>OZ014522.1:345145684-347645684 GCA_963966055.1 Lathyrus aphaca | reverse complement strand
CTGTATCTTTCTTCTGATTACAGATTTCTTTGAGGCTCCGTCGTTGACGTGTAAATCTTGAGGATGGATAATGAAGTTGCAGGTTTTTTCTTTTGTAGATTGATAATGATGCTAGAAAGTGATGAAAGTCATGGTGCAAGGACGAAGATGGAGAAAAGTTGATGAAGATTCAAAGGGGGAGAGATGGAGGTTCAGCTCTAGAGTGTGCAGAGGTTGTAAAAGCAGTAAGAAGAATGGAGAGGAAGAGAAATCGAGTCCTTTTTTTTCAGAGAGCTTTGAAGATGGTGATTGAACTTGACGAAAATTGGTGAGAATTGAAGGGAGAGTGAAGTTGTTAACCCCCTGAATAACAGTGAGCTTTCTGATTTATAGAAGATTAAATGGGATCTCTCAGGTAGAAATCAGTTACGTTTCTGTTTTAAATTCGGTTAGGCTTTCTGTTAGTTTGTTAGATTAGAAATTGGTTCTGATTTTTTCCTGAATTTGAAGTGGAGTGCATTCTTCTTGATTCTAGACATGACGAGGAAGATCACTCATTGTTCCGAGTTCTGGATTTCTAGTTTTCGCTATGTAAAGCTTTGATTTTTGTTGTTTCGGTTTTGTAACCGCTTCTGAACTTTTCTTGTTATTGAGCTGTTAGATTTTTGTGTAACTGAGTTGCATTAATCTCTTCTTGAAATTCTGTTCAACTTTATTGAGTTCCTATGAAGAAATTGTTACATATTTTTCTACCATTTCCTCAATGTAAAATTCAAATGGCCCTTTTCTTTCTTTTATTTCTCAGTATCTTTTATGCTAGAGTACACTTCCTTCTGCACCTTTTCATCACATGAAGGTAAACTGAGAACTGCAGCATCATTGGCTTTATTAATAACAAATGTGGGATTTGATGCCCTTCCCTTGTCCACAAAAACCTGCTGATAATAGAAGAATGAAATTTGAAAACTTTTATAATTTCTATTTACTTTTCAATTTATTGGCAAAAAATGACATGGGCTTTATATTAATGTGCCATAAGAAAAATGGCTTAATAATAAAGGAAAATGGATAAAAATGAGGTTAGATGAAAACATGGATAATGATTTATAATTAAACATGAAGAGGGGTATGGTTTAGAAGGAATTATTTTAATGGGTAATTGGACAAAAACGTTTTTTTTTTTAATTTTAAAAACAAAGGATATTAAAATGGTTTCATGTGGATAAACAAATTTATGGTAATTTGGCTAGAACTGAATTTGGGCCTAGGAATATAATCTTGATTTATTGGACTTTTGAAATGAACATGGTACGGGTTGACCTTTGAATTGGTAGAAATGAAGTAGTAGATTTTGATAACTTGATCAAGAAAAATTATTCATGACACGAAAGAGAAACAAAACAAAACAAAAGAAAAATCCCAATGTGGAGTTAGAAGAAGTGTACGAGGTATAGTTTGAATTCCAATAAATCACATCTGACCAAATCTTAACATGCCTAATTCACATAGACCCTCATATCCAAATTAAACCTCCACTCTTAATGAATCCTCAACTTCAATCTCAAAACCATTAAGAAGTATCGAGTTCCTTATATCATGAATATCAATATGTCCTTGTCATGAAAGCCCTAATCACCATCTTTAATGAATATTAGCGCAACCACCATAGGAAACAAGACCTTGAATCATCTCTTATTTTATATTGGATGCAATACTCGACCGGATCCTTTGGCTACGGAAAACTTGAATCACCAGGCAACCCTTGGTCCCGCACCTTAGGGATTTGATGCAAATGTACGATCGTAAGTGTAGACGAATGTGAAGCATAAATCCGGTTAGATAGTAATAATTCAGAGGGAAATTTTTTGGGTGTTACAGCTGCCCCTATTCAATCACTGTGGACGTGAATGGATGATAGCAACTGCTTTCAGACATTTAAGGTATGCAGGGATTGAATACTAAGAACAACCAAAAAATTTGCACTCGGTGGCAGAAGACCATGGAAATAAACTCAACCGAACGAACTCTGCTTGGGGATAATTATGATGGGAAGAATAGTAAACAAGGGATGCCTTTTGAATGATGTCAGATGGCTACTGACTTGTCATAATGCGAGTGGACTTTGATAGGCTGCAACAATGCCTTAATGGTGTATTACTGGATGGAGTTAGACGAATAACAACTTTCCACGCTGTGAGTGGACTTTCACCAGCTTGCGATAGAATTTTAAGATACTTTGCCACCCTGAGGATGGACTTTTGCCAATCTACGGTTGGACTTCACGATACGATCTGCCACGCTGCGGGTGGACGTTCGACAATTTGTCACACTGCGGGTGGACGTTCGACAATTTGCCACACTGCGGGTGGACTTCTGCTCTCTGCGGGAGACTTTAGAGATTTGCCACACTGCGGGTGGACTTTTGCTCACTACGGGAGACTTTTGCTCACTACGGGAGACTTTAAAGATTTGCCACACTGCGGGTGGACTTTTGCTCACTACGGGAGACTTTTGCTCACTACGGGAGACTTTAAAGATTTGCCACACTACGGGTGGACTTTTGCTCACTACGGGAGACTTTTGCTCACTACGGGAGGCTTTTGCCCACTGCGGGGGACTTTGGATATTTGCCACACTGCGGGTGGACTTTTGCTCACTATGGGAGACTTTTGCTCACTACGGGAGGCTTTTGCTCACTACGGGAGGCTTTTTCCCACTACGGGGGACTTTAGAGATTTGCCACACTGCGGGTGGACTTTTGCTCACTACGGGAGACTTTTGCTCACTACGGGAGGCTTTTGCCCACTGCGGGGGACTTTAGAGATTTGTCACACTGCGGATGGACTTTTGCTCACTACGGGAGACTTTTGCTCACTACGGGAGGCTTTTGCTCACTACGGGAGGCTTTAGAAATTTGCCACCCGAAGATGGACTTTGGCCAGTCTGCGGATGGACTTTGAAATCTGCCACCCGAAGATGGACTTTGGCCAGTCTGCGGCTGGACTTTGAAATCTGCCACCCGAAGATGGACTTTGGCCAGTCTGCGGCCGGACTTTGAAATCTGCCACCCGAAGATGGACTTTGGCCAGTCTGTGGCTGGACTTTGAAATCTGCCACCCGAAGATGGACTTTGGCCAGTCTGCGGCTGGACTTTGAAATCTGCCACCCGAAGATGGACTTTGGCCAGTCTGTGGCTGGACTTTGAAATCTGCCACCCGAAGATGGACTTTGGCCAGTCTACGGCTGGACTTTGCATATGTTGAATTGCACGGCATGTTGCCCCATGACACTGGGGATATTATGTCTTGAGTATTGTTTAATGAACTGGTATGAATGTAAAAGAAATTCCTGACGCGGAAGTGATAAGACTTTGCTAACTCTGTGGGGAAACACAATGATCGCGAATTCGATATCAAGTAGCCCTGTGGGGATAACATCTCTGTTGGAGAAGAGCGTGAATAATTCATCTGTTTCGAATCATCACCTTTGCCAAAAATAAATTGGACTTTAGACTTGAGGGCCGTGCCTGGGGATACCTCGACTATTGAGGATTATCCACTCTTACGAATCTGCTGGAGAGGGGAATGATTTATCTGAAATCTTCTAGGGAAATAGGAATTGCCTTAGATCTTGTTGAGGAACCGAGATCAAGAAAACCATCTGAAGGAAAAACTTCTGACTTTAGTGAGGATAACTTCCATTTGCCTGTTGGAGATGACAACACCGAGACACGTCCTGCTAAGGAGGGAAGATCTCAGGTTGTCTCGTACTGGGGATCAGTCGCTTTCGTATGGACTTTACCTCAAGAGGATTTTACAAAAGACTTGGCGTCTTTAAACTCTTAGGTATCATAACGACTGCATGAACTAGCGTAACAACCTTGCTGAGGAGGTAACCATTGCCAATGCAGATGAGTTTGTATCTGTCAGAAGTGTTGAACGAGATAGTTGGCTTGACAAGTGACCACGGTATTCTAAACTCCGGGTAAATGCTTCCGATCATCTGTCTTCGGGAAAGAATGAACTTTCGTACTATTGGGGTGGCCTTCCCCAGTACGAGTATTTGAATAGCTTTGCACCTGACTGACTAATCTTCGCTCTTGGAGAGATCTGAATCTCGAGGTGATTGCCCTAGTTTGCCTGAAATTTGAAGAGATTGCTCGACGTAACTGCCCCGGATTGGCTCAGTACTTTAATTTTGAAGAGATTGCTCGACGTGACTGCCCCGGATTGGCTAGCTCTTACCATGATTAGTTGGGAAAGTCCTTGCTCAATGAAGCTTTCTCAGAAAAGTGCACCTCGACGTGACAGTCTTTCAGAAGTTTTAGACTTCTCAACTTGGCAAGCTTAAGCTTCTGGATTGAATTTCCGCATGTGAACCATTTATGATGCCAAACAAATGTATGCAAGCAAAAAATGTTTATTCTTAGAATGAAAATTCTAATGCAACACACATGTTAAACTTGAAGTTTTGAAAATGGATCGTTTAACCTTCGTGAGAGAATCACTGGTTAAGATATGACCTTATTTTGAATGAGAGTATGTACATGCAATACCAACAAATGTCTTTTAGCACAACTCATAGGAGTCAGGAACGCGGTCTCGTGGTAGTACGCTCTCAAATTAACCCTGTTTCAGTTAGGACTTTTGAGGGTTGTATCGTGGCCTGGTTCACGGTTATAGAAACAAAGGATATAGGCTCGAAGTTTATTTGTGCCCACCCACTCTTCGTGATGTTCTCCATTCCTATGTTCAGCTAGTTTTCACAAGCATTCACCTTTCATAAGGGTTTCGTGTTGATTGAGGAACCATTGCTGCTATTAGTTCAAACACCAATCAGGTTATTGTTGAGAGTCAGTCACTCCTCTATCTTTCGTGTCTGTGTCACACGACTTCGTTCTTATTTGAGGACCTTTCTTGTGTGATCCTTTCTGTCTTTCGCTTTTGCGTTATTTTGCTTATCCCTATCTTTTGCCTGGACTGATTCTTGTGAATTTTTTGATTGTGGAGTCCAGCGGGATGCCCTAACTTTTGCCTAAGTCGCTTGTTTTCAAGTTTTGACTTAGCGGGCCTTTTCTTTTCTTTTTTCTTTTTTTTTTTGCACTTTGAACAAGTCGCGTGACACTGTTTGTCTTGATTGCTTCACGAGGGTTGTGACTGCCTCATTTTGTGGTCGACGAAGGATAACCCTTGTGGTTGTCAATCTTTGGACCTTTTGACCTGGGTAACCATTGTGGTTTCGGGTCTTTGGACCTCTTGATTAGCATAGTAGAATGTAATGGATCTTCAAATACACTCCTTTATGAAAGTCTGAACGCTTGGTCCGACTAGCTGACGTCTACCCTGCCCCTGGGTTACATGTGAGGGTTTTTTATGTGAAAAGAAACTCCTACTTCAAGGCTCGAAGGGGTTAGCAAGGGTCTATCTTCCTTATATCTCCAGTGTTTAGGGATTTGAAACAAAGCCTGTACATCGTCAACAGGGCCTTTACTCGAGAGTACACAATTAGAGATTTTGCGTTTTTGTTTCGTCATTCTCCTTTCATAGAATTTAAGCATGACAATTGGTATTGCGATGTACACCTGCACAATTATAAGGGAATGCAAATGGATCTACTTCAAGAAAAACATGTGAGTTTTATTATTTCTAACATTCAAAAGCAAACAAATTTCATACATGTAGACAAATGTTTAGCATATAAAAGAAACTACAAATGGAAATGCAGTAAAGAAACTGAATATTGCCGCAGTTGAGGAGGCTTGGCTCCGTCTGGACCTGTCAGTCTTGGATACTTTCAACGATCAATAGCTCTTTTAGCAGACTTGTAATCTTCAATTTGCAGTTGCATGCCCAACCATGGCAGTAATACTTCCTCTTCTAGCTATTCTGACTCTGACACGAGACATCTGAAGGAAAGAGTGAAACTGGGGAGTAAAGTTGCCCCATAAGGTTGCTCGGAAAGACCTGACGATCTTCTGCCTACGTATCTCCATTGACTGATGACCAATGAAGAATCAGAGCAACGTAGTTCCCCTCAATAGGGATGAAAATGAACAATGAAGAAAGGCAAACACATAAATGCCATCACTGAGAGTATTTGAATACTGCTGGCTCTATTTGCTTCGTGAATACCCTGGCATCCTGGGTGATTAACTCTAAGACTTTAGCTTAACATGGACCATCTGGTAGAATAACCGTGACACTGGTTCCGTCGTGATTAGGCATCAGATTCTGGAGTACCTTTGGATGAGGAGAAAAAATGATTGTCTTGGACTCAATTAGGTCTTGTACCTTGTTCTGAAAAGCCCAACATTTCTCAATACTGTGCCCCTGGGCACCTGAATGGAATTCGCACCTGGAATTAGGATCGAAATTTGGTGGTAGATTATCAGCAGAAGGAGCTCTCATGGTACGAAGCTCAACCAAGTTCAACTTCAGAAGTTCTGGAAGCAATACAACATATAGACATGGGATAAGATCAAGTATGCGGTTCCTCGCTCTTGTTCTTTCCTGAAACAGTCTTTGTACCTGTTGTTGCAGACCCTGTGGTCGTGATTGAAAACTTCGTTGTTGACATTGCGTTGGACGCCTGACATGTCCCTGTACTTTCTTACTCATACTCGGCCGAGGAGTGAATGAAGATTGTTGATGCAGCCCCTTTGAAGACATAGCCTGAGCAATGATTCTAGAAGAAGGAAAGTTGACCACTTCTTTTGTATTCCTGCATACTGAAGGAGGAGTTAGCTCGTGATACTCAATCAATCCCATTTTGAGCAGTTGTGGACATAATTCAGCATAAGACATGGGTATCGGATCAATAACCCTTTCTTGAACTTGTTGATGACGGGTTGCTAGCAATGGAGAAGTTATAGATGAAATCGGTGGAAGTATTTCTCCTGGAAACCAAGGCGTAGCACCTGAGGAGGATCCCTGATAAGGAAAGAAAGTGCTCACTTCTTTGGTAACGATTTGTGTAGGATCATTCAGTTCACATGTGGAGTTGGTTCCTATCTGATGCTCTTCTTGACTGCCGAGTGGCGATTGCTGGTGAAGAGATTCGAACTGTAGAGGAAATCCATCTAAAGAACCCTGATTTATTGGACATCCCAAAGAGATGGGAGAAACATGACCTTCTGTTTGAAAATTAGACACACAACTATTTTCCTTTTTCGACATAGCATTCATGATTCCTGTAAGCAGCTTTATCTGAGTCTTCATCAGGTTGAATTCTTCTCTTAGCAATTTCTGATCCTGGGACAACGCTCGAATGTCCCCTACAACATGCCCCAGTTGGGCCTTCATCTCAGTCACCTCCGCTCGAAGTTGTTCCATGTCTAAACCTTGACAGTCGTGATTCAAATTGACCATTCTGGAGAGAAACCAGGTCAGGATAAGAATTTGTCTCTGAACACCTGTAAAAAGTGCAAGGATGTATGCAAATGCCATGTTCAGTTATTTCCAAGGAAACCATCTGTTTTGATCCAAGTTTTAATGCAGAAGAAAATCCGACATAGTTCAAATATGGGATCCTTAGAAGTAACTGAACATGTATGCTAAAATGACATGATGTCATGTATGCAACTGGCATGTGGTCAGCGGTCCGACGCTGGTGTGGATCAGATAACCAAGTGTTGGTGAAAATCATGATATCAGTATCTCTGTGCAGAAGTTCCAGAATTCTCAACCAGGTATCATATAGGACCGGATCATAACACGGAGTAATACTGGAAAAAGCGGGTATGTTGGAAGTTTTAGGGTTCCTGCAAACCTGTAAACTCCTTCCCAATCTCACGGGTGTGCTACTACGGGTCAACATCACGGACTCTCAAAGCCGAATAGCAATAATACGTTCACCATTTCCGAGAAATGGCTCATGACCAAATCAGGGAATCGGTTTGGCATTATGTACTACTCAGGGAGGCCTCAGCTGAATTCCGGAAAAACAAGCATCCCTCATAAGTTCCCGGCTTCAAGCACTGAAGTCGAGAAACAATAGTACATTCATCCCGAAGGGTACAATACTACCGTCATACGACCAGTTGCTTTAACCAGGTTCCTACGAGAGAACAAGGTCATCCTATGCGATTTCCTAGTGGGCCCTCGGGTGCGAATGGGTTTGCCACAAAATGTGGTCTGCCATTGTCACCACTGGAGAGGGTTGTTTCCACTAAGGTCCTCGATGATCGGTTCCCAGTGTTAGCAGCTCAGGTGGGAACATTCTATGGTCTGCCTAGGCAGTATAGAACATATCCCAAGAGAGCCTGATCTGGGTGTGGGACTCGTGAAAACTACACGTGCTCAAGACCACGCAAGCCACACGACTGCCCACTATAAATCCTATGTGTATACTCAAGCCGGGTGTTTGGCTTATCTCACAATAATCCCATCCCGCCAAGGAAAACCAGAACAGCCAGTACAGTATATGCCAGTATATGTGATAGTAAAGTAAAGTGCAGAAAGCTGTAAATAAAGCAATAAAGGAAAGCAATAAACTGTAAATAAAACAGTAAAGCTAAGCTAAAGCATAACAGCGAATGAATAAGCACCCAACGAAAACAGAAACAGACAAGCGCTAGGATTGACTCTCAAAGGGGAAATTAGAATTTCTAAAGGTCCCCAGCAGAGTCGCCAGCTGTCGCTCCCGGGATTTTCATCCTAGTACAAACGTAAAAGTGGCGCGGAAAAGGTAGAGTCGCCAGCCAGACATTTTTATCCCGAAGGAATGGGAAAGGTAATGTTGCACAAACCTAAGGAAGAAGGAAAAGGACGAGGCCTTGCGAACCAAAGATCTGGATACGGAAGTCGGTTACGAATTGAGAAGGTATTAGCACCCCAATCCGTCCGCCGTACCCGACGGGATCCACGCTTAAAAGTCTGTTTTCAAAGGGTGAGAAATAATATGCTGTTTGAATAGAGAATAGCTATCTGGAATGGAATGGAATTGAGAAAAGAAATGGAATTGACAAATGGAAATACAGGGGGAAAATGTAGGGAAAAAGAAAGATTGTGCTCGAATGGGCCCTACCCCACTGCCTACGTACCTCATCGGGATAAATGAGGATCAGAGACGCCGTAGTTCGTCTAACTAAGGCTTACACTCGTTTGTGATTTTTAGGATGACGTTGCCATAACTCTAGCTCAGGTGTTACCGGCTCTGACTTGAGGGTGTTTACCGTATCGCTGTTTGAACTGTCGAGACAGGTCATGTTCGTCCGCAAAGCGTATGAGATGAGATGAGAAGACGTGACTTCTTGGTTTGTTGTCTTTTATAAGAAGTGTTTTGAGATTGTATTTATTATATGTACAACACTAAAGACTATGACACAAGAGCGAATTCTTTCCAAGATCGCCCCCAATGGAACGTTTGTAAAGCATCCTAGAAGAGTGAAGGAGACCTCCACTAATCATTTCCTGTATAGCTTAAGGCTCGTAGCGCATTGTACACCTTTTCTTTTATTAAGTGTTTTTGATTTTCTTTTAAGATGAGGAGAGAGACTCAAATTGTAAAAGGAAAACTTCTAAGGGAAACTAGACTTACCCTAAGTTAGTTGAATTTGAAGATAACCTATAGTTAGTGAGGTTTGAGATTAAATCTACCTGAGAGATATTAAACTACAAATGGGAATACAAGTGTTAATAGTGAACAATATGGTCCTCCTAAGTCATGGTGGGTAAACACGGTATGGAATGTAAATGAGATGAAACAATGGATCGGGTGGGTCGGTTGCGTGGTGCTGAGACGCACGACTTATGGTATGAAACATACAAGGCTTGCTTTTTGGTTGAATGGAGTGGAACGATGGTAATCGAGGAACCCTAAAGTCACATGCATTTTTATTTGTTTATTTGAAAATATACTCGGCGTTGGATCGAGCCTTTTATTTATTTTTGAGATTTTGGTTTTCTATCGATTCATTTTATCTTTTCTAACCTAGTTATCAAAACTATACAAGCATACAAGTATTACACTATTACATCACAAAGCACAAATCACAAGAGTATAATCGAGGCATAAAATAATATCCAAGTCCATAAGCCAAACCTTGAAAAATACCTTGCACACAAAAAACAAATAGTTAGTGAATGATATGAACCATGAATATGCACAATATGATGGAAATGAATTTAAATGCCAAAAATATTAAAAGTCATTGAAAAAATGTGAAATTAATTCCCTAGGGTCTCTAACCTGATTATAACACTATGTTAAAAAATCTCTTAAAAACTCTAATCTTAACTATGGTAAATAGCCACTTAATTCTATCTAAAGTTCAATCACAAATTTACACAATTCACACTACCAAAACAGTAGAAAAAATGTCCTAAAAAATACACCAAAAATATTCTAGATACTTTAATTTGTCCTCTAATCATAACAAAAAGAATGGGCAAAAAATGTTATGGGAAGTGGCAGAAAGAAATTGTATAAATTTATATGTTTATGAAGGAAATCAATATGAATCAATTAAAATACAAAATCGAATTAAAATTAAAAAATGATTAATTTCAGAAAATAAAAATTGGACATGGTTCTAAAATTAGTTAATATTCTAATATAATTTTTTATAGAATTTTAATATGCATTTTAATATTTTTTATGGGATTAATTTAAAGAGGCAAAGAAATAGAAAAATAAAAGAATAGAAAGAGAGAGGGGGTGGAAATAGAATTATTTTTTAAGTTAAACAACAAATGGGCTGCATATGGGGGTGCTGATAGGAATTCGCAGGCCCATTAGCATGGAAGGAAAGGATGAGCTCATAACAAAATCGGTCCAACCGGACGGTGACACGTGTCACCGCCGGATTGGACCCAAAATCCCCACAGAATTGATAAGGGCGGTGGTGTTAATTAAGTCTTATGAGATTCTATTTTTTTCAAATTTATCAATTAATGGTTTTTAAATGAATTAATGGTGCAATTAGTGAAGATTATGAATCTATTAATATTTTTCAAAATCCCTAATAAACTAATCAAATATAACTTAGAAAAAACCTAAGAACTCAGATGAAACCCTCCCCCCAAACGCATTTGTCTTCTCTTTCTCTCTCACCCTTCATCTTCCTCTCCAAAAGCCAAAACCCTATCTCCTTACTCACTGCCGCCGCCTCCGCGACAAACCCCTCTCTCACCTAGTCTCTCTCATTCTCACCATCTTCCTCACCAAATAACCTAGCCGCCGCCGCCGGTTTTCTCTTGCCTAAATCAACCACCCTATAGAGTAAAACCCGCTGAGTTAACTCCACAATAATCTTCATCCTCACTACGAATTCAGGAAGAATAATCGCAAATCAACATCACCCACACGGGATCGATCACTCACAAGAACACGCTACAACAATCACTACATGGAATTTCGACGCCTACCTGTGAGCTGACGAATGGACAAAAGAATGGAGGCCGCGAATCGTCGTTCGATTTTACTTCCTCCTCGTCGCGACTCCGCCTCGGTTTAGCTTCAATTGATTGGAGTCATCGATTGCAACCACATAGGAGCTTTTCGTGCGCTTGAAATGTCGAACGAAACCTTCGCATAAGTACGATCCTTCCCCTCTTCCTCTTGTTTATTGCGATGCCTTTTATTGTTGATTTTTTGTCTTCGATCGATTTTGCAGGTTATCGGAGATGCGTTGCGGATTCTTAAAGAAAATACGAAAGCCGCGATCGAGGGGGTTATGGTGAAGATCTTTGGAGCATCTTGAAAATTTGTTTCGGAAAGGTGATGAAGAGGACGAGATTGAGGCAGACGAAGTAAACGCGTTGGGGTTCCCGTTGATGTGTGTCTTTTATGAATGGAGGTAAGAATGGTATGGGATGAATTGAATCCGAGAGCTTGCTAGTATTGTTGATCTGTATCTTTCTTCTGATTACAGATTTCTTTGAGGCTCCGTCGTTGACGTGTAAATCTTGAGGATGGATAATGAAGTTGCAGGTTTTTTCTTTTGTAGATTGATAATGATGCTAGAAAGTGATGAAAGTCATGGTGCAAGGACGAAGATGGAGAAAAGTTGATGAAGATTCAAAGGGGGAGAGATGGAGGTTCAGCTCTAGAGTGTGCAGAGGTTGTAAAAGCAGTAAGAAGAATGGAGAGGAAGAGAAATCGAGTCCTTTTTTTTCAGAGAGCTTTGAAGATGGTGATTGAACTTGACGAAAATTGGTGAGAATTGAAGGGAGAGTGAAGTTGTTAACCCCCTGAATAACAGTGAGCTTTCTGATTTATAGAAGATTAAATGGGATCTCTCAGGTAGAAATCAGTTACGTTTCTGTTTTAAATTCGGTTAGGCTTTCTGTTAGTTTGTTAGATTAGAAATTGGTTCTGATTTTTTCCTGAATTTGAAGTGGAGTGCATTCTTCTTGATTCTAGACATGACGAGGAAGATCACTCATTGTTCCGAGTTCTGGATTTCTAGTTTTCGCTATGTAAAGCTTTGATTTTTGTTGTTTCGGTTTTGTAACCGCTTCTGAACTTTTCTTGTTATTGAGCTGTTAGATTTTTGTGTAACTGAGTTGCATTAATCTCTTCTTGAAATTCTGTTCAACTTTATTGAGTTCCTATGAAGAAATTGTTACATATTTTTCTACCATTTCCTCAATGTAAAATTCAAATGGCCCTTTTCTTTCTTTTATTTCTCAGTATCTTTTATGCTAGAGTACACTTCCTTCTGCACCTTTTCATCACATGAAGGTAAACTGAGAACTGCAGCATCATTGGCTTTATTAATAACAAATGTGGGATTTGATGCCCTTCCCTTGTCCACAAAAACCTGCTGATAATAGAAGAATGAAATTTGAAAACTTTTATAATTTCTATTTACTTTTCAATTTATTGGCAAAAAATGACATGGGCTTTATATTAATGTGCCATAAGAAAAATGGCTTAATAATAAAGGAAAATGGATAAAAATGAGGTTAGATGAAAACATGGATAATGATTTATAATTAAACATGAAGAGGGGTATGGTTTAGAAGGAATTATTTTAATGGGTAATTGGACAAAAACGTTTTTTTTTAATTTTAAAAACAAAGGATATTAAAATGGTTTCATGTGGATAAACAAATTTATGGTAATTTGGCTAGAACTGAATTTGGGCCTAGGAATATAATCTTGATTTATTGGACTTTTGAAATGAACATGGTACGGGTTGACCTTTGAATTGGTAGAAATGAAGTAGTAGATTTTGATAACTTGATCAAGAAAAATTATTCATGACACGAAAGAGAAACAAAACAAAACAAAAGAAAAATCCCAATGTGGAGTTAGAAGAAGTGTACGAGGTATAGTTTGAATTCCAATAAATCACATCTGACCAAATCTTAACATGCCTAATTCACATAGACCCTCATATCCAAATTAAACCTCCACTCTTAATGAATCCTCAACTTCAATCTCAAAACCATTAAGAAGTATCGAGTTCCTTATATCATGAATATCAATATGTCCTTGTCATGAAAGCCCTAATCACCATCTTTAATGAATATTAGCGCAACCACCATAGGAAACAAGACCTTGAATCATCTCTTATTTTATATTGGATGCAATACTCGACCGGATCCTTTGGCTACGGAAAACTTGAATCACCAGGCAACCCTTGGTCCCGCACCTTAGGGATTTGATGCAAATGTACGATCGTAAGTGTAGACGAATGTGAAGCATAAATCCGGTTAGATAGTAATAATTCAGAGGGAAATTTTTTGGGTGTTACAGCTGCCCATATTCAATCACTGTGGACGTGAATGGATGATAGCAACTGCTTTCAGACATTTAAGGTATGCAGGGATTGAATACTTAGAACAACCAAAAAATTTGCACTCGGTGGCAGAAGACCATGGAAATAAACTCAACCGAACGAACTCTGCTTGGGGATAATTATGATGGGAAGAATAGTAAACAAGGGATGCCTTTTGAATGATGTCAGATGGCTACTGACTTGTCATAATGCGAGTGGACTTTGATAGGCTGCAACAATTCCTTAATGGTGTATTACTGGATGGAGTTAGACGAATAACAACTTTCCACGCTGTGAGTGGACTTTCACCAGCTTGCGATAGAATTTTAAGATACTTTGCCACCCTGAGGATGGACTTTTGCCAATCTACGGTTGGACTTCACGATACGATCTGCCACGCTGCGGGTGGACGTTCGACAATTTGTCACACTGCGGGTGGACGTTCGACAATTTGCCACACTGCGGGTGGACTTCTGCTCTCTGCGGGAGACTTTAGAGATTTGCCACACTGCGGGTGGACTTTTGCTCACTACGGGAGACTTTTGCTCACTATGGGAGACTTTAAAGATTTGCCACACTGCGGGTGGACTTTTGCTCACTACGGGAGACTTTTGCTCACTACGGGAGACTTTAAAGATTTGCCACACTACGGGTGGACTTTTGCTCACTACGAGAGGCTTTTGCCCACTGCGGGGGACTTTGGAAATTTGCCACACTGCGGGTGGACTTTTGCTCACTACGGGAGACTTTTGCTCACTACGGGAGGCTTTTGCTCACTACGGGAGGCTTTTGCCCACTGCGGGGGACTTTAGAGATTTGCCACACTGCGGGTGGACTTTTGCTCACTACGGGAGACTTTTGCTCACTACGGGAGGCTTTTGCCCACTGCGGGGGACTTTAGAGATTTGTCACACTGCGGATGGACTTTTGCTCACTACGGGAGACTTTTGCTCACTACGGGAGGCTTTTGCTCACTACGGGAGGCTTTAGAAATTTGCCACCCGAAGATGGACTTTGGCCAGTCTGCGGATGGACTTTGAAATCTGCCACCCGAAGATGGACTTTGGCCAGTCTGCGGCTGGACTTTGAAATCTGCCACCCGAAGATGGACTTTGGCCAGTCTGCGGCTGGACTTTGAAATCTGCCACCCGAAGATGGACTTTGGCCAGTCTGCGGCTGGACTTTGAAATCTGCCACCCGAAGATGGACTTTGGCCAGTCTGCGGCTGGACTTTGAAATCTGCCACCCGAAGATGGACTTTGGCCAGTCTGCGGCTGGACTTTGAAATCTGCCACCCGAAGATGGACTTTGGCCAGTCTACGGCTGGACTTTGCATATGTTGAATTGCACGGCATGTTGCCCCATGACACTGGGGATATTATGTCTTGAGTATTGTTTAATGAACTGGTATGAATGTAAAAGAAATTCCTGACGCGGAAGTGATAAGACTTTGCTAACTCTGTGGGGAAACACAATGATCGCGAATTCGATATCAAGTAGCCCTGTGGGGATAACATCTCTGTTGGAGAAGAGCGTGAATAATTCATCTGTTTCGAATCATCACCTTTGCCAAAAATAAATTGGACTTTAGACTTGAGGGCCGTGCCTGGGGATACCTCGACTATTGAGGATTATCCACTCTTACGAATCTGCTGGAGAGGGGAATGATTTATCTGAAATCTTCTAGGGAAATAGGAATTGCCTTAGATCTTGTTGAGGAACCGAGATCAAGAAAACCATCTGAAGGAAAAACTTCTGACTTTAGTGAGGATAACTTCCATTTGCCTGTTGGAGATGACAACACCGAGACACGTCCTGCTAAGGAGGGAAGATCTCAGGTTGTCTCGTACTGGGGATCAGTCGCTTTCGTATGGACTTTACCTCAAGAGGATTTTACAAAAGACTTGGCGTCTTTAAACTCTTAGGTATCATAACGACTGCATGAACTAGCGTAACAACCTTGCTGAGGAGGTAACCATTGCCAATGCAGATGAGTTTGTATCTGTCAGAAGTGTTGAACGAGATAGTTGGCTTGACAAGTGACCACGGTATTCTAAACTCCGGGTAAATGCTTCCGATCATCTGTCTTCGGGAAAGAATGAACTTTCGTACTATTGGGGTGGCCTTCCCCAGTACGAGTATTTGAATAGCTTTGCACCTGACTGACTAATCTTCGCTCTTGGAGAGATCTGAATCTCGAGGTGATTTCCCTAGTTTGCCTGAAATTTGAAGAGATTGCTCGACGTAACTGCCCCGGATTGGCTCAGTACTTTAATTTTGAAGAGATTGCTCGACGTGACTGCCCCGGATTGGCTAGCTCTTACCATGATTAGTTGGGAAAGTCCTTGCTCAATGAAGCTTTCTCAGAAAAGTGCACCTCGACGTGACAGTCTTTCAGAAGTTTTAGACTTCTCAACTTGGCAAGCTTAAGCTTCTGGATTGAATTTCCGCATGTGAACCATTTATGATGCCAAACAAATGTATGCAAGCAAAAAATGTTTATTCTTAGAATGAAAATTCTAATGCAACACACATGTTAAACTTGAAGTTTTGAAAATGGATCGTTTAACCTTCGTGAGAGAATCACTGGTTAAGATATGACCTTATTTTGAATGAGAGTATGTACATGCAATACCAACAAATGTCTTTTAGCACAACTCATAGGAGTCAGGAACGCGGTCTCGTGGTAGTACGCTCTCAAATTAACCCTGTTTCAGTTAGGACTTTTGAGGGTTGTATCGTGGCCTGGTTCACGGTTATAGAAACAAAGGATATAGGCTCGAAGTTTATTTGTGCCCACCCACTCTTCGTGATGTTCTCCATTCCTATGTTCAGCTAGTTTTCACAAGCATTCACCTTTCATAAGGGTTTCGTGTTGATTGAGGAACCATTGCTGCTATTAGTTCAAACACCAATCAGGTTATTGTTGAGAGTCAGTCACTCCTCTATCTTTCGTGTCTGTGTCACACGACTTCGTTCTTATTTGAGGACCTTTCTTGTGTGATCCTTTCTGTCTTTCGCTTTTGCGTTATTTTGCTTATCCCTATCTTTTGCCTGGACTGATTCTTGTGAATTTTTTGATTGTGGAGTCCAGCGGGATGCCCTAACTTTTGCCTAAGTCGCTTGTTTTCAAGTTTTGACTTAGCGGGCCTTTTCTTTTCTTTTTTCTTTTTTTTTTTGCACTTTGAACAAGTCGCGTGACACTGTTTGTCTTGATTGCTTCACGAGGGTTGTGACTGCCTCATTTTGTGGTCGACGAAGGATAACCCTTGTGGTTGTCAATCTTTGGACCTTTTGACCTGGGTAACCATTGTGGTTTCGGGTCTTTGGACCTCTTGATTAGCATAGTAGAATGTAATGGATCTTCAAATACACTCCTTTATGAAAGTCTGAACGCTTGGTCCGACTAGCTGACGTCTACCCTGCCCCTGGGTTACATGTGAGGGTTTTTTATGTGAAAAGAAACTCCTACTTCAAGGCTCGAAGGGGTTAGCAAGGGTCTATCTTCCTTATATCTCCAGTGTTTAGGGATTTGAAACAAAGCCTGTACATCGTCAACAGGGCCTTTACTCGAGAGTACACAATTAGAGATTTTGCGTTTTTGTTTCGTCATTCTCCTTTCATAGAATTTAAGCATGACAATTGGTATTGCGATGTACACCTGCACAATTATAAGGGAATGCAAATGGATCTACTTCAAGAAAAACATGTGAGTTTTATTATTTCTAACATTCAAAAGCAAACAAATTTCATACATGTAGACAAATGTTTAGCATATAAAAGAAACTACAAATGGAAATGCAGTAAAGAAACTGAATATTGCCGCAGTTGAGGAGGCTTGGCTCCGTCTGGACCTGTCAGTCTTGGATACTTTCAACGATCAATAGCTCTTTTAGCAGACTTGTAATCTTCAATTTGCAGTTGCATGCCCAACCATGGCAGTAATACTTCCTCTTCTAGCTATTCTGACTCTGACACGAGACATCTGAAGGAAAGAGTGAAACTGGGGAGTAAAGTTGCCCCATAAGGTTGCTCGGAAAGACCTGACGATCTTCTGCCTACGTATCTCCATTGACTGATGACCAATGAAGAATCAGAGCGACGTAGTTCCCCTCAATAGGGATGAAAATGAACAATGAAGAAAGGCAAACACATAAATGCCATCACTGAGAGTATTTGAATACTGCTGGCTCTATTTGCTTCGTGAATACCCTGGCATCCTGGGTGATTAACTCTAAGACTTTAGCTTAACATGGACCATCTGGTAGAATAACCGTGACACTGGTTCCGTCGTGATTAGGCATCAGATTCTGGAGTACCTTTGGATGAGGAGAAAAAATGATTGTCTTGGACTCAATTAGGTCTTGTACCTTGTTCTGAAAAGCCCAACATTTCTCAATACTGTGCCCCTGGGCACCTGAATGGAATTCGCACCTGGAATTAGGATCGAAATTTGGTGGTAGATTATCAGCAGAAGGAGCTCTCATGGTACGAAGCTCAACCAAGTTCAACTTCAGAAGTTCTGGAAGCAATACAGCATATAGACATGGGATAGGATCAAGTATGCGGTTCCTCGCTCTTGTTCTTTCCTGAAACAGTCTCTGTACCTGTTGTTGCAGACCCTGTGGTCGTGATTGAAAACTTCGTTTTTGACATTGCGTTGGACGCCTGACATGTCCCTGTACTTTCTTACTCATACTCGGCCGAGGAGTGAATGAAGATTGTTGATGCAGCCCCTTTGAAGACTTAGCATGAGCAATGATTCTAGAAGAAGGAAAGTTGACCACTTCTTTTGTATTCCTGCATACTGAAGGAGGAGTTAGCTCGTGATACTCAATCAATCCTATTTTGAGCAGTTGTGGACATAATTCAGCATAAGACATGGGTATCGGATCAATAACCCTTTCTTGAACTTGTTGATGATGGGTTACTAGCAATGGAGAAGTTATAGATGAAATCGGTGGAAGTATTTCTCCTGGAAACCAAGGCGTAGCACCTGAGGAGGATCGCTGATAAGGAATGAAAGTGCTCACTTCTTTGGTAACGATTGGTGTAGGATCATTCAATTCACATGTGGAGTTGGTTCCTATCTGATGCTCTTCCTGACTGCCGAGTGGCGATTGCTGGTGAAGAGATTCGAACTGTAGAGGAAATCCATCTAAAGAACCCTGATTTATTGGACATCCCAAAGAGATGGGAGAAACATGACCTTCTGTTTGAAAATTAGACACACAACTATTTTCCTTTTTCGACATAGCATTCATGATTCCTGTAAGCAGCTTTATCTGAGTCTTCATCAGGTTGAATTCTTCTCTTAGCAATTTCTGATCCTGGGACAACGCTCGAATGTCCCCTACAACATGCCCCAGTTGGGCCTTCATCTCAGTCACCTCCGCTCGAAGTTGTTCCATGTCTAAACCTTGACAGTCGTGATTCAAATTGACCATTCTGGAGAGAAACCAGGTCAGGATAAGAATTTGTCTCTGAACACCTGTAAAAAGTGCAAGGATGTATGCAAATGCCATGTTCAGTTATTTCCAAGGAAACCATCTGTTTTGATCCAAGTTTTAATGCAGAAGAAAATCCGACATAGTTCAAATATGGGATCCTTAGAAGTAACTGAACATGTATGCTAAAATGACATGATGTCATGTATGCAACTGGCATGTGGTCAGCGGTCCGACGCTGGTGTGGATCAGATAACCAAGTGTTGGTGAAAATCATGATATCAGTATCTCTGTGCAGAAGTTCCAGAATTCTCAACCAGGTATCATATAGGACCGGATCATAACACGGAGTAATACTGGAAAAAGCGGGTATGTTGGAAGTTTTAGGGTTCCTGCAAACCTGTAAACTCCTTCCCAATCTCACGGGTGTGCTACTACGGGTCAACATCACGGACTCTCAAAGCCGAATAGCAATAATACATTCACCATTTCCGAGAAATGGCTCATGACCAAATCAGGGAATCGGTTTGGCATTATGTACTACTCAGGGAGGCCTCAGCTGAATTCCGGAAAAACAAGCATCCCTCATAAGTTCCCGGCTTCAAGCACTGAAGTCGAGAAACAATAGTACATTCATCCCGAAGGGTACAATACTACCGTCATACGACCAGTTGCTTTAACCAGGTTCCTACGAGAGAACAAGGTCATCCTATGCGATTTCCTAGTGGGCCCTCGGGTGCGAATGGGTTTGCCACAAAATGTGGTCTGCCATTGTCACCACTGGAGAGGGTTGTTTCCACTAAGGTCCTCGATGATCGGTTCCCAGTGTTAGCAGCTCAGGTGGGAACATTCTATGGTCTGCCTAGGCAGTATAGAACATATCCCAAGAGAGCCTGATCTGGGTGTGGGACTCGTGAAAACTACACGTGCTCAAGACCACGCAAGCCACACGACTGCCCACTATAAATCCTATGTGTATACTCAAGCCGGGTGTTTGGCTTATCTCAAAATAATCCCATCCCGCCAAGGAAAACCAGAACAGCCAGTACAGTATATGCCAGTATATGTGATAGTAAAGTAAAGTGCAGAAAGCTGTAAATAAAGCAATAAAGGAAAGCAATAAACTGTAAATAAAACAGTAAAGCTAAGCTAAAGCATAACAGCGAATGAATAAGCACCCAACGAAAACAGAAACAGACAAGCGCTAGGATTGACTCTCAAAGGGGAAATTAGAATTTCTAAAGGTCCCCAGCAGAGTCGCCAGCTGTCGCTCCCGGGATTTTCATCCTAGTACAAACGTAAAAGTGGCGCGGAAAAGGTAGAGTCGCCAGCCAGACATTTTTATCCCGAAGGAATGGGAAAGGTAATGTTGCACAAACCTAAGGAAGAAGGAAAAGGACGAGGCCTTGCGAACCAAAGATCTGGATACGGAAGTCGGTTACGAATTGAGAAGGTATTAGCACCCCAATCCGTCCGCCGTACCCGACGGGATCCACGCTTAAAAGTCTGTTTTCAAAGGGTGAGAAATAATATGCTGTTTGAATAGAGAATAGCTATCTGGAATGGAATGGAATTGAGAAAAGAAATGGAATTGACAAATGGAAATACAGGGGGAAAATGTAGGGAAAAGGAAAGATTGTGCTCGAATGGGCCCTACCCCACTACCTACGTACCTCATCGGGATAAATGAGGATCAGAGACGCCGTAGTTCGTCTAACTAAGGCTTACACTCGTTTGTGATTTTTAGGATGACGTTGCCATAACTCTAGCTCAGGTGTTACCGGCTCTGACTCGAGGGTGTTTACCGTATCGCTGTTTGAACTGTCGAGACAGGTCATGTTCGTCCGCAAAGCGTATGAGATGAGATGAGAAGACGTGACTTCTTGGTTTGTTGTCTTTTATAAGAAGTGTTTTGAGATTGTATTTATTGTATGTACAACACTAAAGACTATGACACAAGAGCGAATACTTTCCAAGATCGCCCCCAATGGAACGTTTGTAAAGCATCCTAGAAGAGTGAAGGAGACCTCCACTAATCATTTCCCGTATAGCTTAAGGCTCGTGGCGCATTGTACACCTTTTCTTTTATTAAGTGTTTTTGATTTTCTTTTAAGATGAGGAGAGAGACTCAAATTGTAAAAGGAAAACTTCTAAGGGAAACTAGACTTACCCTAAGTTAGTTGAATTTGAAGATAACCTATAGTTAGTGAGGTTTGAGATTAAATCTACCTGAGAGATATTAAACTACAAATGGGAATACAAGTGTTAATAGTGAACAATATGGTCCTCCTAAGTCATGGTGGGTAAACACGGTATGGAATGTAAATGAGATGAAACAATGGATCGGGTGGGTCGGTTGCGTGGTGCTGAGACGCACGACTTATGGTATGAAACATACAAGGCTTGCTTTTTGGTTGAATGGAGTGGAACGATGGTAATCGAGGAACCCTAAAGTCACATGCATTTTTATTTGTTTATTTGAAAATATACTCGGCGTTGGATCAAGCCTTTTATTTATTTTTGAGATTTTGGTTTTCTATCGATTCATTTTATCTTTTCTAACCTAGTTATCAAAACTATACAAGCATACAAGTATTACACTATTACATCACAAAGCACAAATTACAAGAGTATAATCGAGGCATAAAATAATATCCAAGTCCATAAGCCAAACCTTGAAAAATACCTTGCACACAAAAAACAAATAGTTAGTGAATAATATGAACCATGAATATGCACAATATGATGGAAATGAATTTAAATGCCAAAAATATTAAAAGTCATGGAAAAAATGTGAAATTAATTCCCTAGGGTCTCTAACCTGATTATAACGCTATATTAAAAAATCTCTTAAAAACTCTAATCTTAACTATGGTAAATAGCCACTTAATTCTACCTAAAGTTCAATCACAAATTTACACAATTCACACTACCAAAACAGTAGAAAAAATGTCCTAAAAAATACACCAAAAATATTCTAGATACTTTAATTTGTCCTCTAATCATAGCAATAAGAATGGGCAAAAAATGTTATGGGAAGTGGCAGAAAGAAATTGTATAAATTTATATGTTTATGAAGGAAATCAATATGAATCAATTAAAATACAAAATCGAATTAAAATTAAAAAATGATTAATTTCAGAAAATAAAAATTGGACATGGTTCTAAAATTAGTTAATATTCTAATATAATTTTTTATAGAATTTTAATATGCATTTTAATATTTTTTATGGGATTAATTTAAAGAGGCAAAGAAATAGAAAAATAAAAGAATAGAAAGAGAGAGGGGGTGGAAATAGAATTATTTTTTAAGTTAAACAACAAATGGGCTGCATATGGGGGTGCTGATAGGAATTCGCAGGCCCATTAGCATGGAAGGAAAGGATGAGCTCATAACAAAATCGGTCCAACCGGACGGTGACACGTGTCACCGCCGGATTGGACCCAAAATCCCCACAGAATTGATAAGGGCGGTGGTGTTAATTAAGTCTTATGAGATTCTATTTTTTTCAAATTTATCAATTAATGGTTTTTAAATGAATTAATGGTGCAATTAGTGAAGATTATGAATCTATTAATATTTTTCAAAATCCCTAATAAACTAATCAAATATAACTTAGAAAAAACCTAAGAACTCAGATGAAACCCTCCCCCCCAAACGCGTTTGTCTTCTCTTTCTCTCTCACCCTTCATCTTCCTCTCCAAAAGCCAAAACCCTATCTCCTCACTCACTGCCGCCGCCGCCGCGACAAACCCCTCTCTCACCTAGTCTCTCTCATTCTCACCATCTTCCTCACCAAATAACCTAGCCGCCGCCGGTTTTCTCTTGCCTAAATCAACCACCCTAAAGAGTAAAACCCGCTGAGTTAACTCCACAATAATCTTCATCCTCACTACAAATTCAGGAAGAATAATCGCAAATCAACATCACCCACATGGGATCGATCACTCACAAGAACACGCTACAATAATCACTACATGGAATTTCGACGCCTACCTGTGAGCTGACGAATGGACAAAAGAATGGAGGCCGCGAATCGTCGTTCGATTTTCCTTCCTCCTCGTCGCGACTCCGCCTCGGTTTAGCTTCAATTGATTGGAGTCATCGATTGCAACCACATAGGAGCTTTTCGTGCGCTTGAAATGTCGAACGAAACCTTCGCATAAGTACGATCCTTCCCCTCTTCCGCTTGTTTATTGCGATGCCTTTTATTGTTGATTTTTTGTCTTCGATCGATTTTGCAGGTTATCGAAGATGCGTTGCGGATTCTTAAAGAAAATACGAAAGCCGCGATCGAGGGGGTTATGGTGAAGATCTTTGGAGCATCTTGAAAATTTGTTTCGGAAAGGTGATGAAGAGGACGAGATTGAGGCAGACGAAGTAAACGCGTTGGGGTTCCCGTTGATGTGTGTCTTTTATGAATGGAGGTAAGAATGGTATGGGATGAATTGAATCCGAGAGCTTGCTAGTATTGTTGATCTGTATCTTTCTTCTGATTACAAATTTCTTTGAGGCTCCGTCGTTGATGTGTAAATCTTGAGGATGGATAATGAAGTTGCAGGTTTTTTCTTTTGTAGATTGATAATGATGCTAGAAAGTGATGAAAGTCATGGTGCAAGGACGAAGATGGAGAAAAGTTGATGAAGATTCAAAGGGGGAGAGATGGAGGTTCAGCTCTAGAGTGTGCAGAGGTTGTAAAAGCAGTAAGAAGAATGGAGAGGAAGAGAAATCGAGTCCTTTTTTTTCAGAGAGCTTTGAAGATGGTGATTGAACTTGACGAAAATTGGTGAGAATTGAAGGGAGAGTGAAGTTGTTAACCCTCTGAATAACAGTGAGCTTTCTGATTTATAGAAGATTAAATGGGATCTCTCAGGTAGAAATCGGTTACGTTTCTATTTTAAATTCGGTTAGGCTTTCTGTTAGTTTGTTAGATTAGAAATTGGTTCTGATTTTTTCCTGAGTTTTTTCTTTAACTCTGATATTTCCTTTGGTTAACATAGGTCTTTGGTGAATTGATAAGATAAATGAGTTTTCTGACTTTTCAGAGCAACTTTGAGCTTTCTAATTTTCTTCTCATTCTCATTTTTCTGTTTTTTACACTTTTCAGACTTTTGTGAATATAACTGAATTTGAAGTGGAGTGCATTCTTCTTGATTCTAGACATGACGAGGAAGATCACTCATTGTTCCGAGTTCTGGATTTCTAGTTTTCGCTATGTAAAGCTTTGATTTTTGTTGTTTCGGTTTTGTAACCGCTTCTGAACTTTTCTTGTTATTGAGCTGTTAGATTTTTGTGTAACTGAGTTGCATTAATCTCTTCTTGAAATTCTGTTCAACTTTATTGAGTTCCTATGAAGAAATTGTTACATATTTTTCTACCATTTCCTCAATGTAAAATTCAAACGGCCCTTTTCTTTCTTTTATTTCTCAGTATCTTTTATGCTAGAGTACACTTCCTTCTGCACCTTTTCATCACATGAAGGTAAACTGAGAACTGCATCATCATTGGCTTTATTAATAACAAATGTGGGATTTGATGCCCTTCCCTTGTCCACAAAAACCTGCTGATAATAGAAGAATGAAATTTGAAAACTTTTATAATTTCTATTTACTTTTCAATTTATTGGCAAAAAATGACATGGGCTTTATATTAATGTGCCATAAGAAAAATGGCTTAATAATAAAGGAAAATGGATAAAAATGAGGTTAGATGAAAACATGGATAATGATTTATAATTAAACATGAAGAGGGGTATGGTTTAGAAGGAATTATTTTAATGGGTAATTGGACAAAAACGTTTTTTTTTTAATTTTAAAAACAAAGAATATTAAAATGGTTTCATGTGAATAAACAAATTTATGGTAATTTGGCTAGAACTGAATTTGGGCCTAGGAATATAATCTTGATTTATTGGACTTTTGAAATGAACATGGTACGGGTTGACCTTTGAATTGGTAGAAATGAAGTAGTAGATTTTGATAACTTGATCAAGAAAAATTATTCATGACACGAAAGAGAAACAAAACAAAACAAAAGAAAAATCCCAATGTGGAGTTAGAAGAAGTGTACGAGGTATAGTTTGAATTCCAATAAATCACATCTGACCAAATCTTAACATGCCTAATTCACATAGACCCTCATATCCAAATTAAACCTCCACTCTTAATGAATCCTCAACTTCAATCTCAAAACCATTAAGAAGTATCGAGTTCCTTATATCATGAATATCAATATGTCCTTGTCATGAAAGCCCTAATCACCATCTTTAATGAATATTAGCGCAACCACCATAGGAAACAAGACCTTGAATCATCTCTTATTTTATATTGGATGCAATACTCGACTGGATCCTTTGGCTACGGAAAACTTGAATCACCAGGCAACCCTTGGTCCCGCACCTTAGGGATTTGATGCAAATGTACGATCGTAAGTGTAGACGAATGTGAAGCATAAATCCGGTTAGATAGTAATAATTCAGAGGGAAATTTTTTGGGTGTTACAGGGGTAGATATTAAGTGAAAGATTAAACTGGGTGGTTTAAGTCTAGAATTAATATTACTTATAGTGGATTTCCTCCTGGCTTGGTAGCCTCCAGATGTAAGTGTGGTTATACACTGAACTGGGTTAACAAATTACTGTGTTGTTTAATTTTCTTGCACTTTAAGTTTTGGTTAAGTTGTCAAGTGTTTAAACATCTCATTCGACATCTCATACCTGATCACAGAATTTCAATTGGCATCAGAGCAGGCACCCTGCCTGTTTATACTGGGTGAGATCTAGGGAATACAAATTCTGGAAACATGGACAGAGATGTAGGATCAGTAAATAGACCACCTATACTGGATGGATCTAATTATGACTACTGGAAGCCAAGAATGATTGCATTCTTAAGATCACTTGACAATAGGGCTTGGAAAGCAGTCAACAATGGATGGGAACACCCTGTCCAAGACACCAAAGATGGAGCAAAAGTGTTGAAACCTGAAAAAGAATGGAGTAAGGAGGAAGAAGATTCAGCACTTGGCAACTCCAAGGCCTTAAATGCTTTATTCAATGGCATTGATAGGAACATCTTTAGACTTGTGCATCATTGTGAGCTGGCCAAAGATGTTTGGGACACTCTCAAAACAACTCATGAAGGAACATCAAAGGTGAAGATGTCAAGACTTCAACTTCTCACCACCAAGTTTGAAAACTTGAGAATGAAGGAAGATGAGACAATTCATGAATTCTACATGAACATCTTAGAAATAGCCAATACTTCTGGAGCTTTGGGAGAAAAGATGACTGATGAAAAGCTTGTAAGAAAGATTCTCAGATCTTTACCAAAAAGATTTGACATGAAGGTCACAGCAATAGAAGAAGCTCAAGACATATGCAAAATGAAAGTTGAAGAGATCATTGGTTCCCTTCAAACTTTTGAGATGGGAATGAATGACACAAGTGTAAAGAAGAACAAAAGCATAGCCTTGGTGACAAATACTGATAAAGAAGAAGAAAACGATGAATCAGAAACTGATGAAAACTTATCAGAATACATTGCTATGCTTGGAAGACAATTCAAAAAGATTCTCAGAAGGATGGAAGACAAGTCCAGACCAAGTGGAAGATACACAAACTCTTCTGAGAACAAAAGACCTTATGATGCTAATAGAAGGTCAAATTATGATGAAAAGACCAGTCAAGAAAAAGGAATTAAATGCCATGGATGTGAAGGATATGGACACATTAGGAATGAATGTCCTACCTATTTAAAAAGGAAAAAGAAAGGTCTCTCTAACCTGGTCTGATGAAGACTCAGGAGGAGATTCAGAAGAAGAATCAGCTAAGCATATCACTGCTCTAGCTGGATTATGTGAATCTGAAAGTGAATCAAGTGATGGGGAGCTTACTTTTGAAGAACTTGAGCAATCATACAGAGAGCTAGTCAAAAGAAGCACTAAAATATGCAGGGAAAATATAAAGCTAAAGAAGCAGATTGAGACACTAAAGGATGAAAAAGCAAGTGATCTAGAGATAATTGACACCTTGAAAAGTGAAGTAAGTCTTCTCAACTCCAAGTTGGAACATATGTCCAAATCTGTTAGAATGCTGAACAGTAGCTCAAGCACACTGGATGTTATTCTCAACAACAATAAGCATTCAGGGGATAAAAGTGGACTGGGATTTAACAAAGCTCATAAGGTTGAAGCTAGCTCTAGCAAAACTACTTCAAAGTCCATACAGTCAAACAAGATGTCCCAACAGATGCTTCAACATCATGAAAAGAACACAAAGTCAAACATAATGTTCCAACAGATGTCTCAACATCCTGAAAAGAACATAATGAAGAAGAAGTATCAAAGATGGAGATGTCATCATTGTGGAAGATTTGGACATATCAAACCTCATTGCTACAAGTTGCATGGATATCCAAATCAGATGTATCAGCAACCTCCTAAGCAGAAGATAGAAGTTACCAAGAAAGTGCTGCATAGACATCAAAAAGATCAGCAACCCCCTAAGCAGAAGACAGAGGTCATCAAGAAGGTATGGAGACCAAAAGCCAGTCTTCATGCTGATCAAAGCTACATGCCCAAGAACAAGATCAACAAACAACCTTGGAGCTCTACTGATGAACAATGCACAGGGCAAAAGTATCAAAAGAAATCTCAACACAAATGGTCAAAGAAAGGTGTTGCATATATAGCTCATACATCACTCAGAGTATCAGCTAAAGAAGACTGGTACTTTGACAGTGGATGTTCAAGACACATGACTGGATTGAAGAATCTGCTAGTAGACTTAAAGTCATATTCATCCAGATATGTAACCTTTGGAGATGGAGCTAAAGGAGAAATCAAGGGAGTTGGGACCTTGGACTGTCCAGATGTACCAAGACTAGATGATGTGCTGCTGGTAAAAGGTTTAACTGCTAACCTGATCAGCATAAGTCAATTATGTGATCAAGGGTACAGTGTAAACTTTACCAAAACTGAATGCATAGTGACTAACAAAGAACAAAAGGTTGTCATGAGAGGAGCCAGATCTAAAGACAACTGTTACATGTGGGAACCTCAAGACTTCAGTCTCACTTCAACTTGTTCTTTAGCTAAAGAAGAAGAAGTGAAACTATGGCACCAAAGACTAGGTCATCTTCATTTCAGAGGCATAAAGAAAATCATATCTGTGGAAGCTGTGAGAGGTATTCCTAAACTGAAGATTGATGATGGCAAAATATGTGTTGAATGTCAAATAGGCAAGCAAACCAAGATATCCCATCCAAAGCTTCAACATCTGACAACTTCCAAAGTTTTGGAATTATTGCATATGGATCTTATGGGACCTATGCAGGTTGAAAGCCTTGGTGGTAAGAGGTATGCCTATGTGGTGGTTGATGATTTTTCAAGGTATACATGGATAAATTTCATCAAAGAAAAGTCTGATGTATTTGATGTATTCAAAGACTTATGCCAAAGAATACAAAGGGAAAAAGCCAGCTGTGTGATCAGAATAAGAAGTGATCATGGAAAAGAATTTGAGAACCAAAAATTCTTAGATTTCTGTTCTTCAGAAGGAATCAATCATGAATACTCTTCACCAATCACTCCTCAACAGAATGGGATTGTTGAGAGGAAGAATAGAACTATTCAAGAATCAGCAAGAGCTATGATCCATGCTAAAAAGTTACCTTTGTACTTCTGGGCTGAAGCTATGAACACAGCTTGTTACATCCATAACAGAGTTACTCTAAGAAAAGGAACCTTGTCCACAATCTATGAAGTCTGGAAGGGCAGAAAACCCACAGTTAAGTACTTCCATGTGTTTGGAAGTAACTGTTATATTCTGGCAGATAGGGAGCAAAGAAGAAAAATGGATCCTAAAAGTGATGAAGGGATTTTTCTTGGATACTCTATAAACAGCAGAGCTTATAGAGTATTTAATTCTAGAACCAAGGTTAACATGGAGTCCATAAATGTGATAATTGATGATGCTCCTACAGATGTTCCAGAAGATGTTGGAACATCTGCTAACAGCAAAACTGAAGCTGAAGAAAAGAGTGATCATTCTGACTTTACTCAAACTGATGCAAGGACAAAATAATCCAGCAAACCTCCCTCCATCAGAATCCAGAAGGATCATCCCAAAGATTTGATAATTGGTGATCCCAACAGAGGTGTAAGCACTAGATCAAGAGAAGTGATTTCAGGTTCCTGTTTTGTTTCAAAAATAGAACCTAAAAACATCAAGGAAGCTCTTACTGATGAATACTGGATTTGTGCTATGCAAGAGGAATTAGGTCAATTCACAAGGAATGAAGTGTGGAATCTTGTTCCTAGACCTGATGACATAAATGTGATTGGCACTAAATGGGTGTATAAGAACAAGTCAAATGAACAAGGAGTTGTTACAAAGAACAAAGCTAGACTTGTAGCTCAAGGATACACACAAATTGAAGGAGTAGACTTTGATGAAACCTTTGCACCAGTAGCAAGGCTTGAATCAATCAGACTACTTTTAGGAATTGCTTGTATCTTGAAGTTCAAGCTATTTCAAATGGATGTGAAAAGTGCCTTTCTAAATGGATATCTTAATGAAGAGGTATATGTAGAACAGCCTAAAGGATTTGTTGATCCAAGCTGTCCAAATCATGTATACAAACTAAAGAAGGCTCTTTATGGTTTGAAGCAAGCTCCAAGAGCATGGTATGAAAGGCTAACTACTTTTCTTATCAAGCAAGGGTACAGGAAAGGTGGAATTGACAAAACCTTATTTGTTAAAGATGAAGAAGGAAATGTCATGATTGCTCAAATATATGTAGATGACATTGTTTTTGGTGGGATGTCAGAAAGGATGGTGAAACATTTTGTCAATCAGATGGAATCTGAATTTGAAATGAGCCTAGTAGGAGAATTAACCTACTTTCTTGGACTGCAAATAAAGCAAATGGAGGACTCCATGTTCATTTCCCAAAGCAAGTATGCTAAGAACATAGTCAAAAAATTTGGGATGGACAGTGCTACTCATAAGAGAACTCTTGCCCCCACACATTTAAAGCTGACTAAAGATGACAAGGGTGAGAATGTAGATCAAAGCCTATACAGAAGCATGATTGGAAGCTTGTTATATCTGACTGCTAGCAGACCAGACATAGCATTTGCAGTAGGTGTATTTGCAAGATATCAAGCTGATCCAAAAGTTAGTCATCTTAATCAAGTCAAGAGAATTCTGAAATATGTTAATGGTACTTGTGACTATGGCATAATGTACTTTCATGGATGTAAACCAATTCTCACTGGATTCTGTGATGCTGATTGGGCTCGAAGTGCTGATGACAGAAAAAGCACTTCAGGAGGATGCTTCTTTCTAGGAAATAATTTGATTTCTTGGTTCAGTAAGAAACAAAATTGTGTATCCTTATCTACTGCTGAAGCTGAATATATTGCAGCTGGAAGCAGTTGTTCACAGTTGGTTTGGATGAAGCAAATGCTCACTGAGTACAATGTCCCACAAGATGTCATGACATTGTACTGTGACAACTTAAGTGCTATTAACATATCAAAGAATCCTATCCAACATAGCAGGACCAAGCATATTGATATCAGGCACCATTTCATCAGAGATCTTGTAGAAGAAAAAGTGATCTCATTGGAACATGTAGCTATAAATCTGCAATTAGATGATATATTTACTAAAGCCTTGGATGCTACCCAATTTGAAAACCTAAGGGGTAAATTGGGAATCTGTTTGTGTGAAATTTAGCAGTTATAGAGATGTGCCAACATGTCATATGACATCGTGTGGCATGATCACCAAAAGATGAGACTGGCTCAAATAAGGTACAGACGCGAACGGTCGGCGAAAGGATGAAATGAAAAGAGTCGCCAGTTAGGCATTTTTATCCCGAAGGAAAGGTAATGCTGCATAAACCTAGAAAGATATGGATAAGATGATTGCGAACCAGAGAGACTGAGAAAGGGGGTTGGTTACAACCTGGGAAGGTATTAGCACCCAGATTGTCCGTCGTACTCGACGGGATCCACGCTTAAAAGATTTGTGTTTTAAGGGGGTAGTGTCAGTGCAATTTGTGTATAAAAAGAGCTGGAAAAAGATGTACAAGTGTCTGTGTAAAAGAAAAGTGAAGTGTATAAGTGAAGTGTCAGTGTAGGAACAGGAGTGAAATGCTCAAGATCATGAGGCTTAAAAAGAATGGAACTGGAAGGAGGGGGAATATACAGAGACTTTTGTTCGATAACTGTTAAGTTATGCCTACGTATCCTCTCGTGCAATGAGGAAGTCAGAACACCGTAGTTCGACCCAAAGAGACTGAAAGATGGATTGACTTGTGAACTGCCTACTTGTCTATGCTCAAGTGTAAGACCTGTCTGGCTCAAGTGCAAACTTTCTTGCATTAGACGGAAGAAGCAAGTTCTCGTTTGTGAGTGAATGAGATGAGAAAAGAATCCCGGAGGAGACGATTATTGTTTGTTTTTGAGTTTTCAGTCTTTTATTGCTTTCGAAAGTTTGTCATAAGTTAATGAGCTTAAGCCTAAACCAATGGATTAGTAAACTCATCACATCTTCCCTCTGATTAGGGGTAATGAGAATGCCTTAAGTGTGAAGTCAGCTTCTCACACTTAATTACCATGGTGTAGGATTAAGATCATTAATCTACTTGTGATTATTTAGATGTTTTTGTTATTTTTGTTTAGTGTTGAGTAATGAGATTAAGCCATAATCAGGGATTAAACAGACTCATTACACCATCCTAATAGAAGGATAATAGATGAGAATGTTTAAGCTGAGGAAAGCTCCTCAACTTAATCCATGATTAGGGATTAAACTCATGACAAAACAAAAGCTTTGTTAAGTGGATTTTAGTTAATGATAAGATTAAGAAATGGATTTTATGGTTTGTAAGACAACTTGAGGGGGACTTGTCCATTAACACTAGGGTTAGTCCTTCTTAACCAATTAAGGAAGAATTAGAACCCTAATGCAAGGCCCAAGTTACAAGCTTGATGTCTTGATGATTATTATATGGATTAATTAAAGGATTTAAACACATTAAGGGTTTAACACTTAGGATTAAAGTTATACACTCCATCCTAATAGAAGGATGCAGGTATAAGCTTAATCACAAAGCCTTAAAGCCTTAAGGGTTTAGTCCCTGATTATGAGATGAGAAGAGAAGACTCAAAGAGACACAAAGGCAAAATCTAAAGGGGGGACTAATCAAAACCCTAATTATTGTCATGCTTGGTTGTTCCTAAGGTTTGTGAGGTTAACAAGGGAAATCTTCAGAGGAACCACCAGGAAGCAGATGAAAGGAGCAAAGGAAGCAAAGTAACTTGCTTCATTTAAGAAGACAAGTCACTTGACGAAAGAAAGTAAGAAGAAGAAGAATGAGCAAGCTCAATCTCAAACACAAGACAAAATGCAGCAATGATGCATAAGAGAGATGAAAAGAAATTGTGAGAAGTGAAGGCAAATTCACTTCTCAAAGTGACTTACCACCTGAAAAGTTAGTGAAAGGAATGCAATGCAATGCAAAATGAGATGGAATGGCATGATGCAAACCAAAACCAGAAGCATAAGTATGATGCTAATGATGCTATGAGATGACATAAACATGAAGCAAGGCATGGGGATGGTCATACAAACATATGGATGCAAGAGAAACATGCTTAGAACCATAAACATACATGAAAAGTTATGGAATGCAAATGACATACAAAATGGCAAATGGAAGATGCAATGATCAAACATGCTTCTAATATGTCCTAAGATGTTTCATAGATCAAATGGATGCATAAAATATCATGGCAAGTCATGGTATGCAAGCAAATGCAAGATGAATGCAAATGAAAGCCCAAATTAGGGTTTATGATCAATGCACAAAACAAAAACCAAAACCAGAAGCAAACATCAAGATAAAAAATTGAAAATGCACTCAAGGGAATCCTAAACCTATACAAACTCTCTGCCCAAAGGAGGGGATCCAATTCTTAACCTAGTGAAAGTTATGAATTTCCTAAGATTTCTAGGGTTTTAGGGTACCTTGTCAAGAAAAATGTCAAACAAATTGAAAATGCAAGATCAAAACATGCCAATTTAATCCTATAAACTACATGATATGAAAGATGCAATGCAAAAAGAATCAAAGTCCAACTCTTAAAGACTAGGCAGAAATGAATTTTTGAACATTGGATCAAAATAATGCTTTGAAATGAAATTAATTCCATGAAAAATTGTCAAAAGACATCAAGATCAAAAAATAAATTTGGTTTGAGGGTTGGACAATGTTTCTAAATGTTTTTAAAGGTTTCATGAATTTTTTGGTGATTTTTAAATACTTAAAAGTATTTTTAATTAATTAATTCTCATTAATTAATTAAAAATAATCTTTTAAATGATTTAAAAATATTTTTTAATGCAAAAAATAAAAATAAAAATGTTTTTGGTTTCTGAAAATTGATAAATGGTTGTATAAAATTTTTTAGAATTTTTCAAAATGTTTTGCTATTTTTAATAAATTGGAGAAAACAAATCAAATAAAATGAAAAATAAAATGAATTAAATGGAAAGTAATCAGAATCAAAGGCTGAGATTCAAATGGAATGCGCGCGCATTGACTGGCGCCAGATCCAAAGGCTGGAATTCAAACTGGCCAGATTAATTTATAAAACTTAATTAAATGGATAATGACGTGGATTAGGGTTTAATGAGGGCATCCTGGCCATTGGAACGCGCGGGAGTCAACAGAAGTCAGCCCATCCAACGTACCAAATTCAAACTTGCATTAATTACACTGATTAGCCCTAAACACTTTCAGGTGGCCGGAGAAGATTTCCGGTCGTCTTCTCCGGCAAGACCCTCACCTGAAAGTTGTTAAAACCCTCAAAACCTCATGAAAATGAAAACTAATCACCCAGAAATCATCCTCATTCGAAACTAAATCAAAACCCCCAAACAAAAACCATTTTTCATCCATTAATCATGTGAATCGAAGCCAAACATGTTTAGGTCAGAAAAGTTTCAGAACAAGATTAAATGCTTATTTCTCAACCATTTTCATTTTTAAACACATCATGATGATCAGGATATCATATAGAATCAATTTATAACAAGTAAAATGAGTTCTGGAAAATTTGTTCTTGATGGATACCTGAACTGAAGCTTTGGTTTCTGGCACTTTCTGGCTGATTTCTTGCTTTCAATCAACTCCACTGGACCCCCTGAGAAGCTTCCAATGCTTGTTTGAAGTTTATAATGGATGGTTCGAGAGATGGCAGAAGTTCTGTTCAAGGGAGGGTGGTGATCGTGTTTTTGATTCAGGGAGTTTCAGGCTATGGTGATGGGTGGTTTCTGGCCAGTGAAGTATGCTGAGTTGATTTGTGAAGTTGGTTTGTGTGTTTGCAGCTTGTGGAGAGTTTTTCGAAAGCTTTTGCAAAATGGGGTGAAAATGAGAGAGCTGTGTTGTGTGTGCTTTCAGGCTTGTGTTGTATGTGCTTTGGCTTGCTTTTTGTTTGCATAAACTAATGGGATTGGTCAGATGAGTTGATGTGTGCTTTTTTGATTGGTATGGCTCAAGTTGCCAAAATGTCAAAGTTGTGTAAGAGAGGCATGGGCTACTAGCTAGCCAAGGACAGATGGGGTGTCCTGCGCAGCAAGATGTGTGGAGAGCCATAGGATTGTTTGTGGAGTCAGCAAGCAAGTGGATTCACACTTGAGTGAGTTTTTGCAACTTGCCTCACTTTTGCTTCCTTTGAGAATTCTTGCTCCATAAGTCATGAAGATGAGTGATCTCTTGGCCCATTATGAATTTTAGATGTTGAATGATCATGTTGTGAAGAAATGATACACATTTGAGGCCTTTAGAACACTTGAACAAACCATTTTTGCAAAATGTCTCTTTGGTAGAAAACTTCAAATTTTGTGATTTTAACCAACTTTGACAAGCCATAACTTTTGATCCAAAATGAATTAGGTCATGTTCTTGTACTTTTTGAAAAGGGAATGATCCATTCTACAACTTTCATGACCAAAGCTTTTTCATTTGAAGCACTTTTGAATCAAAAAGCAAGGGTTGAAAAAGTTTCCCAAAATGGCAATTTTATTAAAAGTCAACTTTCCCAAAAAGTCAACTTTGCAAATGACTTGAAATTCTTCAATTTTGTGAACTTTTAACATCTTCCATGATCAAATAAAGATCATACACAATCAAAATGATGAAGAATACCCTTTGGTTGGGTCATTGGGGGCCTCAGATGCCCTGATTTTGCACTGACTTGCTTAGAAAGTCAACCCTTGATCAGATGACTTCCCCATTGAATTTCTTCATGAAAATTGATATGCATGCTCCCTATACCATATAGAGACCAATAGAAACAAGAATGACCAAAAAAATTGGAGTTATGGCCTTTGAAACCAAAACCCTAATTCTAGGTCATCTGTGCAGTCAAACCTGGCTCTGCTTCCATGCCATTTTCAGTTCTTGTGATTCTTTGACATTCTTGACTTTGAGGGGATATAATATGATGCTTGAACATACGTGGACCCCTTTGAAGTGATTAATGACCTTTGGAGAGGATCAAGAAGCTCTTGGATTGCTCAGATCACAAACCCTAGATGCAGATGACTTAGAACCAATGTAATGAATCAAAAATATAATATGAGATGCCATGATTGAACTTATGCACATGAAATGATCACAAGCCATGGTGTGAATGGGTGAGGGCAAATTTGGGGTGTTTACACCTTGTGTATTCCACTCCTAAAAATTCTCCAAGTAACGGCTCTTATAAGAATATCAGCTCACATTCAGCTATTCATCTTCTCAGCATTCTCTCACAACAACTTGCTTGCTATAGCTAACTCTCTGAGATCATCAAACTCAACCAATCTCAATCTTTTTCTTCACCACATTCTCAAAATGGCTCATCACCAAAACCCTAACATCTCTAAAGAAATCCTCAACAAGGAAGATGTGGTGCATGCAACCCCCATTTCTGTGGTACCCATGGATTCAACTCCAATGGACGAAATCAGAGGAAGTGTTCCTCTTGCTCAAAAGCCAAGAACTCCTAAAAGGACAAAAGACCCTGTTTTCAGCAAGGCCAAAGGCATACCTTCACCATCAAACACCACTCCAAAAGCTTCTGAATACGTGGATGATTCCATAAAGGAGTTGGTAAACAGGATCCTATCTGAGCAAAGAGTGGTAAGTGGCATATCTATCCCTCTGAACACCATGCCAGCTCCACAAGAAGATCAACAAACTCAGGCTGAAAAGGACACTCCTGCTCAACAGGATGTCCCAATAGATGTTGAACCATCTGAAGACCAGCAAAAGGTCTCATCTGATACTGCTGATGATACATCTGAGGACCAGAAAAAGGCCTCCACTGATAGTGATGAAGAAGCATCTGAGGACCAGCACAAGGCCTCCACTGAAGAGCAAATCTCTGTTGATCCACCAGCTGAAGAGGAGACTGCTCAACCTCCTCCTGTTGTGAACCTAGAGCATGATTCTGATACAGAAATCATTGCTTCTGTAAACCCTAGCATAGCCAAAAGGCTTAGGACTAGGAAAGAAAAGATGAATGCAGGACATGCAATTCCTGAGAAGAAGCAAGATACACCAAAGAAGGACAAAGCTAAAGTTGTCTTTGGTCCTACAAAACAATGGAGCAAGGTGCAAACACAAAAGAGGAAAGCTGTCACTCCTCCAGATTCAGATGTTGAAGAAGATGTCCCAACATCTCCTCCAAAGAAGAAACCAGCACCCTCAAGGTCATCAACTGCTGTTCCAGAAGCTCCTTTGGACAACATCTCCTTTCATCATGTTTCAAGTGTGAATAGATGGAAGTTTGTTTATCAAAGAAGGGTAGCACTTGAAAGAGAGCTGAGCAGTAATGCATTTGAGTGCACAGAGTTAATTGATCTCATTTCTTCTGCTGGCCTTTTCAAAACTGTCTCCAACTTCTCTCCTTGCTATGAGCTACTTGTCAAGGAATTCATAGTCAATCTCCAAGAAGATTGTGCTGATGGTAAGTCTGCTGACTTTAGAAAAGTATATGTAAGAGGAAGGTGTGTAGAATTCTCTCCTAGGGTTATCAACCAATACCTTGGAAGAGAATCTGATGGTCCAAATGAGTTAGGGAAGACTGATAACCAGGTTTGCAAGGTTATCACTGCTAATCAGGTCAAGACTTGGCCAGTTAAAGGGAAGCTCTCAGTTAGCATGCTGACAAGGAAATATGCCATGCTGAATAGGATTGGCACAGCAAACTGGGTCCCTACCAACCATACATCCTCAATATCAACTGGATTGGGCAGGTTCATATTTGCTGTGGGTACCCAAACAAAGCTGGATTATGGAGCTTATATCTTTGATCAGACATTGAAGCATGCTGGATCATCTGCAACAAAGCTGCCAATTGCCTTCCCTTCCTTGCTGTGTGGAATAATGCTGAGTCAGTATCCTGGTATCCTCACTGAGAATGACACAATTTGCAAAAGAGAAAGCCCTCTAGCCTTCCACTACAAGCTGTTCCTGAGTCATCATGCAGCTGATGTTGAAGCTCCCTCTGGGACATCTGCTGGTCCTTCAAAGGCAAAGTCTCCAATCTCCAAAGCTGCATTGATTGCTGAACTGAAGAGCACTTGCAAAGAACTGGATGCAAGGAAGCAGAAGCTTGAGGAGATTATCCAAAGGCTGGAGATTGAAGAAAGTGCTCAGAAAGCTGCTACTTCTGATGAGGAGACTGAGGAAGAGGAAGAAACTGACTATGAGGAGTCTGAGTGAAAATTGTATGTGAGGAATATGTAATGACAGCTTTTGCATTGTAATTTTGACTTAGTAACTTTGGCCCCAAATTTATGTCTAACAAGGGGGAGAACAACAACAACAATGTATGATGCTGTTTAGTTATTAATGAAAAACTCCTGTTTGCTTCTGAACTAAATCTGTGATGTTAATGAAAATTTTTGTTGCAACAAGTCTGAATACATGTATGTTTGAGGGGGAGTAAACTCACACATGACTCAACAGAAAAGAACTGCTATACTCTGATAAAAGAACTTCTGCTACACTCTGATAACCAGAAAAATATGTTAGCCAAAAATTAGCCAAAGGGGGAGTTTGTAGATGTTTAGAATTGGCAGAATTTTTGACCAACAAGAAATGTTGAATTCAGTTCAGGATGTCCTATCAGATGTTGGGACATTATCAAACAGAGTATAAGTAAATGAACTTAATTCAGGATGTCACACCAGATGTTGGGACATTGTATCAGTTAATGATATAAGTTCAGTTTACAGGATGTCACATCAGATGTTGTGACATTGTATCAGTTAATGATTTAAGTTCAGTTTTTCAGGATGTCCCAACAGATGTTGTGACATCTCAAACCTGCTACCAGATTTAATTATTGACTAACAGAACTGAGTAATTTAAGGAAAGTTATCTGGAATTAATTATGGATGGACAAAACAGAATAAGGCGCATCTGTAGGGAGTGTTGTTATGAGACTTCAGCATAATCAGAAGAACTGAATCACCTAGAATCTAGGAAGTAACAAACCATAATTCAAGGTGGAAGCTGCATGCGTTTCAGGGTTGGATAAACCTACAGAAAGCCCAAAATCCATACACCTATTTAATCAACAGAAACTCTCAGAATTGAGTGCGAATTTAAGAAGACCAAATAGGGTGTTTTGTGTTTTAATAGCAGGTTGTTTTTATTGTACCACTTTATGAGCTTTTAAGAAAAAGTGTATTTGTGTCTTGATTGAAACTGTGAAGTAAGATCAAGCTGTATTGTTTGAAGTATGACTTCAATTTTATTAAACTTGTAAACAAGATCACTGTGTGATTGAGGGGGAGTGAGTTGGTACTCATATCTAAGTTGTGTCTTAGGTAGAAATTGCATTGGGTAGATATTAAGTGAAAGATTAAACTGGGTGGTTTAAGTCTAGAATTAATATTACTTATAGTGGATTTCCTCCTGGCTTGGTAGCCTCCAGATGTAAGTGTGGTTATACACTGAACTGGGTTAACAAATTACTGTGTTGTTTAATTTTCCTGCACTTTAAGTTTTGGTTAAGTTGTCAAGTGTTTAAACATCTCATTCGACATCTCATACCTGATCACAGAATTTCAGTGTTGATTTAGCCGATTTAAGCAGAAAAATTAGTTTCCCGAAATTTAACAAAAATTGTCAGGGTAAGTCGGGTAATTTAGTAGGTGAATTTTGTTGGTTTGTTTTGTTGAAATTATGTCAGTAAAGTTGATTTGCAGGTACAGCTGGTTGTGTAGTTTCGTTCCAGTATACGGAAAACTTTAAGTTGTAGGCTTGATAGCCAATGTTGAATAAGTTGTTTATGCTGTTTAAGTTGCTTATGTTGTTGACATTGTTGTGTTGTTTATGATGTGAGTCGTACATGCCATATAACATACTTACATTTTTATGTCGGAGCCAATGCTCACACCACGTTGGCCTGGATTGGCAATATTTGAAAGTTGAAGACTTATGCCTTGATGCCTCAGTAAATTGGCAATTTTAAGTTGGGAGTTTTACTCTGAATGGTACCACATGCATAAAATAGTCGAGTGGCATTAAGTTGCATTTTTCAAGTCGTTGTTGATTGTTGTTTGGTTGTTGATGTGGAGTGGTGATAATTGTATGATTTCAATCTATGTATTATTTATCATACTTCGTTTATAAAATTTGATATCTCACCCTTCTGTTTGAATGTTGTCCCTATGTTGGCAACGTGCAGGTAATCAAGAGGAGTAGTCGGTTATCTTTAATTCGAGTCGGTGGTTGTCACTCTGATACGTAGCACTCAGGGAGATGACGCGAGTCTTGTTTTGCTTAATTGCTTTTAAATGCTGAATTTTTAAGTTGATTTGTCGAAGTGTACTTTGTTGCTTATTTTAAAGTTGATTTATGCTGGATAAAGACGTTATTATTTTGAGTATTGAATCCGTTGCGTAGTATTTAATAAAGTTGAATTATTTTGAAGACTATATGATTATTTATGAGTTCTTCTTGGATTGTGATGTATCTTTATCGATTAAATGTTATGTTATTAATTCAAAAGTTGAAAATGTGATATCCCATTTTAAGTTGGAAATTTTATAACTATGATTTTAATCATCGGGTAGAAAATGGGGTGTTACATTAGTGGTATAAGAGCAGGTCGGTTTGTCCGGCCAAGTGTCGAGTCGTAGTTGTTTAACAATTGAGTATTGTTATTTGGTTCTAAATTTTGTCTATGTTGTAGTAATAAGTTGAGATGGCTGGAAGAAATGATGCTGCAATGGATGCTGCAATGCAAGCAATGTCTCGGGCTGTGCAAAATTTTCCGGACGCTAGCGAGGATGCTGGGTCACATAGTTTGGTGACTTTTCAGAGAGGGAATCCACTTGTCATTAAGGGAAAGCATGATCTGGATGCAGTGTTGGGCTGGTTGAAAGAGATTGAGAGAATCTTTCGTGTGATGGACTGTACTCCAGCGCAGAAGGTTCGATATGGTACTCACATGCTGGAAGTCGAGGCTGATGACTTGTGGTTAGAGACTCGTTAGAGGTTAGAAGCTGCAGGTGAAAAGATCACTTGAAATGTGTTCCATAGAGAATTTATGAGGAAGTATTATCCAGAGGATGTCCGTGGCAAGAAGGAGATTGAATTCCTTGAGCTGAAGTAGGGAAACATGTTTATTATTGATTATGCTACGAAGTTTGTGGAATTGTCTAAGTTCTATCCTTATTATAATAAAGCTGATGCTGAATTTTCAAAGTGCATCAAGTTTGAAAACGGGTTGCGCTCTAAGGTCAAAAAGGCTGTTGGGTATCAGAAGATTCGTATCTTTTCTGAATTGGTTAATGGCTGTAGAATTTATGAAGAGGATAACAATGCTCATTCCAAGATTGTTAGTAATAAAAGAGGCAAGAAACAACAGAACAGTGGCAAGCCTTATGATGCTCCAGCTGGAAAAGGTAAACAGAAAGTTGCTCTAGTTCAGAGGACTAGAGAAGGAGGTGCTCCTGCTGGTATAATTTGCTTCAAGTGTAGACAGGCTGGTCACAAGAGTAATGTGTGTATTGCTGAGGTAAAAAGGTGTTTTCGTTGTGGTAAGATTGGGAATGCAATAGCTGATTGCAAGCACAAAGAAATGAAATCTTTTAATTATGGTGAAGAAGGATATATTGGTAGTCAGTGTCAGAAGCTAAAGAAAACTCAGACTGGGAAAGTGTTCGCGTTGGCAGGAACTCAGACAACTAACAAGGACAAACTTATCAGAGGTACATGCTTCATTAATAGTATTCCTTTAATCACTATTATTGATACTGGTGCTACGCATTGTTTTATTGATGCTGATTGTGTTAAAAGATTGGGTCTTGAATTGTCTGCTATGAACGGTGAATTGATCGTAGAGATTCTGGCTAAGGGATCAGTAACTACTTCTCTTGTATGTTTAAGGTATTCTTTGTCGATCTTCGATAAAGACTTTTATGTTGATTTGGTATGTTTGTCGTTGACCAGAATTGATGTAATTATTTGTATGATCTGGTTAAAGTATAACTATGTTCATATAAAATGTTATCGCAAGTCAGTGAGGTTTTCTACTCCTAAAGAGGAAGGAGTTGGATTATTATCTTTCAAAGAGGTGCAATAATTGATGAAAGAAGAAGCTTAGATGTTTTCGTTGATGGCAATGTTGTCTATTGAGAGTAAAGCTAAGATTGAGGAATTGTTAGTGGTGAATGAATTTCCTGAAGTTTTCCCTGATGAAATTCCTAATGTACCATCAGAGAGAGAAGTTGAATTCACGATTGATCTTGTATCTGGTACTAGATCTATTTTGATGGCACCATACAAAATCTCAACATTTGAGTTGTCTGAATTAAAGAAGCAGTTGGAAGAATTACTTGAGAAGAAGTTTGTAAGACCAAATGTATCGCCGTGGGGAGCTCCAGTGTTGCTAGTAAAGAAGAAAGATGGAAGTATGGGGCTTTGTGTTGATTATAGATAGCTGAATAAAGTGACAATCAAGAACAAGTATCCACTTCCGAGAATAGATGATTTGATGGATCAGTTGGTGGGTTCTCGTGTGTTTAGTAAGATCGATTTGAGATTGGGTTGTCATCAGATCAAAGTGAAAGATGAGGATATTCAGAAGACGGCGTTCAAAACATGGTATGGACATTATGAGTATTCGGTGATGCCTTTCGATGTGACTAATGCGCCAGGAGTATTCATGGAATACATGAACCACATTTTCAAACTTATTTGGATCGTTTTGTGGTTGTATTCATTGATGATATTCTGATTTATTCTAAGTCAGAAGAAGAACATAAGGGACATTTGAGAACAATATTGGAAGTTTTGAAAGACAAGAAGTTGTATGCGAAGCTGTCCAAGTGCGAGTTTTGGCTAAAGGAAGTCAATCTTCTTGGTCATGTGATTTCAGGCAGTGGTATTGTTGTGGATCCTTCTAAGGTAGATGTTATTTTGCAATGGGAGACTCCAAGGTTGGCTACTGAGATTAGAAGCTTTTTGGGACTAGCTGGTTATTATAGAAGGTTTATCGAAGGATTTTCTAAGTTGGAACTTCCGTTAACTAGATTGACTTGTAAAAGTAAAGCTTTTGTGTGGGATGTTCAGTGTGAAGAGAGTTTTACAGAATTGAAGAAGAGATTGAAGTCGGCTCTAGTTTTGACTTTACCGAATCCAGGAGAACCGTTTGTAGTTTATTGTGATGCTTATTTGATGGGTTTAGGAGGTGTGCTTATGCAGAACAATAAGTTAATTGCTTATGCGTCGTGACAGTTGAGAACTCATGAAAAGAACTATCCTACGCATGATTTGGAACTTGCTGCAGTTATTTTTATGCTGAAGATTTGGAGGCATTATCTTTATGGTTCTAGATTTGAAGTTTATAGTGATCATAAGAGCCTAAAGTATTTGTTTGATCAGAAGGAGTTAAATATGAAACCACGAAGATGGCTAGAATTGCTGAAAGATTATGATTTCGGTTTGAATTATTATCCAGGAAAAGCTAATGTTGTGGCCGATGCTTTAAGCCGAAAAGCTCGCATATGTCAGCAATGATGATTGAGGAATTGAAATTAATTGAGCAGTTTTGAGATATGAGTTTGGTTTGCAAAGTGACACTGCAGAGTGTTATGTTGGGCATGTTAAAGATTAATAATGATTTTCTGGACAGTATTCGAGAGGCTCAAAAGCTGGATGTGAAACTAGTGAACATCATGAGTAGTTGTGGTCAATCGGAGAAGAGTAACTTTAAGATTGATGCACAAGGTGTGTTGAAACTGCATGATCGAATTTGTATTACTGAAGATGCATATATGAAAAAGAGGATTCTTGAAGAGGGTCATAGGAGTAATCTGAGTATTCATCCGGGAGCTACTAAAATATATCAAGACTTGAAGAAAATATTTTGGTGGTCCGGAATGAAAGAAGACGTGGCACGATTTTTGTATGCGTGTTTGACTTGTCAGAAGTCAAAAGTTGAACATAAGAAGCCTGCAGGGTTGTTGCAACCGTTGGAAGTTCCAGAGTGGAAATAGGATAACATTTCTATGGATTTTGTGATAGGGTTGCCGATTACTTCAAGAGGGCATGATTCAATTTGGGTGATTATTAATAGGCTTACAAAGTCGGCTCATTTCATACCTATTAATATCACATATCCAATTGCAAAGTTGGCAGAGATTTATATTTGAGTGATTGTGAAGTTGCATAGTGTTCATTTTTGTATTGTATCGGATAAAGATTCGATGTTTACATTGGAGTTTTGGAAAAGTCTGCAAGAGGCGTTAGGTTCTAAGTTGAGGTTGAGTTCGACATATCATCATCAGAAAGATGGCCAAACTGAGAGGACTATTCAGTCGTTGGAGGATTTATTGAGAGCTTGTGTTCTTGAGCAGGGAGGTTCGTAAGATACTTATCTTCTGTTGATCGAGTTCATTTATAATAATAGTCACAATTCTAGTACCAAAATGGCACCTTTTGAAGCACTGTATGGTCGAAGGTGTAGAACTCCGTTGTGTTGGCATGAATCTGGTGAAAATGTAGTACTTGGACTAGAATTAGTTCGAGAAACTACTAAGAAAGTAAAGTTGATTCGCGAGAAGATGAAGGCTTCTCAAAGTAGGCAGAAGAGTTACCATGAAAAGAGGAAGAAGGATTTAGAATTCCAAGCGGGTGATCATGTGTTTTTGAGAGTCACGCCTGTGACTAGTGTTGGGAGAACTTTGAAGTCTAAGAAGCTCACTCCTTGTTTTATCGGTCCGTATGTAACACGGTGGGAGAACTGACTTTCTATAAATGTTGCGGATAGCAAGAGTCACCACCGACTTTTATTTTATCCATAAGGAATGGACATAAAAGAACAGGAAAGACCTATTTTAAAAGACTTGAGTTCGGGGGGTAGGTTATACAAAGGAAAGGTGTTAGCACCCTTTATATCCATGGTTATCCATGGACTCTTAGTTACTTAGCTCACTTAAATTGTTTTTGAAATGTGTAGTGTGTGATTAGAAAAATTTCTTTAAGTACTTTGTAATGACGCTCGTATGGGTGTATACAAAGCCTAGTTTAGAAATTGTGAGGTGTAAAAGTATTTTTGAAGAGTGAGCAAGTAACTATGAGGTACCTATCCTAGATTAAGTCTTTCGTGTTCTCATATGTTCTTTCAATGGTAAGACTATCCCTATTATTAAGGAATAGGTAGTCATTACCTTGGATTGTGTAAGGAACGAGCGTAGGGTCATCGTATGGTCATAGAAGGCAACTTAAGGGGTGTCTTTAGCAATTTGTAGGGACTATCATCATTTATTCGAAGGGACAAGATCATTATTCCGTAGGCAACCTCGAAGGGACTTGATCTTTTTAAACTATAGGGACTTGATGATTTTATGAAGGGACTTTGCTTAAGACACCCTTATATTCGAGGGACTTGACCATTTTTAAGGCAACTGAGAGGGGTAACCTAGGAAGTGCACGATGGCGATCAAAGATCGACTTACGTGTGTGAGTGTTTCGTTTCAAATATTTATCTTATTTAAATTAATTTTCTAAGTTATTTTTAATCACATTTAGGTTATGCACACCCTAAAATTACTAACCATACAATAAAATATTTACAAAATAAAATAAAATAAAGATGGAAAATAAACCTATAAGTATTACATGGCTTTAACAGATACATAATAATCAAATAAAAATTATAATAATAAATATAATAAAAACAATAAATAAACAATAATAAGATAATATCAATAATAAAATAATAGCAATAATAATAATGATAATAATAATAAATAAAGAAATCAAAATTAAAATTTAAAAGAGAAATTATTTTTAGGTTAAACAAAATATTATAAATTTTTTAGAGATTAATTAAGAAAATATAACAATTGTTGCACCCCAAAATTTGCCCTCACAATACAAGACTTTGTGTTCTAAGAAGGTTCACAAGGTTCACAAGTCCTCCAACACTTGCATAACCTTTCATGAAGTTCATGAAGTCTACAAGTTACTTTATGAGGGTTCACAAGGTTCACAAGATTCACAATGATTACAAAGCTCTCCTGAGGTTCATGAGGTCTACAAAGCCACTTCATGAGGTTCACAAGGTTCACAAGCTTCACACTATCTCCCATGAGGTTCACAAGACACTTTATGAAGATTCACAAGGTTCACAAAGTTCACAATTGGTCAAAGAAGTTGACAATTCCCTCAGACAATGCACCTCCTAAGCAGTGCATCCAAAACTAGGGTTTTGACTTTAATCAGGCTAAATGGACTTCCAATACCTCAAGTGAGTTTCATAACATCTTATATGTGTGAAAGAACCCCCATGTCAAGTCTCAAGACTTTTCTCAAAAGTTTGCTCAGTCAAATGATCAGATAAGTCAAAATCAGTCAATACAGTTAAAAAGTCAAACTGAGGTCAACTGTGGTCAAACCAAAGTCAAACTTCATGATTTTTTGCCAACATCAAGTATATGAAGTAAAATTCATCATTTGATCAAGGGTTGATCATGATTCATCAAGGAGATTCCAGATCATCAATAATCAGGAGTTTCTAAATTAGGGTTTCCTTAGTAAAAGTCAACTGAACTTTGACCAGCCATAACTTTCACCTACTTCATCACCAAGTCTCCATCCAAAGCTCATTTTGAAGGAAATTGAATTCTCTACAACTTTGATGTTGCAAGTCAAGCCCAAAAATGCTTCATTTGGAAGGTATGAGCTAAGACATTATAGGTCATTTCAAAAGTCAACAAAAAGTCAACAACTTCAAAAGGGCATAATTTGAGATTGGTAAATGATATGGACCTAAAACCAATGGGGTTGTTTAGAGGACTCTTCAAGCTTTCCAAAATGTCCAAGAACACCCCCATACCTTTAAAATTGAGGGAGATATGCCCTTGCAAAGTTGGGAAATTTTGTGATGGTTTATGTTGAAAATGGAGGTCTAAAAGTAATTCTTTCCAAATGGGCTTGCTAAGTTGTGATCCAATCCACCTCATATCATTATGCACGACCCAATTGACCAAAATTCAGCATTTTTATTATTTTATTTTTATTTATTATTGATTTAATTCATAAAAATCATTTTAAATAAATATAAAATATGAAAATCTATTTTTGGAGGAAGATAATGCTTCTAGAAATTCTTAATTGTTAATTGAATTTGAAAGAGAAAGGAATCATGTGATTAGTCCAAGAATAGCAAGTCTTCATGATCAAATATTTGAACTTTTACACCATGATCTTTTTCAATATTTTTTGGATCAAATCTTCACACAACCAATCCATATTTCTGACCTAATTCATTCTCATATAAGTATCAAACATAACCCTAGCCTCAGGGGACGAATTCCAGCAGCCCATAGGTAAGTTTCAAAACTCAAAATTCAAGCAAAAAGTGAGATTCGGATTTTGAAATCCAGAGCATTTGAAGGCAAAGTAAGAACATAGAGATGTTTATTGATCATCTTTGAAGCTAAAGCATCACTCATATGCATCTCATGTGCTCCATATTGCTAAACCCGAAGCTTGTTCATACTTGATAAATTTTTTTTCGATTATAATGATTCACTGCATTTAAATGGATTTTGATTGCCTAATGTTGTTTATGATGTTGTGTAGCTTGTTTCTGGACAGGAAAACCAAAGAAACCGTAGCTAATTCACAAGATGCCATAGTTAGGGTTTGGACCTAGGTTTAGGGATTTTTGATTTAAGAAACTTAAATGGATTCTAACAACATAGGCTTGATCGTATGAATGACTGGATTCTAATGCTATGCTTAATTTTGAAAAAATTGTATGGTTTTGTTGCTTGTTGATATTCGTAGGTTTTGCTGGGAATGGTTTTTCGCAGGAAAATTCGTAAGTATTTTCATAAGAAAATTCGCAGCTCAGGAGGTTGAAGATGAAGTTTGCCGCGCGCTCAGAAATTCAAATTATGATTAACATATTTTATTTTGTTTTGTTATTTAGTTATCACAAGCAGTGGCTTGTCCCAGTGGAAGGATGCGCTTGTGTTTGATGAAAAGGCCAGGGTTCGAATCCTGCTTGGGCCATTATTTTTGTTCTATTTTTCAGGATAAAAGGAGATTGAATATATTATGGCTTTTTGCCATTCAATAGCCAGATAGGCTCTTCCAGCCAGGCGGTAGCGCGCGCATGCTTGCATTCATAAGGTCCTGGGTTCAACTCCCACCCCAGGCCTTTTGTTTTTCCTTATTTTCTGGATTTTTCAAAGTAAGACACAAAACCAAGTGAAGCTCATTCTCTAGCACCTGTGTTTGGCTGGCCTGGTGGAAAGTGTTGATGCTTGCAGGCAGAATGACCTGGGATCAAATCCAGCCCAGGTGAGTTTTCTTTTTACCATTATTTCTATTTTTATTTCTTTATGTAATTAACTTAATTGTCTTATTAATATTAATTAAAAGTAAAATATGCATGTATATGTATTTAAAACACCCTAATATTTTTTCTAAAAAGATTCAAATTGTTATTTTTCCCAAATTATTTTCTTTGTTAAATTGTAGGATATATGTTTGTTTAATATCTTGTATATGAACTAAACCCTAAAAAATATTTTCTAGAAAACAAGCCCTAATATTCAAAAACCCTAATTTTGTAGAAAACCTAATTTTTATTTTCTAAATAATGTTTACTCTCTAATTCTTAAATATAATTGTAATATATATATTTATTTAATAAATTTGGTAAATATAATAACTAATACAATTAAATTTTATAAATATGATTAATTTTGTAAATATGATTATTTATTTTTTTTATGAACATGATATTTAAAATTTATTTTCTTAATAATGTGTAAATATTTTTTTTTATAATTGTTGATATATATTCATAAATAATTAAATTCTTGTAAATGATTAAAACTTATAATTATATTATGCTTAGAAATTTTTCTTATTATATATTTAAAATTAAAACTTTGTGTTCATATCATTATAATATTTTTCTACTTATTTTTATTTACTTTAATTATTGTCACTAACCATACTATTATTTATTATTATATTATATTTTTATTATTATGTCTCTAACCTTGTTTATTTTACTAATTATTATTATTATTCTATTTTCACTAACCTTATTTTTTATTTATTTATCACTAACCCCTATTATTTATTTATTATTTATTGCTTATTTACTTATATTTTACTTATTGTTGCTATTTATTTATTTTGCTTATTATTATAATGATGTAAATGCTCCTGGATGTAAATTTTTTTAATTATTTAATTTTTGCTATGGTTAGTAATTAGGGAGTGAAAAATATGTATTTTATTTAAAATAAATTAGATCACTTTAATCATAAGATAATTAAATTAAACACTCACACACGTAAGTCGATTTTAATCGCCGTCTCACTTTCTAAGGTTATCCCTCAAGTTGCCTACTAATAAGGTCAAGTGGGGTGTATAAAGCAAGTCCCTCAAGTAAAAAATCATCAAGTCCCTAATGGTTGCCTTCACGAATCAAGTCCCTTCGAATAATGATGATAGTCCCTCATATATGCTTATTACACCCCACAGTTGCCTTCATAAAACAGAATGTCCCTCTCATGTCCCTTACATCCAAGGTAATGACTACCTACTCCTTAATAGTAGGGATAGTCTTACCAATGAAAGGATAAAGAACAAGAAAGACTTAAAACTTTAGGGTAGGTTCCTCTTATGTACTTGCTCACTTCAAAAACTTTTCAAACTCTTCACAATTTCAAACAAATTTTCAAAAAACAAGTTTTTACACATCCGAACATGGATTATTATCAACTATTCTGAAGAATTTTCTATTCACACACTACACTGTCAAAAACAATTCAAAAGTGAGCTAAGTAACTAAGAGCCCATGGATAACCATGGATGTAAAGGGTGCTAACACCTTCCCTTTACATAACCTACCCCCCGGACCCAAAAACATCTCTTAAGGTCTTTCCTGTTCTTTTATACCCTTTCCTTTTGGATAAAATAAAAGTCGGTGGCGACTCTTGCTATCCGCAACATTACTTAAAGTCAGTTCTCCCACCGTGTTACAACAATTTAATAATAATATTAAGAAAAACATTAAATTATTTACATAATAAAAAAAATAAAATAAGGGTTAATATATTAATTAGGGTTTAGTATTTTAATTAAGAAAATTAGGGTTAAGAATTTTAGGTTTAAAGAATTAATTAAAACTTAAATAAATTATTTACAAATTATATAATAAAAATTATGTACAGACTTATTATAAAATTAATTAAAATGAATAATCAAGAAAATTATGAAATTTACAAAAATATAAAGTTTAATTATTATTTTAAATAAAATTAATGGTTTTAATATTAAACAATTAATTAATATTTAATAATTATATAAAACAAAATAAACAAGTGATAAAAAGAAAGGTGGGGAGGCCGGGTTTTGATCCCACGACCTCCCCTTTACCATAACAAAACCAGACCACTGGGCTAGCACGTGCTAGTGAACAAAGAGTGAATCCAAATCAATAAATATGAAACCTGGTAAATATGATAAAATAAAACAACAAAATGCAAAACCTGGGAATCGAACCCAGGCCAAAGAGCAACAACACGCACGTCCTTGCCAACTGAGCCACTGCATCATTTGTGAAATAAGATACAAATAATTAATTAAATAATAAAACAAAATTTAAAAATCAAATTTCGCGCGCAGGCTTTATCTTCTTCGCTGGTCCGTCCAGTTAGGTTATAATGACAGTCGTTCGTCACTATAACTTGTAGTGACAGTTCTTTTGTGTCACTACATGTCCTGCATATCAAAAACAACACAATACGCAAAATAAGTTCATTCTAATGGTACAAGTCAATCAATGGAGGTCCTATGAGTCCAATTAGGTCATCAATTTCATGTGAAATCGTGTCTAACCATGGTTCCTAAAATTGAAGCTCGAAACCCTAACTATGGCATATCATCAATCCTGCATCAAAACTCAAAACTAAATATCCAGAAACAATCTATGAAGCATTATAAATAATATTCAATCATCAAAAACATGTTAGAGTGCATATATATATATATATATATATATGAAATCGAAAACTTGGTTTTCAAGAACATATGATGAATCGGTTTCCATGATTTATGAGGTTTTGAATGATGGTAATGATTGGGATAGCATCAGTAATGTTCAAGGAACATGTTACAACCTTCAAAAATGCCTTGATATAGCCTGCAATCCAAAATTCGAATGTGAGTTTTTTGTGAAATTTTGAAGTGTGAATCCTATGCTTTGGCCTCTGATTTTCGTCCCTTGTTATTGTGTTATGTTCATGTACATATAGTGGATGAAATTAGGTCAAAAAACATGTCCCTTCTTTGGGCTTTTGGATAACTTGATGGTGAAGAAAGATATGATCTTAAAAGTAAGAAAAATCAAATATTTTCATATTCTTAAAGCTTTGCACGAATTTGGAGTGTATCCAATCAAGTTAAATGGTGTTTATGATCTTCTAGAATCAAAATCATGTCCAAATATTTGATTTTGATTTAATTTGCATTTTAATGAATAAAATTAAAATAAATACTAAATAAAATATAAAAAAATCAGATAATGCTTGGTTTGGGTCGTGCTTGAGGATATCATGAAGATTGGATGGCAATTTGGTAGGCCCATTTGACAAAAATTGGTTTTAAAGTCCTATTTGCTTCATAGACCTCCCAAAAATTTCCCAACTTTGCAAAGGCACAAATCCCTGTATTTTAAGGCTATGAAGGTGTTCTTGGACATTTTGAAAAGCTTAGAGAGTAATCTAACCAACCTATTTGGTCTCATGTCCATATCCTTTACCATTTTCAAATTATGCCCTTTGGAAGATGTTGACTTTTTGTTGACTTTTAAAATGACCTATAATGTTTTAGCTAATACCTTCCAAATGAAGCATTTTTGGGCTTGGCTTGTGAGACACAAAGTTGTAGAGAATTCAATTTCCTTCAAAATGAGCTTTGGATGGAAATATTTTGATGAAGCATGTGAAAGTTATGGCTGGTCAAAGTTCAGTTGACTTTTCCTATGAAAACCTTAATTTAGAAACTCCTGATTCTTGATGATCTGAAATCTCCTTGATGAATCATGATCAACCCTTGATAAAATGATGAATTTTACTTCATAAACTTGATGTGTGCAAAAAAATCATGAAGTTTGACTTTGGTTTGACCACAGTTGACCTCAGTTTGACTTTTTAACCACTTTAACTAATTTTTGCATATCTGATCATCTGACTGAGCAAACCTCTTGGGAAAGCCTTGAAATTTGACATAGGGATTCTTGAAGACATATAGGATAATATGAAGCTCACTTGAGGCCTTGGAAGTCCATTTAGCTTGATGAAATTCAAAACCCTAGTTTAGGGTGCATTGCTTAGGAGGAGGCTTTGTCTGAGGGAATTGTCAAACTTTTTGACTAATTGTGAACCTTGTGAACCTTATGAGATGCCTTGTGAACCTTGTGAACCTCTTGAGATGCCTTGGTACACAATGCCTTAACTAGGTGAGGGCTAAATTTGGGGTGCAACAGTTGCCCCTGCTCAATTTTCTAAAACCTGAGGAGTTAGATTGGCCTGTGTGCCATTCGTGACTTGGAAGGTTGAAGGGGATTGAACACAAAAGCCCAAAAATTTGCACTCGCCGGTGCGTAAAGTACTACTGCTGATTGGTTGTATATGCCGGAGTGGGCTTAAAGATGCCACTCAGAGGAACTGGAGATGGGCTTATAGATGCCATCCATAATATCTGAAGGTGATAGTATCTTTATGTTGTCACTGGATATCAGTACTAGGTCTTCGTATAAGCCGTCTCTGAATCATTCCTGTAACATGGTTTGAGTTGAATGTCAGCACTAGATCTTCATATAGATCGTCTCTACATTATCTCTGGGGGAAAAGAATATCCTTCATAAGGTGTCAGTACTTAGATCTTCGTATAGATCGGCTCTGAACCATCTTTAGGAACATACTTTAATTTAAACATCAAAATCAAATCTTCGTAGCGATCTTTTTTGAATTGCCTTTGGTAATATCTTGGGCTAAGTACAAGATCTTCGTATCGATCATTTATGTACCATCCCACAGATAAACTGTTGCATAGACCATTAGAAATAAATCTTCGTAGCGATTATCTCTTCTGGAAATAGCCCGGATTAGGTAATAGATCTTAGTATAGACCATTTACATACCTTCCCAAGGACAAAAAGAATATCAGGATTAAATATTCGTGGCGATTATCCCTGAACTTCTTCTGAAAGAATCTCTTGGATTAAGTGCTAGATCTTCGTATAGATCATTTACACACTATCCCAAAGATAGTTGACCATCAGAAATAAATCTTTGTAACGATTATCTCCTCTGGAAATATCCTGGATTAAGCACTAGATCTTCGTATAGATCATTTACGTACCGTCCCAAGGACAATTTGTTGAATTGGTCATCAGAAATAAATCTTCGTAGCGATTATCTCTGAATTAAGTATCAGTACTAGATCTTCGTATAGATCGTCTCTGAACTGTTTCAAGGAGTTGATAGTGTTTATCTGCCTGCAATTATCCTGAAAAGGAGAGATTAGTTTATGCAAGATTATTTTAATGTATGCATGTATGACGTGATGCACTTAAGTAAGAATGTCATATGGGTTATGGATGCGTATAATGTGATATGGTGTAAATGATGTATGTATGAATCATGTAGCCTGAAGTGTCTGGGTATCTATGTATAACAACTGCTAGCTGGGGAAAATAAATCCCGGTTCGTTGCAGAAGAATATGAGGACTTCGTTCCCGTCTTGCTTAATAATATGGTACTCAGAACCTCCCATCTTCGTTCGTCGTGATTTCTATTGAAGGAATAAGTTCCTGAATATCCTGACTGAGGATAAAAGAGATGGACATAGATCCGGGAGACTTAATTCTTCAGAGGATATGAAACTGCTTGAAGGCTTCGTCGAGTGGGAAGTATAAAATATTACTTGAAGAGTTCTGTATGGATATCCGTAAAGGTTATCCTGTGGGGATGAACCGGCGAAGCTTCGTTGAATTCCTTCCCTCGTTCGTCCTTAGTAAATACTATTACTACATTTTATGCATTTCTGGTAAACATCAATCATATTCAAAAGCATACATACATTCAAACACAACCAATGGACGTTTTCGCTTAAGTAAACAAGGAAAAGTAAATTTGAGTTCAAAGGCGAGACTTTATTTATTTAGAGAATGGCCCATAAATAGGCAAGTTTGTACAAGGAGACAGAAATCCTGGTAAGAGGAATTTGTCATAAAAGTTTTACAAAACAAAGAAAAGCAGCTACGTGCAAAATAATCCTATTGAGTTTCAATTCTACTATTGCCATTATCTTCAAGTATCTCATCCTTTGCTGTCGAGATAAAAATGATTGGATTGATCTTTATCTGTTTGAATTTGATCCAGGTAGCACAACTGGTTGAGGTTACATGAGTGATCCAACGAGACATAGTCATACGCTTTAATCCCTAACTTTTGCCTAGATTTCCTTTTCAGGTTTTCAATCCACCGGGATACCCCTTTTTGCCCAAGCCTCCCTTTCGGATTTTCGACTTGCCGGGTGTACAATCTTTTATATATATATATATATATATATATATATATATATATATATATATATATATATATATATATATCCCTAATTTTTGCCCGAACCCTTTTGGTTCGCCGGGATGCCCTTATTTTTGCCTAGGCCAGTCAACCTAGCAGGTCTCTTTTTATGCGTAGTATTTTTTAACTATGTCTGCGTTTACGGGCTGTGGGAAGTCTTCACCATCCATAGTAGTAAGCATCATGGCACCTCCTGAAAATACCCTTTTAACTACAAATGGTCCTTCATATGTAGGAGTCCACTTTCCCCTAGGATCACCCTGTGGTAATACGATACGCTTGATTACCAAGTCTCCAGTCTGATATACCTTTTGCTTAACCTTCTTATTAAAAGCTTTGATCATACACTTCTGGTACATCTGACCGTGACAAACAGCTGCTAGCCTTTTCTCATCAATCAAATTTATCTGGTCAAGTCGAGTCTGCATCCACTCATCTTCATCCAAGCCTGCATCCTTCATGATTCTTAAGGAGGGATCTGAACTTCAATGGGTAAAACTGCTTCCATACCATAGAATAAGGAGAATGGGGTTGCCCCTGTTGAAGTACGTATTGTAGTACATTAACCATGAAGAGCAAATGGTAACATCTCATGCCAATCCTTATACGTAACAATCATCTTCTGTAGAATCTTCTTGATGTTCTTATTGGCAGCTTCTACTGCACCATTCATCTTTAGACGATACGGAGAAGAATTATGATGCTTAATCTTGAAATGCGTGCAGAGGTCAGTAATCATAGTGTTGTTCAGATTAGAGCCATTATCTGTGATAATCCTTTCAGGGATGCCATACCTACATATGAGATTATTCTTAATGAATCGAGCCACAACATTCTTAGTAACAGATGCAAATGAGGCTGCCTCCACCCACTTTGTAAAGTAATCAATGGCAACCAGGATGAAACGATGCCCATTGGAAAAAATAGGCTTGATCTCACCAATCATATCAATGCCCCGCATGGCAAAAGGCCAAGGAGCAGTCAACATATTCAACGGAACTGGAGGTACATGCACCTTATCAGCATAAATCTGACACTTGTGATATGTTTTGGAATGTTGATAGCAGTCAGCTTCCATGGTAGACCAATAGTAACCTGCTCACAATATCTTCTTTGCCATGGTATGACCACTAGAATGAGTGCCAAAGATCCCATCATGCATGTCTTCCATAATCTCTGTTGCTTCATTCTTATCCACACAACGAAGCAAAGTCAAATAATGATTGCGCTTGTACAAAATTCCATTACTCAAGAAGAACTTAGCAGAAAACCTCCTCAGAAACTTCTTATCATTGACAGATACCCTTTCAGGGAACTCCTGAGCTTCAAGATACCTTTTCACCTCATAGAACCAAGGCTTTCCCTCTACTCCGTCAGTATCAATCTCATTACAATGTGCAGGCTTCTCAAATCTATCAATAGTGATTCTGGGAGCTTCATCATCCCAACTAATCTCAAACATAGATGCCATGGTGGCTAATGCATCTGCCAACTGATTCTCTCCTCATGGAATATGTCCAAAGTTAATCTCTTCAAAATATGGGATCAAAGACAACACATGCTCTTTGTAAGGAATGAGATTTGGATGCTTGGTATCCCAATCTCCTTTAATCTGACTAACTACTAGGGCTGAATCTCCATATACGTCCAGAAACTGAATCTTCATCTCAATGGCAGCTTTGATACCCATGATACATGCTTCATATTCATCCATGTTATTGGTACAATAGAAACAAAGTCTAGCAGTAATTGGGATATGAAAACCTTCGGGGGAAATGATCACAACACCAACACCATTACCAAGTGCATTAGAAACTCCATCAAAAACCATAGTCCATCGGGATCCCTGTTCAGGTCCGTCATATTGTCTAGGTTCTTTAGTAACAATCATAATGTCTTCATCCGGGAACTCAAAATTCATAGACTGATAATCATCCACTGCCTGATGAGCTAAATGATCAACTAACACACTGCCCTTAATGGCCTTCTGAGTGGTGCACGGTATATCATATTCTGTTAAAATCATTTACCATCTCGCTATTAGTCCGAAGAGAGCAGGTTTCTCGAATATGTACTTGATTGGATCCATCTTTGAAATCAACAAGGTAGTATGAGTCAACATATACTGTCTTAGTCGACGAGCAGCCCATGCCAAAGCGCAGCAAGTTTTCTCGAGCAGTGAGTATCTTGTTTCACAGTCGGTAAACTTTTTGCTAAGGTAGTATATTGCCTGCTCTTTTCCACCAGACTCGTCATGTTGCCCCAACACACACCCCATTGAGTTGTCCAATACTGTTAAGTACATAATCAAGGGTCTTCCATCAACTGGTGGCATCAAAATTGGAGGTTCTTGGAGGTATCTCTTAATTTCATCAAAAGCTACCTGGCACTCGTCATTCCATTCCATTACCTGATCTTTCTTCAACAACTTGAAGATTGGCTCACAGGTAGCAGTTAGCTGGGAAATAAATCTTGCAATGTAATTCAGTCGTCCCAAGAAACCTCTAACTTCCTTTTCAGTACGGGGAGCAGGCATCTCTTGTATAACTTTTACTTTTGCAGGATCCACTTCAATACCTTTTTCACTGACAATGAAACCCAGGAGTTTACCAGACCTAACTCCAAAAGTACACTTGTTTGGATTCAATCTCAATTTATACTTCTTCAACCTCTCAAACAACTTGTACATGTGATGAAGGTGTTGTTCCTCATTATGGGACCTGGCTATCATATCATCCACATATACCTCTATCTCATGGTGAATCATATCATGAAACAAAGCCACCATAGCACGCTGATATGTTGCCCCATCGGTCTTCAAACCAAATGGCATCACCTTATAACAAAAAGTTGCCCATTGTGTAACAAATGTAGTCTTCTCCATATCTTCAGGTGCCATCTTAATCTGATTGTAACCAGAGAAACCATCCATGAAAGAGAATACTTTATGCTGAGCAGTGTTGTCTACCAAAACATCAATATGTGGAAGTGGAAAGTCATCTTTAGGACTGGCCTTATTCAAATCCCTGTAATCCACACACACACATACCTTACAATCCTTCTTAGGTACCGATACCACGTTTGCAACCCATTGAGGATAAGAAGTCACAGCTAAGAACCCTGCATCAAATTGTTTCATCACCTCTGCTTTAATCTTTTTTGACATTTCAGGACGCATGCAATGAGCCTTTTGTTTCTTTGGACGACAGTCTTCTTTTACCGGTAGACGGTGAACCACAATGTCAGTATCCAACCATGGCATATCTTCATATGACCAAGCAAAGATCTTCTAGTTCTTAACACCATCTTCTAGTTCAACCCCTATCTTGACCTCTTTCCTGTTTTCCTCCGTTCCCAGATTCACGACTTCAACTGGCTCTTCATGTGGCTGTATAGCTTTCTCTTATTGTTGTAACAACCTAGCAAGCTCTACAGGTACCTCACAATCTCCCTCCTTCCCATATTCAACTTGATAGATCGGATTCTCGAAATCATAATTGGAAATAGTAGAAATGTTATCAACAGGATCCAGAGTGGATGAGGATCTGCATTTTAGTGACGTGGGTGTGTGTAAGAACACATAGCTGATAAAATAGAAATAATAATAAAAGAAAGACAAGGAGCACAATATTTACGAAAACGAAACATCCATTGATTTTATTTAATGAAGTGTGCAAATGAAATGACATCCCGAAACAAGCATACCATTGTGCCCCGGGTAAGACACAAGGCTTAAAAGGTTTTATTGTTCGAAATTATAAACTTAAAACAGAACACAGTAATAGTATTTACTCATGACTAAAGGAGATAAGAATAACGTCTTCAGCCTTCCAATTGTTGAGCCCATCACCCATGGTAGGAAAGATCCAATTATCCAGGTTGTAGTCTTCATCATGGTCACCCACAACATTGATTTGATCTCTTATGACCCCTTTATTGGTAATACGAACAGCACGAGCACGACGAACAACCCTCTGAGATTCTGCAGTGAAACCCAAACCAAACTTGTCAGACTTGTAAGGGATGTTGGGAAGCTGACCCCAAATAGCACAACCACCTTTTTCAACCACAGCCTTAGCATCTTTGAGGGAGGCCATTGTAGGAGGTATTCTAGTAACCACAAGAGCTCTTTCAGAAGCAGGGACAGACTGAGGAACAGGAGCCGAGAAAGGAACAACTTCAAATGTTTGACACGGAGTTTCAACCATTTCACCCTTCATTTCTACATATTTGAAAGTATTCACATGGCTAACCATGTACTCTTCTTCACCATAGACAGTGAATTTTTTTTCACCAGATATTTCAATTTCTGATGCAAGGTGGAAGTCACAACACCTGCCCCATGGATCCAGGGGCGCCCAAGAAAACAAGAATACGCAGGACGAATATCCATCACATAGAAAGTATAGTTGAATACTTGAGAGCCTACTTTGATTGGGAGGTCTACTTCTCCATGTACCACTCTTCTTGAACCATCAAAGGACCTTAGCACCATATTACATGGCCTTAACACAACGTCTTCAGGACTGAGCTTTTCCAGAACCTCTTTAGGGAGCACATTTAATGAAGAACCATTGTCCACCAGTACATGAGACAAAGTAGTGCCCCTACATTCAATGGAGATTTGCAGAGCTCTGTTATGATTTCTCTTGGCAGGAGTCAGATTAACATCAGAAAAGCCTAGTCCATTATCACTAGTCAGATGTGCAACACAATTCTCAAATTGATCCATAGAAATTTCATTTGGCACATGAGCAGCCTTTAAGAACTTGATTAAGGCTTTAGCATGGGCCTCAGAACACAGCAGCAAAGATAACATGGAGATTTTGGAGGGGGTATGCCCCAACTGGTCAAAAATATCGTAATCACTTTTGCGAATGATCTTCAGTACTTCTTCCATTTGTTTAGAAAGATATTCAGTAGTTGGTGACTTAGCTTGCACAAGATCAATCACAGGACCTTTGCCCCAAGCATCAGTACTTGGCCCAGAATTAGAGGTATGAGTTGGAGTAACTGCACGTTTAGAGGTATCTTGAGGGGAGAAGATTCTTCCACTTCTGGTGACCTTACTAGATCCAACAATGTTATCCACATCAAGATTAACATCAGTAACAGGTGCATCAGTCAAAGGCTCTTGTTTGACACCATGGATATAAACATCAGAACCATAATTCCAGGGTATAACTTTATCAGAAGTTTAAGGAACAGGGCCAGGAGTGGTAATGATCATGGGAGCCACTCTAGCTTCAGCAACAGTCTTCACAGGGCCTTCAGTAGTAATCCTGACAGGACCTTTAGAGGTGATCCTGACAGGACCTTTGGAGGTAATCTTCACTGGTATTTTATCAACCATAACTACTTCTTCAAGCTTCGTGTTTCGAGTCAGATGTTCACACATACTTTCCACAGAAGGAGTCCTCTCAAACAATATAGTGTAATTGTCCATGAGGCGTTGAATACTGTAACACGGTGGGAGAACTGACTTTCTATAAATGTTGCGGATAGCAAGAGTCGCCACTGACTTTTATTTTATCCATAAGGAAAGGACATAAAAGAACAGGAAAGACCTATTTTAAAAGACTTAGGTTCGGGGGGTAGGTTATATAAAGGGAAGGTGTTAGCACCCTTTATATCCATGGTTATCCATGGGCTCTTAGTTACTTAGCTCACTTTAAATTGTTTTGAAAAGGTGTAGTGTGCGATTAGAAACTTTCTAAGTACTTTGTAATGATCCTCGTATGGATGTATACAAAGCCTTGTTTTGAAAATTGCTTGAAAAGTGGGTGTAAAGAGTGTTTTTTGAAGAGTGAGCGAGTAACTATGAGGTACCTACCCTAGATTAAGTCTTTCGTTTTCTCGTATGTTCTTTCAATGGTAAGACTATCCCTATTATTAAGGAATAGGTAGTCATTACCTTGGATGTCTTAAGGGATATGTGTAGGGTCATCTGGATATAGGCAACTGTAGGGTGTCTTTAGCAATTCGTAGGGACTTATCACCTTTTATTCGAAGGGACAAGATCATTTATCGTAGGCAAACTCGAAGGGACTTGATTTTTTTTTAGAATCTAAGAGGGACTAGATGATGTTTATGGAGGGACTTTTTCTTAAGACACCCTACTTGACCTTTTGAATTAGGCAACTGAGAAGCAACCCTAGGAAGTGCAAGATAGCGATCTTTGATCGACTTACATGTGTGAGTGTTCATGTTCAAGTATTTATCTTTTTAAATTAATTTTTCTAAGTTAATTTTAATTACAAATAGCTTATCACCCCCTAGAATTACTAACCATACAATAAATATATTTACAATAAAAATAAATATGAGAAAATAAACCTATAAATATTACAAGGCTTTGGGACAATTACAATATAATCGAGAAATAATAATAATGATAATAATAGATAAATAAGACAAATAAATATTATAAAGCAAATAAATAAATATTAAGAAAAAAAAGAAATAAACAAAATTTAGAAAAATTAAATAAATTAGATTTTAGGGTTTATAATGAAAATTAGGGTTAGTGGAAATCAGGATTGGTAAAAATCAGGATTTAAGAATAATTTAAATATACCTAATAAAATTTATTTATGAAATAAGAACCTAATTAATAAACAATATTTAAACAAATTATAGGAGAATAAATAAATTAGGAAAAATTATTTACAAAAGTGATTTTTTTAGAAAAAATATTTTTTAGAAAGAAAATTGAGTTAAAAGAATTAATTTGGGTTTATTAAGGTTAATTAAGAAATTAATTATAATTAATTAAATAAATAAGAAAGAAAAAGAGAAAAGATGAGAAAATACTAAAATGAGGGGGTCAGGGTTTGAACCCCTGACCTAAGAGCCATCAATATCATCCCTTGCCACCAGGCCATGCGTGCCTTGTGTATTTGTATTGGACAACAATCATTATGTTTTAAACCTGAAAATCAAAAGGAAATTGCCCAAAAAATAACAAACCAGGATTCGAACCCAGGTTCGCTGCCTCCCATGTACGCCTTCTTTACCAACTGAGCTAAGCAGCGCTTCAAGTATATAAACGCAAACAAAAATAAATGAAATAAGTTAACATTTAAAAATGAGATTTCGCGCCACACTTCTTCTTCAACCTCCAGTCGTCTGCTTAGGCTATAGTTACGGTTTTCCGTCGCTATAGCTTATAGTGACATATTTTTTCCGTCACTAAAACCCTGCACAAATCAAACATCTAATATACAATGAATCAAACAATTTCAATGGTTCAACTTAACTAATATGAGGTCCCTGAACACAAATATCACATTAATTTTAACAGAAATTGATCCAATCATGCGCCCCCAAAAGAAATCTTCAAGAACCCTAGTTTTCGGTTTTAACGCATATGGCCATGGTTTCTTCAATTGATCGCCCAGAAACGATCCTTGCAATGTCACAAACACAAATCAGTACTCAAAAACAATTTATCATGGGTTAACATATGAAAACGAAAAATTTAAAAACCATGAGAAAGTGAGAATTCAGATTATGCATTTGGATGAGTTTTTGATGATGTAAAGCATTGAGATAACATCAATGATGCTCAAGGAACATGTTGCAACCTTCAAAACACTTTGATATGGCCTGCAAATGAGAATCCGAATTGAGATTTTTTTTTTGTGAAATTTGAAGTTTGACGGGTGTTCTTGGAGGCAGCAATTCCGTGTCCTTATGCTTGTGTTAAGTTTGTGTATTTGTATGGAAGGTAATTAGGTCAAGAGATGCTGGATTTTTGGGCTTTGTAGTGATGGCTTGATCATGAAGTTTCCTCCTTTCAAATATTGAAAAATATCTCATCAAACCTTTCTAAATCAAGCTAGCACGAATTTGCATGATACCAATCAGTTTTAAATGATTTTTAAGATTTTCTAGAAGAAGAATCATGTCCAAATATTGATTTTTATATTTTATTTAGATTTGATTTGATTTTTAATGGATAAAATCAAAATAAATAATAAATAAATAATAAAAAATCAGAACTCTGTTGCTTTGGGTCGTGCTTGAGGTCTTTGTATGGATTGGATCACAACATTGCAAGCCCATTTGGAAAAATTTGGTTTTAAGGCCCCATTTGATTCATATACCTCCCAAAAATTTACCAACTTTGCAAAGGCATATCTCCCTCAATTTTAAGGCTATGAGGGTGTTCTTGGACATTTTGGAAAGCTTAGAGAGTCCTATAACCAATCTCATTGGTCTCATGTCCATATCGTTTACCATTTTAAAGTTATGCCCTTTGAAAGATGTTGACGTTTTGTTGACTTTTGAAATGACCTGTAATGTTTTGGCTCATACCTTTCAAATGAAGCATTTTTAGGCTTGGCTTGTGAGACACAAAATTGTAGAAAATTCAATTTCCTTCAAAATGAGCTTTGGATGGAAAATTTTTGATGAAGCATGTGAAAGTTATGGCTGGTCAAAGTTCAGTTGACTTTTCCTGTGAAAACCCTAATTTAAAAACTCCTGATTCTTGATGATCTGATATCTCCTTGATGAATCATAATCAATCATTGATCAAATGATGAATTTTACTTCATATACTTGATGTTGGCAAAAAATCATGAAGTTTGACTTTGTTTTGACCACAGTTGACCTCAGTTGACCTCAGTTTGACTTTTTAACTACTTTGACTGATTTTAGCCTATCTGATCATCTGACTGAGCAAATCTTTTGGGAAAGTCTTGAAAATTGACATAGGGATTCTTGAAGACATATAGGATGCTATAATCTCACTTGAAGCCTTGGAAGTCCATTTAGCCTGATGAAACTCAAAACCCTAGTTTAGGATGCATTGCTTAGGAGGATGCTTTGTCTGAGAGAATTGACAAACTTTCTGACTAATTGTGAACCTTGTGAACCTTGTGAAACTCTTGAGATACCTTGTGAACCTCTTGGGAAACCTTAGTACACAATATTTTTTCTAGGTGAGGGCAAATTTTGGGGTGCAACAGCTGCCCCTGTTCAATTTTCTAAAACCTGAGGAGTTAGATTGGCATGTGTGCCATTCGTGACTTGGAATGTTGAAGGGGATTGAACACAAAAGCCCACAAATTTGCACTCGCCGGTGCATAAAGTAACACTGCTGATTGGTTATATATGCATGTAGTGGGCTTAAAGATGCCACTTAGAGGAACTGGAGATGGGCTTATAGATGCCATCCATAATATCAGAAGGTGATAATATCAAAAGGTTGTTACTGAATATCAGTACTAGGTCTTCGTGTAAGCCGTCTATGAATCATCTCTGTAACATGGTTTGAGTTGAATGTAATCACTAGATCTTCCTATAGATCGTCTCTGCATTATCTCAGGGGGAAAATAATATCCTTCATTAGGTGTCAGTACTTAGATCTTCGTATAGATCGACTCTGAACCATCTTTAGGAACATACTTTAATTTAAGCATCAACATCAAATCTTTGTGGCGATCTTTTCTGAATTTATTTTGATAATATCTTGGGCTAAGTACAAGATCTTCGTATCGATCATTTATGTACCATCCCACAGATAAACTGTTGCATAAACCATTAGAAATAAATCTTCGTAGCGATTATCTCTTCTGGAAATATCCCAGATTAGGTAATAGATCTTCGTATAGACCATTTACATACCTTCCCAAGGACAAAAAGAATATCCGGATTAAATCTTCGTGGCGATTATCCCTGAACTTCTTCTGAAAGAATCTCTTGGATTAAGTGTTAGATCTTCGTATAGATCATTTACACACTATCCCAAAAATAGTTGACCATCATAAATAAATCTTCGTAACGATTATTTCTTCTAGAAATATCCTAGATGAAGCACTAGATCTTCGTATAGATCATTTACGTACCCTTCCAAGGATAACTTGAGTATTGATCATCAGAAATGAATCTTCGTAGCGATTATCTCTGAATTAAGTATCAGTACTAGATCTTCGTATAGATCGTCTCTGAACTGTTTCGAATTATTGATAGTGTTTATCTGTCTGCAACTATCCTGAAAAGAAAAGGTTAGTTTATGCAATATGTATGCATGTATGGCATGATGTACTTAAGTAAATGTTTTATGCATTATGGATGTGTATGTTGTGATATGGTGTAAATAATGTATGTAGCCTGAAGCGTCTGAATATCTCTGTATAACAACTGCTGGCTAGGGAAGATAAATCCAGGTTCGTTGCTGGGGAATATGAGGACTTTGTTCCCGTCTTGTTTGATAGTATGGTACTTATAACCTCCCGTCTTCGTTCGTCGTGCTTTTTATTGAAGGAATTAGTTCCCGAATATCCTGACTGTGATAAAAGAGATGGACATAAATCCGAGAGACTTAATTCTTCGAAGGATATAAAACTGCCTGAAGACTTCGTTGAGTGGGAAGTAAGATATTATTTGAATAGTTTTATAAGGATATCCGTAAAGATTACTCCGTGGGGATAGACCGGCGAAGCTTCGTTAAATTCCTACCTTCGTTCGTTCTTAGTAAATACTATTACTACATTTTATGCATTTCTGGTAAACATCAATCATATTTAAAAGCATACATACATTCAAACACAACCAATGGACGTTTTCGCTTAAGTAAACAGGTGAAAAAGTAAACTTAGATTAAAACATGAGACTTTATTTATTTAGAAAGTGGCCTATAAACAGGCAAGTTTGTACAAAGAGACAGAAATCCTAGTAAGAGGATTTTGTCATAAAGGTTTTTACAAAAACAAAGAAAAGCAGCTATGTGAAAAATAATCCTATTGAGTTCCAATTCTACTATTGCCATTATCTTCAAGTATCTCATCCTTTGCTGTCGAGATAGAAATGATTGGATTGATCTTTATCTATTTGAACTTGAGTCAGGTAGCACAAACAGTTGGAGTTACATGGGTGATCCAACGAGACATATTCATATGCTTTAATCCCTAACTTTTGCCTGGATTGCCTTTTCAGGTTTTCAATCCACCGGGATACCCTTTTTTGCCCAAGCCGCCTTTTCAGGCTTTCGACTTGCCGGGTGTACATTGTTTTTTTATGTATATCCATAATTTTTGCCCGAACCTTTTTGGTTCACCGGGATGCCCTTATTTTTGCCCAGGCCAGTCAACCTAGCGAGTCTCTTTTTATGCGTAGTATTTTTTAACTATGTATGCGTTTACGGGCTGTGGGAAATCTTCACCGTCCATAGTAGTAAGCATCATGGCACCTCCTGAGAATACCCTCTTGACTACAAATGGTCCTTAATATGTAGGAGTCCACTTTCCCCTAGGATCACCCTGTGGTAATATGATACGCTTGATTACCAATTCACCAACCTGATATACCTTTTGCTTAACCTTCTTATTAAAAGCTTTGATCATCCGTTTCTGATACATCTGACCGTTACAAACAGCTGCCAGCCTTTTCTCATCAATCAAATTTATCTGGTCAAGTCGAGTCTGATTCCATTCATCTTCACCCAAGCCTGCATCCTTCATGATTCTCAAAGAGGGGATCTGAACTTCAATGGGTAGAACTGCTTCCATACCATAGACAAAAGAGAACGGGGTTTCCCCTGTCGAGGTACGTATTGTAGTACGATAACCATGAAGAGAAAATGGTAACATCTCATGCCAATCCTTATACGTAACAGTCATCTTCTGTAGAATCTTCTTGATGTTCTTATTAGCAGCTTCTACTGCCCCATTCATCTTCGGACGATACGGAGAAGAGTTGTGATGCTTAATCTTGAACTGCGTACAGAGATCAGTAATCTTGGTGTTGTCCATATTAGAGCCATTGTCTGTGATAATCCTTTCAGGTATGCCATACCTACATATGAGATTATTCTTGATGAATCGAGCCACAACATTCTTAGTAACAGATGCAAATGAGGCTGCCTCCACCCACTTTGTAAAGTAATCAATGGCAACCAGGATGAAACGGTGCCCATTGGAAGCAGTAGGCTTGATCTCACCAATCATATCTATGCCCCACATGGCAAAAGGCCAAGGAGCAGTCAACACATTCAATGGAACTGGAGGTATATGCACTTTATCAGCATAAATCTGACACTTGTGACATATTTTGGAATGTTGATAGCAGTCATCTTCCATGGTAGACCAATAGTAACCTGCTCTCAATATCTTCTTTGCCATGGTATGACCACTAGAATGAGTGCCAAAAATCCCATCATGCATGTCTTCCATAATCTCTGTTGCTTCCTTCTTATCCACACAACGAAGCAAAGTCGAATCATGATTGCGCTTGTATAAAATTCTATTACTCAAAAAGAACTTAGCAGAAAACCTCCTCAGAAACTTCTTATCTTTGACAGATGCCCCTTCAGGGAACTCCTGAGCTTCAAGATATCTTTTCACTTCATAGAACCAAGGCTTTCCTTATACTCCTTCAGTGTTAATCTCATTGCAGTACGCAGGCTTCTCAAATCTATCAATAGTGATCTTGGGAGCTTCATCATCCCAACTAATCTCAAACATAGATGCCATGGTGACTAGTGCATCTGCCAACTGATTCTCTCCTCGTGGAATATGTCCAAAGGTAATCTCTTCAAAATATGGGATCAAGGACATCACATGCTCTCTGTAGGGAATGAGATTTTCATGTTTGGTATCCCAATCTCCTTTAATCTGACTAACTACCAGGGCTGAATCTCCATATACGTCCAGGAACTGAATCTTCATCTCAATGGCAGCTTTGATACCCATGATACATGCCTCATATTCAGCCATGTTATTGGTACAATAGAAACAAAGTCTTGCAGTAATCAGGGTATGACAACCTTCAGGGGAAATGATCACAACACCAACACTATTACCAAGCGCATTAGAAGCTCCATCAAAAACCATAGTCCATCGAGATCCCTGTTCAGGTCCGTCATATTGTCCAGGTTCTTTGGTAATAATCATAATGTCTTCATCCGGGAACTCAAAATTCATTGACTGGTAATCATCCACCGCTTGATGAGCCAAATGATCAACTACCACACTACCCTTAATGGCCTTCTGAGTAGTGTACTATATATCATATTCTGTTAAGATCATTTGCCATCTCGCTATGCGTCCGGAGAGAGCAGGTTTCTCGAATATGTACTTGATTGGATCCATCTTTGAAATCAACAAGGTAGTATGAGTCAACATATACTGTCTTAGTCGGCGAGAAGCCCATGCCAAAGCGCATCAAGTTTTCTCGAGCAGTGAGTATCTTGTTTCATAGTCGGTAAACTTTTTGCTAAGGTAGTATATTGCCTGCTCTTTTCGACCAGACTCGTCATGTTGCCCCAACACACACCCCATTGAGTTGTCTAACACTGTTAAGTACATAATCAAGGGTCTTCCATCAACTGGTGGCATCAAGATTGGAGGTTCTAGGAGATATCTTTTGATTTAATCAAAGGCTGTCTGGCACTCGTCATTCCATTCCATTACGTGATCTTTCTTTAACAACTTGAAGATTGGCTCACAGGTAGCAGTTAGCTGGGAAATAAATCTTGCAATGTAATTCAATCGTCCCAAGAAACCTCTAACTTCCTTTTCAGTACGGGGAGCAAGCATCTCTTGTATAGCTTTTACTTTTGCAGGATCTACTTCAATACCTTTTCCACTGACAATGAAACCCAGGAGTTTACCATACCTAACTCCAAAAGTACACTTGTTTGGATTCAATCTCAGCTTGTATTTCTTCAACCTCTCAAACAACTTGTGCAGGTGATCAAGGTATTGTTCCTCATTCTGGAACCTGGCTATCATATCATCCACATATACCTCTATCTCATGATGAATCATATCGTGAAACAAAGCCACCATAGCACGCTGATATGTTGCCCCAACGTTCTTCAAACCAAATGGAATCACTTTATAACAAAAAGTGCCCCACTGTGTAACAAATGTAGTCTTCTCCATATCTTCAGGTGCCATCTTGATCTGATTGTAACCAGAGAAACCATCCATGAAAGAGAATACTTTATGCTAAGCAGTGTTGTCTACCAAAACATCAATATGTGGAAGTGGAAAGTCATCTTTAGAACATGCCTTGTTCAAATCCCTATAATCCACACACATGCGCATCTTACCATCCTTCTTAGGTACTAGTACCACATTTGCAACCCACTGAGGATAAGAAGTCACAGCTAAGAATCCTGCATCAAATTGTTTCATCACCTCTGCTTTAATATTTTCTGACATTTCAGGACGCATGCGACGAACCTTTTGCTTCTTTGGACGACAATCTTCTTTTACCGGCAAAAGGTGAACCACAATGTCTGTATCCAACCCTGGCATATCTTCATAAGACCAAGCAAAGATCTCCACATAATCACGTAACATCTGGATCAATCTGTTCTTAACACCATCCTCTAACTCAACTCCTATCTTGACCTCTTTCCTGTTTTCTTCCGTTCCCAGATTCACAACTTTGATTGGCTCTTCATGTGGCTGTATAGCTTTTTCTTCTTGTTGTAACAACCTAGCAAGCTCTACAGGTACTTCACAATCTTCCTTCTTTCCATCTTCAACTCGATAGATCGGATTCTCGAAATTATAATTGGCAATAGTAGAACTGTTATCAACAGGATCCAGAGTGGATGAGGATCTGCATTTTAGGGATGTGGGTGTGTGTAAGAACACATAGCTGATAAAACAAAAAAATAAAAGAAAGACAAGGAGCACAATATTTACGAAAACGAAACGTCCATTGATTTTATTTAATGAAGTATGCAAATGAAATGACATCTCGAAACAAGCATACCATTGTGCCCCGGGTAAGACACAAGGCTTAAAAGGTTTTATTGTTCGAAATTACAAACTTAAAACAAAACACAGTAATAGTATTTACTCCTGACTAAAGGAGATAGGAATAACGTCTCGAGTCTTCCAATTGTTGAGCCCATCACCCATGGTAGGAAAGATCTAATCATCCAGGTCGTAGTCTTCATTACAGTCACCCACATCATTGATTTGATCTCTTATGACCCCTTGATTAGTGATACGAACAGCACGAGCACGACAGACAGTCTTCTGAGACTCTGCAGTAAAACCCAAACCAAACTTGTCAGACTTGAAAGGGATGTTAGGAAGCTGACCCCAAATAGCAGAACCACCTTTTGCAACCACAACCTTAGCATCTTTGAGGGAGGCCATTGCAAGAGGTATTCTAGTAACCACATGAACTTTTTCAGAAGCAGGGACAAACTGATGAACAGGAGCAGAGCAAGGAACAACTTCAAATGTTTGACACGAAGTTTCAACCATTTCACCCTCCATTTCTACTTATTTGAAAGTATTCACATGGCTCACCATGTACTCTTCTTCACCATAGACAGTGACAATTTTGTTCTTCATTGGATATTTTAGCTTCTGATGTAAGGTAGATGTCACAGCACCTGCCCCATGGATCCAGGGGCGCCCAAGCAAACAAGAATATGCAGGACAAATATCCATCACATAGAAAGTAGAGTTGAAGACTTGAGAGCCTACTTTGATTGGAAGGTCTACTTCTCCATGTACCACTCTTCTTGAACCATCAAAGGCCCTTACCACCACATCACTTGGTCTTAATACAACGTCTTCAGGACTGAGCTTGTCCAGAACCTCTTTAGGGAGCACATTTAATGAGGAACCATTGTCCACCAGTACATGGGACAAGGTAGTACCCTTACATTCAATGGAGATATGCAGAGCTCTGTTATGATTCCTCTTGGCAGGAGTCAAATCAACATCAGAAAAGCCCAAACCATTATCACTAGTCAGATGTGCAACACAGTTCTCAAATTGATCCACATAAATCTCAATTGGCACATGATCAGTCTTTAAGAACTTGATTAAGGCTTTAGCATGAGCCTCAGAACATAGCAACAAAGATAACATGGAGATTTTGGAGGGAGTATGCCCCAACTGGTCAACAATATCATAATCACTCTTGCGAATGATCTTCAATATTTCTTCCATCTGTTTAGAAAGATTTTCAGCATTTGGTGCCTCAGCCTGTACATGTTCAATCACATGACCTTTGAGTTGGAGTGGAGGTATGATTTGGAGCAACTGCACTTTTAGAGGTATTCTGAGGGGAGAAGATTCTTCCACTTCTGGTGATCTTACTAGATCCAGCAATATTATCAACATCAATACTAGTATCAGTAATAGGTGCATCAGTCAAAGGTTCTTGTTTGACACCGTGGATATAAACATCAGAACCATAATTCCAGGGTATAACTTTATCAGAGGTATAAGGAACAAAGCCAGGAGTGGTAATGATCATGGGAGCCACTCTCGCTTCAGCAACAGTATTCACAGGGCCTTCAGCAGTAATCTTCACTGGTCCTCCGGATGTAATCCTGACAGGACCTTTAGATGTGATCCTGACAGGACCTTTGGAGGTAATCTTCACTGGAACTTTATCAACCATAGTTACATCTTCAAGCTTCATGTTTCTAGTCAGATCTTCACACATACTTTCCACAGAAGGAGTTCTCTCAAACAATATAGTGTAATTGTCCATGAGGCGCTGAATTCCATCCTTCAACTTCCAGCAACTGTCAGGTTTGTAGGCACAATAGAAACAGTCTTCATTGCAACCTGGAAAGAAACCAGCCTGCATCAGCTTCTTCTTGATAATGGATAACGGTGTAGTCAGGTCAGCTACTGAGGAAACATAAGAAGCTTCATCAACAACATTAACAATCTTCTCATGATTAGGCATAGGAGCAGTGATCACATTTGGGGTCCCAGGAGGGTCAAGTTCAATTTCCCCAGCTTCAATCATGTGTTGAATCTTGTTTTTCAACACCCAACAGTTGTTGGTGTCATGTCCCGAACTATTAGAATGATATGTACATCTTGCATTAGGATTGTATCGAGGAGAGGATGTATTAGGATTCTGAGGAGGATCCCTCAAAGTAATTAGTTCCCCTTTCAACATGTGTTGCAAGGCTTGGGCCAGTGACATGTTGATCTTGGTGAACTGTCTTCTAGGCTTCTGTTGATTGTTTTGTTGTTGCTCTGGTGCTGCAGGGGCAGGGTTTGATATGTGAACTGCTCCCACAGATTGGTGACTCCTGTTACGACTATGTTGACCATACATTGCATTAGACTCCTTCTTTCCACTAGGGGGCTTCTTAAAATAAAAACACAGTAATAGTATTTACTCCTGACTAAAGGAGATAGGAATAACGTCTTCAGCCTTGCAGTTGTTGAGCCCATCACCCATAGTAGGAAAGATCCAATCATCCAGGTTGCAGTCTTCACTATAGTCACCCACAGCATTGATTTGATCCCTCATGACCCCTTGATTGGTGATACGAACAACACGAGTACGACGAACAGCCTTCTGGGATTCTGCATTGAAACCCAAACCAAATTTGTCAGACTTATAAGGGATGTTGGGAAGCTGACCCCAAATAGTACAACCACCTTCTTCAACCACAACTCTAGCATTTTTGAGGGAGGCCATTGTAGGAGGTACTCTGGTAATCACATGAACTTTTTTAACAACCGGGGGAGCTTCAGTAGTAGGAACGACCCAAGGAACCACCTCAAATGTCTGGCAAGGAGTCTCAACATATTCGCCCTCCACCTCAACATATTTAAAAGTATTCACATGATTGACCATGTATTCTTCTTCACCATAAACAGTGACAATCTTTCCTTTCACCGGATATTTCAACTTCTGATGTAAAGTGGAAGTCACAGCACCTGCCCCATGGATCCAGGGGCGCCCAAGCAAACAGGAGTACGCAGGACGAATATCCATTACATAGAAATTAGAGTTGAAGACTTGAGAGCCTACTTTGATCGGGAGATCTACTTCTCCATGTACCACTCTTCTTGAGCCATCAAAGGCCCTTACCACCACATTACTTGGTCTTAATACAACATCTTCGGGATTGAGCTTGTCCAGAACCTCTTTGGGGAGCACATTTAATGAAGAACCATTGTCCACCAGCACATGAGACAAGGTAGTGCCCCTACATTCAATGGAGATATGCAAAGCTCTGTTATGGTTTCTCTTGGCGGGAGTCAGGTCAGAATCAGAAAAACCTAACCCATTATCATAAGTCAGATGTGCAACACAATTCTCAAATTGATCCACAGAAATATCATTTGGCACATGAGCAGTCTTCAAGAATTTGATTAAGGCTTTAGCATGAGCCTCAGAACACAACAGCAAAGATAGCATGGAAGTTTTGGAGGGAGTATGCCCCAATTGGTCAACAATATCATAATCACTCTTGCGAATGATCTTCAGCACTTCTTCCATCTGTTTAGAAAGATCTTCAGCAGTCGGTGCCTCAGCTTGCACAGGTTCAACCACAGGACCTTTGCCCCGAGCATCAGTACTTGGCCCAGAATTGGAGGTAGTAGTTGGAGTAATTGCACCTTTGGAGGTAGCCTGAGGAGAGAAAATTCTTCCACTTCTGGTGATCTTACTAGATCCAGCAATATTATCAACATCAAGATTATCATCAGTAACAGGTGCATCAGTCAGAGGTTCTTGCTTGACACCATGGATATACACATCAGATCCGTAATTCCAGGGTATAGATTTCTCAGAGGTATAAGGAACAGGGCCAGGAGTGGTAATAATCATGGGAGCCACTCTAGCTTCAGCAACAGTCTTCACAGCGCCTCCAGCAGTAATTCTGACAGGACCCTTGGAGGTGATCTTGACAGGGCCTTTGGAGGTAATCTTTACTGGCACTTTATCAACCATAGCCACATCTTCAAGCTTCGTACTACGAGTTAGATGTTCAACCATACTTTCCACAGAAGGTGTCCTCTCAAACAATATAGTGTAATTATCCATGAGGCGTTGACTATCATCTTTCAACCTCTAACAACTATCAGGTTTGTAGGCACAATAAAAGCAGTCTTCGTTGCAACCTGGAAAGAATCCAACCTGCACCAGCTTCTTCTTGATAATGGATAAGGGAGTAGTCACGTCTGCTACTGAGGAAACATATGAAACTTCATCAACAACATTAACAGTCTTCTCATGGTTGGGAATAGGAGCAGTAATCACATTTGGGGTCCCAGGAGGGTCAAATTCAATTTCTCCAGCTTCAATCATGTCTTGAATCTTGTTTTTCAACACCCAACAGTTGTTGGTGTCATGTCCCGGACTATTAGAAGGATAGGCACATCTTGCATTAGGATTGTACCGAGGAGAGGAGGTATTAGGATTCTGAGGAGGGTCCTTCAAAGTAATGAGTTCCCCTTTCAACATGTGTTGCAAGGCTTGGGCCAGTGACATGTTGATCTTGGTGAACTGTCTTCTAGGATTTTGTTGATTGTTTTGTGGTGGCTCTGGTGTTGCAGGAGTAGGATTGGAAATGTGAACTGCTCCCACAGATTGGTGACTCCTACTACTGAAATTCTGTGATCAGGTATGAGATGTTCTATGAGATGTCCCAACACTTGACAGATTTAACCAAAACTTAAAGTGCAAGAAAATTAAACAACACAGAAGTTTGTTAACCCAGTTCAGTGTATAACCACACTTACATCTGGAGGCTACCAAGCCAGGAGGAAATCCACTATAAGTAATATTAATTCTAGACTTAAACAACCCAGTTTAATCTTTCACTTAATATCTACCCAATGCAATTTCTACCTAAGACACAACTTAGATATGAGTACCAACTCACTCCCCCTCAATCACACAGTGATCAAGTTTACAAGTTTAATAAAATTGAAGACATTCTTCAAACAATACAGCTTGATCTTACTTCACAGTTTCAATCAAGTCACAAATGCACTTTTGCTTAAAAGCTCATAAAGTGGTACAATAAAAACAACCTGCTATTAAAGACACAACACCCTATTTTGTCTTCTGAAATTCGTACTCAATTCTGTGAGTTTCTGTTGATTAAATAGGTGTTTGTAATTTGGGCTTTCTGTAGGTTAATCCAGTCCTAAAAGCATGCAGCTTCCACCTTGAATTAGGGTTTATTACTTCCTAGATTCTAGGTGATTTAGTTCTTCTGAGTAATCTGAATCCTCAATATAAAACACCCTACAGATGCGCCTTATTCTGTTTTTATCCATCCATAATTAATTCCAGATAACTCTCCTTAAATATCTCAGATCAGTTAGTTATTAATTAATTCTGGTAGCAGGTTTGAGATGTCTCAACATCTTTTGGGACATCCTGAAAAACTAAACTTAAGTCATTTACACAATGTCCCAACATCTGGTGTGACATCCTGAATTAAGTTCTTATACACTGTTTGATAATGTCCCAACATCTGATAGGACATTCTGAACTGAATTCAATATTTCTTGTTGGTCAAAAATTCTGCCAATTCTAGACATCTACAAACTCCCCCTTTGGCTAATTTTTGGCTAACATTCTTTTCTGATTTTTTTTAGAGTGCAGCAGAAGATCTTTTATCAGAGTATAGCATTACTTTTCTGTTGAATCATATTTGAGATTACTCCCCCTCAAACATACATGTATCCAGTCTTGTTGCAACAGAAGTTTTTAAAAAAACACACTTATTCAGTTCAGAAGCAAACAGATTTTTCATTCATAATCAAACAGCATTACACATTGTTGTTGTTGTTGTTCTCCCCCTTGTTAGACACAAATTTTGGGGCCAAAGAGACTAATTCTAAATTACAATGCAGCTGTCATTACATTTGTCCTCACATACAGTTATTCACTCAGACTCCTCACATTCAGTTTCTTCATCATCATCAGTTTCTTCATCAGAAGCAGCTTTCTGATCACCTTCACTCTCCAGCCTTTGAATAATTTCCTCAAGCTTCTGCTTCCTTGCTTTAAGTTCTTTGCAAGTGCTCTTCAGTTCAGCAATCAATGCAGCCTTGGAGATTGGAGTCTTGGCAGTTGAAGGACCTGCAGATGTCCCAGAAGGTGCTTCAACATCTGCTGCATGATGACTTAGGAACAGTTTGTAGTGAAAGGCCAGAGGGCTTTCTCTTTTGCAGACTGTGTCCTTCTCAGTGAGGATCCCAGGGTACTGACTTAGCACTATACCACACAGCAAGGAAGGGAAAGCTATTGGCAGCTTTGTTGCAGATGAGCTAGCATGCTTCAAGGTCTGATCAAATATGCAGGCACCATAATCCAGCTTAGTTTGAGTGCCCACAACGTAAATAAACCTGCCCAAGCCAGTGGATATTGAAGATGTGTGATTGGTAGGCACCCAGTTTGCTGTACCAATCCTGTTCAGCATGGCATATTTTCTTGTCAGCATGCTCACTGAGAGCTTTCCTTTAACTGGCCAAGCCTTGACCTGGTTTGCAGTGATAACCTTGCAGACCTGGTTATCAGTCTTCCCTAGTTCATTTGGACCATCAGATTCTCTTCCAAGGAATTGGTTGATGATCTGAGGAGAGAACTCTACACACCTGCCTCTAACAAAAACTTTTCTAAATTCAGCAGACTTACCATTGGCACAATCTTCCTGAAGATTGACTATGAATTCTTTGACAAGTAGCTCATAGCAGGGAGAGAGATTGGAGACTGTTTTGAAGAGGCCAGCAGCAGATATGAGGTCAATTAATTCAGTGTACTCAAGTGCATTACTGCTCAGCTCTCTTTCAAGTGCTACCCTTCTTTGGTACACAAACTTCCATCTGTTAACACTTGAAACATGATGAAATGAGATGTTGTCCGAAGGAGCTTCTGGAACAGCAGTTGATGCCCTAGAGGGTGCTGTTTTCTTCTTTGGAGGAGATGTTGGGACATCTGCTTCAACATCTGAGTCTGGAGGAGTGACAACTTTCCTCTTCTGTGTTTGCACCTTGCTCCATTGTTTGGTAGGACCAAAGACAGCTTTAACTTTGTCTTTCTTTGGGGTAGCTTGCTTCTTCTCAGGAATTGCATGTCCTGCTTGCATCTTTTCTTTCCTAGTCCTGAGCCTTTTGGCTATGCTAGGTCTTACAGAGGCAATGATCTCTGTATCAGAATCCTGCTCTAGATTCACCACAGGAGGAGATTGAGCAGTCTCTTCTTCAGCTGGTTGATCAGCAGAGATATGCTCTTCAGTTGAGGCTTTGGTCTGATCCTCAGATTCTTCTTCATTACTTTCATTTGAGGCCTTTTTCTGGTCCTCAGATTCTTCTACAGCAGCATCAGATGAGGCCTTTTGTTCATCCTCAGATGTTTCAACATCTATTGGGACATCCTGTTGAGCAGGAGTGTCCTTTGCAGCTTGAGTTTGTTGATCTTCTTGTGGAGCTGGCATGGTGTTTAGAGGGATAGATATGCCACTAACCACTCTTTGTTCAAAAAGAATCTTGTTTACTAACTCCTTTATGGAAGCATCCACATATTCAGAAGATTTTGGAGGCATGTTTGCTGGTGAAGGAATGCCTTTGGATTTACTGCAGACTTGATCTTTTGCTCTTTTTGGAGTTCTTGGCTTTTTAGCATGAGGAACACTTCCTCTGATTTCGTCCAATGGGGTTGACTTCATGGGTACCACAGAAATGGGGGTTGCATGAACCACATCTTCTTTGTTGAGAATTTCTTCAGGAGTGTTAGGGTTTTGAGACATTTTCAAAGAAGATGGATGAAGAGTTTTAGGGTTGATGATTTCTGAAGAACAGCTAGATAATGCAATTCGCTTTTGATAGTATGATGAGAATATGGATAGCTGAATGCAAGCTGTTATTATATAAGTAGCCGTTACATTGAAAATGATTAGGAATGGAATACCCAAGGTTCTTGACCAGACTGGTGTTGCCATCTGGTACTTATGCCACACAATGTCATATGACATGTTGGCACATCTCCTTAACTGCTAAATCTCACATAAACAGATTCCCAATTTGCCCCTTAAGTTCTCAAATTGTGTAGCATCCAATGCTTTGGTAAAGATATCAGCCAACTGCAGATTTGTAGCTACATGTTCCAATGAAATCACTTTTTCTTCTACAAGATCTCTGATGAAATGATGTCTGATATCAATATGCTTGGTCCTGCTATGTTGGATAGGATTCTTTGATATGTTAATTGCACTTAAGTTGTGACAGTACAATGTCATGACATCTTGTGGGACATTGTACTCAGTGAGCATTTGCTTCATCCAAACCAACTGAGAACAACTGCTTCCAGCTGCTATATATTCAGCTTCAGCTGTAGATAAGGATACACAATTTTGTTTCTTACTGAACCAAGAAATCAAATTGTTTCCTAGAAAGAAGCATCCTCCTGAAGTGCTTTTTCTGTCATCAGCACTTCCAGCCCAATCAGCATCACAGAAGCCAGTGAGAATTGGTTTACATCCATGAAAGTACATTATGCCATAGTCACAAGTACCATTAACATATTTCAGAATTCTCTTGACTTGATTAAGATGACTGACTTTTGGATCAGCTTGATATCTTGCACATACACCCACTGCAAATGCTATGTCTGGTCTGCTAGCAGTCAGATATAACAAGCTCCCAATCATACTTCTGTACATGCTTTGATCTACATTCTCACCCTTTTCATCTTTAGTCAGCTTTAAATGTGTAGGGGCAGGAGTTCTCTTATGAGTAGCACTGTCCATTCCAAATTTCTTGACTATGTTCTTAGCATACTTGCTTTGAGAAATGAACATGGAGTCCTCCATTTGTTTTATTTGCAGTCCAAGAAAGTAGGTTAGTTCTCCTACTAGGCTCATTTCAAATTCAGATTCCATTTGGTTGACAAAATGTTTGACCATCCTATCAGACATCCCACCAAAGACAATGTCATCTACATATATTTGAGCAATCATGACATTTCCTTCTTCATCTTTAACAAACAAGGTTTTGTCAATTCCACCTTTCCTGTACCCTTGCTTGATAAGAAAAGTAGTCAGTCTTTCATACCATACCCTTGGAGCTTGCTTCAGACCATAAAGAGCCTTCTTTAGTTTGTATACATGATTTGGACAGCTTGGATCAACAAATCCTTTAGGTTGTTCTACATATACCTCTTCATTAAGATAACCATTTAAAAAGGCACTTTTCACATCCATTTGAAATAGCTTGAACTTTAAGATACAAGCAATTCCCAAAAGTAGTCTGATTGATTCAAGCCTTGCTACTGGTGCAAAGGTTTCATCAAAGTCTACTCCTTCAATTTGTGTGTATCCTTGAGCTACAAGTCTAGCTTTGTTCTTTGTAACAACTCCTTGTTCATTTTACTTGTTCTTATACACCCATTTTGTTCCAATCACATTTATGTCATCAGGTCTAGGAACAAGATTCCACACTTCATTCCTTGTGAATTGACCTAATTCCTCTTGCATAGCACAAATCCAGTATTCATCAGTAAGAGCTTCCTTGATGTTTTTAGGTTCTATTTTAGAAACAAAACAGGAACCTGAAATCACTTCTCTTGATCTAGTGCTCACACCTCTGTTGGGATCACCAATTATCAAATCTTTGGGATGATCCTTCTGTATTCTGATGGAGGGAGGTTTGCTGGATTGTTCTGTCCTTGCATCAGTTTGAGTGAAGTCATAATGATCACTCTTTTCTTCAGCTTCAATCTTGATATCAGCAGATGTTCCAACATCTTCTGGGACATCTGTAGGAGCATCATCAATTATCACATTTATAGACTCCATGATAACCTTGGTTCTAGAATTAAATACTCTATATGCTCTGTTGTTTATAGAGTATCCAAGAAAAATCCCTTCATCACTTTTAGGATCCATTTTTCTCCTTTGCTCCCTATCTGCCAGAATATAACAGTTACTTCCAAACACATGGAAGTACTTAACTGTGGGTTTTCTGCCCTTCCAGACTTCATAGATTGTGGACAAAGTTCCTTTTCTTAGAGTAACTCTGTTGTGGATGTAACAAGCTGTGTTCATAGCTTCAGCCCAGAAGTACAAAGGTAACTTTTTAGCATGAATCATAGCTCTTGCTGATTCTTGAATAGTTCTATTCTTCCTCTCAACAATCCCATTCTGTTGAGGAGTGATTGGTGAAGAATATTCATGATTGATTCCTTCTGAAGAGCAGAAATCTAAGAACTTTTGGTTCTCAAATTCTTTTCCATGATCACTTCTTATTCTGATCACACAGCTGGCTTTTTCCCTTTATATTCTTTGGCATAAGTCTTTGAATACATCAAATACATCAGACTTTTCCTTGATAAAATTTATCCATGTATACCTTGAAAAGTCATCAACCACCACATAGGCATACCTCTTGCCACCAAGGCTTTCAACCTGCATAGGTCCCATAAGATCCATATGCAATAGTTCCAAAACTTTGGAAGTTGTCAGATGTTGGAGCTTTAGATGGGACATCTTGGTTTGCTTGCCTATTTGACATTCACCACATATTTTTCCATCATCAATCTTCAGTTTAGGAATACCTCTTACAGCATCCATAGATATTATCTTCTTTATGCCTCTGAAATGAAGATGACCTAGTCTTTGGTGCCATAGTTTCACTTCTTCTTCTTTAGCTAAGGAGCAAGTTGAAGTAAGACTGAAGTCTTGAGATTCCCACATGTAACAGTTGTCTTTAGATCTGGCTCCTTTCATGACAACCTCTTGTTCTTTGTTAGTCACTATGCATTCAGTTTTGGTAAAGTTTACACTGTACCCTTGATCACATAATTGACTTATGCTGATCAGATTAACAGTTAAACCTTTAACTAGCAGCACATCATCTAGTCTTGGAACATCTTGACAGTCCAAGGTCCCAACTCCCTTGATTTCTCCTTTAGCTCCATCTCCAAAGGTTACATACCTGGATGAATGTGACTTTAAGTTTACTAGCAGATTCTTCAATCCAGTCATGTGTCTTGAACATCCACTGTCAAAGTACCAGTCTTCTTTAGCTGATACTCTTAGTGATGTATGTGCTATATATGCAGCACTTTTCTTTGACCATTTGAGTTGAGATTTCTTTTGATGCCTCTGCCCTGTGTGTTGTTCATCAGTAGATCTCCAAGATTGATTGTTGATCTTGTTCTTGGGTATGTAGCTTTGATCAGCCTGAATGCTAGCTTTTGGTCTCCATACCTTCTTGATGACCTCTGTCTTCTGCTTAGGAGGTTGCTGATTTCTTTTATGTCTATGCAGCACTTTCTTGGTAACTTCTATTTTCTGCTTAGAAGGTTGCTGATACATCTGATTTGGATATCCATGCAGCTTATAACAATGAGGTTTGATATGTCCAAATCTTCCACAATGATGACATCTCCATCTTTGATACTTCTTCTTCATTTTGTTCTTTTCAGAATGTTGAGACATCTGTTGGAACATTATGTTTGACTTTGTGTTCTTTTCCTGATGTTGAAGCATCTGTTGGGACATCTTGTTTGACTGTATGGATTTTGAAGTAGTTTTGCTAGAGCTAGCTTCATCTTTATGTACTCTGTTAAATTCCAGTCCACTTTTATCCCCTGAATGCTTATTGTTGTTGAGAATAACATCCAGTGTATTTGAGCTGCTGTTCAACATTCTAACAGATTTGGACATGTGTTCCAATTTGGAGTTGAGAAGACTTACTTCACTTTTCAAGGTGTCAATGATTTCTTGATCACTTGATTTTTCATCTTCCAGTGCCTCATTCTGCTTCTTTAGCTTTATAACCTCACTGCATATTTCAGTGCTTCTTTTGTATAGATCTTTGTATGCTTGCTCAAGTTCTTCAAAAGTAAGCTCCCCATCACTGGATTCACTTTCAGATTCACATAATCCAGCTAGAGCAGTGATATGCTTAGCTGATTCTTCTTCTGAATCACCTCCTGAGTCTTCATCATACCAGGTTACAGAGAGTCCTTTCTTTTGCCTTTTTAAGTAGGTAGGACATTCATTCCTGATGTGTCCATATCCTTCACATCCATGGAATTTAATTCCTTTTTCTTGACTGGTCTTTTCATCATAATTTGATCTTCTGTTAGCATCATAAGATCTTTTGTTCTCAGAAGAGTTTGTGTATTTTCCACTGGGTTTGGATTTGCCTTCCATTCCTCTGAGAATCTTTTTGAATTGTCTTCCAAGCATAGCAATGTTGTCTGATAAGCTTTCACCAGTTTCTGATTTATCATCTTCTTCTTCATCAGTATTTGTCACCAAGGCTATGCTTTTGTTCTTCTTTACATTTGTGTCATTCATTCCCATCTCAAATGTTTGAAGGGAACCAATGAGCTCTTCAACTTTCATTGTGCATATGTCTTGAGCTTCTTCTATTACTGTGACTTTCATGTCAAATCTTTTTGGCAAAGATCTGAGAATCTTTCTTACAAGCTTTTCATCAGTCATCTTTTCTCCCAAGGCTCCAGAAGTATTGGCTATATCCAAGATGTTCATGTAGAATTCATGAATTGACTCATCTTCCTTCATTCTCAAGTTTTCAAACTTGGTGGTGAGAAGTTGAAGTCTTGACATTTTTACCTTTGATGTTCCTTCATGAGTTGTTTTGAGAGTGTCCCAAACATCTTTGGCCAGCTCACAGTGATGTACAAGTCTAAAGATGTTTCTATCAATGCCATTGAATAAAGCATTTAAGGCCTTAGAGTTCCCTAGTGTTGAATCTTCTTCCTCCTTACTCCATTCATCTTCAGGTTTCAACACTTTTGATCCATCTTTGGTGTCTTGAACAGGATGTTCCCATCCAGTGTTGACTGCTCTCCAGGCCCTGTTGTCAAGTGATCTTAAGAATGCAATCATTCTTGGCTTCCAGTAGTCATAATTAGAACCATCCAGTATAGGTGGTCTATTTACTGATCCTATATCTCTGTCCATGTTTCCAGAATTTGTATTCCCTAGATCTCACCCAGTATAAACAGGCAGGGTGCCTGCTCTGATGCCAATTGAAATTCTGTGATCAGGTATGAGATGTCCTATGAGATGTCCCAACACTTGACAGATTTAACCAAAACTTAAAGTGCAAGAAAATTAAACAACACAGAAGTTTGTTAACCCAGTTCAGTGTATAACCACACTTACATCTGGAGGCTACCAAGCCAGGAGGAAATCCACTATAAGTAATATTAATTCTAGACTTAAACAACCCAGTTTAATCTTTCACTTAATATCTACCCAATGCAATTTCTACCTAAGACACAACTTAGATATGAGTACCAACTCACTCCCCCTCAATCACACAGTGATCAAGTTTACAAGTTTAATAAAATTGAAGACATTCTTCAAACAATACAGCTTGATCTTACTTCACAGTTTCAATCAAGTCACAAATGCACTTTTGCTTAAAAGCTCATAAAGTGGTACAATAAAAACAACCTGCTATTAAAGACACAACACCCTATTTTGTCTTCTGAAATTCGTACTCAATTCTGTGAGTTTCTGTTGATTAAATAGGTGTTTGTAATTTGGGCTTTCTGTAGGTTAATCCAGTCCTAAAAGCATGCAGCTTCCACCTTGAATTAGGGTTTGTTACTTCCTAGATTCTAGGTGATTTAGTTCTTCTGAGTAATCTGAATCCTCAATATAAAACTCCCTACAGATGCGCCTTATTCTGTTTTTATCCATCCATAATTAATTCCAGATAACTCTCCTTAAATATCTCAGATCAGTTAGTTATTAATTAATTCTGGTAGCAGGTTTGAGATGTCTCAACATCTGTTGGGACATCCTGAAAAACTAAACTTAAGTCATTTACACAATGTCCCAACATCTGGTGTGACATCCTGAATTAAGTTCTTATACTCTGTTTGATAATGTCCCAACATCTGATAGGACATTCTGAACTGAATTCAATATTTCTTGTTGGTCAAAAATTCTGCCAATTCTAGACATCTACAACTACGACTATGTTGACCATACACAACATTAGACTCCTTATTTCCACTAGGTGGCTTCTTAGCAGTGCTTGATGAAGAGGCACCCACCTGTATCTTACCACTTCTTATACCATTTTCTACACGTTCTCCAGTCATTATTAGCTCGGTGAAACCAGATGACGAACTTCCAATGAGGTGACTATAGAAAGGACCACTCAACGTACTCATAAACATATCCACTAACTCCCTGTCAGTCAGAGGAGGTTGAACTCTGCCAGCCAGGTCTCTCCATTTCTGGGCATACTCCTTGAAACTCTCCTTAGCGCCCATTGACATGCTTTGGAGCTGCATGCGAGTAGGTGCTAAATCAGCATTATATTGGTATTGCCTATAGAAGGCCTCAGCAAGATCATTCCAATCACGAATATTAACACTTTCCAATTGGTAGTACCATTCCAGTTGAGTTCCAGACAAGCTCTCCTGGAAGAAGTGAATCCATAACTTCTTATCAACAGTATGTGGTTGAATCCTCCAGACATAGGATCTTAAATGCAGCTTGGGACATGAAACACCATCATATACCACAAAGACAGGAACCTTGAAACCAATAGGTATAACCACTCCTGAAACTAAACTCAGATCTTCAAAATCAAGGCCATAAGATTTTTGTAGTTCCATAGCGTTCATTCTATCTACCAGCATATTGTACTTATCTTCACCAGCAGGATCATGATAATAATTTGCCTCAGAATCAGAATCTCCCACAGTATCATGGAGACTACCTCCCTCTTTCTCAGAATTTTCAGACTCAGAATCCTCAATCTGTTCCTTAACTTTGATAGGACCTCTGAACCTTCTTCCCAGATTGATGAGGCCTCCTGACCTTCTAGTCTTCTTCTTTTTCTTAGCCAGCAGTGTCTTCAGATCATCTTGCCCCTTGGACAAATTCAAAATCAACTCTTGGAATTGTGCATTCTGAGTCTGGAGATCTTTGACAGTCTGTTCAAGAGCCATTTCTGCTGAAATAAACAGCGAGAAGATAAGATACCTATTCATAAGAAACCTGTGATGCAATGATATGGTATGTAAATGCGTATGCAATGTTTTCAAGGACCGCAGGATTTAAATTTGTTTAAACAAATAGAAAGTAAACTTTTATTAGTAATCAATAAATTTGTTTGCCCCTTGGGCTTACAACAAAAATGAAAAGAATACAAAAATGGGGTTTTAAGTCTCCCATGGACGTTTCCTCTTTGTGTTGAGGTATGAGTTGAGATTCCGCTCCTCGTGAAGTTGTTTTGTTAGCTCCAGGATTCTTTCTTGACTTGCTTTGTAATGAGTCTCAAAAGTATCTCTTTGCTCCTTCAACTGGATCCAGGACCTTTGTAACTCTTCCATGTCAGTGGGCATGTCTGGGTGAAGAATGATATAAGAACTATCTCCTTCAGCAACAAGCTCCATAGTAACTGGCAAGATAGCAGGATATGGCATCATAAGAGTCTGAGCACGTGCTCGTATCCATCTGAGATAAGGTTCCATAGGAATAGTGTACTTGGGTTCCAGAGTCTTGCTGTCAACCTTATTCACTTTACCCCATGCTCGTATAAACCATTGACAGTAACCTTGTAGATCGTTTTCGTAGTCGAACACAATACCCTTAATAAGCATGTCATGAGGGCCATCATTCCGAGCGTAACCAAACTGACGTAGAGCTAAAAAAGGATTGTAGGTAATGCCCCCTCTTATGCCAAGGAGTGGCGCATTGGGGAATTCCCCACAACGGTCAATGATAGTAACATTCTCCATAGATCTAGAACACCAATGAATGTCTGAATGAGAAAGTGACATGGTCCTTTTAGACCACCTTAACCCTTGTTCATTCTTCATCACTGATCGAGAGAGGTGAGAAATAAACCACCTTGACAATAGAGGTATGCAGCACATCAGAGTTCCCCGTGCCTTCGTAGTACGGGTATGGAGAGAATGTAAGATGTCTTCAAGTAATGTAGGCACTGAATTATGAATCAAAAATATGTTGATGGCGTGTACGTCTATGAACTAGTCTGGATTGGGGAACAACACTAAGCCATATATTAATAAGGCCAAGATCTCCTCAAAAGAATCATAACTCATGGCCTTCAGGAACACTTGAGCTTTCTCCATCAATACCTTAACAAGAATACCCTTAACTCCACTCCTTGTTTCTAGGACAATGTCTGATTTCTTCAGATGTAGGGCTGCAACAATGACTTCAGGTTTAGGCTCTTTTTCCAAGCCTGTGAATGGTTTCTGATCAAGGATAGGTATACCCAATAGTTTGGAGAATTCTTCCATTGTAGGAACCAGCTGATAGTCGGGGAATGTGAAGCAATGATGTTTAGGATCAAAGAACTGAAACAGAACACTCATCATGTCTTCATTGAACCCTGAAGTGACTAGATCCAGTAGGTGACCATGCTTCTTGATGAACTGGGAGTTTTCAGAAACTTGTGAGACCAATTCTTTAAGCTTAGGAGGTATCCCTACAAAGTTGATCCAGATAGTATTCCTACGAGTAGAAGCCATGACCTGCAACAAAGAACAAAGTTAAATCCTTTGGTCCTTGAAATGGTTAGTGAAAAGGCTATGCTTATGATGCATGATGATGTCATGATGTTATGCTCAATCAAAAACATGTGGCACACACAAACAAGTCACACCATAGCCCTAGGTTTAAAGGCTTGCATGAGGTTTAAAGGTAAGTACCCTCCCCTGAAGTTTAGATGGTTCATCCTATCCTATAAAGTAACCAGGTTCTAAGGGATCTCAATGTCATTTATCCTTCACAAGGGTGGTTGTTCAGTAGGCAACTTACTTGCCAACCAAAACCCTCCAAGTTCAGAATTTCAATGAGTGTAGCATCGAGTATCAACCAACTCCAGTCTTCACCAAAGCCGGATATCTCACTACTTTCTAAAGGCCAAGATGGGATGACTAGGGTTCTAAAAGTCAGTTAGTGTATTGACAACATATGGCAGCCTCATATTATCCTCAACTTGCTTAAGGAACATAAGCACCAACCAAGAAGTCACACTAACTATGGCCACCAGATCAACCATATCGGTATACGCCGTACAGTTTCCTTGGTCTATTGCCATTTACCTAAGGTACACTAGATCCGGGTTAGGATCTTTCACACATAAGAGCACCCAACAAGTAAAGTAAAGCAAACAAGGCAAACAATTTTAAAGTGATCTAATTCCTAAGGGTACCCCTCTTTTATTAAATCCCCAGCAGAGTCGCCAGTTCTGTAACACGGTGGGAGAACTGACTTTAATTAAATGTTGCAGATAGCAAGAGTCTCCACCGACTTTTATTTTATCCAAAAGGAAAGGACATAAAAGAACAGGAAAGACCTTAAAAATATTTTGAGTTCGGGGGGTAGGTTATACAAAGGGAAGGTGTTAGCACCCTTTATATCCATGGTTATCCATGGGCTCTTAGTTACTTAGCTCACTTTAAATTGTTTTGAGAAATGTGTAGTGTGTGATAAAAAAAATTCTAAGTACTTTATAATGATCCTCGTATGGATGTATATAAAGACTTTGTTTTGAAAACTTGTTTGAAATGTGAAGTATAAATTGTATTTTGAAAGAGTGAGCAAGTACTTAAGAGGAACCTACCCTATATTAAGTCTTTACTGTTCTTATATATTCTTTCAATGGTAAGACTAACCCTATTATTAAGGAATAGGTAGTCATTACCTTGGATGTGATAAGAGACATGTGAAGGGACATTTGAATTTAGGCAACTGCAAGGTGTCTTTAGCAATTCGTAGGGACTTATCATCTTTTATACGAAGGGACAAGATCATTTATCGTAGGAAACCTCGAAGGGACTTGATCTTATAAACTGAAGGGACTTGATGATATTTGTGAAGGGACTTTGCTTAAGACACCTTACTTGACCTGAGAAATAGGCATCATGAGAGGTAACCCTAGAAAGTGCAAGATGGCGATCAAAGATCGACTTACGTGTGTGAATGTGCATATTCAAATATTTATCTTATTTAAGGTTAATTATCTAAGTTATTTTAATTACACATAGTTATACACACCCTAAAATTACTAACCATGGCAATAAAAATATTTACAAAAATAAAATAGAAACAAAAAATGAATCTACGACTATTACATGGCTTTCGCAATTACATAATAGAAACGATAATGATAAATATAATAAATAAGCAATAATTTAAAGGTTAGTAATAATGAAATAATAATAATAAGAAAGGGTTAGTAAAAATATAAAGAAAATAAAAATTTAAGAAAAAATATTATTTTTAAGTTAAATGAACATTTTTAGAAATTTTTTAGAAGAAAATAGAACAATTAATAATAATAAACAAATATTAATTATTTACATATTAAACAAATAAAAATATTAGATTAAATTTTTAAAGGTTATGAAAAATTAGGATTAAGAAAATTAGGGTTTAGATTTTTTTATTTAAGAAAAATTAGGGTTTTAATTATTAATTGAAATATCTAATTAATCTATTTTACAAAAAATATAATAATTATACATATATACATATTATAAAATAAATATAAACAATAATTTTTTTTTAAGAAAATAAGTTATGAGTTTTTAAGAATACAAAGAAAATATTATAATAGTGTTTAGAAATTATTTTTATAATTTATATTTAATAATTTAAACAAAATAGAATTAATATATGAAAATAAATTGAAAATAAGAAAAAAAACAAGAAAATTGGCCAAAAGAAAGGACCTGGGATTTGAACCCAGGTCCCCTACCTCACATGCGTAGCACAAAACCAACCAGGCCAGCGCGCGCTGGTGACATCTATGTGACTTCCAATCATTAAATAATAAACCTGCAAAATAAATGGATAAAAAAACAAAACTGCTTCAGGCCAGACTCGAACCCTTGACACTAGCTTCACACGCGCGTATGCTTTACCAACTGAACCACTGCAACGTTTGTGAAACATAATACAAACAATTCATAATAAAATAAACTCAATTTTCAAATTATATTTTCGCGCCAGGCTCATCTTCTTCCTCCAGCCCTGCGAATTTACCTGCGAATTTATTCACAAAGTTTCCTACGAATTTACCTGCACACGAATATTTACAGGAAACCTAGATTTTTGAAACACCATGAGAATCATAACAATCTTAAAAATTAACAACCCAGATCAATTGCCCATGGTTCATACATTCTGGCCATGGTCTTAGAATTCATTTAAATGAAGTAAATGGCAAAACCCCAACTTAAAGGTTCAAACCCTAATCATGGCCATTCACGCATTTGGTCACGAACCTGCAAGTTTTTTATCTAGAAACAATATACACACTATCACAAACAATGTTACAAAGTCAAAAAACAACAATACTGCATGAATTTAGTGAATCGAAAATTTGAAAACTCAAGAAAATATTGATTCGGTTTGTATGATTCATGGAGTTCTGAATGTAATAGATGACCAGGAATGACTCAAGGATGGTCAATGAACATGTCTCAACCTTCAAAACGCTTTGGAATGACCTCTAGCAAGGAATCCAAATGTGACTTTTCTTGAAATTTTTTTGAAGTTTGATTATTGTTCTTGGCTGCTACTTTTCGTCCCTTTGTGTTTGTATGAGTTGTACATATATAATAGAACTTAATTAGGTCAAAAAAACACATCCTACTTTGGACTTTTGGATCATTTGAGATTGAAAAAGATATGCCTTCAAAATATGAAAAAAATTTGATATATCCTTGCTATTTTTGGTTGATCTGATATTATGTAATTTCAATCATCTCTAAATGGCCTTTAAGAATTTCTAGAACCAAAATCTTATTAAATATTGAAACTTTTATATTTTATTTTGATTTAAAATGATTTTTAATGTAAAAAATCATAATAAATAAAATAAAATGAATAAAAATTTGAATAAATAATTTTTAATTCGTGCATGATGTCATGGTAGTGTTTGGGTCATAAAAATGCAAGCCCATTTGGAGAAATTTGGTTCTAAAGTCCCATTTGCTTCATAAACCTCTCAAAAATTTCCCAACTTTGCAAAGACACAAGTCCCTCAATTTTAAGGCTATGAAGGTGTTCTTGGACATTTTAGAAAGCTTAGAGAGTCCTATAACCAACCTCTTTGGTCTCATGTCCATATCTTTTACCATTCTCAAGTTATGCCCTTTGGAAGATGTTGACTTTTTGTTGACTTTTAAAATGACCTATAATGTCTTAGCTCATACCTCCCAATTGAAGCATTTTTGGGCTTGGCTTGTGAGACACAAAGTTGTAGAGAATTCAAATTCCTTCAAAATGAGCTTTAGATGGAAAAATTTTGATGAAGCATGTGAAAGTTATGGCTGGTCAAAGTTCAGTTGATTTTTCCTGTGAAAACCCTAATTTAGAAACTCCTGATTCTTGATGATCTGAAATATCCTTGATGAATCATGATCAACCCTTGATCAAATGATGAATTTTACTTCATATACTTGATGTTGGCAAAAAATCATGAAGTTTGACTTTGGTTTGACCACAGTTGACCTCAGTTTGAGTTTTTAACTGCTTTGACTGATTTTAGCCTATCTGATCATCTGACTGAGCAAACCTTTTGGGAAAGCCTTGAAACTTGACATAAGGATTCTTGAAGACATATAGGATGCTATGAATCTCACTTGAAGCCTTGGAAGTCCATTTAGCCTAATGAAATCCAAAACCCTAGTTTAGGATGCATTGCTTAGGAGGATGCATTGTCTGAGGGAATTGTCAAACTTTCTGACTAATTGTGAACCTTATGAACCTCTTAAGATACCTTGTGAATTTTGTGAACCTTGTGAACCTCTGGGAACATCTTAGTACACAATGTCTTGTCTAGGTGAGGGCAAATTTTGGGGTGCAACACACACACAAACAAGTCAAACAATATCCCTAGGTTTGAAGGCTTGCATGAGGCTTAAAGGTAAGTACCCCCCCCCCCCCTGAAGTTTAGTTGGTTTATCCTGTCCTACAAAAGTAACCGGGTTCTAAGGGATCTCAATATCATTGATCCTTCCCAAGGGTGTTTTTTCAGTAGGCAACTTACTTGCCAACCAAAACCCTCCAAGTTTAGGATCTCAATGAGTGTAGCATCGAGTATAAACCAACTTCAGTCTTCACCAAAGCCAGTTATCTCACTACTTTCTAAAGGCCAAGATGGGATAACTAGGGTTCTAAAAGTTAGTTAGTATATTGAAAACATATGGAATCCTCATATTATCCTCAACTTACTTAAGGAACATAAGCACCAACCAAGAAGTCACACTAACTATGGCCACCAGATCAACCATATCGTTATACGCCGTACAGTTTCCTTGGTCTATTGCCATTTACCTAAGGTACACTAGATCCGGATTAGGATCTTTCACACATAAGATCCCCAACAAGTAAAGTAAAGCAAACAAAGCAAACAAATTTAAAGTGATCTAGTTCCTAAGGGTACCCCTCTTTTATTAGTCCCCAGCAGAGTCGCCAGTTCCGTAACACGGTGGAAGAACTGACTTTCTATAAATGTTGCGGATAGCAAGAGTCGCCACCGACTTTTATTTTATCCATAAGGAAAGGACATAAAAGAACAGGAAAGACCTATTTTAAAAGACTTAGGTTCGGGGGGTAGATTATATAAAGGGAAGGTGTTAGCACCCTTTATATCCATGGTTATCCATGGGCTCTTAATTACTTAGCTCACTTTAAATTGTTTTGAAAAGGTGTAGTGTGCGATTAGAAACTTTCTAAGTACTTTGTAATGATCCTCGTATGGATGTATACAAAGCCTTGTTTTTGAAAATTGCTTGAAAAGTGGGGGTGTAAAGAGTGTTGTTTGAAGAGTGAGCGAGTACTATGAGGTACCTACCCTAGATTAAGTCTTTCGTGTTCTCGTATGTTCTTTCAATGGTAAGACTATCCCTATTATTAAGGAATAGGTAGTCATTACCTTAGATGTGTTAAGGGATATGTGTAGGGTCATATGGATATAGGCAATTGTAGGGTGTCTTTAGCAATTCGTAGGGACTTATCATCTTTTATTCGAAGGGACAAGATCATTTATCGTAGGCAACCTCGAAGGGACTTGATCTTTTTTTAGAATCTAAGAGGGACTAGATGATGTTTATGGAGAGACTTTTTATTAAGACACCCTACTTGACCTTTTGAATTAGGCAACTGAGAAGCAACCCTAGGAAGTGCAAGATAGCAATCTTTGATCGACTTACATGTGTGAGTGTTCATGTTCAAGTATTTATCTTTTTAAATTAATTTTTCTAAGTTAATTTTAATTACAAATAGCTTATCACCCCCCAGAATTAATAACCATACAATAAATATATTTACAATAAAAATAAATATGAGAAAATAAACCTATAAATATTACAAGGCTTTGGGACAACTACAATATAATCGAGAAATAATAATAATGATAATAATAGATAAATAAGACAAATAAATATTATAAAGCAAATAAATAAATATTAAGAAAAAAAAGAAATAAACAAAATTTAGAAAAATTAAATAAATTAGATTTTAGGGTTTATAATGAAAATTAGGGTTAGTGGAAATCAGGATTGGTAAAAATCAGGATTTAAGAATAATTTAAATATACCTAATAAAATTTATTTATGAAATAAGAACCTAATTAATAAACAATATTTAAACAAATTATAGGAGAATAAATAAATTAGGAAAAATTATTTACAAAAGTGATTTTCTTAGAAAAAATATTTTTTAGAAAGAAAATTGAGTTAAAAGAATTAATTTGGGTTTATTAAGGTTAATTAAGAAATTAATTATAATTAATTAAATAAATAAGAAAGAAAAAGAGAAAAGATGAGAAAATACTAAAATGAGGGGGTCAGGGTTTGAACCCCTGACCTAAGAGCCATCAATCTCATCCCTTGCCACCAGGCCATGCGCGCCTTGTGTATATATATTGGACAACAATCATTATGTTTTAAACCTGAAAATCAAAAGGAAATTGCCCAAAAAATAACAAACCAGGATTCGAACCCAGGTTCGCTGCCTCCCATGTACGCCTTCGTTACCAACTGAGCTAAGCAGCGCTTCAAGTATATAAACGCAAACAAAAATAAATGAAATAAGTTAACATTTAAAAATGAGATTTCGCGCCACACTTCTTCTTCAACCTCCAGCCGTCTGCTTAGGCTATAGTTACGGTTTTCCGTCGCTATAGCTTATAGTGACATATTTTTTCCGTCACTAAAACCCTGCACAAATCAAACATCTAATATACAATGAATCAAACAATTTCAATGGTTCAAATTAACTAATATGAGGTCCCTGAACACAAATATCACATTAATTTTAACAGATATTGATCCAATCATGCGCCCCCAAAAGAAATCTTCAAGAACCCTAGTTTTTGGTTTTAACGCATATGGCCATGGTTTCTTCAATTGATCGCCCAGAAACGATCCTTGCAATGTCACAAATACAAATCAGTACTCAAAAACAATTTATCATGGGTTAACATATGAAAACGGAAAATTGAAAAACCATGAGAAAGTGAGAATTCAGATTATGCATTTGGATGAGTTTTTGATGATGTAAAGCATTGAGATAGCATCAATGATGCTCAAGGAACATGTTGCAACCTTCAAAACACTTTGATATGGCCTGCAAATGAGAATCCGAATTGAGATTTTTTTTGTGAAATTTGAAGTTTGAAGGGTGTTCTTGGAGGCAGCAATTCCGTGTCCTTATGCTTGTGTTAAGTTTGTGTATTTGTATGGAAGGTAATTAGGTCAAGAGATGCTGGATTTTTGGGCTTTGTAGTGATGGCTTGATCATGAAGTTTCCTCCTTTCAAATATTGAAAAATATCTCATCAAACCTTTCTAAATCAAGCTAACACGAATTTGCATGATACCAATCAGTTTTAAATGATTTTTAAGATTTTCTAGAAGAAGAATCATGTCCAAATATTGATTTTTATATTTTATTTAGATTTAATTTGATTTTTAATGGATAAAATCAAAATAAATAATAAATAAATAATAAAAAATCAGAACTTTGTTGCTTTGGGTCGTGCTTGAGGTCTTTGTATGGATTGGATCACAACATTGCAAGCCCATTTGAAAAAATTTGGTTTTAAGGCCCCATTTGCTTCATATACCTCCCACAAATTTCCCAACTTTGCAAAGGCATATCTCCCTCAATTTTAAGGCTATGAGGGTGTTCTTGGACATTTGGAAAGCTTAGAGAGTCCTATAACCAACCTCATTGGTCTCATGTCCATATCATTTACCATTTTAAAGTTATGCCCTTTGAAAGATGTTGACTTTTTGTTAACTTTTGAAATGACCTGTAATGTTTTGGCTCATACCTTTCAAATGAAGCATTTTTAGGATTGGCTTGTGAGACACAAAGTTGTAGAGAATTTAATTTCCTTCAAAATGAGCTTTGGATGGGAAATTTTTGATGAAGCATGTGAAAGTTATGGCTGGTCAAAGTTCAGTTGACTTTTCCTGTGAAAACCCTAATTTAGAAACTCCTGATTCTTGATGATCTGAAATCTCCTTGATGAATCATGATCAATCATTAATCAAATGATGAATTTTACTTCATATACTTGATGTTGGAAAAAACTCATGAAGTTTGACTTTGGTTTGACCACAGTTGACCTCAGTTTGACTTTTTAACTACTTTGACTGATTTTAGCCTATCTGATCATCTGACTGAGCAAATCTTTTGGGAAAGTCTTGAAACTTGACATAGGGATTCTTGAAGACATATAGGATGCTATGAAGCTCACTTGAAGCCTTGGAAGTCCATTTAGCCTGATGAAACTCAAAACCCTAGTTTAGGATGCATTGCTTAGGAAGATGCTTTGTCTGAGGGAATTGTCAAACTTTCTGACTAATTGTGAACCTTGTGAACCTCTTGAGATACCTTGTGAACCTTGTGAACCTCTTGGGACACCTTATTACACAATGTTTTGTCTAGGTGAGGGAAAATTTTGGGGTGCAACAAATACCATCCTTCAACTTCCAACAACTATCAGGTTTATAGGTACAGTAAAAACAGTCTTCCTTGCTACCTGGAAAGAACCCAGCCTGCACCAGCTTCTTCTTAATAATGGATAATGGTGTAGTCAGATCTACTACTGAGGAAACATATGAAACCTCATCAACAACATTAACAGTCTTCTCATGATTGGGCATAGGAGCAGTGATCACATTTGGGGTCCCAAGAGGGTCAAATTCAATTTCCCCAGCTTCAATCATGTCTTGAATCTTGTTTTTCAACACCCAATAGTTGTTGGTGTCATGTCCTGGACTATCAGAATGATATGCACATCTTGCATTAGGATTGTACCGAGGAGAGGATGTATTAGGATTCTGAGGAGGATCCCTTAAAGTAATTAGCTCCCCTTTCAACATGTGTTGCAAGGCTTGGGCCAGTGACATGTTGATCTTGGTGATCTGTCTTCTAGGCTTCTGTTGATTGTTCTGTTATTGATCTGGTGCTGTAGGGGCAGGATGGGAGATGTGGACTGCTCCCACAGATTGGTGACTCCTGTTACGACTATGTTGACCATACACAACATTAGAATCCTTCTTTCCACTAGGGGGCTTCTTAGCAGTGTTTGATGAAGAGGCACCCACCTGTATCTTACCACTTCTTATCCCACTTTCCACACGTTCTCCAGTCATTATCAGCTCAGTGAAACCAGATGATGAGCTTCCAATGAGGTGACTATTAAAAGGACCATTCAGCGTACTCATAAACATATCCACCAGCTCCTTGTTAGTCAGAGGAGGTTGAACTCTGCCAGCCAGGTCTCTCCATTTCTGGGCATACTCTTTGAAACTCTCCTTAGCACCCATAGACATGCTTTGGAGCTGCATGCGAGTTGGTGCTAAATCAACATTATATTGGTTTTGCCTATAGAAGGCCTCAGCAAGATCATTCCAATCACGAATATTAACACTTTCAAGTTGATAATACCACTCCAATTGAGCTCCAGATAAACTTTCTTGGAAGAAATGAATCCACAGTTTCTTGTCAGCAGTATGTGGTTGAATCCTCCGGACATAGGACCTCAAATGCAGTTTAGGACATGAAACACCATCATACACCACAAAAACAGGAACCTTGAAGCCAATAGGTATAACCACTCCAGAAACTAAAATCAAATCTTCAAAATCAAGCCCAGAAGATTTTTGTAGTTCCATAACGTTCATTCTGTCTACCAACATCTTGTACTTCTCCTCACTAGCAGGATCATGATAATAGTTTGCCTCAGAATCAGAATCTTCCACAGTATCATGGAGACTACCTCCTTCTTTCTCAGAATTTTCAGACTCAAGATCCTCAACCTCTTCTTTTGTCTTGACAGGACCTCTGAATCTTCTACCCAGGTTGATGAGACCCCCTGATTTTCTAGTCTTCTTCTTCTTCTTAGTTAGAAGTGCCTTCAGCTGATCTTGTCCCTTGGACAAGTTCAAGATCAGTTCTTGGAATTGTGCATTCTAAGCCTGGAGATCCTTAACAGTTTGTTCGAGAGCCATTTCTGCTGAAATAAACAGCGAGAAGATAAGATACATGTTCATAAGAAGCCTTTGATACAATGATATGGTATGTAGATGCATATGCAAATGTTTTCAAGGACCGCATGATTTAAATTTGTGTAAACAACCAAAAATGAAACTTTTATTAGTAAGCAATAAACTTGTTTGCCTCTTGGGCTTACAATAAAATGAAATAAATACAAAGATGGGGTTTTAAGTCTCCCATGGACGCTTCCTCTTTGTATGGAGGTATGTGTTGAGATTCCATTCTTCGTGAAGTTGTTTTGTCAGCTCCAGGATTCTTTCTTGACTCGCTTTGAAATGAGTCTCAAAAGTATCCCTTTGTTCCTTCAACTGGATCCAGGACCTCTGCAACTCTTCCATGTTAGTGGGCATGTTTGGATGAAGGATGATATAAGGAGTATCTCCTTCGGTAATAGGCTCCATGGTAACTAGCAAGATAGCAGGATATGGCATCATAAGAGTATGAGCACGTGCTCGTACCCATCTGAGATAAGGTTCCATAGGAATGAAGTACTTTGGTTCCAGAGTTTTGCTGTCAACCTTGTTCACTTTACCCCAAGCTCGTATGAACCTTTGACGGTAACCTTGCAGATCTTTGTCGTAGTCGAACACAATACCCTGAATAAGCATGTCATGAGGACCATTACTCCGAGCATAACCAAACTGGCGTAGAGCTAAAGAAGGGTTGTAGGTAATGCCCCCTCTTATGCCAAAGAGTGGCACATTAGGGAATTCCCTACAACGGTCAATGATAGTAACATTCTCCATGGATCTAGAGCACCAATGAATGTCTGAATGAGAAAGTGACATGATCCTCTTGGACCACCTTAACCTTATTCATTCTTCATTACTGATCGAGGAAGGTGAGAAATAAACCACCTATACAATAGAGGTATGCAACACATTAGAGTTCCTCGTGCCTTCGTAGTACGGGTATGGAGAGAATGTAAGATGTCTCCAAGTAAAGTAGGCACTGGATTGCGAGTCAGAAATATGTTGATGGCGTGTATGTCTATGAACTGGTCTAGATTAGGGAACAAAACTAAGTCATAGATCAATAGGGCTAAGATCTCCTCAAGGGCATCATAACTCATAACCTTCAAGAACACTTGAGCTTTCTCCATCAATACCTTAGCAAGAATACCCTTAACTCCGCTTCTCATTTCTAGGACAATGTCTGATTTCTTCAGATGTAGGGCTGTAACAATGACTTCAAGTTTAGGCTCCTTCTCTAAGCCTGTGAAGGGTCTCTAATAAAGGATAGGTATACCCAGTAGCTTGGAGAACTCTTCCATTGTAGGAACCAGCTGATAGTCGGGGAATGTGAAGCAATGATGTTTAGGATCAAAGAACTGAAATAGGACACTCATCATGTCTTCATTGAACCCGGAAGTGACTAGATCTAGTAGGTGACCATGCCTCTTGATGAATTGGGAGTTTTCAGAAACTTGAGAGACCAATTCCTTAAGCTTAGAAGGTATTCCTACAAAGTTGACCCGGATAGTATTCCTACGAGCAGAAGCCATGACCTGCAACAAAGAACAAAGATAAATACTTTGGTCCTTGAAATGGTTAGTGAAAATGCTATGCTTATGATGTCATGATGTTATGATGTTATGCTCAATCACAAACATGTGGCACACACAAACAAGTCACACCATAGCCCTAGGTTTAGAGGCTTGCATGAGGTTTAAAGGTAAATACCCTCCCCTGAAGTTAGTTGGTTCATCCTGTCCTACAAAAGTAACCAGGTTCTAAGGGATCTCAATATCACTGATCCTTCCCAAGGGTGATTATTCAGTAGGCAACTTACTTGCCAACCAAAACCCTCCAAGTTTAGGATCTCAATGAGCGTAGTATTGAGTATCAACCAACTCCATTCTTCACCAAAGCCGGCTATCTCACTACTTTCTAAAGGCCATGATGGGATGACTAGGGTTCTAAAAGTCAGTTAGTGTATTGACAACATATGGCAGCCCCATATTATCCTTAACTTACTTAAGGAACATAAGCACCAACCAAGAAGTCACACTAACTATGGCCACCAAATCAACCATATCGGTATACGCCGTACAATTTCCTTGGTCTATTTCCATTTACCTAAGGTACACTAGATCCGGGTTAGGATCTTTCACACATAAAGCCCAACAAGTAATATAAAGCAAACAAGGCAAACAATTTAAATGATCTAATTCCTAAGGGTACCCCTCTTTTATTAAGTCCCCAACAGAGTCGCCAGTTCTGTAACATGGTGGGAGAACTTACTTTCTATAAATGTTGCGGATAGCAAGAGTCGCCACCGACTTTTATGTTATCCATAAGGAAAGGAAATAAAAGAACAGGAAAGACCTATTTTAAAAGACTTGAGTTCGGGGGGTAGGTTATACAAAGGGAAGGTGTTAGCACCCTTTATATCTATGGTTATCCATGGGCTCTTAGTTACTTAGTTTACTTAAATTGTTTTTGAAATGTGTAGTGTGTGATTAGAAAAATTTCTTTAAGTACTTTGTAATGACCCTCGTATGGGTGTATACAAAGCCTAGTTTAGAAATTGTGAGGTGTAAAAGTATTTTTGAAGAGTGAGCAAGTAACTATGAGGTACCTACCCTAGATTAAGTCTTTCGTGTTCTCATATGTTCTTTCAATGGTAAGACTATCCCTATTATTAAGGAATAGGTAGTCATTACCTTGTATTGTGTAAGGAACGAGCGTAGGGTCATCGTATGGTCATAGAAGGCAACTTAAGGGGTGTCTTTAGCAATTTGTAGGGACTATCATCATTTATTCGAAGGGACAAGATCATTATTCCGTAGGCAACCTCGAAGGGACTTGAGCTTTTTAAACTGTAGGGACTTGATGATTTTATGAAGGGACTTTGCTTAAGACACCCTTATATTCGAGGGACTTGACCATTTTTAAGGCAACTGAGAGGGGTAACCTAGGAAGTGCACGATGGCGATCAAAGATCGACTTACGTGTGTGAGTGTTTCGTTTCAAATATTTATCTTATTTAAATTAATTTTCTAAGTTATTTTTAATCACATTTAGGTTATGCACACCCTAAAATTACTAACCATACAATAAGATATTTACAAAATAAAATAAAATAAAGACGGAAAATAAACCTATAAGTATTACATGGCTTTAACAGATACATAATAATCAAATAAAAATTATAATAATAAATATAATAAAAACAATAAATAAACAATAATAAGATAATAGCAATAATAAAATAATAGCAATAATAATAATGATAATAATAATAAATAAAGAAATCAAAATTTAAATTTAAAAGAGAAATTATTTTTAGGTTAAACAAAATATTATAAATTTTTTAGAGATTAATTAAGAAAATATAACAATTTAATAATAATATTAAGAAAAACATTAAATTATTTTCATAATAATAAAGGGTTAATATATTAATTAGGGTTTAGTATTTTAATTAAGAAAATTAGGGTTAAGAATTTTAGGTTTAAAGAATTAATTAAAACTTAAATAAATTATTTACAAATTATATAATAAAAATTATGTACAAACTTATTATAAAATTAATTAAAATGAATAATCAAGAAAATTATGAAATTTACAAAAATATAAAGTTTAATTATTATTTTAAATAAAATTAATGGTTTTAATATTAAACAAATTAATTAATATTTAATAATTATATAAAACAAAATAAACAAGTGATAAAAAGAAAGGTGGGGAGGCCTGGTTTTGATCCCAGGACCTCCCCCTTACCATAACAAAACCAGACCACTGGGCTAGCACGTGCTAGTAAACAAAGAGTGAATCCAAATCAATAAATATGAAACCTGGTAAATATGATAAAATAAAACAACAAAATGCAAAACCTGGGAATCGAACCCAGGCCAAAGAGCAACAACACGCACGTCCTTGCCAACTGAGCCACTGCATCATTTGTGAAATAAGATACAGACAATTAATTAAATAATAAAAAAATTTAAAAATCAAATTTCGCGCGCAGGCTTCATCTTCTTCGCTGGTCCGTCTAGTTAGATTATAGTGACAGTCGTTCGTCACTATAACTTGTAGTGACGGTTCTTTTGCATCACTACAGGTCCTGCATATCAAAAACAACACAATACGCAAAATAAATTCATTATAATGGTACAAGTCAATCAATGGAGGTCCTATGAGTCCAATTAGGTCATCAATTTCATGTGAAATCGTATCTAGCCATGGTTCCTAAAATTGAAGCTCGAAACCCTAACTATGGCATATCATCAATCCTGCATCAAAACTCAAAACTAAATATCCAGAAACAATCTATGAAGCATTATAAACAATATTCAATCATCAAAAACATGTTAGAATGCATATATATATGAAATCAAAAACTTGGTTTTCAAGAACATATGATGAATCGGTTTCCATGATTTATGAGGTTTTGAATGATGGTAATGATTGGGATAACATCAGTAATGTTCAAGGAACATGTTACAACCTTCAAAATGCCTTGATATAGCCTGCAATCCAAAATTCGAATGTGAGTTATTTTGTGAAATTTTGAAGTGTGAATCCTATGCTTTGGCCTCTGATTTTCGTCCCTTGTTATTGTGTTATGTTCATGTACATATAGTGGATGAAATTAGGTCAAAAAACATGTCCCTTCTTTGGGCTTTTGGATAACTTGATGGTGAAGAAAGATATGATCTTAAAAGTAAGAAAAATCAAATATTTTCATACTCTTAAATCTTTGCACGAATTTGGAGTGTATCAAATACAGTTAAATGGTGTTTATGATCTTCTAGAATCAAAATCATGTCCAAATATTTGATTTTTATATTTTATTTTGATTTAATTTGCATTTTAATGAATAAAATTCAAATAAATTCTAAATAAAATATAAAAAATTAGATAATGCTTGGTTTGGGTCGTGCTTGAGGATATCATGAAGATTGGATGGCAATTTGGTAGGCCCATTTGGCAAAAATTGGTTTTAAAGTCCCATTTGCTTCATAGACCTCCCAAAAATTTCACAACTTTGCAAAGGCAAAAATCCCTCAATTTTAAGGCTATGAAGGTGTTCTTGGACATTTTGGAAAGCTTAGAGAGTACTCTAACCAACCTCTTTGGTCTCATGTCCATATCCTTTACCATTTTCAAATTATGCCCTTTGGAAGATGTTGACTTTTTGTTGACTTTTAAAATGACCTATAATGTTTTAGCTCATACCTTCCAAATGAAGCATTTTTGGGCTTGGCTTGTGAGATACAAAGTTGTAGAGAATTCAATTCCTTCAAAATGAGCTTTGGATGGAAAAGTTTTGATGAAGCATGTGAAAGTTATGGCTGGTCAAAGTTCAGTTGTCTTTTCTTGTGAAAACCCTAATTTAGAAACTCCTGATTCTTGATGATCTGAAATCTCCTTGATGAATCATGATCAACCCTTGATCAAATGATGAATTTTAATTCATAAACTTGATGTTGGCAAAAAATAATGACGTTTGACTTTGGTTTGACCACAGTTGACCTCAGTTTGACTTTTTAACCACTTTGACTGATTTTTGCATATCTGATCATCTGACTGAGCAAACCTTTTGGGAAAGCCTTGAAATTTGACATAGGGATTATTGAAGACATATAGGATGCTATGAAGCTCAATTGAGGCCTTGGAAGTCCATTTATCTTGATGAAATTCAAAACCCTAGTTTAGGGTGCATTGCTTAGGAGGAGGCTTTGTCTGAGGGGATTGTCAAACTTTTTGACTAATTGTGAACCTTGTGAACCTCTTGAGATGCCTTGTGAACCTTGTGAAACTTGTGAACCTCTTGAGATGCCTTGGTACACAATGCCTTAACTAGGTTAGGGCAAATTTTGGGGTGCAACACCGTATCAGATTTTGGACAGAGTTGGTAAAATTGCTTACCGAGTGGTGTTACCACCAAATCTTTGGAATTTGCATGATGTGTTTCATGTGTCGCAACTCTGGAAGTATATTTCATATCCATCTCATGTGGTTAGTATGGATGATGTGCATGTACGGGATAATCTCACGGTGGAGACGAAGCTTGTGCGAGTTATGGATCGTGAAATGAAGACTCTTCGAGGGAAAGAGATCGTGTTAGTGAAAGTTGTCTAGTTGAGAGCTGCTGAAGAAAGCATGACCTGGGAATTGGAGAGCAAGATGTGAACTCCTATCCCGAGTTGTTTGAATCACGTAAATTTTCGAGGACGAAAATATTCTAAGTGAGGGAGAGTTGTAACGTCCAAATATCTACTTATTTATTTAATCGAATATTTAATTATTTATTTGCGATTATTCGGTCGATTTTGTGTTACAGTGAGTTAAGTCGTTAAGTCGGTATTTAAGTTGGTATGTCATAAAAATGATATTAGAAATAATATTATAGTTGTAGGAGAATGTTTGTTTAATTGGGTTTGGAATCGTGTTGGAATTAGTAAATTAAGGGGTGTAAGACTTAGGCCCATTAGATTTTATGAGTAAAATAATAATATTTTGATAAAAAGAAATAGAAAGTAAAATAAGTTAGGTTTTAGAAAGCATCAATAAGAGGAAGAGGAACAAAGCAAGAATGTGAGAGAAGGAAGTTGCGAGAGAGAACTGCTACCGGTGCCAAATCCCTGGAATCCGACCAAACTTCGAATCCAAGGTAAGGGCGGGGTTCGACTTTAATAATCGGGTATGATAATTGATACATAGGAATTGGGATCGGGTAGTTTTATGTTGTTGTTGTTGATTTGGTTTTGTGCTGATGTTTGCTGGAATATGATGATCTTGTGAAATGTTTACTGAATTAATTTTTGAATGTTGTTGTTAATTTGTTCCATTTCTTGGGAAAAAAAATTGATTTGGAACGAAAATGTTGTTCACAGGTGCACGGGTGGCGCATACCACCACCCACTCACGTATGGGTGGTGCAGGCCACCCAAAATTGGAGAAAAAGGGCAAGTGGCGGGAGCCACCATGCTCCTCACAACATGGCACAAGCCATGTGTATATTACAAAGGGTGGCGCAAGCCACCCATGTAATAAGGGGAATGCACAATTTTTTTTTATATAATACTTTAAACTGTTAATTTCAGTTCATGATAAATTATGTTTTTTTTAAATGAAGTAATACTAACATGTTTAGTAAATGTATAAGAATTTTATTAAATAAGGATTATAGTGTAAGGATATTGGATTACAATATATCAATATAACAGGTCCTAATAGAAATGGAATGGATTTTTGACAAAAGAAACAATATTCTGAAGTTTGACAGAAAAAATGTTTTCTTTTATTTTTCTGTCAGAAGGTTTTATTATAGTAGGAGTATTGTATCAGAAAATAGAAAATTGACAGAATTTCATAATAAACTCGTATTAATAGAAAGGTATTAAAATAATGCTGATTTAACCAGTTTAGCCGATTTAAACGGAAAAATTAGTTGCCTGGAATTTAACGAAAATTGTCGGGGTAAGTCGTGTAATTTAGTAGGTGAATTTTGTTGGTTTGTTTTGTTGAAATTATGTCGGAAAAGTTGATATGTAGGTACAACTGATTGTGTAGTTTCGTTCTGATATACGAACAAACTTTAAGTTGTAGGCTTGATAGCCAATGTTGAATAAGTTGTTTATGCTGTTTAAGTTGCTTATGTTGTTGACATTGTTGTGTTGTTTACAATGTGAGTCGTACATGTTGTCGCTCCTGGGATTTTCATCCTAGTACAAACGCGAAAGTGGCGCGGAAAAGGTAGAGTCGCCAACCAGACATTTTTATGTTGAATGAATGGGAAAGGTAATGCTGCACAAACCTAAGGAAGAAGGAAAGGACAAGGTCCTGCGAACTAGAGATTTTGGGTTCGGGAGTCGGTTACGACCTGGGAAGGTATTAACACCCCAGATCGTCCTTCGTACCCGACAGGGTCCACGCTTGTTAGTCTGTTTCAAAGGGTGAGAAATAAAACTACTACTGAATAAAAACAACTAACTGGAAGGGAAATGAGAAAGGGAACTGGAAAAGAGATCGAAAAGAATGGGGAAAAAATAAAGAGTGTGCTCGAACGGGCCCTACCCCGCTGCCTACGTACCTCATCGGGAAAATGAGGATTAGAGTCGACCTAATTCGCCTAACTAAGGCGGGAAATTGTTTGTGTTTTTTATAGCTTGAACTGCTTATGCCTATGCTCAGGTGTTGCAGGCTCGCCTTGAACGAGTGTGTTACCGTCTTGAAAAGAGGCAAGTCGAAGCGAGTTCGCGTTGAGAGTGAGTGAGGTGAGAAAAGAAATCCCGAAGGAAAAGATGAGTGTTATATTTTTATTGTCTTTTAAAGAAATTTTTTCTGAGTTTGTTGTTTGTGAAACATTCTCATACTAAGAATTATTCGTGGTAGATGCCTTACATCTCGCCCCTAGATGGGACGCACATAAGTAACCCACATCAAAGTCTCCTGGCGTACGAGAAAGCTCAACCTTTATTAGGTGTTTTTTACTTTTCTTTTGAGATGAGAAAGAAAGCAAAGTGAACCAAAGGTAAAAGTCTAAAGGGAGACTAGTGGTCCTAAGTGTTGTCATGCATGGATGAACCTAGGTTAGTGTGGCTTTCTAATCTTAATGAGAAAAGGAAAAGAGCAAGGGGACTTAGAAAGCAACTTACTTCCTAAGGAAGTTAAGTTGTTTCTAAAAGGGATTAACATGGAATTGTACAAACTAAACAAGATGCTAAAGCAAACACACTTTGAAAGCGTAAAGAATTTAAAAGGAAACGTTGTGTGAACTTACCTCCACTTCCCTACAAAACAAAGGTTAGTAGGATAAAGCATAATAGGAATGAATGTAAACATGTACCAAACAAACCTAATTCATCTAGGACCAAATCTAGACCCAATCTTAAGTCTAAGGGACCTAAAAACTATGCCAAGCAAAAATCCAGCAGCTGCTACAACTCCTATAACAAAAATAGCTACTAAATGTAATGCAAAATGCAAACAGCCTATTACAACTACCAAACAACATGCAAAATAGGTGTAAAAGATCAAAACAACATGAATGCAACATATTTTTACAGCTCCTGTTTCAAAATGCAGCTATGAAAACCAGGCAGATTTCAATTATTTTTAAACGCACAAAACAATGAATTTTGATGCAAATCATGGAATGCAAAGATATGCAAATTATGCAATAAAATGTAATGGATTATTAACAATGAAATGCAACATCATCATGCAATTAATGGAGGCAAATTAGATGAATTTTGTGATTTTTAACATTTATGCAATTTTCAACATGCACATGATTTGATCAAAACACGAACGAATTGCAAATGCAATGCAAAAAACAGAGAAATGTACACATATTAACATGCTATGAGGTGATGCTAAGTGTTGCACCCCAAAATTTTCCCTCACAAGACAAGACTTTATGTACTAAGAGGTTCACAAGGTTCACAAGGCATCTCATGAGGTTCACAAGGTTCACAAAGTTCACAATCAGTCAGAAGATTTGACATTTCCCTCAGACAATGCATCCTCCTAAGCAATGCATCCTAAACTAGGGTTTCGACTTTAATCAGGCTAAATGGACTTCCAAGACTTCAAGTGAGCTTCATAACATCTTATATGTGTTTAAGAATCCCCATGACAAGTTTCAAGACTTTTCCCAAATGTTTGCTCAGTCAGATGATCAGATAGGTTAAAATCAGTCAAAGCAGTTAAAAAGTCAAACTGAGGTCAACTGTGGTCAAACCAAAGTAAAACTTCATGATGTTTTGCCAACATCAAGTATATGAAGTAAAATTCATCATTTGATCAAGGGTTGATCATGATTCATCAAGGATATTTCAGATCATCAAGAATCAGGAGTTTCTAAATTAGGGTTTTCACAGGAAAAGTCAACTGAACTTTGACCAGCCATAACTTTCATATGCTTCATCAAAAATTTTCCATCCAAAGCTCATTTTGAAGGAAATTGAATTCTCTACAACTTTGTATATCACAAGCCAAGCTCAAAAATGCTTCATTTGGAAGGTATGAGCTAAGACATTATAGGTCATTTCAAAAGTCAACAAAAAGTCAACATCTTCCAAAGAGCATAACTTGATAATGGTAAAAGATATGGATATGAGACCAAAGAGGTTTGTTAGAGGACTCTTTAAGCTTTCCAAAATGTCCAAAAACACCTTCATAGCCTTAAAATTGAGGGACTTATTTCCTTGCAAAGTTGGGAAAGTTTTGAGAGGTTTATGAAGCAAATGGGGTCTTAAAACCATAATTCACCAAATGGGCTTACTTTTTTATGATCCAAACACTTCCATGACATCATGCACGAATTAAAAATTATTTATTCATATTTTTATTCATTTTATTTTATTTATTATGATTTTTTACATTAAAAATCATTTTAAATCAAAATAAAATATAAAAGTGTGAATATTTGATTTGATTTTGGTTCTAGAAGGTCTTAATGATTATTTAGAAGTGATTGAAACTATATAAAATCAGATCAATCAAAAATAGTAAGAAGATATCAATTTTTTTTCTCAATATTTGATTTGATCTTTGTTCTAGAAATTCTTAAAGGCCATTTAGAGATGATTGAAATCATATAAGATCATATCAATCAAAAATAGTAAGAAGATATCAATTTTTTTCTCAATATTTGATTTGATCTTTGTTCTAGAAATTCTTAAAGGCCATTTAAAGATGATTGAAATCATATAAGATCATATCAATCAAAAATAGTAAGAAGATATCAATTTTTTTTCTCAATATTTGATTTGATCTTTGTTCTAGAAATTCTTAAAGGCCATTTAGAGATGATTGAAATCATATAAGATCATATCAATCAAAAATAGTAAGAAGATATCAATTTTTTTCTCAATATTTGATTTGATCTTTGTTCTAGAAATTCTTAAAGGCCATTTAAAGATGATTGAAATCATATAAGATCATATCAATCAAAAATAGTAAGAAGATATCAATTTTTTTTCTCAATATTTGATTTGATCTTTGTTCTAGAAATTCTTAAAGGCCATTTAGAGATGATTGAAATCATATAAGATCATATCAATCAAAAATAGTAAGAAGATATCAATTTTTTTTCTCAATATTTGATTTGATCTTTGTTCTAGAAATTCTTAAAGGCCATTTAGAGATGATTGAAATCATATAAGATCATATCAACCAAAAATAGTAAGAAGATATCAATTTTTTTTTCAATATTTGAAAGCATATCTTTTTCAATCTCAAGTGATCCAAAAGTCCAAAGTAGGATATGATTTTTTGATCTAATTACACTCACTATATATACATAAAGAGATCACAACACAAAGGGAGGAATTTGACTGCTTCCAAGAGTAAGAACAATACTTTAAATTTTCATAAAAAAATCATAATTCGGATTCTATTTTGCAGGCTATATCAAAGTGTTTTGAAGAAACAGCTAAGTGTCATTGCTAGAGCTTGGGTTCGAATCCCAACCCCAGGTAAGTTTTGTTTTTTCATTCAATTTCTCATTATTTTCTTTATTGTTTTGTTTTATATTTAATATAAATTATATTTCTTATAAGAAAATATATTTAAATAATCATATGTAAATATATATATATATATATATATATATATATATATATATATATATATATATATATATATATATATATATATATATTAACTTCATATTTTTCTAAAAGGGATCTCTAATTTATTTTCTAAAAATTTTAATCTTAGTTTTTTTTATTAAAATATGTATATATATTATTATTATATATTTAATTTTGTAAATAGTTAAATTAATATTGTAATTTAAATTATAAACCCTAATTCTATTTTCTTTAAAATTCCTAACCCTAATCTTTAAATATTAAAATTAATTAAAATTTTCTAATATCTAATTAAAATAATTAATAATATTTTCTTTGTAAATAATTATTATATGGTTTATTATTATTATTCATATCATCTTATTTTCATCTCAAAAATTATTTAAAGTTGTTTATTTAAATCTAAAAATACTTAATTAAATTATATATATATTTTGTATATTATTACTAACCTTTTCTTCTTATAATTATCACTAACCTTTTTTATTGTTTATACTTATCATTTTATTATATAATTATTATTTAAATTGTTTTTATTATAATGTAACTGTAAAAGCCATGTAATAGTTGTAGCTCTTATTGTTTATTTATAAATATATTGCTATGGTTAGTAAAATAGGGAGTGATAACATGTTTGTTTTAAAATTAACTTAGATCACTAATTATAAGATAAATATTTGAATTTGTACACGCACACACGTAAGTCGATCTTTGATCGCCATCTCACTTCTTAAGGGTTACCTCTCATGTTGCCTAAATAAAAGGTCAAGTAAGGTGTATAAAGCAAAGTCCCTTCTCTCATTAACATCATCTTGTCCCTTTAAAGAATTATAAGATCAAGTCCCGTCATGGTTGCCTTCGTAAATGATCTTGTCCCTTTTCGAATAAAAGATGATAAGTCCCTTCGAATTGCTAAGTACACCTTACAATTGCCTAATCACAGATGTCCCTTCACTTGTCCCTTCTTACATCCAAGGTAATGACTACCTATTCCTTAATAATAGGGATAGTTTTACCATTGAAAGAACATTCAAGAACAGTAAAGATTTAATCATAGGGTAGGTTCCTCTTAAGTACTTGCTCACTTATTCAAAAATACTTCATTACACTTCACATTTTCAAACAATTTTCAAAACAAAGTCTTTATATATATCCGTACAAGGATCATTATAAAGAACTTAAGAAATTTTTTAATCACACACTACACTTCTCAAAACAGTTTAAAGTGAGCTAAGTAACTAAGAGCCCATGGATAACCATGGATGTAAAGGGTGCTAACACCTTCCCTTTACATAACCTACCCCCGAACCCAAAAATCTTTTAAGGTCTTTCCTGGTCTTTTATGCCCTTTCCTTTGGATAAAATAAAAGTCGGTGGCGACTCTTGCTAACCGCAACATTTAACTAAAGTCAGTTCTCCCACCGTGTTACAGAACTGGCGACTCTGCTGGGGATTTAATAAAAGAGGGGTACCCTTAAGAATTAGATCACTTTAAAATTGTTTGCCTTGTTTGCTTTATACTTATCTGTTGGGTGCTCTTATGTGTGAAAGATCCTAACCCGGATCTAGTGTACCTTAGGTAAATGGCAATAGACCAAGGAACTTGTACGGCGTATATCGATATGGTTGATCTGGTGGCCATAGTTAGTGTGACTTCTTGGTTGGTGCTTATGTTCCTTAAGTCAAGTTGAGGATAATATGAGGCTACCATATGTTGTCAATGCACTAACTAACTTTTAGAACCCTAGTTATCCCATCTTGGCCTTTAGAAAGTAGTGAGATAACCGGCTTTGGTGAAGACTGAAGTTGGTTGATACTCGATACTACACTCATTGAGATTCTAAACTTGGAGGGTTTTGGTTGGCAAGTAAGTTGCCAACTGAACAACCACCCTTGTGAAGGATCAATGATATTGAGATCCCTTAGAACCTGGTTACTTCATAGGACATGATGAACCAATTAAACTTTAGGGGAGGGTACTTACCTTTGAACCTCATGCAAGCCTTTAAACCTAGGGCTATGGTGTGACTTGTTTGTGTGTGCCACATGTTTGTGATTGAGCATAACATCATAGCATCATCATGCATCATAAGCATAGCATTTTCACTAACCATTTCAAGGACCAAAGGATTTATCTTTGTTCTTTGTTACAGGTTATGGCTTCTGCTCGTAGGAATACCATCCGGATCAACATTGTAGGAATACCTCCCAAGCTTAAAGAATTGGTTTCCCAAGTTTCTGAAAACTCTCAGTTCATCAAGAGACATGGTCACCTATTGGATCTAGTCACTTCAGGGTTCAATGAAGACATGATGAGTGTTCTGTTTCAGTTCTTTGATCCTAAGCACCATTGCTTCACATTCCCCGACTATCAACTGATTCCTACAATGGAAGAGTTCTCCAAACTATTGGGTATACCTATCCTTGATCAGAGACCCTTCACAGGCTTGGAGAAAGAGCCTAAACCTGAAGTCATTGCTGCAGCTCTACATCTAAAGAAGTCAGACATTGTTTTAGAAACGAGAAGCGGAGTTAAGGGTATTCTTGCTAAGGTGTTAATGGAGAAGGCTCAAGTGTTCTTGAAGGCTATGAGCTATGATGCTTTTGAGGAGATCTTAGCCTTGCTGATTTATGGCTTAGTGTTGTTCCCCAATCCAGATCAGTTCATAGACATTCACGCCATCAACATATTTCTGAGTCACAATCCAGTGCCTACATTGCTTGGAGACATTCTGCACTCTCTTCATACTCGTACTACAAAGGCACGAGGAACTCTGATGTGTTGCATACCTTTGCTATCTAGGTGGTTTATTTCTCACCTTCCTCACTCAGTGATGAAGAATGAACAAGGGTTCAGGTGGTCTAAAAGGATCATGTCACTCTCTCATTCAGATATCCATTGGTGCTCCAGATCTATGGAGAATGTCACTATCATTGACCGTTGTGGGGAGTTTCCTAATGTGCCATTTCTAGGCATAAGAGGAGGCATTACCTACAATCCTTCCTTAGCTTTACGTCAGTTTGGTTACGCTCGGAGTGATGGTCCTCATGACATGTTGATTCAATGTATTGTGTTTGACTACGACAACGATCTGCAAGGTTACCGTCAAAGGTTTATACGAGCATGGGGGAAAGTGAACAAGGTTGACAGCAAGACTCTGGAGCCCAAGTACACTATTCCTATGGAAGCTTACCTCAGATGGGTGCGATCTCGTGCTCAGACTCTCATGATGCCATATCCTGCCATCCTGCCAGTTACTATGGAGCCTGTTGCTGAAGGAGATACCTCTTATACCATCCTTCACCTAGACATGCCCACTGACATGGAAGACTTACAGAGATCCTGAATCCAGTTGAAGGAGCAAAGGGATACTTTCGAGGCTCATTACAAAGCAAGTCAAGAAAGAATCCTGGAGCTAACAAAGCAACTTCACGAGGAGCGGAATCTCAACTCATACCTCAACACAAAGAGGAAACGTCCATGGGAGACTTAAAACCCCATCTTTTGTATTTATTTCATTTCATTTTGTAAGCCCAAAGGGGCAAACAAATTTATTACTAATAAAAGTTTACTTTTTGGTTGTTTAAACAAATTTAAATCCTGCGGTCCTTGAAAACATTGCATACGCATTTACATATCATATCACTTCATCACAGGTTTCTTATGTACAGGTATCTTATCTTCTCGCTGTTTATTTCAGTAGAAATGGCTCTTGAACAGACTGTCAAAGATCTCCAGGCTCAGAATGCACAATTCCAAGAGTTGATTCTGAACTTGTCCAAGGGACAAGATGAGTTGAAGACACTGTTGGCTAAGAAGAAGAATCCTGAGGACAACGAGGATGATCAGCCGAAACAACTACAAGCTGAGATAGCAGAAATAAGGCTCCAAATGAATAGCCAGGTGGCTTTTATCCAAAGTTTAACTCAGGGTCAAGAAGAGCTAAGAACCTTAGTCCACAAACTTCAAATTAATGGAGCCAAGAATCTAATCGTTAGTCAACCTCCGTTAAAACAAGCTGACTTGGTTGAAAGGAAGAGGAAGATAAAAGAAGGTAAGAGACAGGTTGCCACTGATTGTTCTTTAGTTGAAGAAAAAAGACCTGATAAGGTTAATCCACCTCAACACAAGGAATGTAGAAGGCAGTTTATCAAATTCAGCACTCCAATGTCACAAGTTCTGCAATGCTTGTTGGAGATGAAGCTAATTTCTTTGAAAAGTCCTCCTCAAAATCCTAATACTTCCTCTCCTTACTATAATTCCAAGGCAAGGTGTGAGTATCACTCCGACAGTCCTAGACATGTGTCGCTCCCGATAAATGGGAATGGCCCAAATAAAGGTACAGACGCGAACGGTCGGCGAAAGGAGGTGCGAGAACACACAGCAGTGAACTCACAGGGAATGAAAAGAGTCGCCAGCTAGGCATTTTTATCCCGGAGGAAAGGCAATGCTGCATAGACCTGGAAAAGATATGGATAAGACGGTTGCGAACCAGAGAGACTGAGAAAGGGGGTTGGTTACAACCTGGGAAGGTATTAGCACCCAGATTGTCCGCCGTACTCGACGGGATCCACGCTTAAAAGATTTGTGTTTTAAAGGGGTAGTGTCAATGCAATTTGTGTATAAAAAGGGCTGGAAGAAAATGTACAAGTGTCAGTGTAAAGGAAGTGTAAAGTGTATAAATGATGTGTCAGTGTAAGAATGAGAATGGATTGCTCATGACTATGAGGTTTAAAGAATGATGCTGGAAGGAGGGGGAATATACAGAGACTTTTGTTCGATAACTGTTAAGTTATGCCTACGTATCCTCTCGTGCAATGAGGAAGTCAGAACACTGTAGTTCGACCCAAAGAGACTGAAAGGTGAATTGACTGATGAACTGCCTACTTGTCTATGCTCAAGTGTATGACCTATCTGGCTCAGGTGCAAACTGTCTTGCATTAGACGGAAGAAGCAAGTTCTCGTTTGTGAGTGAAGATGATGAGAAAAGAATCCCGAAGGAGACGATTATTGTTTGTTTTTGGTTTTCAGTTTTTTTATTGCTTTTGAAAGTTTGTCATAAGTTAATGAGCTTAAGCCTAAACCAATGGGTTAGTAGACTCATCACATCTTCCCTCTGATTAGGGGTAATGAGAATACCTTAAGTGTGAAGTCAGCATCTCACACTTTAATCACCATGGTGTAGGATTAAGATCATTAACCTACTTGTGATTATTTAGATGTTTTTATTATTTTTGTTTATTGTTAAGTAATGAGGTTAAGCCATAATCAGGGATTAAACAGACCCATTACACCATCCTAATAGAAGGATAATAGATGAGAATGTTTAAGCTGAGGAAAACTCCTCAACTTAATCCATGATTAGGGATTAAACTCATGACAAAACAAAGCCTTTATTAAGTGGATTTTAGTTAATGATAAGATAATGAAGTGTTTTTTAGGGTTTGTAAGACAACTTGAGGGGGACTTGTCCATTAACACTAGGGTTAGTCCTTCTTAACCAATTAAGGAAGAAATAGAACCCTGATGCAAGGCCCAAGTTACAAGTGTGGAGTCTTGGAGATTATTATGTGAATTGATTAAAGGATTTAAACACATTAAGGGTTTAACACTTAGGATTAAAGTTATACACTCCATCCTAATAGAAGGATGCAGGCATAAGCTTAATCACAAAGCCTTAAAGCCTTTAGGGTTTAGTCCCTGATTATGAGATGAGAAGAGAAGACTCAAAGAGACACAAAGGTAAAACTAAGTGGGGAGGCTAATCAAAACCCTAATCATTGTCATGCTTGGTTATCCCTAAGGTTTGTGAGGTTAACAAGAGAAATCTTCAATGGAACCACCAGGAAGCAGATGAAAGGATCAGGAGAAGCAAAGCAACTTGCTTCAATTAAGAAGACAAGTCACTTGAAGAAAGAAAGTAAGATGAAAAAGAAAGAGCAAGCTCAAACTCAAACACATAACAAAATGCATCATGGATGCAAGAGAGAGATGAAAAGAAAATGTGAGAAGTGAAGGCAAATTCACTTCTCAAAGTTACTTACCACCTGAAAAGTTAGTAAAGGAATGCAATGCAATGCAAAATGAAATGAAATGGCATGATGTAAATCAAAACCAGAAGCATATATGAGATGATAATGATGTTATGAGATGATGCAAACATGAATCAAGGTATGAGGATGATCATATGAACCAATGGATGCAGATGAAACAAGTTAAGAACCATAAGCATACATGAAAAGTTATGAGATGCAAATGACATACAACATGGTAAATGCAAGATGCAATGATCAAACATGCTTTCAATATGTCTTAAGATGTCAAATGAACCAAATGGATGCACAAAATGCTATGGCAAGACATGTTATGCAAGCAAGTGCAAGATGGATGCATATGGAAGCCCAAATTAGGGTTTATGATCAAAGCAACAAACATAACCCAAAATCAGGAGCAAACATCAATATAAAAAATTGAAAATGCACTCAAAGGATACCTAATCCTATACAAAGTCACTGTCCAAAGGAGGGGTTCTAACTCTTAACCTAATGTAAGTTATGAATTTCTTAAGTTACTTAGGGTTTTAGGGTACCTTAATAAGAAAAATGCCAAACAAATGGAAAATGAAAGATCAAATAAAACCAATTTAATCTCACAAACTACATGCTAAACAAAATGCAATGCAAAAAGAATCAAGGTCCAACTCTCAATGGTTAGGCAGAAATGATTTTTGGAAGTTTGGATCAAAATAATGCCTTAAAATGATTTTAATTCCATGAAAAATTCTCAAAATGCATCAAGATCAAAAAAGAAATTTGGTTTGAGGGTTGGACAATGTTTCTAAATGTTTTTTAATGTTTCATGAATTTTTTGCTGATTTTTAAATACCTAAAAGTATTTTTAATTAATTAATTCTTATTAATTAATTAAAAATAAACTTTTAAATGATTTAAAAATATTTTAAAATGCAAAAAATAAAAATAAAAATGTTTTTTTGGTTTCTGAAATTAAATAAAAGTTTGTACAAAAAATTTCAGAATTTTTAAAATTGTTTTACTATTTTTAAATAAATGTACAAAATAAAAGTAAAAGAAATGAATTAAAAATGAAATAAAAGAAAAGTAAACACAATGGAAGGCCAGGATGGATTCTGGGAAATGGCCAGTTGACTACGCGCGCAATCCAATGGTCCACATTCAAACTGAGTTAATTTTTATTTAAATTAATTAAATTGAATTAATTAAGTTAACTAAAGATTAGGGTTTCTAATGACAAATCTCAGCCATCCAAACACGCGCCAGTCTCCCCCAGTCAACGCATCCAACGCTCAGCATTCAAACCTCAATTAATGACAGGGATTAACCCTAATTATTTTCAGGTGGCCGGAGAAGACCTCCGGTCGTCTTCTCCGGTGGGAACCCCACCTGAAAATTTCCAAAACCCTCAAAACTTCACTAAAACGAAAACTAAAAGCCCAGAAATCAACCCCAAATCCCCCTGAATCAAAACCCTAACTCAAAACTCATCTATCTTTCACCAATCAACTGAATCGAAACAAAACAATTTTTAGGGCAAAAGTTTCAGACATTGCATACATCCTGGTTTCTCAACCATTTTCAAAAATAGACACATATTCATGATCAGGGGAATGCATAGAAGCTATTAAGAACTTAAAATCATGCTTCTGGAAAAAAAGTTCATGAAGCTACCTGAGTTTGAAGCTTTTCAGTTTGCAACTTTCTGACCTCTTCTCTTTGTGCAATCCACTCCTTTTAGGCTCCTGATGAAGTCTTGATGCTTAGAAAGAGTTTGTGATGGCTGGTTTGAGAGTTTGCAGCAGTTCTGTTCAAGGTGGTGTGAGAATCGTGTTTTTGATTCTTTGAGTTTCAGGCTGTTTTGGAAGGTGCTTTGTGACCAGGGAGATGTGTTGAGTTGGTTTATAAAGTTAGTTTGTGTGTTTGTGAGTTGTGTGATGAGTTTCGAAAGCTTTTGCTCAAGAGTGTGAAAATGAGAATGTTGTGGTATGGCTGGTCTCAGGCTTTCTTCTCCTTATGTTTGGCTTGCATTTGATTAACATAAACAATTGGGATTGGTCAGATGACATGATGTTGCTTTATTGATTGGTATGGGTGCTTTTGCAAAAATGTCAACTTTGTGTAAGAGAAGCATGGGTCACTTGCTAGCCTAGTACAAGGAGGGTGTGTTGCGCAGCATGATGAGGGAAAAGGCCTAGGAGGGTTCAGCATACTAGCCAGCAAGTGGATGAGAAGCCATCATGAGTTTTGCAACTTGCCTTGCCTTTGGTTCTTATGAAAGAAACATGATCCATGGGCCATGAAACATGTGATTCCTTGGGTGCATTATGAACTTTAAATGTTGTGTGATCATGTTGTGTGAATTAGAAGTGCATTTGATGACTTAATTGGCCTTGAGAAGTGAATTTGCAACTTTGCCTCTTTGGTGCATGACTTGAAATTTAGTGATTTTTGCCAACTTTGACAAACCATAACTTTTGATCCAAAATGAATTAGGTCATGTTCTTGTACTTTTTGAAAAGGGAATGATCCATTCTACAACTTTCATGACCAAAGTTTTTCCATTTGAAGCTTTTTTGACTCAAAAAGTAAGGGTTGAAAAGTTGCCTAAAATGACAAATTCATTAAAAGTCAAACTTGCCCAAAAAGTCAACTTTGCAAAAGACTTGAAATTTCTCAATTTTGTGAACTTCCAACATCTTCTATGATCAAATAAAGATCATATACAATCAAAATGATGAAGAACACCCCTTGGTTGGGTCATTGGGGGCCTCAGATGCCCTGATTTTGCCCTGACTTGCTTGAAAAGTCAACTCTTGATCAGATGACTTCCCCATGGAATTTCTTCATGAAAATTGATATGCATACTCCCTATACCATATAGAGACCAATAGAAACAATAATGACCCAAAAATTTGGAGTTATGGTCTCTGAAACCAAAACCCTAATTCTAGGTCATCTGTGCAGTCAAACCTGGCTCTGCCTCCATGCCATTCTCAGTTCTTGTGATTCTTTGGTATTCTTGACTTTGAGAGGATATAATATGATACTTGAACACACATAGACCCCTTTGAAGTGATTGATGGCCTTTGGAGTGGCTCAAGAAGCTCTTGGATTGCTCAGATCACAAACCCTAGGTGCAAATGACTTTGAATCTATGCAGTGAATCAAAATTGTGGTATGAGATGTTATGATTGTGTTTATGCTTATGAAATGATCACAAGCCATGGTGTGAATGGGTGAGGGCAAATTTGGGGTGTTTACAACTGCCCCTATTCAAACATGAGTTAGCTGTGTAGGATGTAAGCAGCGGCTTAACAGGCTAACAAGATAACTTGTGGTTGAATACCAAAGACAGTCCAAAATTTGCACTCACAGAATAAAGAAGAAAAGGGATATAGATTGTAAAAGAAAATAAAGTATATTATAAAGTATAGGCGACGGAGGACGACCGTCGAGCAGAGGACGAATGCTGGGTAAAGAGCAATGACGGGGACGGCCGACATGCTGGAAAAGTGCGGAAAATAAAGCAATGACGGGGACGGCCGACATGCTGGGGATAAAAGGGATCATGATGGGGACGGCCATCAAGATAAAGTTGCAGGATTTTCTGGGAATTAATGAAAAATGATGGGGACGGCCATCAAGTTCATAAAGTAAAGTAACCAACGATGGGGACGGCCATCGGGCTAAAAAGAAAAGGGACCACGACGGGGACGGCCATCGGGTTAAAGAATAAATGAAATAAACAGATGATGAGGTACAGTCATCAAAGGTGAAGGACGATCACCTAGCAGGGGACGGCTGCTCTGTTGGGTATAAGATGAGGGACGGTCATCTAAGGTGGAGGACGACCACCTGGCAGGGTACGGCTGCCGAAAATATCGCGACATAGGACGAATGCCGGATAAAAGGTCAACGATGGGGACGGCCATCAGACGAGCATGATGAAGGAAGATCATCAAGAGGTGGAGGACGACCACCTAGCAGGGGACGGCTGCTCTCAAGGTTTGTCTTGACATAGGACGAATGTCAGATAACCAAAATCAACAATGGGGACGGCCATTGGATAAAATGATGAAGGACGATCATCAAAAGGTGGAGGACGACCACCTAGCAGGGGACGACTGCTAAATATCACGACATAGGACGAATGTCGGATAGGAAATCAACGATGGGGACGGCCATCGGATGAGCATGATGAAGGACGATCATCAAGGGGTGGAGGACGACCACCTAGCAGGGTACGGCTGCTCTCAAAGTTTATCATGACATATGACGAATGTCAGATAAAAGAAAATTGCTTCGTTGGCGATTTACTGGGGAATAGTAAACACGGACGAGTGTTTACATCCAAGAAACAAAAGGTATAAGTGTTTAGATGTTTGTGTACGGATTAAAGATGCGGACGAGCATCCCTAAGACTACGATACGGACGAGTATCGGGTAGAAACCAATACTGACACATGTTCAGAGATGATGATACAGACGAGTATCAACTGGTTAACAGAGAACACGGACGAGTGTTGAATCTGAAGGGACTCTTCTGGGGAATAGTAGACACATACGAGTATCTATATTCAAGAAGATGAAGGCGTTCGACACAGTGTATGGATTAAAGATGCGGACGAGCATCCTTAAGACTATGATACGGACGAGTATCAGGTAGAAACAAACGCTTGACGCATGCTCTGAGATGATGGTACGGACGAGTACTATCTGGTTAACAAAGAACAAGGACTAGTGCTGAATCTGCGGGGATATAAGTGGTGTATATAAGATACGGACGAGTATCTGTATAAGTAACATGAGTAGTAAGTATGAGTGATGTATATGAGTATTCATTCTGCTGGGGAGGGTGACACGGACGAGTGTCAAAAGGAGGAGAGTATAGTATAAACAAGTATCTGATGTACCAAGTGCTTATGTTACTGCACTGGGGAACATGACACGGACGGATGTCAAGGAAAATATAAGTATATGTGAGTGCAAAGGGGATGTCTTTGGCTTTCTGCTGGGGATATGACATGGACGGGTGCCACAAGGAGTATATACTGGTGTTTGGGAATGTAAGGCAGCTGTTTTATCTTTAGTTCTCCGCTGGGGACTCTGGGGGGAGTATTCTGTATATTGACGGATTGTTAATATTCACAAGCGTTTGATTCAGGACACGGCTTATGATTATGCAATATGTTTGATTTTTGCCGTAATGCTCCGTATTAAACGGAATGCTACGCTTTGTGGGTGAATATGATGCGAATGCCATGATTATGCAAAGATACCAAACTGGGATTCGGATCCCGTTGTTCTGAAGATCTCTGGCCGATCTGGTTTGAAATGGACATCCCAGCTGGGGGTGAGATCATTGGTAGATCTGATGAGATGATATCTGCTTGGGGATATGGGTCAATGATAGACCTATTCCAGTAAATGAGAGACCCAGCTGGGGTTTGTAGAAGCTTTCGTCACTCTGTTGTGATTCCTTCGAGCGCTGCTCTTCTGGATAGAGGCTGGAGCTCTGTGGGGAGATGGTCCCCTGACTTTTGTACTTGGCTGAGGAGGAAATGGCAACTCGGCTGGGGAGAAAGAGAGATCACTGAAAGACCTCCCTAGAGATTCTGTTGAGGAGGATTCTTGACTCAGCTGGGGATATGGGCGCCTTCTGGTACTGCCCTGTTGGAGAAGTGATGCCTGGAAACTCTGATAGGGAGAAGTAACAAGTGGCAACTCAGCTGGGGGAAAAACACTTTGGGTACTAAGGCTGAGTGTTGATTTGTCAGCTTGCTGGAGTGAAGCTTTCATGCCCCAAGTTGCGTTCTGGATACCTGCAATCCTGCAAAGATAGGGAAACGCACAAGTGATCCCGAGGTATCCTTTACTGGATTCCGTCATAGGAGTTTAGACACTTCTGAGAGTAAGTATATTTCCTGCAAGCATGTGACTCTTATTATATATATATTTTTTGAAGATAAATATCTGTATTTATGCAGTCAGTTTTTCTTAAGACATCAGACATTTTTTGCAAATAAAAATGTACAAGACGAAACATGACTGAAAATCTGATTTTATTAATTCACGTGCCCTGAATTGGCGAGATACAGTCAAAGAAACATATCCCCTGAAATGAGGAGATTGTTACAAAATGAGAAACAAAAGGCTGGCAATGTTGTCGACGCCCCAAGAAGCTTCCCTTTTGCTATGACTCGTATGACATTTGACGTTCTTCTCATCTTGCTTTTTGAAGAAGGCTGATTCTAAAAGAAGCTTGATTCTTTTGAAGCTTACCAAGTTGTAAACGATACAGACGAATTCAGAATGCAGTTGTTCGCTTATTCCCTTATTTTGCCTGGATCGCCCTTTCGGGTTTTCAATCCATCGGGATACCCATTTTTGCCTGAGTTGTCCAATGCGGCTTTTCAACTCAGCGGGTGTACATTTTTTGTTTATTTCCCTTATTTTTGCCCGAGTCTTTTATTCTGTTTTTGACTCGCCGGGATGCCCTATTTTTGCCTGGACTTACATTCTGTTTTTGTGTCCAGCGGGTCATTTTTATGCGAAGTATTTTTTAACTGCATCTGAATTTACAGGGGACGGGAAATCTTCACCATCCATGGTGCTGAGCATCAGTGTTCCACCAGAAAAAACTTTCTTTACTACGAATGGTCCTTCATAGTTCGGGGTCCACTTGCCCCTGTGGTCTGTATGAGGAGGGAGGATTCTCTTCAGCACAAGATCTCCTACTTGGTACTCTCGGTGCCTGACTTTCTGATCGAAGGCTCTCTTCATTCTTTTCTGATACAACTGCCCATGACAGATTGCAGCCAGTCTTTTCTCTTCAATTAGACTCAGTTGTTCGTATCGGGATCGGACCCATTCTGCTTCGTTCAGCTTAACATCCATCAATACCCGTAGGGAGGGTAATTCAACCTCAACAGGTAGGACTGCCTCCATACCATACACAAGCTGATATGGTGTTGCCCCAGTGGACGTTCTGATCGACGTGCGGTACCCATGCAAGGCAAATGGTAGCATCTCATGCCAGTCTTTATAGGTGACTACCATCTTCTGCACAATCTTCTTGATATTCTTATTAGCTGCCTCAACAGCGCCGTTCATCTTTGGTCTGTAAGGAGAAGAATTGTGGTGTTGGATCTTGAAGTCCCGGCATAGTTCTGCCATCATTTTGTTGTTCAAGTTGGAACCATTATCAGTAATGATTCGCTCGGGAACTCCGTATCGACAGATAATATCTCTCTTCAGAAATCTGGCTACCACTTGCCTTGTAACATTTGCATACGAAGCTGCTTCAACCCACTTGGTGAAATAGTCAATGGCAACCAGGATGAATCTATGGCCATTTGAAGCAGTTGGCTCAATCTTGCCAATCATGTCAATGCCCCACATTGCAAAGGGCCAAGGTGAAGACATCACATTCAAAGGATTGGGAGGCACATGTACTTTATCCGCATAAATCTGGCATTTATGGCATTTTCTGGCGTAGGCACAACAGTCGGCATCCATTGTGATCCAGTAATAACCTGATCTTAGCAATTTCTTGGCCATTGCATGTCCTCCAGCATGGGTACCAAAGGATCCTTCGTGCACTTCATGCATTAACAAATCTGCTTCTGTCTTATCAACGCATCTGAGGAGTACCATATCAAAGTTTCTCTTGTATAGGGAACCATCAGTATTCAGGAAGAAGCTGCCAGCAAGCTTTCTCAAAGTCTTCTTATCATTGGAAGATGCCCCAGGTGGATATGTCTGATCCTCCAAGAAGCACTTAATGTCATGGAACCAAGGCTTATTATCCTTGACAACATCTGCCGCGAACACATATGCTGGTCTGTCAAGTCTGGATACTGAAATTTGAGGTACGAAGTTGGAAGCTTGAACTTTGATCATTGATGAAATGGTAGCCAGAGCATCTGCAAACTAATTCTCGTCCCGAGGGATATACTCAAGCTTGGCCGTTGTAAAGAAATTCAATAACCTCCTTGTATAATCCCTGTAAGGTATCAGATGATCCTGGTGGGTGTACCATTTGCCGTTGGTTTGATTGATTACCAGAGCCGAATCTCCGAATACAGTCAATGTCTTGATCCTGAGGTCAATGGCTTCCTCAAGACCCATAATACAAGCCTCGTATTCAGCTTCGTTATTAGTGCAGTTAAAGGTGAGTTTCGCCGAGAAAGGCATGTGAACTCCCTTAGGTGTAATGAGCACTGCACCAACACCACGACCGTTCATGTTAACAGCCCCATCAAACATCATAGTCCATTCTTCTTCCGGGTCAGGCCCTTCAGTGTGAACAGGCTCTTCATGATCTTTCGCTTTTACGAACATGATATCTTCATCAGGGAAGTCAAATCTCATAGGCTGGTAATCATCAATAGGTTGCTCAGCAAGATATTCAGACAATACGCTGCCTTTGATGGCTTTCTGAGATGTGTATTGAATATCATATTCCGTGAGGATCATTTTCCATCTTGCAACCCGTCCGGTAAGCGCTGGCTTCTCAAATATGTACTTAACTGGGTCCATCTTTGAGATCAATAAGGTAGTGTGGGTCAACATATACTGTCTCAGTCGGCGAGCAGCCCACGCTAAAGCACATCAAGTTTTCTCGAGTAGTGAATAACGTTGTTCACAGTCGGTAAACATTTTGCTTAGGTAGTATATTGCATACTCTTTTCGACCAGACTCGTCATGCTGGCCCAGCACGCACCCCATTGACTCTTCTAATACTGTCAAGTACATGATTAGAGGTCTTCCTTCAACTGGAGGCATAAGGATTGGAGGCTCTTGTAAGTATTCCTTGATCTTGTCAAAAGCCTTCTGGCAGTCTTTGTTCCACCTGATCGTTTGTTCTTTTCTCAACAATTTGAACAAGGGCTCACAGGTTGCTGTAAGGTGAGATATGAACCTTGAGATGTAGTTCAATCTACCTAGAAACCCTCGGACTTCTTTTTCTGTCTTCGGCGCAGGCATTTCTTGAATAGCTTTGACTTTATCGGGGTCAACTTCAATCCCTTTCTCACTTACAATAAATCCCAGTAGCTTACCAGATCGCACCCCGAATGTGCATTTGTTGGGGTTCAATTTCAGTTGGTACTTCCTCAGACGCTTGAACAGCTTCAGCAGATTTACCAGGTGATCTTCTTCAGTAAGGGACTTGGCAATCATATCATCCACATAACATTCGATTTCTTTATGGATCATATCGTGGAATAATGTCACCATAGCCCGTTGATATGTGGCACCAGCATTCTTTAGTCCAAATGGCATTACCTTATAACAGAACGTGCCCCAGGGTGTGATGAAGGTTGTCTTCTCCATGTCTTCAGGTGACATCTTGATCTGATTGTATCCTGAAAATCCGTCCATGAAGGAGAATACCGAGAACTGAGCCGTATTATCAACCAATACATCAATGTGAGGTAATGGGAAATCATCTTTCGGGCTGGCTCTGTTCAGATCCCGGTAGTCAACACACATCCTTACTTTGCCGTCTTTCTTAGGTACAGGCACAATATTAGCGACCCATGGTGGATAGCTAGTTACAGCAAGGAACCCGGCGTCCCATTGCTTTTGCACCTCTTCTTTGATCTTCATTGCCATGTCTGGGCGAGTACGGCGCAGTTTCTGTTTAACCGGTGGGCATTCCTCTCTTAAAGGCAACTTATGCATAACAATGTCGGTGTCCAACCCTGGCATATCTTGATAAGACCAAGCAAACACATCCACATATTCCTGCAGCAGGTCAATCAATTGTTTCTTCACTGAGTCTTGTAAGCAGGCCCCGATTTTAACTTCTTTCACATCTTCATCTGTACCAAGATTGATCGTTTCGACCTCCTCCTGATGAGGAGTGATAACCTTCTCCTCTTGTCTCAACAATCTGGCTAGCTCTTCAGGAAGCTCGTAGTCTTCTTCAACCCCTTCATCAGCTTGGTTGATCGGATTGTCAAAGTCATACGAAGTCATAGCCGTGTTGTTGTCGGTGCGGTCTGGAAGGCACTCTCTGCAAGGGTTCAGTTTGTTCATTTTAGTGATTGATTTTAATCTTGTTTAGAAAAGTGAAATAAAGTTGTCATTTTGAAAACATTGCCATTTATTTTTTGTACAAAAAGAAAAATGGAAAAACAGTGAGCAGAAAAGAAAGAGACTCATTTGCAAAAGATGTCTGATGTTTCATTGATTAATCTTGTTGCACAAAAATTACAGATGGCCCGATTACAAAATGAGTCTTGTCATCTTGGGCAAGATGCAAGACTTGATGCATGCTTGAAATATACAGGAAATAATAATTACTCTGCAGGAGTAACTCTTATAATTTCCTGGGAAGACCAGTTTGAGATACTGCTCCCCGGGATCTTTGGACGGATCCAACTCTCCAGGTTGCGGTCGCTTTCATCCTCGTCTTCCAAATTGTTGACAGCATCGGGGGTGAGCATCCCCCCACTAACAAAGTTGGGCTCCTTAGCAGCCTCTGCTTGATCTTGTTGAGTTGGTTTGTAACCCAACCCAAATCTATCCTCTTTCTTCTCTACAGGCAATAGCTTGCCCCAGCCTTGGGCAGTTCCTTCTTCAACAACCTTCTGGGCTTGTTGATAAGATGTCATTGAGGTTCCGGGTACAGCAGATGTTTCACTTATGTTCAAGGCCTCAAACCCTTGACTCATCGTTTCATGAATCTCCCCATCCATCTCAATGTATTTGTATGTAGCCAGATGGCTAACAAAAATATCTTCCTCTCCACAAATAGTAACGACTTGGCCCTCCCACTCGAATTTTAACTTCTGGTGAAGGGTAGACGTAACTGCGCCAGCGGCATGAATCCATGGTCTACCCAACAAACAGCTGTAGGCAGGCTGAATGTCCATCACGTAGAAGGTCGTTTTGAAAGTTTGTGGGCCGATCGTTACAGGCAACTCAATTTCTCCCAGAACTGATCTCTTAGAGCCGTCAAAGGCTCTCACTACCAAGTTACTGGGGCGTAATGCCAATCCTTCATATTCCAGCTTCACAAGGGCCTTTTTAGGTAAGACATTGAGGGATGATCCTGTGTCTACCAGCACATGGGAAAGAACTGCACCTTTACATTCCATGGTAATGTGCAAAGCCTTGTTATGATTGCGGCCTTCCGTAGTCAAATCAGTGTTGGTGAATCCTAGCCCGTTACTAGCATTAACATTTCCAACCACAGCTTCCAACTGATTGACGGTGATCTCTTCTGGCACATAAGCTGCGTGCAAGACTTTGAGTTGTGCGTTCCGATGAGCCTCGGAGCACATAAGCAATGATAGAATGGAGATCTTGGAAGGCGTCTAGTGAAGCTGGTCCACTATCTTGTAATCACTTTTCTTGATGATTCTCATGAATTCATCAACTTCTTGATCAAAAGGTGTTTTCAAAGCTTCTTTAACAATTTGCTCTTCTTGCACCATGCTCTTCCCTTTTGCCTTGGCAGCAGCTTCTGCTTCAGCAGTGGGTCTTTGAATTTGTGGGGCAAAGAGACGTCCGCTTCGAGTGAAGCCTCCGCCTCCTCCCACATTGTCTATTTGTGGTGAAGAAGTTGATGATTCCAAAGTGATTTTCTGTCCTTCGCAGTATAGATCGGAGCCGTAATGCCAAGGTATGGCATTACTGCTTTCATAAGGTACTGGCCCAGGCACTGTGATAGTGACTGGACTGATGGCAGCTGCAGAAGGGACCATGATAGTCTGTGGATCATAGTATATTGTGACTGGTGCTCTGATAGGAGTGGCATTTTGTGAGTTGTAGACATAATCATTTTCAGGATCATAATAAATTGTAACTGTTGAGACGCTTTCATTATTTGCTGTTGATGTTGTAGGAGACATTGTTGGATGGATGGGTGTTGCTGTTGTAGGAGATTCTGAATGAAGGGGTGCTGAAGTTGTAGAAGGGATGTTTGTTGATGTTTGGTCCGTTGAACTAACAGATGAAGCATTTGTTGATGAAACTGAAGAGTTGTTTGGAACAATGGTTGTTGCAGTTGTAGAAGACTCGGGGACTGTTGTTAAGGATATTGCTGGATTGGTAGGTATTGATGTTGTGATTTGAAGCAGGCCACTCTGGATGAGACCATCTATGCCATCTCTCAAGTTATCACAACCATTCACTAAAATGTTACAATAAGCACACCCTAGCTCACATCCCGGGAATATTTGACATTCAAGGAGTTGAGCTTTAATCTCTACCAAAGGTGTCCGAATCTGACCCACACTGGTTATCAAGTAGGACGGATTGTCTTCTTCAATAACATTGATTCTGGGACCTCCATGGTTTGGCATAGGGTTCTTGTTGACATTTGGTGGTGGTGCAAAATTTAGAGCCTTGGAGTCTACCAGGTCTTGTACCTTCATGTGCAAAGCTATGCACTCCTCTGTACCATGGCCGGGTGCATTCGAGTGAAAAGCACATCTGGCGCTGGCGTCATAATTTCTGGGTAGACTGGCAGGATCTGGAGGTGCCAACGTCCTTAGCTCAACTAGGTTGAGTTTCAGGAGTTGTGGCAGTAATGTGGCATAGGGCATAGGGATCGGATCAATCACCCTATTGGCCTGAGAGGGCCTCTGTTGGAACGGTCTTTGCTGATTGTTGTTGTTGGTGTTGTTGTAGTTTCTCTGAGGAGGATACTGAGTTTGTTGCTGATAATTTTGTTGTTGTGGTTGATAAGCTGGTTGTGGATGAATTGGAGCGGGAATGGTGACTGCTGCCACAGACCTATGAACATATTGGGGTCTGCCCCTGCTGGTATGGATAGCATTGGTCTCACCAGTTCTTCTTGGGCCCACAAAAGGCTTTCTTGTGTTGCTGGACGAGCTGGCACCGTTGTCAGAAATCTTGCCCATCTTTAATAGGCTCTCAATTCTTTCCCCAGCTATAACGACATCTGCAAAGCTGGTAGAAGAAAAGGAAGCTAGCCTATCAATGTATGTTCCTTGGAGGGTGTTCATAAACATATCTGCCATCTCCCTCTCTGACATAGGTGGCTGGACAGCAGCAGCAAGCTGTCTCCACCTCTGGGCGTACTCGCGGAAGCTTTCCCTGGATGACTGTGACATCCCCATCAGGAGGGTCCTGTTGGGTGCCATATCCAAATTATACTGGTATTGTCTAATGAAAGCTTCTGCCAAGTCCTTCCAACACCTGATGGTTGCTCTAGTCAGGTGGGAGTACCATTCTCTTGAAGCTCCTGTTAAGCTATCCTCAAAATAAAACATCCATAGCTTCTCATCCGTGGTGTATTCCTTCAGCCTCCCTAGAAAGGATTGCAAGTGGGTCCGTGGGCAGGAAGTCCCGTTGTACTTCTCAAAGCACGGTGGTTTAAATTTGTGGGGAATCCTGACCCCGTCCACTAAGCCCATGTCCATAACATCAAAACCCAAGGAGTTTTGAGACTTCAAGGACCTTAATTTTTCAGCAATTTCATCTAGTCTTCTGTCATAGGCCTCATCCACAGCTCCCATCACTGTGAACTGATCTTCCTGGGGGTCTTCCTGCAGCACTCTGCCTGTAGTAGCATTCCCTTGCACATTAGCAGGGACGTTGATCTCTGGATGAAGGTGGGGTCCAAATACAGGGGGGGTGATATGAGGCTGAACCCTTTCATTGTTGCTTGTCCCTGCAGTCCCTAGATGGGGGTCTTCCTGATTCTGCCTCTCTACCATTGCTCTTAATCTCTCTTGGCTTTGGGCCATATTGTTCATCACCTCCATAAATTGTGTCATCTGAGCCCTCATTTCCAATCTCTCATTGGCCATTTGGTTCCTGACCTCTGTAAGGTCCTGTTGTACCTGGTCCATTTGTATACCCGGAAGGTTGTTGCGGGTTGGATATCTGTGTGGACGGTTGAGTGGGAACACCCGACGTCGAGCAATAGTTCCTGATATCACAACAGAGTTAGTAATAATAAAACAAAAACCTACAAAACAAAACAAAAGGTTAGTATGCAATGCAGTATGCTTATTTGTTTCCAAGGTATCCGACTTGGCACTTGGTTTTGACCTTTCCAGACCCTTGAAGATGCTTTTGATGTTGCTTGAAAGAACTCAAATAAAGCAAACTAAATATATTACAAAAGTGAAATGATACAAACTCTGTTTTCTTTTTACAATACAAGCCCTCCGAGGGGTCAAAATACAACATAAGAAAATAAAAGTACATGAAATGAAAGTAACAACAAGCAAAAGTCAGACACCAAGACCAAACTCATCCTCCTGAACTTCCTTGAGAAGTGCTTCAGTCACAGGATCAGCTGGACGCTCTGTAAGGTTCCTGATAAGGAGATTCCTGGTAGTAACAGCTGCTGTTAGCTTCTTGTGTTGACTCTGGTCCTTTGACCTCTTCACTCCAGCTCTAATCTTCAACTCTGTGATTTCTCTTCGGGCTGCTAGCAGGGCTTCCTGTTGCTCTTTTGCACTAGCTTCCAGCTGCTCAATCTTGTCCTGAGTCCTCTTATCTTCCAGAGTACGAGCTTCGGTGATCCTGACCCACCTAGCTTGACTCTCCTTCAGATACAAATCAGTCCTGGCCTTCTGGAACTGAGCTTCCTTGCAGGCATTCTTCAAGATCTGCTCTCCAGCCTTAGACTTCTTGATGTAATCCTCTGACTTTTCAATCCTGGACAGATGTTCCACCCTTAGCTTTTCTAACCTCTCAATGTCCAGCCGACCATCACTCCTCTCCCAGAGGGTCTTCTGCAGAGCCTGAGTCAACTTCTCATTTCTCTCTTTCAATTTCTCAAACTCCTCCAAACTGACAGTGACAGGAGGTGGTGCTGAGGATGGTCCAGGTATATCTTCCATGGTGAAGGGCATCCCAGAAAATTGAGCCCTGGCATGGGACCACTCATAATACTGTGCTGAGGCCACATTGTTGCATCTTCCCAGAATAGCCATTCCCTTGGTTTGGACATTGTCCCAGGCCCAGGCTGCTTGCCTGACAATAGCCAGATTAGGCTTATTCTCACAGTAAAGAGTCTCAGCTAAGTCTTGTGCCTTAGGAGTGTGGATCAATGCATAGCCCAGTTGTCTTTTGAATAGCAGAGGGTTGTAATTGATGCAACCCTTCACTCCTATCAGGGGTACATTGGGAAACTGCCCACAACTGGTAATGATGTCCCTGCCTTTTGTGCTTTGAGTGCACCACCTGATATCAGCTGAAGTTAAAGCAGTGAGTCTTCTAGCTCAGTTCCTCTGTTGGTGAGGATTTAGAAATGCATCAGTTTTAGGCAAATGTTTGAGCAGCCAAGTATGGAACAAAGGAGCACAGCATCTCACTAATCTTCCCCTTTGTTTTTCATTCCTTTGGTGGACAGAGTAGTAGAGATCTCCCAGTAAGGTGGGCACTGGGTTCCTCAGGATGAAAAGATGGATTGCATTCTTGCTAACAAACTTAGGCTCATCTGCAAATAAAATGACCCCATATATGCTAAGGGCCAATAAAGCACAGACTGCCTTCCATTCTCCTGAAGAGGCCTTCAGAGTAGCCTGAGATATTAAGAAATCTAGATGTAGACCAGAGACTCCAGCCTTGGTGGTCATATTCTGCCCAATCAGAACTGGTTCCAGATGCAATGCCTTTGTCACTTCCTCATTACTTGGAAAAGCCATCTCAGGGTTGAAGGGGACTCCACCCCTGATAGGTATGCCAACCAATGATGAATACTCCTCTAATAAAGGTCCCAACTGAAAATCCTGAAAAGTGAAACACCTCAGAGGGGGATCATAGAACTGCAGGCAAGTATGGATCAGGCTCCTCTGTGAAGGGTCCAAATCCATAACCACATCAAGTATGCCTCCATAGTGTTCTCTGAATAGTGGTATATGGTCTGGAGTAATCAGGGCCTGAATCTTCCTGATGTCAGCTAGCTCAGGCTGAAAGAAATGATAGGAGATGTTACTCTTCTTAGGTGCCATGTTGTTTGAGACAGGTGTTGATGATGGAGAATAATACTGATGATGGGCCACTGACAGGCCGAGACTGGTGACTGAAGCAGGTAGCTGATAGCTGAAGTAGATACTGATGAGGATAGGTCTATGCTGATAAAAGGGGTCAAAACCAAGCCAAAATATGATGGATACCCTGAAAAACAAATAAGCAAATGTTAAAATGATGCAATGATGATGTATGCAAATGATATGCAAGGGTTTGTGACTGAGCTGGATCTGATCAAGTGCTCTGATATAAGTCCAGGTATGTTCAAGAAATCCAGATGGAGGTCCATAAGTCCAGTAACCAAGGTGGGGGACTCAAATAAAGAGTCACATGTCCAGGGTTAAAATCACAAGAACTGTCCCAAAATGGAGTACTCTTAATCAAAACAAAGTAACAGGGTATGCTGAGGTCAAGGGTACCTGCAAACCTGTAAACAGCCCAACCCCCTCACAGGTGATGTTCTAAAACAAGGATCCTCAGACTTGGATCAGTTATGAGAAGTGCAAACACTTCCAACCCGGAGGTACAGTGTTTACAATAACCATAAAAGATCCTCCTCTAATTCACCTCAGTTTCTGAAGGTCATAATAAAGGTCATCCAGACTTAGCAGGCTTCCCAGATAGCCCTAGCACTACAGGAAATCTGTAGCACAGAGTTCTCAAGAAGAAACCCATATCTGAACCGTGTTTCATATTCCCGCACCAGACCGAAATGGAATGGGAAAGAACATGAACCACTCTAGCCTAGGTGTCACTCAGGTCCCAGGTATAGGACCTCAACTCTCAATAGAACACCCACCCACCAAAGCAACAAAACAGATCCAGCCAGCACAGTATGACAGTATGATATATGTAAAGCTATAAAGAAAGCAGTAAACAAACTGTACATAAAGCAAAAATAAATACAAACACAAATAGCATATAACACCCCAGTAAACACAAATCAATCAAGCGCTAGGAGGAACCCACAAAAAGAACCAGAAGCCCTGGTTACAGTATAAGGGTCCCCAGCAGAGTCGCCAAGCTGTCGCTCCCGATAAATGGGAATGGCCCAAATAAAGGTACAGACGCGAACGGTCGGCGAAAGGAGGTGCGAGAACACACAGCAGTGAACTCACAGGGAATGAAAAGAGTCGCCAGCTAGGCATTTTTATCCCGGAGGAAAGGCAATGCTGCATAGACCTGGAAAAGATATGGATAAGACGGTTGCGAACCAGAGAGACTGAGAAAGGGGGTTGGTTACAACCTGGGAAGGTATTAGCACCCAGATTGTCCGCCGTACTCGACGGGATCCACGCTTAAAAGATTTGTGTTTTAAAGGGGTAGTGTCAGTGCAATTTGTGTATAAAAAGGGCTAGAAGAAAATGTACAGGTGTCAGTGTAAAGGAAGTGTAAAGTGTATAAATGATGTGTCAGTGTAAGAATGAGAATGGATTGCTCATGACTATGAGGTTTAAAGAATGATGCTGGAAGGAGGGGGAATATACAGAGACTTTTGTTCGATAACTGTTAAGTTATGCCTACGTATCCTCTCGTGCAATGAGGAAGTCAGAACACCGTAGTTCGACCCAAAGAGACTGAAAGGTGAATTGCCTGATGAACTGCCTACTTGTCTATGCTCAAGTGTATGACCTGTCTGGCTCAGGTGCAAACTGTCTTGCATTAGACGGAAGAAGCAAGTTCTCGTTTGTGAGTGAAGATGATGAGAAAAGAATCCCGAAGGAGACGATTATTGTTTGTTTTTGGTTTTCAGTTTTTTTATTGCTTTTGAAAGTTTGTCATAAGTTAATGAGCTTAAGCCTAAACCAATGGGTTAGTAGACTCATCACATTTTCCCTCTGATTAGGGGTAATGAGAATACCTTAAGTGTGAAGTCAGCATCTCACACTTTAATCACCATGGTGTAGGATTAAGATCATTAACCTACTTGTGATTATTTAGATGTTTTTATTATTTTTGTTTAGTGTTAAGTAATGAGGTTAAGCCATAATCAGGGATTAAACAGACCCATTACACCATCCTAATAGAAGGATAATAGATGAGAATGTTTAAGCTGAGGAAAACTCCTCAACTTAATCCATGATTAGGGATTAAACTCATGACAAAACAAAGCCTTTATTAAGTGGATTTTAGTTAATGATAAGATAATGAAGTGTTTTTTAGGGTTTGTAAGACAACTTGAGGGGGACTTGTCCATTAACACTAGGGTTAGTCCTTCTTAACCAATTAAGGAAGAAATAGAACCCTGATGCAAGGCCCAAGTTACAAGTGTGGAGTCTTGGAGATTATTATGTGAATTGATTAAAGGATTTAAACACATTAAGGGTTTAACACTTAGGATTAAAGTTATACACTCCATCCTAATAGAAGGATGCAGGCATAAGCTTAATCACAAAGCCTTAAAGCCTTTAGGGTTTAGTCCCTGATTATGAGATGAGAAGAGAAGACTCAAAGAGACACAAAGGTAAAACTAAGTGGGGAGGCTAATCAAAACCCTAATCATTGTCATGCTTGGTTGTCCCTAAGGTTTGTGAGGTTAACAAGAGAAATCTTCAATGGAACCACCAGGAAGCAGATGAAAGGATCAGGAGAAGCAAAGCAACTTGCTTCAATTAAGAAGACAAGTCACTTGAAGAAAGAAAGTAAGATGAAAAAGAAAGAGCAAGCTCAAACTCAAACACATAACAAAATGCAGCATGGATGCAAGAGAGAGATGAAAAGAAAATGTGAGAAGTGAAGGCAAATTCACTTCTCAAAGTTACTTACCACCTGAAAAGTTAGTAAAGGAATGCAATGCAATGCAAAATGAAATGAAATGGCATGATGTAAATCAAAACCAGAAGCATATATGAGATGATAATGATGTTATGAGATGATGCAAACATGAATCAAGGTATGAGGATGATCATATGAACCAATGGATGCAGATGAAACAAGTTAAGAACCATAAGCATACATGAAAAATTATGAGATGCAAATGACATACAACATGGTAAATGCAAGATGCAATGATCAAACATGCTTTCAATATGTCTTAAGATGTCAAATGAACCAAATGGATGCACAAAATGCTATGGCAAGTCATGTTATGCAAGCAAGTGCAAGATGGATGCATATGGAAGCCCAAATTAGGGTTTATGATCAAAGCAACAAACATAACCCAAAATCAGGAGCAAACATCAATATAAAAAATTGAAAATGCACTCAAAGGATACCTAATCCTATACAAAGTCACTGTCCAAAGGAGGGGTTCTAACTCTTAACCTAATGTAAGTTATGAATTTCTTAAGTTACTTAGGGTTTTAGGGTACCTTAATAAGAAAAATGCCAAACAAATGGAAAATGAAAGATCAAATCAAACCAATTTAATCTCACAAACTACATGCTAAACAAAATGCAATGCAAAAAGAATCAAGGTCCAACTCTCAATGGTTAGGCAGAAATGATTTTTGGAAGTTTGGATCAAAATAATGCCTTAAAATGATTTTAATTCCATGAAAAATTCTCAAAATGCATCAAGATCAAAAAAGAAATTTGGTTTGAGGGTTGGACAATGTTTCTAAATGTTTTTTAATGTTTCATGAATTTTTTGCTGATTTTTAAATACCTAAAAGTATTTTTAATTAATTAATTCTTATTAATTAATTAAAAATAAACTTTTAAATGATTTAAAAATATTTTAAAATGCAAAAAATAAAAATAAAAATGTTTTTTTGGTTTCTGAAATTAAATAAAAGTTTGTACAAAAAATTTCAGAATTTTTAAAATTGTTTTACTATTTTTAAATAAATGTACAAAATAAAAGTAAAAGAAATGAATTAAAAATGAAATAAAAGAAAAGTAAACACAATGGAAGGCCAGGATGGATTCTGGGAAAGGGCCAGTTGACTACGCGCGCAATCCAATGGTCCACATTCAAACTGAGTTAATTTTTATTTAAATTAATTAAATTGAATTAATTAAGTTAACTAAAGATTAGGGTTTCTAATGACAAATCTCAGCCATCCAAACACGCGCCAGTCTCCCCCAGTCAACGCATCCAACGCTCAGCATTCAAACCTCAATTAATGACAGGGATTAACCCTAATTATTTTCAGGTGGCCGGAGAAGACCTCCGGTCGTCTTCTCCGGTGGGAACCCCACCTGAAAATTTCCAAAACCCTCAAAACTTCACTAAAACGAAAACTAAAAGCCCAGAAATCAACCCCAAATCCCCCTGAATCAAAACCCTAACTCAAAACTCATCTATCTTTCACCAATCAACTGAATCGAAACAAAACAATTTTTAGGGCAAAAGTTTCAGACATTGCATACATCCTGGTTTCTCAACCATTTTCAAAAATAGACACATATTCATGATCAGGGGAATGCATAGAAGCTATTAAGAACTTAAAATCATGCTTCTGGAAAAAAAGTTCATGAAGCTACCTGAGTTTGAAGCTTTTCAGTTTGCAACTTTCTGACCTCTTCTCTTTGTGCAATCCACTCCTTTTAGGCTCCTGATGAAGTCTTGATGCTTAGAAAGAGTTTGTGATGGCTGGTTTGAGAGTTTGCAGCAGTTTTGTTCAAGGTGGTGTGAGAATCGTGTTTTTGATTCTTTGAGTTTCAGGCTGTTTTGGAAGGTGCTTTGTGACCAGGGAGATGTGTTGAGTTGGTTTATAAAGTTAGTTTGTGTGTTTGTGAGTTGTGTGATGAGTTTCGAAAGCTTTTGCTCAAGAGGGTGAAAATGAGAATGTTGTGGTATGGCTGGTCTCAGGCTTTCTTCTCCTTATGTTTGGCTTGCATTTGATTAACATAAACAATTGGGATTGGTCAGATGACATGATGTGTGCTTTATTGATTGGTATGGGTGCTTTTGCAAAAATGTCAACTTTGTGTAAGAGAAGCATGGGTCACTTGCTAGCCTAGTACAAGGAGGGTGTGCTGCGCAGCATGATGAGGGAAAAGGCCTAGGAGGGTTCAGCATACTAGCCAGCAAGTGGATGAGAAGCCATCATGAGTTTTGCAACTTGCCTTGCCTTTGGTTCTTATGAAAGAAACTTGATCCATGGGCCATGAAACATGTGATTCCTTGGGTGCATTCTGAACTTTAAATGTTGTGTGATCATGTTGTGTGAATTAGAAGTGCATTTGATGACTTAATTGGCATTGAGAAGTGAATTTGCAACTTTGCCTCTTTGGTGCATGACTTGAAATTTAGTGATTTTTGCCAACTTTGACAAACCATAACTTTTGATCCAAAATGAATTAGTTCATGTTCTTGTACTTTTTGAAAAGGGAATGATCCATTCTACAACTTTCATGACCAAATATTTTCCATTTGAAGCTTTTTTGACTCAAAAAGTAAGGGTTGAAAAGTTGCCTAAAATGACAAATTCATTAAAAGTCAAACTTGCCCAAAAAGTCAACTTTGCAAAAGACTTGAAATTTCTCAATTTTGTGAACTTCCAACATCTTCTATGATCAAATAAAGATCATATACAATCAAAATGATGAAGAACACCCCTTGGTTGGGTCATTGGGGGCCTCAGATGCCCTGATTTTGCCCTGACTTGCTTGAAAAGTCAACTCTTGATCAGATGACTTCCCCATGGATTTTCTTCATGAAAATTGATATGCATACTCCCTATACCATATAGAGACCAATAGAAACAAGAATGACCCAAAAATTTGGAGTTATGGCCTCTGAAACCAAAACCCTAATTCTAGGTCATCTGTGCAGTCAAACCTGGCTCTGCCTCCATGTCATTCTCAGTTCTTGTGATTCTTTGGTATTCTTGACTTTGAGAGGATATAATATGATACTTGAACACACATAGACCCCTTTGAAGTGATTGATGGCCTTTGGAGTGGCTCAAGAAGCTCTTGGATTGCTCAGATCACAAACCCTAGGTGCAGATGACTTTGAATCTATGCAGTGAATCAAAATTGTGGTATGAGATGTTATGATTGTGTTTATGCTTATGAAATGATCACAAACCATGGTGTGAATGGGTGAGGGCAAATTTGGGGTGTTTACAACATGATACTAATAGTTGTTGGGCATTGAAGAAGAAGATTCAAGACCTGATTGACGAAGGAATCCTAGAGGTTACTCCAGAAGGTCAAATTGAGTTCTACTATCGTCCATCAGACACCGAAGCTGCAAGACAAGTTGCCCAAAGTAGCAAGAAGGGAAGACTACCTATTCCTGTTGAGATATGGGGCACCTTGGGACATCCAAGTGGAAAATTTGATTTCATGGTGAAATATACTTCTCTTGAAAGTTCACAGATTGCAATTGAAGACATTCAGCCAACTGGATGGGACAACATTTGAATTTTCATTTGTAATTTATTTTATTTGTTTAAACACTTACTATTATGTCAAACTGTTGTTTTCATTAATGCATTGCATATGTTTGTCTTGAATTAATCCATTCGTTTCACTATATTTAAAACTATGCTTTTTATTTCTATCTTGTGATATTTAACTCCTGATAAAGCTATAAGCCTGTAGAGGGAGGATGACGAAAATAATACTGTTGCGGTGAGAATCGGATACCAAGCTATTGATTAAGCTTGAATCACAAAAATTTTATGTTCACCACCGACTTTAATTTAATCCAAAGGGAAAAGGGGAAAAGATCGTAAAAACCCTAAATGAGGAGAAACTAGGTTCGGGGGTTGATTATACCTAGGGAAGGTGTTAGCATCCTAAACATCCGAAGTATCCTACGGGAACCTCTTGTTGATATTTGTGTTTTTGTTATTTATTGCTTGCTAAAATTATGGGAACTTAAGGTTTTATTTCTAATGGTGCTCGCACAACATCGCATCGATGCCTACGTATCGGGTGTAGAATCAGAGCACTCGTAGTTCTCCTAAGGATTAACGAACACTTGGTTACGCTCAAGGTTCGCGGGGGAAGGTAAGTGTTATGGCAAACACTCACGTGACTTTAGCAAAGTCACAAAAAGTTGTAAAATAAAAATTCCTAATGGTTAAGGTTGAAAAGGAACTAGGGATGGCTAAACTTCCTATGACATTGAGTCAACTGCAGGAGTTCTTTCCCTTTTGGATTAAAATGCGAAAAAAAAAATAAAGTAACCAAATGAGGGTGCAAGCTCCTAAGTCTAAGGCATAGGTTGCTACTTGCAAAAATAAATTGGATAAAGTAAAAGGAAATGCAAGGTAAAAGGCTTAGTAACCGGGCTATGACTCGATATATGGATCGAGAATGCGGGGATGGAAGACAAGCGTGGTGCGTCAATTTGCTTAAGTTAGAAAGCTGTGAAGTGTAAAGACCGTGCAGATGGCGATCGTAAAACGACCGACTTACGTGTGTGAGTGAAGTGTGTAAAGTTCACTTGGCGTTGGACCAAGGATTTATTATCTTGAAAATTAATGTGCGCTTTCAATTTTATTTTAACAGGTATATGGTCATGATGCAAAATAAAATAAATATAAACATAGTGTGCATACAACCAAGACATCGGAAGATTAAATTTAAAACTCACACTAAGAGATAAACCTAAATCTAAACCTCTCACACTAATAGGATCTAAAACTATGCTAAACAATCTCTATCTTAAACGAAGAAGAACTAAACAAATATTTTTGGATTTTTATATAAAAAATAAATAAATGACTAATTAAATATGTACTAAAAAATAAGATAGAAAAGAAGAAATTGAATTCGAAATATATTTTTGTTGTATATTTTTTTTATATGTATATATAAATATCTAACTAAATATAATAATAAAAATAAAATAGAAAAGAAAATTTTGAAATTAAAATGTTTTTTATTTATTTTATATGTATATAGATTTCTAACTAAATATAATAATAATAATAGAAAAGAAAATATTAAAATTAAAATGTTTATTTATTTATTTGTATATACATTTAAATGAGAAAATAATAAATTAACTAAATATTTAATAAAAATTAACCTAATTAGTTAAAATTAAATATAAAGATTTAATTGAATTATAAAATATTTTTTTAGATTTTTTAATGAAAAAGAAAAAGGTAATGGGCTGAATAAAGAGAAAACAGGGGGGTGCCTTTAGAAACAGCTCAGCAGGCCCAAGAGTTAAGAAGAGGAGGGACCGGGTTATGGGTTAAGAGACCGGGTCATGGGTTTGACGGGTCGGACCCGGTCCTAACCCGATTCGGTTGTAAAAGGGGAAAAAAAGAACCCTAGGCCAAACGGCGCCGTTTTGCGAAATGGGGAAGAAATCCCCCTTGTCCGTCTCACTCTCTCATCGTCAGATTTCTTTCTCTCAAACCATGTTCTCTCTCTCTCACGCTCACTACCCTTTCTCTCAACTCTCTCGAATCTCTTCCTCTCGCTCACAGGCTCTCACTCTCCGCTCTTCCGTTTTCCCTTCAAATCTCTCTCAATCTCTCGGTGGTTCTCCCTCAGTCCCACGTTGTTCTCTGCGTCATTTTCGGTCCGCGATTTGGAGGTTTGTTGGAGTTGGCGCGTGGTGGTTTCGAAGGTTGATGGCGGCTGGAAGCGGTGGTTTCGAAGGTGTTGGGTTTCGTTGAAGGTGGAGGCGGGTGGTACAAGTGGGTGATTCGCGGTTTTGAGGTTTTGTGTCTTCTCAGATCGACTCACTCTCTCATGCGGTTTCAGTCGCTTGCGGTTGATGAGTGTTGGTGGTTGCAGCTTTTGCGGCTGCTCCATGGTGGTTGCAGGTTTTGCGGTTATTCCGTGGTGGTCCGCGTGGCGTTGTTGATTGAAAGAGGCGGAATTTAGGAGGTGGGTTTAAAGACGTTTCAGTGAGTGAGGAAAGAACGACGAGGCTAGTCTGGTTCTGGAAAAAAGAAGAAGGTTAAAGGTTGAGGTTTTGTTTTTGTTATTTTTCGGATTTTTGTTTCGGCTCCCCCCTGTTCTGTTTTCTGTTTTTTTCTGGGTTATTGTATGAAGGTTTTGTGTTGAAATTTGTTTTTGCAGAAGATCAATTTGTGGTCTTGATTTGGATTATTGCAGGTTATTTGTTGAAGGTGATGAGAGTAAACTCAGAGACCGAAAGGGTGGTCCTTCAGAGCAGCAAAGCCACACACGAGTAGTTGCCAATGGAGGATGGGGTGGTTTTTGGATGTCAAAAATTTGTGAGTTTGGTTCTGAGTTTTTCCTGGATTTTTCGATGGTTTACGACTCAGTTTTGTTCAGTTTTGTGGGTATCTGTATTGATTTGTGAAAGTTTTTGAATGAGTTTTGTTTTTTTTTACCGTGTTTTGCAGGTGATGTTCTTTGGGAGATATGGTTGAGAGTGATGGGTTTGTTGGAGTTGTGAAGGTGACGGTTTGTTGAAGGTCTGTTTGTTTGAAGGTCTGTTTGTTTGAAGTGGATGAGAAAGTGAGGAAAGTGTGTCTGTTCGGTTTTTCTGAGTTTAGTTTTGGCCCTGTGTTGGTTTGATGTTGTTGAGGGAAGTTAGGTGAGTTAAAATTCACGGCGAAAAGGTTTGTGGTGAGGGTCTGGATGGTTCAGCTGTGATGTGAGGGTTTGCAGCATGGTTTTGGTTGCAGCGGTTGCGATGGTTTATTGCGGGTTGCGGTCTTGTGATGACTCAAATCCTAAAGCAAAAACACAAACCCCACCTATTCCCATTCTGAGACCAAATCCAAACCTGCCTTCCATGAAAACCTAAACGAGGCTTTGAATCGGACTAAATCCCCCCAAACCAAAACCCTGGACTCAAAGTTAAAGCAACAGAAGCACACCAAACAAACAAAATAAATGAGGGAGGAACTAACAATTACCGATCGAAGACAAATCCAGAAGAACCTTTGCACGGTGAAAGCTTTGGTACGAATTTGGACGTCTCCGAGAATAGCCTGCGATGAAGCTCCAATATGATTCGGGTGAGTTCTCCTTTCTTTATGCTTTGAACCTTTAAATTCTTCTCTTTCTCTTCTGAACTTCTGCGAATCCGAGTGAAAGAAAATCTTCGATTCCGTGGTTTATTGTTGGTCTGTTATTTATGTTCTTGGTGGCTAGGTCTTTTGTTTTTTTTTTGGGTTATGCTTTGCAGGTTTTGTGTAGTGAATATGGTAATCTCCAGGACTTTTTTCTTCACTGTTTTATTGCTGATGGTTTTATATAGTGGCTGTTTTGGTTAAATCCTTTTTTTTCTCTAATGTAACAGTGCTATATGTATGACTTCCTTAGTTTTTTTTATGTGAATTTGAAAATGTGTACTGGATAACTTGTAGGTGAAGGGTTGGAGGATTATGGGACAAAGTCTGAATGTTGCAGCAGTAGTGGGGAGGTGGAGCAGAGGCCTGCGCTTTGCAGACCTGCTATGGATGGAGCAGGCTTGTCTGCATTTGTCTTGTAGGTGGAAAAGTGGAGCAGGGGATCTGTGCCTTGTGGTCCTGCTGTATACTGTCCCCTTTTTTTTAAAATAAATTCCATCTTACTAATGCAACTGTAACATGCTAATGTGAATGAATGTGATGAATTGGCTATGTAATGTAATGCTTGAATTTGACATTGAATTTTAAACATGGAATATGGACTTTGAAATTGAAATTAAGACTTGAATATGGATATGGAATTTGCAAATTAGACTTGGAAATGGAATTTAAAATTGAAATTAAAAATGGAAAAGAACTAGAAACTTGAGATTTGAGAATAGAAATTGGGATAAAAATTGAATTGAAACATTTGGACAAGAAGTTTGGAACATGAAACCTAAGAATAAACTTGAAATTGGAATTTAGCATTAGACTTGATCTTGGGATGAATTTAAAGTTTGGATTGTATTTTATTTTTTTTATTAAGAGCTTGGAACATGATCATGGGCTTAAGACTTAGAACTTGAAATATTGAAGATTGGAAATGGAATTTGGAATTTGAATGGAAATTAGAGGGAAATTTTGTGAACTTAAGAAAAATGAAATAAAAGTTTTGAAAATGATACTTCAACATGGATTGGAAATTGAGAGCTAGAAATGGATTTGAAATTTAAAAACTTGGAAATAGAACTTGAAAAAGAAATGAAAAATTTGAAATTTACATTAAAATTAAATTTTGAAACAAAGAAACTTGAAAATGAATTAAAAATTAGGAATAGAAATTAAAAATTAATTTAGAAATAAAACTTTGAAAAATGAAATGGAAATAAAATTTAAGTTTAAAATTTAAGAATGAATTAAGAATTAGAAGTAGAAATTGAAACAAGAATTAAAAGTAGAAATTGAAAAAAGTTAGAAACTTGAAAATAGAATAAGAAAAGGTAATAGAAATTAAAATTAAAACATAAGTTAAAGAGTTAGAAATGTGAAATAGAAATTAAATATAAAAAAAACTTGGAAGTGAAAAGAAATTAAAATTAAATTTAAAAAACTTGAAAATGAGTTAGAAGCAACAAAATAAAAAATCTTGGAATTTCTCTGTTAAATGCGATGAATGTATGATGCGAGCAGTTAGGGGTAAAATTTGGGGTGTGACAAATACCATAATATTAGGCAGTATGCTTTTGAACAGACTATGCTGACGATGTACAGGCATTGTTTCAATTCCTAAACAGTGGAGATATAAGGAAGTTAATCCCTAGTCAACCCTTTTGAGCCTATGAAGTAGGAGTTTTTTACTCTCGCACAAATTAAAACCCTTATTCATAACCTGGGGCAGGGTAGTTACTCGGTTAACTCATTTATGCCAATTATTTGTGTTGTACACAATCAATGATGGTTCTCTGTAATCATTAAACGTGACAATCAATATCTAGCAAAAGAAAAGCTTGCTAAGTCAAAACCTATGAAGGAGACTTAGTAAAAAAATTTGAGAAATTCTGCTGACTGTAATTTTGAAACAAACAGTTCAGGCAAAAAGAAGATATAACAAAGTCAAAATAAAAAAGACGTCACTATGAATCCTCAACAAAGAAAGATGACTGAATGTTCAAATAAATTTTTGGTTTCTGAACCATCACAAATATCAGTGTTACAATTCCAAACCCCTTTGAGCCTCAATGCATAAGTTAACTGAGCATAGGACTGAAGAACATCATGGAGATTGGGTTGGGTACAAATAAAATTTGAGCCTTTATCCTTTGTTTCTTAAACCGTGAACCAGGCCACGTTACAACCCTTTAAAAGTCCTAACTGAAGCATGGTTAGTTCGAAAGCGTACTGCCACAAAAAGGTATCCTGACTCCTTTAGGGCTTATTATAAAACTTGAGTTAATATCACAGTTTTCACAAAAATTGTTTTTCTAAAATAACTCTTTTTCAAAATTTCAAGACAAACATAAGCATTGCATTTTTGAATATATTTGTTTGCATATACCTGAATGTTTGATAAACAGAGAAACTTACAGGATGAATGTTCAATAAACCAAAGTCCTTCCGATAAACAAAGTTGCTTCTTGGATCAAAGTCCATGTATGCAAAGGGGCATAGTCATTATCTCCCAATCAAGGGGGCAGGCCATGATACGTCCTAACTCATTTGGGGCAATCAGGACAGGATTCAATTATGTTTAAGTAGCCAGGGGCAGATCTCCTCATCTATCTAAATTACCAAGGGTAACATTACAGAGTTCATAATGCCAGGGGCATAGTCAATGTTTCCCAATCAAGGAGCATACCAACTTACTGTTAAATTCATTCGGGGCAATCAGGTCCAGATTCAACAATGCTTAATAGCCAGGGGCAGCTCTCCTCATATATTTGAATTACCAAGGGTAACATTATAAAGTTCATGATGTCAGGGGCATATTATTGTGGGGCATTCTGCTTATTTCTCTTGAGGTAACTACCTTCAGATACTTCCATTATGGGACAATTCATCCTCAACCAAAGGGCAATGCTCTCTTTTCAAAATCTAATACCCGGAGCGTATATGGTCCATCACAATTTGAAGACACATTCCTCTCATTATATCACCTTGATATTGGATTCTCAGCAGAAGCCATTGTGGAAATTAATTGTCTACGCCAGTAGTATCAGATGGTGTCAGTATCATGTCTTCAGATCCAGCTATGAGGATTTCTGGGAAGGTATTCAGGAAAGTTAAGAATCTCAGGAGCTCTAAATCCAATTGGTTATACACTCTCAAAGTTGAAACGATTATGTTTTCGAGTTCAGCTTTACTTTTCCCTCTTTATTCAGGATTACTTTTCCTCTTTTACTAAAGCGAAAAACGTTTGTTGGTTATGTGTGAATGTATATATGCTTTGAATATGATTGATGCTTACCAGAAATGCATGAAAATGCAGTAATAGTATTTACTAAGGACGAACGAGGGAAGGAATTCAACGAAGCCTCGATGGTTCATCCCTACAAGATAACTACAAATCCCCCAGTAGGGCAAATCTATCATCATAGATACTTCGAGTTACATCTCCCCTGGAATTTATGTCCATCTCTTTTATCCTCAGTCGGGATACTCAGGAAATTATTCCTTCAACAGGAGTACGAAAAACGAAGACGGGAGGTTATGGATACCATACTATCAAACGAAGACGGGAGGTTATGGATACCATACTATCAAACGAAGACGGGAGGTTATGAATACTATGTTATCAAACAAGACGGAAACGAGTTCCTCATATTATTCAGCAACAAATCGGGATTTATTTTCCCTGGCCAGCAGTTGTTATACGAAGATATCCAGACGCTTCAGGCTGCATGATTCATACATACATCATTTACATCATACCATAACATACATATCCATGAGTACATAATACATTTACTTAGGTGCATCATACTATGCATGCATACATAATGCATGAACTAATATTTCCCTTGCAGGATAGTTATATGCAGGTAAAACAATATCAACAACTTACAACGGGTCAGAAATGATCCATACACTACTCAAGATGTCCTCGAATAACAGGCAAACAGTCCGTAAAAAGATCCATTCCCTGGTTCAAGACATCTTTCAGAAGAACAAATCCTGACGTTCTTTTGACCCTTAAGAGCAAATCCTGACGCACTTTTGGCCTCTTGTTCAAGACTTTTTCAGAAGAACAAATCCTGACATTCTTTTGACCCTTAAGAGCAAATCCTGACGCTCTTTTGGCCCCTTGTTCAAGACTTTTTCAGAAGAACAAATCCTGACGTTCTTTTGACCCTTAAGAGCAAATCCTGACGCTCTTTTGGCCCCTTGTTCAAGACTTTTTCAGAAGAACAAATCCTGACGTTCTTTTGACCCTTAAGAGCAAATCCTGATGCTCTTTTGGCCCCTTGTTCAAGACTTTTTCAGAAGAACAAATCCTGACGTTCTTTTGACCCTTAAGAGCAAATCCTGACGCTCTTTTGGCCCCTTGTTCAAGACTTTTTCAGAAGAACAAATCCTGACGTTCTTTTGACCCTTAAGAGCAAATCCTGACGCTCTTTTGGCCCCTTGTTCAAGACTTTTTCAGAAGAACAAATCCTGACGTTCTTTTGACCCTTAAGAGCAAATCCTGACGCTCTTTTGGCCCCTTATTCAAGACTTTTTCAGAAGAACAAATCCTGACGTTCTTTTGACCCTTAAGAACAAATCCTGACATTCTTTTGGCCCCTTGAATAGCAGGAAAATGGTCTATACAAAGATCCATTCCCTGGTTCAAGATATCTTTCAGAAGAACAAATCCTGACGTTCTTTTGGCCCTTGAATAGCAGGCAAACGGTCTGTAAAAAGATCCATTCCCTGGTTCAAGATATTTTTCAGAAAAACTAATCCTGACGTTCTTTTGACCTTGGAGAGTAGGCAAACGGTCTGTACAAAGATCCGCTCCCTAATCCAAGATATTTCCAGAAGAGATAATCGCCACGAAGATTTATTTCTACTGGTCCATTCAGCAATTCAAATCATGTTGCATAAATGATTCAGAGATGGCTTATACAAAGACCTAGTACTGATATCCAGTATCAACATAAAGACATCATCATATTCTGATACTTTAAGATGGCATATCTAAGCCCATCACCAGTTCTTCCTGATGGCATCTCTAAGCTCATCTCCAGTTCTTCCAAGTGGCATCTTCAAGCCCACTCAAGCATAGACAACTAATCATCAGTATCACTTTACGTGCCGGCGAGTGCAAATTTTTGGGCTTTTGTGTTCAATCCCCTTCAACCTTCCAGGTCACGAATGGCACATATACCAATCTAACCCCTCAGGTTTCAGAAAATTGAACAGGGGCAGCTGTTGCACCCCAAAATTTTCCCTCACAAGACAAGACTTTGTGTACTAAGAGGTTCACAAGGCTCATAAGACATCTCATTAGGTTCACAAGGTTCACAATTAGTCAGAAAGATTGACAATTCCCTCAAACAATGCATCCTCCTAAGCAATGCATCTTAAACTAGGGTTTTGACTTTTATCAGGATAAATGGACTTCCAAGGCTTCAAGTGAGCTTCATAGCACCCTATATGTCTTTAAGAATCCCTATGTCAAGTTTCAAGGCTTTCTCAAAAGGTTTGCTCAGTCAGATGATCAGATAGGTTAAAATCAGTCAAAGCAGTTAAAAAGTCAAACTGAGGTCAACTGTGGTCAAACCAAAGTCAAACTTCATGATTTTTTGCCAACATCAAGTATATGAAGTAAAATTCATCATTTGATCAAGGGTTGATCATGATTCATCAAGGAGATTTCAGATCATCAAGAATCAGGAGTTTCTAAATTAGGGTTTTCATAGGAAAAGTCAACTGAACTTTGACCAGCCATAACTTTCATATGCTTCATCAAAAATTTTCCATCCAAAGCTCATTTTGAAGGAAATTTAATTCTCTACAACTTTGTGTCTCACAAGCCAAGCCCAAAAATGCTTCATTTGGAAGGTATGAGCTAAGACATTATATGTCATTTCAAAAGTCAACAAAAAGTCAACATCTTCCAAAGAGCATAACTTGATAATGGTAAAAGATATGGATATGAGACCAAATAGGTTTGTTAGAGGACTCTTTAAGCTTTCCAAAATGTCCAAGAACACCTTCATAGCCTTAAAATTGAGGGACTTATGTCCTTGCAAAGTTGGGAAAGTTTTGAGAGGTTTATGAAGCAAATGGGGTCTTAAAACCATAATTCACCAAATGGGCTTACTTTTTTATGATCCAAACACTTCCATGACATCATGCACGAATTAAAAATTATTTATTCATATTTTTATTCATTTTATTTTATTTATTATTATTTTTTACATTAAAAATCATTTTAAATCAAAATAAAATATAAAAGTGTGAATATTTGATTTGATTTTGGTTCTAGAAGGTCTTAATGATTATTTAGAAGTGATTGAAACTATATAAAATCAGATCAATCAAAAATAGTAAGAAGATATCAATTTTTTTTCTCAATATTTGATTTGATCTTTGTTCTAGAAATTCTTAAAGGCCATTTAGAGATGATTGAAATCATATAAGATCATATCAATCAAAAATAGTAAGAAGATATCAATTTTTTTTTCTCAATATTTGATTTGATCTTTGTTCTAGAAATTCTTAAAGGCCATTTAGAGATGATTGAAATCATATAAGATCATATCAATCAAAAATAGTAAGAAGATATCAATTTTTTTTTCTCAATATTTGATTTGATCTTTGTTCTAGAAATTCTTAAAGGCCATTTAGAGATGATTGAAATCATATAAGATCATATCAATCAAAAATAGTAAGAAGATATCAAATTTTTTTCTCAATATTTGATTTGATCTTTGTTCTAGAAATTCTTAAAGGCCATTTAGAGATGATTGAAATCATATAAGATCATATCAACCAAAAATAGTAAGAAGATATCAATTTTTTTTCAATATTTGAAAGCATATCTTTTTCAATCTCAAGTGATCCAAAAGTCCAAAGTAGGATATGATTTTTTGATCTAATTACACTCACTATATATACATGAAGAGATCACAACACAAAGGGAGGAATTTGACTGCTTCCAAGAGTAAGAACAATACTTTAAATTTTCATAAAAAATTCATAATTCGGATTCTATTTTGCAGGCTATATCAAAGTGTTTTGAAGAAACAGCTAAGTGACATTGCTAGCGCTTGGGTTCGAATCCCAACCCCAGGTAAGTTTTGTTTTTTCATTCAATTTCTCATTATTTTCTTTATTGTTTTGTTTTATATTTAATATAAATTATATTTCTTATAAGAAAATATATTTAAATAATCATATGTAAATATATATATATATATATATATATATATATATATATATATATATATATATATATATATATATATATATATATATATATATATATTAACTTCATATTTTTCTAAAAGGGATCTCTAATTTATTTTCTAAAAATTTTAATCTTAGTTTTTTTTTATTAAAATATGTATATATTATTATTATATATTTAATTTTGTAAATAGTTAAATTAATATTGTAATTTAAATTATAAACCCTAATTCTATTTTCTTTAAAATTCCTAACCCTAATCTTTAAATATTAAAATTAATTAAACTTTTCTAATATCTAATTAAAATAATTAATAATATTTTCTTTGTAAATAATTATTATATGGTTTATTATTATTATTCATATCATCTTATTTTCATCTCAAAAATTATTTAAAGTTGTTTATTTAAATCTAAAAATACTTAATTAAATTATATATATATTGTATATTATTACTAACCTTTTCTTCTTATAATTATCACTAACCTTTTTTATTGTTTATACTTATCATTTTATTATATAATTATTATTTAAATTGTTTTTATTATAATGTAACTGTAAAAGCCATGTAATAGTTGTAGCTCTTATTGTTTATTTATAAATATATTGCTATGGTTAGTAAAATAGGGAGTGATAACATGTTTGCTTTAAAATTAACTTAGATCACTAATTATAAGATAAATATTTGAATTTGTACACGCACACACGTAAGTCGATCTTTGATCGCCATCTCACTTCTTAAGGGTTACCTCTCATGTTGCCTAAATAAAAGGTCAAGTAAGGTGTATAAAGCAAAGTCCCTTCTCTCATTAACATCATCTTGTCCCTTTAAAGAATTATAAGATCAAGTCCCGTCATGGTTGCCTTCGTAAATGATCTTGTCCCTTTTCGAATAAAAGATGATAAGTCCCTTCGAATTGCTAAGTACACCTTACAATTGCCTAATCACAGATGTCCCTTCACTTGTCCCTTCTTACATCCAAGGTAATGACTACCTATTCCTTAATAATAGGGATAGTTTTACCATTGAAAGAACATTCAAGAACAGTAAAGATTTAATCATAGGGTAGGTTCCTCTTAAGTACTTGCTCACTTATTCAAAAATACTTCATTACACTTCACATTTTCAAACAATTTTCAAAACAAAGTCTTTATATATATCCGTACAAGGATCATTATAAAGAACTTAAGAAAAATTTTAATCACACACTACACTTCTCAAAACAGTTTAAAGTGAGCTAAGTAACTAAGAGCCCATGGATAACCATGGATGTAAAGGGTGCTAACACTTTCCCTTTACATAACCTACCCCCCGAACCCAAAAATCTTTTAAGGTCTTTCCTGTTCTTTTATGCCCTTTCCTTTGGATAAAATAAAAGTCGGTGGTGACTATTGCTATCCGCAACATTTAACTAAAGTCAGTTCTCCCACCGTGTTACACTAAGTCATGCAAACAATGGTCACAAAGTGCTATGAACATATATGTACAAAAACAGAAACTAACGGAATGCATGTCGAAAGCTACCAAAACTACATGAACTTGTGCTAAACCCGTTCCTAAAAATTCCATAAAATCAAGATCTATCAACTTATGATGATAATAGGATGAGTGACACATAAACATGCAATGAAACAATTCAAAATGGTCAGTCAGCACAGTGTTAACCGGTTAACTCCCTGCGTTAACCGGTTAACAGCTTTAAAAAACAAATCTAGGGGCAAAAACAATGTGTTAACCGGTTAACCTAGGGCGTTAACCGGTTAACACTGAACCATAATCAAAAAATAAGTGGAAAAAAGAACTTCTAGCCATTAACCTACTTCCAAAAGCTCCTAATACATCCATGAACATCCTAGCACGGAATTGCTACCTAAATGTGGCCTTCTAACACTTATTAGCACTAAGAATGAGCTAGGATTCCAGCTACTAACAGTTAAATCGAACAAAGCAACCACAATCGCAATCAAACAATCAATGAATCAAAGAATGCCTTATAGAGAGATGAAGAGAAATAAATTAAATTAAGAAGCGGTTTTGGATCCACCAACCTATAAAGCGGAGGCTTGCTTTGGTGATTGTTGTGAGGTAATCGATGCACAAACGAAGAGAATACCAAAAATTCCAAGCTTCAATCTACGAGATTTATGATGAAGATCTTGATGAACAACCACAAAAGAACTTCCAAGATGAAGAATCAGCCCCAAACAATAGAAATTACTCCAATTAATCTTCAATAAACCATGGAATCAATGCTAGAATGAAGGTTTAGCTTCAAGTTCTTCAAGCTTCAATGAAAAACTTGAAGAAGCTTTGGTGAATTTGGAAAATAGAGAGAAAAAGTGAGAGAATTGAGATGAAATTGTGAAAATGGTTGAAGTTGTGAGGTTTGGAGTGAAGTGAGCTTATATAGAAGCTAGGTTTGGCATGAGGCTTGGGTTAGGAAGTGGCTTTGGCATTGGGGTTGGAGAGTGAGGTTAGGAGCTAGGTTAGAAGTTAGTTAAAGTTGGTTAGGGTTTCTAGAATATTCCTTGGAACTTGATAGAAGAGTCTAGAAAGTGGTGGAAACTTCAATGGTAATGTGAAATGGGAAACAAAGTGGAAAGTGGAAAAGAAGAGTGAAGCACCAACTAATTTTTGAAATATTTGCCCAAGTTTCGCCACCGTTAACCGGTTAACCCCTAGCGTTAACCGATTAACGGAAGAAAAATTTTAATTTCCCCCTTTTGGTGGGAAACCCTTAGAATGCATCTCCACCGTCCGTTCTGAGCCAGATTCAACCTTGGGTTCTTATATTTGATTTTTGCCTCTGAGTAAACCCTGATCACATGTCTTGCACGCTAACCAATGCTACATGAATAATTTTATATTTTTTATTTATGCAATGTATGGGTGGATATGCAATGCGACGAGCTAAATGCCATGAAAAATGAGAGGGACAATTTTGGGGTATTACAGTTGCCCCTATTCAATCAACTGCAGACATGAAGGGATGATAACAACGACTTTCAGACTTTCAAGGTATGGAGGGATTGAATACCCGAATAGACCGGAAAATTTATGCTCTGTGGGAAATGAAATAAGTTGGGAAAATGCCATTCTTGGATGACGACTCAAAAACATGAAACCGACCTTGGACAGAATCAAAGGGACGAGCTAATCGTACTTAGATGAGAACTCAGAAGAAAACAAGACCATCGTACTTAGATGCGACTCAGAAAGATGAAACCGTTGTACTGAAATGGAATCAACAAAGGAACGAGATCATTGTACTTAAATGATAACCCAACACGAGACCGTTGTACTCAAACGGAGATGTAAAAAAAAACGAGAGACCGTTGTACTTAAATGAAGACTCGAAAATACGAAACCATTGTACTTAAATGGAATCGAAGAGATGAAATCATCGTACTTAGATGAAATCAAAGAAACAAGATCATTGTACTTAAATTAATACCCGACACGAGACCGTTGTACTTAAACGGAGACGCGAAGAAAGGAGTGAGAAACCGTTGTACTTAAACGGAGACTCAAAATGAAGAGACCATTGTACTTAAATGGAATCGAAACAAAGATGAAATCATCGTACTTAGATGAAATCAACAAACACGAGACCGTTGTACTTAAACGGAGACGCAAAAAAGGAGAGACAATTGTATGAAAACGGAGACTCAATTAGGGATAACCAGTATTGACTGGCAATAGCAATAGTGCTGAGGAATGAACTTGGCATTCTGCGGGGATACTTCAGTCTGATTGAAGAAATGATGTTTCGGGCTTTTGTGCAAGGTACCCCAAAACTAGTTTATTCTTCGTATGTATGTTTTAATTTTTCGTGGTGTAATGCTCCATAATAATGGAAATGCTACGCTTTAGAGGATGCAAATGTAATGATGATTACTAGATGTAAATGCAAGGGGATCTCCTGATGAAGAGATAACAGGCATCCCAAGTGGCTTTACTAGGGGGAAAATAATCACTGAATTGATTTGATGAACTTCTGTGGGGTAAAAGTAACTTTGCAGGGAAGAATGCTAATGATATGTCGACTCTGAACTACCGCCATTGTCAAAAATAAATTGGAATTTTAAGATTGGAGAGCCCAGACCCTATTGAGGATGACCTGGACTTGAGAGGTACGCTACCCGTTGAACTCTGTTGGGGAAATGATATCCTTCTGACTCAGCTGGGGAATCAGATGTGTTGGGATTCTGCTGAGGAATAGATCTGCTGGGGACTCCTTAGATACTCCCCTTCCTCTTGGGAAAAGAGATGCCAATGGGGATTGGACTTTGATTAGCGACTTCGCTGGGGAAACTGTGAATAACACCGTGTAAGAAAGAAAACCCTCAGGTTTCTCCCTACCTTCACCTCTGCTGGGGAATGATGAATTATCTCATACTATTGGAGGTATGAAGACTCTGGTTGGGGATACTCCTCTGTCGAAGGAGGGCTCTCTGCTTGGGGAAAACATTCTCAGCCTTCTGCTATCAAACCGGGGAGGATTTCAATTTCCACATCTACCGGGGATGTCAAATGAGAATACTCCCTGTCGAAGCTACAAGTTTGGATCACCTTCTACTTAGATGGAGAGGTAAGAAGCGTCTTGTGCTGGGGATGAGAGAACACATCATCTCATGCTGGGGGATGAGAGGTAATGATCCCATTCTGCTCGGGAAATAACCTTTTTTTTGCCTTTTTGTTGAAGAAGGGATGGTTTGATGAGACTTGCTGAGGAGCCGTGCCACAAGATCTGCCAAGGCAAAGCTTCCTGAAGCTCTGTATTGACAATGGCTTTGTTTGCAACACCTGTACCTGCATGTTAATGAACACAACTGATAGTACCTGAGAAAATGGGAGTTAGTTTGGCCTGCATGCCAGGGTCATGGTCTGAGTCACCGTCCCTATTACTCAACACATCAGATATATGTCAAGTGTTTTTAATCTCATGCATGTGTTATAAAGCATTCATGTATTCATAATGCAATATTTATCACCGTTTGTTGGACATTTTTGCAATCAATCAACGGTATATTAAAAACAAAAACAAATGAGAGCGAATTTGAATGAAATTGCACTTTTACTGATTGTAAATTGGCCATGAATAGGCATTACACCGAGAAGCCATCCCTGGAAAGAGGAAATTGCACAAAGGAAAAGAAACTATCCTAATGACAATGTTGAAAACCAGATCTCATCGAGCTCCGACCCGGCTATGACTTGTATGTCCTCAAGACGCTCTGCGTGCTTCGCTTTGGAGGAAGACGATTGGATTGATCCTTAACCCTCAAATTGTCCTTGATTGCTAATGACGCATCACAGATCTCGCAGATTGCAGTTATTCGTTTTAGTCCCTCTTTTGCGTGGATCTCCCTTTCAGGTTTTCAATCCACCAGGATACCCTTTTTTTCCTGAGACGTCCGATGTGGCTTTTCAACTCAGCGGGTGTACATTTTTTTTCAAATATTTCCCTAATTTTTTCCCGAGCCTTTTATTCTGTTTTTGGCTTGTCGGGATGCCCTTTTTTGCCTAGACTCTTATTCTGTTTTTGTCCAGCGGGTCTCTTTATACGAAGTATTTTCTAACTGAGTCTGCATTGACAGGGAACTTGAAGTCTTCGCCATCAATGGTTGTTAACATCAAGGCTCCGCCCGAGAAGACCTTTTTAACCACAAATGTAACTTCTTAATTGGGTGTCCACTTGCCCCTGTGATCTGTTAAAGGAGGAAGGATCCCTTTCAGCACTAAGTCTCCGGGTATGTACCGTTGAGGGCGTACTTTATGGTCAAAAGCTCGTTTCATTTGTCGTTGATACAATGTCCATGGCATACACCTACTAGGCGTTTCTCTTTAATGAGGCTCAACTAATTGTACCTGGTTCTGAGCCACTCAGCTTCGTCAAGTTTGACATCCATCATTAATCTCATCGAAGGGATTTCGACTTCAACTGGTAGGACTACCTCCATACCGTACACAAGCGAGAACGGGATTGCCTCGGTCGAGGTGCACACCGATGTTCGTTACCCATGTAGTGAAAACGGTAACATCTCATGCCAATCTTTGTACGTCACAACCATCTTCTGCACGATCTTTTTAATGTTCTTGTTGGCTGCATCGACGACGCCATTCATCTTCGGGCGATACGGCGAAGAGTTGTGATGCTCGATCTTGAAATCCCGACATAGATCTGCCATAATCTATTTGTTGAGATTAGAACCATTGTCAGTAATGATTCTTTAGGGAATTCCATATCGGCGGATGATATCCCTCTTGATGAATCGGGCTACCACCTGTTTGGTGACATTGGCAAAAGACGCCGCTTCGACCCACTTCGTGAAATAGTCTATGATAACTAGGATGAAGTAGTGACCGTTAGAAGCAGTTGGCTCAATCTTTCCAATCATATCAATGCCCCACACGGAAAAGGGCCGAGGTGACGACATGACACTCAACGGATTGGGAGGCACATGTACCTTATCAGCGTAAATTTGGTACTTGTGGCACTTGCGGGAGTATTTACAGCAATCAGATTCCATGGTGATCCAATAATACCCCGACCTGAGCAGTTTCTTTGCCATAGCATGTCCTCAGCATGGGTACCGAAGGAGCCTTCGTGAACTTCTTGCATCAACAAGTCTGCTTCGTGTCTATCCACGCATCTGAGCAGGACCATGTCGAAGTTCCGTTTATAGAGTACGTTATCCTGGTTTAAGAAGAACCCGCCTGCCAACCTCCTAAAGGTCTTCTTGTCTTTACTAGATCCCCCTGCCGGGTATTCCTGAGATTTCAAAAAGCACTTGATATCATAGTACCAAGGTTTGTCATCATTAGCCCTATCAACTGAAAAACAAGTATGCCGGTCTTTCGAGACGAGATACATCGATTATGGGCATATAGTTCTCTTGGTGAACCTTGATCATGGAGGACAAGGTTGCCAAGGCATCAACAAACTGATTCTCGTCCTGAGGTATATAATGCAGCTTGACCTCCGTGAAGAAAGTTAGCAACCTTCTGGTATAGTCCCTGTAAGGAATTAGACGAGGTTGATAAACCAACTGTAGACACCCAAATTTGCCCTCTGATTTTCTTTCTTCGCCTGTCTTTCATTTACATCTCATTTGCATTTCCATTTGGTCATTAACATTTAGAATTCATATCATTTGCATAAGCTTCTGAGGCATGGGATCAATTTTCATCAGGACTAGGGTCTCGCGTTTTATTTGCGGAATATCAGAAGAATTCAAGTTCTTGGCTATGCAGCCATCAATGGCATTATCTTAGGATCCTGTCACTGAATTAGGGTTTATTTCCCTAAATTAGTGATCTTCAGGGATTTCACGTCTGCAAGGACTATTCACTAAGCATCTGACCCATCATCGGGTTATTTTCTTCTTCATCAATTCACAAGGCTATTCCTCTTTTCTCAACATCACAGGAGATTTCTTCAAATTCAATTTATTCGTTTCAGTGGTGGGCTTCTCGGGCAGTGTGTATCCAAGGTTGTGATGTGAGATTCTTCAGGTTATCAAAGCAGTGGTTTGTGCGAAGTTTTGGTTCAGAAAATCAAGTTCACATGGGGATATACAAAAATTCCAAGTAATTCAAGAATGTCAGATTCAAGATTTGTGCAAATCAAGAAGTGTGAATACTAGTTTGGGCTCATTTACATTCTTTGTTTGATTAACCCATTCTCTATCCATTTCTCATCATTTATTTTTATCCATTTCCATAAACCATCTACCGAATCCATTTTATTTTTATTCATTCTAATTCCCATCCATATTTTCCATTTACCATTTACATCTATATACCATATTAATATTGTTATTATCCAAAATCACACTTTTATCCATTTATCCAAGTTCAAAATTAGACCATTTTCCTAACCATTATCCATTTTTATTAGTTCAAACTAATTTCCAAATCCATATCCTTGAACCATTTTCTTTCCAAACTTATCCATTTTTATTCATGGCTTTAACCACATCTTTGTCAATTTTCTAAACCATGTTCAAAAACTCCAATTCCAATTTCTTTTGTAACTTACTTTTCTTATATAAACAAATGACATAAAAACTCAGCAAAGCCCATTTAATTTTATGGTGAGCCCATTATCCAAGGAAAAAGAGTTGACCTAGTATATAAGGAAAATGCAATGTTGATCCTTAGGTCAAAAAAGAAGAAAAAAAAGATATTTGCAGCAGGAAACGGCGCTCATTCCTTGGTCTCTCTTTTCAAGTTTTTTGACATCTCCTAGACTATTTCTTCATCACTGTAAAGTTCATTGCAAAACTTCTACCATCCAAAGAATCATAAACACAACCATATTCATATTCTCTTCATTTTTTACATCTACACTATCACAAACATTACAATCCTTCATCACTTCTATCAAAACATCATTCACTCACCATCAACTTCAGTAACAACCCTGCATCACACAGAATGAAAATACACATAAAACACCAACGCAGACTTTGATCCTCGGTATTACCATCACAAATCCTCTCTTGAACTCAACAATACTCTCCTTCTCCAAATCCGAAGCAACTGGACAACCTTCCTGCACCAATATTGATTCTCAGCCAGCATCTCAAACACTCTCACAATCTTCAAACCTGCATATCAAAAACCAGATCCACCGCTGCCTTGCCCTCTGGCTTCTCCCACCTTCACCTCAACGTACCAACACAGAGCCTCATTCCAAATTTCTTCAACCACCTCTCATCAATCCTACTGAACACCCTTCCTCAACTCAAACCAAACCTCCAACCCAACCTTCAACCCTTCCGAAAATCACCAAACCGCATACCCCTTTTCTTCTTTACAACCTTAACAACTTCAGCCTCTTGCTTCACTCACCGTCAAAACTTCTTCACATTCCTCTATCTCACCAACAACCAGCTGCATAAAAACTTCTCATCAACAAGCACACAACCCAGAAACAAATTCACAGAACAATAGAAAATAGAAGAAGAGAGGTGAAGAGGAATTTCAGATCAAAGCAGAAAAAGAGAGATGAAGTGAAAATAATTTGAGACGAAAACAAAAGAAGAAGAAGAGCAAATCGCTGAAGCCTCCGACGCCGACACGAGACCACCACCGCCGTTTTCACGTCATCAATGGAATCACCGAAAACTTGAGAGAGAGAGAGAGAGACCTAGGCTGAGGGTTTCAGATTCGTCGAGAAAGGTTGATGGCGATGATTTGAGGCGGAGCCGTCGCGGATTGATTTCGGAGAAGTTGACGAACAACGATGTTTGGAGATGGTGTGATTCGCAGGAGAGAGAGACAGCGGTGTGATGTTTTTGGTTTGGCCAAGTGACGCCGTTTCAGGGAGAAGGCGGGGAAATGCGAAGAGAGCAGGGACACCGTTTTTGCTTGCTTCATGTATTTTGACCCTGATTTTCTTTTTCATTGTTTGCTGTTGTTGGTGGGCTTAACAGGCCCACCGAATTCGCTACAAGCACCACCTTATTTCCCTGCGCATGACCCCCTTTTTTCTTTGCTTATGTTTACTTTTTCTTTCTCTTTTTTAATTTGATTTCTAACCTTTTATTTCTTTTCTTAATTTTGTTTACATAATTGTTAATTGATTTTAACCCTTGATTAATATTGTTCAAATGTGTAATATAGATTAATCTTTAATTAAGATTTTTGTTAATTCTATTCTAACCTATATTTTAATTGTGGTTAATTATTAATGTTAGTTTTTTTTTTATTATTAACTTTTTTTATGTAGATTTTGATTTAAACTTTGTTTAATGAGATTGGAATTTTTTGTTTCAATTCAAGTTTTCATCTCGATTTGTAATTATTTGATTTAGAATGTACGACTAATCTTTTCTTGTGACTTATTCTTGGAGCTTTATCATTGGTGTGAGAATTGTTCTGGTTTATTGGTTTAATCTTGATGGATGCCTTGATGATATTCTGACAAGTTTTTCTTGACTTATTTGTGCATATTGAAGAGGCAACGGACCTTCTCCGTTAGGTAACAATGGGGCCCGATTATACTTATTGCATGCCGTTGCATCTGGAAGTCCTACTGGTGTAGGCTCTGTTTGTGCATTACTCCATATCGCACTTTCATCTCTTTATCTTATCTCCATTTTTGCATTCTCATCTTCTTATCTTATGTCTTCTTCATCCTAATTTTTCTTCCTCATCTTCTTTATCTCTTGCCTTGCTTGAGGTGTGCCTAGGCCACCATGGAGCTTCTCCTTTCATCTTTCTCTTCTTCTTTCTTTCTTCTTTAGGATAGTAGACCACACTAACCTAGGACCATCCGAGCATGTGAATATTGATTAGTCCCCCACTTAGATTTTACCTTTGTGTCTCTTTGAGTCTTCTCTTCTCATCTCATAATCAGGGACTAAACCCTAAAGGCTTTAAGGCTTTGTGATTAAGCTTATGCCTGCATCCTTCTATTAGGATGGAGTGTATAACTTTAATCCTAAGTGTTAAACCCTTAATGTGTTTAAGTCCTTTAATCAATTCACTTAATAATCATCAAGACATCAAGCTTGTAAATTGGGCCTTGCATTAGGGTTCTAATTCTTCCTTAATTGGTTAAGAAGGACTAACCCTAGTGTTAATGGACAAGTCCCCCTCAAGTTGTCTTACAAACCCTAAAAATCACTTCTTCATCTTATCATTAACTAGAATCCACTTAATAAAGGCTTTGTTTTGTCATGAGTTTAATCCCTAACCATGGATTAAGTTGAGGAGCTTTCCTCAGCTTAAACACTCTCATCTATTATCCTTCTATTAGGATGGTGTAATGAGTCTGTTTAATCCCTGATTGTGGCTTAATCTCATTACTCAACACTAAACAAAAACAACAAAAACATCTAAATAATCACAAGTAGGTTAATGATCTTAATCCTACACCAAGGTGTTTAAGTGTGAGAAGCTGACTTCACACCTAAGGTATTCTCATTACCCCTAATCAGAGGGAGGATGTGATGAGTTTACTAACCCATTGGTATAGGCTTAAGCTCATTAACTTATGACAAACTTTCAAAAGCAATAAAAGACTGAAAACACTCAAAAACAAACAATAATCGTCTCCTCCGGGATTCTTTTCTCATCTTATTCACTCATAAACGAGAACTTGCTTCTTCCGTCTAATGCAAGACAGTTAGCACCTGAGCCAGACAGGTCATACACTTGAGCATAGGCAAGCAAGCAGTTCACAAGTCAATTTATCTTTCAGTCTCTTTGGGTCGAACTACGGTGTTCTGACTTCCTCATTGCACGAGAGGATACGTAGGCATAACTTAACAGTTATCGAACAAAAGTCTCTGTATATCCCCCCTCCTTCCAGCATTATTCTTTTAGCCTCATTATCATGAGCATTTCACTCTTGTCCTTGCACTGACACTGTATATATTACACTTTACACTCCTTTTACACAGACACCTGTACATCTTTTTCCAGCTCTTTTATGCATAAATTGCACTGACACTACCCCTTTTAAACACAAATCTTTTAAGCATGGATCCCGTCGAGTACGGCGGACAATCTGGATGCTAATACCTTCCCAGGTTGTAACCAACCCCCTTTCTCAGTCTCTCTGGTTCGCAACCGTCTTATCCGTATCTTTCTAGGTCTATGCAGCATTACCTTTCCTTCGGGATAAGAATGCCTAGCTGGCAACTCTTTTCATTTCATCCTTTCGCCGACCGTTCGCGTCTGTACCTTATTTGAGCCAGTCTCATCTATTGGGAGCGACAGCTTGGCGACTCTGCTGGGGATCCTTATACAATAACCAGGGCTTCTGGTTCTTTTTGTGGGTTCCTCCTAGCGCTTGTTTGATTTGTGTTTACTGGGGTGTTATGTGCTATATGTGTTTATGTATTTATGTTATTTCTTTATGTACAGTTATTTTATTGCTTTCTTTATAGCTTTATATACATCATACTGTCATACTGTTTTTGGCTGGATCTGGTTTTGTTGCTTTGGTGGGTGGGTGTTCTATTGAGAGTTTAAGGTCCTATACCTGGGACCTGAGTGACACCTAGGCTAGAGTGGTTCATGTTCTTTCCCATTCCATTTCGGTCTGGTGCGGGAATATGAAACACGGTTCAGATGTGGGTTTCTTCTTGAGAACTCTGTGCTACAGATTTCCTGTAGTGCTAGGGCTATCTGGGAAGCCTGCTAAGTCTGGATGACCTTTATTATGACCTTCAGAAACTGAGGAGAATTAGAGGAGGATTTTTTATGGTTATTGTAAACACTGTACCTCCGGGTTAGAAGTGTTTACACTTCTCATAACTGATCCAAGTCTGAGGATCCTTGTTTTAGAACACTACCTGTGAGGGGGTTGGGCTGTTTACAGGTTTGCAGGAACCCATGACCTCAACATACCCTCATTACCAGTGTAGTCTTATGTTTTGATCTGGTCTCTATGATCCTGGAGTTCTTCAACCTTTGGTTCTCGGTTACTATTTTGGGTTATTATGCAGATCTTGTGGTTACAGACACTCGATTCTTGGTTCGGAATTCCAGATTCCAGGCAGTTTCCAGCTATGATCCCATGTCTTTGCATCTTTTGCATTATCATTTTGCATTTCGCATTTGCATCAGCATTGCATTTCCTTCTTCCAGAGAGCTCATCCTTCCTCTTTTGTCCATGACCAGCCAGCTGAATTGCCACTTGTTACTTCTCCCAGCCGAGGTACCAATCATTTTTCCTCCTCAGCTAAGCACAAAAGCCAGGGAAGCACTTCCCCACAGAGCTTCAGCCCCTATCCAGAAGAGCAACGCATGAAGGAATCACAACAGAGTGACGAAAGCTTCTACAAACCCCAGCTGGGTCCCTCATTACCAAGGATGGGTCTATTAGTGACTTACTTCTCCAAGCAGATACATCTCATCAGATCTACCAATGATCTCATCCCCAGCTGGGATGTCCACTTCAAACAGATCGACCAGAGATCTTCACAGCAATGGGATCCGAGTCCCAGATTGGTATCCTTGCATAATCATGTGGGAGAAGATTCCGACAACCTGCTGGGGAATATTTCACTGACTGAAGTGAAGATCAGATATGAACTCTGTGGGGAAAGATCATCTTCAGACTTGGCTGGGGAAGATGCTTGAACAATACTCTGGCTGGGGAGAGCATATGCTGACAATTCTAACTCTGTGGGGAAGCCAGGCTTTCAGCTGCCTGTTGGGAAAACTTCACTGTGGGAAGATAAATCCGCTTGGGGACGGGAACGATTCAATTAGCCTTGAAGTTCTGTTGGGGTTATCATCTGTTCTGACTCAGCTGGGGATGTCAACCTTCCGGTATGGCTGAGACATATATGGCAATGCTCTGCTGAGGAAATGCTTTGCTGGAGAATTAAATAAGTCAAAATATGCCCCAAGTATAGTATAACGACTGTGTTGGAAAGATATGCCAATGGAAATTGGACTTTGACTGAATGCGAATAACCAAATCCTCACGAACAAACCTTATCGGCTGAAAGAAGATCTTTATGCTCGGGGAAGAAATAAACTTCCAATGCCCTGCTGGTAAAATAAATACCAGACATTCCCTGAGAATTAATACAGTGTTTCAAACTTCTGAGCTCAACAACTGCATACTGATCATCCAGAGTGACCAAGCATCCCTTTACTCTTCAAATTGCCTCAGATTGCATCGTTTATAACAAGATCGCCTTCAGAGGATTTTACAGAAGACATGGCGTCCAGATTTGCCCCAGTGTCTTCAAACTCTCGCAGAAATTCAACAAGTCTTGAGATAACTGCCCCAGATTACGTCTTGTAATGGCTCTTCCCCACATCAGAGATAAAACAGAAACCATGCGGTATGAAGATGCAATGCAAATGATACAAGATACAGACGTATGCTTAAGATGATGAGGAAAAGATGACATGGATGGTTGGGCCCTAAGGCCAGGTTGATAGATATTTTTTTGGTTGCCAAGCAATTGGACTTTTGAAGGTGAATTACCAGACGAGAACTGGTTTATTAAAGGTAGGCCAACAGACAAGAACTGATGGGCAAAGAATAAGTCGTCAGACGAGAACTGACTCCTTAGGTTCATTGTCAAACGGGAATTGACTCTGGAAAAGAATGATTACCAGACGAGAACTGGCGTTCAACAGGCTAAATAAAAAAAGGTGACCAGATGAGAACTGGTTAAAAGATTCGCCTAGAAAGGTTGATGGCGATGATTTGAGGCGGAGCCGTCACGGATTGATTTCGGAGAAGTTGACGAACAACGATGTTTGGAGATGGTGTGATTCGCAGGAGAGAGAGACAGTGGTGTGATGTTTTTGGTTTGGCCAAGTGACGCCGTTTCAGGGAGAAGGCGGAGAAATGCGAAGAGAGCAGGGACACCGTTTTTGCTTGCTTCATGTATTTTGACCCTGATTTTCTTTTTCATTGTTTGCTGTTGTTGGTGGGCTTAACAGGCCCACCGAATTCGCTACAAGCACCACCTTATTTCCCTGCGCATGACCCCCTTTTTTCTTTGCTTATGTTTACTTTTTCTTTCTCTTTTTTAATTTGATTTCTAACCTTTTATTTCTTTTCTTAATTTTGTTTACATAATTGTTAATTGATTTTAACCCTTGATTAATATTGTTCAAATGTGTAATATAGATTAATCTTTAATTAAGATTTTTGTTAATTCTATTCTAACCTATATTTTAATTGTGGTTAATTATTAATGTTAGTTTTTTTTTATTATTAACTTTTTTTTATGTAGATTTTGATTTAAACTTTGTTTAATGAGATTGGAATTTTTTGTTTCAATTCAAGTTTTCATCTCGATTTGTAATTATTTGATTTAGAATGTACGACTAATCTTTTCTTGTGACTTATTCTTGGAGCTTTATCATTGGTGTGAGAATTGTTCTGGTTTATTGGTTTAATCTTGATGGATGCCTTGATGATATTCTGACAAGTTTTTCTTGACTTATTTGTGCATATTGAAGAGGCAACGGACCTTCTCCGTTAGGTAACAATGGGGCCCGATTATACTTATTGCATGCCGTTGCATCTGGAAGTCCTACTGGTGTAGGCTCTGTTTGTGCATTACTCCATATCGCACTTTCATCTCTTTATCTTATCTCCATTTTTGCATTCTCATCTTCTTATCTTATGTCTTCTTCATCCTAATTTTTCTTCCTCATCTTCTTTATCTCTTGCCTTGCTTGAGGTGTGCCTAGGCCACCATGGAGCTTCTCCTTTCATCTTTCTCTTCTTCTTTCTTTCTTCTTTAGGATAGTAGACCACACTAACCTAGGACCATCCGAGCATGTGAATATTGATTAGTCCCCCACTTAGATTTTACCTTTGTGTCTCTTTGAGTCTTCTCTTCTCATCTCATAATCAGGGACTAAACCCTAAAGGCTTTAAGGCTTTGTGATTAAGCTTATGCCTGCATCCTTCTATTAGGATGGAGTGTATAACTTTAATCCTAAGTGTTAAACCCTTAATGTGTTTAAGTCCTTTAATCAATTCACTTAATAATCATCAAGACATCAAGCTTGTAAATTGGGCCTTGCATTAGGGTTCTAATTCTTCCTTAATTGGTTAAGAAGGACTAACCCTAGTGTTAATGGACAAGTCCCCCTCAAGTTGTCTTACAAACCCTAAAAATCACTTCTTCATCTTATCATTAACTAGAATCCACTTAATAAAGGCTTTGTTTTGTCATGAGTTTAATCCCTAACCATGGATTAAGTTGAGGAGCTTTCCTCAGCTTAAACACTCTCATCTATTATCCTTCTATTAGGATGGTGTAATGAGTCTGTTTAATCCCTGATTGTGGCTTAATCTCATTACTCAACACTAAACAAAAACAACAAAAACATCTAAATAATCACAAGTAGGTTAATGATCTTAATCCTACACCAAGGTGTTTAAGTGTGAGAAGCTGACTTCACACCTAAGGTATTCTCATTACCCCTAATCAGAGGGAGGATGTGATGAGTTTACTAACCCATTGGTATAGGCTTAAGCTCATTAACTTATGACAAACTTTCAAAAGCAATAAAAGACTGAAAACACTCAAAAACAAACAATAATCGTCTCCTCCGGGATTCTTTTCTCATCTTATTCACTCATAAACGAGAACTTGCTTCTTCCGTCTAATGCAAGACAGTTAGCACCTGAGCCAGACAGGTCATACACTTGAGCATAGGCAAGCAAGCAGTTCACAAGTCAATTTATCTTTCAGTCTCTTTGGGTCGAACTACGGTGTTCTGACTTCCTCATTGCACGAGAGGATACGTAGGCATAACTTAACAGTTATCGAACAAAAGTCTCTGTATATCCCCCCTCCTTCCAGCATTATTCTTTTAGCCTCATTATCATGAGCATTTCACTCTTGTCCTTGCACTGACACTGTATATATTACACTTTACACTCCTTTTACACAGACACCTGTACATCTTTTTCCAGCTCTTTTATGCACAAATTGCACTGACACTACCCCTTTTAAACACAAATCTTTTAAGCGTGGATCCCGTCGAGTACGGCGGACAATCTGGATGCTAATACCTTCCCAGGTTGTAACCAACCCCCTTTCTCAGTCTCTCTGGTTCGCAACCGTCTTATCCATATCTTTCTAGGTCTATGCAGCATTACCTTTCCTTCGGGATAAGAATGCCTAGCTGGCGACTCTTTTCATTTCATCCTTTCGCCGACCGTTCGCGTCTGTACCTTATTTGAGCCAGTCTCATCTATTGGGAGCGACACCAACCATTTTCTATTAACTTGATTGATGACTAAAGCCGAATCACCAAAGATCTCGAGGTTCTTGATTCTCAAACCGATTGCTTCCTCGATCCCCATTATGCAGGCTTCGTACTCTGCGTCATTGTTAGTGCATTCGAATGTTAGCCGGGCAGTGAAGGGCATATGGATCCCTTCCAGCGAGATAATAACAGCACCTACTCCACTTCCGTTCATGTTAACGGCTCCATCAAACATCAAGCTCCATTTGGATTCGGGGTCTGGCTCCTCCTCCAGGAGTGGGTCTTCACAATCTTTCGACTTGAGGAACATGATGTCCTTATCCGGGAACCCGAACTTCATCTGCTGGTAATCCTCAATCGGCTGCTGGGCCAGATAATCCGACAATACACTTCCCTTAATAGATTTTTGTGAAGTGTATTGGATATCGTATTCTTTCAGAATCATTTGCCATCGGGCTACTCTTCCGGTTAGAGCTGGCTTTTCGAATATGTATTTTACGGGGTCCATTTTGGAAATCAATAGAGTGGTATGAGTCAGCATGTACTGTCTTAGTCGGCGAGAAAACCATGCCAAAGCGCAACAAGTTTTCTCGATCAGTGAGTATCGAGTCTCACAGTCGGTAAACGTTTTGCTAAGGTAATACATTGCAAGCTCTTTTCGACCAGATTCGTCCTGCTGACCCAATACGCAACCCATTGATCCCTCGAGCACTGTGAGGTACATAATCAAAGGTCTCCTTAGAACTGGAGGTATGAGAACCAGAGGTTCTTGCAGATACTCTTTAATTCGGTCGAAATCTAATTGGCAATCCTCATTCCAAGTGATGGTCTGATTCTTCTTCAGAAGTATTAAAATAGGTTCACACGTAGCTGTTAGGTGAGAGATGAACCGTGCAATGTAGTTCAACCTCCCTAAGAAGCCACATACTTCCTTCTCGGTTCTCGGCTCCGGCATCCCCTGAATTGCTTTCACTTTTGCAGGGTCGACCTCGATACCCCTTTCACTAACAATAAAGCCCAGCAGCTTTTCGGAGCGCACCTCGAATGTGCATTTGTTCGGGTTCAATCTCAATCTGAACTTTCGAAGCCAGTCAAATAGCTTGGCTAGGTTGACTTGATGTTCTTCTTCTATTTTTGACTTTGCGATCATGTCATCGACGTAGACCTCGATCTCGTGATGGATCATGTCGTGGAATAAAGTCACCATTTCCCGTTGGTATATAGCTCCAACATTTTTCAAACCAAACAAAATTACTTTGTAACAGAAGGTGCCCCATGGGGTAATGAAAGTAGTCTTCTCCATGTCATCTGGCGACATCTTGATCTGATTATAGCCTGAGAAGCCATCCTTGAAGGAAAACACAGAGAATTGGGCAGTGTTGTCAACTAGCACGTCAATATGTGGCAACAGGAAGTCATCTTTGGGGCTTACCCGATTCAGGTCCCGATAATCCACGCACATTCTGACTTTACCATCTTTTTTAGGAACTGGCACAATGTTTGCAACCCATGGAGGATAACTTGTCACGGCCAAGAATCCGATGTCAAACTACTTTTGCACCTTTTCTTTGATTTTGATGGTCATGTCGGGTCGAGTTCTCCTCAATTTATGTTTCACCGGTAGTAAATCTTCTTTGTGAGGCAGCTTGTGCACTACGATATTGGTGTCCAACCCTGGCATGTCCTAGTAAGACCAGGCAAATATGTCAACATATTCTCGGAGCATGGAAATCAAACGGATCTTGACAGATTCTTCCAATGCATCCCCGATCTTGACCTTTTTTTGTCCTCTTCAGTACCCATGTTCACCACTTCAATGGCCTCTTTATGTGGTTGAATCACCCTCTCCTCTTACTTGAGCATTATGGCTAATTCTTCGGGTAATTCACAATCTTCTTCACCTTCCTCGTTGGCCATGTAAATTGGATTGTCGAAGTCATATTGATCCATAGTAGGGTCGTCACTGATGAGACCCGATGGGGTACATCTGCATGAATAATGATTCATGCTAGATTTAGAAAGAGTGGGAGACATGGGAAAACATTGCCATTTATTTTATTTTTTTTAAACAAAAATAAAATGAAAGACAAGGAAAACCATGAATGAATGTCAAAACGTCCACTTTATTGATGATGAAGATGTTATTGAATTATGAAATGATGAACCCTTACAATGAGCTACTATGCCCCCTGGCAAGGCATAGAGCTTTCATACAAAAGAATAGAAACACACGGCTATTACTCTTCTGGTTGAGTGACAGAGATGATTGCTTCGGCCGACCAGTTACTGAGTTTTACACCCGAGACACAAGGCTTTATCCACTCGTCCAGTTCACAATCACTATCAACCGTTTCATCTTGCACTGCACAGATGCTACCATGATCAAACCACCCTACACTAGTGAAGGTAATCGGGCCTTTCCGACCTCAAGAGCTATGATCTGGCATCGACTGGCCAGGATGGTAGCCAACCCCAAACATATCCTTCTTCTCTGAGACTTCAATCATTTTGCCCCAGCCCTTATTCGTAACGAATTCCACAACCTCCAAGGCTTGCTTTTAGGATGCTATGGATGCTCCTTTCTTCTTATCCTCTGACAAGGCAGCTGATGACGATGTACCCTCAGTTCTGACAGGCTCGAAGGCTTTAGAAGGAGTCTCAATGATCTATTCGTCCATATTTACATATTTGAACAAAGCCAGTTAACTAATGAAGATGTCCTCTTCCCCGCACACTGTAATGATCTGTCCTTCCCAGACAAATTTGAGCTTCTGGTGGAGGATTGAAGACACAACCCCTACTGCATGTACTCAGGGTCGTCCCAGTAAACAACTGTGTGCTGGTTGGATGTCTATAACATAAAAGGTAGCATTGAAAACCTGTGGTCCTACCTTGATTGGTAGTTCCACCTCTCCAAAGACATATCTTTTTGAGCCATCAAATGCACAGACCACCAAGTCGCTCGACCTAAGCACAACCCCGTTATAGTCCAACTTGATCAGTGCTTTCTTCGGAAGCACATTCAGAGACGATCCTGTATCCACAAGTACATGAGAGAGCACAACTCCTTTACATTCCATAGAGATGTGTAGAGCTTGTTTATTGATGCGTCCCTCAGGGTTCAAATCTATAAATGTAAACTCCAAACCATGGCTGGCATTCACACTTGACACCACCGTCTCAAGCTGGTTTACTGATATGTCCTGTGGCACGTAGGCATTGTTCAAAATCTTCAGCAGAGCTTTCCTGTGTGAGTCTGAACACATCAACAAGGACAAGATTGAAATCTTGGAGGGAGTTTGCTGCAAGTGATCAACTATTTTGTAATCGCTCTTTTTAATGATCCTAAAAATTCTTCTGCTTCCTTGTCAAAGGTGATATCAGGACCCAGAGTTGGCGCCGGAGCATCACTTGTCACAGGCTGCTTGCCCCTGGCTCTGGCTTGAGCCTATGCGTTGTCCTTTGGTGGCACCACACTATTTCGTAGCGTTTCAGGCGCGAATAGTCTCCCGCTCGTTGTGAACCCTCCAACTCCAACATTTTCAACTTGGTGCTGAGCTGAGATGGATGAGGTCAAATCCTGCTTCTGACCATTATAATAAACTTCCGCCCCATAGGACCATGGGACTTCTCTTTCTCTTTGGTACGAAATTGGTCCAGGAGTAGTGAACGTCACAGGTGCCACCTTTGTTGGTGCTGGAACCTGTACCAGAATATAGTAGATACTCACAGTCGAGACTTAGTCCTCCTTCACGATTCTGTCAAATTGAATACTGCCCTCATCCATCATTCTTTGTATCCCCGATCTCAATCGGGCACAACCATCAACGAAATTATCACAATCTGAATAGCCCTCTTCGCAGCCCGGAAATATATCCTTCTTGGCGAGGCAACTCTTCACGGCCAACAAAGAAGTCTTCAAAGCGTTGACATTGTACACCAGATTCAAGCCTTCCCCACTATCAATGGCTCATACGGTCATTCCATGCAGAGGAATGGGGTTCTGCAATACATTCGGAGTTGGAGCGAAATTGATTGCCTTGGAGTTTATCAAATCCTGCACCTTATGTTTAAGGGCTTTGCAATTTTCCATACTGTGGCCTATAGCTCCGGAATGGAACTCACAGTGGGCGTTAGCATCATAGCCCTCAGGAATCTACCCTGACCTCGGAGGCTGCATGGTTCTCAACTGAATTATTTGAAGTTGAAGAAGATTTTGAAAAATCTGGGAATAAGACATCGGTGGCGTCTCAAGATGCCTATCCTTTGGTCTGGGGGGATAGTATTGACGAGGAGCTCTCTGCTGCTGGTAGTTCTGCTGACGCTGTTGCTGCAGTTGCTGAACCTGTTGCAAATTTGCGGGAGCAGAAATGGTTATAGGAGTTGCGTGATGATAGGAGTTCTGATTCCCCCTCTTCCTTTGGGTGTACAAGGCCCCGACTTCACCTTCTCTTCTCTTTGTAAAATATTTCTTGGCCCCAGAAGTCGACACTCCGCTACTATGAATTTTCCCTTGCTTCATCCAACTTTCAATTCTCTCACCAGTTAGGATGATATTAGAAAAACCACTAGATGAACAGCCTGCCAATCTTTCCATGAAGTTCCCAGGGAGGGTATCCATGAAGAGGTAAACCATTTCTCTCTCTAGCAGTAGGGGTTGAACTCTAGCTGTGACTTCACGCCACCTCTGTGCATATTCCTTGAAGCTTTCAGAGTTCTTTTGAGACAAACTTTGCAGTTGGGTCCGACTTGGGGCCATGTCAATATTATATTGGTACTTCTTGAGGAAAGTCTCCCTAAGCTCTTTACAATTGTGAACAACAGTCCTCTCCAATTTCATGTACCATTCAAGTGAGCCCCCAGACAGGCTGTCCTGGAAATAGTACATCCAAAGCTTCTCATCTTTAGTGTGCGCAACAATCTTGCGGTAAAAAGTTTGCAAGTGAGTTTTTGGGCAAGAATTGTCGTTGTATTTTTGGAAGCTTGGAGGCTTAAACTTTGGAGGGATGACCACCCCTTGGACCAGGCTCATGTCAGAAACGTCAATTCCTAGAGTATCCCTGCATTCCAAAGCTCTAACTTTCTCAGCCAACATTTGAAAGTCTTGATTATTAACTCCGGTACCGAACCCCATGTCTTTATTGACCAAGGTGAACTGATCTTCTTGACGGTCCTCCACCTGAACAAGAATAAGGCCACCACCCTCTAGAGTTGGAGGTTTGTTACCTATTGGTGGAATAACAGTATTGTTGATTGGATTGCCTTGAGAATCCAAAGTGACAACTGAAGGATCCGCCTGTGGTGGATCTAGTATGAGAATAGTAGCTCTTAGCTCCTTCTGCCCCTGGGCCATGCCCTGTATCATAGTCATAAACTCGGTCATCCTGGTGCGGAACTCATTCAGATCATTCTGTACAGTATCCATGATGTTTCTCTGGTTGCGGCGAGTAGCGTACCGGTGCAGAGGAGTGTCGTGTCGGAGGAGACGAGTCTTTGAGGCTCTTGCAATCTTTCCTGAATAAATAGATTAGTTAAGAAATCCGGATAACCTGCAAAAGAAAAAATATAAATGATATGATTGCATGCAATGCTGTGTTCTTTTCACGCTCAAGATTTTTACATCCCCATTCCGATATTTAGAGAATTCAGATATCTTTTGAACATTCAGATTTTTAGGGAGGAAGACCCCGCATGAAGCTAAAACCAGATAATTGTGGAGAAGTGGTTCTTAAAACCCCGTGCCAGCGCAAGGATAACACTAGAGATTCCAACCAAGTCAAATATCATAAACTGAAATCTGAAGATAACAATTTCCCTGAAGGGTTCCAATTCATACATCAAGAGAAATTAGCAAAGCACAGAGTAAAGAGGAATCCCACAACAAGCCTGTGGGTAGTCCTGGTACAAGCAAATGAAACTAGGCCCTAGGAAATTCCATGTCCTTTAGCCTCCAACTGAGACGCTTGACCACCTGGAATAATTGAGCTATGTCTGAATGACCCAGATCCTGGATGAGCTTCTGAATAAGGAGATCCCTCTGATTAAAGGAAGCATGTAGTTCATTGATCTGCTGCAGGAACACCTCTTCATTCTCTTTACTAGGACTTGGCTCAGTCTTGACTTTCTTGACTTTTCTTGACATCAGCCCGGAGCTTCAGCTCTTCTACCTCTTTCTGGATATCTTCAACCGCTTGCTGACCTTTTGCTATCTTCTGAAGGTAATCTCTATGCTGCTCGTAGGCTTTTTGAAGTAGCTCTCCCTGTTCGGCCAGGAGCTCTTGAAGGTTCTTGATCTTCAGCTTGTATTTAGCCTCTACCTCATTTTTCTTTCTCAGATTAACATCCCATCTTTCTTGCCAAAGGGTCACATATTCGTTAGCCTCATCAAAAGACTTCTTGTCCTTTCGGCGCCGACTCGCCTCGTGGGTTTCAAATAACCTCCTCTTCTTGAAGTAGAGCTCCCTTTCTTCGAAGTCCTTTTGCTTGAGCTGGACTATCTCTTCAGCTTGATGAATTCTTTCCTCCAGCTTCTTGTTGTGGATCATCAGCTTCTGACAAGCATTGTTGGCCTCCATATTTTCAGCTCTAAGTTGTTAGACCAAAGCCTCCAACTCTTGATAATCCTTTAAAGGCACAGTGGCTTCTGGTTCAACCCCTGGAGGTGGAACTAGTGTAGAGAATCAGATCAAAACCACTTGAGCTTTCTCTCTTATCCAAGCTTCATTTTCGGGAAACATCTGATTGTTGCTTTTGCCCAAGTGTGCTATACATTTTCTTTTGATAAGTTTCTAGGCACCTGCGGCTTCTCGAACCAAAGGAAGATTATCCTTTACATGGAAGTAGAAAGTCTGGACCAACTCTGATTCTTTAGGAACATCTTTGAGTGCATATCCCAACCGCCTACTTAAAAGAATAGGGTTGTAACTGATTCCCCCTACCACTCCTAAGAGTGGAACATTGGGGTAACCTCCGCAGCTGGAGATGAAGTCCTTCCCTTTTAACTTCAAGGTAAACCACCTAATATCCTTAGCAGACAACGTGCTTAGTTTCTGGGCCCAGATCAATTTGGGATTAGTAAAAGCTTCGGTGATGGGTAGGTGTCTCATAAACCATTTTTAGAATAGAGGAGTACAACACCTGACTATACCACCCCGCTTCTTCTCATTTTTGTAATGCACTAAATAGTACAAGTCACATAAGAGAGTGGGCACATGATTCTTCAGCACAAACAAATGGATGGTATTCATATCCACAAATTTGTCCATGTCAACAAACATGATGATCCCATAGATGGATAAGGCCAAGATAGCGCAAACTAAATCCCACCGAGCAGCCACAACAAGTTCTCTAACTCTTCCAGCCAGAAAGTCAAGAGAAAATCCAAGAACCTCGACTTTGGTAGCAGTCAAGTTAGCCTCCACTTTAGATGAGCTCAAATAAAGAGCTTTGGCAATGTCAAGATAAGCTGGTCTGGTCATCTCTGAGTTGAAAGGGACCTGGTCTTTGAGCGGGACACCCAAAATCACAACATACTCCTTAAGCATAGGGCCTAACTGGAAGTCAGGAAAAGTGAAGCATCGGAGCCTAGGATCGTAGTACTGTAACAAGGTATGAATCACACTCCTTTGAGAACTATCCAGGTTGACTACCAGATCCAGAATATCACCATATCTCTCTTTGAAGTATCCCACATGACTCGGGTAATAAGAGACGCCATCTGGTTAAGAAGATCCACTTTGGTATCAAAGAACTTGTAGTGCATATTCTTCTTCCTGATATCTTCCATTTCTGAAGCAGAAGTCTGACAGGGAACCGAGATTAGTATCAACCCTGAGAAATGAAAAAGAAAACAAATGATTAATAATGCGATGATGCTTATGCAAGGCATGTGATCAGTGACGTGTCTGTGATGTGCAAATCAAATAATCAAGTGTTTGTGAAAGTTCACAATGGCAATCACAGTAACAGTTTCTTTGAATAGAAATCTCGGATCTCAGAACCAATGGAACACAGATCCAGACCACAATACTGAACAATACTGGAAAAATTGGTATGTTGGAAGTTTTAGGGTTCCTGCAAACCTGTAAACCCCTCTCATCTCACGGGTGTTCTACTCGGGTCAACATCACGGACTCTCAAAGCCGAATAGCAATAATACATTCACCATTCCCGATAAATGGCTCATGACTAAATCAGGGAATCGGGTTGGCATTATGTATTACTTAGGGAGGTCTCAATTGAGTCCGAGAAAACAATCATCCCTCATAAGTCCCCAGCTTCATGCACTAAATCGAGAAACAATAGTACATTCAGCCCTCTGGATACAATACTATCTTCATACAAACAATTTGCTTTAACTGAGTTCCTATGAGAGAACCAGGCCATCCTATGCGAGTTCTCAGTGGGCCCTCGGATGCGAGTGGATTTGCCAACAAATGTGGTCTGCCACTGTCATCACTAGAGAGGTTTGCTTCCACTATGGTCCTCAATGATCAGTCACCAGATGCACATAACTATCGAGGTCGTACCCTGAAGTGGGAGAAATTCCCACACAGAATAGTCCTAAGACGATCGCAATCTGGGTGTGGAACACATCGTCACTCATCATGGTGAAATACCATGAGAGTACAATGTATATCCACGCTAGTCCTAGGGTGCACTTGAGCCGGGTAATTATCTTATCTCACAGTCACTCCCACACACAGAAAAAACCAAACCAACACAGACAGTCCAGTATATATGATGCATGGAAAATAAATACTGAAAGCAGTAAATAAATGCTGTAAAGTAAAAACTACAAATAACAGTAAATAAACACATAGCAACACACAGATAAACACCCAACAAAACAGAAACAAATAAGCGCTAGGATTGACTCTCAAAGGGGAAACCAGAGATTCTGGGTTCGTCCCCAGTAGAGTCGCCAACTGTCGCTCCCGGGATTTTCATCCTAGTACAAACGTGAAAGTGGCGCAGAAAAGGTAGAGTCGCCAGCCAGACATTTTTATCCCGAATGGATGGGAAAGGTAATGCTGCACAAACCTAAGGAAGAAGGAAAGGACAAGTTCCTGCGAACTAGTGATTCTGGGTCCGGGACTCGGTTACGACCTAGGAAGGTATTAGTACCCCAGATCGTCCGCCGTACCCGACGGGATCCACGCTTTTTAGTCTGTTTCAAAGGGTGAGAAATAAAATTGTTGCTGAATAAAAACCACTAACTGGAAGGGAAATGAGAAAGGAAATTGGAAAAGAGATCGAAAAGGAAGGGGGGAAATGTAGGGAAAATAAAGAGTGTGCTCGAACGGGCCCTACCCCGCTGCCTACGTACCTCATCGGGAAAATGAGGATCAGAGTCGACCTAGTTCGCCTAACTAATGAGGGAACCTTTTTGTGTTTTTATAGCTTGAACTTCTTATACCTATGCTCAGGTGTTGCAGGATTGCCTTGAAGGACTGTGTTACCGTCTTGCAAAGTGGTAAGTCGAAGCGAGTTCGCGTTGAGAGTGAGTGAGGTGAGAAAATAAATCCCGAAGGAAAAGACGAGTGTTATTTGTTTACTGTCTTTTAAAGAAGTGTTTTCTGAGTTTGTTGTTTGTGAAACATTCTCATACTAAGACTTATTCATCGTGGTAGATGCCTTACACCTCGCCCCGAGATGGGATGCGCATAAGTAACCCACGACAAAGTCTCATGGCGTACGAGAAAGCTCAACCTTTATTAGGTGCTTTTTACTTTTCTTTTGAGATGAGAAAGAAAGCAAAGCGAACCAAAGGTAAAAGTCTAAAGGGAGACTAGTGGTCCTAAGTTTTGTCATGCATGGATGAGCCTATGTTATTGTGGCTTTCTAATCCTAATGAGAAAAGGAAAAGAGAAAGGGGACTTAGAAAGCAACTTACTTCCTAAGGAAGCTAAGTTGTTTCTAAAAGGGATTATCATGGAATTGTACAAACTAAACAAGATGCTAAAGTAAACACACTTTGAAAGCGTAAATAATTTAAAAGGAAAAAGTTGTGTGAACTTACCTCCACCTCCCTACAAAACAAAGGTTAGTAGGATAAAACATAATAAGAATGAATGTAAACAAGTACCAAACAAACCAAATTCATCTAGGACTAAATCTAGACTAAATCTTAAGTCTAAGGGACCTAAAAAATATGCCAAGCAAAAATCCATCAGCTACTACAACTCCTATAACATAAAAAGCTACTAAATGCAATGCAAAATGCAAACAACCTATTACAGCTACCAAACAACATTTAAAATAGGTGTAAAAGATCAAAACAAAATGAATGCAACATGTTTTTACAACTCCTATTTCATAATGCAACTATGAAAACCAGGCAGATTTCAATTATTTTTATACGCACAAAACAACGAATTTTGATGCAAATTATTGAATGCAAAGATAAACAAATTATGAAATAACATGCAATGGATTATTAAATATGAAATGCAACATCATCACGCAATTAATGGAGGCAAATTAGATGAATTTTGTGATTTTTAACATTTATGCAATTTTCAACATGCACATGATTTGATCAAACACGAACAGATTTCAAATGCAATGCAAACAAACAGAGAAGTGTACACATATTAACATGCTATGAGGTGATGCTAAGTCATACAAACAATGGTCACTAAGTGATATGAACATATATGCAACATTTATGCACAAAAACGAAAACTAACGAAACACATGTCGAAAGCTACCAAAACTATATGAACTTGTGCTAAATCAGCTCCTAAAAATTCCCTAAAATCATTATCTATCAACCTATGATGATAAAAGGATGAGTGATGCATAAACATGCAATGAAATAATTCAAAATGGTCTGTCAGCACAACTTTAACCGGTTAACGCCCTGGGTTAACCGGTTAACGGCTTTAAAAAACAAATCCAGGGGCAAAAACAACATGTTAACCGGTTAACCCAGGGCGTTAACCGGTTAACACTGAACCATAATTGAAAAATAAGTGGGAAAAAGCACTTATAACCATTAATCTACTTCCAAAAGCTCCTAATACATCCATGAACATGCTAGCATGAAATTGCTACCTAAATGTGGCCTTCTAACACTTATTAGCACTAAGAATAAGCTACGATTCCAGCTACTAACGGTTAAATCGAACAAAGAAACCACAATCGCAATCAAATAATCAATGAATCAAAGAATTCCTTACGGAGAGATGAAGAGAAATAAATTAAATTAAGAAGCGATTTCAGATCCACCAACCTACAAAGCGAAGGCTTGCTTTGGTGATTCTTGCGAGTTTATCGATGCACAAACGAAGAGAATACAAAAAATTCCAAGCTTCAATCCGCGAGAATGAAAAATAAATGAAATTGATGAAGATCTTGATGAACAACCACAGAAGCACTTCCAAGATGAAGAATCAGCCCCAAACAATAACAATTACTCCAATTAATCTTCAATAAACCATGGAATAAATGTTAGAATGAATGTTTAGCTTCAAGTTCTTCAAGCTTCAATGACAAACTTGAAGAAATTATGATGAAGAAGCTTTGGTGAATTTGGAAAATGGAGAGAAAAAGTGAGAGAATTGAGATGAAAAATGAGATGAAATTGTGAAAATGGTTGAAGTTGTGAGGTTTGGAGTGAAGTGAGCTTATATAGAAGCTAGGTTTGGCATGAGACTTGGGCTAGGATGTGGCTTTGGCATTGGGTTTGGAGAGTGAGGTTAGGAGCTAGCTTAGGAGTTAGTTAAAGTTGGTTAGAGTTTCTAGAATATTCCTTGAATATTCCTTGGAACATGGTAGAAGAGTCTAGAAAGTGGTGGAAACTTCAATGGTAATGTGAAATGGGAAGCAAAGTGGAAAGTGGAAAGGAAGAGTGAAGCATCAACTAATTTTTGAAATATTTGCCCAAGTTTCGCCACTGTTAACTGGTTAACCCCTGGCGTTAAACGGTTAACGGAAGAAAAAATTGAATTTTCCCCTTTTGGTGGGAAACCCTTAGAATGCATCTCGATCGTCCGTTCTGAGCCAGATTCAACCTTGGGTTCTGATATTTGATTTTTGCCTCTGAATAAACCCTGATCACATGCCTTGCACGTTAACCAATGCTACATGAATTATTTTATTTTTTTATGATTTTATTTATGCAATGTATGGGTGGATATGCAATGCGACGCGCTAAATGCCATGAAAATTGAGAGGGCAAATTTTGGGGTAGTACACATGCCATATAACATAGGTGTATTTTTATGTCAGAGCCGATCCGCACACCATGTTGGCTTGGATTGGCACAAGTTGAAAGTTGAAGGCTTATGCCTTGATGCCTCGGTAAATTGGCAATTTTAAGTTGGGAGTTTTTCTCCGAATGGTACCACATGCATAACATAGTCGAGTCGCATTAGGTTGCATTTTTCAAGTCGTTGTTGATTGTTGTTTGGTGGTTGATGTGAAGTTGTGATAATTGTATGATTTAAATCTATGTATTATTTATCATACTTCATTTATAAAATTTGATATATCACCCTTCTGTTTGAATGTTGTCCCCATGTTGGCAACGTGCAGGTAATCAAGAGGAGTAACCGGTTACCTTTAATTCGAGTCGGTGGTTGTTGCTCTGATACGTAGCACTCGGGGGGGATGACGTGTGTCTTGTTTTTCTTAATTACTTTTAAATGATGAATTTTTAAGTTGATTTTCCAAAGTGTAATTTGTTGTTTATTTTAAAATTGATTTATGATGGGTAAAGACGCTATAATTTTGAATATTGAATCCACTGCGTAATATTTAATAAAGTTGAATTACTTTGAAGACTATATGATTATTTATGAGTTCTTATTGAATGTGATGTATCTTTCTCGATTATTTGTTATGTTATTAATTCTAAAGTTGAAAATGTGATATCCCTTTTAAGTTGGAAATTTTATAACTCTGATTTTAATATAATCATCGGGTAGAAAATGGGTTGTTACAACTGGCTTTAATTTTGACTACCTTACCCATGTTGATAGGGAGATGGTTCAACTTGGATGAATTCAAAGTCACAAGCTTGTGTACCATGATCATGTTAGATTGGGGGAAGACATCGAGATAGATAATCATTTGAGTAAGTTTATGATCACATGGGTCCTTATTTAATGATTATTCATTTGTTGGGTTACTTATATTTTAATTATAACTGATCGTACCTAGAGATCAGGATCCGATGTGGTCGCGTTGAACGTGGATGAGCACGGTTGATGATGGAGAAGAAAAGGGGTGTACCTGCAAAGGCACTTCGATGCTAAAGTCAGAGAGTGAGCAACGAGTGAGCAAGTACAAGATTTTGGGTCAAGATTTGAATACCTGACCCTCTCAAATGAGAGAGTTTATATATTGGTCCAAGAGGATGGTTATTGGCCCAAATTGTTGGGCACAGATCGCGGATCCCGTAATACCCATTGGTGGTTAGGAACTAGCCGTTAGGGCAAGAATGTATCTGCTCGACTTATCCTGGGTCAGATGGCCTTAGCACCGAGCAAGGGGTCCGCCGAGCAGTCGATCCTCAAGATTCCGAGCATCGTGGTGGGGTCATTGGGCCGTTGGGCCGCGAGATAGATAGGGTCTATTTCTGATAATTGGGTCAGTCCGGAACAGGAGCCCCCCTAGTCGTTGCTTCTGGTCGAAGAAGTGATGACTTAATGGTGGTTTCTTGCTCGGGAATATCTGTGACCAGCTGGTGGGTTGGTTATTCGAGCATTTTCCACGGAGAGGCAAAGGAGCTCGGTGTAACACCCCAAAATTTGCCCTCATATTTATTACCATCTATCTTCCATTAGGTCATCTATAAAATGTCATGCAGTCATTAGGCATATGCTTGTTATTTAGGTCAGAAGCTTGAAGAATCAGGGTTTTGCAGTGCCCTGTGATATATCTCCTCATGCGCGGTTCATTGGGAAATACGAAGATCAATGATTATGGTTTGTCTCCTGTGTGTATGCTTATCAGGTGGATTCTCAAGATTTGGCCATCGCAACAATCAACGGTATTATTCTTCGATAATCACCATCAACATTTGATTAGGGTTTATTTCCCTGGCCATTTGGCCATCAAGAGTTTCCTTATGAAGTATGGCACTAGGGCGTCTGTCACTCAATGGATTCCATCATTGTGTGATTTTTTGTTGTTATCATGAAAGTTTGATACGGATTAGAGAGTTGCATGGAAGACATGGCTCTTATAAAAGTTAACTTGGATTTATGGATTTCAGTGCAGTTAGAAGTGTTCATGTGGTTTGTTTGAGTTCAAGTTATCAAGGCAAATAATACATCATTTTTTTTTCTATCCATTTTTTCTCTCTCTCTCTCTCTCAAACCATATCCATATCCATTTATAAACTTCTTTTCTTCTCTTATCCATTTTTAAATGCAATCCATAAACCTTCTCTTTTAGAAATTTGGTTCATATCCATTTTTCTCTAGATTCATATCCGTTACCAAAATCAATTTTGTTTCTGAAACTATAATTCAAAACCCAAAATCACTATTCTTTTAAACCATTTGAATCCAATATCATTTTATAGAAAAAGAGAAAAAACTAATTTTTTGTTGTTAAACCAGGTCAATCCATTTGTTTTAATCCATATCTTCTAAAACTTTGTTTTCAAAATAACCAAGTCCCTTAGGGTACTTAGCAGTAAAAAAGGGTAAGAAAACAAAACAGAACACATTTTGGGTGGTGATTTCTCAAAACAAAAATGGCATCATCAATGTTATCTTCTCTTTCCTCGATCGTGTTGCCGCAAACTTGGAAACTCCTTTGCAATTTCCCAACAAAACTGGGTTTATGATTTTCACTCAACAGAAATTGAAGAAAACTTGAAAGGTTAAACTAGAGGAAAACATTGTTGGTGTTGGAAATAGAGGGGATCTTCCTGATGAGAGGTTTGGTTTTTTCTTCCAGAAATTTATCTTTCCAAGTGGCAAGGCTCAACTCATAACTCCTAATGTACTCAAGGAAATGTATAGAGACGAAGGAACTAAGGCTGAAAAGTAATGAGTAAAAGAAGAGGCACATCAACTTGCTACTATAATTTTTCTTGAATATGCTGAGGCTTTCAAGTTAGAGCTTCATCGAATTTATTCCCAAATTCTAAAAATATATAGCAGGGTAATAGGAAGTCCACTGGAGATAAAAAACCATTGTGATGTTCATTTATAAAATCCATAAAACAAGAACTCACAAAAAAATCAACAATTGATACTCATCATAGAGTTACACCAGGAGAAAAATCAATAACCAAATCTCAGTTACAATTCTAACCGAAATCCCAACAAACTTCTAAACAACTTCCAACTGAATTCAACTGGAAATCCCCATTGAGTCCTTCAGTTTATCTACTATAAGAACACATTGCCATCATCGACAAGCCCTCTCAATTTTTCTGCAAATCTTCTTCTTCAATCCCTATTTGACTCCTGACCATTTCCTCCATTTTTCTTCGGATTCTTCCGTTTCCGTTTCATCATCATCTCCACCTCATAACCTTCTCAAGAGGAAAAAAATCCCTACTAGCTTCAACCTCATTCATCTCATTCTTCCTAGCATTCCCTCTTCACCCTCATTCATTTTCCCTCACTCTTCGGCTATCGTCTTCGACTTTCGTTCATCTTCCCTTAATCTTCATCTCCAATCTTCATTCACCATCAACGTTCTCACCAACAACCTGCAAAAGCAATCAAAAAGCAGTTTGCAGAGTCAACAACTTACAATGATGATCTCGAATTCAAAACACAAAGATTAGAGCAAAGGCAATACGTACGTGAACAAAGAATTATGGAAAAAGGGAGAATCTGCAGAACTCCTCTCAACTCTTTCTCATTGACCTTCATCCTCAACACATCTCCATAACTTTCAGCCATCATCAAGATCGGCAGCGATCAATGTTCATCAACCCGCACCGGAACTGGCCAGTTCAAGAATTGCCAATAATCAGGACTGCGAAAAATCAATCGTAACGGTTCAACCAAAGTAAGTCGAGATTTACCGAAAAGGGGGCGGAGCCGGAACACGTACATGAACCGAATCATTCATCTTCATGGTTTGCACGTCACCTAATGTACATCAACGTCGATCATCACCAATGGTTCGTCTCCATCCCGCGGCTTCATCACGAAACGAGTAGGGCGTTGTTGTCGGCATTATCGTCGCGTAACCTTCAATAACCCGCACAGATTACGCAAGCGATCCGGATCTTCAAAATCAATCTCCACCATCTCGATTGAAGGTACGATAACCTCCATTTGTGTTCGATTCACCCTTGTATTCGGGAATCTATTGATTCGAAGAATGAGAGAAGACCTAGGTTAAGTTGTTAGGGATTTGAGATGAGGAGAGAGGTTTAATGGAGTTTAGTGTTTAGGTTTGGGGGTTTTGGTTGTCCAGGGAAGAAATCGCCGCCGCCGTTAGGGTTGACGAACGGTGGATATTGAGAAGAATGGAAGATGTTGGCTCGGAAGAGGAGGAGGGAGGTGTTGTAGGTTTATGTTATGGTCGCATGAGGGAAAGAAGGGGATGACGGAGAAGATGGTGGTGAGGCAGAAGCTGCGGCGGCCATTAGGGTTTGTGGAAGAGAAGCTAAGAGGCGTGAGAGAGAGAGAGAGACGAAGGGTGGAGCTGAAGAGAGGTTTTCGTCAGTGATGATTTGTTCCTTTTCTTCTCTTTTAATTATAATATAATTGTTATTTTTATTATTTTTAATTAAATCTGGGAGATTAGATCTTAATTAGGAGATAAAGGTTATTTAATTACAATAATTAACCGTTAAAAGTTGTGGAGAACCCTGATAATCGTGAAGTATCCTCCACCGCCCTTGAGTGTCTTTGATGATAAGGTTTGGCTTTTGGGTCCAATCCGGCGGTGACACTTGTCACCGTCCGGTTGGACCACCAAATTTCAATCCTGCGTGTGCATCTTATCCATCCTCTCCCATAACATGCACATTTGGGCCCTGCGAATTTCTATTCCCACCCCTCCATGTTAAGCCCATATGTCTTTTTAACTAAAGAATATTTCTTTTCTCACCTTCCTCTATTTTCATTCTTTTTTATTTCTATTTTATATAGTTTCAAATTTAATTCACAAAAAATATTAAAAAGCATAAGAAAAATCCTCAAAAATTAGGATAGAATATTAATTCAATTTAGAACTTTTCCCAATTTTTACTTTCTGAATTCTTGCATTTTTCAATTTAAATTCGATTTTACATTTTAATTGATTTACATTGAATTCCTTCATGAACACATAAATTTGTACAATTTATTTCTGCCACTTCATGTAACATTTTTGGCCCATTATTTTTGCTATGATTAGAGGACAAAATAAAGTACCTAGGATACTTTTTGTGTATTTTTTAGGGCATTTTTTCTACTGTTTTGGTAGTGTGGATTGTACAAAATTGTGATTAAACCTTAGTTAGATTTAGAGGACCATTTACCATAGTTAAGATTATAATTTTTAAGAGATTTTTTAACATAGTGTTGTAATCAGGTTAGAGACCATAGGGAATTAATTTCACATTTTTCCCATGACTTTTGATATTTTTTTCATTTTAATTCATTCCATCATATTATGTATATTCATGATTCATGCCATTCACTAACTATTCTCTTTTTGTGCAAGGTATGTTTTCAAGGATTGGATTATGGACTTGGATATTTTTGTGCCTCAATTATGTTTGTGTACTTTGTGATGTAATAGCGTAATGCTTGTATGCTTTTATAATCTCCATAATTAGGATAGAAAAGATAAAACAAATCGTTAGAAAACCAAAATCTCAAAAGTAAATAAAAGGCTCGATCCAACGTCGAGTAAGTTTTCAAATAAATAAAGTTGCATGTGACTTTAGGATTCCTCGATTACCATCGTTCCACTCCATTCAACCAAAAGCAGGCCTTGTATGTTTCACACCATAAGTCGTGCGTCTTAGCACCACGCAATCGACCCACCCGATCCATTGTTTCACCCCATTTACATTTCATTCACGTTTTTACCTACCATGACTTAGGAGGACCATATTGTTCACTATTAACTCTTGTATTCTCATTTGTAGTTTAATATCTCTTAGGTAGATTTAATTTCAAACCTCACTAACCATAGGTCACCATTAAATTCAACTAATGTAGGGTAAGTCTAGTTTCCCTTAGAATTTTTCCTTTTATAACTTGAGTCTCACTTCTATTCTTAAAAGAAAATCAAAAACACTTAATAAAGGAAAAGGTGTACAATGCGCCATGAGCCTTAAGCTATGCGGGAAATGACTAGTGGAGGTCTCCTTCACTCTTTTAGGATGCTTTACAAACGTTCCATTGGGGGCGACCTTGGAAAGTATTCGCTCCTGTGTCATAGTCTTTAGTGTTGTACATTCAATAAACACAAATTTAAAAACACTTCTTATAAAAGATAACAAACCAAGAAATCACGTCTTCTCATTTCATTTCATACTCTTTGCGGACGAACATGACTTGTCTCGACAGTTCAAACAGCGACACGGTAAACACCCTCGAGTCAGAGCCGGTAACACCTGAGCTAGAACTATGACAACGTCATCCTAAAAATCACAAACGAGTGTAAGCCTTAGTTAGACGAACTACGGCGTCTCTGATCCTCATTTATCCCGATGAGGTACGTAGGCAGTGGGGTAGGGCCCATTCGAGCACAATTTTCTTGTTCCCTACATTTTCCCCTTTTATTCCCATTTTGTCGATTCCATTTCTTTTCTCATTTCCATTTCACTCCAGATAGCTATTCTTTCATTCGAACAGCATATTATTTCTCACCCTTTGAAAACAGACTTATAAGTGTGGATCCCGTCGAGTACGACGGACGGATTGGGGTGCTAATACCTTCTCAATTCGTAACCGACTCCCGTATCCAGATCTTTGGTTCGCAAGGCCTCGTCCTTTTCCTTCTTCCTTAGGTTTGTGCAACATTACCTTTCCCATTCCTTTGGGATAAAAATGTCTGGCTGGCGACTCTACCTTTTCCGCGCCACTTTCGCGTTTGTACTAGGATGAAAATCCCGGGAGCGACACTCGGCGGGCGAGCAACCCATCGGTTGGTCTGTGCAATGGAAGAGGGAAAGAAAATGTGACGTGTCTTAATATTTGTGCCAATTTAATGTTCTGACGGCTAGCCTATTGTAGGATCATGATTTCGACACCATGAGTTTAAGATATAAAGTCATTTTTTGCTGAAGAGATAATCATCAGATAAGGGAAAGAAGAAATGAAGATATTCAGAAGTTGTTGACAAGGCTAAATACTCAAGTATTTCGACAGGAGTACAAATAATGTTATGGCAAACAAAGTTTGGAAACCTTTTTATAATTTAGCATTTGACAAGATAGCTATGTTTTTCGACACTTCGACAGAAGAAAAGTTTTTGGCAGAAGCATTGGTTTATGAGGTTTGAGGAGTTTGTCTTCTTCGACATTTCGACAAACGAAGAGATGTAGCACTTCGTCACAAAAGAGAAGAATTCAAAATTAAAAGTTGCAACCTTTGGCAGTTGGACACGTGGAAGTTTCAGAAAAGAAAATTGCATGCAGGTTGACAATTGTCATTTAGTTAGAATTTTCCCGTTCTAGGCAGTTATTTTGTTTGTATATAAATAGGGTAGTTTGTTGTAGAATGCGTGTGTGAAAAACTTATACAATAATCCTGTAAAATACTCTAAGTACCCAGTGTGAGAGAAATGAGTCTGATATTTGGAACAATGTATGTGTTGAACACCATTTTCTTCCAAGTTATTTAAATTATTAGTTTTGTTTTATCAAATTACTTTACTTTCAGTCTCTTTACTTTCCTGCAAATTTTATATCCTTTTTGCCATTTTTCTTACTTTTGTTCAACTTTCATTTTATTTTACTTTTACATTTAAAACATTCAACATTGTTACATCATTAACAAGACAAACCACAAACAATTAACAACACTAAGAGTAGTTCGACAACCAATTGCACATGTATCCTAGGACTTGTTTGGTTGGTCCTGCAAGTAACCCAGTTTTCTAAGAAAGTGGTTAACCAGAGGTTGTTCGTCAGAAATCACAGCGAACAAATTGGCACGCCCAGTGGGACTAGTGCAATTAGCGAATTAATACGAATCCTCTTAGTTAGAAAGTTCCTTGTTGCGTTGTATGATTCTTAGAAGCGGTAAATTAGCCGTAACCGACGTAGAAAGACCAAAAAGAACAAGAGGAAGAAAGATGGCTAACCTGCCAAATACTTCAAACAATCCTAACGAAACCATCCCAGTTTCCAATCCTATCCCTTCGTCAGAAGGAGTTGCAGTTTCTGGCCCTGTTTTAGAACAGATTAGGCCTCCATCAGTGGATTCGATACCAGCGGGTTCAGGATCCCAAAATGCGCCTAGTTCTTCCACCATGGGGCACTCAATGCCCATGGGAACGCCTCCTCTGGAGGAAATATCTTTAGGCCATTTATTAATTATTCCATGCCCATGTCTGGGAGAGAACAACCATATGGAATGCCAACTTCAATGATGGCAAACTTACATAATTCATCACCATTATTTTCTGATGTTATGGTTCAAATGTCTTCACCATTACAAGGGTCAGGATATGGTGGAAATGGGAGTAGATTAAATCAGATTCCACCAGGATTCCAAATGCCAACCATGACGAACCATTCTGCGCAAGTAATTCGTCAACAGATGGACGAAAGTAACCATGATATGGTGCAGGCATTGACACAACAAATGGGGGAAGTGTTCAACCCTTTAATACAAAACACTACTCAAACAAACCAGATATTGGCAAAACGAATGGCACGCATTGCTAATTTTTTTGGAGTCCCTCAAACACAACAAAGGATGCTAATGAATCAAAATCCTGCTAATAGGCCTGTCGAAGAAGAACTTACTATAAACCAAAGGCCATTGGGAAAACCTCATGAAAATCCTAGGTGCCAATAAGTAGTAGTCGAACAACCTCATGTAGAAAACCCCGTTCGACAGGAACCTAGGAGAATAATAGTCCAAAGAGACCAAAATGCTGATGAAATATTGCAGCAGAGAATGCGTTGTAACAATCAGCCTGTCGAAAATAACATTGCAACCATGGTTGAGAGAATAATGGCGCAAAATGGAGTAAACGTAGGATTACAGAGGCCTAGTTATGCTTCCCCTTTGTCTGAATATGTTTTGCAACAAGAATTACCACCAAGGTGGAAAGTCCCCAAATTTACCAAATTCTCAGGGGATACGAGTGAGTCCACCATAGAACACATAGCGCGTTATTTGATAAAGGCATGAGAAATTGCAAATAATGAGAACTTAAGAATGAAATATTTTCCAAGTTCTTTGACAAAAAATGCTTTCACTCGGTTCACCTTTTTGCCTGCAACTTCAATATTTACATGGACCCAATTAGAACGATTGTTCCATGAACAATTCTATATGGGGAAAACTAAGATAAGTTTGAAAGAATTAGCAAGTGTCAAAAGAAAATTATCTGAACCTATAGATGATTATCTGAATAGGTTTAGATTGTTAAAGGCTAGATGTTTTACACAAGTGCCAAAACAAGAATTAGTCGAAATGGCTGCAGGGGGCTTGGATTATTCCATAAGGAAAAAATTAGACACCCAGTACTTAAGAGACATGGCACAACTAGCAGATAGAGTAAGGCAAATAGAAAGGCTAAAAACTGAGAAATTTAGATCGAATAAAAACAAGAAGGAAAGAGTGGCCTATGTAGGGATAGTTCAGGACGAAGATTATGACGAAAATGAATCAGTCATTTTCGACCAACAAGAAATTGATCTGGCAGAACTAAAACAAGGCCCTCCATATTCCTGTAAAGTTTTAGCTCCGTCGAATGGAAAGAATCCAGTCGAAATTGAAAGGAATGATAGGTTTCCTAAAAGAACCTACACATTCGACATCACCAAATGTGATGAAATTTTCGATTTACTAGTTAAAGATGGTCAGTTGATAAAACCAGTAGGCACTAAAGAGCCTCCTGTAGACCAACAGAAAAAGAGGTTTTTGCAAATACCATAATTTTTTGGGTCATAAAACTTCTCAATGTTACCTTTTCAGGGATCTTGTCCAGAATGCAATCCAGAACGGAAGGTTGAAATTTGGAGACAAAGCTAAGCAACAGATGAGGATTGACTCCAATCCCATGCAGGTTGTGGAGGCCAACTATGCTGAACCAGAAATGGTGAATGTGGTCGAAATGGAAGTAATGTCTGAGGAAAGTTTTGAAATGGTAAAAGCTACTGAAGGTTTCGACACCAACTTCACCATGATAGAGGCTGCTGAGGGCTTCGACACCCATGTAAACATGGTGGAAGGGGCTGATGACCTCACTGACCAGGCTGAGGAGGAAGAAGTCAAAGCTACTGAAGGCTTTGGCAGAGAGAACGCAATTGAAGCTACTGAAGGCTTCGACGGAGGAAACACAGTCAAAGTTAGTAAAAGTTTCGACAAAAAGAATTACAATAGAGATACTGAGCATGGAGTGGTCTGGGACACTCTAGGGGAGCCCAGTGGAAAGTTTGACTTCATGGTGAAGTATTCTGCACCACCAAGCTCTAATACTGACATCAGCAAAATAAAACCCACAGGATGGGGAGATTTTTTCAGAAATGATGATGAGGAAGCAGATAACAAAGCCCTCATTACCCAAAAAGAGGCCACTGAAGGCCTTAGTCATGACAAGATCAAGGAGACAGAGACTGCTGACAATATCCACATTGTCAAACCAATAAATAAAAGCACCACCAGGATTAAAGAAGATTCTGCTGAAGGTGTTGTGCAGCACACCCCTCATGGAATTCTGCACAGAACAATGGAAGACCCAAAAGAAAAGCCGGTTGCACAATGCTGCAAGTACATCCATAAAGGCTTGCACCCAAAAAGCAGTATGAATCAGTTAAAAGAGAATATCCCTGAGGAAATGATGCTAGTCGAAAAAATGAACAAACTAAATATTACAAGTGAGCAGAATGCAGGGATTCATATGGTAGAAGTCACTCAGAAAATACGACCAGACACCAACAAAAAGAACCATCAAGAGGAGCACCAGAAGTTGGTTTATCCAAAAGAGGATGAAAGTCTTGTCGAATTCATCATGAGGTGCCAGAAAAAGAATGCAGAGGTCATGCTTTGTCCAAGGTGCAGCGCTGTGTTCGACAGGAAAGCAGCCAACAACTTGGAAGCAGTAGAGAAGACCAAAAAGAGAGGAAACTGGGGAGCAGTCCCACCAGTCAGAAATGGGAGGTTTGACCCAAGAAGAAGGGAGCATCATAACCAAGAAATGGGAGAAAGGTGTTACAGCACCTATAAACCATCCAACAAGCCGAATGATGACAAGTGGGTCCAGCCTATAAGGGATGCCCAAGGTCAGAAGAGGTGGAAAAGTTTTGAAGTAAATAGAGGTGCCTCAATGGAAGCAAAGAAGGAAGTAGAAAAAACAAAGCCGAAATACGTTTCTGAAAATTACAAGGGGAAGAACCCCATGTCAAGGTCCTAGTGGAGGAGGTTTCAAAGGCAGAAGAGAGCCGAAAAAGAAACTGCAGAACAGAACAGGGATGGTAAGAATAAAGCTGAGTCAAGCAAGTGTGTGCAGGCAATAAGCAAAGGAGAATCTCTGGCAAAAGAAGAGCCTCCTCAGAAAAATAAATCTAGTAACGTAACAGAAATGCTGAAAACTAACAACAAAATGCCAGAGGACGAAGAAGTTACTGATGACTTCAAGTCAGAATCTGATGCGTCTTTCGACGGAACATGCAATGTGGTTTCGGTATTGCCTAGAGATTACGACAGGACAATGGAAGTGGAGGACGAAGAGGATGATATGGCAGATGATAGCATAGGGCTTAAGCCGGTGTGCTACTATGTGATGAATAATGGCTGTGCCGAAGAGCAAAATGCGTTCTTTGAAAAGCCAGACGATGCAATGAAGGCCCATTTGAAACCTTTGTTTATAAAAGGGAAAGTAGAGAACGTGGGTGTGAACAAGATCCTGATAGATGGAGGAGCAGCTGTCAATCTAATCCCTCATTATATGATAAAGAGGATTGGAAAGGATGACTCAGACACCAAACCCCACAACATGGTGTTGTCTAACTATGAAGGTAAAGTAGGAACAACATTAGGGGTGATACAACTGAACCTAACTGTAGGAACTATCACCAGGCCTACAATGTTTATGGTGATAGCATCAAAAGCAAACTACAATTTGCTGCTGGGAAGAGAGTGGATCCATGGAATTGGGGTTGTGCCATCATCCATGCATCAGAGGATAGCAATTTGGAGGCCAGATGGGATCGTCGAGAACATAGAGGCAGACCAAAGTTACTTCATGGCTGACGTGAACAATGTCACTAGTCGTAACTTCGACAAGAACTTGGCTCACATAGCACCTTGCAACCCTGCTGGTTTCGACTTAACAGCCTCTGACAATGCATAATGTTCCATGTATCTCCACCCTACGCATGGATTCCAATGGGACAAAGAAATAATTGGAGAGACAAATTACACTTGGGGAATCACTCATGTCAATCCAACTGGGTGGGGAAGTGAATTCAGTGAGAATGACTGAAGCATCAGCAATAGAAAGGATTACGGCTTATATAGCCAAAAATCAACTCAAAGCGGCCCTTGAGGCCGAAGTAAAAAATATGGCTATTAAAGCCAACGCACAAACTGTCGAAGAACAACATCCTCAAGAAAATATTGGGGAACAATGTGCAAAACAAAGTGTCACACCCCAAATTTTACCCCTAACTTTTCGCATCATACATTCACTATGTTTGAAAGAAATTCCAAGGTTTATTTTTCAGTTACTTTCAACTCATTTTCTAGTTATTTATAAATTTAATTTTAATTTCTTTTCACTTCCAAGCTTCCATTTTAATTTAATTTCTATTTAGTATTTCTAACTTTTTAATTCATTTTTGTGTTTAATTTTAATTTTTATTTCTATTTCTTTTTTTTTTTAATTCTATTTTCAAGTTTTTAAATTTTTATCTCAATTTCTAAATTCTAATTTTTAATTCATTTTCAAAACTATTTCTATTTTTAATTACAACTTTCAATTTTCATTTCAAGTTTCAATTTCAATCTCAATTCTTTCCAAATCCATTTCAAGTCACACCAATCACAAACTCTTTGTCAATTTCCCAAATTCCACTCCGAGTCTTCATTTCATGTTCAAAGTTTCTATCCTAAGTTTATTTCCAATTCAATTTCAATTTCTATTAAAATTCCTATTGCAATTTCTATTTCAAGGTTTCCCTTCCAATTTCTATTTTTTAAAATCAATTCCAAAGTCTCAATTTCAAGATCCCTTCTTTTTTTTATATATAATTCTTAATCCATATTATTTCCAATTCCAAGTTCAATTCAAATTTCATTTCAAGTTTAATTTCTTAGTTTCTAAGTCATTTCCACTTCCAAGTTTTAATTCCAATCCCAATTCAATTTCCAAAATTCTTCTTCAAATTTAATTCAATTTCTAAGTTTTGTTCCAAATTTTTTAGTCCAAATTTCATTCATGTTCAAATACAAAGTCTCAATTTAAATTCCTTGTCTGAACTTCAATTTTCTATCCAAGCCTCATTTTTCTCAAACCTCAATTCAATCCTTTTTTCCATTCAGCTTCAATTCCAAATTCCATTTCCTAGTTATTTCCAATTCCTAGTTTAATTCCTAGTTTCACAATTCAATTTCCATTTAATTTCCAAATTCCATTTCCTAGTTATTTTTAATTCCAAGTTTAATTCCTAGTCCAAAATTGATTCCAAATTCATAAAAAATGGTTGTTTCAAATTTAAGTTCTCACATCATTTTCTTTTCCACTTCAATTCCTAATCCAAAATTCATATTGTGTCATTTCAAAAAATAATCTATTCATGCATAGTGATGCTCATTCATATTCAATTTACCTTCAAGATAAATTTCTTCATTTCTTTTTTTCTTTTTGAGCCAAGTTACTCACATTCATTTGCATACAAGGTGTACTCAATGTAAATCTTTAGTGATACAAGAATCCCATTTGCTTCTTTTAGAGCATGGAAAAGATATTACAAGAGTAAGAAGTCCTAAGCCTATATTTGTTCCTACAAGTTTATCATGAATCTAAGCCTAAGAGATTGCAAAAAATAATAAGAGTCTAATGACGTGCTTCACACGCTTCGACGAAGGGACGTGGTTCATTATCCATTATGCCTAAGCCTTACGCTCCAAACTTCATTCCAATGTATCAACCATCAATCTCTTTTTTCCATGATCCATGTTATCAACCTACAAAGAAACAAGAGTCACTAAGTCAACATGTTCATACCAATCCAAGCATTGCTTTATTTTCATCTAATTCAATAAAAACATTCATGTTCCAACATTCATACAAATCCATCATCATACATTCATCTTATCATTCATGTTCATTACAAGCATATTCAATTACATAATCATACTCATCACATTTCACAATCCATAACATTTTAAGTCATTCACTCATCATTTTTATCATGTACATAATGTCACAAGGAACACTTCAAAGAGCAGAATTTTACAAGGCCAGCATAACAAGAAAATTCAGTGGGACCACAAGTGCTAGCAGACAAAACCTTCAAAACATATAAAAAGGAAGAAAAGAAAAAACAGCCCACAGCAGGCCTGCAAAATGCAGGGCCTCTGCTCCACTTCCTCCACCACACACAATTCCAGAATTTGTCCCCTATCACAAAGCATCCTTCACCAACAAGTTTTCAAGGACAAAATTCAAGTTCTAAAAACCCTAATCCACTCCCTATAAAACCAGAACTGTTCACATCAAAGGATAGACAACAAAAGCAAACCGAAAAAATACAGCAACATCACAAAAATATCAATAGCCACCACTACCAACCAACATTCACATCACAAAAACTTAGCCATATTGCAGAAGAACAAAGGCCTGAGAAACAAGCCACAAAAACAAGAAAAAACATTGGCCACTGCATCAAAATGACTGAAACTTAACCAACAATCGCAGCAGTAGCAAGGAGTAGGGAAGAAGCTACACAAAAGAGGAATAATAGAAGAAGGAAGCGTACAAGTGAAGCTTACCATTGCGGATTCTTCACCCCGATAACTTTCGGGTCGGTAATATTCTCCATTTCCTTCACCTCTTTTCGGAATATCATTCATTTTAGCTTGATTCCTCTTATAGTCATGTTTGTGTTTACGGCTGATTTTCGATTTCGACTAGCTAGTTTCCTTCTTTTCTCAGTTTCATTTCATCATTCCTCATACCGCATAACGCTCATACTGCATACACAAAGCCATGAAAACTTAAAAAGTTCAGACAGAGAAAACGACACCTAAAAAAACTGGGCAGCCGCATACAAAAACCAGAGCCACACAAATTTCCAGCCGCAACTTCACTAAAAAAAACTCAGCAGCCACAAAACTTAACATCAACAAAAACCAGCAAAAGCCACAAAATTACATCTACCAAAATAAACCAGCAACAATATCACAAACTAAACCAGTAGGAGCCTTAGAAAAAACACCAATCATAGAGCAAGAAAACTCAGTCTAACTGCATACTAACCAACCGCATATTACACAAGAAAAAACCAAAAGGAAAACAAAAAAAACTTACAGAGAAATCCTGAATCCGAAAACACAGAACTTCTCCCTTGCACCTTCAAGCAACCCTTTTTCAAAAAAGACAACCGAACCCAGATTGGATCACACATCACGCCACCACCATCCGCCGCACCACCATCAAACCACATACACCTTCACCCTTCTTTATCACCACCGACTATCTTCAACAAAAACTTGAAAACGCAGTGAATCTAAAACTGACATGCCGTGAAAATCACTGAGCCAAAACCAATCTGAAACATAACAGAGCACAGAGGAGATGAAAATCCAAAAATAAAAACTGTGAGAAAACTCTCAAACCACAAAAACGCGAATCTGAAACCAAACCTGAGTAAAGAGCATCCAAGAACGAAACCGATCGAAAACCTTCATCACCATCTTCAAAAATCCGCACACCGCCTTCAAACACAGAACTTTTTCAAACATTTTCTGCCAAAATCACAGCCGCATAACCATAACCAAGCAGCCATCAAAAAACCAGCACAGTAAAAAAAAACCAGTAGGCAACCATACAAAAAAACAGCAACAATAGCTATACCTGCGATCCAAGCAGCGAAGAACCACTTGACTTTCCCGATGGACTTCCACTCGGTGCACTTCCAGAATTCTCAGGTGAAGTAGTTCCCTTTCCTCTATCACCTCCAGAAGACCCAAGCAAAACATTACCAGCAGAATTGAACTTCGCTTTAGTAGAAGATTTAGGAATCCCTCCAGATAGATTGTTGTTAGACACGTCTAAAACCTCAAGTTGAGTCAAACCCGTCAAGCTCCCCGGTGAAATGGTTCCATTCAATTTTTGCTTAGCTAAGTTCATAGTAATGATCTTCCCTCCTGAACAAACAATACAGCTCCAATCTAGACAAGGGTTGTTCCCTTTCCAAGAGCTAGCCAACTGTAGAGGATGCCCAAAATCAGCAGCATTAACACACAGTAAAAAAAACCAAAAAACAAGAACCTTACGAACCCACCTTTCATCACCGTGAAACCGCACCGAAATGAACTCATATCCGACGAAAACCAACCCATAACCTCACACCATCACTGTCTACGCGCGTCTTCGCCCTTCATCTTCAAACTTCCGAAACCAAACCTTCCCAGTAACCTTCGTCGCCACTCATAAGCCCAAATCCACCGCGGAAACCATCTTCGGACTCACCACCAAACACCTCACCGCCTTCAAGCTGCAACACAAACAAGCCACCGAAAATCAACAGTCAAACGCGAGAGAGTAGCGGAGAGATTCGAGAGAGTGAGACGGACAGGGGAAGGGGAGGTCTTTTTCCGGATTCGTAAACAACGCCGCTTTTGATTTAGGGTTTATGTTTGACCCTCTTCAGCTTTGGCATGAACCGGGTCGCGGGTTGGACCCGACCCGCTTATGTACCCAGCGCCCCATGGGCCTCTTTCTTTGGACCGTCCCCACTGTACAGCCAGATCCACTAGTTTTTTTTTTCTTTTAAATTTAAGTTAGATTTCTCTTTTCTTTTAAGGTTATTTTAAAATTGAAAACAAATTTATTTTCCCAAATTTATTTTGGTTTCATTTTTTTAAAAAGTTGATTTAATTAGGGATTTTATTTTCTTAATATTTTTTTTTAATTCAATATAGTAGTTTTTTTAAATAGAGATTTTAATCCAGTTAAATTTTCTTTTTTTAAAATTTTTTTTTAATTAAAACAGTTTTCTATATTGTGGATTAAAACTTTATTTAATTAAACTTTACTTAGTGTTTATTTTTAATTTCTTTGACAATTTCATTCAATACGTCAAAAACACAAAATATTTTCTTTTAATTGAGTTTTCTTTTCTTAGGATTTAATCTTTAGTTGTTTATTTGATAGTTCCTTTTATACATTCAAAAAAATCAAAAATATTTTCTCATAATCTTTATATGAATTTTCTTAATCCTCATGTAATCTTAGATTATCTAATTAGGTTCTCTATCTTTTTTTATTTTTTATTTTTTTATTATTATTAATTTATTTCATTTTAATTTAATTCTAAAAAATCCTAAAAATAATGTCTTGTCTATATTTCCTCTAAGCAGTTAGTTTTAGATCATTTAGGGTGAGAGGTTTGAGCTTGAGTTTATTTTCTCTTTGGTGTGAGTGTGTGTTTAATTTTGCTATCATTTCGGTTGCATGCACGCTATGTTTGTATTTATTTCATTTCGCATCATGACCATATATTTGTTAAGATAAAATTGAAAGCGCACACTTTTGAAACTTTAATTTTCAAGATAATAATCCTTGGTCCAACGCCAAGTTGAGTTCACATACACTTCACTCACACACGTAAGTCGGTCGTTTTACGATCGCCATCTGTACGGTCTTTACACTTCATAGCTTTCCGACTTAAGCAAATTGACGCACCGCGTTTGTCTTCCACCCCCGCATTCTCGATCCATATATCGAGCCATAACCCAATTATTAAGCCTTTTACCTTGCATTTCCATTTACTTCACTCAGTTCATTTTTGCAAGTAGCAGCCTATGCCTTAGACTTAGGAGCTTGCACCCTCATTTATTTGCTTTCTTTCTTTGCATTTCAATCCAAAAGGGAAAGAACTCCTGCAGTTGACTCAATGTCATAGGAAGTTTAGCCATCCCTAGTTCCTTTTCAACCTTAACCATTAGGAATTTTTATTTTTACAACTTTTGGTGACTTTGCTAAAGTCACGTGAGTGTTTGCCATAACACTTACCTTCCCCCGCGAACCTTGAGCGTAACCAAGTGTTCGTTAATCCTTAGGAGAACTACGAGTGCTCTGATTCTATACCCGATACGTAGGCATCGATGCGATGTTGTGCGAGCACCATTAGAAATAAAAACCTTAGGTTCCCTTAGTTTTAGCAGGCAATAAATAACAAAAACACAAATATTAACAAGAGGTTCCCGTAGGATACTGCGGATGCTTAGGATGCTAACATCTTCCCTAGGTATAATCAACCCCCGAACCTAGTTTCTCCTCATTTAGGGTTTTTACGATCTTTTTCCCTTTTCCCTTTGGATTAAATTAAAGTAGGTGGTGAACATTTAATAATTGTGATTCAAGCTTAATCAATAGCTTGGTATCCGATTCTCACCGCAACACAAAGTATTGAAGAAAACTCTAATGGCGAATGGCAGAATCAAAGGCTTGACGCCATTTATGATGACGAACCCCTGGGGTTTGAAAAGGATCCAGCCCCAATCAATATGAAAATGGTGGCACAAGACCCCTTGGAAGAAATCAATCTAGGACTGGGGGCAGAGAAAAGGCCAACTTACATCAGTGCCAGGATGGATCCTCAGTTCAGAGTCGAAATAATCCAATTGTTGAATGAGTTTAAAGACTGTTTCGCATGGGATTATGACGAAATGCCTGGTTTAGACAGGAACTTGGTCGAATTGAAGTTGCCAATATTGGAAGGAAAAAAGCCAATAAAGCAAACTCCCAGACGCTTCGCACCAGAAATCCTGTCGAAAATTAAAGAGGAAGTTGAAAGACTTCTAAAATGCAAGTTCATCCGTACAACGAGGTATGTCGAATGGATTGCTAATATCGTTCCTGTGATTAAGAAAAATGGCAAGCTTAGGGTGTGCATTGATTTTAGAGATTTAAACTCAGCCACCCCTAAGGATGAATATCCTATGCCAGTAGCAGAAATGCTTATAGATTCTGCAGCAGGCAATGAGTATTTGAGCATGCTTGATCGATACTCTGGTTATAATCAGATCTTTATTGCTGAAGAAGATGTTCCAAAGACAGCTTTTCGTTGTCCAGGGGCAATAGGAACATATGAGTGGGTAGTCATGCCCTTTGGTTTAAAGAATGCTGAGGCCACTTACCAAAGGGCAATGAATTCTATTTTTCATGATTTCATTGAAACATTTATGCAAATTTATATAGATGATATTGTGATTAAGTCTGTCTCAGGTCCAAACCATATTGATCATCTTCGACAATCCTTTGAAAGGATGAGGAAGTTTGGTTTAAAAATGAATCCCCTTAAATGTGCTTTTGGTGTGCAGGCGGGTGATTTCTTAGGTTTTGTGGTCCACAAGAAAGGGATTGAAATTAATGAGAACAAAGCCAAAGCCATAATGGAAGCGAAAGCGCCATCGACAAAGAAGGAATTGCAGTCTCTACTAGGGAAAATCAACTTTCTTAGAAGGTTCATCTCCAACCTTAGTGGAAAAACACAGGCTTTCTCGCCTCTACTTCGACTGAAGAAGGAAGATTTCACTTGGGGGCAAGAACAACAAGATGCTTTCAACAAAATCAAAGAGTATCTGGCCAGCCCTCCAGTTCTAATGTCTCCTTGTCGAAAAAGAAGTATGAGGCTTTACATCTCAGCATCTGACAGAACATTGGGAAGCATGCTTTGTCAGGAAGATGAAAATGGCGTTGAAAGGGCCATCTATTACCTCAGCAGAGTCTTAAATGATGTTGAAACTAGATATAGTATAATAGAAAAACTATGTTTATGTGTATATTTCTCTTGTACAAAGCTAAAGCATTATATAAAACCCATTGATGTATATATATCTTCTCATTTCAACGTAATAAAACACATGTTGTGTAAATCCATTCTACATAGTCGAATTGGAAAATGGGCCTTGGCCTTAACTGAATATTCTTTAAAGTATATGCCTTTAAAAGCTGTCAAAGGACAAGTGGTTGCTGACTTTATAGCTGAACACTCCACAATTGAAGGTGAAATAGAATATGTCGAAATAGAACCCTGGAGATTATATTTCGACGGTTCCAGTCACAAGAATGGAACTGGTGTTGGGGTGTTGATCATTTCTCCCAATAAAATTCCAACAAAGTTCAAGTACAAAGTAGAGGGTTTGTGTTCAAATAATGAAGCAGAATATGAAGCTTTGATTGCTGGACTTGAAATATTGTTGGAGTTGGGGGCAACAAGGGTCGAAATAATGGGTGACTCTGAGTTGGTAATAAAACAATTGACAAAAGAATACAAATGTGTCAAAGAAAATTTGATCATGTACTTTGTAATAGCCAATAGACTCCTCAAGAATTCCGACAGTGCAACCTTTAAACACATTCCTAGATTAGAGAATCAAGAAGCAAATGACTTGACTCAACTGGCATCAGTCTACAAAGTGTCAAAAGAAAACCTGGAGAGAGCTGTCGAAGTAAGAGGAAAAGTATTATCCACTAGATTATCCCCATCAGATTTGGAAACCATAAGACTGGGTTATGGTGACGAAGAAAATTTTGAAATTTTTAGTGTTGGTGATCCAGAGATAGGAGATTGGAGAAAACCTATTAAGGATTATTTACAAAACCCAAACCAGGCAGTCGAAAGAAAGATAAAGTATAGAGCTTTAAGCTATGTACTCTTTGGAAATGAGCTATTTAAAAAGACTGCAGAAGGAGTCTTACTAAAATGCTTAGGTGAGACTGAAGCTTATATAGCTTTGTCAAACGTGCACAGTGGTGCATGTGGTGCGCATCAAGCAGGTCACAAGATGAAATGGTTACTATTTCGACAAGGGATGTATTGGCCAACAATGTTAAAGGATTGTGTCGAATTTGCAAAAGGATGTCAAGAATGCCAAATTCATGCAGGCATACCTCATGTGCCTGCAAATGAGTTACACTCTATTATAAAGCCTTGGCCATTCAGGGGTTGGGCTTTAGATTTGGTAGGGGAAATTCGACCAGCTTCTTCAAAGGGGCAAAAATACATTTTGGTTGGAGTAGACTATTTTACTAAGTGGATTAAGGCTATACCACTGACGAATGTAGATCAGGAGGCAGTTATAGAAATCATCCAAAAACACATAATTTATAGGTTTGGAATACCAGAAACCATAACCACTGATCAAGGATCTGTGTTTACTGGAAAAAACATGCAGGCATTTGCAAAAGAAACAGGTTTAAGTTATTAACTTCGACACCTTATTATGCTCAAGCAAATGGACAAGTCGAAGCAGCCAACAAGGTTGTGATAAACCTGATAAAAAAGCATGTGGGTAAAAAACCTAGGAATTGGCACAAGACTCTGGATCAAATTCTTTGGGCTTGTCGAACATCTCCTAAAGAGGCAACTAATTCTACCCCATTTAAGTTAACTTATGGGCATGATACAGTATTACCAGTCGAAATCTATTTACAATCAATACGAATTCAAAGGCATCATGAAATTCCATCTGAGACTTATTGGAGTATGATGATGGATGAGTTAGTTGATTTAGATGAGGAGAGGTTGCGTGCTTTAGAGTTGATAAAAAGGCAGAAAGAAAGAGTCGAAAAGTTTTACAATAAGAAAGTAAAATTTAAAGCCTTTTTAGTTGGTGATCTGGTTTGGAAAGTAATTTTGCCCATGGAAAAGAAAGATAGATTGATGGGAAAATGGTCTCCTAAATGGGAAGGACCTTTCCAAATTTTAAGAGTTTTTTCAAATGGCGCATATGAAGTCGAAGAAATAGAAAAAGATAAAAGAATACTAAAAATAAATGGCAAATATTTGAAGAAATATAAGCCAACATTGCAAGAAATAAAGATAGAAATGGAATAATATTGCAAAAAAGCTTGTCTTCGCCAAACAGATGGCGTGAGTGACATTACATATAAAAAATCTTAGAAGAATATAAAAAAAATCCCCTATTTCTATTACAAACTATTGTTGGAGAAAAGTTGCTTTGAGTTCGTCAAATTTCTTCTGTTGAAGTTGAATTCGACGTTCACAGAGGCTTTTACTAACAGTCAGTTCGTCAATTTCTCTGTGGAGTTGTTGGGCTGTTTCTGCATGTTGAAGCCCCTTCTGAAGCTCTTTGTCAATTTCCTCTTGGTTTGGTTGTTGAAGGCTGGCTTGACTTTCCTTCTCTTGGAGGATCTTCTTCTGGAGTTCGACAATCTGAGCTTGATAAGCCTGGATGTTACTTTTGCATTCAGCAGCAACTTTGGAGTAATCTTCAGAAAGTCTGTTTAGCTCTGAGATTCTATCAGTCGAAGAGGCTACAACATTCCATTCTGAGACTTGTTTTTCAGATTTAGTTGTGATGCTCTGAGAAAACTCTTTTTGGCGAAGCAAGTCAGCGCTCACCGAATCAATCATAAACATCAGGTCCATTACCAGACGACTCTCCTCAGTAGAAGCCTCCAGGAGATTGGCTTGTTTTAGAAGTTTCTTCAGATCATATTGTGTAGAGGGGTTTTCGGCCAGAGCTTTAAATAAGTCTACCCCAAGGATTTTTGCCTTAATCTCAGCCATGACAATACTAATTGGTTGAACTTCAGAGGTAGCCCCAGAAGTTGTCGAGCTGCTGTGGGAAGAGTCATGAAAGTTGTACCTAGAGCTGAGTAAGGCCTTCAGATATTCCAGAGGTTTTCTTACTTTCAGGCTCTCAATTTCTTCATGAGACAAGCTTGTCGAACCCGTGTTTAGAGGAGTTTCTGTTGGAGTAGGAATAGCTTGGGCACTTCCTCCAGGGAGCAAGCTTGTATCTGGATGCTTCGACGGATCTGTTTCTTCTTCGACAGCCTCTTTGTCAGCTTTTGCTGTATCAATGGGCCCTTGTAATTGTGCATCCTGATCTTGAGCAGTTTTTTCTTCCACAATGAATTATGGGCGAATAGGGGAATTGTTGTCGGAGGATTCTGGGTCACTGATGTCGAAGTCACTGAAGGTCTGAGGGCCACAGGCACCAGCATCTAGAGCGGTTTCTTCCAAAAGTCATTCAGCCAAAGTCTTTTCAGTATCAGAAGGGATAGGCTCTTCCTGGACTTTGGAAGTCTCTTCGACATCAAGGTTAACCTGAAGTCAACAGAAAAGGAAATTAAAAGAAGAAACAGTACAGTTAAGACTACGAGTATTGTCAGTCGTAAATAGAAATACCTGAGGAATCTCAGTATGAGTGCCTGAATCCCAACTCTTATCACTTCTTGAAGGAATCTTAATGATTGGACTGGCAGGAGGAGTTCTTCTGTTGACAATGGATCTCTGGGATGCCACTGTTTTTATTCTCATGCCTTTGTTCCTTTTGAGGGGTTGAGGTTCAGGAGATTCATCTTCAGATTCTTCGACACTCACCTCTTTCTCTTCTTGTTTTCTTTTTATGGCTGGTGTGCGAATTACCTGAGGTGTGCAAAAAAGAAATGTGTTCAGTATTGAGAGTATTATAATGTACACAAAAGGAAAAAGTGGGATGCTTTTGTGTGTCGAAACCTTTTTGGCAGCTGTAGGTGATTTTTCGACCTGTTTGGAAGAGGTCCCTTCGCCAGGGGTTTTCCTGTTAGTAATTTTAACAGCTGAAAGAAAAGAAAATGAGTAAACATGGATGTAAAACATATAAAAAGTTAGAAATAAGGAGAGAGTTGTATTTCTTCGACACCTTCAAGAATAGGAGATTCCACGCTAACGTGTTCTATTCCAATATGAAGGTGCCCTGGGAAGCTGCCCAAATGATACTTCGTCGGAACCACACGTTCAGCAAGTTTCTTGCTAGACTCGCGAAGCAGATTTAAGTCAGACCCACACACAAACCAATCTGGGAATGGAGGGCACAAGGCCACACCAAATTCTGCAGAAGGAAGTGGGGGAAACTTTGGAGGAAATAAGGTGTAAGCAAAATTGTAGCGTGCATGTGATGGAATATATGGAGGCAACTCCAACCTATCCATTTTTTCTGAAAAATTTTGTTTTAAAGTCACTGCTGCTTCGCCTATGGTTCGACGAAGATCATTTGGCCTGTAAATAGTTTCAAAATACTTTTGAAATTTTTGAATTTCTTTGATATGTTTATCCGTACCTTTCTTCTTTTTATCATGCACAAAAGCAAAGGCATTCGTCAGGAGTGTGTTGAAAGTTGTCACGTCAAAGAATTTGTTAAGGTAATACTCTTTCCACCAGACGTCGAAGTCCTCAGTGCACAAGTGGTTTGGTCGAAATATTTCAGGGTGGACCTCCAAGGACGCGTCGAAGAATTTGTGATACAATTCTAGGCTTTTTTCAAAATTGTGAAAGGAGTTGTAGAACAGGATGGAGCCCTTCTTGGGGTAGATGGGTTTTGTTTTCGTCTGGACTAATCCAAATTGTCTAGCCACCAGGTTGGGTTGATAGACAATGAGGGAAACCTTGGTGTTATTGAGGCTGTGATGGGAGAAGAGGTGTCTTGGTATGAGGAATGATTCCCAGATGGATATGTAGGAATCCTCTTCCTTTTGGTTTTCTACGGGGAGCTGTCTAGTGAACCATTTAGGACCCACAGTCCTGTTGGCGATGGGTGCCATGGATGGTGTGAATTTGTAACGCTTTGCAAACATCATCACATAGCTGGTGAAGGCCTGTCGAAGGCTTATCCCTTTGTCAGTGGGTGTTAGTTGGACCAGCCTAGGCCATTCGACACGCCTTTCTTTTACTTCCTCTTCGTCAACTGGTCTCTTTATGGGGATGCAGGTTTCGAAGGTGGCATTTAGCCACAGTTGTAGAAGCCAGAAAGGGCCTGTTAGGCTGATGGTTCCTTTCTCCTTGATGGTTTTCAGGTTGCTTACGCTCTCACTTAGAGACTCATAAAGATTTGCCAAAAGCATTTCACTTAGACAAAACGCAACTCCAGCATGAAGTTGGTTGGCAATAGTAATGTAGCTTCTGGCAACTTGGAGGGATCTGGTGCAAAAGACAAACTTTGCTAACCACAAAGTGAGGAAAGCTACATGTTCTCTATCGGAAACTTCCTCAGTATCTTTGCCTTGATGATGTGCAATGAATAAGGAATAACCAGCATGTTTGGTGTCGAATCCTATAGGGTCTTTGTTTAGATGTTCAGGATTGAAGATTTCTCCTATAGGACTAAGGCCGGTAATAGCTGCTATGTCAAAGAGAGTTGGGGTAACCATCCCACAGGGGAGGTGGAAGTTGTTGTAAGTGTTGTCCCAAAAGTATAGGGAAGCCAGCAGCATATTCTGGCAGTAACATGGGCCTTCTTTCGACAATTGAATCAGGTCATAAATACCTGTCTTCTTCCCGAATTTTCCCTTAGCTTTTTCGACTCTATTAAGCCAGGCTAGATAATCTGAAGGATCTTTTGTTAAGGGAGGGCTCCTAAAGATCCTATTTTGATTTAAATACGACAAATCTAAGTTTGTCGAAGCTAATGGGATTTCAGGTTTTTTAGAGGATGTTTCGACGGGTTGAGGGTTCTTATTGGCACCTATTGGTTTAGAAGCAGAATAAGAAGGATAAAAGTCCTTTAAGCGGTTTTGGTCAGCGTTCGGGTCAAAAAGTGGACCTAACATTGCATGGTGAACCCCAGAAATTAAAATAGGGATCAGTACCTGGGATCGGTAGATGCTGGCTTTCTCCCTTTCATTTGGGGGTTCTGGAATGTACTGTTGTTGATTTACTTGCGTTGGTCCAGACAGTGTGTGAGCAGGAGGAAGATCAATCCTCTTTTTCGCTTTCTTAGCACTGCGGTCAGCAACACTCTTTGGGGGCGCCATTGTTGAGTGAAGATCAGAGCTGGAATAACAGAAGGTTTAATGGGTTTAAAATGGAGATTTTTCTTTTTGGTAGAGAAGAAGGAGTCTGAGAGTGTAAAATGGGAAAAGGGTTTGGAAGATGGTATTTATAGAAGATGACAGAATATGAAAAGTAAATAAAAAAGAAAAAAAAAACGTTTCAGTTTTGGTCATGGGAAACGTGTCTTCTTGATCAACGGTGATGATCAAAAAGGTGACGGTTGGTAGGAACCCATGATTAGCTAGGTTGTAGGGTTATGGAAGGTTGTGTATAAACGTGGGCTAGATGAGACGTTTTTCAGAAAGATGAAATCATGTTGTTTTCTTGGGACTCAACAAAATCACTTTACAATTAATGAAACTGACATGGTGTCAGAAGTCATTTCGACAGCAAAGGATGCTTTCTCCAGAGTTAGTCGAAACATCTTTGTTGGGGGGCAATTTGTAGGATCATGATTTCGACACCATGAGTTTAAGATATAAAGTCATTTTTTGCTAAAGAGATAATCATCAGATAAGGGAAAGAAGAAATGAAGATATTCAGAAGTTGTTGACAAGGCTAAATACTCAAGTATTTCGACAGGAGTACAAATAATGTTATGGCAAACAAAGTTTGGAAACCTTTTTATAGTTTAGCATTTGACAAGATAGCTATGTTTTTCGACACTTCGACAGAAGAAAAGTTTTTGGCAGAAGCATTGATTTATGAGGTTTGAAGAGTTTGTCTTCTTCGACATTTCGACAAACGAAGAGATGTAGCACTTCGTCACAAAAGAGAAGAATTCAAAATTAAAAGTTGCAACCTTTGGCAGTTGGACACGTGGAAGTTTCAGAAAAGAAAATTGCATGCAGGCTGACAATTGTCATTTAGTTAGAATTTTCCCGTTCTAGGCAGTTATTTTGTTTGTATATAAATAGGGAAGTTTGTTGTAGAATGCGTGTGTGAAAAACTTATACAATAATCCTGTAAAATACTCTAAGTACCCAGTGTGAGAGAAATGAGTCTGATATTTGGAACAATGTATGTGTTGAACACCATTTTCATCCAAGTTATTTAAATTATTAGTTTTGTTTTATCAAATTACTTTACTTTCAGTCTGTAATACCTCAAAATTTGCCCTCTTTCCTTTTTGCCCTAACTGGTTTTCCGTTTCACATTCGTCCGCATTTTTCACTAAGTCATAATATTCATAACCCTGCATTTGCATTGAATTCATAAGGCATGTGATCAAGGATCTAGGAAATTAGGGGTTTCGTACTTTGTCTGTATTTATCAGGGTTTGAAATGATGAAGGTTATTCACTGGTGCATTTATTCTATTATTGAGGCGGCTAATCAGATTTGGCTTGGAGCAAGAGTTTCGGCTCCTCTTAATGTCTCAATTGGAATTCTTCTTTGTTGAACATCTCAAGGGGAATTTGGAAGTCTTGTTCATGAATTGATTTGGGGACACTTCACCAGTTGAGGTCTAGTGTATTAAAGAATGGATTATGTTGAAGGATTCAATGAAGGAGAATTGCACAATTTTTGGCCTATTTGGAAGGAATCATTCAAGTTCGAACTCAAATACGCAATGCCTATATGGGATATGAGCCGTTACCATTTGTTTTTCATAGCCCATTAAACCATATTATTTTTCAAGCTCATTAAACCATTTTTTCTTTTATGGGTTGTCCAAGTTACTTTCCTTAAGCCAATCTACCAATTTGATTTTAATTCTTCCTTTAACTACAACCAAAAACCTACTCATTTTCTTTGATTTCTTTTTAGGCCAATTTATTGTGCGGGCTCATGTTTCCATGCTTGATCACCTTAGTCCCTTTACTAATTTCTTATGTTATGACAGCAATAATTTACGAAACAAAAAAAAGGGAGAACTTAGCAAGAATTATAATAAAAGAGGAAATAAATAAAAATATATTATAGGAACAAATTCTTCCCAATTCATCATATCAGAAAGTTACTGAAAAAGAAAATAACAGAGGAAAGTGCAGAAAGAGGTAACTAGAAGAAAAAAAATCAGTTACAAGTGTAACTGATATAGCAGAAAATCAGTGGGGGGAAAATTCAGTTACCAACTGATAATTCAGTTACAGAAAAGCCAGATAAACAGTTACAAAATAACAACTATAGAAAAGGGGACGAAGGCTAAAAAAAAGGCTGGCTGGCCCTTTGCTTCAAAAAAACTCTAACAAAACTGCATAAGAGGATTTGCCAAACCAGAACTCTCTGCGTTTTGTGAACACTGGAATCTCATTCGATCTTCTTCAACCTCTCCCTCTCAATCTATGAAATCTTCACCATCTTCTTCGTTCTTCAATCCCTTTCTTCATCATCTTCAACAACCAAAAAAAATCTCTCCAATCTTCATCACAATTCTCACACCACAAGACCTTCCAAACCTCTTCATCATCAATTGAGTTTCACTAATCTTCACATCATCTTCATCAATGGTTCATTATCATTAGTCCAAGAACCAAGATCCTCAGTCATCACCTTCATCAACAAACTTTTCTTGCATATGCTCATTCTCTGAACATTCCACTTCACATCGTCATCGTCATCATTCACCTGCAATTCAACCAACAAATTCATCAATCCTCAACAAACTTCATCATCAAGCACAATTCAGATTTAACCTACAAACCAAATCCATAAGATAAAGAACAAACGACCTGTAATCTAAACCTTCAAGTCAACTTCACGAATCTTCGTCAACAACGGTCTTCGTACATCATCTCTCTCACGGATCTTCATCAATAAACCTTCAGTATTCGTTGATTTTGAATTGAATAGGTTGAGAAGTTAGGGATTGTGCTTCATCCTCGACATCTTCATCGCATCTGTTATCTTCATTACCCTCTCCATTCATCATCAACTTGACCTATCCTCCACATCCTTCATTATCGCTAATAAAGGATCAACGACATGACGAAGCTTCGACGATCTGTGGATTCAAAACAAGTTTCAGCACGATCGCAAACTCAGTCAGAACCATCACCAAAGAAGAAGCAAATATGGAAGAATATCACAAGTGGACGAAGAGGACGCGAATCACATCAAAGCCATACCTAAGGCGTTCGTCAAAGTCTTCATCGCTATCGCGCAAATCGCGGCTCTGTGTCATTCTTGGTTGGATTTGTAGAGATAAGTTTGAGTTGAGAACGAAAACGAATCGTTCTGTCCCCGGGCCCGTCGCGACGTCAATGATGGAGTTTCAAAGTGTGAAACGGCGAGAAGGTGATGAGAAGTGAGGCCGGCGGTGGAGTTGTTGTGATACCGGTGGCGTAAGGTGACGAGAGTTTTCGGAGAAGAGAGAAGAGGCATTGACGGCGTTGAGGTTAGGAAGAAGAAGACGCATCTTGAGTTTTGAAGAGGAGGACCTATTTCCTCTGCTGATTATTTTTAGGGTTTCAAGTTGGATTTGGGCCCAAATGCCATTAATTTGTTATTCACACCTTCCATTTTTCTCTTAGCACCCCTTCCTGCGCTTTGTTATGGATTTGGGCCATCAGGCCAAGGTTTTGTTGTGTACACCGGCTAGTTTCTCACCCGCACCCCCTCCTGCGAATTCTCTTGATGGAATTGGGCTTGGGCTTGTCTTGCTAATTGCTGCAGACTAATTTTCTTATCCACCTTTTTTTTGTTTTGTTCTTATTAGAAAATTCTATATAGTTTTTTTTATTATTTAATTTTCTTGTTAAAATGTTAATTAATTCTAGCTAGATAATTTTTGTGGATTAATCCATTGATCCATTTCTTGACAAATTTTAATTAGAATTTTTATCATGATTTAATTATTTGTTGTGAAATAATTTTGAATTAAAGTGTTCATGTCTTTTTGATCGATATTGAATCAATTACGATTATAGCAAAGCTTCACAAAGCCAATATGGAAGATGGGCATTTATTTTGCTCATAGGAGACTACAAGACTTTGCTTGAGGTTTTTTCGGATTTCTTTTATGTGAAGAATCGGCACTTCGATCAAGTAAGTAATTCCGACGTTTTCGACTTTCAAGCATCATTATAGTTGTATGCGGCTTAGGACCATGTAACTTAAGGTGCATATTGGGCCCTCCCACCTGAGGCATTGGATATATTTGTGATTTATGTTGATTTGTGCCGATTTCGGAGTTTAGGGATTAGGTTACGGATTAGAGAATTCGATTCCTTTCACTTTCCCTTAGAATCCACTTTTTTGCCCGTTTCGGCGCATTTTTTAAAAATAGTTTTAGGTGGGATAAAATTCTAGAAAAATTCATGAGTGATCCTCATCCTCTTAGTTAATTTGTCATATTTTTTGTTTCCAGATTTGGGTGGTTTTAATAATTAATTTGGATTTTAGATCATAAGCTGTCCCAAAAAGGAGTGTTTTGACATAAGGGACCAAAAACAATTTTTACCCATAGGTGTGAAACCTATTTTTTGTGTGTGATTAATCACTGTAATTTGTGGCATTTTGATGCTCCTTAGGCATTTTTTTCATAATTTTATATGTCCTTTTTGATCCACTTTGTGGAGTTGTTTTTCGATGATCGTGATTTGTTACCTTGCTAGTCAAGGAATTGTTTTGGCACTTTGGTGCATAATTTTATGAAATCCTTTTGGACCATGTAACATAATCACTATATCATTCCAGGGATTTAATTTCATAATTTTTAAAGGCTTTTTTCTATTTTTCCATGTCACCTAGATCCTAGGTTGATTCACGTGTTTATGTGTCGCATAACCTAAGTGTTAAGAAGGCATTCATGCCATTTGATTGAGGAACTTTTTGGTAGCTTTTAAGAGTTGATTATAGGTCATTTGTATGTCTTTAATTCCAGTCATAGGTCATTTTTTGAACCATTCTCATTTGGTTTGTTTTGGTGCTTTAAAGTACATACTTATGTGAATTAACTTTAACCTAAAATAGATTCTCTTCTCCTCTAATTGTTAACTTGAATTATGTGGAAAACATTAATGCCTATTCATGCATTCTAATTGCATCTCATACCTTGTATGCTACTGACCCATAATCATTTCATTCATATTCACATGTCATTCTTCCTTAGTTTGCATCATGTGCGATCTTATGCGATTTTGGTTCGTTTCTTCTCATATCTTCTTCTCATTGCTCCATATGCCTAATTCATTGCATCCATGATTGTATATTCACTCATACATCTTCATAAGCATTCACTACTAACTTTGATGTTCATTTCATGTATTAATTCATGCTTGTAAGCCATAGGCATTCATACTCCATCCATAAACCCTAATTTGCATTTATGTGAACTTAGGTGAACTTTTTGTACATAGTTTGACATAGTTTGATCTTGTGAGGTATCCTAGCATAATTAGGGACCTATAACATGTAGCTACTGACTTTAGAAGTCATGTGACCTTTAGGTACCTTCACCTTTAGACTTAGGTCTTATTTTTAACCCTAGTTCCATTCTAGGGTGTTTATGGTACTTAATCGCTTTCATGCTTCGATTTTACTTTCAATATGCATTGTCATGCTAACTTTTATTTTGTAGGGGGGAAGATTGAGGTAAGCATTACTTCATTCCTATCTCTTATGCATTTTAATTGTCTTTGCCTTAGCACCTTGTGCTTTGTTCATAGGTTTCCCTTTCTTTAGAGACAACTTAACTTCCTTAGGAAGTAAGTTAGTTTCTAAGCTCTCTTTTCTTCCTTTCCTTTTCTTTCTTAGGATTAGAATACCTCATTAACCATAGGATCTCCCTTGTAAATAAATCAATAAAAATTAGGGTGTGTCTTAGTTCCCATTAGATTTTTCCTTTTGCAACTTGAGTCATTCTTTCTCATCTCATAAAGAAAAGCAATAAAATACTTAATAAAAACCGAACAATCTTGTACGACACGAGACTTTGTTGCGGAGTGTTTATACGCGTCCTGTTTCGGGGCGAGGTGTAGATGTTTCCCGCGATGGATAGGTCTTAGTACAAGACCGTTCACAAACAAATTCAAAACACTTCTTTTAAAAGACAAAAACAAATAATAAGCGACTATCCTGCGGGAACTTCTTTTCTCATCTCATTCACTCACAACGCGTACTCGCGGCGACTTGTCTTTCATGCAAGACGGTAAACGCACTCGTACCAGACGAGCCTGCAACACCTGAGCATAGACATACGCAGTTCCAGCTGTAAAAAACACAAACAAATAGTTCCCGCCTTGGTTAGGCGAACTACGTCGACTCTGATCCTCATTATCCCGATGAGGTACGTAGGCAGAGGGGTAGGGCCCGTTCGAGCACATTCTTTATTTTCCCTACATTTCCCCTTTTTATTCTCATTCTCATTTCAGTTCCATTTCCAGTTAGCAGTTTTATTCAGCAGCAGTTATATTTTTCTCACCCTTTGAAACAAAACAAGCAAGCGTGGATCCCGTCGGGTACGGCGGACGGTCTGGGGTGCTAATACCTTCCCAGGTCGTAACCGACTCCCGAACCCAGATCTTTGGTTCGCAGGACCTTGTCCTTTCCTTTTTCCTCAGGTTTGTGCAACATTACCTTTCCCATTCTTTCGGGATAAAAATGTCTGGCTGGCGACTCTAACCTTTCCGCGCCACTTTTGCGTTTGTACTAGGATGAAAATCCCGGGAGCGACAGCTGGCGACTCTGCTGGGGATCGAACCCAGAATCTCTGGTTTCCCTTGTAGAGTCAATCCTAGCGCCTGTTTGGTTTTGTTCTTTGGGTGTTTATATGTTTGTTGCTTTGTGTTTTAGTTTAGCCTTACTGTTTTTATTTACAGTTCTTTACAGCTTTACTTTACCGCATTTATTTATCGCTTTCAGTATTTTATTTTCCATGCATCATATTATACTGGACTGTCTGGTTGTGCTAGTTTTCATTTTTTTCTGTGGGGTGGGAATTACTGTGAGATAAGCCAACTACCCGGCTTGAGTGCACTATAGGATTAGCGTGGACACTTTGTGCTCGCATGGTTACATGATGAGTGGTGATGTGTTCCACACCCAGGTTGCGACTGTCTTGGAACTATCTTGTGTGGGGGGTTCTTCCCCACTTCAGGATACAACCTTGATGGTTATGTGCAGCTGGGGACCGATCATTGAGAACCTTAGTGGAAACAACCCTCTCCAGTGATGACAGTGGCAGACCACATTTGTTGGCAAACCCACTCGCATCCGAGGGTCCATTGGGAACTCGCATAGGATGGCCTGGTTCTTTCACAGGAATTCAGTTAAAGCAAAATTGTTCGTATGACGATAGTATTGTACCCTTCGGGATGAATGTACTATTGTTTCTCGATTCAGTGCTTGAAGCTGGAGACTTGTGAGGGATTCTTGTTTTTTCCGGACTCAACTGAGACCTCCCTGCGTAGTACATAATACCAAACCGATTCCCTGACTTGGTCATGAGCCATTTCTCGGAGATGGTGAACGTATTATTGCTATTCGGCTTTGAGTGTCCGTGATGTTGACCCGAGTAGCACACCCGTGAGATTGGGAGGGGTTTACAGGTTTGCAGGAACCCTAAACTTCAACATACCCACTTTACCAGTATTGTTCAGTGTTCTATGGTTCTTTAATTCTGAGATCTGGGATTTCTATTCAGAGAAATTGTTACTATGATTACCATTATGACCCTGATATTGTGACTGTTATTATGATTCTCCACAGACACTTGGCTCGTTGTTCAACTTCAACACCATCAGTGACTGTTCAATTATGCGATCCAGTTCTACAGTTATTGGGTTCTCAGTTATGGGGTTCTGTACAGAGATGGTGCTGCTATTATGGTTCTATTCAGACAGTTGGTTCTATTCAAAACATTCAACATTGTTACATCATTAAAAAGACAAACCACAAACAATTAACAACACTAAGAGTAGTTCGACAACCAATTGCACATGTGTCCTAGGACTTGTTTGGTTGGTCCTGCAAGTAACCCAGTTTTCTAAGAAAGTGGTTAACCAGAGGTTGTTCGTCAGAAATCACAGCGAACACCTATGGGCTATTGCGTAGGCTATTATTGCCTAGGGATAGAGGTCACGCTTCAACTGCACGTGCCCCGTTCCCCTATAAATATACGAATCTTCTCATTTTTGTACTTTTTCGCTTCACCTTCTTCTTAACTTTCTGCTCGTACCTCCGACAACCGTATTCTGTCGTTGACCACTGTTTCCTTTTACCGACCACTTTGTTTCTCAACTTAACTTCTTGAAATGGCGTCTCAAGGTCAAGGTAATAGCTTCATTTTGACTTTTAGACTTATTTATTATGAAATAATGATGCATGCAGCTTAAGTTTCGATTTTACCGATAGATTAGAGTAAATTATATATATTTTAGGTTCGAGTAGTAGCTATAGCACTGCCCAATCTGAACCCTGATTGACGGTGGGCGGTGATCTTGGTCGAAGCTCGACCAAGGTTTAGGGTTTTGCGACGAACCTATGTTCGTTGCGAACCACGTGTTTTAGTAATTCCCTATCGAGCATTGATCGCACGTTTTAGGCATTGATCACTTGAGGGCTTTGGTCGGGACCCTGTTCCCGGACCGTTGCGTGCCCTTTCACTTGATAGGTAGTGGAAGGGTGGATTTGATATTCTGATCGAATTCACTGACACCTTTCCTCTACTTTTTAGGTGAAAACGCGCTCGTCGATCCCTTCGACATATCCTCGGAGGAGAGTTCATCGAAGGATTCGGGCTCCTCGGCAACTGTTCCGTCGGGCTCTGAAAGTTCCTCGGGGGATTCTGAGGCAACTGAAGCAAATGAATTTGGTCCCGTATCTGGGGAAGAGGTTGGCGCTCCCGAGGTTCCAAAAGAGGAGGAGAGGGCACCCACGCCTGAGGAGTGGGTTGTCGAAGACTTGCTGGATAAAGTCTCGTCCTATGCTCGACCGCGCGGGGATCCTCTGCCTGTGGTGTGGGACCCTGCCCACTGGAGGGTGACAGCCTGGGCAACGACGATCAGACTTTCTCGGACTTTGGTGGGAGAAATTTTTTGATGTACGAGTACGCCATAACGACCTTGGGGATTAGGTTGCCTTTCACTGACCTGGTATGCTCGGTGCTCGGTTATCTGGGGGTATCGCCCTCGTAGTTGCATCCAAATTCGTATGCTTTTATGAGGGAATTCGAGCTGACATGTGCGCATCTGGGGGCCGGGGCCACTCTTCCTCTCTTATTTAGGATGTTCTCCCTGCAGCGCCAAGTGGGGCGAGGGAATGTCCGGAAGGGTTTTATTTCCTTCATGCAACGATCCAAGATCTTTAAGGCGCATTCAGAGTCTATCCGATCGTTTAAAGGCGACTACTTCTTGATCAAACCCGTGAGTCGAGAAGCTACAAGGTCGATCAGCTTTATGGGCGTCGACACTGACGAGAATGACGTGCCTCGGGTGGATGCTGAAGGGCGCCAGATTCAAAGGAGAATTTGGAGGTTTCCCTTTTCATGGGACTATGGTCATTACGGGCGTCCGGTGAGCGACTTCGTTCAAATAGGAGATGCTCTGGGTGAGGAGGACGCCACTAGCTTCGAGGAGTTCCATAAGCTGGTGTCATCTTATACCCCGATGCTCGACGAAGAGGGGAAAGTGATGCTAGCTTCTGACGGGGGGAGCTGTGGAACGTCCGCTGATCGATGTCACAGCTCTCCTAGCTTGTAAAGACGGGCGAGAAGTGTCCGAGCTGTTTGGTACACTTTGTTTTTTGGTTTACATTATTTGTCATGTGATTTCACGCTCGCGGTCGATCTGACCCTTTTCTTTTTCCTTTGTTTTGCAGGCTCTATAGCGAATTCTCTAGATAAGATCCAGGAGAAGTTGATGCAAGGTAACAAGAGGAAGGCCAGGACCATTCAGACTAGGCTGGTGGGTAAAGATACGAGCGGCTCTGGCTCGGGTCATATTGCTCGAGGCTCTTCGAGCGTGACTTCTGGTTCGAGCCTTAAGAAGCATAAAGTCGGACCGGTCGTTACGGATCTGACGATCAATGCTCCGTTCAAACCAAAACATTCTTTGCCGCCATGTTTTGTGTAGCGCAACTTTTTTGAGAGCACTTCTTTGGAGGTTGAACGGGCGGATTCGTTGTCCCTCGAACAGATGGATCGTCCTGCTCGGAGATTATTCTTGGCGTAGGATGCTAGTGCAATGATGCGGGTGTTGTCGATGGCCTCGATGTTTGCCTAGGGAAGCTCTGGGTAGGAGCACGAAATCAGCCGTCTGAAGTCCCTCCTAGCTATTTCAGAAGAGAGAGTGAGGAAGGCCACTGAGGACGCGGAGGCCGCGACTAAAGAGCTGACGATGCGGGCAGATGTGATCGCCAAGCTGAAGGTGGATAAGAAGAGGGCTGTTGATCAGAACAAGAAGTTGAAAGAGACTTTCTTTCCCAAGGATGATGAATACGAGGATACCAAGGGTCTGATGAGCAGGGCGCATTTCCTTGCCCAGTTGGATCAAGATCTGGAGGATTTGAGGGATTGGACCAAGTTGAGCTTCCAGAATGCTGTGGATCAAATTAAGGCCCTTCATCCCGAGTTGAATCTCGATGCTGATTAGATCAGCTATTTGTATAAAGTTGTGGATGGTCGGGTTATAGTCATAGATTATATGATCGTGGATGATTCTCAGCCGGGGGAGCCCGACCAGCTGATCCATCCTGACGTCCAGCAACCTCTGAGCGAAAATCAGCTAGGGGCGCAAGAAGGGGAGGGTAATTAGAACTGCCTGCATGCCTAAATTATGTGTAATTTATAGTTCTTGCTTGGGGACGCGGTCCCCTTTTTATGTAATTATGAACAAGTCGGCCATTAGGGGTCGCAACCTTTTGATTAATATTTCCAACCTTGGTGGTCGTTTTATGATTTTTACAGTGTTTTTGTTATATGTAAGACTGCCTGTCCGTTGGAGGACCTTTATTTTAAATGTCTTTTTTTGCTAAGTGTTTTGCATTCGTCTGGTGCAAGGAATACGACATAATGGTTGATTAGGGGATAAATGCTCGTAAGGAAATATGATCTGTCGGTTTGGGGGACCGATCAGATGTGTAGAGGCTGGCTCTGGGTCGGTATCCAGGTCAAGATTATGGATCAGATCTCCGTGGCTTGAACCTCCCATCGCGAGCTGGGGTTCTTCCTAGTCGTGGTACTTAGGAGACGTCGGACTCGTTCGAGTATCTGTTCGTGCAACAGTTATCTTCCTCATCATGATGAGGAGGTTCTGTTGATCAAACGTTTTGGGCTGCAATGCTTGTACCTGGACATGCAGGTTTGGTCGGACAATTTGCTCCTCGTACAGGAGTAAGGTGACCTTCATACTAGTTGTAGTATTGCTTGAGTTTCTCGGTGTTCCATGGCCGTGCGAGCTCTTCCCCTTGAAGATTTTCTAAGTAGTAGGCCCCGTTCTCGGTCTTTGCTTGGACGCGGTATGGACCTTCCCAATTTGGTGCCAGTTTCCCTTCTCGGGAGTCTTTGTGGTTTCTCCTCAAGACGAGACTCCCAACTTCGAATGCTCGTTTAATAATTTTGGTGTTATGTCGAGCTGCAATTTTTTGTTTGAGCGTAGCTTCTTGAAGAGCTGCTCCTGATCGGATTTCTTCGACCAATTCGATTTCTTCTCTCAGCGTTTCAGAGTTGGTATCTTGGTCCATGGGTGATTCTGTTCGCATGGACGATATGTGCATCTCTATGGGAATGACAACTTCGGTTATGTATGCTAGCCGGAATGGGAATTCCCCGGTTGTCGAGTGAGGTGTGGTTCTGTATGCCCAAAGAACGCTGTGTAGCTCTTCGACCCAGCGTTTTTTGTGTTCGTCTAACCTTCGCTTAAGGCCTCTTAAGATTACCCTGTTAGCAGCTTCTGCTTGCCTGTTAGTCTGGGGGTGCTCGACAGAAGCGAAGTGTTGTTTAGTTCCCACCGAGGCTACAAATTCTTGGAAATGTTTGTCAGTGAACTGGGTTCTGTTGTCTGTTATGATGGTGAGTGGTACCCCGAATCGGGCGAGGATGTTCCGCTTGAAGAAGCATAAGATGTTTAATGCGGTGATTTTGGATAAAGCCTCCGCTTCGATCCATTTAGTGAAATAGTCGACGCCCACGAAGAGGTACTTGTTTTGGCCGGTGCCGATAACGAAGGGTCCTAATATGTCCAGTCCCCACCAGTCAAACGGCCATGGGGAAGACAGTGATTTCAACTCAGTAGGAGGCGCTACGTACATGTCACCATGTCGTTGGCAATTGTCACATTTTTTAATGTGCTCCTTCGCATCGTCCTGCATTGTCGGCCAGTAGTATCCTGCTCGTTGGATCTTGCAAGCGAATGATCGCCCACCTGGATGTTGTGCGTTAATCCCCTCGTGGACTTCCCTCAACACGTGTGGAATGTTTTCTTCCTCGACGCATTTGAGGAGTGGTGTGTAGAAACCTCGGCGATACATCTTCCCCCCGACCATCGTATACGAGCATGACCTACGTCGTACGGTGATGGCCGTTTTTGGGTCTGTTGGTAACTCGTCTTTGGTCAAATAGGTTAATACTGAAGTCATCCAACAGTTAGCATCGCCGACGACGTTGATGTTTATTGGTGTTGACATTTTCCCAATGCTGGGTTGATGGAGTATCTCTTGTATGACGGATTTGTTGCCCCCCTTCTTCTTGGTGCTTGCCAGTTTGGACAATATATCCGCTCGGGTGTTGTTTTCGCGCGGGACGTGCTTGCCTTCCACGGATGTGAATCATTTTAGCTTCTCCTTGACCAAGGCTAAGTATTTGTCCATGTTGTCGTTCTTGGCTTTAAAATAACCACGTACTTGGTTGGCGACCAATTGGGAGTCTGTGCATATTACAATTTCCTCTGCTCCTAGGTCGTCCGCAAGTCGTAAACCGGCCAGGAAGGCTTCGTACTCTACTTGATTATTGGATGTGGGGAAATACAAGGTTAAGGATACTTCGATGAGGGTTCCTTCCTCGTTCTCCAAAATCACCCCGGCCCCGCTGCCTGTCGAGCTAGACGCTCCATCGACGAAGATGGTCCACCTAGATGGAGATGTTGCAGTTTGCTCGGTGAAGGTAAGTTCATCTACAAAGTCGGCCAAGGCTTGAGATTTGAGGGCCTTCTGTCCTTCCAATTTGATGTCGAATTCGGATAATTCCAGTGACCATTTCAGCATCCGTCCGACCATATCGGGCCTTCAAAGCATTTGCCTGATGGGTTGGTTTGTCCTTACGACAATAGTATGGTCTAAGAAGTAGTGTCGTAACCTTCTTGATGCGAAGAGGAGGGCCAATGCTACTTTTTCTATTTGTAAATACCTGAGTTCAGGGCCGCTCAATGCCTTGCTCGTAAAGTAAATGGGTTTTTGCCGCTCGGGAAGCTCGCGAATAAGTGTTGCGCTTACCGCCTCGTTTGCCACAACGAGGTAAAGGTACAACATTTCACGGTCGTTAGGTCTGGAGAGTACCGGGGGCTCGGATAGTGTTTTTTTTAAGTGAGTCAAGGCTTGCTCGCATTCGTCAATCCATTAGAAAGTTGATTCTTTGCGGAGGAGTTTATAGAACAGGAGCGCGTGTTTGGCAGACTTAGCCACAAATCGAGCGAGAGAAACGAGCACTCCATTTAACGATTGTATGGATTTTTTAGAGTTTGGGGTAGGTATCTCCGCAAATGCTCTGCATTTGTCTGGGTTGGCTTCGATCCCTCGCTCGGTTAAATAAAACCCAAGGAATTTACCCGCTCGAACTCCGAACGTACATTTTTCAAGGTTGAAACGCATCTTGCATTTTCGAGCTTGGTCGAACACCTTTCGTAGGTGGGAAGTGTGATCCGTTTCTTTCTGAGATTTGACTATCATGTTGTCCATTTACACTTCGAGCATGTCTCAAATTTCTGCACGGAAAACTTTGTTCATCATGCGCTGATAAGTGGCGCATGCGTTTTTTAGACCGAAGGGCATAACATTATAGTAGTAATTGCCTGATTAGGTCATGAAGGACGTGTGTTTCTTGTCGGCCATAGCAATGGGAATTTAATGTTATCTTTAATAAGCGTCCATAAATGATAGTAGTTTGAAACCGGCCGAGTTGTCGACCAATTTATCAATATTTGGCAATGGGTAAGCATCTTTCGGGAAAGCTCGGTTAAGATTGGTATAATCAACGCATATTATCCACTTTCCATTAGATTTTTTACACAAGTACAACATTGGAAAGCCAATTAGTGTACCTGGCCTCTGTTACAAAGTTTGCCTCTAGGAGGTCTTCTACATCTTTTTCGGCCGCTTGTTTTTTTGGTCGACTGTTTTCTCCTCCATTGGGCAACGAACTTGTGATTTGGATCAATGGAGAGATGGTGTCATGCTACGTCTGGATCGAGTCCGGGCATTTATGCTGCACTCCATGCGAACAGGTCGGCGTTCCCTTTCAGGCATGCCTCAATCTATTTCTTTTCCAGGTCTGGGAGGTGGGCTCCAATCTTTACGCATTTGCTCGGGTCTTCCCCCAGCGGGATTAGCTCGAATTCTCCGTCGGGGATTGGTCGGGCTAATGAAGAGGAGGGTTGCTGGGAACTTTCGGCTTCGTCCGAAAACCTGCAATCTAGGTCGATGGAATCGACCCGAGGGAGAGGCACGGGCACTTCTGTGTTCAAGGAAGATGCTGAGGTGGAAGCTTTAGGCTGGTATGATATCGAGCTAAGGCCTTTAGAGGCTGCTTCAAAACAATGACGGGTGGCTTCCACGTCACCATGCAGGGTGGCCACTCTCCCCGACGTTGTATAGTACTTCATCTTCAGGTGGACGTTTGATGGGACGGCCATAAGATCGGACAACATTGGTCGACCTAGAATGCATTGATATAGAGAAGGGCATTCGACGACCAAAAATCGGACGCAGATGGATCAGGTAGTTTCTGCGGCTCCAAATGTGACTATGAGATCGACATAACCCCATGGTCGTGACACCACACTATTGAAACCTTGGAGGTTGAATCCCACGTATGGCGTCAGGTGAGTCTCGTTAAGCTGGAGTGTAGCGAACAACTTAGAATACATGATATCGCATGAACTACCCCGGTCAACTAGTATTTTGCGAATGTCGAAGTTGGCCATCTAGGCTCGAATAAGCAGTGGAATGTTGGCATTAGGCGCTCCCCCAATAGTTCCTCCTTGTATAAGGAAATGGGCACCAAATTGTCTCTGGATGGATCCAACGTGGCATTTAGGGCCGACCCTTTTGCAATCAGTTGGTCGAATTTCCTCTTTACGAAGCCGACAATGATCCTGTTGAATCCCCCGCCCGAGATCACCATTGCGGATGGGAAGGCTTCCCAGGGGCTATGGGAAGATAGATAACCTGGACTCGCCTGACGGTCGGGCAGAAAGAAATCTTTCGGGCGGTAGATGCTGAGGGCGACTTGCATATTGGTGTCCGCGGGGATCAACACTGCTTCCTCGACCTTGATGATTTCTTGTGCCTCTAGCCTGAAGGCTTCTTTGGATTTCGTGAACTGTTTGAGGTAGCCATCTTTGATGAGTATCTCTATTGCGTCCTTCAGGTGGATGCAATCCTCGGTATTGTGTCCATGGCTCTTGTGGAACCTACAATACTTGGTTTTATCAGTGCCTGGTTTGGCGGGCAGCTGCTTAGGAAAGCGAACCCTTGCTTGACAGAACTCCGAATTAGCACATTCGGACAATATTTTCTCCCTCGATACCAGAAGAGGTGTATACTCACGAAATCGGTCCACTGGCCCTCTCTGCTCCCGCGGTTCACGAGAACGGTCTTCCTTTCTTTTGTCATTTCCTTGATGAGATGTCGAGGGTTCGTCGGATTTGGAAAGGTTGGCTTCTTCTCTACGTCGAGCATCGCGTATGGAGCTGGCCGCCTGTTTTTCTTCGTACTGGATGTACGCTTGAGCTTTCAAGAGGAAAGCATCCAGAGTGGCGGGTGTCTCAATGCCCACTGCTCGGTGGAAATCGGTGGATGGGCGTAATCCGCGCTCTAGTAAATAATTTTTTATGTCGTCTGTGGTTGAGACCTGGACGGCTTCTTTATTGAACCTTTTGATATAGGTTCTGAGGGGCTCATCTTTGCCCTGGATTATGGCTTCAAGTGAGGATTTTGTCTTTGGATGGCGTCTGGAAGCGGTGTGTCACACCCCAAATTTTACCCCTAACTGCTCGCATCATACATTCATCGCATTTAGCAGGGAAATTCCAGATTTATTTTCAGTTACTTTCACTCATTTTCTAGTTATTCATCAAGTTAATTTTAATTTCTTTTCACTTCTAAGCTTCCATCCTAAATTTAATTCCTATTCCTCATTTCTAACTTTTAATTCATTTCTAACTTTTAAAAAACTTAATTTTTATTTTCATTCCCAAAGTTTTGTTTAAAAAAATATATAATTTTATTTCCAATTTTTAAGTTTTCTAAATGTATTTTTATTTCTATTTTTCAATTTTCAAGTTTTATTTCTTAATGTGATTTTATTTTTCAACTTTTATTTTTAATTCACTCCTTTTTAGTTTCCATTTCTAATTTACTTTTAATCTCCAATTCTTATTTTTATCTTTTTTCAACTCATTTTCAAGTTTCTATTTCTTAATTTAATTTCAATTTCTAATTTATTTTTAGTTTACTCTAATTTAATTTCAATTTCTAATTTATTTTTAATTTACTTTTCTTTAAGATTCCATTTCTAATTTAATTCCAATTTCCAATTTTTTATTTTAATTCATTTTAAATTTTAATTCCAAGATCTTTTTTTATTTTTCATTTTATTCCAATTTCCATTCCAATTCATCCCAAGTTCAAATTTCATTCCAAAATTGATTCATCACATGTTACAAGTTGCATTTATACAATAGAATTTCTTAAAAAAAATAGTTTTACATACATGACCAATTCTTTACATTAAGCATGTTACAATTGCATAGAAAAAAAAGAGAAAGAAAAATTCAGCAGGGACCACAAGACAAAATTCAGCATGCAGCCACCAACAGCCTCTGCTCCACTACTCCATTGCAACAATTTCTCAGACTTTGTCCCCTTTTTGAAACCCTTCACCTACAAGTTTTCATAGTACAAAATAAAATCAGAACAACCATATAAACTACCCTGTTACATCCATAAAATGACAACACAAAACAGCTCTCAAACACAAAACAGCTCTCAAAAACACTCTGTTACAACCACCTCAAACACACTGTTACAGCACTTATAACTCACTCAAAAACAGCCCATAAATCACAAAAAATCAGCCACTGTTACATTAAAACAAATCAGCCCCATATAAACACAACAAATCAGCCACTTCAAACCAAGAACATCCCTCAAAAACCACATAAAAACAGCCATACAAACAACACTGTTACATCCATTAAAATCTCACAAAAAACAGCCACACAAAGAACACAGAATACAGAGAAACCCTAGCCACATACTATCAACACCGGAAATCTTAAGAAAAGAAAAAGGCTCAGAGAAAGCAGAGTGAAGTTGAAAACTCACCAACCCGAGCAATCCGAAGGCTGAAGCAAAAACGGAGTTCACCGAACCTGTCATCAACGACTCTGACAATCAACATCACGCCTTGAAGTTTTCCTCGGGTTAGAACCTGAGTTCGTAAGTCTTTCTTTCATTCTCCCATTTTTATTTCCGTTTTTCTCTCTTTGTTTACGATAGATGGTTGACATTTAGGCGTGATACACGAGTAAGAGAGACTAAGAAATCGTTAGAAAACTCCTGCAAAAACAAAAAAATGATTCTGAGTTTCAAAACAAAAATGCATCAAAAAAATTTCTCAGCAGCCAAAGTTATGTTGCCATAAATCCATCACCTCAAATCAAAAAAAACCGTGAATACAGAACCAATTCCTTGCTGAACCGAACCATTACCACATCACTAACCGCGAAAACAAGCCGAAACAAAGAACTCATCCGAAAACCACAAACTCAGAACCACTCTCATTTCATGACCCTGCATCAAACCTGAAAAACATCAAAAAACCAGAAATCTCATAAAACTGACAAACTTAAACGACCACAACTTCCTGAAATAAACACTGAACCTCACAAACATGAGCAAAACAAACTGTACAGAATTTTGAACAAATCAGAACCCGAAACAAATTGAAAATCATGAAGTAAAGCTGAACCTGCAATCTTTTTTTCAAAGCAAATCGTGCACCACCATCATCACCCTCTTCAAACACAGAACAAAACCTGCCTTTGAACCTGTGAACGAACTCAGGCCACCAAAACCAGTTTCATCCAACACTCACCCTCCCACAATCACCACCAAAATCCGTCATTTTTTCGGCCACCAAAACCTTTTCTCTTCTCAAATCCTCCATAAACCAACACAGACAAATCAAAACTGTGGCGAACCGGCAAACCAAAACACAACCAAATCACCACCTGTAACTCTCTGCACAAACTACCACACAGCCACCATTGTTACCGTCACTTTCACCGCACAAAACTCAGACTAAAAAACTCACGATACCTGCAAACACTTCCGGCCAGAACACCCTCAGCCAACCCACCTTCTGAATCAGAACCGCGAGCCGACCTCAAACTCAAAACAAGACCCTCCAACTTTCGACTCAAACACAAATGCGTAAATCATCCTTCAACTCAAACCTGAACCAAAAATCAAAAACCACTACAAACTGAGAAACATAAACCGTTCAAAAGCTGAATTCGTAAACGAAACCACCATCCAAAATAACTCTTCACTCACCTTTTAAACCAAAACCACCGAAAGCTACCACTGAAAAACCCCTTCCGCGAGCCAACCCTGTCCCCTTTCGTGAATCCGCCAGAAGCCGTTAATCAACCGCAAGCCACCGAGTCCCCACCCGAACAGGCCGTAGCTCACTATCACACGAAACCAACCAAACCTGTTACTGAAACAAAACCAAAACACTCATCTCCTTCACCGAACCACCCAATCTTTAACACTCTTCTTCAAATCCAAACACCCAACAACCCTTCTTCAAAACGACACAAAACCTTCAAATCCAAAAAACAAAAATCCAAAAACCAGAAAGAGTGAGAGATGAATTGAGAGACTTAAGATCAAAACGGAGAACGAGAGATCTAACTGAGAGTTGAGTGAAACCTCACCGTAAACAAAACCACCGGCCGCCGCGAGATTCAAAGTCCCAGCCAAGGCCACAACCCGCTTCACCTACTGCAACCCGTGAGGAACCTCAGACCCATCACCGTAAAACCGGACCACCGCAACTCGTAAACCTTCGCAACGCCGCCATCACCGCCCAGAACATCACCTTCACCAAATCAAAACCGCGAGTGAACGAGAAACCGAGACTCGTCGGAAAAACTGAGCAAAACACCACGAATTTACCGCGATCCGTGCGAGAGTGAATCGATTGAGAGTTGAGAGGCAAAGAAATCCGCGATTGAGAGTGAGAGAGATTCGGTGAGAGAGTGAGAGAGATTCAGTGAGAGAGTGATTTGAGTTGTTTGATTTCTGAGGGATTTGATTCTGAGAGAGATTTGGGATTTTTCTGAGGGCTGTGAGGGGTATGTCGCGTTTCAGGATTATGTTTCTTTCTCTCTCACTTTAGAACAAGACCGGGTCATGGGTCGGACCCGGTCCGGTTCGTTTTGCCTAGATGGGTCGCCCCAATGGGCCCCTTTCTATCCAGCACCCCCTGATTCTTATCAGCCCATTTAGCTTTTTCTTTTTTTATTTTTTATGAAAAATCTGAAAAAAAACATTTTCATATTACAATTATTTTCTTTATTTTTTGTTAAATATTTAGTTAATTTATTTTCTTTTATTATTTAGATGTATATACAAATAAGTAAATAAAACTTTAATTTCAAAATTTTCTATTATTATTATACTTAGTTAAAAAATCTATATATATAAAATAGATAAAACTTTTAATTTCAAAATTTTGTTTTCTTTTTTATTATTATTTATTATAATTAGTTAGAAATGTATATACATATAAGATAAATAATAAAAAAATTTAATTCCAAAATTTTCTTTTCTATTTTATTTATAGTTAGATATTGATATATATATATATATAAAATATACAACAAAATAATATTTCAAATTCAATTTCTTCTTTTCTATTTTGTTTTAGTACATACTTAATTAATCATTTATTTTTTATAAAAATCCAAAATATTTGTATAGTTCTTTTTCGTTTAAAATAGAGTTTGTTTAGCTTAGTTTTAGATCCTATTAGTGAGAGAGATTAGATTTAAGTTTATCCCTTAGTGAGAGTTTTGATTTAATCTCCCGATATCTTGGTTGTGTGCACTATGTTTATATTTATTTTATTTTGCATCATGACCATATACCTGTTGAGATAAAACTGAAAGCGCACACTTTTGAGACTTTAATTTTCAAGATAATAACCCTTGGTCCAACGCCAAGTGAACTTTACACACTTCACTCACACACGTAAGTCGGTCGTTTACGATCGCCATCTGCACATTCCTTACACTTCACAGCTTTCTAACTTAAGCAAATTGTCGCACTACGCTTGTTTTCCACCTCAGCATTCTCGATCCATATATCGAGCCATAGCCTGGTTACTAAGCCTTTTACCTTGCATTTCATTTACTTTATTCAATTTATTTTTGCAAGTTGCAACCTATGCCTTAGACTTAGGAGCTTGCACCCTCTTTTATTTACTTTCTGTTGTTGCATTTAAATCCAAAAGGGAAAGAACTCCTGCTGTTGACTCAATGTCATAGGAAGTTTAGCAATCCCTAGTTACCTTTTTGACCTTAGCAATTAGGTCCTTCTTTTTTCTTTGACCTTAGCAATTAGGTCCCTCATCCTTAGGTCCTTAGCCATTAGGTCCTTAGCGTTTTATTTTATAACTTTTTGTGACTTTGTTAAGTCACGTGAGTGTTTGCCATAACACTTACCTTCCCCCGCGAACCTTGAGCGTAACCAAGTGTTCGTTAATCCTTAGGAGAACTACGAGTGCTCTGATTCTACACCCGATACGTAGGCATCGATGCGATGTTGTGCGAGCACCATTAGAAATAAAACCTTAGGTTCCCATAATTTTAACAAGCAATAAATAACAATAATGCAAATATTAACAAGAGGTTCCCGTAGGATACTGCGGATGCTTAGGATGCTAACACCTTCCCTAGGTATAATCAACCCCCGAACCTAGTTTCTCCTCATTTAGGGTTTTTTACGATCTTTTTCCCTTTTCCCTTAGGATTAAATTAAAGTCGGTGGTGAACATAAATGTTTTGCGATTCAAGCTTAATTAATAGCTTGGTATCCGATTCTCACCGCAACACGGTGAAATGCCTGGAGAAAGTTTGACCGAGCTGTCTCCGGGAAGTGATGGATTCGGGCTCGAGACTTTTATACCAAGTCATCGCTCTTTTCCTTAAGGTGGTCGGAAAGAGACGACATTTGATTGCTCCTCGGACGCCCCTGTAGTCGAGCAGGGGGTCAATGTTCTCAATATGTTCGTCGGGATCAGTTGTTCCGTCATACAAACCCAGTGGTGGGGGCTTTTTGAGCCCTCTTGGTAATCTAGTAGCCATAATCTCAGATGAGAGGGGTCCTCTGATACCGTCGTCATCACTGGAGGTGAGAGAATGGGATCTTGAACGGCGTTTTCTGTTTCGTCGCGGGGACTGAGAGTTTGACCTGTTCTTTTTTGATCGTTTTGGAGATGGAGATCGGGATCGTCGTCCTTTTCAGGGAGGGGAACGACGATCGTCTTCTTGTGACCCTTGATGAATCTTGGTCGGTACAGGCGAGCAGCGTCTCCGTGGAGGTGATCGACCACGATTCCTGATAGAAGATTCGTTGCGATAGCCTTTATCTTTCTTTCTTCGGGGAGAAGGGTTGCACTGCCCCCGGTGCCATTTAGGAGATCGAGATGATCGACGATCGGTTTCTTCGAGACGGGCTATCTTCTCACCATGCACTAGGAGCAGGAGGTGGGTTTGATTGAGTGTTTCAACCAGTGCGGCGAAGTCTGATCCGACTGGGGCGGCCACGGTAGTTATGACTTCTGGTTGGCTCTCGAGCGGCTGGTCCCGCTCGGGAGAGGGTGAAGTTGTCTTTCCGTCCTGATGATCTTGGACGGTTTCTTCATGTGAGGGGGTAAAGAGGTTGCTCCCCCGTTGAGTAATGAGGATACCATCAGCAGTACGGGCTTCACACAAGATGTCGTTAGTGGCCATGGATCTTTTTGAATAGTAAACTTTGGTCCTTGAGATTCTTTGATGAAGAAGAACAGGGAAGTTGGTTTCCCACAGACGGCGCCACCTGTTCGTACCTGGAGATCACGATCCAATTTGGCCGCGTCGAACGTGGATGGGCACGGTTGATGATGAAGAAGAAAAGGGGTGTACCTGCAAAGGCACTCTGATGCTAAAGTCAGAGAGTGAGCAACGAGTGAGCAAGTAAAGGATTTTGGGTCAAGATTTGAATAGCTGACCCTCTCAAATGAGAGGGTTTATATACTGGTCCAAGAGGATGGTTATTTGCCCAAATTGTTGGGTGCGGATCGCGGATCCCGTAATAACTGTTGGCGGTTAAGAACTAGCCGTTAGGGCAAGAATGTATCTGCTCGACTTATCCTGGGTCGGATGGCCTTAGCACCGAGCAAGGGGTCCGCCGAGCAGTCGATCCTCAAGATTCCGAGCATCGTGGGGTCATTGGGTCGTTGGGCCGCGAGATAGATATGGCCTATTTCTGATAATTGGGCCAGTCCGAAACAATAACATTATGAAAAGAAAATGTCATCCATTCCTGAAATAAAATAGTGCTTGGCTAATAAAAAGGATGGGCATCAAATGATATATAACCCTAAGAGTCGCCTAGATTTCCTTTTGACGAAAGGGAGTAAAGGCATGTTGAGGGCCATGCCCCTGAAGATACCCTTCCCCAAGGTCCTGAAGCAAGGCGGGAGCTCCTCTCAGGCTCCAAAGGATGATACAATAGAAATCCCTGAAGCGGATAGGGCGGGCGAGTTATATTCACCAACAAATAATGAATTGCTCCACAATCTTCGACGTGGAGTTAACCAAATTTTGATGCCATAAAGTTCAATAGAGCCCATCTCCCATTTTATGATGAATTCCATGGATACTACAAAAAGACTATACTATAGAGCTCTACAATCTATCCTATGTGGTGGAGAATCACCTGCTAAGAGAACTAGTGATGAAGTGAATCCAACGAGTAAAGCACAATGTTTTCATCGCTAAATGAAACTTTGTCCATGGGTAAAGAATTATGAGCATCCTAGTCAAAGATAAGGATGATTTGAAGTCCAAACTCACAATAGTGGCATTGGAGACCCATGCTCTTGCCTCCTCAGAGAAGAGCTTAAAGGGACCCTGATCAGTGCATTTTGGTGCATATTCCTACATGATTGTACTTAGGCAATTCTTTAATTTTATTTGTTTATTTTTATATTTTAATTTGTTTTTCTAATTTATTTTATTTTTGGCTTAATTTAATTTCCGTACTTAATTTTCAACTTTAACAGCTTTTACGGAAATAATCATAACCGGAGTTTCAAGAATCTGATTGAGGCGTTCTACTAGTCGATGGAAAGCTAAGAGAGAGAGCTACAACTTCCGTGTTGGAGTCGAAGTCAGATTCGGAGTCATATTTTCCAGAATTTTGTTTGAAGCTGCTGCATTAGTTTTATTTAGTTTCAGGTCATTTAGAATTGAGCCTGAGTTATGTATTTGACCCAGTTGGGTTGTAAACTGGTCATTTAGGTTTTTCTATTTAACCTAGCAGTCGCATATGCTCTTGTATACACTTTTTAGGATTTTAATTTTTTACGCTCGAAGAGACGAATTATGGAGAACTAATTCCAAGGATTAATCTGTTGTAATCGGTTTTCGCTGACACTTTGAGGTTCTTATATTTTCCAATTAATCTATTTCCTTTCAATTTTGATCTTGATATCTTGTTTGCTTAATTCGATTAATATAAGGTTAGATTGATTTATTTCGATGATTGCATGTTCCTATACTTTAATCGCGTTTGCTTAATTCGCGTATGTTTATCGTGTTTGCTTAATTCACGATTGATATATTTCATCCGTTTGCTTAATTCGGAAATTAGGAATATTTATCATATAATATCAATTACGCTTGTTTGATTGTTATTATAATCGAAAAGGAAATAGAGTCCGCTTAGGAATTGAGAATTATTTGGGTCGATGATAAGTTGGGAAATCAAAACAGCAGATTAGTCGTTTTAGCTTATTTGTTAATCACTTATTTTAATCCGTTTTTATAATTCAACCTTAAAATAAACCCCCCCCCATTAATTGTTCTAATAAGCTGGTTAATAACAATACAAGAATCATTGTGAGATGATTCGAGTCATTGTCACTATACTACGTTTTCAAAAATACTCGTTTTTTATCCGTGCGCGACACGCGGATCAGACCCTTGAAGTCTCAATTCTCATAAGAATCTAGAGGAAGAGTTTTTCACACTTAATGAAAAATTAATGAAAAATTATGACCAGTTGTTGTACCCCAAAATTTTCCCTCTCAAAATTAAGACAATATTTCTCAAGATTTCTCAAGGTTCACAATTGGTCAAAAGGATTGAAGGTTTCATTAAACTAAACCTCCTCCTAAACAATGGATCCACAACTAGGGTTTTGAATTTATCCAAGCTAAATGGACTTCCAAGGCCTCAAGTGAGCTTCATAACATCCCACATGTCTTCAAGAATCCCCATGTCAAGTTTCAGAGCTTTCCCAATAAGTTTGACTAGTCAAATGTTTAGATATCCAAAAATCAGTCAACTTGATAAAAAAGTCAAAATGATGTCAACTGTGGTCAACTCAAAGTCAAACTTCAAGATTTTTTTGTCAACATCAATATTATGAGGTAAAATTCATCATTTGATCAAGGTTTGATCATGATTCATCAAGGAAATCTCAGATCATCAAGAATCAAGAAGTTTCTAAATTAGGGTTTCATAGTAAAAGTCAACTGAACTTTGACCAGCCATAACTTTCACATAATTCATAAAACATTTCCCATCCAAAGCTTATTTTGAAGCAAATTGAATTGTCTACAACTTTGTGTCTCACAAGCCAAGCCCAAAAATTCTTCATTTGGAAGGTATGAGCTAAAACATTATAGGTCCTTTTGAAAGTCAACAAAAAGTCAACTTTTTCCAAAGCTCATAATTTGAAAATGGTAAACGATATGGACATGGGAAAAACAAGGTTGGTTATAGGACTCTCTAAGCTTTCTAAAAAGTCCAAGAACACCTTCATAGCCTTAAAATTGAGGGGGTTGTGTCTTGTCAAAGTTGGGAAATTTTCAAGGGGTGTATGAAGCAAATAAGGCCTAAAATTCAAAATTTTCCAAATGGGCCCATAAAATTGCAACCCAATCTCAAAGATAAAGTCATGCACGACCCAATAGTCATTTATTCTGATTTTTTAATTTTGTTTTATATTATTTTGGATTTTATTTATTAAAATTCAATTTAAATGAAAATAAAATATAAAAAAATCAAATAATGGATCAAATATTGGTTTTAGAATGAATCTTATAACATTTAAAGTGATTGGATTCCATTAAAATTCGTGCAAGACCTTTGAAGTATGAAGAGATTTGATTTTTTTTCACATTTATGGCCATGGATTCCTTCATGATCAAGTAACACCAAAATATCACCCAAGGCCCATTCTCTTACCCTAATTTACCTCACTATAAATTCATGAGAAGAATACAACATCAGGATACGATTTTGCAGAGGTCAAATACCTTGTTTCATCTTCAAATTTTTTTCAAAAAAATTCATATACGGTTCTTAAATTTGAGGCACTTTCAAGACCAAATAAAGGTTGCATTGGCTTCCTTGAACATCACTGATCACAACTCAGTCATCATCATCATCATCATCCATAATGCCCTAAAATGCCATAACCGAACGCGCATAATTCTTCTTCTTTTTTTTTAATTTTTCGTTTTCGTCTATTCATGAATGATAAGTCAATTTTGTTTGCATAATCATGTTTGTTTAAAGGTGTAGAATGATTATGGGTTGTTTAATTTGATTTTCAGTGCAGGAACGCAAGAACTCCATTATTAGGGTTTAAGCTTCAAAAATGGGGATTCACGATTTAGGCTCTTTTAATGAATTTTGTTAGTATATTTGAGTTGCAGGAGTTGTATGGATCAAATTGGTGTGCTCAATTTGAAGAAACCGTGCGTGACATGATCGATACAACATTCGAAGGTTTTGATACGGAAAAAAATTCGCAGCAAAACGCATAACAAATTTCGCAGGAAAACCTACGAAATTCTGAGATTGAAGATGACCAGATTTGGCGCGATTTAAAAAATTCAAATTAACACATTATATTTTATTGATTCGTTCTTGAGTGTTATCACAACGTGTGTGCTAGCCTGGTGGTAAAAGTGGACGTGCTTTGACCCTCGGTACATGGGTTCGAATCCCAGGTTTTCTGTTTTTTATTTCGTTTCTTTCTTTTTGCAGGTTTTAAATATAATTTGTTTTTCCCATCATATTCTTAAAAAACGTACATAGCCTAGTGGCAGAATGCTTGGTATATGAGGTAAGGGTGGCGGGTTCGATCCCAGCCACGACCATTTATTTTAAAGCCATTTTCTTTTATTATATTTTATTATATCAATTAACTAATTAACCTAAAAACAAATAATAATTAATAATTAAATTAATTCTCCTAATCATCTTCTTAACAAAACATTTTTTTAATACATGTTCATTTTCTTCATAATATTTTTCATCAAATTATGTTTTTATTAATTTCACTCTTAAATTGATTAAATAATTAGGTTTAGGTTTTTTTAATTTAATTTAATCAAGATATTTTGCTAACCCTAATTTGTTCAACTTTCTCTTTTAAAAAACCCTAATTAACCTCAGTTAACCCTACTTTTCTTAAACTAATCCTAATTCTAACTTTAATTTATTTCTAACCCTAATTTATTTTTTTGCTTTATTATTTTATTTTTTATATTTAATTTTGCTTTATTTAAATTATTAGAAAGATGTATAGGCTTTTTATTATGTAATTTATTTTCTTCCCGATTATTTTGTATATGCCCCAAATCCTTGTAATAGCGTAGATTTATTTTTCCGTATTTTAATTATGTTATATAATTTTTATGGTTAGTAAATAGGGAGTGCAATACTTAATTGAAAATAAATTGGACTTAGAGAATTAAATAAAAAGAATAAATATCTGAAAATAAATCGTTCACACACGTAAGTCGATCTATGATCGCCATCTGCACCTCCTAGGGTTACTCCTCTTAAGTTGCCTTTAAAAATGGTCAAGTCTCTCGAATAGGGGATGTCTTAAGCAAAACCCTACCAAATAAAATCATCTTGTCCCTCCCCCGGTTAAAAGATCAAGTCCCTACGATGTTGCCTAGAATGATCTTGTCCTTTCGTTTTAAGATATGATAGTCCCTCCCAATTGCTAAAGACACCCTTCAAGTTGCCTTCGTTGACCGTACGATGACCCTACGCCCGTCCCTTAAACAAATCCAAGGTAATGAATACCTATTCCTTAATAATAGGGACAGTCTTACCCTTGAAAGAAAATAAAAGAACATGAAAGACTTTGTCTAGGGTAGGAACTCTAAAGTTACTGGCTCACACCCCTTAAAACACTTCTCACACCTCACAACTTTTCAAATATTTTCAAAAAAATAAGACTTTGTATACATCTGTAAACACCCCAAATTTTCCCTCACTAAGTTCACACCATGGCTTGTGATATTTCTCATTTGCATTAGTTCAATCATACCATCTCATATTGCATTTTTTGCTTCACTACATTAGGTCAAGTTCATCTGCGTCTAGGGTTTGTGATCTGAGCAATCCGGGATCCATCTGAGCCACCCCAAAGGTCTTCAATCATTCTAAGAGGGTCCATGTATGTTAAATCATCATATTTTATCCTCCAAAGATCAAGGAAGTTCAAAAATCACAAGAACTTGCAAAGCATGGAAGCTGAGCTAGGGTTTAACTACACAGATGACCTAAAATTAGGGTTTTTGTTTCAGAGGCCATAACTCCAAATTTTTTGGTCACTCTTGTTTCTATTGGTCTCAATATGTTGTAAGGATCATACATACCAAGTTTGATGGGAAAATTCATTGTGGAAGTCATCTGATCACTGGGTAACTTCCTGAGCAAGTCAGAGCAAAATCAGGGCATCTGGGGCCCCCAACATGGAACCAAAGTGAATTTTTCATCAAATTGAAGTTATTTGGTCTTTATTTGATCATTGAAGTGCTTAGAAGTTCACAAATTTGAAGAAAAATGAGCAAAACCAAAAGTTGCCAAAAATGGAAGTGACTTGTAATGTAAACTTTCCATTTTGGGAAAGTTTTTCAACCTCCTCTTTCTCAACAAAAAATGATTCAAATGAAAAATTATTGGTCATGAAAGTTGTAGATTGGATCATTCCCTTTTCAAAAAGTACAAGAACAAGATCTAATTCATTTTTTAACTCAAGTTATGGCTTTCCAAAGTTGGCAAAAATCACATAATTTCATGTTTCATGCCAAAGAGGGATTTTTGCAAAACCTCATGCCAAGCCATTTTGTGACTTCAAATGGACTTCTAATCATCATATTATCATAATGCATTGCTTAAAGTTCAGAATTGGCCCAAGAATTTCCAAATTTCATGACTTACACATGAAGAAATCCAAAAGGGGCCAAACTTTGTCAAATTTGCAAAACCTCCCATAACCTTCCACAAACTTGCTGAATTGCCTCTAAATGATTTCCATGGCCATCCTTGATCTCAGCTGAACCAGGACATGCCCAAATCCCAGCCTGCCACTTGCCCATACCTCAAGTACAACCAACCTTGACTTTTTGCATTTTCACTCATACCAATCAGCATAGCCCACACCAACTATTCTGACCTATCACAGTTTCACATACATGCTTTATGGAACTCATTTCACACAAGAACCAAGCCTAACACTTCAGCATTGCCATAGTTCACAAAAAAACCCTCTCTTGCATTTTCTTTCGAAACACTCAGCACAAACATCAAAACTTAAAATTTCTTCCACCATTCATCTTCAAATCAATCACTGATCATTTCCCAACCATCAAAACAGCCTGAAGCCACCTCAAATCAAAATACGATTTTCACCACCTCTGAACTGAAACCTTCAAAACACTTCATACAAACTTGTTTCAAGCTTACCAGAAGCATCAAGGGGTTCATTGGAGTGGAAAAGCACAAGGAAGAAGGCCAGAAAGCCCAGAATTCAAAAGCCCAACCTCAGGTAACATGATGAACAATTTTCCCAGAACATTGTTTTCTTGTTAAAATGTTGTTCTATGTGTTGCCCTGATCATGGGGATGTGTTTATTTTCGAAAATGAGCCAGAAACAAGCATTTTATGTTGCTCTGAAACTTTTTCCCTAAACTTGTTCTTCTTCGATTCTCTTTGTGTGGTTGAAATAAATTGTTTATGTTGCTGGATTCTTGTTGTTTGATGTTAGAGGATGAATTCTGGAGATTTTGACATGTTTTTATGGCCTAGGGAGAGAGATGGAGATTTTTCAGGGGAGGTGTGGCCGGAGAAGATGACCGGAGGTCATTTCCGGCCACCTGAAAGTAATTAGAGGCTAATCAGGGTTAGGGTTTTGGGTTTAAATCTGGGCCTTTAGATTTGTTTTCCCGCGTGCAATGTAGGGCTAGGATTGTGTCATTAGAATTTAATCAGGATTAATTAATATTTTAATTAGGATTAGTTAAGTTTAAATGTGGACCGTCCAGATGCGCACCAGTCAACAAACCCAAACCCAGTTTCAATCTGAACCACCCATTCAGCATACTTTCCATTTATTTAATTTTTATTGCATTTTTCTTATTTTAATTTGTACGAATTTTTAAAAATAGTAAAAAACATCAAAAAATTCTGAAATTTTTTATCAAACCTTTTATTAATTTTCAGAACCCAAAATATTTTTATTTTTTGCATTAAAAAAATATTTTTTAATCATTTAAATGTTATTTTTAATTAGTTAATTGATTTTAATTAATTAAAAAAATACATTTAAGTATTTAAAAATCACAAAAAATTCAGAGAACATCTTTGAACATTTAGAAACATTTACAAACTCACCACACAAATTTCTTTTTGGTTTTGATCATGCTTTGACATTTTTTCATTGAATCAGGGTTCTTAAATTGTTCATTTTCTAACCCTAATTTCAAAAATTCATAACTTTTAAACCAAGTTGAGTTTGTGAATGATTCTTTTTGCATTGTTCTATGCATACCTTCTAGTTTCTAAAAACATTTTTGTTTCATTTTTATCCTTCATTTTCAATTTATTTGGCATTTTTACATTGAAGGTCACCCTTAAAACCCTAGAAAATTAGGAAATTCATAACTCCTTTTAGGTTTAGCTTCTGACCTCCCCCTTTGGATGGTAACCTAGTATAGGTTTAGGGTTCCTTTGAATGCATTTTCAATTTTTTATCTTGTCATTTGCTTCTGTTTTTTTGAGTTTTGCATCTCACATGTTCATATATACCTAGTTTCTCATCTTCACTTGCATCCATCTTGCATATGCTTGCATTCATGAACTTGCCATGACATTTTATGCATTCACATGACATATAAGACATTCTAGGACCCATTAGAATCATGTTTGATCATTGCATCATTCATTTTCCATGTTATGCATCCATTTCATTTCATGTGCATTCATGAACTTTCATGCTTCCTTTAAGCTTTATTTGCATCTTCATCACTTGTATGATCATTTGCACCTCATGACATACATTTGTATCACCTCTTAGCTTCATTTGCATCATGAACATGCTTCTGGTTTTGGTTTACATCCTTGCATTCATTTCATTTTCATTTCATTTTCATTTCATTTTCATTTCCTTTTGCTAACTTTTCAGGTGGTAAGTACTTTGAGAAGTGACTTTGCCTTCACTTCTCATAACTTCTTCTCATCTCTCTTATGCATACTTGCTGCATTTTGAATTTATATTAGAGTGAGATTGCTCATTCATGTCCTTTCTTCACTTTCTTTCTTCAAGCAACTTATCTTCTTAAGTGAAGTAAGTTGACTTGCTTCTTTCTGCTTATCCTCCTTTCATCTGCTTCTTCCTTGGTGGCTCTTCTTGAAGATCTCTAGAAAGATTCATAAACCCTAGGAACACCCAAGCATGATAATATTTAGGGTTTGATTAGTCCCCTCATTAGTTTTACCTTTGTGTCATCTCTTGTGTCTTCTCTTCTCATCTCCTAATCAGGAACCAAACCTTAAAGGTTTTAAGGCTTTATGATTAAGGTCATGCTTGTATCCTTCTATTAGGATGGAGTGTATAACTTTAATCCTAAGTGTTAAACCCTTAATGTGTTTAAATTCTTTAATCAATTCATCTAATAAATCACTAAGACATCAAGCTTGTAACTTGGGCCTTGCATTAGGGTTCTAATTCTTCCTTAATTGGTTAAGAAGGACTAACCCTAGTGTTAATGGACAAGTCCCCCTCAAGTTGTCTTACAAACCATAAAATCCACTTCTTAATCTTACCATTAACTAAAATCCACTTTAATAAAGGCTTTGTTTTGTCATGAGGTTAATCCCTAATCATGGATTAAGTTGAGGAGCCTTCCTCAGCTTAAATGTTCTCATCTACTATCCTTCTATTAGGATGGTGTAATGGGTCCATTAAATCCTTGATTCTGGCTTAAACTCATTACTTAACACTAAACAAAAACCCAAAAACATCTAAATAAATGCAAGTAGGTTAATGATCTTAATCCTACATCATGGTGATTAAGTGTGAGGTGTTTACTTCATACTTAAGGTATTCTCATTACCCCTAATCAGAGGGGGGATGTGATGAGTTTACTAACCCCTGGTTTAGGCTTAAGCTCATTAACTTATGAAAAACTCCAAAAGCAATAAAAGATTGAAAATATCAAAAACAAACAATAATCGTCTCCTTCGGGATTCTTTTCTCATCATCTTCATTCATTAACGAGAACTTGCTTCTTCCGTCTAGTGCAAGACAGTTTGCACCTGAGCCAGACAGGTCATACACTTGAGCATGGACAAGTAAGCAGTTCATCAGTCAATTTATCTTTCAACCTCTTTGTGTCGAACTATGGTGTTCTGACTTCCTCATTGCACAAGAGGATACGTAGGCATAACTTAACTGTTATCGAACAAAAGTCTCTGTATATTCCCCTCTTCCATCATTATTCTTTAAGCCTCATTATCTTGGGCTTTGCACTCTTTCTTTGCACTGACACTACCCCTTTAAACACAAACTTTCAAGCGTGGATCCCGTCGAGTACGACGGACAATCTGGGTGCTAATACCTTCCAAGGTTGTAACCAACCCCCTTTCTTAGTTTCTCTGGTTCGCAACCGTCTTATCCATCTTTTCTTAGGTTTATGCAGCATTACCTTTCCTTCGGGATAAAAATGCCTAGCTGGCGAATCTTTTCATTTCTTCTCTTTCGCCGATCGTTCGCGGTTGTACCGGGATGCAAATCTTTGGGAGCGACAACATCCATACGAGGATCATTACAAAGTACTTAGAAATTTTTTCTAATCACACACTTCACCTTTTCAAAAACAATTAAGTGAGCTAAGTAACTAAGAGCCCATGGATAACCATGGATATAAAGGGTGCTAACACCTCCCCTTTATATAACCTACCCCCCAAACGCAAGTCTTTTAAAACCGGTCTTTCCTGTTCTTTTATGTCCTTTCTTTATGGATAAAATAAAATTCGGTGGCGACTCTTGCTATCCGCAACATGACTAAAATGTCAGTTCTCCCACCGTGTTACAGAACTGGCGACTCTGTTGGGGACTTACTAAGTAAAAGAGGGGTACCCTTAGGAATTTGATCACTTAATTGTTTGCTTTGTTTGCTTTATATTATCTGTTGGGCTTTTATGTGAAAGATCCTAACCCGAATCTAGTGTACCCTAGGTAAGTAGCAATATACCAAGGAAACTGTACGGCATATACCGATATGGTTGATCTGGTGGCTACGTTAGTGTGACTTCTTGGTTGGTTCTCATGTTCCTTAAGTAAGTTGAGGATAACCTAAGGCTTCCATATGTTGTCATTACACTAACTGAATTTGTAGAACCCTAATTATCCCATCTTGGCCTTTAGAAAGTAGTGATATAGCCGGCTTTGGAGAAGTCTAAAGTTGGTTGATACTCGATGCTACGCTCATTGAGATCCTAAACTTGGGGGGTTTTGGTTGGCAAGTAAGTTGCCTACTGAATAACAACCCTTGGGAAGGATCAATGATATTGAGATCCCTTAGAACCTGGTTACTCTTGTAGGACAGGATGAACCAACTAAACTTCAGGGGGAGGGTACTTACCTTTAAACCTCATGCAAGCCTCTAAACCTAGGGATACTATGTGACTTGTTTGTGTGTGCCACATGTTTGTGATTGAGCATAACATCATGACATCATGACATCATAAGCATAGCATTTTCACTAACCATTTCAAGGACCAAAGGATTTATCTTTGTTCTTTGTTGCACGTCATGGCTTCTGCTTGTAGGAACACTATCCGAATCAACTTTGTAGGGATTCCTTCTAAGCTTAAGGAATTGATCTCTAAAGTTTCTGAAAGCTCCCAATTCATCAAGAAGCATGGTTACCTGCTGGATCTAGTTACTTTAGGGTTCAATGAAGACATGATGAATGTCCTATTCCAGTTCTTTGATCCTAAACATCATTGCTTCACGTTCCTCGACTATCAGCTGGTTCCTACAATGGAGGAGTTCTACAAGCTACTGGGTGTGCCTATCCTTGATCAGAGGCCCTTTACAGGCTTAGAGAAAGAGCCTAAACCTGAAGTCATTGCTTCAACTCTACATTTGATGAAATTAGACATTGTCCTAGAAACGAGAAGCGGAGTTAAGGGTATTCTTGCTAAAGTATTGATGGAGAAAGCTCAGGTGTTCTTGGATGCTATGAGCTATGATGCTTTTGAGGAAATCTTAGCCTTATTAATCTATGGCTTAGTGTTGTTCCCTAATCCAGACCAGTTCATAGATGTACACGCCATCAACATTTTTCTGACTCACAATCCAGTGCCTACCTTGCTTAGAGAAATCTTACACTCTCTTCACACTCGTACTACGAAGGCGAGGGGAACTCTGATGTGTTGCATACCTTTACTGGCTAGGTGGTTTATTTCTCACCTTCCTTGACTAGTGATGAAGAATGAACAAGGGTTAAGGTGGTCTAAGAGGATCATGCCACTTTCTCATTCAAACATTCATTGGTGTTTTCGATCTATGGAGAATGTTACTATCATTGACCGTTGTGGGGAGTTCCCTAATGTGCCACTCTTTGGCATAAGAGGGGGAATTACTTACAACCCTTCTTTAGCTCTACGTCAGTTTGGTTACGCTCAGAGTAATGGTCCTCATGACATGCTTATTCAGGGTTACCGTCAAAGGTTTATCCGAGCTTGGAGCAAAGTTAACAAGGTTGATAGAAAAACTCTGGAACCAAAGTATTCCATTCCTATGGAACCTTACTTCCGATGGGTACGATCTCCTGCTCAGACTCTTATGCTGCCATACCCTGTTGTTCTACCGGTTACTATGGAGCCTATTGCTGAAGGAGATGTTCCTTATACCATCCTTCATCCAGATATGCCCACTGATTTGGAAGGGCTACAAAAGTCCTGGATCCAACTGAAAGAGCAAAGAGATACCTTTGAAGCTCAATTCAGGATTAATCAAGAAAGAGTGCTGGAACTAACAAAGCAACTTCACGAGGAGCGGAATCTCAACACAAAGAGGAAGTGTCCATGGGAGACCTAAGTCCCATATATTTATTTATTTCTTTGTATTTTATTCTTATTTCCTTTCATTGTAAGCCCAAGGGGAAATTTATATTAAATATTTACTAATAAAAGTTTTGTTTTTGTTTTTCTTTAAACAAATTTAAATCCCGCGGTTGTTGAAAACATTGCATATGCATCTACATACCATATCATTACATCACAGTTTTCTTACAACAGGTATCTTATCTTCTCGCTTTTTATTTCAGCAAAAATGGCTCTCAAACAAACTGTCAAGGAACTCTAGACTCAGAATGCCCAATTTCAAGAGATGATTCTGAATTTGTCCAGGGGACAAGATGAGCTGAAGGCACTTCTGACCAAGAAAAAGAAGAAGACCAGAAAACCAGTTGGCTTCATCAATATGGGTAGAAGGTTCAGAGGTCCAGTCAAGACAGACGAGGAAGTTGAAAATCCGAGGGATGAAGATTCTGAGAAAGAAGAAGACAGACTCCATGATACTACTGAAGATTCTGGTTATGAGGAGAATTATTACCATGATTCGACTGATGAGGAGAAATATAAGATACTGGAGAACCGGGTGAATGCTATAGAACTACAGAAGACTTCTGGGTTTGACTTTGAATATTTGAGTTTGATTTCTGGGGTCTCCATCCCTATTGGTTTCAAAGTTCCTACTTTTGTGGTGTATGATGGTGTGTCATGTCCAAAGTTGCATCTGAGATCTTTTGTCAGGAAAATCCAACCACATACTCCTGATAGGAAGTTATGGATTCATTTCTTTCAAGAGAGTCTGTCTAGAGCTCAATTGGAATGGTACTATCAACTGGAGAGTACCAACATTCATAATTGGAATGATCTTGCTGAGGATTTCTATAAGCAGTATCAATATAAATCTGATTTAGAACCAACTCGCATGCAGCTCCAAAGCATGTCCATGGGTTCTAAAGAAAGCTTCAAGGAGTATGCTCAGAAGTGGAGAAATCTTGCAAGTAGAGTTCAATCCCCTTTGACTGACATGGAATTGGTTGATATGTTTATGATTATGTTGACTGGTCCTTTCTATAGTCATCTCATTGGAAGCTCATTCTCTGGTTTCATTAAGCTGATAATGACTGGAGAACGTGTGGAGAATGGGATACGAAGTGGAAAGATTCAGATGGTTTCCTCTTCAAGTACCACCAAGAAGCCTTCCAATGGGAAGAAAGAATCCAATGTTGTGTATGGATAACAGGGTCGTAATAATCTAACCAAACTGTGGGAGCTGTTTTTATTTCTAATCCTGCACCTGCACCACAAGAGCAGCAGCAGAATAGTCAGCCCCAGCCTAGGAGGCAATTTACGAAGATCAATATGCCATTGGCTCAGGCTTTGCAACACATGTTGAAAGGATAGCTGATTACTTTGAAGGATCCTCCTCAGAATCCCAACACTTCCTCTCCTCATTACAATCCCAATTCAAGGTGCGCATATCATTCCAATAGTCCTGGACATGATACTAATAGTTGTTGGGCGTTGAAGAACAAAACTCAGGATATGATTGAAAATCGAGAAATTGAGTTTCACCCTCCTAAAACTCCTAATGTGATTACTGCTCATATGCCTAAGCATGAGAAGAATGTTAATGTTGTTGATGAAGTTTCTTATGTTTATACTGTGGCTGAATTAACTACTCCTTTATCCATTGTCAAGAAGAAGCTGATGCAAGTCAATTTATTTCTGGGTTGCAATGAAGATTGTTTTTTCTGTGCCTATCAACCTAATAGTTGTTGGAAGCTAAAGGAAGGTATTCAACGTCTGATGGACAATCGTACTATATTATTTGGGAAGACCCATTATGTAGAGAGTTTATGTGAATGTCTGGCCCAAGATCTGAAGCTTGAAGATGTGGCTATGATTGATAAGACTCCTGTGAAGATTACTTCCAAAGATCTTGTGAGAATCACTTCTGAAGGTCTTGTGAAGATTACTACTGAGCCAAAGGTGGCTCCAATGATCATTACTACTCCTGGTCCAATTCCATATACTTCTGATTAGGATATACCTTGGAACTATGGTTCTGATGTTTACATCCATGGTGTCAAGCAAGAGCCTTTGACTGATACACCTGCTACTGATGTTGACAATATTGCTGGTTCTAGTAAGGTTACCAGGAGTGGAAGAATTTTCTCTCTAGAAGATACCTCAAAGACTGTTGCTGCTCCAGTTCCTATCTCTAACTCTGGGCTAAGTACTGAGGCTCGGGGCAAAGGACTAGTGATTGAACCTATTCAAGATGAGGCACATGTTACTGAAGATCTCTCTAAATAGATGGAAGAAGTACTGAAGATCATCCGCAAGAGTGATTATAATATTGTTGACCAATTGGGGCATACCCCCTCTAAAATATATATGTTGTCTCTGCTATTATGTTCTGAAGAAAATGCTAAGGCTTTAATCAAGTTCCTGAAGACTGCTCATGTGCCACATGAAATCTCTGTGGACCAGTTTGAAAATTGTGTTGCTCATCTGACTAGTGATAATGGTTTGAGTTTTTCTGATGCTGATCTGAGTCATGCTAAAAGAAACCATAATAGAGCTCTTCACGTCTCCATTGAGTGTAGGGGTACTACTTTATCTCATGTGTTGGTGGATAATGGTTCTTCATTGAATGTGTTACCCAGGGAGATTCTGGTCAAACTCAACCTTGAAGATGTTGTGTTAAGACCAAGTAATGTGGTAGTGAGGGCCTTTGATGGTTCAAGAAGAATGGTGCATGAAGAAGTGGATCTCCCAATTAAAGTAGGCTCTCAAGTATTTGATTCCACTTTCTATGTGATGGATATTCCTCATGCGTACTCCTGTTTTCTTGGCGCCCCTGGATCCATGGGGCAAGTGCTGTGACTTTCATTTTACATCAGAAACTGAAGTATCCAATGAAAGAAAAGATTGTCACTGTTTATGGTGAAGAAGAATACATGGTCAATCATGTGAATACTTTTAAATATGTTGAGATGGAGGGTGAATTTGTTGAGACTCCTTGCCAGACATTTGAAGTAGTTCCTCAAGTTGTTCCTGCTACTGAATCCATCCCTGCTGCTAAACCAGTTCCTATTGTTACCAGAGTACCTCATACGATGGCCTCTCTCAAGGATGCTAAAGTTGTGGTTGAAGAAGGTGATTTTACTATTTGAGGTCAGATTCCTGACATTCCTTACAAGTCTGACAAGTTTGATTTAGGTTTTACTGTAGAGTCTCAGAAGGCTGTTCGTCGTGCTCGTGTTGTTCGTATCACTAACCAAGAAATCGTAAAGGACCAAGTCAATGTTGTGGGAGATTATGATTAAGATTACAACCTGGATAATTGGATCTTTCCTACCATTGGTGATGGACTCAACAACTGGAAGGCTGAAGACGTTATTCCTATCTTCTTTAGTTAGGAGTAAATGCTATTTTATTTTTCTAATTTTAATTTTGTAATTTTGAACAATTAAATACTTTTGAGCCTTGTTCCTTGCCCGGGGCACAATGGTATGCTTATTAGGGTTGTGTCGCTCCCGGGATTTTCATCCTAGTATAAACGCGAAAGTGGCGCGGAAAAGGTAGAGTCGCCAGCCAGGCATTTTTATCCCAAAGGAACGAGAAATGTAATGCTACACAAACCGAAGGAAAAAGGAAAAGACGAGGCCTTACGAACCAAAGATTTGGGTCCGGAAGTCGGTTACGAAATGGGAAGGTATAAGCACCCCACTTCGTCCGCCGTACCCGACAGGATCCACGCTTGTTTGTCTGTTTCAAAAGGGTGAAAGATAAGATGTTGTCTGAACGAAAGAATTGCTAACTGGAATGGAAGTGAAATGAGAAAAGGAATTGGAAAAGAAAATGGAAAGAAAGGAGGAAATGTAGGGAAAATAAAGAATATGCTCGAATGGGCCCTACCCTACTGCCTACGTACCTCATCAAGAAAATGAGGATTAGAGTCGCCGTAGTTCGTCTAACAAAGGCAGAGATTTGCTTGTGTTTTTTAGGATGACGTTGCCATAGCTCTAGCTCAGGTGTTACCGGCTCTTACTCGAGGGTGTTTACCGTATCTCTGTTTGAACTGTCGCGGCAAGTTGTGTTCGTCCGCAAAGAATAGGAGATGAGAAGAGAATACATGTTGTCTTGTTAGTTATTGTCTTTTAGAAGAAGCGTTTTGACTTTACGTTTATCGTGGGTACAACACTAAAGACTATGATACATGAGCAAATACTTTCCAAGGTCGCCCCCAATGGGACATTTGTAAAGTATCCTAGAAGAGTGGAGGAGACCTCCACTAATCATTTCCCATATGGCTTAAGGCTCGTGGCGTATTGTCCTACTTTCCTTTTAAATGTTTTTTATTTTTCTTTAAAGGTGAGAAGTGAGACTCAAATTGTAAAAGGAAAAACTCTAAGGGAAACTAGACTTACCCTAAGTTAATCGAGTTTAATGGTGACCTATGGTTAGTGAAGCTTGAAAGATCTGAGCTACCTAAGCGGATATTAGACTAGAAATGCAAGTACAAAAGGTAGTAATGAATAAAATGGTCCTCCTACGCCATGGTGGGTAAAAAAGTGTGTAAATCGTAAATGGGATGAAACGATGGATCGGGTGGGTTGATTGTGTGGTGTTGAGACGCACGACTTATGGTGTGCGACATACAAGGCTTGCTTTTGGATGTATTGGAGTGGAGCGATGATAATCGAGGGATCCTAATGTCACATGAAAATTTATTTATTTATTTATTTGAAATTCTTCGATTTTGAGTCGAATAAATCCTTTTCTTTATTTTTGAAAATTGGTCATCTAAACACTTCATTTTATCTTTTTCTATCCTAATTATAGGTATCACATATAAAGTTCTAACTATTACATCACAAAGTATAAACCATAAAGAATATCAAAGCAAAATGAAAAGAAAATAATCCAAATCTGTAAGCGAATCCTCGCGTAATACCTTACACCACAAAGAGAGTGTTAGTAAATGAAATGAAGATGAGGATGCAAAAATATGGACAAGTGAATAAAGGTGTAAAGTTGCAAGAATTTCTAAAATGCACATAAAGCATAAATCGAAATAAAATGCGAAAAATAATAGAAAAAAAATGAATTAAAAAGCAAACTATTTTTTATTATGTCAAAAAATGTTATTATAAATTTTCTAGAATTTTTAGCAAGAAAAAAAACTATTTTTAAAATTGATTTTTGAAAGAAATATTAAAGGAAAATAGAGAAAAATTAAAGAGAACCAGGGGGTGCTGATAAAGCAATTTTTCAGTTAAAAAACAAATTGGGCCTGCGAATAGGGGGTGCAAAAAGCCTGTTGGCAAGGCCCAAACACGCAGAAGCTTAGGGGTCTATCTCATGGACGTTCAATCAACAATGTTGACTAATCCGGACCTTCAGATCATGCAGTCCTTGGTGATGATGCATCTAAAGGTTGAGAAATTCTAGGTGTATCGCAGTTATAATGTAGGAAGCGCATGTGAAGAAAATTTGGTGGCCCTACCGGACGGTGACAAGTGTCACCGCCGGAATGGACCACCCAAAAGATTCTTATCCGCCCTTATCTCCTCATTAAATTGGGACGGTGATTTTCAATATGTTTTTCATGAGTTTTTAATTGTAATTACTGTGGTTTATTACTTTTTAATTTTCCAAAATCAAGATTAAACAAGCATTAAAACAACATCAAATTATAACTTAAACTGAAATCATAAAGTCTTTCTCTCAAAACACACTGTGTATCCTTTTTCCTCTTCTCGCATTCGACTCCTTCCTCTAACCCTAAACGCCACCACCAGCGGCTTCCTTCTCCGGCCACACTCATAATAAACCACATAACCCTATCCCTCTAAGGCTACTGAGCTCAAAAATGGATTCAGATTTCGCCAACTCTCGTCAAAACATAGACAATCTGAAACCCTAAAAATCCCTAAATCGGTTCACACCTCACTGAAACCATCAATTAGTAGGGGAAAATGCTAGAAGGAAGCATTGAGAACACGAATAATGGCTAAGAGCATGTGGAAGGGACAAATTCATACCTAATCGGAGTGATCACGTTCTCGATCTCCGACGACAGTGAGCTTCCGCTCCTTTTTCACTCTCTCTTATTTTGAATGTTTATTCTTGAACTTCGTGTTGTCGTTGAAGTGTAATCGTAGTTTCTTGATTTTTGTAGGCTTGTGAAGATGACTAGAAGATTATTGATTCATCAATGAATCGATGACGAAAACGATTTTCGGAGATTAGTGATGATGATTGAAGAGTTGTGGAGATGATGAAGCGGAAACGGTTGGAGGTTGAAGAAGTGTTCAAAAATGACGATGCATGGTGTTGTTGGAGATACGCGATGAAGATGATTGATGAAGTTGAACTCTCCTTCGTGTATGCTTTTGAGTCGTTGAAGTTGTTGTGATGTGAGAACGTTCTTGACCTTGCAGGTTCGGTGAAGACGCAGTATATTCTTGATTGTAACTTTGTTCTACTCTCGCTTTTGAATTTGGAATTCTCGTTGCTTGTTGTTGATTCTACGAGATACACTTTATTTTCTTTTACAGGTGGATTGATGATGGTGAAGAGTGATTTGAAGATTGCTCTGAAGGTGTTGCGGATTTGTCAAAGATGATGAAGAAGCAGGGTTGAAGAATGGCAGAAGAAGAATGTTGATGAAGGTATGAAAGAGAAGAAGAAGATTTAATGAGTGATAATGAAGAAGAAGGAATATGGAGAAAAATGGTGAGGAACATTGACTGAAGAAAGTTCTGGAAAAAAGTGGAAGGGTGAGAGAGCTTCAAGATGAAGATCAATGATGCTTTATAAGAAGAAACTCAGAGGGTATTCTAGTGATTTCAAATGAAAATTCAGTTAGGTTTGTTAGATTTCTGTTAGGGATTTTCTATAGAATTTTCAGTTATTGTAAATGCAATTGACTATACTTTTTCTTGTGAAATTTCTATTGAAATTTTTCTGCACAATTTGTTTCTTGACCCTGCTATGAAAATTTTCACTGAGCTTTTCAACTGATTTTCCTTAGCCTGCATTTTTTTATTTTTAGTTCATTTATCTGCCTTTTGAATCATTGAACTGGTGTGTAACTAGGTTGTGTTTTTGCGCTGATGCTATGTGTGACGGTCTGCGTTTTACTTACGGTTGTTTTGCATTTTGAGCCGAATTGGTTCAGCTGAGCTCAGTATCTCATAATCAACCTCATCGCCATTTTCATTTCCCATCATAGTAACCCTTTCAGACAGTTTCGAACTATATGATGGGATGAACATCCAACCCCTAAAATACACTTCCTTTGATTATCATTTGTTATTTCACCTTCCGAAATCTCTTGCTCAAGAGGGATTAGTTCCAATGTTGGAGGAGGAACACATGATACTAGGTATATTGAAGGGGATTCTTTTTCTAAACCTTGATATTCCTGCACCGAATCGAAAGTCTCGGCCAGATCATCAAATTGTTGGATGTCATCAGGAGTTGGTGTTATTCCATTTTGAATAGGAAACTTTGTAGTTGATCTTAAGGAGCCGCGGCGGCGATTAGAAACCGCTTTAGAATTCTCAGTTGAATTCTTTCTAGTAGAGGTAGGACATTCCCAAGAATCCGACATGTTGTTAAGATTGGTTGAGTTAGATTGTGAAGGCTTATCATGATTTGTCCTTTTCTTCTTATTTGCTCTAATCTTCTTTTATGCCATGGCTTGTTCTTGACAGTTCTTGAGTAGAGAGAAATGAGGAGGTATGTGTTTAAAATGAAGCAACCGAAATATTTATTATTATTTGATGATAGTGATGATGTGATAGTAGGCGTTGAAATAGCTCGGGAATAGCTTCAGTTTGTGTGATGTGTAGAAGCTGAATTCACATGGGCTATTGGATGTAGCACATAATTTGTTTTAATTTTTTGTGTGTAAGAAATTATAAGAATAAATGGGACATGGGTTTAATACAAATATTTTTATTTGGTGTATGGGTTGAAATGATAATGGGCTTATGTATTTTGGTAATTGACTTGAATAATTGAAATTTGAAATTGAATTAAAACAGATATGGGTTTAGAAAAGGGATATTGGTTAATGGTTTCTTTTGAATGAACTTGAACTTGAACGACATCTTCCAAACAAACCATAATCGTACAGTTTTCACCGCTTACTCAAACTGAATTTTTGAACCCAAGAACTTGGATGCCATGATGAATCCCAAAATCACTACCTCGAATCATGTTCCTTGAGTTACTCGAAAATGCCACATTTGAATGAATTCCTTCGTAAAATGAGCCCAAATTAACTTAAACCAATGAACCCTGTTGAACCACAATAAACGAAAACCCTAATCTTCGAGGAAGAATATGATGAAGGAAAACTTTTCATGCTGAGGAGACGCCCTATCACTTATGATATGCCCATCCTGAAAGAAGCAGTCGGCGACGACAATAGGAAATGAACCCTCATTTCATACCAATAACACCCTGATCTGACACCTCTGATAAAACCTCTGAATAGGGAGAGACCTGGAACTTAATGGCCATCTGAATAGAAATACCTTCATGATTATGCGCATTAAACCTTTGTTCCCCCTTGATTGAGATATGAACCACCCGAATCATCTCTGGATAAGGCCAATTCAAATTACTAGGAATCTTTCGATCCCATGCCTTAGGAACCAGTGTAATGCATGATTGTGATGTAAATGACCCAATGCAGATGAATGTGAAACAAAGAGCCAGTTAAGGTAATAAATTAAGAGGGCAAATTTTGGGGTGTTACAACTGCCCCTATTCAATCACTATGGACGTGAATGGATGATAGCAGTTGCTTTCAAACATTTGAGGTACGCAGGGATTGAATACCAGAAACAACCAAAAAAATTGCACTCTGTGGCAGAAGAACAGGGAAATAAACTTAACTGAATGAACTGTGCTTTGATATAATTATGATGGGAGGAATAGTAAACAGGGGATGCCTTTTTGAATAATGCCAGAGGACTACTAGTCTGCCACGCTGTGGGTGGACTTTCAGATACCTTGACATCCTGGGTGTCGCTCCCCGGATTTCCATCTTGGTACAAACGCGAAAGTGGCGCGGAAAAGGTAGAGTCGCTAGCCAGGCATTTTTATCCCGAAGGAACGGGAATGGTAATGCTGCACAAACCAGAAGAAAATAAGAGGAAGGACACAGGTCCTACGAACCAAAGAAGCTGAGTTCGGGAGTCGGTTACGACCTGGGAAGGTATTAGCACCCAGATCGTCTGCCGTACCCGACGGGATCCACGCTTGCAAAGAAACTGTTTCAAAGGGTGAAGAAAAGAAAGCTGCTGCAAAGAAAAGGAACTGAACTGGATAAAAGAAATGAAAAGGGAACTGAAAAAGAAATGAAAAGGAAAACATGTAGGGAAAATAAAGATTGTGCTCGAACGGGCCCTACCCCGCTGCCTACGTACCTCACTGGACATGAGGATCAGAGTCGCCGTAGTTCCCCTAACTAGGGGTGAAAAAAATTGCTTGTGTCTTAAGGCCTGAACTGCCTATGTCAATGCTCAAGTGTTGCAGGCTCGGACGACGAGTGCGTAACCGTCTTGCAAAATGACAAGTAGGAGCAAGTTCGCGTACGGAGCGAAGGAGATGAGAAAAGGAATTCCCGAAGGAGAGACACTTATTGTTTGTTTGTGTTTTTCTGAAGCTTTTATGAGTGTGTCACAAGGAAGTGAACTCAAGCTCTTTTCCATGGAATGTGCACTTGTCACTACATTCCAAGATGGAATAATAGAACAAGGACACTCAAGTAAGGAGAAGATCCCCAAAACTTGAATCCAAAGGTTAGGGCTTAAGCTCACTAACTCATTAGCTTATTAAGTGTTTTTTGGTATTTACAATGAAGAAGTGTGTTTTATGATTTTCTTGGTGAAGAGGATATCCTGATCAGACTTGTGCATCACAAGACAGGCTTGAACTATCCCAAGATGGGAAGACTACAAGTGTCTCATGGGATAAGGCTATTGCTCAAGATATCACTTCAATCTTTGTTAAGTGTCTTCTTTATGGTTTTGAGATGAGAAGAGAATAGAAACAAAAGGATCACAAAGGTAAAAGTCTAATGGGGGACTAATGAATCCTAAGTGTTATCATGCATGGAAAATCCTAGGTTAATGAGGTTTACTATCCTAAAGAATAAAGAAAGAAGAAGAGAAAGAGAAGAATGAAGAATAGAAGAGGGGGGGAGTAAGGCCTAAGCCCAACAAACACAAGGTTAGAAAAATAATAAGGAGAAGAAAAGAGATAAGATTTGGAGATGTGGGAATCACACCCACACCCCTCACTTACCAAAGCCCCTGAAATGGTTAGTGACACAAGCATAAATACAATACAAAGTGAACAAAATGCCCTACCAAAGCTACACAACCAGAAGTGAAGTCATAAGCCCAAATGCCAAATGCAAACTCAAAGCACAAGAATGAGAGAAGAAACACACAACTCAACATGAAGCAATATGAATCACTATGGCAAAACAAAACAAACATTATAAGATGCTGTCGCTCCCCGGATTTCCATCCTGGTACAAACGCGAAAGTGGCGCGGAAAAGGTTAGAGTCGCCAGCCAGGCATTTTTATCCCGAAGAAAGGGAATGGTAATGCTGCACAAACCAGAAGAAAGAAGAGGAAGGGCACAGGTCCTACGAACCAAAGAGACTGAGTTCGGGAGTCGGTTACGACATGGGAAGGTATTAGCACCCAGATCGTCCGCCGTACCCGACGGGATCCACGCTTGCAAAGAAAAATGCTTCAAAGGGTGAGGGTATGAAAACTGCAGCAAAAGAAATGAAAATGAAAAGCGACTGGAACTGAGAAAAGAACTGAAAAGAAAGCAAAGAGAAAAATGTAGGGAAAATAAAGATTGTGCTCGAACGGGCCCTACCCCGCTGCCTACATACCTCATCGGGATAATGAGGATCAGAGACGCCGTAGTTCCCCTAACTAGGGGTACTAAAAGGAAATTGCTTGTGAAGTAAAGCTTGAACTGCCTATGCCATTGCTCAGGTGTTGCAGGCTCGGACGACGAGTGCGTAACCGTCTTGCAAAGTGACAAGTAGGAGCAAGTTCGCGTACAGAGCAAATAAGATGAGAAAAGAATTCCCGAAGGAAAGACGCTTATTGTTTGTTTGTTTTTTTTATGAAGCTTTTATGAGTGTGTCACAAGGAAGTGAACTCAAGCTCTTTTCCATGGAATGTGCACTTGTCACTACATTCCAAGATGGAATAATAGAACTAGCACACTCAAGTAAGGAGAAGACCCCCAAAACCTGAAACCAAAGACTAGGGCTTAGGCTCACTAACTTGTTTACTTATTAAGTGTTTTGGTATTTACAGATGAAGAAGTGTTTTTTATGCTTTTCTTGATGAAGAAGATACCTTGATCAGACTTGTGCATCACAAGGTAAACTTGTACTATCCCAAGATGGGAAGACTACAAGCATACCTCATGGGATAAGGCTATGGATCAAGGCATCACTTCAAACTTATTAAGATGTTTTTTAGAGTTATGAGATGAGAAGAGAAGAAGAACCAAAAGGATCACAAAGGAAAAATTCTAAAGGGGAACTAAATAATCCTAAGTGTTATCATGCATGGAGATCCTAAGGTTAGTGTGGTTTCTGTCCTAATGAAGAAGGAAGAAGAAGAAGAAGAAGAAGATAGAGGAAGAAATGAGAAAGGCCTAGGCCCAACAAGAAAAGGGTTAGCACAGACAAACATAAGAAGAAGAGATTAGATTTGGAGATGTGGAACTCAACTTCCACACCTCACACTTACCATAGCCCCTACAAGATTAGTAATACAAGCAAACAAGTGAAAATGAGAATATTTACGCAAACCAAAAGATGACAATCACAAGCCAAACCAGACAAAAAGTCAGTACCTAACCCTATAGGTGACCTAAAACAAAGACCAACAAATCCTAATAGGATGGCATAAATGCCTTCCTCAAACTATGTTAGAAAGAGGGAATAAGGGGGCACGAAACGCTACCTAAGAGACGAGACTCCAAACAAATATCAAATGACATGAGAAAATTATGAAAATAAATCTCTAAAGTCAACAACCAGCAACTAATAATGCATCAAAATATCTCACAAAAATTCACAAAGAAAATCCACTAAAGACTCGCACAAAGTCGCTTAAGAACAAGTAACGAAAATGCGCAAACACGACTCCTAAAACTATGGATAAAATGGAATTAAAAATATAAGAAAAATGTTTTTAGGTGCTTTTATGAGTCTACGAAATAATGCAAAAAGAACGGAGTAAAAAAGTTAATCGAGGTGAAAGAAATAAATTTTACAAGATGAAGCGCTAATTATGGAAACTAAATGAAAAAGAAAATAAAAGAAATTCGAAATAAAAATGAAAATTAATAAAATCAGGAAATGAAAAATATGACAAAATTCTAAAATGGATTATGAGATTAAATATATTTTTTGTGGAATTTTTTAATGCGTTTTCGTATTTTAAATGAATTAAAATTGAAACTGATATAAAAAGAAAAATAAAAACTAAGGAAATAAGGATGGGGGTGTATGCAGTATGAAAAACAGTTATGAACAATGGGCCTAATCAAAAAAGGGGGTGAGAACAGCACATGGTGAGGCCCCACGCGGAAAGAGAAAAGGGACCATGGGTGGACCCTCGGTCAACAAAATTGACTGCGCTGTGGGACGTTGGATCAGGAGACCACCAAAGTAATTGCATCAAGCGGTGTAGGTTGCAGGGAAAGGTGTACACACGCGTACGGAAATGAACAAGCAGGTCCTACCGGACGGTGACAAGTGTCACCGCCGGTATGGACAGAAAACCACAAAATCTCCCATGGCTTATCACCTTATCCATCGGTAATCACAAACCATTTCAACTAGTGGGATACCCGTGCTTTCGCACGGGTCCCGGTCGGTTACGCGTATTTGTTTAAAAATGAATTTAATTTATTTTTAAAAAATAAAATAAAAAATAAAAGACTGTCATAAAATAAAATTGAATAATAATTAATTAATTATTAAAAAACATTGTGTGAAAAAGAACTTTTTTTAGATATATATTTAGTTGAATATTATAAAACATTTTAGAAAAATTAATTGCATTAGGAAATTATAATCCAGTAAGATGATTGTTGAAAATTAAGTATTGATAAAGTAAATATAAATCGTCTTATTTGAAAAGGATAAAAAACATAACGAAAAATATTAATCAACATTGTATATTTTACCGTATAAAAATATTTGAATCAACCGTATATTCCAAACCGTGTATATGATAAATTAATATTATTCTATATTTGAAGCAATAATATAATTGATAAATTAATTTTATTCAATATTTGGAACAATTAAAGTTGTTTTCGTTTATAAGAATAATATTTTTTCCCGTATATATAAATAAATTAATCAACAATGTATTTATTCCCGTATAAAAATATTTGAATGAACAATGTAAATTTGCTTGTAACGAAATACATAAATTATATTACATCAAATTTTATCTATATTAATATAAATCAATATTTTGGAACAATAATATGATTGATAAATAAATAGCATTAAAAATTTATAAGAATAATATGATTTATAAATATATTATTCAATGACACGTCATTTTATTATTTTATTTTATTTTAAAATAAATTAAAGTTTTACCACAATTTGTACTAAATTTACCGTATCCCATTACGACAGTTTGAATTGTTTAAAGTGATATTATTATTATTATTTAATTAGTATAAAATTAAAGGTACTCGTATGCAAATAGAAATTATAATTATAAGGATGGATTGGAAAAAATATAATTGTGAAAAAATGGATAACGTTTTAGTAGTTAAAAATATCAGAATAATGTGCATGTATAGTAAAAAAAATTGTCTTCATAATAGGAAAGAAAAAATGATAAAGTATCAAAATAGTGTGCATGTAATGGGATAGACAATAAGGTCATAAATAAGTTTTTATGATGAACTTTTAAGAATATAATTTACAATAATGACTAAATGAATATAAGTAATAATTATATTCAATTTTAAAATTAAGGAATTTAAAAATGTAATCGGGAATTGATATGCAATAATAAGAAAAATATATTAAAATAAATTAAATGTCATTTTAAAGGAAAGAAAATTAATAGAGTTAAGATAAAAAATCGTATAAAGTAAGAGATATAATAGTAAGAATTAATAAAATTGTTTCTATAAAAGGTAAATAATAAATCTCAATTTGAAAAGAAAAAAAAAAATAAATTGGAATCAATAGTAAAATTGTTCCCGTATAAAAGTTCATTTTTTCAAAGAATAATTTATATCTAAGAAAATGATTATTCAATATTTCCCTAAAACACATCTGATTGCAAAGGCATTGGCCTAGTCTTTGGATACTATTGGTTTTAGTAATAATATTTTCCTAAAATATTTCCCTAAAACACATCTGATCAAAACAATTTATGATATCATAGAGGAATTTTAACAAAGCATTAGTGTTTTGCAATAAACAAAGTGTTGTCATATATCACTGGCTTAGCCTTCCAATTTAACCATTTGCAATATACAAAGTGTTGCAGCCTTCCAATTTAACCAAATTTCAGTAGCACATCAAACTACTGCATTTGTTTTGTTTTAGTCAAACTAACAAAACAATAGATTGATAGGTGAACGCTTTCCAACATAAAATTTATCTTAAATCTTGATTAAACAACTTCAAATATAAAATGGGATTACAAAGTTGGAAAAGGAAAACAATAAAAAAATCTACATAGTCGTAATTCAATGGAAGGAAGACGTTCACCATACTATGTATCTATTATGATAATGCAGTGCAACATTTTCAAGACAACAATAACGTACCACCTTTGAATATATATGCTAGAAAAGATTGTTTTCAACTTCAGATAAACCGGAAGATAATAAAAACATGAACTGATATATAGAACATTTGTGTTAAGATGTGTTTCGGCTTGCAACAGACCAATGAAGTAATAAAATGCAACATTGTATCCATTCAAATAGAAAGAGACACATCGACAATCACGATACCATGACATACAATCTTTAAGAATCTCGACAAGGAAGAGACAAATCACAAAAAATAGCAAAAACACCATAATCCAGTTGAGCTTCTTATATATCATCGATGAGAATTGAACCTACGTTTTGATCGCTTCATATTCCTGCAGAGCTTACTGCCGCATTTGCACACGAATAGTTTGGCATGTTGATCATGGTCATCGAAGTCAATGCTATAATCATGTGGAAACACCATAAATGCATAGAAGTGTCACTGAAAATTATTTCATCAATTGTGAAATCTTGCAGGTAGGAGGATACACGAGATTCCAAGAAACAACGATATCAACCTCTACAGAGTTTTAGGTATTCATAAAGTTAAAAATTTATGCTAACTCCATGTAATAATAATACAAACAACAATGCGTTTTTACCAGGGTGTCTCCATCCCCTCCGCCACTTGCACCGGCAGAGCCATGCCAACGACCTCTGAGATCAAATAAATCAGGCAGATTTGAATCATCAAGAACAACATCATATGATGAATCACGATGCCCCCTTATTAACTGCAATTTGAATGCAACAGCTATGTTTATGCCTTCAAAAACATGCAAATCAACTTCTATATTTCCTTCCTAATATTCATATCTCCCTAACAAAGCTCTAGCTTCCTGCAGATTACAGGCATGAAGTGGATTGAAATCACACACACGTACAGACCGAGGTAAGAATCGAATAATTCTATTAAACAACTCATGGTTATATGTTGGAAGCTTTCAACCTTCTGCAAATAAATGTAGGGACTAAAAGATCTATTACAACAGGTTAATTATAACTATTAATAACATACCAGAAAAACTTAAGAAATTAGAAAATGAAGCTTCTTACATAAACCAATGATTTAAAGTTATGCATTGTTGAACAATGAAAACCCAAATTTAGGCATTATGATTCTGCACTTACAAAACTCATATGATAAGGAAGTCTCAATATGAAATGCTCTATTGTAATTTCCTTGACAAAGTTCCCGCCGTCTGGTACAGTTGCCTGTCACAAGCATTGCCACAAAAAAAACATTTCAAAGCAAAACTTTAAAGCAAATACATTTCAAGACTCAAATCCAAAATACAACCTAAATAACAAATTAATTTCAAAGCAAAAAAAAATACCAACACCCATGTCCGCAAATATTTCTTCTTGTATAGCAGTGGTCACAACAACAACTTCCAGAACAACATCTACAATCCTGGAAAAAAAAGCTCAGAAGAAACTCACATGCTTATCCAGAACAACATCTACAATCCTTTTCTTCACTGCCCAAACTGAAACAGATCACAATAGTAATGTTAAGAGTGTTAATAATATGAGCTTGAAACATGAAAATCTGTTAATCAACATGAGTCAAAACTAAAACAAATTCACCACTGTATTAGTACTCACTACAGATCAACAAAATGAATGAAAGTGATCATGTTCTATAATTTGGCATATTAAATGGATATCGTGTTCTTTTCTTGTAGGTTTATGGCATATCATGGTTGGTGATATTTCTAATATTAGTTGTGTTGAAGGTTAAAAGCAAACTATTTATATTGTTCTGCTTGTTAAAAACTTAAAATTATCCAAGTGATATATGATTTCTCAATATAAACATTACTTAGAGGTTGTTATCAGCCTCTGCTATTTGGGTAGGGTGATATCATGTATTATTTGGAGTCCTCAGTGATTTAACAATTTTTATATAGAAAGCATTTCAGAATATTATTTCAATTATCAAAGTACATTGATCAGACATTTGAATTTGTAACAACTAATATAAACTAATCAACAATAGCCATTTACAACATTTCTGATTTTCATTTTGTGTTTTTTCAGACGGTATCTATTAGGAGAAGGAAATTTAGTGCATATTTTCAACTTGTCTTCAGGATAACCTATAACAGTTTTTGCAGACGGTGTCTGTTGGATGAAGTGTAATTAGCACGACTAACCTATAACAATTTTGCTCCAAGCAACCATAACAGTTTTGGAAATATTTAATGGAATTTTTTATTAACATTAAAATAAAAACCATATTTCAGTTCTAACTTGATTACACCTAATTAACACGACTAACCTGTAACAGTTTTGCTCTAAGAAACCATAACAGCTTATGACTATAGCAGCCGCCAAACCATTCCGGTGATGAGACGAAATGACACGCCAATTGCCTTGCATCCCAAGGGCCAAGCGACACGATATTTGCAATCAAAAACACCTGCATGAAATCAGACACAACAACAAAAACATCATAAACCAGCCAAAAACTCCAAAAGTTTTAACTTAAGCATCCTTTATAAGTCAACCAAATGATCCTTTATACTCAAGCTTGAACAAAGAGTTTAGCTGACTGCAACATTATTTAAACAAAAAAGAAGATAAATAATGAGTAGGATAATACATCAAAGATGCTGATAGCAAAATGAAGAGAATCCAAACCATGCTTTCATGATGCTGCCAAACCAGTGATGATTTCTCGAAGGTAGAAATTGCAGACAGATTCAGAACCATATTGTTCATATAATAATACATGTGGTCTAGGAGTTTGGCAATGAAGCACATACACATTGATAAGGAAAAAGGGTTATGCCGAAATGATTGAAGCACATACACAAATCCATCGGTAGTGACACAGACGAGAAAAGGTACTCGATCCAAGTTCCATCTTAGGCTGTAAAACTACCAATTCATCAATAGTTGGCTTTGCAGGAACAGGGCGTGTAGGTTGTCGTGTCCAACTGGGACATATGATGTGGCAAACGGAGCTGCAGTTGCTGGCTGAAGAAGTTGTTCCTCCAACTCATCACTCTTTAATTCTTCAAGTTCTATTTCCAGTTCATCCTGAAAGGACAATAAATTCAGAATGCGTCATTGTTAGAATTACAACCCAGGTTTAAAAGCAAACACATACGGACGACATTTAGAATGTTGCAGGGACTGAGCATGATTCCTACCCATAGTCATCATAGAAGAATAAAATTCAGGTTGTGAATATAAAACATTAAGCTGTGTACGCAGAGAATTTTGCATTGACTGAGCATGGCCACTGTCATTTCTCAGGAACAAATGAAACTCAGGTTGCGGGTTAGGGAATTTTCCGTGTGCGTATTGGGCATCTACTGCCTACCGATGTTAAACTCATAAAATTGCAGAATTTTGGAATAAAATTGTAATCACATACACATATATAATCTCCAAAAAAGACACCAACATGAAAACAACATCAAAATACAACTAAAAAAATATCACTTGAACTGAACATCTTCAATACCAGCGCTAACCAACCAACTAAACAAATAATTCAACGGTACTGAAACTTCAACCCTGATAACAGAAAAGCCAAAAGCATTGTGGGACTACTACTCAACATACTACATTGGACCGCTACTACCGCCACCAGAAAACTAACCAACTACCACAATCAATCGAATTCTCTGCTCCAAAGATATTGTTGGTCACTAATAAACACATATGAGTAGAGGATGTTCCGACAAGCTGCACAATGGACTCGTCCTTGTGCTGCTTTAGTGACCTTTCCTCTCCCTTGTATAATTTCAGGATTGTATAGGAGTCATTGACGGTATGAAAATTCCTGCACATGTTCCAGCCAAAGATCAAACTCGATTTCGCAATAAGAAAGGTATCCTACAAATTCTTGTATTTTGAAAATTTAGTGAAAATTTGGGAACAGAGTTAACAATCTATTACTTCAATTAAACTAAAATGACAATTAATTAGGACAAAACAAAATCCTTCCCAGTATAACCAAACCAATTATAAGATAAGCAGTTTCTCCAAGAGGAATTCACCACCCGTTTGAAATGAGAGAAAGGCCTTTACTGAGTAAAAGCTGTAGCAAGTGGAAAAAATATATCAGTATACAATCACCCCCAAATGCATAAAAATATAACATTTTAAGGGTTTCAGTATCTATAAACAAAAAACCCAAATAACCAAATCATGAAATGCCCTAAAATAAACATAAATACGAAGAAGCACCAAAACCATATCCACCGCCTGATTTTACCGAAACGTTGTTCAAACTATTGTTCAAAACATTGGTTTACCCGTCGAAATCCAGTTCAACACTTCCTGAAAGAACAACAACAAAAAGTTAAATATTAAATGGAAAAGAAACAGAAATTTGTAGCTTTGCGGTTAGGGTGTTGTTATTGGAAAAAGAAGAAGGAAAGTGAGAGAAAGGACGAGAGAGAGAGGGGGATATATTTCAAATTTGAAATGAGAAAGAAGAAGATGGGTGAGTTTTGGAAAGAAGCAGAAAGCAGGAATTTTAGGCTGTAAAGGAAGTTTGCAAATAAGGCATCCACGTGGCGCAACAAGGAGACATGAGAGCATTTTGGTTTTATCCAGAACAACTGGAATTCCTATATTATAGATCAACTACCTACCAATTATTATAATATACCACCAAATACCCTAAATTACCCTTTTATTAAAATTTCATTTACACTGACCAATATCCATTTATGTAATTTACAAATTAATATTTATTGTCTAATTAGAACAACCCATATTGCCAAATGGCAGAAGTTTTTTTGAAAATCACAACTCACTCTTTCCTTCACGTTTACCTTTCACTCTTCCTCTCACTCTCGTATTCCTTCTTTCCCTCACCTTCTCTCACTCTTTCTCCCTCCCTCTCACTCTCGTATTCCTTCTTTCCCTCACTTTCTCTCTCTCGCTCTCCCTCATTCCCCGTCTCTCTCTTTCTCGTCTTCAATTTTTTCTCTTCTTCTCTCTCTTTTCGGTCTTTCATCATCTGGTTTCTGTTCCTGTTTGTGTTCCACCAGTGCAATATGAAGATGATGAGATCTGGTTGAAAAAACAAACAGGTATGCTGCTTCTGGTTTTCTATTTTTACTTTTAACATAGCTTCTGATTTGTACATTTTTCTGTTTTTGTATTTTAGGGTTTTGATTTTTCTGATATTTTTGCATCATTATTATTGGTACAAGAAACAAGAAATTTACACGGGTCAGAGATGGGAGGACTCTTACTGTTGTTGTTGATAGAAACCCTAAATTTTCATCATCATAGCTGTTCTATTTGTAAGCTGTGTTTTTCTTCACTAACTTGTCTCTTTTGATGTTGTTGAATAATATGTGGAAGATGAGAGAGATAGTATTTTGATGAAAAAATTGATTTGGTTTTAATGTCAGAGTTCATACGGGGTTAGTATTTGTTTATTAAAATTTTAGCACTACCATATTCTTTTATACTAAATTTTATCTAACATTTTGTTGTTCTTTATTTATTTTAGAAAACTGGTAGTAGCATTCTAGACGAAGTTGAAAAACATTCATATATGATAGTAGAGTAGGTACTATTGTCACTATATAGATTATTTAATTTATGAGTGGTTTTTGATCAGTCTTGAATCAATCACAATTTCCCTTTGTTTTTTAAACTTGTGTAGAGTTTAGGTGTGATGAGGTTGCATACGATGAAGTTGAAGGAGAACCCAACACTTATTATTTGCCTGGTATCTATGAAAGTAGAATATTTGCTGAGAAAAAGGTAGTTTATATTGTTTCAAAGAGGTGATTTTGGAAATTAAAATATGTTGATTTTTAAACATCATATTCAATCATTGTAAATTTCTTAAGGTTAGTTGTTTCTTACAATACTTATTGGTTTGATTTACTACAGATTTGGAGATGAAAAAACATATTGAAGAAAGTGGGTTACACGACACATATTAGGTTTTAACCACTATGTGGTTAAGGTTTGATGAAAGGATGTTGTACTATCAGTCATGGACTCATGACATGTTCAAATTCATGTTTCTCATTTACCATTATTAAATTCATGTTTCTTCTCACTTTTTACTAATTGAATGTCTGTTGTACTTTTTTAAATTAACTTGGATCCCATTTCTCTCTTTTAATGATGGTAATTTTTATCAGGCTACTGCTACAGTTGATGAAGAATCTTAAGATCTTGCATTTTCTCGCAGGATATTTGTTGGATATAACAAATGTATTAGGATTTTTATTTACATCGCCCTGGTAGAGATTTCACTTTGTATTCAATAATAAAAAAAGATATAAAAAAAAGAAGGCCAAACAGGTAATTTTTTTATAAGACTATTAAATTCCTATAAAAAATTTGCAGAAATTTCTGTAACACAATCAAACTCATAATTTAATCTATATTAATGCAGGTATCATATCTGCATTGGAAATTTCTCCATCTCATACTATGATGTTGGCTTTAGTTCTCATAGCCAAACTATTGTATCTCACTTCTATTTTATTTGAGAATTAAAAACACTCTCTGCATCTCACTTCCATTTGTTTCTGAAAAACTTAAGTGAAGGATTTGTATATATTGCTATATGGGTTCGATTGCTCAGCTCCCCTTCAATCGACAATTTTGAATCCTTTTATAGGGTAATTTTTAGGTTTTGTTGAAATAAATTGGATTGATTTCTTTTGTGAATTTTTTAGATCATATTGTAATATATTGATTGTAATTTTAATTGAGGTTTTGTTGTATTCGGGTTAGAGTTTTTACCTTTGTTTAACTATGCAGAGAAAAGTTTTATGGCTAATATGAGGGTGAGTTAATAAAGGTATTCCATTTTATTACCCTTTTCTCGGTTTCACATTCATTTGTTAACTTAATTCTGATTAAATTTATTTTTCAGGTGACACTATCGGACAATCAACAACCGGTACAAACACAAATCACTGAGGCTGCTTTGGAATTGGGATCCGAAGTGAGAAACATTCTTTACTGATGACAGTTATATAATAACAATCAGAATTGTGACTACTCTTTGTTCCAATTTGTTGAGATTAGCTCTTCCTCAGGTACACACATAAACAAGTATCATTTGTTGCTCAAAAGTTTTTATTTCTGCAACTCATCAAATTTAAGTGGAAGACATGTATTAAATGTTTGTTTCTCTGTATTTTTCAGAAGCTTTGCTATTTGTCATTTGGGTATACTTTTATCTTTGAATGTGAAATGTAATGGAACTACTTTATCTGCTACTGGTTTTCTATGGAGCAATTTCAGTATATTGAAATATATGGTTGCTAAATGATTAGTTTGAACTGTCCCTTTTTCATCCGTGGATTATTAAATAGATGAGTGTTGTTTATTTTACATTTGCATATCTATAGTTATTTCTCATTAGACTTACATGTATTCGAACATGTTATATATTTGTATTTATTGATGAATTTGATTTTTTGTTATATATTGGTATTTATATAACATGGGTAGTAATAGAACCATTGTTTGGTTTAGGAGGGATCTTAGCATTGAGGATAATCCAGCACTAGCTGTTGCTACTAGGGATGGTTATGTGTTTATATGGTGTCCTAAAGAGGAACGACACTCATTGAAATCTCTTGGAGTTAGACTTGTGTTGATCAAAACTGATAGTACTCTTAATGCTCTTTTGGAGTGTGCAAATATTATTCAAGCTACAAAAGTAGTGTTTAACCATCTCTATGGTAAGTAGTTTGTTGTATAACATTAGAGTTATGGATTGAATGTTTTTGCTAATTTTGTGTTATGATTGTTTTATTATATCTGTTTCGCTTGCACGGGACCATAACATCAAAGAGAAATTAGTTGAATTTGGCATATATGTGAAAAGCTACAATGGGGATCTGTTATGTGCATTACCATGATTTTATTGTTTCCAAATTATTATATGAATGTTAGTATCAGGTTTGTTCCAAATTATTAGGAATCTACTTAGACTTCTCTCTTCTGTCTTATTGTTCGTGTTCTAAATCTATTAAGTAGGTTTTTCCATTTGTCTTTTGTCTATTTCTATTGTAAATTTCAAAGTGTTCAATTTCATGATTCACATTACAGTTCTATTTTTGTAATTATAATCACTTTATTCAGGTTTTGTTGTGACGCTTCCGAATAACTCATAATCATTCATTAGATGGTGTGTTTGACTTTTTAAACTCAAAGAATATGACCAAAACTGGCCCTCTAGGTGAAAGACAAATGCGAGGAACCTGACAAAATATACCAGAATCTGTAGCTAACTGTGAAAGACCTATTATTCAAACTATTTAGTTTATTCTATTGATGAATCATTCATATTTGATCCAAAGACCTATTATTCAAACTATTTAGTTTATTCTATTGATGAATCATTCATATTTGATCCAATTGACCTAGACATAGATGTCACCATAGAGGCAGGAAACAATTATTTGAAAGTTAGTTAATAACAATGTGTTCCAGTATTATTGTAAGAGGAGATAGCCAATTATCTTATATGGACTAATTGGATATCTAAAACATAAGCATAAAAATTATTTAAAGGCATTGGAAAAGAATATTTCTCAGTAGATCCAAGATTTTCAGTTTTAATTTGCATTAATATTCATTATTAAATGTTATATAATCAATTTTGAATATTTTAATTAATTGAATTGAAATATTTCAATTACTCTTCACTATTTAATGTAATTATGATATTATGTAATTAATTTTGAATATTTTTAATTTAATTATTTGAATATAATATTTTAATTAATTGAATTGAAATATTTCAATTACTCTTCACTATTTAATTTTGAATATTTTATTATATCATCAATTTTGAATATAAAGAATATATTATTTTATAATATCGTTTAACAAGTTGACTTTTTTTATCAAAGACAAATTATTTCAAGTTGTTTCAAACATATTCCTTTTCTTTTCTATTACTATATCCTTATCATTAATGGTGATTAGTTATAAAAAAATCTCAAATATTTTAACAATCAGTTAGAAAATTTATATTACTTTAAGTAGATTTAATTAGACATTAAAATAGTAAATTAAAATTATCATTATGAGTAATACATGACACATATTAAAAATTTAATTTTTTTTAATGTCATATTGTAATTTATTGTTTTAATGTCCGATAGTTATTGTTTTAAAATTGTTTTAATATCTTAATAATTTATTGTTTTAATATCATAACAAATTATTGTGTTAATATCATAATAAATTAATAGTAATTTACTGAATAATGATAATTTACTATATCCTTATAGTTAATTGAGTAATTTATTGAGTAAATAATGGTAATTTACTATATCCTTATCATTAAATTTGAAATTTGTATTTATTTGATCTTATCTATATTATAAGAAATAAATGATTATGGTTAACACTAATTTAACAGTCAGTGCCAAACCGACAGTATTTATTTGATGTTTTATATATAAATAAATATATATATATATATATATATATATATATATATATATATATATATATATATATATATATATATATATATATAATTACATTCATTTCTTCTTCTTCAACAAATAATTAAGAGTATTATTTATAATTAGATTCAAATAAGAAATTATTCAAAATTATACATAAAAAATCATTCATAATTATTACTCTTAAAAATGAAAAATCTAAAATCTTTCCTAATTAGATTCAAATAAGAAATCATTCATAATTATTAGATATCATTCATAATTATTACTCTTATATTGAATTAATTAATCCAATCAATATGTTCCTCAAATTGATAAATTAATTAATCCAATCAACACATAATTCTAGCGGATTAAAACTATAATTGCATTCTAAATGGAATTTTTTTTATAATGAATAGAGTTTTATTTTTGAAATTATAAAATATTATTGTATAATAATTAAATAAAAATGATGTAAAATATTATAAAAAAAATATTATTATACCTCAATATTTCTCAAATATTTTATTTTCATTGTTTTCATTGGGTCCCAAACATCATGCGGAAAGAATTAATAAAAATATGTTGATTAATAACTATTGCATTGCTGTCAATCCAATTACTATTGAATTTTATGGCTAATAAAATCTTTACCCGTTATTTTCACATTCATGTAAAATTTTATACAATTTTTGTGTGCGTATATTACATATATTATTATTTTTTAATTTAAAATTTGATTTAATAACAATAAATAAAAAAGTTAAATATATTTTGTATCTTCTAACTATAAGAGAAACAAAATTATTTAGTGTCATCTAAATCATTAATTGAATTATTGTTGCAATATTAATAAAATTTATTATTCTTTAAGACATTATTATATATATATATATATATATATATATATATATATATATATATATATATATATATATATATATATATATATATATATATATATATATATATATATATATATATATATATATTCATCTCTTCTTCTTCAACAAATAATTAAGAGTATTATTTATAAAATAATTATTGCTACATTAAACTCTAAAATTGATAGCTATTAAAAATTGATAACTATGAAATAATTATTATTTATGATGATTTTTTAATTATCAAATTATATCTATTGTGACTTATATCTATATTTATAAATAATATTTAATGTCTTAAATGAATCATTGAAGTTCAAAAATATGTTTAAACCCTAATTATGATCCTTGAAGTTCAAAAATAAAAAATATTTAATGTTTTAAATGAATCATTCATTTGAATTTATTTTATAAATAATTCAATTATTTTAGAATAGATATAATACATATTACCATAAAAAAATATATAATACAATACTAAAATATTTTCATATTTAATGAATTATGAGATTCATTTTTTCATATTTCACTGATACAACATGAAAGACAATTAGTTAGATTCTATTTTTTTACTGTTTAATAAAAAGATTTTGAAGTGACACGAGATACAAGACACAACTAATTAAATTCAAATAAAAAATTATTCATAATTATTACTCTTAATATGTAATTGAATATAATTAAACTATATTTAATATATGTCATATTTTTTTCTCATAACCGTGCCGACGCACGGGTCTTCTGCTATATTCTCTTAAAACTCATAATAACTAAAGTTCCTATTAACACACTTTATAAAACTTAAACAAAAAAAAAAAAAGAAACTTCACACACAGGAAGACCCTCACGCTCTCTCTCAAGTCCTGTTCATCATCTTCTTCTTTTCTCATTTTACCTAGCCGCGCCGCCACACCTACAGCCTCCAAACACCATCGTCCATCTCGCCGGCGAACACTCATCTCAACCGGCCACCTTAAACCGCCACCACCTGAATTTTCGTCCATTTCCATGCAATATGTTTTTCCCCCCAATTTGCTCTTGCTAGGTTACCATCTAAGATGGGATCAATATAGATAGGGTTTGAATAATTCTTTGATCATTGAGCATTTTTATGTATGTCTGATCTTTTGTCGTTGCTGATCCATTTTCAGATTGTAAATGACAACAAGGCGATTTATTCAACTCTGGATCTATTTGTTGGCTGGGAGTTCATTTATATGGTCACCTGGAAACTGTTCGCTTGGTGATTCAGAATCAGGTCAGGTTAGTACAGTATTTGTTTATGGATGACTCTGAAGTCTGAATTGCACCGTAACCAATGTACTTTACATGTTGCTCATCATTTGTTCCTTGATAAGTCACAAAAAACTTAGTGTGTGGAAATATGGAGAAAAACACACGCCATATGTGATTAATGGATGTGATAGGGGATATAGCATCAAGAGAATGGTATAAGAGATACAGGGAAACTTAGAAAAACTATTAATCAAATCATTATAGGTGATTTAGATGTAAGTAATAATCTATCTTTCGACCGAATACATAATAGAGCTTTACGATAGAAATTGAGCTTATAGTCGATCACCTTGCGAGAAAGGTCGTGGCTGTTGTTAATTGTTATTGGTCATGTGCATCCATTTGTAAATAATTGGGCACTCCCATTATTCCAGTTTGCTGGTTTCTTTGACGCGATCTCTCCTTTGTCACTGGACTAGACCTTGTTGGCTTGACTCCCTTCAATTAATTGATTACTTTTCCGGGCTTATTATTTGCAATTCATAACACTTTCCATTTGCCCTATTCTTTCCTCTTTTGTACACCTACCTGACTGAAAGAGATCTATCAGTTTTATATTCTGTTATCCTCTTATCCTAGAAATAGGCTGTAATAGGATCATGCATTTCATATCTTTGTGCAATTTGTAGTCCACCTCCAACAAGCCAAAATAGAAAATCCAATTTGTAGATTATGTTATATTATAGGATTGAAGGGCATACTTGTGATTTTTTTGTGTGCTAGTCCTTGTATCTGCTGTCTTCAACTTGCAAAGTGTATAAAATGCACCTAAGATTGTAGCTAACAAGCAGCACGCCGCATTGTTTCATATCATGGTTTGATATTCTCATATTTTATTATTATTTTGCCTGTTACAAAATAATAAACAAAAAGTTGGCTTTAGTTTTTGCAATATTTTATAGACCATACCTATATAGATCCTTTAGTTATGGATGAACATTTGCACGTAGATGCCTTTTCATACCTTTGGATAATCTTGCATTCTTGCCAAATTGTAGCATAAATAAGTCATGCTTAATTTGATCTTTCTCCTGAACAAAAGTACTTCCATTTCATATAAAGTGCCCTTTTTTTCTGAGTCTTGTTGAACAATATATTTCATTTTCATTTCAGGTGGTTGGTTCCTCAAATCCTAGCTCAAATAGAAAAAATGCTAAATCTTTTTCTCCCATTAAGCAGTTTCTGATGCAATCTTACTATGGCAGATATACGAGCTTACATGATTCAGATTTTGAAATTTTCATGTCTCAAGAAGTTGAATCTGGTCTGTGCGAAGGGCTTCCTGAAAACCATAATTCCATGTTAAGATTGTCGGTTCTAAGACGCGATCTTGTTGGTGAAGGTTCTCACCGCCATGTGTCTACATTAATCAAATTACAAACTCAACAGTTGAAGTCTTTGTCTGATCTTTTAAGCTACTCATGCGAATTAATAATTATTGAAAGACTACCTTCTGGAGTTTTTGCTGATCCATTTGAATTGCAACATCTTGCTCAACGTGGTGGTAAGTACTCTTCCCGTGCTATTCAGATTTAAATTTTTCCTTTTTAAAAAGTGGGAGAGAATTTATATACATTTTTACTTAAATGAACATCATATTTATTCCAATCAATTACACATTTTATTGCAGTGTTCAATGATATAGCTGTCTTTGGTGATACAAATCTGGAGCTGCCTTCATTCTTGTCCAATCGTTCTGCTGTTGAAATCCACTTAGATGTTGATCCAAATACATTGCTACAGCCAACTGATATCAGCGTAGAGTTTCCTTTGCATGCACGATATCAAGTAAGATTGTTATAACTCAATTTATATCTTAATGCCACTTTACATTTGTGTGAATCTAATGTTTTGTAAAGGAAGAAGATCTGTATCTTTTGATGGCGCACTATTAAACAAAGAATGAATCACCATTCACCTTTTTAGTCCGTAAAGTTGTTTGAGGATTTTGGTCTATGAAAGTGAAAATCTCCCGTAACATCAGTCCATCTAGATCGGTTAATTTAATTCCTGAAATTGTCTTAAATAAATAATATGATTGAGGATTTTTCATTTTAGAGACCAATTTTGTATAAACAAATTGTTTTCAAAGACCAAATTGCGCACCGCTTATAATTTCATAGACTAAGTTCTTGGTAATTGAACTAAGCACCTTATGATAATTGCTTCATCTTAAGAGATCATGATATGATTCTCTGCAACTTGGTCCATATTAAATCACTTCTATAATCCATTAGTGCTAATAGTGAGATTATATATTAGAAGTACTAAAGTTTGTCCTTCTGAAAGAATTAAAAAGTTGTCATAAACAAAGTACTATACTGTTATTGTATTGCTAAAGGTTGCCCCTTACCAAGTACTGCACTATTGCCTCATTTCCCCTTTCTTCCCTCTACTTTTGCAGCCTCTGAATGATAGTGGCTACTCAATAGTCGAATTTCGTGCCCCAGATACGTTATTACGCTGCCGCATGAAGGAAAAGGTGGAAAATAGCAATTGCTTGTTCAAATTGAAAAATGATGATGCCAATCTGTATGATGCTGGTCTTGTTTGGAGAATACCATCAGGAAAAAAGGCGCACTCTGATCTTGTCTCTATCGTTACATTTCTTACAGCCTTCTTATCAACTCTTGTAATTATGGTAGCATCATTGCAATATTTTAATAGCAGAGTGAGTAAAGATTTGAAACAATCATAAAGGTTTTTATTAGTGCAGCTTTTATTCAGTGATTATATACATTCAATATTTGTTGAATACTTATGTAAGGATATTTTCTCATCAGGCAAGAAAAATAATTTGATTGATTTTTTTTTAATCTCATTTGTAAATTAAAATAGTATTTACTTAAAAAAGATATAGTTTTGAGTTGGCCAGACACTCTTTTTGTTGCTCATACAACATGAGTCGGACCGGACACTTGTAAGAGTCTATTAACATTTATTGCTTTTAGTTCCTGTCTCAATGGTACCGATCTCAGTGTGCTATAATATCTAGTTCATTATGTTTGGAGGGAAGGGAAAGAAGAGGGAAAGTCACTTTCATTTTTATAGTATTAGATTAGATAGTTATAAAATGTTTTAAGAAAATGAGTAAGGGAGGATGGCCTCACAATGAAAAGTTTGGACTGATAGAAATGTTTGATGTTTCGGCTGGTGGAGATGGTGAGTAATACTGTTGAAGACAAAACCCAAGTTTCACAATGAAAAGAGAAAAGACCTTAAAGTTTTAAAAAAAGGGAATTCCAACATGTTACAAAACCGGCTTCCGATGCGAGGGGTGTATTTTATTTTTGAAACTATTTTCTGGTCTTATCTCTGTTTAATATGGAACTTGGGTTGGGTTGAGCACAAGGGTACTTGCAGGAAATACTCTCATGATCAAGTTAGAAAGTTTTTTTAGCAGGGTAAGAGTAATACCTAGATGATTAGATGCGCCTTTTCGTCTAAAGTGTAAAATTATTTATAATATATGCTTGTGTTTGTGTTACATGCATGTCACCATGAGATATTCCTGTGGTTGTTTGTTTGGATTAAATTAAATCTTGATAGAGGAAGGATCAAGAACCGATTAGAGAAATTGATAGAAACTTGAGAAAAAGATATAGAAAGTTGGTTATTTATTGAATATACAATAATTTGAATGCTTTTGAATTTGAAGTATATGGATATTGAGTTAGCTCTGAATATCCTGTATAGTCATTCCCTTTACAACATTGCTGCATACCATTCAATGCTATTGACTGTTATTTTGAAACTTCTGTAAACATGTATTTGTAGAACGATAAACGGGAAAGAGTAGTGAAAGCAAGCCGTGATATAACAATGAATAGCAAAAAGGTCATATTTCAAGTGCACAGGTTACCTATCCCTTTACATCTCAATCTCTTCATGCTTGTGTTTGTGTTGGATCTATAACTGTTTTGCTATCTACGATCAGCTGAATCCCTTATAAGTTATACTCTCCACGGTCTTTGCTTGAAATAGTTTGTCCTTCAAACTTTATTTGTTCTTTAATTTCTCTCACATTCATCTTAAAGTGGAAGTACATGAGAAAGCAGAAAAGGATTATTTATTGTTGCATGCGATCTTTATCTTCTTGGTCTTACATACCATATTGTATTTTTTTTAAACAAGGATGAGTAAATACAATAAAGTGGAAGTACTTGATAAAGCCGAAATTTTTTTAGAAGTTGTGACAAACCAGTACGTGTCTCGACTAGTCAAAGAATTGCAGGGAATTGATTTTTGGAAGCTAAGACGAGCCTACTCACCTGGGGTATACTTTCAGTTACTTTCTTGTTTCAATGTTTGAGTTCAAATACTTTTTTATGATATTTTTGTTTGTGGTGGCAGATACAGGAATATGTCGAAGCAGCTACACTCTGCAAACACGAAACTCTTTTGAAGCTTGATGAGATGAATAACACATTGTTGCCACTCAGTGATTCTTCTCTTCAGCCTCTGCAGATAAACATCCTTGACTATCTGTTAGGGGTGAATTTCTTTCTCGGTTTTTAATGTTATCAGACTGATCTATTCATGTTGTTGATTATTTGGTACAACAGCCCTGACATAGACACCCGACAGTGACACGACACTTACACCCAACACATAATAATTTGAGCAAAATGAATCATTGTGTAAGTTCTGCATTTATAGGATTGACATTAATTTTGTAAAACAAATATAACAGCAATAAAAATGTACAGGATCTTGCAATATAAAGAACAAGTTAAGCAAGAAGTCTTATTGTGCGTTTAAACATATTGTGTTGAAGTGTTTCAACATCTGAAACAACATGTCAAAGAGGATGTCAAGACAGTTCATTTGACATCATGAACTGAAAAAAGTGGATTGAAGATTCTGTTATGATTTAACAGAAAACAGAATATTCAGAAGCAATCCAATGTGGCGCTGATTTAAAAATCTTGAAGATTCAAATTTATATTGAAGACAAATAACAAATATTGAATAAATATAGAGTTTCTATATTTAGAGATATTTTAGGAAGTTGTTAATTTGAAAATCTTTTTGTAGCAGATTTTTCTGCATTATTGTAGCAGCTGCTATGCTGCGTTTTTAGGCCCAAAATCCAGCTGGGATTAGGTTATAAAAAGAAACCTTGTAACCTAGGTTTAGTAACCAACCAAATATGTAAAAGTCATATCATTAAGGTTGAGTTCTTGTAGCAGCCGTGCGAAACAAGTTTCATTCTTGGTGGTTGTTTTTATTTGTAATCCTCGAAGCTTTTAAGCAAGAGGTATTGTTACTTGACTGAAGCTTTGAAGCAAGGTTAAGGTGTTGTCATGGAAGTGTGTCTTCTGATTTGAATTGTTAAGTTTATCACCGAGGTGATTGTGAGAGAGTGAGATGAGTTACTCATATTTAGGAGTTCCTAAGTAGAAGTTGCATTGGTAGTGATTAAGTGAAAAGACTGTAAACTGTAGGTGTTTGCAGAGAAGTCTTTGAATTGATACTACATAGTGGATTTCCTTCTTGGCTTGGTAGCCCCCAGAGTAGACGAGTTTGCATTGAATTGACTTAACAATTCGAATGTGTTCTTTACAACTTTTTTGTTTTATACTTTATGTAGTGTTCTTGCTGGATGCTAAACCAGATGTTTAAACATCCTGTAAGATTGTTAATATCTGGTATATCAGAATTTTTAATGTTGATGTTTGTACCTTGCCATGTTTATCAGTAACAGATAAGATGTCTCAACATTGTATTTGACATCTGAGTCTGTCATACCAGAATTTCAATTGGTATCAGAGCAGACATCCTAATGTGTTTCTAGATGAGATCCAAGGGGGATATTTTCTGGTTCATGGTCAAGGTGGAAGTTCTTTTCTGAAAAACTGTTTGTTATGTGAATGGTCCCTAGAAGTGGATGATGGATTATTTTGTTGTTGCAGTCTGATGGTAAGTTGTTGTTGTAGTAGGTTTGATTTATTTTCAAACCTATTGTTTTTAGTGTCACCTGGAGAATATTGCTAGGGCAAATTTGAGACACTTGAAGGTCATGAGGAGTTTGTATCCGCTGATTATCTATCTGATAACTCCTGATGTTGGGAAGGGTGTTTCTCTATGAAGATATCCTATGGTGATAAGATATATCTTTGTCTGCTTCAGCTGACTTTGCCAACGATACTTGAAGACTATTGTTCAAGTCCACTCATAAAGGCATTGTTAAGTGAAAATGGTGTAAAGAGATCTGAAGGTAGCAAATGTATTTGTTTCAGACCTATCCCTAGTCTGTAGATCTCTTGGTGTGTTCCTTGGAATGATGTCATATCTCAAGATAGGACATCACAACAGAATTTAGCATAATTCTGTTGTCTAAAGGATTGGTTGAACAAATGCTTTGGGTGCTTAACTAATATGGTAGAATCACATGTGTTTGGAACTTACTCCTGACTTGGAAGAGGAGGCATTTGTGTGGTGTATTTGAGAAGTTTCTAGCCCTGGAACGTATCTCAGTTGCGTGTGTTGGTCAAGGAGTGATCAACATGTTATGTTTTCCTGAGGGCAAATTATTTTTGGTCCTTGCTGCAGGAATGAAGTACCTGAGCTTCAAAGAGTATTACCCCTAAGAGACTCCTTGTACATGAAGGTCAAGTTGTGGGATGTATCAAATTATGTAGTTGATTGATGTAAATATAGATGGTCAGTTGCTATATTAGGTGTGAAGACATCTCAAGTCAGACAGTCTGAATACTGAGTCTGAAGGAGAAGTTTGTTGAGATGGTTCTGCTGCTGCATATGTTCATCTGTTGGCCTGAAAGCTTGATCTGCTACTGATGGATGATTCCCTTGTGTTCCCCTGTGTGTGCATTACTATGAAGGGTGCCTTTAAAGCCATAGTAATACGTGAAGCTCTTTATGACTGAAACTAATGTCTGAAAAGATGTTAGAACATCATGTCTGTAAATGTCAAAATCTTGCAGAAAAAGAAGAAGTCAAAATACATGTCATACCTTGTGTGAAAAGGTAATATTATCTGACTAATAGTAAATACCTTGACGGAAGACTTGGTATTTGTCTATTTTTGTTGTGATGCATATGATTAAAGGTGGATACTTTGACGGGAGACTTAGGGCTTGTTTGATTTAGTTCTCAAAAACTATTTTTTAGTTTTTAAAAATTAAAAATTTGAAAACTTGTTAGGAAGACCTCTCTTTGAAAACAATTTTACAAAACAATTTTTTATTTTCAGTTTTCAAAACTAAAAAACATGAACAACTTATATATGATTTGCTTTTCAATTTTAAGTTTTCAAAACATAAAAGACAAGGAAAAATTATTAGAGTTGAAAAGTTTTCATTTTCTCATTTTTAAAAGAGTTTTCAAAAAATTATTACCAAACAATTTTTTTTCTTATTATCTTTTTAAAAATAGTATTTTAAAACAAATTTTTAAAACTAAAAACTAAAAGGATTTCAAATAGGCCCTTAGTATTTATCTGAAAATTATGTATATATGCAGTATGAACATTATGTTTCTGAAAGTGTGCTGAGAGTCTGGTGCTCATCTTCAGAAAGAGCTTTGATTGTTCTTGTAAGGGGGAGTTAAGAGTGTTATCTGTGGTCGTTTGGTGCAAGGGTGCAGTTTGTTGCTGAGGCTGATCATAATAACTATTGTGCAAAATCATATAGGGGTCCTGTATCATCTCAGAAATGGAGATGATAGATTGTGTAGACATCATGATTTTAATGACCACTTGGTATGGTCTATTTCTGGTTCAGGTGCAGACCAGAATAATTATCATAATGTTAGAATAGATAACATTATCATAACTTTATGAATAGTGCTTTACTCAAGGAAAGATGCCATCCTTGGTATGACTGTGAGGTGTAGTTCTTAACTATTCCTTCTGAAGTTTCAGACAGTGACATGTTTGATGTCTTTGGAGAAACATTGGCAGGTTCTCATAAATGTATAATATTGGTAGGGACTATTGCAGAATCAACATAATGGAGTTTGTCTACTCAAACTTGGTTGGTGAATCAAGTCTATGAGAGCATGCAACTTTTGTTTTGTTAAGGGAGGAGGTTCTTTCAAATGGCAGAAGAATGAGCTGAATTTAACAGCTGGATGTGGAATGATAATGTTCAAACATCTAGTTCAACATCAGAATCTCAGTTGGTGAAGTGGCACATCAATTAAATATAAGACGATTTACAAAATAAGTAGATCAAAATATTTTTTTGAGAATTCTGACAAACGTGAAGAAAACAAGTGTGGCAGTTGACTTTTTCATATGAGGGTTCCTAAATGAGGTGATCATATTGTGGCTATTGGTTGATCTCTTTAGTGGATTCGAAGAATCAAGATAATCAGAGTGCGACATCTAGTTGGTATTGAGGATTGTCTTGGAACAATTTACTCTTGGGCAGAAAGGTGTTAAGTTGAAGACTCAAGGAGATTTGTTCTTCTTGAAGGTGGGTGAGAGTTTATATCTCTTTCTGGATTTCTGATTCAAGCTAGTGGCATAACATTGTTGAAGGTATTCAGTTCTTGGAATACTATGTTTTAGTAAGTCCAGTTGGTGGAACATATCAAGAATCATGGTGATGATGTCTTGGTATATGGAAGATGTTCTAATGGATGTTAAGACATTATCTGGGGTGATTGTCTTATTTGAATCTAATTTGAATCTACCTAATCATATGGGAGAATGATGAAGTAAATGGTCTGTCTTGGGGGAATATATGTTTTATAGACTGAAGTAGATCAGGTATTGACTGCTGGTTAGTTATAATGTGTGTAAACACCCCAAATTTTCCCTCACCCATTCACACCATGGCTTGTGATCATTTCATATGCATAAACATAATCATACCATCTCATATCACATTTTTGATTCACTGCATTGGTTCTAAGTCATCTGCATCTAGGGTTTGTGATCTGAGCAATCCAAGAGCTTCTCGAGCCACTCCAAAGGTCATCAATCACTTCAAAGGGGTCCATGTGTGTTCAAGTATCATTTTATATCCTCTCAAAGTCAAGAATGTCAAAAATCACAAGAACTGGGATTGGTATGGAGGCAGAGCCAGGCTTGACTGCACAGATGACCTAAAATTAGGGTTTTGGTTCCAGAGGCCATAGCTCCAAATTTTTTTGGTCATTCTTGTTTCTATTGGTCTCTATATGGTATAGAGAGTATGCATATCAATTTTCATGAAGAAATTCCTTGGGGAAGTCATCTGATCAAAGGTTGACTTTCTGAACAAGTCAGTGCAAAATCAGGGCATCTGAGGCTCCCAATGACCCAACCAAGGGGTGTTCTTCATCATTTTGATTGTATATGATCTTTATTTGATCATGGAAGATGTGTGAAGCTTACAAAATTCAAGAATTTCAAGTTTTTGCAAAGTTGACTTTTTGGGCAAGGTTGACTTTTAATGAAAATGTCATTTTAGGCAACTTTTTCAACCCTTACTTTTTGATCCAAAAATGCTTCAAATGAAAAAACTTTGGTCATGAAAGTTGTAGAATAGATCTTTCCCTTTTCAAAAAGTACAAGAACATGACCTAATTCATTTTTGATCAAAAGTTATGGCTTGTCAAAGTTGGCAAAAATCACTAAATTTCAAAGTTTCTACCAAAGAGGTATTTTGCAAAATAACTTGATCAAGTGTTCTAAGGCCATCAAATGCACTTCTAATTCACATAACATGATCACGTGACATCTAAAGTTCAGAATGAACCAAAGAATTACACATTTGTATGGTTTTTGGAACAAGATCTTTTCATAAGAACCAAAGTGAACCAAGTTGCAAAAGTCATCATATCTCCTCATCCACTTGCTGGCTATTTTGCTGATCCACCCTAGGCTTTTCCTCACCTCATGCTGCACAAGACATGCCCTTTGTACCAAGCTAGCAAGTAGCCCATGCCCTTCTTACACAAAAGTTGACATTTTGCAAAAGCACCCATACCTATCACAAAAGGACATGTCATGTCATCTGACTAATAGCATTTGTTTATGTTAATCAAATGCAAGCCAAAGCACATAACAAGCAAGCCTGAAACCAGCCAGAACACAGCTCTCTCATTTTCACCCCATTTTGCAAAACTCTTCGAAACACTCTCCTCAAGCCACAAACTCATAAACAAACTTCACAAACCTTCTCACCATGCTTCACTGAACCCAAACCAACCTTCAAAGCAGCCTGAAACTCAAAGAATCAGAAATACGATCCTCACCTGAGCTTGAACAGAACTGCTGCAAACTCTCAAACCAGCCATCACAAACTCTTTCTAAGCATCCAGACTTTATCAGGAGCCTAAAGGGAGTGGATTGCACAAAGAGAAGAGGCCAGAAAGTTGCAAACTGAAAAGCTTCAAACTCAGGTAGCTTCATGAACTTTTTTTCCAGAAGCATGATTTTAAGTTCTTAATCAAATCTACATGCTTCCCTGATCATGAATATGTGATTGTTTTTGAAAATGAGTGAAAAATGAGTATGTATGCAGTCTCTGAAACTCTTGCCCTAAAAAATGTTTTGTTTCGATTCAGCTGATTGAGGAAGAATAAATGAGTTTTGAGTTAGGGTTTTGATTCAGTGGGGTGTGGGAATGATTTCTGGTTTGTTAGATTTCATTTTAGTGGAGTTTTGAAGAGTTTAGAAATTTTCAGGTGGGGTTCCCACCGGAGAAGACGACCGGAGGTCTTCTCCGGCCACCTGAAAATGATTAGGGCTAACCAGCGTAATTAATGAGGGTTTGAATTTGGACCCTTGATCTGGCTGACTTTAGTTGACTCCCGCGTGAACCAATGGCCCAGATCTTTCATTAAACCCTAATCCTGATTTATTAAATTAATTAATTGGGATTAAATTTAAATTTTGCCAGAAATGATCTGAGCCTTCCATTTACGCGCTAGTCAATTCGCGCGTGTTTCATTCAAATCTCAGCCACTGGATCAGCATACTTTTCATTTAATTCATTTTATTTTGTATTTTTATTCATTTGTTTTCTTCATTTTATTTAAAATAGCAAAATCAATTCAAAAATTCTGAAATTTTTTATACAAACTTTTATTTAATTTCAGAAACCAAAAATATTTTTATTTTTATTTTTTGCATTTTAAAAATATTTTTAAATATTTAAAAGTTTATTTTTAATTAATTAATGAGAATTAATTAATTAAAAATGCTTTTAGGTATTTAAAAATCACCAAAAAATTCATGAAACATTTAAAAACATTTAGAAACATTGTCCAACCCTCAAACCAAATTTCTTTTTTGATCTTGATGCATTTTGAGAATTTTTCATGGAATTAAAATCATTTTTAGGCATTAATTTGATCCAAACTTCCAAAAATCATTTCTGCCTAACCATTGAGAGTTGGACCTTGATTCTTTTTGCATTGCATTGTGTTTAGCATGTAGTTTGTGAGATTAAATGGGCATGATTTGATCTTTCATTTTCCATTTGTTTGGCATTTTTTTGTTAAGGAACCCTAAAACCCTAGAAAACTTAGGAAAATCATAACTTGAATTAGGTTAAGAGTTGGAACTTCTCCTTTGGGCAGTGAATTAGTATAGGTTTAGGGATCCTTTGAGTGCATTTTCAATTTTTTGTATTGATGTTTGCTTCTGATTTTGGTTTGTGTTTGATGCTTTGATCATAAACCCTAATTTGGGCTTCCATATGCATCCATCTTGCATTTGCTTGCATAACATGACTTGCCATAGCATTTTATGCATTCTTTTGATTCATTGAACATCTTAAGATATATTGAAAGCATGTTTGATCATTGCATCATGTGTTTGCCATGTTGTATGTCATTTGCATATCATGACTTTTCATGTTTGTTTATGGTTCTTAACTTGCTTCATCTGCCTCCATTGGTTCACATGATCATCTCCATGCCTTGATTCATGTTTGCATCATCTCATAGCATCTTTATCATCTCATGTTTGCTTCTGATTTTGATTTGCATCATGTCTTTTCATTCCATTTTGCATTGCATTGCATCTTTCTCACTAACTTTTCAGGTGGTAAGTTACTTTGAGAAGTGGATTTGCCTTCACTTCTCACATTTTCTTTTCATCTTTTTCATGCATCCTTGCTGCATTTTGTTATGTGTTTGAGATTGACCTTGCTCATTCTTCTTCTTCTCACTTTCTTTCCTCAAGTGACTTGTCTTCTTAAGTGAAGCAAGTTACTTTGCTTTTCCTGATCCTTTCATCTGCTTCCTGGTGGTTCCATTGAAGACTTCTCTTGCAAACCTCACAAACCTTAGGAACAACCAAGCATGACAATGATTAGGGTTTTGTTTAGTCCCCCTCTTAGTTTTACCTTTGTGTCTCTTTTGAGTCTTCTCTTCTCATCTCATAATCAGGGACTAAACCCTAAAGGCTTTAAGGCTTTGTGATTAAGCTTATGCCTGCATCCTTCTATTAGGATGGAGTGTATAACTTTAATCCTAAGTGTTAAACCCTTAATGTGTTTAAATCTCTTAATCAATCCACTTAATAATCATCAAGACATCACACTTGTAACTTGGGCCTTGCATTAGGGTTCTAATTCTTCCTTAATTGGTTAAGAAGGACTAACTCTAGTGTTAATGGACAAGTCCCCCTCAAGTTGTCTTACAAGCCCTAAAAAACACTTCTTCATCATATCATTAAATAAAATCCATCTAATAAAGGTTTTGTTTTGTCATGAGTTTAATCCCTAATCATGGATTAAGTTGAGGAGCTTTCCTCAGCTTAAACATTCTCATCTATTATCCTTCTATTAGGATGGTGTAATGAGTCTGTTTAATCCCTGATTATGGCTTAATCTCATTACTTAACACTAAACAAAAACACCAAAAACATCTAAATAATCACAAGTAGGTTAATGATCTTAACCCTACATCAAAGGTGATTAAGTGTGAGAAGCTGACTTCACACTTAAGGTATTCTCATTACCCCTAATCAGAGGGAAGATGTGATGAGTCTACTAAACCCATTTGTTTAGGCTTAAGCTCATTAACTTATGACAAAATTCAAAAAGCAATAAAAGACTGAAAATATCAAAAACAAACAATAATCGTTTCCTTCGGGATTCTTTTCTCATCTCATTCACTCACAAACGAGAACTCGCTTCTTCCGTCTAATGCAAGACAGTTCGCACCTGAGCCAGACAGGTCATACACTTGAGCATAGACAAGTAAGCAGTTCACAGGTCAATTCATCTTTCAGTCTCTTTGGGTCGAACTACGGTGTTCTGACTTCCTCATTGCACGAGAGGATACGTAGGCATAACTTAACAGTTATCGAACAAAAAGTCTCTGTATATTCCCATTTTTTTCCAGCATCATTCTCTTAACCTCATGATCTTGAGCATTTCACTCTTTTCTTACACTGACACTTCTCTTATACACTTCACATCACTTATACACTTTACACTGACACCTGTACATCCTTTTCCAGCCCTTTTATACACAGATTGCACTGACACTACCCCTTTAAAACACAAATCTTTTAAGCGTGGATCCCGTCGAGTACGAAGGACAATCTGGGTGCTAATACCTTCCCAGGTTGTAACCAACCCCCTTTCTCAGTCTCTCTGGTTCGCAACCGTCTTATCCATATCTTTCTAGGTCTATGCAGCATTACCTTTCCTCCGGGATAAAAATTCATAGCTGGCGACTCTTTTCATCTCCTGCGAGTTCACTCCTGTGTGTTCTCGCACCTCCCTTCGCCGACCGTTCGCGTCTGTACCTTTATTTGGGCCATTCCCATTTATCGGGAGCGACAGCTTGGCGACTCTGCTGGGGAACCCTATACTCATAAATTGATTCTAATAGTTTGGATGAGTATTGTCTGAAGTGTAGGACCAAAAGACTGTGAAGATAATGAAGGCCTAGTGTCAGGGCATGCTTGCAAGAAGATGTTCAACATTTGTAGTTTGGGATAACAACAAACCAAGATGAGATCATGTGTTTTGGTACAAGGGGTGATTGTGTTCAATTGTGAATTGAACATAGAATGAGCTTTTGAAGACATGAAGATGCGTCTTATGTTTTCCATTCATCAAAGTACAAAGAAACATGTGTTATCCTTGATAGGGGGAGAGTGTTACATTCTTGTGCAACTGGACTTTTGAAGTTAAAGGGGAATACCTTAATAAGGTTCTGTGATGTCACACAACATGTTGTAACATGTTCTACTATGTATGGAAAATTGTTTTCTCAGGTTGATATATATTACTTAGTTATTGTGTGTTTGCCCATGTGATCCAAACAAGGATTGGCTTGTGTGTCCAAAAGGATGTATGGGATAAAACTGTTATCTGCAGTTTATTTATGGATCCTAAAGGAGTGTGAACCATGTTGTAGTGTTGCTAGAAGACAATATGTGGTTGGATGTTAGAACATGGTTCAAAACATGTATGTGCTGAGCCTAGCTAGGATTATGTGTGGACAGTGTTGACAGTAGGGTGTGAAACACGTGCTTAATAAAGACAGATTTTCAAAGTTAGTTTTGGCCGGTTCTCTTTATGTGGTGTAGAAGCTTTTGCGCCTAAAACAACGAGCCTTGACCAATAATGCATCTGTTTTCAAGGAACTACCGTTACTTTCAAGGTTAGCTCTTGTTATTTATAGGGAGAAATCCTCCTCCTTCTACCTGTGTGTGTTTTCTCACCTTTCTTTACCTTCTGATGGGGTTCGTTTGGTTCTGGGTGAGTAATGTGTGGGTGTGGTGTTGTCTTTGTCAAGTTTTGGCTAAAAAGAGGGAGAAAAAAGTGTGTTCAGATGGTGTGTTTGAAGTTGTTGTTACAATGGCTATGTCATATGTGTTCTTGTGTGGTGGATGCTAGGATGTCAAGATGGATGTTGTAGCGTAGTCATTGTGACTTGTGTCTTGAGTTATGAACACAGTTGTGACTTGTATTCTGAGTTACATAAGGGAATGCAGTTCTTGTTCTCGTATGTCACCATTGGTCTCTCTGAAGGAATGAGTCTCTCAGCTTGTGAGGAATGTCTCAGAGTTGGTTCGGCCAAGAGCTCAGAGTTCTGGAGGTATTTCTTCTGATGGAAGGCAGTTGAGGAAGATGTCAAGCAACATGTGTTTTACTGATGTTTTTTTTTCCAGTTTTGCTGATGTTTTATGTGTTGTAATTTTTGTAGTATTTGTTTTAGCCAAAAATTGCCAAAGGGGGAGATTGTAAGTTCTGCATTTATAAAGAACATGTTAAGCAAGGAGTCCTATTGTGCGCCTAAACATGTTGTGTTAAAATGTTTCAACATCTGGAACAACATGTCAAAGAGGATGTCAAGACAGTTCATTCGACATCATGAACTGACAAAAGTGGATTGAAGATTCTGTTATGATTTAAAAGAAAACAAAATATTCATAAGCAATCCAATGTGGCGCTGATTTAAAGATCTTGAAGATTCAAATTTATATTGAAGACAAATAACAAATATTGAATAAATATAGAGTTTATATATTTAGAGATATTTTAGGAAGTTGTTAATTTGAAGATCTTTTTATAGCAGATTTTTCTGCATTATTGTAGCAGTTGCTATGCTGCGTTTTTAGGCCCAAAATCCAATTGGGATTAAGTTATAAAAAGAAACCTTGTAACCTAGGTTTAATAACCAACCAAAGAAGTCATATCATTAGGCTTGAGTTCTTGTAGCAGTCATGCGATTGGCCATTGGTAGAATATCTGACGGAGAACTTGAATTTGTTGAGAAAATATGCAGTTTTGCATGCGATATATATAGGGAGCTTACACTCGTTGTTCCACATATGGATGATAATTCTGATATGAAAACAAAGATGGATGTCATGCTTCAAAGTGTTACAAAAATAGAGAACCGTAATGTATCGGCTTTCAAATTTTTTATTTGCAAGACTAGGTTTTGTATCGAAAATTGACGCCACAATAGTTTTTGCACTAAATCTTGAAAACACTTGTTGTTTATGTAAGCTTGCTATAGTGTTCACGTGAGGGGGTCAGAGTATATTCCACTTTTGGGATCAAATGATTCAAGTTCATTCTCAGTAGGAGTTCAAGATATTGAACTATGAGGTATTTCATATTGTTGTTAGTTTAATTTTACTTCAGGACTATATTTACCTGTTTGACGTTCCTTTTTCTAATGCAACGATGTTTCCTAATCTTGTATAGATTATCTATTGGAAACGAAATGAAATATATGCAGATGAGTTATATAGCGAAGATGATATGTATGGTTGTTGTTTTATTTTAAACTTTGAACATTTCACTTAATGTTATTAAACTTGTTCTTAGTCTTGTTTGAGATTAAAGAAAGTTTAGCATAAAAATAGAATTATGCTAGCATATGAATATTTTGGATTTTTAATGAGGCTAATATAGGTGTGTCCAAGCCTTGTTTTAAAATGATGTGGAAGGCTAATTTCAGAGATAATAGTATTAGATGATGTTTCATTGCATTGTTCCTTGGGATTTGGTTGAGTAGAGTATTTGCTGTAAAGGTTCCTCTTTGTCCCATCCGCACCTTTAAATTTTTTATGGATGCATTAATGTTCTTCTGCTTCTGCCCTAATTAGGATTTTCCTAATATCCTTGAAATGTAGGCACCCCTGATTATAATGTTTTTCTTTCTCACGCGGACAATACAAGTTGAAGTTGAGAATTTCTTATGGCACCCATTCTTAGGACTGTTCGGGTATGATTTTGTGAAAAAACTGAATCAAACCGAACCAAATCATTATACAAAGTCATCCAAATCGAATATATAATCGTTTCTATTTTTTTTAGAAATGAACTGAACTAAAATTTTTGGTTTGATATAACGGTTCAGAACTCCAAATTGTACCAAATTATTAGAAGGCAAATTTTTTCAAACCCAATTATTTGTTAAATAACCGAACCTTTATACTTTTTTTAATATTTTATTTAATAAAAAAAGTTTAAGCTTATTTTTAGCCTTTTTTTAAAAAACACTTATTTTAAAAACACTTACAAATCAATTTAAATCAAAATCACTTATTTTAAAAACACTTACAAATCAATTTAAATCTAAATCCCTTATTTTAAAAACACTTATTTTAAAAACACTTACAAATCAATTTAAATCAAAGTCACTTATTTTAAAAACACTTACAAATCAATTTAAATCAAAATCACTTATTTCAAAAACACTTATTTTTAAAACACTTACAAATCAATTTAAATCAAAATCACTTATTTTAAAAGAAATTGTTAGTGTTCTGTATCTTATGGAAATACATAGGAGAATCTTCAAGAATACTCTAAAATGACTGTAAAATATTACAATTGAACTAGAATGAAGCTCATAGTTTTTGTAACTTAATTAATTGTCTCATAAAAATATGAGTAACTCCTTAATTAAAAAACTAAGATCACCATACTCATTGTCTATAACTAAAACCAAGAAAATATTAGAAATGTAATTCCCAGAAAGAACTTTCTCAATAGTATATCACAATTAATATGTGTCAACCAGAAGTAACTAAAATCAAAATAGGGCATTCTGATACTCTTTTAATTTGCAAGGTCTTCATCATCAAAATTAGTCAATATCGAAGATGTTATCTCTACAAAATAAAATAAAAAATTACTTTCAATATTTAATATTAGTTCAAATAGTTAACATTTCTTATACATTCAAATAGTTAAAAGACTTCATTCCAGTGTGATGATTTGTAAGTTATCTTTTACTACATGCATACATATGTACCATGAAAACAAAAACTTCATTCCAGTTCAATTCTCTATGACAAAATATATTATGTCTCATCTCATATAATGTAATGGTTTTTGAGCCACAATATTAGTATATGCTGACATACTGAAAATAAATATGATGGATGATTGTTTTTTTTTTTGTCTGGAGTATGTAGTGATAAAAATGGAAGACAATTGATTATTGATAGTAAACAACTTCCATCAAAGAAATAAACAATCAACTTTATTTATTATCTTAATATCTCTCAAATCAAGACATCTTTCAAACAAAACTGAGCAAATAATCTTCCAAGATGTAGTAACTAGCTTTCTACGGTCTATGTTACTTGTCCACATAAATATGATGTTAAAATCTAGTTTGTTATGAAGATTTATTGGATATTCATAAATCCCAAGACTATAAAAAAGCACGCATTGTATGACTGACTAAACCAATTGAATCTTATCCATCATAGAAAAACGTTGGTTCTTCCAATACTACGGAAAACCCCTCTAACCATAGTTGGAAAAAATATACTATCACAGTTGACCAACCGTTGTGATGTAAGGTGTGGTTGTAAGTATGTTGTTTTCCACCACGGGCGTATGATCATTGTGATAAACTAGGTATCATGCTACCTATCACAACGGTTATCATAAATAACTGTTGTGATATATATATATATATATATATATATATATATATATATATATATATATATATATATATATATATATATATATATATATATATATATATATATATATATATATATATATATATATATATATATAATTTATTCGAAATCTAGTAGCAACAATTTAATTAAAGCGCAAATAAAATTAATATTTCACCACAATCATATATTCCAACAGTGGTGGTATATATATGAGTTTATTATAAAATATGTGGATTGTTTGTTTTTCCTTACCCGTCAATAAATATATATAGTCATTCAAATTAATTTAGAAGATAATAATCTGAAAAATTAAATTATTCTTGAATAACAACTTATAAGCTCCATTGTTTTTCGAATTGTATGCTTCTTGTAATTCATCTCTCGCTCTTTAACATATAGAAGTTGGTTTAATGCCCCCAAGTTCTTCAAATCAACGATTCATTATATTATAGTTTATTTTGTAAAGCATCAATTTGTTCACTAATTCTGAGTCATCATCATCACTCTCATCATCATTATTTTAATCGATAATGATGATTATTGTGATGACAATGATGAACATGATTCAAATATAAAATAGAAGATAATGAATTGTTGTTTTGAAGTACTTGGGGAATTGAATTAAATTTTATATGTTAAAGAACGAGAGATAAATTACAATATGCATGCAATTCAAAAAATATTGATTGGTCGAATTTGGTTTTCAAATATAACCAAATTTTCATATTATCATTTTCTAAATCAATTTAAATGAATTCATATTTAGCGAGGGGTTGGTGAAATAAACAATCTACATGCGATATAATAAACTCAACTTGAATTAAAAAATAAGACAAACATTTTGAACCATAACAACATATCAACTCATAAAAAGTTTCACAAACATACTTTTTATTGAAAATATTTGTGGATAATGAAGACGAAGAATTAATCTACTTGTCTCAAAATGACATCCACAATGAAAGGAAGATGAAACTAAAGTGGGAGAAGCAAACTTTGTAATGATCTGGGTCTTTCTGTTTACCCCCAAAATTGGTAAACAACCGCTGGTCCTCTGAAGATACCAAAATATCTTCAGTTACTCGTAGTATCGATCAGATTGATCATAGGACATGTGCTAATAGTTTGTAATTTGTAATGTTTTTGGGAAAAAGGGTCTTGAATCCTTCGACATGACTCATAAGGTGTTGAAAACAAAGAAATGAAGTAAAAAGGAGAAATAAAGGTTTCAAAGTAAATGAGGAAAGAGTAAATGAAAGTAAAAGACAAAGCAAGAAATTTTAAATGACTGAAAATGTAAAGGAAAAGTAAGTGCAAGGCAGAAATGTTAAAATGCAGGAATTGTAAATGAAGTGCAGTAAATTGCTTGAAAAGTAAATGACTTTGAAAGATAAATACTTTATCATATAAGACTTGTAAATTAAATGACTTCAAAGATAAATAACTTGAAGATAAATTGACATTGAAGATAAATTGGTGGTGTTTACATCACGTACATTCTCACTGCACTCTTTTCTCAACACACGAATACTTTGAGTGTTACATAGTTACTAGTACAATATGATTTCCACACTCTTATTCTAACACTAGACTAAGCTATTTATAAATATTACAAAGTAACTGTTTTTTGACGGTTTCTTCCTAAGACTACTCTAAGATGATGACACTTGTCCCACTGCAAGCTGAAGAAGTTTCATCTTGCGCCACTTGTCCCTGTATTTGAATTGGAAATTACACATTTTTCCTCCACACTTGAACGTGCAAGACTTATGTAACTGTCATCTTCGTCGAATGCATGGATGGTAGAACCTTACCAATGCTTAGAAAATATTTCAACTCAGAATTTCTATAAGTACACAACCTTTAGGTAGATTCCTTCGACTCTCATCCTTATAACGAGTAAGGTCGAAAACCTCACTTTTAACTTTGCAACAAAAACTCCTTTCTAAGCCAAATGACCTCATTAATGCTAGCGTCGAAATTTGGAGATAACAAATTGCCCCCCAAAAATGTTCTTTTCAACCATTTTGATCAAAAGACCATTTTTTGATATTCATTATTTCGACACCAACTTTGGTCAGACGAAAGTATGGTTGGAACCACCTGATCCATGTTCTAAAAACTATTGTGATTCTCCACCCACACGCATGACGTCATGTCATAATGGTACAAAATCCCAAAAGTCCCATCAGCCGTATCTGATGTTTCCTGATCATGAGCGTTTTCTTGAAACAATGCGCCAAGATGTCTTGTTTTAACTGCTACCTCAACGTGTCTGATCATAAGTGCCACGTGCCCCACCATTTCATATCTGCATTAAGTGGCTAGACTTCCCAACTTATTATTGCCTATGCCTATAAATACGTCTTTCAGTAAACAAAGAAAATTTTCCAATATCTTGCAAACTTTATCTCTTTCTTGCTAAAGTCTCCCTCTTTACTTCCCATAAACCCTGGAAAACCTCCATTTTCATTTTCAACAATGGATTCTTCAAAGGCTAACACTTCCCAAAAAAAAAAAGTCAGAAAGAAAAGGCTTTCACTTTCGAACAAGCTCTTCCATCATTCAACAACCTCATTGAACCTAAGATGGTCAAAAGCCTCCAGTTCATACTAGAATCCATGGATGCTGAAATAAGGAGTTTATACAACTCTCAGGTGGCGAAGAAATACTTGCCTTTGCTGAAATAAGGATTTTTTGACAAGGAGCACATTACCTTCCTCGCCCTCTGGTTATCAAGATATGTCTTCTGCACCAAGTCCTTGCAGGTGGTGAAGAAATACTTGCCTTTGGAAAACCAGCTTCACAACAATAAAAGGGTTTGCTTGAGTGAGATAATTTTAGCCAGCCTCTACGAATGTATAAGTGAGGGGGTGTATCGACTAAGGAACCCAACAATAACTTCTGGTGCCATGAGTCTAAAATGGCCCTCTTTGGCTTCTTCAACTTTGGCTAAATGCCACTTTTGAACCTATCCTTCCCAGAAAAGGGAAAGTAGATGAATACTCAGAGGAAATTAGGCACAGACGCGTTGAAGGTGTTCGATTGGCCAAACTTACTCCCAGTGAAGAAGGCGAAACCCTTAAGGGGGCCTTCTATAGTTTCATAATAATGTTTGCACATCAGTACGAATTTACACCATTCATGGCTCCTTTTGCTGAAAGGAAGTGCGAACCTAAATGGTTCACCAGGGCGTTCCTAAATTCATCTTCAAGGAAGCTTTTTCTGGACTCCATTTCAGTTTGGGAGGCTTTTCTAATTCCCAGATTCATCGTTCACAGACTGAATGGTGGGAAATTAGATATAATCCTTATTGCTTATCAACCAAACTTGGTTTCTAGGTAGCTTGGATTGGGCCAAAGCTTTCCCAGGTGTCTTTATGAGAAGAAAGGCCAAATAATTTTTCATAACAACCTCTTCGACAAGGACACCCTTACCGACATCTTCGACAGATGAGATGCCCAAAAAACAGTCATATCTCCAGTATTCTTCCAACCTAATACCTTGTGCATCCACCCCTATAATGATTGGTGGTGCAAGTATTACAGTGACAATTTTCTCACTGTAGTTGAATTTTCCACTTTAATTGACCAAGTTTTCGTTGACGTGCAGGAAAGAGTCAAGAAGAGTAAGTCCACTCATATCAAAGAGATACACCCTTTTCAAAAATACTTTGAAACTGTCTATTGACCAGATGATCTTAGTCGAATCGTTCGTGAGGCTGCTATCACTTTGAAGGAGACATTTTTGTAAAAGATGGATAAGTTGAACATTCCTTCAAACGTTCCTTCTGAGAGGCGTTATGAGGTGGCTTTCCAACTCTTTCCTCCAACATTTCCTCGAATTCCTACTGTTGATTTTGGAGTGGCATTTGCCCCTCCATTTCCAGACTGGTTTGTCTGTGGGGATTCAATAAAAATCCTTTGACAACAGTCTCAGCCGAAAGCCAAAAAGGTGGTTGCGACTAAGCACACACTGGACAGTTTCAAAGGGAACCTTCATATAGGGATCAAAAACGTTCATGTAGAATCCGAAATATATGAAGGTTTTAGGTCTTCATTTACCTCCTATCTACTGATCAATTATTAACTCATAACAATTGTCTTTGTCATTTCCAGCAATTTCCAGAAAACTCACTGCCAACAGAGGAGTGGTGATAAAGTCTAAGAACAACGAAGGCACCAAGGTACTTCATAATCCTTACTCATGCATTTTTTTACATGCTTGCCTTCTAATGTTTTGATTCTCCTTTCAGACAACCAAAAAGCCTTCGTCACCCCAGAAGAAGGGCAAAAAGGCTTCCAGCGTCATCATCAAATTAGATGATGATCAATCCCCCGAGGAGAAGCCCCTTAAAAGAAAAAGGAAGACTGCACAGTCTCCAAGTACTACTGTCCAACCTTCCTCTAAGGTGGCTAAAACTGACAAAAAGGCACCTACTGCAGGTGGAGTCAAAGCTAAACCTCTAACCCCTGTGGTGAAACCCACTGGTGGCCCTCCTGAAAGCGCAAACTCTAGCCTAGGTGGAGAGAAAGAGGTATTGATAACTCGAATTCGTATCGTATTTTCCGATTCATTACGCGTATTTTTAGTATCGTTTAATCGAGTCTTTCATGTTATTTTCTTTGATTGCTTATGTTTTCCTTTATTTTTTCTTAACAGGTACATTATTAGCAAAATAGAAGAAAGGAGCGAAATCTGAGTTAAAGAGTGAAGAAAGTGCAGAAAAATGATAATTCTTCCTCCTCTAGCAAAATGGCGTTCGCCATTTGCTTTGCCTTGAGGAATGGCGTTCTCCATTACCCGAAAAAGGAGGTAAAGTTGGATTTGAACAAATGGAGTTCTCCATTTGCAAGCGGCGTTCGCCATTATGCGCGGGAGCAGTTTTTCAGCAGCAGATTGGCAGTTTTGCTCCGTTTCGATTTCAAATCGTCCCAGACTTCTTAGAGCCAAATTTCTTGTATAAATAGATCCTCAAAGGTCTGCATTTGGATCCAAGTTTGTGCGCGGAAGAGCTGCCGAATTTGTTTCATATATTTAAGCATTATAATACTTGTAAAAGTGACAATCACTCACATCGAGGGATTGTCACAACCATTTACTTTCTGTCTTTTTCTCATTACTCTTGGATCAACCTTGTCATCATATTAATAGAAGAATATTTCAGTTCCATTTTCTCTATTTCAATTCCCACATTTTTTTCAAGTCGTTTACAGGTTCTTTATTTATCACTTTATTATTATTGTTATCGTATTCTATATTGTTATCATATTCTATATTGTTTCCGTATTCTATATTGTTATCGTAATCTATAATTGTTCAAGCATGTTGTCCTAAATTATGTTTATCATGTTTAGTTTGTTTGTGTTTAATTACATGTCTAGTTAAATTATCTTGAGCCCGTAGCTTGAGGACCGTCGACTCGACGGGACTTCGTAGGATAACCAACATTGTTTGTATGTTTAAAATTATGCTTTTGTTGTCTAAGTTAACCTTAGGTAGACTAGTCGCGAAGAAGAGAGGCTGCTTAATAGCATAAAGTCACGACAGTGATAAATGCACTAAGACGAGTCTAGCAGAGCGAAAGTTTGAGGTACGCGTCAGATAGTAGGCACAAAACACTGGATCCTAAACACAGCAAGAGCGCTTTAGGTATTCTTTTCGGTCTTAACCATTTTCAAAGAGCGCCTTTTAATTACCGAGTGAGCGAGAGCAAAATATTGGGATTATCAGGCGTGGCTCGATCAATAGCGCGAGAGTGTGAGATCAAGCCTTTAGATTGGTATTTACTTCAAAACAACTTCAACATCCATTTTAGCCCCAGAACCTATATAGTCCCTTAGAAGCCCGTAAATCATTCTACGGTATCATTTCCCTTATTTGTTTTAAACCCTTTTATTTTAGTTATTTCTTTATTGTTTTTATCTGTGACAATTTATAGCCTTAGCTTTTCACCACAATGATAGATTACAATAGTTTGACATTGATCTCTGTGGATTCGACAATCTTTTATATTACTTTGATATTTCTGTGCACTTGCGGAACGATCAAGTTTTTGGCGTCGTTGTTGGGGACCAACAGTCAATATTGTTATTCTGTTGTTGCACCGTATAGCCTACGGAACTCTCGTTTAATAATAATAATAATAATAATAATTATTATTGTTATGTTTTACCCAAACTTTCTCTGTGATTACCACTCACAGTATCTCGAGGAACCGCATCCGAATTACCTCTATGATTACCACTCCCAAAATTTTGAGAAATCACACCCAAATTGTCTCTACAATTATCACTCCCAAAATTTTGAGGAACCGCACCCAACATTTTTCTCCAATCACCAGTCCCAAAATTTCGTAGAACCGCTAGAATCCCAAAATTCCAACCTCGAAATATTAGTGAGGATTTCATTGAAACAACAACTAATTATAGGCTTGAATCTATGATAGAGCGCTTTGTGGAGACACAAACTATCCAGAATAAATAGTTTATAAACCAACATCTCCAAAGTTATGAAAACTGTAGGCAAATGAACATTGTGGTCGAGTCCCTTGTGACTTACACTGAGGCATTGTAGACTCAAATCTCTCTGATTGCACAAACACCTATAGGATCCTCCCCTAAGAGACGTGTGGATGTTGTAACAACCAATAGTGAAAGATAAATTGAAATTCATAAGGAAAGTGATAATGAGGTTGAGGAGAGTGACAATGAGATTGAGGGGAGTTATGATGAGAAAGGAGTAGAGATTGAGAAAAATTTGACGACACCACCCAAAAAGGAGGTCGTCGAAGAAGTAGATAAGAAAGTACATATTGTTGTTCCTCATTCATATACCCCACCAATTCCTTTCCCGCATAGGTTTATAGACTCCCAATCCAAAAAAATGTGGATGTATTGGAAAATATCTGCACCAATGTACCCTTGTTTGAGATCCAACATAAAAAGAGAAAATTAGAGGATCATGAAACTAGGGATATCATTATTGTTAAGAGGGTAAGGCTAACCTTTGAAGTGGTGGATGAGAAAGATAAGCCCAAACTTGAAAAGCTAATACATAGAATAGATCCAGAACCACCACCACAAGTTCAAAAGAATGAACCACCCACATATGGAAGAAAATAAAAGGCGAGGGATATGTGAGATGGCTTGATAAGCAGCCTTGGAAATCAATGATTATTAGTCGTCGAGCTATCGACGTTAAACAAAGCCCTGCGTGGGAGGCAACCTACGAACTTTTAATTTAATGTTTTCCTTTTATTGTTTGTGATTGCAGGAAATAAAGAATTGCATTGCTTGTCTCGTCTCAGCTTCTTCTAGGTGCCCACGGCCATTCATGTGAATGTCGCTGCTGGTGGTGACACTGATACCTCACTGTATTTTTCTAACACTTTTGTAGCTACTTCCTCCAGAAATGGGCATCATTATGATTTGTTTCAGAAGAGAAAAAATTCAACAAATGGAGGTATCTCAAAGCGCCCACCGCCGAAGTAGAAGTGGCCAACAAAGACATGGACAATAAGAGAGGATCAGAGAGGATTTGGCATGAAATGACATTTATACAGGTTCTATAATTCCTTTTCCACCTTTTATAAAAACATTGAGGACAATGTTTGGTTTAAGTGTGAGGGAGGAACTTTACTGCTTTCAATTTATCGCTTTTTAGTTTCAGTTTGTTTCTTTATTTAGTCATATGCGCTAATTGAGTTAATTTTTACTTTACTTTTTCGTTGTTTGAAAATTCCCTGAAACTTGGCCCCATTTAAAAAAAACCGTTCTGATTCATTGGCATGACACCAAATAAGTTACTTTATTTTTCTTAGGCTATGTTAGGCTGGAATTGGGAAAGTTTTGAAAAGATCGGTACCGTTTTTACATCCTAGAGTTTCCAATTATGTGATGTTAGTTTAGATAGGCATTATACCGAGACCATGTTATAAAGTTATATGTAGCTTCTTGATTAGTTTATCTTAGCAGTCAGCACCATCCTTAGATGCGAACTAAGTAACGAACTGATGCAAATATATGTTGATCTCAAAGTTATGTTTATGTGCTTTCATAGAAAAATGCGAATCAAAGACCTGTTCCGCATTTTCCATTTGATTTGCATTTTTCCTCTCAAGGTACATTAAAACCCTATATAACTTAGAAAAATCACAACTTTCTTTAGTTTAAGAGTTAGACCTCCTCCTTTGGGATGTGATATCATATGTGGTTAGGGTTCATTTGAGTTCATTTGCAATTTTTTATCTTGTGATTTGCTTCTATTTTTGACTTATGCATCCCATGTTGCCTTAAAACCGTAATTTTTACATGTTCATTTGCATTCATCTTGCATATGCATCCATACATGAACTTTCCATGACATTTCTTGCATTCATATGAAATCTAAGACATCTTAGGACATATTAGAACCATGCTTGATCATTCCTTCATCCATTTGCCATGATATGCATTCATTTCATTCCATGAACTTTCATGTGCTTTCCAACTTCAAAGCATGCATCCTTTGCATTCCATCTCTTGTATGAACATTAATAACACTTGACATGTCTTTGCATCATCTCATAACATCATTTGCATCATGTTTATGCTTCTGGTTTTGGTCTTACCTTTGCATATGTCTCATTTTCATTTCATTTCTTTCCTTGCTAACCTTTTCATGTGGTAAGTAACTTGAGAAGTGAATTTGCCTTCACTTCTCATTTCTCTTAATCTTTTTCTTATGCCTCCTTGCTGCATTTTTCTTTGCTTTAGAGTGGGCTTGCCCATTCATGTTCATCATTCACTTTCTTTCTCCAAGTTACTTATCTTCTTCAGTGAAGTAAGTAACTTGTTTCATTTGCTTCTTCCTCCTTTCTTCTACTTCTTCCATTGGTGGCTTCTCTAAAGATCTCTTGCAAGCCTCACAAACCATAAAAACACCCAAGCATGACAATAATTAGGGTTTTTATTAGTCCCCCTTTAGTTTTTACCTTTGTGTCTTCTTTGTGTCTCTCTTATCATCTCATAATCAGAGACTGAACCTTTAAGGTTTTAAGACTTTGTGATTAGTGTTATGCATGCATCCTTCTCTTAGGATGGAGTGTATAACTTTATTCCTAAGTGTTAAACCCTTAATCTGTTTAAGCCTCTTAATTAATCCATCTTAATAATTACTAAGACAATAGCTTGTAACTTGGGCCTTGCATTAGGGTTCTAATTCTTCCTTAATTGATTAAGAAGGACTAACCCTAGTGTTAATGGACAAGTCCCCCTCAAGTTGTCTTACAAACCATAAAATTCACTTCTTAATCTTACCCTTAATTAAAATCCACTTTAATAAAGGTTTGTTTTGTCATGAGTTTAATCCCTAATCATGGATTAAGTTGAGGTATCTTCCTCAGCTTAAGTGTTCTCATCTATTATCCTTCTATTAGGATGGTGTAATGGATCAACTAATCCTTGATTATGGCTTAAACTCATTACTTAACACTAAACGAAAACTCAAAAACATCTAAATAATCACAAGTAGGTTAATGATCTTAATCCTACATCATGGTAATTAAGTTTGAGGTGTTTACCTCATACTTAAGGTATTCTCATTATCCCTAATCAAAGGGAGGATATGATGAGTTTACTAACCCTTGGTTTAGGCTTAAGCTCATTAACTTATGACAAACACAAAAAGCAATAAAAGATTGAAAACACAAAAAACAAACAATAATCGTCTCCTTCGGGATTTTTTTCTCATTATCCTCATTCACAAACGAGAACTTGCTTCTTCCGTCTAATGCAAGACAGTTAGCACTCGAGCCAGACGAGTCATACCCTTGAGCATAGACAAGCAGGCAGTTCACAGTCAATTTCATTTTCAGTCTCTTTGAGTCGAAGTACGGTGTTCTGACTTCCTCATTGCACAAGAGGATATGTAGGCATAACTTAACTGTTATCGAACAAAAGTATCTGCCTCTTCCCCCCCTTCCAGTATTATTCTTTTAAGCCTCATTCCTGAGCATTTCACTTCACTTTCTTGCACTGACACTTGTACATCCTTTTCCAGCTTTTGCACACAGATAGCACAGACACTACCCCTTTAAACAAAATCTTTTAAGCATGGATCCCGTCGAGTACGACGGACAATCTAGGTGCTAATACCTTCCCAGGTTGTAACCAACCCCCTTTCTCAGTTTCTCTTGTTCGCGGCCGTCTTATCCATATCTTTCCAGGTCTATGCAGCATTACCTTTCCTTCGGGATAAAAATGCCTAGCTGGCGACTCTATTCAGTTCATCTTCATCTCCTCCTCTCGCCGACCGTTCGCGTTTGTACCCTATCTGACCTTGTGTCTCTTAGTGGGAGCGACAGCTTGGCGACTCTGTTGGGGAGCCTTATACTGCAACCAGGGCTTCTGGTTCTTTTTGTGGGTTCCTCCTAGCGCTTGTTTGATTTGTGTTTACGGGGGTGTTATGTGTTACTTGTGCTTATTTGTTTATTGCTTTATTTATTGCTTTCTGTACAACTTTACTTATTGCTTTCTTTTACAGTTTTATGCATTTCATACTGTCATTATCATGTGCTGGATCTCTTGTCTGTTTTGGTGGGTGGGGTTTCATTGAGTGATTAAGGTCATATACCGGGGACTTGAGTGACACATAGGCTAGAGTGGCTTCATATTCTTTCCCATTCCATTTCGGTCTGGTGCGGGAATATGAAACACGGTTCAGACATGGGTTTCTTCTTGAGAACTCTGTGCTACAGATTTCCTGTAGTACTAGGGATATCTGGGAAGCCTGCTAAGTCTGGATGATCTTTTTATGACCTTCAGCATCTGAGGTGAATTAGAGGAGGATTTTTTATGGTTATTGTAAGCACTGTACCGCCGGGATAGAAGTGTTTACACTTCTCATAACTGATCCAAGTCTGAGGATCCTTGTTCTAGAACATTACATGTGAGGGGGTTGGGATGTTTACACGTTTGCAGGAACCCTTGGCCACATCATACCCTGTTACTAGTTTTGTTTTAAGAATGCATCACTTTGGACAGTTCTTGTGATTACCCTGGACTTGTGACTCTTTATTTGAGTCCCCCACCTGGATACTGGATTTCTAAGCCTCCATCTGAACTTATGAACATACATGGACTTTTACCAAGGCAGATAAACAGATCCAACACTTGATCACAAACCCTTTGCATATCATTTTGCATACATCATTTCTGCATCATTTAACATTTGCTTATTTGTTTTACAGGGTATCCATCATATTATCTTTGCTTTGGTTTTGACCCCTTCTGCCACTTAGACTTCTTCAGTCATCTTCTCCAGCACCTTCATCAGTTTTTCAGTGATTCTTCTCCAGCCATCTGCATCAGAGACCCATCTCCAGCTTCTCATTCAGTGACCTTCATCAGCAGTTACTCTCAGCTTCTTCACCAACACTCATGGACACTGCAAGAAAGAGCAACATCACATACCATTTCTTTGAGCCCACCCTGACTGGCATCAGGCAGGTCCAGTCCCTCATTACCCCTAATCATATCCCACTATTCAGAGAGCATTATGGAGGCATATTGGACATGGTCATGGATCTTGATGCATCTCAAAGGAGCATGATCCATACTTGCTTGCAGTTCTATGATCCTCCACTCAGATGCTTCACATTCCCTGATTTCCAGTTGGGACCTTTGCTAGAAGAATTTTCCATGTTGTTAGGAGTTCCTATCAGGAGAGGGATTCCTTTCAACCCTGAGATGACTGCTCCTAGAAATGAAGACATAGCCAGGGCATTGCATTTGGAGCCTGCCCTCATTGATCAGAACATGACAACCAAGGCTGGGGTTCCAGGCCTTCACCTAGACTTCTTGATCTCCCAGGCCACCCTGCAGGTTGCAATAGGGGAATGGAAGGTTGTCTGTGCACTTCTAGCCCTCAATATATATGGGGTTATCTTGTTTATAGATGAGCCAAAGTTTGTGAGCAAGAATGCCATTCACCTGTTCTTATTGAGGAACCCAGTTCCTACATTGCTAGGAGACTTCTATTACTCAGTACATCAGAGGAATGAAAAGCAAAGAGGAAGACTGCTCAGATGCTGTGCTCCCCTTTATTACTCTTGGCTACTAAGACACTTGCCGAAGTCAGATACTTTCCTGAACCCCCATCAGCAGAAGAATTGGGCTAAGAGGTTCGTTGCCTTGACATCAGAGGACATTAGATGTTGCACTCAGAGCACCAAGGGCAAGGACATCATTACTAGCTGTGGGCAATATCCTAATGTGCCTTTGGTAGGAGTAAAAGGTTGCATCAACTACAAGCCTTTACTGTTTAAAAGACAATTAAGGTATGCTTTGGTTCATCCTCCCAGAGGACAAGATTTGGCTGAAACTCTCTACTGTAAAATCAAACCCAACTCTAATGTTGTCAGACAAGCTTCCTGGGCTTGGGATAACATTCATACCAAGGGAACAACCATCCTTGGCAAGTGCAACAACATTGCTTCAGCACAATATTCAGATTGGTCTCGTACCAGGGCTCAGATCACCCGGATGCCATTCACTTTAGAAGATGTACCTGGACCTTCTACAATACAACCTGCAGCTACTGTCAGTTTGGAAGAGTTTGAAAAGCTGAAAGAGAGGAACACTCAGCTATCTGAAGCCTTGAAAAAGACTCTTTGGGAGGGAAATGACAGCTGTCTAGATAATGAGAGATTGGAAAGGCTCAGGATTGAGCACCTGACCAAGATTGAGAAGACAGACGACTACATCAGAAAGGCAAGGGCAGGGGAGTTAGTACTGAAGAATGCGTGCAAGGAAGCAAAGACTCAGAAGGCTAGGGCAGAGCATTATTTGGAGGAGAGCCAGGCTAGGTGGACCAGGATCACTGAAGCCCATGCACAGGAAGATCAAAGGACTCAGGCTAAGATAGAGCAACTGGAGGCTAGTGAGAAGAAGCATCAAAAGGCTTTATTGGCAGCTCAGAGAGAGATATCTGAATTGAAACTCCGGGAAGGGTTGAAGAGGTCAAAGGATCAGGACAAGCATAAGAAGTTAACCAGTGCCATTGCTACCAGGAACCTCCTCATCAAGACTATCACAGAGCACCCAGTAGGTCCAGTGACTGAGGCCCTCCTGAAGGAAATCAGAGAGGATGACTTTGGATTAGATGTTTGACGTTTTGCTTGTACTTTCCTTATGTTGTACTTTTCTTTTGCTGTTGTATTTTGATCCACCATGGGGATGTATTGTAAACAAACTATGTATTTTCATCTTTTGTAATATATCAGTTTGTATCATTTTTGGTGGGCTTTATCTATCTCTACAACATTATCAGCATTTCCCCGAGGTCTGAAAAGGTCAAAACCAAAGAACCAAACCGGATACCCTTGGAAGACAAATAAGCATATTGCAGTGCATACTAACATTTTCTTTGTTTTGTAGGTTTTTGTTTATTGTTGTTTCTCACTTTGTTGTGGTTTCAGGAAACATTGCTCGCAGAAGAGTGTTCCCTGTCAACATAATACACCGGTACCCAACGAGAAACAACCTTCCGGGAATTCAGATGGATCAAGTTCAGCAAGACTTGAATGAAGTAAGGACCCAAATGGCTAATGAGAGGGTTGAGATGAGGAATTAGATGACCCAATTCATGACTGTAATGACTGGCTTAGCTCAGAGCCAGGAAAGACTAAGGGAGTTGGTTGAAAGGCAGACTCCTGAAGAACACCATCCAGGTACAGGAGGTACTAGTAACAATGATCACGTGCAACCTCGCACTGATCCACCAGATTTTGGACCTCACCTAAACCCAGAAGTTAATGCCATAAGGAATACTCAGGGTAACACTGTTGGAGGTAGGATCTTGCAAGATGATCCTCAAGAAGAGCAGTTTACAGTTGTTGGGGTTGGGGATGAAGTTTACGATCGTAGGTTGGATGAAATTGCAGAGAAGCTGAGGTCTCTTGAATCCCAAAATTCCCTAGGATTTGATGTAATGGACATGGGACTGGTGGAAGGGGTGAGAATTCCTCACAAATTCAAACCCCCGTGTTTTGAAAGATATAATGGCACATCCTGCCCACACACCCACCTTCAATCATTCTTGGGAAGATTAAAGCATACACCATGGACGAGAAGCTATGGATGTTTTACTTCGAGGATAGTCTAACAGAGGCATCCTGAGAATGGTATTCCCACCTGACCAGAGCCACAATAAGGAACTGGAAAGACTTGGCTGAAGCTTTTATCCGTCAGTATGACATGGCTCCAAACAGGACACTTCTAATGGGAATGTCTCAATCTTCCCCTGAAATCTTCAGGGAATATGCCCAAAGGTGGAGGAAACTTGCTGCTGCAGTTCAACCCCCTATGTCTGAGAGGGAGATGGCACACATGTTCATGAATACTCTTTAGGAACCTACATTGACAGATTGGCTGCATTTTCTTCTACCAGCTTCGCAGATGTGGTGATAGCCGGGGAAAGAATAGAGAGCCTATTAAAGATGGGAAAGATCTTCGATAACGGTGCCAGTTCAAGTAGTACAAGAAAACCATTTGCTGGGCCCCGTAGATCCGGTGAGACAAACTCTATGCACATGGGAAGAGGAAGACCCCAATATTTACCCAGAACAGTTGCTGCTGTTACTATCCCTGCTCCACCTCCCCAGTATACTCAACAACCGCAATACTTTCCGCAACAACAACAGTTTCCGCAACAAAGATCATACAACAATAACAACAACAATCAACAACAACGCCCGTTTCAACAGCGGCCATCTCAGGTCAACCGAGTAATTGACCCCATTCCTATGCCATATGCTACACTATTGCCACAACTCCTAAAGCTCAATCTGGTTGAGTTGAGGACATTGGCTCCACCTGATCCTCAAAACCTTCCAAGGAACTATGATGCCAATTCTAGGTGTGCTTTTCACTCCAACGCATCTGGTCATTCTACGGAAAAATGCAGAGCTCTGCATATGAAGGTTCAGGATCTGGTAGATTCAAAAGCCCTGAACTTTGCACCTCCTCCCAATGTAATGAAAAATCCTATGCCAGGCCACAGTGGGCCAAGGATTAATGCTGTAGAGGATGGATCACCCCTGAGTTTAATAGAAGATATTGCATGTATTCAGACACCTCTGACAGAGGTTAAAGCTCAGCTTTTAAAATGCCAAGTGTTTCCAGGTTGTGAGGCCTGTTGTGAATTATGCAAACTTTCTGAGAATGGGTGTGCCAGCTTGAGGAAAGGCATCAATTATTTGATTAAAGAGGGCATTATGCAGATTACCACCACAGCTTCTACAACTCCAACAACCCTTTTGTCAACAACAAGTGAATCTTCTATAAATGCAACAACCATCTGTCCAACTATTTCTTCTACAAATGCAACAACCATTGTTCCAACCGATTCAGCTACAACTTCAGCAATCATTCCATCTGTCACTTCAACACACAACAATTCATTTGCACCAGCTACTACAACTTCAATAACCAGCAATGATGTTTCCACTGTCACAATCTATTATGACCCGACAACGGTCCCGAGTTCCAACAACTTTCAACCTTAACAACAGTCTCAACAAAGCTTCAATTCACCTTCACCAACATCCACCAGAGGTCCTGTTACAATTTTCTATGATCCACAGACCATTGTAGTCCCAACAACAGCTGCAGTAAGCCCAGTCACCATCACGGTGCCCGGGCCGATCCCATATGACAAAGACAGTACTATACCATGGCATTATGGTGGTGATCTGTACTGCAATGGAGAGAAAGTCCTTCTTGATTCTCCAGTTCTCACTCCCCAAGTGGATAATGTTGGAGGAGGCGGAGGATTCACCAGAAGCGGATGTCTCTTTGCATCATAAGTCTCCAGAATCAACACTGAGGCAGAGGCTGCTACCAGAGCCAAAGGGAAGAGTGTGATACCGGAAGAATCTGCACCCAAAGAAACTCATAAGTCATCCTTCGATCAAGACGTGGATGAGTTTATGAGAATTATTAAAAGAAGTGACTATAAAGTTGTGGACCAGATCCACCAGACTCCTTCAAAGATCTTAATCCTATCTCTGCTGCTGTGTTCCGAAGCCCATCGGGATGCACTTCTCAAAGTTCTGCATGTTGCCTACGTGCCAGAAGAGATCACTGTGAATCAGCTGGAAACAGTAGTGTCAAATGTCAATACTAGCCATGGGCTAGGTTTTACTGATGCTGATTTGACAACAGAAGGACGTCTTCACAACAAAGCTTTACACATAACCCTGGAGTGCAAAGGAGCTGTACTATCTCATGTTCTTGTAGACACTGGGTCCTCGCTCAATGTCTTACCCAAGAAAGCTCTTGTCAAGCTAGAGTATGATGGGATAGCTCTCCGGCCAAGTAACCTTGTGGTCAGGGCTTTTGATGGCTCCAAAAGATCTGTTCTGGGAGAGGTGGAGCTGCCAGTGATAATCGGTCCACAGGTTTTTAAGTCCGTTTTCTATGTGATGGACATACAGCCTGCTTACAGCTGTTTGTTAGGTCGACCCTGGATTCACGCCGCAGGTGCAGTAACGTCGACTCTTCACCAGAAACTGAAGTACGAATGGGAAGGACAGATTATCACCATCTGTGGTGAGGAAGACATATTTGTTAGCCATTTGGATACATACAAATATATTGAGATGGATGGTGAAATCCATGAGACAATGAGCCAAGGGTTTGAGGCCCTGAATGTTAATGAGGCTACTGGAGTATTGGCTGCATCCCAGGAGGACAGGTTGGGTACTTCAATCATCTCTTATCAGCAAGCCCGGAAGGTTGTTGAAGAAGGTACTGCTCAAGGCTGGGGCAAGCTGCTGCCAGTCGAAAAGAAGGAAGATAGATTCGGTTTGGGTTACAGACGATTCCGACAAGATCAATCAGAGGCTCCCAAGGAGCCCAAATTCATCAGTGGGGGGATGCTCACTCCAGATGCTGTTAATAATCTGGAAGACGAGGCGGAAAGCGACCGCAACCTGAAGAGCTGGATACGTCCAAGGATCCCGGGGAACCAAGTCCTTAACTGGTCTTCCCAGGAAATTATAAGGGTTACTCCTGCAGAGTAATTATTATTTCCTATCTTTTTAGCATGCATCAAGTCCTGCATCTTGCCCAAGGTGTCAGGACTCATTTTGTAATAGGGCCATATTGTAATTTTGTGCAAATGATTAATCAATGAATATCAGACATCTTTTGCAAACGAGTCTCTTTTTTCGCTCACTGTCTTTTCATTTTTCACTTTTGTACAAAACAATAAAATGGCAATGTTTTCAAAAATAAATAAATTCATTTTCAATTTTTCTAAACAAGATTAAAACAGATCACTAAAATGAACCAATCTCAACCCTTGCAGAGATTATCCTCCATATTGCACCGACAACAACACCGCTATGACCTTGTATGACTTTGAAAATTCGATTAATCAAGCCAATGAAGGGGTTGAAGAAGACTATGAGTTACCTGAAGAGTTAGCCAGGTTGTTGAGGCAAGAAGAGAAAGTGATCACTCCTCATCAGGATGAGGTTGAAACAGTTAATCTTGGTACCGAAGAAGACTTGAAAGAAGTAAAGATCAGGGCCAGTCTGCAAGATTCATTGAAAGAACAACTTATTGACATGCTTCGAGAGTACGTCGACGTCTTTTCTTGGTCCTATCAAGACATGCCGGGTCTCGACACTGATATTGTTATGCACAAACTGCCTTTGAAAGAAGATTGTCCTCCAGTGAAACAAAAGTTGCGCCATACTCGGCCGGATATGGCCATGAAGATTAAAGAAGAAGTACAAAAACAGTGGGACGCCGGTTTCCTTGCTGTAACTAGTTACCCGCTGTAGGTCGCTAATATTGTACCAGTGCATAAGAAGGATGGCAAAGTACGAATGTGTGTAGATTACCGGGATCTGAACAGAGCTAGCCCGAAGGATGATTTCCCTTTACCTCACATTGATGTATTGGTCGACAACACAGCTCAGTTCTTGGTGTTTTCTTTCATGGATGGATTTTCGGGTATAATCAGATCAGAATTTCACTAGAAGACATGGAGAAGACTACCTTCATTACACCTTGGGGCACATTTTATTATAAGGTAATGCCTTTTGGACTGAAGAACGCCGGTACGGCTTACCAACATGCTATGGTAACATTATTCCATGATATGATCCACAAAGAAATTGAATGCTACATGGATCACATGATTACCAAGTCCCTCACTGAAGAAGATCATCTGGTAAATCTGCTGAAGTTGTTCAAGCGTCTGAGGAAGTACCAGTTGAAGCTAAACCCCAACAATTGCACATTCGGGGTACGTTCCGGTAAACTGCTGGGATTCATTGTAAGTGGAAAGGGAATTGAAGTTGATCCTAACAAAGTCAAAGCTATTCAGGAGATGCCTACACCTAGGACTGAAAAAGAAGTTCGGGGGTTCTTAGGTAGATTGAACTACATTTCATGGTTCATATCTCACCTTACTGCAACCTATGAGCCCCTGTTCATATTATTAAGGAAGGAACAAACGATCAGGTGGAACGAAGATTGTCATAAGGCTTTTGACAAAATCAAGGAGTACTTACAAGAACCTCCAATTCGATGCCTCCAGTTGAAGGAAGACCTCTAATAATGTACCTGACAGTATTAGAAGGATCAATGGGGTGTGTGTTGGGCCAACATGACGAGTCTGGTCGAAAAGAGTATGCAATATACTACCTAAGAAAAAAGTTTACCGACTGTGAACAACGTTATTCATTGCTCGAGAAAACTTTCTGTGCTTTAGCGTAGGCTGCTCGCCGACTAAGACAGTATATGTTGATCCACACTACTTTGTTGATCTCAAAGATTGACCCCGTCAAGTACATATTTGAGAAGCCAGCACTTACCGGAAGGGTTGCAAGATGGAAAATGATTCTGATAGAGTATGACATTCAGTACACATCTCAAAAGGCCATCAAGGGCAGTGTACTGTCTGACTATCTAGCTGAGAAACCCATTGATGATTACCAACCAATGAGATTTGACTTCCTGGATGAAGACATCATGTTCCTGAAAGCAAAAAATCATGAAAAGGCTGTTCACACTGAAGGGCCTGACCCAGAAGAAGAGTGGACAATGATGTTTGATGGGGCTGTCAATATGAATGGTCGTGGAGTTGGTGCAGTGCTCATTACACCTAAAGGGGTTCATATGCCTTTTTCGGCAAAGCTCACCTTTGCGTGCACTAACAACGAAGTTGAATACGAAGCCTGTATCATGGGTCTTGAGGAAGCCATTAACCTCAGGATCAAGACTTTAACTGTATTCGGAGATTCAGCCTTGGTAATCAATCAAACCAACGGCAAATGGTACACTCACCAAGAGCATCTAATTCCATACCGTGACTATACGAGGAGATTATTGACTTTCTTCACAACAGTCAAACTTGAGTACATCCCGCGAGACGAAAATCAGTTCACAGATGCTTTAGCTATCATTTCCTCCAGCCAATTATGTGCCTCGGATTTCGGTATCCAGATTGGACAGACCAACATACGTATTCTCTGTGGACATTGCTAAAGATGACAAGCCTTGGTTCCATGATATCAAATGTTTCTTAGAGGATCAAACCTACCCGCCTGGGGCATCATCCAATGATAAGAGGACATTGAGAAGGCTGGCTGGTAGTTTCTTCCTAAATGTTGATGGTTCATTATACAAGAGAAAATTTGACATGGTTCTTCTCAGATGTGTTGATAAGAAAGAAGAGAACTTGCTGATGCACGAGGTGCATGAAGGATCTTTTGGTACCCATGCTGGAGGACATGCAATGGCTAAGAAATTACTACGATCAGGCTACTACTGGATCACAATGGATGCAAACTGTTGTGCTTATTCCGGGAAGTGTCATAAATGCCAGATTTATGCAGACAAAGTGCATGTCCCTCCGAATCCTTTGAACGAGATGTCTTCACCTTGGCCCTTTGCCATGTGGGGCATTGACATGATTGGAAAAATCGAACCGACTGCTTCAAATGGGCACAAATTAGTCCTGGTAGCCATTGATTACTTCACCAAATGGGTCGAAGCAGCTTCGTACACAAACATCACCAGACAAGTGGTAGCCAGGTTTCTGAAAAGAGACATCATTTGTCGATATGGAGTACCCGAGCGAATCATTACTGATAATGGTTCCAATTTGAACAACAAAATGATGACAGAACTGTGTCGGGACTTCAAAATTCAACACCACAACTCTTCTCCTTACAGGCCAAAGATGAATGGCGCTGTTGAGGCAGCTAACAAGAACATCAAGAAGATTGTGCAGAAGATGGTGGTTACTTACAAAGACTGGCATGAAATGCTACCATTTGCTTTGCATGGGTACCGTACCTCAATCAGAACATCTACTGGGGCAACACTGTATCAACTTGTGTATGGTATGGAAGCTGTCCTACCTGTTGAAGTTGAATTACCCTCCTTACGGGTACTGATGGATGCCAAGCTGAATGAAGCAGAATGGGTCCGATCTCGGTACAATCAACTGAATTTGATCGAAGAAAAGAGATTAACTGCAATTTGTCATGGGCAGTTATATCAAAAAAGAATGAAGAAAGCCTTCGATCAGAAAGTCAGGCTTCGGGAATACCAAGTAGGAGATCTTGTGCTAAAAAGACTTCTTCCTCCTCATACAGACCACAGGGGCAAGTGGACTCCTAATTACGACGGTCCGTTCATAGTAAAGAAAGTTTTTTCGGGTGGAGCATTGATGCTCACTACTATGGATGGTGAAGATTTCTTATCCCCTGTGAATTCAAATGCAGTTAAACAATACTTCGCATAAAATGACCCGCTGGACATAAAAACAGAATGTAAGTCCAGGCAAAAATAGGGCATCCCGGCGAGTCAAAAACAGAATAAAAGACTCGGACAAAAATAAGGGAAAATTGAAAAAAAAATGTGTACACCCACTGAGTTGAAAAGCCGCATTGGACAGCTCAGGCAAAAATGGGTATCCCGGTGGATTGAAAACCCGAAAGGGCGATCCACGCAAAATAAGGGAATAAGCGAACAACTGCATTCTGAATTCGTCTGTATCGTTCACGACACAGCAAGCCTCGGAAAGATAAAACATTAGTCAGAATCAACCTTCTTCAGAAAGCAAGATAAGAAGAACGTCAAGGTCATATGGGTCATAGCAAAGGAAGCTCAACGGAACGTCGTCAATATTGCCAGTGCCTTTACTTTTCTCAATTTGTAACAATCTCCTCATTTCAGGGGATCTGTTTCTTTGACTGTATTTGCCAATTCAGGGCACCCAGATTAATAAAATCAGAGTTTTCAGTCACACTTCGTCTTGTACATTTCTGTTTCGTTTGCAAAATACCAATATCCATGATATAATATTTGCATAAAACAAATGTGCCTTTCTAATTAAATGCTTGCAGGAAATATATTTACTCTCAGGAATATCTAACTCCTATGACGGAATCCAGTAAAGGATACCTTAGGATACTCGTGCGTTTCTTTGTCTTAACAGGATTGCAGGTATTCAAGCATGGGGCATGCCAAGCACTTTTCCCCAGCACATCTTCTCCAAGCAGCCTCTGAAATGCTTTCTCCCCAACAGAGTTGTCAAAGCATCCTCGTCCTCAGCCGGAATCCCCATAGAAGTTTCTAGGAAGATCTTTCAATGATCTTTCCTTTCCCAAACAGAGTGCCAGGTATCCCAAAGACAAGGGAACCATCTCCCCGCAGAGTTCCAACCTCTCCCTAGAAGAGCAATGCCTGAAGTTCTCACACAACAAAGTGACGGAAGCTTTTTCATCCCCAGCTGGGATATCTCCTTACCAGGATAGATCTATCAGTGATCTGGTCCCCTAAGCAGAACCATATGTTTTATCAGATCTACCAATGATCTCATCCCCAGCTGGGATATCCTTCCAAGCGAATCAGCCAGAGATCTTCACAGCAACGGGATCCGAATCCCGGATCGGTTTCTTTTGCATGATCATAACAATCACTTGTAAATACCAACAGTACCCCATCAGCAATATACAAAATACATCCCTTGCACATAAAAACCAAAGCATCCCCTTTGCACTCTCCAACATAAATGCATGTTTATATATACTCTTTCGACACTCGTCCGTGTCATATCATCCCCTGCAGATAAGCCACAACACCCTCTTTGCAATCCTATATACTCTTTTGACACCCGTCCGTGTCACCACTCCCCAGCATGGTTGCCCAAACACTTGTCGCAAACCAAACACTTGTTTATAATACACTCCTTTTCGACACTCGTCTGTGTCATCCTATCCCCACAGGTCGCTGAACACCTTTTATACTTTCATATATAAATATTTGTCCATAACTTATACACTTTCTCTTCTGACACCCGTCTGTGTCACTCTTCCCCAGCGAGTCGAACACTCGTCTGTGTCTTGCTCATACTTCACAATACTTACTCGTACTTATACAAATACTCTTCCGTATCTTGTATATACACTTATTCCTCACAGATTCGACACTCGTCCATGTTCTTTGTTAACCAGTTGGTACTCGTCCATATCATCATCTCTGAACACGCATCAGCGTTTGTTTCTATCGATACTCGTCTGTATCATGGTCCTAAGGATGCTCGTTCGCGTCTTTAATCTATACACAGCGTCAAACACTTATACCTTTTATTTCTTAAACCGTAAGCACTCGTCCGTGTTTACCATTCCCCGGCAGAACAACTTTCTATGATCTGACATTCGTCCTATGTCGTGATACTTTCGGCAGTCGTCCCCTACCAGGTGATCGTCCTTCACCTTTGGATGACCGTTCCTCATCCCTTTCCCCAGCGGAGTCTCCATTATTGGAACCCCTTTCTATCTGGCATTCGTCCTATGTCATGATATTTAGCAGCTGTCCCCTGCTAGGTGATCGTCCTTCACCTTTTGATGATCGTCCTTCATCGTTTTATCTGATGGCCATCCCCATCGTTGATCTTGTTATCTGATATTCGCCTTATGTCATGATAAACCCTGAGAGCAGCCATCCCCTACTAGCTGTCGCTCCCAAAAGATGAGACCGGGCTCAAATATGGTACAGACGCGAACGGTCGGCGAGAGGAGGGTGTGAGAACACACAGGAGTGAACTCACAGGGAATGAAAAGAGTCGCCAGCTAGGCATTTTTATCCCGGAGGAAAGGTAATGCTGCATAGACCTAGAAAGATATGGATAAGACGGTTGCGAACCAGAGAGACTGAGAAAGGGGGTTGGTTACAACCTGGGAAGGTATTAGCACCCAGATTGTCCGTCGTACTCGACGGGATCCACGCTTAAAAGATTTGTGCTTTAAAAGGGGTAGTGTCAGTGCAACTTGTGTATAAAGAGTTGGAAAAGGATGTACAGGTGTCAGTGTAAAGGAGTGAGGTGTATAAGTGAAGTGTCAGTGTAAGGAAAAGAGTATGCTCAAGACTATGAGGCTTAAAGAATGATACTGAAAGAGGGGGAATATACAGAGACTTTTGTTCGATAACTGTTAAGTTATGCCTACGTATCCTCTCGTGCAATGAGGAAGTCAGAACACCGTAGTTCGACCCAAAGAGACTGAAAGATGAATTGACTGGTGAACTGCTTGCTTGTCTATGCTCAAGTGTATGACCTGTCTGGCTCAGGTGCAAACTGTCTTGCATTAGACGGAAGAAGCAAGTTCTCGTTTGTGAGTGAATGAGATGAGAAAAGAATCCCGAAGGAGACGATTATTGTTTGTTTTTTGTGTTTTCAGTCTTTTATTGCTTTTGAAAGTTTGTCATAAGTTAATGAGCTTAAGCCTAAACCAATGGGTTAGTAAACTCATCACATCCTCCCTTTGATTAGGGGTAATGAGAATACCTTAAGTGTGAAGTCAGCATCTCACACTTAATCACCATGGTGTAGGATTAAGATCATTAACCTACTTGTAATTATTTAGATGTTTTTGGTGTTTTTGTTTAGTGTTAAGTAATGAGATTAAGCCATAATCAGGGATTAAACCGACTCATTACACCATCCTAATAGAAGGATAATAGATGAGAGTGTTTAAGCTGAAGAAGACTCCTCAACTTAATCCATGATTAGGGATTAACCTCATGACAAAACAAAGCCTTTATTAAGATGGATTTTAGTTAATGATATGATGAAGAAGTGATTTTTATGATTTGTAAGACAACTTGAAGGGGACTTGTCCATTAACACTAGGGTTAGTCCTTCTTAACCAATTAAGGAAGAATTAGAACCCTAATGCAAGGCCCAAGTTACAAGCTTGATGTCTTGGTGATTATTATGTGAATTGATTAGAGGATTTAAACACATTAAGGGTTTAACACTTAGGATTAAAGTTATACACTCCATCCTAATAGAAGGATGCAGGCATAAGCTTAATCACAAAGCCTTAAAGCCTTTAGGGTTTAGTCCCTGATTATGACTCAAGGAGACACAAAGGTAAAACTAAGTGGGGAGACTAATCAAAACCCTAATCATTGTCATGCTTGGTTGTTCCTAAGGTTTGTGAGGTTTACAAGAAAGATCTTCAATGGAACCACCAGGAAGCAGATGAAAGGATCAAGAGAAACAAAGCAACTTGCTTCATTTAAGAAGACAAGTCACTTGAAGAAAGAAAGTAAGATGAAGAAGAAAGAGCAAGCCCAATCTCAAACACAAATCAAAATGCAGCAAGGATGCATAAGGGAGATGAAAAGAAGTTGTGAGAAGTGAAAGCAAATTCACTTCTCAAAGTAACTTACCACCTGAAAAGTTAGTGAAAAGAATGAAATGCAATGCAAATGAGGTGAAATGGTATGATGCAAACCAAAACCAGAAGCATAGGTATGATGCTAATGATGCTATGGGATGATGCAAACATGAAACAAAGCATGGGGATGATCATTCAAACATATGGATGCAAGAGAAGCATGCTTAGAAACATGAACATACATGAAAAGTTATGAAATGCAAATGACATACAACATGGCTAATGAAAGATGCAATGATCAAACATGCTTCTAATTTGTCTTAAGATGTCCAATGAATCAAATGGATGCACAAAATGTCATGGCAAGTCATGGTATGTAAGCAGATGCAAGATGAATGCAAAAGGAAGCCCAAATTAGGGTTTATGATCAATGCAACAAACAAAAACCAAAACCAGAAGCAAACATCATGATAAAAAATTGAAAATGCATTCAAGGGAACCCTAAACCTACACAAACTCACTGCCCAAAGGAGGGGTTCTAACTCTTAACCTAATGAAAGTTATGAATTTCCTAAGATTTCTAGGGTTTTAAGGTACCTTGACAAGAAAAAATGCCAAACAAATTGAAAATGCAAGATCAAATCATGCCAATTTAATCCTACAAACTACATGATATGCAAGACACAATGCAAAAAGAATCAAAGTCCAACTCTCAATGGTTAGGCAGAAATGAATTTTTGAACATTGGATCAAAATAATGCTTTGAAATTGAATTAATTCCATGGAAATTTGTCAAAATGCATCAAGATCAAAAAAGAAATTTGGTTTGAGGGTTGGACAATGTTTCTAAATGTTTTTAAAGGTCTCATGAATTTTTTTGTGATTTTTAAATACCTAAAAGTATTTTTAATTAATTAATTCTCATTAATTAATTAAAAATAAACTTTTAAATGATTTAAAAATATTTTTTAATGCAAAAAATAAAAATAAAAATGTTTTTGGTTGCTGAAAATTAATAAAAGTTTGTACAAAAATTTTCAGAATTTTTAAAATTGTTTTGCTATTTTAAATAAATTGGAGAAAAGAAATGAAATAAAATGCAAAATAAAATGAATTAATGGGAAAGTAATCAGAATCAAGGGCTGATATTCAAATGAAATACGCGCGCATTGACTGGCGCCAGATCCAAGGGTGGAAATTCAAACTGGCCAGATTAATTATAAAACTCAATTAATTAAGATAATGACGTGGATTAGGGTTAAGTGAGTGGATCCAGACCATTGAACACACGCGGGAATTGACCAAGTCAGCTCATCCAACGCACCAGATTCAAACTTGCATTAATTACAGGGATTAGCCCTAATTATTTTCAGGTGGCCGGAGAAGACTTCCGGTCGTCTTCTCCGGTGGGACTCCCACCTGAAAACTTCTAAAATCCTCTAAACCTCATGAAAATGAAAACTAAACACCCAGAAATCATCCCCATACAACACTGAATCAAAACCCCTAAACAAAACTCATTTCTCATTCATTAATCATGCGAATCGAAGCCAAACATTTTTAGGTCAGAAAAGTTTCAGAACAAGATTAAATGCTTATTTCTCAACCATTTTCAAAACTAAGAACATCAGAGTGATCAGCAAAGCATGAGGAACAAATTAGAAACTTAAAAACTCATTTCTGGAAAAAAAGTTCTTGGTATACCTGAGCTTTGAGCTTTCTCAGTTTGCAACTTTCTGACCCTCTCTCTTCGTGCAAACCACTCCTTTTAGGCCCCTGATGAAGTCCTGATGCTTGGAGAAAGTTTATGATGGCTGGTTTTTGAGATGGCAGGAGTTCTGCTCAAGGTGGGGTGAGAATCGTATTTGTGATTCTGGGAGTTTAAGGCAATGGTGATGGGTGCTTTGTGACCAGGAAAGTGTGTTGAGTTGATTTGTGAAGTTGGTTTGTGTGTTTGTGGCTTGTGCAAGCAGTTTCGAATGCTCTTGCAAGATGGTGTGAAAATGAGAATGCTGTCTTTGAGAGTGCTTCAGGCTTGTGTTTTGTATGCTTTGGCTTGCTTTTGATTTGCATAAACTATTGTGATAGGTCAGATGAAGTGATGTGTGCTTTATTGATTGGTATGGCTCAAGTTGCCAAAAGGTCAAAGTTGGTGTAAGAGAAGCATGGGCTACTTTCTAGCCAAGGACGAAAGGTATGTCCTGCGCAGCATGATGTGGGGGGAACCCTAGGATTAATCAGCAAGTCAGCAAGCAAGTGGATTGTATCTTATGATGAGTTTTGCAAGTTGGTCCACTTTTGATTCTTATGAGATATCTTGCTCCATAGGCCATAAAAATGTGTGATCTCTTGGCCCAATCTGACTTTTAGGTCTTGTATGATCATGTTGTGAAGTTTAGAAGTCCATTTGATAACTTAATTTGCCTTGAGAAGTGAATTTGCAACTTTTCCTCTTTGGTAGAAACTTTGAAATTTTGTGATTCTAGCCAACTCTGACAAGCCATAACTTTTGATCCAAAATGAATTAGGTCATGTTCTTGTACTTTTTGAAAAGGGAATGATCCATTCTACAACTTTCATGACCAAAGTTTTTCCATTTGAAGCATTTTTGAATCAAAAAGCAAGGGTTGAAAAAGTTTCCTAAAATGGCAATTTCATTAAAAGTCAAACTTTCCCAAAAAGTCAACTTTGCAAAAGACTTGAAATTCTTCAATTTTGTGAACTTCCAACATCTTCTATGATCAAATAAAGATCATACATAATCAAAATGATGAAGAACACCCTTTGGTTGGGTCATTGGGGGCCTCAGATGCCCTGATTTTGCACTGACTTGCTTGAAAAGTCAACTCTTGATCAGGTGACTTCCCCATGGAATTTCTTCATGAAAATTGATATGCATACTCCCTATACCATATAGAGACCAATAGAAACAAGAATGACCAAAGAATTTGGAGTTATGGCCTCTGAAACCAAAACCCTAATTCTAGGTCATCTGTGTAGTTAAACCTGACTCTGCTTCCATGCCAATCTCAGTTCTTGTGATTTTTTGACATTCTTGACTTTGAGAGGATATAATATGATGCTTTAACCTACATGGACCCTCTTGAAGTGATTGATGACCTTTGAAGTGGCTCAAGAAGCTCTTGGATTGCTCAGATCACAAACCCTAGGTGCAGATGACTTTGAACCAATGCAGTGAATCAAAAATGTAATATGAGATGGTATGATTGAGTTTATGCATATGAAATGATCACAAGCCATGGTGTGAATGAGTGAGGGCAAATTTGGGGTGTTTACACTAAGTGATCGTCCTTCACCTCCTGATGATCGTCCTTCATCATGCTTATCCGATGGCCGTCCCCATCGTCGACCTTTTCTATCCGACATTCGTCCTATGTCGTGGTAAAGGGCAGCCGTCCCCTGCTAGGTGATCGTCCTTCACCTTTGATGACCGTCCCTCATCATTATTTCATTTATTCTTTTAACCGATGGCCGTCCCCGTCGTTGTTTACATTACTTTATGAACCTGATGGTCGTCCCCATCATTGACCTTACCTTTAATCCCCGGAGAATCTTGTTTCTTTACTTGATGGCCGTTCCCATCATGATCCCTTTATTTACCCAGCGTGTCGGTCGTCCCCGTCATTGCTTTATCCCCAGCAGTTGTCCTCTGCTCGATGGTCATCCTCCATCGCCTGCATTTAATAATCACATTATACTTTCTGTTATAATTTATATCCCTTTTCTTCTTCTCCCCAGTGAGTGCAAATTTTGAACTGTCTTTGGTATTCAACCACAAGTTATCTTGTTCGTCTGCTAAGCCTGGCACTTACATCCTGCACAGCTAACTCATGATTGAATAGGGGCACCTGTAAACACCCCAAATTTGCCCTCACTAATTTCACACCATGGCTTGTGATCTTTCATCTTTGCATAAGTTTAAGCATATCATCTCATATTGCATTTTTGTTTCACTGCATTAGTTCAAGTTCATCTGCATCTAGGGTTTGTGATCTAAGCAATCCAAGGATCCATCTGAGCCACCCCAAAGGCTTCCAATCATTCCAAGAGGGTCCATGTATGTTCTATCATCATATTACATCCCTCAAAGATCAAGGAAATCAAGAAGTCACAAGAACTGGCAAAGCATGGAAGCTGAGCTAGGGTTTCACTACACAGATGACCTGAAATTAGGGTTTTGGTTTCAGAGGCCATAATTCCAATTATTTTGGTCATTCTTGTTTCTAATAGTCTCAATATGTTATAAGGATCACATGTACCAAGTTTGATGAAGAAATTCATTGTGGAAGTCATTTGTTCACTAGGTAACTTCTTGAGCAAGTCAGAGCAAAATCAGGGCATCTGAGGCCCCTAACAATGGAACCAAAGTGGATTTTTCATCAAATTGAAGTTATATGATCTTTATTTGATCATTGAAGTGCTTGGAAGTTCACAAAATTGAAGAAAATTGAGCTAAACCAAAAGTTGCCAAAAATGGAAATGAATTGTAATGGAAACTTTCCATTTTGGGAAAGTTTTTCAACCTCCTCTTTCTCAACCAAAAATGCTTCAAATGAAAAATTGCTGGTCATGAAAGTTGTAGATTGGATCATTCCCTTTTCAAAAAGTACAAGAACAAGTTCTAATTCATCATGGAATTCAAGTTATGGCCTTTCAAAGTTGGCAAAAATCCTATAATTTTCAAGAACACACCAAAGAGGGATTTTTGCAAAACCACTTACCAAGCCATTTTGTGACTTCTAATACACTTCTATGAATCATACCCATATAGTGCATTGCCTAAAAGTCATGATTGGCCCAAGAATCTCAAGTTTCTATGCCTTGCACATCAGGAAATCACAAAAGGGGGAAAATGAACCAAACTTGCAAAAACTCATACAACCATACCTCCACTTGCTGAATCACCACAAAACCAATTCCATGGCTCTCCTTGATCTCTGCTGAGACAGGACAAGCCAAAAAGCCAGCTGCAAGAAAGCCCATACCTCAAGTACACGTTTTTTTGACTTTTTGCAAGAGAGCCCATACCAATCACCATAGGCCACAACAACTTCTCTGACCTATTAAAGCTTGTTATGTGGATCAAACACGGCTCATAACACACATTACACAAGCCTAACACTTCAGATTTCCCAAGTTTCTAAAAATCACCCCATTTTCAAAAGCATTCGAAACTCTCTGCTCACACACTCAAACTCCATACTTTTTTCATGAATCACCTCAGCTTCATCAAAGGATCATTTCCCACCCTTCATTGCAACCAAAAACCCCCCAAAACTGAAACACGATTTCTGGCCAGTTGAAGAGAAACCATCCAAACCAGCCATTATAAACTTCCTCCAAGCATCAAAGCATCACCAGGAGGATCATTGGAGTCGTTTTGAACCAAAGAGGAGGCCAGATAGCTCAGTTTGAGAAAGCTTCACTTCAGGTAACCTCAAGAACAAATTTTCCAGAAATGTAATTTCTTGTTATAAAAATGTTCTTTGTGCTTTGCTGATCACATTATCTATTTTGTTTTGAAAATAAGTGAGAAACGAGCATGTATGAACCTTCTGAAATTTCTGTGTAATTTTCCGTTTTGCTTCGAATCTTGATGTTCATGTGAAATAAATGGATTTTGTTGTTGGATTCGTGTTTAGGGATGTTAGTTGAGTGATTCTGGAGAGTTAGGGGGTTTGGGGTGGCCTAGGGTGGAAGTTAAGGTGAATAGCTGGCCGGAGAAGATGACCGGAGGTCTTCTCCGGCCACCTGAGAGTCATTAAGAGGTTAATTAGGGTTTAGGGTTAGTTTGAATGTGAGCCCTTGGATTTTGTCTGCGCGCGCGTATTGGATGGCTGAGATGATTTCATTAAACCCTAATCCACTTAATTAATTTAATTAATTAAAATTAACTCAGTTTGAATTGTGACCCTTAGATTGCACGAGTGGTCTTCCCTCCACCCCCAGATTTGAATCTGATCCCTTGGATCAGTTGACCAGCCCATAAATTCATTTTAAATTCATTTTTATTACATTTGTTTTGTATAATTTATTTAAAACACTTAAAAATTTCCAAAAATATTTTCTTTCTGCATTTTCAAATCAAATATTTTTCTTCACCCAAAAACATTTTTATTTTTATTTTTTGCATTAAAAAACCATTTTAAAAATATTTAAATGTTTAGTTTAATTAATTAATGGAAATTAATTAATTAAAATATCATTTAGGTTTTTGAAAATTCCAAAAAAATTCACATGGCATCTTAGGAAATTTAGAAACATTGTCAAACCATTCATACAAATTTCGTTTTGGTTTTGAACACTCTTTGACATTTTTCTTGAATTTAGGGTTCATAAAAATCCCTTTTTTGAACCCTAACTTCAAGAATTCTTTTCTGCCTAACCATGAAGGGTTTGACATTGGTTATTTTTGAATTGATCTTCATATAGCATGTAGTATCTAGCATATTGTTTTCACAAATATATCTTGCATTTTCCATTTGATTTGAATTTTTCCTCTTAAGGTACCTTAAAACCCTAGATAACTTAGAAAAATCACAACTTTCTTTAGGTTAAGAGTTAGACCCCCTCCTTTGGGATGTGATATCATATGGGGTTAGGGTTCATTTGAGTTCATTTGCAATTTTTTATCTTGTGATTTGCTTCTGTTTTTGACTTATGCATCCCATGTTGCCTTAAAACCCTAATTTTACATGTTCATTTGCATTCATCTTGCATATGCATCCATACATGAACTTGCCATGACATTTATTGCATTCATATGACATCTAAGACATCTTAGTACATATTAGAACCAAGCTTGATCATTACTTCATCCATTTTCCATGATATGCATTCATTTCATTCCATGAACTTTCATGTGCTTTCGAACTTCAAAGCATGCATCCTTTGCATTCCATCTCTTGTATGAACATTCATAACACTTGACATGTCTTTGCATCATCTCATAGCATCATTTTCATGATGTTTATGCTTCTGCTTTTGGTCTTACCTTTGCATATGTCTCATTTTCATTTCATTTCTTTCCTTTATGCTGACCATTTCAGGTGGTAAGTAACTTGAGAAGTGAATTTGCCTTCACTTCTCATTTCTCTTCATCTTTTTCTTATACATCCTTGATGAATTTTTCTTTGCTTTAGATTGGGCTTGCCCATTCATGTTCATCATTCACTTTCTTTCTCCAAGTTACTTATCTTCTTCAGTGAAGTAAGTAACTTGTTTCATCTGCTTCTTCCTCCTTTCTTCTGCTTCTTCCATTGGTGGCTTCTCTGAAGATCTCTTGCAAGCCTCACAAACCATAGGAACACCAAAGCATGCCAATAATTAGGGTTTTGATTAGTCCCCCTTTAGTTTTTACCTTTGTGTCTTCTTTGTGTCTCTCTTCTCATCTCATAATCAGAGACTGGACCTTTAAGGTTTTAAGACTTTGTGATTAGGGTTATGCCTGCATCATTCTCTTAGGATGGAGTGTATAACTTTAATCCTAAGTGTTAAACCCTTAATCTGTTTAAACCTCTTAATAAATCCATCTTAATAATCACTAAGACAATAGCTTGTAACTTGGGCCTTGCATTAGGGTTCTAATTCTTCCTTAATTGGTTAAGAAGGACTAACCCTAGTGTTAATGGACAAGTCCCCCTCAAGTTGTCTTACAAACCATAAAATTCACTTCTTAATCTTACCCTTAATTAAAATCCACTTTAATAAAGGTTTGTTTTGTCATGAGGTTAATCCCTAATCATGGATTAAGTTGAGGTATCTTCCTCAGCTTAAGTGTTCTCATCTATTATCCTTCTATTAGGATGGTGTAATGGGTCCACTAATCCTTGATTATGGCTTAAACTCATTACTTAACACTAAACGAAAACTCAAAAACATCTAAATAATCACAAGTAGGTTAATGATCTTAATCCTAAATCATGGTAATTAAGTTTGAGGTGTTTACCTCATACTTAAGGTATTCTCATTATCCCTAATCAAAGGGAGGATATGATGAGTTTACTAACCCTTGGTTTAGGCTTAAGCTCATTAACTTATGACAAACACAAAAAGCAATAAAAGATTGAAAACACAAAAAACAAACAATAATCGTCTCCTTCGGGATTCTTTTCTTATCATCCTCATTCACAAACGAGAACTTGCTTCTTCCGTCTAATGCAATACAGTTAGCACTCGAGCCAGACGAGTCATACACTTGAGCATAGACAAGCAGGCAGTTCACAGTCAATTTCATTTTCAGTCTCTTTGAGTCGAACTAATGTGTTCTAACTTCCTCATTGCATGAGAGGATATGTAGGCATAACTTAACTGTTATCAAACAAAAGTCTCTGCCTCTTCCCCCCCTCTTCCAGTATTATTCTTTTAAGCCTCATTCCTGAGCATTTCACTACACTTTCTTGCACTGACACTTGTACATCCTTTTCCAGCTTTTGCACACAGATAGCACAAACACTACCCCTTTAAACACAATCTTTCAAGCGTGGATCCCGTCGAGTACGACGGACAATCTGGGTGCTAATACCTTCCCAGGTTGTAACCAACCCCCTTTCTCAGTTTCTCTGGTTCGCGACCGTCTTATCCATATCTTTCCAGGTCTATGCAGCATTACCTTTCCCTCGGGATAAAAATGCCTAGCTGACGACTCTATTCAGTTCATCTTCATCTCCTCCTCTCGCCGACCGTTCGCGTCTGTACCCTATCTGACCTTGTGTCTCTTAGTGGGAGCGACACACACCTACATGTTTCGACTGCTGTCCTTGGCCCCCAATTTCCTTTTGTTTTAGTCTTCTCCATAGCCTCCAAGTTTGCTGCTGCTTTTCTGTCGAAGACGGCGCTGCATCTTGGGCATAACATTACTTCAGTCTTTTTCTTTTGACACCTTTGGATGAATTCTACCAAGTTATCATCTTCTTTTGGATAGGTTGTCCTTTGGTATTCCTCTTGTAGGCGTTCCTTTTCACTATTCTCATTACTCTTTTGAGCGGCTTCTACCATATTGATATCTATCTTCATTCCTCCAGCAATGTTCAGCTTATCCATCTTTTCAATGAGGACTTCTTCGATAGTTTCCACCCTGACTTCTGCAGTGCTCTCGTTTGTAGTTTCGACAGCATTGATGAGGTCTTTGGTATCCTCTTCTTCTGTTTGGTTAGGAGCAACATCTTCAACAGTTTTGTCTTTGTTGTTGAGGCCTTCCGGAGCTTTCTTCTCAATGCTGAGGGAAACGTCAGATTTTTCCTTAGTGCTCTCAAAAATGTCTCCCCAACCTGTTGGCTGGATTTTGTTGATGTCAACATGGGCACTAGCAGGAGCGGTGTATTTCACCAGATAGTCAAACTTTCTGCTACGCTCTCCCAAGGTGTCCCATATCACTCCTTCTTCAACCACGTTGTTGTTTCTTTTGTCGAAGCCTTCAGTAGCTCCTTTCTTCATACCCTTAGAGCTTTCAGTAAACCTAGTTTTGTCTTGATGGTCGAAACCCTCAGTGGGCTCAACTTTGTTCTGGTTGTTGAAATCTTCAGTAATCTCAACGTTGGTGGCATTGTTGAGACCCTCAGTAGTCCCACCCTATTTTGGAGCATCGAAACCCTCAGTGGTCCTGACATCATTCTTTACCTCAAGGTCATCAGTAACCTTGATCAATACAGGCATGGTTAATTCGTCTTCGGATACTTCTTCCACGTTGGGTTGGACAAGGAGATCTTCATTAATCCCCACCATGTTAATGTAGGTGTCGAAGCCTTCAGTGGCTTCAATCATCTCGAAGCTATCATCAGACATCTTCTCCATTTCAACCATGTTCATGTCGAATGGTTCAGCATAATTGGCTTCCAGGATCTGCATAGGATTGGTGTCAATCCTCATTTGTTGTTTTGGTTTGTCTCCAAACCTCAGCCTTCTATCCTGGATTGCATTTTGCACTAGATCCCTGAAAAGAAAACATTGAGAAGTTTTATGGTCCAAGAAATTGTGGTACTTACAAAAACCTCTCTTTTTCTGTTGGTCAATAGGGGGTTCTTTAACACCTGGTGGTTTTATTAATTGACCATCCTTTACCAACAAATCAAAGATTTCATCACACTTGGTGACGTCGAACATATATGTTCTTTTAGGGAATTTATTGTTCTTCTCCGGGTCAATAAGATTTTTTCCATTCGACGGAGTTAACATTTTGCAAGAATATGGTGGACCTTGCTTTAATTCTTCCAGGTCAATTTCTTGATCGTCAAAAACGACTGTTTCGTCTTCGTCACAGTCATCTTCTTGGCACATTCCAACATAAGCCACCCTTTCTTTTTTGCCTTTGTTAGCCCTAAACTTCTCATCCTTTAGCCTTTCGATCTTCCTTACCCTATCTGCTAATTGTTCCATATCTTTTAAGTATTGAGTATCTAGTTTTTTCCTTATGGAATAGTCTAGACCCCCTGCAGCCATTCCGACAAGTTCTTGTTCCGGCACTTGGGTGAAACATCTTACTTTTAGCAATTTGAATCTATTAAGGTAGTTGTATATAGGCTTTGAGAATTTTCTTTTAACGCTTGCCAACTCTTTCAGGCTTATCTTAGTTTGTCCCATGTAGAATTGTTCATGGAACAATCTTTCCAACTGAGTCCATGTATGTATGGAACCTGCTGGTAGGGACATAAACCAAATGAATGCGTTTCTTGTTAAAGAGCTTGGGAAATATTTCATCTTTAGATTTTCATTACGTGCTATTTCGCCTGCTTCGGTCAAGTAACGCACTATGTGCTCTATGGTGGATTCACTAGTATCCCCTGAAAATTTTGTGAACTTGGGGAATTTCCACCTTGGGGGTAGTTCCTGTTGTAGAACATATTCAGAGACTGGGGAAGCGTAACTGGGCCTATGAAGTCCCATGTTTGCTCCATTTTGCGCCATTATTCTTTCGACCATGAGTGTCAAATTATTTTCGACAGGTGGATTATTGTACTGCATTCTCCGTTGTAAAATGTCATCTGCGTCTTGACCTCTCTGCACTAACAACCTCCTAGGCTCTTGTTGGATAGGGACTTCGACACGCGGATGTTCGATAACCTCCTCTTGGAGTCTTAGGTTCGCCTGAGGGTTGTTTAAAGGTCTTTGATTTATTGTTGGTTGTTCTTCGACATTGATTACTGGATTCTGAACCACAGGTTCTATCTGTCGAATTTGGGGAACTCCAAAGAATTCAACAATACGCATCATTTGTGCTGCCAATATCTAATTTGTTTGAGTAGTGCTTTGTATTAAAGGGTTAAACACTTCCCCCATTTATTGAGTCAACCTATGGACCATTTCGTGATTGCTTTCGTCCATTTGTTGACGTATTGCCTGCGCAGAATTAGTTGTAATTGCTGGCATGTGGAATCCTGGTGGGAGTTGGTTTGGTCTACTAACATTCCCACCATAACCCGAACCTTGTAATGGTGAAGACATGTGGGCTACAGTATCAGAATACAAGTGTGTTGCGTTATGCAAACTAGCCATCACTGAAGTTGGCATTCCATAAGGTTGTTCTCTTCCAAACATAGGCGTGGAGAAAAAATGTAACGGAATTGGAGAGGATTTAATCATTTTTTCATCACTCTGCATAATAATGAGAATCACAATTTTCATCAAGAGGAAAAAATTAACAGAAGAGTAAAAAGGAAAAAGCCAAAAATTCATAACAGAAAAAAATGATAATCGATTCATAACACTTCTAACAAAAACTCTTCACAAAAAAAACTCAGGAAATTCAGAAGAGAAAATCCATAAAAAAACAGTTACAAATTTCTAACCAACCTCTAACTGAATGCATAACCGAATTCGAGTGAAAAATACCAAAATTATCCCTCCATTCATCATCTATAAGATGATATTGGTTGCTGCAGATTAATTTCTTGGCTCATTCTCTCCATTTTCCAGTTTCCACTATCTTCAATTTTCTCTGCATTTTTCAGAACCATCAGTATCCTCATCAATCCCCATTGATTCATCATCTTCAATCTCTCCCTCTCAATCTGCAGAATCTTCATTTTTCAATCAACAAAACCTGCAAAACGCATCAACATTGCCACCAAGAGAGTATCAACGTCACTAATTCATCAACTCCGAAACCGAGAGTTGAACGAGCTATAGCAATCTTTAAGAACCTTCAGCATATTTTCGAATGAACCTGCATCTTTATCTTCTTCATCGAACGTGTTGCACCCCAAAATTTGCCCTCCCCTAGTCAAGGCATTGTGTACCAAGGCATCTCAAGAGGTTCACAAGGTTCACAAGGCATCTTAAGAGGTTCACAAGGCATCTCAAGAGGTTCATAAGGTTCATAATTAGTCAGAAAGTTTGACAATTCCCTCAGACAAAGCATCCTCCTAAGCAATGCATCCTAAACTAGGGTTTTGGATTTCATCAGGCTAAATGGACTTCCAAGGCTTCAAATGAGCTTCAAAACATCCTATATGTCTTCAAGAATCCCTATGTCAAGTTTCAAGGCTTTCCCCAAAGGTTTGCTTAGTCAGATGATCATATATGCAAAAGTCAGTCAAAGTAGTTAAAAAGTTAAACTGAGGTCAACTGTGGTCAAACCAAAGTCAAACTTCATGATTTTTTGCCAACATCAAGTTTATGAAGTAAAATTCATCATTTGATCAAGGGTTGATCATGATTCATCAAGGAGATTTCAGATCATCAATAATCAGGAGTTTCTAAATTAGGGTTTTCACAGGAAAAGTCAACTGAACTTTGACCAGCCATAACTTTCACATGCTTCATAATTTTTTTTCCATCCAAAGCTCATTTTTAAGGAAATTGAATTCTCTACAACTTTGTGTCTCACAATCTAAGCCCAAAAATGCTTTATTTGGAAGGTATGAGCTAAAACATTATAGGTCATTTTAAAAGTCAACAAAATGTCAACATCTTCCAAAGGGCATAATTTGAAAATGGTAAAGTATATGGACATGAGACCAGAGAGGTTGGTTAGAGGACTCTCTAAGATTTCCATAATGTCCAAGAACACCTTCATAGCCTTAAAATTGAGGGATTTGTGCCTTTGCAAAGTTGGGAAATTTTTGAGAGGTATATTGAGCAAATGGGGTCTTAGAACCAATTCTTTCCACATGGGCTTGCAATTTTATGATCCAACTTTACCATGACATCATGCACGACTCAATTCTCATTTATTCAGATTTTTATAGTTTATATTTTATTTATTTTAATTTTATTCATTAAAAATCAATTTAAATCAAAATAAAATATGAAAACTCAATATTTAGATTTGATTCTTGTTCTAGAAGATCATAAACACCATTTAACTTGATTGGATACACTCCAAATTCGTGCAAGGCTTTAAGAGTATAAAAATATTTGATTTTTCTCACTTTTAAGATCATATCTTTCTTCACCATCAAGTTATCCAAAAGCCCAAAGAAGGGACATGTTTTTTAACCTAATTTCATTCACTATATGTACATGAACATAAGATAATAACAAGGGACAAATTTGCTGCCTCCAAGGATCAAGAACAAACTTCAATTTTTTCAAAGAAATTTCAAATTCGGATTCTTACTTTGTGTTGTTTTTCAGGCAATTTGAAGGTTTAAACATGATCCTTGAACATCATTGAACATATCTCAACCCTTATTCGCATCCAAATCATGCTCAAATTCGTAAACCGATTCACTCTTGTTCTTACTTTTGAAATTTTCGATTCTTATGATTTATGCATCATACACTAATTTTGATTGTTGTTTTATGTTTAGAATGAAGTTTACAAGCATTCTGGATAATTTTCGTGATGAACCATAGCCTGAAACTCAAACGACCATTATTAGGGTTTCATAAACTTGAAATTGGGAATCACGGCTAAGAGTAATTTCAGTTGAAATTGATGAATAAATTGGACTTAGGGACATCATATTAACTTGTTTGAACCATTAAAAGTGATTTATCCTTGTTGTTTGTGATATTTGAATATGCAGGACCTTTAGTGATGGAAAAAATCCGTCACTAAAACATTTAGTGACGAACGTCTGTAGGTATAGCCTAAGACGACAGCTAGAGGAAGGAGATGAAGTCTGGCGCGAAATTTGGTTTTCAAATCTTTACTTATTTTATTAGATTGTGTTTGCGTTTGTATTTCAGATGTGTTGCTTAGCTCAGTTGGTTGGTGAGACGCGCATGGAGGCAGAAGGGTTGGGGTTCGAATCCTTGGTTCCAACCTTTTTTTTTCCAGATATTTATTTTTGGCTGCAGGTTTAAAATATAATGGACGTGTTGCACATAGATAACACTAGCGCATGCTGGCTCAGTTGGTTTTGTGTGTTATTGTTGAGGTAAAGGACCTGGGTTCAAATCCCAGGTCATATCTTTTTAGGCATTTTTCATATTTTCTTATTTTTTTTTCTATTTTCTTTATTTTGATTTAAATTAATATAATTAAAATGTTTTCTAAATTAATAACCAATAATGTTTTTATAAATCTTATAATTATTTTCTTAATGTTAATTATTTGTATTAATTTTATAATATATTTGTATATAATTATTATATATATTTTTGTAAATAAATAAATAATGTATTTTAATTGTAATAAAAAACCCCATTTTCTTAATTAAAACACTAACCCTAATTTTTCTATTAACCATAAAATTTAACTTATTTTTTCTAAACCCTAATTAATATATTAAACTTTATTTTTTATTAATATGTAAATAACTTAATATTTTTCTTATTATTATTAAATTGGTTTTATTTTCTTAATTACTATCTAAAAAAAGGTTCTAATATTTATTTAACCTAAATATAATTTCTCTTTTTTTTTAAATTTTAATTTTGATTTCTTTATTCACTATTATTATCATGCTTATTATTGCTATTATTTTGTTATTGCTAATATTTGATTATTGTTTATTTATTATTCTTATTATATTTATCATTCTTATTTTTATTTGATTATAATATATATGCTAAAGCCATGTAATACTTGTAGGTTTATTTTCCGTCTTTATTTTATTTCGTAAATATTTTATTGTATGGTTAATAATCTTAGGGTGTGCATAACCTAAATGTGATTAAATTTAATTTAGAAAATTAATTTAAATAAGATAAATACTTGAATATAAACACTCACACACGTAAGTCGGTCTTTGATCGCCATCTTGCACTTCCTAGGTTACCTCTCTCAGTTGCCTTAAATATGGTCAAGTCCCTCGAATATAGGGGTGTCTTAAGCAAAGTCTCTTCAAGTATAAATCATCAAGTCCCTACAGTTTAAAAGATCAAGTCCCTTCGAGGTTGCCTACGATAAAGATCTTGTCCCTTCGAATAAATGATGATAGTTCCTACGAACTGCTAAAGACACCCTTACCTGTTGCCTTCTGTGACCATACGATGACCCTATGCTTGTCCCTTAACACATCCAAGGTAATGACTACCTATTCCTTAATAATAGGGATAGTCTTACCATTAAAAGAACATACGAGAATATGAAAGACTTAATCTAGGGTAGGTATCTCTTAGTTGCTTGCTCACTTTTCAAAAATACTTTTCACACCTTACAATACTTTCTTAAACATTTTTCAAAACAAGGCTTTGTATACATCCATACGAGGATCATTACAAAGTACTTAGAAAAATTTCTAATCACACACTACACTCTTCAAAAACAATTTAAGTGAGCTAAGTAACTAAGAGCCCATGGATAACCATGGATATAAAGGGTGCTAACCCCTTCCCTTTGTATAACCTACCCCCCGAACCCAAGTTTTTTAAAATAGGTCTTTCCTGTTCTTTTATGTCCTTTCCACTTGGATAAAATAAAAGTCGGTGGCGACTCTTGCTATCCGCAACATGACTAAAAGTCAGTTCTCCCACCGTGTTACAGAACTGGCGACTCTGCTGGGGAGTTACCAAGTAAAAGAGGGGTACCCTTAGGAATTAGATCACTTTAAATTGTTTGCTTTGTTTGCTTTATATTACTTGTTGGGCTTTATGTGTGAAAGATCCTAACCCGGATCTAGTGTACCTTAGGTAAATGGCAATAGACCAAGGAAACTGTACGGTGTATACCGATATGGTTGATCTGGTGGCCATAGTTAGTGTGACTTCTTGGTTGGTGCTTATGTTCATTAAGTAAGTTAAGGATAATATAGGGCTGCCATATGTTGTCAATACACTAACTGACTTTTAGAACCCTAGTTATCCCATTTTGGCCTTTAGAAAATAGTGAGATAGCCGGCTTTGGAGAAGTCTAAAGTTGGTTGATACTCGATACTACGCTCATTGAGATCCTAAACTTGGAGGGTTTTGGTTGGCAAGTAAGTTGCCTACTGAACAACCACCCTTGGGAAGGATCAATGATTTTGAGATCCCTTAGAACCTGGTTACTTTATAGGACAGGATGAACCATCTAAACTTCAAGGGAGGGTACTTACCTTTAAACCTCATTCAAGCCTTCAAACCTAGGGCTATTGCGTGACTTGTTTGTGTGTGCCACATGTTTGTGATTGAGCATAACATCATAACATCATCATGCATCATAAGCATAGCATTTTCACTAACCATTTCAAGGACCAAAGGATTTATCTTTGTTCTTTGTTGCAGGTCATGGCTTCTGCTCGTAGGAATACTATCCGGATCAACTTTGTGGGGATACCTCCTAAGCTTAAGGAATTGGTCTCTCAGGTTTCTGAAAACTCCCAATTCATCAAGAGGCATGGTCACCTACTGGATCTAGTCACTTCAGGATTCAATGAAGACATGATGAGTGTTCTGTTTGTGTTCTTTGATCCTAAACATCATTGCTTCACATTCCCCGACTATCAGCTGGTTCCTACAATGGAAGAATTCTCCAAACTATTAGGTATACCTATCCTTGACTAGAGACTCTTCACAGGCTTAGAAAAAGAGCCTAAACCTGAAGTCATTGATGCAGCCCTACATCTGAAGAAATCAGACATTGTCCTAGAAACGAGAAGCGGAGTTAAGGGTATTCTTGCTAAGGTATTGATGGAGAAAGCTCAAGTGTTCCTGAAGGCTATGAGTTATGATGCTTTTGAGGAGATCTTAGCCCTATTGATCTATGGCTTAGTGTTTTTCCCTAATCCAGACCAGCTCATAGACGTACACGCCATCAACATATTTCTGACTCGCAATCCAGTGCCTACATTACTTGGAGACATCTTACATTCTCTCCATACCCGTACTACGAAGGCACGAGGAACTCTGATGTGCTGCATACCTCTATTGTCTAGGTGGTTTATTTCTCACCTTCCTCGATCAGTGATGAAGAATGAACAAGGGTTAAGGTGGTCCAAGAGGATCATGTCACTTTCTCATTCAGATATTCATTGGTGCTCTCGATTTATGGAGAATGTTACTATCATTGATCGTTGTGGGGAGTTCCCTAATGTGCCACTCCTTGGCATAAGAGGGGGCATTACTTACAACCCTTCTTTAGCACTACGTCAGTTTGGTTATGCTCGGAGTAATGGTCCTCATGACATGCTTATTCAGGGTATTGTGTTCGACTACGACAACGATCTGCAAGGTTACCGTCAAAGGTTCATACGAGCTTGGGGTAAAGTGAACAAGGTTGACAACAAGACTCTAGAACCAAAGTACTCCATTCCTATGGAACCTTATCTCAGATGGGTGCGAGCACGTGCTCAGAATCTTATAATGCCATATCCTGTTATCCTGCCAGTTACCATGGAGCCTGTTGCTGAAGGAGATACTCCTTATATCATCCTTCATCCACACATGCCCACTGACATGGAAGAGTTGCAGAGGTCCTGGATCCAGTTGAAGGAACAAAGGAATACTTTTGAGACTCATTTCAAAGCTAGTCAAGAAAGAATCCTAGAGCTGACAAGACAACTTCACGAGGAGCGGAATCTCAACATATACCTCAATACAAAGAGGAAACGTCCATGGGAGACTTAAAACCCCATCTTTGTATTTATTTAATTTTATTGTAAGCCCAAGAGGCAAACAATTTTATTGCTTACTAATAAAAGTTTCACTTCTGGTTGTTTACACAAATTTAAATCACGCGGTCCTTGAAAACATTGCATATGCATCTACATACCATATCATTGCATCACAGGTTTTTTATGAACAAGTATCTTATCTTCTCGCTGTTTATTTCAGCAGAAATGGCTCTCGAAGAAACTGTTAAGGATCTCCAGGCTCAGAATGCACATTTTCAAGAACTGATCCTGAACCTGTCCAAGGGACAAGATGAGCTGAAGGCACTTCTGACTAAGAAGAAGAAGAAGACTAGAAATTCAGGGGGCCTCATCAACCTGGGTAGAAGATTCAGAGGTCCTGTCAAGACAAAAGAAGAGGCTGAGGATTTTGAGTCTGAAAATTCTGAGAAAGAAGGAGGTAATCTCCATGGTACTGTGGAAGATTCTGATTCTGAGGAGAACTATTATCATGATCCTGCTAGTGAGGAGAAATACAAGATTTTGGTAGGCAGAATGAACGCTATGGAACTACAAAAATATTTTGGGCTTGATTTTGAAGACTTGAGTTTAGTTTCTGGAGTAGTTATACCTATTGGCTTCAAGGTTCCTATTTTTGTGGTGTATGATGGTGTTTCATGTCCTAAACTGCATTTGAGGTCCTATGTCCAGAGGATTCAACCACATACTGCTGACAAGAAACTGTGGATTCATTTCTTCCAAGAGAGTTTATCTGGAGCTCATTTGGAATGGTATTATTAACTCGAAAGTGTTAATATTCGTGATTGGAATGATCTTGCTGAAGCCTTCTATAGGCAGTACCAATATAATGTTGATTTAGAACCAACTCGCATGCAGCTCCAAAACATGTCTATGGGGGCTAAGGAGAGTTTCAAAGAGTATGCCCAGAAATGGAGAGACTTGGCTGGTAGAGTTCAACCTCCTCTGACTGACAGGGAGCTGGTGGATATGTTTATGAGTACGCTGAATGGTCCTTTTTATAGCCACCTCATTGGAAGCTTATCATCTAGTTTCACTGAGCTGATAATGACTGGAGAACGTGTGGAAAGTGGGATAAGAAGTGGTAAGATACAGGTGGGTGCCTCTTCATCAAGCACTGCTAAAAAGCCCCCTAGTGGAAAGAAGGAGTCTAATGCTGTGTATGGTCAACATAGTCGTAACGGGAGTCACCAATATGTGGGAGCAGTTCACATCTCCAATCCTGCCCCTATAGCACCAGATCAACAACAGAATAATCAACATAAGCCTAAAAGACAGTTCACCAAGATCAACATGTCACTGGCCCAAGCCTTGCAACACATGTTAAAAGGGGAACTAATTACTTTAAGGGATCCTCCTCAGAATCCTAATACATCATCTCTTCGGTACAATCCTAATGCAAGATGTGCATATCATTCTAATAGTCCGGGACATGACACCAACAACTGCTGGGTATTGAAAAACAAGATTCAAGATATGATCGAAGCTGGGGAAATTGAATTTGACCCTCCTGGGACCCCAAATGTGATCACTGCTCCTATGCCCAATGTCGCTCCCCGGATTTCCATCCTGGTACAAACGCGAAAGTGGCACGGAAAAGAATAGAGTCGCCAGCCAAGCATTTTTATCCCGAAGGAACGGGAATGGTAATGCTGCACAAACCAAAGAAAAGAAAAGGAAGGACACGGGTCCTGCGAACCAAAGAGACTGAGTTCGGGAGTCGGTTACGACCTGGGAAAGTATTAGCACCCAAATCGTCCGCCGTACCCGACGGGATCCACGCTTGCAAAGAAATTGTTTCAAAGGGTGAAGAATGAAAGCTGCTGTAAGGAAAAGGAACTGAACTGGATAAAAGAAATGAAAAGGGAACTGAAAAAGAAATGAAAAGGAAAAATGTAGGGAAAATAAAGATTATGCTCGAATGGGCCCTACCCCGCTGCCTACGTACCTCATCTGGACAATGAGGATCAGAGTCACCGTAGTTCCCCTAACTAGGGGTGGAAAAGATTGCTTGTGTCTTAAGGCTTGAACTGCCTATGTCAATGCTCAGGTGTTACAGACTCGGACGACGAGTACGTTACCGTCTTGCAAAGTGACAAGTTGGAGCAAGTTCGCGTACGGAGCGAAGGAGATGAGAAAAGAATTCCCAAAGGAAAGACGCTTATTGTTTGTTTGTGTTTTTTAGAAGCTTTTAGGAGTGTGTCACAAGGAAGTGAACTCAATCTATTTTCCATGGAATGTGCACTTGTCACTACATTCCAAGATGGAATAATAGAATAAGCATACTCAAGTAAGGAGAAGATCCCCAAAACTTGAATCCAGAGATTAGGGCCTAAGCTCACTAACTCATTAACTTATTAAGTGTTTTTGTATTTACAATGAAGAAGTGTTTTTTTATGATTTTCTTGGTGAAGATGATATCCTGATCAGACTTGTACATCACAGGACAAATAATAATAAGAAGAGAAGATATAAGATTTGGAGACGTGGGAATCACATCCACACCTCTCACTTACCAAAGCCCCTGAAATGGTTAGTAACATAAGTATAAAGGCAATACAAAATTAACACAATGCCATACCAACATCATACAATCAGAAGTGAAGTCATACACATAAATTTCAAATGCAAACACAAGTCACAAGAATGAGAAGAGAACAACACAATTCAAAATGGAACCAACATGAATCATTATGGCAAAACAAAACAAACATGAAAAGATGCAAAGCAAAATGAAATCACAACCCCAAGGTACAAGACCAGAACCCTAATCATGTTAGAAAAGTTCCTAAGAATCAAAAGAGATGAAGAGGAGAGGTGCATAGTCAAACAATTACAGTATGAGAAGAGAGAAGCAAAGGAAGTGAAGTGGATATACATGAAAGGGAATGAACTCCAAAAGCAAACAAATACAAAACTCCACAAGGCACAAACCAAAATTCAAGATCAGAGAGGTCTCCACATCCTAATAAGGCTCTAAACAAGTTGGAGAAGTTGACACAAGTGCCCTTCTAAGCTAAGGAGAGATCAAATGATCCAAGAGAAGCAAAATGGGACAAGTCAAGAACAAAAACTCAAATTAATTCAAGTAAGCATTCAAAAATTCCACAACCTTGCACAAGAGACCTTCAACCATACTATAACAACATGCCAAAAGGAGGGAGAAAGAATCAGAAGCTTGATCATTCAAATGAGAGTTCAAACATGGATTAGAGTTAGATGACTTCACTCACAAGTTAGAGACCAAAATCAATTAACCAAGATTCTAAAAATCATGACAAATATCACCAATAAACTACACTTCATCATGAATCCAGAGCAAAAAGAATCAACCAAAAATTCAAAATAATGATCAATATAGAAAATGGACAAGTTAGCATGCTTCAAAATGAGATAAAATGAATTAATTAAAAGAAAGAATTAATTTCCACGTGTCAAATAAAAATAAATGAAAAATAAAAATATCACAAATTAGAGAAAACTCAAACAATCATTCATGAATTATTTTAGAATTTTTTGAAATTTAAAACTATTTTTAAAAATTAAAAACCAAACTGAAAATAAAATGAAAACAAAAAAAGAAATAAAAAAGAAGAATGAGCCAGGAGGTGCGAATAGAAATGGATTCCAGTTCAAAATCAATGGGCCTCAAAGCCAGGGGGTGGGAATAACACTCAAGCCCATTGGATCCTGCGCAGGTTCACAATATTTATGATGGAAATTCAAGTAATTCAGCAAAATACAAGGGCCATTAGATTAGATACACGTCTCAGATTGGTCCACTCATTAAACCAGGTCAACACCTTAATTGGTTGGAGGTGAGGGAGCATGCTATTTATGGTGAGGTGAAAAACACATGGCATTAAATCAGAAAACATAAACACGTGAGAGAGAGGTGGTCTCATTTATGCGCTGGCAAATTGAGAGACGTCCAAATCTTGAATCCTATGGCCAAGAGGTCATCTTCTCCTATTGAACTCTGATCCACATATTTCCAGAATCCGGTGACCGGAGCTAGGGCTCCGGCACCGGAAAAAACAAACCAAGAACAAATCATAATATAAATAACTCATACACTCCAGATTAGACAATTAGGGCACGCTGAATCCAAATATGGCATTCAAATTCACAATGGATCACTGAATCAAACAGATCGAAGCAAAACAGATCCAACTATGAAACTTCAAATCATCATATAACACTCAATTCTCAAGCATTTTTCAATCTAAAAGGTGCAGAATACTCAGCATAACAAGCACAACACATTGCATACATCTAATTTCATTTCCAGATCCACGAATTTCAAAGTATACCTGAGCTTGCAGATCCTTCAAATCACCAGAATAAAACTTCCAATGCTGCATATCTACTCCCTCTAACTTCTTATTGCAAAATAAATGCAAAAGAAGCCTTGAATGCTTCTAGATCTTGAGGTTTGAGAGAAGCTGCACTTGAATGGCACCTCTTGAAATCTTGAGCTTCAGCTTAAACCAATGGTGGATTAATGATCCTTAAGCCTCAAGGATTCAGGATATGTGATTTGTTTGTGAAGAGAGTAAGAGAATAAGGAGATTCGAAAGAAGATGCTCTTGGTGCAAAAACTTTTGAATGATGAAATGTGATGGATCTAGCCTAAAATAAAACCCTAGTTTTCTTTTATATGACTCCATGATGCAATGCTGAAAGGATGAGAGCAAGAGCATGTGAGAGGAGAGTGTGAGAGTGAAATTTCAAATTTGGCAAAAATATTGTGATGAGGTGCTTGGCTCGTGCATCCCTCTCATTCCTTACCCATGTGTGATCAATATCTCACCCTTGATTCAAAACAACAATCACCTGGGCCCTTGGATGTGAGGATCATGCTTTTCTCATGATCATGCATGTTTTGCACCTCATGAAATATTCTTCTTCTCATGCACGAATTTGACACTATTTTTGGAGCAAATTAACTTTCTTGCAATGCCTTGTAATATTTTAATCATACTTGGCCCATAAAACAACTTGAAAATAAGTTTCATGATCTTTTGCATTTGTGGAAGATTTGAATTTCATGCCATGCCCTAGATTTCTTGAAATTTTCGAGGGGCCTATCTCCCTAACCATGAAGGCTATGAAAATGCTCTTGTACTTTTTAAAAATGGGAGACTTTAATATTCAACTTTCGTGTTTGGTTGTGGTCCATTTGAAGCTTTTTTCACCAAGTTATGCTTACTTGAAAATTAGGGCAAAAGGTTACTAAAAATGGAAATTCTCATGACCAACCATATGCCAATTTTGCAAAACACCTCAAAACCTCATGATTCTTGATCTTTGATCTTGCCAAACCTCTTATAAGGTTATAAAAACATCCCTTGGCTTGAAAACTAGGGTTGGACCCTTTGAAATATCACAGTTGACTTTTAGAATGCACAGTTGACCAATTTCTTCATTTACAAGCAACTGAAGAAATAACTGACTTCCACAAGGAATTTTCTCACAAAATTTCATCCCTAGGATCCTCTTAACATATGAGAGACTTTTCCCAAATGAAATGGCCAAAGTCATAAGGTTTTCATGCTTGAAACTCAAACCCTAATTTGGGATCATTGTGTAGGAGCTTTGCCCTAACTTGAGTCCTCTGATGATTCTTCCAACCTCTGGGCTTTTGTGAATGATCTTGAACTTGTGAATGCAACATAGACCCCTCATAGGACTTGAACAAATCCATTGGGCCCCTTGTCATAGCTTGTGATGCTTCAAAACCCTCCACAGATGATCATATGCCTAATGCTAGGTCATGAGAATGTTATGCCTCATCTTCCCATGCTAAGATGCCAAGAATATGGTATGTTCATGATGAATATGATGTGATATGATGCTTAAAAAGAAGAGGGCAAATTTGGGGTGTTACAGCTGCCCCTATTCAAACAACTGTTAATCTGAAAAGGACGGTAGCACGGGCTATCGACCGTTCAAGATAAACTGTGGTTGAATACCAAGAAAACCTGAAATTTGCACTCTGATGAAGAATGCAAAAACTGAGAAATAAACCCAACCAAATGACGCTTTGGTGACTGAAGTGGAGAGAAAGCAGACGAGCCCCTTCCAAGTTGACACTGTTATTTGGGATAAGAATACTTTGACAGACGAGTCTTCTTCGGACAATCCTGTTACGCCAGGAACTGGACATACGAGCCCCCGCGTACTCTGCAAAATATATAACTTGAGACAGACGAATCACCTTCGGATATACCTGTTATGCCAAGATAGGTGATGCACTTAAGTATGTGGGATAAACATGCATAAATAAGGTAGACGAACCCTCCTCATATATTATCCGTGGATATATGGTCTAAGACAGACGAGCTTTCTTCGAGCAAACCTGTTACGCCAGGTGCGACATTAATAAGTGGTGTGTGAGACAGACGAATCTCTTTCGGATATACCTGTTACGCCAGGACCGGTAACCATTTTGACGTTCAATCCCACCGTCAGGACTTCAAACCTCTTCAACAATGACGAGTATTGGACGACCATCAAGAGAAACAAAGACAAGTGCCATAAGGAAATGATACAAACGAATATCGGTCACTGGTACAGACGAATACCAGAAATCCAACACAGACGAGTATTTGGAGTAGCAACACAGACGAGTACCAAGGTAATGATCAAATCAACTCATATGGATATAAGCTAACACAGACGAGTGTCCAAACAATGCAGACGAGCTTCAAACAGATAACAAACACAAACGAGTGTTGGGGAGTGCGGACGAGCGATAAGAAAATATCAAGCACAGACGAGTGTTGGGAAATGCAGACGAGCAACAACAATTACAGCCATGGGCAACTGCTGGGGAAAGAAAACGAGAAATACCAAAGTGACAACACAGACGAGTGTTGAAAAATGCATACGAGCGGCAATAAAGTATGAACACAGACGAGTGCGGGGAAATGACGATCTTCCAACACGGCTAGGGAGATACTTCCTCAAATGTCCTTTGTTGTGACAAGAGTTTTGACAGATAAACTTTGTGGGGAATGGGCCTCCCACTGCTTGCTGGGCATCCTCTACTGGGGAGAATAAACTGCTTGGAGATCCCACCTGCCATGACTTAGCTGGGGAAAACTCTGTTTGGGAGAATGTGACGCCATCCTGCAAGACCTGCAACAACAGAAAACACAAATGTGCCCCGGAGACTTGCATGGTATGATCTGTTCATCCATCGTCACCTGACACTCAAAGAAGATTTCAAATGTTTCCTTGCAATGTCATTTTTCTTCTTTTTTCAAATTATCACCATGTTTTAAATGCAATGCTATTTTTGCCAAGAATTCAGGACATTTTGCAAACAAAAATAAACACAACACAACTTTTTGACTGAATATTCTTTTATTGAAAGGCCTCTGAATAGGCAAAGTTTTACATCAGAAAGCAACCACCTGGAAAGAGGTAGCTACCGTAAAATTGAGAAAATTAAACTATCCTAATGGCAATGGGCACGACATCCCAATGAGTTTCCTTCTTGCTATGACCAGCATGTCTTCAAAACTCTCCATTCTTGCCTTTGCTTTCTGAGAAGATGAGGGGACTGATTCCTATCCTTCTGATATTGTCGGGCTGTACGAAACGATGATTTGGTTCAAATTACTCGGATCGCAATTGTTCGCTTATTCCCTTGTTTTGTGTGGATCGCCCTTTCGGGTTTTCAATCCATCGGGATACCCTTTTTTGCCTGAGCTGTCCGATGTGGCTTTTCGGCTCAGCGGGTGTACATTTTTTATTTATTTATTTTCCCTAACTTTTGCCCGAGCTTTTTATTCTGTTTTTAGCTCGCCGGGATGCCCTTTTCTTTCCTGGACTTTAATTCTGTTTTTGTGTCCAACGGGTCTCTTTATGCGAAGTATTTTTTAACTGTGTCCGAGTTAACAGGGGATTGGAAATCTTCTCCATCCATAGTGGTGAGCATCAGTGCTCCTCCTGAGAAAACATTTTTCACTATGAAAGGTCCTTCGTAGTTTGGGGTCCACTTGCCCCTGTGATCTGAACCTAGAGGAACGATCCTCTTGAGCACAAGCTTTCCTACTCGATACTCCCGAGTATGTACTCGTTGGTCGAATGCTCGCTTCATTCTCCTCTGATAAAGCTGGCCATGACAGATAGCTGCTAATATCTTTTCCTCAATTAGACATAGCTGATTATATCGAGCACGCACCCATTCAGCCTCATCAAGCTTCACATCCATCATCACACGCAATGAAGGAATTTCTACTTCCACAGGAAAGACTGCCTCCATACCATATACCAATGAGAAGGGGGTTTCCCCGGTTGACGTCCTGACTGACGTTCATTACCCATGCAACGGAAATGGTAACATCTCATGCCAATCTTTGTAAGTGACAACCATCTTTTACATAATCTTCTTGATATTCTTATTTGCCGCCTCTACCGCACCATTCATCTTTGGCCGGTAAGGAGAAGAATTGTGATGCTGGATCTTGAAGTCCCGACACAACTCTACCATCATCTTGTTGTTTAAGTTAGAACCATTGTCAGTGATGATTCTTTCGGGCACTCCGTATCTGCAAATGATGTCTCTTTTCAAACATCTGGCTACCACTTGACGAGTGACATTGGCATAAGATGCTGCCTCAACCCACTTAGTGAAGTAATCGATCGCAACCAGGATGAAACGATGACCATTTGAAGCAGTAGGCTCTATTTTTCCGATCATGTCGATGCCCCACATAGAAAAGGGCCAAGGAGATGACATGACTTTGAGCGGGCTTGGAGGAACATGCACCTTGTCTGCATAAATCTGGCACTTGTGGCACTTACGGGCGTACGAGCAACAATCTGCATCCATTTTCATCCAATAATACCCTGATCTCAACAACTTCTTAGCCATAGCATGCCCTCTTGCATGAGTACCGAAGGATCCCTCGTGGACTTCCTGCATTAACTGGCTTGCTTCGTGTCTATCCACGCATCTGAGCAAGACCATGTCAAAGTTCCTCTTATACAAAACCCCATCTGTATTTAAGAAGAAGCTAGCAGCAAGTCGCCTTAAGGTCTTCTTGTCGTCGGATGACGCCCCAGCTGGGTATTCTTGCTTTTCCAGGAAGAGCTTGATATCAAAGTACCAAGGTTTCTCATCAGACACTGTGTCTACAGAGAAAGCATGAGCTGGTGCGTCAAGCCTGGAAATGTCAATTATGGGCACATAATTCCAACACAAGACTTTGATAGATGAAGAAAGAGTAGCCAATGCATCGGCAAATTGATTCTCATCACATGGTATATACTGAAGCTTAACTGTTGTGAAGAACGTCAACAGTTTTCTGGCATAATCCCTGTAAGGAATTAAGTGTTCTTGATGCGTATACTACTTGCCAGTAATCTGGTTGATAACGAGGGTTGAATCTCCGAATATATCGAGGGTCTTAATCCGAAGATTAATTGCCTCCTCTATTCCCATTATGCATGCCTCGTATTCCGCTTCATTGTTGGTGCAGCCAAAAGTAATTCTGGCAGCGAAGGGAAAGTGAACACCTTCAGGAGTAATAAGAACAGCACCAACTCCACGTCCATTGATATTGACTGCCCCATCAAACATCAACTTCCATTTGGATTCAGGGTCTGGCCCCTCCTCCGGAAGTGGTTCCTCGCAATCGTTTGCTTTGAGGTACATGATGTCCTCATCAGGGAAATCAAACTTCATTGGCTGATAGTCATCTTCAAGAGGTTGCTGTGCAAGATAACCTGACAATACACTTCCTTTGATGGCTTTCTGAGAAGTATACTGTATGTCATACTCTGTTAAGATCATTTTCCACCTAGCAACCCTTCCGGTTAATGCTGGTTTCTCAAAGATATACTTGACAGGATCCATTTTGGAAATTAGCAGTGTGGTATGAGTCAACATGTACTGTCTCAGTCGGCGAGCAGCCCATACCAAAGCGCAACAAGTTTTCTCGAGCAGTGAGTAACGGGATTCACAGTCGGTAAACTTTTTGCTAAGGTAATAAATAGCGTACTCGTTTCGACCAGACTCGTCATGTTGGCCTAAGACACACCCCATTGATCCTTCTAGCACAATCAAGTACATGATAAGCGGCCGTCCTGGAACTGGAGGCATTAGAATCGGAGGTGTCTGCAAATATTCTTTTATCTTATCAAAGGCTCTTTGGCAGTCCTCATTCCACCTGACCGTTTGCTCTTTTCTTATTAATTTGAATATTGGCTCACACGTGGCAGTTAGGTGAGATATGAACCGTGAAATGTAGTTTAACCTCCCTAAGAACCCGCACACTTATTTTTCTGTTTTCGGTGCAGGCATATCTTGTATTGCTTTTACTTTTGCCGGATCCACCTCGATTCCTTTCTGACTAACAATGAAACCCAACAGTTTCCCGGAACGCACTCCGAAAGTGCACTTATTTGGGTTCAACCTCAGCTTATACTTTATCAGTCTATCAAACAGCTTCTTGAGGTTGACCAGATGCTCTTCTTCGTCTCGGGACTTAGCAATCATATCGTCCACATAACACTCTATCTCCTTGTGTATCATGTCGTGGAACAATGTGACCATAGCCCGCTGATACGTTGCCCCGGCATTTTTCAAACCAAAAGGAATCACCTTGTAGCAGAATGTACCCCACGGGGTAATGAACGTTGTCTTCTCCATGTCTTCCGGCGCCATCTTAATCTGATTATACCCGGAGAAGCCATCCATGAAGGAAAATACCGAGAATTGAGCAGTGTTATCTACCAGCACATCAATGTGTGGTAATGGAAAGTCATCTTTTGGGCTCGCTCTGTTCAAATCCCGGTAGTCAACGTACATCCGAACTTTGCCGTCCTTCTTTGGTACAGGTACAATGTTAGCTACCCAAGGTGGGTAACTAGTTACGGCAAGGAATCCGGCATCCCACTGTTTCTGAACTTCCTCCTTGATCTTCATCGCCATGTCAGGACGAGTTCTTCTCAACTTCTGTTTGACAGGAGGACATTCGTCTCTCAATGGTAGCTTATGCACAACAATGTCGGTATCCAACCCTGGCATATCCTGATACGACCAGGCGAAGATATCCACATATTCACGCAGCATACCAATCAACTCTTTCTTTACTTCGGCCTGCAGACTGGCCCCAATCTTGATCTCTTTCTTCACATCTTCAGTGCCGATGTTGATGATCTCAATTTCTTCCTGATGAGGCTGAATGACTCGTTCCTCTTGTTTCAACAATCTGACCAATTCTTCAGGGAGTTCATAGTCTTCCTCAACCCCTTCATCAACTTGGTAGATAGGATTGTCAAAGTCATGCGTGGTCATAGCATGAACGTTATCAATGGAATCGGGATGATCAACACTGCACAAATGATGTGCTTATTTCAGAATCTGTTTATTTTTCAAAAGAGACGCAAACACACAAACAAAAAGAAAACACATTGCCATTTTTTTGTTTTATTTGTGAAAAATTTAAAATGAAAGAAAGAGAACACAATTTGTCTAAAAATGTCCTTTATTTCATGGTAAAATAAATGCATACAAAGCATGGTGGCCCTACAATGGACCCTTGCACCTTGGGCAGAGTGCAGGATTGACAATGCAGCATGATAATAAAAGGAAACAAATAAATTACTCTGTTTGCCAGGTAACTTGGACGATGTCTTCAGCAGACCAGTTCTTCAACTCCTCTCCGAGCGCACACGGATGAATCCAGTTGTCCCAGTCACCATCACTATCCTCTTCTTTGCTTGTCACATAGATATGGTTGCGGTCGAGCATCCCAGCGCTTGTGAAAGTAATAGCTTTACCACTTGGAGACCAATTAGACCCACTAGGCTGATAACCAAGCCCAAACTTATCATCTTTCTTCTCTAATTCCGGCAATTTGCCCCAGACTTGGGCGCTTCCCGACTGAACCACTTCCTTCGCCTGCTTGTAGGAGTGAATGGAGGTACCTTCTTTCTCACTACTTCTCTCTACTGGAGTCAAAATGCTGACATTAACTGCTTCGAAGGCCTGACACAGCGTCTCATGAATCTCTTCGTCCATCTCCACATATTTGAAAGTTGATAAGTGGCTCACAAAGATGTCTTCCTCTCCGCACACAGTGATTACTTGTCCATCAACCACGTACTTGAGCTTTTGATGCAGAGTGGATGTTACAGCTCCGACATCATGAATCCATGGACGTCCCAGCAAGCAACTGTACGCGGGCTGAATGTCCATGACGTAGAAGGTGCTTTTGAATACTTGAGACCCTATTTTCACAGGTAACTCGACTTCTCCAAACACTGACCTTCTGGACCCATCAAAAGCTTTAACTATCAAATCATTGGGTCTTAAGACGATACCATCAACATTCATCTTCATCAACGCTTTCTTCGGGAGTACATTAAGAGAAGAGCCTGTGTCAACCAGGACATGCGACAAAACAGCCCCTTACACTCCATAGTAATATGCAGTGCTTTGTTATGGTTACGGCCCTTTGACGTAAGGTCTCTATCCGTAAAGCCCAACCCGTGGCTTGCATTCACACTGCCCACTACAACCTCCAATTGATTAACAGTTATTTCTTGAGGAACATATGCCATCTGCAATACTTTCAGCAAGGCTTTTCTATGTGCGGGAGAACACATCAGCAAAGACAGAATTGATATTTTGGACGGTGTCTGGTTCAACTGTTCAACCACCTTATAATCACTCTTTTTAATTATCCGCATAAATTCCTCCACTTCTTTCTCGAAGGTACCCTGTCCCGCAACAGGAGTTGTTGTTTCTTCAGTAATCGTTTGCTTTCCTTTAGCCTTTGCCGAAGCTTCAGCCTCAGGATCTCCTCTCAGAATCGGGGGAGCAAAAAGACGACCACTTCTCGTAAAACCTCCAACTCCTCCAATGTTCGCTACAGTCGGGTCAATAACTACTGACTTACTCTCTACTTTCTGTCCTTCCACGTACACATCTGAGCCGTAATGCCATGGGATGGCTTTATCATCTATATAAGGAACAGGCCCAGGAACAGTGACAGTCACAAGACTGACTTCAGGAGCATAAATAGTCACAGGTTCTCTTCTAGCAGGCATTTCAGTTGGATCATATTATATGGTTATATTGGACACATCATCAACTTCATTATCAACTTTATCAAACTGCAATGACCCTTCATCAATTAGATTCTGCAACCCCATCTTCAGGTCTTCACAACCATTCACTGAATTTAAACACCTTTCACAAACAGAATTGCATCCCGGAAACACTCGTCCTTTCAAGAGCCTCTCGTTTACTACCAACAGCGGAGTCTTCACTTCTTCTATGCTCATAATCAAACTTAACTTCTCACCATCCTCGACAACATTTATTCTAGCCCCTCCATGATTCGGAATAGGGTTTGAAGTAACATTAGGCGGTGGTGCAAAGTTAATCGCCTTGGAGTCAATCAAATCTTGAACTTTATGCTGTAGCACCCTACACTTCTCAGTTGAGTGATCGGGTGCCCCTGAATGGAAAGAGCATCTAGCATTTGCATCATACCCCACCGGAAGCTCTCCAGGTGGTGGTGGTGCTAATGTTCTCAGTTGTATCAAGTTCAGGTCTAGCAATCTCTGCAGCAATGCAGTATATGTCATGGGAATTGCTTCAAGAACCCTATTAGTCGGACGAGTTTGTCTTGGCTGATAAGGTCTTTGTTAATAGTTGTTACGTTGTGGTTATTGTTGTTGTTGTTGTTGTTGAGGTTGAGTCTGTACCTGCTGCACAGGGCTGGAAGGGATAATGACAGCTGCCACTTGCTCATATGATCTTCTATATCCTCGGCCCCGTCCTCGGCCAAACACAGCATTGGTTTCCCCTTCCCTTCTTCTTGGGGGTCCGTTGAAAGCTTTTCTTACTCCACTCGAGCTGCTCGCACTGGTATCCTGAATCTTTCCCATCTTTAACAAAGTCTCGACCCTCTCTCCAGCTATTACTATATCATTGAACTTGGTTGCCGAACAAGACGCCAACCTTTCGATAAACACCCCTTGCAATGTCCCCATGAACATATCAGCCATCTCATTCTCCAGAAATGGTGGTTGCACTCTGGCAGCAAGCTGACGCTACCTTTGAGCATATTCTTTAAACCCCTCCTTAGCAGTTTGAGACATGTTTTGCAATTGAGTGCGATTTGGAGCCAAGTCCAAATTGTACTGGTATTGCTTCACGAAGGCCTTTTCCAGGTCTTTCCAGGTCTTAACATTGACCTTACTTAGCTTCATATACCATTCCAAGGAGGCCCCAACCAGGCTGTCCTAGAAATAGTACATCCATAGCTTCTCATCTTCAGTATGGGCAACAATCCTTCCTACAAAGGACTGGAGGTGAGTCTTTGGACATGTTGTGCCGTTGTACTTCTTGAAAGTTGGGACCTTGAACTTGTAAGGGATTCTAACCCCTGAAACCAAGCCCAAGTCAGTAATTTCGAACCCCAGAGAGTTCTGAGATTGAATAGCCCTGATCTGTTCAGTTATCTCCTCAAATTTCCTGTTCATTTCAGCCCCTTGGGCTTCAGTTTCGTCCAGCAGAGTAAACTGTTCGTCTTGACCGTCCATCTGTACATTGTTCAGCCCATCATTGATAATGGTGACCCCTGGCTGTGCTACATGGATTTCAACTTGACGGGCGCCCGCACCGTTACGATTACCTCCATCAGCAGTACCGTTGTTCCTGGCTTGACTATTTTCAACCAACTCACGCAGACGTTCTTGATTCTGACCCATTCCAGCCATAAGGGTCATAAAATTGTCCATCCTCAGTCTCAAGTCAGCTAAATCAGCCTGCATTTGATCCATGACTCTTTCTCTGTTGACTCTTGTGGGATATCTGTGTATGATCAACTGTTCTTGAACCTTTCTGGGAGCTATAGTGCCTGAAACAACATAAACGTTAGAAACTAAAGCACTACCTGCAAAACAAACAAACACGTTATATGCATGCAATGTAACGGCTCGTGTTTCCAAGTTTTAAGCATTTGTATGCCCCAGTTCTGGTATTTGCTCCAGACAGCCACTTTGAGTATTAACTTTCAGACTTTCTCTTTGAAGAGCGTTCAGATCTTAGCAGTATCAGACAAACAAGTCTTGCACATTCAGAAATGATAATTTGCATATTAACACTGTATATCATGGACAACCCACTGCAGGTCAAAAGTTAGAGCACAAACAAAAATTCCCCGAAGGGTTACAAGTCATTACAAAAGACAAAAGACAAAAGAATAAAGCAAGACTCCTACAACAAGTCTGTAGGTAGTCTGAACAAAAATAAAGAAAACTAAACTAAAGACCCAGGTTCTTCTGCAGCCACCTCTGTCATGTTCTTCTTCACACCTGCTCTCAGCTTGAGCTCTTCAATCTCCTTTAGTGCCTCCTCCAAGGCTATCTGGCTTTGTGCCAACTGCTGAGTCTTTTCCCTTCATATGTTGTGGACTTGCTTCACCTCCTCTTTCTTGAAGGCCATTTGCACCTTGAAAAACTCTTCCTTTTCTTTAAACTTCTTTTGCTCTTCCTCCCTTTGGCTTTGCAACCAAACAATGGCCTGGCGAGCTTCCTTGAGACTCTTCAAAGTCTTTTTGCATTCCGCTTCTCTTTTTGCCTCCATCAGACCCAACCTCTGAATGTGTGCTTCCCTTCCAGCAAAGTCTTTCTCTTTAGCTTCCAAGGAGGATTGCATCTTCTACAGATTTCCCTCTACTTCATTTTTGGCCCGGTTAGCAAGATGGTATAAGTTAACCATTTCAGCATTCTCCACTCGGACTTCATGCATCTGAGCTTCAAATTTCTTATACTCTTCAAGGGAGACAGTACTCTGGCTTGGCACTTCTTTGGGATAAAGTGGAGCTTCTACAGAGAAGGGCATGAGAACTTCTTCTACATGCTTTGGCAACCAAGTAGCAAAAGGAAGATACGTCTTGGGATCTACTCTGCCAAAGTCTTTCTTACCTTTCCTCATCCTGTGAGCCCAAGCCTAAGATGCTTGCAGAACTAACTCCTTGTTTCCCTCCATAGGAAAATACAAAGACTCAGCAAACTCTTCCATATTTGGAGGATCTCTCAAAGGATAACCAAATTGCTTCCTGGCTAATGTTGGATGATAACTGATCACACCCTTCCTTCCTAGCAAAGGCACTCCAACAAATCTTCCACAACTGACCAGCAACTCTTTTCCCAGCAGATTTCTGTCATGTCCCCAAGCTATATCCTCAGTAGTTAGCCCCATCAGCCTTCTAGACCATCTCCACTCATCTCTCATCTCCTTGAAAGCACCTGATTTTGGCAATTGTCTGGCAAACCACTCAGCAAACAATGAAGCACAACAGCCCACTGGTCCACCTCTACCTTTCTCATTCCGGTAGTGAACGTTGTAGTAGAAATCTCCCAACAGAGTTGGCACGAGATTGCCTTTAGCAAATATGGATATCACTTCCAAGCTCACAAACTCTTTCTCTCCTGGGAACAAGCTAGACCCATACACCATCAAAGCCAGCATAGCACCAAAATCCCCTCATTTACCCTCTTTAGCATATTCCTCTGCCTCTGGTATCAGCATACTCCAAGGGAGTCCTCTGCCTTCACTGTTCTTCAGAGCCTTCTTGACTGTAGCAGCTGGTAAACGACAGACTTTGGCTATGTCTTCTTCCTTAATCCCCACCTCAGACCCATAGAAAGGCAAGGTATCTCTGACTGGAACGCCCAAAATGCTGGAAATCTCCTCCAAGTTAGGAGCCAAGATGTAGTCTGGAAACACAAAGCACCGCAGCAGGGGATCATAAAACTGAAGCAAGGTATGCAAGCTGTCCTTCTGGTCTGCAGTGGGTTTGTCCATATACTTCAATATCTGGCCATATCTCTTTCTGAAATTTCCCAAGACTTGGTCATTCATCAAACCTGCTAATTTCTGAACACTCCTGACTTCTGGCTGAAGAAAAGTATAGTGAACATTCATTTTCCTTGTAATTCTTCTGACTTCTGCCATCTGAAGATAAGATTTACCAAAACTGGGAGCTGACTATGAACAGTAACCTGAAAAATGGAAACATAAATAGTTCATGCAAGAATGATGCAATGCAAATGCAATGCAGGCATATGATCAATCTGGGACCATCTGGATACTGGACATTGAACATAAGGACCCTCTGATCAACTTCAAACCAAGATCCTCTGAGTCACAACCCTCTGATAGAAATTCCCAGAACCATAGTACCAAGAAAACCAGAACACCAGAACCATAGGACCAAATCTCAACAAGGACCACTGATAATGAGGGTATGTAGAGGCCAAGGGTTCTTGCAAACCTGTAAACCCCTCCCAACCTCACTGGTATGCTCCGCTTAAGACATCACGGACTCTCAAAGCCGAATAGCAATAATACTTTCACCATTTCCGAGAAATGGCTCATGACCAGATCAAGGAATCGGTTTGGCATTATATACTACGCAGGGAGGCCTCAGCTGAGTTCGGGAAAACAAGGTCATCCTATGTAAATCCCAGGTGGGCCCTCGGATGCGAATGGGTTTGCCACAAAATGTGGCCTGCCACTGTCATCACTAGAGAGGGATGTTTCCACAAGGTTCTCAATGATCGGTCCCCAGCTGCACATAACTGTCAAGGTTATGAAATGAGAGAGGAAGATCCCCAAATCAAAACATTTCCAAGACGGTCGCAAATCTGGGCGTGGAACTCACTACTACCCCCATGACAAGATCTCATGAGGCCAAAGTGGAACCACTCTAAGTCCTAAGGTGCACTCGAGCCGTAGTAATGAGCTCATCTCTCAGAAACAGTATCACCCAAACCCACCAAACAGAAGATCCAGTCCAGACAGTCCAGTAATAATATGATGCAGAAAATAAATACTGAAAACTGTAAATAAAGCTGTAAATAAGCTGTAAATAAACAACAGTAAAATATACACACAACAACAAGCAATCAACACCCAAAGAAACAGAAACAAGCAAGCGCTAGGAGAGACTCTCAGGGGAACCAGAGATACTCTGGTTAGGAAGTCCCCAGCAGAGTCGCCAGCTGTCGCTCCCCGGATTTCCATCCTGGTACAAACGATAAAGTGGCGCGGAAAAGAATAGAGTCGCCAGCCAAGCATTTTTATCCCGAAGGAACAAGAATGGTAATGCTGCACAAACCGAAGAAAAGAAAAGGAAGGACACAGGTCCTGCAAACCAAAGAGACTGAGTTCGGGAGTCGGTTACGACCTGGGAAGGTATTAGCACCCAGATCGTCCACCGTACCCGACGGGATCCACGCTTGCAAAGAAACTGTTTCAAAGGGTGAAGAATGAAAGCTGCTATAAAGAAAAGGAACTGAACTAGATAAAAGAAATGAAAAGGGAACTGAAAAAGAAATGAAAAGGAAAAATGTAGGGAAAATAAAGATTGTGCTCGAACGGGCCCTACCCCGCTGCCTACGTACCTCATCTGGACAATGAGGATCAGAGTCACCGTAGTTCCCCTAACTAGGGGTGGAAAAGATTGCTTGTGTCTTAAGGCTTGAACTGCCTATGTCAATGCTCAGGTGTTGCAGACTCAGACGACGAGTGCGTTACCGTCTTGCAAAGTGACAAGTAGGAGCAAGTTCGCGTACGGAGCGAAGGAGATGAGAAAAGAATTCCCGAAGGAAAGACGCTTATTGTTTGTTTGTGTTTTTTAGAAGCTTTTAGGAGTGTGTCACAAGGAAGTGAACTCAAGCTCTTTTCCATGGAATGTGCACTTGTCACTACATTCCAAGATGGAATAATAGAACAAGCATACTCAAGTAAGGAGAAGATCCCCAAAACTTGAATCCAGAGATTAGGGCCTAAGCTCACTAACTCATTAACTTATTAAGTGTTTTTGTATTTACAATGAAGAAGTGTTTTTTTTATGATTTTCATGGTGAAGATGATATCCTGATCAGACTTGTACATCACAGGACAAGCTTGTACTATCCCAAGATGGGAAGACTACAAGTGTCTCATGGGATAAGGCTATTGCTCAAGGTATCACTTCAAACTTTATTAAGTGTCTTATTTAGAGTTTTGATATGAGAAGAGAAGAGAAACCAAAGGATCACAAAGGTAAAAGTCTAATGGGGGACTAATGAATCCTAAGTGTTGTCATACATGGGAAATCCTAGGTTAGTGAGGTTTACTATCCTAAAGAAGAAAGAAAGAAGAAGAGAAGAAGAAGAAGGAAGAATAGAAGAAGAAGAAGTAAGGCCTAAGCCCAACAATCACAAGGTTAGAACAAATAATAATAAGAAGAGAAGAGATAAGATTTGGAGATGTGGGAATCACATCCACACCTCTCACTTACCAAAGCCCCTGAAATGGTTAGTAACATAAGTATAAAGCCAATACAAAATGAACACAATGCCATACCATAATCATACAATCAGAAGTGAAGTCATACACATAAATGTCAAATGCAAACACAAGTCACAAGAATGAGAAGAGAACCACACAACTCAAAATGGAAACAACATGAATCACTATGGCAAAACAAAACAAATATGAAAAGATGCAAAGCAAAATGAACAAATCACAACCCCAAGGTACAAGACCAGAACCCTAATCATGTTAGAAAAGTGCCTAAGAAGCAAAAGAGATGAAAAGGAGAGGTGCATAGTCAAGCAATTACAGTATGAGAAGAGAGAAGCAAAGGAAGTGAGGTGGATATACATGAAAGGGAATGAACTCCAAAATCAAACAAATGCAAAACTCCTCAAGGCACAAACCAAAACTCAAGATCAGAGAGGTCTCCACATCCTAATAAGGCTCTAAACAAGTTGGAGAAGTTGGCACAAGTGCCCTTCTAAGCTAAGGAGAGAGAAAATGATCCAAGAGAAGCAAAATGGGACAAGTCAAGAACAAAAAATCAAATTAATTCAAGTAAGCATTAAAAAATTCCACAACCTTGCACAAGAGACCTTCAAACATACTATAACAACATGCCAAAAGGAGGGAGAAAGAATCAGAAGCTTGATCATTCAAATGAGGGTTCAAACATGGATTAGGGTTAGATGACTTCACTCACAAGTTAGAGACCAAAATCAATTAACCAAGATTCTAAAAAATCAGGACAAAAATCACCAATAAACTACACTTCATCATGAATCCAGAGCAAAAAGAATCAACCAAAAATTCAAAATAATGATCAATATAGAAAATGGACAAGTTAGCATGCTTCAAAATGAGATAAAATTAATTAATTAAAAGAAAGAATTAATTTCCACGTGTCAAATAAAAATAAATGAAAAATAAAAATATCAAAAATTAGAGAAAACTCAAACAATCATTCATGAATTATTTTAGAATTTTTTGAAACTATTTTTAAAAATTAAAAAACCAAACTGAAAATAAAATGAAAACAAAAAAATAAATAAAAAAGAAGAATGAGCCAGGAGGTGCGAATAGAAATGGATTCCAGTTCAAAATCAATGGGCCTCAAAGCCAGGGGGTGGGAATAGCACTCAAGCCCACTGGATCCTGTGCAGGTTCACAATATTTATGATGGAAATTCAAGTAATTCAGCAAAATACAAGGGCCATTAGATCAGATACACGCCTCAGATTGGTCCACTCATTAAACCCGGTCAACACCTTAATTGGTTGGAGGTGAGGGAGCATGCTATTTATGGTGAGGTGAAAAACACATGGCATTAAATCAGAAAACATAAACATGTGAGAGAGAGGTGGTCTCATTTATGCGCTGGCAAATTGAGAGACGTCCAGATCTTGAATCCTACGGCTAAGAGGTCATCTTCTCCAATTGAACTCTGATCCACATATTTCAAGAATTCAATGACCGGAGCTAGGGCTCCGGCACCGGAAAACACAAACCAAGAACAAATCATAATATAAATAACTCAAACACTCCAGATTAGACAATTAGGGCACGCTGAATCCAAATATGGCATTCAAATTCACAATGGATCACTGAATCAAACAGATCGAAGCAAAACAGATCCAACTATGAAACTTCAAATCATCATATAACACTCAATTCTCAAGCATTTTTCAATCTAAAAGGTGCAGAATACTCAGCATAACAAGCACAACACATTGCATACATCTAAAGGCAAAATCACTTAATAAATTCAACGAGTTAGTGAGCTTAGGTCCTAATCACTGGAAACAAGTTTTGGGGGTCTTCTCCTTACTTGGTATGCTTATTCTTTATTCCATCTTGGAATGTAGTAACAAGTACACATTCCATGGAAAAGGACTTAAGATCACTTGCTTGTGCCAAACACACATAAAAGCTTCTAAAAGCCACAAACAAACAATAAACGTCTCTCCTTCGGGACTTCTTTTCTCATCACCTTCACTCTTAACGTACGAACTTGCTCCTACTTGTCACTTTGAAGACGGTAACTCACTCGTTCCAGACGAGCCTGCAACACCTGAGCATTGACATAAGCAGTTCAAGCTTTTAAAACATAAGCCATTTTCCTCCTTAGTTAGGGGAACTACGGCGACTATGATCCTCATGTCCATATGAGGTACGTAGGCAGTGGGGTAGGGCCCGTTCAAGCACTATTTTATTTTCCTTACATTTTCCCTCTTTCTTTTCTTTTCTTATCCAGATCTAGTTCCTTTTTCTTTTGCAGCAACTTCATTCTTTTACCCCTTTGAAATAGTTTATTTACAAGTGTGGATCCCATCGGGTACGGAGGACGATCTGGGGTGCTAATACCTTCTTAGGTTGTAACCGACTATCGAACCCAGTTGTTTGGTTCGCATGACCTTGTCCTTTCCTTTCTTTCCCTAGTTTGTGCAACATCATCATCCCCGTTCCTTCGGGACAAAAAAGCTTGGTTGGCGACTCTACCTCTTCCGCGTCACTTTCGCGTTTGTACCAGGATGGAAATCCATGGAGCGACAACGAGTGAGGTGTAATTTGATATTTAAGTAATTATCCGGAATTATTTTAATAATGATAATAGAATAATATTATTCAGATTATTATTATTATTATTTAAAGTAAAAGGAGAACCATTAAGGGTAAAGTGGTATTTTTGGATGGATAAGTGAGGTTAAAATCGGAATAACATAATGAGGTCCAAGAGGGTAAAGGAAGAAACATAAAATAAGATTTTTGGGGAGAAATATGGGATCGATCGTATTTTAGAAGAATAAAACTGCTCTGAGGAACGAAGGCATAAAAGCGAGGACTCAGAGGTTTCTCAAAGACCTCGAGAAAAGGGAATTCAGAGTTCGACATCTAAGATATGGGGAATATCACCTTTCATTATAATTGATATAAGGTGTAGATTATTATCGCTCCCCCGAAAAGACACCGGGTCAGATAGGGTGCAGACGCGAACGGTCGGCGAAAAGAGATAATGAAATGAAGATGAATAGAGTCGCCAGCTAGGCATTTTTATCCCGAAGGAAAGGTAATGCTGGATAAACCGGGAGAAAGATGGATAAGACGGTTGCGAACCAGAGAAACTGAGAAAGGGGGTTGGTTACAACCTGGGAAGGTATTAGCACCCAGATTGTCCGTCGTACTCGACGGGATCCACGCTTAAAATATTGTGTTTAAAAGGGTAAGTGTATGTGCTATTTGTGTGCAAAAGCTGAGAGAGAATATACAAGTGTCAGTGCAAAAGGTGAATGCTCAGGGACTAAGGCTTTGGAAAAGAATGCTGAAATAGGGGGAAGACAAAGAGACTTTTGTTCGATAACTGTTAAGTTATGCCTACGTATCCTCGCGTGCAATAAGGAAGTCAGAACACCGTAGTTCGACTCAAAGAGACTGAAAAATAAATTGACTGTGAACTGCTTACTTGTCTATGCTCAAGTGTATGACTCGTCTGGCTCGAGTGCTAACTGTCTTGCATTAGACGGAAGAAGCAAGTTCTCGTTTGTGAATGAGTGTGATGAGAAAAGATTCTCAAAGGAGACGATTATTGTTTGTTTTTGTGTTTTCAGTTTTGTTATTGTTTTTGGTGTTTTTGCATAAGTTAATGAGCTTAAGCCTAAATCAAAGGCTTGTAAACTCATTATATCCTCCCTGATTAGGGATAATGAGCCTACTTAAGTATGAGATAAACATCTCAACTTAATTACCATGATGATGTAGGATTAAGATCATTAACCTACTTGTGATTATTTAGATGTTTTTGGTTTTTTTTGTTTAGTGTTAAGTAATGAGTTTAATCTCTAATCACAGATTGGTGGACTCATTACACCATCCTAATAGAAGGATAATAGATGAGAACACTTAAGCTGAGGAAGATACCTCAACTTAATCCATGGTTAGGGATTAAATTCATTATATATGCAAGCCTTTATTAAGTGGATTTAAATTAAGGGATGAGATTAAGAAGTGGATTTTATGGTTTGTAAGACAACTTGAGGGGGACTTGTCCATTAAACACTAGGGTTAGTCCTTCTTAACCATAAGGAAGAATTAGAATCTTAATGTAAGGCCCAAGTTACAAGATAAAGTCTAAGTGATTATTAGATGATTTGATTAAGAGGTTTAAACAAATTAAAGGTTTAACACTTAGGATTAAATTTATACACTCCATCCTAAGAGAAGGATTCAGGCATAACCCTAATTCCAAAGTCCTAAAACTTTAAGAGTTTAGTCTCTGATTATTGAGATGAGAAGAGAGACTCAAGGAGACTCAAAGGTAAAAGCTAAGGGGGACTAATCACAACCCTAATTATTATCATTCTTGGATATCCTATGGTTTGTGAGGCTTAAGAAAGATCTTCAAGGAAGCCACCAATGGAAGAAGCAGATGAAAGGAGGAAGAAACAGAAGAATAAGTTACTTACTTCCTAAGAAGATAAGTAACTTAAAGGAAGAAAGTGAGAGAGATGGAACATAAGTGAATCAAATTCACTTCAAAGACAAGTTAGAATGCATATGAAAGAGATAAGAAAAAGTGAGAGGTGAAGGCAAATCCACTTCTCAAAGTAACTTACCACCTGAAAATGTTAGCATGAATGCATAACTTGTGAAACATAAAGAAATGAAATGAAATGAGATGAGATGTGATGAAATGACCAAAGCCAGAAGTGTTTATGCAATGTTAATGTCATGTGAGATGATTCAAAGGCATACAAATTTCATATGAATGATCATACAAAGATGAGATGTCATGTAAGCATGCTTTGAAGTTTGAAAGTTCATGAAAGTTAATGAAGTGAAATGAGTGAAAATCATGGCAAATGAATGAAGAAATTATCAAGCATGATTCTAACATGTCCTAAGATGACATATGGATGCAAGAAATGTCATGGCAAGTTCATGTATGGATGCATATGCATGATGAATGCAAATGAACATGTAAAATTAGGGTTATATGGAAGTATGAGATGCACATGAACAAAACAGAAGCATATGACATGATAAAAATTTGAAACCAAGCTCAAACAAAACCAAATCCCATATTAGGTCACACCCCAAAGGGGAAGGTCAGAAGCCTTACCACTCAAAAGTTATGAATTTCCTAAGTTTCTAGGGTTTTTTGGGTGATTCTCAAAGAAAAATGCAAATCAATTCAAAAATTCAAGATAAATTCATGCGATAAATGACCTATAAACTACATGCTATGCACAAAACAATGCAAAACGAATCATCTTCAAACTCTTCTAGGTTAGGCAGAAAACATTTTTTTTAAGTTAGGGTTCAAAAATGTGATTTAAATGACCCTTAATTCAAAGAAAATTCTCAAGTTATGATCAAACCAAAAAAGAAATTTGTGTGAAGAGTTTGAAAATGTTTCTAAATGCAAAGGGATGATTCATGATTTTTTTGGTGATTTTTAGAAACCTAAATGTATTTTTAATTAATTAAAACAATTTAATTAATTAAAAATATTATTTAAATATTTTAAAAATACTTTTTATAGGCAAAAAATAAAATAAAAATCATTTTCTGATTAAGAAAAATATTTGAAACAAAAATGCAAAAGGAAATATGTTTTGAAGTTTTTTTTAACTATTTTAAATAAATTATGTAAAAGAAATACAATAAAATGAATTAAAAAAAGAAATAAAGGGAAAGTAATCTGATCCTAAGGCTGAGATTCAAATCCAAGGGAAGGAGTTTGACTGCGCGTGTGAAACAAGGGTCCAGATCACTCCTGACTAATTAATCTTATTTAAATTAATTAATTACATTTAGGGTTTAATGACCTAATCCTAGCCGTACACGCACTAACCCTAATCTTAATCCTACGGCCCACATTCAAACTGGGGAGATTTGACCTAATTAATATCAGGTGACCGAAGCTAAGCTCCGATCATCTTCTCCGGCCACACCTTCAAGCCATCTCACTCAAAACGCCAACAAAACGCATCAAACTCTCCAGAAATGATCAATGGGCAACAACAAACAAGAATCCAGCAACAAATTTCATTTATTTTGCAACATAATCATGAATCGAACAAAAACATAAAAACAGATAAAATTTCAGAACACGCATACACACTCAATTCTCAACCATTCTTCATCATTCAAAGTTCATTGTGATCAGGAGAGCAAACTCTACCATTTTGTAAATAAAGAAATGATTTCTGGAAAAATGTTTCAAGGTACCTGAGATGAAGCTTTGTCAATGGAACTGTTTGGGCCTTCTTCTTTATGCACACACCCTCCTCTGATCACCCTTGAGCTTTTGAAAGGCTTATATGGAATTTATATGAGCTGTTTTGGAAGTTCCAGTTCTGAAGTTCAAAAATCGTGTTTTGGTTTGAGAGGTTTTCAGGCCATTGTGAAGGGTGGTTTGTGTTCCTTGAGTGATTTTGAGATGAATGGTGAAGAGAGTTTGTAGTTTTTGTGGCTATCTGATGAAATTCGAAGAGGGGAAGTGTTATGGAGGATTTTGTGATTCTGAGTCTATGGATGCTTGCAGGCTTGTGTGATGTATGAAATGAGTTCCTTAGGGTTTGCATAAGAGGTCTTGATTGGTCAGAAAGTTGGTGGTGGCATAGTGTGATTGTTATGATTGTTTTTGCAAAAGGTCAACATTGGTTGTACTATGGGCATGGGTCATGGCAGGAGTGGTTCCAAGGCATGTCTGGCCTCAGCTGGCTTTGTGGAAGGCCTTTGGATCAAAAGATTGCAGCTGGATGGCTTGGATGAAGAGATATCATGCTTTATGCAATTTTCCCTCTTTGACATTTCTTGTGAATCAAGCCATAAAAATGCCAAGTTCTTGGGCCAATTCTGATGTTTAGAAGTCACATAGGCATGTTATGAAGTGTTTGTGTCCATTTGAAGTCATTAGAATGCCTTAACATGCCAATTTGCAAAATCCCTCTTTGACATGAAACTTGAAATTTTAGGATTTTTGCCAACTTTGAAAGGCCATATCTTGAGTTCTAGGATGAATCAAGACATGTTCTTATACTTTTTGAAAAGGGAAAGACCTAATCTACAACTTTCATGACCAATAATTTTTCATTTGAAGCATTTTTGGTTGAGAAAGAGGAGGTTGAAAAACTTTCCCAAAATGGAAAGTTTCCATTACAAGTCATTTCCATTTTTGGCAAGTTTACAAATGGCTCAAAATTCTTCAATCTTGTGAACTTACAACCACTTCTAAGATCAAATAAAGATCATAGAACTTCAATTTGATGAAAATACCCCTTTGGTTCCATTGTTGGGGGGCCTCAGATGCCCTGATTTTGACTAAACTTGCTCTAGAAGTTACCCAGTGAACAGATGACTTCCACAATGAATTTCTTCATCAAACTTGGTACATATGATCCTTATAACATCTTAAGAATATTAGAAACAAGAATGGCCCAAAAATTTAGAATTAACGCCTCTGAAACCAAAACCCTAATTTTGGTCATCTGTGTAGTGAAAACCCTAGCTCTGCTTCCATGCCTTGCCAGTTCTTGTGATTTCTTGACTTCCATGAACTTTGAGGGATATAATATGATGATAGAAAACACATGGACCCTCTTGGAAAGCTTTAAGACCTTTGGGATGGCTCAGATGGAATCTTGGATTGCTCAGATCACAAACCCTAGATGCAGATGAACTTAAACTTATGCAGTGGGACAAATATGCAATATGATGTGGTATGCTTATGCTTATGCAAAAATGAAAGATCACAAGCCATGGTGTGAAATGAGTGAGGGAAAATTTGGGGTGTTTACAGCTGCCCCTATTCAACCATGAGTTAGCTGTGTAGGGTGTAAGTGCCTGGCTTAACAGACAAACAAGATGACTTGTGGTTGAATACCAAAGAGAGTCCAAGATTTGCACTCGCTGGATAGAAGAAGAAAAGGGATATAAATTGTAAAAGACATTATAGTATGATTATGAAGTGAAGGCGATGGAGGACGACCAACGAGCAGCGGACGAGTGCTGGGAATAAAGTGGTAAGCTAAGCAATGACGGGGACGGCCGACAAGCTGGGGAAATAAAGAGACCACGAAGGGGAAGGCCATCGGGTATGGAAGAAAGATTTTCTGGGGATTAAAGTAAAGGCAATGATGGGGGCGGCCATCAGGTTTGCAAAGCAAAGTAAACAACGATGGGGACGACTAGCGGTTTTAAAGAATAAATGAAATAATGATATGGGACGGTCATCAAAGGTTAAGGAAGATCACCTAGCAGGGGACGGCTGCTCTTTATCACGACATAGGACGAATGTCGGATAGAAAAGGTCGACGATAGGGACGGCCATCGGATAAGCATGATGAAGGACGATCATCAAGAGGTGAAGGACGATCACCTAGCAGGGTACGGCTGCTCTCGGGGTTTATCACGACATAGGACGAATGTCGGATAACAAGATCAATGATGGGGACGGCCATCAGATAAAATGATGAAGGACGATCATCAAGAGGTGAAGGACGATCACCTAGTAGGGGACGACTGCTCTTTATCACGACATAGGACGGATGTCGGATAGAAAAGGGTTCCACAAACAGGGACTCCGCTGGGGAAAAGGATGAGGGACAGTCATCCAAAGGTGAAGGACGATCACCTGGAAGGGGACGGCTGCCGAAAGTATCACGACATAGGACGAATGTCGGATAGAAGAGAGGTTGTTTTGTTGGTGACTTGCTGAGGATTGGTAAACACGGACGAGTGCTTAAGCTTAAAAATAAAAGGTATAAGTGTTTGACGCTGTGTATAGACTAAAGATGCGGACGAGCATCCTTAGGACCATGATACGGACGAGTATCGGTAGAAACAAATGCTGACGCGTGTTCAGAGATGATGATACGGACGAGTACCAACTGGTTAACAAAGAACACAGACGAGTGTCGAATCTGTTGAGGAGTGATACAAACATGATACGGACGAGTATCAAAGACTTCTGTATAAGTATGAGTGTAGATTGGTTTATTGGTGAAGTATGAGCAAGACACGGACGAGTGTTCAACTTGCTAGGAAACGTATGACACAGACGAGTGTCAAAATAGAATATGTATAAGTTATGAACAAATATTTGCATGTGAGAGTGTAAAAGGTGTTCTGGCGACCTGTGGGGATAGGATGACACGAACGGGTGTCAAAAGGAGTGTGTTATAAATAAGTACTTTGTTTGCACCAAGTGATTTGACAACCATGTTGGGGAAAGGTGACACGGACGAGTTGTCAAAAGAGTATGTATAGATATCTGTATTTGAGAATGCAAAGGGGATGCGTCGGCTTATATCTGCGGGGAATAATGCGACACGGTCGAGTGTTGAAAAGGGTATATATGAACAGGCATTTGTGTTGGAGAGTGCAAAGGGGACGCTTTGGCTTTTCATTTGCAGGGGATGTGAGTATTATATACATTGATGATAAAATATTGATGGTAATTTGCAGGTGACTGGCTCGAACCTGGCTTATGATCATGCAAATGTTTGATTTTTGCCGTAATGCTCCGTATTAGACGCAATGCTACGCTTATTTTGGTGATTTATGATGCGAATGCTAATATTATGCAAAAGAGAAACCGATCCGGGATTCGGATCCCGCTGAAGAAAAGATCTCTGGCTGATCTGCTTGGAGGGATATCCCAGCTGGGGAAGAGATCATTGGTAGATCTGTCAGGAGGTGTAACTCTGCTTGGGAAAATAGATCATTGATAGATCTATCTCGTAAGGAGAACTCAGCTGGGGAGAAGGAAACTTTCGTCACTTTGTTGTGTAAGAGTTTTAGGCATTGCTCTTCTGGGGAGAGGCTGGAAACTTCTGTGGGGAGATAATTCTTTTATCCTTGCTGAGGATGAGAGATCTGGTACCCTGGTGGGGATCTTGACTGTGGAAGCTCCTGTTGAGTAGACTTGTGCTGGGGATGAGGAAGCTTTGGCAACTCTGCTGGGGAAAAACATTTTAGAAATTGCTCTTCAAAGAATTAGCCTGCTAGGGATGCGATGCTTGGCATGCCCCATGTTGCGCATTGAGTACCTGCAACCTGTTAAGACAAAAGAAACGCACAAGTATCCCGAGGTATCCCTTACCAGATTCCGTCATAGGAGTTAGATATTCCTAAAAGTAAATATATTTCCTGCAAGCATTTAATAAAAATAGCTCATTTGCTTTATGCAAGTGTTGTATCATGAATATTGGACATTTTGCAAACGAAATAGAAATGTACAAAACAAGGTGTGACTGAAAACTCTGATTTTATTAATCTGGGTGCCCTAAATTGGCAAATACAGTCAAAGAAACAAATCCCCTGGAATGAGGAGATTGCTATAAACTGAGAAAATAAAAGTGTTGTAATGTTGACGATGCTTCGGTGAGATCCCTTTTGCTATGACCTATATGACCTTGACGTTCTTCTCATCTTGCTTTCTGAAAAAGGTTGATTATGACCGATGCTTTATCCTTTCGAAGCTTGTCGTGTTGTGAGTGACATAGACGAATTCAAAATGCATTTGTTCGCTTATTCCCTGATTTTGCGTGGATCGCCCTTTCGGGTTTTTAATCCACCGGGATACCCATTTTTGCCTGAGCTGTCCAATGCGGCTTTTCAACTCATCGGGTGTACACACATTTTTTTTCCCCTTATTTTGCCCGAGTCTTTTATTCTGTTTTTGACTCACCGAGATGCCCTATTTTTGCCTGGACTTACATTCTGTTTTTATGTCCAGCGGGTCATTTTACGCGAAGTATTTTTTAACTGCATCTGAATTCACAGGGGATAAGAAATCTTCGCCATCCATAGTAGTGAGCATCAGTGCTCCACCGGAGAAAACATTCTTTACTATGAATGGACCATCGTAATTTGGAGTCCACTTGCCCCTGTGGTCTGTATGAGGAGGCAAAAGTCTTTTCAGCACAAGATCTCCTACTTGGTGTTCCTGAAGCTTGACTTTCTGATCGAAGGATTTCTTCATCCTTTTCTGATATAGCTGCCCATGACAAATTGCAGCTAATCTCTTTTCTTCGATCAGATTCAGTTGATTGTACCGAGACCGGACCCATTCTGCTTCATTCAACTTCAACAGGTAGGACTGCCTCCATACCATACACAAGCTGATAAGGCGTTGCCCCAGTAGACGTTCTGATTGAAGTTCGGTACCCATGAAAAGCAAATGGTAGCATTTCATGCTAGTCTTTATAAGTAACCACCATCTTTTGCACAATCTTCTTGATTTTTTTATAGCTACCTCAACAACGCCATTCATATTTGGCCTGTAAGGAGAGGAGTTGTGATGTTGGATTTTGAAATCCCGACATAGTTCTGCCATCATTTTGTTGTTCAAATTGGAACCATTATCCGTAATGATTCGCTCGGGAACTCCATATCGACAGATGATGTCTCTTTTAAGGAATCTAGCTACCACTTGCCGGGTGACGTTTGCATATGAAGCTGCTTCAACCCACTTGGTGAAGTAATCAATGGCTACCAGGATGAATCTATGGCCATTTGAAGCAGTTCGTTCGATATTTCCAATCATGTCAATGCCCCACATGGCGAAGGGCCAAGGTGAAGACATCGCGTTTAAAGGATTCAGATGCACATGCACTTTGTCTGTATAGATCTGGCATTTGTGGCACTTTCTGGCATAGGCACAACAGTCTGCATCCATTGTGATCCAGTAGTAACCTGATCGTAATAATTTCTTAGCCATTGCATGCCCTCCAGCATGGGTACCGAAAGATCCTTCATGCACCTCGTGCATCAGCAAGTCTGCTTCTTTCTTATCAACACATCTGAGTAGCACCATGTCAAAGTTTCGCTTGTATAATGAACCATCAGCATTAAGGAAGAAACTACCAGCCAGCCTTCTTAATGTCTTCTTATCATTGGATGATGCCCCAGGTGGGTATGTTTGATCCTCCAAGAAGCATTTGATGTCATGAAACCAAGGCTTGTCATCTTTAGCAATGTCCACAGAGAAAACGTATGCTAGTCGGTTTAGTTTGGATACCGAAATCCGAGGCACATAATTGGCAGTTTGAACCTTGACCATGGAGGAAATTGTAGCTAGAGCATTTGCGAACTGATTTTTGTCTCGAGGGATGTACTCCAGTTTGACTGTTGTGAAGAAAGTCAATAATCTCCTCGTGTAGTCACGGTTTGGGATCAGATGCTCTTGGTGAGTGTACCATTTGACGTTGGTCTGATTGATTACCAAAGCTGAATCCCCGAATACAATCAATGTCTTGATCCTGAGGTCAATGGCTTCCTCAAGACCCATGATACAGGCTTCGTATTCTACTTCGTTGTTAGTGCAGGCAAAGGTGAGTTTTGTCGAGAAAGGCACGTGAACTCCTTTAGGTGTAATGAGCACTGCACGCACTCCACGACCATTCATATTGACAACCCCATCAAACATCATAGTCCATTCTTCTTCTGGATCAGGCCCTTCAGTGTGAACAGGCTCTTTATGATCTTTTGCTTTTAAGTACATGATGTCTTCATCAGGGAAGTCAAATCTCATTGGTTGGTAATCATCAATGGGTTGCTCAGCTAAATAGTCAGACAGTACACTGCCCTTGATGGCCTTTTGAGATGTGTACTGAATGTCATACTCTGTCAGAATCATTTGCCATCTTGCAACCCTTCCGGTAAGTGCTGGCTTCTCAAATATGTACTTGACGGGGTCCATTTTTGAGATCAACAAGGTAGTGTGAGTCAACATATACTGCCTCAGTCGGCGAGCAGCCCACACTAAAGCACAACAAGTTTTCTCGAGCAGTGAATAATGTTGTTCATAGTCGGTAAACTTTTTGCTTAGGTATTATATCGCATACTCTTTTCGACCAGACTCGTCATGCTGGCCCAACACACACCCCATTGATCCTTCTAATACTGTCAGGTACATTATTAGAGGTCTTCCTTCAACTGGAGGCATAAGAATTGGAGGTTCTTGCAAGTACTCCTTGATCTTGTCAAAAACCTTCTGACAATCTTCATTCCACCTGACCGTTTGTTCCTTTCTTAACAATTTGAACAGGGCTTCACATGTTGCAGTAAGATGAGATATGAACCTTGATATGTAATTCAATCTACCTAAGAACCCCCGAACTTCCTTTTCAGTCCTAGGTGTAGGCATCTCTTGAATGGCTTTGACTTTGTCAGGATCAACTTCAATTCCCTTTTCACTTACAATAAATCCCAGCAGTTTACCGGATCGTACCCCAAATGTGCATTTGTTGGGGTTTAGCTTCAGCTGATACTTTCTCAGACGCTTGAACAACTTCAGCAGATTTACCAGATGATCTTCTTCAGTAAGGGACTTGGCAATCATGTCATCCACGTAGCATTCAATTTCTTTGTGGATCATATCGTGGAATAACGTTACCATAGCCCGTTGATAAGTCGCACCGGCATTCATCAGTCCAAAAGGCATTACCTTGTAACAAAATGTGCCCCAAGGTGTGATGAAGGTTGTCTTCTCCATGTCTTTGGGTGACATCCTGATCTGATTATAACCAGAAAATCCATCCATAAAGGAAAATACCGAGAACTGAGCTGTGTTGTCGACCAATACATCAATGTGAGGTAATGGGAAATCATCCTTCGGGCTGGCTCTGTTCAGGTCCCGGTAATCCACACACATACGTACTTTGCCATCCTTCTTAGGCACAGGTACAATAATAGCGACCCACGACGGATAACTAGTTACAGCAAGGAAACTGGCGTCCCACTGCTTTTGTACCTCTTCCTTAATCTTCATGGCCATATTTGGACGAGTACGGCGTAACTTTTGCTTCACTGGAGGACAATCTTCTTTCAAGGGAAGCTTGTGCATAATAATATCTGTATCTAGACCTGTCATGTCTTGATAGTACCAAGCAAAGATGTCGACGTATTCTCGAAGCATGTCAATGAATTGTTCTTTTACTGAAGCTTGCAGACTGGCCCCAATTTTTACTTCTTTCAAATCCTCTTCGGTACCAAGATTAACTGTTTCAACTTCCTCCTGATGAGGAGTAATCACTTTCTCTTCTTGCCTGAACAACCTGGCTAACTCTTCGGGTAACTCACAGTCTTCTTCAACCCCTTCATCAGCTTGATTAATTGGATTGTTGAAGTCATACAAGGTCATAACAATGCTGTTGTCGGTGCAATCTGAAGGATAATCTCTGCAAGGGTTGAGATTTGTTCGTTTTAGTGATCAATTTTAATCTTGTTTAGAAAAAGTGAAAATGAAGTTATTTATTTTGAAAACATTTCCATTTTATTGTTTTGTACAAAATTGAAAAATGAAAAGACAGTGAGCGAAAAAAGAGACTTGTTTGCAAAAGATGTCCGATATTCATTGATAATCCATTTGCACAAAATTACAATATGGCCCTATTACAAAATGAGTCCTGACACCTTGTGCAAGATGCAGGACTTGATGCATGCTGAAAAAAGTAGGAAATAATAATTACACTGCAGGAGTAACCCTTATAATTTCCTGGGAAGACTAGTTAAGGACTTGATGACCCGGGATCCTTGGACGTAACCAGCTCTCCAGGTTGAGGTCGCTTTCCGCCTCGTCTTCCAAGTTATTAACAACATCTGGGGTGAGCATCCCCCACTGATGAACTTGGGCTCCTTGGTAGCCTCTGATTAATCTTGTCGGAATGGTTTGTAACCCAAACCGAATTTGTCCTCCTTCTTCTCCACCGGTAGCAGCTTGCCCCAACCTTGGGCATTTCCATCTTCAACAACCTTCCGGGCTTGCTGATAGGAGACAATTGAAGTACCCATCCTGTCCTCCTGGGATGTAGCAAATACTTCAGTCGTCGCCTCATTGATGTTAAGTGCTTTGAACCCCTGGCTCATAGTTTCATGGATTTCACAATCCATCTCAATGTATTTGTATGTAGCCAAGTGGCTAACAAAGATGTCCTCTTCACCACAGATGGTGATAATCTGTCCTTCCCACTCATATTTCAATTTATGGTGAAAGGTCGATGTAACTGTGCCAGCGGCGTGAATCCATGGTCGACCCAACAAACAGCTGTAGGCCGGCTGAATGTCCATCACGTAGAAAGTAGTCTGAAAGACCTGCGAACCGATTATCATAGGCAGCTCCACCTCTCCAAGAACAGACCTCTTAGAGCCATCAAAAGCTCTGACCACCAGATTTCTTGGTCGGAGAGCTATACCATCATATTCGAGCTTTACAAGAGCTTTCTTTGGCAAGACATTGAGTGAGGACCCAGTGTCAACAAGAACATGAGAGAGTACAACCCCTTTACACTCCAAAGTGATGTGTAAAGCTTTGTTGTGGTGACGTCCTTCCGTTTTCAAGTCAGCATTGGTGAAACCTAGCCCATGGCTAGTATTAACATTAGACACCACTGTCTCAAGCTGATTCACTGTGATCTCCTCTGGCACGTAGGCAGCGTGCAAGACTTTAAGTAGTGCATCCCGATGAGCTTCGGAACACAACAGCAGGGATAAGATGGAGATCTTGGAAGGATTCTGGTGGAGCTGATCCACAACCTTGTAGTTACTTCTTTTCATAATCCTCATAAATTCATCCACGTCCTGATCAAAGGATGATTTATGAGTTTCTTTTGATGCAGATTCTTCAGGTGCCACACTTTTTCCTTTGGCTTTGGCAACAGCCTCTGCCTCAGTATTGGTCTTTGGAGCTTGTGACGCGAAGAGGCGTCCGCTTCAGGTGAAGCCTCCGCCTCCCCTAACATTATCCACTTGTGAGGTAGGAACTGAAGAATTAAGAAGGACTTTTTCTCTGTTTCAATAAAGGTCTGAACCATAGTGCCATGGTACAACATTGTCTTTGTCATATGGAAAGGGCCCCGACACCGTGATGGTGACTGGGCTAACTGCAATAGAGGTTGGAACCGTTATTGTCTGTGGATCATAGAAAATGGTGACAGGACTTCTGGTGGATGTTGGTGGTGATTGATTGAAGCTTGGTTGTTGCTGAAACTGTTGCTGAGATTGTTGTTGAAAGTTGCTGGAGTTTGGGACCGTTGTAGGGTCATAATAGATGGTAACTGTGGAGACGTCGTTGTTGGTGGTTGCTGTAGTTGTAGAAGCTGATGAGATGGAACTATTGTTTGTTGAAGTGATGGAAGAGGTGGTTGCTGATTTTGTAGACGAGTCTATAGGAACAATTGTCTTTGCAGTTGTAGGAGGATCATTTGTTGTTAAAAAAGGAGTTGCTGGTGTTGTAGAAGTTGTTGTGGTTATTTGCAGAATGCCTTCTTTTATCAAGCCATTGATGCCATTCCTCAAGCTCGCACACCCATTCACGGAAACCTTGCAAGATTCACAATAGGCCTCACAACCTGGAAACACTTGGCATCTTAAGAGCTGAGCTTTAACCTCTTCCAGAGGTGTCTGAATACTTGCAATATCTTCAATCAAACTCATGGGTGAGTCCTCCTCTATTGCATTTATCCTTGGCCCACCATGGCTGGGCATAGGATTCTTCGTGACATTAGGAGGTGGTGCAAAATTCAGGGCCTTTGAATCTACCAGATCCTGGACCTTCATATGCAGAGCCCTACACTTTTCTGTGGAGTGACCAAGTGCATTAGAATGAAAATCACACCTGGCGTTGACGTCGTAATTTCTCGGAAGTTTCTGAGGATCTAGAGGAGCCAATGTCCTTAACTCGACAAGATTGAGCTTTAGGAGTTGTGGCAGCAATGTGGCATATGGCATCGGAATAGGGTCAATCACCCTGTTGGTCTGAGATGGCCGCTGCTGAAAAGGGCGTTGTTGTTGGCTGTTGTTATTGTTGTTGTAGGATCTCTGTTGAGGAAACTGTGGCTATTGAGGAAAATGTTGTGGTTGTTGAGTATATTGAGGAGGTGGAGTAGGAATAGTGATGGCAGCAACTGATCTTGGCAGATATTGGGGTCTACCTCTTCCCATATGAACAAAATTTGTTTCACCAGATCTACGGGGCCCTACAAATGGCTTCCTTGCACTGCTTGAACTGGCGTCGTTGTCAGAAATCTTTCCCATCTTTAGTAAGCTCTCAATTCTTTCCCAAGCTATAACCACGTCTGCAAAGCTGGTAGAAGAAAATGCAGCCAACCTGTCAATATAAGCACCCTTGAGAGTGTTCATGAACATATCTGCCATCTCCCTTTCTGACATCAGGGGCTGAACGACACCAGCTAGTTGCCTCCACCTTTGGGCATACTCCCTAAAGCTTTCACGGGAAGATTGTGACATTCCCATTAGAAGGGTTCTGTTTGGAGCCATGTCCAGATTATACTGATATTGACGAATGAAAGCTTCAGCCAAGTCTTTCCAATTTCTCACTGTGGCCCTGGTCAAATGGGAATACCACTCCCGGGATGCCCCTGTCAAGATATCCTCGAAGTAAAACATCCACAGTTTCTCATCCATGGTGTAGGCTTTCAATCTCCCCATGAAAGACTGAAGATGGGTACGTGGGCAGGATGTGCCATTATATCTTTCAAAACAAGGAGGCTTAAACTTGTGAGGGATTCTAACCCCTTCCACCAATCTCATGTCCATGACATCAAAACCCAGAGAGTTTTGGGATTCAAGAGACCTTAGCTTCTCTGCAATTTCATCCAACCGACGATCGTAAACTTTGTCTCCAGCCCCAACCATAGTAAACTGTTCTTCTTGAGGGTCTTCCTGCAAAGCCCTTCCTCCAGTGTTACCTTGGGTGTTTCTTATAGCATTGATGTCTGGGTTCAGGTGAGGTCCAAACTCTGGTGGATCAGTACGAGGCTGTACGTGATCGTTGTTACTGGTACCCCCTGTACCTGGATGGTTTTCCTCGGGAGTTTTCCGCTCGACTAACTCTCTCAGCCTCTACTGGCTCTGAGCCAAACCAGTCATCACTACCATAAATTGATTCATTTGGGCCCTTATCTCTGTCCTCTCATTGGCCATCTAGGCTCTCACTTCAGTTAAGTCTTGTTGAACCTGATCCATTTGTAATCCTGGAAGGTTGTTTCTTGTCGGATACCGGTGCACTCTATTGACAGGGAACACTCTTCTACGAGCAATGTTTCCTGAAACCACAACAAAGTGAGAAACAACAACAAAATAAAAATCTACAAAACAAAGAGAAATGTTAGTATGCAATGCAGGATGCCTATTTGTCTTCCAAGGGTATCCGGTTTGGTTTTTTTTTGGTTTTGACCTTTCCAGACCTTGAGGAAATGCTGATGTTGAAGAGAGATTAAGCCCACAAAATAATACAAACCATATATTACAAAAATGTGAAAAATACATAGTTTGATTACAATAGAGTTCCCATGGTGGGTCAAAATTCGAAAACAAAATCAAAAGTACAGACAAAAGGAAATACAAATACAAGGAAATCAAACATCCAGCCCAAAGTCATCCTCTCTGACTTCTTTCAGGAGAGCCTCAGTCACTGGACCTACTGGGTTCTCTGTAATGGTCCTGATAAGAAGGTTCCTGGTGGCAATGGCACTGGTTAACTTCTTATGCTTATCCTGATCCTTTGACCTCTTTAACCCCGCCCGGAGTTTCAACTCAGAGACCTTCTTCTGTGCTGCTAACAAAGTTGTCTGATTTTTCTTTTCACTAGCCTCCAACTGCTCTATCCTAGCATGAGTTCTCTGATCTTCTTGTGCACGACCCTCAGTGATCCTGATCCACCTAGTCTGGCTCTCCTCTAAGTACTATTCAACTCTGGCCTTCCGAGTCTTAGCTTCCTTGCAAGCATTCTTTAGCACTAGCTCCCCTGCTCTAGCCTTTCTGATGTAGTCATCCGTCTTCTCAATCTTATTCAAGTGCTCAATTCAGAGCTTTTCTAACCTCTCATTATCTAGACGGCTATCATTCCTCTCCCAGAGGGTCTTCTTCAAGGCTTCAGAGAGTTGAGTATTCCTTTCTTTCAGCTTCTGTAACTCTTCTAGACTGACAGTAGCTGCAAGCTCTACTGCTGATGGCCCAAATGTATCCTCTAAGGTGAATGGCATCCGGGTGATCTGTGTCCTGGTACGAGACCAATCAAGATACTATGTTGAAGCTATGTTATTGCACTTGCCAAGGATATTTGTTCCCTTAGTCTGAATATTGTCCCAAGCCCAGGATGCCTGTCTGACAATGGCAAGGTTGTGTTGGATGTCACAATAGAGGGTCTCTGTCAAATCTTGCCCTCTTGGGGGATGTACCAAAGCATACCCTAATTGCCTTTTGAAAAACAAAGGGTTATAGTTGATGCAACCTTTTACTCCAATCAAGGGTACATTGGGATACTGCCCACAACTAGTAATGATATCTTTGCCCTTGGTGCTCTGAGTGCACCATCTGATGTCTTCTGATGTAAGGGTAATCAATCTCTTAGTCCAGTTCCTTGGCTGATGAGGATTCAGGAAAGTGTCTGACTTTGGCAAGTGCCTTAACAACCAACAGTAGAAGAGGGGTGCACAACATCTGACCAATCTTCCCCTTTGCTTCTCATTCCTTTGATGCACTGAATAGTAGAAGTCTCCAAGCAAGGTAGGAACTGGGTTCCTCAATAAGAATAGGTGAATAGCATTCTTGCTTACAAACTTTGGCTCGTCTGCAAACAAGATAACTCCATATATGCTGAGGGCTAGAAGTGCACAAACAGTATCCCACTTCCCTGCTGCAGCATGCAGGGTGGCCTGGGAGATCAAGAAATCCAAGTGAAGGCCTGGAATTCCAACCTTAGTGGTCATGCTCTGATCAATTAGGGTAGGCTCCAAGTGCAGGGCCTTAGTTATATCTTCATTCTTGGGAGCAACCATCTCAGGGTTGAAAGGAATCCCTCTCCGGATGGGGACACCTAACAACATGGAAAATGCTTCTAGCAAAGGTCCCAACTGAAAATCAGGGAATGTGAAACATCTGAGAGAAGGATCATAAAACTGCAAGCAAGTGTGGATCATGCTTCTCTGGGATGCATACAGGTCCATGATCATGTCCATAATGCCTCCATAATGTTCCCTGAATAAAGGGACATGATCAGGAGTGATGAGAGTCTGGATCTGTCTGATGCCTGTCAGAGTGGGCTCAAAGAAGTGGTATGTGATGTTGCTCTTTCTGGAAGTGTCCATGCTGATAATGGATGTTGGTGAAGAAGACTGAGGAGAAACACCAGTGAGGGTAACTGCTGATGAAGGTCACTGAAGAAGAGTCTCTGATGAAGACAAACTGGAGGAATCTGAGCAACAGAACAGGTCAAAACCAAACCAAATATAAGATGTGGATACCCTGTAAAACAAATAGACAAATGTTAAATGATGCAAAATGATGTATGCGGAATGATATGCAAAGGGTTTGTGATCAAGTGATGGATCTGTTATCTGCCTTGATAGGGTCCACGTGTGTTCATAAGTCCGGATGAAGGCTTAGAAAACCAGTAACCAGGTGGGGGACTCAAATAAAGAGCCACAAGTCCAGGGTTTCACAAGAACTGTCCAAAATATTACAACCTTAACAAAACTAGTAAAAAGGTATGATGAGGCCAAGGGTTCCTGCATACCTGTAAACATCCCAACCCCCTCACATGTATTGTTCTAGAACAAGGATCCTCAGACTTGGATCAGTTATGAGAAGTGTAAACACTTCTAACCCGGAGGTACAGTGTTTACAATAACCATAAAAGATCCTCCTCTAATTAACCTCAGATGTTTAAGGTCATAAAAGGTCATCCAGACTTAGCAGGCTTCCCAGATAGCCCTAGTACTACAGGAAATCCGTAGCACAGAGTTCTCAAGAAGAAACCCATGTCTGAACCGTGTTTCATATTCCCGCACCAGACCGAAATGGAATGGGAAATAATATGAAGCCACTCTATCCTATGTGTCACTCAAGTCCCTGGTATGGAACCTTAATCACTCAACAATCCCACCCACCAAAGCAGACAGGAGATCCAACACCAATGATAGGATAATAACAGTATGAAATGCATAAAACTGTAAATGAAAGCAATAAATAAAGTTAAACAGAAAGCAATAAATAAAGCAATAAGCAAAAAGAACAAGTAGCACATAACACCCCCGTAAACACAAATCAAATAAGCGCTAGGAGGAACCCACAAAAAGAACCAGAAGCCCTGGATGCAATATAAGGTTCCCCAGCAGAGTCGCCAAGCTGTCGCTCCCCCGAAAAGACACCGGGTCAGATAGGGTGCAGACGCGAACGGTCGGCGAAAAGAGATAATGAAATGAAGATGAATAGAGTCTCCAGCTAGGCACTTTTATCCCGAAGGAAAGGTAATGCTGCATAAACCTGGAGAAAGATGGATAAGACGGTTGCGAACCAGAGAAACTGAGAAAGGGGGTTGGTCACAACCTGGAAAGGTATTAGCACCCAAATTGTCCGTCGTACTCGACGGGATCCACGCTTAAAATATTGTGTTTAAAAGGGTAAGTGTATGTGCTATCTGTGTGCAAAAGCTAGAAAAGAAATATACAAGTGTCAGTGCAAAAAGGTAAATTGCTCAGGAACTGAGGCTTAAAAAAGAATGCTGACAGAGGGGGATGACATAGAGACTTTTATTCGATAACTGTTAAGTTATGCCTACGTATTCTCGCGTGCAATGAGGAAGTCAGAACACCGTAGTTCGACTCAAAGAGACTGAAAGATAAATTGACTGTGAACTGCTTACTTGTCTATGCTCAAGTGTATGACTCGTCTGGCTCAAGTGCTAACTGTCTTGCATTAGACGGAAGAAGCAAGTTCTCGTTTGTGAATGAGTGTGATGAGAAAAGAATCCCGAAGGAGACGATTATTGTTTGTTTTTGTGATTTCAGTTTTGTTATTGATTTTGGTGTTTTTGCATAAGTTAATGAGCTTAAGCCTAAATCAAAGGCTTGTAAACTCATTATATCCTCCCTGATTAGGGATAATGAGCCTACTTAAGTATGAGATAAACATCTCAACTTAATTACCATGATGATGTAGGATTAAGATCATTAACCTACTTGTGATTATTTAGATGTTTTTGGTTTTTTATATTTAGTGTTAAGTAATAAGTTTAATCTCTAATCACAGATTGGTGGACTCATTACACCATCCTGATAGAAGGATAATATATGAGAACATTTGGTTTAGGAAGATACCTCAACTTAATCCATGGTTAGGGATTAAATTCATTATATAACAAAGCCTTTATTAAGTGGATTTAAATTAAGGAATGAGATTAAGAAGTGGATTTTATGGTTTGTAAGACAACTTGAGGGGGACTTGTCCATTAAACACTAGGGTTAGTCCTTCTTAACCATAAGGAAGAATTAAAACCTTAATGTAAGGCCCAAGTTACAAGATAAAGTCTTACTGATTATTAGATGATTTGATTAAAAGGTTTAAACAAATTAAAGGTTTAACACTTAGTATTAAAGTTATACACTCCATCCTAAGAGAAGGATGCAGGCATAACCCTAATTCCAAAGTCCTAAAACTTTAAGAGTTTAGTCTCTGATTATTGAGATGAGAAGAGAGACTCAAGGAGACTCAAAGGTAAAAGTTAAGGGGGACTAATCACAACCCTAATTATTATCATTCTTGGATATCCTATGGTTTATGAGTTTTAAGAAAGATCTTCAAGGAAGCCACCAATGGAAGAAGCAGATGAAAGAAGGAAGAAACAAAAGAATAAGTTACTTACTTCCTAAGAAGATAAGTAACTTAAAGGAAGAAAGTGAGAGAGATGGAACATAAGTGAATCAAATTCACTTAAAAGAAAAGTTAGAATGCATATGAAAGAGATAAGAAGAAGTGAGAGGTGAAGGCAAATCCACTTCTCAAAGTAACTTACCACCTGAAAATGTTAGCATGAATGCATAAGGTGTGAAACATAAAGAAATGAAATGAAATGAGATGAGATGAGATGAAATGACCAAAGTCAGAAGTGTTTATGCAATGTTAATGTCATGTGAGATGATGCAAAGGCATACAAAGTGCATATGAATGATCATACAAAGATGAGATGTCATGTAAGCATGCTTTGAAGTTTGAAAGTTCATGAAAGTTAATAAAGTGAAATAAGTGAAAATCATGGAAAATGAATGAAGAAATGATAAACAATGATTCTAACATGTCCTAAGATGTCTAAGATGACATATGGATGCAAGAAATGTCATGGCAAGTTCATGTATGGATGCATATGCAAAATGAATGCAAATGAACATGTGAATTTAGGGTTATATGGAAGTATGAGACGCACATAAACAAAACATAAGCATATAACATGATAAAAATTTGAAACCAAGCTCAAACCAAACCTAATCCCATATTAGGTCACACCCCAAAGAGGAAGGTCAAAAGCCTTACCACTCAAAAGTTATGAATTTCCTAAGTTTCTAGGGTTTTTTGGGTGATTCTCAAAGAAAAATGCAAATCAATTCAAAAATTCAAGATAAATTCATGAGATAAATGACCTATAAACTACATGCTATGCACAAAACAATGCAAAAAGAATCATCTTCAAACTCTTCTAGGTTAGGCAGAAAAGATTTTTTTAAGTTAGGGTTCAAAAATGGGATTTAAATGACCCTTAATTCAAAGAAAATTCTCAAGTTTATCAAACCAAAAAATAAATTTGTGTGAGGAGTTATAAAATGTTTCTAAATGCAAAGGGATGATTCATGATTTTTTTGGTGATTTTTTTGGATGATTCATCATTTAAATATTTTAAAAATACTTTTTATATGCAAAAAATAAAATAAAAATCATTTTCTAATTAAGAAAAATATTTGAAACAAAAATGCAAAAGGAAATAATTTTTGAAGTTTTTTTAACTATTTTAAATAAATTATGTAAAAGAAATACAATAAAATAAATTAAAAAAAGAAATAAAGGGAAAGTAATCTGATCCTAAGGCTGAGATTCAAATCCAAGGGAAGGAGTTTGATTGTGCGCGTGAAACAAGGGTCCAGATCACTTCTGGCTAATTAATCTGATTTAAATTAATTAATTACATTTAGGGTTTAATGACCTAATCCTAGCCGTACACGCACTAACCCTAATCTTAATCCTACTGCTCACATTCAAACTGGGAAGATTAGCCCTAATTAATCTCAGGTGACCGGAGCTAAGCTCCGGTCATCTTCTCCGGCCACACCTTCAAGCCATCTCACTCAAAACGCCACCAAAACGCATTAAACTCTCCAGAAATGATCAATGGGCAACAACAAACAAGAATCTAGCAACAAATTTCATTTATTTTGCAACATAATCATGAATCGAACAAAAACATAAAAATGGATAAAATTTCAGAACACGCATACACATTCAATTCTCAACCATTCTTCATCATTCAAAGTTCATTGTGATCAGGAGAGCAAACTCTACCATTTTGTAACTAAAGAAATGATTTCTGGAAAAATGTTTCAAGAAGGTACGTGAGATGAAGCTTTGTCAATGGAACTGTTTGGGCCTTCTTCTTGATGCACACACCCTCCTCTGATCACCCTTGAGCTTTTGAAAGGCTTAGATGGAGTTTATATGAGCTGTTTTTGAAGTTCCAGTTCTGAAGTTCAAAAATCGTGTTTTGGTTTGAGAGGTTTTCAGGCCATTGTGAAGGGTGGTTTGTGTTCCTTGAGTGATTTTGAGATGAATGGTGAAGAGAGTTTGAATTTTTTGTGGCTATCTGATGAAATTCGAATATGGTAAGTGTTATGGAGGATTTTGTGATTCTGAGTCTATGGATGCTTGCAGGCTTGTGTGATGTATGAAATGAGTTCCTTAGGATTTGCATAAGAGATCTTGATTGGTCAGAAAGTTGGTGGTGGCATAGTGTGATTGGTATGGTTGTTTTTGCAAAAATTCAACATTGGTTGTACTATGGGCATGGGTCATGGCAGGAGTGGTTCAAAGGCATGTCTGGCCTTAGCTGGCTTTGTGGAAGGCCTTTGGATCAAAAGATTGCAGCTGGATGGCTTGGATGAAGAGATATCATGCTTTATGCAATTTTCCCTCTTTGACATTTCTTGTGAATCAAACCATAAAAATTCCAAGTTTATGGGCCAATTCTTATGTTTAGAAGTCACATAGGCATGTTATGAAGTGTTTGTGTCCATTTGAAGTCATTAGAATGCCTTAACATGCCAATTTGCAAAATCCCCCTTTGACATGAAACTTGAAATTTTAGGATTTTTGCCAACTTTGAAAGGCCATATCTTGAGTTCTAGGATGAATCAGGACATGTTCTTGTACTTTTTGAAAAGGGAAAGACCTAATATACAACTTTCATGACCAAGAATATTTCATTTGAAGCATTTTTGGTTGAGAAAGAGGAGGTTGAAAAAATTTCCCAAAATGGAAAGTTTCCATTACAGGTCATTTCCATTTTTGGCATGTTTGCAAATGGCTCAAAATTCTTCAATCTTGTGAACTTCCAACCACTTATAAGATCAAATAAAGATCATAGAACTTCAATTTGATGAAAATACCCCTTTGGTTCCATTGTTGGGGGCCTCAAATGCCCTGATTTTGACTTAACTTGCTCAAGAAGTTACCCAGTGAACAGATGACTTCCACAATGAATTTCTTCATCAAACTTGGTACATATGATCCTTATAACATCTTAAAAATATTAGAAACAAGAATGGCCCAAAAATTTGGAATTAAGGCCTCTGAAACCAAAACCCTAATTTTGGTCATCTGTGTAGTGAAAACCCTAGCTCTGCTTCCATGCCTTGCCAGTTCTTGTGATTTCTTGACTTCCATGAACTTTGAGGGACATAATATGATGATAGAACACACATGGACCCTATTGGAAAGCTTTAAGACCTTTGGGATGGCTCAGATGGAATCTTGGATTGCTCAAATCACAAACCCTAGATGCAGATGAACTTAAACTTATGCAGTGGGACAAATATGCAATATGATGTGGTATGCTTATGCTTATGCAAAAATGAAAGATCACAAGCCATGGTGTGAAATGAGTGAGGGAAAATTTGGGGTGTTTACAATTATATATGTGAATGGTCTTAGATTTTAGGGTTTATGAGAAACCCTAATGAATTTGACAAATTTTGTGTTGTATACGAAGTTGTGTTTTAATGATATTATTGCAGTATAATTGTTGCCATTGTATTGGGTTTAATCAATCGCTTAGGATAGTGGTATGAGTTTGTTTAGATGAATATTTTCGTTGAAGTCGAGGAGGAGTTGAAGTTATAATTGTAAAGGGTGTTTAATCTCGATTATTATAATTAATTAGGAATTGATTAGTTAATAGTCGTAGGAAGTTCGGAGAAGATGAAGTGGGTGTGTATAGATTGGAGAGAAAATTGTAATCGTTATAATGTCTGTGAATATTTCTTTGGAAAATTTGTGTGTAATCAGAAATTGAATTAAGTGAAACCAAAACAAATTGAACTTTTGTGAACCCTCATTCCAGAAAGGGGTGGCTTGCACCACCCATCCCTCATTAACATAGGTGGCTTGCGCCACCTGGGGAAGTTAACTAAGAAAAATTAATTAAATAAAGTGATTTTCATGCGGCTGGTGCCACATGAAGGTGGCCAGCGCCACCTAGTATGCTTGGAAGGGTGGCTTACGCCACCTATAAGAGGAAGATCACGTGGCTTGCGCCACTTATGCCATAGGAAGGGTGGCCTCCACCACCCAGTGTTATCTTGGGGTGGCTAGTGCCACTCCCACGTGGCTAGTGCCACCCGACAAATTTACGATCTGTCCAGTTTTGTTATTGTTTTTCATGCAGCTTCTGTAATCGATATTTTGTTCATGAAAACTTGAATTTCTCCGAAAATAAAACTCAGAAAGGTGGCCATGGAATAATAAGAAAAACAAGACATTTTTGTAAGTTAAGCAAATGAAGTTTAGAGTGGTAGTGGATTTCCGCTGGTTGTGAAATTGAGTATGTGCTATATGTTGTTGTGATTATGTGATGCTATGAGAATTGTGAAATACATGTTGTATATTTGGATTATATTATGAGGAGATTTTTTATGTTAAAAACAATACAACTGTGTGAATCTTTAGAAACAAACCTAAAGTAAAATTATTATGTGATGTCCGTATTATGAATGATATTGTATTGAATGTGATTCAATGTTTGAATTATGTGTATGATATTATGTGATATATGTGAGTTATACCTTTCAAAATGTAAGTCGGTCTTACATGTTGTTTGAAGTATTAAGGGAATGTCGTAGCGAAATATATTCTGATAAAATAGTATGAAGCGTGAGAAATGGTTATCAAGTGGATTGTGTCGTGCCTTAGGTGACGGGATTACATGCTGAAGTATTCGGTATGTGTTTTACTGTAAAAATTATTATGATGATGTTTTGAAGTAAATTGCGTAGTGTTTATTATGATAAAATGACGATCTGTTAACTATGATGTGTGTGTATATGATGCTTTATGAAGTGAATATGATGATTTGATGAGTGATGATGTGTTGTCTATGATGTGTATATATACATTAAGTATGTGAAGTGAATATGATAATTATGATGATAATGATGTTTATGATGATTATGACGATTAAGGTGTTTTATGAGATACATGATGATATCTTGATGAATGATGATGCGTTTTGACTAGCCGTGGTCGTATTTAGATGTTGTTACGCATCATTCATTCATATCATTGTTTAGGACAAATAGTCCAGTGACGTTTTGCAGGATGATGATACAATGAATAATTGTAGGACGATAATGTCCAGTGATGGCCTTAATCCCATTGTGTGGATTAAGTGCAAATGATGGTGTGCTCTGGTTCCAAGCGGGAATTGATCCTACTGGTGGGGATCTTTGGAGAATAATGATGACTAAGTCATCATTGATGGTTTTTTCCGGTACCGCATGCATGAGTCCATATGATGTTACATTTGCATTGTTTGAGGAATTACATGATGTTTGATGATAAGTTAAATATATGATTAATTATTAGAGTATGATGTTGTTGTTGTTTTGAGTGTGAAGTATGATCGTTATGTTGTAGTGATTTAATTGTTATACATATGATATCTATTTTTAGATCTCGTATAATGATTTGTGATTACTCACCCTGCCTGTTTGAATGTTTCCTCTACATGGGTAACATGCAGATATCCGAGATGAGTTCGCGATGCATGAAGACTTAGCTAGAAGCTGTTTAGCTTAATTCTAGAGTGTTTGGTGTCTTGCTCTAATAGATGTAATAACGGGGGAATAAAATGCTTATATGATTAATTGTCTCTTTGTTAGGATGCGTTTATGATTTATTATGTATTGCATTGAGCTAAATGATGAATTTTGACTTTGACCAAGAGGCCTTTATGTTTTAATGAAATAAGAGGAAAACATTTTGATTATATGATTCCGCTGTGAACTTTTGATTTTTGAATAAAATGTTATTTTAAATAAAATATTTATGAGTTGAGGTTTTATGAAGAAAATGTGACACCTTCTTTGAGTACTCTGATTTATTTAAGTTGAATAGGATGATTTTTATGTGGGGTTAGAAGGGTGTTATAGGGTGAGTAATCACAATTTATTATACGAGATATAAAGAAATAGATATCACATGTATAACAATTAAATCACCACAACATAACCTCTGATACTTCACACTCAGAACAACAACTTCAAAATCTTCATATAGAATGTCATACTCTAAAGGATAATCACATAATTCATATAACACAAACATCTTGCAATGCTACACATAATCTAAATGCAACATCATTAGACTCAAGCATGCGGTACTGAAACATCATTGATGACTTGGTGATCTTTATCTCCTAAGATCTCCACCAATAGGAACGGTTCCCGCTTGGAACCTGTCGCTCCCTGGATTTCGATCCTGGTACAAACATGAAAGTGGCGCGGAAAGAGGTAGAGTCGCCAGCCAGGCATTTTTATCCCGAAGAGACGGGAATGGTAATGCTACACAAACCGAAGAAAAGAAAAGGAAGGACACAGGTCCTGCGAACCAAAGAAACTGAGTTCGGGAGTCGGTTACAACCTGGGAAGGTATTAGCACCCCAGATCATCCGCCGTACCCGACGGGATCCACGCTTGCAAAGAAACTGTTTCAAAGGGTGAAGAAATGAAAACTGCGGCAAAAGAATGACTGGAACTGGATAAGAAAGAAAAGAAAGGGGGAAATGTAGGGAAAATAAAAGAGTGTGCTCGAACGGGCCCTACCCCGCTGCCTACGTACCTCATCTGGACAATGAGGATCAGAGTCGCCGTAGTTCCCCTAACTATGGGTGGAAAAGATTGCATGTGTCTTAAGGCTTGAACTGCCTATGTCAATGCACAGGTGTTACAGGCTCGGAAGACGAGTACGTTACCGTCTTGCAAAGTGACAAGTAGTAGCAAGTTTGTGTTCAGAGTGAAGGTGATGAGAAAAGAAGTCCCGAAGGAGAGACCCTTATTGTTTGTCCAGTGTTTTTTAGGAGTTTTATGCTTTGAAGTTTACATAGGTAAGTGTACCTAAGTCTTACTCAATGGGATGTGTACTTTTTACATCATCCCGAAATGGAATGCGCAAGAGGCACACCTAGCTATGAAGGAAATCCCCAAATCTAGTCCCTAAGAGGAAGGCTCGGACACACTGACCTACTGGCATTTATTAAGTGTTTTTGTGATTTTTGGTTAAGAAGTGTTTTTTAGCTTTTCTTTGTGAAGTAATCTCATGCTAAGACCTATCCACCACGAGGAATATCCTACACCTCGCCCCGAAATGGAACGCGTGCAAGTATCTCATAGCAAAGTCTCGTGTCACATGAGAAGACTCGTCATTTATTAAAGTGACTTGAAGTTAAGTTTGAAGATGAGAAGAGAGAGCACCAAAAGGATCTCAAAGGTAAAAAGTCTAACGGGGGGCTACTCCTAATGTTATCATGCATGGGATTTCTAGGTTAGTGTGGTTTGAGTTCTATCCTAATAAAGAAGGAAAGAAAATAAAGAAGAAGAAGAAAGGAGCAGAAAATGCTAGAAGACAAATTACTTCTCTAAAGAAGTTAAGTTGTTTCTAAAAGGGGAGTGATAAAGTTAATCACAAGATGGAATAAGGCACATCACAAAGACAAATGAGAATGCAAAAAAATAAAGAATCAGATCAAGACTTGAAATGTGGATTTCATCCACACATCACTTACCATGAGCCCCTACAAAACAAGGTTAGTAAACCACATAAGCATAAAATGAAAATAAAAAGATTTAAACAATGCACAAACCAAAGACGAAGGTCACAAACCAAATCACAATCACAAAGTCAGTACCTAAACTTTATAGGTGACCTAAAACAAAGACCAAGAAACCCTAATAGGATGGCATAAATGCCTTCCTCAAACTATGTTAGAAGTGTCGCTCCCGAAGATTTGCATCCCGGTGCAGACGCGAACGATCGGTGAAAGGAGAAGATGAGGGTGAAGTGAATAGAGTCACCAGCTAGGCATTTTTTACCCCGAAGGAAAGGTAATGCTGCATAAACCTAAAAAAGAGATGGATAAGACGGTTGCGAACCAGAGAAACTGAGAAAGGGGGTTGGTTACAACCTGGAAAGGTATTAGTGCCCAGATTGTCCGTCGTACTCGACGGGATCCATGCTTAAAAGATTGTGTTTAAAGGGGTAGGTGTATGTGCTATCTGTGTGCAAAAGCTGGAAAAGAAATATACAAGTGTCAGTGCAAAAAGGTAAATTGCTCAGGAACTGAGGCTTAAAAAAGAAAGCTGAAAGAGGGGGATGACACAGAGACTTTTTGTTCGATAACTGTTAAGTTATGCCTACGTATCCTCTCGTCCAATGAGGAAGTCAGAACACCGTAGTTCGACTCAAAGAGACTAAAAAAGAATTGACTGTGAACTGCTTTGCTAGTCTATAATCAAGTGTATGACTCGTCTGGCTCGAGTGCTAACTGTCTTGCATTAGATGGAGGAAGCAAGTTCCCGTTTGTGAATGAGTGTGATGTCAAAAGAATCCCGAAGGAGAAGATTATTATTTGTTTTTGTGTTTTTGTGTTTTTAGTTTTGTTATTGTTTTTGGTGTTTTGCATAAGTTAATGAGCTTAAGCCTAAATCATGGGTTTGTAAACTCATTATATCCTCCCTGATTAGGGATAATGAGTCTACTTAAGTATGAGATAAGCATCTCAACTTAATTACCATGATGATGTTGAGTTAAGATCATTAACCTACTTGTGATTAATTAGATGTCTTTTTATTATTATTTAGTGTTAAGTAATGAGTTTAATCTCTAATCACATATTAGTGAACTCATTACACCATCCTAATAGAAGGATAATAGATGAGAACACTTAAGTTGAGGAAGATACCTCAACTTAATCCATGGTTAAGGATTAAATTACTTATATAACAGGGCCTTTATTAAATGGATTTTAATTAAGGGATGAGATTAAGAAATGGATTTTAAGTTTGTAAGACATCTTGAGGGGGACTTATCCATTAAACACTAGGGTTAGTCCCTCTTAACAATAAGGAATAGTTAGAACCCTAATGTAAGGCCCAAGTTACAAGATAAAGTCTTAGTGATTATTATATGATTTGATTAAGAGGTTTAAACAAATTAAAGGTTTAACACTTAGGATTAAAGTCATACACTCCATCCTAAGAGAAGGATGCAAGCATAACCCTAATTCCAAACCCCTAAAACTTTAAGAGTTTAGTCTCTAATTATTGAGGTGAGAAGAGAGACTCAAGGAGACTCAAAGGTAAAACGCTAAGGGGGACTAATCACAACCCTAATTATTATCATGCTTGGATATCCTATGGTTTATGAGGCTTAAGAAAGATCTTCTAGGAAGCCACCAATGAAAAAAGAAGATGGAAGGAGGAGGAAGCAGAAGAATAAGTTACTTACTTCCTAAGAAGATAAGTAACTTAAAGGGAGAAAGTGAGAGATATGGAACATAAATGAATTAGATTCACTTCAAGGACAAACAAAATGCAAATGAAAGAGATGAGAAGAAGTGAGAGGTGAAGGAAAATCCACCTCCCAAAATAACTTACCAAACCTGGAAGTGTTAGTATGAATGCATAATGTAAAAAGTATAAAGAAATGAAATGAAATGAGATGAAATGAAGGGCAAAGACCAAAGTCAGAAGTGTTTATGTTGTTCAAATGCCATGTAAGATGATGCAATGTCATGTAAGATGCACATGAATGATCATACAAGGATGGGATGTTATGGAAGCATGCTTTGAAGTTTGAAAGCACATGAAAGTCCATGAAATGAAATGAATGCTAAACATGGAAAATGGATGAAGAAATGATCAAGCAAGGTTTTAACATGTTCTAAGATGTCTAAGATGACATGTGAATGCATGAAATGTCATGGCAAGTTCATGTGATGATGAATATGCAAGATGAATGCAAATGAACATGAGAAATTAGGGTTTTATGAACATGTGAGATGCAAATGGATAAAACAGACGCATATGAAATGATAAAAATTTTAAATCAAGCTCAAACAAACCCTAATCCCATATTAGGTCACACCCCAAAGGAGAAGGTCAAAATCCTAACCTATCAAAAGTTATGATTTTCCTAAGTTTCCTATGGTTTTTGGGTGATTCAAAAGGGAAAATGCAAATCAAATTGAAAATGCAAGATAAATAAATGAGTAAAATGATCTATAAACTAGATGCAATATGTAACACAATGCAAAAAGAATCAAGTACAAACTCTTCTTGTTTAGGCAGAAATGATTTTTCAAAGTTAAGGTTTAAAAATGTGATTTTTATGACCCTTAGTTCAAAGAAAATTGGCAAACTATGATCAAACCTAAAAAGAAATGTGTGTCAAGAGTTTGAAAATGTTTCTAAATGCATTGGGTTGGTTCAAGATTTTTTTGGTGATTTTTAGAAACCTAAATGTATTTTTAATTAATTAAAATACTTTAATTAATTAAAAATAACATTTAAATATTTTAAAAATACATTTTTAATTCAAAAAATAAAATAAATATTGTTTTTGGATTGAGAAAAATATTTAAAGTCAGAATGCAAAAGGAAATACTTTTTGAATGCTTTTTGATATTTTAAATAAATTGCACAAAAGAAATGAATTAAAAATGAAATAAAAATGGATTTAATGGATAGTATGCTGATCTGAGGGGTCAGATTCAAACTTGAGGGGAAAGGTTTGACTGTGCGCGTGAATCAATGGTCAGGATGGTCTCTGGCTAATTCGAATTAATTAAATTGATTAATCAGGTTTAGGGTTTAATGAAATGATCTGGGCCATCCGTTCACTAATTAAAACACGCATCCAATGGTCCACGTTTAAACTGGCAAACTAATCCTAATTAGCCCTAATTAATCTCAGGTGACCGGAGCTATGCTCCGGTCATCTTCTCCGGTGACACTCTCCCGTGAACTCTCTCAAAAACTCACAAAATGCATCAAACTCTCCAGAAATGATCAATGAACATCATTAAACAAGAATCCAAGCATGAAATCCATTTATATTGCATCAACAACAAGAATCGAAGAAAACAAGTTTCACGGGCAAAATTTCAGAGCAAGCATACATGGTCATTTTTCACTTATTTTCAAAACAAATCATATCATTGTGATCAGTAAAGCATGTAGAATCATTCTATAACATGAAAACACGTTTCTGGAAAAAAAGTTCTTGATGACTACTTGAGATGATGAACTGCAAATATGGACTTTCAGAGCTCTCCCTTTGTGCAATCCACCCCCTTTGACCTCCTGAGGCTATTGGCAAGCTTGAATGAAGCTTAGAGTGGCTATTTTGAGTGTTTTGTTTCTGAAGTTGCAGAAATCGTGTTTGAGTTTGAGAATGTTTCAGGCTATGGTGATAGGTACTTTGTGATCCTTAGGTTATGTGGAGATGATTGGTGAAAAAAGATTGAAGTTTTAGTGGTTGTGTGATGAATTTCAAAGAGATGAAGGTTTTTTGAGGTTTTTGTGATTCTGGGTGTATGAGAGGTTTCAGGCTTGTGTGTTGTATGTTTTGTGGTCTATGATGTTTGTATAAACCAATGGGATTGCTCAGAAAGTGGGTGGTGACACAACTTGATTGGTATGGGGCATTTTGCAAAAAAGTCAAAGTGAGGTGTACTTGAAGCATGGCACGGGTCAGAGATGTTTTCATGGGGTGTCTGGCCTCAGCTTGGTTCAAGGATGGCCATGGGATTGATTTTGATGTGCTGGAAGGCTTGGATGAAGAGTTCTCACATGTTTTGCAAATTTCCCTCTTTGAAGTTTCTTGGATCACAAGCCATGAAACCCCTAGGTCCAATGCATAATTCTGATCTTTTGAAGTTTATTTGACATGTTGTGAAGTGTTTGTTCCCATTAGAGGTCATTAGAAAGCTTGGCAAGTGAAATTGCAAAATTCCCTCTTTGGCATGAACTTGAAAATTATGTGATTTTTGCAAACTTTGAAAGGCCATATCTTGAATTCCATGATGAATCAAAACATGTTCTTGTACTTTTTGAAAAGGGAAAGACCTAATCTACAAATTTCATGCCCAAGAGTTTTTCATTTGAAGCATTTTTGGTCATGAAAGAGGAGGTTGAAAATCTTTCCCAAAATGGAAAGTTTGCATTTCAAGTCATTTCCAAAAATGGCAAGTTTGCAATTGGCTCAAAATTCTTCAATCTTGTGAACTTATAACCACTTCTAAGATCAAATAAATATCATTGAACTTCAAATTGATGAGAATCCCCCTTTGATTCCATTGTTGGGGGCCTCAGATGCCCTGATTTTGACTTAACTTGCCAAGGAAGTTACCCAGTGAACAAATGACTTCCACAATGAGTTTCTTCATCAAAATTGGTACACATGATCCTTATAACATATTAATACTATTAGAAACAAGAATGACCCAAAAATTTTGAGTTAAGGCCTCTGAAACCAAAACCCTAATTTTGGTCATCTATGTAGTGAAAACCCTTGCTCTGCTTCCATGCCTTTGCCAGTTCTTGTGATCTCTTGACTTTGATGAACTTTGAGGAGCATAATATGATGGTAGAACACACATGGACCCTCTTGGAAAGCTTTAAGACCTTTGGGATGGCTCAGATGGATTCTTGGATTGCTCAGATCACAAACCCTATATGCAGATGAACTTGGACTATGCAGTGAAACAAAAATGCAATATGAAATGTAATGCTTTTATTAAAACCAAAAATGAAATATCACAAGCCAAGGTGTGATAAAGAGTGAGGGAAAATTTTGGGTGTTTACAAGAAGGAGGGAAGAAAGAGGCCAGAAAAGCTACCTAAGAAGCAAGGCACCAAACAAATACCAATGAACATGAGAAAATTATGAAATTAAAGCTCTAAAGTCAACAACCAACAACAAATAATGTGCCCAAATGGCTCACAAAAATTCATAATCAAACTCCACCAAATAATCGCACAACGTCGCTTAAGAACAAGTAACGGAATCGCACAAACACGACTTACAGAACTAAGGATAAAATGGAATTAAAAATATAACAAAACTATTTTTATGAGATTTTCTAAGTCAATGAAATGATGCAAAAAGAACGGAGTCAAAATGTTAATCAAGGTGAAATAAATAAAATCTACAAGCTACGGTGTTAATATGGAAATTAAATGTAAATTCGAAATAAAAATGAGAAATTAATAAAATCAGTAAAATAAAAGTGTAGAAAAATTCTAAAATGAATTAAGAAACTAAAATATTTTTCCTGGAATTTTATAAAATGTTTTAGTATTTTAAATGAATTAAAATATAAAGTATATGTAAAAAAACAAATAAAAAACAAGAAAAGAGAGGGGGTGTAAACATAGAAAAAAAAGGAAGTTAAAAATACTAAGTGGGCCGCGAAGGGGTGTAGAAAGCAATGCTGAGAGGGGCCCAATGGCGCAGAAAGCTGATGGTGCATGGTGTGTATGGATCGGTCAACAAATTGACTACATGGGAGGTGCACGATCATAGTCTACCATGGGTATGATCATCATGTGGCTGGAAAAACACAGGTGCGTGATATTATGGTGGAGGTGCGCGCGTGGAATAAAATGGGAGGGGTCCTATCGGACGGTGACAAGTGTCACCGCCGGTAGGGACAGAAAAACCAAAACTCTGCCATGGGTTATCCTAAATCCTTATCACAATCTCCTTTTATTACTCTTTTAAACTTCTCAAAACAAAAAAACAAATTAAATTAAATAAAACAAAAACACACTTAAGTCTTTCCCTCAAACGCGCAACAATGTTCTTCTTTAACCTATCTCGCCGCCGACGATCAACCTTTTCCTATGATCTAATGCTAGCGTCGCTGCCGCACACTCTTCTTCATCTAATCCACTGCCATCTACACCAAACCTCAAGACACGAACACTAACACTAGCCTAACTCTCGCGGTAACTACGGATCTGGTTACGAAACTCAAACAATCAGTGTGCCAACCAAATCATACAAAACAAACGCAACACCAACATAATTAGAGGAGTTTGAATCTATACCTGTGATTTGACGAATGGAAGGACGAAACCGCGGAAGAATTCTATACCTGTGATTTGACGAATGGAAGGACGAAACTGCCGTCTTCCCTCTTTTGTTTATGCAGAATCAGAGTCGTCGCGACTTGTTACGAACATGCTGAACATGATGCGGTCTTCTCTTCTCCGTTCTTGCCTTCGAGTTTATGCGCGTTCTGATTGATGTGAGCTCGATGAAGATGATGCAGTGATGTTGATGAAGGAAATCGATCTCAGTCTTATTATTGATGATGGTGAAGAAAGCTCAGATCGATGCGGAATTCGGAGTTTGAAGAGTGAAATTAGTTCATGTTGAATTGAAGTATGGTCGTTGTTGTATTGCCGATTCGAGAATTTCAGTGTAGGTCTTTGTGAAATTGAAGGTGCGACGAAGATGATTTATGCGATTTTGCTGTCTATGAAGGCGATGAAGTTTGATTCCTTAATGAAGAATGGTGACGAACTCCATTTTGTCATTGATGAAGGTGATGTTGTTTTTGTAAAGAAGAGTGAATTGATTTCACCTTGTAACAAACTTTTCCTTTTTTTCCATCTGTTATTTTCTTTTTTCTGATTTTTAATGGAGCTCGATTATTGATCACGAGGAATGAATTTTTTCGTTTTAGAATTTGGTTACCTTCCTTGCTTTTATTTTTCTCTTACGTTTTATATTTTTTTCCTATGATGAATCCCTTTTTCACGTCATGCTTTTTCGTTTTAGTGTTGGCTGTCTAACTTTGTGCAACTTGGAGAAAGACGTGACGCATTGTCACGTGTATCTGCTTGTATATGAGGCGCTGTGTGGGATTGTATGTGCGTTGGCGTGAAGAGTTATGGTATTGGCTAATGGAATGTGACTCAAGATATCAAACAAATTTATTCAATACTTCGTACAATGGGCTCTTATTTTGGAATGACTTTGTTTTAGTATTTTGGTAGAATAATAGTGATATAAATGGGCTTTATGTTGTAAATAAATTGGGCTCAATGAAGATTCATATTTGCATCCCCATGTCTCTATTCGAAACCATGTATTTTAATGATACCCTTGGAACTTAGGAAGTTTGGAATATAACATGGATAGTGAAATGGTTTATGATAAAAATGGATAATAGAAATGAATTTTGAAGATGAATGGAATATGGATATATGGATTTAGAAATATTGATCTAGAAATATGGATTTATGGTGGATAATAAGTATTTGGAAAATCAAGGAAACGATTATGGTAAATGGTTCATGGACATGAGAATGAAGCGATGATTTTATTTTTATTTTTAAGCCTGAAACCCAATTTGCAATTTTCCACACACTTGAGGAATGAAATCAATCCCAAGCCACTAATGAACTAACGAACACTCCATTGAGATCTGGCCCTAACTTCTCACAAACCACTGTTTGACAAACCTGAGAAATTTCGCACGCCACCTCACTTGACAATGAATACACACCGCTTGAGAAATAATCACTGAAGCAGATAACTTACAATTGAAGCAATCTCCTGATAGTTTGACCAAGATTGGGTCAATCTTCCAACTGAATCGAAACATAACTGAACAATCACACCTGAATCGAAATCACTGCCAACTCATGTTATGTTATGGACGTTATGCTTCATTTTTCTATGCAAAGATGCAATGCGAAGTATGCTATGATATGCTGAATGATATGAAAATGAGAGGGAAAATTTGGGGTGTTACAGCTGCCCCTATTCAAACATCTATTAATCTGAAAAGGGCGATAGCTCTTGATGTCGGCCGTTCGAGATGAACTGTGATTGAATACCAAAATGACCCTGAAATTTGCACTCTGCTGAAGAATAAAAGGAAAGGAAAATAAACCCAACCAAAGAAGAACTATCACAAACCTTGGATAGGTGGCACGTAACCAGTAACCAAGAATATGTCTTTAAAACAACGCCAGGAGACTACTGATTTGCCACAGCGACGGTGGACTTTAATGGCGTTGCAATATCAAGTGATTTGCAAACCAGACAAGATCAAGCGATCTGCCAAGGAAATGGTATCAAGCGATCCATAACCAGGAAAACGAGCACGTAATATCAAGAGATTTACGACTTAACCAACGAGGAGTAATATCAAGTGATTTACAACTCGAACAATGTCTTTTGGTACAACTCCAGGCGACTACTAGTTTGCCAGAACGACGATGGACTTTAACGGTGTAGCAATATCGAGCGATTTGCAAACCAAACAAGATCAAGCGATACGATACGAGAATGGTATCAAGCGATCCATCCACAATAAGTCCGTTGACACGGGACAAGACGATCAATATGATTAGTCCGCTGACACTGGACAACACGATCAAACCAACTTTGATTTGAGAAAAGAACGACAACTCTGCAAGGGAAATATCATCTAGTGACATCTTGCATCTTTTGGACCAGTTGACTACTTGAAGATCAATCCAAGAGGATTTTACAGAAAACATGGCATCCGAAACACTTCAGTGTTTTCCAACTCTCATAGATTTGCTGAATCTTGACATAACTTCCCCAGACTGCATGGACTGTGGAAAAATTTGTCTCGCGAGGGTTCCTGAAAAACCTCATATCCCATATGAGATATTATGCACCGTGTTCTGAACCCTGGATAGGTCTACCAATTGTAAAAAGGGAAAAACATCTCAATACCCTGAAGGAACTTCAATCTCGCTTTCGAGTTCAGCCTGAAACTGTTACTTGTAAGCAAAAGGATATGCACATATGCCCCGGGCAGAAGTGAACCAAGTATGGTTGAACTTTGGTGATATGATTTATTGATTTTTTTTTCTATGCTTTTATGACTGACTCACTGGATATCAACCCAAGGGCCGAAGAATTGAAGACTATGCCATCGACTCAAAGGTCATAAGAAACGGAAATATCGACTCAAGGGTCAAGGAAACAAAGGTGACAACATCGACTTGAGGGTCGATGGAACATAGGAAACAATATTGACTCAAGGGTCAAGGAAACAAAAACAACAATATCGACTCGAGGGTCGAGGAAACGAAAGCAACAATATCGACTCAAGGGTCGAGGAAACGAAAACAACAATATCAACTCGAGGGTCGAGGAAACGAAGACAACAATATCGACTCAAGGGTCGAGGGAGAACAAAGCAACATCAACTCGAGGGTTGAGGAAACGATAATGACAACATCGACTCAAGGGTCGAGAAAACGAAGGCAATGATATCGACTCAAGGGCCGAGGGCAGTGCAAGCAATGACATCGACTCAAAGGTCGAGAAACAAGGGTAATAGTATCGACTCGAGGGCCGAGAAATAGAAGCAATGATATCGACTCAAGGGCCGAAGAAAACACCAATATCGACTCAAGGGCCGAAGATAACACCAAAGCGAAGATTGCCACACTCAACTGAAGTGAGAGGCTGGACGCATATAGATGCCAACTAGTCATGGTTGAGGAGATGCCAACATAAATTGGACTTTAACCTTGAACATGCCAATGACTACTGGACTTTAGCCGTGTATGATGATCAGATGAAGAAACCATAATGAGTGAGGAGAAATTCTCTGATAAGGGAAACACGCCTCCCGCGCCCTACTGGGATCAATCATCAGACGTTCATTCTGGGAACTGACTTGCATACTATAAGATTGTCTCAAGAGGATTTTACAGAAAACCTGGCATCCAAAATGCTTCAGTGTTTTCAAAATCTTGAATATCTCGAAGTAACCACCTCAAACTATATGGTCCATAAAGGAATTTTCCCCAAGAACTTGCATCATCATGAGGTGTTCTGCCCCAATATTCTGAACCTTGGGTAGGTGCATCTGATTAATCGTCTTCTGGAGAGAGTAACTTCTAGTTCATCTAGGGTGACCTGCCCCAGTACGAGCCTTTCGTTGGAGAAAACGCTCAGGCTAACTGCTCTGTGAGAGATTTAAATCTCGAAGTGATTGCCCCATTTTGGCTGGAATTTGAAGAGATTGATCGATGTTATTGCCCCGGATTGGTTGCATTTAACCCAACGGGTTGGAAAAGTCCCTATTCAACGAAGTTTCTTGGAAAAAATGCCCATTGACATGAATGTCCTTCAGAAGTTTCGGACTTCTCAAGTTGGCAAGATTAAGCTTCTATATTGAGGTTCCATATGTGAACTTCTTTGATGCCAAACAAATGTATGCAAGCAGAAAATGTTTTATTCTGAGAATGAAAATTCTAATGCAACACACATGTTAATCCTGAAGTTCTTATTGAAAAGATGTCGCAAACCTTTGTGAGCGACTCACTGGTTAAGATACGACATGTATTTTTTTTTGAAAGAAATCATGCACATGCAATACCAACAAAGATCTTTTAGCATAACTCGTAGGAGTCAGGAACGTTATCTTATGGTAGTACACTCTCGAATTAACCCTGTTTCAGTTAGGACTTTTGAGGGTTGTATCGTGGCTTGGTTCACGGTTATAGAAACAAAGGATATAGGCTCAAAGTTTATTTGTGCCCACCCATCTTCGTGATGTCCTTCCATTCCTATGTTCAACTAGTTTTCACAAGTGCCCACCTCTCAAAAGGGTTTTGTGATGGTTGAGGAACCAATGACTCTAACATTTTAAGCACCACTATGGTTATTGGAGTAATAGTCACCCATATTGTCTTTTGTGTCTGTATCACACGATTGTGTTCTTTTCTTAAGGATTTTTCTTGTGAAATCCTTTTTGTCTTTCGCTTTTTCATTCTTTTTCTTATCCCTAACTTTTTCCTGGACTGATTCTTTTGAATTTTTTTTACTTTGAAGTCCAGCAGGATGCCCTAATTTTTGCCTAAGCCGCTTGTTTTCAAGTTTCGACTTAGCGGGTGTCGCTCCCCGGATTTCCATCCTGGTACAAACGCGAAAGTGGCACGGAAAATAATTGAGTCGCCAGCCAGGAATTTTTATCCCAAAGGAACGAGAATGGTAATGCTGCACAAACCAGGAGAAAAGAAGAGGAAGGAAACGGGTCCTGCGAACCAAAGAGACTGAGTTCGGGAGTCGGTTACGACCTGGGAAGGTATTAGCACCCAGATCGTCCGCCGTACCCGACGGGATCCACGCTTGCAAAGAAATCTGATTCAAAGGGTGAGGGGATGAAAGCTGCTGCAAATAAAATGAAACTGAACTGGATAAAAGAAACGAAAAGGAACTGAAAAAAGAAATGAAAAGGAAAAATGTAGGGAAAATAAAGATTGTGCTCGAACGGGCCCTACCCCGCTGCCTACGTACCTCATCTGGACAATGAGGATCAGAGTCGCCATAGTTCCCCGAACTAGGGGTGGAAAGGATTGCTTGTGAATTAAGGCTTGAACTGCCTATGTCAATGCTCGTGTGTTGCAGGCTCGGACGACGAGTGCATAACCGTCTTGCAAAGTGACAAGTAGGAGCAAGTTCGCGTACGGAGCGAAGGAGGGAGAAAAGAATTCCCAAAGGAAAGACGCTTATTGTTTGGTTGTGTTTTTTAGAAGCTTTTATGAGTGTGTCACAAGTAAGTGAACTCAAGCTCTTTTCCATGGAATGTATATTTGTTACCACATTCCAAGATGGAATAATAGAACAAGCACACTCAAGTAAGGAGAAGATCCCCAAAACTTGGATCCAGAGATTAGGGCTTAGGCTCACTAACTCATTAACTTATTAAGTGTTTTTTTTGTATTTTTGAATGAAGAAGTTTTTTTTATGATTTTCTTGGTGAAGATAATATCCTGACCAGACTTGTGCATCACAAGACAAGCTTGTACTATCCCAAGATGGGAAGACTACAAGTGTCTCATGGGATAAGGCTATTGCTCAAGATATCACTTCAATCTTTATTAAGTGTCTTCTTTAGAGTTTTAAGATGAGAAGAGAAGAGAAACAAAAGGATCACAAAGGTAAAAGTCTAATGGGGGACTAATGAATCCTAAAGTTATCATGCATGGAAAATCCTAGGTTAGTGAGGTTTACTATCCTAAAGAAGAAAGAAGAAGAGAAGGAGAAGGAAGAAGAGGGGGGAAGTAAGGCCTAAGCCCAACAAACACAAGGTTAGAAAAAAATAATAATAAGAAGAGAAGAGATAAGATTTGGAGATGTGGGAATCACATCCACACCTCTCACTTACCAAAGCCCCTTAAATGGTTAGTGACACAAGTATAAAGGCAATACAAAATGAACAAAGTGCCATACCAAAGTTACACAACCAGAAGTGAAGTCATAAACACAAATTCCAAATGCAAACTCAAGGCACAAGAATGAGAAAAGAATCACACAACTCAACATAAAGCAATATGAATCACTATGGCAAAACAAAGCAAACATGATAAGATGCAAAGCAAAATAACCAAAGCACAACCTCAAGGTGCAAGACCAGAACCCTAATCATGTTAGAAAAGTGCCTAAGAAGCATGGGAGATGAAGAGAAGAAGGGCACATAGCAGAGCATTTACATCATGAGAAAGAAGAAGCAAAGGAAATGAAGTGAGCATGCATAAGTGTGGAAGAATTTCAAGAACAACCAAACACAAACTTCTCAAGGCACAAACCACAACCCAAGATCAGAGAGGAATTAACAACCTAGGATGGCCCTAAACAACTAGAAGAAGTTGGCACAAGTGCCCTTCTAAGCTAAGGAGTGATCCTATGATACAAAAGAATCAAAAAGGGACAAGCAAGGAATAAAAATTCAAAACAATTCAAATGACCATCCAAAAAATCCACAAACTTGCACAAATGATCTTCAATCATACCATAACAACATACCAAAAGGAGGGAGAAAGAATCAGAAGCTTGATCATTCAAATGAGGGTTCAAACATGGATTAGGGTTAGAAAGCTTCACTCACAAGTTAGAGACCAAAATCAATTAACCAAGATTCTAAAAATCAGAGCAAAAATCACCAATAAACTACACCTCCTCATGAATCCAGAGCAAAAAGAATCATCCAAAATTCAAAATAATGACCAAGATAGAAAATGAACAAGTCAGCATGCTTCAAAATGAAATAAAATAAATTAATTAAAAGAAACAATTAATTTCTGAGTGACAATTAAAAATAAAAGAAAAATAAAAATATCAAAAATTAAAGAAAACTCAAAGGACCTTTCATGAATTTTTTTATAATTTTTAATGACCTAAAACTATTTTTTAAAAAATGAAAACCAAACTGAAAATAAAATAAAAATAAAAAGAAATAAAAATAAAAGAAAGAGCCAGGGGGTGTATTCAACAAGGAATTCCAGTTCAAACTCATTGGGCTCATACGCAGGGGGTGGGAATAGCACTCAAGGCCCACCCAGTCCAGCGCAGTTCATGATAATTGTGATGGATATTCAGTTAATTCAGGAAAATATGTGGACCAAAAGATCAATCTCACGCACCTCATGAAGTCAATGAACTCAACAAGTCAAACCAATCAGTACACTCTAGCACACGCACACCATAACTAATGTGAACTGGAAAACACACTGCATTATTGTTTAAAACAGAAACACGTGAGGGACACCCTCCCTTTTTAATGTGTTGTCACATTCCCAACCCTGCAGATCTCAGATCCAAAGGCTATAACATCATCTTCTCCATCTTTCATTTCAAGAATCCGGTGACGGAGCCCTAGCTCCGGTCACTGGAAAACTCATCAATATGAACAAACTTCCACTAAAATGAATCAAAAGCTCCAGATTAACTAAACAAGTCATGTTGAATTCAAATATAACAATCAAATTCACAAAGGATTAAAGAATAATCTGGATCGAAGAAAAACAGATCTAACCATAAAACTTCAAATCATCAATACAACCTCAATACTCATCCATTTTCAAAGCCAATCATCACAGAATCATCAGCATATCACACAGATCACAATGCATACAACCAAAACTATTTCTAGATCCATGAATTCAGTAGGTTACCTGAACTTGCAGAGCACAAATTAGGTCAAGACAAGCCTCCAAACACTGCAGATCTACCTCTTCTAACCTCTCCTTGCAAAATAAATGCAAGAGAGAGCTTGAATTTCTCTGGATCTTGAAGTTTGAGAGCAACTGCACTTGAATGGCACCTCTTGAAATCTTGAGCTTCAGCTTAAATCAATGGTGGATTAATGATCCTTAAGGTTCAAGGATTCAGAATATGCAAAGAGTTTGATGAATGAGTGAGAAAGTGATGAGATTCGAAGAGAAATGCTTGAGGTGAAAAAACTCTAGAGTGATGAATATGTGATGAATCTGAGCCAAAAGAAAACCCTAGCTGCTTATATATCATGCCAAATGATCACTGATGAAAAAAGAGAGGAAATGCACGTGAGAGGAGAGTGTGAGGATGGAATTGCAAACTTGGAATGAAGAGTGTGAAGAGGTGATTTGCTCGTGCATCCTTCTCTTTCCTTGCACATGTTCAATCACAATCCAGCCCTTGGTTCAAAACTGAAAGCATCTTGGCCCTTGGATGTGAGGGTCATGCATTTTTCATGATCATGCAAATTTGCACCTTATGGAATATTTCTCTTCTCATGCACGAATTTATTGATATTTTTGGAGCAAACCAATTATTATGCAATGCTTTGTGACAATGTGATCATATTTGGTCCATAACAACACTTGAAAACAAGTTACACGAAGTTTTGCATTTGGAGTAAACTTGAAATTCATGCCATGCCCTAAAGATCAAGCAATTTTCGAAGGGCTTTTCTCCCAAACCATGAAGGCTATGAAAATGCTCTTGTACTTTTTAAAAATGGGAGACCTTAATCTTCAACTTTCATGTTTGATGGCAATCCATTTGAAGCTTTTTTCACCAAGTTATGGACACTTGAAAATTAGGGCAAAAGTTACTAAAAATGGAAAATCTCATGACCAATCTTATGCCAAAAATGCAAAACACCTCAAAACCTCTTCATTCTTGATCTTTGACTTTGCCAAACCTCTTCTAAGGTTATAAGAATATCCCTTGGCCTGAATACAAGGTTGGACCTTTTGAAATCTCACAGTTGACTTCTAGAATGCATAGTTGACCAATTTCTTCATTTACAAGCAACTGAAGAAATATCTGACTTCCACAAGGAATTTTCTCACCAAATTTCATCCCTAGGATCCTCTTAACATATGAGAGACTTTGCCCAAATGAAATGGCCAAAGTCACAAAGTTTTCATGCTTGAAACGCAAACCCTAATTTGGGATCATTGTGTAGGAGCTTTGCCCTAGCTTGAATTCCCTGATGATCATCCAACCTCCTGGGCTTTTGTGGATGATCTTAAGCTTGTGAATGCAATGTAGACTCCTCATAGGACTTGAAAAAATCCATTGGGCCCCTTGTTATAGCTTGTGATGCTTCAAAAAACCCTCCACAGATGATCATATGCCAAATGCTAGGTCATGAGAATGTTATGCCTCATATTTCCATGCAAAGATGTCAATGATATGATATGCTTATGATGAATATGATATGGTGATGATGCTTAAAATGAAGAGGGAAAATTTGGGGTGTTACAGCTGCCCCTATTCAAACAACTGTTAATCTGAAAAGGACGGTAGCACGGGCTATCGACCGTTCAAGATAAACTGTGGTTGAATACCAAGAAAACCTGAAATTTGCACTCTGCTAGAGAATGCAAGAACTGGGAAATAAACCCAACCAAATGATGCTTTGGTGGCTGAAGTGTTGAGAAAGCAGACGAGCTCCTTCCAAGTTGAAATTGTTATTTGGGATCAGAAAACTTTGACAGACGAGTCTTCTTCGAACAATCCTGTTACGCGAGGAACTGGACATACGAGCCCTCACCTACTTTGCAAAACATATGACATGAGACAGACGAATCTCCTTCGGATAAACCTGTTACGCCAGGACCGGTGATGCACTTAAGTCTGTGGGATAGACATGCATAATCAGGATAGATGAACTCTCTTCATATATTCTCCGTGGATATATGGTCTAAGACAGACGAGCCTTCTTCGAGCAAACCTGTTACGCCAGGTGCAACAAAAATAAGTGGTGCTTGAGACAGACGAACCTCCTTCGGATATACCTGTTACGCCAGGACCGGTAACCATTTTGACATTTATTCCCACCGTCAGGACTTCAAACCTCTTCAACACAGACGAGTATTGGATGATCATCAAGAGAAACACAGACGAGTGCCATAAGTCAATGATACAAACGAATATCAGACGATGATCTAAGAAACACAGACGAGCGCTTCAGGCAATGATACAGATGAATATCAGCCACTGGTATAGACGAATACCAGAAATTCAAACACAGACGACTATTTGGAGCAGCAATACAGACGAGTACCAGGGTAATTATCAAATCAACACATATGGATATAAGCTAACACAGACGAGTGTGAGGGATGATACAGAGAAATATCCAAGCAATGCAGACGAGTTTTAAACAAATAACAAACACAAACGAGTGTTGGGGAGTGCAGACGAGCAATAGCAATTACAGCCACGGGCATCTGCTGGGGAGTGCATACGAGCAATACCAGAGTGATAACACAGACGAGTGTTGAGAAATGTAGACGAGCAATAAGCAATCATCAAACATAGACGAGTGTTGGGAGGTGCAGACAAGCATCAAACAAATGCCTGATTGGCAACAAGAATCACAACTCTGTAGGGGAGAATCAAGTCAAGAGGCTTTGACACTTAACTTTGGTTAGGGGGATGAATAACTGTTTGTATCATCATATTGACCAAAAATAAATTGGCGACTTCTCTAGGGAACATTTCACTGATGGGAGTGAAACCCCAAATATGAACCTTGTGGGGAAATCAGGCATTCAGCTTCCTGTTGAGCATACTCCACTTGTGGGAAAATAAACTGCTGGGGATCCCCATCTATCTTGACCTAGCTGGGAAAAACTCTGCTTGGGAGAATGTGACGCCATCCTGCAATCTGCAACAACAGAAAACACATATGTGCCCCGGGGACTTGCATGGTATGATCTGTTCATCCATCGTCACCCGACACTCAAAGAGGATTTCAAATGTTTCCTTGCAATGTCATTTTCTTTCAAATTATCACCATGTTTTAAATGCAATGCTATTTTTTGCCAAAAATTCAGGACATCTTGCAAACAAACATAAACACAACACAACTTTTTGACTGAATATACCTTTATTGAAAGGCCTCTGAATGGGCAAAGTTTTGTACATCAGGAAGCAACCACCTGGAAAGAGGTAGCTACCACAAAATTGAGAAAATAAACTATCCTAATGGCAATGGACACGGCATCCCAATGAGTTTCCTTCTTGCTATGACCAGCATGTCTTCAAAACTCTCCATTCTTGCTTTTGCTTTCTGAGAAGATGAGGGGACTGATTCCTATCCTTCTGATATTTTCAAGTTGTACGAAACGATGATTTGGTTCAGATTACTCGAATCGCAGTTGTTCGCTTATTCTCTTGTTTTGCGTGGATCGCCCTTTCGGGTTTTCAATCCACTGAGATACCCTTTTTTGCCTGAGCTGTCCAATGTGGCTTTTCAACTCAGCGGGTGTACATTTTTTTTATTTCCCTAACTTTTGCCCGAGCTTTTTATTCTTTTTTTAGCTCGCCGGGATGCCCTTTTCTTTCCTGGACTTTAATTCTGTTTTTGTGTCCAGCGGGTCTCTTTATGCGAAGTATTTTTTAACTGCGACTGAGTTAACAGGGGATTGGATATCTTCTCCATCCATAGTGGTGAGCATCAGTGCTCCGCCTGAGAAAACTTTCTTCACTATGAATGGTCCTTCGTAGTTTGGGGTCCACTTTCCCCTGTGATCTGAACCTGGAGGAATGATCCTCTTGAGCACAAGCTCTCCTACTTGATACTCCTGAGTACGTACTCATTGGTCGAATGCTCGCTTAATTCTCCTCTGATAAAGCTGACCATGACAGATAGCCGCTAATCTCTTTTCCTCAATTAGACATAGCTGATTGTATCGAGCCCATACCCACTCAGCCTCATCAAGCTTTACATCCATCATCACACGCAATGAAGGAATTTCTACCTCAACAGGCAAGACTGCCTCCATACCATATACCAATGAGAAGGGAGTTGCCCCGGTTGACGTCCTGACTGACGTACGGTACCCATGCAGCGCAAATGGTAACATCTCATGCCAATCTTTGTAAGTGACAACCATCTTTCTCAAAATCTTCTTGATGTTCTTGTTTGCCGCCTCTACCTCACCATTCATCTTTGGTCGGTAAGGAGAAGAATTGTGATGCTAAATCTGAAAGTCCCGACATAACTCTGCCATCATCTTGTTTTTCAAGTTAGAACCATTGTCAGTGATGATTCTTTCGGGTACTCCATATCTGCAAATGATGTCTCTTAGTGAAGTAATCGATCACAACCAAGATGAAGCGATGACCATTTGAAGCAGTAAGCTCTATTTTCCCGATCATGTCAATGCCCCACATAGAAAAGGGCCAAGGAGATGACATGACGTTGAGCGGGCTTGGAGGAACATTCACTTTGTCTGCATAAATCTGGCACTTGTGGCACTTATGGGCGTACGAACAACACTCTGCATCCATTGTCATCTAATAATTCCCCGACCTCAACAACTTCTTAGCCATATCATGTCCTCCTGCATGAGTACCGAAAGATCCCTCGTGGACTTCCTGCATCAACAGGCTTGCTTCGTCTCTATCCACGCATCTGAGCAAGACCATGTCAAAGTTCCTCTTATACAAAACCCCATATGTATTTAAGAAGAAGCTAGCAGCAAGTTGCCTTAAGGTCTTCTTGTCGTTGGATGATGCCCCAGCTGGGTATTCTTGCTTTTCCAGGAAGAGCTTGATATCAAAGTACCAAGGTTTCTCATCAGACACTGCGTCAACAGAGAAAGCATGAGTTGGTGCGTCATGCTTGGAAATGTCAATTATGGGCACATAATTCCAACACAAGACTTTGATGGACGAAGAAAGAGTAGTCAATGCATCGGCAAATTGATTCTCATCTCGTGGTATGTACTGAAGCTTAACCGTTGTGAAGAACATCAACAGTTTTCTGGCATAATCCCTATAAGGAATTAGATGTTCTTGATGCGTATACCACTTGCCGGTAATCTGATTGATAACGAGGGCTGAATCTCTGAATATATCGAGGGTCTTAATCCGAAGATTAATAGCCTCCTCTATTCCCATTATGCATGCCTCGTATTCCGCTTCATTGTTGGTGCAACCAAAAGTAATTCTGGTAGTGAAGGGAAAGTGAAAACCTTCAGGAGTGATAAGAACAGCACCAACTCCACGTCCATTGATATTGACTGCCCCATCAAACATCAACTTCCATTTGGATTCAGGGTCTGGCCCCTCCTCCAGAAGTGGTTCCTCGCAATCGTTTTCTTTGAGGTACATGATGTCCTCATCAGGGAAATCAAACTTCATTGGCTGATAGTCATCTTCAAGAGGTTGCTGTGCAAGATAATCCGACAATACACTTCCTTTGATGGCTTTCTGGGAAGTATACTGTATGTCATACTCTGTTAAGATCATTTGCCACCTAGCAACCCTTCCGGTTAATGCTGGTTTCTCAAAGATATACTTGACAGGGTCCATTTTTGAAATTAGCAGTGTGGTATGGGTCAACATATACTGTCTCAGTCGGCGAGCAGCCCATACCAAAGCGCAACAAGTTTTCTCGAGCAGTGAGTAACGGGATTCACAGTCGGTAAACTTTTTGCTAAGGTATTAAATAGCGTACTTGTTTGGACCAGACTCGTCATGTTGGCCTAGAACACACACCATTGACCCTTCTAGCACAGTCAAGTACATGATAAGCGGCCGTCCTGGAACTGGAGGCATCAGAATTGGAGGTTCCTGCAAATATTCTTTTATCTTTTCAAAGGCTCTTTGACAGTCCTCATTCCACCTGACCGTTTTCTCTTTTCTTAGCAATTTGAATATTGGCTCACACGTGGCAGTTAGATGAGATATGAACCGTGAAATGTAGTTCAACCTCCCTAAAAACCAGCGCACTTCTTTTTCTGTTTTCGGTGCAGGAATATCTTGTATTGCTTTTACTTTTGCAGGATCCACCTCGATTCTTTTCTGGCTAACAATGAAACCCAGCAGTTTTCCAGAACGCACTCCTAAAGTGCACTTGTTTGGATTCAACCTCAGCTTATACTTTATCAATCTATCAAACAGCTTCTTGAGATTGACCAGATGCTCTTCTTCATCTCGGGACTTAGCAATCATATCGTCCACATAGCATTCTATTTCCTTGTGTATCATATCGTGGAACAATGTGACCATAGCCCGCTGATACGTTGCCCCGTCGTTCTTCAAACCAAAGGGCATCACCTTGTAGCAGAATGTACCCCACAGGGTAATGAACGTTGTTTTCTCCATGTCTTCTGGCGCCATCTTAATCTGATTATATCCGGAGAAGCCATCCATGAAGGAAAATACCGAGAATTGAGCGGTGTTGTCTACCATCACATCAATGTGAGGTAATGGAAAGTCATCTTTTGGGCTTGCTCTGTTTAGATCCCGATAATCAACGCACATCCGGACTTTGCCGTCTTTCTTTGGTACAGGCACAATGTTAGCTACCCAAGGTGGGTAACTAGTCACGACAAGAAATCCGGCATCCCACTGCTTCTGAACTTCCTCCTTGATCTTCATCGCCATGTCAGGACGAGTTCTTCTCAACTTTTGTTTCACAGGAGGACAGTCTTCTCTCAATGGTAGCTTATGCACAACAATGTCAGTATCCAACCCTGGCATATCTTAATACGACTAGGCGAAGATATCCATATATTCACGCAGCATACCAATCAACTCTTTCTTTACTTCGGCCTGCAGACTGGCCCCAATCTTGATCTCTTTCTTCATATCTTCAGTTCCGATGTTGATGATCTCTATTTCTTCTTGATGAGGCTGAATGACCCTTTCCTCTTGTTTCAACAATCTGACCAATTCTTCGGGGAGTTCACAGTCTTCCTCAACCCCTTCATCAGCTTGGTAGATAGGATTGTCAAAGTCATGCGTGGTCATAGCAGGAACGTTATCACTATAATCCGGATGATCAACACTGCACAGATGATGTGCTTATTTCAGAATCTGTTTATTTTCAAAAGAGACGCAAACACACAAACAAAAAGGAAAAACACATTGCCATTTTTTTGTTTTTTTTGTGAAAAATATAAAACGAAAGAAAGAGAACACAATTTGTCTGAAAAATGTCCTTTATTTCATGGAAAAATAAATGCATTCAAAGCATGGTGGCCCTACAAATGGATCCTTGCACCTTGGGCAGAGTGCAAGATTGACAATGCAGCATGATAAAAAAAAGAAACAAGTGAGTTACTTTGGTTGCCAGGTAACTTGGACGATGTCTTCAGCAGAACAGTTCTTGAGTTCCTCTCCAGGTGCACACGGATGAATCTAGTTGTCCCAGTTGCCATCATTGTCTCCATCTTCACTTGTTGCACAGATATGGTTGCGGTCGAGCATCCCAGCGCTTGTGAAAGTAATAGCTTTACCACTCTGAGGCCAGTTAGACCCACCAGGTTGATAACCAAGCCCAAACTTGTCATCCTTCTTCTCTAATTCTAGCAACTTGCCCCAGCCTTGGGTGCTTCCCGACTGAACCACTTCCTTAGCCTGCTTGTAGGAGTGAATGGAGGTACCTTCTTTCTCATTGTTCCTCTCTACCGGAGCCAAAATGCTGACATTAACCGCTTTGAAGGCCTGACACAGCGTCTCATGGATCTCTCCGTCCATCTCCACATATTTGAAAGTTGATAAGTGGCTCACAAAGATATCTTCCTCTCCGCACACAGTAATTACTTGGCCATCAACCACGTATTTTAGCTTTTGATGCAAAGTGGAAGTTACTTCTCCGGCAACGTGAATCCAAGGACGTCCCAGTAAGCAACTATACGCAGGCTGAATGTCCATGACCTAGAATGTGCTCTTGAATACTTGAGACCCTATTTTCACAGGTAACTCAACTTCTCCGAACACAGACCTTCTGGACCCATCAAAAGCTTTCACTATCAAATCACTGGGTCGTAAGACGATACCATCGACATTCAACTTCATTAAGGCTTTCTTCGGGAGTACATTAAGAGAAGAGCATGTGTCAACTAGGACATGCGACAAAACGGTACCCTTACACTCCATAGTAATATGCAGTGCTTTGTTATGGTTACGGACCTCTGAAGTAAGGTCTCTATCTGTAAAGCCCAAACCGTGGCTTGCATTCACACTGTCCACTACAACTTCCAGTTGATTAACAGTTATCTCTTGAGGAACGTATGCCATCTGCAATACTTTCAGCAAGGCTTTCTATGTGCGGGAGAACACATCAGCAAAGACAAAATTGATATTTTGGACGGCGTCTGGTTCAACTGTTCAACCACCTTGTAATCACTCTTCTTTATTATTCGCATAAATTCCTCCACTTCTTTCTCAAAGGCACCCTGTCCAGCAGTAGGAGTTGTCATTTCTTCAGTCGTTGTTTGCTTTCCTTTAGCCTTTGCCGCAGCTTCAGCCTCAGGATCTCCTCTCAGAACCGGGGGAGCAAAAAGACGACCACTTCTCGTAAAACCTCCAACCCCTCCGACGTTCACTACAGTCGGGTCAATAGCTACTGACTTACTCTCCACTTTCTGTCCTTCCACATACACATCTGAGCCGTAATGCCATGGAATGGCTTTATCATCGGTATAAGGAACAGGCCCAGGAACAGTGATAGTAACAGGACTGACTTCAGGAGCATAAATAGTCACAGGTTCTCTTCTAGCAGGTATCTCAGCTGGATCATAATAGATGGTTATAGTGGACACACAATTACCTTTATTATCAACTTTGTCAAACTGCAATGACCCTTCATCAATCAGATTTTGAAACCCCATCTTCAGGTCTTCACAACCGTTCACTGAATTCAAACACTTCTCACAATCAGAATTGCATCCCGAAAACACTTGTCCTTTTAACAACCTCTCCTTCACTACTGGCAGTGGAGTCTTCACTTCTTCTATACTCAGAATCAAACTTAACTTCTCACCTCCGTCAACAACATTTATTCTATCCCCACCATGGTTCAGAATAGGGTTTGAAGTAACATTTGGTGGTGGTGCAAAGTTAATCGCCTTGGAGTCGATCAAATCTTGAACTTTATAATGTAGCGCCCTGCACTTCTCAGTTGAGTGCTCGGGTGCCCCTGAATGGAAAGCGCATCTAGCATTGGCATCGTACCCCACTGGAAGCTCTCCAGGTGGTGGTGGTGCTAATGTCCTCAGTTGTATCAAATTCAGGTCTAGCAATCTCTGCAGCAATGTAGTGTATGTCATGGGAATTGCTTCAAGCACCCTATTAGCCGGACGAGCTTGTCTTGGCTGATAAGGTATTTGTTGATAGTTGTTACGTTGTGGCTGTTGTTGTTGCTGTTGTTGATGTTGAGTTTGTACCTGCTGCACAGGACTGGAAGGGATAGTGACAGCTGCCACTTGCTCATATGATCTTCTGAATCCTCGGCCCCATCCTCGGCCAGACACAACATTGGTTTCACCTTCCCTTCTTCTCGGGGGCCCGTTGAAAGCCTTTCTTACGCCACTCGAGCTGCTCGCACTGGTATCCTGAATCTTTCCCATCTTTAACAGAGTCTCGACCCTCTCGCCTGCTATTACTATATCATTGAAGTTGGTAGCCGAACAAGACGCCAATCTTTCGATAAACACCCCTTGCAATGTTCCCATGAACATATCAGCCATCTCATTCTCCAGCAATGGTGGTTGTACTCTGGCAGCGAGCTGACGCCACCTTTGAGCATACTCTTTAACCCCCTCCTTAGCGGTTTGAGACATGTTTTGCAGTTGAGTGCGATTTGGAGCCATGTCCAAATTGTACTGGTATTGCTTCACGAACGCCTCTGCCAAGTCCTTCCAGCTCTTAATGTTGACCCTACTTAGCTTCATATACCATTCCAAGGAGGCCCCAACCAGGCTGTCCTGGAAATAGTACATCCATAGCTTCTCATCTTCAGTATGGGCAGCAATCCTTCCTACAAAGGACTGGAGGTGAGTCTTTGGACACGCTGTGCCATTGTACTTCTCGAAAGTCGGGACCTTGAACTTGTAAGGGATTCTAACCCTTGGAACCAAGCCCAAGTCAGTAATGTCAAACCCCAGAGAGTTCTGAGATTGAATAGCTCTGATCTGTTCAGCCGTCTCCTCAAATTTTCTGTTCATTTCAGCCCCCTGGCCTTCCATTTCGTCCAGCAGAGTAAACTATTTGTCTTGACCATCCATTTGTACATTGTTCATTCCATCATTGATAATGGTGACCCCTGGCTGTGCCACAGGGATTTCAACTTGACGGGCGCCCGCACCGTTACGATTACCTCCATCAGCAGCCCCGTTGTTCCTGGCTTGATTATTTTCTACCAAATCACGCAGACGTTCCTGATTCTGACCCATTCCTGCCATAAGGGTCATAAAATTGTCCATCCTCAGTCTCAAGTAAGCTAAATCAGCCTGCATTTGATCCATGACTATTTCTCTGTTGACTCTTGTGGGATATCTGTGTATGATCGGCTGTTCTCGAACCTTTATGGGAGCTATACTGCCTGAAACGACGTAAGCGTTAGAAACTGAAGAACTACCTGCAAAACAAACAAACATGTTATATGCATGCAATGTAACTGCTCATGTTTCCAAGTTTTTAGGCATTTACATGCCCCGGTTCTGGTATTTGCTCCAGATAGCCACTTTGAGTGTTAATTTTCAATCTTTCCCATTGAAGAGTGTTCAGATCTTAGCAGTATCAGACAAACAAGCTTTGCATATTCAGAAATGGTAATTTGCATATTAACACTGTATATCATGGATAACCCACTGCCGGCCCGAAGTTAGAGCACAAACAAAAATATTCCCCGAAGGGTTACAAGTCAATACATGGACAAAAGACAAAAGCAAAACTTCTACAACAAGCCTATAGGTAGTCTGACAAATAATAAATAAAAACTAAACTAAAGACCCAGGTTCTTCTGCAGCCACCTTTGTCCTGCTCTTCTTCACACCTGCTCTCAGCTTGAGCTCTTCAATCTCCTTCAGTGCCTCCTCCAAGGCTATCTGGCTTTGTGCCAACTGCTGAGTCTTTTCCCTTCGTTAGTTGTGGATCTGTTCCACCTCTTCTTTCTTGAAGGCCATTTGTACCTCGAAAAACTCTTCTTTTTCTTTATACTTCTGCTGCTCATGTTCCCTTTGGCCTTGCAACCAAACAATGGACTGGCGAGCTTCTTTGAGAGTCTTCAAAGTCTTTTTGCGCTCCGCTTCTCTTTTTGCCTCCATCAGACCCAACCTCTGAAAGTGAGCCTCCCTTCCAGCAAACTCTTTCTCTTTAGCTTCTAAGGAGGCTTGCATCTTCTGCAGCTTTACCTCTGCTTCATTTTTGGCCCGGTTGGCAAGATGGTACAGGTTAACCATTTCAGCATTCTCCACTCGGACTTCGTGCAGATGAGCTTCCAATTTCTTGTACTCTTCAAGAGAGACAGTACTCTGACATGACACTTCTTTAGGATATAATGGGGCTTCTACTGAGAATGGCATGAGAACTTCCTCTACACGTTTCTGCAACCATGTAGCAAAAGGAGGATATGTCTTGGGATCTACTCTGCCAAAGTCTTTCTTACCTTTTCTTACCCTGTGAGCCCAAGCCTGAGATGCTTGTATAAATAACTCTTTGTTTCCCTCCACAGGAAAATACAAAGACTCAGCAAATTCTTCCATATTTGGTGGATCTCTCAAAGGATAACAAAATTTCTTCCTGACTAATGTTGGATGATAACTGATCACACCCTTCCTTCCTAGCAAAGGCACTCCAGCAAATCTTCCACAACTGACCAACAACTCTTTTCCCAGCAGATCTCTGTCATATCCCCAAGCTATATCCTCAGAAGTTAGCCCCATCAGTCTCCTAGACCATCTCCACTCATATCTCATCTCCTTGAAAGCACCTGATTTTGGCAACTGCCTAGCAAACCACTCAGCAAACAATGAAGCATAACAGCCCACCAGTCTACCTCTACCTTTCTCATTCCGGTAGTGAACATTGTAGTAGAAATCTCCCAACAGAGTTGGCACAGGATTGCCTTTAGCAAAGATGGAGATCACTTCCAAGCTCACAAACTCTTTCTCTCCCGGGAAAAGGCTAGACCCATACACCATCAAAGCCACCACAACACCAAAATCCCCCCATTTACCCTCTTTGGCATATTCCTCAGCCTCTGGTATGAGCACATTCCAAGGGAGTCCTCTGCCTTCACTGTCCTTTAAAGCCTTCTTGACTGTAGCAGCTGGTAAACGAAAAACTTTAGCTATATCTTCTTCCTTAAGAACCACCTCAGACCCATAGTAAGGCAATGTGTCTCTGACTGGAACACCCAAAATGCTGGAAGTCTCCTCCAAGGTAGGAGCCAAAATGTAATCTGGAAACACAAAGCACCGCAACAGGGGATCATAAAACTGAAGCAAGGTGTGCAAGCTGTCCTTCTGGTCTGCAGTAGGTTTGTCCATGTATTTCAATATCTGGCCATACCTCTTTCTGAAATTCCCCAAGACTTGGTAATTCATTAAACCTGCTAATTTCTGAACACTCCTGACCTCTGGTTGAAGAAAAGTATAGTGAACATTCTTTTTCCTTGTGATTCTCTTGATTTCTGCCATCTGGAGAGCTTAAGGTTACCAGAACTGGGTGCTAACTGTGAACAATAACCTGAAAAATGGAAACATAAACAGTTAATGCAAGAATGATGCAATGCAAATGCAATGCAGGCATATGATCAAACTGGGACCATCTGGATACTGGACACTGAATATAAGGGCCCTCTGAATAACTGAAAACCAAGATCCTCTGAGCCACAACCCTCTGATAGAAACTCTCAGAACCATAAGGACCCAATCACAACAAGGACCACACTGATAATGAGGGTATGTAAAGGCCAAGGGTTCCTGCAAACCTGTAAACCCCTCCCAATCTCACTGGTATGCTCCGGGTCAAACATCACGGACTCTTAAAGCCTAATAGCAATAATACTTTCACCATTTTCGAGAAATGGCTCATGACCAGATCAGGGAATCGGTTTGGCATTATATACTACGCAGGGAGGCCTCAGCTGAGTCCGGGAAACAAGGTCATCCTATGCAAGTCCCAGGTGGGCCCTCGGATGCGAATGGGTTTGCCACAAAATGTGGTCTGCCATTGTCATCACTAAAGAGGGATGTTTCTACAAGGTTCTCAATGATCGGTCCCCAGCTGCACATAACTGTCAGGGTTATGAAATGAGAGAGGAAGATCCCCAAATCAAGACATTTCCAAGACGGTCGCAAATCTGGGCGTGGAACTCACTACTACCCCCATGACAAGATCTCATGAGGCCAAAGTGGAACCACTATAAGTCCTAAGGTGCACTCGAGCCGTGGTAATGAGCTCATCTCTCAGAAATAGTACCACCCAAACCCACCAAATAGAAGATCCAATCCAGACAGTCCAGTATATATATGATGCAGAAAATAAATACTGAAAACTGTAAATAAAGCTGTAAATAAAACTGTAAATAAACAACAGTAAAATACAACACACAACAACAAACAGTCAACACCCAAAGAAACAGAAACATGCAAGCGCTAGGAGAGACTCTCAAGGGATCCAGAGATACTCCTGGTACAAACGCGAAAGTGGCACGGAAAAGAATAGAGTCGCCAGCCAGGCATTTTTATCCCGAAGGAACGGGAATGGTAATGTTGCACAAACCAGAAGAAAAGAAGAGGAAGGACACAGGTCCTGCGAACCAAAGAGACTGAGTTCGGGAGTCGGTTACGACCTGGGAAGGTATTAGCACCCAGATCATCCGCCGTACCCGACGGGATCCACGCTTGCAAAGAAATCTGATTCAAATGGTGAGGGGATGAAAGCTGTTGGAAAGAAAATGAAACTGAACTGGATAAAATAAATGAAAAGGAACTGAAAAAAGAAATGAAAAGGAAAAATGTAGGGAAAATAAAGATTGTGCTCGAACGGGCCCTACCCCGCTGCCTACGTACCTCATCTGGACAATGAGGATCATATTCGCCGTAGTTCCCCTAACTAGGGGTGGAAAGGATTGCTTGTGAATTAAGGCTTGAACTGCCTATGTCAATGCTCAGGTGCTGCAGGCTCGGACGACGAGTGCGTAAACGTCTTGCAAAGTGACAAGTAGGAGCAAGTTCGCGTACGGAGCGAAGGAGATGAGAAAAGAATTCCCGAAGGAAAGATGCTTATTGTTTGTTTGTGTTTTTTAGAAGCCTTTATGAGTGTGTCACAAGTAAGTGAACTCAAGCTCTTTTCCATGGAATGTATACTTGTTACCACATTCCAAGATGGAATAATAGAACAAGCACACTCAAGTAAGGAGATAATCCCCAAAACTTGGATCCAGATATTAGGGCTTAGGCTCACTAACTCATTAACTTATTAAGTGTTTTTTTTTGTATTTTTGAATGAAGAAGTTTTTTTTATGATTTTCTTGGTGAAGATAATATCCTGATCAGACTTGTGCATCACAAGACAAGCTTGTACTATCCCAAGATGGGAAGACTACAAGTGTCTCATGGGATAAGGCTATTGCTCAAGATATCACTTCAATCTTTATTAAGTGTCTTCTTTAGAGTTTTGAGATGAGAAGAGAAGAGAAACAAAAGGATCACAAAGGTAAAAGTCTAATGGGGGACTAATGAATCCTTAAGTTATCATGCATGGAAAATCCTAGGTTAGTGAGGTTTACTATCCTAAAGAAGAAAGAAGAAGAGAAGGAGAAGGAAGAAGAGGGGGGAAGTAAGGCCTAAGCCCAACAAACACAAGGTTAGAAAAAAATAATAATAAGAAGAGAAGAGATAAGATTTGGAGATGTGGGAATCACATCCACACCTCTCACTTACCAAAGCCCCTGAAATGGTTAGTGACACAAGTATAAAGGCAATACAAAATGAACAAAGTGCCATACCAAAGCTACACAACCAGAAGTGAAGTCATAAACACAAAGGCCAAATGCAAACTCAAGGCACAAGAATGAGAAAAGAATCACACAACTCAACATAAAGCAATATGAATCACTATGGCAAAACAAAGCAAACATGATAAGATGCAAAGCAAAATAACCAAAGCACAACCTCAAGGTGCAAGACCAGAACCCTAATCATGTTAGAAAAGTTCCTAAGAAGCATGAGAGATGAAGAGAAGAAGGGCAAATAGCCAAGCATTTACATCATGAGAAAGAAGAAGCAAAGGAAGTGAAGTGAGCATGCATAAGTGTGGAAGAATTTCAAGAACAACCAAACACAAACTTCTCAAGGCACAAACCACAACCCAAGATCAGAGAGGCATTAACAACCTAGGATGGCCCTAAACAACTAGAAGAAGTTGGCACAAGTGCCCTTCTAAGCTAAGGAGTGATCCTATGATCCAAAAGAATCAAAAAGGGACAAGCAAGGAACAAAAATTCAAAACAATTCAAATGAACATCCAAAAAATCCACAAACTTGCACAAATGATCTTCAATCATACCATAACAACATACCAAAAGGAGGGAGAAAGAATCAGAAGCTTGATCATTCAAATGAGGGTTCAAACATGGATTAGGGTTAGAAAGCTTCACTCACAAGTTAGAGACCAAAATCAATTAACCAAGATTCTAAAAATCAGAGAAAAAATCACCAATAAACTACACCTCCTCATGAATCCAGAGCAAAAAGAATCATCCAAAAATTCAAAATAATGACCAAGATAGAAAATGAACAAGTCAACATGCTTCAAAATGAAATAAAATGAATTAATTAAAAGAAAAAATTAATTTCTGAGTGATATTTAAAAATAAAAGAAAAATAAAAATATCAAAAATTAAAGAAAACTCAAAGGACCTTTCTTGAATATTTTTATAATTTTTAATGACCTAAAACTATTTTTTTTAAAATGAAAACCAAACTGAAAATAAAATGAAAATAAAATGAAATAAAAATAAAAGAAAGAGCCAGGGGGTGTATTCAGCAAGGAATTCCAGTTCAAACTCATTGGGCTCATACGCATGGAGGGTGGGAATAACACTCAAGGCCGACTCAGTCCAGCGTAGTTCATGATAATTGTGATGGATATTCAGTTAATTCAGGAAAATATGTGGACCAAAAGATCAATCTCACGCACCTCATGAAGTCAATGAACTCAACAAGTCAAACCAATCAGTACACTCTAGCACACGCATACCATAACTAATGTGAACTGGCAAACACACTGCATTATTTTTTAAAACAGAAACACGTGAGGGACACACTCCCTTTTTAATGCGTTGTCACATTCTTAACCCTCCAGATCTCAGATCCAAAGGCTATAACATCATCTTCTCCATCTTTCATTTCCAGAATCCGGTGACGGAGCCCTAGCTCCGGTCACCAGAAAACTCATCAATATGAACAAAATTCCACTAAAATGAATCAAAAGCTCCAGATTAACTAAACAAGTCATGCTGAATTCAAATATAACAATCAAATTCACAAAGGATTAATGAATAAGTTGGATCGAAGAAAAACAGATCTAACCATAAAACTTCAAATCATCAAATCAACCTCAATACTCATCCATTTTCAAAGCCAATCATCCCAGAATCATCAGCATATCACACAGATCACAATGCATACATCCAAAACTATTTCTAGATCCATGAATTCAGTAGGTTACCTGAACTTGCAGAGCACGAATTAGGTCAAGACAAGCCGCCAAACACTGCAGATCTACCTCTTCTAACCTCTCCTTGCAAAATAAAGGCAAGAGAGAGCTTGAATTGCTCTGGATCTTGAAGTTTGAGAGCAACTGCACTTGAATGGCACCTCTTGAAATCTTGAGCTTCAGCTTAAATCAATGGTGGATTAATGATCCTTAAGGTTCAAGGATTCAGAATATGAAAAGAGTTTGATGAATGAGTGAGAGAGTGATGAGATTCAAAGAGAAATGCTTGAGGTGCAAAAATTCTAGAGTGATGAATATGTGATGAATCTGAGCCAAAAGAAAACCCTAGCTGCTTATATATCATGCCAAATGATCACTGATGAAAAATAAGAGGAAATGCACGTGAGAGGAGAGTGTGAGGATGAAATTGCAAACTTGGCATGAAGAGTGTGAAGAGGTGATTTGCTCGTGCATCCTTCTCTTTCCTTGCACATGTTCAATCATAATCCAGCCCTTGGTTCAAAACTGAAAGCATCTTGGCCCTTGGATGTGAGGGTCATGCATTTTTCATGATCATGCAAATTTGCACCTTATGGAATATTTCTCTTTTCATGCACGAATTTGTTGATATTTTTGGAGCAAACCAATTCTTATGCAATGCTTTGTGACAATGTGATCATATTTGGTCCATAACAACACTTGAAAACAAGTTACATGAAGTTTTGCATTTGGAGTAAACTTGAAATTCATGCCATGCCCTAAAGATCAAGCAATTTTCGAAGGGCTTTTATCCCAAACCATGAAGGCTATGAAAATGCTCTTGTACTTTTTAAAAATGGGAGACCTTAATCTTCAACTTTCATGTTTGATGGCAATCCATTTGAAGCTTTTTTCACCAAGTTATGGACACTTGAAAATTAGGGCAAAAGTTACTAAAAATGGAAAATCTCATGACCAATCTTATGCCAAAAATGCAAAACACCTCAAAACCTCTTGATTCTTGATCTTTGACTTTGCCAAACCTCTTCTAAGGTTATAAGAACATCCCTTGGCCTGAAAGACAAGGTTGGACCTTTTGAAATCTCAAAGTTGACTTCTAGAATGCACAGTTGACCAATTTCTTCATTTACAAGCAACTGAAGAAATATCTGACTTCCACAAGGAATTTTCTCACCAAATTTCATCCCTAGGATCCTCTTAACATATGAGAGACTTTGCCCAAATAAAATGGCCAAATTCACAAAGTTTTCATGCTTGAAACTCAAACCCTAATTTAGGATCATTGTGTAGGAGCTTTGTCGTAGCTTGAATTCCCTGATGATCCTCCAACCTCCTGGGCTTTTGTGGATGATCTTAAGCTTGTGAATGCAATGTAGACTCCTCATAGGACTTGAACAAATCCATTGGGCCCCTTGTTATAGCTTGTGATGCTTCAAAAAACCCTCCACAGATGATCATATGCCTAATGCTAGGTCATGAGAATGTTATGCCTCATATTTCCATGCAAAGATGTCAAGGATATGATATGCTTATGATGAATATGATATGGTGATGATGCTTAAAAAGAAGAGGGAAAATTTGGGGTGTTACAGCGGGCTTTTCATATTCTTTTTTTTATTCTTTTTTTTTCAAATCGTGTGACATTGCTTGTCTTGATTGCTTTGAAAGGGTTGTGACTGTCTCACTTTCAGTTGATGAGGGATAACCATTGTGGTTTCCGGATCCGTATAACCATTGTGGTTTCCGGTCTTTGGACCTTTTGATTTTGTACAATGATAGGTGATGGTTCCTCAGATACACTCCTTTATGAAAGTATGAACACTCGGTCCAACTAGCTGACACCTACCCTGCCCCTGGGTTACATGTTAGGGTTTTTTCATGCAAAAATAAACTCCTACTTCAAAGCTCAAAGTGGTAAACAAAGGTTTATCTCCCATATATCTCCGGTGTTTGGGATTTGAAACAAAGGAGGTACATCGTCAACATGGTCTTATTCAACAACACACAATTGGATATTTTTGCATTTTAATTTCGTCATCCTCCATCATAGAGTTTAAGAACGACAGTTGGTATTGCAATGCACACACAAAATTATAAGTAAAATACGAATGAATTACTTCAAGAAAAACATGTGCATTTCATTAATTAACATTCAAGAACAAGCAAAATTCATGCATGCATACAAATGCTCAAACAAACATATAAAAGCTACTCATGAAAATGCAGTAAAGAAACTGAACATTACCATCATTGAGGAGACTTGACTCCGTCTAGACCTATTGATCTTGAATACTTTCATTGATCAACATATTTTCCTGATGAGATTTGCAATCTTCAATCAAATGGCTGCGTGCCCAGAACCATACTTCATTCCCAATTATTATGACCTTAAGCTTTCGACGTTCAAACATTGACACGAGACGTCTGAAGAAAAGAGTGACACAGAAATGAAATTGCCACATAAGTTTGACACCTAAGGTTGCTTGCAAAGACCTCACGATATCCTGCCTACGTATCTCCATTGGCCCAGGACCAATGAAGAATCAGAGCGACGTAGTTCGTTTCAACATTGATGAAAATGCAGTACATAAACTAACCATCCTCATAGCCGCTCTTCCAAATCAAATTGAGAATCACCTTCACATCTATCCTCAATAATTTCCTCCATAACATGAGCTGATGAACCCACATGACCAAGCAAAGAATTGTTAACTTAAATGCCTTGAGGCGTCACTGAAATCAACCCAGACTCAATCAAATCCTGAACCTTATCCCTGAGTGGCTTGCATTCTTCAGCTGAATGTCCCGGTGAATTGCTATGGAAACCACATCGAACACTGGGATCAAAACTTGGTAGGTATGGAAAAGGAACCAGACTCGGTTTCTTCGGCACTATCAATCCACTATCGATCAGGCGTGGAAGTATCTGACTGTATGACACTGGCAATTGATCAAAATACCTTTTTGGTCTCTTAGTGTAGTAACGACACCTTTGCGGAGTATGCTGCTGTTGGCATGGTTGTTGTTGATACTGAGGAGGTTCACTATTAATAGACACCTAACATGCAAATTCAGAAGCTTGCTGAATCTGAGCAGTTGAGATGCATGGGTACTGTGGATAAGTCAATGGAGTTTGAGGATCTTCCCAGATTGCATCAATCACATCCTTTTCTTGTGAATTGACAAAAGATTCATTCTCGTCAGTTGGGCCATCTGAAATGCCTTGGATCTTTCCCATCTTGATAAAGCTCTCAATGCGTTCTACAATTACCACCAAGTCAAAGAAACTTGACGTTCCACTACCACTCAACCTCTCCAAGTACGATCCCTGCAAGGTCTCTATGAAAAGATCAACCAATTCTCTGTCTTATAACGGGGGTTGCATCCGAGCAGCTACTTCTCTCCACCTTTGGGCATACTCTCTGAAATATTCACCATCTCCTTGGGATAAACCTTGCAAATCCATACGATTAAGAGCCTTGTCAAGATTGTAGTCATACTGCTTCACAAAGGCATTGGCTAGGTCTGACCACGACTGGATACGACTGCTCTCTAACTGCATGTACCAACTCGATGATGTCTCACCCAGACTATACTGAAAGCAGTGAATCATCAATTTGTCATTTTTCTCATATTAGGTCATCCTTCAGCAAAACCTCACCAAATGCTGCCTTGGACAACTATCCCCTTTGTAATTTTCAAACTTCGGTACTTTGAACTCTAGAGGTATTACAAGGCCGTGTACTAGACACATGCTTGCAGCACTTAGATCAACAACATTACGACTTTGAAGGGCCTTAATCCCTTCCTCCAACACACGAAATCTTTCTTCCCTCTCCACAACTTGTGGGTCTTGGGTTCTCACCACAGGGGTTGCCTCTTGGGAACCTGGCATAGTGAAAGCAAAATTGTGATAGTCTGCAGCATCAACAGAAGAAGAATGTCCACTCTGGGCGACCTGACGCTCTCAAACATCTAGGTTCTCAACAGGGATCTGTGCAGGCTGAGCTTGAGCGAAATTGCGGCCATCTTTCCTTGCCAAGGTTGTCATAGCCTCCAAAAGTTGGTCCCACTGATCTCTCGTCAACCCAAAACTTGAAAATTGACTTTGCTCTCCAGGGTCCATGATTTGTCCAAAAGTTGCTTCAAGTCTGATACAAGAGTTGGAATCTCAACTGTAGATTGTGAACAAAGAACGAATGAGCCCTGCCTGCGGAACATAAATGCAATGCAAATGCTATGAGATGCCATGTTCGGTTACTTCCGAAGAAATTATCTGCTTTGATCCACATTTTAGTACAGAAGAAAAAATCCAACATTCTGATTCAGATATGAGATCCTCGGAAATAACTGAACATGTATGCTAAAATGCTATGATGGAATGTATGCAGCTGGTAGGTGATCGAGAACTGGTGTCTGTCTAGATACGGAACACTGAGCCAAGAACAAAATATATGAAACCATAGGTCTTCTGAATAAGAACTCCCAGATAAGAACTCGGAACCAAAGATCAAGAACTCCAGAACCATAGTAACCGGATCAAAATATAAGATCACACTGATGATGAATGGTATGTTGAGGTCAATGGTTCCTGCAAACCTATAAACCCCTCTCAATCTCACGGGTGTGCTCCGGGTCAAACATCACGGACTCTCAAAGCCAAATAGTAATAATACGTTCACCATTTCCGAGAAATGGCTCATGACTAGATCAGGGAATCGGTTTGGCATTATGTACTACTCAGGGAGGTATCAGCGTGAGTCCGAGAAAAACAAGCATCCTTTATAGTTCCCAGCTTCAAGCGCTGAAGTCGAGAAACGATAGTACATTCAGCCCGTAGGATATAGTACTATTGTTATACAACCAGATGCTTTGACTGAGTTCCTATAAGAGAACCAAGCTATCCTATGCGAGTCCCCAGTGGACCCTCGGGTGCGAATGGGTTTGCCACAGGATGTGATCTGCCACTGTCACCATTAGATAGGGTTGTTTCCACAAAGGTTCTCAATGATCGGTCCCTAGATGCACATAACAATCAAGGTCCTATCCCGAAGTGGAGTAAATCCCCACACAAGATATTTCCAAGACGGTTGCAGTCTGGGTGTGAAACACATCGCCACTCATCATGCCACATGCGAGTACAATGTGTCCACACTAATCCTATGGTGCACTCAAGCCGGGTATTTAGCTTATCTCACAGTAACAGTACCACCCTGTAACACCCCAAATTTTCCCTCTTCATTTTAAGCATCATATCATATCATATTCATCATACTCATATCATTTCCTCAGCATCATATCATGGAAAGATGAGGCATAATATCCCGCATGTCCTAGCATCAAGCATATGGTCATCTGTGGAGGTCCTTGAAGCATTTCAAGACATGACAAGGGTCCCAATGAGTTTGTACAAGTCTTATGGTGAGTCTACACTCCATTTACAAGATCAATTCCATTGGCAAAAGCTCAGAAGATTGCATGATCATCAGAGACCTCAGGACAAGGCAAAGCTCTTATACAAGGCACCCAAATTAGGGTTTGTGATTCAAGCACCAAGATCTCACAACTTTGGCCATTTCATTTGGGCAAAGTCTTCTATATGTTAAGAGGATCCTAGGTGTCAATTTTCATGAGAAAATTCCATGTGGAAGTCAGACAATGCCTCAGTTGCTTGCAGATGAAGCAAAAAGTCAACTGTGCCCTTAAAAAGTCAACCGTGCAATTTCAAGGGGTCTAACCCAATTTTTTTGGCCAAGAGGGGTCCTTACAATGTAATAAGAGGTTTGGAATGATCAAAGTTCAAGAATCATGGAGATTTGAAGGGTTTTGCAAAAATGGTACAAAGTTGGTTTTATGGAATTTCCAAATTTGGCAACTTTTGCCCTAATTTTCAAATGGCCTTAACATGATCAAAAATTCTTCAAATGGACCAAAGTCAAACATGAAAGTTGAAGAGTAAGGGCTCCCATTTTCAAAAAGTACAAGTACATTTTCATAGGATTCCTATATCTCCCTATATGTCCTTCGAAAATTTGGTGTTTCTAGGGCAAAAATTCACTTTTCATGAAGGCACCAAATGCAAGAAGCTTCAAATCTTAATTGTGAGACTTGGTATTGGTTCAATTGTGTTTACAACTTAAAATGCATTGTATTATGACAAATTTGCTCCAAAGAATTTTTCATTTTCGTGCACAACAAGAAAATCACTCAAAAATTGCAAAATTGGCAAAAGTCATGAAACAAGTGTGAAGGCTTGATCTAAAGGCCATGATTGATTGGATTTGAATCAAGGGTGGTAAATGCCTTGCCCATGTGCTGAGAGGCCCAAGAGAGAATGATCATAGCATGATTATCTCACATGTTGCACAAAAGGCAAATTCACACAAAACTCATGAGGGATTCGTGCATTTCATTTCATTCTTTCAGCATTGCCTTGTGAGGTCACAAAGAGAACAATTAGGGTTTAGCAAGCCTCAGATCTCTCTCATTCTCTCACTCTCAAACTTCATGCAACTTTGCATTTTCACATAAATCTCTTCATTCTCTCACATTCTTCACAAACTTCTTCCACATTCTTGATCAGTGAGTGATATAGATCAAAATTCTACCATTCATTTGAGCTTAAGACACATAAATAGAAAGGTGCCATTGAGAAGCAACTTGCTTTGAAACCTCAGATCCAGCTTGTTTCAAGACCTTAGATGCATTTATTTTGCATCTAGGAAGTAAGTGGAGTGATTTGCATCTATTCTTTGGCTTTATATCTCATTATACCAAGATCTTCACCTCAGGTATGGCTTGAAACTTTGTGATCTGGAAATGGAATTAATGTGTTGCTTTGTGTTATTTGATCTTCATTGATGATTCTGCACTTTTTGGATTTGAAATTGGTGCATCCTAGTGTAAGTTATGTGAGTTTCAATTCGTCCAATTCATTGAGATTCAAGTGTTTTTGAGGTCATTTTTGAAGTCAGTGAGGTTGAATTAGTCAATCTGGAGTGTTTGATTGTTTATTTTGGTTGTTTGTTCATGTTGTTGTGAGTTCCGGTGTCGGAGCCCTAGCTCCGGTCACCGGAAGCTGGTTTCCATCCATCCTAGGGTTTCCACGAAGAAGACAAAGCCCTGGCCGTCAGATCTTGCCATCCAGCGCACCACAACCTGCCACGTAGCCCTAAGTCCCTCTCCGTCTCATGCGTTTTCTTTTATTTTCATTTAATCCCATATGTTATGCACACACCGTAGCTTAGCATGTTCCAACCATTCACGTTGAGCCATTCAGCCAACTCAATTAATGAAAGGGCATCTTCATGCGTTCATTCAATCTAACGCTCCATGTTTTTTTTCCAGTTTTTTCTAATTAATTCCACTAAATACCACCCTAAATAACATATACCAGCGCAATTGGGTGGGCCTCAGCTTACTCTTTGCACCCCCAGCTCATCCAGGCCCATTTGTTTCTAACGTGAACCTCTTACTCATCGCACCTCCCTTCCATTTTCTTTTTATTTTCTTTATCATTTATTTCTTTTTTTTATTCAGTTTAGTTTCCATTTAATTAAAATACTCCCCTTCATCTAAAAATCCCAAAAAAATCATGAACATTATTTTAAGTCTCTTTTATTTTTTCATATTTTTATTTTATTTTTTTCCATTTCTACGTGTCCAAATTAAATCATCCTTTCACTTAGCTTCTTTTAAGTTCTTCTTTGACCACACTGCCTTGTCAATTTTCCATACTCTTCAATATTTTGAGTTTTGATCCCATTATTTTTGCTTTGGATTCTTAAGACATTTAACTTCTCATGTGATTTTTCTCTGGATTTTTAGAAACTTATTTCTTGAGTTTTGATCCTGTGACTTGTGATGGAAGTTTGTAACCCTAGCTTGTGTTTAAGCCTCCATTTGACCTAGTTTTCTTCTGAATATTTTCAAACCCTTTTGTCTTATTGATACATTGTGTTTGAATATCATTTTGTTTCATTTGTGGAAGTTTTAGATGCTTGGTTGATTTGTTTTGAATTTTACTTTAAACCTTGTCCCATTTTGCTTCCTTTGAACCTTTAGGTCTCATATAAGCCAAGAAGGGCACTTGTGCCAACTTATTCTTCTCATTTGGGGTTCTTTTGGGGTGTGGGTACCTTCCTGGTCCTAGGATAGGGTTTGAGTCTTAAGATTTTTTGTGTTTGCTTCTTCTTTAAGTCATTTGTTTCCTTAAGTGCTTTCATTTCATCTCTATGTTTCTTTTACTTCCATTTGGTATTGTTTGGTCTTGTACCTCTCTTCTCTTCATCTTGTTGGCTTCTTAAGCCATTCTTCATCTTGTTTTGGTTCTGATCTTGAGCTTTGAGTCCAACATTGTTGCTTTGCATTCTCCTTAAATGTGCATTTGTTTTCATATGTGTTTCATGTTGCATCTTTTGCTCATAAGCTTCATTTTCTCATTCTTTTAAGTTGCATTTGCATTGTGCATATGTTCATACCATTTCACTTCTGATTGTGTGATGTTAGCATGTTATCTTGCTCATTGTGTTTCATTTGTATGCTCTTTACTAACCTTGCAGGGGCTATGGTAAGTGTGAGGTGTGGGAAATGAGTCTCACATCTCCAATTCTCATCTTCTCTTCTTATTTCTTCATTGAGCTAACCATTTGCTTGTTGGACTTAGGCCTTTCTCATCCCTTCTTCTATCTTCTTCTTCTCTTCTTCTTTTCTTTTTCATTAGGATAGAAACCTCACTAACCCTTAGGACATCCATGCATGTTAACACTTAGGATTATTTTAGTCCCCCCTTTAGAATTTTTCCTTTGTGATCCTTTTGGTTCTTCTCCTCTTCTCATCTCATAACTCCATAAAAGACACTTAATAATGTTTGAAGTGATGTCTTGATCCATAGCCTTATCCCATGAGGTATGCTTGTAGTCTTCCCATCTTGGGATAGTACAAGTTTACCTTGTGATGCACAAGTCTGATCAAGGTATCTTCTTCATAAAGAAAAGCATAAAAAACACTTCTTCATCTGTAAATACCAAGACACTTAATAACTCAACAAGTTAGTGAGCTTAGGCCCTAATCTCTGGATTCAAGTTTTGGGGATCTTCTCCTTACTTGAGTGTGCTTGTTCTATTATTCCATCTTGGAATGTAGTGACAAGTGCACATTCCATGGAAAAGAGCTTGAGTTCACTTCCCTGTGACACACTCTAAGAGCTTCATAAAAAACACTGGACAAACAATAAGCGTCTTTCCTTCGGGAATTCTTTTCTCATCTCATTCGCTCTGTACGCGAACTTGCTCCTACTTGTCACTTTGCAAGACGGTTACGCACTCGTCGTCTAAGTCTGCAACACCTGAGCAATGGCATAGGCAGTTCAAGCTTTAATTCACATGAAATTTCCTTTTAGTACCCCTAGTTAGGGGAACTACGGCGTCTCTGATCCTCATTATCCTGATGAGGTACGTAGGCAGCGGGGTAGGGCCCGTTCGAGCACAATCTTTATTTACCCTATATTTTTTTCTCTTTGTTTCCTATTCAGTTCCATTTCTCAGTTTATTTCCAGTTCATTTTCTTTTCTTTTAGCAGCAGCTTTCATCCCTCACCCTTTGAAGCAGTTTCTTTGCAAGCGTGGATCCCGTCGGGTACGGCGGACGATTTGGGGTGTTAATACCTTCCCGGGTCGTAACCGACTCCCGAACTCAGTCTCTTTGGTTCGCAGGACCCGTGTCCTTCCTCTTCTTTTCTTCTGGTTTGTGCAGCATTACCATTCCCGTTCCTTCGGGATAAAAATGCCTGGCTGGCGACTCTAACCTTTTCCGCACCACTTTCGCGTTTGTACCAGGATGGAAATCTGGGGAGCGACAGCTGGCGACTCTGCTGGGGACTGCACACCAGAGATCTCTGGTTCCCCTGTGAGTCTCTCCTAGCGCTTGTGTGTTTCTGTTTCTTTGGGTGATGTTTGCTGTGGCTTGTTGTTTTTTATTGTTGTTTATTTACTGCTTTATTTACAGTTTTATTTACAGTTTTCAGTATTTATTTTCTGCATCATGTATATATACTGGACTGTCTGGACTGGTTTTCTGTTTGGTGGGATGGGTGTTACTTGTTCTTGAGAGATGAGCCAAGTACCCGGCTCGAGTGCACCTTAGGACTTAGAGTGGTTCCACTTTGGCCTCATGAGATCTTGTCATGGGGGTAGTAGTGAGTTCCACACCCAGGTTGCGATTGTCTTGGAAATGTATTGATTTGGGGATCTTCCTCTCTCATTACATAACCTTGACAGTTATGTGCAACTGGGGACCGATCATTGAGAACCTTGTGGAAACATCCCTCTATAGTGATGACAGTGGCACCCCACATTTTGTGGCAAACCCATTCGCATCCGAGGGCCCACTTGGGGATCACATATGATGACCTTGTGTCCTGGACTCAGCTGAGGCCTCCCTGCGTAGTATATAATACCAAATTGATTCCCTGATTTGGTCATGAGCCATTTCTCGGAGATGGTGACAGTATTATTGCTATTCGGCTTTGAGAGTCCGTGATGTCTAACCCGGAGCCTGTTACCAGTGAGATTGGGAAGGGGTTTATAGGTGTGCAGGAACCCTTGGCCTCAACATACACTCATCATTCAGTGGTCCTTGTTATGATCTGTGGTCCTGTGATTATGATCTTTGGTTCTATGGTTCTATGGTTTTGGAGTTCTGGTTCTGGAGTTCTGGTTTTCTTGTTCTGGATTTCTTGGTACTGTGGTCCTGAGATCTTCTTCAGAGAGTTGTGATTATCAGAGGGTTGTGACTCAGAGGACTTTGGTTTGTCAGTGATCAGAGGGGCCCTTGTCAGTGTCTAGTTCAGATGGTCCCAGTTGATCATATTCTTGCATTCCATTGCATTTGCATCATTCTTTGCATTAACTGTTTATGTTTCCCATTTTTCAGGTTATTGTTCATAATCAGCTCCCAGTTCTGGTAATCTTATCTCCATGGCAGAAATCAGAAGAGTTCCAAGAAAAAAGAATGTTCACTATACCTTTCTTTAGCCTGAAGTTAGAAGTGTTCAGAAGTTAGCAGATCTAATGAATGACCAAGTCTTGGGAAAATTCAAGAAAAGATATGGCCAGATACTGAAGTTTGTGGACAAGCCCACTGCTGACCAGAAGGATAGTTTGCATACCTTGTTGCAGTTTTATGATCCTCTGCTGCGGTGCTTTGTTTTTCCAGGTTACATCTTAGCTCCAACATTAGAAGAGATCTCCAGCATGCTGAATGTTCCAATCAGAGAGACATTGCCATTCTATGGGTCTGAGGTTGTGCTTAAAGATGAAGACATAGCCAAGGTTTGTAGGTTGCCAGCTGCTACTGTCAGGAAGGCTCTGCAAGAGAGTGAAGGTAAAGGACTTCCTTGGAGTATGATCATCCCAGAGGCAGAGAGATATACTACAGAAGTTAAGTGGAATGACTTTGGAGCTTTGCTTGCATTGATGGTGTATGGGTCCAGCTTGTTCCCTGGAGAGAAGGAATTTGTCAGCTTGGAGGTGATCTCAATCTTTGCAAAAGGCAATCCAGTGCCTACTCTATTGGGTGACTTCTACTACAGTGTTCATTACAGAAATGAGAAGGGTAGGGGTGGTCTAGTAGTCTATTGTGCTCCTTTGTTTGCTGAGTGGTTTGCTAGACAGTTGCCTAAGTCATGTGCCTTCAAGGAGATGAGGGATGAATGGAGATGGTCCTGAAGACTGATGGGGTTGACTGTTGAAGATATTGCCTGGGGATATGACAGAGATCTGCTAGGTAAAGAGTTGCTGGTCAGTTGCGGAAGATTTGTTGGAGTACCTTTGCAGGGAAGGAAAGGTGTCATCAGTTACCATCCATCACTAGCCAGGAAAGAGTTTGGTTACCCTTTGAAAGATCCTCCTCAGATGGAATAATTTCCTGAATCTTTGTTCTTTCCTGTTGAAGGAAACAAAGAGTTGGTACAACAAGCAGTCCAAGCCTGGGCTCACAGGATAAGAAAGGGTAAGAAAGACTTCGGCATAGTTGATCCCAAGACATATCTACCATATGCTGCATGGTTGCAAAGACATGAAGAAGCAGTTCTCATGCCTTTTTCAGTTGAGGCTCCACTTTATCCCAGAGAAGTGCCTAGTCAAAGTAGGACTATCTCCCTTGAAGAGTACAAAAAGCTAGAAGCTCAGCTACATGAGGTTAGAGTGGAGAACGCTGAGATGGTAAGCCTGTACCATCAAGCCAACAGGGCCAAGAATGAAGATGAAGACAAGTTGCAGAAGCTCCAAGCCTTTCTAGAAGCAAAAGAGAAGGACTTTGCTGGAAGAGAAGCTCATTTCCACAGGTTGGGTCTAATGGAAGCCAAAAGAGAAGCTGAACGCAAGAAGACTTTAAAGACTCTCAAGGATGCTCGTCAATCTATTGTTTGGTTGCAAGGCCAGAGGGAGGAAGAGCAGAAGAAATTTAGAGAGCAAGAAGAGTTCTTTGAAGTTCAGATGGCCTTCAAGAAGGAGGAAGTGGAGCAAGTTCACACCATCCGGAGGGAAAAGACCCAACAGCTAGCACAAAGTCAGTTAGCTCTGGAGGAAGCAAGGAGAGAGATTGAAGAGCTCAAGCTGAGAGCAGGGGTCAAGAAGAGCAGAGCCTGGGTCCTTAGCTTAGTTTATTTTAAGACTACCTACAGGCTTGTTGTAGGAGTCTTGTTTTTTATTTCTTTTGTCTTTCATTTATGTACTGGCTTCTAACCCTTCGGGGAATATTTCTATTTGTATTCTGACTTTTAGCCGGCAGTGGTTTGTCGATATACAGTATTAATGCGCAAGTTATCATTTTGAATGTGAAAGACTTGTTTGTCTGATACTGCTAATGTCTGAACACTCATCAAAGAGAAAGCTTGAAAGTTAAACATTGAAAGTGATTGTCTGAGAATAGATGCCAGAACTGGGGCATTGCAAATGCTTAAAACCTGGGAACATGAACAGTTACATTGCATTGCATATAACCTGTTTGTTTGTTTTGCAGGTAGTGTCTCAGTTTCTAACGTGTTTTGTGTTTCAGGCACTATAGCTCCCCGGAAAGTTCGGGAACAACCAGTTGCACATAGATATCCAACAAAGATTAACAGAGAGCGAGTCATGGACCAGATGCAAGCGGACTTAGCTGACCTGAGGCTAAGGATGGATAACTTTATGACATTGATGGCAGGCATGGGTCAAAACCAAGAGCGTCTGCGGGAGATGATAGAGAATAGTCAACCCAGGAATAACACTGCTGCTGCTGATAATCGTACCAGTGCGGGCGCACGTCAGGTTGAAGCTCCTGTAACACAGCCAGGGGTGACAATAATCAATGATGGGTTGAATAATATTCAAATGGATAATCAGGACGAACAGTTCACTCTACTTGACGAAGCTGAAGGTCAAGGAGCTAAGATGAACAAGAGGTTTGAAGAAATGGCAGAACAAATCAGAGTCATTCAATCCCAGAGTTCCTTGGGGTTTGACATAACAGATTTGGGCTTAGTTCCTGGGGTCAGGATCCCATACAAGTTCAAAGTACCAACCTTTGTGAAATACAATGGCATTGCATGCCCGAAGACCCATCTTCAATCATTTGTTGGGAGAATTGCTGCTCACACAGATGATGAAAAACTCTGGATGTACTATTTTCAAGACAGCTTGGTTGGAGCTTCTCTGGAATGGTATATGAAGCTTAGCAGAATCAATATCAAGAGCTAGAAAGACCTAGCAGAAGCTTTTGTGAGACAATATCAATATAATTTGGACATGGCTCCAAACCGCACGCAATTGCAGCACATGGCTCAGACTGCTAAGGAAGGTTTCAAAGAATATGCTCAGAGGTGGCGCCAGCTCGCTGCCAGAGTGCAACCACCGCTGCTAGAGAACGAAATGGCTGACATGTTTATGGGGACTTTGCAGGGTGTGTTTCTTGAAAGATTGGCGTCTAGTTCTGCCACTAAATTCAATGATATTGTTATTGCTGGAGAGAGAGTTGAGACCTTGCTGAAAATGGGGAAGATCCAAGATCCAAGTGCTAGCAGCTTGAATGGAGCGAGGAAAGCTTTCAGTGGACCTCCTAGGAGAAGAGAGGGTGAGACAAATGTTGTATTTGGCCGAGGCCGGGGCCGTGGTTATAGAAGACCGTATGAGCATGTGGCAGCAGTCACAATTCCTTCAGCTCCAGTGCAACAGATGCAACCTCCTCCACAATAGCAACATCAACAACAACAACCCCGTACCAACTATCAGCAGAGACCGTATCAGCCAAGGCAAACTCGCCCGGCTAATAGGGTGATCGAGGCCATCCCTATGACTTATGCTGCTTTGCTTCCAAGATTGCTGGATTTGAACCTGATTCAACTAAGAACTTTGGCACCACCACCTCCTGGAGAGCTTCCAGTGGGTTATGATGTCAATGCACGACGCGCTTTCCACTCTGGGGCACCTGGACACTCGACTGAGAAGTGCAGGGCTTTGCATCACAAGGTTCAGGACTTGATAGACTCTAAAGCAATCAACTTTGCACCACCGCCGAATGTTAATTCGAACCCTATCCCGAATCACGGAGGGGAAATGATCAATGTTGTTGAGGGTGGTGAAAAGTTGAGTCTTGTGCTGAGTATTAAGGAAGTGAAGACTCCTTTGAAGGTAGTGAAAGAGAGACTGCTGAATGGTCAAGTGTTTCCCGGTTGTTGTTCTGACTGTGAAGAATGTTCAAATGCTGAGAATGGCTGTGAGAAGCTGAAGAGGGGTTTGAAGGGTTTGATTGATGATGGATCCCTACAGTTCAACAAAGTTGGTAATGAGGTAGCTGATGATGTGTCAACCATTACTATTTTCTATGATGAAGCTGACATGCCTGTCAGGAGAGAGCCTGTTACAATCTATGCTCCTGAGATTAGTCCCGTGACTATCACCGTACCTGGGCCTGTTCCATACACAGACGATAAAGTCGTTCCTTGGCATTATGGCTCAGATGTATATGTAGCTGGACAGAAGATCGAGAGCAAGTCTGCTGCTGTTGACCCGACTGTAGAGAATGTCGGAGGAGTTAGGGGTTTCACCAGAAGTGGTCGTTTATTCGCTCCTCCTGTGCTGAGAGGGGATCCTGAGGCTGAAGCTTCATCCAAGGCCAAAGGAAAGCAAGCTGTATCTGATGAATCAACTACTCATGTGGCTGGGCAGGGTACATTTGAAAAAGAGGTTGAGGAATTCATGCGTATTATCAAAAAGAGTGACTATAAGGTGGTCGATCAACTGAACCAGACACCTTCCAAGATTTCCATCTTATCACTGCTGATGTGTTCTCCCGCACACAAAGAGGCTTTATTGAAGGTGCTGCAAATGGCCTATGTTCCTCAGGAAATCACTGTCAACCAACTTGAAGCTGTTGTAGGAAATGTCAATGCAAGCCATGGCCTAGGCTTTACAGACAAAGACCTCACGTCAGAGGGTCGAAACCACAACAAAGCACTACATATCACTATGGAGTGCAAGGGTGCTGTGTTGTCTCATGTTCTTGTAGACACAGGCTCTTCCCTGAATATGCTTCCGAAGAAGGCATTGATGAAGCTTAATGTTGATGGAATAGTCCTGAGACCAAGTGATCTGATTGTCAAGGCTTTTGATGGTTCGAGAAGATCAGTTTTTGGAGAGGTTGAGTTGCCCGTCAAGATAGGCTCTCAAGTTTTCAAAAGTGTTTTCTACGTCATGGATATCCAGCCTGCGTACAGCTGCCTGTTGGGACGCCCGTGGATACATGCTGCTGGAGCTGTCACTTCAACCCTGCATCAGAAGCTCAAGTATATGGTTGACGGCCAGGTCATCACAGTCTGCGGAGAGGAGGACATCTTCGTAAGCCACTTGTCAACATTCAAGTATGTAGAGATGGATGGAGAGATCCATGGAACTTTATGCCAAGCTTTCGAAGCAGTCAACGTCAGCATTTTGACTCCTATGGAGAAGAGCAGCGAGAAAGAGGGTACATCTGTCCATTCCTACAGAGAAGCAAAAGAAGTATTCAATCAGGAAGTGCCCAAGGCTGGGGTAAGCTGTTGGAGCTAGAAAAGAAAGATGATAAGTTTGGCTTAGGGTATCAGCCTGGTGGATCAACTCCAAGTGGTAAGGCTATCACGTTTACAAGTGCTGGGTTGCTCGACCACAACCAGATCTGTACAGCAAGCCAAGATGGGGATATTGATGGTGACTGGGACAACTGGATCCACCCGTGTGCGCCCGGCGAGGAGCTAACAAACTGGTCTGCTGAAGACATCATACAAGTCACCTGGCTCTCAGAGTAATTATTTTGTTTCCTTTTATTAGCATACTGCATTGTCAAATCCAGCATTCTGCCCAAGATGCTAGGATCCATTGTATTGGGCCACCATGTTTTGTACTGCATCTTATTTTGCTATGAAATAAAAGGACATTTTCAGACAAATTGTGTTCTCTTTCTTTGTTTTTAAAATTTTTCACAAAAATATAAAAAATGGAAATGTGTTTTCCTTTTTGCTTTTGTGTCAGCGTCTCTTTTTCAAAATAAGCAGATTCTGAATAAGCACATCGACTGTGCAGTGTTGATCATCCGGATTCCATTGATAACGTTCCTGCTATGACTATGCATGACTTTGACAATCCGGTCTACCAAGCTGATGAAAGGGTTGAGGAAGACTGTGACCTCCCTGAAGAATTGGTCAGATTGTTGAAACAAGAGGAACGAGTTATTCAGCCTCATCAAGAAGAGATTGAGATCATCAACATTGGCAGTGAAGATGTGAAGAAAGAGATCAAGATTGGGGCCAGTCTGCAGGCCGACGTCAAGAAAGAGCTGATCAGTATGCTGAGAGAGTATGTGGATATCATTGCTTGGTTATATCAAGATGTGCCAGGGTTGGATACCGACATTGTTGTGCATAAGCTACCTCTGAGAGAGGACTGTCCTCCTGTGAAACAGAAATTGAGAAGAACTCGTCCTTACACGGCGATGAAGATTAAAGAGGAGGTTCAGAAGCAATGAGATGCCGGTTTCCTTGCTGTAACTAATTACCCACCTTGGGTAGCTAACATTGTACCTGTACCAAAGAAGGATGGCAAGGTCCGGATGTGCGTTGACTACCGGGATTTGAATAGAGCAAGCCCAAAAGATGACTTTCCGTTGCCACACATTGACGTATTGGTAGACAATACTGCTCAATTCTCGGTATTTTCCTTCATGGATGGCTTCTCCGGATATAACCAGATTAAGATGGCGCCAGAAGACATGGAGAAGACAACATTCATTACCCCGTGGGGTACATTCTGCTATAAGGTCATGCCCTTTGGTTTGAAGAACGCCGGGGCAACTTATCAACGGGCGATGGTCACATTGTTCCATGACATGATACAAAAGGAGATTGAGTGTTATGTGGACGATATGATTGCTAAGTCCCGAGACGAAGAAGAGCATCTGGTCAACGTGAAGAAGCTGTTTGATAGACTGATCAAGTACAAGCTGAGGTTGAATCCAAACAAGTGCACTTTTGGAGTGCGTTCCGGGAAATTGCTGGGTTTCATTGTTAGTCAAAGAGGAATTGAGGTAGATCCTGCTAAAGTAAAAGATGTTCAAGATATGCCTGCACCGAGAACAGAAAAAGAAGTGCGCGGGTTTTTAGGGAGGTTGAACTACATTTCTCGGTTCATATCTCACCTAACTGCCACGTACGAACCAATATTCAAACTGCTAAGAAAAGAGCAAACGGTCAGGTGGAACGATGACTTCCAAAGAGCTTTCGACAAAATAAAAGAATATTTGCAGGAGCCTCCAATTCTAATGCCTCCAGTGGAAGGAAGACCTTTAATCGTGTATTTGACCGTGCTAGAAGGGTCAATGGGGTGTGTTCTAGGCCAACATGACGAGTCTGGTCGAAAAGAGTACGCTATTTATTACCTTAGCAAAAAGTTTACCGACTGTGAATCCCGATATTCACTGCTCGAGAAAACTTGATGCGCTTTGGTATAGGCTGCTCGCCGACTGAGGCAGTACATGTTGACTCATACCACACTGCTCATTTCCAAAATGGATCCTGTCAAGTACATCTTTGAGAAACCAGCGTTGACCGGAAGGGTTTCTAGGTGGCAGATGATTTTAACTGAATACGACATCCAGTATACTTCTCAGAAAGCCATCAAGGGAAGTGTATTGTCGGATTACCTTGCACAGAAACCTCTTGAGGATGATTATCAGCCAATGAAGTTTGATTTCCCTGATGAGGACATCATGTACCTCAAAGCAAATGATTATGAGGAACCACTTCCGGAGGAGGGGCCGGACCCTGAATCCAAATGGAAGTTGATGCTTGATGGGGCAGTCAATATCAATGGTCGTGGAGTTCGTGCCGTACTCATTACTCCCGAAGGTGTTCATTTACCCTTCGCTGCCAGAATTACTTTTGGTTGCACCAACAATGAAGAGGAATACGAGGCATGCATAATGGGAATAGAAGAGGCAATTAATCTTCGGATTAAAAAGCTCGATATATTCGGAGATTCAGCCCTCGTCATTAACCAAGTTACCGGCAAGTGGTACACGCATCAAGAGCATATAATTCCATACAGGGATTATGCTAGAAAACTGTTGACGTTCTTCACGGCAGTTAAACTTCAATACATACCACGTGATGAAAATCAGTTTGCCGATGCATTGACCACTCTCTCTTCGTCAATCAAAGTCTTGTGTTGGAATTATGTGCCCAAAATTGACATCTCCAGGCTTGACGCTCCAGCTCATGCCTTCTCTGTAGACGCCGTGTCTGACAAGAAACCTTGGTATTTTGATATCAAGTTATTCCTGGAAAAGCAAGAATACCCAACTGGGGCATCTTCCAATGACAAGAAGACCTTGAGGAGACTTGCTGCTAGCTTCCTCTTGAACACAGACGGGGTTTTGTACAAGAGAAACTTTGACATGGTCTTGCTCAGATGCGTGGATAGACACGAAGCAAGCCTGTTGATGCAGGAAGTCCACGAGGGATCTTTCGGTACCCATGCAGGAGGGCATGCTATGGCTAAGAAATTGTTGAGATCAGGGTATTACTGGATGACAATGGATGTAGACTGTTGTTCATTTGCTCGTAAGTGCCACAAGTGCCAAATATATGCAGACAAAGTGCATGTTCCTCCAAGCCCGCTCAACGTCATGTCATCTCCTTGGCCCTTTTCTATGTGGGGCATTGACATGATCGGGAAGATCGAGACGACTGCTTCAAATGGTCATCGCTTCATCCTGGTCGCGATTGATTACTTTACCAAATGGGTAGAAGCAGCATCTTATGCCAACGTCACTCGTCAAGTGGTGGCAAGATTTCTGAAAAGGGATATCATATGCAGATACGGAGTGCTCGAAAGGATCATTACTGACAATGGTTCTAATATCAACAACAAGATGAGGGCAGACTTGTGTCGGGACTTCAAGATACAGCATCACAATTCTTCTCCTTACCGACCAAAGATGAATGGTGCGGTAGAGGCAGCAAACAAGAATATCAAGAAGATTGTGCAGAAAATGGTCGTCACCTACAAAGATTGGCATGAGATGTTACCATTTGCTTTGCATGGGTACCGAACGTCAGTCAGGACGTCAACAGGGGCAACTCCCTTCTCTCTGGTATATGGTATGGAAGCAGTCCTGCCTGTTGAAGTAGAGATTCCTTCATTGCGTGTGATGATGGATGTAAAGCTGGATGAGGCTGAATGGGTGCGTGCTCGTTACAATCAGCTATGTCTAATTGAGGAAAAGAGATTAGCGGCTATCTGTCATGGTCAGCTTTATCAGAGGAGAATGAAGCGTGCATTCGACCAACGAGTACGTACTCGAGAGTACCAAGTGGGAGAGCTTGTCTTGAAGAGGATTGTTCCTCCAGGTTCAAATCACAGGGGCAAGTGGACCCCAAACTACGAAGGTCCATTCATAGTGAAGAAAGTCTTCTCAGGAGGAGCACTGATGCTCACCACTATGGATGGAGATGACTTCCAGTCCCCTATTAACTCGGACGCAGTTAAAAAATACATCGCATAAAGAGACCCGCTGGACATAAAAACAGAATTATAGTCCAGGAAAAATAAGGGCATCTCGGCGAGCTAAAAACAGAATAAAAAGCTCGGGCAAAAATTAGGAAAATAAATATAAAAAAAAATGTACACCCGCTGAGTTGAAAAGCCACATTGGATAGCTCAGACAAAAAAGGGTATCCCGGTGGATTGAAAACCCGAAAGGGCGATCCACGCAAAATAAGGGAATAAGCGAACAACTGCGATCCGAGTTATCTGAACCACGTCATCGTTTAGAACAACTTGACAATATCAGAAGGATAGGAAACAGTCCCCTCATCCTCTCAGAAAGCCAAAGCAGAATGGAGAGTCTCAAAGACATGCAGGTCATAGCAGAAATGGAACTCATTGGAATGCCGTGTCCATTGCCATTAGGATAGTTTCTTTTCTCAATTTTATGGTGACTACCTCTTTCCAGGTGGTTGCTTCCTGATGTAAATCTTTGCCTATTCAGAGGCCATTCAATAAAAAGAATATTCAGTCAAAAAGTTGTGTGTGTTTATTTTTGTTTGCAAAATGTCCTGATTTTTTAGCAAAAATAGCATTGCATTCTAAACATGGTGATAATTTTGAAAAGAAAACTGACATGCAGGGAAACTGTAACCCTCTTTGAGTGTCGGGTGACTATGGATGAACAGATCATGCCATGCAAGTCCCGGAGCACACTTGTGTTTTCTTTTGTTGCAGGTTGCAGGATGGCGTCACATTCTCCCAAGCAATTTACTCTTCCCCAATAGAGTATCTCCCCAAGCAGAGATTTCTTCCCCCAACAGGTATCCGAAAGCCTGACATCACCAGAGTTGGAATTATCAGAACTCCATCCCCAGCAAGGGTCACAGCCAAAGCTTTGAATCAGCAAATGTTCTCCCCAGCTAGAGTGTTGCTGATGCATCTTCCCAGCCAAGTCTGAAGATGATTTTCCCCACAGAGTTCATATTTGATCTTCACTTCCGTCAGTGAAATATTCCCCAGCGAAGTTGCCATACTTTTGGGTAATTTGATGATACAGTCAGGTGTTCATCACCTCAGTCAGAGTTAGGTATCCAGGCCTCCTGACTTGTTTCCCCTGCAGAGTTGTAACTTTTGTGGCCAATCAGGCATTTGTCTACTACTCGTCCGCGTTTTTCAACACTCGTCTGTGTTATCCCTAAGCAGGGTGTTCCCCAGCAGTGACATATTGCTTCATTGCTGTTCGTCCGCATCTTTAAACACTCGTCTGTGTTGGCCCTTTGGTATTGCTCGTTTGCTCTCCCCAGCAGTGGTTCATGATTACCTTGAGGTTGCTCGTCTGCAGTGTTCAACACTCGTCTGTGTTTGATATGTCTGATTTTTGCTGTTGCTCGTCTGCAACTCCCCAACACTCGTATGTGTTCTGATATGATAATTGCTATTGCTCGTCTGCAATTTCTAGCACTCGTCTGTGTTTGGTATATAATCTTTGATGTTGCTCGTCTGCAATTCTTAACACTCGTCTGTGTTGTGATATCTAATATGTTGTTGTTCGTCTGCAACTCCCAACACTCGTATGTGTTTGGTATTGGATCCTTTGCTACACTCGTCTGTGCCTTGATATGTATTTTCAGCTGTTGCGCGTCTGCAACTTTCCAGCACTCGTCTGTGTTTGGTATGCCTGATATTTGTGGATACTCGTCTGTATCATTTCCAGCACTCATCTATGTTGATTACCTGTTGAAGATCGTCTATTTTGTTTGGATACTTGTCTGTATCGTCCCCGACACTCGTCTGTGTTTGTTTGAAGCTCGTCTGCTTTCTTATCTCCAGCACTCGTCTGTGCTAGCTACATCTGTATGTGTGGATTTGTTGTTTATCCTGATATTCTTCTATTGCTACTCCAAATGCTCGTCCGTGTTTGAATTTCTAGTATTCGTCTATACCAGTGGCGGATACTCGTCTGTATCATTGCCTGAAGCGCTCGTCTGTGTTTCTTAGATCATCGTCTGATACTCGTTTGTATCATTGACTTTTGGCACTCGTCTGTGTTATCTTGATGATCATCCAATACTCGTCTGTATTGAAGAGGTTTCAAATCCTGACAGTGGGAATAAATGTCAAAATGGTTATCGGTCCTGGCGTAACAGGTAAATCCGAAGGAGGCTCGTCTGTCTCAAGCACCAATTATTGTTGTTGCACCTGGCGTCACAGGTTTGCTCGAAGAAGACTCGTCTGTCTTGTACCATATATCCACGGATAATATATGAAGAAGGTTCGTCTACCTTAATTATGCATTTCTATCCCACAGACTTAAGTGCATCCTGGTCCTAGCGTAACAGGTATATCCGAAGGAGGCTCGTCTGTCTCAGGTTTCTACGTTCTTGCAGTGTTTGAGGACTCGTATGTCCAGCTCCTGGCGTAACAGGATTGTTTGAAGACTCGTCTGTCAAAGTGTTATTATTCCAGATATCAGTTTCAGCTTGGAAGAAGCTCGTCTGCTTTTCCTCTTCTTCATATCCCCAGAGCGTCATCTGGTTGGGTTTATTTCCCGGTGTTGCATTCTTCGTCAGAGTGCAAATTTCTGGTCTTTTTGGTATTCAACCACAGTTTATCTTGAACAGTCGATAGCCCGTACTATCGTTCTTTTCAGATTAACTGATGATTGAATAGGGGCAGCTGTAACACCCCAAATTTGCCCTCTTCATTTTAAGCATCATATCATATCATATTCATCATACTCATATCATTTCCTCAGCATCATATCATGGAAAGATGAGGCATAATATCCCTCATGTCCTAGCATCAAGCATATGGTCATGTGTGGAGGTCCTTGAAGCATTTCAATCCATGACAAGGGTCCCAATTAGTTTGTACAAGTCTTATGGTGAGTCTACACTCCATTTACAAGATCAAGTCCATTGGCAAAAGCTCAGAAGATTGCATGATCATCAAAGATCTCGGGACAAGGCAAAGCTCCTATACAAGGCACCCAAATTAGGGTTTGTGATTCAAGCACCAAGATCTCACAACTTTGGCCATTTCATTTGGGAAAAGTCTTCTATATGTTAAGAGGATCCAAGGTGTCAATTTTCATGAGAAAATTCCATGTGGAAGTCAGACAATGCCTCAGTTGCTTGCAGATGAAGCAAAAAGTCAATTGTGCCCTTAAAAAGTCAACTGTGCAATTTCAAGGGGTCTAACCCAAATTTTTTGGCCAAGAGGGATCCTTACAATGTTATAAGAGGTTTGGAATGATCAAAGTTCAAGAATCATGGAGATTTGAAGGGTGTTGCAAAAATGGTACAAAGTTGGTTTTATGGAATTTCCAAATTTGGCAACTTTTGCCCTAATTTTCAAATGGCCTTAACATGATCAAAAATTCTTCAAATGGACCAAAGTCAAACATGAAATTTGAAGAGTAAGGGCTCCCATTTACAAAAAGTACAAGTACATTTTCATAGGATTCCTAGATCTCCCTATATGTCCTTCGAAAATTTGGTGTTTCTAGGGCAAAAATTCACTTTTCATGAAGGCACCAAATGCAAGAAGCTTCAAATCTTAATTGTGAGACTTGGTATTGGTTCAATTGTGTTTACAACTTAAAATGAATTGTATTATGACCAATTTGCTCCAAAGAATTGTTCATTTTCGTGCACAACAAGAAAATCACTCAAAAATTGCAAAATTGGCAAAAGTCATGAAACGAGTGTGAGGGCTTGATCTAAAGGCCAGGATTGATTGGATTTGAATCAAGGGTGGTAAATGCCCTGCCCATGTGATGAGAGGCCCAAGAGAGTATGAGCATAGCATGCTTATCTCACATGTTGCACAAAAGGCAAATTCACACAAAACTCATGAGGGATTCGTGCATTTCATTTCATTCTTTCAGCATTGCCTTGTGAGGTCACAAAGAGAACAATTAGGGTTTAGCAAGCCTCAGATCTCTCTCATTCTCTCACTCTCAAACTTCATGCAACTTTGCATTTTCACACAAATCTCTTCATTCTCTCACATTCTTCACAAACTTCTTCCACACTCTTGATCAGTGAGTGATATAGATCAAAATTCTACCATTCATTTGAGCTTAAGACACAGAAATAGAAAGGTGTCATTGAGAAGCAACTTGCTTTGAAACCTTAGATCCAACTTGTTTCAAGACCTTAGATGCATTTATTTTGCATCTAGGGAGTAAGTGGAGTGATTTGCATCTATTCTTTGTCTTTATATCTCATTATAACAAGATCTTCACCTCAGGTATGGCTTGAAACTTTGTGATCTGGAAATGGAATTAATGTGCTGCTTTGTGTTATTTGATCTTCATTGATGATTCTGAACTTCTTGGATTTGAAATTGGTGCATCCTAGTGTAAGTTATATGAGTTTCAAGTTTGATGGTGTCACTTTGTTTTGCTCGATCCGTCCAATTCATTGAGATTCAAGTGTTTTTGAGGTCATTTTTGAAGTCAGTGAGGTTGAATTAGTCAATCTGGAGTGTTTGATTGTTTATTTTGGTTGTTTGTTCATGTTGTTGTGAGTTCCGGTGCCGGAGTCCTAGCTCTGGTCACCGGAAGCTGGTTTCCGTCCATCCTAGGGTTTCCACGAAGAAGACAAAGCCCTGGCCGTCAGATCTTGCCATCCAGCGCACCACAGCCTGCCACGTAGCCCTAAGTCCCTCTCCGTCTCATGCGTTTTCTTTTATTTTCATTTAATCCAATATGTTATGCACACACCGTAGCTTAGCATGTTCCAACCATTCACGTTGAGCCATTCAGCCAGCTCAATTAATGAAAGGGCATCTTCATGCGTTCATTCAATCTAACGCTCCCTGTTTTTTTTCCAGTTTTTTCTAATTAATTCCACTAAATACCACCCTAAATAACATATACTAGCGTAATTGGGTGGGCCTCAACTTACTCTTTGCACCCCCAGCTCCTCCAGGCCCATTTGTTTCTAACGTGAACCTCTTACTCATCGCACCTCCCTTCCATTTTCTTTTTATTTTCTTTTTCATTTATTTCTTTTTTTTATTCAGTTTAGTTTCCATTTAATTAAAATAGTTCCCTTCATCTAAAAAATCCCAAAAGAATCATGAACATTATTTTAAGTCTCTTTTATTTTGTCATATTTTTATTTTATTTTTTTTCCATTTCCACGTGTCCAAATTAAATCATCCTTTCACTTAGCTTCTTTTAAGTTCTTCTTTGACCACATTGCCTTGTCAATTTTCCATACTCTTCAATATTTTGAGTTTTGATCCTATTCTTTTTGCTTTGGATTCTTAAGACATTGAACTTTTCATGTGATTTTTCTCTGGATTTTTAGAAACTTATTTCTTGAGTTTTGATCCTGTGACTTGTGATGGAAGTTTGTAACCCTAGCTTGTGTTTAAGCCTCCATTTGACCTAGTTTGCTTCTGAATCTTTTCAAACCCTTTTGGCTTATTGATACATTGTGTTTGAGATCATTTGGTTTCATTTTTGGAATTTTTAGATGCTTGGTTGATTTTTTTTTAATTTTACTTTAAACCTTGTCCCATTTTGCTTCCTTTGAACCTTTAGGTCTCATATAAGCCAAGAAGGGCACTTGTGCTAACTTCTTCTTCTCATTTGGGGTTCTTTTCGGGTGTGGGTACCTTCCTGGTCCTAGGATAGGGTTTGAGTCTTAAGATTTTTTGTGTTTGCTTCTTCTTTAAGTCATTTGTATCCTTAAGTGCTTTCATTTCATCTCTTTGTTTCTTTTACTTCCATTTGGTATTGTTTGGTCTTGTACCTCTCTTCTCTTCATCTTGTTGGCTTCTTAAGCCATTCTTCATATTGTTTTGGTTCTGATCTTGAACTTTGAGTCCAGCATTGTTGCTTTGCATTCTCCTTAAATGTGCATTTGTTTTCATATGTGTTTCATGTTGCATCTTTTGCTCATAAGCTTCATCTTCTCATTCTTTTAAGTTGCATTTGCATTGTGCATATGTTCATACCATTTCACTTCTGATTGTGTGATGTTAGCATGTTATCTTGCTCATTGTGTTTCATTTGTATGCTCTTTACTAACCTTGCAGGGGCTATGGTAAGTGTGAGGTGTGGGAATCGAGTCCCACATCTCCAATTCTCATCTTCTCTTCTTATTTCTTCATTGAGCTAACCATTTGCTTGTTGGGCTTAGGCCTTTCTCATCCCTTCTTCTATCTTCTTCTTCTCTTCTTCTTTTCTTCTTCATTAGGATAGAAACCTCACTAACCCTTAGGACATCCATGCATGTTAACACTTAGGATTATTTTAGTCCCCCCTTTAGAATTTTTCCTTTGTGATCCTTTTGGTTCTTCTCCTCTTCTCATCTCATAACTCCATAAAAGACACTTAATAATGTTTGAAGTGATGTCTTGATCCATAGCCTTATCCCATGAGGTATGCTTGTAGTCTTCCCATCTTGGGATAGTACAAGTTTACCTTGTGATGCACAAGTCTGATCAAGGTATCTTCTTCATAAAAAAAAAACATAAAAAACACTTCTTCATCTGTAAATACCAAGACACCTAATAACTCAACAAGTTAGTGAGCTTAGGCCCTAATCTCTGGATTCAAGTTTTGGGGATCTTCTCCTTACTTGAGTGTGTTTGTTCTATTATTCCATCTTGGAATGTAGTGACAAGTGCACATTCCATGGAAAAGAGCTTGAGTTCACTTCCTTGTGACACACTCTAAAAGCTTCATAAAAAACACCGGACAAACATTAAGTGTCTTTCCTTCGGGAATTCTTTTCTGATCTCATTCGCTCTGTACGCGAACTTGCTCCTACTTGTCACTTTGCAAGATGGTTACGCACTCGTCGTCCGAGTCTGCAACACCTGAGCAATGGCATAGGCAGTTCAAGCTTTAATTCACAAGCAATTTCCTTTTAGTACCCCTAGTTAGGGGAACTACGGCGTCTCTGATCCTCATTATCCTAATGAGGTACGTAGGCAGCGGGGTAGGGCCCGTTCGAGCACAATATTTATTTTCCCTACATTTTTTTCTCTTTGTTTCCTATTCAGTTCCATTTCTCAGTTTATTTCCAGTTCATTTTCTTTTCTTTTAGCAGCAGCTTTCATCCCTCACCCTTTGAAGCAGTTTCTTTGCAAGCGTGGATCTCGTCGGGTACGGCGGACGATCTGGGGTGTTAATACCTTCCCAGGTCGTAAACGACTCCCGAACTCAGTCTCTTTGGTTCGCAGGACCCGTGTCCTTCCTCTTCTTTTCTTCTGGTTTGTGCAGCATTACCATTCCCGTTCCTTCGGGATAAAAATGCCTGGCTGGCGACTCTAACCTTTTCCGCGCCACTTTCGCGTTTGTACCAGGATGGAAATCCGGGGAGTGACACACCCGAGTCCCACCAAATAGAAGAAATCTAGTCCAGACAGTCTAGTAATAATATGATGCATGAAAATAAAATACTGAAAACTGTAAATAAAGCTGTAAATAAAACTGTAAATAAAATAAAAATAAAATATACACACAACAGCAAACATTCAACACCCAAATAAACAGAAACACGCAAGTGCTAGGAGAGACTCTCAAGGGAACCAGAGATTCTGGGTTCGATCCCCAGCAGAATCGCCAGCTGTCGCTCCCTGGATTTCCATCCTGGTACAAACGCGAAAGTGGCGCGGAAAGAGGTAGAGTCGCCAGCCAGGCATTTTTATCCCGAAGAGAAGGGAAGGGTAATGCTGCACAAACCGAAGAAAAGAAAAGAAAAGGAAGGACACAGGTCCTGCGAAACAAAGAAACTGAGTTCGGGAGTCGGTTACGACCTGGAAAGGTATTAGCACCCCATATCGTCCTCCGTACCCGACGGGAACCACGCTTGCAAAGAAACTGTTTCAAAGGGTGAAGAAATGAAAATTGCTGCAAAAGAATGACTTGAACTGGATAAGAAAGAAAAGAAAGGGGGGAATGTAGGGAAAATAAAAGAGTGTGCTCGAACGGGCCCTACCCCGCTCCCTACGTACCTCATCTGGACAATGAGGATCAGAGTCGTCGTAGTTCCCCTAACTATGGGTGGAAAAGATTGCCTGTGTCTTAAGGCTTGAACTGCCTATGTCAATGCTCAGGTGTTGCAGGCTCGGACGACAAGTGTGTTACCGTCTTGCAAAGTGACAAGTAGTAGCAAGTTCGCGTTCAGAGTGAAGGTGATGAGAAAAGAAATCCTGAAGGAGAGACCCTTATTGTTTGTCCAGTGTTTTTTAGGAGTTTTCTGCTATGAAGTTTGCATAGGTAAGTGTACCTAAGTCTTACTCAATGGGATGTGTACTTCTTACATCATCCCGAAATGGAATGCACAAGAGGCACACCTAGCTATGGAGTAAATCCCCAAATCTAGTCCCTAAGAGGAAAGCTCAGACACACTGACCTACTGGCATTTATTAAGTGTTTTTGTGATTTTTTGTTAAGAAGTGTCTTTTACCTTTTCTTTGTGAAGTAATCTCATGTTAAGACCTATCCACCACGAGAGATATCCTACACCTCGCCCTGAAATTGAACGCGTGCAAGTATCTCATAGCAAAGTCTCGTGTCACATGAGAAGACTCGTCATTTATTAAAGTGACTCGAAGTTAAGTTTAAAGATGAGAAGAGAGAGCACCAAAAGGATCTCAAAGGTAAAAAGTCTAACGGGGGGCTACTCCTAATGTTATCATGCATGGGATTCCTAGGTTAGTGTGGTTTGAATTCTATCCTAATAAAGAAGAAGGAAAGGAAATAAAGAAGAAGAATAAGAAGAAAGGAGCAGAAAACGCTAGAAGACAACTTACTTCTCTAAAGAAGTTAAGTTGTTTCTAAAACGGGAGTGATGAAGTTAATCACAAGATGGCATAAGGCACATCACAAAGACAAATAAGAATGCAAAAAAATAAAGGATGAGATGAAGACTTGAAATGTGGATTTCATCCACACTTCACTTACCATAAGCCCCTACAAAACAAAGGTTAGTAAACCACATAAGCATAAAATGAAAATAAGAAGATTTAAATCATGCACAAACCAAAGACGAAGGTCACAAACCAAATCACAATCACAAATTCAATACCTAAACCTTATAGGTGACCTAAAACAAAGACCAAGAAAACCTAATAGGATGGCATAAATGCCTTCCTCAAACTATGTTAGAAGGAGGAAGAAAGAGGCATGAAAAGCTACCTAAGAAGCAAGGCACCAAACAAAAACCAATGAACATGAGAAAATTATGAAATTAAAGCTCTAAAGTCAACAACCAACAACAAATAATGTGCCCAAATGGCTGATAAAAATTCACAATCAAACTCCACCAAATAATCACACAACGTCGCACAAACACGACTTACAGAACTAAGGGTAAAATGGAATTAAAAATATAACAAAAATATTTTTATGCGCTTTTCTAAGTCAATGAAATGATGCAAAAAGAACGGAGTCAAAATGTTAATCAAGGTGAAAGAAATAAAATCTACAAGCTACGGTGTTAATATGGAAATTAAATGAAAAGAAAATTAAATGTAAATTCGAAATAAAAATGAGAAATTAATAAAATCAGTAAAATAAAAGTGTAGAAAAATTCTAAAATGAATTAAGAAACTAAAATATTTTTCCTGGAATTTTATAAAATGTTTTAGTATTTTAAATGAATTAAAATCTAAAGTATATGTAAAAAACAAATAAAAAACAAGAAAAGAGAGGGAGGGTGTAAACATAGAAAAAAAAGGAAGTTAAAAACACTAAGTGGGTCGCGAAAGGGTGTGGAAAGCAATGTTAAGAGGGGCCCAATGGCGCAGAAATCTGAAGGTGCATGGTGTGTATGGATCGGTCAACAAATTGACTACATGGGAGACGCATGATCATAGTCTACCATGGGTATGATCATCATGTGGCTGGAAAAACGCAAGTGCGTGATATTATGGTGGAGGTGCGCATGGAATAAAATAGGAGGGGTCCTACCGGACAGTGACAAATGTCACCGCCGGTAGGGACAGAAAAACCAAAAATCTGCCATGGCTTATCCTGAATCCTTATCACAATCTCCTTTTATTACTCTCTTAAACTTCTCAAAACAAAAAAACAAATTAAATTAAATCATACAAAAACACACTCAAGTCTTTCTCTCAAACACACAGCAATGTTCTTCTTCAACCTATCTCGCTGCCGGCGATCAACCTCTTCCTCCGATCTAATGATAGTGTCGCTGCCGCACACTCTTCTTCATCTAATCCACTGCCGTCTACACCAAACCTCAAGCCACGAACACTAACACTAGCCTAACTCTCGCGGTAACTACAAATCTGGTTACGAAACTCAAACAATTAGTGTGCCAACCAAATCATACAAAACAAATGCAACACCAACATGATTAGAGGAGTTTGAATCCGTACCTGTGATTTGACGAATGGAAGGAAGAAAACGCGGCAGAATTCAATCACGATTTTGTCTAGTCTTCCCTCTTTTGTTTCTGCAGAATCAGAGTCGTCGCGACTCATTACAAACATTCTGAATGTGATGCGGTCTTCTCTTCTCTGTTCTTGCCTTCGAGTTGGTGTGATTATGCGTGTTCCGATTGATGCGAACTCGATGAAGATGATGCAGTGATGTTGATGAAGGAAATCGATCTCGGTCTTATTATTGATGATGGTGAAGAAAGCTCGGATCGATGTGGAATTCGGAGTTTGAAGAGTGAAATTGGTTCATGTTAAATTGAAGTATGGTCGTTGTTGTATTGTCGATTCGAGAATTTCGGTGTAGGTCTTGGTGAAATTGAAGGTGCGACGAAGATGATTTATGCGATTTTGCTGTCTATGAAGGCGATGAAGTTTGATTCCTTCATGAAGAATGGTGACGAACTCCATTTTGTCATTGATGAAGGTGATGTTGTTTTTATGAAGAAGAGTGAATCGATTTCACCTTGTAACAAACTTTTCCTCTTTTTTTTCCATCTGTTATTTTCTTTTTTCTGGTTTTTAATGGAGATCGATTATTGATCACGAGGAATGAATTTTTTTCGTTTTAGAATTTGGTTACCTTCCTTGCTTTTATTTTTCTCTTACGTTTTATATTTTTTTCCTATGATGAATCCCTTTTTCACGTCATGCTTTTGCCTTGCAGCTTGGAGAAAGACGTGACGCATTGTCACGTGTATCTGCTTGTATATGAGGCGCGGCGTGGGATTTTATGTGCATTGGCGTGAAGAGTTATGGTATTGGCTAATGGAATGTGACTCAAGATATCAAACAAATTTATTCAATACTTCGTACAATGGGCTCTTATTTTGGAATGACTTTTTTTTAGTATTTTGGTAGAATAATAGTGATATAAATAGGCTTTATGTTGTAAATGAATTGGGCTCAATGAAGATTCATATTTGCATCCCCATGTCTCTATTCAAACCATGTATTTTAATGATACCCTTGGAACTTAGGAAGTTTGGAATATAACATGGATAGTGAAATGGTTTATGATAAAAATGGATAATAGAAATGAATTTCGAAGATGAATGGAATATGGATATATGGATTTAGAAATATCGATCTAGAAATATGGATTTATGGTGGATAATAAGTATTTGGAAAATCAAGGAAACGATTATGGTAAATGGTTCATGGACATGAGAATGAATCGATGATTTTATTTTTATTTTTAAGCCCGAAACCCAATTTGCACTTTTCCACACACTTGAGGAATGAAATCAATCCCAAGCCACTGATGAAATAACGAACACTCCATCGAGATTTGGCCCAAACTTCTCACAAACCACTGTTTGACAAACCAGAGAACTTTCGCACGCCACCTCACTTGACAATGAATACACGCCGCTTGAGAAATAATCACTGAAGCAGATAACTTGCAATTGAAGCAATCTCCTGATAGTTTGACCAAGATTGGGTCAATCTTCCAACTGAATCGAAACATAACTGAACAATCACACCTGAATCGAAACTGCCAACTCATGTTATGTTATGGATGTTATGCTTCATTTTTCTATGCAAAGATGCAATGCAAAGTATGCTATGATATGCTGAATGCTATGAAAATGAGAGGGGGAATTTGGGGTGTTACAGAACCAGAGCACATCATAATTTTCACTTAATCCTCACAATGGGATTAAGGCCATCACTGGACCTGAGCATCCTACAAATCTTCATTGGATTTATCATCCTGTAAAACATCATTAGACTATTCGTCTTAAAATGCTATGAATGCATGATGTGCAATAACACATAATTTACGACCACGGCTAGTCAAAACGCATCATCATTCTTCATAATCATCATTATTATCTTCACATATCTCATATACACACATCATATTCAACACAATATCATTCATCAAAATCATCATATTCTCTTCACATATCTCATACACACATCATATTCATCACAACATCATTCGTTATAACAAGCACCAAAATAATTCACTTCAAGACATCATCATAATAGCTTTATACAGTAAGACACACACACACAATTAATTCGTCACGAAATCTCATCACCTAAATCACGACACAATCACTAGATAATCACATATTATGCTTCATATTATTTTACCAGAAATTAGATCGTTGTTATATCTTTCCAACGCTTCAAACAAAATGTAAAGCTGGCTCACGATTTAAAAATTAAGATCACATATATCACATACTATCTTACATATATTTCATACACCTAACTCCCACACATTACAGTCAACACAACATATAGTAGACATCAATATTCCTTCTCAGCAATCACAATTTTCTCAATAAGGTTTCACACGGTAAATGCACACAAATATTGATTCTGGAACATATACCTAATCATGTCACTGTTACTGGTTACTGAATAATCACTATTATTTTTCTATAGTGTAAATTCTCATGGTCTCTTTCAAAAGTCTCAGACTACAAGTAAAACTATCTTATGGTTCAGTGTTAAGATTACAAAAATAGCAACTGGATGTGGCACTTGCCACCTACCACAAAAGTGGCACCCGCCACATGTCTCAAGGACACTAGCCATATATCTCAAAGTGGAACTTGCCACATAAGCCAATGGTGGTTCTGGCCACATTAGGGTGTGGCACCCGCCACCCCCTTAACCACACACTAGTGGTGCTGATCACAATAGGAATATGGCAACCTCTTATCGCTCCCTGGATTTCAATCCTGGTACAAACGTGAAAGTGGCACGGAAAAGGTTAGAGTCGCCAAACATGCATTTTTATCCCGAAGGAACGGGAATGGTAATGCTGCACAAACCAAAGAAAAGAAAAGAAAGGACACGGGTCCTGCGAACCAAAGAGACTGGGTTCGGGAGTCGGTTATGACCTGAGAAGGTATTAGCACCCCAGATCGTCCGTTGTACCTGACGGGATCCACGCTTACAAAGGAACTGTTTCAAAGGGTGAAAGAATGAAGGTTGCTGCAAAAATAAAGGACTGAAACTGGAAAAGTAACTGAGAAATAAAACAAAGAGGAAAAATGTAGGGAAAATAAGGATTGTGCTCGAACGGGCCCTACCCCGCTGCCTACGTACCTCACTGGACATAAGGATCAGAGTCATCGTAGGTCCCCTAACTAGGGTTGGAAAATATTGCTTGTGTTTTAAAGCTTGAACTGCTTATGTCAATGCTCAGGTGTTACAGGCTCGTCTGACACGAGTGCATTACCGTCTTGCAAAGTGACAAGTGGGAGCAAGTTCGTACGTAAGGACTGAGGGTGATGAGAAAAGAAGTCCCGAAGGAGAGACGTTTATTCTTTGTTCCAGTCTTTTAAAGAAATGTTTTTGTTATTTTTTTTTGGTATTTATTAAGTGTTTTTTATATTTTTGTATGAAGATGAGAAGAGAAGAACCAAAAGGATCTAAAAGGTAAAAAAGTATAGCGGGGGACTAACAAATCCTAAATGTTATCATGCATGGATGAGCCTAAGTTAGTATGGTTTGAAATCTATCCTAAAGAAGAGAAGGAAAGATGAAAGAAGAGAAAGAAGAGGAGGAGAAGAATATAGAAGATAACTTATTTCTCTAAAGAAGCTAAGTTGTTTCTAAAGCGGGAGTGGTGAAGTTAAGAAAACAAAGCACAATGCTAAAGCAATCACAACTTGAAAGCATAAAGAGATGAAGGAAGAAGTTGTATGTGGGATAACCTCCCACACTCATGACTTACCATAGCCCCCTACAAAACAAAGATTAGCTAAGCAATTGAACGTTGAAAACATATGGAAAGCAAAAGCAAAGTAATGGACAAAGAAAGGGAAAATAATGCAGGGAAAAGAAAGTGTTATGCTCGGATGGGTCCTACCCCACTGCCTATGTATCCCTTTTAAGGAATTAGAGTTAATGTAGTTCGACTAACTAATTTTGTTTGTTTTGGGATTTTTAATTGAACGATGTTAAGTTCACGTTCTACCAGCTGCTCGACCTTTGGAGACTCACTCACCTGGAGTAGAAGGAATTAACATGTTCTTATGAAAAGAAAACAAAGAGTTTGATTTGTGTTTTAGGAATGCTCATGCAAAAAAGGTAGTCCTAGACGAAGGAACTGTGCTACGTAAGTTAACATGCAAATGAGAGAATATACAAATCCTATCAATCCTATGGGGAGACGATCACACCACATAAATAAGCAAACAAACTCGAGAAGTATCCACATCACTCGAGTATCAAACATCCACCTGTGAATTATGTCTTCACAGTGGCAAAGAGAGGGACTAGCAGCGATATGGAGGATCGGAGCAGGACAAAAGTAGGGGCGACACCTAGCCACGATATCAAGGATCGGGCAGGATGGGTACACGAAGCAAGGAGATCTCCTCGAGCTAGTGACTGTAGAAAACGAGTATGTCTATACATGGTATCATATCACCAAGTAAGAACAAAATGGGGGAATATCATGTGCGTACGAGCACAAAGCATCAACGTCAACAGACGTGAGCTACACAAAGCGTGGAGATCCAGAAAGTGAGATCCTCTTCCACAAACTGACAAGACAAGAGCAAGATGGACCTTATCCAAAAGCATCAACACGGAGTGCGAGCTAATGAAGGACTCAATGATAGTGTTGGGCTGATTACGAGCCTTTTCGCTTGCCTTCTTCGAGGTCTTATTAGGGGGAATTGGGATAGGGCGCCTCTTTTGAGGTCTTTGCACAAATGTAAACAAACACATACAGAGCCTCTGAAGGAGGACTTCTAGAAAATGCACACAAAAAAGAAACGGTCGGGACTCCAACCTATGTAAGCAATAAAGTGCAGAAATAGAAAATCAGATAAGAAACTATACCTTGCAGATGTGAATCCGAAGTACCAACAAGCTAAATAGAAAATAGAAACCAAGAGGTCTGCTCGAACAAGCTAGCATCCACAAACAAAGCAAGTCGGACATCGCATTTCTCATATAAGCTCAAGTCATCGGAGTGAAAATAAATCACTCAAGATGTGCGAGTTGGATGTGACCATACAAATGCCCTGCACACAACACAATCCAGACAAAAACAATGACACAAAATATCATTTGAAATCAAACGGTATCCCACAAATAAAGTGGAGCACCAACCAATTGACCGTCGCCAAGATCCTTGCGAGAACCTTGCATGAACTCAACAAACGCATTAGAAACCATAAAGAGGTACAACCAGAAGTTGCACCTATGTCTCACAACTCATAATCAAGTAGAAAGATGAGCATACAAGTCATAGACATGCATTGTAATATATGTTTCAAAACGGGGTAACACCTGTGCAATAACATAAACTACATGCGAACTCAAATCGGAATCGAGTAAATTTACAAGCAATGAATGACAAATGATCAACAAACATAAGTACAAGTCAAAACAAGATCAATGCATCAAAATCGCACCAAACCGAGCTTAAAAAGCCTTAAATCGGAAGAAAAAAAACACGTCAAAAATCACCGACTCAGAATTTAACGAAAATCACATGGTAACTTGCAAACGTGCCAACGGATTCAAATATGGAATCGGTTTTTGAAAATTGCGCTCGGAAGTGGGACTTTTTGGCCAATTTCGTCGGCTGGCAGTAGCAAAATGGTGAAAAATATTTATCCGAAATCGACTTAAAAGTTCACCAATGGCTCCAGAATAATCAACAAAGTCAAGTTATACTATTCACATTCACGAAAACACGCTACGGTTAGGAAGTTATGACCAAAACAAATTCTCGACACGCGACACATGAACAACATCATCGATTATGCATCAATCTATCATATTCTGGATTTGCACATTGAAACAAGCATGAATTCAAAAGTCAAACACTTCAATCAATATCAAGTCACAACAATTAGCTCTCCTAGGAATTTTATCAAACATCTAACATGCACCAATTATTCTATGTCAATTTTAACAAGCATTTCCAATTATGCACCACAACAATTATTAGGATCAATTAATCAAGCATCAATCCACAATCAACAATCAACTCAAGAATTAACGCACAAAATCTCCACAAGATTAATTCTACTTGAAATTTTAATTCAAGAAACAATTCAACAATTATTCATGAATTAAAGGTCAAAAAACTAACCGAATGAAGAATCGACGAAGTAATTGCGAATTCGGAGGGAGTGAGATGCGATCGCGAACGGAGGAGAGAAGGAGAGGTCGCGTGGCTGCCGGTGGTGGAAAATGATGGTCGTGCGGTGGCGGAATTGACCGGAGGTGGTGGTTTGTGGTGGTTCGGCTACCGGAAGCTTGATCGGAATTGTCGTGTTCTTGAGTTCTTGATGAAGTTGTTGTTGTGTTCTTGAGAAAGAGTTTAGAGAATCAACTTTGATTCTTTAGAGAGAGTTTTTGAGAGTTTTTGGTGTTTGTGAATTGTGATTGAAGTTGTGAGATAAATTGTGGGTCAAAGAATATATAGTGGAGTGTAAAATGAAAGGCAAAAGGTAGGATTTCGGCTTAAGTGAAAATAACAATATCTCCGGCAAGAAATTTCGACTCTAAGCCTTCCATAACATCGGCCGCCTCTGAATCATGGTTGCAACAAAAAAAGAACGGACGTCATACGATCAAAATCGAGTGCGGTCGATACGTTTAAGCTGCAAGACGTCACTGGATAAGTTGTTTTTTCGGCTTATTTGGTGTCCCCTACTCGAAAATGTGACAAGGTCAACCTCTTCGGAGCATTTTCTCGACTCAACTTTGTTAGAAAAGTTGTAGACCTATGAATCAGTGACCTTGTGTTAAAATGTGAGCGCAACCGGACAAACGACGATGGAGATATGAATTTTCTCGTGAAACCACTTTCAGCCTTTTTCTTCGGTTCAACACTTCAGTTTTGCCAAATAAACCAAAACGGAAATCTTCGGGCATCGTTTGAACTCGAGCTTGTCTTGGAAATTTAAGATGATAAAATTTGTGAACCAATGCTTCCAGAAAGCACGCAATCCGATGAAAATTGACCGAGTTATGAATTTTACAAAATCTGACAGACAGTGCACTGCATCAAAGAACCCCACTGGTAATTCGCATTTTCGGGATCCTTCCACTTAGACCTAACCCAAACTGAATTTGTGGAATGAAGATAACATCTAAACGAAATTTTAGGCGCCGGAACGACATCAATCCGATGAAAGAGCTGAGAGTTATGAATGTTTTAGTGTTCAAAACTCACCGGTTCAGCACTGTTTTTCACTATATCAACTCTGAAAACTCGCACATTCGAAGATCTTCTTCAAAGAATTAGCTCTCGGCCAAAACCCGAAAGTTGAAAAGGATATCAAGACGGAAATTTTGGCATATGAATCTCATAGAAACGTTGATCCCCTCAGACGTTACGAACTCTTGAATACCGCTAGCACAGTTAATCGACGAAACCGAAATTTCAGAAACAATTAATTCCCACCACTTTCCTCGATGAATTGGCCTCCGAGCCGAACACAAAAGTTTTAGAGAATACCAAAATGGTTCTTACCATTGAATTTCAGGCCAAAAAAATTCTCTGGGCGAGAGTTACAACCTTTGCAAGTTGTACCGTAAAACCGATATTATGCTTAAATTGCTCTGAATCAATCAATAACTTTGACTTCTTTTGAGATTCTTATGCACATGCCGCATGACGAAATAGAGGTCAATTGCAACATGTGAAAGCTCAATTGAGATGTATGTTCATGTATGTTTATGATGCAATTATGATCTAAATGCAATGCAATATATGAAAGGATATGCTAAATGACATGAAAAGAGAGGACAAATTTTGGGGTGTTACACCTCTCTAACATCTCATTTCTACCCGGCAAGTATATTGAAAATAAGAGTAGTAAAATTCAACCAACAAGTACACAAATAGGATGAGATATTTCATCTAATGAACTTTTTTTAATTTCATAAAATTTCGATACATAACACTTTTGATTCGGATAAAACTATAACAACATCTTTTATTCATTTTTGAAACCAAAACAACTTTTACAACTACGCAGCAGATTCTCAATTATTCAACTAAACATAATACAACATCTTTTTCAACTTAAACAACTTAGTAGCAATATGTTTTTAATGCAAACAATTTGAAACAAAAATGACTAGATCAAATACAACATTAAAGCAACTAAGGGTTCATCCCCCCAAGTGTTACGTATCAGAGCATCGACACCGACTCGAACTAACAAAGATAATAATCTTCCATCAACCTAACCTGCATGTTACCAATATAGTGGTAACATTCAAACAAAAGGGGTGAGATATCAAACAATATAAACAAGAGTATGGTAATTAATACGTTAGATAGAATCATACAATTTTACTACTATCCAACAACAACAACTTAACAATCACGCACAATCTATCAATATACTTTATCAACTTATTGCACATATTAACATTTACCACACAATCAACATAATCAACTTAACAAATTCAACAATCATAATCATATAAGCAACTTCATCAACATGATCACATAATCAACAAAATCTATTTCACGACCTATTCAATATAAACACATAATCCACTTAAGCAATATAATCAACTTCATCGACATAACCCACATAAACAACTTAATCAACGTAAACACTTCATCAACTTAATCAACATGAACCACTTAATAAACTTGAACAACATAAACAACTTCTTCAACTTAATCAACACAAACAACTTCTTCAGCTTAATTGACATAAACAACTTAATCGACATACATAATGCAACATAGATGCGACTCAACTATGCATATGCATGTGGTTCCATCGGAGTAAAACTCCTAACTTAAAATATACCAGGTTATCGAGGTATCTGCAAGGCATAAGCCTTCAACTTAATAATTTTGTCAATCCAGACCAACATGGTAAGCATCCGCTCCAACTTAATGTAATGTATGCCATGATCACAACGATAAAACACATAACACCAACCAACTAAGAACAACATTCAACAAACAACATAGCAACTTTAATTCAACAAGATTCAACTTTGGCCATAGGCCTACAACTTACATACATCAACGTTGGTCATACGACCTACAACTTTAATATCAACATTGGTCATTCGACCTATAACTTAAAATATCCATAAATTGGAACAAAACAACATACTCGACGCCACGCGAAACCCAAACATTCAACACGAATTCAACTGAATAAACTGACTAAATTCACCTACTAATTATTACAAACTACCTCGTCAATTTTCGATAAATTTGGGACAACTAATTTTTCCGCTTAAATCGGCTAAACCGATTACATCGACACTATTTAATAGTATGTTACTACTACTAACCAGTCTCACTAATTCTGTCAAAATGTCATCCTACTAAGAATTCATTCTATGTCAAAAACAACACTACTGATAGTCCTAAGTTTCTACCATGGATTTTTCTTCATCAACATAAAAACCATCTACTAATTAATTCATTAAATTGATCACAAAATCAATCTCTAAACTAACCTCTAAATTATAACCAAACTTTATTATTATTATTTAAATATGTATTTTATATATATATATATATATATATATATATATATATATATATATATATATATATATATATATATATATATATATATATATATATATATTTCACATGAGTAGCTACTAGTATAATATAGTATTTTGTTTCAATTATCATATTTCACAATGATCGCGACTTTCTGAGTCTAGCGGTTACTAATTGCAAGTGCACAGTCTATCACGTAGTAATAAAAGATATTGATCCCACAAAGACCAATGTCAACATACTGTACTCTATTGTTACTTTGTAAAGTTAAGGCGAATGATGTTTGATTAATACGAAACTAAAACTAGAACTTAAAATAAAACTAATAAGATAATAAAGAGAGACCAAAATATGGATTCCGCATTCCTAAAGGACTATTTAGAATTCGGTTACTAATTAGATTATAACTTAGTTCTGTAGAATAAATTGACTTAAAGACTCTGCCTCACGCTCCTGCGGTATTAACTAAAGTCATACTTCCTAATCCCAAGATTTTGCTCTAACTCGCCCGATAATTAAGAAATATATTTTGAAAGCTAATATTATCCTAAACGTATCTAAAGCGCTCTCGATGTATTTAGATTTGTTGCCTAATTTCCACTATCAGGTTCGATCCCCACGCTCTCGTTGTGCCGGTTCTAACCTTAATTAATTTCTCACTCTCGTGACAAAATCGTGTTAAGTAACCTCTCACTCTAGTGACAAAGCTAATTAAATTAGACTTGGAAATTAAAATCAAAACAGAATTTTAACCATAAGGTCGCACCTATTCTTTTCTACCGAGTCTCGTCGGTAACGACGGTCCTCAAACGCCGGACTCAAGACTATTTAGCTAGACATGGACAGGAAAATAAATATGCAGGTACGATAATAAACTAAAGACGATAAAATAATTTGGAAATTTAAATAAGAAGACGGTAAAATAAATAACAATAAATAAACCTGGAATTAATTGATGCTTGAAATCATAATTTGAACTCTTGAATTCTTGAATGCGAATCGGAAAAATAAAATAGGGAAAGAAACAAAATCCTAGAACTAATATTTGTAATAGTCCTCCTATATGGAGAACTATTAATGTTACATAAAATAAAGAAACTTAAAAACTAAAGAAGGGAAAATGGTGCAAGAGACGGGTGAAAAAGAGATGATCGATTCAAGTAGCAGGGGCTGTTATTATAGCCTCCAGACTTTGTTTTGTTGAGAAATTATAGGCTTAGACTCCGACTGGGCTTTGACTGAGTTGCTTGGACTGAGTTGATTAGGGTGGAGATAATTTCTCTACGTTGAACGAAAGAATCTCTCTGGTGTTTACCTTGTGTTGCTTCTGTTACAGGATTTACGTTACTAGGTCAATTCATTTGAAACGAGTGTCATATATTTGAAACGGACAGCTTGGCATGTGAAACGACCAACTCAGTGCCCAGTTAGGCGTCTGAGAAATGAGACGACCGTCTAAACAATGAGACGAACGTTTGGATGGTGAAATGCATAAATGCATTTTTCTGTCCTTTTTCCTCCTGGTTTCTTGGTTTCTTGGCTTAAAAGCTTCATTTTCGCATTCTTGCCTCCAAAAGTCAAGTTTAATTAAATATCTGCAAAACAAACACAAAACTTGTGTAATATCATTTGAAATAAATAAATTAATAACATAAATGATCGGAAATTATACTAAATAATTGATACAAATTCGAGTGATCAAACTCCCCAACACTTAAACCTTTGCTTGTCCTCAAGCAAACTATAGCTCATAAGAAAACTATTTCAATGGAATACTCGTCCTAGGCGACCAATTCTACTTCGGTTAAGTTTGTATCGATAGGTACTTGCTCATACACTAAAGATATCGTAACAACACAATTCCGCTTTTGCGCTCATAAACCTCCCTCTTATACAAACCAATGTAAAAACCCCAAGTTTGCCCTCACTAAATTCACACCATGGCTTGTGATCTTTCATATTTGCATTAGTTCAAGCATACCATATCATATTGCATTTTTGTTTCAGTGCATTAGTTCAAGTTCATCTGCATTTAGGGTTTGTGATCTAAGCAATCTAAGATTCATCTGAGCCACTCCAAAGGCCACCAATCATTTCAAGAGGGTCCATGTATGTTCAATCATCATTTTATATCCCTCAAAGATCAAGGAAGTCAAAGAATCACAAGAACTGGCAAAGCATGGAAGCAGAGCAAGGGTTTAACTGCACAGATGACCTGAAATTAGGGTTTTGGTTTCAGAGGCCATAAATCCAATTTTTTTGGTCATTATTGTTTCTATTGGTCTCAATATGTTATAAGGATCATGTGTACCAAGTTTGATGAAGAAATTCATTGTGGAAGTCATCTGTTCACTGGGTAACTTCTTGAACAAGTCAGAGCAAAATCAGGGCATCTGAGGCCCCCAACAATGGAACCAAAGTGGATTTTTCATCAAATTGAAGTTATATGATCTTTATTTGATCATTGAAGTGTTTGAAAGTTCACAAAATTGAAGAAAAGTGTGCTAAACCAAAAGTTGCCAAAAATGGAAATGACTTGTAATGTAAACTTTCCATTTTGGGAAAGTTTTTCAACCTCCTCTTTCTCAACCAAAAATGCTTAAAATGAAAAAATTTTGGTCATTAAAGTTGTAGATTAGATCATTCCCTTTTCAAAAAGTACAAAAACAATTTCTAATTCATTATAGAACTCAAGTTATGGCTTGTCAAAGTTGGCAAAAATCACATAATTTTCAAGAATGCACCAAAGAGGGATTTTTGCAAAACCACTTGCCAAGGTATTTTGTGACTTCAAACACACTTCTAATCATCATACCAACATAGCACATTGTCTAAAACTCAGAATTTCCCAAGGAATTTCAAGATTTCATGCCTTGCCCATGAAGAAATCTCAAAAGGGCCAAAACTTCATGAAATTGCAAAATGACACATAACTTTGTTTCCACTTGCTGAATTGCCTCAAGACTAATTCCATGGACCTCCTTGATCCATGCTGCACATGGACAAGCCAAGAAGCCAGCTGCACCATTTCCCATACCTCAAGTACAAAACTTTTGAATTTTTGGCAAGAAGCCCATACCAATTAGCTGCAGCCACCACCCACTCTCTGCCCAACCAGAACTCTACAAGCATGCCTCAAAGATCATTTTTTCATAACACACACAAGCTGAAACCTCCAAGAACTCAGCATTCCACAAAATCATCCCTCTTGAAAATTCCTTCGAAACTCTCTGAATACTCACTCAATCTTCAAACCAATTTCACCATTCATCTGAAAATCATTCACTGAACACAAAGCAACCATCAAACAAACCTCAAAGCACCTTTAACCTGAAACACGATTCTTGGCCAGTTGAGTTGCTACAACACAAACCAGTCCCTCTCAAAGCTTTTGAAGCATTCCATTGGTCTCAGGAGGGTCAAAGGAAGCTTTTTGCACAAAGGAGGGGTCCTGAAAGCTCTCATCTGCAATTCTCAAGCTCAGGTAACCATCCAAAAACATTTTTCCAGAACTCTATTTTTATGTTCCAATGTGAAAGAGCATGCTTCACTTATCATTCTGTGCTTTGTATTTTTGAAAATGGTTAAGAATTAAGTTTGTATGAATGATCTGAAAGTTCTACCATTTTTAAGTTTCTCTTCGAATCTTGTTGTTCAGCCATGATAAATTTGATTTGAGTATGGATTTGAGTTTAGGAGGATGAGAGGAACTGATCTGGAGCTTTAGAGCTCCAGAAATGACTTAGGGAGAGGTTTTGAGATTTTCATGGGAAGAGGCTGCCGGAGAAGACGACCGGAGCTCTTCTCGGGTGGCATGAAAGTGATTAGCTAGCTTAATTAGGGTTAGGGAAAATTTTGAATATTGGCCGTAGGATTTGATCTTCCCGCGTGTAGTGAGTGGACCAGATCATCTCATTAGTTTTTAATCTCCATTTAATTTAATTAATTAGGGTTATCTAATTAATTAGGCAGGTTTGAATTCCCACCATTAGATCACGCGCCAAGTTAACTCCCGCCCCCCAGTTTTGAATCCCGTCCCTTGGATCATCATACCAGCTCATTAATTCATTTTTATTTCATATTTTCTCATTTGTTTTGCACAATTTATTTTAAATAGCTAGAAAATCCTAAAAAATATTTTCTTCTGCATTTTCACTTCAAATAATTTTCTTAACCCAAAAACATTTTTATTTTTATTTTTTGCATTAAAAAATCATTTTTAAAACATTTAAATGTTTATTTTAATTAATTAATGGAAATTAATTAATTAAAATATCATTTAGGTTTCTAAAAATCCCAAAAAAATTCATATTGCATCTTAGGACATTTAGAAACATTGTCATACCATCTATACAAATTTCTTTTTGGTTTTGAACAATCTTTGACAATTTTCTTGAATTTAGGGTTCATAAAATTCTTATTTTTGAACCCTAACTTCAAGAATTCCTTTCTGCCTAACCATGAATGGTATGACATTGATTCTTTTTGCATTGTTCTTCATTGGACATGTAGTATCTAGCATAATTTTGTCATGAATTTCTTTTGCATTTTTTATTTGATTTGCATTTTTCCCCTTTAGGCACCTTAAAACCCTAGATAAATTAGAAAAATCATAACTTTCTTTAGGTTAAGAGTTAGGTCTTCTCCTTTGGGGTGTGATATCATATGGGGTTAAGGTTCATTTTATTGAATTTTCAATTTTTTATCTTGCCATTTGCTTCTGTTTTTGACTTTTGCATCTCATGTTGCATGAAAACCCTAATTTCTCATGTTCATTTGCATACATCTTGCATATGATTTCATTCATGAACTTTCCATGACATTTCTTGCATCCACATGACTTCTAAGACATCATAGGACACATTAGAATCATGCTTGATCATTTCTTCATCCATTTTCCATGATATACATTCATTTCATTCCATGAACATTCATGTGCTTTCATGCTTCTTACATGCTTCATTTTCATTCTCATCTCTTGTATGAACATTCATATCACTTGACATACATTTGCATCATCTCTTAGCATCATTTGCATCATGTTTATGCTTCTGATTTTGGTTTGAATCTTTGCATACATCTCATTCTCATTACATTCTTTCTTTTATGCAAACCATTTCAGGTGGTAAGTACTTTGAGAAGTGAATTTGCCTTCACTTCTCATTTCTCCTCTCATCTCTCTTATGCATTCATTGCTGCATTTTGCTTTTGCCTTAGAGTGAGCTTGCTCATTCATGTTCCTTATCCACCTTCTTTCTTCAAGCAACTTATTTTCTTAAGTGAAGTAAGTTGACTTGTTTCTTCTGCTTCTCCTCCTTTCATCTGCTTCTTCCTTGGTGGCTTTTCTTGAAGATCTCTTGCAAGCCTCAAAAAACCATAGGAACTTCCAAGCATGACAATAATTAGGGTTAATTAGTCCTCCTTTAGTTTCACCTTTGTGTCTTCTTTTGTGTCTCTCTTCTCATCTCATAATCAGAGACTAAACCTTTAAGGCTTCAAGGCTTTGTGATTAAGATTATGCTTGCATCCTTCTCTTAGGATGAAGCGTATAACTTTAATCCTAAGTGTTAAACCCTTAATGTGTTTAAATCTCTTAATCAATCCATCTAATAATCACTAAGATAATAAGCTTGTAACTTGGGCCTTGTATTAGGGTTCTAATTCTTCCTTAATTGGTTAAAAAGGACTAACCCTAGTGTTAATGGACAAGTCCCCCTCAAGTTGTCTTACAAACCATAAAATTCATTTCTTAATCTTACCATTAACTAAAATCCACTTTAATAAAGGCCTTGTTTTGTCATGAGGTTAATCCCTAATCATGGATTAAGTTGAGGTATCTTCCTCAGCTTAAATGCTCTCATCTATTATCCTTCTATTAGGATGGTGTAATGAGTCCATTAAATCCCTGATTATGGCTTAAACTCATTACTTAACACTAAACAAAAACTCCAAAAAACATCTAAATAATCACAAGTAGGTTAATGATCTTAATCCTACATCATGGTAATTAAGTTTTGAGGTGTTTACTTCATGCTTAAGGTAGTCTCATTACCCCTAATCAAAGGGATGATGTGATGAGTTTACTAACCCTTGGTTTAGGCTTAAGCTCATTAATTTATGACAAACACAAAAAGCAATAAAAGATTGAAAACATAAAAAACAAACAATAATCGTCTCCTCTGGGATTCTTTTCTTATCATCTTCACTCATAAACGAGAACCCGCTTCTTTCGTCTAATGCAAGATAGTTAGCACCAGAGCCAGACAGGTCATACACTTGAGCATAGACAAGTAAGCAGTTCATTAGTCAATTTATCTTTCAGTCTCTTTGAGTCGAACTACGGTGTTCTAACTTCCTCATTGCACGAGAGGATACGTAGGCATAACTTAACTGTTATCGAACAAAAGTCTCTGTCTCTTCCCCCTCTTCCAGCATTATTGTTTAAGCCTCATTCCTGAGCATTTCACTTCACATTCTTGCACCGAAACCTACACATTCTCTTCCAGCTTTTGCACACAGATAGCACTGACACTACCCCTTAAACACAAACTTTCAAGCGTGGATCCCGTCGAGTAAGACGGACAATCTGGGTGCTAATACCTTCCCAGGTTGTAACCAACCCCCTTTCTCAGTTTCTCTGGTTCGCAACCGTCTTACCCATATCTTTCCAGGTTTATGCAGCATTACCTTTCCTTCGGGATAAAAATGCCTAGCTGGCGACTCTTTTCATCTTCATCATATCTCTCCTTTCACCAACCGTTCGCGCTTGTACCGGGATGCAAATCTTTGGGAGCGACAGCTTGGCGACTCTGCTGGGGATCCTTATTGCAACCAGGGCTTCTGGTTCTTTTGTGGGTTCCTCCTAGCGCTTGTTTGATTTTTGTTTACGGGGGTGTTATGTGCTACTTGTGTCTATTTATTTTCTTTATTTATTGCTTTATGTACAACTTTATTTATTGCTTTCCTTACAGTTTTGTGCATTTTCATATTGTCATTATCATTATGCTGGATCTGCTTCTGTTTGGTGGGTGGGGTTTCAATGAGTGATTAAGGTCCTATACCTGGGACCTGAGTGACACCTAGGCTAGAGTGGCTTCATATTCTTTCCCATTCCATTTCGGTCTGGTGCGGGAATATGAAACACGGTTCAGATGTGGGTTTCTTCTTGAGAACTATGTGCTACAGATTTTTCTATAGTGCTAGGGCTATCTGGGAAGCCTGCTAAGTCTGGATGACCTTTATATGACCTTTAGAATCTAGGGTGAATTAGAGGAGGATCTTTTATGGTTATTGTAAACACTGTACCTCCGGGTTAGAAGTGTTTACACTTCACATAACTGATCTAAGTCTGAGGATCCTTGTTCTAGAACATTACCTGTGAGGGGGTTGGGATATTTGCAGGTTTGCAGGAACCCTTGGCCACATTATACCCTGTTACTAGTATTGTTTAAGAATGCTTCACTTTGGATAGTTCTTGTGATTACCCCGGACTTGTGACTCTTTATTTGACTCCCCCGCCCGGTTACTGGATTTCTAAGCCTCCATCCGGACATTTGAACATATGTGGACTTTTACCAAGGCAGATAATTAGATCCCACTCTTGATCACAAACCCTTTGCATGTCATTTGCATACATCATTTCTGCATCATTTAACATTTGCTTATTTGTTTTACAGGGTATCCATCTTCATATTTGGTTTGGTTTTGACCCCTTCTGCTACTCAGATTGCTTCAGTTTTCTTCTTCAGCACCTTCACCAGTCTGTCAGAGACTCACCTCCAGTTTCTCAGTCAGTGACCTTCATCAACAGTTGTTCTCAACTTCTTCATCAGCATGGACACTTTAAGAAAGAGCAACATATCTTACCACTTCTTTGAGCCCACTTTGACTGGCATCAGGCAGGTCCAGTCCCTCATCACACCTGACCACATCCCACTATTCAGAGAGCACTATGGGGGCATATTAGACATGGTCATGGATCTTGATGCATCTCAGAGGAGCATGATCCATACATGCTTACAGTTTTACTCCACTCAGATGCTTCACATTCCCTGATTTCCATATGGGACCATTGCTAGAAGAGTTTTCCTTATTGATTGGAGTTCCTATCATGAGAGGGATCCCTTTCAACCCAGAAATGACTGCTCCCAGAAATGAAGAGATAGCCAGGGCATTGTATTTGGAGTCTGCCCTCATTGAGCTGAACATGACAACCAAAGCTGGGGTTCCACGCCTTCATCTGGACTTCTTGATCTCTCAGGCCACCCTGAAGGCTGCTGTAGGAGAATGGAAGGTTGTTTGTGCCATGTTAGCCCTCAGTATACATGGGGTTATATTGTTTGCAGATGAGCCCAAGTTTGTGAGTAAGAATGCCATCCACCTGTTCTTACTGAGGAACCCTGTGCCTACCTTGCTGGGAGACTTCTACTACTCCATACATCAGAAGAATGAAAAGCAAAGAGGGAAGTTGGTCAGATGTTGTGCTCCTCTGTACTACTCTTGGCTACTCAGACACTTTCCAAAATCAGATGCCTTCTTGAACCCCCGTCAGCAGAAGAATTGGGCTAAGAGGTTCATTGCCTTGACATCAGATGACATTAGATGGTGCACCCAGAGCACCAAAGGCAAGGACATTATTACCAGCTGTGGGCAATACCCTAATGTGCCTCTGATAGGAGTAAAAGGTTGCATCAACTACAACCCTTTACTGTTTAAGAGACAATTGGGATATGCTTTGGTTCATCCTCCTAGAGGACAAGATTTGGCTGAAACTCTCTATTGTGAAATCCAACCCAACTTTGTTGTTGTCAGACAAGCTGCCTGGGCTTGGGACAACATCCAGACCAAAGGGACAGCCATCCTTGGAAAGTGCAACAACATTGCTTCTGCACAGTATTCTGATTGGTCCCGTACTAAAGCTCAGATTACCCAGATGCCTTTCACCTTGGAAGATACACCTGGACCTTCTACAGTACAACCTGCAGCAACTGTCAGCCTGGAAGAGTTTGAAAAGCTGAAAGAGAGGAACACTCAGCTAGCTGAAGCCCTGAAGAAGACTCTCTGGGAGAGAAATGACAGCCATCTAGATATTGAGAGATTGGAAAGACTCAAGATTGAGCATCTGACCAAGATTGAAAAGACAGATGACTACATTAGGAAGGCAAGAGCAGGGGAGTTGGTACTGAAGAATGCTTGCAAGGAGGCAAAGATTCAGAAGGCTAGGGCAGAGTATTATCTGGAGGAAATCCAGGCTAGGTGGATTAGGATCACTGAAGCCCGTGCACAAGAAGACCAAAGGACTCAAGCTAAGATAGAGCAGCTAGAGGCTAGTGAGAGGAAGCAACAGGAAGCTTTGTTGGCAGCTCAGAAAGAAATATCTGAATTGAAACTCCGAGCAGGGTTGAAAAGGTCAAAGGATCAGGACAAGCATAAGAAGTTGACCAATGCCATTAGTACCAGGAACCTCCTTATCATGACTATTACAGAGCACCCAGTTGGTCCAATGACTGAGGCCCTCTTGAAGGAAGTCAGGGAGGATGACTTTGGATTGGATGTCTGATCCTTTTGCTTGTATTTCTTTATTTTGATGTACTCTTCTTTTGATTATTGTATTTTTGACCCACCATAGGCATGTATTGTAAACAAACTATGTATTTTCATCCTTTGTAATATACCAGTTTGTTTTATTTTGGTGGGCTTTATCTCTTCATCATCAGCATTTCCTCGAGGTCTGGAAAGGTCAAAACCAAAGAACCAAACCGGATACCCTTGGAAGACAAATAAGCATACTGCATTGCATACTAACATTTTCTTTGTTTTGTAGGTCTTTGTTTTTATTTGCTGTTTCTCACTTTGTTGTGGTTTCAGGAAACATTGCTCGAAGAAGAGTGTTCCCTGTCAACAGAATACACCGGTACCCAACACGAAACAACCTTCCGGGCATTCAGATGGATCAGGTACAACAAGACCTGAATGAAGTAAGGAACCAAATGACAAACAAAAGGGTTGAGATGAGAAATCAAATGACCCAATTTATGGCTGTGATGACTGGCTTAGCTCAGAGTCAGGAAAGGCTAAGAGAGCTGGTGGAAAGGCAAACTCCTGATGAACACCATCCTGATACAGGAGGGACCAGTAACAATGATCGCGGACAGCCTCGCATTGATCCACCAGAATTTGGGCCTCATCTAAACCCAGATGTTAATGTCATAATAAATACACAAGGAAACACTGCTGGAGGCAGGATCTTGCAAGAGGAACCTCAAGAAGAGCATTTCACAGTTATTGGGGCTGGGGATAAAGTTTATGACCGAAGGCTGGATGGGATTGTTGAGAAACTAAGGTCTCTTGAATCCCAGAATTTCCTAGGCTTTGATGTAATGGACATGGAGCTGGTAGATGGGGTGAGAATTCGTCATAAGTCAAACCCCCGTGCTTTGAAAAATATAATGGTACCTCATACCCGCGTACTCATCTACAGTCTTTCTTGGGGAGACTCAAAGCTTATACCATGGAGGAGAAGTTATGGATGTTCTATTTTGAGGACAGCCTGACTGGGGCATCAAGAGAATGGTATTCGCATCTGACCAGGGCCACTATAAGATGTTGGAAAGACTTGGCTGAAGCCTTCATCCGTCAATACCAGTACAACCTAGACATGGCTCCTAATAGAACCCTTCTAATGGGCATGTCTCAGTCTTCAAGATAAAGCTTCCGGGACTATGCTCAGAGGTGGAGACAACTTGCTACTGTTGTCCAGCCACCCATGTCTGAACAGGAAATGGCGGACATATTTATGAACACTCTTCAGGGAACTTATATCGACCGACTTGCTGCATTCTCCTCCACTAGCTTTGCTGATGTAGTCATAGTTGGGGAAAGAATAGAGAGTCTTCTGAAGATGGGAAAAATCTCTGACAACAGTGCAAGTTCCTCCAACAACACAAGAAAACCTTTTTCAGGACCCCGAAGGACGGGTGAAACAAATGCTATTCATACAGGCAGAAGAAGACCCCAATATTCTCACAGATCGGTAGCAGCCATTACTATCCCGGCTCCAGCTCTACAACAACCACTTTTTCCTCAACAACAGCACAATCAGCAACAACCGCACTTTCCGCAACAAAGATCGTACAACAATAACAACAACAACCAACAACAGCGCCCCTTTCAATAGAGGCCATCTCAAGCAAATAGGGTGATTGACCCCATTCCTATGCCTTATGCCGCTCTACTGCCACAACTCCTAAAGCTCAACCTGGTTGAGTTAAGGACGTTGGCTCCACCATATCCTCTCAACCTCCCAAAGAATTATGATGCCAATGCTAGGTGTGCCTTTCATTCCAACGCACCTGGTCACAATACTAAGAAGTGTAGAGCCTTGCAAATGAAGGTTCAGGATCTGGTCGATTCCAAAGCTCTCAACTTCGCACCTCCTCCAAATGTTACCAGAAATCCTATGCCTAGTCATGGTGGGCCCAAGATTAATGCCATAGAAGAGGACCAACCATCTGCACTGATTGATAGTGTTGCACATATTCAAACGCCGCTGGCAGAAATCAAAGCTCGACTCTTAAGATGCCAGGTGTTCCCGGGCTGTGAGGCCTGCTGCGAATCGTGCAAGACTGCTATTAATGGTTGTGAGAGGCTAAGGCTTGGCATAGATGGCCTTATCAGAGATGGAATTTTGCAAATTACCACAACGGCGTCTACAACATCAACAACTCTTTCTTCAACAACAATAGATCCTCCTACAACTGCAACAACCATCATTCCCACTGATTCATCCACAACTCCAGCAATCACTCCATTCTTTATTTCAACAAACCAAAGTTCAGTTACGCTTACTTCTACAACATCAACACCCATCTTATCAACAGAATCGCCTACAACACCAACAAACGCTAACGAAGATGTCTCAACGGTCATAATCTATTATGACCCGACAACTGTTCATCCCAACAACAATTTTCAACAACAAACTGCAACACCTACTGTCAGATCTCCAGTCACAATCTATTACGACCCGCATACCATCACAGTTCCTTCCGCTGCAGCAATCAGTCCAGTCACCATTACGGTACCTGGACCCGTTCCTTATGAAAGAAGTAATGCCATACCTTGGCACTACGGCTCTGATCTCTACTACGACGGAATGAAGATCACTCTAGATTCATCAACCTCTTCACCACAAGTTGACAATGTTGGGGGAGGCGGAGGCTTCACCAGAAGAGGACGCCTTTTTGCCTCACAAATACCGAGACCTAATGCTGAAGCAGAGGCTATTGCTAAGGCAAAAGGGAATAGTGTGGTACTCGAAGAGCCAGCTGTTAAAGAAACTCCGAAGACGTCTTTTGACCAAGAGGTGGACGAGTTCATGAGAATAATCAAAAAGAGTGATTACAAAGTGGTGGACCAGCTTCATCAGACGCCCTCCAAAATCTCTATCTTGTCATTGTTAATGTGTTCTGAAGCCCATAGGAATGCACTTTTGAGGGTCCTGCACGCAGCCTACGTGCCGGAAGAGATTACGGTTAATCAGCCGGAAACAGTGGTTGCAAATGTTAACACCAGTCATGGACTGGGCTTCACAGATGCTGATTTAACGACGGAGGGACGCAATCATAACAAGGCTTTAAACATCACCTTAGAGTGCAAAGGTGATGTTCTTTCTCATGTGCTGGTAGACACTGGGCCCTTGCTCAATGTCCTCCCAAAGAAAGCCTTGGTGAAGCTGGAATATGATGGTTTGGCATTATGTCCAAGTAACTTGGTGGTAAGAGCGTTTGATGGCTCTAAGAGATCAGTGCTCGGGGAGATTGAATTACCTGTGGTGATTGGCCCATAAATCTTTAAAACTACTTTCTTCATGATGGACATTCAGCCGGCCTACAGCTGTTTGTTGGGTAGACCCTGGATTCACGTCGCTGGCGCTGTTACATCTACCCTTCACCAGAAATTAAAATTTGAGTGGGAAGGCCAGATCATCACAATTTGCGGGGAGGAAGACATTTTCTTTAGCCAGCTGGCTACTTACAAGTATATAGAGATGGATGGGGAGATCCACAAGACTATGATTCAGGGGTTTGAGGCCCTTAATGTCAATGAAGCAACTGTTGTGTCTGGAACTTCCATCACTTCATATCAGCAAGCCCGAAAGGTTTTTGAAGAAGGTACCGCCAGAGGCTGGGGCAAACTGTTGCCGGTGGAGAAAAAAGAAGACAGATTCGGATTGGGTTACAGACCAATCCGACAAGATCAATCAGAGGCTGCCAAGGAGCCCAAATTGTTCAGTGGGGGAATGCTTACCCCAGATGCTCTGAACAATCTGGAAGACGAGGAAGAAGGCGACCGCAACCTGGAGAATTGGATACGTCCAAAGATCCCGGGGAACCAAGTCTCTAACTGGTCTTCCCAGGAAATTATAAGGGTTACTCCTGCAGAGTAATTATTATTTCCTATCTTTTAGCATGCATCAAGTCCTGCATCTTGCCCAAGGTGTCAGGACTCATTTTGTAATAGGGCCATCTTGTATTTTGTGCAAATTATTAATCAATGAATATCAAAACATCTTTTGCAAACGAGTCTCTTTTTCGCTCACTGTCTTTTTCATTTTTCACTTTTGTACAAAACAATAAAATGGCAATGTTTTTAAAATAAACAACTTCATTTTCACTTTTCTAAAAAAGATTAAAATTGGTCACTAAAATGAACCAATCTCAACCCTTGCAGAGATTATCCTCCAGATCGCACCGACAAAAACACCGCTATGACCTTGTATGACTTCGACAATCCGATTAATCAAGCTGATGAAGGGGTTGAAGAAGACTATGAGTTGCCTGAAGAACTAGCCAGGTGGTTAAGACAAGAGGAGAAGATAATCACTCCTCATCAAGAGGAAGTTGAGACGATTAATCTTGGTACCGAAGAAGACTTGAAAGAAGTGAGGATCGGGGCCCGTCTGCAAGAGTCAGTGAAGGAACAACTTATTGACATGCTTCGAGAGTACGTTGATGTCTTTGCTTGGTCCTATGAAGACATGCCAGGTTTGGATACCGACATTGTTATGCACAAGTTGCCTTTGAAGGAAAATTGTCCTCCAGTGAAGCAGAAGCTACGCCGTACTCGTCCGGATATGGCCATGAAGATAAAAGAAGAGGTACAAAAATAGTGGGATGCCGGTTTCCTTGTTGTAACTAGTTACCCGCCGTGGGTGTCTAATATTGTACCAGTGCCTAAGAAGGATGAAAAAGTGCGAATGTGTGTGGATTACCGGGATCTGAACAGAGCTAGCCCAAAGGATGATTTCCCTTTACCTCACATTGATGTATTGGTCGACAACACGGCTCAGTTCTCGGTATTTTCCTTCATGGATGGATTTTCGGGGTATAATCAGATCAAGATGTCACCCGAAGACATGGAGAAGACTACCTTCATTACACCTTGGGGCACATTCTGTTATAAGGTGATGCCATTTGGACTGAAGAATGCTGGTGCCACTTATCAACGGGCTATGGTAACATTTTTCCATGATATGATCCACAAAGAAATTGAATGTTACGTGGATGACATGATTGCCAAGTCCCTCACCGAAGAAGACCATCTGGTAAATCTGCTGAAGTTGTTCAAGCGTCTTAGGAAATATCAGCTGAAGTTGAACCCCAACAAGTGCACATTCGGGGTACGGTCCGGTAAGCTGCTGGGATTTATTGTAATTGAAAAAGGAATTGAAGTTGACCCTGACAAAGTCAAAGCCATTCAAGAGATGCCTGCACCTAGGACTAAAAAAGAAGTTTGGGGGTTCTTAGGTAGATTGAACTACATATCAAGGTTCATATCTCATCTCACCGCAACCTGTGAGCCCCTCTTCAAGTTGTTAAGAAAGGAACAAACGGTCAGGTGGAATGAAGACTTCCAGAAGGATTTTGACAAAATCAAGGACTACTTGCAAGAACCTCCAATACTTATGCCTCCAGTTGAAGGAAGACCTCTAATAATGTACCTGACAGTATTAGAAGGATCAATGGGGTGTGTGATGGGCCAGCATGACGAGTCTGGTCGAAAAGAGTATGCAATATACAACCTAAGCAAAAAGTTTACCGACTGTGAACAGCGTTATTCACTGCTCGAGAAAACTTGTTGTGCTTTAGCGTGGGCTACTCGCCGACTAAGACAATATATGTTGACCCGCACTACTTTATTGATTTCAAAGATTGACCCCGTCAAGTACATATTTGAGAAGCCAGAACTTACCAGAAGGGTTGCAAGATGGCAAATGATTCTGACAGAGTATGACATTCAGTACACATCTCAGAAGGCCATCAAAGGCAGTGTACTGTCTGACTATCTAGCTGAACAACCCATTGATGATTACCAGCCAATGAGATTTGACTTCCCTGATGAAGACATCATGTTCCTGAAGGCAAACGATCATGAAGAGCCTGTTCACACTGAAGGGCCTGACCCAGAAGAAGAATGGACAATGATGTTTGATGGGGCTGTCAATATGAATGGTCGGGGAGTTGGTGCAGTGCTGATTACACCTAAAGGAGTTCATATGCCTTTCTCGGCAAAACTCACCTTTGCATGCACTAGCAACGAAGCTGAATACGAAGCATGTATCATGGGTCTTGAGGAAGCCATTGACCTCAGGATCAAGACTTTAACTGTATTCGGGGATTCAGCTTTGGTAATCAACCAGACCAACGGCAAATGGTACACTCACCAAGAGCATCTGATCCCATACCGTGACTATACGAGGAGATTACTAACTTTCTTCACAACAGTCAAACTGGAGTATATCCCTCGAGATGAAAATCAATTTGCAGATGCTCTGGCCACCATTTCCTCCATGATCAAGGTTCAAACTGCCAGTTTTGTGCCTCAGATTTCTGTATCCAGACTTGACCTACCATCATACGTATTCTCTGTGGACATTGCTAAAGATGACAAGCCTTGGTTCCATGACATCAAATGCTTCTTAAAGGATCAGACATACCCACCTGGGGCATCATCCAATGATAAGAAGACATTAAGAAGGTTGGCTGGTAGTTTCTTCTTGAATGCAGATGCTTCCTTGTACAAGAGAAACTTTGACATGGTCCTTCTCAAATGTGTTGACAAGAAAGAGGCAGACTTGCTGATGCACGAGGTGCATGAAGGATCTTTCGGTACCCATGCTGGAGGACATGTGATGGCTAAGGAATTGTTAAGAACGGGTTACTACTGGATCACAATGGATGCAGACTGTTGTGCCTATGCCAGAAAGTGCCACAAATGCCAGATTTATGCAGACAAAGTGCATGTGCCTCCAAATCCTTTGAACGTAATGTCTTCACCTTGGCCCTTTTCCATGTGGGGCATTGATATGATTGGAAAGATCGAACCGACTGCTTCAAATGGCCATAGATTCATCCTGGTAGCCATTGATTACTTCACCAAGTGGGTTGAAGCAGCTTCATATGCAAATTTCACTAGACAAGTGGTAGCTAGATTCTTGAAAAGAGACATCATCTGTCGATATGGAGTTCCCGAGCAAATCATTACTGATAATGGTTCCAATTTGAACAACAAAATGATGGCAGAACTGTGTCGGGACTTCAAGATTCAACACCACAATTCTTCTCCTTACAGGCCAAAGATGAATCGCGTTGTTGAGGCAGCTAACAAGAACATCAAGAAGATTGTGCAGAAGATGGTGGTTACTTACAAAGACTGACATGAAATGCTACCATTTGCCTTACATAGGTACCGTACCTCAATCAGAACATCCACTGGGACAACACCGTATCAGCTTGTGTATGGTATGGAGGCAGTCCTACCTGTTGAAGTTGAATTACCCTCCTTACGAGTACTGATGGATGTCAAACTAAATGAAGCAGAATAGGTCCGATCTCGGTACAATCAACTGAATCTGATCGAAGAAAAGAGGTTGGCTGCAATCTATCATGGGCAATTATATTAGAAAAGAATGAAGAAAGCCTTCGATCAGAAAGTCAGGCTTCGGGAATACCAAGTGGGAAATCTTGTGCTGAAAAGACTCCTTCCTCCTCATACAGACCACAGGGGTAAGTGGACTCCGAACTACAATGGCCCATTCATAGTAAAGAAGGTTTTCTCTGGTGGAGCACTGATGCTCACTACTATGGATGGTGAAGATTTCTTATCCCCTGTGAATTCAGATGCAGTTAAAAAATACTTCGCATAAAATGACCCGCCTGACATAAAAACAGAATGTAAGTCCAGGCAAAAATAGGACATCTCGGCGAGTCAAAAACAGAATAAAAGACTCGGGCAAAAATAAGGGAAAATAAAAAAAAATTTACACCCGCTGAGTTGAAAAGCCGCATTGGACAGCTCAGGCAAAAATGGGTATCCCGGTGGATCGAAAACCCGAAAGGGCGGTCCACGCAAAATTAGAGAATAAGTGAACAACTTCATTCTGAATTCGTCTGTATCATTTACAACATGGCAAACTTCGAAAGGTTAAAGCATCGGTCAGAATCAACTTTCTTCAGAAAACAAGATGAGAAGAACGTCAAGATCATACGGGTCATAGCAAAGGGAAGCTCACTGAAGCGTCATCAACATTGCCAGCACCTTTATTTTTCTCAATTTGTAACAATCTCCTCATTTCAGGGGATTTGTTTCTTTGAATGTACTTGCCAATTCAGGGCACCCAGATTAATAAAATCAGAGTTTTCAGTCACACTTCGTCTTGTACATTTTTTGTTTCATTTGCAAAATGTCCAATATCTATAATATAATATTTGCATAAAACAGATGTGCCTTTCTAACTGAATGCTTGCAGAAAATATATTTACTCTCAGGAATATCTAACTCCTATGATGGAATCCGGTAAGGGATGCCTTGGGACACTTGTGCGTTTCTTTGTCTTAACAGGATTGCAGGTATTCAATACGCGACATGGGGCATGCCAGTATTACTTCCTCCCCTAACGGTATCTGGAATGTTTTTCCCCAGCGAAGTTGCCCAGGCATCACTTCCCCAGCACGTCTGCTTCAAGCGGCATCTGAAGAGCTTTATCCCCAACTGAGTTGTCAAGTCTCCTCATCTTCAGCAGGATCCTCACAGAAATCTCTAGGAAGATCGTTCAATGATCTTTCCTCCCCCAACAGAGTGTTAAGGATGAGGGGGACCATCTCCCCAATTAGCTCCAACCTCTCCCAAGAAGAGCAATGTCTGAAATTCTCACACAACAAAGTGACGAAAGCTTCCTCATCCCCAGTTGGGTTATCTCCTCACCGGATAGGTCTATTAGTGATCTAGTCCCCAAGCAGAACCATATGTTTATCAGATCTACCAGTGATCTCATCCCCAGCTAGGATATCACTTCAAGCAGATTAGCCAGAGATCTTCACAACAGCGGGATCCGAATCCCGAACCGGCTTCTTTTGCATAATCATAGCATTCGCATCATTTTTTCCCCAGAGCGTAGCATTCCGTCTAAAACGGAGCATTACGGCAAAAATCAAACATATTGCATGACCGCAAGTCAGGTTCGAACCAGTCACCTGTAAATACCGATAGTACCTCATCAGCAATATACAAAATACATCCCTTGCACATAAAAGCCAAAGCGTCCCCTTTGCATTCTCCAAATACAGATACATGCTCTTTTTTGACACTCGTCTGTGTCATCATTCCCCAGTAAGGTAGCCAGAGCACTTTCTACCAAAAGATACTGGTCCTTCTCGATACTCGTCCGTGTCATCTCAATCTCCCCAGCAGAAAGCCAAAGCGTCCCCTTTGCATTCTCAAACACAAACACATGTTCATATATACTTTTGACACTCGTCCGTGTCATATCATCCCCTGCAGATATAAACCAAACCAATGCTTATACACTCTCTTGACATCCGTCCGTGTCACCTATCCCCAGCACAGTTGCCCAAACACTTGTTTATAATACTTCTTTTGACACTCGTCCGTGTCATCCTATCCCCACATCGTCAAACACTTATACCTTTTATTTTCTGGAAAGCGTAATCACTTGTCCGTGTTTATCATTCCCCATTAAGTCCCCAGCAAAACATCTTTTTTCTATCCGACATTCGTCCTATTTCATGATACTTTCGGCAGCCGTACCCTGCCAGGTGATCGTCCTTCACCTTTGGATGACCGTCCCTCATCCTTTCCCCCAGCGGAGTCTCCATTATTGGAACCCTTTTCTATCCGACATTCATCCTATGTCGTGATATTTAGCAGGCGTCCCCTACTAGGTGATCGTCCTTCACCTTTTGATTTTCGTCCTTCATCATTTTTTCCGATGGCCATCCCCAACGTTGATCTTGTTATCTGACATCCGTCCTATGTCATGATAAATCCCGAGAGCAGCCGTACCCTGATAAGTGATCGTCCTTCACCTCTCGATGGTCGTCCCCATCATTGCCCTTACTTTAATCCCCAGAGAATTCTACCTGATGGCCGTCCCCATCATGATTTTTTTACTTCCCCAGCATGTCGGTCGTCCCCGTCATTGCTTTATCCCCCAACAATCGTCCTCTTCTCGATGGTCCTCCTCCATCGCCCGCACTTTATGATCATACTATACTTTATTTTACAATTTATATCCCTTTTTCTTCTTCTCCCCAGTGAGTGCAAAGTTTGGACTGTCTTTGGTATTCAACCACAAGTTATCTTGTTTGTCTGTTAAGCCAGGCGCTTACATCCTGCACAGCTAACTCATGTTTGAATAAGGGCAGCTATAAACACCCCAAATTTTCCCTCACTAAGTTCACACCATGGCTTGTGATCTTTCATATTTGCATTAGTTCAAGCATACCATATCATATTGCATTTTTGTTTCACTGCATTAGTTCAAGTTCATCTGCATTTAGGGTTTGTGATCTGAGCAATCCAAGATTCATCTGAGCCACTCCAAAGGCCACCAATCATTCCAAGAGGGTCCATGTATGTTCAATCATCATTTTATATCCCTCAAAGATCAAGGAAGTCAAAGAATCACAAGAACTGGCAAAGCATGGAAGAAGAGCCAAGGTTTAACTACACAAATGACCTGAAATTAGGGTTTTGGTTTCAGAGGCCATAACTCCACATTTTTTGGTCATTCTTATTTCTATTGGTCTCAATATGTTATAAGGATCATGTGTACCAAGTTTGATGAAGAAATTCATTGTGGAAGTCATATGTTCACTGGGTAACTTCTTGAGCAAGTCAGAGCAAAATCAGGGCATCTGAGGCCCCCAACAATGGAACCAAAGTGGATTTTTCATCAAATTGAAGTTATATGATCTTTATTTGATCATTTAAGTGTTTGGAAGTTCACAAAATTGAATAAAAGTGAGCTAAACCAAAAGTTGCCAAAAATGGAAATGACTTGTAATGTAAACTTTCCATTTTGGGAAAGTTTTTCAACCTCCTCTTTCTCAACCAAAAATGCTTCAAATGAAAAATTGTTGGTCATGAAAGTTGTAGATTGGATCATTCCCTTTTCAAAAAGTACAAGAACAAGTTCTAATTCATTATAGAACTCAAGTTATGGCTTGTCAAAGTTGGCAAAAATCACATAATTTTCAAGAATGCACCAAAGAGGGATTTTTGCAAAACCACTTGCCAGGGCATTTTGTGACTTCAAACACACTTCTAATCATCATACCAACATAGCACATTGTTTAAAACTCAGAATTGCCCAAGGAATTTCAAGATTTCATGCCTTTCCCATGAAGAAATCTCAAAGGGGCCAAAACTTCATGAAATTGCAAAATGACACATAACTTTGTTTCCACTTGCTGAATTGCCTCAAGACTAATTCCATGGACCTCCTTGATCCATGTTGCGTATGGACAAGCCAAGAAGCTAGCTGCACCATTTCCCATACCTCAAGTACAAAACTTTTGACTTTTTGGCAAGAAGCCCATACCAATCAGCTGCAGCCACCACCCACTCTCTGCCCAACCAGAACTCTACAAGCATGCCTCAAGGATCATTTTTTCATAACACACACAAGCTGAAACCTCCAAGAACTCAGCATTCCACAAAATCAACCCTTTTGCAAATTCCTTCGAAACTCTCTAAATACTCATTCAATCTTCAAACCAATTTCACCATTCATCTCAAAATCATTCACTGAACACAAAGCAAACATAAAACAAACCTCAAAGCACCTTTAACCTAAAACACGATTCTTGGCCAGTTGAGTTGCTACAACACAAACCAGTCACTCTCAAAGCTTTTGAAGCATTCCATTGGTCTCAAGAGGGTCAAAGGAAGCTTTTTGCACAAAGGAGGGGTCCTGAAAGCTCTCATCTGCAATTCTCAAGCACAGGTCACTATCCAAAAACATTTTTCCAGAACTCTATTTTTATGTTCCAATGTCAAAGAGCATGCTTCACTGATCATTATGTGCTTTGTATTTTTGAAAATGGTTAAGAATTGAGTTTGTATGCATGATCTGAAAGTTCTACCATTTTTAAGTTTCTCTTCGAATCTTATTGTTCAGCCATGATAAATTTGATTTGAGTATGGATTTGAGTATAGGAGGATGAGAGGAACTGATCTGGAGCTTTAGAGCTCCAGAAATGACCTAGGGAGAGGTTTTGAGATTTTCAGGGGAAGAGGCTGTCGGAGAAGACGACCGGAGCTCTTCTCCGGTGGCCTGAAAGTGATTAGCTGGCTTAATTAGGGTTAGGGCAAATTTTGAATATTGGTCATAGGATTTGATCTTCCCGCGTGTAGTGAGTGGACCAGATCATCTCATTAGTTTTTAATCTCCATTTAATTTAATTAATTAGGGTTAGCTAATTAATTAGGCAGGTTTGAATTCCCACCATTAGATCACGCGCCAAGTCAACTCCCGCCCCCCAGTTTTGAATCCTGTCCCTTGGATCATCATACCAGCTCATTAATTCATTTTTATTTCATATTTTCTCATTTGTTTTACACAATTTATTTTAAATAGCTAGAAAATCCTAAAAAATATTTTCTTCTGCATTTTCACTTCAAATAATTTTCTTAACCCAAAAACATTTTTATTTTTATTTTTTGCATTAAAAAATCATTTTTAAAACATTTAAATGTTTATTTTAATTAATTAATGGAAATTAATTAATTAAAATATCATTTAGGTTTCTAAAAATCCAAAAAAAATCATATTGCATCTTAGGACATTTAGAAACATTGTCATACCATCTATACAAATTTCTTTTTGGTTTTGAACAATCTTTGACAATTTTCTTAAATTTAGGGTTCATAAAATTCTTATTTTTGAACCCTAACTTCAAGATTTCCTTTCTGCCTAACCATGAATGGTATGACATTGATTCTTTTTGCATTGTTCTTCATTTGACATGTAGTATCTAGCATAATTTTGTCATGAATTTCTTTTGCATTTTTCCCCTTTAGGCACCTTAAAACCCTAGATAAATTAGAAAAATCATAACTTTCTTTAGGTTAAGAGTTAGGTCTTCTCCTTTGGGGTGTGATATCATATGGGGTTAAGGTTCCTTTAATTGCATTTTTAATTTTTTATCTTGTCATTTGCTTCTGTTTTTGACTTTTGCATCTCATGTTGCATGAAAACCCTAATTTCTCATGTTCATTTGCATACATCTTGCATATTGTCGTACCCCGAAAAATACGACCTTACGCGATCCGAAAAGGACGGAGCCGCTCGTCGGACGGACTGAAGAGTCGCCGCCTAATTCTATTTATTCCCGAAGAGGGAAAAGGTAGATATAGATACAACCCGGGAGGAGAAGGATGAGGACAAAGGTCAACGGAACCATTGCCTGGGTTCGGGAGTCGGTTATGCAGGGGGAAGGTATTAGCACCCCCTACATCCGTCGTACTCGATGGGAACCATCTAAGTTAACGCGCGCGAAAGGATGTCTATGCTTAAACGAATTGCTTGCTAGAGGGAATGAGTTAAAATTATAAGTTAGATTGATCCTAGGTGCTCGGCAAGAATTGAGATCCTCGTGCCTACGTACTCCCGTGTGCAATGGGAAAGTCAGAGCCTCATAGTTCGGCCTACTAAGGGTAATGGTTGTTTGATTTTATTACCTTTCGTTGATGAAAGGGTTTAGGAGTTGAAATGTACTAAAGACTATGGATAGTTTATCTCGCCCAACAAGACGAGCGTCCTGCGTCGAAATAATCGGAGCGAGTAACGAGAGCTCGTTATCCTCCTTTCTACTGCTTAAGGCTCGTGGCGTATAGATCTTCTCGTATTATTAAACTGTTTTATTTCCTAAGTCCGCTTGACGTTGGATCAAGGGTTTGGATCTAAAAAGAATCGTTTTGGTTTTTTTTGAGGTTAGAGGGTAAATGCAAGTGGAGTTTATTTTTGTGGTTTGTTTAGCGAGGCACGAAGCGCTCGGCTCGCAAAGTAAGGTGGATCCCAATAACGAAACAATAACAGGAAAATAAAGTGCAAGTGTGCAAGTGCAATCGCTTGGCGTTGGACCAAGGATTCAAAATTAAATAAGATGCGGAAAATAAAATTCGTACAAAGTAATGGGAGAGGGATACAAAATAAATACAGGGGATTACGCGAAATAAAGAGGTCTCGTTGTAGTTAGCCCAAGAGGAAGCGTGTGTGCAGTGTGTTTGAACTATTCGAAGGCGTTCGGCCTGTTTGATCGGGACACAACTATTTGAAGGCGTTGGACCTTTTAATCGAGCGCAACTATTCGAAGACGTTGGGCCTTTTTGGGACGCGGCAAAATTTACTTCGTGAACTACCTTAGAGTCGGTTTAAAGAAACCGTTCTATGAGGAGTCGAACATAATTTGAAATGCGATAATAAAATGAATAAATTGAATCGCGAAATATTAAATAAATTGAATATCTAAATAAATTAAATAATGTGGAAAATAATGAATAAAATAAATTGAATTATATTACAATTTTTGTTCAAAATAGAAATAATAGAATAAAATGAAAAGAGGGCCTCATATTGACCGCACATCACCGATTAAATGTAATCGGGCGAAAGACGGCCTTTTACTATATCATCGGCCCTAAAATATGAAATTATTAACGCATACTTTTTTTAGAAAATTTTCTTAAACAAAGAAACTATCATAAAAAAAACTATAAGAATTAAAATAATTCACAAGATAATAAAAATTAATAAAATAAAATAAAGAGGGGATGGGGTGTCAACGCAGACTGTGGGTGGTATGTTTGGCAGTAAAAATGTACGGGCTTCTGCCCATTATCCATGAATGACCATCATAAAATTTTCTTAAATAAACAAATAAAAAGTAAATAAAAACAAAAATAAATAATAAAAAAGTTAGCTTAAGAAAACATAAGTTTGATAAGGTCAGATATTTATTGTATCACGTTTCAGAAAGAAAGAAAAAAAAGAAACAAACCAACCTTGTTTCAAACAAGACCGCGACTTATCTCTCTCTCAGTGCCAGCAAACTCTCTCTTGTCTCTCAAACCGCCGTCGAAGGCTCCATCTCACTCTCGGTTTTCTCTGCTTCGCTCACGAACTCACGCTTCGATTTCTTACTGTCCGGATTTGAGCGGTTCTGGCTTTGGCTTCAGACGGTGGCGTTTCGTTTTCGTCTCAGATCGGGAGGGTTTGTGCGATTCATCCAGATTAGATTCACGTTTTGGATACGGTTTGTGTTCGTCGGTTCGGATCACGGTTTCGTTTTGGGGTTGGCGGCGAGTTTTGGTTTGGACGGTTTTTCGACGTTTTCTCTGTGTTCCAGGTTCGCCGACGGCTTTCGCGATTGTGGTTTGGGTTGAAGGGCGGTAGCTCGCGGCTTGGCGGAAATCGTGCGTCCGGATGGGTTTCAGTGGTTTGAAGGTTTTGGGTTTCGGTTTTTGATTCACGGTGGCGGTGGAGGTCGCGAATGGTGGTTTTTCTGTTTTGTTTGTGGTGTGTGGTGCAGCGGCTGTGAGATGGAGGAGATGGCGGTTAGCGGGTTGGATTCGTGGCTGAGGTTCGGTTTCCCGGAGGTGAAAAGAAAAGCTTGAGTACGACTCGGTTTTTTTTGGGAATGAAGGAAGGCTTGCGTTTGGTTGAAGTGTAATGAAGAGTCAAAGGTAAATCATGTTTATTGGTTGTTCTGTTGTATATTCAGATTCACGAATTTCATTCTTCTTTTGATTTTTCTGGTTTTTGTGATGGTTTTGTTTGGCTTTTTGTTGAAGAAGGTGGTTTGTGGTTTTGGAAGATTGAGTTTGAGGTATCAAGGAAGGTAGCTTGAGGACGAGTTAAAGCTCGGGTTTTGGGGTTTAAAGGTGGCAGTGAATGGTGGCTGGATTTTATGGTGTTGTTTCTTCTATGAGTGAGATATTGATGAGGAAGAAATTTGGTGCAGCGAAAACAAAATATAGTGTGGAGCAGTGGCTTTTTGTGAGTGTTATTTTGGTGTACTGATATTGTGAGTGGTTTTGGAAAAACTTGGAGAAAGAGGATTATAAGATAAGGATGAAAAGAAAGAAAATGAGCTGTAAATTATTGTTGTCATGTTGTATGCGTGAGATTTCGTACGGGATGGTAGTGGTGGTGTAATGCTGGTTGTGGAAATTGGTTAGCAAAATACAAACAAAAATGGCAATGGGTTAAATGGATAGAAACAAAGGTTTATGGGTAATAAGAAAAAAATCAATAATAAAATAATAATACTATTAATAATAATAATAATAATAATAAAGATAAGAAGTATTTAAAAAAATAATAGTGATGATAATAACAATAATAATAATAATAATAATAATAAAGATAAAAATTTTAACGGAAGAATAATAATGAAAAATAGTAATGACTAATAAAAGTAATAACATCAATAATGGATAATAATAAAATGGAAAGCAAATATTTGGTATTTTGTGTAGACAAATGGACCTATGTAAATGAGAAAAAAATTTTATACCTTTTTTTTTAAATTGAACTTAATAGTAACAAATAATAATAATATGATAAAACTAAAAAGATTTTTTTTTGTATATGTATTTTTTGGATATTAACTAAATAATAAGAAATAAAACCTATGATTGGGATATTTTCGAAAAAACAAATAATGAATACACACCTCTTGACTTTTGGTAATAATTTTTTTGTAACTATATATATAAATATATACAAATGGCAAACGAGCTAATAGGCTTAGATAACAAAATAAAAATTGATTTTTTGCTTTGAAAAATAAATGACATATTTTTGTATTTTCCAAATATAAGACAGAAAAATAAACGATACATATTTTTGGATTTTTTTTGAAATAATGATTAGACAGAAAAATGAAAATAATGATTAGACAGAAAAATGAAAATAATGATTAGCAGATTCTTGTTGTTCCTCGAATTGTTGTGAATGGTGATCATGGAGGGGATTCAGGTGTGATTCCGAGAGATATTGGGCATGAGTCAGCGTCTCATTGAGATCATTCATTAATATTTCTAGGTTGGAATAATGGGTTTCTCGCGGTTCCTTGAAATATTGGGGATAGTAATCATAGGGAGAATTTGAGTGTGTTTCCTCGAATTACTAGGAGTTCTTATCATAGAAGAAGTTTGGGTGATACATAGTTATAGAGAGAAGAAAGTAAATGCCTTAGTCTATATGGTGCAACAATGTAATGACAATATTGACTTTTGGTCCCCGATTACGGTGCCAAAATCTTGATCGCGACATTCTAAGTTTAGTGGTTACGAACTGCAAGTGCACAGTCTATTGCATAGTAATAAAAGTTATCGACCCCATAGAGACCAATGTCAACCTACTATAATTTATCGTTACTTTGTAAAGCTAAGGTGAATGATGTTTGATTAATAAGAAACTAAAACTAGAACTTAAAGAGAGACCGGAATATGGATTCCGCGTTCATAAAGGACTACGTAGAATTCGGTTACTAATTAGATTATAACTTAGTTATGTAGAATAAATTGACTTAAAGACTTTGCCTCATGCTCCCGCGGTATTAACTAAAGCCATGCTTCCTATTCCCAAGATTTCTCTCTCGGTCGCCCGGTAATTAAGAAATATATTTTGAAAGCTAATATTATCCTAAACGTATGTAAAGCGCTCTCGATGTATTTAGATTTGTTTCCTAATTTCCACTATCTGGTTCGATCCCCACGCTCTCGCTGTGCCAGTTCTAACCTTAATTAATTTCTCTCTCTTGTGACAAAACCGTGTTAAGTAACGTCTCACTCTCGTGACGAAGCTAATTAAATTAAACTTGGAAATTAAAACCAAAATAGAATTTTAATCATAAGGTCGTACCTATTATTTTATATCGAGTCTCGTCTGTAACGATGGTCCTCATATGCCAGACTCAAGACTATTTAGCTAGACATGGACAGGAAAATAAATATGTAGGTATGATAATAAACTAAAGACGATAACATAATTCAGAAATTTAAATAAAAAGGCGATAAAAATAAATAACAATAAATAAACCTGGAATTAATTGATGCTTGAAACCATAATTTGAACTCTTGAATTCTTGAATGCGAATCAGAAAAATAAAATACGGAAATAAACAAAATCCTAAAACTAATATTCGTAATAGTCCTCCAATATGGAGAAATATTATTGTTACATAAATTAAAGAAACTTAAAAACTAAAGAAGGAAAAATGTTGCAAGAGACGGGTGAAAAAGAGATTATCGATTCAAGTAGCAGGGGCTGCTATTTATAGTCTTTAGACTTTGGTTTGTTGAAAAATTATAGGCTTGGACTTCGATTGGGCTTTGATCGAGTTGCTTGGACTGAATTGATTACGGTGGAGATAATTTCTCTGCGTTGAACGAAAGAATCTCTCTGGTATTGACCTTGTGTTGCTTCTGTTACGGGATTTACGTTACTGAGGCAATTAATTTGAAACGAGCGTCATAGATTTGAAACGGGAAACTTTTCATGTTAAATGACCAACTCAGTGCCCAGTTGGGAGTCTGAGAAGTGAGACGACCGTCTCAACAATGAGACGACCGTTTGGATGGTGAAATGCAGAAATTCATTTTTCTATCCTTTTTCCTCCTGTTTTCTTGGTTTTTTGGCTTAAAAGGTTCCTTTTTGCATTCTTGCCTCCAAAAGTCAAGTTTAATTAAATATCTGCATAACAAACACAAAACTCGCGTAATATCATTTGAAATAAATAAATTAATAACATAAATGATCGGAAATTATAATAAATAATTAATACAAATTTGAGTGATCAAACTCCCCCACACTTAAACCTTTGCTTGTCCTCAAGAAAATTATGGCTCATAAGAAGACTAGTTCAACATAATACTCGTCCTAGGTGACCAACTCAACTTCAGTTAAGTTTGTATCAATAGGTACTTGCTCACACACTAAGGATATCATAACAACACAATTCCACTTTTGCGGTCATCAACCTCCCTCCTATACAAACCAATCTGGCGCAATCACATTAAGCCCGTTATCCTTTCATACTCATGGTAGGATAGCCTGTTAGTGAATATGATCTCGTTTTCATCATTTTCTTTTTTGCTAAAGAATTTTACACCGTTGGGCTAAATGATCAGATTAAGACCATATAACATAGAAGGAGCATTTCTTTTCATTCATTCATTTTTCTCTTAATTTATTCTCTTAACTTTGAGATCATACACTTATTTGCATAGGCTTCCTACTTAGTGTGTGCTTAGGATGGTGCTGATTGCTAATATAAACTAATAAGGGACTACTAAAAGGGTGAGAACTTAAGGCTATGGCATAATAAGTACTCAAATCAATTTCCGTAATTAGGAGGCTCAGGTTGTTTAGATGATACCGATCTTGCAGAATTTTCCCAAGTCTCACAATCTAACCTCAATTTCTTCTATAACCTAAGATTTTCAAAAGAAACTCTATTTTTAAAATATTTGGTGAGGCTTAAGGGGATCGGAAATATTTAAGCACGAAAATCACATATAATAACTTGACAGCACATGCAAAGATGCATTGAAAATAGAAAATTTAAAATCAAGTTGGAAAATATTGAATCTAACTAGAAACGATAAAAGTGGTAACGTTCCTCCCCCACACTTAAACAAAACATTGTCCTCAATGTTTTCATAAAAGGTGGAAAATGAAAGATAGAACCTGTATGGATGCCATTTCGTGCCACCATGACCAAATTCACTCTGAATCTTCCCTAGTTGTCTATGCCTTTGCTGACCAATTCTGCTTTGGCATCTTATACTACGAGATTTTTGGATTTGCAAGAACATCACTTTTCAGGAGGCCGCTCTTCATACTGCCTGTTTCCGAAGGAAGTACCTACAAAAATTGTTAGAAATATAGTGTGGTGTGTGCAGTTGGAACTAGATAGTGCGAAAAGACAAAGAGGAGGAGATGAGTTACGAACGAGAGAGACATACCATCTCCTATCATACTCCTCATCGATGTCACCACCAGCAACGACATTCGTAGGAGTGTCCGTGGGCATCTGGTGATTTTAAGGGATTTTCGTCTAGAGATCCTTTTCCTAAACGTAACTGAGACGTGACGAGAAATAAAATTCTTTATTTTCTGCAAATAAAAACAATAAATGAAAAACATTAAAAAAAAGATGGTGGGTTGCCACCCACACATTGTTTTGTTTAACGTCGATAGCTCGACGGTTAGGAGTGTTAATTCTTCGGTTTCCATGGCCATTTATCAAGCCATCTCACATACCTCTCACCTTTTATTTTATTCCTTCTATGGTGCAGTTTATTCTTTTGAAGTTGTGGTGGTGGTTCTGGATCTATGATAAGTATTAGCTTTTCAAGTTTGGGCTTAGTTATTTCATCAAACACCTCAAAGGTTAACCTTACTTGCTTAAGATTAATAATTTCCCTAGTTTCAAGGTCATCTAGTGTTCTCTTTTTATGCAAGACCTCAGAAAAAGGTGCTTTGGTGTGGATATTTTCCAATGCCTCCGCATATATTTTGGGTTTGGAGTCTGCAAACTTATACGAGAAAGGATATGGTGGGGTATAAGGAGTATTATCGATAGTTGCTTCATCCTCTACCTTTATGAAAACCTCCCATTCATGTGATATCGGTGGATTTTCCTCACCAGAACTCTCGTTATCCTCATAATCACTCTCCTCAACCTCATAATCACTCTCCTTAGAAATTTCGAGCTGATTTCCACTACTAGTTGTTATAACATACACAATTTCCTCATGGGAAGGTCCTATAGGTGTTAGTGAAAGTAGCGAGATTTGGGTCTCCAATGTCTTAGTGTGAGTCACGAGGGACTCGACCATTGAGTTTATCTGCCTAAGAGTTTCAAGAGTATCGAGATGTTGTCTTTTAAGCTCTTCATTCTGAAGAGTTTGTGCCTCCACAAAGCGCTCCATCATTGATTCTAGCCTAGCATTAATTGTTGTTTCAATGAAGTCTTCCAATAACATCTCAAGGTTGGAATTAACAGATTCTTGTTGTTCCTCGAAGTGTTGTGAATGGTGATCATGGAGGAGATTTAGGTGTGATTCCGAGAGATATTGGGCATGAGTCAACGTCTCATTGAGATCATTCATTAATATTTCTAAGTTGAAATTATGGGCTTCTTGCGGTTCCTTGAAATATTAGGGATAGTAATCATAGGGAGAATTTGCGTGTGTTTCCTCGAAGTACTGGGAGTTGTCATCATAGAAGAAGTTTGGGTGATACATAGTTATAGAGAGAAGAAAGTAAATGCCTTAGTCTATACGGTGCAACAACGGAATGACAATATTGACTTTTGGTCCCCGGAACGACGCCAAACACTTGATCACGACTTTCTGAGTCTAGCGGCTACTAACTGCAATTGCACAGTCTATCGTGTAGTAATAAAAGATATCGATCCCACAGAGACCAATGTCAACCTACTATACTCTATCGTTACTTTGTAAAGCTAAGGCGAATGATGTTTGATTAATACGAAACTAAAACTAGAACTTAAAATAAAACTAATAAGATAATAAAGAGAGACCGGAATATAGATTCCGCGTTCCTACAGGACTATGTAGAATTCGATTACTAATTAGATTATAACTTATATCTGTAGAATAAATTGACTTAAAGACTCTGCCTCACGCTCCCGCGGTATTAACTAAAGCCATACTTCCTAATCCCAAGATTTTGCTCTTGCTCGCCCGGTAATTAAGAAATATATTTTGAAAGCTAATATTATTCTAAACGTTTCTAAAGCGCTCTCACTGTATTTAGATTTGTTGCCTAATTTCCACTATCTGGTTCGATCCCCACGCTCTCGCTGTGCCAGTTCTAACCTTAAATAATTTCTCACTCTCGTGACAAAACCGTGTTAAGTAACCTCTCACTCTTGTGACAAAGCTAATTAAATTAAACTTGGAAATTAAAACCAAAACAAAATTTTAATCATAAGGTCGCACCTATTATTTTCTTCCGAGTCCCATCGGTAATGACGATCCTCATACGCCAGACTCAAGACTATTTAGCTAGACATGGACAAGAAAATAAATATGCAGGTACAATAATAAACTAAAGACGATAACATAATTCGGAAATTTAAATAAAAAGGCGATAAAAATAAATAACAATAAATAAACCTGGAATTAATTGATGCTTGAAATCATAATTTGAACTCTTGAATTCTTGAATGCAAATTGGAAAAATAAAATACGGAAAGAAACAAAATCCTAAAACTAATATTCGTAATAGTTCTCCGATGTGGAGAACTATTATTGTTACTATAGATGTTAAGAATTGGCAGAATTTTTGACAAACAAGAAGTGTTGAACTTAGTTCAGGATGTCACACCAGATGTTTTGACATTGTCAAACAAAGTAAAAGTTAATGAACTTAGTTCAAGACATCAGGATGTCACACCAGATGTTATGACATCATAAACCTGTTATCTGACTTAAATGATGCGTAACAGGAGTGAGTAAATTCAGGAGAAAGTATTTGGAATTAATTGTAATAAGATAAGCTCTCAAAGGCGCATATTTAGGAAGCTTAGTTATCTGGTTCCAGTGTAACAGAGTAACTAATTCACCTTGATTCAAGGAGATAACAAACTAACTAACCCTAATTCAAGGTGATGACTGTGGGATTTATCAAAGTCTGGATAATTTGCAAAAAGCCCACAAACCAAGCATCTATTTAAGGAACTGAAACACTCAAGAAAAATTACGAATTTTAGAAGACTGTAAAGGGTGTTTTGTAAAGCTGGTTGTTTTTAAGCAGGTTTTAATTGGTTGTCACTTTATGAGCTTTTAAGCAAAAAGTGAATTGTGTCTTGATTGAAACTTTTAAGTAAGATCAAGCTGTTGTGTTTGAAGTGTGACTTCAATTTTATTAATCATTGTAAAAGATCATTGTGTGATTGAGGGGGAGTGAGTAGGTACTCATATCTAAGTTGAGTCTTAGGTAGAAATTGCCTTGGGTAGATATTAAGTGAAGGATTAAACTGGTTGGTTTAACTCCATAATTAATATTACTTATATTGGATTTCCTTCCTGGCTTGGTAGCCCCTAGATGTAAGTGTGGAGATACACTGAACTGGGTTAACAATTTCCTGTGTTATTTAATTTACCAGCTCATTAAGTTTTGTTTAAGATTTAAAGTGTTTAAACATCTGGTTCGACATCACGTACCTGATCCCAGAATTTCAATTGGCATCAGAGCAGGCACCCTGCCTGTATAACTGGGTGGGATCTAGGGACTGCAAATTTTGGGAACATGGACAGAGATGTAGGATCTGTGAATCGACTACCTATCTTGGATGGATCCAACTATGATTACTGGAAGCCAAGAATGGTAGCATTCTTGAAATCTCTTGATAGCAGGGCTTTGAAAGTAGTTAACAAAGGATGGGAGCACCCTGTCCAAGACAATAAGGATGGGGCAAAAGTGATGAAGCCTGAAGAAGAGTGGAGCAAGGAGGAAGAAGATTCAGCACTTGGAAATTCCAAAGCCTTAAATGCCTTATTCAATGGCATTGACAGGAACATATTTAGGTTTGTTAATCACTGTGAGCTGGCCAAGGATGTTTGGGACACTCTCAAAACTACTCATGAAGGAACATCAAAGGTGAAGATGTCAAGACTTCAACTTCTCACCACCAAGTTTGAAAACTTGAGGATGAAGGAAGATGAGACCATTCATGAGTTTTACATGAACATCCTGGAAATTGCTAATACTTCTGGTGCCTTGGGAGAGAAGATGAGTGATGAAAAGTTGGTAAGGAAGATTCTCAGATCACTGCCAAAGAGATTTGACATGAAGGTTACTGCCATAGAAGAAGCTCAGGACATCTGCACAATGAAGGTTGAGGAGCTCATTGGTTCCCTTCAAACCTTTGAGATGGGAATGAATGATACAATTGTGAAGAAAAACAAAAGCATAGCCCTGGTCTCAAACACTGATAAAGAAGAAGAAAGTCATGAAGCAGGCTCTGAGGATAACTTATCAGAATCAATTGCTATGCTTGGAAGACAATTCAACAAAATTCTCAAAAGAATGGAAAACAGGCCCATACCAAGTGGAAGAAACTCAACCTCTGAGAATAAAAGACCTTATGACTCTAATAGAAGGTCAAACTATGATGAGAAGACTAACCAAGGAAAAGGGATCCAATGTCATGAATGTGAAGGGTATGGACACATCAGAAGTGAATGCCCAACCTATCTAAAGAAGCAAAAGAAAGGTCTCTCTGTGTCCTGGTAAGATGAAGACTCAGGTTGTGAGTCAGAAGAAGAATCTGCAAAGCACATCACTGCTCTAGCTGGAGTATGTGAAACTGAAGGGGGATCCAGTGATGAGGATATGACATTTGAAGAGCTTGAAGCATCTTACAGGATGCTGTGTAAAAGGAGCACTGAAGTATGCATGGAAAATATACAGCAGAAGAAGCAGATTGAGGAATTAAAGGCTGAAAAGGCAAGTCATCTAGAGATCATTGACACTTTGAAAAGTGAAGTCAGCCTACTCAACTCCAAAATGGAGCATATGTCCAAATCTGTCAGAATGCTGAACAGTAGCTCAAACACACTGGATGCCATTCTCAACAACAACAAGCACTCAGGGGATAGGACTGGGCTGGGATTTAATAAAGCTCAAAACTTTGAGGCTAGCACCAGCCAAACAACTCCAAATCCCATGAAGTCAAACAATATGTTCAAGAAGATGTCTCAACATCATGACAAACACATGATGAAAAAGAAATATCAAAGATGGAGATGCCATCACTGTGGAAGGTTTGGTCACATCAAACCTTTTTGCTACAAGCTGCATGGATACCCTAATCAGAGTTCCCAGCACCCTCTTAAGAAGAAGACAGAGGTCACCAAGAAAATTTGGATACCTAAAGCTAGTCTTTATGCTGATCAAAGCTACCAGTACATGCCTAAGAACAAGGTCAACAAACAGCCTTGGAACTCTAGAGATGGACACTACCCAGAGCAGATGCATCAAAGGAAACCTCACAACAGGCACAAATGGTCCAAGCAGGTTGTTTCCTCTATAGCTTATACATCTCTCAGAGTATCTGCTAAGGAAGACTGGTATTTTGACAGTGGCTGCTCAAGGCACATGACTGGACTGAAGAATCTGCTGGTAGACTTAAAGTCACACTCATCCAGCTATGTTACATTTGGAGATGGAGCAAAGGGGAAAATTAAGGGAGTTGGGACCCTGGACTGCTCAGGAGTACCAAGTCTAGATGATGTGTTGTTGGTAAAAGGATTAACTGCTAATTTGATCAGCATAAGTCAGTTATGTGACCAAGGTTACAGTGTCAACTTCACCAAAACTGAGTGCATAGTTTCTGATAAAGAACAGAAAGTTGTCATGAGAGGAGCCAGATCAAAAGACAACTGCTATATGTGGGAACCCCAAGATTTCAGCCTCACATCTACTTGTTCCTTAGCCAAAGAAGAAGAAGTGAAGCTGTGGCATCAAAGACTGGGTCATCTCCATCTTAGAGGAATAAAGAAGATCATATCTATGGAGGTTGTAAGAGGAATCCCAAGACTTAAGATTGATGAAAGTAAAGTTTGTGGTGAATGTCAAATAGGCAAGCAAACCAAGATGTCACACCCAAAGCTTCAACATCTGACAACTTCCAAAGTCTTGGAATTATTGCATATGGACCTTATGGGACCAATGCAGGTAGAGAGTCTTGGTGGAAAAAGATATGCTTATGTGGTTGTTGATGACTTCTCAAGATATACCTGGATAAGCTTCATCAAAGAAAATTCTGATGTGTTTGATGTATTTAAAGATCTTTGCCATAGAATCCAAAGAGAAAAAGCAAGCTGTGTGGTTAGAATAAGAAGTGATCATGGAAAGGAGTTTGAGAATAAAAAATTCTCAGACTTCTGTTCTTCAGAAGGGATCAATCATGAGTATTCTTCTCCCATCACCCCTCAACAGAATGGGATTGTTGAAAGGAAAAACAGAACTATTCAGGAGTCAGCTAGAGCCATGATTCATGCCAAGAAGTTACCCCTGTATTTTTGGGCTGAAGCTATGAACACAGCATGCTACATCCACAATAGAGTCACACTAAGAAAGGGAACTTTATCCACCATCTATGAAGTCTGGAAGGGTAGAAAACCTACAGTCAAGTACTTTCATGTATTTGGAAGTAAGTGCTACATTCTGGCTGATAGGGATCAAAGAAGAAAGATGGACCCTAAGAGTGATGAAGGGATATTTCTTGGATACTCCATAAATAGCAGAGCTTACAGAGTATTTAACTCCAGAACCAAGGTTATAATGGAGTCAATAAATGTGATTATTGATGATGCTTATGCAAAGACAGATGTTGCTGAAGATGTTGGAACATCTGCTGACAATCAAACTGAAGTTGAAATAGAAAGTGATAATCTTGACTTCACTTTAACTGATGCAAGGTCAGAGCAATCCAACAAACCTCCCTCCATCAGAATCCAGAAAGATCATCCTAAAGAACTGATAATTGGTGATCCCAACAGAGGTGTCATCACTAGATCAAGAGAGGTGATCTCAGGCTCCTACTTTGTTTCAAAGATAGAACCTAAGAACATCAAGGAAGCTCTGAATGATGAGTACTGGATCTCTGCTATGCAGGAAGAGTTAGGCCAGTTTACAAGGAATGAAGTATGGGATCTTGTTCCTAGGCCTGATGACATTAATGTGATTGGCACTAAGTGGGTGTACAAAAACAAGTCTAGTGAGCAGGGAGTAGTTACAAAAAACAAGGCTAGGCTTGTGGCTCAAGGGTATACACAAATTGAAGGGGTAGATTTTGATGAAACCTTTGCACCAGTAGCAAGACTTGAATCCATCAGACTACTTCTAGGAATTGCTTGCATCTTAAAATTCAAACTATTTCAAATGGATGTTAAAAGTGCCTTCCTAAATGGGTACCTTAATGAGGAAGTATATCTGGAGCAACCAGAGGGATTTGTTGATCCAAGCTGTCCAGACCATGTATATAAGCTAAGGAAGGCTCTGTATGGTCTAAAGCAAGCCCCCAGAGCATGGTATGAAAGACTGACCACTTTTCTCATTAAACATGGATACATGAAAGGTGGAATAGACAAAACCTTGTTTGTAAAGGATGAAGAGGGAAAGGTTATGATTGCTCAGATATATGTGGATGACATAGTGTTTGGTGGGATGTCAGACATGATGGTTAAACATTTTGTTACTCAAATGGAGTCTGAGTTTGAAATGAGCTTAGTGGGAGAACTAACCTACTTCCTTGGACTGCAAATCAAGCAAATGGAGGACTCTATGTTCATATCCCAAAGCAAGTATGCAAAGAACATTGTCAAGAAGTTTGGGATGGACTATGCAAGTCACAAGAGAGCACCTGCTCCCACTCATTTAAAACTGACAAAGGATGACAAAGGTGAGAGTGTGGACCAAAGCTTATACAGAAGCATGATTGGAAGTCTACTATATCTCACAGTTAGCTGACCAGATATAACTTTTGCAGTAGGTGTGTGTGCAAGGTATCAAGCTGAACCAAAAGTGAGCCATCTAAACCAGGTTAAGAGGATCTTGAAATATGTAAATGGTACATGTGACTATGGCATAATGTACTCTCATGGTTGTGAACCAATTCTCACTGGATTTTGTGATGTTGACTGGGCTGGAAGTGCTGATGATAGAAAGAGTACATCAGGAGGATGCTTTTTTCTAGGAAACAATTTAATTTCTTGGTTCAGTAAGAAACAAAATTGTGTGTCCTTATCCACTGCTGAAGCTGAATATATTGCAGTTGGTAGCAGTTGTTCACAGTTGGTATGGATGAAACAAATGCTCACAAAATACAATGTCCCACAAGATGTCATGACATTGTACTGTGACAATTTAAGTGCTATTAACATCTCCAAAAATCCTATCCAACACAGCAGAACTAAGCACATAGATATCAGACATCACTTCATCAGAGATCTTGTGGAAGAGAAGGTGATCACATTAGAGCATGTAGCCACAAAGCTGCAATTAGCTGACATATTTACTAAGGCTTTGGATGCTACCCAATTTGAAAACCTAAGGGGTAAATTGGGAATCTGCATATGTGAAATATAGCAGTTATGGAGAAGTGCCAGCATGTCTCATGACATCGTGTGGCATGATCACCTGATGGCAGCACTAGTCTGGGCAATAACTGTTTGTATTCCAATCTTAAAAATTCCACTAGCAACGGATTCTATAAATATACAAACGTGCTCTCAGCTTCTCACATTCCCACTAGCTCCACTAAACGTTTTGCATGCTACAGCTAAATCTCTAAGCTCATCAAAATCTATCAAACCCTTACACATTTCCACTACAATCGAAAAAAATGTCTCAACATCAAAACCCTAACTCTATTAATGAGGGTCTCAATCAAGAAGACGTAGTGAACGCAACTCCAATATCTGTAGTACCAATGGATGCTACTCCTATAAATGTGATCAGAGGAAGCGTTCCTCTTGCTCAAAAGCCCATGACTCCCCATGCTAGAAGACCTAAGGAGCCAGTCTTCAGCAAGAGTAAGGGAACTCCTTCATCTTCCAGCACCCCCAAAGCATCTGCTTATGTGGACGCATCAATCAAACAGCTTGTAAACAGGATCCTTGTTGAACAAAGAGTTGTGTCTGGGGTGTCTGTTCCCCTGAACAGTATGCCTGCTCCTCAAGATGATCCAAGCAACCAGGCTGAAGAGGACATACCTGCTCCACAGGATGTCCCAATAAATGTTGAAACATCTGAGGGCCAGGACAATGCCTCAAATGATCAAGCCACTGATGATAAAGTCACTGATGATCAAGCTCCTGTTGATCAAGCTCCTGAAAAAGAGGCTTCCCAACCTCCACCTGTTGAAAACCTGGATGATGACTCTGAAACAGAGATCATAGCCTCTGTTAATCCTAGCATAGCCAAAAGGCTTAGGGCTAGGAAGGAGAAGAAGCCAGCTGCACATGCAACTCCTGAGAAGAAACAGTCAACTCCCAAAAAGGACAAGGTCAAAGTTGCCTTTGGACCTACTAAGCAATGGAGCAAGGTAAGCACCCAGAAGAGGAAGGCTACAACTTCATCTGACTCTGATGTTGAGGAGGATGTCCCAACATCCCAACCCAGGAAGAAGCCAGCACCTCCTAGGACTGCCACTGTTGTTCCTGAAGCACCTCTGGACAATGTGTCCTTCCACCATGTCTCTAGTGTGAGTAAGTGGAAGTATGTCTATCAAAGAAGGGTGGCTCTGGAAAGAGAGCTGGGCAACAATGCTTTGGAGTGCACTGAGGTAATAGATTTAATCTCCAATGCTGGTTTATTCAAAACTGTCTCCAACTTTTCTCCTTGTTATGAACTGCTGGTAAAAGAGTTTATAGTCAACCTACAAGAAGGGTGTGCTGATGGGAAATCTGAGGATTTCAGGAAGGTATATGTAAGGGGGAGATGTGTTGATTTTTCTCCTAGGGTGATAAATCAGTACCTAGGGAGAGAATCAGATGGGCCAAATGAGCTGGGCAAAACTGACAACCAAGTCTGCAAGATCATCACAGCCAACCAGGTCAAGTCATGGCCAGTCAAAGGCAAACTATCTGTCAGTTTGCTAACAAGAAAGTATGCCATGCTGCATAGAATTGGAACTGTCAACTGGGTCCCCACCAACCACACCTCATCTATAGCTACTGGGCTTGGGAGGTTTATCTGTGCTGTAGGCACTCAAACCAAGTTGGACTATGGGGCATATATATTTGACCAGACTCTAAAGCATGCAGGAACCTCAGCAATCAAGCTTCCAATAGCTTTTCCCTCACTGCTTTGTGGAATAATTCTCAACCAATATCCAGGCATCCTTACTGATAAGGATTCCATCTGTAAGAGGGAGAGTCCACTGTCCTTTCACTACAAACTGTTTCTGAGCCATCATGCTGCAGATGTTGAAGCTCCAAGTGGGACATCTGCTGGACCATCTAATGTCAAGACTCCTATATCCAAGGCAGCCCTGATTGCAGAACTCAAGACAACTTGCAAAGAGTTGGATGAAAGGAAGAAAAAGCTTGAGGACATAATTCAAAGGCTGGAGCTGGAAGAGGTTGCTAAGAATGTTGATGAATCTAATGCTGAGTCTGAGGATGCAGAAGATACAGAGTATACTGAATCTGAGTGAAGCTGGTTGTGATGGAAAATGTTTTGTCTGTTCTGCTTTGTAATTTTGCCTTGTATTTTTGAATGTTTGTTTCTCTGCTTATGTAATGTTTGGCCCCAAATTTCTGTCTAACAAGGGGGAGAAGTGATTGAACTGTTGCTGTTAATGCCTGTTTGATGAACAATGCTGATGTTAATTTCTGTCTTCTGAACTAAGTTATTTTTGAATGTTCATTGGTATATCAAAGTCTGTTGAACAAGTCATAGCAGTCTACATACAGGTTTGAGGGGGAGAAAATTATTAGCTCTCACATGATTCAACAGAACTCCGCTGCTCTCTGACAAAACCAGAATATTGTGTTAGCCAAAAATTAGCCAAAGGGGGAGTTTGTAGATGTTAAGAATTGACAGAATTTTTGATAAACAAGAAGTGTTGAACTTAGTTCAGGATGTCACACCAGATGTTGTGACATTGTCAAACAAAGTAAAAGTTAATGAACTTAGTTCAAGACATCAGGATGTCACACCAGATGTTGTGACATCATAAACCTGCTATCTGACTTAAATGATGCGTAACAAAAGTGAGTAAATTCAGGAGAAAGTATCTGGAATTAATTGTAAAAAGATAAGCTCTCAAAGGCGCATATTTAGGAAGCTTAGTTATCTGGTTCCAGTGTAACAGAGTAACTAACTCACCTTGATTCAAGGAGATAACAAACTAACTAACCCTAACTCAAGGTGATGACTGTGGGATTTATCAAAGTCTAGATAATTTGCAAAAAGCCCACAAACCAAGCATCTATTTAAGGAACTGAAACACTCAAGAAAAATTACGAATTTTAGAAGACTGTAAAGGGTGTTTTGTAAAGCTGGTTGTTTTTAAGAAGGTTTTAATTGTTTGTCACTTTATGAGCTTTTAAGCAAAAAGTGAATTGTGTCTTGATTGAAACTTTTAAGTAAGATCAAGCTGTTGTGTTTGAAGTGTGACTTCAAATTTATTAATCATTGTAAAAGATCACTGTGTGATTGAGGGGGAGTGAGTAGGTACTCATATCTAAGTTGAGTCTTAGGTAGAAATTTCCTTGGGTAGATATTAAGTGAAGGATTAAACTGGTTGGTTTAACTCCATAATTAATATTACTTATATTGGATTTCCTTCCTGGCTTGGTAGCCCCCAGATGTAAGTGTGGAGATACACTGAACTGGGTTAACAATTTCCTGTGTTATTTAATTTACCAGCTCATTAAGTTTTGTTTAAGATTTCAAGTGTTTAAACATCTGGTTCGACATCACATACCTGATCCCAGAATTTCAGTTACATAAAATAAAGAAACTTAAAAACTAAAGAAGGAAAAATGGTGCAAGAGACGGGTGAAAAAGAGATGATCGATTTAAGTAGCAGGGGCTGCTATTTATAGCCTCTAGACTTTGGTTTGTTGAGAAATTTTAGGCTTGAACTTCGATTGGGCTTTGACTGAGTTGCTTGGAATGAGTTGATTAGGGTGGAGATGATTTCTCTGCGTTGAACAAATGAATCTCTATGGTGTTGACCTTATGTTGCTTCTGTTACGGGATTTACGTTACTAAGTCAATTAATTTGAAACGAGGGTCATAGATTTGAAACAGGCAACTTGACATGTGAAACGACCAACTCAGTGCCCAATTGGGCATCTGAGAAGTTAGACGACCGTCTCAACAATGAGACGACCGTTTGGATGATGAAATGCAGAAATTCATTTTTCTGTCCTTTTTCCTCATGTTTTCTTGGTTTCTTGGCTTAAAAGCTTCCTTTTCGCATTCTTGCCTCCAAAAGTCAAGTTTAATTAAATATCTACAAAACAAACACAAAACTCGCGTAATATCGTTTGAAATAAATAAATTAATAACATAAATGATAGGAAATTATACTAAATAATCGATACAAATTCGAGTGATCGCACAGGTGCTATATATATTACTCTTACTAATTATAAGGGAGACAAAGTGGTCCCCATACAATTCAAGTGGCTCCCTCCATTACCTTAATTGGCTTCCGCCAATATCCTAACAAGTGGCTTGCGCCACTTCCTGGCACAATATCATGGCTTGCGCCATGTTCCTCTTTCAATGGGTGGCATGCGCCACCCTCCCTTTAATAATGGGTGGCCCGCACCAGCCTTTGCATAGGGGTATCGTCCCCAAACCCAACCTTTCCAGGAACGATCCAACCCAGCAACAAACCGCAAAAGAAAACCGATTACACAATTGTCACAAAGAACATATTTTTCACAACAATTCAAAACATCACAATTCAATGCCAAAATCAACACAAACAATATAAAAATTCATATCACCCCAATCCCACATACTAATCATCGTATTCCCAGTTATAGAATTCGAACCTGACCCTTACCTTAAATTTATGGCTGCTCAAATTCCGATCGACTTCTGACTTGGTTCCGACGGCAACAACTTTTGTATCCCTCTTTCACCAACTTTTCCTCGTTCCTCTTTTCTCACGTTCCTTCTCTTTTTCCTTACTGATACTTCTCAAAACTTAACTTCCATTTTTATTATTTCTTTTTATTATAATTATTATTATAATTATAATCTCAATTGGGCTTACTAATTCAACACCTCCACAATTACTACTACTAACACAACAACTAAGCCCACTTAAATAAAATATTCTCTTATAATTCCATAATATTAAGGATAGATTTATTTCTCCCGACTAAATCGACTAATTACCAACTATCTAATAAATCGTCCAAACAACCCAATCAAAATATTCAAATATACACGGAAAAGCAGAAGTGGCATCTTGCAATGCCATACATAATGCAAATGCAACATTATTAGACTCATGCATGCGGTACCGAAACATCACTGATGAATTGGTAATCATTATCTCCAAATATCCCTACCAATAAGATCGGTTCCCGATTGGAACCAAAGCACATCATAATTTGCACTTAATCCTCACAATGAGATTAAGGTCGTCACTGGACCTGAGCGTCCTATAAATTGTCATTGGATTTATCATCCTGCAAAACATCACTGAACTATTCGTCCTAAAAATGCTATGAATGCATGATGCGCAATAACACATAATTTGCGACCACGACTAGTCAAAACGCATCATCATTCATCATAATAATCATTATTCTCTTCACATATCTCATACACACACATCATATTCAACACAACATCATTCAGAAAAAATCATCATATTCTCTTCACATATCTCATACACTCACATCATATTCATCACATCATCATTCATTATAACAAGTACCAAAACAATTCACTTCAAGACATCATCATAACAACTTTATACAGTTAGACACACATACACTTAATTCGGCACAAAATCTTGTCATCTAAATCACAATCACTAAATAATCACATCTCATGCTTCATATTATTTTACCAGAAATTAGATCGTTGCAATATCTCTCAAACGCTTCAAATGGCGTGTAAAGCCGACTCACATTTTAAAAATTATGATCACATATATCACATACTATCTTACACATATTTCATACACCTAACTCCCATAATTACAGTCAACACAACATATATAAGACATCAATATTGCTTCTCAGCAATCACAATTTTCTCAATAAGGTTTCACACAGTAAATGTACATAAATATTGATTCTGGCATATATACCTAATCCTATCACCGTTACTGGTTACTGAATAATCACTATTATTTTTCTATAATGTAGATCCTCATGGTCTCCTTCAAAAGTCTCAGACTACAGGTAAAACTATCTTACGATTCAGTGTTAAGATTACAAAAATAACATCTGGATGTGGCATTTGCCACCTACCACAAAAGTGGCACCGTCACATGTATCAAGGGCACTGGCCATATATCTGAAAGTGGCATTTTCCACCTAAGCCAAAGGTGGTGCTGGCCACATTGGGGTGTGGCACCCGCCACCCCTTTAACCATACACTAGTGGCGCTAGCCATAATAGGAATGTGGCAGCCGCCACCTACTACTAGTGGCTCTCGCCACCCACTCATCATAGTGGCTCTCGCCAATTTACATCAGCCTAGTGGCACACGCCACCCCCAACAACCTTAGTGGCGTCTGCCACACCAACAAACAAATGGAATTCACCACTTTACTAAGTGGCGTTCGCCACATTCCCTACGTAGAATTTCTTCATCCAGTCTCTGCACGTTATAATTATTCTCTCAGATTTTACAATACAGTTCTATAATTCCTCCCACGAATATTTTCACGATTACATAATTCTAATTTCTACTCAGTATTTTATTAGTCACCAAGGTATTCACTATTATTGTTTCAAATCCTCCATCTGTTCTCACCAAACTCTCATGATATTTGCTATCAATTCAGAATCATACAACCAACAAATTATCTATTGCTTGAATCGAACATAATAATAACAATTACACACCAATAAAATCTGTAAAACAACAACTTCGTATAAAACACATAAATCATCAACTTCATCACGGGTTCTCATAAACTCTAAAATCTCAGATCATTCACATACAATCTAGACCCTTTATCAAATATAATGAAAGGTAATGTTCTCCATACCTTAGATGTTAAACCCTGAATTCCCTTTCCTTGAGAACTTCAAGAAAGTTCTGCGCCTTAGTCTTTCCGCCTCCGTTCCCTAGAGCACTTCTCACAAATACGATCGATAAATGAATTCTCCCAAAAATCCAATTTTATGTTTTTCCCCTCTTACCCCTTTGGGCCTCAATATGTTATTTTGTTTTTATCCTCACTAACTTCACCCATATTTACCACTTTACCCTTAATGTTCCTTCTCTTATTTTAAATTATAATAATAATCTAAATAATATTATTCTATTACCATTATTATTAAAATAATTCCGGATAATCACTTAATTCATCAAATGACACGACACTCATCATAAACACATCTTGCACCATAATATTTCGCCAAATTCACCGATATATCCCTAATATTTATTATAAACCAATTAAATAAATATTCTAATTATTTCGGGATGTTACATCGAGCCTAAAACCTTGATTTGTCTGCGAACGTTGCACCTTTTATGTCTAAAAATTATAAAAATTATGCTAATACCCGCGTCTGCAGAAGAATTGGACGCAATGGGTGAATATATTAGAGGTTACAAGTATAAAACCTATTCATGTTTTATAAATTTATGGTTAAAACGAATATGTTAGACAGACAGGCTGCACATTTGTCACCGCTAATCGTAAAGTTAATGACATTATTTTCCATCCCAATAAATGTCATATTTGGCACTTTCACACGGATTAAAAACATGTGATAAATGAAAGAGAGAAAATGACAATTTTATCAAATTATCTATAATTATTATTGATATATTTTTATTATCATTAATGTAAGGTGAAAGAGATAGTAAACAAAAAAATATTTATCGGAGGATATAAAAACTAAAATTGCATTAGAAATTAAAAGTTATTATTTCCGAAAGAAACATTTATTTTTTGATTGAGAGAGTAGTATTTAATAATGCTGATTAGAGAATGAAAAATAAATTATAAAATTTAGGTTGAGTAACGCAAACAAATTGAAGAATAATCCAAGAACATGATTTGATTTGTACTATAGATTAAGGAAGAATAATCCATGAACATGATTCTATTTGTACTATAGATTAAGGTATTATCATGACCACAATGAGTGGTTCATAATTAGCTGATTAACTATTGAAAATTTGTGAGCAATCATGTGACTTTAAAATTCTACTATATTTATTCCTTTTTATAGAAATGTGAAAAAGAGCCAAGAGCCCTAGTGGCTAAAGAGTTTCTTTGTACATGTGTGTTTGAAAGTTAAGATTTAGTTGCAGAAGAACAATATGCACACGTTAAAGTTACAAGAAAATTTTCCACCTTTTCAATTTTTTAATCTAAAGAAAAAAGAGAGCAAAAGAGAGTAGTTTTATAAAAAGTAAAAAAAGTTATAAACTTAATTACCTTTTTCTTTTCTTCCTCTCTTTATCTTATAATTTCACTTCCTTCAATAACATTATGCTTTTTTCCCCCTTTCTCACCCTATTGTACCCTACACCCCGTAGCTAGTCAACATTAAGTGCATGTTTGATTATTCCTTAAGAAAATCAAAATATTAATTTAAGATGAATTGATTTTGAAAAATTGATTACGGATAAAAATAAGTTGAAAATTTATCAATATTTTAAATTCGAATCCTACTAACCGATCATAATTCTTGGGTTGGATTATCAATCGTTAGTTAATTGAGTAGTGATTGATGTTGAATTTCATAGGGAGAATCACAATTCGATATCGAATTAAAAAATATATGAATAACATTTTTAATATATTTTATTATTAAAATACGCATCTCATAATTTAATTGAATGTATATCAAATAATAAATTATTTATGTTTTAAAAATAAATTTTCAACGTCCAAAATCATATCTCTCTCTCTCACACATTATAATCTATAGTCCTTTCTTTCTTCAAGTGTCATTTTCTCACATATACCTCACAAACCATTCATTTCACACTCATTGTATTCTCTCTCTTTCTCTTTGTTTTTTCCTTCACTTTTCTAAATCTCAAAATCCCTATGCTCTACAACTACTCAATGAAATTTATCCTACTTGTTAAATAACTACTCTAATCAACCGCCATATTTTCCATAAAAAATTGTCATCTACTTTACCTATATATATAGTTTGTGAAACACAATATTGAGCTAGAAGCACTTATAGAAGTGAAGATCAAGAAGAAAAAGTGCAGCATAAGTATATATATTTATATAAACTTGTGCTTTGTTAGGATGGAGCTATTCCCAGCACAACCAGATTTATCATCGTCAAGATGGAGAAGAAATTCAGATGATAAAGATGAAGAAGAGATGGATTTAAGATTTTGGAAAAAATCAAACACTTTTGATCTTTCTCTCACAAGTCCATTATCTTCTTTTTCTTCTTCCACTGCTTCGAATTCAAACCTCAACAATCCTATTGCTCACTCTTTTCAACCCTTTCATCAAAACCAAAACAATTACCAAAGAAGCCTAAGTGAAGAACTAGGGTTTCTAAAACCTATAAGAGGAATTCCACTTTATCAAAACCCTCTTCTTCCTTCTTCTTCTTCTTCTTCTTCGTATGTTGCATTGGTTTCTCAACCATCCTTTGATCCTGCTGTTAATTCTTCAATTTCAACAACAACTTTTCATTCTCAAAATTTCATGAGATCAAAGTTATTACCGCGGTTTCCTTCAAAACGTAGCATGAGAGCTCCAAGGATGCGTTGGACTTCCACTCTTCATAATCGCTTTGTTCATGCCGTTGAGCTTTTAGGTGGCCATGAAAGTAAGTGCTTTTTTTAAGAATCAATCACAGTATAAACCAGAGTTTCAGCAATTACAAATTCTATTAAATAAACATGCATTTGTTTTCATTTTTTAGGAGCTACACCAAAATCAGTTCTTGAGCTTATGGATGTAAAGGATCTAACCCTATCGCATGTTAAATCTCATTTACAGGTATAATTATCTTCAAATCCTTCATTGCAATACATCACTTAACATAGTTTAGTTATAAACTTATAATTATAATTACATTATGATTATGGTGTTGTTAATATTTTGAATAGTGTTGTGAGGTTGTATTGGTATCGGTATCCGTCAATATCGTTTTCTCGTGTTGTTTTTAGCGGTTGCCCTTGTGACTGTAAGGTTGAATATGGTACGGTTCTGATAGCGTGTTTTAATGGTGCCTGTATGGAATTATAATAATAATAATAAAATATACACTATAGTACATGGAGTTGTTAATTTATGGATAAGTTTCAAATTCCAATGGGTAATTAAATTTAATTTCCTTACATAGAGTCTTTCACATCCTTAGCAAAAAATTGCTTTTATATTAGACACCTGTTGAGTCTGTTTCTGCAAGCTAGTAACAAAACAGCTTTTGTGCATGGAAGAATGAACCACCCAAATTGAAAGAGAAAAATTGAAGTGACTGAGAAAGATAAAGAGAGAGAGTACACATAACACAGTATAGCAATTTCTAAAAAGGAGTAAGACAAAGTCTCAGAAATTCAAAATGAGTCTTGGCCACGTTATGTATTAGATATATTACTTTTATGTTATGTTACTGCTTGCACAAGAAAATGAGAAAGTACTATAAACACCATCATTTCTCAATGATCTCTTCTCTGTCATGTTTCAGCTTTAACCATAGTTTGTCACATTTTTCAATGCTTCCACATATACCTCAACCCTCACTATGCATTAATTGCTTTTTGGTGTTAATGAATTAACTATATTTTTTTATTAGATGTACAGGACTGTTAAAATTACTGATAGAGCAGCATCACCAGGTTAGTGAAATATGTTCATTTTGTAATTAGTTAGAAACTTAAGCCAATTATTCTTAATCATAGTTTGTTGATGATTAGGGCAATTTGATATATATGACAATGGTTCATCTGGAGATACATCTGAAGACTTCATGTTTGACATAAACTCTTCAACAAGGTCTAATGATCTACAGATTAAGTTGCCTAGAGAAATTATTACTACTAATCAAGATAAAGAAAATCATGGCTTTTGGAGCATTTCTTCAAGGTAATAATGCTATAAAGTACTAGCTTTTCATATGCAGAGAAATTGATGCATGTCTTATTCATGTGAGCATATTACATATAAAAACATATAGGCACGAAAATTCACAAAAGGAATAAATGATTCAAGTTTGCTTTGTTATGTCTATGTGTGTCCTCAGAACACAAGCACCCAAATTCCATGATATGATAGAGTAATAATAATATATTCTTTATAAGCTACTAGCTAGTGGGAGAAAAGCTAGTAAAAAACAGGATTATGATATATAACTATATCTCTTTCCTTAGGATTTTGTGGGGGCTAATTCATAAGGTTATTATTAGATGGGGGCACAAAGTTGAATGACTTAGTCCTAAAGCTAAATTCTTGGTAGACCCTAGTTAGAAATCTTGGTGCTAAATTGAATATTATTATTAGTATCGACGCATAAGTATTAGTGTCGTGTCCGGTATCTAAATCTATGTTTTATATATATATATATATATATATATATATATATATATATATATATATATATATATATATATATATATATATATATATATATATATAATAGAGAGATGCACTATCACATGGGTGGCATAAAACTTTATTTGAATGAACAGAATAAGTAAAAGGGTCTATAAATAAGACAGTAAAAGATTGCTTTCTTTGATCAGTATGAATGGTTTCAACTAATGGGAAATATTCTCTCCATGTGTTTGGTAGTAACAGGGAAGCTTGGTTGCATGGTAAGCCAGTAGACTCAGTTGGAAACTTGCCTTCTCTTGAGGTTTGTGAATATTATTCAATGCCCCCTTTATTTTTCAAGAATTATCTATCTTTAGACAATGATGTTTTTTAATATGGATGTAAAAAAAATGATCAGAGTTTGCCATTGATTTTTTTATGGCAAGGTCTATACATACTAGAAACACTGGTTTATTTGATTACTTTTTCATCCAATCATGGAAATTATACAGAGAGAAAAAAGAAAATACTTTTCAAAAGCTTGCTGCTTTGTCCTTCACATATTCAAATTGGTGGACCTACATATCTTTTTTACATTTACTAATTACAAGGCTAAAGTACTAATTTTGATGGAAAAAGTATAAAGCTTTAGTGAATGATGGCCTACTTGAGAAAATACAAGAAATCTAAACCTATAAGCATTTGACTTAAGTGACATTAAAATGAAGAAAGCTATGTCAAGTCTCATGTATCGCTAAATTCATGCATGTTGGACCGTCTTTGAGGGCGTACAAGGTGAATTATCGCATTGTCTAAAACTTGACATGATTAAACTGTATCTAAATTGGTCTCACAAAATAGTTGTCAAGTTTATACCATGACAAATTAGGATCCCATATTTAATTTGCCATATTTAAAACTAAGGTTATCCTACAGAATCTGCGAAAACTTAAGACGGTCTGTTTAGAGGGACGAAATATATAAAATTTTAGGATATATATTATGTGGCTTGAAGTTATAATCATTGGCTTTTATTTTGTTTTACAAAGGAAATGGATCCAAAGATTCTAAGCAATGAAAGAAATTCATCAGATGGAAGCTCTTCCTCAAACATATCAGGAACAAGTCTCAAGAATCCAAATTTGGAATTCACATTGGGCAGGTCATTTTAATGTCTCTTTCTTATGAGCACAAATCATTTTGAAATCTCAAAAACTGCAAGAGCTAGCTAGAGTGCTGGAATAAGAATCAGGTTCATGCAAAGAAAATCAGAGAAAAAGAAAGCTAAAAGAAAACAGAAGAAGAGAAAAAGAAAATTCAAAAAGTAAAAGGAGTTAAAGAAAGACAAAGGGAGACAAAAAAAAGGCATAAAGCAACAAAGAGGTGAGAAATAAAAGCATGTCCTTCCAAAACAAAGTTCTTGTAAGATGATCAGAATCAATATATATTAAAATTTCTTAATATATGAAATCTAGTTTTATTTGTATGTCTTGCAATTTGAGAGATAAATTAATAGGCATAAGAGACAGCTTTTGATATCTTATTTTAAGTGATATCTTTGGTAATTATAATAGAGTTAGAACTTCGTGTTTATTAGTAATGTTTTTTTTATTTTATTTTTTTATTTTTTATTTTATTTTAATGTTTTTACGGCTATCATTATAGATAAAAATAACTAACTTTTTACTTATTAAGAAATTCTTATGGGCTGATATCAAGGGCAAGGATTTGTGGGAATGACTCTTGAGTGGGGGCACAAGGAAGTTAAAATTTGTAATATTGAATATATATGCGCCATGTGAAAAAATTGTTTGATGGATTCTTGGTGTATGTTTGATGATTTCGGTTCAACTAGAGGCCACAATGAGATAAGAGGATGGGTTTGTGTTAGGTATTGTATTTCCTGTGAAAAAAGATTCAAATACATTAACTATTCCTACTAATATTAATTAACTATTCCTACTAATATTAAGAGTAGATATGGTCCGTTAAAATAACTCCGTTGGTTGCTATCTACTAATATCAAGTGTATTGGGGCACGAATTCGAACCCACAACGATTAATTTGTTCATTTTTAATATGGTGAATTCTAATCATTAAACTCTTTAAAAAAAGTTGATTATTTTTGTGTTAGAACATATAGAAATAAAATACTGTCACAGGTTAAACTCTTACAAATGCAAAATCCCTTCGCAAAACAAATAATTGCGAGGGGGCAACTTACCTCACAAAATAGGGAGTCACAATTAATTAGTGAGGAGTTTGTCATGTCACTATTTAGTCAGACTTAACCCCCTACAAACCCTGATCTCTAAATGTCATGTCTCAGACACGCAGATGTAAGAGCAAACTAGGTGGCACATTGGATCAGTAATTTGTAAGGAGTTAAGTCTCTAACAACATAGTGTACAACTTCTTATTTGTGAGGGGTAACCACTCATATATGATGCGGATTTTTTTTTACAAGTTACCCCTAACTAATATTTACAATATTATATAAAAAAATATATTCTAATTATATTATTATAAATATAATAATATAATAATAAATACTAGTATTATTATAATAACTAAATATTTGATTTTAAATTTCGTAAAAATAAAATTTAAATTAAATAATTAAATTAAATAATTCATGATTAAAGTTTAAATAAAAATAATAAATAGATCTCCATATCCACCAAAGTTAAATTTAAAAATACAAAGTTTTATATTCAAATATTTTAATTATCCTCATCTTCTACACCATTTTGTCCTTGATCATCAATTTTTATGTCCACTAACTCCTCCATATCCACCACTAGAAAATTGGTTTATTTGTGAGACCATAAATTGTTCATATCTCTATTTGCGCTCATTTGCAACTTGCAAAGCTTCCTCATACACCATTGTTTTAATCCTCATTTCCTCACATATCATTGTTTGTTTTCTATTCATTTATTCCATTTCTACCTTTCTTGTTGTTGCTTTGTGTGCTGCCTCGGTATGCGTTGTTTGAAACCTCGATATGCTTTGTTTGAAACACACACATTTGATGATGTCATTTTCTCTATGCACTAGGTAACCCCTCGCAACGCACAATTTCAAAACTTAAAAATTTCCTCCTTAAAAATTTCTAGGGGTATCCCCTACAGTTTAGTTTTTTTATTCATTGTGAGTGGTTTAACCTCAAGCAGAGTATTAATTCGCGAGGGGATTAAACCCTAACATTTACCCCTGGAAAAACATGGTTTTTCTTGTAGTGCGTAAACAGTTGGATCATACTAATTTTTGGACTGAAGGTTCATGAAACATGTAACACCCTTCTAACCCAACAAAATATACGCGATAATTATATTTAAATAAATCAGAGTACATCACAAGGAGTGTCACATTTCTTCATAAAACACCTATTAAGTTCATCCTGCTTCGTAACACGGGTTTTCAAGACATTTAAAATACGCATGTCTTTTGTAATATCAACGATCAAATTGAAACTTCACAGTAGAATCATAACTTCAAATATAACTTCCTTTATTTCATCAAAACATTAAGACCTTTTGGTCATTGTTAACAATCGGCATCAAATAAAATCGGCATATAAAATCTCATAAAATAACTCTAACTAAACAAAATAATATTAATTTAAGCGTTCTCCACCCAATATTATATATAAGAGCAAGACACTATCTAAAACCAACCGAAAAGAATAAATGACTCCAATGCTAAATCTTTTGACATCTACGAGCTAATCTTGATCACTTGCAAGTTACCCACCATAGAGACAACATCAAGAAGGTAGGGTGAGTAATCACAAATCAATATAAATAATATAGGAAAAATATATTGACAGGACAACAACAACATCATGATATCTTCATTAAAATGCCCACATAAATCACTAGTTGCTCACAACATTCATCATCAGAACATCACTTGAGTCACGACAACATCAACCATCATTTAACAATCAATTATCCAATGCCACTTAGGGTGAAATGAAACGTCATCGGAATATGCATGTTGTACCAATCGTCATAAAATGGACACTGAAGCCATTAACCCTCCACAAGGGAGCACATCATAATTATTTCAATCCACATAATGCGATTGAAGCCATATTGGACCAGAGTCCTATCGTTATCACTGAACCGAAGTCCTAATATGCCATGAATGCACGATGCAAAATGTCATAATAATTATCCTTAACGGATTTGTCAAAATTTCATCAACATTCTTTTAAATATTCATCATACTCTGCACATAGAATATATACATCAAATATGCATATCATCAATTTATTTCGCCATAGCATCATTAAATAACATCACTAACACATGTCAAAATTATCATAATAACATCATTCACATAAGCATCGATACACAATCATCATATAATATTCATCATATAATTAAGATCATTAAACACCAACACACGATTATCATCACACAACCATCAACAACTAATTGTCATCTCTAAGTCAACAACACCTAACCGTTATCCTCTAAATCATCAACATAATCATCATATAATCTTCAACACATAGTTACCATCACAAAGTCATCAACACATAATTATCATCACTTAATTATTAATACATATTCAGGATCATCTAATCAACAACACAAAATCATCATCGCCTATTCATCGAACATTACTATAGACCATTATCACATTACCTACACCTATACATCATATAACTAATTCCTCAACATCATAATTACCATCATTAGTCATAGGACATCACCATTCTCCAATTACACCAAGTTTCTACACACATTTCACCAAAACAACATAACAGACATGTACGAACCAACCGCCCACGTGTCAAATAGTTGGAATTCTGGTACTAAAAATATTTTTGTAAGAAAGTACATTATACCAGCTTTCTAACGATCTGAACCACGCGTAAATCGGACACTCACAACTCGAGTTATGAATTTTCAACTTTTTTGAAATAAAGCTGCCAGGAGTACCGCACTAAGCACGGAAAACGGGGCTAGACGCCCTCCTTGTTGGATCCATTGCGCTAAGCATGGAAAATAGAGCTAAGCGCCTTCTGCGAATCATCCAAAAATTCTTGCGATGGCAACATTTTCCCACTGCGATTCCACATACTTAAACTGGATTTTTAACCCTAAATAACACAGATTAAGTCATTAAAACCTATGTCTACTGATAACGAGAAAATGTATCGATTATATTGCTATGTTTCATTACCGTTTTATCGCATAATCGTCGTTTTAACACCCGATTCCTCGAGTTTTCCTTACCATTTTGCAGGTACATCGTATACAGAGCTAAATCATGAGCCAAAAGCAAAAGGAACCAAAACAACCATAAAAAGATGAAGAAATGAAGAAACCTGCAAAACCTGCATATTTTGTAACACTCACGGTCGTCACTAAGGTGTCACGACCGTAACACCCCAAAAAGAGCAATCACGACCGTGACATATCCTCACGATCGTGACACTTAAATTTCAAGGGACACGAACGTGATGCCCTTGTCACGATCGTGACAAGGGAAAAAGAGGTTATTTGACTGAGACTTTGTCACAACGCTACGTGCATATGATCTGCCTATTTTCCAGCCACCCTCCTGTATCCACGTTCCTATATTCTCTCAACTGCTCCTACGAGGCCCAAGCAAACAAGTTCAACCACAAGCCCATTAAATCTTCTATAAATAGCATAATTCATTTGAACAATTTACAGAGTAATTTTTTATCAATTTCTTGCGGAAGCTCTGCCGAATTATTTTACACCCTTATTATTTCAGCATTATTTTCATTGTTCTATTTTTATTGTATCCAAACCCAACCTATAACAATTTCCAACATCAGGAAATTGTTATAAAAATTTATTTGTTTCAAAGCCTTCAGAATTTTTATTTTATTTTCGATTCCGCCAATTACTCCGAGCTTTCCGGTCTGTGGAAGAAGGAGTCTGCCATTTTATTGTTAACCAGGTTTATTTTAATTTGCAATTTTATATTTATGTTGAATATTTATTTTTCTGTCATGAATATTTCGTTTATTGTTTCTCTGCCTCTGTCTGGTTCAACAAAAATGAGTAGCTAATTACCTTAGGGCGGTATGTAATTAAAACAAACTAAATCGGTAAAATCAACTATAGGCTTAAAATAATTAATAGCTTAGTATTCTGGCTGATACTTTTTATTTAAAACCGACCTTTTTGTTACGAGAGTAAGGAAAGTGTATTAGGTTAGGTCAAGACCACGAGAGTGTGAGATTTTAACCAGATAGCTAGAGTTAGGCATTTAAATTAAACACAGCGAGAACGCTTTAAAATAAATTAGAATTACTAAGTTTCCAAAAATTATCTCTAAACACTTATGGGCTAGCGAGAGCAGGCATAGGGCTTTAGGGGTAAGATCTGAGATAAGACCACGAGAGTGTGAGTTAAGGGTATTTAAACTGGTAACCTCTACAGAATAAATTAAGTGAACGCCTTTATAAGCCTAGGTTAGATTGACCCGCCTAAGTTAGCATAATTACATATCGACCGCCTTAGTATTATTTTATTAAAACTTAAATTTAATTCCGCCTTTAATCTTTAAAAACAACAAAAAATCGTGACAACCCTTCGCCTTAGCTAAACTAGAAGTTCATCTAGAACTAAGTAACCATAGCGTCCCTGTGGATCGATAATCTTAAATATTACTTCGATAGGCTGTGCACTTGCAGTTAAGATACCGCTAGACACATAATTAGATACGTCTTTAGCCCATCATCTACCACATATACACCAAAACAACAATCAAAATACAACAAATCATCATTATTTGATCATCCCTAACCTATAATCCTAGGTTTTTCCCAAACCCCAAATCCCTACAAAACTATAGACTATATATCATAAATATTGAAAGGTAATACTCCTCATACCTTAAAACTTTGATCCTCCCGTTCTTCCCTTGAACTTTCACCGGATTCACTTTGCTCTAGCCTCCTTCACTCTTCTTCTTTAGAGCCTTTCTCTCAAAACAGATCGTACATAATGAATTCCTTCTTTTCCTTTTTCCTCTTATTACCCCCTGGACCCCTAATATGGTCTTCCCATATTATCCTCACTTAGTATTATATAAAAGACCACATTGCCCTTAATGTTTCTCTCTTATTTTAAATAATAATAATCCAAATAATATTATTCTACTACTATTATTATTAAAATAATACCAGATACTCACTTAACTCCTCCAATTTCACCACACACGTCGTAAACACATCTTGCACCATAATATCTCACCAAGTTCACCGATAAATCTTAAATATTTATAATAAACCAATTAAATAAATATCCTAATTATTTTGGAGTTTTACAACTCTCCCCCACTTAAAGAATTTTTGCCCTTGAAAATTACTCGAAGAAAACATAGTCGGATACGACTCCCTCATTTGATCCTTGCACCCCCAAGTCCAACACACAAGTCATCAACAGTTCCTCCCAAAGACTGGATACTCCTCTTTTCCTGACCATTCATCTACGGATGATAAGAAGATCTCTACCTCGACTTAGTGCTTAAAGCACCCTACGACTTTCCCAAAACCTCGACGAAAATCTTGGATCTCCCCCCAAGTAACTTCATAGTTTCCTCAATGTACATCTTTACTAATTTATGCATAGAATAATTAATCTTCATTGGTAAGAAATAAGCCAATTCAGTTAATCCATCCACAATCTCCCAAATCGAATCATTCCCCTCTTCGCTATCTTCGGCAATCCCGACACCAAAATCCATAAAAATACTATCCCATTTCCATTTTGGAATATTCAATAGTTGCATCATACCTAAGGTTTCTAATGTTCCATCTTCGACACTTTTGGCAAATTGTAACACCTTAAATTCCCCCGTGCAATTTAATTGAAGAATCATAATAAAATTAACCAATCATAATTTAAGGTATTACTTTTATTATGCAGCAGAAAAATCAATCAAAATAACAATAACGAAGTATAACGGGTTTAACTAACAAACTTCATTTGAAAAATTATAAAGACAACAAAATATCTTTTAATAAAATAACTCATACAAATAATGTTCCAAACTCCTAATGTTACATATCAGAGTAGACGCCACTAATGTGAAGTACTTCGACTTCACCGACCATGAACTCTAACTACTCCTGATTACTTGTATGTTACCCACATAGAGGCAACATTCAAATAGAAGAGGTGAGATTTTTAAATCAACAAAAGGAATAGATGATATAAATACAAGAGCATAAATCATCAAGTTATTCACTCGCATCACAATAATCAATAACATCACACCATTCAAATCATACACAGATAATCACATCAAACATCATGCAACACAACTATCATAAATGCAATGAGATACAACTAGACTCAATACATGTGGTACCAAGTCGATCCCTGTTTCATAATCACAGTTCCCATCGGAACGTCTATTAGTCGCTCGTACCCCACATGGGCACACAACAATCGTGATTTCTCACACCCCACATGTGCATACAATCACCTTAACAACAACAAAATCGATTCTAGAAAGGAATCTGGATAGACGCTCACACCCTACATGGGCACACGTCATCCCACAACTCATGCACATGCCATGTACCATCAATGACAACATGTAACAACGACTAATGCACACCTATATCATATTCATCATCATACCAATACCCCTCAACTATCATGTGCATTTATCGAACATACTTCATTACGTTATATAACAACTTCACATATTTACATCATCCAATCATGAATTTCAATTATCACATCAAAATCAACAAAACAAGCATATAACATTTCAATACATGCTCACAACATCACTGCAAGAAAAAAAATTTATATAATATAAAACATATAATTTCCACTAATTTTCAATTAATAAAAATAAAATTTTCCAGTCCCATGTCATGCTAAGCGCGTTCGCTACTGTCTCGAAGAGGCGAAAATATTCTAAACCATGCTAAGCACGCTAAGCACGCCCTGCGATTTCTGCAGTCCAAACCCTGTGATGATACCAACTTTCCATCTGTTTTTCTGCACTAAACTCGATTTCTAACAACAATTTTGCAAATTTTTTGCATCTAACAATTACAATCCAACTAAACAATCTAAACACAACAAATTCATCAACTCCAATCATATTTTCATAAATCCTCCCAAAACCCTCATTCAAACCCCAAACAACAATTCCATAGATTCCAACCTAATGATTTCTACCTCAATACCTACATCCTTTAACCCTTGAGAGATTAAAGAAATCTCACCCTTACCTTAGATGATGAATCTTCTCCCTTTTTCCCTAGCCTTTTCAACTTATGTTCTTCTCCCTTTTGAAAGCTCTTCATATTTAGACAAATTTTGGCAAAACAAAATGTTGGAATAATTGGTTCAACATGGAGTTCAAAGCTAGGGAATTATGCAAAAGAAAAAGTTGTTGAAAGACATGTCCTAACAGAAACACTGGACATCTTGAGTGCTTAATGTCATACCCTAATTTTTGACCCTAAGATTTTTCGCATCTCATCTGCATCTTGCATACAAACAAGATCGCACTGGTTGCACGGTTCTTCTTGGGTTAGGATTATGCCTCGCAGAGGATCACTGTTGTCTTTAATTGTTTTATTTGATTGTGTTTACTAACCATTAATCAAAATCCAAAAATATTTTGTTTTCTTTTGCTAACCTTTTTTTTCCAGGAAGAGGAACCATATAAAAATGCCAAAAAATAGCAGTCCTGCAGCTCGAGTAAATTTCACAAAAAAGTCGAGGTTGATCCGCAAATAATTCAAAATTATCAGATCAAGGATTTCCCAAGTTAATTGATTCATTCAAAGGATCTCCAAGGTTCACGTGTTTATTTCTTCGACGTACACAAGAATCGGGCCGAAACAACCAAGCAGCTATTTTTGAACAAAAAATTCAAAATTCAGCTTGGTTAACCGGTTAACCGGTTAACCAGTGCGAAATTTGAATTTTTTTATTCAAATTCAGCACCCTTAGATTATTGATTTAATTGGAATATTCTAGATCCATTGGTTTCTGATTTCTCTACATCACTTTGATCATTTCCTACCATAAACCCTCACTAATCACCACTCTTTTCCATTTCCCACCAAAATTCCAATTACCAAACCTAAATTCAAATTACCAAAGCAAGCCCCATTCCACCAAATTTCCATACCTAAGGCCTTTAAATAGGACCACAATTTCATTCATTCGACAAGCTTTTGATAGCCACAAAACCTCTTGCAAAATACTCCCCCAACACCAAAATTCTACAAAGCTCATCTTTCTTTCTTTTGAAGTTATCAAGAATTCACATTGAATTCTTGATTAACTTGAGCTAGACCTTCATCCTTTCATTCTTTTTCTCATCAATTTCAGTAGATCTAAGCTTGTATTGGTTCAATTTGAAGAAAAGCTTTTGGTAATTCATCTTCCTCCTTAAACCCATATTCACCATCAACATTCAAGATGTAGATCTTTGGTGCTTTTGTTTCTAGATCCTTTGGATCTTTATTTGTTGTTTGATTGTAGAGATTCCACTGTATTTTGGTTTTAAAATTCATGCAAATTCAGATCATGATCATCTAATGTTTTAGAAAAGGTTTCAAAATGGATCATGCTGAATTTTCTGCATTTTTCAGCATCTGGTACAACGTTAACCGGTTATTTTTTATCTTGGGAAGCATTTTTTGGGAGTAATTCCTCCTTAATTTCAATGGACTTTGGGTGTAGATTAGAGTAGTTAATGTTCATTAATTCAAAACTACCTTTAAGTGGATTATTCAATTCATTTAAGATACTTAGCATTAGTGATACATTTTCATGCTTGAATCCACCAAGATGAGTGATTGAATTTAAAGATGGAAGAATACCATAAGTACGACTCAATTTGGTATTCATCTTTAGTTTTGTGCGGTATCGCGTTCGGATAACGATTTACATATCGTTTATCTTGCATGCATTAGCACTAACATTATGCACCTTAATTGGTGGTGGCCGACCTCATTTGTAGGGTAACTACTTCGTAAATTACTCGGCGATTGCTTAACATAGGCCTAAATGTGTCCCGACTTCGGAATAAAAATCTAATTGGGTACTTACACTTTCGTGGACTGGATCTCTTGTTGATCGCGTAATCCCAAAGTGGTTAATCATATTGCCTCAAGAATCGAGACTTGTGAATTTTTGATGCGTAGGTGCTTTGGGTCTCCCAATCGCCTTTCAAATTTCATTTAATTTGGTTCGGTTTGCCTTGATTAATCGCTATAGTGTAAGATGCTAAGCGGATCCGGTTGCCTTCGATTTTGGTTACTTTCCTTTTTGGTTGTGGTTGATTAAGTTCACCATACCATTATTATATGAATATTATTATACTATTACTACTATTAATATTTTAGATTCTTGCATTTTTTTATTTTTTTTGTTACTAACATTTAATTTCTCGCATTTTTATTGTCTTTATTCTATTTTGCTTTACTCATCCATATTATGTTTATTATTTGCTCTTATTATTTGTTGATTGATTTTCTATTTGTCCGTTTGGACACAAAAACATTAATAAATGATTAAACCTCTAAAAAACTTGTGATTTTGATTTGTGGACTTTTGGTTACTATCCTTAGCATTTGGAGTGGAGATTTGGACTTAGATTCTTAGGACACCTCCTTTGCCTTGATCTTCAAAAAGTTGGATTTAGCCTTCATTTGGCCATTTGCTAGCTTATAAGGATGGAACTCTTATGCTCATAATTTGGAATGTCATCAAGTTTGGTTAGATCTTTCTTCCCTTATCTCTTTATTTTATTTTCTTAGGATAGTCACTTCATCTCCTCCCACTTCTTAAATTTTCAAATCTTCTTCCTATTTTCAAAACCTTCTTGTTTTTTTTTAACTTCAAACGTTTTCGCAATCAAACCTTGACTTAGGTCAAGCGATTTTACCTTTTCATTCCATTTTCTTAATAAATGTTAATCCATATAAGCATATCGAAATTTTCTTCTCAAAGACTTTAAAAAATCCAAAACTCACTCAATTGTTTTTGTGCCTTTATGCACTTTTCTTTTTCATATGTTTAGATATGATTCATTCTTTCTAGAGGAATTATTCGCTAAAGAATGACGACTTATCTCTACATTTTAAAATCAATTCATTTCATTGTTTCTTTTCAAATTTTGTACCACGAACTACGAGGTTTTGATCTCGCATTGCACTTTGTGGGTACGTAGGCATGAGACAATCGTCTCTTCAAACACAAAAAACATTAAAAAACGTTTGTCTTCTCATTTCTTCAATCTCTTTCAAACAAACCATTTTCAAACCAAAAAAGGCAGTAAATATTTCAATGGGCTCCCGTGGAGTACCACAGACATTTTGGGTGCGTAAAACCTTCCCAATTTGTAACATATCCCCTTACCCGTTCTCTGTTCGATTCTTTTAGCTTTTTAGCTGTTAGATTCATTAGGTTTTATTCGCTCTTTTTCCCTTTTCCATTTGGAATAAAATAAAAGCGCGGTGGCGACTTTGTTTACCTTGAGTTAAGTTAACTAATAGCTTACACTCATGATTTTACCGCTACAGAAAAGTGGCGACTCTGCTGGGGAGTCAATCTCTAAGTGGATTCGGCCTAATTTTATTTAGTTACTGCTTTGGTTTGATTTGTTTGTTACTTGTTTGTTCTGTTTCGGTTTTGGTGATCCTCTGTGAGATAGATTCTAACCTGGATTTGAGTTGAACTTATGATAGGACGACGATATTCGAAGCGATACGTGATGGAGTAGTCCAAAGCGATATCAATTTGATAATCTCCACTCGGTTAGGCTCTCTTGGATTATCAATGTCATGACGAGTAATCGTACGTAGCATTATTTTCCGACTTTGAGCTGATCATACCGAGGACCGTAGAACCCTTAACCAATCCAAGCCAATATAGGAACGTAGTGCGGAAACTATCTGAGTGTAAACTTAAGGTGGTTGTCACGTGATACTACACTCGGACGAGGTCTATTTTAAGAATGTTATCGGTTGGGGAGTAATCCAACGTACCGATAAAATTCTAAAGATGACTGTTAACTCCGGGAACCTCTGTTAGGACCCTTTTGGTTTTTTGCAGGTACAATGAAGACAAACCTTAGTACATGCCTTTGTGGGTTGTTGGTTCTTATCCCTTGACTCCATGCTCGTGATTCGAACCTTTGAACCTGTGTGCTTTGTGTGATCTTGTTTGTGGTTGTTGCATCTACATATTCATCATGATCATCTTCACAATCATTTTTTTTCAAGGAAAATAATTCCGATTATTGCAAATATTGGAAAAAAGTAAATATTCCTTTTTGTCAAGATTTTTCATGACCGTATTCTCGATGTTGACCATGTTTGCGATAATCGAGTTGTTTTTTTGAGAATGGAAGTGAACATTGCATATCATTGCATCCTCGCATATTCTTGCGTTCATCCGAGTTGTGTGGGAACTCATCCCGGTTGTTTCTTTCCTCAGTTGTCTGTTGATCCGTCAAGCTATTTCCTCAACACAGATACGGTACTAGAGGAGTCGAAGGCCGGTATGACCAGGCTCACTGAAATGATGCAAGTTTTGATTGCTCGAGGTGAACCACCTCAAAGGACTGTTATCTCTGAAGTTTTTACTACTGTTGTTGACCCTCCTGTTATTCAGCAACCGGTTTCTACTTGGCCAGAATTTGGGTTACCTCCGGATTATGTGCCAACTGTTGTTACTGCTCAAATGGGTGGTCCATTTGTTGTGCCAGTTTTTTCAGCTCCGACTTTTGTCGAACCTCAACCTGTTGTGCACACTACTGCTCAAACTACTTATCAGAATTCTCCTTTCTTATACCAGGCTACTGGTCCACAAACTGAAAGTCAGGGTGAACCTGGATATATGGATGAAGTTAGAGAGCAATGTTTGACTCTTGAGAAGAGGGTAAGAGGTATAGAGGGAAAAGATGTCTTTGGTGCTGCTGCGGTAGACATGTGTTTGGTCTCTGACTTAGTTTTGCCTGATAAGTTCAAAGTTTCTGTATTCGAGAAATATAATGGTCATACTTGTCCAAAGATTCATCTGCTGATGTATTGTCGCAAAATGGTTGTGTCGTACCTCGAAAAATACGATCCTAAAACAAAACAACAGAGCCGCCACCTAATTCTATTTATTCTACGAGAGAAAGGGGAGATATAAATACAACCTAAAGGAAGGATAAGAAATGGTTTACGAAACCAAATTCTAAGTTCGGGAGTCGGTTTCGCAAGGGGAAGGTATTAGCACCCCTCACGTCCGTTGTACTCAACGGGAACCTCTTAGCTAATTATGCGATTAAATGTTTGATCTTAAGTCTTGTCTTCTAAATGATTGTTAATATGTTTGTTAAAGTTTTAAATTATTATTATGACGGAGAAAAGATTAAAGTTTTTAAACAGAGAAATAGTTAAATTTTTTATTAGGGTGCTCGCGAAGGATTAAAATCCTCGTGCCTACGTATTCCCTTGTGAAATGGGAAAGTCAGAGCTCCGTAGTTCGTGCTACTACGGTTTGTGATTTTTATTGAACGATTGTTTTAAAGCGCATTCTACTGCTAAGCGTTGGCTTATACTCGCGGTGGAGGCTGAAGCGCTAGCTTGTTCGAGAGATAGAATGATTTAAACAACGTTCGTTTGGGAAAATGTTTGACTTTGTTAAGATGTTTTAAACGAAAGGGCGATTGAACACATCGCGTGGGGCTAGCCCATGTTGCGGTCCAATCCAGAACGTGCGAAATGCTAGACTCCGGAGTTCTGTCTTTCGATAATTAATTATAAAAATGATTTAAATTTGTTGGTATACGAATGATGATTGAACCATCACGTGAGGCTAGCCCATTTGCGGTTCAATCCAGAACGTGCGGAATGCTAGACTCCGGAGTTCCTTCTTTCGTAATTTAATTTATTAAAGATTTGAATATTTTGATATACGAATGGTGATATAACCATCGCGTGAGGCTAGCCCATTTGCGGTTCAATCCAGAACGTGCGGAATGCTAGACTCCGGAATTCCTTTTTCGTAATTTAATTTAAGTATATTTTTTTTGACGTTTTAGAATCAATGCGATTAATAACGAAGGGTTGAACGAACAAAACGCGTGGGGCTAGCCCAGTTGCCGTTCGTTCTAGAACGTGCGGAGTGCTAGACTCCGGAATTCTATTCCTTGTTAAGTTAATTAAGGCGTGCGATAAATTATTTGGAAAAGTTAGAAACTAGTATGATAAAAGGTACAAGAAATAAATGGAATAAATAGATAACTTAAATAAAATGATAAATTGTGAAATTAGAAAAAATAAAATAAACAAAATGGCCTCATATCGGCCACGATTAATCGGAAACGATTTAATGGTGGCTTTGTAATATCATCGGCCCTAAATAATAATAAAATTGATAAATAATCGAAAGAAAATTGAATTAACATTACTAAGAAATAAATCAAAAAAATTCAAAACAAAATAAATGCAATAAAAGAGGTGCGGTGCAACATAATGTGTGTTTGGATAGTAAATCCACCATGAACTCCAAAGCCCAATCATCACAATCAAGACTTTTTATTTAAAAAAAGGAGAAGACATATAGAATAATAAATAAAAGGAGAATTAATAAAAAAAATAAACTGTAGTGTAAAAGAGAGGGGGGTGCCGCGTGTGGATTGATGGGTGAACGGGAGAGACTTCACAAAAACAGCCTAACTCTTAGAAATATTTTCCTTAAAATTTATATGTTTATATTTTTTTATATAAAAAAAGAAAAGGGAAACATAAAAGTCAGAGAGAAGCACAAAACCAAATCCTTCTTCTCAACGCGTGTTAAACAGAACCAAAATACCTACCCTCCGTGATGGTTGCAGCGGCGGAAGTGGATCTTCCCTTTCGATTCCCGAACCTAAACGCCGGTGGTCCTCTCTTCTTCTCTCAACGTCTCTTCTCGCGGCGGCGACGGTGGTGGTATCGAGTTCACGGTGAGTTTCGGCGGATGTCGTTTATGGTGAGGGCGGTGAAGGTTATTTTGTGAGGTTCAAAGGTTTTTGCGGTGGATTCAGTTATTTACTGGTTTGTTTTGTTGCTGTTAGCTGTAAACACCCCAAATTTGCCCTCACCCATTCACACCATGGCTAATGATCTCCTCATATGCATAATCCCAATCATGGTGTCTCATATTACATTTTTGTTTCACTGCATTGGTTCTAAGTCATCTGCATCTAGGGTTTGTGATCTGGGCAATCCAAGAGCTTCCTGAGCCACTCCAAAGGTCATCAATCACTTCAAAGGGGTCCATGTATGTTCAAACATCATATTATATCCTCTCAAAGTCAAGAATGTCAAAGAATCACAAGAACTGAAAATGGCATGGAAGCAGAGCCAGGTTTGACTGCACAGATGACCTAGAATTAGGGTTTTGGTTTCAAGGGCCATAACCCCAAATTTTTTGGTCATTCTTGTTTCTATTGGTCTCTATATGGTATAGGGAGCATGCATATCAATTTTCATGAAGAAATTCCATGGGGAAGCCATCTGATCAAGAGTTGACTTTTCAAGCAAGCCAGTGTAAAATCAGGGCATCTGAGGCCCTCAATGACCCAACCAAAGGGTGTTCTTCATCATTTTGATTGTGTATGATCTTTATTTGATCATGGAAGATGTTGGAAGTTCACAAAATTGAAGAATTTCAAGTCATTTGCAAAGTTGACTTTTTGGGAAGTTTGACTTTTAAGGGAAATTGCCATTTTAGGAAACTTTTTCAACCTTTACTTTTTGATTCAAAAATGCTTCAAATGGAAAAACTTTGGTCATGAAAGTTGTAGAATGGATCATTCCCTTTTCAAAAAGTACAAGAACATGACCTAATTCATTTTGGATCAAAAGTTATGGCTTGTCAAAGTTGGCTAAAATCACAAAATTTGAAGTTTTCTACCAAAGAGACATTTTGCAAAATGGTTTGTTCAAGTGTTCTAAAGGCCTCAAATGTGTATCATTTCTTCATAACATGATCATATGACCTCTAAAATTCAGAATGGGCCAAAGAACTTTGCACTTTGATGCCTTGAAACTCAAGAAATCTCAAAGAAACCAAACTTGAACCAATTTGCAAAAACTATCACAAGTTACAAACCACTTGCTGCATTGCCTCTAAACCTTTTTCATAGCATTCCTTGATTCAAGCTGAGCAAAAGCAAGCCAAAAAGCAAGTTGTGCCAAAACCCATACCTCAAGTACACATCAAGTTGACATTTTGGCCAAAGACCCATACCAATCACCATAGGCCACCAACAACTTTCTGACCTATCCCCTTTTGATACATGGACAAAACCCAGCCAAACACATAACACAATGTCGCTCCCGATAAATGGGAATGGCCCAAATAAAGGTACAGACGCGAACGGTCGGCGAAAGGGGGATGCGAGAACACACAGGAGTGAACTCACAGGGAATGAAAAGAGTCGCCAGCTAGGCATTTTTATCCCGGAGGAAAGGCAATGCTGCATAGACCTAGGAAGATATGGATAAGACGGTTGCGAACCAGAGAGACTGAGAAAGGGGGTTGGTTACAACCTGGGAAGGTATTAGCACCCAGATTGTCCGCCGTACTCGACGGGATCCACGCTTAAAAGATTTGTGTTTTAAAGGGGTAGTGTCAGTGCAATTTGTGCATAAGAACAGCTGGAAAAGATGTACAGGTGTCAGTGTAAAAGAAGTGAAAAGTGTATAAATGATGTGTCAGTGTAGGAATGAGAATGAATTGCTCAAGATCATGAGGCTAAAAGAATGATGCTGAAAGAGGGGGAATATACAGAGACTTTTGTTCGATAACTGTTAAGTTATGCCTACGTATCCTCTCGTGCAATGAGGAAGTCAGAACACCGTAGTTCGACCCAAAGAGACTGAAAGATGAATTGACTGATGAACTACTTACTTGCCTATGCTCAAGTGTATGACCTGTCTGGCTCAGGTGCTAACTGTCTTGCATTAGACGGGAGAAGCGAGTTCTCGTTTATGAGTGAATGAGATGAGAAAAGAATCCCGTAGGAGACGATTATTGTTTGTTTTTTGTGTTTTCAGTCTTTTATTGCTTTTTGAAGTTTGTCATAAGTTAATAAGCTTAAGCCTAAACCAAGAGTTAGTAAACTCATCACATCCTCCCTCTGATTAGGGGTAATGAGAATACCTTAAGTGTGAAGTCAGCTTCTCACACTCAAACACCTTTGGTGTAGGGTTAAGATCATTAACCTATTTGTGATTATTTAGATGTTTTTGGTGTTTTTGTTTAGTGTTAAGTAATGAGATTAAGCCATAATCAGGGATTAAACAGACTCATTACACCATCCTAATAGAAGGATAATAGATGAGAATGTTTAAGCTGAGGAAAGCTCCTCAACTTAATCCATGATTAGGGATTAAACTCATGACAAAACAAGCCTTTGGTTAAGTGGATTTTAGTTAATGATAAAATGATGAAGTGATTTTTAGGGTTTGTAAGACAACTTGAGGGGGACTTGTCCATTAACACTAGGGTTAGTCCTTCTTAACCAATTAAGGAAGAATTAGAACCCTAATGCAAGGCCCAAGTTACAAGTGTGAAGTCTTGATGATTATTATGTGGATTGATTAAAGGAGTTAAACACATTAAGGGTTTAACACTTAGGATTAAAGTTATACACTCCATCCTAATAGAAGGATGCAGGCATAAGCTTAATCACAAAGCCTTAAAGCCTTTAGGGTTTAGTCCCTGATTATGAGATGAGAAGAGAAGACTCAAAGAGACACAAAGGTAAAACTAAGTGGGGAGACTAATCAAAACCCTAATCATTGTCATTCTTGGTTGTTCCTAAGGTTTGTGAGGTTAACAAGAGAAATCTTCAATGGAACCACCAGGAAGCAGATGAAAGGATCAGGAGAAGCAAAGTAACTTGCTTCATTTAAGAAGACAAGTCACTTGAAGAAAGAAAGTGAGAAGAAGAAGAATGAGCAAGCTTAATCTCAAACTCATAACAAAATGCAGCAAGGATGCATAAAAGAGATGAGAAGAAATTGTGAGAAGTGAAGGCAAATTCACTTCTCAAAGTTGCTTACCACCTGAAAAGTTAGTGAAAGGAATGCAATGCAATGCAAGATGGAATGAAATGGCATGATGCAAGTCAAAACCAGAAGCATATATGAGATTATAATGATGCTATGAGATGATGCAAACATGAATCATGGTATGAGGATGAACACATGAACAAATGGATGCAAATGGAGCAAGTTTAGAACCATGAACATACATGAAAAGTTATGAGATGCAAATGACATACAACATGGAAAATACATGATGCAATGATCAAACATACTTTCAATATGTCTTAATATGTCTAATGAATCAAATGGATGCATAAAATGTCATGGCAAGTCAAGGTATGAATGCAAATGCAAGATGTATGCAAATGGAAGCCCAAATTAGGGTTTATGATCAATGCATCAAACAAAAACCAAAATCAGAAGCAAACCTCAAGATAAAAAATTGAAAATGCATTCAAAGGAACCCTAATCCTATACTAACTCACTGCCCAAAGGAGAGGTTCCAACTCTTAACCTAATTAGGGTTAAGAATTTTCTAAGTTTCCTAGGGTTTTAGGGTACCTTAACAAGAAAAATGCCAAACAAAATGAAAATGAAAGATCAAATCAAACCAATTTAATCTCACAAACTACATGCTAAACACAATGCAATGCAAGAAGAATCAAAGTCCAACTCTCAATGGTTAGGCAGAAATGATTTTTTGAAGTTTGGATCAAAATAATGCCTTGAAATGATTTTAATTCCATGAAAAATTCTCAAAAGACATCAAGATCAAAAAAGAAATTTGGTTTGAGGGTTGGACAATGTTTCTAAATGGTTTTAAATGTTTCATGAATTTTTTTGGTGATTTTTAAATACTTAAAAGTATTTTTAATCAATTAATCCTCATTAATCAATTAAAAATAAACTTTTAAATGATTTAAAAATATTTTTTAAGGCAAAAAATAAAAATAAAAATGTTTTTGGTTTCTGAAAATTAATAAAAGTGTGTATAAAAATTTTCAGAATTTTTGAAAAGGTTTTACTATTTTTAAATAAATGCACAAAACAAATAAATAAAAATGAAAATAAAATTGAAATAAATGGAAGTATGCTGAATCAATGGCTAGCATTCAAACTGGAAAACGCGCGCGTTGACTGGCGCCACATCCAATGGCTGGAATTTAAACTGGCCAGATTAATTATAAAACCTAATTAAATGACTAATGACGTGGATTAGGGTTAAGTGAAGGGATCTGGACCATTGAGCACGCGCGGGAATGGACCAAGTCAACTCATCCAACGCTCAGGATTCAAATTACAATTAATTACAGGGATTAGCCCTAATTATTTTCAGGTGGCCGGAGAAGACCTCCGGTCGTCTTCTCCGGTGGGAACCTCACCTGAAAATCCCTAAAATCCTCAAAACCTCACTAAAATGAAAACTAAAAGCCCAGAAATCAACCCCACATCCCCCTGAATCAAAACCCTAACTCAAAACTCATTTATCTTTCATCAATCAGCTGAATCGAAACAAAACATTTTTAGGTCAGAAGAGTTTCAGAACAAGATTAAATACTCATTTCTCAACCATTTCAAAAAATAAAAGCACCAGAGTGATCAGCAAGACATGAAGAACAATTTAGAAACTTAAAAATCCATTTCTGGAAAAAATGTTCTTGAAGCTACATGAGTTTGAAGCTTTTCAGTTTGGAACTTTCTGGCTGTTTCTTTGGCTCAAACCCAATCCAATGATCCTCCCAAGAAGCTTGCAATGTTTGTTTGAAGTTTGTGATGGCTGGTTTGAGAGTTTGCTTGAGTTCTGTTCAAGGTCAGGTGAGGATCGTGTTTCTGATTCAATGGCTTTCAGGCTGTTTTGAGGGTTGGTTTGTGTTCAGTGAAGCATGGTGAGATGGTTTATGAAGTTTGTTTGTGTGTTTGTGGCCTGTGTGTTGAGTTTCGAATGCTTTTGCTCAAGAGGATGAAAATGAGAATGCTGTGCTATGGCTGGTTTCAGGCTTTTTTTCTTGTTATGTTTGGCTTGCAATTGATTTGTATAAACAATTCCCATTGGTCAGATGAAGTGACATGTACTTTATTGATTGGTATGGGTGCTTTTGCAAAAATGTCAACTTTGTGTAAGAGAAACATGGGCCACTTGCTAGCTTAGTACAAAGGGCATGTCCTGCGCAGCATGAGGTGAGGAAAAGCCTAGGGTTGATCAGCAAGCTAGCCAGCAAGTGGATGAGGAGCTATGATGACTTTTGCAACTTGGTTCACTTTGGTTCTTATGAAAAAATCTTGTTCCAAAAACCATACAAATGTGTAATTCTTTGGTCCATTCTGAACTTTAGATGTCACATGATCATGTTGTGTGGATTAGAAGTGCATTTGATAGCTTTAGAACACTTGATCAAGTCATTTTGCAAAATACCTCTTTGGTAGAAACTTTGAAATTTTGTGATTTTTGCCAACTTTGACAAACCATAACTTTTGATCCAAAATGAATTAGGTCATGTTCTTGTACTTTTTGAAAAGGGAAAGATCTATTCTACAACTTTCATGACCAAAGTTTTTCCATTTGAAGCTTTTTTGAATCAAAAAGTAAAGGTTGAAAAGGTTGCCTAAAATGACAATTTCATTAAAAGTCAAACTTGCCCAAAAAGTCAACTTTGCAAAAGACTTGAAATTCTTCAATTTTGTGAACTTCCAACATCTTCCATGATCAAATAAAGATCATATACAATCAAAATGATGAAGAATGCCCTTTGGTTGGGTCATTGGGGGCCTCAGATGCCCTGATTTTGCCCTGACTTGCTTGAAAAGTCAACTCTTGATCAGATGACTTCCCCATGGAATTTCTTCATGAAAATTGATATGCATACTCCCTATACCATATAGAGACCAATAGAAACAAGAATGACAAAAAAATTTGGAGTTATGGCCTCTGAAACCAAAACCCTAATTCTAGGTCATCTGTGCAGTCAAGCCTGGCTCTGCCTCCATGCCATTCTCAGTTCTTGTGATTCTTTGACATTATTGACTTTGAGAAGATATAATATGATATTTGAACACACATAGACCCCTTTGAAGTGATTGTTGACCTTTGGAGTGGCTCAAGAGGCTCTTGGATTGCTCAGATCACAAACCCTAGATGCAGATGACTTAGAACCTATGCAGTGAATCAAAAATGTGATATGAGATGGTATGATTGTGTTTATGCATATGAAATGATCACAAGCCATGATGTGAGGTGGGTGAGGGCAAATTTGGGGTGTTTACAACTGCCCCTATTCAAACATGAGTTAGCTGTGCTGGGTGTAAGCGACGGCTTATCAGGCCAACAAGATAACTTGTGGTTGAATACCAAAGACAGTCCAGAATTTGCACTCACAGAATGAAGAAGAAAAGGGATATAGATTGTAACAAGAAAATAAAGTATATTGTAAAGTGTGGGCGACGGAGGACGACCGTCGAGCAGAGGACGACTGCTGGGTAAAGAGCAATGACGGGGACAGCCGACATGCTGGGGGTAAAAAGAATTATGATGGGGACGGCCATCAAGTAAAGCTGTAAGATTCTCTGGGGATTAATGAAAAGTGATGGGGACGGCCATCAAGTTCATAAAGTAAAGTAACCAACGATGGGGACGGCCATCGGGCTAAATCAAAAAGGAAAAGGGACCACGACGGGGACAGCCATCGGGTTAAAGAATAAATGAAATAATGATGAGGGACGGTCATCAAAGGTGAAGGACGATCACCTAGCAGGGGACGGCTGCTCTGTTGGGTATAAGATGAGGGACGGTCATCTAAGGTGAAGGACGATCACCTGGCAGGGTACGGCTGCCAAAAATATCGCGACATAGGACGAATGCCGGATAAAAGGTCAACGATGGGGACGGCCATCGGATGAGCATGATAAAGGACGATCATCAAGAGGTGAAGGACGATCACCTAGAAGGGGACGGCTGCTCTCAAAGTTTATCATGACATAGGACGAATGTCAGATAAAAAGATCAACGATGGGGACGACCATCGGATAAAATGATGAGGGACGGTCATCAAAAGGTGAAGGACGATCACCTTAGCAGGGGACGGCTGCTAAAAATCACGACATAGGACGAATGCCGGATAAAAAGGTCAACGATGGGGACGGCCATCGGATGAGCACGATGGAGGACGACCATCAAGAGGTGAAGGACGATCACCTAGCAGGGTACGACTGCTCTCAAAGTTTATCATGACATAGGACGAATGTCGGATAAAAAGGTCAACGATGGGGATGGCCATCAGATAAAATGATGAGGGACGGTCATCAAAAGGTGAAGGACGATCACCTTAGCAGGGGACGGTTGCTAAAAATCACGACATAGGACGAATGCCGGATAAAAAGGTCAACGATGGGGACGGCCATCGGATGAGCACGATGGAGGACGACCATCAAGAGGTGAAGGACGATCACCTAGCAGGGTACGGCTGCTCTCAAAGTTTATCATGACATAGGACGAATGTCAGATAGAAAAGAAAATTGCTTTGTTGGCGATCTACTGGGAAATAGTAAACACGAACGAGTGTTTACATCCAAGAAATAAAGGTATAAGTGTTTCGACACTGTGTATAGATTAAAGATGCGGACGAGCATCCCTAAGACTATGATACAGACGAGTATCAGGTAGAAACAAATACTGACACGCGTTCAGAGATGATGATATGGACGAGTATCAACTGGTTAACAAGGAACACGGACGAGTGTTGATTCTGAGGGGACTCTTCTGGGGAAAAGTAGACACAGACGAGTGTCTATATCCAAGAAGACGAGAGTGTTTGACACGGTGTATGGATTAAAGATGCGGACGAGCATCCTTAAGACTATGATACGGACGAGTATCAGGTAGAAACAAACGCTTGACGCATGTTCTGAGATGATGGTACGGACGAGTACCAACTGGTTAACAAAGAACAATGACTAGTGTTGAATCTGCGTGGATATAAATGGTGTATATAAGATACGGACGAGTATCTGTATAAGTAAATAGGTATGAGTGGTGTATAGATGAGTGTTCAATCTGCTGGGGGAGGTGACACGGACGAGTGTCAAAAGGAGAAGAGTATAGTATAAACAAATATCTGATATACAAAGTGTTCATGATACTGTGCCGGGAAACTGACATGGACGGATGTCAAAGAAATGCATATATAAGTGCATGTGAGTGCAAAGAGGATGTCTTTGGCTTTCTGCTGGGGATATGACACGGACGGGTGCCACAAGGAGTATATACTGGTGTTTGTGAGTGTCAGGCAACTGCTTTAGCCTTAGCTCTCCGCTGGGGGATTTTGAGGAGCATTCTGTATATTGTTGGTGATCTGTCAATATTCACATGTGTTTGATTCAGAACATGGCTTATGATTATGCAATATGTTGGATTTTTGCCGTAATGCTCCGTATTAGACGGAATGCTACGCTTTGTGGGTGAATATGATGCGAATGCTATGATTATGCAAAGATACCAATCCGGGATTCGGATCCCGTTGCCGGGAAGATCTCTGGTCGATCTGTTTGAAATGGACATCCCAGCTGGGGATGAGATCACTGGTAGATCTGATGATTCTGCTTGGGGAAATGGGTCAATGATAGACCTATTCCAGTAAATGAAGGACCCAGCTGGGGTTTGTAGAAGCTTTCGTCACTCTGTTTGTGATTCTTTCATGCGTTGCTCTTCTGGATAGAGGCTGAAACTCTGTGGGGAGATGGTTCCCTGGTTTTTGTACTTAGCTGAGTAGGGGAAATGATTGGCACCTAGGCTGGGAGAAGTAACAAGTGGCAACTCAGCTGGGGAGAAAACACTTTGAGTGCTAAAACTGAGTGTTGATTTTCCAGCTTGCTGGGATGAAGCTTTCATGCCCCGAGTTGCGTTTTGGATACCTGCAATCCTGCAAAGATAGAGAAACGTGCAAGTAATCCCGAGACATCCTTTACTGGATTCCGTCATAGGAGTTAGACACTTCTGAGAGTAAGTATATTCCCTACAAGCACGTATTTTTAGAAGAAAAACATCTGTATTTATGCAATCAGTATTTTAAAGACATCAGACATTCTTTGCAAATAAAAATGTGCGAGACAATCGTGTGACTAAAAAAATCTGATTTTATTAATTCATGTGCCCTGAATTGGCAAGAAAGAAACATATCCCCTGAGATGAGGAGATTGTGACAAATTGAGAAACAAAATGTTGGCAATGTTGACGACGCTTCAAGGAGCTTCCCCTTTTGCTATGACTCGTATGACATTTGACGTTCTTCTCGTCTTGCTTTCTGAAGAAGGCTGATTCTGAAAGAAGCTTGATCCTTTTGAAGCTTACCAAGTTGTAAACGATACAGACGAATTCAGAATGCAGTTGTTCGCTTATTCCCTTATTTTGCCTGGATTGCCCTTTCGGGTTTTCAATCCATCGGGATACCCATTTTTGCCTGAGTTGTCCAATGCGGCTTTTCAACTCAGCGGGTGTACATTTTTTTGTTTATTTTCCCTTATTTTTGCCCGAGTCTTTTATTCTGTTTTTGACTCGCCGGGATGCCCTATTTTTGCCTGGACTTACATTCTATTTTTGTGTCCAGCGGGTCATTTTTATGCGAAGTATTTTTTAACTGCATCTGAATTCACAGGGGACGGGAAGTCTTCGCCATCCATGGTGCTGAGCATCAGTGCTCCACCAGAGAAAACTTTCTTTACTACAAATGGTCCTTCATAGTTTGGAGTCCATTTGCCCCTGTGGTCTGTATGAGGAGGGAGGATTCTCTTCAGCACAAGATCTCCTACTTGGTACTCTCGGTGCCTGACTTTCTGATCGAAGGCTCTCTTCATTCTTTTCTGATACAACTGCCCATGACAAATTGCAGCCAATCTTTTCTCTTTAATCAGACTCAGTTGTTCGTATCGGGATCGGACCCATTCTGCTTCGTTCAGCTTAACATCCATTAATACCCGCAAGGAGGGTAATTCAACTTCAACAGGTAGGACTGCCTCCATACCATACACAAGCTGATATGGTGTTGCCCCAGTGGACGTTCTGATTGACGTGCGGTACCCATGCAAGGCAAATGGTAGCATCTCATGCCAGTCCTTATAGGTGACTACCATCTTCTGCACAACCTTCTTGATATTCTTATTAGCCGCCTCAACAGCGCCATTCATCTTTGGCCTGTAAGGAGAAGAATTGTGGTGTTGGATCTTGAAGTCCCGGCATAACTCGGCCATCATTTTGTTGTTTAAGTTGGAACCATTATCAGTAATGATTCGCTCGGGAACTCCGTACCGACAGATGATATCTCTCTTCAGAAATCTGGCTACCACTTGCCTGGTAACATTTGCATAGGAAGCTGCTTCGACCCACTTGGTGAAATAGTCAATGGCAACCAGGATGAATCTGTGGCCATTCGAAGCAGTTGGTTCAATCTTGCCAATCATATCAATGCCCCACATAGCAAAGGGCCAGGGTGAAGACATCACATTCAAAGGATTGGGAGGCACGTGCACCTTATCCGCATAAATCTGGCATTTATGGCATTTTCTGGCATAGGCACAACAGTCAGCATCCATTGTGATCCAGTAATAGCCTGATCTTAGCAACTTCTTGGCCATGGCATACCCTCCAGCATGGGTACCAAAGGATCCTTCGTGCACCTCGTGCATCAACAAGTCTGCTTCTGCCCTATCAACGCATCTGAGGAGTACCATATCAAAATTTCTCTTGTACAAGGAACCATCAGTGTTCAGAAAGAAACTACCAGCGAGCCTTCTTAATGTCTTCTTATCATTGGAAGATGCCCTAGGCGGGTAAGTTTGATCCTCTAAGAAGCACTTAATGTCATGGAACCAAGGCTTATCATCTTTGACAACATCTGCTGCGAATACATATGCTGGTCTGTCAAGTCTGGATCTTGAGATTTGAGGTACAAAGTTGGCAGCTTGAACTTTGATCATGGATGAAATGGTAGCCAGAGCATCTGCAAACTGATTCTCGTCTTGAGGGATATACTCAAGCTTGACTGTTGTAAAGAAAGTCAATAACCTCCTTGTATAATCCCTGTAAGGTATTAGATGATCTTGGTGTGTGTACCATTTCCCGTTGGTTTGATTAACTACCAGAGCTGAATCTCCGAATACAGTCAATGTCTTGATCCTGAGGTCAATGGCTTCCTCAAGACCCATAATGCAAGCTTCGTATTCAGCTTCGTTGTTAGTGCAGTTAAAGGTGAGTTTTGCCGAGAAAGGCATGTGAACTCCTTTAGGTGTAATGAGTACTGCACCAACACCACGACCATTCATATTAACAGCCCCATCAAACATCATAGTCCATCCTTCTTCCGGGTCAGGCCCTTCAGTGTGAACAGGCTCTTCATGATCTTTTGCTTTTATGAACATGATGTCTTCATCAGGGAAGTCAAATCTCATAGGCTGGTAATCATCAATGGGTTGCTCAGCAAGATATTCAGACAATACACTGCCCTTGATGGCTTTCTGAGATGTGTACTGAATGTCATATTCTGTGAGGATCATTTTCCATCTTGCAACCCGTCCGGTAAGTGCTGGCTTCTCAAATATGTACTTAACTGGGTCCATTTTAGAGATCAATAAAGTAGTGTGGGTCAACATATACTGTCTTAGTCGGCGAGCAGCCCACGCTAAAGCACAGCAAGTTTTCTCGAGCAGTGAATAACGTTGTTCACAGTCGGTAAACTTTTTGCTTAGGTAGTATATTGCATACTCTTTTCGACCAGACTCGTCATGCTGTCCCAGCACACACCCCATTGACTCTTCTAATACTGTCAAGTACATGATCAGAGGTCTTCCTTCAACTGGAGGCATAAGGATCGGAGGTTCTTGTAAGTACTCCTTGATTTTGTCAAAAGCCTTCTGGCAGTCTTCGTTCCACCTTACCGTCTGTTCTTTTCTCAACAGTTTGAACAAGGGTTCGCAGGTTGCTGTAAGGTGAGATATGAACCGTGAGATGTAGTTCAATCTACCTAGAAACCCTCGGACTTCTTTTTCAGACTTTGGTGCAGGCATTTCTTGAATGGCTTTGACTTTATCAGGGTCAACTTCAATCCCTTTCTCGCTTACAATAAAGCCCAGCAGCTTACCAGATCGCACCCCGAATGTGCACTTGTTGGGGTTCAGCTTTAGTTGGTACTTCCTCAGACGCTTGAATAGTTTCAGCAGATTTACCAGGTGGTCTTCTTCTGTGAGGGACTTGGCAATCATGTCATCCACATAACACTCTATTTCTTTATGGATCATATCGTGGAATAATGTTACCATAGCCCGTTGATATGTTGCACCAGCATTCTTCAGTCCAAATGGCATCACCTTGTAACAGAACGTGCCCCAGGGTGTGATGAAGGTTGTCTTCTCCATGTCTTCAGGTGACATTTTAATCTGATTGTATCCTGAAAATCCGTCCATGAAGGAGAACACCGAGAACTGAGCCGTATTATCCACCAATACATCAATGTGAGGTAATGGGAAATCATCTTTCGGGCTTGCTCTGTTCAGATCCCGGTAGTCAACACACATCCTCACTTTGCCGTCTTTCTTAGGCACAGGTACTATATTAGCCACCCACGGCGGATAGCTAGTTACAGCGAGGAACCGGCGTCCCATTGCTTTTGTACCTCTTCTTTGATTTTCATTGCCATATCTGGGCGAGTACGGCGCAGTTTCTGTTTAACTGGCAGGCATTCTTCTCTTAAAGGCAGCTTGTGCACAACAATGTCGATGTCCAAACCTGGCATATCTTGATAAGACCAAGCAAACACATCCACATACTCTTGAAGCAGGTCAATCAGTTGTCTCTTCACCGATTCTTGTAAGCAGGCCCCGATTTTAACTTCTTTCACGTCTTCATCTGTACCAAGATTGATCGTCTCTACCTCCTCCTGGTGAGGAGTGATAACCCTTTCCTCTTGTCTCAACAATCTGGCTAGCTCTTCAGGAAGCTCATATTCTTCTTCAACCCCTTCATCAACTTGATTGATTGGATTGTCAAAGTCATACGAAGTCATAGCCGTGCTGTTGTCGGTGCGGTCTGGAAGGCACTCTCTGCAAGGGTTTAGTTTGTTCATTTTAGTGATTTGATTTTAATCTTGTTTAGAAAAGTAAAATAAAGTTGTCATTTTGAAAACATTGCCATTTATTTTTTGTACAAAAAGAAAAATGGAAAAAACAGTGAGCGGAAAAGAAAGAGACTCATTTGCAAAAGATGTCTGATATTTCATTGATTAATCTTGTTGCACAAAAATTACAGATGGCCCGATTACAAAATGAGTCTTGTCATCTTGGGCAAGATGCAAGACTTGATGCATGCTTAAAATATACAGGAAATAATAATTACTCTGCAGGAGTAACTCTTATAATTTCCTGGGAAGACCAGTTTGAGATACTGCTCCCCGGGATCTTTGGACGGATCCAACTTTCCAGGTTGCGGTCGCTTTCATCCTCGTCTTCCAAATTGTTGACAGCATCGGGGGTGAGCATCCCCCCACTAACAAAGTTGGGCTCCTTAGCAGCCTCTGCTTGATCTTGTTGAGTTGGTTTGTAACCCAACCCAAATCTATCCTCTTTCTTCTCTACGGGCAACAGCTTGCCCCAGCCTTGAGCGGTTCCTTCTTCAACAACCTTCCGGGCTTGTTGATAAGATGTCATTGATGTTCCAGGTACAGCAGACGTTTCATTTATGTTCAAGGCCTCAAACCCTTGACTCATAGTTTCGTGGATCTCCCCATCCATCTCAATGTATTTGTATGTAGCCAGATGGCTAACAAAAATATCTTCCTCTCCACAAATAGTAACAACTTAGCCCTCCCACTCGAATTTTAACTTCTGGTGAAGGGTAGACGTAACTGCGCCGGCGGCATGAATCCATGGTCTACCCAACAAACAGCTGTAGGCGGGCTTAATGTCCATCACGTAGAAGGTCGTTTTGAAAGTTTGTGGGCCAATTGTTATAGGCAACTCAATTTCCCCCAGAACTGATCTCTTAGAACCGTCAAAGGCTCTTACTACCAAGTTGCTGGGACGTAATGCCAATCCTTCGTATTCCAGCTTCACAAGGGCTTTTTTAGGTAAGACATTGAGGGATGACCCTGTGTCTACCAGCACATGGGAAAGAACTGCACCTTTACATTCCATGGTAATGTGCAAAGCCTTGTTATGATTGCGGCCTTCCGTAGTCAAATCAGTGTTGGTAAATCCTAGTCCATTACTAGCATTAACATTTCCAACCACAACTTCCAACTGATTGACGGTGATCTCTTCTGGCACATAAGCTGCGTGCAAGACTTTTAGTAGTGCGTCCTGATGAGCCTCGGAGCACATAAGCAATGATAGAATGGAGATCTTAGAAGGCGTCTGGTGAAGCTGGTCCACTATCTTGTAATCACTTTTCTTGATGATTCTCATGAATTCATCAACTTCTTGATCAAAAGGTGTTTTCAAAGCTTCCTTAACAATTTGCTCTTCCTGCACCAGGCTTTTCCCTTTTGCCTTGGCAGCAGCTTCTGCTTCAGCAGTGGGTCTTTGAATTTGTGGGGCAAAGAGACGTCCGCTTCGAGTGAAGCCTCCGCCTCCTCCCACATTGTCTATTTGTGGTGGAGTTGCTGATGATTCAAGAGTGATTTTCCGTCCTTCGCAGTATAGATCAGAGCCGTAATGCCAAGGGATGGCATTACTGCTTTCATAAGGTATTGGCCCAGGCACTGTGATAGTGACTGGACTAACGACAGCTGCAGAAGGGACCATGATAGTCTGTGGATCATAGTATATTGTGACTGGTGCTCTGATGGGAGTGGCATTTTGTGAGTTGCAGGCAGAATCATTTTCAGGATCATAATAAATTGTAACCGTTGAGACATTTGCTGCTGAAGTTGTAGGAGACATTGTTGGAAGGATGGGTGTTGTTGTTGTAGGAGGTTCTGAATGAAGTGGTGCTGAAGTTGTAGAAGGGATGTTTGCTGATATCTGGTCTGTTGAAGTAACAGATGAAGCATTTGTTGATGAAGCTGAAGAGTTGTTTGGAACAATGGTTGTTGCAGTTGTAGAAGACTCGGGAACTGTTGTTAAGGAGATTGCTGGATTGGTAGGCATTGATGTTGTGATTTGAAGCAGGCCACTCTGGATGAGACCATCTATGCCATTTCTCAAGTTATCACATCCATTCACTGAAATGTTGCAATAAGCACACCCTAGCTCACATCCCGGGAACATTTGACATTCGAGGAGTTGAGCTTTAATCTCCACCAAGGGTGTCCGAATCTGACCCACACTGGTTATCAAGTAAGACAGCTTGTCTTCCTCAATAGCATTGATTCTGGGACCACCATGGTTTGGCATAGGGTTCTTGTTAACATTTGGTGGCGGTGCAAAGTTTAGAGCCTTAGAATCTACCAAGTCCTGTACCTTCATGTGCAAAGCTCTGCACTTCTCTGTACTATGGCCAGGTGCGTTTGAGTGAAAAGCACATCTGGCGCTGACGTCATAATTTCTGGGTAGACTGGCAGGATCTGGAGGTGCCAACGTCCTTAGCTCAACCAGGTTGAGTTTCAGGAGTTGTGGCAGTAGTGTAGCATAGGGCATAGGGATCGGATCAATCACCCTATTGGCCTGAGAAGGTCTCTGTTGGAATGGTCTTTGCTGATTGTTGTTGTTGGTGTTGTTGTAGTTTCTCTGAGGAGGATACTGAGTTTGTTGCTGATAATTCTGTTGCTGTGGTTGATAAGCTGGTTGTGGATGAATTGGAGCGGGAATGGTGACTGCTGCCACAGACCTATGAACATATTGGGGTCTGCCCCTGTTGGCATGGATAGCATTGGTCTCACCAGTTCTTCTTGGGCCCACAAAAGGCTTTCTTGTGTTGATGGATGAGCTGGCACCGTTGTCAGAAATCTTGCCCATCTTTAATAGGCTCTCAATTCTTTCTCCAGCTATAACGACATCTGCAAAGCTGGTAGAAGAAAAGGCAGCTAGCCTATCAATGTATGTCCCTTGGAGGGTGTTCATAAACATATCAGCCATCTCCCTCTCTGACATGGGTGGCTGGACAGCAGCAGCAAGCTGTCTCCACCTTTGGGCGTACTCTCGGAAGCTTTCCCTGGATGACTGTGTCATTCCCATCAGTAGAGTCCTGTTGGGTGCCATATCCAAATTATACTGGTATTGTCTAATGAAGGCCTCTGCCAAGTCCTTCCAACATCTGATGGTTGCTCTGGTCAGATGAGAGTACCATTCCCTTGAAGCTCCCGTTAAGCTATCCTCAAAATAAAACATCCATAGCTTTTCGTCCATGGTATATGCCTTCAGCCTCCCCAGAAAGGATTGTAAATGGGTCCGTGGGCAGGATGTCCCGTTGTACTTTTCAAAGTACGGCGGTTTAAACTTATGGGGAATCCTGACCCTGTCCACTAAGCCCATGTCCATAACATCAAAACCCAAAGAGTTTTGAGACTCCAAGGACCTTAATTTTTCAGCAATTTCATCTAGCCTTCTGTCATAGGCCTCCTCCCCAGCTCCCATCACTGTGAACTGATCTTCCTGGGGGTCTTCCTACAGCACTCTGCCTGTAGTAGCATTCCCTTGCACATTAGCAGGGATGTTGATCTCTGGATGAAGGTGGGGTCCAAATACAGGGGGGTTGATATGAGGCTGAACCCTCTCATTGTTGCTTGTCCCTGCAGTCCCTAGATGGGGGTCTTCCTGATTCTGCCTCTCTACCATTGCTCTTAATCTCTCTTGGCTTTGAGCCATATTGTTCATCACCTCCATAAATTGTGTCATCTGAGCCCTCATTTCCAATCTCTCATTGGCCATTTGGTTCCTGACCTCTGTAAGGTCCTATTGTACCTGGTCCATCTGTATACCCGGAAGGTTGTTGCGGGTTGGATATCTGTGTGGACGGTTGAGTGGGAACACCCGACGTCGAGCAATAGTTCCTGAGATCACAACAGAGTTAGTAACAAAAACAAAACAAACCTACAAAACAAACAAAGGTTAGCATGCAATGCAGTATGCTTATTTGTTTCCAAGGTATCCGGCTTGGCACTTGGTTTTGACCCTTCCAGACCCTTGAAGATACTGTTGATGTTGCTTGAAAGAAACTCAGATGGAACAAACTGATACATATATTAAAAAGCAAATGATACATAGTTTATTTCTTACGAATCATGCCCTCTGAGGAGCCAAAATACAACATAAGAAAATAAAAGTACATGAAATGAAAGCAACAACTAGCAAAAGTCAGATACTAAGACCAAACTCATCCTCCTGAACTTCCTTGAGAAGCGCTTCAGTCACAGGATCAGCTGGACGCTCTGTGAGATTCCTGATAAGGAGATTCCTGGTAGTAACAGCTGCAGTTAGCTTCTTGTGTTGACCCTGATCCTTTGACCTCTTCACTCCAACTCTAATCTTCAACTCTGAGATTTCTCTTTGGGCTGCTAGCAGGGCTTCCTGTTGCTCTTTTGCATTAGCCTCCAACTGCTCAATTTTGTCCTGAGTCCTCTTATCTTCCAGAGTACGAGCTTCAGTGATCCTGACACACCTAGCTTGACTCTCCTTCAGATACAAATCAGTTCTGGCTTTCTGGAACTGAGCTTCCTTGCAGGCATTCTTCAAGATCTGCTCTCCAGCCCTAGACTTCTTGATGTAATCCTCTGACTTTTCAATCTTGGCCAGATGCTCCACCCTTAGCTTTTCTAACCTTTCAATGTCCAGCCGACCATCACTCCTCTCCCAGAGGGTCTTCTGCAGAGCCTGAGTCAACTTCTCATTTCTTTCTTTCAAATTCTCAAGCTCCTCTAAGCTGACAGTGACAGGAGGTGGTGCTGAGGATGGTCTAGATATATCTTCCATGATGAAGGGCATCCCAGAAAATTGAGCCCTGGCATGGGACCACTCATAGTACTGTGCTGAAGCCACATTGTTGCATTTTCCCAGAATGGTTACTCCCTTAGTCTGGACATTGTCCCAAGCCCAGGATGCCTGCCTGACTATAGCCAGATTAGGCTTAATCTCACAGTAAAGAGTCTCAGCCAAGTCTTGTGCCTTAGGAGTGTGGACCAATGCATAGCCCAGTTGTCTTTTGAATAGCAGAGGGTTGTAGTTGATGCAACCCTTTACTCCTATCAGAGGTACATTGGGAAACTGCCCACAACTGGTAATGATGTCCTTGCCTTTTGTGCTTTGAGTGCACCACCTGATATCAGCTGAAGTCAAAGCAGTGAGTCTTCTAGCCCAATTCCTCTGCTGATGAGGATTCAAAAATGCATCTGTCTTGGGTAAATGCTTGAGTAACCAGGTATGGAAAAGGGGAGCACAGCACCTCACCAATCTTCCTCTCTGCTTTTCATTCCTTTGGTGGACAGAGTAGTAGAAATCTCCCAGTAAGGTGGGCACTGGGTTCCTCAGGATGAAAAGATGGATTGCATTCTTGCTAACAAACTTAGGCTCATCTGCAAATAAAATGACCCCATATATGCTAAGGGCCAATAAAGCACAGACTGCCTTCCATTCTCCTGAAGAGGCCTTCAGAGTAGCCTGAGATATTAAGAAATCCAGATTTAGACCAGAGACTCCAGCCTTAGTAGTCATGTTCTGCCCAATCAGAACTGGTTCCAAATGCAATGCCTTTGCCACTTCTTCATTACTTGGAAAAGCCATCTCAGGGTTGAAAGGGACTCCACCCCTGATAGGTACACCAACCAATGATGAATACTCCTCTAATAAAGGTCCCAACTGAAAATCCTGAAAAGTGAAACACCTCAGAGGGGGATCATAGAACTGCAGACAAGTATGAATCAGGCTCCTCTGTGAAGGGTCCAAATCCATAACCACATCAAGTATGCCTCCATAGTGTTCTCTAAATAGTGGTATATGGTCTGGAGTAATCAGGGTCTGAATCTTCCTGATGTCAGCTAGCTCAGGCTGAAAGAAATGGTAGGAGATATTACTCTTCTTAGGTGCCATGTTGATGAAAGAGAATTGAGACAGGTGCTGATGATGGAGAATAACACTGAAGATGGGCCACTGATAGGCAGGTGCTGGTGACTGAAGCAGGTAGCTGATAGCTGAAGTAGATACTGATGAAGATAGGTCTATGCTGATGATGGGGTCAAAACCAAGCCAAAAATAAAGGATGGATAACCTGAAAAACAAATAAGCAAATGTCAAAATGATGCAATGATGATGTATGCAAATGATATGCAAGGGTTTGTGACTGAGCTGGATCTGATCAAGTGCTCTGATATAAGTCCAGGTATGTTCAAGAAATCCAGATGGAGGTTCATAAGTCCAGTAACCAAGGTGGGGGACTCAAATAAAGAGTCACATGTCCAGGGTTAAAATCACAAGAACTGTCCCAAAATGGAGTACTCTTAATCAAAACAAAGTAGCAGGGTATGCTGAGGTCAAGGGTACCTGCAAACCTGTAAACAGCCCAACCCCCTCACAGGTGATGTTCTAAAACAAGGATCCTCAGACATGGATCAGTTATGAGAAGTGTAAACACTTCTAACCCGAAGGTACAGTGTTTACAATAACCATAAAAGATCCTCCTCTAATTCACCTCAGTTTCTGAAGGTCAATACTAAAGGTCATCCAGACTTAGCAGGCTTCCCAGATATCCCTAGCACTACAGGAAATCTGCAGCACAGAGTTCTCAAGAAGAAACCCATATCTGAACCGTGTTTCATATTCCCGCACCAGACCGAAATGGAATGGGAAAGAACATGAACCACTCTAGCCTAGGTGTCACTCAGGTCCCAGGTATAGGACCTCAACTCTCAATAGAACACCCACCCACCAAAGCAACAAAACAGATCCAGCCAGCACAGTATGACAGTATGATATATGTAAAGCTATAAAGAAAGCAGTAAAACAACTGTACATAAAGCAAAAATAAATACAAATACAAGCACAAATAGCACATAACACCCCAGTAAACATAAATCAAACAAGCGCTAGGAGGAACCCACAAAAAGAACCAGAAGCCCTGGTTGCAGTATAAGGGTCCCCAGCAGAGTCGCCAAGCTGTCGCTCCCGATAAATGGGAATGGCCCAAATAAAGGTACAGACGCGAACGGTCGGTGAAAGGGGGATGCGAGAACACACAGGAGTGAACTCACAGGGAATGAAAAGAGTCGCCAGCTAGGCATTTTTATCCCGGAGGAAAGGCAATGCTGCATAGACCTAGGAAGATATGGATAAGACGGTTGCGAACCAGAGAGACTGAGAAAGGGGGTTGGTTACAACCTGGGAAGGTATTAGCACCCAGATTGTCCGCCGTACTCGACGGGATCCACGCTTAAAAGATTTGTGTTTTAAAGGGGTAGTGTCAGTGCAATTTGTGCATAAGAACAGCTGGAAAAGATGTACAGGTGTCAGTGTAAAAGAAATGAAAAGTGTATAAATGATGTGTCAGTGTAGGAATGAGAATGAATTGCTCAAGATCATGAGGCTAAAAGAATGATGCTGAAAGAGGGGGAATATACAGAGACTTTTGTTCGATAACTGTTAAGTTATTCCTACGTATCCTCTCGTGCAATGAGGAAGTCAGAACACCGTAGTTCGACCCAAAGAGACTGAAAGATGAATTGACTGATGAACTGCTTACTTACCTATGCTCAAGTGTATGACCTATTTGGCTCAGGTGCTAACTGTCTTGCATTAGACGGGAGAAGCGAGTTCTCGTTTATGAGTGAATGAGATGAGAAAAGAATCCCGTAGGAGACGATTATTGTTTGTTTTTTGTGTTTTCAGTCTTTTATTGCTTTTTGAAGTTTGTCATAAGTTAATGAGCTTAAGCCTAAACCAAGAGTTAGTAAACTCATCACATCCTCCCTCTGATTAGGGGTAATGAGAATACCTTAAGTGTGAAGTCAGCTTCTCACACTCAAACACCTTTGGTGTAGGGTTAAGATCATTAACCTATTTGTGATTATTTAGATGTTTTTGGTGTTTTTGTTTAGTGTTAAGTAATGAGATTAAGCCATAATCAGGGATTAAACAGACTCATTACACCATCCTAATAGAAGGATAATAGATGAGAATGTTTAAGCTGAGGAAAGCTCCTCAACTTAATCCATGATTAGGGATTAAACTCATGACAAAACAAGCCTTTGGTTAAGTGGATTTTAGTTAATGATAAAATGATGAAGTGATTTTTAGGGTTTGTAAGACAACTTGAGGGGGACTTGTCCATTAACACTAGGGTTAGTCCTTCTTAACCAATTAAGGAAGAATTAGAACCCTAATGCAAGGCCCAAGTTACAAGTGTGAAGTCTTGATGATTATTATGTGGATTGATTAAAGGAGTTAAACACATTAAGGGTTTAACACTTAGGATTAAAGTTATACACTCCATCCTAATAGAAGGATGCAGGCATAAGCTTAATCACAAAGCCTTAAAGCCTTTAGGGTTTAGTCCCTGATTATGAGATGAGAAGAGAAGACTCAAAGAGACACAAAGGTAAAACTAAGTGGGGAGACTAATCAAAACCCTAATCATTGTCATGCTTGGTTGTTCCTAAGGTTTGTGAGGTTAACAAGAGAAATCTTCAATGGAACCACCAGGAAGCAGATGAAAGGATCAGGAGAAGCAAAGTAACTTGCTTCATTTAAGAAGACAAGTCACTTGAAGAAAGAAAGTGAGAAGAAGAAGAATGAGCAAGCTTAATCTCAAACTCATAACAAAATGCAGCAAGGATGCATAAAAGAGATGAGAAGAAATTGTGAGAAGTGAAGGCAAATTCACTTCTCAAAGTTGCTTACCACTTGAAAGTTAGTGAAAGGAATGCAATGCAATGCAAGATGGAATGAAATGGCATGATGCAAGTCAAAACCAGAAGCATATATGAGATGATAATGATGCTATGAGATGATGCAAACATGAATCATGGTATGAGGATGAACACATGAACAAATGGATGCAAATGGAGCAAGTTTAGAACCATGAACATACATGAAAAGTTATGAGATGCAAATGACATACAACATGGCAAATACATGATGCAATGATCAAACATACTTTCAATATGTCTTAAGATGTCTAATGAATCAAATGGATGCATAAAATGTCATGGCAAGTCAAGGTATGAATGCAAATGCAAGATGTATGCAAATGGAAGCCCAAATTAGGGTTTATGATCAATGCATCAAACAAAAACCAAAATCAGAAGCAAACCTCAAGATAAAAAATTGAAAATGCATTCAAAGGAACCCTAATCCTATACTAACTCACTGCCCAAAGGAGAGGTTCCAACTCTTAACCTAATTAGGGTTAAGAATTTTCTAAGTTTCCTAGGGTTTTAGGGTACCTTAACAAGAAAAATGCCAAACAAAATGAAAATGAAAGATCAAATCAAACCAATTTAATCTCACAAACTACATGCTAAACACAATGCAATGCAAGAAGAATCAAAGTCCAACTCTCAATGGTTAGGCAAAAATGATTTTTTGAAGTTTGGATCAAAATAATGCCTTGAAATGATTTTAATTCCATGAAAAATTCTCAAAAGACATCAAGATCAAAAAATAAATTTGGTTTGAGGGTTGGACAATGTTTCTAAATGGTTTTAAATGTTTCATGAATTTTTTTGGTGATTTTTAAATAATTAAAAGTATTTTTAATCAATTAATCCTCATTAATCAATTAAAAATAAACTTTTAAATGATTTAAAAATATTTTTTAAGGCATAAAATAAAAATAAAAATGTTTTTGGTTTCTGAAAATTAATAAAAGTGTGTATAAAAATTTTCAGAATTTTTGAAAAGGTTTTACTATTTTTAAATAAATGCACAAAACAAATAAATAAAAATGAAAATAAAATTGAAATAAATGGAAGTATGCTGAATCAATGGCTAGCATTCAAACTGGAAAACGCGCGCGTTGACTGGCGCCACATCCAATGGCTGGAATTTAAACTGGCCAGATTAATTATAAAACCTAATTAAATGACTAATGACGTGGATTAGGGTTAAGTGAAGGGATCTGGACCATTGAGCACGCGCGAGAATGGACCAAGTCAACTCATCCAACGCTCAGGATTCAAATTACAATTAATTACAGGGATTAGCCCTAATTATTTTCAGGTGCCCGGAGAAGACCTCCGGTCGTCTTCTCCGGTAGGAACCTCACCTGAAAATCCCTAAAATCCTCAAAACCTCACTAAAATGAAAACTAAAAGCCCAGAAATCAACCCCACACCCCCCTGAATCAAAACCCTAACTCAAAACTCATTTATCTTTCATCAATCAGCTGAATCGAAACAAAACATTTTTAGGTCAGAAGAGTTTCAGAACAAGATTAAATACTCATTTCTCAACCATTTCAAAAAATAAAAGCACCAGAGTGATCAGCAAGACATGAAGAACAATTTAGAAACTTAAAAATCCATTTCTGGAAAAAATGTTCTTGAAGCTACCTGAGTTTGAAGCTTTTCAGTTTGGAACTTTCTGGCTGTTTCTTTGGCTCAAACCCACTCCAATGATCCTCCCAAGAAGCTTGAAATGTTTGTTTGAAGTTTATGATGGCTGGTTTGAGAGTTTGCTTGAGTTCTGTTCAAGGTCAGGTGAGGATCGTGTTTCTGATTCAATGGCTTTCAGGCTGTTTTGAGGGTTGGTTTGTGTTCAGTGAAGCATGGTGAGATGGTTTATGAAGTTTGTTTGTGTGTTTGTGGCCTGTGTGTTGAGTTTCGAATGCTTTTGCTCAAGAGGATGAAAATGAGAATGCTGTGCTATGGCTGGTTTCAGGCTTTTTTTCTTGTTATGTTTGGCTTGCAATTGATTTGTATAAACAATTCCCATTGGTCAGATGAAGTGACATGTACTTTATTGATTGGTATGGGTGCTTTTGCAAAAATGTCAACTTTGTGTAAGAGAAGCATGGGCCACTTGCTAGCTTAGTACAAAGGGCATGTCCTGCGCAGCATGAGGTGAGGAAAAGCCTAGGGTTGATCAGCAAGCTAGCCAGCAAGTGGATGAGGAGCTATGATGACTTTTGCAACTTGGTTCACTTTGGTTCTTATGAAAAAATCTTGTTCCAAAAACCATACAAATGTGTAATTATTTGGTCCATTCTGAACTTTAGATGTCACATGATCATGTTGTGTGGATTAGAAGTGCATTTGATAGCTTTAGAACACTTGATCAAGTCATTTTGCAAAATACCTCTTTGGTAGAAACTTTGAAATTTTGTGATTTTTGCCAACTTTGACAAACCATAACTTTTGATCCAAAATGAATTAGGTCATGTTCTTGTACTTTTTGAAAAGGGAAAGATCTATTCTACAACTTTCATGACCAAAGTTTTTCCATTTGAAGCTTTTTTGAATCAAAAAGTAAAGGTTGAAAAGGTTGCCTAAAATGACAATTTCATTAAAAGTCAAACTTGCCCAAAAAGTCAACTTTGCAAAAGACTTGAAATTCTTCAATTTTGTGAACTTCCAACATCTTCCATGATCAAATAAAGATCATATACAATCAAAATGATGAAGAATGCCCTTTGGTTGGGTCATTGGGGGCCTCAGATGCCCTGATTTTGCCCTGACTTGCTTGAAAAGTCAACTCTTGATCAGATGACTTCCCCATGGAATTTCTTCATGAAAATTGATATGCATACTCCCTATACCATATAGAGACCAATAGAAACAAGAATGACCAAAAAATTTGGAGTTATGGCCTCTGAAACCAAAACCCTAATTCTAGGTCATCTGTGCAGTCAAGCCTGGCTCTGCCTCCATGCCATTCTCAGTTCTTGTGATTCTTTGACATTCTTGACTTTGAGAAGATATAATATGATACTTGAACACACATAGACCCCTTTGAAGTGATTGTTGACCTTTGGAGTGGCTCAAGAGGCTCTTGGATTGCTCAGATCACAAACCCTAGATGCAGATGACTTAGAACCTATGCAGTGAATAAAAAATGTGATATGAGATGGTATGATTGTGTTTATGCATATGAAATGATCACAAGCCATGATGTGAGGTGGGTGAGGGCAAATTTGGGGTGTTTACACACAACTCACTCTGATCTTGCCCACAAGCCATAGTTATCATTTTTGCTCCAACTTGCATTTTCATTCGAAACACTCAGCACAAGCCTCAAACACAAAAACAAACTTCACAAACAATCTCAGCAGGCCTCACTGATCACAAACCACCCATCACCATTGTCTGAAACTCCCTGAATCAAAAACACGATCACCACCCTCCCTTGAATAGAACTCCTGCCATCTCTCAAACCATCCATTATAAACTTCAAACAAGCATTGGAAGCTTCTCAGGGGGTCCAGTGGAGTTGATTGAAAGCAAGAAATCAGCCAGAAAGTGCCAGAAACCAAAGCTTCAGTTCAGGTATCCATCAAGAACAAATTTTCCAGAACTCATTTTACTTGTTATAAATTGATTCTATATGATATCCTGATCATCATGATGTGTTTAAAAATGAAAATGGTGGAATATTGAGCATGTATGAACTGTCTGAAACTTTTTGCCCTAAATGAGTTTTGCTTCGATTTGCTTGATTAATGGATGAAAAATGATGTTTGTTTGGGGGTTTTGATTCAGTGTTGAATGGGGATGAATTCTGGGCAGTTAGATTTCATTTTTATTGCGTGTAGAGGGAGTTAGAAATTTGGCTCGTCGGAGAAGATGACCGGAACCACTGTTCCGGTCATCTGAAAGTAATTAGGGCACTAATCATAATTAGGAGATTTTGAATTTCAGCCCTTGGATATGGCGCCAAGTCAATTCGCGCGTGTGTGAGTTTGAATGCTGGCCCTTGATCTTGCATACTTTCATATTTTTCAGTTTAATTCAATTTTATTTACATTTTAATTCATTTCTTTTCTCCATTTTATTTAAAATAGCAAAAATCATTTAAAAATTCTGAAAATATTTATACAACCTTTTATTAATTTTCAGAAGCCAAAAACATTTTTATTTTTATTTTTTGCATTAAAAAATATTTTTAAATCATTTAAAAGATTATTTTTAATTAATTAATGAGAATTAATTAATTAAAAATACTTTTAGGTATTTAAAAATCACCAAAAAATTCATGAAACCTTTAAAATCATTTAGAAACATTGTCCAACCCTCAAACCAAATTTCTTTTTTGATCTTGATGTCTTTTGACAATTTTTCATGGAATTAATTTCATTTCAAGGCATTATTTTTATCCAATCTTTGAAAATTCATTTCTGCCTAGTCCTTAAGAGTTGGACTTTGATTATTTTTGCATTGCATCTTGTATAGCATGTAGTTTATAGGATTAAATTGGCATGATTTGATCTTGCATTTTCAATTTGTTTGACATTTTTCTTGACAAGGTACCCTAAAACCCTAGAAATCTTAGGAAATTCATAACTTTCACTAGGTTAAGAATGGGGTCCCCTCCTTTGGGCAGTGAGTTTGTATAGGTTTAGGGTTCCTTTGAGTGCATTTTCAATTTTTTGTCTTGATGTTTGCTTCTGGTTTTGGTTTTTGTTTTGTGCATTGATCATAAACCCTAATTTGGGCTTCCTTTTGCATTCATCTTGCATTTGCTTGCATACCATGACTTGCCATAGCATTTTGTGCATCCGTTTGATTCATTAGACATCTTAAGACATATTAGAAGCATGTTTGATCATTGCATCTTTCATTTTCCATGTTGTATGTCATTTGCATTCCATAACTTTTCATGTATGTTCATGGTTCTAAGCATGTTTCTCTTGCATCCATATATTTGTATGATCATCCCCATGCCTTGTTTCATGTTTGCATCATCTCATAGCATCATTATCATCACACACATGCTTCTGATTTTGGTTTGCATCATGCCATTTCATTTCATTTTGCATTGCATTGCATTTCTTTCACTAACTTTTCAGGTGGTAAGTCACTTTGAGAAGTGAATTTGCCTTCACTTCTCACAATTTCTTTTCATCTCTCTTATGCATCATTGCTGCATTTTGTCTTGTGTTTGAGATTGAGCTTGCTCATTCTTCTTCTTCTTACTTTCTCAAGTGACTTGTCTTCTTAAATGAAGCAAGTTGCTTTGCTTCCTTTGCTCCTTTCATCTGCTTCCTGGTGGTTCCTCTGAAGATTTCTCTTGTTAAACTCACAAACCTTAGGAACAACCAAGCATGACAATAATTAGGGTTTTGATTAGTCCCCCCCTTTATATTTTGCCTTTGTGTCTCTTTGAGTCTTCTCTTCTCACCTCATAATCAGGGACTAAACCCTAAAGGCTTTAAGGCTTTGTGATTAAGCTTATGCCTGCATCCTTCTATTAGGATGGAGTGTATAACTTTAATCCTAAGTGTTAAACCCTTAATGTGTTTAAATCCTTTAATCAATTCATCTAATAATCACCAAGACATCAAGCTTGTAACTTGGGCCTTGCATTAGGGTTCTATTTCTTCCTTAATTGGTTAAGAAGGACTAACCCTAGTGTTAATGGACAAGTCCTCCTCAAGTTGTCTTACAAATCATAAAATCCACTTCTTCATCTTATCATTAACTAAAATCCATCTAATAAAGGCTTTGTTTTGTCATGAGTTTAATCCCTAATCATGGATTAAGTTGAGGAGCTTTCCTCAGCTTAAACATTCTCATCTATTATCCTTCTATTAGGATGGTATAATGAGTCTGTTTAATCCCTGATTATGGCTTAATCTCATCACTTAACACTAAACAAAAACAACAAAAACATCTAAATAATCACAAGTAGGTTAATGATCTTAATCCTACACCATGGTAATTAAGTGTGAGAAGCTGACTTCACACTTAAGGCATTCTCATTACCCCTAATCAGAGGGAAGATGTGATGAGTTTACTAAATCCATTGGTTTAGGCTTAAGCTCATTAACTTATGACAAATTTTCAAAAGCAATAAAAGACTGAAAACCCAAAAACAAACAATAATCGTCTCCCTCGGGATTCTTTTCTCATCTCATTCACTCGCAAACGAGAACTTGCTTCTTCCGTCTAATGCAAGACAGTTTGCACCTGAGCCAGACAGGTCATACACTTGAGCATAGACAAGTAAGAAGTTCACCAGTCAATTCATCTTTCAGTCTCTTTGGGTCGAACTACGATGTTCTGACTTCCTCATTGCACGAGAGGATATGTAGGCATAACTTAACAGTTATCGAACAAAAGTCTCTGTATATCCCCCCTATTTCTAGCATTATTCTCTTTAGCCTCATGATCTTGAGCATCTTATTCCTGTTCTTACACTGACACTGTACATTTACACACTTCACTTCTTTTACACTGACACTTGCATTCTTTCTAGCTTTTACACACAAATTGCACTGACACTACCCCTTTAAAACACAAATCTTTTAAGCGTGGATCCCGTCGAGTACGACATACAATCTGGGTGCTAATACCTTCCTAGGTTGTAACCAACCCCCTTTCTCAGTCTCTCTGGTTCACAACCGTCTTATCCATACCTTTCTAGGTCTATGCAGCATTACCTTTCCTCCGGGATAAAAATGCCTAGCTGGCGACTCTTTCTTTTCCTGTGAGTTCACTCCTGTGTGTTCTCACACCCTCTTTTCGCCGACCGTTCGCGTCTGTACCTCATTTGAGCCCAATCTCATCTTTTGGGAGCGACAGCTTGGCGACTCTGCTGGGGAACCTTATACTGCAACCAGGGCTTCTGGTTCTTTTTGTGGGTTCCTCCTAGCGTTTGTTTGATTTGTGTTTACTGGGGTGTTATGTGCTAATTGTGTTTGTATATGTATTTTATTGCTTTATGTACAGTTTTGTTTATTGCTTTCTTTACAGCTTTACATATATCATACTGTCATACTATTTTGGCTGGATCTGGTTTTGTTGCTTTGGTGGGTGGGGTCCTATTGAGAGTTGAGGTCCTATACCTGGGACCTGAGTGACACCTAGGCTAGAGTGGTTCATGTTCTTTCCCATTCCATTTCGGTCTGGTGCGGGAATATGAAACACGGTTCAGATATGGGTTTCTTCTTGAGAACTTTGTGCTACAGATTTCCTGTAGTGCTAGGGCTATCTGGGAAGCCTGCTAAGTCTGGATGACCTTTATTTTAACCTTCAGAAACTGAGGTGAATTAGAGGAGGATCTTTTATGGTTATTGTAAACACTGTACCTCCGGGTTAGAAGTGTTTACACTTCTCATAACTGATCCAAGTCTGAGGATCCTTGTTTTAGAACACCACCTGTGAGGGGGTTGGGCTGTTTACAGGTTTGCAGGTACCCTTGACCTTAGCATACCCTGTTACTTTGTTTTGATTAAGAGTACTCCATTTTGGGACAGTTCTTGTGATTTTAACCCTGGACATGTGACTCTTTATTTGAGTCCCCCACCTTGGTTACTGGACTTATGAACCTCCATCTGGATTTCTTGAACATACATGGACTTATATCAAAGCAGCAATCAGATCCAGCTTGATCACAAACCCTTGCATATCATTTGCATACATCATCATTGCATCATTTAACATTTGCTTATTTGTTTTTCAGGGTATCCATACTATATTTTGGCTTGGTTTTGACCCCTTCATCTGCATAGACCTATCTGCTTCATCTATCCTCATCAGCTACCTGCTTCAGCTACTGTCATCACCAGTCTCAGCCTGTCAGTGGCTCATTACCAGCATCAGTCTTCATCATCAGCAGTTATTTTTCAGCTCTTCATCAGCAAACATGGCACCCAAGAAGAGCAACATCTCATATCATTTCTTTGAGCCTGAGCTGGCTGGCATCAGGAAGGTCCAGGCCCTTATTACTCCAGACCATATACCACTATTCAGAGAACATTATGGATGCATCCTTGATGTGGTTATGGATTTGGACCCTTCCCAGAGGAGCTTGATTCACACTTGTCTACAGTTCTATGATCCTCCTTTGAGATGCTTCACCTTCCAGGATTTTCAGTTGGGACCCTTGTTGGAAGAGTATTCATCACTGATTGGTGTACCTGTCAGGGGTGGTGTCCCCTTCAACCCTGAGATGGCTTTTCCCAGTAATGAAGAAGTGGCAAAGGCATTGTATCTGGAACCTTGTCTGATTGGGCAGAACATGACAACCAAGGCAGGAATCTCTGGTCTGCATTTGGATTTCTTGACTTCTCAGGCCATCCTGAAGGCCTCATTGGGAGAATGGAAGGCAGTCTGTGCTTTGTTAGCCCTCAGCATATATGGGGTTATACTTTTTGCAGACGAGCCTAAATTTATTAGCAAGAATGCCATTCACCTTTTCATTCTGAGGAACCCAGTGCCCACCTTACTAGGAGATTTCTACTACTCTGTTCACCAAAGGAATGAAAAGCAAAGAGGAAGATTGGTGAGATGCTGTGCTCCCCTGTTCCATACCTGGCTGCTCAAACACTTGCCCAAGACTGATGCATTCTTGAATCCTCACCAGCAAAAGAATTAGGCTAGAAGACTCATTGCTTTGACCTCAGCTGACATCAGGTGGTGCACTCAGAGCACCAAGGGCAGGGACATCATTACTAGTTGTGGGCAGTTCCCCAATGTACCCCTAATAGGAGTGAAGGGTTGCATCAACTACAACCCTCTGTTATTCAAAAGACAATTGGGCTATGCATTGGTCCACCCTCCTAGAGCACAAGACTTGGCTGAAACCCTTTATTGTGAGAATAAGCCTAATCTAGCTATTGTCAGGCAAGCATCCTGGGCTTGGGACAATGTCCAGACCAAAGGGATGGCCATTCTTGGGAGATGCAACAATGTGGCCTCAGCTCAGTACTATGAGTGGTCTCATGCTAGGGCACAAACTTCTGGGATGCCCTTCACCATTGAGGATGCACCTGGACCCTCCACAACACCACCTCCTGCCACTGTCAGCTTAGAGGAGTTTGAGAAACTGAAAGAGAGGAATGAGAATCTGACTCAGGCTCTACAGAAGACCCTCTGGGAGAGGAGTGATGGTCGTCTAGACATCGAAAGGTTAGAAAAGCTAAAGGTGGAGCATCTAGCCAGGATTGAGAAGTCAGAAGACTACATCAAGAAGTCAAGGGCTGGAGAGCAGATCTTGAAGAATGCCTGCAAGGAGGCTCAGTTCCAAAAGGCCAGGACTGATTTGTATCTGAAAGAGAGTCAAGCTAGGTGGGTCAGGATCACCGAAGCTCGTACTCAGGAAGATAAAAGGACTCAGGACAAGATTGAGCAGTTGGAGGCTAGTGCAAAGGAGCAACAAGAAGCCCTGCTAGCAGCCTAGAGGGAGATCTCAGAGTTGAATATTAGGGCTGGTGTGAAGAGGTCAAAGGACCAGAGTCGACACAAGAAGCTAACTACAGCTGTTGCCACCAGGAATCTTCTTATCAGGAACCTCACAGAGCGTCCAGCTGATCCTGTGACTGAAGCACTTCTAAAGGAAGTTCAGGAGGATGAGTTTGGTCTTGGTGTCTGACTTTTGCTTGTTGTTGCTTTCATTTCATTGTACTTTTCCTTTTTATGTTGTATTTTGACCCCTCAGAGGGCATGAATTGTAAAAAACAAACTATGTATCATTCACTTTTTGTAATATATGTATTGGTTTGTTTTATCTGAGTTCTTTCAAGCAACATCAAAAGCATCTTCCTCAGGGGTTTGGAAAGGTCAAAACCAAGTGCCAAGCCGGATACCTTGGAGACAAATAAGCATACTGCATACTAACCTTTGTTTTGTTGTGTAGGTTTGTTTTGTTTTTGTTACTAACTCTCTTGTGGTTCAGGAACTATTGCTCGACGTCGGGTGTTCCCACTCAACCGTCCACACAGATATCCTACCCGCAACAACCTTCCGGGTATACAGATGGACCAGGTACAACAGGACCTTACAGAGGTCAGGGCTCAAATGGCCAATGAGAGACTGGAAATGAGAAATCAGATGACTCAGTTTATGGAGGTGATGAATGGATTGGCACAGAGCCAAGAAAGATTAAGAGCATTAGTAGAAAGGCAGACTCAGGAAGACCCCCATCTAGGGACTGGTGGAACGAGCAACAATGAGAGGGTTCAGCCTCATGTCAACCCACCTGTGTATGACCCTCATCTTCACCTAGAGATCAACATCACTTCTAATGTACAAGGGAATGCTACTACAGGCAGAGTACTACAAGAAGACCCCCAAGAGGATCAATTCACTGTGATGGGAGCTGGGGATGAAGCCTATGACAGAAGGCTAGATGAAATTGCTGAGAAATTAAGATCCCTGGAGTCTCAAAACTCCTTGGGTTTTGATGTCATGGACATGGGCTTAGTGGACGGGGTAAGGATTCCCCACAAGTTTAAACCTCCGTGCTTTGAGAAGTACAACGGAACCTCCTGTCCACGAACCCACTTGCAATCCTTTCTGGGGAGGCTGAAGGCATACACCATGGATGAAAAACTGTGGATGTTTTATTTCGAAGACAGTTTAACAGGAGCTTCAAGGGAATGGTACTCTCATTTGACCAGAGCAACCATCAGATGCTGGAAGGACCTGGCTGAGGCCTTCATTAGACAATACCAGTACAACCTGGATATGGCTCCCAACAGGACCCTCCTGATGGGAATGTCTCAATCATCCAGGGAAAGCTTCCGGGAGTACGCCCAGAGGTGGAGACAGCTTGCTGCTGCTGTCCAACCACCTATGTCGGAAAGGGAAATGGCCGACATGTTTATGAACACCCTTCAAGGGACATACATTGACAGGCTAGCTGCCTTTTCTTCCACCAGCTTCGCGGATGTAGTTATAGCTGGAGAAAGAATTGAGAGCCTATTAAAGATGGGCAAAATTTCTGACAATGGTGCGAGCTCGTCCAGCAACCCCAGAAAGCCTTTTGTGGGCCCAAGAAGAACTGGTGAGACTAATGCTATCCATACCAGCAGGGGCAGACCCCAGTATGTTCATAGGTCAGTGGCAGCTGTCACCATTCCCGCTCCAATTCATCCACAACCAGCATACCAACCACAGCAACAACCCCACTACCAGCAACAAGCTCAGTATCCACCTCAGAGAAATTATAACAACAACAACATCAGCAACAACAATCAGCAAAGACCTTTTCAACAGAGACCATCTCAGGCCAATAGGGTGATTAATCCGATCCCTATGCCTTATGCCACATTATTGCCACAACTCCTGAAACTCAACCTGGTTGAGCTAAGGACATTGGCACCTCCAGATCCTGCCAGTCTGCCCAGAAATTATGACGCCAGCGCCAGATGTGCTTTTCACTCAAATGCACCTGGCCACAGTACAGAGAAGTGCAGAGCTTTGCACATGAAAGTACAGGATCTAGTGGATTCCAAAGCTCTAAACTTTGCACCCCCACCAAATGTTAGTAAGAACCCTATGCCCAACCACGGTGGACCCAGAATCAATGCTAATGAAGAAGATAAGTCGTCTTACTTGATAACCAGTGTGGGGCAGATTCGGACGCCCCTGGTAGAGATTAAAGCTCAACTCCTTGAATGTCAAATGTTCCCCGGGTATGAGCTAGGATGTGCTTATTGCAACATTTCGGTAAATGGGTGTGATAACCTGAGAAGCGGCATAGATGGTCTCATCCAGAGTGGCTTACTTCAAATCACAACATCAACACCTCCAAATCCAGCAATCTCCTTAACAACAATTCCCGAGTCTTCTACAACTGCAACAACAATTGTTCCAAACAACTCTTCAATCTCATCAACAAATGCTTCGTCTGTCACTTCAACGGACCAAATATCAACAAACATCCCTTCTACAACTTCAGCACCCCTTCATTCAGAACCTCCTACAACAGCAACACCTATCCAATCAACAGTGCCTCCTACAACATCAACAGCAAATAATGAAAGTGTCTCAACGGTTACAATATATTATGATCCTGCAAATGATTCTGCCTACAACTCACAAAATGCCACTCCTATCAGAGCACCAGTTACAATATACTATGATCTACATACTATCATGGTCCCTTCTGCAGCTGCTATCAGTCCAGTCACTATCACAGTGCCTGGGCCAGTTCCTTATGAAAGCAATAATGCCATCCCTTGGCATTACGACTCCGATCTATACTGCGAAGGACAGAAAATCACTTTGGAATCATCAACTTCTTCACCGCAAATAGACAATGTGGGGGAGGCGGAGGCTTCACTCGAAGCGGACGTCTCTTTGCCCCGCAGATTCCAAGACCCATTGCTGAAGAAGAAGCTGCTGCCAAAGCAAAAGGGAAGAGCATGGTGCAAGAAGAGCAAGTTGCTAAAGAAGCTTTGAAAACCCCTTTTGATCAAGAGGTTGATGAATTCATGAGAATCATCAAGAAAAGTGATTACAAGATAGTGGACCAGCTTCACCAGACACCTTCCAAAATCTCCATTTTATCATTGCTAATGTGCTCCGAGGCTCACCGGAATGCATTATTAAAAGTCTTGCACGCAGCTTATGTGCCAGAGGAGATTACCGTCAATCAGTTAGAGGCTGTGGTTGGAAATGTCAACGCTAGTCATGGACTAGGATTTACCAACACTGATTTGACGACGGAAGGCCGCAATCACAATAAGGCTTTGCACATTACCTTGGAGTGTAAGGGTGCAGTTCTTTCTCATGTATTAGTGGACACAGGGTCATCCCTCAATGTCCTACCTAAGAAGGCCCTTGTGAAGCTGGAGTATGAAGGATTGGCATTGCGCCCCAGCAACTTAGTAGTGAGAGCCTTTGACGGTTCTAAGAGATCAGTTCTGGGAGAAATTGAGTTGCCTATAACGATTGGCCCACAGACTTTCAAAACGACCTTCTTCGTGATGGATATACAGCCTGCCTACAGCTGTCTATTGGGTAGACCATGGATACACGCCGCTGGCGCCGTGACGTCAACCCTTCACCAGAAGTTAAAATTCGAGTGGGAGGGCCAAGTCGTTACTATTTGTGGAGAGGAAGATATCTTTGTTAGCCATCTGGCTACATACAAATACATTGAGATGGATGGGGAGATCCACGAAACTATGAGTCAAGGGTTTGAGGCCTTGAACATAAATGAAGCATCCACTGTACCTGGAACCTCAATGACATCTTATCAGCAAGCCCGGAAGGTTGTTGAAGAAGGGACTGCCCAAGGCTGGGGCAAGTTGCTGCCCGTAGAGAAGAAGGAAGATAGATTTGGGTTGGGTTACAAACCAACTCAACAAGATCAATCAGAGGCTGCTAAGAAGCCCAATTTTGTCAGTGGGGGGATACTCACCCCAGATGCCGTGAACAACTTGGAAGACGAGGATGAAAGCGACCGCAACCTGGAGAGTTGGATACGTCCAAGGATCCCGGGGAGCAGTATCTCAAACTGGTCTTCCCAGGAAATTATAAGAGTTACTCCTGCAGAGTAATTATTATTTCCTGTATTTTTAAGCATGCATCAAGTCTTGCATCTTGCCCAAGATGACAAGACTCATTTTGTAATCGGGCCATCTGTAATTTTGTGCAAATAGATCAATCAATGATAATCAGACATCTTTTGCAAATGAGTCTTTTCTCTTTTCCGCTCACTGTTTTTTCCATTTTTCTTTTTGTACAAAAAATAAATGGCAATGTTTTCAAAATGACAACTTTATTTCACTTTTCTAAACAAGATTAAAATCAATCACTAAAATGAACAAACTGAACCCTTGCAGAGAGTGCCTTCCAGACCGCACCGACAGCAGCACGGCTATGACTTCGTATGACTTTGACAATCCAATCAATCAAGCTGATGAAGGGGTTGAAGAAGATTACGAGCTTCCTGAGGAGCTAGCCAGGTTGTTGAGACAAGAAGAAAATGTTATCACTCCTTATCAGGAGGAGGTAGAAACGATCAATCTTGGTACAGATGAAGACGTGAAAGAAGTTAAAATCGGGGCCTGCTTACAAGACTCAGTGAAGAAACAACTGATTTGACCTGCTTCAGGAATATGTGGATGTGTTTGCTTGGTCTTATCAAGATATGCCAGGGTTAGACACCGACATTGTTATGCACAAGCTGCCTTTAAAAGAAGATTGCCCGCCAGTTAAACAGAAATTGCGTCGTACTCGCCCAGACATGGCAATGAAAATTAAAGAAGAGGTACAAAAGCAGTGGGACGCCAGGTTCCTTGCTGTGACTAGCTATCCGCCGTGGGTTGCTAATATAGTACCTGTGCCTAAGAAAGACGGCAAAGTAAGAATGTGTGTTGACTACCGGGATCTGAACAGAGCTAGCCCGAAAGATGACTTCCCATTACCTCACATCGATGTATTGGTGGATAACACGGCTCAGTTCTCGGTATTCTCCTTCATGGACGGATTTTCAGGATACAATCAGATTAAGATGTCACCTGAAGACATGGAGAAGACAACCTTCATCACACCCTGGGGCACGTTCTGTTACAAGGTGATGCCATTCGGACTGAAGAATGCTGGTGCAACGTATCAACGGGCTATGGTGACATTATTCCACGATATGATCCATAAAGAAATCGAATGTTATGTGGATGACATGATTGCCAAGTCCCTCACCGAAGAAGACCACCTGGTAAATCTGCTGAAGCTATTCAAGCGTCTGAGGAAGTACCAATTGAAGTTAAACCCCAACAAATGCACATTCGGGGTGCGATCCGGTAAGCTGCTGGGATTTATTGTAAGCGAGAAAGGGATTGAAGTTGACCCTGATAAAGTCAAAGCCATTCAAGAAATGCCTGCACCGAAGACTGAGAAAGAAGTTCGAGGGTTCTTAGGTCGATTGAACTACATTTCACGGTTCATATCTCACCTTACGGCAACTTGCGAACCCTTGTTCAAATTGCTAAGAAAAGAACAAACGGTCAGGTGGAACGAAGACTGCCAGAAGGCTTTTGACAAGATCAAGGAATATTTACAAGAGCCTCCGATCCTTATGCCTCCAGTTGAAGGAAGACCTCTAATCATGTACTTGACAGTATTAGAAGAGTCAATGGGGTGTGTGTTGGGCCAGCATGACGAGTCTGGTCAAAAAGAGTATGCAATTTACTACCTAAGCAAAAAGTTTACCGACTGTGAACAACGTTATTCACTGCTCGAGAAAACTTGCTGTGCTTTAGCGTGGGCTGCTCGGCGACTGAGACAGTATATGTTGACCCACACCACTTTATTGATTTCAAAGATGGACCCAGTTAAGTACATTTTTGAGAAGCCAACACTTACCAGACGGGTTGCAAGATGGCAAATGATCCTCACGGAATATGACATTCAGTACACATCTCAAAAGGCCATCAAAGGCAGTGTATTGTCTGATTATCTTGCTGAGCAACCCATTGATGATTACCAACCTATGAGATTTGACTTCCCTGATGAAGACATCATGTTCATAAAAACAAAAGATCGTGAAGAGCCTATTCACACTGAAGGGCCTGACCCGGAAGAAGAATGGACTATGATGTTTGATGGGGCTGTTAATATGAATGGTCGTGGTGTTGGTGCAGTACTCATTACACCTAAAGGAGTTCACATGCCTTTCTCGGCAAAGCTTACCTTTAACTGCACTAACAACGAAGCTGAATACGAAGCTTGCATTATGGGTCTTGAAGAAGCCATTGACCTCAGGATCAAGACATTGACTGTATTCGGAGATTCAGCTCTGGTAGTTAATCAAACCAACGGCAAATGGTACACGCACCAGGATCATCTGATACCTTATAGGGATTATACAAGGAGGTTATTGACTTTCTTTACAACAGTCAAGCTTGAGTATATCCCTCGGGACGAGAATCAGTTCGCAGATGCTCTGGCTACCATTTCATCCATGATCAAAGTTCAAGCTGCCAACTTTGTACCTCAAATTTCAGTGTCCAGACTTGACAGACCAGCATATGTGTTCGCAACAGATGTTGTCAAAGATGATAAGCCTTGGTTCCATGATATTAAGTGCTTCTTGGAGGATCAGATATACCCACCTGGGGCATCTTCCAAAGATAAGAAGACTTTGAGAAGGCTTGCTGGTAGTTTCTTTCTGAACACTGATGGTTCCCTGTACAAGAGAAACTTTGATATGGTACTCCTCAGATGCGTTGATAGAACAGAAGCAGACTTGTTAATGCACGAGGTGCACGAAGGATCCTTTGGTACCCATGCAGGAGGACATGCAATGGCCAAGAAATTGCTAAGATCAGGATATTACTGGATCACAATGGATACCGACTGTTGTGCTTACGCCAGAAAATGTCATAAATGCCAGATTTATGCGGATAAGGTGCATGTGCCTCCCAATCCTTTGAATGTGATGTCTTCACCTTGGCCCTTTGCTATGTGGGGCATTGACATGATTGGCAAGATTGAGCCAACTGCTTCGAATGGCCATAGATTCATCCTGGTTGCCATTGATTATTTCACCAAGTGGGTCGAAGCAGCTTCATATGCAAACGTTACAAGGCAAGTGGTAGCCAGGTTTCTGAAAAGAGATATCATCTGTCGATACGGAGTTCCCGAACGAATCATTATTGATAATGGTTCTAACTTGAACAATAAAATGATGGCAGAGCTATGCCGAGACTTCAAGATTCAACACCACAATTCTTCTCCTTACAGGCCAAAGATGAATGGCGCTGTTGAGGCAGCTAATAAAAATATCAAGAAGATTGTGCAGAAGATGGTAGTCACATACAAAGACTGGCATGAGATGCTACCGTTTGCCTTGCATGGGTACCGCACGTCAATCAGAACATCCACTGGGGCAACACCGTATCAACTTGTGTATGGTATGGAAGCAGTCCTACCTGTTGAAGTTGAATTACCCTCCCTACGGGTACTAATGGATGTTAAGCTGAACGAAGCAGAGTGGGTCCGATCCCGATACGAACAACTAAGTCTGATTGAAGAGAAAAGATTGGCTGCAATCTGTCATGGGCAGTTGTATCAGAAAAGAATGAAGAGAGCCTTCGATCAGAAAGTCAGGCACCGAGAGTACCAAGTAGGGGATCTTGTGCTGAAAAGAATCCTCCCTCCGCATACAGACCACAGGGGCAAGTGGACTCCGAATTATGAAGGACCATTTGTAGTAAAGAAAGTTTTCTCGGGTGGAGCACTCATGCTCAGCACTATGGATGGTGAAGACTTCCCGTCCCCTGTGAATTCAGATGCAGTTAAAAAATACTTCGCATAAAATGACCCGCTGGACACAAAAACAGAATGTAAGTCCAGGAAAAAATAGGGCATCCCGGCGAGTCAAAAACAGAATAAAAGACTCGGGCAAAAATAAGGGAAAATAAACAAAAAATGTACACCCGCTGAGTTGAAAAGCCGCATTGGACAACTCAGGCAAAAATGGGTATCCCGATGGATTGAAAACCCGAAAGGGCGATCCATGCAAAATAAGGGAATAAGCGAACAACTGCATGCTAAATTCGTCTGTATCACTTACAACTTGGTAAGCTTCGAAAGGATCAAGCTTCTTTCAGAATCAGCCTTCTTCAGAAAGCAAGACGAGAAGAACGTCAAATGTCATACGAGTCATAGCAAAAGGGAAGCTCCTTGAAGCGTCGTCAACATTGCCAGCATTTTGTTTCTCGATTTGTAACAATCTCCTCATTTCAGGGGATATGTTTCTTTGACTGTATCTTGCCAATTCAGGGCACATGAATTAATAAAATCAGATTTTTAGTCACAAGATGTCTCGTACTCTTTTATTTGCAAAAATGTCTGATGTCTTTAAAAAACTGATTGCATAAATACAGATGCTTATCTTCAAAAAAATAATACGTGCGTGCAGGAAATATACTTGCCCCCGGGAGTGTCTAAACTCCTATGATGGAATCCGGTAAGGGATACCTCGGGATTACTTGTGCGTTTCTCTGTCTTTTCAGGATTTGCAGATACTCAAAGCACAACGTGGGGCATGAAAGCTTCATCCCAGCAGGCTGGCAAATCAACACTCACTCAGTCTTAACACCCAAAGTGTTTTCTCCCCAGTTGAGTTGCCACTTGTTATTTCTCCCCAGTCAAGGTGCCAATCATTCTTCCTCCTCAGCCAAGTACAAAGGTCAGGGAACTATCTCCCCACAGAGTTTCAGCCTCTATACAGAAGAGCAACGCATGAAGGAATCACAACAGAGTGACGAAAGCTTCTACAAACCCCAGCTGGGTCCTTCGTTTACTGGAATAAGTCTATCATTGGCCTATTTCCCCAAGCAGCTACATCTCACCGGATCTACCAATGATCTCATCCCCAGCTGGGATGTCCATTTCAAACAGCTCAACCAGAAATCTTCACAGCAACGGGATCCAAATCCCAGATTGGTATCCTTGCATAATCATGGCATTCACATCATATTCACCCCACAAAGCGTAGCATTCCGTCTAATACGGAGCATTACGGCAAAAATCAAACATATCACATAATCATAAGCCATGTCCTGAATCAAGAACTTGTGAATAACGACAACCCGCCAAAGATATACAGAATGCTCCCCAGATTCCCCAGCGGAGAGTTAAAGATAAAACAGTTGCCTCACATTCACAAACATCAGTATATACCCCTTGTGGCACCCGTCCGTGTCATATCCCCAATAGAAAGCCAAAGCACCCCCTTTGCACTCACAGATACATGTATATACAAATCCTCGACACTCGTCCGTGTCACCTTCCCCAGCACAGTAACCTAAACACTTTGTATATCAGATACTTGTGTATACTATACTTTTCTCCTTTCGACACTCGTCTGTGTCGCTCTCCCCAGCAGTTTAAATACCTGTCTATACACCACTCATATTTATTACATCTCAGATTCGACGCTCGTCCTTGTTCTTTGTTAACCAGTTGGTACTCGTCCGTACCAACATCTCAGAACATGCGTCAAGCGTTTGTTTCTACCTGATACTCGTCCGTATCATAGTCATAAGGATGCTCGTCCGCATCTTTAATCCATACACTGTGTCAAACACTCTTGTCTTCTTGAATATAGACACTCGTCTGTGTCTACTACTCCCCAGAAGAGTCCCCTCAGATTCGACACTCATCCGTGTTCTCTGTTAACCAGTTGATACTCGTCCGTATCATCATCTCTGAACACGTGTCAGTATTTGTTTCTACTCGATACTCGTCCGTATCGTAGTCTTAAGGATGCTCGTCCGCATCTTTAACCTATACACAAAACACTTATACCTTTTATTTCCTGGATATAAACACTCGTCCGTGTTTACTATTCCCCTGTAGATCGCCAGCAAAGCAAAATTTCTTTGGTTATCTGACATTCGTCCTATGTCATGATAAACCTTGAGAGCAGCCGTCCCCTGCTAGGTGATCGTCCTTCACCTCTTGATGATCGTCCTTCATCATGCTCATCCGATGGCCGTCCCTATCGTTGACCTTTTATCCGGCATTCGTCCTATGTCGCGATATTTTCGGCAGCCGTCCCCTGCCAGGTGATCGTCCTTCACCTTTTGATGATCGTCCTTCATCATTTTATCCGATGGCCGTCCCCATCATTGATCTTTATCTGACATTCGTCCTATGTCATGATAAACCTTGAGAGCAGCCGTCCCCTGCTAGGTGATCGTCCTTCACCTCTTGATGATCGTCCTTCATCATGCTCATCCGATGGCCGTCCCCATCGTTGACCTTTTATCCGGCATTCGTCCTATGCCGCGATATCTTCGGCAGCCGTACCCTGCCAGGTGATCGTCCTTCACCTTTGATGACCGTCCCTCATCATTATTTCATTTATTCTTTAACCCGATGGCCGTCCCCGTCGTGGTCCCTTTTCCTTTTCCTGATGATCGTCCTTCATCAGTTTAGCCCGATGGCCGTCCCCATCGTTTGTTTACATTACTTTTTGAACTTGATGGCCGTCCCCATCATTTTTCATTAATCCCCAGAGAATCTTATAACTCTACTTGATGGCCGTCCCCATCATGATCCCTTTTATCCCCAGCATGTCGGCCGTCCCTGTCATTGCTTTGTTTCCCGCATTTTTCCCAGCGTGTCGGCCGTCCCCGTCATTGCTCTTTCCCCAGCAGTCGTCCTCTGCTCGACGGTCGCCCTCCGTCACCCACACTTTACAATATACTTTATTTCCTTTTACAATCTATATCCCTTCTCTTCTTCATTCTGTGAGTGCAAAATTTGGACTGTCTCTGGTATTCAACCACAAGTTATCTTGTTTGCCTGTTAAGCCGTTGCTTACACCCTGCACAGCTAACTCATGTTTGAATAGGGGCAGCTGTAAACACCCCAAATTTGCCCTCACCCATTCACACCATGGCTTATGATCTCCTCATATGCATAATCCCAATCATGGTATCTCATATTACATTTTTGTTTCACTGCATTGGTTCTAAGTCATCTGCATCTAGGGTTTGTGATCTGGGCAATCCAAGAGCTTCCTGAGCCACTCCAAAGGTCATCAATCACTTCAAAGGGGTCCATGTATGTTCAAACATCATATTATATCCTCTCAAAGTCAAGAATGTCAAAGAATCACAAGAACTGAAAATGGCATGGAAGCAGAGCCAGGTTTGACTGCACAGATGACCTAGAATTAGGGTTTTGGTTTCAAGGGCCATAACCCCAAATTTTTTGGTCATTCTTGTTTCTATTGGTCTCTATATGGTATAGGGAGCATGCATATCAATTTTCATGAAGAAATTCCATGGGGAAGCCATCTGATCAAGAGTTGACTTTTCAAGCAAGCTAGTGTAAAATCAGGGCATCTGAGGCCCTCAATGACCCAACCAAAGGGTGTTCTTCATCATTTTGATTGTGTATGATATTTATTTGATCATGGAAGATGTTGGAAGTTCACAAAATTGAAGAATTTCAAGTCATTTGCAAAGTTGACTTTTTGGGAAGTTTGACTTTTAAGGGAAATTGCCATTTTAGGAAACTTTTTCAACCTTTACTTTTTGATTCAAAAATGCTTCAAATGGAAAAACTTTGGTCATGAAAGTTGTAGAATGGATCATTCCCTTTTCAAAAAGTACAAGAACATGACCTAATTCATTTTGGATCAAAAGTTATGGCTTGTCAAAGTTGGCTAAAATCACAAAATTTGAAGTTTTCTACCAAAGAGACATTTTGCAAAATGGTTTGTTCAAGTGTTATAAAGGCCTCAAATGTGTATCATTTCTTCATAACATGATCATATGACCTCTAAAATTCAGAATGGGCCAAAGAACTTTGCACTTTGATGCCTTGAAACTAAAGAAATCTCAAAGAAACCAAACTTAAACCAATTTGCAAAAACTATCACAAGTTACAAACCACTTGCTGCATTGCCTCTAAACCTTTTTCATAGCATTCCTTGATTCAAGCTGAGCAAAAGCAAGCCAAAAATCAAGTTGTGCCATAGCCCATACCTCAAGTACACATCAAGTTGACATTTTTGCCAAAGACCCATACCAATCACCATAGGCCACCAACAACTTTCTGACCTATCCCCTTTTGATACATGGACAAAACCCAGCCTAACACATAACACAACTCACTCTGATCTTGCCCACAAGCCATAGTTATCATTTTTGCTCCAACTTGCATTTTCATTCGAAACACTCAGCACAAGCCTCAAACACAAAAACAAACTTCACAAACAATCTCAGCAGGCCTCACTGATCACAAACCACCCATCACCATTGCCTGAAACTCCCTGAATCAAAAACACGATCACCACCCTCCCTTGAATAGAACTCCTGCCATCTCTCAAACCATCCATTATAAACTTCAAACAAGCATTGGAAGCTTCTCAGGGGGTCCAGTGGAGTTGATTGAAAGCAAGAAATCAGCCAGAAAGTGCCAGAAACCAAAGCTTCAGTTCAGGTATCCATCAAGAACAAATTTTCCAGAACTCATTTTACTTGTTATAAATTGATACTATATGATATCCTGATCATCATGATGTGTTTAAAAATGAAAATGGTGGAATATTGAGCATGTATGAACTGTCTGAAACTTTTTGCCCTAAATGAGTTTTGCTTCGATTTGCTTGATTAATGGATGAAAAATGATGTTTGTTTGGGGGTTTTGATTCAGTGTTGAATGGGGATGAATTCTGGGCAGTTAGATTTCATTTTTATTGCGTGTAGAGGGAGTTAGAAATTTGGCTCGTCGGAGAAGATGACCGGAACCACTGTTCCGGTCATCTGAAAGTAGTTAGGGCATTTAATTAGGGCACTAATCATAATTAGGAGATTTTGAATTTCAGCCCTTGGATATGGCGCCAAGTCAATTCGCGCGCGTGTGAGTTTGAATGCTGGCCCTTGATCTTGCATACTTTCATATTTTTCAGTTTAATTCAATTTTATTTACATTTTAATTCATTTCTTTTCTCCATTTTATTTAAAATAGCAAAAATCATTTAAAAATTCTGAAATTTTTTATACAACCTTTTATTAATTTTCAGAAGCCAAAAACATTTTTATTTTTATTTTTTGCATTAAAAAATATTTTTAAATCATTTAAAAGATTATTTTTAATTAATTAATGAGAATTAATTAATTAAAAATACTTTTAGGTATTTAAAAATCACCAAAAAATTCATGAAACCTTTAAAATCATTTAGAAACATTGTCCAACCCTCAAACCAAATTTCTTTTTTGATCTTGATGTCTTTTGACAATTTTTCATGGAATTAATTTCATTTCAAGGCATCATTTTGATCCAATCTTTGAAAATTCATTTCTGCCTAGTCCTTAAGAGTTGGACTTTGATTCTTTTTGCATTGCATCTTGTATAGCATGTAGTTTATAGGATTAAATTGGCATGATTTGATCTTGCATTTTCAATTTGTTTGACATTTTTCTTGATAAGGTACCCTAAAACCCTAGAAATCTTAGGAAATTCATAACTTTCACTAGGTTAAGAATGGGGTCCCCTCCTTTGGGCAGTGAGTTTGTATAGGTTTAGAGTTCCTTTGAGTGCATTTTCAATTTTTTGTCTTGATGTTTGCTTCTGGTTTTGGTTTTTGTTTTGTGCATTGATCATAAACCCTAATTTGGGCTTCCTTTTGCATTCATCTTGCATTTGCTTGCATACCATGACTTGCCATAGCATTTTGTGCATCCATTTGATTCATTAGACATCTTAAGACATATTAGAAGCACGTTTGATCATTGCATCTTTCATTTGCCATGTTGTATGTCATTTGCATTCCATAACTTTTCATGTATGTTCATGGTTCTAAGCATGTTTCTCTTGCATCCATATATTTGTATGATCATCCCCATGCCTTGTTTCATGTTTGCATCATCTCATAGCATCATTATCATCACACACATGCTTCTGATTTTGGTTTGCATCATGCCATTTCATTTCATTTTGCATTGCATTGCATTTCTTTCACTAACTTTTCAGGTGGTAAGTCACTTTGAGAAGTGAATTTTCCTTCACTTCTCACAATTTCTTTTCATCTCTCTTATGCATCATTGCTGCATTTTGTCTTGTGTTTGAGATTGAGCTTGCTCATTCTTCTTCTTCTTACTTTCTCAAGTGACTTGTCTTCTTAAATGAAGCAAGTTGCTTTGCTTCCTTTGCTCCTTTCATCTGCTTCCTGGTGGTTCCTCTGAAGATTTCTCTTGTTAAACTCACAAACCTTAGGAACAACCAAGCATGACAATAATTAGGGTTTTGATTAGTCCCCCCCTTTATATTTTGCCTTTGTGTCTCTTTGAGTCTTCTCTTCTCACCTCATAATCAGGGACTAAACCCTAAAGGCTTTAAGGCTTTGTGATTAAGCTTATGCCTGCATCCTTCTATTAGGATGGAGTGTATAACTTTAATCCTAAGTGTTAAACCCTTAATGTGTTTAAATCCTTTAATCAATTCATCTAATAATCACCAAGACATCAAGCTTGTAACTTGGGCCTTGCATTAGGGTTCTATTTCTTCCTTAATTGGTTAAGAAGGACTAACCCTAGTGTTAATGGACAAGTCCTCCTCAAGTTGTCTTACAAATCATAAAATCCACTTCTTCATCTTATCATTAACTAAAATCCATCTAATAAAGGCTTTGTTTTGTCATGAGTTTAATCCCTAATCATGGATTAAGTTGAGGAGCTTTCCTCAGCTTAAACATTCTCATCTATTATCCTTCTATTAGGATGGTGTAATGAGTCTGTTTAATCCCTGATTATGGCTTAATCTCATCACTTAACACTAAACAAAAACAACAAAAACATCTAAATAATCACAAGTAGGTTAATGATCTTAATCCTACACCAAGGTAATTAAGTGTGAGAAGCTGACTTCACACTTAAGGCATTCTCATTACCCCTAATCAGAGGGAAGATGTGATGAGTTTACTAAATCCATTGGTTTAGGCTTAATCTCATTAACTTATGACAAATTTTCAAAAGCAATAAAAGACTGAAAACCCAAAAACAAACAATAATCGTCTCCCTCGGGATTCTTTTCTCATCTTATTCACTCGCAAACGAGAACTTGCTTCTTCCGTCTAATGCAAGACAGTTTGCACCTGAGCCAGACAGGTCATACACTTGAGCATAGACAAGTAAGCAGTTCACCAGTCAATTCATCTTTCAGTCTCTTTGGGTCGAACTACGGTGTTCTGACTTCCTTATTGCACGAGAGGATACGTAGGAATAACTTAACAGTTATCGAACAAAAGTCTCTGTATATCCCCCCTATTTCTAGCATTATTCTTTTAGCCTCATGATCTTGAGCATCTTATTCCTGTTCTTACACTGACACTGTACATTTACACACTTCACTTCTTTTACACTGACACTTGCATTCTTTCTAGCTTTTACACACAAATTGCACTGACACTACCCCTTTAAAACACAAATCTTTTAAGCGTGGATCCCGTCGAGTACAACGGACAATCTGGGTGCTAATACCATCCCAGGTTGTAAACAACCCCCTTTCTCAGTCTCTCTGGTTCGCAACCGTCTTATCCATACCTTTCTAGGTCTATGCAGCATTACCTTTCCTCCGGGATAAAAATGCCTAGCTGGCGACTTTTTCTTTTCCTGTGAGTTCACCCCTGTGTGTTCTCACACCCTCTTTTCGCCGACCGTTCGCGTCTGTACCTCATTTGAGCCCAGTCTCATCTTTTGGGAGCGACATTAGCGGCTTGAAGGGTTGGTGGGTATGGTGCTAACAATTTGAAGAGGGTGGCAGTTTGCACAGTGTGTTTCTCACGGTGGGGGGAATAGTGGCGGATGATGGTTGATTTTTATGGCGGAGGGAGTATCGTTACGGATGTCGTGTTGTTCAGTGATGGGGTATTGTTGAAGATGTCGGTGTTTTGGAGTGGAAACTGTGAAAGAGCATAGTATTGGCGGTGTATGTTGGGAAGAGAGGTAAAGGAAAAATGGGGTGTATGATGCTGATGAATGGTGAGTTGAAGGAGGCGCGTTGGTGTGATAAGGGAAGCGGAAGGTTAGTTGGTAGTGTTACGATGTGTTGAGGGAGGAAAAGAGTGGGCATCTGTTGGTTTTTGTGGTTCATTGGGGGCGATAACAGGTTGCTGTTTTTGGGTGTCCGGTGAAGAACATGGTTTAGGTTTTGGTTTATGGCCTCACCGGTTTTTGTTCTGTTATTGTTTATGGCTTTTTGTGAGAAGTGTGATTGTTGCGGGATGGCGGTGGGTTTGAAATGGGCTGCGGGATGGTGGTCCGCGGCGAGTTTTTGAGGCGTCTGTGAAAGGGTTTGCGCGGCGGCTTGTGAAGAGGCTGTTGACGGGTTTATAGTGGTGTTGGCTTGTGTTCTGGTTTCAGCAAACAGTTGTTGGGATTTATAAGGTGTTTTTTTGGTGAGTTGATGAGAAAATGAGTGAAGGGAGGTGGTTGAGGCCTGGTTGCTGATGTTGATGGAGAGTTTTTCGCAGAGGGGATACGGCGCGGTGGTTGCGGTGGTGATGAAGGTTGGTTTAAAAGATTGATGAAGGAAGGTCCTCTCAGGTGGCTTTGTGATTGAAGGTTTGTGGTGCAGTTTCACGCGGTGGTACGCTCAAGGTTTGTGTTCTCATTTGCTCTCAGGTTTCAAACAAAAATTGATTGTAAGCCTAATACTCTTGCTTACCTGTTGCAGCATACCATATTATTAAACTGTTACACTTTATGTAATGATTATTTATGCAGGAAAGAGTTCTTGTTGCATTAGAAGAAGCGGGGGTATTCACTTCAGGTGGTTTGGTGAAGGACAAGGTTCTGTTGGTCGTTTTGAAGAGCTTCTCGGCTGTTTGAGGGTGCGAGGCGGAAGGTCGTTGAAGGGTGGTTGGAATGGTTTTTTTTTTTGGAGAAAGGAGACAAGTTTATTGTTTTCGCGTTTGATGAGGAAGGTTGTGGTCGATATTTGTTGTTGTTGATGTTGTCTTTTTTCTGGTATTGTTTTTTTTTTCAGGTTTAAGAAAAAGGATCCCTCTGTTTGTCTTATGAGTTGGTTTTTTGTGGGATGCGATTGGGATTTGGGAAACGAAAAAGAAGGGTCTCCTAGTTTGGTTGTCCTCTGTTTGTTTTATGAGTTGGTTTTTTTAAAGTGAAGATGGGGTCTCGTCAGTTTGTGTGTAATCCCCCAAAGAATGGCTGGAATCGTTTTCATTTTCTTTTTTTTTTGAGTCCCTGATGTATTATGCCTTTGTTTTTTTTAAACTGTCTCATGTTGGTCCCTCTCTATCAGCTGTTTTTGTTTTTTTATATATTTATGTGACTTGTCTTTTTTGCTTTTTGAGATGCAGGTCTTGACTAACACATTTTGGTGTAAGTATGAAAAGTGTTATGTTGGTCAAAGGTATAGATAATGGCAGATTATTTGGCAGGATGGTGCAAGATGGCCTTGGACTGCATTGGAGTGTTGTGATATGAATTGAGAATTAAAATGGGACTAAACTTGTTGAAAAGTGACTAAACTATCTAACTAAAACTATTAAAATTAAATTGACTAAAACAAAGAACCTAAATCTAAATATAAACTGAATAAAAATAAACTAAATATAATTAGATTAATTAAGAATAGAATTAAATAAAATGAAATCAATCTTAAAAAAGTTTAAACTACTCTAAAAAATTGACAAAATAAAAAAATATAAAACTAAATAAACATAAGCTTAGTTAACAATGATAAACTAATAAAAATTATGTGAAAATTAATGAAGTAAAAAAAAGGATTGGAACTAAATGAATAATAATAATAAAAGGATATCTTAAAAACTAGACTAAATTAAAAAGGTCGAACAAAAATCTAAATTGAACTAAACAAAATATAAATTGAGTTAAAATTAAATTGTACTAAAATAAATCCTAAAAAAGAAGATAATCTAAAATAAATATTTAACTAAAAATAAAAATAAATGACAAGATATTCTAAGTAGAATTTTAAGATTGGATCCAATTCTAAAAAAATCTATATTAACATGATTGAAATACGAACAAACATTCTTATTAAAAAAAGGAACAAATTCTAAAAAAAATAAAAAAATAAAAGACAACAATTGTGATGATGAAATGTATGATTAAAGAAATGTCTTAACTTAAAAATGCAAAATGATATGTTTAACTCAAAAAACAGAAATGCTTGATTTTTCACATATCGACAAAATGCGTCAGAAAAAATGAACGAGAATCAAAAATATTCGGTCAAAATTTAGGGTGTGACAGGTTGCACATGCTAAGGATGAAAAGCTTCTTATTCATTGTTTTCAAGATAGTCTGAGTGGTGCTTCTATGAAGTGGTATGTGGGACTCGAGAAGAGTCACATTCGAAGCTGGAAGGATCTGTCTGATGCTTTTGTAAGGCAGTATAAGTACAATCTGAACATGTCGCCTGACCGTCGTCAACTTCAAAACATGTCACAGAAAGAGAAAGAATCGTTCAAAGAGTACGCTCAGCGTTGGAGAGAGCTAGCTGCTCAAGTGGAACCACCTTTGGCTGAGAAAGAATTAACTGGTTTGTTCATGGACACTCTTCAACTGTTCTTTTGGGAGAAAATGGTAGGAAGTGTTTCATCTGGTTTTTCTGACCTGGTCACTATTGGAGAAAGACTTGAGGAAGGTATCAAGAAAGGTAAGATTACCAATTCTGAATCTTCAAATGCTGCAAGAAAGTCTCTTGGGAACTTTCAAAAGCGAAGAAATGGTGATGCTTATGCTATTTCAACTGAGAGGAGGCCTTATCGCCCGCAACAACGATATGTTCAACCATACGTAGCTGCAGTAGCTCCTGTTGTCAAAGCTCAACCAGCTCAGACTCAAGTTCAAGTTCGAACTCAACCAGTTCAAGCTCAAGTTCAAGTTCAAGCTCAAGCTCAAGCTCCTCATCCTGCTGCTGGACAAAATCAGTATCGCAATAGGCCAAACTTTGACCCTATCCCGATGCCTTACACTGATTTGTTTCCTTCCTTGATTAAGAGTGGTATAATTACTACTAGATCTCCGCCTCCTGTTCCAAATCCTCTTCCGGTTGGTTATAGATCGGATCTTCGCTGCGAGTTTCATCAAGGTGGAACTGGTCATGACTTGGAACATTGCTTTGCACTGAAAGCTAAAGTGCAAGAACTTATCAGGAACAACATCCTTTCCTTTAATGACACAAATCCTAATGTTGTCAACAATCCTTTGCCGAAGCATGAGAAGTGAATCTTCTAGAAGACTTCAACTGTCAAATTTTCTTCAAGGCCAGAATATCAGACGGGACAGCTCATCCTTGTTGTTGATGGATTACTAGGCTATTGTTCTTTTATGTTTGCATTTTTCTTCAATTGTATTGACTTGTTTGCTTTTAAACTTTGTTTGTACTTTCATGTTAATTTTAATGAAATGATCATTGCTTTGTTTTGATTCAATTTTATCCACTGTTTGCATCTTTATGCTTTATATTTCAAGTTCATTTTTCTTCCTCAAGCTTTTAATGATTAGAGGGAGGATGATGAAAACGAGATACCCATAATTGTTGTTGGTAGGCTTTTGATTGAGACTTGGCTGATGATATACATACATTGTTTCAAATCCCAAACACTAGAGAAATAAGGAAGTTAATCCTTTGTCAACCCCTTTTGAGCCTTGAAGTTGGAGTTTCTTTCTATTCGAAAAAACCGCAATTTTTAACCTGGGGATGGGTAGTTCTCAAATAATTCGAATGTGCATTCAAGTACAAGATAATCATTCAAGACACCTTTCAATAAAGGTTGCAATTTCAAGCTTTCCTTCATACACATCAAGAAGTGTTGAAGATGTTTCTCAATTCACAAGCCAATGATGATTCATCGTAATCATTAAGCCATGCAGTCACTATCTTTAAAAAAAATGATATAAAAAAAATTATTGAAAAAATTAAAGCCCGCATCCCGCTGGCTGTAAGTTGAAATGACACAGTTCAGGCAAAAGTTAGGGATAATAAAAAGAAAGAATTATCAAGAGATCATCAAAATCCTCAACAAAAATAAGTTGAGTTGACCAAAGTCCTCACTAGAAATAACAAAAGGAATAGGTGACTGCTATCTCAAAATCCTTTGGCTTACGAGCCATTTTCATCTGTGTAATCCCAATTATCTTGGAACTTGAATACATAGGCTGAATTAATTGAATGTAGGACTGGAGTTCATCACGAAGTTGGGTTGGGTACAAATAAACTTTGAGCCTATATCCTTTGATTCATAAACCGTGAACCAGGCCACGTTACAACCTTCAAAAGTCCTAATTGAATCCAGGTGTCTTTTGAAAAGCATACTACAACGAGGCTGCGTAAACTGACTCCCAAGTTCTTTACCAATCATTTGTTTCTTACCGTTGCTTTATCTTTAATTTTTGTCTCAACCGCCGTGTTTTGAAAATGTTTTCATTTACTTTACATCAATAAATTTCATTCCAAAAATGATTCTTGATTTCAAACTTTGCATTAAAATTACCAGGTTTGTACAAACACTTTTTATTTGCAAATGAACTTTCATCATCAAAGAATTTTCAAACGGTTAAGAAATTCGGTCAGTGATCTTATCAGGGGGCAAGTTCTTCCCAGGTCCTATGGTTCAAGAGTTTTTGCTCAGTGCAAGTTATTCTCATATTTGGTTAGTCAGAAGATTCTCTGCAAGATTCATACTGGGTTCATTTTCTCAACATTCATCTCAAGAACTGAAGCCATGATCAGTTTATTTTCTCAACAGTCATTTCAAAGATCTGATTATTTTCTCCGGTAGTAGTTAGGAACTGAATCCATTATCAGTTTACCCTCATCAGTCATTGAACTTGGGGCAACCTTCTTCAAGAATCTCCAAGAAGCTTTTTCATGACTTCTCTCAAAAGATTTTCAACTTGGTACAGTTTACTGGTGTGATGGAGATTTGTTCAGCAGTAACATTTCTGAGCAGAATGGCAATGATTTCCATGTTGAAGAATCAGTCTTCCATCATTCCACTCCTCTAAGAGTCTAAACTGGTTGTTAAGCATTTTATATCACATTTTTTCTCTTGGGTGTGTTATTCCCTAGTTTTGTTTACATTTGCATATTTGAGTGTTTTAGTCCTCATTATGCGTTTTCTTGGGTGGTTTAGTCCCCATTTTCATAAATGTCTGCATATTGAGTGTCTTAGTCCTCATATGCATTTCTCAAGGTCTTGTTGTTTTCAACATTTTACCTTGCGATCAAAGTCCAACTTACTTGGCATTTATCTTTGTCTCTCCATAACTTTTTCTTCATATACCCGTTGTTTCTCTCAGATATTACACCTTTTATCCGATGCCATTCTCGGATGTCCATAGTGAAGTCATCATTAATTTGATGTACTGTCCCGAACTTTCTCCCATCTCATTCAGTTCTGTTCCTGAATATTGTGATTCACATTTTATCTGATTTCTATTCTCGGATGTTGTGATCACTTTCCTTCCGATTGCCATTCTCAGATGTCCATGTTGTAGTCATCATTGAGTTGATGTACTTTCCCGAACTTTTCCCATTTCATTCAGTTCTGTTCCTGAATGTTGTGATTCATATTTTTATCTGATTGCTATTCTCAGATGTTGTGATTACCTTTTTCCGATTGCCATTCTCGGATATCCCTAGTAAAGTCAGTAATGTCATCCTTGGATGCTTCTGGTGTACTTTTTCAGGCTTTTTCTCATTTCATTCAGTGCCATTCCTAGATGTTGTGATTCTTTCTGTCCAATTGCCATTCTTGGTTTTCACCTCAGCTGAGCCATGTGTTGGTCTCTAGCATGCTGCTTTTCCCCGTTGGAGTTTTATGCTCCTTATCCCCAGCGTTTATTCTATTTCATGTGTCGTTTTGTTCCTGACCGAGTTTCTCTGCTTTTCATATACATTTCATATCATCTCATAATATTCTCATAACATTTCATGACATTTTCATATGTTTCATATCATTCTCATATTGTTTTTCCATATCATTTCATATCGTTCGTTTCATTTCATTCCAGTTTTTGGCATCTTAGGATCAAAAATTGGGTTTTTTGATATTTAAGTATCTTCCATCTTGTCGAAACGAAGACTTCGATCTTCATTATCTCTGGATTGAAAGAAACTCAAATAGGGGCATCTGTCATACCCTAATTTTTGACCCTAAGATTTTTCGCATCTCATCTGCATCTTGCATACATACAAGATCGCACTGGTTGCACGGTTCTTCTCGGGTTAGGATTATGCCTCGCAGGGGATCACTGTTGTCTTTAATTGTTTTATTTGATTGTGTTTACTAACCATTAATCAAAATCCAAAAATATTTTGTTTTCTTTTGCTAACATTTTTTTTTCCAGGAAGAGGAACCATATAAAAATGCCAAAAAATAGCAGTCCTGCAGCTCGAGTAAATTTCACAAAAAAGTCGAAGTTGATCCGCAAATAATTCAAAATTATCAGATCAAGGATTTCCCAAGTTAATTGATTCATCCAAAGGATATCCAAGGTTCACGTGTTTATTTCTTCGACGTACACAAGAATTGGGCCGAAACAACCAAGCAGCTATTTTTGAACAAAAAATTCAAAATTCAGCTTGGTTAACCGGTTAACCAAATGGTTAACCGATTAACCAGTGCAAAATTTGAATTTTTTTATTCAAATTCAGCACCCTTAGATTATTGATTTTATTGGAATATTCTAGATCCATTGGTTTCTGATTTCTCTACATCACTTTGATCATTTCCTACCATAAACCCTCACTAATCACCACTCTTTTCCATTTCCCACAAAAATTCCAATTACCAAACCTAAATTCAAATTACCAAAGCAAGCCCCATTCCACCAAATTTCCATACCTAAGGCCTTTAAATAGGACCACAATTTCATTCATTTGACAAGCTTTTGATAGCCACAAAACCTCTTGCAAAATACTCCCTCAACACCAAAATTTTACAAAGCTCATCTTTCTTTCTTTTGAAGTTATCAAGAATTCACATTGAATTCTTGATTAACTTGAGCTAGACCTTCATCCTTTCATTCTTTTTCTCATCAATTTCAGTAGATCTAAGCTTGTATTGGTTCAATTTGAAGAAAAGTTTTGGTAATTCATCTTCCTCCATAAACCCATTTTCACCATCAACATTCAAGATGTAGATCTTTGGTGCTTTTGTTTCTAGATCCTTTGGATCTTTATTTGTTGTTTGATTGCATGGATTCCACTGTATTTTGGTTTTAAAATTCATGCAAATTCAGATCATGATCATCTAATGTTTGAGAAAAGGTTTCAAAATGGATCATGCTGAATTTTCTGCATTTTTCAGCATCTGGTACAGCGTTAACCGGTTAACCATTTGGTTAACCGGTTAACCAGTTCAAAAACAACGCAAATTGTCCAAAATCAGCTTGCGTTAACCGGTTTGGTTAACCGGTTAACACAAGTCAGAATAATGTTTTTGGCTTGTTTCAAGCCCCTTTTTGGTTCCTCTTTCTTCTTCTTCTTCCTCCCTTTTATTTTTTATCTTGGGAAGCATTTTTTGGGTGTAATTCCTCCTTAATTTCAATGGACTTTGGGTGTAGATTAGAGTAGTTAATGTTCATTAATTCAAAACTACCTTTAAGTGGATTATTCAATTCATTTAAGGTACTTTGCATTAGTGATGCATTTTCATGCTTGAATCCACCAAGATGAGTGATTGAACTTAAAGATGGAAGAATACCATAAGTACGGCTCAATTTGGTATTCATCTTTAGTTTTGTGCGGTATCGCGTTCGGATAACGATTTACATATCGTTTATCTCGCATGCATTAGCACTAACATTATGCACCTTAATTGGTGGTGGCCGGCCTCATTTGTAGGGTAATTACTTCGTAAATTACTCGGTGATTGCTTAACATAGACCTAAATGTGTCCCGACTTCGGAATAAAAATCTAATTGGGTACTTACACTTTCGTGGACTGGATCTCTTGTTGATCGCGTAATCCCAAAGTGGTTAATCATATTGCCTCAAGAATCGAGACTTGTGAATTTTTGATGCGTAGGTGCTTTGGGTCTCCCAATCGCCTTTCAAATTTCATTGAATTCGGTTCGGTTTGCCTTGATTAATCGCTATAGTGTAAGATGCTAAGCGGATCCGGTTGCCTTCGATTTTGGTTACTTTCCTTTTTGGTTGTGGTTGATTAAGTTCACCATACCATTATTATATGAATATTATTATACTATTACTACTATTAATATTTTAGATTCTTGCATTTTTTTTATTTTTTTTGTTATTAACATTTAATTTCTCGCATTTTTATTGTCTTTATTCTATTTTGTTTTACTCATCCATATTATGTTTATTATTTGCTCTTATTATTTGTTGATTGATTTTCTATTTGTCCGTTTGGACACAAAAACATTAATAAAGGATTAAACCTCTAAAAAACTTGTGATTTTGATTTGTGGACTTTTGGTTACTATCCGTAGCATTTGGAGTGGAGATTTGGACTTGGATTCTTAGGACACCTCCTTTGCCTTGATCTTCAAAAAGTTGGATTTAGCCTTCATTTGGCCATTTGCTAGCTTATAAGGATGGAACTTTTATGCTCATAATTTGGAATGTCATCAAGTTTGGTTAGATCTTTCTTTCCTTATCTCTTTATTTTATTTTCTTAGGATAGTCACTTCATCTCCTCCCACTTCTTAAATTTTCAAATCTTCTTCCTATTTTCAAAACCTTCTTGTTTTTTTTTTAACTTCAAACGTTTTCGCAATCAAACCTTGACTTAGGTCAAGCGATTTTACCTTTTCATTCCATTTTCTTAATAAATGTTAATCCATATAAGCATATCGAAATTTTCTTCTCAAAGACTTTAAAAAATTCCAAAACTCACTCAATTGTTTTTGTGCCTTTGTGCACTTTTCTTTTCATATGTTTAGATATGATTCATTCTTTCTAGCGGAATTATTCGCTAAAGAATGACGACTTATCTATACATTTTAAAATCAATTCATTTCATTGTTTCTTTTCAAATTTTGTACCACGAACTACGAGGTTTTGATCTCGCATTGCACTTTGTGGGTACGTAGGCATGAGACAATCGTCTATTCAAACACAAAAAACATTAAAAAAAGTTTCTCTTCTCATCTCTTCAATCTCTTTCAAACAAACCATTTTCAAACCAAAAAAGGCAGTAAATATTTCAAAGGGCTCCCGTGGAGTACCACGGACATTTTGGGTGCGTAAAACCTTCCCAATTTGTAACCTATCCCCTTACCCGTTCTCTGTTCGATTCTTTTAGCTTTTTAGCTGTTAGATTCATTAGGTTTTATTCGCTCTTTTTCCCTTTTCCATTTGGAATAAAATAAAAGCGCGGTGGCGACTCTGTTTACCTTGAGTCAAGTTAACTAATAGCTTACACTCGTGATTTTACAGCTACACTTAACATTTAAATCTGTTCCAAGATTCTAGGCGCCTTTAGTAGTGGATCAAGGAAAGGTTTAAAATCCAACATAATACTATATAAGGAGACTTAGACCAAGGGTTAAAATAACCTTTTGTATCACTTATAACTTTGTAACCTAAATACTTTGTAAAATTAGGGTTTATGGTTTAAGATTTATTGGCTCTCGTAGGAGTTAGAAGTCTCCACTCTGCAGTATGTGATGCAGGGTGGAAGGTAAAGGTACAAGGGGTACGACCAGAAGCCTTTAGGTAATGGTTGTGTATTGTTCTTGGACGAAGATTTGAAGAAAGTCTAGGATAACTTGTAGGTCAAGATACCGTGACAGGTTCTAGAGATCAGCAGAAGACAGAGTCATCACAGGTGATGATGAAAGATGTAAGAAATGTTAGACGATGGCGCGGATCTAGAAGGTGGGGAGGGGGGTTGAATAGATCCTTTTTCAAATTTAACTTTTCAAAAATATTTGAAAAATGTTTTTCGGAAGTTCCCTAGAAAACTCGTCTAAAACAAATAAAGTCACCGATGATCGGATATGCATTTTGAAACCGAATGGGAAGTAAAGGATGATAAGACACTTAAAACAATGCAACTAAATCACTTAAATTCAATTTCTTTGATAAACCACTTCCAACAATGAATTAATAGAGAAGAAATAAGCACAAGAAAAATGAATGTGTGTGTTTTGACTTTTTCACAAACACTTGGTGTGGAAACACACAAAGTGTTATTTCTATGTTGAATTAGTGCATAATTTTCATAATGGTGCTGTCAAATATTGATAACAATTTATCAAATAGTTGGTGTGCAAAAATTCAACCAAACCAGAATTTCTCAAACTACACACAATCAAATTATGTAGAAAATATAAGAACGAAATAGTTAAAGAACGCAAGAGATTTGTTTAGGCAGTTTCTTCACCGTCCTCGCTAGAAGTACTCTGCCCTCAATTCTCAACCGAATTGGGAAATTTCATTAATATTGCAATTGTTTAAGCAAGAAGAAAATTGGAACAAAAAACAATTTGAAATGCGAATGTTGCGATAACTTATTCTTGCCCCTTTATTCGAGAAAAACCAAGTCCTTCACGCACATCGAGAAAGCCTCCGGTTAACAGCTCCCTTCTTGCAAGGATATTCAATCCTTCAAACTTTGAGCATGGCTGATTTTCTTCAACGCTTATGAACCCATAATAATCTTCGTAATCCTCCAGTTACCGTGATATGAAAGAACGATCCACTTGATCTTCAATCTACCTCACTCGGCTGAATCTACGAATGATGATTGTATGCAAAACCTCCAAATCCTCTTTGATCTTGGAGGAGAAAACCCCAATGGTTTTTACGAGAAAAACTCAAAACTTCTCTACCCAATCTAAAATCTCTATATCTCAATTGGACGTTATCACCATTGATTGCACTTTGATCAACAAAGATTGTTGTGTGTGATTGTTGATTGATGCAAAGATGGAGAAGATGAAGAGAAAGATGTGTATCTATTTCACTTTTCTTGTGAACTTCTCAAGGAAAATGAAAACAACTATTTATATTGGTTAGAAAATAATTAAATATAGAATGAAAAAACTAAATAAAAAAATGACAGTTATAGGGATGAGCCGACCTCCCACAGGGGATGAGTCGGCTCAACAGACCTAATGAGTCGACTTAAATTAAGGGCCCACTCAGCCTATTGGGACCCGGGAGATTTATGAAGAAAACACCTCAATTGAGTCGGCTCATTTCAAGCTGTGAGTCGACTCAAATAAAATGAACTGAATGAGTCGACCTGTACAGAAGGATGAGTCGGTTCATTCAGTTAAAACTCCCTCAGAACTGGTTTTTCACATAAGATCATTTCCTCTTTCTTGTATCCCCCACATAATTTCAAACATACCAAGTTTTTGACAATTTCAAAACATATGCCACATCTCACAAACTCCCCCTTTTTGATGATGGCAAAAACTTGTTGAATTTGTAACTTACGAGCAATGTTACCATGTGTGCGATGTTACCATGTGTTTCTAAGCTCCCCCTGAATATATGCCACCAATCATGATATATCTTACAATTTACACATATCTCCCCCTTTGACAACATCAAAAAGAGAGAAAGCTAAGTAACCAATATCAAATAACAATAAACATACTATGAGAATACCAATTGCAATAAAAGATCAACCATCCACATACACACAATAAGGGATGAAATGAAAAATGGTAAATAAATAAAAACAAACATGATAATGAACCAAACAAACTTAAGTAAGCATGATCTAGAGTAGCAAACCCAAAATAAAGATCCCATACAAAGATAGTAAAATAGTCATAAAATGAAAATGCTAATGGATATGAGATGAAATGCAATGAAGCTCTCAAGGCCTAGGACCCTGACCCCGATGTGATGGGTAACAACGATGATAAGTAACTGCCTGAGACTCATCCGTATCAGCCCCAGTATAGTGAAGGAAACTATTGTTGAGTGTGTTGAAAGAGTTTGCAAGGGCAACATTCGAACCATGAACTTTATTAATCCGGGCCAAAGAGGTAGAAGCAAATGTCTCAAAAGTTGTATCTTGAGTAGCCAAGTGTTCTTGCAATGCAGTATACTGAGTGTCTTAAAAAGATACATAGTCAGCTAATGCCTTACCTTGGTCAGTGATCCTTCGTTCCAACTCATTGTATTGCTCGGTTTGAGTTTTGTAATATTTTTGTTGTTGAAGTTGCATGTTCTAGAGCAGATTCATTATATCTAATGTGTTATCTTGAGGAGGAGGAGGAGATGGAGGAGCAAATGAAGTTGCTATTTGATTCCATCCTGAATGTTGTCATTCTCCCCATCCTTGGTTTTCATAAAGTGCATAATCATCAGACGGTGCATGATACCATTCTTCATTATCAATAGGAATGTCATCAACATTCATATCTTCAATATTTTCATCTTCTTCATCTTCAGCATCATCTTCATCCTCATGATTATGACCAGACCCAACCCTATTAAGAAATTTGTACCTCTTTTCCTTTTAATCCCATATATGACCCATTAGACTAAGCGTCTTTTGTTGAAAACAATTATGCTCAGAAATAGAAGTCATAGGTAACCCTTCAACAAAAATTTCTGCCTTGTTCATAATGGCTTGAATGATGGAGGGATACGCAAGAACTACGCCTTTCTTTTCCTTAAGAGTTAGAATGCGACTTGCAAAGTAGTGTGGCCAGTTGACTTTTACCTTATTCTGAAGTATGTAAATGAGATGAACTTTAGCCATATCAATCCGCGAGAAACCTCCTTTCTTGGGACGCAAGTTATGCGACACAATCCAGTGAAGAATACGATTAGTAGGCATAACTTTCCCGGTTGTAGTAGATGAAGGAAACAATTCAAAATTAACAACAGCCTCAATAAATGGTTCCTTTAACATACCGTTTAATTCCTTACGAAACTCATATTTATCAACTTTATCAGAGTCAATCATCAATATAGTTTCAGCTTCAGGATCAATACCAAAGATATCTTTCCAAACTTGAGCAGTAACATAAAGCATTCTATCACCCATGTGAAAGTTAAATGCAAAACCCTTGAATTTACTCACAAGACCAACATAAAACATTCTCACCAAATCCTCATTATATTCTTTATGGAAAGATAAAAATGGATTGATCTCTTAGAAGTCAATCAATTTAATAATAAGTGGAATGTGCATCTGATTTGCAATTCGTTTAGAATAGACATACTGAGGGATGATCTTCCTATTCTTAAATTTCTTATCATAAGTTTCTCTTAAATCAGATGGAAGTAGAGAAAGAGCAGTTACCGGTAAAGAGGAGTGTGATGAGGAGCCCCTTGTTGTTCTCTTGCCTGCAGTTCTTACAACCATTGTTGGAGATAATGAAGAAGATGAGATTTTTTTTTTGGAGAGAAAAGGGATTTAGGATTTCTTGTAAGGATATGAGAGAATGTTGGATGAATATGAAATATAAAAATGTATGTTATGAATTAACACATGATTAATGTCATAAAGAAATTCAAATCAAACATAAAAATGTGGAAAATATCAAGAGGTGCAGACATAGGGACCAAACACATCAATTGACACGTGTTTTCAAGGCATTTTTGATCAGTCAAATCAACAATGAGTCTACTCAAATGTGACAATGAGTGGACACAATTTCAAATTTGAAATGAGTCGACTCAAACAAGTTAGAGGTCGATGCACAAGGGTCCATGAGTTGACTCATGAGTCGACCTGTTGGGACCCGAGCGTGCAGACTCAAAATTCTCACCAATTTTCAACAAAAACACACCATATTATCATAATATCACATTACAATGCATCCAAATGACATACAAGTTACTATTTTGATATAATGATCAATATAAAGGATAATTAAGAGCACAAACAAAAACACACACACATTTATTTGTTTTATATCACAGATGAACCACAAATATAAAAAATCAATCAAGTAGCTAGAGACAAAATATAGTGAGAAAGATATTACCTCGAGAATGTGAAAAAGTAAGATGGATAATCAAACGTAAACACTTCAATAAACGAGTTGTTAGTGAAGAATTGTGTTAAGTCAAACAATAATATATGATAGACAAATTTAAGATTAAGATCGATCTGAAATGTCAAGAACACCCAGTTCCCTACGAATATGAAAGAAAGATTCAGTAGCTAGCTGTTTTGTAAAAATGTCGGCAAATTGATTTAAACTATCAACATGTTCAAATACCACATCTCCTTTCTCTACATGATCCCTAAGGAAGTGATGTCTAATTTCAATATGCTTAGTGCGTGAGTGTAAGATCAGATTTTTGGTAAGGTTAATTGCACTAGTGTTGTCACACATAATTGGAATATTTTTAAGAATAATATTGAAGTCAAGTAATTGTTGTTTTAGCCATAAAATTTGGGCACAACAATTTCTGGCTGCAACATATTCCGCCTCCGCAGTTGACAAAGCAACGAAGACTTAATTTTTGCTATGCCAACTTACAAGAGAGTTAGAAAAGAAATGACAAGTGCCACTAGTTCTTTTCTTATCTACTTTGCAACCAGCAGAGTCGGAATCGAAAAAACCTACCAAAGAACAATCACTACCCTTAGGATGCCAAAGGCCAAACTTAGACGTACCACAAAGATATCTAAGAATGCGTTTAACAGATTTTAAATGTGATTCCTTAGGGCAAGCTTGAAATCAAGCACACATGCACACACTAAACATAATATCTGGACGAGATGCGGTAAGATAAATAAGAGACCTGATCATACCTCGATACCTTTTTATATCCACATCCTTACCATTTTCATCACGATCGAGACTCGCTGCCGTAGGCATTGGTGTATCAATAGGTTTTGAATTTGTCATATCAAACCTTTTGAGAAGTTCATTGCAATACTTTTTTTGACTTATGAAAGTGCCATCTTCAAGTTGTCTAATTTGGAGTCTGAGAAAGAATTTAAGTTCCCCCATCATACTCATCTCAAATTCACCTTGCATAGAACTTGAAAATTCTTTGACTAACTTCATATTAGTAGACCCAAATATAATGTCATCTACATATACTTGTACTAATATTGAGTGATTTACTTCTTATTTAATAAGGAGAGTAGTATCAACTTTTCCCCTTGTAAAGCCTTGATTGATCAAAAATTTACTTAGGCGCCCATACCATGCTCTAGGAGCTTGTTTGAGAACATACAATGCATGTTTAAGCTTGTAAACATGATTTGGCTTTTCATGGTTTTCAAATCCGGGAGGTTGACAAACATACACTTCTTCATTTATGTATCCATTAAGGAAAGCACTTTTAACATCCATTTGATATAGTTTGAAATTTTGTGAGCATGCAAATGCAAGTGAAAGGCGTATAGCCTCGAGTCGGGCAACATGAGCATAAGTTTCCTCATAGTTTATGCCTTCCTCTTGGTTATACCCTTGAGCAACAAGACGGGCCTTGTTGCAAGTAATAATACCATTTTCGTCCATCTTGTTCCTAAATACCCACTCTGTGCCAATTACTCGATGACCTAGCGGAAGTGGAACAAGGTCCCAAACCTCATTTCTTTTAAACTGATTAAGTTCCCCTTGCATAACTAAAAACCAATTTTCATTGAGTAGAGCATCTTTGGAATTTTTAGGCTCAATTTGAGAGACGAAAGCATAATGAAAACAAAAAATACTTATCCTTGATCTAGTAGTGACACCCTTTGAGATATCTCCAAGAATATTGTCGATGGGGTGTGTATCGGTAAAATCATGAGTGTAAGCTATTAGTTAACTTAACTCAAAGAAAAAAGAGTCGCCACCGCGCTTTTATTTTATTCAAAATGGAAAAGGGAAAAAGAGAGAACAAAACCTAATGAATCTAAAAGCAAAAAGCTAAAAGAATCGAGCAGAGAACGGGTAAGGGGATAGGTTACAAATTGGGAAGGTTTTACGCACCCAAAATGTCTGTGGAACTCCACGGGAGACCTTTGAAATATTTATTTCTTTTTTGGTTTGAAAATGGTTTGTTTTAAAAGGGATTGAAGAGATGAGAAGAGAAATATTGTTTTAAGAATTTTGTGTTTGAAGAGACATTCATCTCATGCCTACGTACCCACAAAGTACAATGCGAGATCAAAACCTCGTAGTTCGTGGTACAAAATGTGAAAAGAAATAATGTGTTGAATTGATTTTAAAATGTAAAGATAAGTCGTCATTCTTTAGTGAATAATTCCGCTAAAAATAATGAATCATATCTAAACATATGAACATGGTTAAAAAGAAAAATGCACGAGGGCAAAAAAACATTTGAATGAGTTTTGAATTTTTTAAAGTCTTGAAAAAGAAAGTTTCGATATTCTTATGTGGTTTAGCATTTATTAAGAAACGAAATGAAAAGGTAAAACCGCTTGACCTAAGTCAATGTTTGATTATGAAAACGTTTGAAGTTTGAAAAACAAAGAAGGTTTTGAAAAATAGGAAGAAGATTTGAAAATTTAAGAAGTGGGAAGAGATGAAGGGACTATCCTAAGACTTAAAAGTAAAATTTAAGGGAAGAACTATCAAACCATATGGTGAATCTTCTTTGAAGCAATATGATTTCATCTTCATAAACAAGTGAACCAAATTGGGCTAAAGTCTTCAATCCATAATAACTTGAGCAAAGGGAAAGATCCTAAAATCTAAGTCCAAAACTCAAAGTCCAATGCTAAGGATAATGGCCATAGTCCAAAATTAAAGTCACAAGTCTTTTAGAAGTTTAATCCTTTATTAATGTTTTTGTGTCCAAATGGACAAAAGAAAAATAAACATAACAAAAAATAAGAGCAAATAATAAACATGATAATGGATGAATAAAGCATAGTAAAGCAAAATAAAATAAAAGCAAATAAAAGTGCAAGAATTTAAATGTTAGTAGCAAAAGAAATTAAAGTGCAAGAATCTAAAATATTAATAGTAGTAATAGTATAATAATATTTACATAATAATGGTATGGTGAACGTAATCAACCACAACCAAAAGAGTAACCAAAATAGAAAGGCAACCGGATCCGCTTAGCATCTTAAACTATAGCGATTAATCAAGGCAAATCGAACCGAATACAATGAAATTTGAAAGGAGATTGGGAGACCCAAAGCACTTACGCATCAAACATTCATAAGTCTCGATTCTCAATGCAAAATAATCAACCACTTTGGGATTACGCGACCAACGAGAGGTCCGATCCACGAAAGGGCAAGTTTCCAATTGAATTTTTATTCCGAAATCGGGACAAATTTAGGTCTATGTTAAGCAATTGCCGAGTAATTTACGAAGTAATTACCCTACAAATGAGGCCGGCCACCACCAATTAAGGTGCACAATGTTAGTGCTAATGCATGCAAGATAAACGATATGTAAATCGCTATCCGGACGCAATACTGCACAAAACTAAAGATGAATACCAAATTGGGTCAGATTCATGGTTTTATTCCATCCTTAAGTTCAATCACTCATCTCGGTGGATTCAAGAATGAAAATGTATCACTAACGCAAAGTACCTTAAATGAATTGAATAATCCACTTAAAAGTAGTTTTGCATAAATGAACATTAACTACTCTAATATACACCCAAAGTTCATTGAAATTAAGGAGAAATCACTCCCAAAAGTACTTCCCAAGGTAAAAATAAAAAGGAGGAAGAAGGAGAAGAAAGAGGAACCAAAAAGGGGCTTAAAACAAGCCAAAAAGTCAATTCTGACTTACGTTAACCGGTTAACCAAATTGCACTGAAATTGGTTAACCTGTTAACCGTTAACCTATTAACCAAATTGCACTGAAACTGGTTAACCTGTTAATCGTTAACCCATTAACCAATTTACACTGTAAATAGTTAACCGATTAACACTGAACTAGTAGCAGAAAAAATGCTAAAATTCAGCAAGATCCATTTTCAAAACCTTTCTACAAACATTTGATGATCATGATCTGAATTAACACGAATTTTAAAACCAAAATATAGTGAAATCCCTGCAATCAAACAACAAATTAAAATCCAAAGGATCTAAAATAAAAGGCACCAAAGATCTACATCTTGAATATTGATGGTGAATATGGGTTTATGGAGAGAGTGAATTACCAAAAGCACTTCTTTAAATTGGACCAAATCAAGCTAGATCTACCGAAACTGATGAACAAAAAGAAGAATAGGATGAAGGTTTAGCTCAAGTTAGTCAAGAATTCAATGTGAATTCTTGATAACTTCAAAAGAAAGAAAAAAGAGCTTTAGTGAATTTTTGGTTTTGGGGGAGTGTTTTGCAAGGGATTTTTTGGCTCTCAAAAGCGTGCTGAATGAATGAAATTATGGTCCTATTTAAAGACTTTAGGTATGGGAATTTGGTGGAATGGAGCTTGCTTTGATAATTAAAATTAGGCTTGGTAATTGAAAATTTTATGGGAAATGGAAAAGAGTGGTGATTAATGAGGGTTCATGGTAAGAAATGATCAAAGTGATGTAGAGAAATTAGAAGCCAATGGATCTAGAGTGTTCTAATTATATCAATGATCTAATGGTGCTGAATTCGAATAAAAAATTCAAATTTCGCACTAGTTAACCGGTTAACGGGTTGGTTAACTGGTTTACCAAGCTGGAATTTGAAGTTTTTTATTCAAACATGTTTGCTTGGTTGTTTCGGCCTGATTCTTGTTGTACGTCGAAGAAGGCATGGAAATAAACACATGAACCTTAGAACTCCTTGAATAAATCAATTAACTTGGGAAAACCTTGATCAAATAAATTTGAAACTAATTTCAGATCAACTTCGACTTTTATTTGTGAAATTTCATTCGAGCTGCATGACTGCTATGTTTTTGGCATTTTCACATGGTTCCTCCTCCTGAAAAAATGTTAATGAAATAAAACATCATATTTTTTTAAAATTTTAATTAATGGTTAGTAAACATAAACAAATGAAAGCAAATAAAAAATGGTGATCCCCTGTGAGGCATAAACCTGCACCCGAGAAGGATAACCGAACTAGTGCGCGATCTTGTTTGTATACAAGATGCAGATGAAATGCGAAAAAATATTATGGTAAAAAATTAGGGTATGACAGATGCCCCTATTTAAATTTCTTTAATCCAGAGATTTGAAGATTGACATATTCATTTCAATAAGATGGAAGATACTTAAATATCAAGAACCCAATTTTTGGTCCAAAGATGCCAAAATATGGAATGAAATGAAATGAAACGAACGATATGAAATGATATGAAAATGTTATGAAATGATATGAAAGCATATGAGATGCATATGAAATGCTATGAAAACGTATGAGATGTATATGAAATGCAGAGAAATCTGTGAGGAACAAAACGACACATGAAAAAGAATAAACACTGGGGATAAAGAGCATAAGACTCCAACGGGGAAAAACAACATGCTAGAGACCAACACATGGCTCAACTGAGGAGAAAATATCCAATAATGGAAATTGGACATAAAGGATTACAACATCCAAGAATGGCACTGAATGAAGTGAGAAAAGTCCCGAAAAAGTACAGCAGAAGCATCTAAGGATGATATTACTAACTTTACTAGGGATATCTGAGAATGGCTATCGGAAAAAGGTAATCACAACATCTGAGAATAGATCAGATAAAAACGTAAATCACAACATCCAGGAACAGAACTGAATGAAATGGGAAAAATTCAAGAAAGTACATCAAATCAATGATGACTCCAACGTGGAAATCTGAGAATAGCAATCGGAGGGGAAAGTGATCACAACATCCGAGAATAACAATCAGATAAAATGTGAATCACAACATCCAAGAACAAAACTGAATGATATGGGAAAAAGCCTGGGACAATACATCAAATCAATGATGACTTCACTATGGACATCCGAGAATGGCAATCGGAAAATGGGTGAATCATAACATCCAAGAATAGCAATCAGATAAAATGTGAATAACAACATCCAGGAACATAACTAAATGACATGGTAAAAATTCTTGGATAGTGTAACACCCCAAATTTTCCCTCTTCATTTTAAGCATCATATCATATCATATCCATCATGAACATATCATTTTCTTAGCATCCTAGCATGGAAAGATGAGGCATAACATTCTTCATGTCCTAGCATCAAGCATATGGTCATCTGTGGAGGTTCTTGAGGCATCTCAAGCCATGGCAAGGGTTCCAATGGATTTGTACAAGTCCTATGGTGAGTCTACACTCCATTTGCAAGTTCAAGTCCATTGGCAAAAGCTCAGAAGATTGCATGATCATCAGGGATCTCAGGACAAGGCAAAGCTCCTATACAAGGCACATAAATTAGGGTTTGAGATTCAAGCACCAAAATCTCACAACTTTGGCCATTTCATTTGGGAAAAGTCTTCTATATGTCAAGAGGATCCTAGGTGTCAATTTTCATGAGAAAATTCCATGTGGAAGTCAGAGAATGCCTCAGTTGCTTGCAAATGAAGTAATTGGTCAATTGTGCCTTGAAAAAGTCAACTGTGTGATTTCAAGGGGTCTAACCCAATATTTTTGGCCAAGAGGGGTCCTTACAATGTTATAAGAGGTTTGGAATAATCAAAGTTCAAGAATCATGGAGATTTGAAGGGTTTTGCAAAAATGGTACAAAGTTGGTTCTTGAGATTTTCCAAATTTGGCAACTTTTGCCCTAATTTTCAAATGGCCTTAACATGATCAAAAATTCTTCAAATGGACCAAAGTAAAACATTAAAGTTGGAGATTAAGGGCTCCAATTTTCAAAAAGTACAAGTACATTTTCATAGGATTTGTGGTTTTTCCTAGGGGTCCCTCGAAAATTTGATGTATTTTAGGGCAAATCCAAATTTCATGCATGCAACCAAAGGCAAAAAGCTCCAAAACTTATTTGTAAGACTTGGTATGGTTCAAATTGGTTTCTAATGTTACAATACATTTCATTTTGATCAATTTTCTCCAAAGAAACTCCAATTTTCGTGCACAATAAGTAAGTTGCTTACAAAGTGGATTATTTGCAAAATCATGGAAAATGTGTGATACCTCAATCCAATGGCCAAGAACCTTTGTATTATGATTAAGGGTACAGATTGCATTGCACATGGGCTGAGAATGAAATCAAGGAATGAGGGTGGCATGCTTACCTCACATTTTGCAAAATTTGCAAAATCACAAATATCTCATGATCCACACGTGCAAATCACACAATTCTTTCAGCATTGCATTGTGAGAGCATACTTAAGCAGCTAGGATTTCAGAAAGCTCAACCTCTCTCTCATTCTCTCATTTCCAACTTCTTGCAACCTTAGCATTTTCTCTCATTTCTCTTCATACAAGTGATCAATCTCAAAACAAATTATGGATTTGTGATCAGTGAGAGCTAGGGATCATTAAGCACCCATTCATTCAAGCTTTCTTTCAAGTTCAGCAAGCTTGCCATTTCAGGGCAGGTGTGAGCAAATCTCAAAATCCAGCTTATTTCAAGACTTTAGATGCATTTATTTTGCATCTAGAGTGAGTGTGGTGTGATTTGCACGCATCATTTGGTCTTCTATCTCATTGAATCAAGATCTGCAACTCAGGTATGGATCCAAATCTTTTGATCTAAAAATGGAATTCATGATGTGTTTTGCAATCCTTGAAGTACACTGATCATGATGCACTTTATAGTTTTGAAAATGGTGCAATATTGAGTGAGTTATTAGAGTTTCAAGTTTCATGGTCAAACTTTATTTTCTTCGATCCCTTTGATTCATTGAGTTTTAGGAAGTTTTGATGTCATTTTTGGACACAGGGCATGTGGTTTACTTGATCTGGGCATTTTTTATTCATTTATATTGTTGTTTAGGCTTCTGGTGTGAATTCCGGTGCCGGAGCCCTAGCTCCGGTCACCGGAAACTAGAAATGCAATTAGGGTTTGTGCGTTGAAGAAGATGACCAGCAGCCATTGGATTTTGCTTTTGAACGGTCCAGATGTTGCCACACGTCCCTGAATACCTCTCTCCCATTCGTTGTTTTATGTTTCTCATTTTAATTCCACATGTGACGCAGCACACAATAGCTCCCATGAACTCTCCACTCACATCTCACCAAAGTTCCACGTCAATTAATGAGCTTCTCATGACACACGATGGATTAATCCTGCGTCTCCTGAATTTTCCAGCTATTTCTCTGATTTTCCACCATTATTCACATACACATGCACCAGCCTTTGGGCCCAAAGTGGCTATCTTCACCCCCAGCTTTCCCAAGCCTAATTCATTCCAACGCAAGTTCTTACTTCTAACACCCCCAGCCTCATTTGTTTTTAATTTCTTTTTTCTTCATTTATTTCTTTTATTCATTTTAGCTTTTAATTTTTATAAAATGGTTCTGATTATCAAAAAATTCCCAAAAAATCATGAGTCATCTTTGAGGTGTCTTTTATTTTTCCATATTTTTTTTTCCATTTCCACGTGTCACAATTAATTCTTCATTTCAATTAGTTTCTTTTTAAGTTCTTCTTGAGTACAATGCATTGTCCATTTTCCATAGGTCTCATTAGTTTGAATTTTGTTCCAATTCTTTTTGCTCTGGATTCCTAAGAGGATGTACTTCACATGTGATTTTTCCCATGATTTTTAGAAACTTTTTCCTTGGGTCTTGGTCCTTTGGCTTGTGTTGGAAGGTATTAACCCTAGCTTGTGTTTAAGCCTCCATTTGACCTAGTTTTCTTCTGATTTCTTCCAAATCCTTTTGGCCCATTGATATACTATGTTTGAAGATCATTTGGTTTAAGTTGTGGAATTTTTAGATGCTTGGTTGATTTGTTGTGGATTTTTTGTTCTCACCTTGTCCCATTTTGCTTCCATTGGATCTTTAGGTCTGTTATAAGCTTAGAAGGGCACTTGTGCCAACTTCTTCTTCTCATTTGGGGTTCTTTTGGGGTATGGGTACCTTCCTCGTCTTAGTATAGGGTTTGTGTCTTTGGAATTTTGGTGTCTTGCTTACATTTAAGTCCTTTCTTTCCTTAAGTGTGCTTTCACTTCTTCCTTACTTCTTTCACTCCCATTTTGTAATTATTTGGTATTGTGTGTCCATTCTCTTCATCTTGTTGGCTTCTTAAGCCCTTCTTCATCTTGTTTTTGGTTCTGGTCTTGTGCATTGAGTTCATGTTTATGCATATTTGCTTTGCATCCTCCTTAAGTGTGCATTTGTTTTCATATGTGTTTCATATTGCATCATGTTGACTTGTAAGCTTCATCTCTCATTCTTTTGAGTTGCATTTGCATTGTGCATTTGTTAATATCATTTCACTTCTGGTTGTATGATGATGGCTTGTTATTTTGTTCATTTCATTTCACTTATATGCATGTTACTAACCTTGCAGGGGCTATGGTAAGTGTGAGGTGTGGAAGTTGAGTTCCACATCTCCAAATCGCATCCCTTCTTCTTATGTTTATCTATACTAACTCTTTTGTTGTTGGGCTTAGGCCTTTCTCATCTCTTCTTCTATCTTCTTCTTCTCTTCTTTCTTCATTAGGATAGAAACCTCACTAACCTTAGGATATCCATGCATGTTAACACTTAGGATTCTCTAGTCCCCTTTTAGAATTTTACCTTTTCTGATCCTTTGGTGCTTTCTCTTCTCATCTTCAAACTCAATTCTAATTCACTTAATAAAGGTTGAGTACTTTCTTGTGACATGAGACTTTGCTATGAGATACTTGCACGCGTTCCGTTTCGGGGCGAGGTGTGAGTTATCCCTCGTGATGGATAGGTCTTAGCATGAGTACTTCACGAAGAAAAGCTAAAAAACACTTCTTAACCAAAAACCCACAAAAATACTTAATAATGGTAATAGGCCAGTATGCCTAAGCCTTCACTTGTGGGACTAGCTTTGGGGATTTCCTCCATAGATAGGTGTGCCTCTTGTGCATTCCATTTCGGGATGATGTGAGACGTACACATCCCATTGAGTAAGACTTAGGTACACTTACCTATACAAACTTCACTCATAAAAGCTTCATAAAAAACACTGAACAAACAATAAGCGTCTTTCCCTCGGGAATTCTTTTCTCATCTCATTCGCTCTGTATGCGAACTTGCTCCTACTTGTCACTTTGCAAGACGGTTACGAACTCGTCGTCCAAGTTTGCAACACTTGAGCAATGGCATAGGCAGTTCAAGCCTTAATTCACAAACAATTTCCTTGTTACCCCTAGTTAGGGGAACTACGGCGTCTCTGTTCCTCATTATCCTGATGAGGTACGTAGGCAGCGGGGTAGGGCCCGTTCGAGCACAATCTTTATTTTCCCTACATTTTTCTATTTGTTCTCTTATTTCAGTTTCTCTTCCCATTTTTCTTTTCCAGTTCTCTTATTTTCTTTTGCAACAACTTTCATACCCTCACCCTTTGAAACAGTTTCTTTGCAAGCGTGGATCCTGTCGGGTACGACGGACGATCTGTGTGCTAATACCTTCCCAGGTCGTAACCTACTCCCGAGATCAGTCTCTTTGGTTCGTAGGACCTGTGTCCTTCCTCTTCTTTCCTCTGGTGTGTGCAGCATTACCATTCCCTTTCTTCGGGATAAAAATGCCTGGCTGGCGACTCTATTCTTTTCCGCGCCACTTTCGCGTTTGTACCAGGATGGAAATCCGGGGAGCGACAGCTGGCGACTCTGTTGGGGACGGAGCTCAGAATCTCTGGTTCCCCTGTGAGTCTCTCCTAGCGCTTGTTTGTTTATGTTTCTTTGGGTGTTGTATGTTTGTTGTTGTGTGTTGTATGTTACTGTTGTTTGTTTATAGTTTTATTTACAGCTTTATTTACAGTTTTCAGTATTTATTTTCCGCATCATATATATCATACTGGACTGTCTGGACTGGTTTTCTGTTTGGTGGGCTCGGGTGATACTGTTTCTGAGAGATAAGTCAAGTACCCGGCTTGAGTGCACTATAAGATTAGAGTGGACATATTGTACTCACATGTGACATGATGAGTGGCAGTGTGTTTCACGCCCAGATTGCGACCGTCTTGGAAATATCTTGTGTGGGGATTTCCTCCACTTCGGGATAGGACCTTGATAGTTATGTGCATCTAGGGACCGATCATTGAGAACCTTTGTGGAAACAACCCTCTCCAGTGGTGGCAGTGGTAGACCACATTTTATGGAAAACCCATTCGCACCCGAGGGTCCACTGGGGACTCGCATAGGATGGCCTGGTTCTCTTATAGGAACTCAGTCAAAGCATCTGGTCGTATGACAATAGTACTGTATCCTACGGGCTGAATGTTCTATTGTTTCTCGATTTCAGCGCTCGAAGCTGGGGACTTATAAGGGATGCTTGTTTTTCCCGGACTCAGCTAAGGCCTCCCTGCGTAGTACATAATGCCTAACCGATTCCCTGATTTGATCATGAGCCATTTCTCGGAAATGGTGAAAGTATTATTGCTATTCGGCTTTTAGAGTCCGTGATGTTTGACCCGGAGCACACCTGTGAGATTGGGAGGGGTTTACAGGTTTGCAGGAACCCTTGACCTCATCATACCCATGCTACCAATGCAGTTTCAGTTACTTTGGTTCCGGAGTTCTTGAGTTTATCTGTTTCTTGATTGGGAGTATCTGAGCTTATCTGAGTGTTTATGGGCTGATATCTAGAGGATTTGGGTTTTTTAATCACTTGGCCTATGCATCCAGAGTCCAGACAATCCCAGATGGATCATATGTCTTTGCATTTGCATTTGCATTGCATCATTTCATCATTAATCATGTTTTGTTTTCATTCACAGGTTCATATCTTTGCTTCCGGTTCCGGTATTCTCTTCAGAGATGGAAGATCCTCGCAAGCAGAATATTCACTTCAAGTTTTTTGACACTAAGGTTGGTCTGTTGAGGAAGATGGTGAAGCTGATTACACCCAACCATGTAGAGAGATTCAGGAAGGCTTATGGGAGTATTCTGGATGTAGTGGTAGAACTAGATCCTTCTGAGAGAAGTGCCATTCATACCCTGCTTCAGTACTATGATCCTCAGCTCCGTTGTTTCACTTTTCCTGATTTTCAGTTAGGTCCTTTGCTGGAGGAGTATGCTTTGATCTTGGGAGTCCCTGTTCGAGACCAGATTCCGTTCAATGCTGAGATGAGTAGACCTGCACCTGAGGCTATTGCTAAGGCTCTTTATTTGAGCACTTCTGCTGTGAATTCTTTGACCATCATTAAGGGAGGTGTACCTGGATTTTCTTTGGAGACTCTGGTAAAGCAGGTGGAAGAGTTGGCTGTTGAGGAAGAATGGGATGCTGTCTGTGCTATCTTGGCTTTTTCTGTCTATGACATTATCTTGTTTGCTGATATGGAGAAGTTTATAGATATGAATGCCATTCATCTCTTTTTGCTGAAGAATCCTGTGCCTACATTGCTCGGAGATTTGTATTACTCGGTGCACTACAAGACTGAGAAGAAGAGGGGAGGTTTAGTTCGTTGCTGCGCTCCTTTATTTCATATGTGGTTCATGAGGCATCTGCCTAGTACTGGAGTGTTTAGTGACCACACCTTGGTATGGGCTCAGAAGCTGGAAAAGTTGCTTGCCAAGGATGCCAGGTGGATTACTCAAAGGCTGCAAGGTGCACGTTTCATCACTAGCTGTGGGAGTTATCTTAGTGTACCTTTATTGGGGGTAACTGGAGGGATCAATTATAATCCAATCTTGTTGAGAAGATAGTTGGGATATGCCTTGAGAGAGGTACCAGAAGAATTGAAGTTGACCCCTATTTTCTACTTCCCTGTAAAGGACAATATGCCTTTAGTGAGGAAGGTGGCTGGAGCTTGGAAGTGCATTAAGGGAGAAGGGATAGCTAGCTTTGGAAAGTGCAACAATCAGACATTCCTGAAGTATGAAGCTTGGTTGAAAGACAGAGCCAGAAGGGTATTGCTGCCATTCTCATCTCCAGTTCCTCCAGTTGCTGAGTCTACTGATACTGTGTCTTTGGAAGAGTTCAAGAGGCTGGAAACCCAGCTGCATGCAGTCAGAGTAGAGAACACTGAAGTGGTTAGTCTGTATCATCTTGCCAACCGGGCCAAGAATGAAGCTGAAGAGAAATTGCTGAAGATGCAGAATACCTTGGAGGCTAAAGAGAAAGACTTTGCTGGAAGAGAAACTCACTTCCACAGGTTGTGTACGATGGAAGCAAAAAGAGAAGCTGAACGCAAGAAGAATTCGAAGACTCTCAAAGAAGATCGTCAGTCTATTGTCTGGTTGCAGGGACAGAGAGAGCAAGAGTTGAAGAGATATAAAGAAAAAGAAGAGTTCTTCGAAGTGCAAATGGCTTTCAAGAAGGAAGAGGTGGAGCAAGTCCACAAGATTTGAAGGGAGAAGACTCAGCAGTTAGCAGATAGTCAACAAGCCCTAGAAGCAGCACTTAAAGAGATTGAAGACCTCGAGTTGATGGCTGGAGTCAAGAAGGTTAGGTCTGATGTGGGGCTTGGTGAGGGAGGTTTAGGGTCCTCTGGCGGTGGTTTTGCTTCTTAGTTTCTTTTCCTTGTATCTGGATTACCCACAGACATGTTGTAGGAGTCCTGGTTGTTTGTTTTTCTTCTTAGAAACTTGTACCCTACGGGGAATTCTGTTTTGTTTGCCTAATAGGCTGATTTATATTATGCAGTTTTTCAGTTCACCATTTCTTTGTGTGCTTGCTGTTATGGTTTGAATGTGTTTTTTTGCGAAGGTTTCTGAAGGTCGAGGATCCGTATCCATCTGGTTTTCGTTGCTAAATACCGGAACCGGGGCATGAATGACCTGGGATTGGAAACATAAACAACTGCATTGCATACATATAACCTGTTTGTTTGTTTTGCAGGTAGTGTCTCAGTTGCTAACGTGTTTTGTGTTTCAGGCACTATAGCTCCCCGGAAAGTTCGGGAACAACCAGTAGCACACATATATCCAACAAAGATTAACAGAGAGAGAATCATGGACCAGATGCAAGCTGACTTAGCTGACCTGAGACTAAGGATGGACAACTTTATGACCTTGATGGCAGGCATGGGTCAGAACCAAGAGCGTCTGCGGGAGATGATAGAAAATGGTCAACCCAGGAATAACATTGCTGCTGCTGATAATCATAACAGTGCGGGCGCACGTCAGGTTGAAGCTTCTATAACACAGCCAGGGGTGACTATAATCAATGATGGGCTGAATAATATTCAAATGGATAATCGGGACGAACAGTTCACTCTGCTGGACGAAGCTGAGGGTTAGGGGGCTAGGATGAACAAGAGGTTTGAAGAAATGGCAGAACAGATCAGAGCCATTCAATCCCAGAGTTCTTTGGGATTTGACATAACATACTTGGGCTTGGTTCCAGGGGTCAGAATCCCCTACAAGTTCAAAGTTCCAACTTTTGAGAAATACAATGGCACTGCATGCCCGAAGACCCATCTCCAATCCTTTGTGGGGAGGATTGCTGCTCATACCGATGATGAAAAACTCTGGATGTACTATTTCCAAGACAGCTTGGTTGGAGCTTCTCTGGAATGGTATATGAAGCTTAGCAGAGTCAATATCAAGAGCTGGAAAGACCTAGCAGAAGCTTTTGTGAGACAATATCAATATAATTTGGACATGGCTCCAAATCGCACGCAATTGCAGCACATGGCTCAGACTGCTAAGGAAGGTTTCAAAGAATATGCTCAGAGGTGGCGTCAGCTTGCTGCCAGAGTGCAACCACCGCTGCTAGAGAACGAGATGGCTGACATGTTTATGGGGACTTTGCAGGGTGTGTTTCTTGAAAGATTGGCGTCCAGTTCTGCCACCAAATTCAATGACATTGTAATTGCTGGTGAAAGGGTTGAGACCTTGTTGAAGATGGGGAAGATCCAAGATACAAGTGCTAGCAGCTCAAATGGAGCGATGAAAGCTTTCAGTGGACCTCCTAGGAGAAGAGAGGGTGAGACAAATGTTGTGTTTAGCCGAGGCCGGGGCCGTGGTTATAGAAGACCGTATGAGCATGTGGCAGCAGTCACAATTCCTTCTACTCCGATGCAACATATGCAAGCTCAACAACAACAGCCACAAAGAACCAACTATCAGCAGAGACCGTATCAGCCAAGGCAAACTCGCCCGGCTAATAGGGTGATTGAGGCAATCCCTATGACTTATGTTGCTTTGCTACCAAGACTGCTGGATTTGAATCTGATTCAACTGAGAACTTTGGCACCACCACCTCCTGGAGAGCTTCCAGTGGGTTATGATGTCAATGCACAATGCGCTTTCCACTCTGGGGCACCCGGGCACTCGACTGAGAAGTGCAGGGCGTTGCACCACAAGGTTCAAGACCTAATAGACTCTAAAGCAATCAACTTCGCACCACCGCCGAATGTTAATTCGAACCCTATTCTGAATCATGGAGGGGCAAGAATCAATGCTCTTGAGGGTGGTGAAAAGTTAAGCTTGATGCTGAGTATTGAGGAAGTGAAGACTCCTTTGATGGTAGTGAAAGAGAGATTGTTGAAGGGTCAAGTGTTTCCTGGTTGCAGTGCTGACTGTGAAGAATGCTTGAATGCTGAGAATGGGTGTGAGAAGTTGAAGATGGGATTGCAGAGTTTGATTGATGATGGATCCTTGCAGTTCAACAGAGTTGGTACTGAAGCTGATGACGTGTCAACAATAACCATTTTCTATGATGAAGCAGATATTCCTGCTAGAAGACAGCCTGTAACAATCTATGCTCCTGAGATTAGTCCTGTGACTATCACCGTTCCTGGGCCTGTTCCATACACAGACGATAAAGCCATTCAATTGCATTACGACTCAGATGTATATGTGGCTGGACAGAAAGTAGAGAGAAAATCTGTTGTTGTTGACCCGACTGTAGAGAATGTCGGAGGAGTTGGAGGCTTTACCAGAAGTGGGCGTTTATTTTCTCCCCCTGTGCTGAGAGGGGATCCTGAGGCTGAGGCTTCATCCAAAGCCAAAGGAAAGCAAGCTGTGGTTGATGAGACAACTACTCCTGTTACTGGGCAGGGTTCATTTGAAAAATAGGTCGAGGAATTCATGCGCATTATCAAAAAGAGTGATTATAAGGTGGTCGATCAGCTGAACCAGACACCTTCCAAGATATCCATTCTATCACTACTGATGTGTTTTCCCGCACACAGAGAGGCCTTATTGAAAGTGCTGCAGATGGCCTATGTTCCTCAGGAAATCACTGTCAACCAACTTGAAGCTGTTGTAGGCAGTGTTAATGCAAGCCATGGCCTGGGCTTTACAGACAGAGACCTCACGTCAGAGGGTCGAAACCACAACAAGGCACTGCATATCACTATGGAGTGCAAGGGTGCTGTGTTGTCTCATGTTCTTGTAGATACAGGCTCCTCCCTTAATGTGCTTCCGAAGAAGGCATTAATGAAGCTCAACGTTGATGGTATAGTCCTGAGACCAAGTGATCTGATTGTCAAAGCTTTTGATGGTTCGAGAAGATCAGTTTTTGGAGAGGTTGAGTTGCCCATCAAGATAGGTTCCTAAGTCTTCAAAAGTATCTTCTACGTCATGGACATCTAGCCTGCGTACAGCTGCTTGTTGGGACGCCCATGGATACATGCTGCTGGAGCTGTTACTTCAACCCTGCATCAGAAGCTCAAATATGTGGTTGACGGCCAGGTTATCACAGTATGCAGAGAGGAAGACATCTTCGTAAGCCATTTGTCATCGTTCAAGTATGTAGAGATGGATGGAGAGATCCATGAGACTTTATGCCAAGCTTTCGAAGCAGTCAACGTCAGCATCTTGACTCTTATGGAGAAGAGCAGTGAGAAAGAAGGTACCTCCATCCATTCTTACAAGCAAGCAAAGGAGGTTGTTCAATCAGGAAGTGCCCAAGGCTGGGGCAAATTGCTGGAGCTAGAAAAGAAAGACGACAAGTTTGGTTTAGGGTATCATCCTGGTGGATTTACTCCAAGTGGTAAAGCCATTACGTTTACAAGTGCTGGGTTGCTCGACTGCAACCATATCTGTGTGACAAGCCAAGATGGGGACAGTGACGGTGACTGGGACAACTGGATTCACCCGTGTGCGCCCGACAAGGAGCTGAAAAACTGGTCTGCTGAAGACATTGTTCAAGTTACCTGGCACTCAGAGTAATTCATTTTGTTTCCTTTTATTATCATACTGCATTGTCAAATCCAACATTCTGCCCAAGATGCTTGGATCCATTGTATTGGGCCACCATGTTTGTATGAACCTTTATTTTACTATGAAATAAGAGGACATTTTCAGACAAACTGTGTTGTCTTTCTTTGTTTTAGAGTTTTTTCACAAAAAATATAAAAAATGGCAATGCGTTTTTCCTTTTTGTTTTTGTGTTAGCGTCTCTTTTTCAAAATAAGCAGATTCTGAATAAGCACATCATCTGTGCAGTGTCGATCATCCGGATTCCATTGATAACGTTCCTGCTATGACTATGCATGACTTTGACAATCCTGTCTACCAAGCTGATGAAGGGGTTGAGGAAGACTGTGACCTCCCTGAAGAATTGGTCAGATTGTTGAAACAAGAGGAACGAGTTATTCAACCTCATCAAGAAGAAATTGAGATCATCAACATCGACACAGAAGATGTGAAGAAAGAGATCAAGATTGGGGCCAGTCTGCAGGCCGAAGTCAAGAAAGAGCTGATCAGTATGCTGCGAGAGTATGTGGATATCTTTGCTTGGTCATATCAAGATATGCCAGGGTTGGATACCGATATCGTTATGCATAAGCTACCTTTGAGAGAGGACTGCCCTCCTGTGAAACAGAAATTGAGAAGAACTCGTCCTGACATGGCGATGAAGATCAAATAGGAGGTTCAGAAGCAATGGGATGTCGGGTTCCTTGCTGTAACTAGTTACCCACCCTGGGTAGATAACATTGTACCGGTACCAAAGAAGGACGGCAAGGTTCGGATGTGCATTGACTACCGGGATTTGAATAGAGCAAGCCCAAAAGATGACTTTCCGTTGCCACACATTGATGTGTTGGTAGACAATACTGCTTAATTCTCGATATTTTCCTTCATGGATGGCTTCTCCGGATATAATCAGATTAAGATGGCGCCGGAAGACATGGAGAAGACAACGTTCATTACCCCGTGGGGTACATTCTTCTATAAGGTCATGCCCTTTGGTTTGAAGAACGTCAAGGCAACTTATCAACGGGCAATGGTCACATTGTTCCATGACATGATCCACAAGGAGATTGAGTGCTATGTGAACGATATGATTGCTAAGTCCCGAGACGAAGAAGAGCATCTAGTCAACCTGAAGAAGCTATTTGATAGACTGATCAAGTACAAGCTGAGGTTGAATCCAAACAAGTGCACTTTTGGAGTACGTTCCGGGAAACTGCTGGGTTTCATTGTTAGTCAGAGAGGAATTGAGGTAGATCCTGCTAAAGTAAAAACTATTCAAGATATGCCTGCACCGAGAACAAAAAAGGAGGTGCGCGAGTTTTTAGGGAGGTTGAACTACATTTCTCGGTTCATATCTCATCTAACTGCCATGTGCGAGCCAATATTCAAGTTGCTAAGAAAAGAGCAAACGGTCAGGTGGAACGATGATTGCCAAAGAGCTTTCGACAAAATAAAAGAGTATTTGCAGGAGCCTCCAATTCTAATGCCTCCAGTGGAAGGGAGACCATTAATCATGTACTTGACCGTGCTAGAGGGGTCAATGAGGTGTGTTCTAGGCCAACATGACGAGTCTGGTCGAAAAGAGTACGCTATTTATTACCTTAGCAAAAAGTTTACCGACTGTGAATCCCGTTACTCACTGCTCGAGAAAACTTGCTGCGTTTTGGTATGGGCTGCTCGCCGACTGAGGCAGTACATGTTGACTCATACCACACTGCTCATTTCCAAAATGGATCCTGTCAAGTACATCTTTGAGAAACCAGCGTTAACCGGAAGGGTTGTTAGGTGGCAAATGATTTTAACTGAATATGACATCCAATATACCTCTCAGAAAGCCATCAAGGGAAGTGTATTGTCGGATTACCTTGCACAACAACCTCTTGAAGATGATTATCAACCAATGAAGTTTGATTTCCCTGATGAGGACATCATGTACCTCAAAGCAAACGATTGTGAGGAACCACTTCCGGAGGAGGGGCCTGACCCTGAATCCAAATGGAAGTTGATGTTTGATGGGGCAGACAATATCAATGGACGTGGAGTTGGTTCCGTTCTTATTACTCCTGAAGGTGTTCACTTACCCTTCGCCGCCATAATTACTTTTGGCTGCACCAACAATGAAGCAGAATACGAGGCATGCATAATGGGAATAGAGGAGGCTATTAATCTTCGGATTAAGAACCTCGATATATTCGGAGATTCAGCTCTCGTCATTAACCAAGTTACCGGCAAGTGGTATACGCATCAAGAGCATCTAATTCCATACCGGGATTATGCTAGAAAATTATTGACGTTCTTCACAACAGTTAAGCTTCAGTACATACCACGTGATGAAAATCAGTTTGCCGACGCATTGGCCACTCTTTCTTCGTCTATCAAAGTCTTGTGTTGGAACTATGTGCCCAGAATTGACATCTCCAGGCTTGATGCTCCATCTCATGCCTTCTCTGTAGACGCCGTGTCTGACGAGAAACCTTGGTATTTTGATATCAAGCTGTTCCTGGAAAAGTAAGAATACCCAGCTGGGGCATCTTCCAATGACAAGAAGACCTTGAGGCGATTTGTTGCTAGCTTCTTCTTGAACACAGACAGAGTTTTGTACAAGAGAAACTTCGACATGGTCTTGCTCAGATGCGTGGATAGACACGAAGCAAGCCTATTGATGCAGGAAGTCCACGAAGGATCTTTCGGTACCCACGCAGGAGGGCATGCTTTGGCAAAGAAATTGCTGAGATCAGGGTATTACTGTATGATAATGGATGCAGACTGTAGTTCATTCGCTCGTAAGTGCCACAAGTGCCAAATATATGCAGACAAAGTGCATGTCCCTCCAAGCCCGCTCAACGTCATGTCATATCCTTGGCCCTTTTCTATGTGGGGCATTGACATGATCGGGAAGATCGAGCCTACTGCTTCAAATGGTCATCGCTTCATCTTGGTCGCGATTGATTACTTCACCAAATGGGTTGAAGCAGCATCCTATGCCAATGTCACTCGTCAAGTGGTGGCAAGATTCATGAAAAGGGATATCATATGCAGATATGGAGTGCCCGAAAGGATCATTACTGACAATGGTTATAATCTCAACAACAAGATGATGGCAGACTTGTGTCGGGACTTCAAGATTCAGCATCACAATTCTTCTCCTTACCGACCAAAGATGAATGGTGCGGTAGAAGCAGCAAACAAGAATATCAAGAAGATTGTGCAGAAAATGGTTGTCACTTACAAAGATTGGCATGAGATGTTTCCATTTGCGTTGCATGGGTACCGAACGTCATTCAGGACGTCAACAGGGGCAACTCCATTCTCTCTGGTGTATGGTATGGAAGCAGTCCTGCCTGTTGAAGTAGAGATTCCTTTATTGCGTGTGATGATGGATGTGAAGCTGGATGAGGCTGAATGGGCGCGTGCTCGTTACAATCAGCTAGGCCTAATTGAGGAAAAGAGATTAGCGACTATTTTTCATGGTCAGCTTTATCAGAGGAGGATGAAGCGTGCATTCGACCAACGAGTACGTACTCGGGAGTATCAAGTGGGAGAGCTTGTGTTGAAGAGGATTATTCCTCCAGGTTCAGATCACAGGGGCAAGTGGACCCCAAACTACGAAGGACCATTCATAGTGAAGAAAGTTTTCTCAGGCGGAGCACTGATGCTCACCACTATGGATGGAGATGACTTTCAATCCCCTGTTAACTCGGACGCGGTTAAAAAATACTTCGCATAAAGAGACCCGCTGGACACAAAAACAGAATTAAAGTTCAGGCAAGAAAAAGGCATCCCGGTGAGCTAAAAACAAAATAAAAAGCTCGGGCAAAAGTTAGGGAAATGAATAAAAAAAAATGTACACCCGCTGAGTTGAAAGGCCACATTGGACAGCTCAGGCAAAAAAGGGTATCCCGGTGGATTGAAAACCCGAAAGGGCGATCCACGCAAAACAAGGGAATAAGCGAACAATTGCGATCCGAGTAATCTGAACCACATCATCGTTTCGTACGAATTGACAATATTAGAAGGATAGGAAACAGTCCCTTCATCCTCTTAGAAAGCCAAAGCAGTAACGGAGAGTCTCGAAGACATGCTGGTCATAGCAGAAATGGAACTCCTTGGAATGTCGTGTCCATTGCCATTAGGATAGTTTCTTTTCTCATTTTATGGAGACTACCTCTTTCCAGGTGGTTGCTTCCTGATGTAAAAATATTTGCCTATTCAGAGGCCTTTCAATAAAAAGAATATTCAGTCAAAAAAAACCGTGTGTGTTTTTTGTTTGTTTGCAAAATGTCCTGAATTTTTGGCAAAAATAGCATTTCATCTAAACATGGTGATACTTTGAAAGAAAAATGACATGCAGGGAAACTGTAACCCTCTTTGAGTGTCGGGTGACAATGGATGGATAGTTCATACAATGCAAACCCCTGGGGCACACTTGTGTTTTATGTTGTTGTAGGATGGCGTCACATTCCCCCCAAGCAATTTACTCTTCCCCAATGGAGTATGCCTAACAGGTATCTGAAAGCCTGACATCTCCAGGCAGAATTCTATCCCCAGCAAGGGTTACAGCCAGAGTTCATAATCAACATGTTCTCCCCAGCCAGAGCAGTGTTGAGGCATCTTTCCCAGCCAAGTCTGAAGATGATCTTTCCCCACAGAATTCATATCTGATTTTCACTTCCGTCAGTGAAATATTCCCCAGCGAAGTTGCCCTTCTTTAGGCCAATTTGATGATACAGTCAGGTATTCATCACTTCAGTCAGAATTAGGTGTCAAAGCATCTCAACATGTCTCCCCCTGCAGAGTTATACCTTTTTCTGCCAATCATGCATTTGTTTGTTGCTTGTCTGCAATCTCCAGTACTCGTTTGTGCTCTTGCTTTGTTTGTTGCTCGTCTGCAACTTTCCAGCACTCGTTTTTGCTCATCCTTTATTACTGCTCGTCCGCATCTTTCAACACTCATATGTGTTATCACTTTGGTATTGCTCGTTTTCTTTCCCCAGCAGTGGTCCATGATTACCTTGATATTGCCCGTCTACAATCCTTAACACTCGTCTGTGTTTGATACTTGACATTTGTGGTTGCTCGTCTGTAATTCCCAGCACTCGTCTGTGTTTGGCATATAATCCCTGTTATTTGCTCGTCTGCAATTCTCAACACTCGTCTGTGTTATCACTTTGCTATTGCTCGTCTGTAATTCCCAGCACTCGTCTGTGTTGTGAGGTTCCAATATCTGTTTGAAGCTCGTCTGCTTTGCTTGGATACTCGTCTGTATCATCCCCGACACTCGTCTGTGTTAGCTTACATATGTATGTGAGGATTTGCTGTTTATCCTGTTACTATTACTTCTATTGCTGCTTCAAATGCTCGTCTGTGTTTGAGTTTCTGGTATTCATCTATACCAGTGGCTGATACTCGTATGTATCATTGCATGAAGTGCTCGTCTGTGTTTCTTAGATCATCGTCGGATACTCGTCTGTATCATTGACTTATGGCACTCGTCTGTGTTATCTCGATGATCATCCAATACTCATTTGTATTGAAGAGGTTTAAAATCCTGACAGTGGGAATTGATGTCAAAATGGTTACCGGTCCTGGCGTAACAAGTAAATCCAAAGGAGGCTCGTCTGTCTCAGGCACCAATTATTGTTGCTGCACCTGGCGTAACAGGTTTGCTCGAAGAAGACTCGTCTGTCTTATACCATATATCCACGGATAATATATGAAGAAGGTTCGTCTACCTTGATTATGCATGTCTATCCCACAGACTTAAATGCATCCCGGTCCTGGCGTAACAGGTATATCCGAAGGAGACTCGTCTGTCTCAAGTCCTTTGTTCTTGCAGTGTTTGAGGACTCGTATGTCCAGTTCCTGGCGTAACAGGATTGTTTGAAGAAGACTCGTCTGTCTTAGCATTCTTATTCCAGATATCATTTTCAACTTGGAAGAAGCTCGTCTGCTTTTTCTCCCTATCATTTGGTTGGGTTTATTTCCCAGTTCTGCATTCTTCGTCAGAGTGCAAATTTCTGGTCTTCTTGGTATTCAACCACAGTTTATCTTGAATGGTCGATAGCTCGTGCTACCATCCTTTTCAGATTAACTGTTGTTTGAATAGGGGCAGTTGTAACACCCCAAATTTTCCCTCTTCATTTTAAGCATCATATCATATCATATCCATTATGAACATATAATTTTCTTAGCATCCTATCATGGAAAGATGAGGCATAACATTCTTCATGTCCTAGCATCAAGCATATGGTCATTTGTGGAGGTTCTTGAGGCATCTCAAGCCATGACAAGGGTTCCAATGGATTTGTACAATTTCTATGGTGAGTATACACTCCATTTTCAAGTTCAAGTCCATTGGAAAAAACTCAGAAGATTGCATGATCATCAGGGATCTCAGGACAAGGCAAAGCTCCTATACAAGGCACCTAAATTAGGGTTTGAGATTCAAGCACCAAAATCTCACAACTTTGGCCATTTCATTTGGGAAAAGTCTTCTATATGTCAAGAGAATCCTAGGTTTCAATTTTCATGAGAAAATTCCATGTGGAAGTCAGAGAATGCCTCAGTTGCTTGCAAATGAAGTAATTGGTCAACTGTGCCTTGAAAAAGTCAACTGTGTGATTTCAAGGGTTCTAACCCAATTTTTTTTTGCCAAGAGGGGTCCTTACAATGTTATAAGAGGTTTGGAATAATCAAAGTTCAATAATCATGGAGATTTGAAGGGTTTTGCAAAAATGGTACAAAGTTGGTTTTTGAGATTTTCCGAATTTGGCAACTTTTGCCCTAATTTTCAAATGGCCTTAACATGATCAAAAATTCTTCAAATGGACCAAAGTCAAACATGAAATTTGGAGATTAAGGGCTCCCATTTTCAAAAAGTACAAGTACATTTCCATAGGATTTGTGGTTTGTCCTAGGGGTCCCTCGAAAATTTGATGTATTTTAGGGCAAATCCAAATTTCATGCATGCAACCAAAGGCAAAAAGCTCCAAAACTTGTTTGTAAGACTTGGTATGGTTCAAATTGATTTCTAATGTTACAATACATTGCATTTTGATCAATTTGCTCCAAAGAAACTCCAATTTTCGTGCACAATAAGTAAGTTGCTTACAAAGTGGATTATTTGCAAAATCATGGAAAAAGTGTGATACCTCAATCCAATGGCCAAGATCCTTTGTATTATGATTAAGGGTATAGATTGCATTGCACATGGGCTGAGAATGCAAGCAAGGCATGAGGGTGGCATGCTTATCTCACATTTTTCAAAATTTGCAAAATCACAAATATCTCAAGATCCACACGTGCAAATCACACAATTCTTTCAGCATTGCATTGTGAGAGCATACTTAAACAGCTATGGTTTCAGAAAGATCAACCTCTCTCTCATTCTCTCATTTCCAACTTCTTGCAACCTTTGCATTTTCTCTCATTTCTCTTCATACAAGTTATCAATCTCAAAACAAATTGTGGATTTGTGATCAGTGAGAGCTAGGGATCATTAAGCCCCCATTCATTCAAGCTTTCCTTCAAGTTCAGCAAGCTTGCCATTTCAGGGAAGGTATGAGAAAATCTCAAGATCCAGCTTATTTCAAGACTTTAGATGCATTTATTTTGCATCTAGAGTGAGTGTGGAGTGATTTGCACGCAACATTTGGTCTTCTATCTCATTGAATCAAGATCTACAACTCAGGTATGGATCCAAATCTTGTGATCTAAAAATGGAATTGATGATGTGTTTTACAATCCTTGAAGTACACTGGTCATGCTGCACTTTATAGTTTTGAAAATGGTGCAATATTGAGTGAGTTATTAGAGTTTCAAGCTTCATGGTCAAATTTTATTTTCTTTGATCCCTTTGATTCATTGAGTTTTAGGAAATTAGGTGTCATTTTTGGACTCAGGGCATGTGGTTTACTTGATCTGGGCATTTTTTATTCATTTATATTGTTGTTTAGGCTTTTGGTGTGAATTCCGGTGTCGGAGCCCTAGCTCCGGTCACCGGAAACTGGAAATGCAATTAGGGTTTGTGCGTTGAAGAAGATGACCAGCATCCATTGGATTTTGCTTTTGAACGGTCCAGATGTTGCCACACGTCCCTGAATACCTCTTTCCCATTCGTTGTTTTATGTTTCTCATTTTAATTCCACATGTGACGCAACACACAATAGCTCCCATGCACTCTCCACTCACATCTCACTAAAGTTCCACGTCAATTAATGAGCTTCTCATAACACACGCTAGATTAATCCTGCGTCTCCTGAATTTTCCAGCTATTTCTCTGATTTTCCACCATTATTCACACACACATGCGCAAGCCTTTGGGCCCGGAGTGGCTATCCGCACCCCCAGCTTTCCCAAGCCCAATTTATTCCAACGCAAGTTCTTACTTCTAACACCCCCAACCTCATTTGTTTTTAATTTCTTTTTTCTTCATTTATTTCTTTTATTCATTTTAGCTTTTAATTTTTATAAAATGGTTCTGATTATCAAAAAATTCCCAAACAAATCATGAGTCATCTTTGAGGTGTCTTTTAGTTTTCTATATTTTTATTTTCTTGTTTTTCCATTTCCACGTGTCACAATTAATTCTTCATTTCAATTAGTTTCTTTTTAAGTTCTTCTTGAGTACACTGCATTGTCCATTTTCCATAGGTCTCATTATTTTGAATTTTGTTCCCATTCTTTTTGCTCTGGATTCCTAAGAGGATGTAATTCTCATGTAATTTTTCCCATGATTTTTAGAAACTTTTTCCTTGGGTCTTGGTCCTTTGGCTTGTGTTGGAAGTTATTAACCCTAGCTTGTGTTTAAGCCTCCATTTGACCTAGTTTTCTTCTGATTTCTTCCAAATACTTTTGGCTCATTGATATACCATGTTTGAAGATCATTTGGTTTAAGTTGTGGAATTTTTAGATGCTTGGTTGATTTGTTGTGGATTTTTTGTTCTCACCTTGTCCCATTTTGCTTCCTTTGGATCTTTAGGTCTCTTATAAGCTTAGAAGGGCACTTGTGCCAACTTATTCTTCTCATTTGGGGTTCTTTTGGGGTATGGGTACCTTCCTGGTATTAGGATAGGGTTTGTGTCTTTGGAATTTTGGTGTCTTGCTTACATTTAAGTCCTTTCTTTCCTTAAGTGTGCTTTCACTTCTTCCTTACTTCTTTCACTCCCATTTTGTAATTGTTTGGTATTGTGTGTCCATTCTCTTCATCTTGTTGGCTTCTTAAGCCCTTCTTCATCTTGTTTTTGGTTCTGGTCTTGTGCATTGAGTTCATGTTTATGCATATTTGCTTTGCATCCTCCTTAAGTGTGCATTTGTTTTCATATGTGTTTCATATTGCATCATGTTGACTTGTAAGCTTCATCTCTCATTCTTTTGAGTTGCATTTGCATTGTGCATTTGTTCATATCATTTCACTTCTGGTTGTATGATGATGGATTGTTATTTTTTTCATTTCATTTCACTTATATGCATGTTACTAACCTTGCAGGGGCTATGGTAAGTGTGAGGTGTGGAAGTTAAGTTCCACATCTCCAAAGCTCATCCCTTCTTCTTATGTTTATCTATACTAACTCTTTTGTTGTCGGGCTTAGGCCTTTCTCATCTCTTCTTCTATCTTCTTATTCTTCTCTTCTTTCTTCAATAGGATAGAAACCTCACTAACCTTAGGACATCCATGCATGTTAACACTTAGGATTCTCTAGTCCCCTTTTAGAATTTTACCTTTTGTGATCCTTTGGTGCTTTCTCTTCTCATCTTCAAACTCAATTCTAATTCACTTAATAAAGGTTGAGTACTTTCATGTGACATGAGACTTTGCTATGAGATACTTGCACGCGTTATGTTTCGGGGCGAGGTGTGAGTTATCCCTCGTGGTGGATAGGTCTTAGCATGAGTACTTCACAAAGAAAAGCTAAAAAACACTTCTTAACCAAAAAACCACAAAAATACTTAATAATGGTAATAGGCCAGTATGCCTAATCTTTCACTTTTGGGACTAGCTTTGGGGATTTCCTCCATAGATAGGTGTGCCTCTTGCGTATTCCATTTCGAAATGATGTGAGACGTACACATCCCATTGAGTAAGACTTAGGTACACTTACCTATACAAACTTCACTCATAAAAGCTTCATAAAAAACAATGAACAAACAATAAGCGTCTTTCCCTCGGGAATTCTTTTCTCATCTCATTCGCTCCGTACGCGAACTTGCTCCTACTTGTCACTTTGCAAGACGGTTACGCACTCGTCGTCCGAGTCTGCAACACCTGAGCAATGGCATAAGCAGTTCAAGCCTTAATTCACAAGCAATTTCCTTGTTACCCCTATTTAGGGGAACTACGACGTCTCTGATCCTTATTATCCTGATGAGGTACATAGGCAGTGGGGTAGGGCCCGTTCGAGCACAATCTTTATTTTCCCTACATTTTTCTATTTGTTCTCTTATTTCAGTTTCTCTTCCCATTTTTCTTTTCCAGTTCTCTTATTTTCTTTTGCAGCAACTTTCATACCCTCACCCTTTGAAACAGTTTCTTTGCAAGCGTGGATCCCGTCGGGTACGGAGGACGATCTGGGTGTTAATACCTTCCCAGGTCGTAACCTACTCCCGAGCTCAGTCTCTTTGGTTCGTAGGACCTGTGTCCTTCCTCTTCTTTCCTCTGGTGTGTGCAGCATTACCATTCCCTTTCTTCAGGATAAAAATGCCTGGCTAGCGACTCTATTCTTTTCCGCGCCACTTTCGCGTTTGTACCAGGATGGAAATCCGGGGAGCGACAGATAGTACATCAAATCAATGATGAATTCACTATGGACATCCGAGAATGGAAATCAGAAAATGGGTGAATCATAACATCCAAGAATAGTAATCAGATAAAATGTGAATCATAACATTCAGAAACATAACTGAATGAGATGGGAAAAAGTCCGGGACAGTTCATCAAATCAACGACGACTTCACTATGCACATCCGAGAATAGAAATCGGAAGGAAAGTGATCACAACATCCCAGAATAGCAATCAGGTAAAATGTGAATCACGACATCCAGGAACAGAACTGAATGAAATAGGAAAAAGTCCGGGACAATACATGAAATCAATCATGACTTCACTATGGACATCCGAGAATGGCAATCAGATAAAAGAGGTGTAAAAATATGAGAAGAAATTACAAGTAGGTGAAGAAAAGGTTCTGGAGAGACAAAGATAAATGCCAAGTAAGTTGGACTTTGATCACAAGGTAAGATGTTGAAAACAACAGGACCTCGAGAAACACATAATGAGGACTAACACACTCAAATATACAAACATATATGAATATGGGGAATAACACACCTAAGAAAATAATATGAGAGAAAATGCTGACAACCAGTTTAGACTCTTAGGGGAGTGGAAAAGATGGAAGACTGATTCCTCAACACAAAGATCACTGCCATCTGCTCTGAGATTAGAGATGCTATTGTTCTTGAACATATCTCTGTCACACCGGTAAACTGTATCAAGTTGAAAATATTTTGAGAAAAGTTATGAAAAACTGCTTAAAGATTCTTGAAGAAGATTTCCCCAAATTCAATGAATGATGAGGGTAAACTGATAATGGATTCAGTTCCTGACTAATGTCGGAGAAAATTGATCAAATCTTTGAGATGACTGTTGAGAGAATAAACTGATCATGGCTCCAGTTCTTGAAATGAATGTTGAGAAAATAAACCCAGTATGAAACTTGCAGAGAATCTTCTGGTTAACCAAATTTGAGAACAACTTGCATTGAGCAACAACTCTTGAGCCAAAGGATCTGGAAAGAACTTGCCCCTATTAAGATCACTGACCAAGTTTCTCAACTGGTTGAAAATTTCTTGATGAGGAAAGTTTGTTTGCAAATGAAAAATGTTTGTACAAACCTTGTAATTTTAATGCAAAGTTCAATGAAAAATTTTGAAATCAAAAATCATTTTTGGAATGAAAATTTATTGATGTAAAGTAAATGAAAACATTGTCAAAACACGACGGTTGAGACAAAGGTGAAAGATAAAACAAATGTAAGAAACAAATGATTGGTAACAACTTGGGAGTCAGTTTACGCAACCTTGATGTAGTATTATTTTCAAAAGAAACCTGTATTCAATTTGGACTTTTGAAGGTTGTAGCATGGTCTAGTTCACGGTTAATGAAATAAAGGATATAGGTTCAAAGTTTATTTGTACCCAACCCTACTTCATGATGAACTCCAGTCCTACATTCAATTAATTCAGGAAATGCATTCAAGTTCCAAGAAATTTGAGATTGCACAGATGAAGATGGTTCATAAGCCAAAGGATTTTGAGGTAGCAGTCACTTCTCCCTTTTGTTATTTCTAGTGAGGACTTTGGTCCACTCATCTTATTTTTTCTGAGTATTTTGATGACCTCTTGATTGATCTTTCTTTTATTATCCCTAACTTTTGCCTTAACTGTGTCATTTGAACTTACAGTCAGCGGGATGCCCCAGTTTTTTCCTAAGTCTCCTTCATAGGTTTTGACTTAGCGGGCTTTGATTTTTTTATCATCATTTTTTCAATATCATTTTTTGAAAGATAATGACTACATGGCTTAATGATTATGGGGAACAATCAATGGTTTTGAATTGAGAGACATCTTCAACACTTCTTTGATATGTGCAAAGGAAAGCTTGAGATTGCAACCTTTATTGAAAGGTGTCTTGGATGATTTTCTTGTACTTGAATGCACATTAGAATTAATTGAGAACTACCCATCCCAGATTAAAATTGCGGGTTTTCGAACAGAAAGAAACTCCAACTTCAAGGCTCAAAGGGGTTGACAAGGGATTAACTTCCTTATTTCTCCAGTGTTTGGGATTTGAAACAATGCCTGTATATCATCAGCCAAATCTCAATCGAAAGCATACCAACAACAATTATGGGTATCTTGTTTTCATCATTCTCCCTCCAATCATTGTATAAACTTGAGAAAAGAAAAATGAACTTGAGATATAAAGCATAAAGATGCAAATAATAAATGAAATTGAATCAAAACAAAGCAATGTTCATTTCATTAAAATCAACCTGAAAGTACAAAGAAAGTTTAAAAGCGAACAAGTTAATACAATTGAAGAAAATTGCAAACATAAAGAAACAATGGCCTAGTGATCCATCAGCAACAAGAATGAGTTGTCCTGTATGATATTCTGGTCTTGAAGACAATCTGACTGTTGAAGTCTTCTGAAGATTCACTTCTCTTGCTTCGATAAAGGATTATTGACAATATTAGGATTAGTGTCATGAATAGAAATGATGTTGTTCCTGATAAGTTCTTTCACTTTAGCCTTCAGTGCAAAGCAGTGTTCCAAGTCGTGAACAGTTCCACGTTGATGAAACTCACATCAAAGATCCGATCTATAGTTAGCTGGAAAAGGATCTGGAACAGAAGGCGGAGGCCTAAAAGTAATCATTCCACTCTTAATCAAATAAGGATACAAATTAGTGTAAGTCATCGGGATAGGATCAAAGTTTGGCCTATTACGATACTGATTTTGTCCGGAAGCAGGAAGGGGAGCTTGAGCTGGTTGAGCTTTGACAACAGGAGCAATTGCAGCTACATATGGTTGAACATATCGTTGTTGCTGGCGATAAGGCTTCCTTTCAGTTGAAACAACATAAGCATCACCATATCTTCTCTTTTGAAAGTTCCCATGAGACTTTCTTACAACATTAGAAGATTCATCATTGGTAATCTTACCTTTCTTGATACCTTCTTCTAGTCTTTCTCCAATAGTGACTAGGTCGGCAAAACCAGATGAAACGCTTCCTACCATTTTCTCCTACAAGAATGATTGAAGAGTGTCCATGAACAAACCAGTTAATTCTTTTTCGGCCAAAGGTGGCTCCACTTGAGCAGCTAGCTCTCTCCAACACTGAGTGTATTCTTTGAACGATTCTTTCTCTTTCTGTGAGATGTTTTAAAGTTGACGACGGTCAGGCGCCATGTCCAGATTGTATTTATACTGATTTACGAAAGCATCAGATAAATCCTTCCAGCTTTGGATGTAGCTCTTCTCGAGTCTCACATACCACTTCATAGAAGCACCACTCAGATTATCTTGAAAACAATGAATAAGAAGCTTGTCATCCTTGGCATGTGCATCCATTTTTCGACAATACATCAGCAGATGAATCTTTGGACAAGTATGCCCATTGTATTTCTCGAATACAGGAACTTTGAACTTATCAGGCAGAACCATGTCGGAAACCAAACACATGTCTATTGCAGCAACACCAAAGACATCTTTTCCTTCTAAACCTCTTACCCTCTTCTCAAGAGTCAAGCATTGCTCTCTAACTTCATCCATATATCTAGGTTCACCCTGACTTTCAACTTGTGGACCAACAAAATGGTACACAAAAGGAGAATTCTGATAAGTAGCTTGAGCATCAATGTGCACAACAGGTTGAGGTTCAACAAATGTCGGAGCTGAAAAGACTGGCCCAACAGATGGACCAACCATCTACGCAGTAGCAGAAACTAGCACATAATCCGGAGGTAACCTAAATTCTGGCCAAGTAGAAATCGGTTGCTGAATCATAGGAGGGTTAACAACATCAGTCGAAACTTCAGAGATAACAGTCCTTTGAGGTGGTTCACCTCGAGCAATCAGAACTTGCATCATTTCACTGAGCTTGGTCATACTGGCCTTCATCTCATCAATCTCCATTCGGACTTCCATGTTATGATGTTCTTGGTTTTCCATTCTTAATCTGATAGCTCTCAATCTATTAGCAGCTCTAGTTCTGTATATATGTTGAGGAGACAACTTGACGGATCAACAAACAACTGAAGAAGGAAACAACCGGGATGAGTTCCCACACAACTCGGATGAACGCAAGAATATGCGAGGATGCAATGATATGCAATGTTCACTTCCATTTTCAGAAAATAACTCGATTATTGCAAACATGGTCAACATCGAGAATATGGTCATGAAAAATCTTGACAAAAAAGGATATATTTACTTTTTCCAATGTTTGCAATAATCAGAATTGTTTTCCTTGAGAAATGGTTGTGATGATGATCATGATGAATATGTAGATGCAACAACCATAAACAAGATCACGCAAAGCAGGTTCAAAGGTTCGGATCACGAGCATGGAGTCAAGGGATAAGAACCAACAACCCACAAAGGCATGTACTAAGGTTTGTCTTCATTGTACCTGCAGAAAACCAAAAGGGTTCTAACAGAGGTGCCCGAAGTTAACAACCATCTTTAGAATATTATCGGTACATTAGATTACTCCCCAACCGATAACATTCTTAAAATAGACCTCGTTTGAGTGTAGTATCGCGTGACAACCACCTTAGGTTTACACCCGGATAGTTTCCGCACTACGTTCCTAAATTGGCTTAGATGGGTTAAGGGTTCTACGGTCCTCAGTATGATCAACTCAAGGTCATAAAATAATTCCATGTATGATTACTCTTCATGAAATTAATAATCCAAGAGAGCCTAACCGAGTTAAGATTATCAAATTGATATCGCTTTGGACTACTCCATCGCGTATCACTTCGAATATCGTCGTCCTATCATAAGTTCAACCCAGATCCGGGTTAGAATCTATCTCACTCACAGAGGATAACCAAAACCGAAGCAGAACAAACAAATAACAACCAAATCAAACCAAAGCAGTAAATAAATCAAAGTAGGTCGAATCCACTTAGAGATTGACTCCCCAATAGAGTCGCCACTTTTCTGTAGCGGTAAAATCATGAGTGTAAGCTATTGGTTAACTTAACTCAAAGAAAACAGAGTCGCCACCGCGCTTTTATTTTATTCTAAATGGAAAAGGGAAAAAGAGCGAACAAAACCTAATGAATCTAAAAGCAAAAAGCTAAAAGAATCGACCAGAGAACGGGTAAGGGGATAGGTTACAAACTGGGAAGGTTTTACACACCCAAAATGTCTGTGGTACTCCACGGGAGTCCTTTAAAATATTAATTGCTTTTTTGGTTTGAAATTGGTTTGTTTTAAAAGATATTGAAGAGATGAGAAGAGAAATGTTTTTTTTAAGAATTTTGTGTTTGAAGAGACGTTCGTCTCATGCCTACGTACCCATAAAGTGCAATGCGGGATCAAAACCTCGTAGTTCGTGGTACAAAATGTGAAAAGAAACAATGTGTTGAATTGATTTTAAAATGTAAAGATAAGTCATCATTCTTTAGCGAATAATTCCGCTAAAAAGAATGAATCATATCTAAACATATGAACATGGTTAAAAAGAAAAGTGCACAAGGGTACAAAAACAATTGAATGAGTTTTGAATTTTTTAAAGTCTTGAAAAAGAAAGTTTCGATATGCTTATGTGGTTTAGTATTTATTAAGAAACGAAATGAAAAGGTAAAACCGCTTGACCTAAATCAAGGTTTGATTATGAAAACATTTTGAAGTTTGAAAAACAAAGAAGGTTTTGAAAAATAGGAAGAAGATTTGAAAATTTAAGAAGTGGAAAGAGATGAAGGGACTATCCTAAGACTTAAAAGTAAAAGTTAAGGGAAGAAAGATCAAACCATATGGTGAATCTTCTTTGAAGCAATATGATTTCATCTTCATAAACAAGTGAACCAAATCGGGCTAATGTCTTCAATCCATAATAACTTGAGCAAAGGGAAAAATCCTAAAATCTAAGTCCAAAACTCAAAGTCCAATGCTAAGGATAGTGGCCATAGTCAAAAATTAAAGTCACAAGTCTTTTAGAAGTTTAATCCTTTATTAATGTTTTTGTGTCCAAATGGACAAAAGGAAAATCAACATAACAAAAAATAAGAGCAAATAATAAACATGATAATGGATGAATAAAGCATAGTAAAGCAAAATAAAATAAAAGCAAATAAAAGTGCAAGAATTTAAATGTTAGTAGCAAAAGAAATTAAAGTGCAAGAATCTAAAATATTATAGTAGTAATAGTATAATAATATTTACATAATAATGGTATGGTGAACTTAATCAACCACAACAAAAGGAGTAACCAAAATAGAAAGGCAACCGGATCCGCTTAGCATCTTACACTATAGCGATTAATCAAGGAAAATCGAACCAAATTCAATGAAATTTGAAAGGAGATTGGGAGACCCAAAACACCTGCACATCAAACATTCATAAGTATCAATTCTCAATGCAAAATAATCAACCACTTTGGGATTACGCGACCAACGAGAGGTCCGGTCCTTAAAAGTGCAAGTATCCAATTGAATTTTTATTCCAAAGTCGGGACAAATTTAGGTCTATGTTAAGCAATCACCGAGTAATTTATGAAGTAATTACCCTACAAATGAGGCCGACCACCACCAATTAAGGTGCACAATGTTAGTGCTAATGCATGCAAGTTAAACGATATGTAAATCACTATCTAGATGCAATACCACACAAAACTAAAGATGAATACCAAATTGGGTCACACTCATGGTTTTATTACATCCTTAAGTTCAATCACTCGTCTCAGTGGATTCAAGTTAGTGAATAATTCAATGTGAATTCTTGATAACTTCAAAAGAAAGAAAAAAGAGCTTTAGTGAATTTTTGGTTTTGGTGGAGTGTTTTGCAAGGGATTTTTTGGCTCTCAAAAGCTTGGTGAATGAATGAAATTATGGTCCTATTTAAAGACTTTAGGTATGGGAATTTGGTGGAATGGAGCTTGCTTTGGTAATTAAAATTAGGCTTGGTAATTGCAAATTTGGTGGGAAATGGAAAAGAGTGGTGATTAATAAGGGTTCATGGTAATAAATGATCAAAGTGATGTAGAGAAATCAGAAGCTAATGGATCTAGAGTGTTCCAATTATATCAATGATCTAATGGTGCTGAATTTGAATAAAAAATTCAAATTTCTTATTCAAACATGTTTGCTTTGTTGTTTCGGCCCGATTATTGTTGTACGTCGAAGAAGGCATGGAAATAAACACATGAATCTTAGAATTCCTTGAATGAATCAATGAGCTTGGGAAAACCTCGATCAAATAAATTTGAAATTAATTGCGGATCAACTTTGAATTTTATTTGTGAAATTTCATTCGAGCTGCAGGACTGCTATTTTTTGGCATTTTCACATGGTTCCTCCTCCTGAAAAATGTTAATGAAAGAAAACAAAATATTTTTTTTTTGGATTTTAATTAATGGTTAGTAAACATAAACAAATGAAAACAAATAAAAAAAAGGTGATTGTAACACGCCGTATTTTAATAAAAATCTCCGGATAATATTAATTAAGATTAATTAAATATTATCTAAGTCATAGGCTTTATTAAATATTTTCAGCTCAGAGATATTTTTTGGATACTCTCAAATTGGACACGTTGATATTACTAAATGATAGATATAATTTGTTTAGTTAATAAAAGGAAGGAAAACAAGTTATGTAATATAAAAGAAAAGAAAGAAAGTTAGTAAGAGAGAAATAAAAGAGGAAGGAAAAGAAGAGAAAAAGAAAGGAAAAGAAGAGAAAGAGAAGAGAAGAAGAGGAAGAGGAGGAAAAACCCTAAGAGAGGAAAATGCTCGGATCATCACCATTTCTTCGCCAAATCTTCATCTTCACCAACCTCCTCGTCGATTACAAGGTGGGTTCTTAGTTAGAAACCTTTTCTTTGAGTTTTGGTTGAAATTGTGAGTTTTAGGGTTTTGTAGAAAATCTAAGAATTGATAGATTAAACGGTTAAAAACTCGATTACATGGAAGTATAATGATTAATATATGTTCATATACATGTTTGGTGATCAATTCTTCTGTGTTAGTGATGTTTAGGTCGAGTTTGGCATGGAAATTAGTTTCCCGTAAGCCTGAGTTTTCTGGAAATCGCAGTCCTCGCTCAGCGAGCAGAGGAAATTCAGCACAAGTTAGTGATCTGATATAGCTCACTCAGCGAGCAAGGGCTCGCTCAGCGAGACCTGTAGGCTTCAATTTTTGTGTTTTAATTCATAACTTGTGATCCGGTTATCCAATTTTTATGTTCTGCATATCGATTCGAAGATGAAAATAATTACTAATTAATGATGCCAAAAAATATTATTTTTACCCGACTCTTACCCGACATTCCCGATAATCGTAATTATGTAAATTAAGCAATTGTGGTATTAGTCTATTGAGAATTATTGGGAGTAGAGGCATGAAACTATTGTGAGTATCGAACGGAAGAAGAGATAATGAGCTTATGGCAAGGATTGTTTAATGGTAACGATTAAACACAATGTTATAATTATGTGATTGAGAATGATAAGTCTTGAGGTGGGTATTACCCTGAGTCCCACGGGAAGCAAATGATAAGTCTTGAGGTGGGTATTACACTGAGTCCCACGAGAAGCAAATGATAAGTCTTGAGGTGGGTATTAACTGAGTCCCACGGGAAGCAAATGATAAGGCTTGAGGAGGGTATTACACTGAGTCCCACAGGAAGAAAATGATAAGTCTTGAGGTGGGTATTACACTGATTCCCATGGGAAGCATATGATAAGTCTTGAGGTGGGTATTACATTGAGTCCCACGGGAAGCATGGTTTAGCTTGAGGTGGGTATTACATTGAGTCCCACGTGAAGTGTCGAGAATGTTATATGGATATTCAATCTTGTTTTGTTTCCTTATAAAAAAGTTACCTTAGGCTTGAGATGGGTGTTACACCGAGTCCCATGCGATGTAAAAAGGTAATATCCTAGCTAGTGATAGTAGGATTTATAGGACTCTTGGACGTGCTCTCAAATGAGTGTGAGATTGTGAATTATTAACTTGTAATAATGTCTCATAGGGTGAGATGTGTGAACTTAAGGTCGTTTCCCTGTCCAAAGACTTGGGTTATGTTTAATAGAACCCTTAGAGCCGAGAGAACTCTAAGGTAGGGAACCCACTGATATGTTGTTATCTCACCCCACTATTTGTTGTTGCTTTTCAGGTTTCCTTTGTAGGTTTGATTTACAAGTGGAGCTACGCTCAGGATGTTTCAAGTGAAGCATAGTTTTAGTCTTCCGCTGTGTATTTCTGTATCTTTGTACAATAATGGGTATTGTATTATTCTTAGCTTTTATTTTTTTAGTATGATTTCCATGTCTTATGCCATAGTTTGTATAGTTTTAGAATTGGAAAAGAATGTGAATTATACTAGTAGGTATTTATAATGGTGTTAGTACCAAAAACTAACAATGTATGATATTATTCCAGATATATATTATATGGGTGTTATAGTTGGTATCAGAGCAGGTCGTATCCTCAACCTAGTCTTGAAACATCATAAGTAAATCTATTCTGCCTCTTAAGTGTGTCTGGCCGGCATGATTCTCAATATTATACTATGTAGTAATGGGTATGATCAGCCTAGTGCTATGTATATGGTAGGTATGATCATGGTTGTGCGACCATGATGATTCTGAAGTGTTGTTGCAACTTGTATTGTGAGAGTGGGCTCAAGCCAAGAATTAGGATAAGGAGCTTTGGTCAGCTCGGTTGGAGTCTTCTTAATAGTTTTACTTCCTGTAGCGTAGAGTTGTAGAGTAGTGTGTTGTTCAAGAAATCCTTTGGAATGCATAGAGTTTTAAGGGTACAAGTATCTACCAGATGAGTGGTCAGTGTCCCACAAAATAAGTAAATTCACTGGTGGATCAATGATGGTCACTGGTATGGACAAAAGTGTTAAGAAGTTTCATTTCACGAGAAGGGAATATGTTTTATAGAATGTGTGACTTGAGGTCCAGGAATGAGTTAATTGTTAGTGTTTCGGTCCTAAGATCGTAGTGGCATCTTGGATGAGCGAGGGTACTTCGAAGAATGTATTCGAACAATACCTTACTGATGGATAAAAGTTACAGGTAAAGAATGTTTGTTTACTTATGGGAACCAAAAGTTATGGCAAAACGTGGAAAGAAACACGAGGATTTGATTACACATTTCAAGCGAGACAAGTATACCCCGTGCGAGGGATAAAAGACTAGAGTTGTATGTTCGGTCGTGATCAAAGAGATAAAGTTTAGAGTAATGCATCAGGGTGTTATATTTTAGTGAGAGATTAATTCAGAATTGTGTAGTGACCCAAGGAATGGTATAAGGTATAATATCGGAGGAAAAATAGGCTCTATTTAGTGATGGGAGGTGTATGAAGTACGGACTTGATAAAGTTGCGAGAAGTGAAAGAATAAACACGTTGAATGTGGAAGAATTTCTAGTAAGATGGATTATGTTGGATATGAAAACATTGCCGCAGAGCGCGAAGTTAATACAGTATGAAATGGTATTAGCAGTGCGATATGAGAAAGTGATAACGAAGCATATTTTCGGACAAGTGTGCAATGGAATTGTTAAGACTAAAGTTGAGAAATGTAAGCAACAATGGTTCACTCATTAGGATTCTGGTGGTATGATTACTATTATGTGGAATCGTCGGTTGGTATGGTTGTAACTTTTGGATGTGATTGGAATAAGTTTGGGAGGTTTAGGTAACAATGAAGACCAGAAGTTTGCTTCTGCGTTGAGTAATCGGATTGTCCTCTGGATAGTACCTGGTTACGGAATTGTGTTTCTAAATATCTTTCAGCTACTAGAGGTACAAAATCATACTGAGTGATCAGTTACCCTATTTGTAGTGATCGGTTATCGTTGTTAAGTTTTGGAAAAATTAGATTTTTCTAAGATGCATACTTTTGGACTTGGGTGGCTGATTGAAGCATTCTTGGTATCGATGGAAAGCTGTGGAAACATCCTATGCAATGATTTAGCAGTGGGTTAGAGAACCCCCAGTTAATATGTAAGCGTAGACAGTAAGGTTCTTCAGAAGAGTGCATTGCCTCAGTCTTCAAGTGTAAAGGGGAAACCTCTGTGTTGTGAATAATCAAAGTGTTTGAATTATGCCCTGGCGAGATTAAGAATGTTATCGTTGATACTAATTCTTGCAAGGAATTAGAGAGAGAGAGGACAAGGTTGTGTACTAGAGATAAGATGTCCTTTGTTTCACCGATAAGGATTGCATGTTGGATTTTGTTTACGGACGAACCAAGCATTAGCTTGTAGCTAAAACCCTTTCATGTTGTCCTTGTCGTATCCTGCTAGCGTCGTTGTCAGAGTGGGATCGGACTATTCCTCCGAGTATTTGTGATGTGACCGTAACAGAATGGTAGTTCTGCTTTGTTTCTTGTTGGAGTTGTGATCTGCATGTCGTACCCGTTTGTGTTACCTTGAGTTGTGAATGATGGATGATTGTTGCACGTGTTTAGAAACCGTGAGTGAGAATTTTATTGCAAGTTAGTATGGACTAGATTGATAATTCTAAGTCGGATTATTTGTTAGCTAGAGAAGCAAGTTTAGTTGTGTTCGACCGTTTAGCCTCAGATAGGTAATCGATTGACACATGACTTTTATGGAAGATTTTAGTGAATCGTACTTCTGAACTGTAAGTCCGTTTTAGTTACCATTTCAAGCGTCAATGGACAAAGTGTTGGACTTTCCTTTGAGCATGTTTGGTAAACATTAAATGATTTGGATGATTCGGGTGTCGTCATTGCGACTATTGAAGAATTAAATTGCGAAGTGATACAAGGAAGATGAAGTGTTGATCTCTCCGGAAATGTTTTGGTACCTGAATTATTGTAGGGATAGGAGATGAGGAATTAGTCAATTCTTGGATCGTAAATTCTTAACATCAAGTTATGGAAACCCGTAAGTGTACTAAGAAAAATTTGAGTTTGGTATTAGTGACTTGCTGGTTATTGTAAGTCTGTGGCGTTACTGCATTGTTACTGATGTAGACCTTGTGTCAACAAAAATCTTGAGTGATTGGGATTTTATAAAAAGAATTAATATGGAGCATAGTAACCATGGTCAGATTGGTTAAGTTTAATTGGAATTGTATTGGTTGTGATTGCAACAGTACAACCATGTATCTTTGTTATTGGAGAGTTTGGACCAATGTTGTTAATTATGTAGTAGACAAGTGAATTGTTCTATCGTTGCATGTTCTCAAGTTATTATTTTATTGGTTGGTGAGAGCTTCGATGGATAAGTGTTCTCTTTGATGACTATCAATACTTGGTATTGCTTGCGAATTCGTGGTATCTCCACTGTTAGGATTTGGAGGCATAGTGGAAGGAGACAGATAAAAGACTTATGTCAGATTATGGGAAATTGAAGACATCTATTTATAAGTGTGGAGTAAGAGAATTTTGTTCTAAGTGGGTTGTCTATGGTAAGGTACTGAGAGAATGAAGTGTCCGATGTAAATGGTTACACTTTTGGTATAAGACCAAGTGGAATTGCTAAAGAGGTCATTTAGCAACTTTTGAAACGGTTATATTAATTGAAGGATTGTAATAAGAGTTTAGTTGGATAATTGTATGTGGTTAAGATTTTGCCAAGATACCTTGTGGAACCTTGTCGAATTTTAGCCGGAGTATTATGTCTTGTTTTGTGAACTAATGGAAGATTTTAAAGTGGTATGTTCCTTCGACGGAGAGATGAGACTAGGTGATTAAGTATGAAACAACAAATAGATTGCGGAAATAGAAAGTTGGAAGTTAATCCAATGTTGGAATGAGCGTGTGAACAAGAACGTGAAGTTGATTTATTATGAACGAGGACTTTGAGCCGCAAAGTCAGATTAGAATTTGAGTATATCCGGTTATGTAACAGAATTATGGATAAGTATGGATCTAAAACAGTGTTTTAAACTGTCGTAAGGATGAGTAAAGGAAATTCGAGGACAAATTTCAATTCAAGGAGGGGAGGATGTAACACGCCGTATTTTAATAAAATGCCTAGGATAATATTAATTAAGATTAATTAAGTATTATCTGAGTCAGAGGCTTTATTAAATATTTTCAGCTCAGAGATACTTTTTGGATACTCTCAAATTGGACCCGTTGATATTACTAAATGATAGATATAATTTGTTTGGTTAATAAAAGGAAGGAAAACAAGTTATGTAATATAAAAGAAAAGAAAGAAAGTTAGTAAGAGAGAAATAAAAGAGAAAGGAAAAGAAGAGAAAGAGAAAGGAAAAGAAGAGAAAGAGAAGAGAAGAAGAGGAAGAGGAGGAAAAAACCTAAGAGAGGAAAATGCTCGGATCATCACCATTTCTTCGCCAAATCTTCATCTTCACCAACCTCCTCTTCGATTGCAAGGTGGGTTCTTAGTTAGAAACCTTTTCTTTGAGTTTTGGTTGAAATTGTGAGTTTTAGGGTTTTGTAGAAAATCTAAGAATTGATAGATTAAACGGTTAAAAACTCGATTAAATGGAAGTATAATGATTAATATATGTTCATATACATGTTTGGTGATTGATTCTTCTGTATTCGTGATGTTTGGATCGAGTTTAGCATGGAAATGTAGTTTCCCGTAAGCCTGAGTTTTCTGGAAATCGCAGTGCTCGCTCAACAAGCTAGGCTCGCTCAACGAGCAGAGGAAATTCAGCAGAAGTTGGTGATCTGGTATAGCTCGCTCAGCGAGACCTGTAGGTTTCAATGTTTGTGTTTTAATTCATAACTTGTGATCCGATTATCCGATTTTTGTGTTCCGCATATCGATTCAAAGCTGAAAACAAATACTAATTAATGATGCCGAAAAATATTATTTTTACCCAACTTTTACCTGACTTTCCCGATAACCGTAAATTTGTAAATTAATGAATTGGGGTATTAGTCTATTGAGAATTATTGGGAGTAGAGGCAGGAGACTATTATGATCATCGAATGGAAGAAGATATAATGAGCTTATGGCAAGGATTGTTTAATGGTAACGATTAAACAAAATGTTAGAATTATGTGATTGAGAATGATAAGTCTTGAGGTGGGTATTACACTGAGTCCCACGGGAAGCAAATGGTAAGTCTTGAGGTGGGTATTACACTGAGTCCCACGGGAAGCAAATGATAAGTCTTGAGGTGGGTATTACAATGAGTCCCACGGGAAGCAAATGATAAGTCTTGAGGTGGGTATTACACTGAGTGCCACGGGAAGAAAATGATAAGTCTTGAGGTGGGTATTACACTGAGTCCTACGGGAAGCAAATGATAAGTCTTGAGGTGGGTATTACACTGAGTCCCACGGGAAGCAGGCTTTACACTTGAGGTGGGTATTACATTGAGTCCCACGTGAAGTGTCGAGAATGTTATATGGATATTCCATCTTGTTTTGTTTCCTTATAGAGGAGTGACCTTAGGCTTGAGATGGGTGTTACACCGAGTCCCATGGGAAGTAAAAAAGTAATATCCTAGCTAGTGATAGTAGGATTTATAGGACTCTTGGACGTGGTCCCAAATGAGTGTGAGATTGTGAATTGTTAACTTGTGATAGTGTCTTATAGGGTGAGATGTGTGAACTCAAGGTCGTTTCCCTGTCCAAAGACCTGAGTTAGGTTTGATAGAACCCTTAGAGCCGAGAGAAATCTATGATAGGGAACCCACTGAGATGTTGTTATCTCACCCCACTATTTGTTGTTGCTTTTCAGGTTTCCTTTGTAGGTTTGATTTACAAGTGGAGCTATGCTCGATATGTTTCAAGTGAAGCATAATTTTAGTCTTCCGCTGTGTATTTCTGTATCTTTGTACAATAATGGGTATTGTATTGTTCTTAGCTTTTATTTTTTTTAGTATGATTTCCATTTCTTGTGCCATAGTTTGTATAGTCTTAGAATTGGACAAGAATGTGAATTATACTAGTAGGTATTTATGATGGTGTCAGTACCAAAAATTAACATTGTTTGATATTATTCTAGATATATATTATATGGGTGTTACAGTGATCCCCTTTAAGGCATAAACCTGCACCCGAGAAGGATAAACGAACCAGTGCACGATCTTGTTTGTATGCAAGGGGTAGATGAAATGCGAAAAAATCTTAGGGTAAACAATTAGGGTATGCCAAGGTGGTCTTGTGAAGTTTTCCACTCCAATGATAGATCATTTTGAATTGATGCTTGATCTTCATCTTTGAGATTATATTCTTTAACCGGCTCCTCCAAAGATATATCTGGAATGGGTTCAACACGAGACATATTTTGATCTCTAGCAATCTCTTACGAAGAAGCACCTACACCAATAACAACACAACCTTTTCCGACAACTTTTAGACAAGATTCATCAAAAGAGACATGCACAGATTCTTCAACAATAAGTAATCTTTTGTTGTATACTCTATATGCCTTACTCTAATTGGAGTATCCTAGAAAGATACCTTCATCCGACTTTGTATTAAATTTACCAAGGTTTTCTTTTCCTTTATTTAACACAAAAAATTTACATCCAAAGACATGAAAAGGTGATACATTCGACTTCCTTCCTTTTAAAACTTCACAGGGCATTTTATTTAGAATGGGCTGAATAGTTATTCTATTCAACACATAACATGCAGTGCTAATAGCATATGCCCAAAAATCTTTAGGAAAGCCACTATCATTGATCATAGTTCTTCCTAACTCCTCTAACACACGATTTTTATGTTACACAACACCATTCTGTTGTGGAGTTCTAGGATCGGAAAAATTATGTTCAATTCCATGTATCTCACAATACTTTTCAAAAAGGTGATTTTCAAATTCACCTCCATGGTCACTTCGAATCGTTACAATGTTTGTGTTAAATTTGTTTTGAGATAACTTCGCGAATGTTTCAAAAGCCGAAAATGTGTCACTTTTACTTGCTAAGAAAATTGTCCAACAAAATCTTGAGTAGTCATCCACAATAACAAATCCATAATAATTTCCTCCTAGAATTTTGATTATTAATGGACCAAAAAGATCCATATGTAGAAGTTCAAGAGGTCTAGATGTAGAAACTAAATTTTTGATTTAAAAGATACTTTTGTTTGCTTTCCCATTTGACAAGCATCACAAAGATGATCTTTGGTGAAATTTATTTTTGGTAAACCAACTACTAAGTTTTCGGAAACAATTTTGTTAAGCAAGTCAAAACTGATGTGTACTAAATGTAACACCCACTTTTCCCAAAATTATTATAATAACATTTTTTTCAAATAAAATCAGAGTTTAAAAAATCGTGGAATGCTACTTTTCCAAACATAAAACTCAAATATAGTTTACATTAGACAACAGAAATACATAATTCATCATCATATATGCTCCTTGGCATAGACGTTTCAAAAACCAAAACATGTCTTTAGTTTATTAATTAGATATGTAACTAACGAATTCAGAAAGTAGAAATAAAAACAAAACAACAAAAGTCCCAATTCCCATGTTATGTATCAGAGCGTCTTATGAATCGAACAAGCAACACCAAAGCACTCTCATGTACCTGGGTTATCTATACTCCCTAAGAAGTATAGACACAACAACAAAAACAAAGGGGTGAGAAAACGATTCAATATATTAGCGGTACAAATAACATTTTGAAAGAGTAATCTCACACAATTAATTCACACATATCATAGACCATTAATTCAATCATATGCAACATAACTCCATGACAAAATGCAAATGCGGTACCGACTCAACATTGGTTCATTAATTCGAACCCCGGATGCATCGCTTACGCTCATACTAAGACACGATCATCCATGCACCATCGATTCACAATGAATTCGGATAATCACTTACGCTCCATCTGAAACATGATTATCCCACCAAACATGTATGCGTATGCAAGACTCGATTACACATACAAAAGCATATACAATCATGAATATAATCATACATAACACGATCCTCCCGATCCTCATAAATCATCAACCATTCCATCATATAGTTTACACAACACAAACAAGTGTAAACACCCCAAAATTTCCCTCACTCTTTATCACACCATGGCTTGTGATCTTTCATGTTTGCATTAACATAAGCATTACACCTCATTTAGCATATTTGCTTCACTGCATAAGTTCAAATTCATCTGCATCTAGGGTTTGTGATCTGAGCAATCCAAGAATCCATCTGAGCCATCCCAAAGGCCTCAAAGCTTTCCAAAAGGGTCCATGTGTGTTCTATAATCATATTATGCTCCTAAAAGTTCATGAAAGTCAAGGGATCACAAGAACTGGCAAAGGCATAGAAGTAGAGCTAGGGTTTTCACTACACAGATGACCAAAATTAGGGTTTTGGTTTCAGAGGCCTTAACTCCAAATTTTTTGGTCATTCTTATTTCTAATGTTCTTAAAATGTTATAAGGATCATGTGTACCAAGGTTTATGAATAAACTCATTGTGTAAGTCATTTGTTCACTGGGTAACTTCTTGAGCAAATTAGGTCAAAATCAGGGCATCTGAGGCCCCCAACAATGGAACCAATGGGGTATTTTCATCAAATTGAAGTTCAATGGTATTTATTTGATCTTAGAAGTGTTTGTAAGTTCACAAGATTGAAGAATTTTGAGCCAATTGCAAACTTGCCATTTTGGGAAATGACTTGAAATGCAAACTTTCCATTTTGGGAAAGTTTTTCAACCTCCTCTTTCATAACCAAAAATGCTTCAAATGAAATATTCTTGGTAATGAAAGTTGTAGATTGGGTCTTTCCCTTTTCAAAAAGTACAAGAACATGTCTTGATTCATCATAGAACTCAAGATATGGCCTTTCAAAGTTGGCAAAAATCACATAATTTTCAAGTTCATGCCAAAGAGGGAATTTTGCAATTTCACTTGCCAAGCATTCTAATGACCTCTAATGTGCACAAACACTTCATAACATGCCTATGCAACTTCAAAAGATCAGAATTGGCCCATGATTGGAGGCATTTCATGGCTTGTGATCCAAGAAACACCAAAGAGGGAAAAGTTGCAAGAAGCATGGAAAGGCTTCATCCACTTGTGCCAGATGCATAATATTGATTCTATGGCTCTCCATGAATCTTGCTGAGGCCAGACACCCCATTGAACAACTCCTTCCATGGCCCATACCTCCAAGTACACAATGTTGACTTTTTTGCAAAACACACCATACCAATCAGCCTGTGCCACAACAACTTTCTAATCAATCCCATTGGCTTAAACAAACATCATGGATCACATTTCATACAACACAATAGCCTGAAAGCTCTCACAAGCCAGAATTCACAAAATCCATCAAAAACTTCCCTTCTTCGAATTTCATAGCTCAGCCACTAAAACTTCAAACTAATCAACTCAAAAACACCTCAGGATCATTTCCCACCCATCACCATATCCTAAAACACTCTCAAGCAAAAACACGATTTCTGCAACTTCAGAAACAAAACACTCAAAATAGCCACTCTAAGCTTCATTCAAGCTTACCATTAGATTCAGTAGGTCAAAGGGGGTGGATTTGCACCAAAGAAAGGGTCAGAAAGCTCAAGAACACAAAGTTCCATTTCACGTATCATCCAAGAAGATTTTTTTCCAGAACTTGCATTTTAAGTTATAAACTGATTCTATGTGATGTGCTGATCATTTTGAGCTTTGAATCATTGAAAATGGTTGAGTGTGTAAGATGTATTTGACTTCTGAAATTTCTGCGTGTTTTCCGTTTTGATTCGTATCACATGATTCATGTAAAATAAATGTTGTTTGCTTGCTGATTCATGTTCCATGGTGTTTGGGGATTAATTCTGGGCAGTTTTTAGGGCTTGGGGTGGCTTAGAGAAGAAGTTGAGGTTTTGGGTTGGCCGGAGAAGATGACCGGAGCTTGCTCCGGTCACCTGAAAGTAATTAAGGGTTCTAATTAGGGTTTAGTTTCCAGTTTGAATGATGACCCTTGGATCCATTTTTCCCGCGTGCGTGGATGGCTAGGATTAGGTCATTAAACCCTAAGTTTAATTAATTAAATTAATTAAGATTAATTAGTCAGGAGTGATCTGGACCACTAATTCACGCGTGCAGTCAACCATTACCCCCTGAATTTGAATCTCAGCCCTTGGATACGCATACTTGTTATTTTTATTCATTTTATTTCATTTTATTTTCATTTCTTTTGCATATTTATTTTAAAATATAAAAAAGCATTCAAAAAATATGAAACTTTGCATTCAGACTTTAAAATATTTAAATGTTATTTTTAATTAATTAAAGTATTTTAATTAATTAAAAATACATTTAGGTTTCTAAAAATCACCAAAAATATCATGAATCATCCCAATGTATTTAGAAACATTTTCAAACTCTTCACACAAATTTCTTTTTAGGTTTGATCATAGTTTGCCAATTTTCTTTGAATTAAGGGTCATTAAAATATATTTTTGAACCCTAACTTTTAAAAATCATTTCTGCCTAACCAAGAAGAGTTTGAAGTTGATTCTTTTTGCATTGTATTACATGTTGCATATAGTTTATAGGTCTTTTTCCTCATGAATTTATCTTGCATTTTCAAATTGATTTGCATTTTTCCCTTTGAACCATCCAAAAACCCTAGAAAACATAGAGAAATCATAACTTTTGATAGGTTAGGCTTTTGACCTTCTCCTTTGGGGTGTGACCTAATATGGGATTAGGGGTTGTTTGAGTTTAATTTCAAATTTTTATCATGTCATTTGCTTCTGTTTTATCCATTTGCATCTCACATGTTCATGAAACCCTAATTTCTCATGTTCATTTGCATTCACTTTGCATATGCATCATTACATGAACTTGCCATGAAATTTCATGCATTAATATGTCATATTAGACATCTTAGGACATGTTAGAACCTTGCTTGATCATTTCTTCATTCATTTTCCATGATTGGCATTCATTTCATTTCATAAACTTTCATGTGTTTTCAAACTTCAAAGTATGCTTCCTTTGCATCTCATCTTTGTATGATCACACATATGCATTTTGTATGACTTTTAATCATCTTACATGACATTTAAATTGCATAAACACTTCTTACTTTTATCATTTCATCTCATTTCACTTCATTTCTTTATGCTTTATACTTTATGCATTCATGCTAACTTTTCAGGAACTTTTGGGTAAGTTATTTTGGGAGGTGGATTTGCCTTCACCTCTCACTTCTTCTTATCATCTTCATATGCATTTTAACTTGTCCTTGAAGTGAATTTGTTTCACTTATGTTCCATATCTCTCACTTTCTCCTTTAAGTTACTTATCTTCTTCATTAAAGTAAGTAACTTGTTCTTCTTTCTCATCCTCCTTTCATCTACTTCTTCCACTGGTGGCTTCCTTGAAGATCTTTCTTAAGCCTCATAAACCATAGGATATCCAAGCATAATAATAATTAAGGTTGTAATTATTCCCCCTTAGATTTTTACCTTTGAGTCTCTCTTCTCATCTCAAAAATCAGAGACTAAACTCTTAAAGTTTTAGGACTTTGGAATTAGGGTTATGCCTGCATCCTTCTCTTAGGATGGAGTGTATAACTTTAATCCTAAGTGTTAAACCTTTAATTTGTTTAAACCTCTTAATCAAAACACATTAATAATCACTAAGACTTTATCTTGTAACTTGGGCCTTACATTATGGTTAAGAAGGACTAACCCTAGTGTTTAATGGACAAGTCCTCCTCAAGTTGTCTTACAAACCATAAAATCTATTTCTTAATCTCATCCTTTAATTAAAATCCACTTAATAAAGGCTTGTTATATAATGAATTTAATCCCTAACCATGGATTAAGTTGGGGAGTCTTCCTCAGCTTAAGTGTTCTCATCTATCATCCTTCTATTAGGATGGTGTAATGAGTTCATTAATCTGTGATTAGAGATTAAACTCATTACTTAACACTAAACAAAAACCCAAAAACATCTAATTAATCACAATTAGGTTAATGATCTTAATCCTACGTCATCATGGCAATTAATTTGAGATGCTTATGTCACACTTAAGTAGGCTCATTATCCCTAATCAGGGAAGATATAATGAGTTTACAAGCCTTTGATTTAGGTTTAAGCTCATTAACTTATGCAAAACACCAAAAACAAAAACAAAACTGAAAACACAAAAACAAATAATAATCTTCTCCTTCGGGATTCTTTTCTCATCACACTCATTCATAAACGAGAACTTGCTTCTTTCGTCTAATGCAAGACAGTTAGCACCCGAGCAAGACGAGTCATACACTTGAGCATAAACAAGTAAGCAATTCATATTCAATTTTTCTTTCAGTCTCTTTGAGTCGAACTACGGTGTTCTGACTTCCTCATTGCACAAGAGGATACATAGGCATAACTTAACTGTTATCGAACAAAAGTATCTTCGTCATCCCCCTCTTTTAACATTCTTTTAAAAGCCTCAGTTCCTGAGCAATTCACCTTTTTGCACTGAAACTTGTAAATTTCATTTCCAGTATTTGCACACAGATAGCACATACACTACCCCTTTAAACACAATCTTTTAAGCATGGATCCCGTCGATTAGGACAAATAATCTGGGTGCTAATACCTTCCCATGTTGTAAACAACCCCCTTTCTCAATTTCTCTAGTTCTCAACCGTCTTATCCATCTTTTCCTATGTTTATGCAACATTACCTTTCCTTCGGGATAAAAATTCCTAGCTGGCGACTCTATTCATTTTCATTTCTCTCTTCACCGACCGTTCGCGTCTGCATCGGGATGCAAATCTTCGGGAGCGACAGCTTGGCGACTCTGCTGGGGATGCTTATCTTGCAACCAGGGCTTCTGGTTCTTTTTGTGGGTTTCTCCTAGAGCTTGTTTGATTTTTGTTTATGGGGGTGTTATGTGCTACTTGTGCTTGTTGTTTAGTGCTTTATTTATTGCTTTCTGTACAACTTTATTTATCACTCTCATTTACTGTTTTTATGCATTTCATTACTGTCATCATATCACATGTGCTGGATCTGTTGTTTTCCTTGGTGGGAGGGTTATTCAGTGAGTAAGGTTCCATACCTGGAACCTGAGTGACACATAGGATAGAGTGGCTTCATATTCTTTCCCACTCCATTTCGGTCTGGTGCAGGAATATGAAACACGGTTCAGACATGGGTTTCTTCTTGAGAACTCTGTGTTATGGATTTCTTGTAGTACTAGGGCTATCTGGGAAGCCTGCTAAGTCTGGATGACCTTTTTATGACCTTCAGCATCTGAGGTGAATTAGAGGAGGATCCTTTATGATTATTGTAAACACTGTACCTCCGGGTTAGAAGTGTTTACACTTATCATAACTGATTCAAGTCTGAGGATCCTTGTTCTAGAACAATACATGTGAGGGGGTTGGGATGTTTACAGGTTTGCAGGAACCCTTTGGCCTCATCATACCCTGTTACCAGTTCTGTTTTAAGAATGCATCATTTTGGAATGTTCTTGTGAAACCCTAGACTTATGACTCTTTATTTGAGTCCCCCCACCTGGTTACTGGTTTTCTAAGCCTCCATCCGGATTTGTGAACATACATGGACCCTATCAAGGCAGATAACAGATCCAACACTTGATCACAAACCCTTTGCATATCATTATGCATACATCATTTTTGCATCATTTAACATTGTCTATTTGTTTTACAAGGTATCCACATCTTATCTTTGGTTTGGTTTTGACCTGTTCTGCTGCTCAAATTCCTTCAGCTATCTGCACCAGCCTCTTCATCAGTTATCTTCATCGGAGATTCTTCTTCAGTACCTTCTCTAGTTATCTTCATCAGTTTTCATCATTTTCCTTCATCAGTGCTTCTCCTCAGTCTTCTTCACCATCATCCATTATCAGCATGGAACCATCCAGGAAGAGCAACATCACCTATCATTTCTTTGAGCCCACTCTGACAGGCATCTGACAGATTCAGACTCTTATCACTCCTGATCATGTCCCTTTATTCAAGGAACATTATGGTGGCATCATGGACATGATCATGGACTTGGATGCCTCCTAGAGGAGTATGATTCACACCTGTGTCCAGTTCTATGACCCTCCTCTCAGATGTTTCACTTTCCCAGATTTTCAGTTGGGACCTTTGGTGGAAGAGTTCTCTATGTTGTTAGGTGTCCCCATCAGGAGAGGGATTCCTTTCAACCCTGAGATGACTGCTCCCAAGAATGAAGATGTAGCTAAGGCTTTGCACTTGGAGTCCATTCTCATTCACCAGAATATGACCACCAAGGCTGGAATCCCAGGCCTTCATTTGGACTTCTTGGTTACTCAGGCCACCATTCATGTTGTAGCAGGGAAGTGGGACACTTTCTGTGCACTCTTAGCCCTCAGCATATATGGAGTCATCTTGTTTGCAGACGAGCCTAAGTTTGTGAGCAAGAGTTCTATCCACCTCTTCCTGTTGAAGAATCCAGTCCTTACCTTGCTTGGAGACTTTTACTACTCAGTGCATCAAAGGAATGAAAAACAGAGGGGGAGATTAGTCAGATGTTGTGCACCCCTCTTCTACTGTTGGTTGTTAAGGCACTTGCCGAAGTCAGGTGTAAAACCCCAAATTTTCCCTCTTCATTTTAAGCATCATAATACACCATTTGCATCATAAGCATATCATATATATAGCATTATAGCATAGAAAAATAAAGCATGACAAGCATCAAGCCCTAGCATGAGGCATATGGCCATCTGGGGAGGTGTTGAAGGCCATTTAAGCCAAGACAAGGGTTCCAATGGATTTGTGAGAGGCCTATGATGAGTCTAGACTCCTTTGGCAAGGCCTAGTTCACTTGCAAAAGCTCAGAAGATTGCTTAATCATCACAAGTTTCAAGACAATGCAAGGCTCCTAGGCAGTGCGACCAAATTAGGGTTTTGGTTTCAAGGGCCTTAACCTCATAATTTTGGCCAACTCTTTTGGGCAATGTCTTCTATATGATAAGAGGTTCCTACATGTCAATTTTCATGGAAAAATTCCAAGTGGAAGTCAGTCATTGACTCAGTTACTTGCAGATGAGGCAGAAAGTCAACTGGGCCCAGAAAAAGTCAAGTGTGTCATTCCAAGGGGTCCAACCCAACTTTTTTGGCCAAATGAGGTCTATTCAATGTTATAAGATGTTTGGTGAGCTTAAAGTCCAAGAATTTTGGTGGTTTGAGGGGTTTTGGCAAAAGTGCACAAATTTGGTTATGGGAAAGTTACTATTTTTGGCTATTTTGACCTAAAACTTCACAAGGCCTTAACTTGATCAAAAAATATTCAAATGGACCAAAGGTAAACATGAAAGTTGGAGAGTAAGGGCTGCCATTTTCAAAAAGTACAAGAGCATTTTCTGGAGATTCATAGATTTTTCTCTAAGGCCCTCGAAAAAATGGCTATCCTAGGGCAAAATTCAAAAATTAAATGCCAAGCCATTTGCACAAAGGATCAAAAGTGGATAGTTTGCTATGCCATGTCCAAAGTAAGTTTACACAATCAAAATGCATCTCATTTAGTTCATTTGGCTCAAAGAAAAGTGGCAAAATTCTTGCACATGAGAAAGTTCCATAAAACTTGCATTTTACACTTGGATTTGCACAAGGCATGACAATTGTGTGATAGCTTACATCCAAGGGCTGAAATTGCTTGCTTTGAATCATTGGTGGGATGGTGAATGCACATGCAAGAGAGGCCATCAAATCATGAGCTTGTCATGCTTATGGCACACTTGGGCCAAATTTGCATTTTCACAAAAATCAGCTCTCTCTCACGTGCAATTGATCTAATCCTTTTGCATTGCCTTATCCATTATATAACAACCAGAATTAGGGTTAGAGGAGCCAGAATACACACTCACTCTCTCATTCTCATCTCTTGTGAAATTGCTCATTCTCCACAAACTCTTGCTACAAGACTCCATTCACAAAACTCTTGCTGGATTCTTGATCCTCATCACTCATAGATCATTCCATACCATTTGTTTGGATTATTCATCAAGAATCATCCATTTCCCATTTCTTGTGCACATTTTCATTTTGTGCCATAACTTTTGATCTAGGCAAGCTTTCTTCAATCCAAGACCATATCCATACTCCTCTCATCTCAAGGATCATTAAGCACCCATGGATCTAGATTTATAGTGGAGTTTGCTCAAATGGCCATTTGAAGAGCTTTGAAGCACAAGGAGGCTTATTACTGGATTCACAAGCTTGCAAAGCCTTAGATGCATTTATTTTGTATCTAAGGGGATAAGGAGACTATTTGCCATCATTCTATACCATTCTTGACTCCTAATTTTGGACAACACCTCAGGTATACTCAAAATTCGCATCTCATAGAAATGTGTTTGATTGTGTGTTTTAGAATCCTCATGTTGCGCTGGTTACACTGCTGTTTGTAGTTTATGAAATGGTTAAGTATTTACAAAGTTATGTTGATTTAAAGTTTGGTGGACAATTTTATTTTCACTCATATCTTGAGATTCTTTGAGTTTTGTTCCAATCCAAGCATGTGTTCGTGTTTAGGGATGTTAGATTGTCCATTCTGGAGAGTTTGATGGCTTGCCGTGGCTTGGTTTGAGTTTTCGTACGGCTAGGGTTAGGGTTAGGGTTCTTAGTTCATTAATGGTGGAGAAAGGGTTAGGGTTTGCATGAAGAAGAAGGTGCAGCAGTCTTCAGTTCTATTCTCACCCCCCCTGCAAGGCCCATGGAGTTTTTTAACTGGGCGCAGTTGCTCTTTACACCCCCCTGGCCCATTTGTTTTATTTTTATTTCTTTTCTCAACCAATTTATTTCATTTGCTTTTAATTCTGTTTAAATATTTCCTTAACTCTAAAAAATCCAAAAAACTTCATATACACTCCTTGATTCATCTAGTTTTTTATCATGATTTTTTCCAAATTTTTATTTTCATCCCACGTGGCCAAATAAATTCAACATTGAACATTGTTTTTTTGTGAACTCTCATAGACCAATCTGCCTTGTCCAATTTCTATTTTTCTCATCCTTTAAGCTATAAACCCCATTCTTTTTGCACTCAAATCCTAAGACACTCTACTATCTTCATGATTTATCTTGGATTTTTCACAAACTTCCTTGCGGGATTTTGCTTGAGTTACTTGTGCCTTAATTTTCAAAACCCTAAATGGTAATACCTTGCATCCTTGAGCTTCATTGACCTAGTTTGGTGCTGTATTTTTGCAAACCCTTTTGGATTCTCATTTACTTGTGTTTGGAGAGTGCTTTGCTGGTTGGGTAGAATTTTTAAGTGCTTGGATCTTTTTCTTGGGTATTTTCTTCCTCACTTTCCTTTGTTTTGCATCCTTTGAGTCTTCTAGTCTCTTTTAAGCTTAGAAGGGCACTTGTGCCAAATTATCTTCATCTTTTGGGGTCCCTTAGAGGTCTATGGTTTCTCCTGGTCTTAGGATAGGGTTTGAATCTCCTTGAGTCTTGATGTTGGGTCTCTTTTATGTGATTTATTTCTTTAAGTGTTATGCATGCCTTCTTTGCACTTGTTTCACTTCTAATCATCTCAATATGATCTTGTGTTGCTTTGCTTATCATCTTGTGAACTCATTTCCATGCCTATATGCTTGTGTAACTTCTGACTTGTTGGTTTATGCCTTGATTTTATGTTATTACACTAACCTTGCAAGGGCTATGGTAAGTTTGAGATGTGGGAATTGAGTTCCACATCTCCATTTCTCATCTCTTCTCATATTGTTTATATGGACTAACATCTTCTTGATGGGCTTAGGCCTTTCTCATCTCTCCTCTTATCTTCTTCTTCTTCTCTTGAGATCTTTTTTTAGGTTAGAAAGACCTCACAAACCCTAGGAACTCCAGGCATGCTAACTTAGGATAGAAACTTCCCTCTAGTTTTTCCTTTGTGATCCTTTTGGTTATTTTTCTCTTCTCATCTCATAACTCTAAAAAACACTTTAATAAATCTGAAGTGATACATTGATCCATAGCCTTATTCCATGAGGTATGCTTGTAGTCTTCCCATCTTGGGATAGTACATGTTTACTTTGTGATGCACAAGTCTGATCAAGGTATCTTCTTCATAAAAGTAAAGCATAAAAAACACTTCTTCATTTGTAAATAACCAAAAACACTTAATAATTAAGCAGGTTAGTGAGCCTAGGCCCTAATCTTTGGGTTCAAGTTTTGGGGATCTTCTCCTTACTTGAGTGTGCTTGTTCTATTATTCCATCTTGGAATGTAGCGACAAGTGCACATTCCATTGAGGAGAGCTTGAGTTCACTTCCTTGTGACACACTCATAAAAGCTTCATAAAAAACACAAACAAGCAATAAGCGTCTTTCCTTCGGGAATTCTTTTCTCATCTCCTTCGCTCCGTACGCGAACTTGCTCCTACTTGTCACTTTGCAACACGGTAACGCACTCGTCGTCCGAGTCTGCAACACCTGAGCAATGGCATAGGCAGTTCAAGCCTTTAATTCACAAGCAATTTTCCTTTGTTACCCCTAGTTAGGGGAACTACGGCGTCTCTGATCCTCATTATCCTGATGAGGTACGTAGGCAGCGGGGTAGGGCCCGTTCGAGCACAATCTTTATTTTCCCTACATTTTTCCTTTCTTATTTCAATTCTATTTTCCAGTTTCAGTTTCTTTTCATTTTCATTTCTTTTGCTGCAACTTTCATACCCTCACCCTTTGAAACAGTTTCTTTTTGCAAGCGTGGATCCTGTCGGGTACGGCGGACGATCTGGGTGCTAATACCTTCCCAGGTCTTAACCGACTCCCGAACTCAGTCTCTTTGGTTCGCAGGACCCGTGTCCTTCCTCTTTCTTTCTTCTGGTTTGTGCAGCATTACCATTCCCTTTCTTCGGGATAAAAATGCCTGGCTGGCGACTCTATTCTTTCTTCCGCGCCACTTTCGCGTTTGTACCAGGATGGAAATCCGGGGAGCGACAGCTGGCGACTCTGCTGGGGACTACCACCAGAATCTCTGGTTCCCCTGTGAGTCTCTCCTAGCGCTTGTGTGTTTCTGTTTCATTGGGTTATGTTTGTTTGCTGTGGCTTGTTGTATTTTATTGTTGTTTATTTACAACTTTATTTATAGATTTCAGTCTTTATTTACTGCATCATGTATATACTGGACTGTCTGGACTGGGTTTTCTGTTTGGTGGGATGGGTGTTACTTGTTCTTGAGAGATATGAGCCAAGTACCCGGCTCGAGTGCACCATAGGACTTAGAGTGGTTCCACTTTGGCCTCATGAGATCTTGTCATGGGGGTAGTAGTGAGTTCCACACCCAGGTTGCGATTGTCTTGGAAATGTATTGATTTGGGGATCTTCCTCTCTCATTACATAACCCTGACAGTTATGTGCAGTTGGGGACCAATCATTGAGAACCTTGTGGAAACATCCCTCTTTAGTGATGACAGTGGCAGCCCACATTTTGTGGCAAACCGATTCGCATCCGAGGGCCCACCTGGGGATCACATAGGATGACCTTATTTCCCGGACTCAGCTGAGGCCTCCCTGCGTAGTATATAATGCCAAACCGATTCCCTGATTTGGTCATGAGCCATTTCTCGGAAATGGTGACAGTATTATTGCTATGTGGCTTTGAGAGTCCGTGATGTCTGACCCGGAGCCTTTTACCCGTGAGATTAGGGGGTGTTTACAGGTGTGCAGGAACCCATGACCTCAACATACACTCATCTGTTCAGTGGTTCTTGTTATGATCTTTGGTCCTGTGATTATGATCCATGGTTCTATGATTCTATGGTTCCGAAGTTATGGTTCTGGAATTCTGGATTTCTTGATACTGTGATTCTGAGATCTTCTATCGGAGAGTTGTGATTATCAGAGGGTGTGACTCAATAAACTTTTGGGTTTTCCAGTTATTCAGAGGGGCCCTTGTCAGTGTTCCAGTTCAGATGGTCCCCAGTTGGTCATATGCTTGCATTGCATTACATTTGCATCATTCTTTGCATTAACTGTTTATGTTTCCCATTTTTCAGGTCATTGCTCACATCTGTTCCCAGTTTTGGTATTCTTATCTCCATGGCAGAGATCAGAAGAGATCCGAGAAAAAAGAATCTGCATTATACCTTTCTTCAGCCGGAAGTTAAAAGTGTTCGGAGGTTAGCGGGTCTAATGAACGATCAAGTCTTGGGCAATTTCAAGAAAAGATATGGCCAGATACTGAAGTTTGTGGACAAGCCCACTGCAGACCAGAAAGACAGCTTGCATACCTTGTTGCAATTTTATGATCCCCTGCTGCGTTGCTTTATTTTTCCAGGTTACATCTTAGCTCCGACATTAGAAGAGATCTCCAGCATGCTAAGTGTTCCGATCAGAGAGACATTGCCGTTCTACGGGTCAGAGGTTGTGCTCAGAGATGAAGACATAGCTAAGGTTTGTAGGTTTCCAGTTGTTTCAGTCAGAAAGGCTCTGCAAGAGAGTGAAGGCAGAGGTCTACCCTGGAGTGTGCTTATCCCAGAGGCTGAGAAGTATGCTACAGAGGCTAAGTGGAATGACTTTGGAGCTTTGCTTGCATTGATGGTATATGGGTCTAGCCTGTTTCCTGGAGAGAAAGAGTTTGTCAGCTTAGAGGTGATCTCAATCTTTGCAAAAGGTAATCCAGTGCCTACTTTATTGGGTGACTTTTATTTTAGTGTCCATTACAGAAACGGGAAAGGTAGAGGTGGTCCAGTGGTCTGCTGTGCTCCTTTGTTTGCCGAATGGTTTGCTAGACAGTTGCCTAAGTCAGGTGCCTTCAAGGATATACGAGACGAATGGAGATGGTCCAGAAGACTGATGGGATTGACTGAAGAAGACATTGCTTGGGGTTATGACAGGGATTTGCTAGGAAAGGAGTTGATGGTTAGTTGCGGAAGGTTTGCTGGAGTACCTTTACTGGGAAGGAAAGGTGTCATCAGTTACTACCCAATATTAGCCAGAAAGCAGTTTGGCTACCCTTTGAAAGATCCTCCTCAGATGGAAATGTTTGCTGAATCTTTGTACTTTCCTGCTGACGGAAACAGAGAGTTAGTTCAACAAGCAGTCCAATCCTGGGCTCACAGGATAAAAAAGGGGAAGAAAGACTTCGGCCGAGTTGATCCCAAGACATATCCACCATATGCTGAATGGTTGCAAAGACATATCAAGTCAGTTCTCATGCCTTTTTCAGTCAAGGCTCCACTTTATCCCCGAGAGGTACCAAGTCAGAGCAGTACGGTTTCCTTGGAGGAGTACAAGAAGCTAGAAGCTCAGCTGCATGAGGTCAGAGTAGAGAATATTGAGATGGTAAGCCTGTACCACCTGCCCAATAGAACCAAGAAGGAAGCTGAAGACAAGCTGCAGAAGCTCCAAGCCTCTCTAGAAGACAAAGAGAAGGACTTTGCTGGAAGAGAAGCCCATTTCCACATATTGGGTATGATGGAAGCTCAAAGAGAAGCTAAGCGCACGAAGGCTCTAAAGACTCTCAAAGATGCTCATCAATCCATTGCTTGGCTGCAAGGCCAAAGGGATGAAGAGCAGAATAAATTCAAAGAGAAGGAAGAGTTCTTTGAAATTCAGATGGCTTTCAAGAAGGAGGAAGTGGAACACGCCCACGCCATTCGGAGGGAGAAGACCCAACAGCTAGCCCAAAGTCAATTAGCCCTGGAGGAAGAAAGAAAAGAGATCGAAGAGCTCAAGCTGAGAGCGGGTGTCAAGAAAAGCAGGGCAGAGGTGGCAGATCCTGGGTCCTTGGCTTAGTTGTTTATTGTTCAGGCTTGTTGCACCCCAAAATTTGCCCTCACAATACAAGACTTTGTGTTCTAAGAAAGTTCACAAGGTTCACAAGTTCTCCAACACTTGCAAGACCTTTCATGAAGTTCATGAAGTCCACAAGTCACTTCTTGAAGGTTCACAAGGTTCACAAGTCCTTCAATGCTTTCCATACCTTTCATGAAGTTCATAAAGTCTACAAGTCACTTATTGAAGGTTCACAAGGTTCACAAGCTTCTCAACATTTACAAGACCTTTCATGAAGTTCATGAAGTCCACAAGTCACTTCTTGAAGGTTCACAAGGTTCACAAGTTCTACAATGATTACAAAGCTTTCCTGAGGGTCATGAGGTCTACAAAGCCACTCCATGAGGTTCACAAGGTTCACAAGCTTCACAATACCTCCCATGAGTATCACAAGACATTTTATGAAGGTTCACAAGGTTCACAAAGTTCACAACTGGTCAAAGAAGTTGACAAATCCCTCAGACAATGCACCTCCTAAGCAGTGCATCCATAACTAGGGTTTTGACTTTAATCAGGCTAAATGTACTTCCAATACCTCAAGGGAGTTTCATAACATCTTATATGTGTATAAGAACCCCCATGTCAAGTTTCAAGACTTTTCTCAAAAGTTTGCTCAGTCAGATGATCAGATAAGTCAAAATCAGTCAATGCAGTTAAAAAGTCAAACTGAGGTCAACTGTGGTCAAACCAAAGTCAAACTTCATGATTCTTTTTTCCAACATCAAGTATATGAAGTAAAATTCATCATTTGATCAAGGGTTGATCATGATTCATCAAGGAGATTCCAGATCATCAATAATCAGGAGTTTCTAAATTAGGGTTTCTTCAGTAAAAGTCAACTGAACTTTGACCAAGCATAACTTTCACATACTTCATCACCAAGTCTCCATCCAAAGCTCATTTTGAAGGAAATTGAATTCTCTACAACTTTGATGTTGAAAGTTAAGCCTAAAAATGCTTCATTTGAAAGATATGATCTAAGACATTATAGGTCATTTCAAAAGTCAACAAAAAGTCAACAACTTCAAAAGGGCATAACTTGAGATTGGTAAATGGTATGTACCTGAAACCAATGGGGTTGTTTAGAGGACTCTTCAAGCTTTCTAAAAAGTCCAAGAACACCCTTATACCCTTAAAATTGAGGGAAATGTGCCCTTGCAAAGTTGGGCAATTTTGTGATGGTTTATGTTGAAAATGGAGGCTTAGAAGTATTTCTTTCCAAATGGGCTGCCTAATTCATGACCCAATCCATCTCATAACATGGTGCACGACCCAATTGAACAAAATTCATCATTTTTATTATTTTTATTTATTTATTATTGATTTAACTCTTAAAAATCATTTTAAATAAATAAAAAATATGAAAATTTATTTTTGGGTGAAGATTTTGTTTCTAGAAATTCATAATTATGGATTGGATTAAAAGGAGAAAAGAATCATGTGAAATTTCCAAAGATAGCAAGTCTTCATAGCCAAATATTTGAAATTTACAACACCATCTTTTTCAATCTTTTTTGGATCAAATATCCACACAACCTATCCATGTTTTTGACCTAAATCACTCCCACATATATACTGATCATAAACCTAATGCTCATTCACGAATTTGCAGCAGCCCAGAGGTAAGTACAAGAGCACAAAATTTCTTCAAAAAATTGAAATTCGGATTCCTCTCCTCAAGGCAGAAAAAGGTATTGTGAGGACATGGAGATGTTCTTTGAACCTTCTTGAAGCAAACTCAATCATCCATTGCATCAAAACCACACAATATCATGCTAACCGAATCAATTTTATTCTCAAAAATTTTGTTTTTCGATTTCATACATCTAACCAATATTAATTGATTTTGGTGTTTGATTTATGTTAGTTAAGACCTAGGGATACTTTCTGGATCATTGGATTAGAAGTTTAGGGCCAGAAGCTCAAAACGCCATTGTTAGGGTTTTGGAGCTCGAATTGGGATCCTGTGATTTAATGAATATAAACGAATTGTGATAACATGATAACTCTGTAAATGATGTGTGGATAACATTGGTGGTTTCAATTTGATAAAACTGTACAGGTAGCATGATCGTTGGCATAAACCTAGGAAATCCTGTAAAACTAAAATCGCAGGTAACTTTGCAAGAAAAATTGCAACTGATTTCGCAGGTAATGGGAGGAAGAAGAAGGCCATTCCCGCGCGTCAAAAAATTCAAATATCATTGAAATATTTTATGAATTATTAATGGTTTGTTTATCACACATATATGTGTGCCTTGGTGGTAAGCCTGATGTGCGTACGTAGTGAGGTTCATGGTTCGATACCTGGTCAGTGCATGTTTTTTTGTTATTTTTCAGGACAAAACGCATACTTAATATATTATTAGTTTTGGCCGTCACATTATCAGTTAGGCTCTCCCAGCCAGGTGGATACGTGCGCATGCTTGTAATTAGAAGGTCCTGGGTACGAATCTATCCCAGGCCTTTTTTTTTATTTCATTATTTTCCTGGTTTTTGGAGCAAAGGACAAAACAAGCTTGACCCATACTTCTATCACCTGCGCCTGGCTGGCCTGGTGGTTCTTGTTGCTGCCTGCAAGCAAGAGGTCCTGGGATCAAATCCCATCAGGTTCCTTTTCTTCCTTTTTTTTTTTATTATTTGTTTTCCATTTAATTTAATTAATTCAAATATTATTATTTTCTATATCATGATATATATATATATTATAGAATCTAGTTGCTCTTAAATAATTTTCTAAAAAAATATATATGAAACTTTTGTTTTTTTTATTTATTTAAAATTTTATTTGTATAGTTATATTGATTAAGACAATTTTGTATGATTATTAAAAAAAATAAATTTTTTATAAGTTAACCCTAATTTTCACAAACCCTAAAAAATAAACCCTAATTTTATAAAACCTTAAAATATTTTTCTAAATAAAATTTAATTCTATTTTTTTTTTATTTTATTCCTAATATAATTATAATTTTTCATAAAATTTTGTAAATATAGTTATACTTCAAATTAATTTACTTTTAATGTTTAGAAATAATTTAATTTAGGATAATCATATATAGTTAAAAATAATTTGTAAATATAATAATAGAATTAAATTTTTAATATGATATTTAAAATCCATCATTTTCTTATAATATGAATATATAATTTAGTAATTAGTATATGAATTAAAAAATTATGTAGTTATGCATGTTAATTTCTTTTGATATTATTCTTGGTTTTTATTATTACTATTAATTTGTTATTAATTTTGCTTATTATAATTTTATTAATCTTGTAATTAATTTTTATTACTAACCATTATTTATCTTTAATTATTATTACTAACCTTATTCATTTTTATCACTAACCCATTTATAATGCTTACTATTATTATTTTTGCTAATTTTATTTATTGTTATTAACTAACCCCTTTATTATTTACTATTTATTATTTATCATTTAATTTGCTATTTTATTACTATAATTTTGTAATTGTTTCTCGGTTGTAATTTTGTAAATTATTTTAATTATTATTGCCATGGTTAGTAATTAGGGAGTGTAAATAACATGTATGTAATATTAAAATAAATTTAGATCACTTTTAAATAAAGATAATTAAATTAAACACTTCACACACGTAAGTCGATTTTAATCGCCGTCTCACTTCCTTAGGGATACCCCTCCAGTTGCCTACGAATAATGGTTAAGTGGGGTGTATAAAGCAAGTCCCTCAAATAGAAAAAATCATCAAAGTCCCTTTTGGTTGCCTTTACGAATCGAGTCCCTTTCGAAAAATGATGATAGTCCCTCCAGTTCGCTTATTACACCCCACCATTGCCTTAAAAATCAAATTGTCCCTCACATGTCCCTTAACTTCCAAAGTAAGGACTACCTACTCCATTATAGTAGGGATAGTCTTACTAAGGAAAGGATAAAGAATAAGAAAGACCTTAAACATAAGGGTAGGTTACTCCTGGGTGCTTGCTCACTTCAAATTTTTTCCACACTTAAACAATTTTCCAACAAATTTTCAAACAAGTTTTTAACACATCCTTACATGGATTATTTATTAACTATTCTGAAAATTTTCTTATTCACACACTACACTTTCAAAACAATTCAAAAGTGAGCTTAAGTACCTAAGAGCCCATGGATAACCATGGATGAAAAGGGTGCTAATACCTTCCCTTTTCATAACCTACCCCCCGGACCCAAAATATTCTCTAAGGTCTTTCCTGTTCTTTTATAACCTTTCCTTATGGATAAAATAAAAGTCGGTGGCGACTCTTGCTATCCGCAACATTGTTTAAAGTCAGTTCACCGGGTTACAGAACTGGCGACTCTGCTGGGGATATAAATTTAAGAGGGGTACCCTTAGGAATTAAGATCACTTTAATATTGTTTGATTTGTTTGCTTTATATTACTTGTTGGGATGCTCTTATATGTGAAAGGTCCTAACCCGGATCTAGTGTACCTTAGGTAAATGGCAATAGACCAAGGAAACTGTACGACGTATATCGATACGGTTGATCTGGTGGCCATAGTTAGTGCGACTTCTTGGTTGGTGCTTATATTCCTTAAGTCAAGTTGAGGATAATATTGAGGCTGCCATATGTTGTCAATGCACTAACTAACTTTTAGAACCCTAGTTAACTCATCTTGGCCTTTAGAAGGTAGTGAGGTAACCGGCTTTGGTGCAGACTGAAGTTGGTTGACACTCGATGCTACGCTCATTGAGATCTTAAACTTGGAGGGTTTTGGTCGGCAAGTAAGTTGCCTTCTGATCAACCACCCTTGTGAAGGATCAATGATATTGAGATCCCTTAGAACCCGGTTACTTTTTGTAGGACAGGATGAACCATCTAACTTCAGGGGAGGGTACTCACCTTAAACCTCATGCAAGCCTTTAAACCTAGGGCTATGGTGTGACTTGTTTGTGTGTGCCACATGTTTGTGATTGAACATAACATCATGACATCATCATGCATCATGAGCATACCATTTTTCCTAACCATTTCAAGGACCAAAGGATTTATCTTTGTTCTTTGTTGCAGGTCATGGCTTCTGCACGTAGAAACACCATCAGGATCAACTTTGTGGGCATACCTGCTAAGCTTAAAGAGTTGGTTTCTCAAGTGTCTGATCATTCCCGGTTTAACAAGAGACATGGTCACCTATTGGACCTAGTTACTTCAGGGTTCAGTGAAGACATGATGAGTGTGCTGTTTCAGTTCTTTGACCCTAAGCACCATTGCTTCACATTCCCCGATTACCAGTTGGTTCCTACCATGGAAGAGTTCTCTAAACTTCTGGGTATCCCTATTCTTGATCAGAAACCATTCACAGGTTTGGAGAAGGAGCTTAAACCAGAGATTATTGCTGCAGCTCTACATCTGAAGAAGTCTGACATTGTTCTAGAAACGAGAAGCGGAGTCAAGGGTATTCTTGCAAAGGTATTAGTGGATAAAGCTCAAATGTTCTTGAAGGCCATGAGCTATGATGCTTTTGAGGAGATCTTAGCCTTGCTGATATATGGCTTAGTATTGTTCCCCAATCCAGATCAGTTCATAGATGTTCATGCCATCAACATTTTCCGGAGTCACAATCCAGTGCCTACATTGCTGGGAGACATCATTCATTCTCTTCATACCCGTACTACAAGGGCAAGAGGAACTTTGATGTGCTGCATACCTTTGCTTTCTAGGTGGTTTATTTCTCACCTTCCTCGCTCAGTAATGAAGAATGAGCAAGGGTTCAGATGGTCCAAGAGGATCATGTCACTTTCTCATTCAGATATCCATTGGTGCTCCAGATCTATGGAGAATGTCACCATCATTGACCGTTGTGGGGAGTTTCCTAATGTGCCACTTCTAGGCATAAGAGGAGGCATCACCTACAACCCATCTCTAGCTTTACGACAGTTTGGTTACGCCCGAAGTGATGGTCCACATGACATGTTGATTCAGGGCATTGTGTTTGACTACGACAACGATCTTCAGGGTTATCGTCAGAGATTCATACGAGCTTGGGGAAAGGTAAACAGGATTGACAGCAAGACACTGGAACCTAAGTACACTATTCCTATGGAGGCTTATCTCAGATGGGTACGATCTCGTGCTCAGACACTCATGATGCCATATCCTGCCGTCCTACCAGTTACCATGGAACCTGTTGCTGAAGGAGACACAGCTTATACCATCCTTCACCCAGACATGCCTACTGATACGGAAGACTTGCAGAGATCATGGATCCAATTAAAGGAGCAAAGGGATATTTTCGAGGCTCATTACAAAGCAAGCCAAGCAAGGATCCTAGAGCTAACAAAGCAACTTCACGAGGAACGAAACCTCAATTCATACCTCAACACAAAGAGGAAACGTCCATGGGAGACTTAAAACCCCATCTTTTGTACTTATTTCATTTTCATTTCTGTAAGCCTAAAAGGCAAAACAAATTATTACTAATAAAAAGTTACTTTCTTGGTTGTTTAAGCAAATTTAAATCCTGCGGTCCTTGAAAACATTGCATATGCATTCCCATTCCATATCATTGCATCACAGGTTTATAATTGTACACAGGTTTCTCATCTTCTCGCTGTTTATTTCAGCAATGGCACTTGAACAATCAGTTAAGGATCTTCAGGCACAGAATGCACAGTTCCAAGAGCTAATCTTGAACCTATCCAAGGGGCAAGATGATTTGAAGGCACTGCTGGCCAAGAAGACAAAGAAGACTAGAAGGTCTGCTGGGTTGCTCAACATGGGAAGAAGGTTCAAAGGTCCTGTCAAGACCAAGGAACAGGTTGAAGACTATGAATCGGAAGAATCTGAGCAAGAGAGAGGCAGTCTCCACAATACAGTGGGGGACTCTGATTCTGAGGCTAACTACTACCATGAGCATAATGAAGACAAATTCAAGATGCTGGTGGATAGGATGGATGCTATGGAATTACAGAAATCATCTGGGCTGGATTTTGAAGATTTGAGTTTGATATCTGGGGTTGTGATACCCATTGGTTTCAAGGTTCCTACCTTTGTTGTTTATGACGGGGTCTCCTGTCCCAAGCTGCATTTGAGGTCTTATGTCAGAAGGATCCAACCCCACACTGCTGACAAGAAGTTATGGATCCACTTTTTTCAAGAGAGCTTATCTGGAGCTCAGTTGGAGTGGTATTATCAGTTGGAGAGCGTCAACATCAGAGATTGGAATGACCTTGCTGAAGCTTTCTACAAGCAGTATCAATACAATGCTGACTTAGCCCCCACCCGCATGCAGCTTCAGAGCATGTCCATGGGTGCCAAAGAAAGTTTTAAGGAGTATGCTCAGAAGTGGAGAGACTTAGCTGGAAGAGTTCAACCCCCTTTGACTGACAGGGAATTGGTTGATATGTTCATGTGTACGCTGAATGGTCCGTTTTACAGTCATCTCATTGGAAGCTCATCATCTGGCTTCACTGAGTTGATCATGACAGGAGAGCGAGTAGAGAATGGTATCAAGAGTGGTAAAATCCAAGTGGGCACTTCTTCATCAGGTGCTGCAAAGAAGCCTCCCACTGGGAAGAAAGAATCTAATGCTGTGTATGGTCAACCTGATCGTAACAGAAGGCATCAGTCTGTTAGTGCAGTTCATATTTCAAATCCAACTCCTGCAACAACAGAGCAGCCTCAAGGCAACCAACAGAGGGCTAGAAGACAGTTCACGAAGATCAACATGTCAATGGCTCAGGCATTGCAACACTTGTTGAAGGCTGAACTTATTACCTTGAGGGAGGCTCCTCAGAATCCCAATGTTACCTCTCCCAAGTACAATCCCAATGCACGATGTGCATATCATTCAAACTGTCCAGGACATGATACTAATAACTGCTGGGTCTTGAAGAACAAAATTCAAGATATGATTGATGCTGGTGAAATTGAATTTGATCCACCAAATGTGATTACAGCACCACTGCCAAATCACGAGAAGACTGTCAATGCCATTGATGAAGACATTGAGGAAGACCTGCATGTCTATTCAGTTATGGAGTTGAGCACACCATTGTCCATTATCAAAGAGAGGTTAGTACGAGCTGGGATCTTTCCAGGTTGTCGTGAAGATTGTCTGTATTGTACCCATAAACCGGATAGCTGCTTCATTTTGAGAGATGGTATTCAGCGTCTCATGGATAAGTATACTATAGTGTTTGAAAGAAGACCAGCATCTATAGAAAGTATGGTGGATCATCTGACTCGGGGTAGGAAGATTGAAGAGGTTGATATGGTTGACAAAGTACCGGTAAGAATCACTTCAAAGGGTCCTATTAAAATCACTCGTCAGGGCCCAATCAAGATTACTGCTGAAGGTCCTGTGAAAGTTGTTGCTGAAGCTAGAGTGGCTCCTCTGATCATTACCACTCCTGGTCCTATTCCTTATACATCTGACAAAGCTGTGCCTTGGCACTATGGGTCTGATGTTTACATCCATGGTGTCAAGCAAGAGCCTTTACCTGATATACCTGCTGACATTGATAATATTGCTGGATCTAGCAAGATCACTCGTAGTGGAAGAGTCTTCTCTCCTCCAGATACTTCCAAGAATGCGGTTACTCCTGCTGCTACTACCACCACTGATGCTCGGGGCAAAGGTCCTGTTATTGAGCCTGTATCTACTAATGTGCCAGCTGCTGATGATCTCTCTAAGCAGATGGAAGAAGTATTGAAAATCATTCGCAAGAGTGATTATGACATTGTTGATCAGTTGGGGCATACTCCCTCAAAGATTTCTATGTTGTCTTTACTGCTGTGTTCTGAAGCTCATGCCAAGTCCTTGATCAAGTTTCTGAAGTCTGCTCATGTGCCCAGTGCAATCTCTGTGGACCAATTTGAAAACTGTGTTGCCCACCTGACCTATGACAATGGGTTAGGATTTTCTGATGCTGACTTGACCCCTGCCAAGAGGGATCATAACAGGGCCTTGCATATTTCAATTGAATGCAGGGGCACTACCCTGTCTCATGTGCTGATAGACAATGGTTCCTCTCTGAATGTGTTGCCCAAGGAAGTCCTTAACAAGCTGAGTCCTGAAGATACTGTGTTAAAGCCCAGTAATATTGTGGTAAAGGCTTTTGATGGTTCTAGAAGAGTAGTGCATGGGGAAATTGATCTTCCAATCAAGGTTGGCTCTCAGATGTTTACTGCTACATTTTATGTGATGGATATTCGTCCTTCATACTCTTGTCTGCTTGGTCGTCCCTGGATCCATAGGGCAGGTGCTGTGACCTCTACATTGCACCAAAAGTTGAGATATCCGGTGAATGGAAAGGTTGTTACTGTCTTTGGAGAGGAAGAATACTTTGTCAGCCATGTAAACACTTTCAAGTATCTGGAAGTGGAAGGTGAATACATTGAGACTCCGTGTCAGTCATTTGAGGTGGTTCCTTGGGTTGGTAATGATTGTGTGACTCCTCCTGCTGTGAAGAAGGTTCCTGTGGTCATCAGAAAATCTCCAACAATGGCAATGGCCTCCCTCAATGATGCTAGAGCTGTGGTGGATGAAGGTGGTTGTACTATTTGGGGTCAGCTTCCTCATATTCCATACAAGTCTGACAAGTTTGGTTTGGGTTTCACTGCAGAGTCCCAGAAGGCTGTTCGTCGTACTCGTGCTGCTCGTATCACTAATCAAGGGGTGATTAATGCTGTGGGAGATCAAGATGAAGACTACAACTTGGATGCATGGATTTTTCCTACTGTGGGTGCTGGACTCAATAATTGGAAAGCTGAAGATGTTATCCCTATCTCCTTTAGTCAGGAGTAAATACTATTACTGTGTTGTGTTTTTTTTTACGTTTGTAATTTCTGAACAATAAAACTTTCAAGCCATGTGCCTTACCCGGGGCACAATGGTGTGCTTGTTACGGGCTGTCATTTCATTTGCATATTTCATTCAATAAAATCAGTGGACGTTTCGTTTTAGTAAATATTGTGTTCCTTGTCTTTCTTTTCTTTTATTTTTGCTTTATCAGCTATGTGTTCTTACACACACCCACATCACTAAATGCAGATCCTCATCCCCTCTGGATCCTGTTGATAACAGTTCTACTATTGCCAATTACGATTTCGAGAATCCGATCTATCAAACTGAAGACGGAAATGAGGACGATTGTGAAATACCTGTAGAGCTTGCTAGGTTGTTACAACAGGAAGAGAAAGCTATACAGCCACATGAAGAGCCAGTCGAAGTTGTGAATCTGGGAACTGAGGAAGACAGAAAAGAGGTCAAGGTAGGGGCTGATTTAGAGGACAGTGTCAAGAGCAGGTTGATTCAGATGTTACGTGACTATGTGGAGATCTTTGCTTGGTCTTATGAAGATATGCCCGGGTTGGATACAGACATTGTGGTTCACCGTTTGCCAGTGAAAGAAGATTGTCGTCCAAAGAAGCAGAAGGTTCGTCGGATGCGTCCTGAAATGTCAGAAAAAATCAAGGCAGAGGTAATGAAACAGTTCAATGCAGGGTTCTTAGCAGTGACTTCTTATCCTCAGTGGGTTGCAAATGTGGTACCGGTTCCAAAGAAAGATGGTAAGGTACGTATGTGTGTGGACTACAGAGATTTGAACAAGGCTAGCCCCAAAGATGATTTTCCACTTCCTCATATTGATATTCTGGTAGACAACACTGCTCAGCATAAGGTATTCTCTTTTATGGATGGTTTCTCTGGTTATAATCAGATCAAGATGGCACCTGAAGATATGGAGAAGACAACATTTGTGACACAGTGGGGCACTTTTTGTTATAAGGTAATGCCATTTGGTTTGAAGAATGCAGGGGCAACATATCAGCGTGCTATGGTGGCTTTGTTTCATGATATGATTCATCATGAGATAGAGGTATATGTGGATGATATGATAGCCAGATCTCAGAATGAAGAGCAACATCTTGATCATCTGCACAAGTTGTTTGAGAGGTTGAAGAAATACAAGTTGAGGTTGAATCCAAACAAGTGTACTTTTGGAGTTAGGTCTGGAAAACTCCTGGGTTTCATTGTCAGTGGAAAAGGTATTGAAGTGGATCCTGCAAAAGTAAAAGCTATACGAGAGATGCCAGCTCCCCGTACTGAGAAAGAGGTTAGAGGTTTCTTGGGACGATTGAACTACATTGCAAGATTTATTTCCCAGTTAACTACCATCTGTGAGCCAATCTTCAAGTTGTTGAAGAAAGATCAGGTGATGGAATGGAATGATGAGTGCCAGACTGCCTTTGAAGAAATCAAGAGATATCTGCTGGAACCTCCAATTTTGATGCCACCAGTTGATGGAAGACCCTTGATCATGTACTTAACAGTGTTAGACAACTCAATGGGGTGTGTATTGGGGCAGCATGACGAGTCTGGTCGAAAAGAGCAGGCAATATACTACCTTAGCAAAAAGTTTACCGACTGTGAAACAAGATACTCACTGCTCGAGAAAACTTGCTGCGCTTTGGCATGGGCTGCTCGCCGACTAAGACAGTATATGTTGACCCATACTACCTTATTGATTTCAAAGATGGATCCAATCAAGTACATATTCGAGAAACCTGCTCTCTCCGGAAGAATTGCAAGATGGCAAATGATTTTGACAGAATATGACATACAGTACACAACTCAGAAAGCCATTAAAGGAAGTGTTGTTGCTGATCATTTGGCTCATCAAGCAGTGGATGATTATCAGTCAATGAATTTTGAGTTTCCTGATGAAGACATTATGATTATTACCCGAGAACCTGGACAATATGACGGACCTGAACAAGGATCCCGATGGACTATGGTTTTTGATGGTGCCTCTAATGCACTTGGTAATGGTGTTGGTGTTGTTATTAGTTCCCCTGAAGGTTGTCATACCCCGATCACTGCCAGACTTTGTTTCCATTGTACCAATAACATGGCTGAGTATGAGGCATGTATCTTGGGTATTAAAGCTGCTATTGATATGAAGATTCAGTTCCTTGAGGTATACGGAGATTCAGCCTTGGTAGTAAGTCAGATTAAAGGAGATTGGGATACCAAGCATGATAACCTCATTCCTTACAGAGAGCATGTGTTGTCTTTGATCCCACATTTCAAAGAGATTACCTTTGGACATATTCCACGAAGAGAGAATCAGTTGGCAGATGCATTAGCCACCATGGCATCTATGTTTGAGATCAGCTGGAATGATGAAGCTCCTAAGATTACCATTGATAGATTTGAGAAGCCTGCATACTGCAATGAGATTGACACAGAAGGGGCAGAGGAGAAGCCTTGGTTCTATGAAGTAAAAAGATATCTTGAAGCTCAGGAATTCCCTGAAGGGGCATCTGTCAAAGATAGGAAGTTCCTGAGAAGGTTTTCTGCTAAGTTCTTTCTGAGTAATGGCATTCTGTATAAGCGTAATCATGATTCAATTATGCTTCGTTGTGTGGATAAGAAAGAAGCAACTGAAATTATGGAAGAGATGCATGATGGGACCTTTGGCACTCATTCTAGTGGTCATACTATGGCAAAGAAGATATTGAGAGCAGGTTACTATTGGTCTACCATGGAAGCTGATTGCTATCAACACTCCAGAACTTGTCACAAATGTCAAATCTATGCTGATAAAGTTCATGTACCTCCATCACCATTGAATGTGTTGACGGCTCCTTGGCCCTTTGCCATGTGGGGCATTGATATGATTGGTGAGATTAAGCCTACTGCTTCCAATGGGCATCGTTTCATCCTGGTGGCTATTGATTATTTCACGAAGTGGGTAGAGGCAGCTTCATATGCATTTGTGACTAAGAATGTTGTGGCTCGGTTCATTAAGAATAATCTCATATGTAGGTATGGCATCCCTGAAAGGATTATTACTGACAATGGCTCTAATCTGAACAACACTATGATTACTGATCTCTGCACGCAGTTCAAGATTAAGCATCATAACTCTTCTCCGTATCGTCCAAAGATGAATGGGGCAGTTGAGGCTGCTAACAAGAACATTAAGAAGATTGTACAGAAGATGACTGTTACTTACAAGGATTGGCATGAGATGTTACCATTTGCTCTTCATGGTTATCGTACTACAATACGTACTTCAACAGGGGCAACCCCATTCTCCTTAGTCTATGGTATGGAAGCAGTTCTGCCCATTGAAGTTCAGATCCCCTCCTTGAGAATTATGAAGGATGCAGGCTTGGATGAAGATGAGTGGATTCAGACTCGACTTGACCAGATAAATTTGATTGATGAGAAAAGGTTAGCAGCAGTTTGTCATGGCCAGATGTACCAGAAACAAATGATCAAAGCTTTTAACAAAAAGGTTAAGCCAAAGGTATATCAGGCTGGTGACTTGGTAATCAAGCGCATCATATTACCACAGGGTGATCCTAGGGGCAAGTGGACTCCAACATATGAAGGTCCATTTGTAGTCAAGACAGTGTTCTCAGGAGGTGCCATGATACTGACTACAATGGATGGAGAGGACTTCCCACAGCCTGTAAACGCAGACATAGTTAAAAAATACTACGCATAAAAAGAGACCCGCTAGGTTGACTGGCCTAGGCAAAAATAAGGGCATCCCGGCAAACCAAAAGGGTTTGGGCAAAAATTAGGGATATATATAAAAAGATGTACACCCGGCAAGTCGAAAACCTGAAAAGGCGGCTTGGGCAAAAAAGGGTATCCCGGTGGATTGAAAACCTGAAAGGGCAATCCAGGCAAAAGATAGGGATTAAAGCGTATGACTATGTCTCGTTTGGATCACTCATGAAACTGCAACCAGTTGTACTACTTATTCAAGCTCGAACAGATAAAGCTCAATCCAATCGTTTCCGTCTCAACAGCAAGAAGATGAGATACTTGAGTGGCAATAGTAGAATTGAAACTCAATAGGATTGTTTTCCCACATAGCTGATTCTTTTTGTAAAACTTCATGAACAAAATCCTGTTACTAGGGTTTATGTCTCCTTGTACAAACTTACCCGTGTATAGGTCACTTTTTGATATAAATAAATTCCATCTTTTGAATCCAGATTTACTTTTACCCTATTTACATAAGCGAAACGTCCATTGGTTGTGTTTGAATGCATGTATGCTTTTAATATGATTAATGTTTACCAGAAATGCATGAAAATGCAGTAATAGTATTTACTAAGGGCGAACGAGGGAAGGATTTCAACGAAGCTTCGCAGGTTCACCTTTACAAGACGGTTATAAACCCTCAGTAGGACGAATCCATCTTCATAAAGTTTCAACTCCCCTGGAATTTATATCCATCTCTTTTATCCTCATACGGATATACGGGAAATCACTTTCCAATAAGGGTACGACGAACGAAGATGGGATGTTATACTTACCCTACTATCAAACGAAGACGAAGGTTATATATACCTTACCATCCCCAACAACGGGAGGTTATATCTATACATTATTATCCCCAGCAGACGGAGGGTTATATATTCTTCAACAACAAATCGGGATTTATTTTCCCTGGCCAGCAGTTGTTATACAAGATATCCAGACGGTCTCGGCAGTATCATATCATACATATATCATTTATATCATACCATAGCATACATATTCATAGACATATAGTACATTACTTAAGTGCATCATATTATACATGCATACATAATGCATAAACTAATACTATTTATACAGTAAGCTACCTTGTTCCAGGTTAATCATCCAACAAACAAAATTATGGTCTCCAGGACTGCTTTATTGTAACCTTAGTGTTACTTTATCCTCCTGATGAGCTTCTTTGGGACTGCTTTATTGTAACCTCAGGGTTACTTTATCCTCCTGATAACTTCTCATGACTTCAAGACTGCTTTAGAGCTATCCAGTGCTCTATCCTCCTGAAGACAATTACATTATTATTTCAAGACTGCTTTAGAGCTATCCATTGCTCTATCCTCCTGAAATCACATTATTACTTCAAGACTGCTTTAGAGCTATCCATTGCTCTATCCTCCTGGAGTCATATCATTACTTCAAGACTGCTTTAGAGCTACCCATTGCTCTATCCTCCTGAAGACATATCACAATATTATTTCAAGACTGCTTTAGAGCTATCCATTGCTCTATCCTCCTGAAATCACAATATTATTTCAAGACTGCTTTAGGGCTATATATTGCTCTATCCTCCTGAAATCATATTATTGCTTCAAGACTGCTTTAGGGTTATCATTATTGATTGCTCTATCCTCATGAAGACATGTTATTTCCTCAAGTATTGCTCCAGATTCCTGACAGTTTTCATTATACCTCCATATTTTGGATTACTTTATCTTCCAAGAAATATATCCGAAGAACTTTCCCCTAGTGGCATCTTTAAGCCCACTCAATCATGTTCAACCAACCATCAATATCACTCTATGCACTGGTGAGTGCAAATTTTTGGGCTTTTGTGTTCAATCCCCTTCAACCTTCCAGGTTACGACTGGCAAATATACCAATCTAACCCCTCAGGTTTCAGAAAATTGAACAGGGGCAGCTGTTGCACCCCAAAATTTGCCCTCACAATACAAGACTTTGTGTTCTAAGAAAGTTCACAAGGTTCACAAGTTCTCCAACACTTGCAAGACCTTTCATGAAGTTCATGAAGTCCACAAGTCACTTCTTGAAGGTTCACAAGGTTCACAAGTCCTTCAATGCTTTCCATACCTTTCATGAAGTTCATAAAGTCTACAAGTCACTTATTGAAGGTTCACAAGGTTCACAAGCTTCTCAACATTTACAAGACCTTTCATGAAGTTCATGAAGTCCACAAGTCACTTCTTGAAGGTTCACAAGGTTCACAAGTTCTACAATGATTACAAAGCTTTCCTGAGGGTCATGAGGTCTACAAAGCCACTCCATGAGGTTCACAAGGTTCACAAGCTTCACAATACCTCCCATGAGTATCACAAGACATTTTATGAAGGTTCACAAGGTTCACAAAGTTCACAACTGGTCAAAGAAGTTGACAAATCCCTCAGACAATGCACCTCCTAAGCAGTGCATCCATAACTAGGGTTTTGACTTTAATCAGGCTAAATGTACTTCCAATACCTCAAGGGAGTTTCATAACATCTTATATGTGTATAAGAACCCCCATGTCAAGTTTCAAGACTTTTCTCAAAAGTTTGCTCAGTCAGATGATCAGATAAGTCAAAATCAGTCAATGCAGTTAAAAAGTCAAACTGAGGTCAACTGTGGTCAAACCAAAGTCAAACTTCATGATTCTTTTTTCCAACATCAAGTATATGAAGTAAAATTCATCATTTGATCAAGGGTTGATCATGATTCATCAAGGAGATTCCAGATCATCAATAATCAGGAGTTTCTAAATTAGGGTTTCTTCAGTAAAAGTCAACTGAACTTTGACCAAGCATAACTTTCACATACTTCATCACCAAGTCTCCATCCAAATCTCATTTTGAAGGAAATTGAATTCTCTACAACTTTGATGTTGAAAGTTAAGCCTAAAAATGCTTCATTTGAAAGATATGATCTAAGACATTATAGGTCATTTCAAAAGTCAACAAAAAGTCAACAACTTCAAAAGGGCATAACTTGAGATTGGTAAATGGTATGGACCTGAAACCAATGGGGTTGTTTAGAGGACTCTTCAAGCTTTCTAAAAAGTCCAAGAACACCCTTATACCCTTAAAATTGAGGGAAATGTGCCCTTGCAAAGTTGGGCAATTTTGTGATGGTTTATGTTGAAAATGGAGGCTTAGAAGTATTTCTTTCCAAATGGGCTGCCTAATTCATGACCCAATCCATCTCATAACATGGTGCACGACCCAATTGAACAAAATTCATCATTTTTATTATTTTTATTTATTTATTATTGATTTAACTCTTAAAAATCATTTTAAATAAATAAAAAATATGAAAATTTATTTTTGGGTGAAGATTTTGTTTCTAGAAATTCATAATTATGGATTGGATTAAAAGGAGAAAAGAATCATGTGAAATTTCCAAAGATAGCAAGTCTTCATAGCCAAATATTTGAAATTTACAACACCATCTTTTTCAATCTTTTTTGGATCAAATATCCACACAACCTATCCATGTTTTTGACCTAAATCACTCCCACATATATACTGATCATAAACCTAATGCTCATTCACGAATTTGCAGCAGCCCAGAGGTAAGTACAAGAGCACAAAATTTCTTCAAAAAATTGAAATTCGGATTCCTCTCCTCAAGGCAGAAAAAGGTATTGTGAGGACATGGAGATGTTCTTTGAACCTTCTTGAAGCAAACTCAATCATCCATTGCATCAAAACCACACAATATCATGCTAACCGAATCAATTTTATTCTCAAAAATTTTGTTTTTCGATTTCATACATCTAACCAATATTAATTGATTTTGGTGTTTGATTTATGTTAGTTAAGACCTAGGGATACTTTCTGGATCATTGGATTAGAAGTTTAGGGCCAGAAGCTCAAAACGCCATTGTTAGGGTTTTGGAGCTCGAATTGGGATCCTGTGATTTAATGAATATAAACGAATTGTGATAACATGATAACTCTGTAAATGATGTGTGGATAACATTGGTGGTTTCAATTTGATAAAACTGTACAGGTAGCATGATCGTTGGCATAAACCTAGGAAATCCTGTAAAACTAAAATCGCAGGTAACTTTGCAAGAAAAATTGCAACTGATTTCGCAGGTAATGGGAGGAAGAAGAAGGCCATTCCCGCGCGTCAAAAAATTCAAATATCATTGAAATATTTTATGAATTATTAATGGTTTGTTTATCACACATATATGTGTGCCTTGGTGGTAAGCCTGATGTGCGTACGTAGTGAGGTTCATGGTTCGATACCTGGTCAGTGCATGTTTTTTTGTTATTTTTCAGGACAAAACGCATACTTAATATATTATTAGTTTTGGCCGTCACATTATCAGTTAGGCTCTCCCAGCCAGGTGGATACGTGCGCATGCTTGTAATTAGAAGGTCCTGGGTACGAATCTATCCCAGGCCTTTTTTTTTATTTCATTATTTTCCTGGTTTTTGGAGCAAAGGACAAAACAAGCTTGACCCATACTTCTATCACCTGCGCCTGGCTGGCCTGGTGGTTCTTGTTGCTGCCTGCAAGCAAGAGGTCCTGGGATCAAATCCCATCAGGTTCCTTTTCTTCCTTTTTTTTTTATTATTTGTTTTCCATTTAATTTAATTAATTCAAATATTATTATTTTCTATATCATGATATATATATATATTATAGAATCTAGTTGCTCTTAAATAATTTTCTAAAAAAATATATATGAAACTTTTGTTTTTTTTATTTATTTAAAATTTTATTTGTATAGTTATATTGATTAAGACAATTTTGTATGATTATTAAAAAAAATAAATTTTTTATAAGTTAACCCTAATTTTCACAAACCCTAAAAAATAAACCCTAATTTTATAAAACCTTAAAATATTTTTCTAAATAAAATTTAATTCTATTTTTTTTTTATTTTATTCCTAATATAATTATAATTTTTCATAAAATTTTGTAAATATAGTTATACTTCAAATTAATTTACTTTTAATGTTTAGAAATAATTTAATTTAGGATAATCATATATAGTTAAAAATAATTTGTAAATATAATAATAGAATTAAATTTTTAATATGATATTTAAAATCCATCATTTTCTTATAATATGAATATATAATTTAGTAATTAGTATATGAATTAAAAAATTATGTAGTTATGCATGTTAATTTCTTTTGATATTATTCTTGGTTTTTATTATTACTATTAATTTGTTATTAATTTTGCTTATTATAATTTTATTAATCTTGTAATTAATTTTTATTACTAACCATTATTTATCTTTAATTATTATTACTAACCTTATTCATTTTTATCACTAACCCATTTATAATGCTTACTATTATTATTTTTGCTAATTTTATTTATTGTTATTAACTAACCCCTTTATTATTTACTATTTATTATTTATCATTTAATTTGCTATTTTATTACTATAATTTTGTAATTGTTTCTCGGTTGTAATTTTGTAAATTATTTTAATTATTATTGCCATGGTTAGTAATTAGGGAGTGTAAATAACATGTATGTAATATTAAAATAAATTTAGATCACTTTTAAATAAAGATAATTAAATTAAACACTTCACACACGTAAGTCGATTTTAATCGCCGTCTCACTTCCTTAGGGATACCCCTCCAGTTGCCTACGAATAATGGTTAAGTGGGGTGTATAAAGCAAGTCCCTCAAATAGAAAAAATCATCAAAGTCCCTTTTGGTTGCCTTTACGAATCGAGTCCCTTTCGAAAAATGATGATAGTCCCTCCAGTTCGCTTATTACACCCCACCATTGCCTTAAAAATCAAATTGTCCCTCACATGTCCCTTAACTTCCAAAGTAAGGACTACCTACTCCATTATAGTAGGGATAGTCTTACTAAGGAAAGGATAAAGAATAAGAAAGACCTTAAACATAAGGGTAGGTTACTCCTGGGTGCTTGCTCACTTCAAATTTTTTCCACACTTAAACAATTTTCCAACAAATTTTCAAACAAGTTTTTAACACATCCTTACATGGATTATTTATTAACTATTCTGAAAATTTTCTTATTCACACACTACACTTTCAAAACAATTCAAAAGTGAGCTTAAGTACCTAAGAGCCCATGGATAACCATGGATGAAAAGGGTGCTAATACCTTCCCTTTTCATAACCTACCCCCCGGACCCAAAATATTCTCTAAGGTCTTTCCTGTTCTTTTATAACCTTTCCTTATGGATAAAATAAAAGTCGGTGGCGACTCTTGCTATCCGCAACATTGTTTAAAGTCAGTTCACCGGGTTACAAGGCTACCTACGGGCTTGTTGTAGGAGTCTTGCTTTTATTTCTTTTGTCTTTATGTACTGACATGTAACCCTTCGGGGAATATTTCTGGTTGTATTCTGACTTTTGGCCTACAGTGGTTTGTTCACATTCAGTATTAATGTGCAAATTACCATTTTAAATGTGCAAGACTCGTTTTTCTGGATACTGCTAATTTCTGAACACTTATCAAAGAAAAGGGTTTGAAAGCTAAGCACTGAAAGTGATTGTCTGAGATAGATGCCAGAACTGGGGCATGCCAAATGCTTAAGATTGGGAACATGAACAGTTACATTGCATTGCATATAACCTGTTTGTTTGTTTTGCAGGTGTTGTCTCAGTTACTAACGTGTTTTGTGACCTCAGGCACTATAGCTCCTCGTAAAGTTCAGGGACAACCAGCAGTACACAGATATCCAACCAAGATTAACAAAGAACGAGTCATGGACCAGATGCAAGCGGACTTGGCAGATCTGAGACAAAGGATGGACAATTTTATGACACTAATGGCCGGCATGGGGCAGAACCAAGAGCGTCTGCGGGAGATGGTTGAGAATCAGAACAGGAACACTGCGGCTGCTGCCGACAATCGTACCGGTGCGGGCGCACGTCAGGTTGAACCTCCTGTTACACAGCCAGGAGTGACAATAATCAATGATGGGTTGCACAATATTCAGATGGACAATCATGACGACCAGTTCACTCTACTTGGTGAAGCTGAAGGTCAAGGAGCAGAGATGAACAAGAGGTTCGAAGAGATGGCTGAGCAAATCAAAGTTATTCAGTCCCAAAGCTCTTTGGGATTTGACATAACCGACTTGGGCTTGGTTCCTGGGGTCAGGATCCCGTATAAGTTCAAAGTTCCAACCTTTGAGAAGTATGATGGCACTGCTTGCCCGAAGACCCATTTGCAATCATTTGTTGGGAGAATTGCCGCTCACACAGATGATGAGAAACTTTGGATGTATTATTTTCAGGATAGCTTGGTGGGAGTTTCTCTTGAATGGTACATGAAGCTCAGCAGGGTCAGTATCAAGAGTTGGAAGGATCTAGCCGAAGCCTTTGTGAGGCAGTATCAATATAACATGGACATGGCTCCGAATCGCACGCAGTTGCAGCACATGGCTCAGACGACAAAAGAAGGTTTCAAAGAGTATGCCCAGAGGTGGCGCCAGCTAGCTGCCAGGGTGCAACCACCCCTCTTAGAGAACGAAATGGCCGACATGTTTATGGGCACTCTCCAAGGTGTTTTTCTGGAAAGGTTGGCGTCTAGCTCGGCCACCAAGTTCAATGATATAATGATTGCTGGAGAGAGAGTTGAGACTCTATTAAAGATGGGGAAGATTCAGGACCCTAATACTGCTAGTAGCTCTGGAGGAGCGAGGAAAGCCTTTGGCGGACCTCCTAGAAGAAGAGAAGGGGAAGCTAATGCAGTGTATGGCCGAGGCAGAGGCAGAGGTTATAGACGAGAATACAATCAGATAGCTGCAGTCACAATTCCCACTACACCAATTCAACCAGCTCAACAGGCTCTACAACAGCCTCAGCAACAACAACAGCGCAACTATCAACAGAGACCGTACCAGCAGAGGCAGCCACGCCAAGCTGATAGGGTTATTGATGTGATCCCAATGACTTACACAACTTTACTCCAGAGATTGTTGGAACTGAACTTAATTCAACTGAGGACCTTGGCTCCACCTACTGGAACTCTTCCTCTAGGTTACGACGCTAATGTTCGATGCGCTTTCCATTCTGGGGCACCCGGGCACTCGACGGAGAAGTGCAAGGCTTTGCACTATAAAGTTTAGGATTTGATCGACTCCAAAGCAATCAATTTTGCGCCGCCTCCGAATGTCACGACTAACCCTATCCCTAATCATGGGGGAGCCAGGGTTAATGCTATTGAGATGGATGAGAGGCTGAACTTGGTGGAGAGGGTTGAAGAAGTGAAGACCTCCTTGCTGCTGGTCAAGGAGAGATTGTTGAAGGGTCAGGTTTTCCCGGGTTGTGGGCTCGATTGCGAAGACTGTGCTGAGTCGAAGAATGGTTGTGGCAGATTGAAGACTGGTTTACAGAGACTGATGGATGATGGGCTATTACAGTTCGACAGGGCTGATAAGAGGACTGATGAAGTGTCAACGGTGACCATATACTATGATCCTGCTGAAATGCCAGCGCGAGGAGAGCCGGTTACTATTTATGTCCCGGAAGTAAGTCCCGTCACCATCACGGTGCCTGGGCCTATTCCGTATTCAGATGAGAAGGCTATTCCATGGCATTACGGATCAGAAGTGTATGTCGGAGGACAGAAAGTGGAAGTTAAGGCAGTAACCATGGACCCAGCTGTGGTGAATGTTGGGGGAAGTGGAGGTTTCACGAGAAGTGGTCGCTTATTCGCTCCCCAGACTTTGAGAGGAGACACTGATGCTGAGGCTTCTGCTAAAGCCAAAGGGAAGCAAATAACAACTGACGATAATACCACTCCCGCTACTGGTCAAAGTAATTTCGAGAAGGAAATGGAGGAGTTCATGAGGATTATTAAGAAGAGCGACTACAAGGTAGTCGAGCAGCTAAATCAAACTCCCTCCAAAATCTCTATCTTGTCACTGCTGATGTGCTCACCAGCTCATAGAGAAGCCCTCCTGAAGGTGTTGCAGATGGCGTATGTTCCTCAGGAGATTACTGTGAATCAGTTAGAAGCTGTGGTGGGAAGTGTAAATGCGAGCCATGGTCTGGGCTTTACTGATAGCGACCTTACTACTGAAGGGAGGAATCATAACAAGGCTCTCCACATCACAATTGAGTGCAAAGGGGCTGTGTTGTCCCATGTCCTGGTTGATACCGGGTCATCTCTTAATGTCTTGCCGAAAAAGGAGTTAATGAAACTCAATGTGGAAGGGGTTGTTTTGAGGCCAAGTGATTTGGTGGTAAAGGCTTTCGACGGTTCTCGGAGGTCTGTCTTTGGAGAGGTTGAGTTGCCAATCAAGGTTGGGTCGCAAGTGTTTAAGAGCACGTTCTACGTGCCGCAGGGGCTGTGACGTCAACCTTGCACCAGAAGCTCAAGTACGTAGCGGATGGTCAAGTTGTGACTGTGTGCGGTGAAGAGGACATATTTGTGAGCCATTTATCTACATTCAAATATGCGGAGATGGATGGTGAAATTCATGAAACCCTGTGTCAGGCATTCGAAGCAGTGAATGTTAGTTCCTTGTCTCCTCTGAGTAGGGCTAAAGATAAAGAAGGTACGTCTATTACCTCCTACAAGCAGGCCAAGGAGGTTGTGCAATCAGGCAGTGCCCAGGGCTGGGGCAGACTACTGGAGCTGGAAAAGAAGGAAGACAAGTTTGGGCTTGGGTATAAGCCTGATGGGCTCGTCCGTTCATCAGACAACAAGACCATTACCTTTACTAGTGCTGGGTTGCTGGACCGCAACCATATCTGTGCTACTAGTGAAGACGGAGATAGCGAGTGTGATCTGGATAATTGGATCCGCCCGTGTACACCGGGAGAGGAGCTGCACAACTGGTCTGCGGAAGACATCGTCGAAGTCACCTGGATCACAAAGTAATTGTTTATTTGTCATTTTTCTACATACTGCATGTCAAATCCTATACTCTGCCCAAGGTACAAGGATCCATTGTATGGGCCTCCAGGTTTTGGAAGCATTTATTTGTCATAAATAAAGGACATTTTTCAATCAAATCGTTCCTTTTCTTTCAATTTTAATTTTTGCACAAATAAAGAAAATGGAAATGTGTTTTTCTTTCTTGCTTTAGGTGTGCGTTTTCTCTAAACAGATTCTGAATGAGCACATCACTTGTGCAGTGTCGATCAACCGGATTCCATTGACAACTCTCCTGCTATGACTGAGCATAACTTTGACAATCCAATCTACCAAGCTGATGAAGAGGTTGAGGAAGATTATGAACTCCCTGAAGAACTGGTCAGGTTGTTGAAGCAAGAGGAAAGAGCTATTCAGCCTCATCAAGGGGAAATCGAGGTTATCAACATCGGCACAGAAGAGGTTAAGAAGGAAATCAAGATAGGTGCCAGCCTGCAGACTGAAGTTAAGAAGGGGTTGATTGAAATGTTGCGTGAATATGTTGACATCTTTGCCTGGTCATATCAGGACATGCCAGGGTTGGATACAGACATAGTTGTGCATCAACTACCGTTAAAAGAAGACTGTCCTCCTATTAAGCAAAAACTGAGAAGAACTCGTCCTGACATGGCGATGAAGATCAAAGAGGAGGTACAGAAACAGTGGGACGCTGGGTTCCTTGCCGTGACTAGTTACCCACCTTGGGTAGCTAACATTGTTCCAGTGCCAAAGAAAGATGGCAAGGTGAGGATGTGTGTAGATTACCGGGATCTGAACAGAGCCAGCCCGAAAGATGAATTCCCTTTACCTCACATTGATGTATTGGTCGACAATACGACTCAGTTCTCGGTGTTCTCCTTCATGGATGGATTTTCAGGATACAATCAGATCAAAATGTCACCTGAAGACATGGAGAAGACAACTTTCATCACACCCTGGGGCACATTCTGTTATAAGGTGATGCCATTCGGCCTGAAGAATGCTGGTGCTACTTATCAACGGGCTATGGTAACATTATTCCATGACATGATCCATAAAGAAATTGAATGTTATGTGGATGACATGATTGCCAAGTCCCTCACAGAAGAAGACCACCTGGTAAATCTGTTGAAGTTATTCAAGCGTCTGAGGAAGTACCAATTGAAGCTAAACCCCAACAAATGCACATTCGGGGTACGATCTGGTAAGCTGCTGGGATTTATTGTAAGTGAGAAAGGGATTGAAGTTGACCCTGACAAAGTTAAAGCCATTCAAGAAATGCCTGCACCAAAAACTGAGAAAGAAGTTCGAGGGTTCCTAGGTAGATTGAACTACATTTCAAGGTTCATATCTCATCTTACAGCAACTTGTGAGCCCTTGTTCAAGCTATTAAGAAAAGAACAAACGGTCAGGTGGAACGAAGACTGCCAGAGGGCTTTTGACAAAATCAAGGAATACTTACAGGAGCCTCCGATCCTTATGCCTCCAGTTGAAGGAAGACCTCTGATCATGTACTTGACGGTATTAGAAGAGTCAATGGGGTGTGTGCTGGGCCAACATGACGAGTCTGGTCGAAAAGAGTACGCAATATACTACCTAAGCAAAAAGTTTACCGACTGTGAACAACGTTATTCACTGCTCGAGAAAACTTGATGTGCTTTAGCGTGGGCTGCTCGCCCTCTGAGGCAGTATATGTTGACCCACACTACCTTATTGATCTCAAAGATGGACCCGGTTAAGTACATTTTTGAGAAGCCAGCACTTACCGGACGGGTTGCAAGATGGCAAATGATTCTCACAGAATATGACATTCAGTACACATCCCAAAAAGCTATCAAAGGCAGTGTATTGTCTGATTATCTAGCTGAGCAACCCATTGATGATTACCAGCCTATGAGATTTGACTTCCCTGATGAAGACATCATGTTCATAAAAGCAAAAGATCATGAAGATCCTATTCACACTGAAGGGCCTGACCCAGAAGAAGAATGGACTATGATGTTTGATGGGGCTGTTAATATGAATGGTCGTGGTGTTGGTGCAGTACTCATTACACCTAAGGGAGTTCTCATGCCTTTCTCGGCAAAACTCACCTTTGACTGCACTAACAACGAAGCTGAATACGAAGCTTGCATTATGGGTCTTGAGGAAGCCATTGACCTCGGGATCAAGACTTTGACTGTGTTCGGAGATTCAGCTCTGGTAATTAATCAAACCAACGACAAATGGTACACGCACCAAGATCATCTGATACCTTATCGGGACTACACAAGGAGGTTGTTGACTTTCTTCACAACAGTCAAGCTTGAGTATATCCCTCGAGATGAAAATCAGTTTGCAGATGCTCTGGCTACCATTTCATCCATGATCAAAGTGCAAGCTGCCAACTTTGTGCCCCGAATTGCAGTATCCAGACTTGATAGGCCAGCATATGTATTCTCAGCAGACATTGTCAAAGATGATAAGCCTTGGTACCATGGCATCAATTGCTTCTTGGAGGATCAAACATACCCACCTGGGGCATCTTCCAATGATAAGAAGACATTAAGAAGGCTAGCTGGTAGTTTCTTCCTGAACACTGATGGTTCCCTGTATAAGAGAAACTTTGATATGATACTTCTCAGATGCATTGATAGGGCAGAAGCAGACTTGCTGATGCACGAGGTGCACGAAGGATCCTTTGGTACCCATGCTAGAGGGCATGCAATGGCTAAAAAGTTGCTAAGATCAGGCTATTACTGGATCACAATGGATGCAGACTGTTGTGCCTATGCCAGAAAATGTCATAAATGCCAGATTTATGCGGATGAAGTGCATGTGCCTCCAAATCCTCTGAATGTGATGTCTTCACCCAGGCCCTTTGCCATGTGGGGCATTGATATGATTGACAAGATTGAACCAACTGCTTCAAATGGCCACAGATTCATCCTGGTTGTTATTGACTATTTTACCAAGTGGGTTGAAGCGGCTTCTTATGCAAATGTTACAAGGCAAGTGGTAGCCCGATTTCTGAAAAGAGACATCATCTGTCGGTATGGAGTTCCCGAGCAAATTATTACTGATAATGGTTCTAATCTGAACAACAAGATGATGGTAGAACTGTGCCGGGACTTCAAAATCCAGCATCACAATTCCTCTCCTTACCGACCAAAGATGAATGGTGCGGTAGAGGCAGCTAACAAGAATATCAAGAGGATTGTACAGAAAATGGTTATCACCTACAAAGATTGGCATGAGATGCTACCGTTTGCGTTACATGGGTACCGAACGTCAGTCAGGACGTCAACTGGGGCAACCCCCTTCTCTTTAATCTACGGCATGGAGGCATTCTTGCCTGTTGAAGTGGAAATACCTTCACTGCGGGTGTTGATGGATGTCGAGCTTGATGAGGCTGGGTGGGTGCGTGCTCGATACGATCAACTATGCCTAATTGAGGAAAAGAGATTAGCAGCTATCTGTCATAGCCAGCTTTATCAAAGGAGAATGAAGCGAGCCTTCGATCAGCGAGTACGTACTCGGGAGTACCAAGTAGGCGAGCTTGTACTCAAGAGGATCATTCCTCCCAGTTCAGATCACAGGGGCAAGTGGACCCCAAATTATGAAGGACCATTCATAGTGAAGAAAGTATTCTCAGGCGGAGCACTGATGCTCACCACTATGGATGGCGAAGACTTCCAATACCCTGTTAACTCGGACGCAGTTAAAAAATACTTCGCATAAAAGACCCGTTGGACACAAAAACAGAATTATGGTCCAGGCAAAAAAAGGGCATCCCGGCGAGCTAAAAACAGAATAAAAGCTCGGGCAAAAATTAGGGAAAAATAAAAAAATGTACACCCGCTGAGTTGAAAAGCCACATTGGACAGCTCAGGCAAAAAAGGGTATCCCGGTGGATTGAAAACCCGAAAGGGCGATCCACGCAAAATCAGGGAATAAGCGAACAACTGCGCTCCGGGTTATCTGAACCACATCACCGCTTCAAACAGCTTGACCATATCAGAAGGGTAGAGATCAGCACCCTCATTCTCTTCAGAAGGCCGAAGACGGAACGGAAGGTCTTGAGGATATGCCAGTCATAACAGGAAGGAAACTCTTTGGAATGCCATGCCATTGCCATTAGGATAGTTTATTTTCTCAATTTTACCGTAGCTACCTCTTTCCAGGTGGTTACTTCCTGATGTAAAATTTTACCTATTCAGAGGCCAATCAATAAAAAGAATATTCAGTCAAACACCGTGTTATGTTTATTTCGTTTGCAAAAATGTCCTGAATTTTTGACAAATAACATTGCATGCGAAACATGTTGCTTTTCAAACTGATAAAAATGACATTGCAGAGACACTTAACATCGCTTTGAGTGTCAAGTGACGGCAGATGAATAGATCAGGCCGTACCAATCTTTGTGCATACGTGTGTAATCTGTTATTGCAGGTGTCGCTCCCACCAAATGAGGCTAGGTCAAATGGGGTACAGACGCGAACGGTCGGCGAAAGAAGAAAAGAAAAGAGTCGCCAGCTAGGCATTTTTATCCCGAAGGAAAGGTAATGCTGCATAAACCTAGAAAAAGGATGGATAAGACGGTTGCGAACCAGAGAGACTGAGAAAGGGGGTTGGTTACAACTTGGGAAGGTATTAGCACCCAGATTGTCCGTCGTACTCGACGGGATCCACGCTTAAAAGATTTGTGTTTTAAAGGGGTAGTGTCAGTGCAATTTGTGTATCAAAGCTTGAAAGAATGCAAGTGTCAGTGTAAAAAGAAGGTGAAGTGAGATATGTGAAGTGTCAGTGTAAGAACAAGAGTGAAATGCTCAAGACTATGAGGCTTAAAGAATAAAGCTGAAAGAGGGGGGAATATACAGAGACTTTTGTTCGATAACTGTTAAGTTATGCCTACGTATCCTCTCGTGCAATGAGGAAGTCAGAACACCGTAGTTCGACTCAAAGAGACTGAAAGGTAAATTGACTTGTGAAATGCTTGCTTGTCTATGCTCAAGTGTATGACCTGTCTGGCTCAGGTGCAAACTGTCTTGCATTAGACGGAAGAAGCAAGTTCTCGTTTATGAATGAAGATGATGAGAAAAGAATCTCGTAGGAGACGATTATTGTTTGTTTTTTGTGTTTTCAGCCTTTTATTGCTTTTGGAAATTTGTCATAGGAAAATGAGCTTAAGCCTAAACCAATGGGTTAGTAAACTCATCACATCTTCCCTCTGATTAGGGGTAATGAGAATACCTTAAGTGTGAAGTCAGCATCTCACACTTAATCACCATGATGTAGGATTAAGATCATTAACCTACTTGTGATTATTTAAGTGTTTTTGTTGTTTTTGTTTAGTGTTAAGTAATGAGATTAAGCCATAATCAAAGATCTAATGGACTCATTACACCATCCTAATAGAAGGATAATAAATGAGGACATTTAAGCTGAGAAAGACTCCTCAACTTGATCCATGATTAGGGATTAACCTCATGACAAAACAAAGTCTTTATTAGATGGATTTTAGTTAATGGTATGATTAAGAAATGAGTTTTATGATTTGTAAGAAAACTTGAGGGGGACTTGTCCATTAACACTAGGGTTAGTCCTTCTTAACCAATTAAGGAAGAATTAGAACCCTAATGCAAAGCCCTAGTTACAAGCTTGATGTCTTAGTGATTATTCGATGAATTTATTAAAGGATTTAAACACATTAAGGGTTTAACACTTAGGATTAAAGTTATACACTCCATCCTAATAGAAGGATGCAGGCATAAGCTTAATCACAAAGCCTTAAAGCCTTTAGGGTTTAGTCCCTGATTATGAGGTGAGAGGAGAAGACTCAAAGATGACACAAAGGAAAAACTAATGGGGGACTAATCAAAAGCCTAATTATTGTCATGCTTGGTTGTTCCTAGGGTTTATGAGGCTTAAGAAAGAAATCTTCAAAGAACCACCAAGGAGAGAAGCATATGAAAGGAGGAAGGAGCAGAGAGAAGCAAAACAACTTGCTTCACTTAAGAAGACAAGTTGCTTGAAGAAGGAAGGTAAGAGATGAACATGAATGAGCAAGCTCATTCCAATACACATACAAAATTCAGCAAGGGAAGTGTGAAAGAGATGAAAAGAGATCATGAGAAGTGAAGGCAAATTCACTTCTCAAAGTAACTTACCACCTGAAAAGTTAGTGAAAGAAATGAAATGTAATGCAAATGAGATGAAATGGCATGATGCAAGACAAAGTCAGAAGCAAATACATGATGCTAATGATGCTAAGAGATGATACAAACATGAGGCAAGGCAAGAGAATGATCAAGCAAGCATAAAGATGCAAATGAAACATGTAGTGAACCATGAAAGTTCATGAGAAGTTATAAAGTGCAAATGACATACAACATGGCAAATGAAAGATGCAATGATCAAACATGATTCTAACATGTCCTAAGATGTCTTATGAATCAAATGAATGCACAAAATGTCATGGCAAGTCATGGTATGCAAGCAAATGAGAAATGGATGCAAAGGAAGGCACAAATTAGGGTTTATGATCAACACACAAAGCAAAATTCAAAATCAGAAGCAAACATCATGATAAAAAATTGAAAATGCAATCAAAGATACCCTAGACCTATACAAACTCACTGCCCAATGGAGGGGTTCTAACTCTTAACCTAATGAGGGTTATGAATTTCCTAAGATTGCTAGGGTTTTAAGGTACCTTGTCAAGAAAAATGCAAAACAAATTGAAAATGCAAGATCAATTCAAGCCAATTTTATCCTATAAACTACATGTTATGCAAGATGCAATGCAAAAAGAATCATGATCCAACTCTCAAAGGTTAGGCAGAAATGAATTTTTGAAGTTTGAAACAAAATATTGCCTTGAAATGAAATTAAATCCAAGGAAAATTATCAAAAGGCATCAAGATCAAAAAAAGAAATTTGGTTTGAGAGTTGGATAATGCTTCTAAATGTTTTTAAATGTTATATGAATTTTTTTGTGATTTTTAAATACCTAAAAGTATTTTTAATTAATTAATTTTCATTAACTAATTAAAAATAATCTTTTAAATGATTTAAAAATAATTTTTAATGCAAAAAATAAAAATAAAAATATTTTTGTGTTCTGAAAAATAATGAAAACCTTGACAAAATTTTTCATAATTTTTAAACATTTTTTGCTATTTTAATTAATTCGTACAAAATAAATTAAAACAAATGAAAATAAAATGAATTTTAAATGAAAAATAAGAAAGTCAGCCAATCCAATGGATGAGATTCAAACTCACAGGGGCGGGAATTGACTACGCGCGCTAATGGACGACCCACATTCAAACTGGCCTAATTATGATTAAACCCTAATCCAGTGCCCTAATCACTTTCAGATGACCGGAACAATGTTCCGGTCATCTTCTCCGGCAAGCCAAAATCTCAATCTCTCTTAATACGCATCAAAACCTCACAAAACTCTCCAGAATCAACCTATGAACATCACTAAGCATAAACCCTAAATCAAACAACATTTATTTTCACTGAATCAAAGGAAACAAGCAAAAACATTTTTACGGGCAAACTTTCAGAACATCATAACATGCTTGTTTCTGGCTTATTTTCAAAAATAAATAGATCCCCATGATCAGGGCAACATATAGAACAACATTCTAACAAGAAATTAAAGTTCTGGAAAATTTGTTCATCATGCTACCTGAGATTAAGCTTTCGAAACAGGGACTTTCTGGCTGCTTCTTTGGTTCAAACAAGCTCCAATGATCCTCCTTTGAAGCTTTTGACACTTAACTGGAGTTTATATGGCCTCTAGAGAGAGTTGGCAGAAGCTCAGGCCAAGGGAGTGTGAAAAACGTATTTGTGATGTGGGAGGTTTCAGGCCAAAACAAGGGTTGGGAAATGATCAGAGGATCATGGTGAGTGATTTGGTGAAATTTGTTTTGATGTTTGATGCTTGTGTGATCAGATTCGAAAGAAAATGCATATGAGGTGAGTTTCTTGAGCTATGGCTTAGGGAGAGCTTCAGCATGAATGGTGTGGTGTGTTGTGATTCATTTGGTCTACTTATCAATCTTGGGTAGGTCAGAAGAGTGGTTGTGCCCTATTGTGATTGGTATGGGTCTTTTGCAAAAAAGTCAAGCTTTGTGTAAGAGAGGTATGGGCTCATGGCTAACCAAGGACAAGAGGGGTGTCCTGCGCAGCAAGAAGTGAGGAGGACCATAGGATCAATTCTGAAGTCAGCCAGCACATGGATTAGGGTTTGAGTGAGGTTTTGCAACTTTGATCAACTTTGGCCCTTTTGAAGTTTCTTGATCCACAAGTCATGAAAATGAGTAAACTTTTAATGCAATCTGATCCTTAGGCCTTGGTTTATGTTTGTATGAATATTAGAAGTCCATTTGATAGCACAATTTGTCTTGGCAAGTGGTTTTGCAACTTTGCCTCTTTGGTGCATAACTTGAAATTATGTGATTTTTCCCAAATTTGACAAGCCATAACTTTTGATCCAAAATGAATTAGAATGAGTTATTGTACTTTTTGAAAAGGGAATGATCCATTCTACAACTTTCATGACCAAAGTTTTCTCATTTGAGGCATTTTTGAATCAAAAAGCAAGGGTTGAAAAAGTTTCCCAAAATGGCAAGTTTCCATTACAAGTCATTTTCCCAAAAAGTCAACTTTGCAAATGGCTTGAAATTCTTCAATTTTGTGAACTTCTAAAATCTTCTATGATCAAATAAAGATCATACACAATCAAAATGATGAAGAACGCCCTTTGGTTGGGTCATTGGGCGCCTCAGATGCCCTGATTTTGCACTGACTTGCTCAAGAAGTCAACTCTTGATTAGATGCCTTCCCCATGGAATTTCTTCATGAAAATTGATATGCATGATCCCTATACCATATAGAGACCAATAGAAACAAGAATGACCAAAAAAAAATTGGAATTATGGCCTCTGAAACCAAAACCCTAATTCTAGGTCATCTGTGTAGTTTAACCTGGCTCTGCTTCTAAGCCATTCTCAGTTCTTGTGATTCTTTGATTTTCTTGACTTTGTGAGGATAAAATATGATGCTTGAAAATACATGGACCTATTTGAAGTGATTGATGACCTTTGGAGTGGCTAAAGAAGCTCTAGGATTGCTCAGATCACAAACCCTAGATGCAGATGACTTAGAAGCTATGCAGTGAAGTAAAAATGCAATATGACATGCTATGATTGAACTTATGCATATGAAAATGATCACAAGCCATGGTGTGAATGGGTGAGGGAAAATTTGGGGTGTTTACAGCTGCCCCTATTCAAACATGAGTTAGCTGTGCAGGATGTAAGCAACGGCTTAACAGGCAAACAAGATAACTTGTGGTTGAATACCAAAGACAGTCCAAAATTTGCACTCACAGAATGAAGAAGAAAAGGGATATAGATTGTAAAGGAAAATAAAGTATGATTATAAAGTGCGGGTGACGGAGGACGACCGTCGAGCAGAGGACGACTGCTGGGGATACAACGATGACGGGGACGACCGACATGTTGGGGAAGATGCGGGAAATACAGCAGCGACGGGGGCGGCCGACGAGCTGGGGATATGAGATATTATGATGGGGACGGCTATCAGGTAAATATATAAGACTCTCTGGGGATTATAGGTAAATGAAATAAATGGTGAGGTACGATCATCAAAAAGGTGAAGGACGATCACCTAGCAGGGGACGGCTGCTCTGTTGGGGATAAGATGAGGGACGGTCATCTAAGGTGAAGGACGATCACCTGGCAAGGTACAGTTGCCACACGGTATCACGACATAGGACGAATGTCGGATAAAAAGGTCGACGATGGGGACGGCCATCGGATAAGCATGATGAAGGACGATCATTAAGAGGTGAAGGAAGATCACCTAGCAGGGTACTGCTGCTCTCAGGGTTTATCATGACATAGGACGAATGTCAGATAACAAGATCAACGATGGGGACGACCATCGGATAAAGTGATGAAGGACGATCATCAAGAGGTGAAGGACGATCACCTAGCAGGGGACGGCTGCTGAGAGTATCGCGACATAGGACGAATGCCGGATAGAAAAGGGGTCTAATGAATAGAGACTCCGCTGGGGAAAGGATGAGGGACGATCATCCGAAGGTGAAGGACGATCACCTGGCAGGGTACGGCTGCCGAAAAGGTATCATGACATAGGACGAATGCCAGATAAAAAGGAAATAGTTCAACAAGCTTTGTTGGGGACTTCGCTGGGGAAAAGTAAACACGGACGAGCGTCTACATCCAAGAAATGAAAGGTATGAGTGTTTGGACATTGTGTATAGACTAAAGGTGCGGACGAGCATCCCTAAGACTATGATACGGACGAGTATCGGGTAGAAACAAATGCTGACACATGTTCAAAGATGATGATACGGACGAGTATCAACTGGTTAACAAAGAACACGGACGAGTATTGATTCTGCGGGGACTCTTCTGGGGAATAGTAGACACAGACGAGTGTCTAAATTCAAGAAGACAAAAAGTGTTTGACACAGTGTATGGATTAAAGATGCGGACGAGCATCCTTAAGACTATGATACGGACGAGTATCAGGTAGAAACAAACGCTTGACGCATGTTCTGAGATGATGATACAGACGAGTACCAACTGGTTAACAAAGAACACGGATGAGTGTTGATTCTGAGAGGGAGATAAGTGGTATATATAAGATACGGCCGAGTATCTGTATAGGTAAGTACGAGTAACGAGTATGAGTGGTGTACGGATGAGTGTTAAAAGGAGAAAAGTATAGTATAAACAAGTATATGGTTTACAAAGTGTTCAGGAAACTATGCTGGGGAAGGTGACACAGACGGGTGTCAAGGAATTGTGTATATATGTATCTGTGAGTGCAAAGGGGACGCTTTGGCTTTCTACTGGGGATATGACACGAACGGGTGTCAAGAAGTATCTGTATTTGTAAGAGAAATGTCTGGGCTCTCTGCCGGGGAATTTTGGGGAGTTTTCTGTATATCGTTGATGAATTATCAGTTTTCACAAGTGTTTGTTCCAGATCATGGCTTATGATTATGCAATATGTTTGATTTTTGCCGTAATGCTCCGTATTAGACGGAATGCTATGCTCTGCGGGGAGAATATGATGCGAATGCTATGATTATGCAAAGATACCGATCCGGGATTCGGATCCCATTGCATGGAGATCTCTGGCTGATCTGATTGAAGTAGACATCCCAAACGGGGATAAGGTCATTGGTAGATCTGATACGATGTATGACTCCGCTTGGGGAAATAGGTCACTGATAGACCTATCCTTGTAATGGGGGACCCAGCTGGGGTTTGTAGAAGCCTTCTTCACTCTGTTGTGATTTCTTCACGCGTTGCTCTTCCGGGTAGAGGTTGACATTCTGCGGGGAGATGGTTCCCTGGCTTTTGTACTTGGCTGAGGAGGAATAATGGGTGGCAACTCAGCTGGGGAGAAAGCACCTCCGGTGCTAAGACTGAGTAGATGATGATTTGCCAGCTTGCTGGGGTGAAGCTTTCACGCCCCATGTTGTGCTTTGAATACCTGCAATCCTGAAAAGACATAGAAACGCACAAGTAATCCCGAGGTATCCCTTACTGGATTCCATCATAGGAGTCTAGACACTCCCGGGAGTAAGTATATTTCCTGCAAGCATGTATTTTTCAGAAGAGAAGCATCTGTATTTATGCAATCAATATCTTAAAGACATCGGACATTCTTGCGAATGAAAATAAAATGTACGAGACGAAACATGATTGAAAATCTGATTTTATTAATTCATGTGCCCTGAATTGGCAAGATACAGTCAAAGAAACAAATCCCCTAAAATGAGGAGATTGTTACAAATTGAGAAACAAAAGATGTTGGCAATGTTGATGGCGCTTCAGGGAGCTTCCCTTTGCTATAACTCGTATGACATTTGACGTTCTTCTCGTCTTGCTTCTTGAAGAAGGCTGATTCTGAAAGAAGCTTGATCCTTTCTGAAATTCTGTAATCAGGTATGAGATGTCGAATGAGATGTTCCAACACTTGACAAATTTAACCAAAACTTAAAGTGCATGAAAATTAAACAACATAGTAATTTGTTAACCCAGTTCAGTGTATAACCACACTTACATCTGGAGGCTACCAAGCCAGGAGGAAATCCACTATAAGTAATATTAATTCTAGACTTAAACCACCCAGTTTAATCTTTCACTTAATATCTACCCAATGCAATTTCTACCTAAGACACAACTTAGATATGAGTACCAACTCACTCCCCCTCAATCACATAGTGATATTGTTTACAAGTTTAATAAAATTGAAGTCATACTTCAAACAAAACAGCTTGATCTTACTTCACAGTTTCAATCAAGACACAAATACACTTTTGCTTAAAAGCTCATAAAGTGGTACAATAAAACAACCTGCTATTAAAACTCAAAACACCCTATTTTATCTTCTGAAATTCGTTCTCTATTCTGAGAGTTTCTGTTGCTTAAATAGGTGTTTGGATTTTGGGCTTTCTGTAGGTTAATCCAGTCCTAAAACGCATGCAGCTTCCACCTTGAATTAGGGTTTGTCACTTCCTAGATTCTAGGTGATTTAGTTCTTCTGATTATGCTGAAGTCTCATAACAACACTCCCTACAGATGCGCATTATTCTGTTTTTGTCCATCCATAATTAATTCCAGATAACTTTCCTTAAATTACTCAGATCAGTTAGTCATTAATTAATTCTGGTAGCCGGTTTGAGATGTCACAACATCTGTTGGGACATCCTGAAAAACTGAACTTAAATCATTAACACAATGTCCCAACATCTGGTGTGACATCCTGAATTAAGTTCTTATACTCTGTTTGATGATGTCCCAACATCTGATAGGACATCCTGAACTGAATTCAACATTTCTTGTTGGTCAAAAATTCTGCCAATTCTAAACATCTACAAACTCCCCCTTTGGCTAATTTTTGGCTAACATTCTTTTCTGATTTCCAGAGTGCAACAGAAGTTCTTTTATCAGAGTATATCAGTTCTTTTCTGTTGAGTCATGTGTGATTTTACTCCCCCTCAAACATACATGTATTCAGTCTTGTTGCAACAGAAATATTTTTCATTAACATCACAGATTTAGTTCAGAAGCAAACAAAGATTTTTTCATTAATAACCAAACAGCATTATACATTGTTGTTGTTGTTGTTCTCCCCCTTGTTAGACATAAATTTGGGGCCAAAGTTACTAATTCAAAATTACAATGCAGAAGCTGTCATTACATATTCCTCACATACAATTTTCACTCAGATTCCTCATAGTCAGTTTCTTCCTCTTCCCCAGTCTCCTCATCAGAAGTAGCAGCTTTCTGAGCACTTTCTTCAATCTCCAGCCTTTGGATAATCTCCTCAAGCTTCTGCTTCCTTTCATCCAATTCTTTGCAAGTGCTCTTCAGTTCAGCAATCAATGCAGCTTTGGAGATTGGAGACTTTGCCTTTGAAGGACCAGCAGATGTCCCAGAGGGAGCTTCAACATCAACTGCATGATGACTCAAAAACAGCTTGTAGTGGAAGGCCAGAGGGCTTTCTCTTTTGCAAATTGTGTCCTTCTCAGTGAGGATACCAGGGTACTGACTCAGCACTATTCCACACAGCAAGGAAGGGAAGGCAATTGGCAGCTTTGTTGCAGATGATCCAGCATGCTTCAATGTCTGATCAAATATATAAGCTCCATAATCCAGCTTTGTTTGGGTGCCCACAACATATATGAACTTGCCCAATCCAGTTGATATTGAGGATGTATGGTTGGTAGGGACCCAGTTTGCTGTGCCAATCCTATTCAGCATGGCATATTTCCTTGTCAGCATGCTAACTGAGAGCTTCCCTTTAACTGGCCAAGCCTTGACCTGATTAGCAGTGATAACCTTGCAAACCTGGTTATCAGTCTTCCCTAACTCATTTGGACCATCAGATTCTCTTCCAATGTATTGGTTGATAACCCTAGGAGAGAATTCTACACACCTGCCTCTTACATATACTTTTCTAAAGTCAGCAGACTTACCATTGGCATAATCTTCTTGGAGGTTGACTATGAATTCCTTGACTAGCAGCTCATAGCAAGGAGAGAAGTTGGAGACAGTTTTGAAAAGGCCAGCAGAAGAAATGAGATCAATTAGCTCTGTGCACTCAAGTGCATTACTGCCCAGCTCTCTTTCAAGTGCTACCCTTCTTTGATATACAAACTTCCATCTATTCACACTTGAAACATGATGAAAGGAGATGTTGTCCAAAGGAGCTTCTGGAACAGCAGTTGATGACCTTGAGGGTGCTGGTTTCTTCTTTGGAGGAGATGTTGGAACATCTTCTTCAACATCTGAATCTGGAGGAGTGACAGCTTTCCTCTTTTGTGTTTGCACCTTGCTCCATTGTTTTGTAGGACCAAAGACAACTTTAGCTTTGTCCTTCTTTGGTGTAGCTTGCTTCTTCTCAGGAATTGCATGTCCTGCATTCATCTTTTCTTTCCTAGTCCTAAGCCTTTTGGCTATGCTAGGGTTTACAGAAGCAATGATTTCTGTATCAGAATCATGCTCTAGGTTCACAACAGGAGGAGGTTGAGCAGTCTCCTCTTCAGCTGGTGGTTCAACATAGATTTGATCTTCAGTGGAGGCCTTGTGCTGGTCCTCAGATATTTCTTCATCACTATCAGTGGAGGCCTTTTCTGGTCCTCAGATGATTCAACAGCAGCATCAGATGAGGCCTTTTGCTAGTCTTCAGATGTTTCAACATCTATTGGGACATCCTGTTGAACAGGAGTGTCCTTTTCAGCCTGAGTTTGTTGATCTTCTTGTGGAGCTGGCATGGTGTTCAGAGGGATAGATATGCCACTTACCACTCTTTGCTCAGTTAAGATTCTGTTTACCAGCTCCTTTATGGAATCATCCACATATGCAGAAGCACTTGGAGTGGTGTTTAATGGAGAAGGCAAGCCTTTGGCCTTGCTGAATACAGGATCTTTTGTTCTTTTTGGAGTTCTTGGCTTTTGAGCAAGAGGAACACTTCCTCTGATTTCGTCCAATGGAGTTGAATCCATGGGTACCACAGAGATGGGGGTTGCATGCACCACATCTTCCTTGTTGAGGATTTCTTCATAAATGTTAGGGTTTTGATGTTGAGACATTTTCGAAAGAGATGGATGAAGAGTTTTAGGTTTGATGAGTTCTGGAAAACAGTTAGAGAATGCAATTCGTTTTTGAGAGAATGATGAGAAGATGGATAGCTGAACACAAGCTGATATTTTATAAGTAGCCGTTACTTTGAGAATTTTGAGGAGTGGAATACCCAAGGTGCTTGACCAGACTGGTGTTGCCATCTGGTGCTCATGCCACATAATGTCATATGACATGTTGGCACATATCCATAACTGCTAAATTTCACATAAGCAGATTCCCAATTTACCCCTTAGGTTTTCAAATTGAGTGGCATCCAAGGCTTTGGTAAATATATCAGCCAACTGCAGATTTGTAGCTACATGTTCCAGTGAAATCACTTTCTCTTCTACAAGATCTCTGATGAAATGATGTCTGATATCAATATGCTTGGTCCTGCTATGTTGGATAGGATTCTTTGATATGTTAATTGCACTTAAGTTGTCACAGTACAATGTCATGACATCTTGTGGGACATTGTACTCAGTGAGCATTTGCTTCATCCAAACCAACTGTGAACAACTGCTTCCAGCTGCTATATATTCAGCTTCAGCAGTAGATAAGGATACACAATTTTGTTTCTTACTGAACCAAGAATTCAAATTGTTTCCTAGAAAGAAGCATCCTCCTGAAGTGCTTTTTCTATCATCAGCACTTCCAGCCCAATCAGCATCGCAGAAGCCAGTGAGAATTGGTTTGCATCCATGAAAGTACATTATGCCATAGTCACAAGTACCATTAACATATTTCAGAATTCTCTTGACTTGGTTAAGATGACTAACTTTTGGATCAACTTGATATCTTGCACAAACACCTACTGCAAATGTTATGTCTGGTCTGCTAGCAGTCAGATATAACAAGCTTCCAATCATGCTTCTGTATAGGCTTTGATCTACATTCTCACCCTTGTCATCTTTAGTCAGCTTTAAATGTGTGGGGGCAGGAGTTCTCTTATGAGTAGCATTGTCCATCCCAAATTTCTTGACTATGTTCTTAGCATACTTGCTTTGAGAAATGAACATGGAGTCCTCCATTTGCTTTATTTGCAGTCCAAGAAAGTAGGTTAATTCTCCTACTAGGCTCATCTCAAATTCAGATTCCATCTGATTGACAAAATGTTTCACCATCCTTTCTGACATCCCACCAAAAACAATGTCATCTACATATATTTGAGCAATCATGACATTTCCTTCTTCATCTTTAACAAATAAGGTTTTATCAATTCCACCTTTCCTGTACCCTTGCTTGATAAGAAAAGTAGTTAGCCTTTCATACCATGCTCTTGGAGCTTGCTTCAAACCATAAAGAGCCTTCTTTAGTTTGTATACATGATTTGGACAGCTTGGATCAACAAATCCTTTAGGCTGTTCTACATATACCTCTTCATTAAGATATCCATTTAAAAAGGCACTTTTCACATCCATTTGAAATAGCTTGAACTTTAAGATACAAGCAATTCCCAAAAGTAGTCTGATTGATTCAAGCCTTGCTACTGGTGCAAAGGTTTTATCAAAGTCTACTCCTTCAATTTGTGTGTATCCTTGAGCTACAAGTCTAGCTTTGTTCTTTGTAACAACTCCTTGTTCATTTGACTTGTTCTTATACACCCATTTAGTTCCAATCACATTTATGTCATCAGGTCTAGGAACAAGATTCCACACTTCATTCCTTGTGAATTGACCTAATTCCTCTTGCATAACACAAATCCAGTATTCATCAGTAAGAGCTTCCTTGATGTTTTTAGGTTCTATTTTTGAAACAAAGCAGGAACCTGAAATCACATCTTTTGATCTAGTGCTTACACCTCTGTTGGGATCACCAATTATCAAATCTTTGGGATGATCTTTCTGGATTCTGATGGAGGGAAGTTTGCTGGATTGTTCTGTCCTTGCATCAGTTTGAGTGAAGTCAGAATGATCACTCTTTTCTTCAACTTCAGTTTTGATATCACAGATGTTCCAACATCTTCTGGAACATCTGTAGGAGCATCATCAATTATCACATTTATGGACTCCATGATAACCTTGGTTCTAGAATTAAATACTCTATATGCTCTGCTGTTTATAGAGTATCCAAGAAAAATCCCTTCATCACTTTTAGGATCCATTTTTCTTCTTTGCTCCCTATCTGCCGGAATATAACAGTTACTTCCAAACACATGGAAGTACTTAATTGTGGGTTTTCTGCCTTTCCAGACTTCATAGATAGTGGACAAAGTTCCTTTCCTTAGAGTAACTCTGTTATGGATGTAACAAGCTGTGTTCATAGCTTCAGCCCAGAAGTACAAAGGTAACTTTTTGGCATGGATCATAGCTCTTGCTGATTCTTGAATAGTTCTATTCTTCCTCTCAACAATCCCATTCTGTTGAGGAGTGATTGGTGAAGAGTATTCATGATTAATTCCTTCTGAAGAACAGAAATCTAAGAATTTTTGGTTCTCAAATTCTTTTCCATGATCACTTCTTATTCTGATCACACAGCTGGCTTTTTCCCTTTGTATTCTTTGGCATAAGTCTTTGAATACATCAAATACATCAAACTTTTCTTTGATGAAATTTATCCATGTATATCTTGAAAAGTCATCAACCACTACATAGGCATACCTCTTACCACCAAGGCTCTCAACCTGCATAGGTCCCATAAGATCCATATGCAATAATTCCAAAACTTTGGAAGTTGTCAGATGTTGGAGCTTTGGATGGGACATCATGGTTTGCTTGCCTATTTGACATTCACCATATATTTTGCCATCATCAATCTTCAGTTTAGGAATACCTCTCACAACATCCATAGATATGATTTTCTTTATGCCTCTGAAATGAAGATGACCTAGTCTTTGGTGCCATAGTTTCACTTCTTCTTCTTTAGCTAAAGAGCAAGTTGAAGAGAGACTGAAGTCTTGAGGTTCCCACATGTAACAGTTGTCTTTAGATCTGGATCCTTTCATGACAACCTTTTGTTCTTTGTTAGACACTATGCATTCAGTTTTGGTAAAGTTTACACTGTACCCTTGATCACATAATTGACTTATGCTAATCAGGTTAGCAGTTAAACCTTTAACCAGCAGCACATCATCTAGTCTTGGTACATCTGGACAGTCCAAGGTCCCAACTCCCTTGATTTCTCCTTTAGCTCCATCTCCAAAGGTTACATATCTGGATGAATATGACTTTAAGTCTACTAGCAGATTCTTAAGTCCAGTCATGTGTCTTGAGCATCCACTGTCAAAGTACCAGTCTTCTTTAGCTGATACTCTTAGTGATGTATGAGCTATATATGCAACACCTTTCTTTGACCATTTGAGTTGAGATTTCTTTTGATACCTCTGCCCTGTGTATTGTTCATCAGTAGAACTCCAAGGTTGTTTGTTGATCTTGTTCTTGGGCATGAAGCTTTGATCAGCCTGAAGACTAGCTTTTGGTCTCCATACCTTCTTGATGACCTCTGTCTTCTGCTTAGGGGGTTGCTGATCTCTTTGATGTCTATGCAGCACTTTCTTGGTAACTTCTATCTTCTGCTTAGGAGGTTGCTGATACATCTGATTTGGATATCCATGCAACTTATAGCAGTGAGGTTTGATATGTCCAAATCTTCCACAATGATGACATCTCCATCTTTGATACTTCTTCTTCATTATGTTCTTTTCAGGATGTTGAGACATCTGTTGGAACATTATGTTTGACTTTGTGTTCTTTTCATGATGTTGAAGCATCTGTTGGGACTTCTTGTTTGACTATAAGGACTTTGAAGTAGTTTTGCTAGAGCTGGCTTCAATCTTATGAACTTTGTTAAATCCCAGTCCACTTTTATCTCCTGAATGCTTATTATTGTTGAGAATAACATCCAATGTGCTTGAGCTACTGTTCAGCATTCTAACAGATTTGGACATATGTTCCAACTTGGAGTTGAGAAGACTTACTTCACTTTTCAAGGTGTCAATGATCTCTAGATCACTTGCTTTTTCATCCTTTAGTGACTCAATCTGCTTCTTTAGCTTTATACTCTCCCTGCATATTTCAGTGCTTCTTTTGAATAGTTCTCTGTATGATTGTTCAAGTTCTTCAAAAGTAAGCTCCCCATCACTGGATTCACTGTCAGATTCACATAATCCAGCTAAATCAGTAATATGCTTAGCTGATTCTTCTTCTGAATCACCTCCTGAGTCTTCATCAGACCAGGTTACAGAAAAACCTTTCTTTTGCCTTTTTAAATAGGTAGGACATTCATTCCTGATGTGTCCATATCCTTCACATCCATGGCATTTAATTCCTTTTTCTTGACTGGTCTTTTCATCATAATTTGACCTTTTATTAGCATCATAAGGTCTTTTGTTTTCAGAAGAATTTGTGTATCTTCCACTTGGTCTGGACTTGTCTTCCATCCTTCTGAGAATCTTTTTGAACTGTCTTCCAAGCATAGCAATGTTTTCTGATAAGCTTTCATCAGTTTCTGATTCATCATTTTCTTCTTCTTTATCAGTATTTGATATCAAGGCTATGCTTTTGTTCTTCTTTACAATTGTGTCATTCATTCCCATCTCAAATGTTTGAAGGGAACCAATGAGTTCTTCAACTTTCATTGTGCATATGTCTTGAGCTTCTTCTATTGCTGTGACTTTCATGTCAAATCTTTTTGGCAAAGATCTGAGAATCTTTCTTACCAGCTTTTCATCAGTCATCTTTTCTCCCAAGGCTCCAGAAGTATTGGCTATTTCTAAGATGTTCATGTAGAATTCATGAATTGTCTCATCTTCCTTCATTCTCAAGTTTTCAAACTTGGTGGTGAGAAGTTGAAGTCTTGACATCTTTACCTTTGATGTTCCTTCATGAGTTGTTTTGAGAGTGTCCCAAACATCTTTGGCCAGCTCACAGTGATGCACAAGTCTAAAGATGTTCCTATCAATGCCATTGAATAAAGCATTTAAGGCCTTGGAGTTGCCAACTGCTGAATCTTCTTCCTCCTTACTCCATTCTTCTTCAGGTTTCAACACTTTTGCTCCATCTTTGGTGTCTTGGACAAGATGTTCCCATCCATTGTTGAATGCTTTCCATGCCCTATTGTCAAGTGATCTTAAGAATGCAATCATTCTTGGCTTCCAGTAGTCATAATTAGATCCATCCAGTATAGGTGGTCTATTTACTGATCCTATATCTCTGTCCATGTTTCCAGAATTTGTATTCCCTAGATCTCACCCAGAATAAACAGGCAGGGTGCCTGCTCAGATGCCAATTGAAATTCTGTAATCAGGTATGAGATGTCGAATGAGATGTTCCAACACTTGACAAATTTAACCAAAACTTAAAGTGCATGAAAATTAAACAACACAGTAATTTGTTAACCCAGTTCAGTGTATAACCACACTTACATCTGGAGGCTACCAAGCCAGGAGGAAATCCACTATAAGTAATATTAATTCTAGACTTAAACCACCCAGTTTAATCTTTCACTTAATATCTACCCAATGCAATTTCTACCTAAGACACAACTTAGATATGAGTACCAACTCACTCCCCCTCAATCACACAGTGATATTGTTTACAAGTTTAATAAAATTGAAGTCATACTTCAAACAAAACAGCTTGATCTTACTTCACAGTTTCAATCAAGACACAAATACACTTTTGCTTAAAAGCTCATAAAGTGGTACAATAAAACAACCTGCTATTAAAACTCAAAACACCCTATTTTATCTTCTGAAATTCGTTCTCTATTCTGAGAGTTTCTGTTGCTTAAATAGGTGTTTGGATTTTGGGCTTTCTGTAGGTTAATCCAGTCCTAAAACGCATGCAGCTTCCACCTTGAATTAGGGTTTGTTACTTCCTAGATTCTAGGTGATTTAGTTCTTCTGATTATGCTGAAGTCTCATAACAACACTCCCTACAGATGCGCATTATTCTGTTTTTGTCCATCCATAATTAATTCCAGATAACTTTCCTTAAATTACTCAGATCAGTTAGTCATTAATTAATTCTGGTAGCAGGTTTGAGATGTCACAGCATCTGTTGGGACATCCTGAAAAATTGAACTTAAATCATTAACACAATGTCCCAACATCTGGTGTGACATCCTGAATTAAGTTCTTATACTCTGTTTGATGATGTCCCAACATCTGATAGGACATCCTGAACTGAATTCAACATTTCTTGTTGGTCAAAAATTCTGCATCTGAATTCATAGGGGACGGGAAGTCTTCACCATCCATAGTGTTGAGCATCAGTGCTCCACCTGAGAAAACTTTCTTTACTATGAATGGACCTTCATAGTTCGGAGTCCACTTGCCCCTGTGGTCTGTATGAGGAGGGAGGAGTCTTTTCAGCACAAGATCTCCTACTTGGTACTCTCGGAGCCTGACTTTCTGATCGAAGGCTTTCTTCATTCTTTTCTGATATAACTGCCCATGACAAATTGCAGCCAATCTCTTATCTTCAATCAGATTCAGTTGTTCGTATCGGGACCGGAACCATTCTGCCTCGTTCAGCTTAACATCCATTAGTACCCGCAAGGAGGGTAATTCAACTTCAACAGGTAGGACTGCCTCCATACCATACACAAGCTGATATGGTGTTGCCCCAGTGGATGTTCTGATTGACGTACGGTACCCATGCAAGGCAAATGGTAGCATCTCGTGCCAGTCTTTGTAAGTGACTACCATCTTCTGCACAATCTTCTTGATGTTCTTATTAGCTGCCTCAACAGCGCCATTCATCTTTGGCCTGTAAGGAGAAGAATTGTGGTGTTGGATCTTGAAGTCCCGGCATAGCTCTGCCATCATTTTGTTGTTTAAGTTGGAACCATTATCAGTAATGATTCGTTCGGGAACTCCATACCGACAGATGATGTCTCTCTTCAAAAATCGGGCTACCACTTGTCTTGTAACATTTGCATAGGAAGCTGCTTCAACCCACTGTGTGAAATAGTCAATGGCAACCAGGATGAATCTGTGGCCATTTGAAGTAGTCGGTTCAATCTTGCCAATCATATCAATGCCCCACATAGCGAAGGGCCAGGGTGAAGACATCACGTTCAGAGGATTAGGAGGCACATGCATTTTATCCGCATAGATCTGGCATTTATGGCACTTCCTGGCATAAGCACAACAGTCGGCATCCATTGTGATCCAGTAATAACCTGATCTTAGCAACTTCTTGGCCATGGCATACCCTCCTGCATGGGTACCAAAGGATCCTTCGTGCACTTCGTGCATCAACAAGTCTGCTTCTGTTCTATCAACGCACCTGAGAAGTACCATATCAAAGTTTCTCTTGTACAGGGAACCGTCAGTATTCAGGAAGAAACTACCAGCTAGCCTTCTTAATGTCTTCTTATCATTGGAAGATGCCCCAGGTGGGTACGTTTGATCCTCCAAGAAGCATTTGATGTCATGGAACCAAGGCTTATCATCTTTGGCAACATCTGCTGCAAATACATACGCTGGTCTGTCAAGTCTGGACACTGAAATCCGAGGCACAAAGTTGGCAGCTTGAACTTTGATCATGGATGAAATGGTAGCCAGAGTGTCTGCAAACTGATTCTCATCCCGAGGGATATACTCAAGCTTGACCGTTGTAAAGAAGGTCAATAACCTCCTTGTATAATCCCTGTAAGGTATCAGATGATCCTGGTGTGTGTACCATTTGCCGTTGGTTTGATTAATTACCAAAGCTGAATCTCCGAATACAGTCAAAGTCTTGATCCTGAGGTCAATGGCTTCCTCAAGACCCATAATACAAGCTTCATATTCAGCTTCGTTGTTAGTGCAGTTGAAGGTGAGTTTTGCCGAGAAAGGCATGTGAACTCCCTTAGGCGTAATGAGTATTGCACCAACACCACGACCATTCATATTAACAGCCCCATCAAACATCATAGCCCATTCTTCTTCTGGGTCAGGCCCTTCAGTGTGAATAGGCTCTTCATGATCTTTTGCTTTTATGAACATGATGTCTTCATCAGGGAAGTCAAATCTCATAGGCTGGTAATCATCAATGGGTTGCTCAGCAAGGTAATCAGACAATACACTGCCCTTGATGGCTTTCTGAGATGTGTACTGGATGTCATATTCTATGAGGATCATTTGCCATCTTGCAACCCGTCCGGTAAGTGCTGGCTTCTCAAAAATGTACTTAAATGGGTCCATCCTTGATATCAATAAAGTAGTGTGGGTCAACATATACTGTCTCAGTCGGCGAGCAGCCCACGCTAAAGCACAACAAGTTTTCTCGAGCAGTGAATAACGTTGTTCACAGTCGGTAAACTTTTTGCTTAGGTAGTAAATTGCATACTCTTTTCGACCAGACTCGTCATGCTGGCCCAGCACACACCCCATTGACTCTTCTAATACTGTTAAGTACATGATTAGAGGTCTTCCTTCAACTGGAGGCATGAGGATTGAAGGCTCTTGTAAGTATTCCTTGATTTTGTCAAATGCCCTCTGGCAGTCTTCGTTCCACCTGACCGTTTGTTCTTTTCTTAGCAGTTTGAACAAGGGTTCACAGGTTGTAGTAAGGTGAGATATGAACCTTGAGATGTAGTTCAATCTACCTAGAAACCCTCGAACTTCTTTTTCTGACTTCGGTGCAGGCATTTCTTGAATGGCTTTGACTTTATCAGGGTCAACTTCAATCCCTTTCTTGCTTACAATAAATCCCAGCAGCTTACCAGATCGCACCCCGAATGTGCACTTGTTGGGGTTCAACTTCAGCTGGTACTTCCTCAGGCGCTTGAATAACTTCAGCAGATTCACCAGGTGGTCTTCTTCTGTGAGGGACTTGGCAATCATGTCATCCACATAACATTCAATTTCTTTATGGATCATGTTGTGGAATAATGTCACCATAGCCCGTTGATAAGTCGCACCAGCATTCTTCAGTCCGAATGGCATCACCTTATAACAGAACGTGCCCCAGGGTGTGATGAAAGTTGTCTTCTCCATGTCTTCAGGTGACATCTTGATCTGATTGTATCCTGAAAATCCGTCCATGAAGGAGAATACCGAGAACTGAGCCGTATTATCCACCAATACATCAATGTGAGGTAATGGGAAATCATCTTTCGGGCTGGCTCTGTTCAGATCCCGGTAGTCCACACACATCCTCACTTTGCCGTCTTTCTTAGGCACAGGTACAATATTAGCAACCCACGGTGGGTAGCTAGTCACAGCAAGGAAACCGGCGTCCCACTGTTTTTGTACCTCTTCCTTTATCTTCATTGCCATATCTGGGCGAGTACGGCGCAACTTCTGTTTAACCGGCGGGCAGTCTTCCTTTAATGGCAGCTTGTGCATGACAATATCGGTGTCGAACCCTGGCATATCCTGATAAGACCAAGCAAACACATCCACATACTCTCGAAGCATATCAATCAATTGCTCTTTCACTGAATCTTGTAGGCAGGCCCCGATCTTAACCTCTTTCACATCTTCTTCCGTACCAAGATTAACTGTTTCCACCTCCTCCTAATGAGGAGTGATAACCTTCTCCTCTTGTCTTAACAACCTGGCTAGCTCTTCAGGAAGCTCATAATCTTCTTCAACCCCTTCATCAGCTTGATTGATTGGATTGTCAAAGTCATACGAAGCCATAGCTGTGCTGTAGTCGGTGCAGTCTGAAAGGCACTCTCTGCAAGGGTTTAGATTGTTCATTTTAGTGATCGATTTTAATCTTGTTTAGAAAAAAAGTGAAATGAAATTTTCATTTTGGAAAACATTGCCATTTTATTTTTGTACAAAAAGAAAAATGAAAAACAGTGAGAGGAAAAGGGAAAAGACTCATTTGCAAAAGATGTCCGATATTCATTGATTGATCTGTTTGCACAAAATTACAAGATGGCCCGATTACAAAATGAGTCTTGTCATCTTGGGCAAGATGCAAGACTTGATGCATGCTTAAAAATACAGGAAATAATAATTACTCTGCAGGAATAACCCTTATAATTTCCTGGGAAGACCAGTTAAGGACTTGGCTCCCCGGGATCCTTGGACGTATCCAGCTCTCCAAGTTGCGGTCGCTTTCTTCCTCGTCTTCCAAGTTGTTCACTGCATCAGGGGTGAGCATCCCCCCGCTGACAAAACTGGGCTTCTTGGCAGCCTCTGATTGATCTTGTTGAGTTGGTTTGTAACCCAACCCAAATCTGTCCTCCTTCTTCTCCACGGGCAGTAGCTTGCCCCAGCCTTGGGCAGTCCCCTCTTCAACAACCTTCCTGGCTTGCTGATAAGATGTCATGGAGGTCCCCAATACAGCAGATGCTTCATTTATGTTCAGAGCCTCAAATCCCTGGCTCATAGTTTCATGGATTTCTCCTTCCATCTCAATATACTTATATGTAGCCAGATGGCTGACAAAGATATATTCTTCACCACAGATGGTGATGATCTGGCCTTCCCACTCGAATTTCAGCTTCTGGTGAATGGTAGACGTAACAGCGCCAGCGGCATGGATCCAAGGTCTACCCAACAAACAGCTGTAGGCCGGCTGAATGTCCATCACATAGAAGGTAATTTTAAAAGTCTGCGGGCCAATCATCACAGGCAGATCAATCTCCCCAAGCACTGATCTCTTTGAGCCGTCAAATGCTCTTACCACCAAATTACTCGGACGCAGTGCCAAGCCATCATACTCCAGCTTCACCAAGGCTTTCTTTGGTAAAACATTGAGTGAAGACCCAGTGTCCACCAGTACATGGGATAGGACAACACCCTTGCATTCTAGAGTGATGTGTAAAGCCTTGTTGTGGTTTCGCCCCTCAGTTGTTAAGTCAGCATTGGTAAAACCCAGTCCATGACTGGTGTTGACATTTGCCACCACAGTTTCTAGCTGATTAACAGTGATCTCCTCTGGCACGTATGCTGCGTGCAGGACTTTCAATAATGCATTCCTGTGAGCTTCGGAACACATCAACAGGGATAATATGGAGATCTTTGAGGGAGTTTGGTGAAGCTGATCCACCACTTTGTAATCACTTCTCTTTATAATCCTCATAAACTCGTCTACATCTTGTTCAAAAGATGTCTTCTGAGTTTCCTTGATGACTGGTTCTTCAGGTATTACACTCTTCCCCTTTGCTTTGGCAGCTGCTTCTGCTTCGTCATTAGGTCTTTGCAATTGTGAGGCAAAAAGGCGTCCGCTTCTGGTGAAGCCTCCGCCTCCCCAACATTATAAATCTGTGGAGAAGAGGTTGAAGAATCAAAAGTTATTTTCTCCCCGTTGCAGTAGAGGTCAGAGCCATAATGCCAAGGTATGGCATTACTGCTTTCATATGTAACTGGTCCAGGTACCGTGACGGTAACTGGACTGACTGCTGCAGAGGAGGGTACTGAAATAGTGTGCGGATCGTAGTAAATGGTGACGGGTGACCTGGCAGGAGGTGCCACTGTTTGTTGTTGAAAGTTGTTGTTTGGAGGAGCACTTGACGGATCATAGTAGATAGTGACTGCTGAGATATCTTCATTAATTGTTGTTGGTGTTGTAGAAGGCCCTGCTGGATAAATGGATGCTGATGTTGTAGAAGAGATGGTTGTTGACATTTGATTTGTTGAAGTGATGGATGAAGCCATTGTTGATGATATTGATGAATTGGTCAGAATGATTGTTGTTGCAGTTGTAGAAGAGTCAGGAATTGTTGTCAAAGGGATTGCTGGATTTGTAGGCGCCGTTGTTGTGATCTGAAGTATACCACTCTTGATAAGACCATCTATGCCGCTTCTCAAATTATCACACCCGTTGACTGAAATGTTGCAGTACCCACAACCGAGCTCACACCCGGGGAACATCTGGCACTCTAGAAGCTGAGCTTTAATTTCTACCAGAGGTGTCCGAATCTGTCCAACACTGGTGATTAAGAAAGATGGCTTGTCTTCCTCAATGGCATTAATTCTTGGTCCTCCATGATTGGGCATGGGATTCTTGGTGACACTTGGAGGGGGTGCAAAGTTGAGGGCTTTAGAATCCACCGGGTCTTGTACCTTCATTTGTAAAGCCCTGCATTTTTCTGTATTGTGGCCAGGTGCATTGGAGTGGAAAGCACATCTGGCGTTGACATCATAATTTCTTGGAAGATTGGAGGGATCTGGTGGTGCTAATGTCCTTAATTCAACCAAGTTGAGTTTCAGGAGTTGTGGCAATAAAGCGGCATAAGGCATGGGGATAGGGTCAATCACCCTATTTGCCTGTGATGGTCTTTGTTGAAAGGGTCTTTGTTGTTGATTGTTGTTATTATTGTTGTAGGTCCTTTGTGGCGGATACTGAACTTGCTGTTGATAGTGTGGTTGTTGTTGTGGTTGATATGCTGGTTGCTGAGGAATCGGAGCTGGAATGGTGACAGCTGCTACTGATCTATGGACATACTGAGGTCTGGCCCTGCTAGCATGAATGGCATTTGTCTCACCAGTCCTTCTTGGTCCCACGAAAGGCTTCCTGGGGTTACTAGACGAACTTTCACCATTATCAGAAATCTTACCCATCTTCAGAAGGCTTTCAATTCTTTCTCCAGCTATAACTACGTCAGCGAAGCTGGTGGAAGAAAAGGCAGCTAGCCTATCAATATATGTTCCTTGCAGAGTATTCATAAACATGTCGGCCATTTCTCTTTCCGACATGGGTGGCTGGACAGCAGCAGCAAGCTGTCTCCACCTCTGGGCATATTCCCTGAAGCTTTCTCTGGAGGACTGAGACATTCCCATCAAAAGGGTCCTGTTAGGAGCCATGTCCAGATTGTATTGGTACTGCCTGATGAAGGCTTCAGCTAGGTCCTTCCAGCACTTGATAGTAGCTCTGGTTAAGTGTGAGTACCACTCCCTTGAAGCCCCAGTCAAACTGTCTTCAAAGTAAAACATCCACAGTTTTTCATCCATTGTGTATGCCTTAAGTCTCCCCAGGAAGGATTGCAAGTGAGTTTGTGGACAGGAAGTTCCATTGTACTTCTCGAAGCACGGGGGTTTAAACTTGTGGGGAATCCTTACCCCATCCACTAACCCCATATCCATGACATCAAAACCTAGGGAATTTTGAGACTCCAAAGATCTCAACTTCTCAGCAATTTCATCAAACCTCCTATCATAAACTTCATCCCCAGCTCCCATTACAGTGAACTGCTCCTCTTGGGGGTCTTGTAAGATTCTGCCTGCAGTAGTATTTCCTTGCACATTACCCGGGATATTGACTTCCGGATGTAGATGAGGCCCATATACTGGTGGGTTAACATGAGGCTGACCTCTTTCATTGTTACTTGTTCCTCCAGTTCCCAGATGGGGCTCTTCCGGGGTCTGTCTTTCTACCAATGCCCTCAATCTTTCTTGACTTTGGGCCAAGCCATTCATTACTTCCATGAACTGGGTCATTTGGTTTCTCATCTCCAGCCTTTCATTGGCCATCTGAGTCCTGACTTCTGTCAGATCTTGCTGTACTTGGTCCATCTGGATACCAGGAAGATTGTTGCGAGTAGGATATCTGTGCGGACGGTTGAGAGGGAACACCCGACGGCGAGCAATAATTCCTGAATCACAACAGAGTTAGTAACAAACAAAACAAAAACCTACAAAACAAAACAAAAGTTAGTATGCAATGCAGTATGCTTATTTGTTTCCAAGGTATCCGGCTTGGCATTTGGTTTTGACCTTTCCAGACCCTGAGGAAGATGCTTTGATGTTGCTTGAGAGAAAAAGAACTCAGTGGAACAAACTAACAAATATATTACAAAAGGTCGATGATACATAGTCTGCTTTTACAACATATGCCCCTGAAGGGTCAGAAATACAACATAAAAGAAAAGTACATGAAATGGAAATAACAATAAGCAAAGAAGTCAAACATCTAATCCAAACTCATCCTCCTTAACCTCCTTCAGAAGTGCTTCAATTATAGGACCAGCCGGATGCTCTGTAATGTTTCTGATAAGAAGGTTTCTGGTGGCAATAACAGTGGTCAGCTTCTTGTGCCTATTTTGGTCCTTTGACCTCTTCACACCAGCCCTAAGCTTCAACTCTGAAATCTCCTTCTGGGCTGCTAGCAGAGCCTTCTGTTGTTTCTTTTCATTGGCCTCCAATTGCTCAATTCTGTCTTGAGTTCTCTTATCTTCTTGAGTGCGAGCTTCAGTGATCCTGACCCACCTAGCTTGACTTTCTTTCAGATAGAGATCAGTCCTAGCCTTCTGAAACTGGGCCTCTTTACAGGCATTCTTCAAAATTTTCTCCCTAGCTCTTGATTTCTTGATGTAGTCCTCTGCTTTCTCAATCTTGGCTAGATGCTCCACCTTAAGCTTTTCCAACCTCTCAATGTCTAGACGACCATCACTCCTCTCCCAGAGGGTCCTCTTTAGAGCTTGAGACAGATTCTCATTCCTCTCTTTCAGTTTCTCAAACTCTTCCAGGCTGACAGTGGATGGAGGTGGTGCTGTGGATGGTCCAGGTGCATCCTCAATTGTGAAAGGCATCCCAGAAAGCTGAGCCCTAGCATGAGACCATTCATAATACTGAGCTGAAGCCACATTATTGCATCTTCCCAGAATGGGCATCCCCTTGGTCTGGATGTTGTCCCAAGCCCAGGATGCTTGTCTGACAACAACTAGATTAGGTTTTATCTCACAATAAAGGGTTTCAGCCAAGTCTTGCACTCTAGGGGGGTGAACCAAAGCATAGCCCAACTGTCTCTTAAACAGCAAAGGGTTGTAGTTGATGCAACCCTTCACTCCTATTAGAGGTACATTGGGGAACTGTCCATATCTAGTAATTATGTCCCTGCCTTTGGTGCTCTGGGTGCACCACCTGATGTCATCTGAAGTTAAAGCAATAAGTCTCCTAGCCCAATTCTTCTGTTGGTGAGGATTCAGGAAGGCATCAGTCTTGGGTAAGTGTTTAAGCAGCCAAGTGTGAAACAGGGGAGCAAAACATCTCACCAATCTTCCTCTCTGCTTCTCATTTCTCTGGTGAACAGAATAATAGAAATCTCCCAGTAATGTGGGCACTGGGTTCCTCAGAAGGAAAAGATGAATGGCATTCTTGCTGATAAACTTGGGCTCATCTGCAAATAATATCACCCCATAAATGCTGAGGGCTAACAATGCACAAACTGCCCTCCATTCTCCCAAGGAGGCCTTCAGGATGGCCTGAGAAGTCAGAAAGTCCAAGTGTAGGCCAGGGATCCCAGCCTTTGTTGTCATGTTCTGCTCAATAAAAATAGGCTCCAGGCACAGTGCTTTTTCCACTTCTTCATTGCTGGGAGAAGCCATCTCTGGGTTGAAGGGGATACCACCCCTGACAGGTACTCCAATCAAAGATGAGAACTCCTCCAGCAGAGGTCCTAGCTGAATGTTCTGGAAAGTGAAACATCTCAAAGGAGGGTCATAAAATTGTAGGCAGGTGTGAATCAAACTCCTCTGAGAAGGGTCCAAGTCCATAACCATATCAAGGATGCCCCCATAATGCTCTCTGAATAGTGGGATGTAGTCTGGAGTGATAAGTGCCTGACCTGCCTGATGCCAGCCAGCACAGGCTCAAAGAAATGGTATGAAATGTTGCTCTTCTTGGGTGCCATGACTGCTGATGAAGAGATGAAATAAATGCTGATGATGAAGGCTGATACTGGTGATGAGCCACTGATAGGCTGAGGCTGGTGATAAGAGTAGCTGAAGCAGGCAACTGATGAAGATAATTGAAGCAGATAACTTATGAACAGAGGTCTATGCAGATGAAGGGGTCAAAACCAAGCCAGATATAATGTGGATACCCTGAAAAACAAATAAACAAATGTTAAATGATGCAAATGATGAGTATGCAAATGATATGCAAAGGGTTTCTGATCAAGCTGGATTTGATTACTGCCTTGATATAAGTCCATGTATGTCTAAGAAGTCCAGGTGGAGGTTCAGAAGTCCAGTAACCAAGGTGGGGGACTAAAATAAAGAGTCACATGTCCAGGGTTCAAATCACAAGAACTGTCCCAAAATGAGGTACTCTTAATCAAAACAAAGTATCAGGGTATGATGTGGTCAAGGGTACCTGCAAACCTGTAAACAGCCCAACCCCCTCACAGGTGGTGTTCTAAAACAAGGATCCTCAGACTTGGATCAGTTATGAGAAGTGTAAACACTTCTAACCCGGAGGTACAGTGTTTACAATAACCATAAAAGATCCTCCTCTAATTCACCTCAGTTTCTGAAGGTCATAATAAAGGTCATCCAGACTTAGCAGGCTTCCCAGATAGCCCTAGCACTACAGGAAATCTGTAGCACAGAGTTCTCAAGAAGAAACCCACATCTGAACCGTGTTTCATATTCCCGCACCAGACCGAAATGGAATGGGAAAGAACATGAACCACTCTAGCCTAGGTGTCACTCAGGTCCCAGGTATAGGACCTTAAACTCTCAATAGAACCCCACCCACCAAAGCAACAAAACCAGATCCAGCCAGATAACAGTATGACAGTATGATATATAAAGCTGTAAAGAAAGCAGTAAATAACTGTACATAAAGCAGTAAATAAAACAAATAAACAAACACAATCAACGCATATCACCCCAGTAAACACAAATCAAACAAGCGCTAGGAGGAACCCACAAAAAGAACCAGAAGCCCTGGTTACAGTATAAGGGTCCCCAGCAGAGTCGCCAAGCTGTCGCTCCCACCAAATGAGGCTAGGTCAAATGGGGTACAGACGCGAACGGTCGGCGAAAGAAGAAAAGAAAAGATTCGCCAGCTAGGCATTTTTATCCCGAAGGAAAGGTAATGATGCATAAACCTAGAAAAAGGATGGATAAGACGGTTGCAAACCAGAGAGACTGAGAAAGGGGGTTGATTACAACCTGGGAAGGTATTAGCACCCAGATTGTCCGTCGTACTCGACGGGATTCACGCTTAAAAGATTTGTGTTTTAAAGGGGTAGTGTCAGTGCAATTTGTGTATCAAAGCTGGAAAGAATGCAAATGTCAGTGTAAAAAGAAGGTGAAGTGAGATATGTGAAGTGTCAGTGTAAGAACAAGAGTGAAATGCTCAAGACTATGAGGCTTAAAGAATAAAGCTGAAAGAGGGGGGAATATACAGAGACTTTTGTTCGATAACTGTTAAGTTATGCCTACGTATCCTCTCGTGCAATGAGGAAGTCAGAACACCATAGTTCGACTCAAAGAGACTGAAAGGTAAATTGACTTGTGAAATGCATGCTTGTCTATGCTCAAGTGTATGACCTGTCTGGCTCAGGTGCAAACTGTCTTGCATTAGACGGAAGAAGCAAGTTCTCGTTTATGAATGAAGATGATGAGAAAAGAATCCTGTAGGAGACGATTATTGTTTGTTTTTTGTGTTTTCAGCCTTTTATTGCTTTTGGAAATGTGTCATAGGAAAATGAGCTTAAGCCTAAACCAATGGGTTAGTAAACTCATCACATCTTCCCTCTGATTAGGGGTAATGAGAATACCTTAAGTGTGAAGTCAATATCTCACACTTAATCACCATGATGTAGGATTAAGATCATTAACCTACTTGTGATTATTTAAGTGTTTTTGTTGTTTTTGTTTAGTGTTAAGTAATGAGATTAAGCCATAATCAAAGATCTAATGGACTCATTACACCATCCTAATAGAAGGATAATAGATGAGGACATTTAAGCTGAGAAAGACTCCTCAACTTGATCCATGATTAGGGATTAACCTCATGACAAAACAAAGCCTTTATTAGATGGATTTTAGTTAATGGTATGATTAAGAAATGAGTTTTATGATTTGTAAGACAACTTGAGGGGGACTTGTCCATTAACACTAGGGTTAGTCCTTCTTAACCAATTAAGGAAGAATTAGAACCCTAATGCAAGGCCCAAGTTACAAGCTTGATGTCTTAGTGATTATTAGATGAATTTATTAAAGGATTTAAACACATTAAGGGTTTAACACTTAGGATTAAAGTTATACACTCCATCCTAATAGAAGGATGCAGGCATAAGCTTAATCACAAAGCCTTAAAGCCTTTAAGGTTTAGTCCCTGATTATGAGGTGAGAGGAGAAGACTCAAAGATGACACAAAGGAAAAACTAATGGGGGACTAATCAAAAGCCTAATTATTGTCATGCTTGGTTGTTCCTAGGGTTTATGAGGCTTAAGAAAGAAATCTTCAAAGAACCACCAAGGAGAGAAGCATATGAAAGGAGGAAGGAGCAGAGAGAAGCAAAACAACTTGCTTCACTTAAGAAGACAAGTTGCTTGAAGAAGGAAGGTAAGAGATGAACATGAATGAGCAAGCTCATTCCAATACACATACAAAATGCAGCAAGGGAAGTGTGAAAGAGATGAAAAGAGATCATGAGAAGTGAAGGCAAATTCACTTCTCAAAGTAACTTACCACCTGAAAAGTTAGTGAAAGAAATGAAATGTAATGCAAATGAGATGAAATGGCATGATGCAAGACAAAGTCAGAAGCAAATACATGATGCTAATGATGCTAAGAGATGATACAAACATGAGGCAAGGCAAGAGAATGATCAAGAAAGCATAAAGATGCAAATGAGACATGTAGTGAACCATGAAAGTTCATGAGAAGTTATAAAGTGCAAATGACATACAACATGACAAATGAAAGATGCAATGATCAAACATGATTCTAACATGTCCTAAGATGTCTTATGAATCAAATGAATGCACAAAATGTCATGGCAAGTCATGGTATGCAAGCAAATGAGAAATGGATGCAAAGGAAGGCACAAATTAGGGTTTATGATCAACACACAAAGCAAAATTCAAAATCAGAAGCAAACATCATGATAAAAAATTGAAAATGCAATCAAAGATACCCTAGACCTATACAAACTCACTGCCCAAAGGAGGGGTTCTAACTCTTAACCTAATGAGGGTTATGAATTTCCTAAGATTGCTAGGGTTTTAAGGTACCTTGTCAAGAAAAATGCAAAACAAATTGAAAATGCAAGATCAATTCAAGCCAATTTTATCCTATAAACTACATGTTATGCAAGATGCAATGCAAAAAGAATCATGATCCAACTCTCAAAGGTTTGGCAGAAATGAATTTTTGAAGTTTGAAACAAAATATTGCCTTGAAATGAAATTAAATCCAAAGAAAATTATCAAAAGGCATCAAGATCAAAAAAAGAAATTTGGTTTGAGAGTTGGATAATGCTTCTAAATGTTTTTAAATGTTATATGAATTTTTTTGTGATTTTTAAATACCTAAAAGTATTTTTAATTAATTAATTTTCATTAACTAATTAAAAATAATCTTTTAAATGATTTAAAAATAATGTTTAATGCAAAAAATAAAAATAAAAATATTTTTGTGTTCTGAAAAATAATGAAAACCTTGACAAAAATTTTCATAATTTTTAAACATTTTTTGCTATTTTAATTAATTCGTACAAAATAAATTAAAACAAATGAAAATAAAATGAATTTTAAATGAAAAATAAGAAAGTCAGCCAATCCAATGGATGAGATTCAAACTCACAGGGGCGGGAATTGACTACGCGCGCTAATGGACGGCCCACATTCAAACTGGCCTAATTATGATTAAACCCTAATCTAGTGCCCTAATCACTTTCAGATGACCGGAACAGTGTTCCGGTCATCTTCTCCGGCAAGCCAAAATCTCAATCTCTCTTAATACGCATCAAAACCTCACAAAACTCTCCAGAATCAACCTATGAACATCACTAAGCATTAACCCTAAATCAAACAACATTTATTTTCACTGAATCAAAGGAAACAAGCAAAAACATTTTTACGGGCAAACTTTCAGAACATCATAACATGCTTGTTTCTGGCTTATTTTCAAAAATAAATAGATCCCCATGATCAGGGCAACATATAGAACAACATTCTAACAAGAAATTAAAGTTCTGGAAAATTTGTTCATCATGCTACCTGAGATTGAGCTTTCGAAACAGGGACTTTCTGGCTGCTTCTTTGGTTCAAACAAGCTCCAATGATCCTCCTTTGAAGCTTTTGACACTTAGCTAGAGTTTATATGGCCTCTAGAGAGAGTTGGCAGAAGCTCAGGCCAAGGGAGTGTGAAAATCGTATTTGTGATGTGGGAGGTTTCAGGCCAAAACAAGGGTTGGGAAATGATCAGAGGATCATGGTGAGTGATTTGGTGAAATTTGTTTTGATGTTTGATGCTTGTGTGATCAGATTCGAAAGAAAATGCATATGAGATGAGTTTCTTGAGCTATGGCTTAGGGAGAGCTTCAGCATGAATGGTGTGGTGTGTTGTGATTCATTTGGTCTACTTATCAATCTTGGGTAGGTCAGAAGAGTGGTTGTTCCCTATTGTGATTGGTATGGGTCTTTTGCAAAAAATTCAAGCTTTGTGTAAGAGAGGTATGGGCTCATGGATAGCCAAGGACAAGAGGGGTGTCCTGCGCAGAAAGAAGTGAGGAGGACCATAGGATCAATTCTGAAGTCAGCCAGCACATGGATTAGGGTTTGAGTGAGGTTTTGCAACTTTGATCAACTTTGGCCCTTTTGAAGTTTCTTGATCCACAAGTCATGAAAATGAGTAAACTTTTGATGCAATCTGATCCTTAGGCCTTGGTTTATGTTTGTATGAAGATTATAATTCCATTTGATAGCACAATTTGTCTTGGCAAGTGGTTTTGCAACTTTGCCTCTTTGGTGCATAACTTGAAATTATGTGATTTTTCCCAACTTTGACAAGCCATAACTTTTGATCCAAAATGAATTAGAACGAGTTCTTGTACTTTTTGAAAAGGGAATGATCCATTCTACAACTTACATGACCAAAGTTTTCTCATTTGAGGCATTTTTGAATCAAAAAGCAAGGGTTGAAAAAGTTTCCCAAAATGGCAAGTTTCCATTACAAGTCATTTTCCCAAAAAGTCAACTTTGCAAATGGCTTGAAATTCTTCAATTTTGTGAACTTATAACATCTTATATGATCAAATAAAGATCATACACAATCAAAATGATGAAGAACACCCTTTGGTTGGGTCATTGGGGGCCTCAGATGCCCTGATTTTGCACTGACTTGCTCAAGAAGTCAACTCTTGATTAGATGCCTTCCCCATGGAATTTCTTCATGAAAATTGATATGCATGATCCCTATACCATATAGAGACCAATAGAAACAAGAATGACCAAAAAAAATTGGAATTATGGCCTCTGAAACCAAAACCCTAATTCTAGGTCATCTGTGTAGTTTAACCTGGCTCTGCTTCTAAGCCATTCCCAGTTCTTGTGATTCTTTGATTTTCTTGACTTTGTGAGGATACAATATGATGCTTGAACATACATGGACCCCTTTGAAGTGATTGATGACCTTTGGAGTGGCTCAAGAAGCTCTAGGATTGCTCAGATCACAAACCCTAGATGCAGATGACTTAGAAGCTATGCAGTGAAGTAAAAATGCAATATGACATGCTATGATTGAACTTATGCATATGAAAATGATCACAAGCCATGGTGTGAATGGGTGAGGGCAAATTTGGGGTGTTTACAGCAGGGTTTGCAGGTTATCACCGTATCCCCAAGCAGAAAAGGGTTATTCTCCAAGTAGAGGTATTTCCCCGGCAGAGCGCCTGTCTACAAGTGACTTATTCTCAGCAGGTATCTGAACACCTGCACTCCCCAGAGGTCGGGTCAATCCCCAGAAGAACAAGAAGAAATTCTCCCCAGCAGAACAAGAAGAAATTCTCCCTAGTAGAGCAAGAAGAAATTATCCCCAGTAGAGTCTATATCTACTAGCACTCGTCTGTGCTCGCATCTTTATTTGATGCTCATCCTCTTTCAGCACTCGTCCGTGCCTTTTCCTCAGCAGATTCCTCTTTATTTGAGGTATTCCCCAGCACTCGTCTGTGCTAGCATCTTTATTTGATGACCGTCTGCAGCTCTCGGCACTCGTCTGTGCTTACTAGTTCTTTGAAGTTTTTCCCCAGCGAAGTTGCCTGTACTCGTCTGTGCGCGCATCTTCATTTGGTGCTCGTCCGCATCCCTGCAGCACTCGTCCGTGCATTTTTATTTCCGATTCCTCTTTATTTGAGGCATATCCCCAGGAAAGTCGCTAGTACTCGTCCGTGCTCGCATCTTTATTTGATGCTCGACCGCATCTCTTAGCACTCGTACGTGCTTGTTACTCCTTTGAAGATTGCTCGTCCGCATCCTTCGACACTTGTTCGTGCCTATTACTTATCTAGTGCTCGTCTGCACGCCCCGACACTCGTCCGTGTTTGGTATTTTCTTTTGAAGATCGTCTGAAGTAAGCTGATACTCGTCTGTATCTTTTCTGACACTCGTCTGTGTTAGATTGCTCCCTATTGAAGATTCCAATGCTCGTCTGTGTTGGATTTCTGGTATTCGTCTATACTAGTGATTGATACTCGTCCGTATCATTATCAGAAGTACTCGTCCGTGTTTCTTGGATCATCATCCGGTACTCGTCCGTATCGTCGACTTATGACACTCGTCTGTGTTTCCTTGATGATCATACCAATGCTCGTCCGCATTGAAGAGGGTGAAAGTCCTGACGGTGGGATTAAAACGTCAAAACAATTACCGGTATTTGCGTAAGAGTTATCCGAAGAAGACTCGTCTGTCTTATGCCACTTATCTGCGTAAGGATTCGTGAAGAGGGTTCGTCTATCCTATATTGTTGAACCTGGCGTCACAGGTTATGGGAAGACTCGTCCGTCTCAACTCATATATTTTCAGGAAATATATGTAGAGGATTCGTCTATCCTAGCTGCATGTCTATCCCACAGACTTATATGCATTTCCGGAACCTACGTAAGGGTTATCCGAAGAAGACTCGTCCGTCTTATTCCACTTATCTGCGTAAGGATTAGTGAAGGAGATTCGTCTATCTCAGGTTACTTTGAAGATTCTTAAGGGCTCGTCTGCTCTCTGCACCTGGCGTCACAGGTCATTCGAAGACTCGTCCGTCTCATGATTCATCAGAACCTTTGGTTTCGTGGGCAGGAGCTCGTCGGCTCATCTCTCAGCTCAGTCGAAACGTCATTGGATTGGGTTTATTTCCCATTTCTTGTTTTCTGCATCAGAGCGCAAATTTCCGTTCTTCTTGGGTATTCAACCACAGTTTATCTTGAACGGTCGAAAGCGGAAGCAATCGTCCTTTTCAGATCAATAGTTGCTTGAATAGGGGCAGCTGTAAAACCCCAAATTTTCCCTCTTCATTTTAAGCATCATAATACACCATTTGCATCATAAGCATATCATATATATAGCATTATAGCATAGAAAAATAAAGCATGACAAGCATCAAGCCCTAGCATGAGGCATATGGCCATCTAGGGAGGTGTTGAAGGCCATTTAAGCCAAGACAAGGGTTCCAATGGATTTGTGAGAGGCCTATGATGAGTCTAGACTCCTTTGGCAAGGCCTAGTTCACTTGCAAAAGCTCAGAAGATTTCTTAATCATCACAAGTTTCAAGACAATGCAAGGCTCCTAGGCAGTGCGACCAAATTAGGGTTTTGGTTTCAAGGGACTTAACCTCATAATTTTGGCCAACTATTTTGGGCAATGTCTTCTATATGATAAGAGGTTCCTACATGTCAATTTTCATGGAAAAATTCCAAGTGGAAGTCAGTCATTGCCTCAGTTACTTGCATATGAGGCAGAAAGTCAACTAGGCCCAGAAAATGTCAACTGTGCCATTCCAAGGGGTCCAGCCCAACTTTTTTGGCCAAATGAGGTCTATTCAATCTTATAAGATGTTTGGTGAGCTTAAAGTCCAAGAATTTTGGTGGTTTGAGGGGTTTTGGCAAAAGTGCACAAATTTGGTTATGGGAAAGTTACTATTTTTGGCTATTTTGACCTAAAACTTCACAAGGCCTTAACTTGATCAAAAAATATTCAAATGGACCAAAGGTAAACATGAAAGTTGGAGAGTAAGGGCTGCCATTTTCAAAAATTACAAGTGCATTTTCTGGAGATTCATAGATTTTTCTCTAAGGCCCTCGAAAAAATGACTATCCTAGGGCAAAATTCAAAAATTCAAGGCCAAGCCATTTGCACAAAGGCTCAAAAGTGGATAGTTTGCTATGCCATGTCCAAGTTAAGTTTACACAATCAAAATTCATCTCATTTAGGTCATTTGGCTCAAAGAAAATTGGCAAAATTCGTGCACATGAGAAAGTTCCATAAAACTTGCATTTTACACTTGGATTTGCACAAGGCATGACAATTGTGTGATAGCTTACATCCAAGGGCTGAAATTTCTTGCTTTGAATCATTGGTGGGATGGTGAATGCACATGCAAGAGAGGCCAGCAAATCATGAGCTTGGCATGCTTATGGAACACTTGTGCCAAATTTGCATTTTCACAAAAATCAGCTCTCTCTCACGTGCAATTGATCTAATCCTTTTGCATTGCCTTATCCATTATATAACAACCAGAATTAGGGTTAGAGGAGCCATAATACACACTCACTCTCTCATTCTCATCTCTTGTGCAAAATTGCTCATTCTCCACAAACTCTTGCTACAAGACTCCATTCACAAAACTCTTGCTGGATTCTTGATCCTCATCACTCATAGATCATTCCATATCATTTGTTTGGATTATTCTTCAAGAATCATCCATTTCCCATTTCTTGTGCACATTTGCATTTTGTGCCATAACTTTTGATCTAGGCAAGCTTTCTTCAATCCAAGACCATATCCATACTCCTCTCACCTCAAGGATCATTAAGCACCCATGTATCTAGATTTATAGTGGAGTTTGCTCAAATGGCCATTTGAAGAGCTTTGAAGCACAAGGAGGCTTATTACTGGATTCACAAGCTTGCAAAGCCTTAGATGCATTTATTTTGCATCTAAGGGGATAAGGAGACTATTTGCCATCATTCTATACCATTCTTGACTCCTAATTTTGGACAACACCTCAGGTATACTCAAAATTCGCATCTCATAGAAATGTGTTTGATTTTGTGTTTTAGAATCCTCATGTTGCGCTGGTTACACTGCTGTTTGTAGTTTATGAAATGGTTAAGTATTTACAAAGTTATGTTGATTTAAAGTTTGGTGGACAATTTTATTTTCACTCATATCTTGAGATTCTTTGAGTTTTGTTCCAATCCAAGCATGTGTTCGTGTTTAGGGATGTTAGATTGTCCATTCTGGAGAGTTTGATGGCTTGTCGTGGCTTGGTTTGAGTTTTCGTACAGCTAGGGTTAGAGTTAGGGTTCTTAGTTCATTAATGGTGGAGAAAGGGTTAGGGTTTGCATGAAGAAGAAGGTGCAGTAGTCTTCAGTTCTATTCGCACCCCCTGCAAGGCCCATGGAGTTTTTTAACTGGGCGTAGTTGCTCTTTACACCCCCTGGCCCATTTGTTTTATTTTTATTTCTTTTCTCAACCAATTTATTTCATTTGCTTTTAATTCTGTTTAAATATTTCCTTAACTCTAAAAAATCCAAAAAAATTCATATACACTCCTTGATTCATCTAGTTTTTTATCATGATTTTTTCCAAATTTTTATTTTCATCCCACGTGGCCAAATAAATTCAACATTGAACATTGTTTTTTTGTGAACTCTCATAGACCAATCTGCCTTGTCCAATTTCTATTTTTCTCATCCTTTAAGCTATGAACCCCATTCTTTTTGCACTCAAATCCTAATACACTCTAATATCTTCATGATTTATCTTGGATTTTTCACAAACTTCCTTGATGGATTTTGCTTGAGTTACTTGTGCCTTAATTTTCAAAACCCTAAATGGTAATACCTTGCATCCTTGAGCTTCATTGACCTAGTTTGGTGCTGTATTTTTGAAAACCCTTTTGGATTATCATTTCCTTGTGTTTGGAGAGTGCTTTTCTGGTTGGGTAGAATTTTTAAGGGCTTGGGTCTTTTTCTTGGGTATTTTCTTCCTCACTTTGCTTTGTTTTGCATCCTTTGAGTCTTCTAGTCTCTTTTAAGCTTAGAAGGGCACTTGTGCCAACTTCTCTTCATCTTTTGGGGTCCCTTAGAGGTCTATGGTTGCTCCTGGTCTTAGGATAGGGTTTGAATCTCCTTGAGTCTTGATGTTGGGTCTCTTTTATGTGCTTTATTTCTTTAAGTGTTATGCATGCCTTCTTTGCACTTGTTTCACTTCTAATCATCTCAATATGATCTTGTGTTGCTTTGCTTATCATCTTGTGAACTCATTGCCATGCCTATATGCTTGTGTAACTTCTGACTTGTTGGTTTATGCCTTGATTTTATGTTATTACAATAACCTTGCAGGGGCTATGGTAAGTTTGAGATGTGGGAATTGAGTTCCACATCTCCATTTCTCATCTCTTCTCATATTGTTTATATGGACTAACATCTTATTGATGGGCTTAGGCCTTTCTCATCTCTCCTCTTATCTTCTTCTTCTTCTCTTGAGATCTTTTTTTAGGTTAGAAAGACCTCACAAACCCTAGGAACTCCATGCATGCTAACTTAGAATAGAAATTTCCCTCTAGTTTTTCCTTTGTGATCCTTTTGGTTCTTTTTCTCTTCTCATCTCATAACTCTAAAAAACACTTTAATAAATCTGAAGTGATACATTGATCCATAGCCTTATTCCATGAGGTATGCTTGTAGTCTTCCCATCTTGGGATAGTACATGTTTACTTTGTGATGCACAAGTCTGATCAAGGTATCTTCTTCATAAAAGAAAAGCATAAAAAACACTTCTTCATTTATAAATAACCAAAAACACTTAATAATTAAGCAGGTTAGTGAGCCTAGGCCCTAATCTTTGGGTTCAAGTTTTGGGGATCTTCTCCTTACTTGAGTGTGCTTGTTCTATTATTCCATCTTGGAATGTAGCGACAAGTGCACATTCCATTGAGGAGAGCTTGAGTTCACTTCCTTGTGACACACTCATAAAAGCTTCATAAAAAACACAAACAAGCAATAAGCGTCTTTCCTTCGGGAATTCTTTTCTCATCTCCTTCGCTCCGTACGCGAACTTGCTCCTACTTGTCACTTTGCAAGAGCGTAACGCACTCGTCGTCCGAGTCTGCATCACCTGAGCAATGGCATAGGCAGTTCAAGCCTTTAATTCACAAGCAATTTTCCTTTGTTACCCCTAGTTAGGGGAACTACGGCGTCTCTGATCCTCATTATCCCGATGAGGTACGTAGGCAGCGGGGTAGGGCCCGTTCGAGCACAATCTTTATTTTCCCTACATTTTTCCTTTCTTATTTCAATTATTTTTTCCAGTTTCAGTTTCTTTTCATTTTCATTTCTTTTGCTGCAGCTTTCATACCCTCACCCTTTGAAACAGTTTCTTTTTGCAAGCGTGGATCCCGTCGGGTACGGCGGACGATCTGGGTGCTAATACCTTCCCAGTTCGTAACCGACTCCCGAACTCAGTCTCTTTGGTTCGCAGGACCCGTGTCCTTCCTCTTTCTTTCTTCTGATTTGTGCAGCATTACCATTCCCTTTCTTCGGGATAAAAATGCCTGGCTGGCGACTCTATTCTTTCTTCCGCGCCACTTTCGCGTTTGTACCAGGATGGAAATTCGGGGAGCGACATCAGGCGCTTTCTTGAATCCTCATCATCCAAGGAACTGGGCTAAAAGAATGATTGCCCTTACATCAGAAGACATCAGATGGTGCACTCAGAGCACCAAGGACAAAGATATCATCACTACCTGTGGGCAATATCCCAATGTACCCCTGATTGGAGTAAAAGGTTGCATCAACTACAATCCTTTGCTTTTCAAAAGGCAATTAGGGTATGTATTGGTACATCCACCAAGAGAGCAAGACTTGTCAGAAACCCTCTACTGTGACATTCAGCACAACCTTGCCATTGCCAGACAAGCAGTATGGGTTTAGGACAATATTCAGACAAAGGGGACTGCTATTCTTGGCAAGTGCAACAACATAGTTTCAGCTCAATATCTTGATTGGTCTCGTGTCAGGGGACAGATCACCCGTATGCCATTCACCTTGGAGGATGTGCCTGGACCATCAACAGTGGAGCCTGCAGCTACTGTCAGTTTAGAGGAGTTTGAGAAATTGAAGGAAAGGAATCCTAAGCTCTCTGAAGCTTTGAAGAAGACCCTCTAGGAGAGGAATGATAGTCGTTTGGACAATGAGAGGTTAGAGAAGCTCCGAATTGAGCACATGACCAAGATTGAAAAGACAGATGATTACATAAGAAAATCTAGAGCAGGGGAGATGGTATTGAAGAATGCTTGCAAGGAAGCCTAGATTCAGAAGGCCAGAGCTGAACACTACTTGGAAGAGAGTCAGGATAGGTGGATCAGGATCACTGAGGCTCAATCACAGGAAGATCAGAGGACCCAGGCTAGGATAGAGCAACTGGAAGCCAATGAAAAGAAGAGTCATGAGGCCTTGTTAGCTGCACAGAAAGAGATCTCTGAGTTGAAGCTCCGTGCGGGGTTGAAAATATCAAAGGACCAGGATAAGCATAAGAAGTTGACCAGTGCCATTGCCACCAGGAACCTTCTTATCAGGACCATCACAGAGCATCCAGTTGGCCCAGTGACCGAGGCTCTCCTGAAAGAAGTCAGAGAGGATGATTATGGATTGGATGTTTGATTTCTTTTGTACTTATACTTCTTTTTGATTGAATTTTTGTTGTTGTATTCTGACCCATCATGGGAACTTTGTTGTAATCAAACTATGTGTAACACCCTAATTTTTGCCCTAAGATTTCTTCGCATCTCCTCTGCATTTCGCATACAAACAAGATCACGCTGGTTGCACGATTCTTCTCGGGTTAGGATTATGCCTCGCAGGGGATCACCGTTGTCTTTAATTGTTTTATTTGATTGTGTTTACTAACCATTAATCAAAATCCAAAAATATTTTGTTTCCTTTTGCTAACCTTTTTTTTTCAGGAAGAGGAACCATATAAAATGCCAAAAATAATAGCAGTCCTGCAACTCGAGTAAATTTCACAAAAAGTCGAAGACGATCCGCAAATAATTCAAAATTATCAGATCAAGGATTTCCTAAGTTAATTGATTCATTCAAAGGATCTCCAAGGTTCACGTGTTTATTTCTTCGACGTACACAAGAATCGGGCCGAAACAACCAAGCAGCTATTTTTGAACAAAAAATTCAAAATTCAGCTTGGTTAACCAGTGCGAAATTTGAATTTTTTATTCAAATTCAGCCCCCTTAGATTATTGATTTAATTGGAATATTCTAGATCCATTGGTTTCTGATTTCTCTACATCACTTTGATCATTTCCTACCATAAACCCTCACTAATCACCACTCTTTTCCATTTCCCACCAAAATTCCAATTACCAAACCTAAATTCAAATTACCATAGCAAGCTCCATTCCACCAAATTTCCATACCTAATACCTTTAAATAGGACCACAATTTCATTCATCCAACAAGCTTTTGATAGCCACAAAACCTCTTGCAAAATACTCCCCCAACACCAAAATTCTCCAAAGCTCATCTTTCTTTCTTTTGAAGTTATCAAGAATTCACATTGAATTCTTGATTAGCTTGAGCTAGACCTTCATCCTTTCATTCTTTTGCTCATCAATTTCAGTAGATCTAAGCTTGTGTTGGTTCAATTTGAAGAAAAGCTTTTGGTAATTCATCTTCCTCCATAAACCCATATTCACCATCAACATTCAAGATGTAGATCTTTGGTGCTTTTGTTTCTAGATCCTTTGGATCTTTATTTGTTGTTTGATTGCAGGGATTCCACTGTATTTTGGTTTTAAAATTCATGCAAATTCAGATCATGATCATCCATTGTTTGAGAAAGGGTTTCAAAATGGATCATGCTGAATTTTCTGCATTTTTCAGCATCTGGTACAGCGTTAACCGTGGTTAACCGGTTAACCAGTTTAAAAACAGCGCAAATTATACAAATTCTGCTTGCATTAACCGGTTAACTGGTTAACCGGTTAACACAAGTCAGAATGGTGTTTTTGGCTTGTTTCAAGCCCCTTTTTGGTTCCTCTTTCTTCTTCTTCTTCCTCCCTTTTATTTTTACCTTGGGAAGCATTTTTGGGAGTAATTCCTCCTTAATTTCAATGGACTTTGGGTGTAGATTAGAGTAGTTAATGTTCATTAATATAAAACTACCTTTAAGTGGATTATTAAATTCATTTAAGGTACTTTGCATTAGTGATACATTTTCATGCTTGAATCCACCAAGATGAGTGATTGAACTTAAGGATGGAAGAATACCATAAGTACGGCTCAATTTGGTATTCATCTTTAGTTTTGTGCGGTATCGCGTTCGGATAACGATTTACATATCGTTTATCTCGCATGCATTAGCACTAACATTATGCACCTTAATTGGTGGTGGCCGGCCTCATTTGTAGGGTAATTACTTCGTAAATTACTCGGCGATTGCTTAACATAGACCTAAATGTGTCCCGACTTCGGAATAAAAATCTAATTGGGTACTTACACTTTCGTGGACCGGATCTCTTGTTGATCGCGTAATCCCAAAGTGGTTAATCATATTGCTTCAAGAATCGAGACTTGTTAATTTTTGATGCATAGGTGCTTTGGGTCTCCCAATCGCCTTTCAAATTTCATTGAATTCGGTTCGGTTTGCCTTGATTAATCGCTATAGTGTAAGATGCTAAGCGGATCTGGTTGCCTTCGATTTTGGTTACTTTCCTTTTTTTGGTTGTGGTTGATTAAGTTCACCATACCATTATTATATGAATATTATTATACTATTACTACTATTAATATTTTAGATTCTTGCATTTTTATTTCTTTTGTTACTAACATTTAATTTCTTGCTTTTTTTATTATTGTCTTTATTTCTATTTTTTTTTACTCATCCATATCATGTTTATTATTTGTTCTTATTATTTTGATGTTGATTTTCCTTTTGTCCATTTGGACACAAAAACATTAATAAAGGATTAAACCCCTAAAAAAACTTGTGACTTTAATTTGTGGACTATTGGTTACTATCCTTAGCATTTGGAGTGGAGATTTGGACTTAGATTCTTAGGACACCTCCTTTGCCTTGATCTTCAAAAGTTAGATTTAGCCTTTATTTGGCCATTTTGCTAGCTTATAAGGATGGAACTCTTATGCTCATAATTTGGAATGTCATCAAGTTTGGTTAGATCTTTCTTCCCTTATCTCTTTGTTTTATTTTCTTAGCATAGTCACTTCATCTCCTCCCACTTCTTAAATTTTCAAATCTTCTCCCTATTTTCAAATCTTCTTGTTTTTTTTAACTTCAAACGTTTTCGCAATCAAACATTGACTTAGGTCAAGCGATTTTCCCCTTTTCATTTTATCTTCTTTATAAATGTTAATCCATATAAGCATATCAAATTTTTTTTTTCTCAAAGACTAAAAAAATTCAAAAAAAAACTCACTCAATTGTTTTTGTGCCTTCGTGCACTTTTCTTTTCATATGTTTAGATATGATTCATTCTTTCTAGCGGAATTATTCGCTAAAGAATGACGACTTATCTTTACATTTTAAAATCAATTCAACTCATTATTTCTTTTCAAATTTTGTACCACGAACTACGAGGTTTTGATCTCGCATTGCACTTTATGGGTACATAGGCATGAGGCGTTAAACCTCTTCAAACACAAAAATATTAAAAAAAACGTTTCTCTTCTCATCTCCTCAATCTCTTTCAAGCAAACCATTTTCAAACCAAAAGCGGTAAATTTTTCAAAGGGCTCCCGTGGAGTACCACATACATTTTGAGTGCGTAAAACCTTCCCATTGTGTAACCTATCCCCTTACCTGTTTCTCTAATGTGTTTCTTTAGCTTTCTTGCTTTTAGATTCATTAGGATTTATTCGCTCTTTTTTTCTTTTCCTCTTGGAAGAAAATAAAAGCGCGGTGGTGACTCTGTTTACCTTGAGTTAAGTTAGCTAATAGCTTACACTCAGGATTTTACCGCTACACTATGTATTTTTACATTTTTGTAATATATGGTTTGTGTTATTTTGTGGGCTTTATCTCTCTTCAACATCATCATTCCTCGAGGTCTTGAAGGTCAAAACCAAAGAACCAAACCGGATACCCTTGGAAGACAAATAGACATCCTGCATTGCATACTAACCTCATTTCTTTGTTTTGTAGGTATTTGTTTTTATTGTTTCTCACTTTTTTGTGGTTTCAGGAAACATTGCTCGTAGAAGAGTCTTCCCCATCAACAGAGTTCACCGGTATCCGACAAGAAACAACCTTCCGGGCTTACAAATGGACCAGGTTCAGTAGGATCTGACTGACGTGAGAACCCAAATGGCCAATGAAAGGACTGAGATGAGGGCCCAAATGAACCATTTTATGGCAGTGATGACTGGATTGGCTCAAAGCCAAGAGAGACTGAGAGAGTTGGTCGAGCGGAAAACTCCCGAGGAAAACCACCCAGGTACAGGGGGTACCAGCAATAATGATCATGTACAACCTCGTACTGATCCCCTGGAGTTTGGACCTCATCTGAACCCAAAAATTAATGCTATAAGAAACACCCAGGGTAACACTGGAGGGAGGGCCTTGCAGGAGGACCCTCAGGAAGAACAATTTAATGTGGCTGGGGCAGGAGACGAAGTCTATGATCGTCGGCTGGACGAGATAACAGAAAAGCTAAGGTCTCTAGAGTCTGAAAACTCTCTGGGTTTTGATGTCATGGATATTGGACTAGTGGAGGGGGTTAGAATTCCTCATAAATTCAAACCTCCTTGTTTTGAAAGATACAATGGTACATCCTGCCCTCGTACCCATCTCCAGTCTTTCCTGGGAAGATTGAAATCCTACACCATGGATGAAAAAATGTGGATGTTTTATTTTGAGGATAGCTTGACAGGGGCATCCGGTCAGTGGTACTTTCATTTAACTAGGGCCACAATAAGGAATTGGAAAGACTTGGCCGAGGCTTTCATTCGTCAATATCAATATAATCTGGACATGGCTCCAAATAGAACCCTTCTGATGGGAATGTCACAGTCTTCCCGGGAAAGCTTTAGAGAGTACGCCCAAAGATCGAGGCAATTAGCTGCTGCCGTTCAACCCCCGATGTCAGAAAGGGAAATGGCAGATATGTTCATGAACACCCTCCAGGGGACTTATATTGATAGATTGGCTGCATTATCTTCCACTAGCTTTGCAGACGTGGTTATAGTTGCGGAAAGAATTGAGAGCTTATTGAAAATGGGAAAGATTTCTGACAACGACGCCAGTTCAAGCAGTGCAAGGAAACCATTTGCAGGGCCCCGCAGATCCGGTGAAACAAATTCTGTACATATGGGAAGAGGAAGACCCCAATACCTGCCAAGGTCAATTACCGCTGTCACTATTCCTACTCCACCTCCTCAATACACTCAACAGCCACAACATTTTCCTCAACAACAACAGTTTCCTCAACAAAGGTCCTACAACAACAACAACCAACAACAACGCCATTTCCAGCAAAGGCCATCCCAGGTTAACAGGGTGATTGAACCTATACCAATGCCATATGCCACCTTATTGCCACAACTCCTAAAGCTTAATCTTGTCGAGTTAAGGACATTAGCTCCACCAGATCCTCAGAACCATCCGAGAAATTACGACGTTAACGCCAGGTGTTCTTTTCATTCTAATGCACCTGGTCACACCACAGAAAAGTTATGGGTTTTGCACATGAAGGTCCAGGATCTGGTAGATTCAAAAGCCCTAAATTTTGCACCACCTCCTAATGTCACGAAGAACCCTATTCCTAGCCATGGTGGGCCAAGGATAAATGCAATAGAGGAGGGCCAACCCATGAATTTAATTGAAGATACTGCAAGTATTCAAACACCTCTGGCAGAGGTTAAAGCTCAACTTTTAAAATGCCAGGTGTTCCCCGGGTGTGAGGCCTGCTATGAATCTTGCGAGGTTTCCGTCAATGGGTGTGCAAGCTTGAGGAATGGCATCAATGGCCTGATCAGAGAGGGTATCCTGAATCTCATCCTTTAATTAAAATCCAATTAATAAAGGCTTTTTATATAATGAATTTAATCCCTAACCATGGATTAAGTTGAGAGTCTTCCTCAGCTTAAGTGTTCTCATCTATCATCCTTCTATTAGGATGGTATAATGAGTTCATTAATCTGTGATTAGAGATTAAACTCATTACTTAACACTAAACTAAAACCCAAAAACATCTAATTAATCACAAGTAGGTTAATGATCTTAATCCTACGTCATCATGGCAATTAGGTTGAGATGCTTATCTCACACATAAGTAGGCTCATTATCCCTAATCAGGGAAGATATAATGAGTTTACAAGCCTTTGATTTAGGTTTAAGCTCATTAACTTATGCAAAACACCAAAAACAATAACAAAACTAAAAACACAAAAACAAACAATAATCTTCTCCTTCGGGATTCTTTTCTCATCACACTCATTCATAAACGAGAACTTGCTTCTTCCGTCTAATGCAAGACAGTTAGCACTCGAGCCAGACGAGTCATACACTTGAGCATAGACAAGTAAGCAGTTCACAGTCAATTTATCTTTCAGTCTCTTTGAGTCGAACTACGGTGTTCTGACTTCCTCATTGCACGAGAGGATACGTAGGCATAACTTAACAGTTATCGAACAAAAGTCTCTTCGTCATCCCCCTCTTTCAGCATTCTTTTAAGAGCCTCAGTTCCTGAGCAATTCACCTTTTTGCACTGACACTTGTAAATTTCTTTTCCAGTTTTTGCACACAGATAACACACACACTACCCCTTTAAACACAATCTTTTAAGCGTGGATCCCGTCGAGTACGACAGACAATCTGGATGCTAATACCTTCCCAAGTTGTAACCAACCCCCTTTCTCAATTTCTCTGGTTCACAACTATCTTATCCATCTTTTCCTAGGTTTATGCAGCATTACCTTTCCTTCGGGATAAAAATGCCTAGTTGGCGACTCTATTCACTTCATTTTCATTTCTCTCTTCGCCGACCGTTCGCGTCTGCACCGGGATGCAAATCTTCGGGAGCGACAACAAGAATCATTATTCATAGTCAACACAATCCAATTGATCTTTTAACAAAGTCATACACTTTAAAACAATCACATAGAACTTAAATGCTAATTATTTGTTATCATATCTTATAACTACACAAAAATACTCCCTTAAATGCCTTAGACTAATGGTACGAATATTGACCAACAAAACGGGACGAAACTATCTTAGGATATTGAAAATTTTCTAAAAACAGAGGTCTGACACGGCCCCCTTGTGTCCCTGACACGGCCCGTGTCACACAGACCGTGTCACACGGACCGTGTCACACGGCCTGACGCTCCCTCTCAAATATCAAATTTTCATCCAAGACAGAAGGCTGACACGGCCACCCGTGTCACCTGACATGGCCCGTGTCAGGCCCTCTATAGCCCAATTCTCCAAAATCTCACCAAAATCCTTTTCCAGAAGCCTGACACGGCCACCCGTGTCACCTGACATGGGCCGTGTCAGGAGCCCTACGCCCAAAAATCATTTTTCTCTCCTACTTTCATACCAATCCGGATTCAGTCAATTATACCTCATTCTTATTACCCAAAACAGTCCAATTATGTTTCTCATTATCATTTTATACCAATAACACTACACAATCTCTTATCCTAATATTTACTAATCAAATTAGGAAATCCTAGGTTTCTATTCATCTTCTCCAATTGCCTTATCATCAACCACAATTATAAACAGATTCTCACAATACACACACATCATACAATTCAACATCAAAACTCCAAAAATATACAATTAACAATTACAATATTCATACTCATATCATAATTTCTCCAAAAATCAATCAATTTCATACAATCCCTAAGAGAGTAAGGAACTCCCAATTACCCTTTCATGTTAGGTCACCAATATAAAATCTCTTTCTCCCCCTTACCTCGAATTCAAATGATTCTTTGCAGCTCTTGATCTTGGAACTCTAGAATTCTTGATCTCTTTTCTCCACTCCTCTTTCTCCAGAGCTAACTGCTTCTTTGTCAGAAAAGCACGATATGTGGAAAAAGAATCATTCATCCCTTTTCATATCACAACACAATTACCACCTTGCCCCTTAGACCTCCAATTTTTATTATTTTATTTATTTAATAACAATATTCTAATAATGCCACCTTATTATCATATTATTATTAAAATAAAAATAATTTCTTTACTTATCCTTTTAAATATACCACCATGTTCACAATAATTATTTTATTAAATAATTTATGAAATCGGGGTGTTACAACTCTCCCCCACTTATTTTATTTTCGTCCTCGAAAATGTACCTTGAGGAAATAACTTTGGATATGATTCTGGAATCCTGCTTTCCAGTTCCCAGGTAACACTCCCACCAACAGCTCCACCCCAAGCTACTCTCACAAGAGGTATCTCTTTAACTCGTAGTCACTTCATCTTACGATCTTCAATTCTCAAAGGTAAAACTTCCACTGTAAGGTTGTCACAAATTTGCACCTCATCCCTTTGAATGACATGCGATGGATCAGACACATACTTCCTAAGTTGGGATATATGAAACACCTCATGCAAATTCGAAAGTTCTGCCGGTAATGCCACCATGTAAGCAACTTTACCTACTCTATGCATAATCTGATACGGTCCAATAAACTTAGGATCCAACTTTTTCAATTTTAAGGCACTTCCAACCCCAGTCATCAGACTGACCCTCAAGAATACATGGTCACCCTCACTGAACTCTAAGTCCTTCCTTCAATTGTCATGGTAACTTTTCTGTCGACTCTGAGATGCTTTCATTTTCTCTTTGATAATCTAAACGGTCTCTGTAGAACCCAATTTTAACTTAGAACCCAAAGCCTCCTGCAAACTCTTCCAAAATTCAAAAGTGAATCGCAAATCTCTATTCGACACTATACTAGACGGTACACCATGCAAATTTACAATAACCTGAATATAAATCTCCTCCAACTTAGTAAAAGGAAAACTGATGTTAATCGGAATAAAATGTGCATACTTAGTCAACCGGTCTACAAACACCCAAATGGCATCAAAACCTCTCGCCGTATTCGGTAAACCCGTTACGGAATCCGTAGTAATACTATCCCATTTCCACTCCGGAATTTCTAATGGCTGCATCAGCCCGAAGGCTTCTGATGTTCCACTTTAGATTTTTGACACACCAAACAAGCATAAAAAAATTGTGCAGTGTCTCTTTTCATACCATGCCACCAAAATAATTTCTTCAAATCATGATACATCTTCATAGCCCCAGGGTGAATACTCAAGCTACTTCGATGACTTTCTTCCAAAATTGCTTTCTTTAACTCAACACTGTCGGGCACACAAATTCTTCCTCGAAATCGCAGAATACCATTACTATCCAAACCAAAATCACCGCTTTGATAATTTCCTTCAGTAGGCATTAAATCTACCAATTTCACATCTTGTTTTTGACTTTCCTTAATCACATCGAGAAATTCATTATTCACCCTCAACATACCCAGCTTAACACTTTCCGATGTCATTTCACAAACCATACTCAAATCTCTAAATTGCTCAATTAATTCCATTTCTTTAACCATCATCGTCGACATGTGAATTCTCTTCCGGCTTAATGCACCCGCTACTACATTCGCTTTTCCTGGGTGGTAACTTAAATTAAAGTCATAATCCTTCAGAAATTCTAACCATCTTCTCTGCCTCATAATGTTCTTTCCGATCAAACAAGTACTTCAGGCTTTTATGATCACTAAATACTTCAAACCGCGAATCATAAAGGTAATGTCTCCAGATTTTCAATACAAATACCGCTGCATCCAATTCTAGATCATGGGTAGGATAATTCCTCTCGTGTACCCTTAATTATCGTGACACATACGCCATTACCTTACCAACTTGTATTAACACCCCACAAAAGCTTCACTCAGATTCGGTAAGAATAATACTGGTGCTGAAGTTAATTTCTTCTTTAACTCCTCAAAACTTTTCTCGCAAGCTACATCCCAAATAAAAGCTTGACTCTTCTGGGTCAATTGAGTCAATGGCAACGCCAAATTAGAAAATACTTCGATGAATCTTCGATAATAACCAGATAGCCCAAGAAAACTTCTAATCTCCATTACCTTCTTCGGAGGTTTCCACTCAAGTACATCACTGGCCTTCGAAGGGTCTACTGCTATACCTTCACCTGATATCACATGCCCCAAAAAGCTCATCGTCTTCAACCAGAATTCACATTTGGAGAATTTGGCGAACAATTTATTGTCTTTCAACACCTATAATGCAATCCTTAAGTGACTCGCATGATCTTCCTCAAACTTCGAATATATTAATATATCATCAATGAACACTACAATAAACTGATCCAAGTAAGAGTGGAATATACTATTCATATAATCCATAAATACACCTGGTGCGTTAGACACTCCGAAAGGCATCACTGCATATTCATAATGACCATATCGAGTTTTAAATGCCGTCTATTGAACATCTTCTTCCTTCACTCTAATTTGATGATATCCCGACCTCAAGTCAATTTTGCTAAAAACAAAGGCTCCAACAAGTTAATCCATTAAATCGTCGATCCTCGGAAGTGGATATTTAATTTTAATGGTCACTTTATTCACCTGTCGGTAATCAATGCATAAACGCATACTACCATCCTTTTTCTTCACTAGTAACACTAGCGCTCCCCACGGTGATACATTGGGTCTAATAAATTTCTTATCAACTAAATCGCCAATCTGAGATTTCAACTCAGCTAACTCTACTGCCGACATCCTGTACGACACCATAGAAATATGCCTCGTTGTAAACACCCCAAATTTGCCCTCACCCATTCACACCATGGCTTGTGATCATCTCATATGCATAAACACAATCATATCATCTCATGTCACATTTTTGATTCACTGCATAGTTTCTAAGTCATCTGCATCTAGGGTTTGTGATCTGAGCAATCCAAGAGCCTCCTGGGCCACTCCAAAGGCCATCAATCATTTCAAAGGGATCCATGTGTGTTCAAGCATTATATCACATCCTCTCAAAGTCACAAAATGCAAAAGAATCACAAGAACTGAGATTGGTGTGGATGCAGAGCCAAGTTTGACTGCACAGTTGACCTAAAATTAGGGTTTTGGTTTCAGAGGCCATAACTCTAAATTTTTTTGGGCATTCTTGTTTCCATTGGTCTTTATATGGTATAGGGAGTATGCATATCAATTTTCATGAAGAAATTCCATGGGGAGGTCATCTGATCAAGAGTTGACTTTTCAGACAAGTTAGTGCAAAATCAGGGCATCTGAGGCCCCCAATGACCCAACCAAGGGGTGATCTTCATCATTTTGAGTGTATATGATCTTTATTTGATCATGGAAGAAGGTTGAAGTTCACAAAATTCAAGAATTTGAAGTTTTGCAAAGTTGACTTTTTTTGGGCATAGTTGACTTTTCAAGAATATGTCATTTTAGGTCATTTTTCAAGCCTTGATTTTTGATCCAAAAAAGCTTCAAATGGAAAAACTTTGGTCATGAAAGTTGTAGGATACATTTTTCCCTTTTCAAAAAGTACAAGAACATGACCTAATTCATTTTGGATCAAAAGTTATGGTGTGACAAAGTTGGCAAAAATCACTAATTTTCAAGTTATGCACTAAAAGGAAAATTTGCAAAATCATGAACCAAGGCAAATTGTAACTTCTAATTGTCATCAAACCATTACACAAACATTCTATGTGACCTAAAAATCAGATTTGGACCAAAAATATCACATGTTCATGGTTTGTATAACAAGGCATTTTCATGAAGTTTCAAAAGGGATCAACTTGCAAAACTCATGATCACACTTCACCAACTTGCTGCATTGGCCTTTGAACCAGCCATAGCCTCTCACCTCATCTTGCTGCGCAGCCCATGCCCCTTGTACCAAGCTAGAACTCAAGCCATGCCTCTCTTACAACAAAGTGGACTTTTTGCAAAAGTGAACTTACCAATCAATAAAGGCCAGGTCACATCATCTGACCTATGAGATTATTTTATACTATCCATTTGCAAGCTAAACATAACACCAAGCCAAGCTGAAACACATCACAACATCACATTCACAAAATCACCCTCACTTGTTTTTTCCTTCGAAACTCTTTGCACAAACCACCAACATTCAAACCAGTTTCACCAATCATTTCACCATGTTCCATTGAGCAAAAACCAACAAGACACAAGCCTGAATCAAGCAAGAACACCATTCCTCCATTTTCACTCTCAGAAGCAAAACCATTCGAAACTCACTCCACAGGCCATAAACACCCAAACAAACTCCACAAACCTTCTCCACTCATCATCCTGATCACAAAGAACCACTCACATTGACCTGAAACAGCCTGAATCACCATCACCATTTTCAACTGAGCTTGAACAGAACTTGTTCAATCTCTCAAACCAGCCAACATAAACCCCTTCTAAGCATTCAAGGATCATCAGGGGACCAAGTAGAGTGGATTGCATCAAAGGGAAAGGTCAGAAAGTTGCTGGGGTGAAAGCTTCGAAACTCAGGTAGCTCAAGAACATTTTTTCCAGAAATCATTTTTTAAGTTCTTAAGTTGTTCTATATGCTTCACTGATCGTTCTGATGCCTTTAGTTTTGAAAATGGTGGAGAGATGAGAGTTTAATTTGTTTCTGAAAGTTTTGCCCTAAAATCTTCTTTGTTTCGATTCATGAGATTAATGGAATATAAATGGTTTCTAGCTTAGGGTTTTGATTCAGTGGGTTATGGGAATCATTTCCATGTTCTTAGATTTCATTTTGGTTAGGTTTTGAGAGTTTTGGAGATTTTCAGGTGGGGTTCCCACCGGAGAAGACGACCGGAGGTCTTCTCCGGCCACCTGAAAATCATTAGGACATAATCCCAGTCATTAAGGCAGTTTGAATCTGGAGCGTTGGATGCCTTGACTCTGTTGACTTCGCGCGCGTGTGAACGGTCCAGATGTGGTCATTAAACCCTAATCTCTATTATTTATTTAATTAATTGAGTTTAAGTCAGTTTGAATATGGGCCATCAGATGACGCGCGCAGTCAACCCATTCAAACCCAGAAGCTATCCCAGCCCTCCATTCAGTTGACTTTCCCTTTTTCTTTGTTTAATTCATTTATTTCATAATTGTTTTGCATAATTTATTTAAAATAGTAAAAATTGTCTAAAAATTATGAAACTTTTTCTCAAGACTTTCATTAATTTTTATGACACAAAAATATTTTTACTTTCATTTTTAGCATTTAAAGAGTATTTTAAAATATTTAAAAGTTTATTTTTAATTGATTAATGAAAATTAATTTATTAAAAATACTTTTAGGTATTTAAAAATCACCAAAAAAATTCATGAAATGTTCTAAGACATTTAGAAACATTGTCCAACCTTCAAACCAAATTTCTTTTTTGATCTTGATGCATTTTAAGAATTTCTCATTGAATTAAAATCATTTTTGTGCATTATTTTGATCCAAAGTTCAAAAAATCATTTCTGCCCATCCATGAAGAGTTGGACATTGATTCTTTTTGCATTGCATTGAGTTTAGCATGTAGTTTGTGAGATTAAATGGCCATGATTTGATCTTTCATTTTCAATTTGTTTGACATTTCTTTTGTTTGGAAACCCTAAAACCCTAGAAATCTTAGAAAAAATCATAACTTGAAAGTGGTTAGGAGTTGAGACCTCTCCTTTGGGCATTGGTTTAGTATAGGATTAGGGGTCCTTTGAGTGGCATTTTCAATTTTCTATCTTAGGGTTTGCTTCTGATTTTGGTTCTTGTTTGATGTATTGTTCATAAACCCTAATTTGAGCTTCCATTTGCATACATCTTGCATTCTCTTGCATAACATGACTTGCCATGACATTCCATGCCTCCATTTGATTCATTTGACATCATAAGACATATTAAAAGCATGTTTGATCAGTGCATCATGCATTTGCCATGTTGTATGTCATGTGCACTTCATAACTTTTCATGTATGTTCATGGTTCCTAACTTGCTTCATTTGCATTCATGAACTTGTATGATCATTTCCATGTGCTGCCTCATGTTTGTAGCATCTCATAGCATCATTAGCATCATGTATATGCTTCTGGTTTTGTTTCTCATCATGTCATCTCATCCCATTTTGCATTGCATTGCATTCCTTTTCTAACCTTTCAGGTGGTAAGTGACTTTGAGAAGTGAATTTGCCTTCACTTCTCATAACTTTCTCTTCATCACTCTCTTGCATCCATTGCTGCATTTTTGTTTGTGTTTGAGTTTGAGCTTGCTCATTCTTCTTCTTCCTACTTTCTTTCTTCAAGTGACTTGACTTCTTGAATGAGGCAAGTTGCTTTGCTTCTCTTGATCCCTTCATCTGCTTCCTGGTGGTTCCATTGAAGACTTCTCTTGAAAACTTCACAAACCTTAGGAACAACCAAGCATGACAATGATTAGGGTTTTGATTAGTCTCCCCTCATAGTTTTACCTTTGTGTCTCTTTTGAGTCTTCTCTTCTCATCTCATAATCAGGGACTAAACCCTAAAGGCTTTAAGGCTTTGTGATTAAGCTTATGCCTGCATCCTTCTATTAGGATGGAGTGTATAACTTTAATCCTAAGTGTTAAACCCTCAATGTGTTTAAATCCTTTAATCAATTCACTTAATAATCATCAAGACATCAAGCTTGTAACTTGGGCCTTGTATTAGGGTTCTAATTCTTCCTTAATTGGTTAAGAAGGACTAACCCTAGTGTTAATGGACAAGTCTCCCTCAAGTTGTCTTACAAACCCTAAAAATCACTTCATCATCATATCACCAAATAAAATCCACTTAATCAAAGGCTTGTTTTGTCATGAGTTTAATCCCTAATCATGGATTAAGTTGAGGAGCTTTCCTCAGCTTAAACATTCTCATCTATTATCCTTCTATTAGGATGGTGTAATGAGTCTGTTTAATCCTTGATTATGGCTTAACCTCATTACTTAACACTAAACAAAAACAACAAAAACATCTAAATAATCACAAGTAGGTTAATGATCTTAATTCTACATCAAAGGTGATTAAGTGTGAGAATCTGACTTCACACTTAAGGTATTCTCATTACCCCTAATCAGAGGGAAGATGTGATGAGTTTACTAAATCCATTGGTTTAGGCTTAAGCTCATTAACTTATGACAAACTTTCAAAAGCAATAAAAGACTGAAAACTCAAAAACAAACAATAATCGTCTCCTTCGGGATTCTTTTCTCATCTCATTCAATCATAAACGAGAACTTGCTTCTTCCGTCTAATGCAAGACAGTTTGCATCTGTGCCAGACAGATCATACACTTGAGCATAGACTAGCAAGCAGTTCACAGTCAATTCATCTTTCAGTCTCTTTGGGTCGAACTACGGTGTTCTGACTTCCTCATTGCACGAGAGGATACGTAGGCATAACTTAACAGTTATCGAACAAAAGTCTCTGTATATTCTTCCTCTTTCTAGCCTCATTCTTTTAGCCTCATGATCTTGAGCATTTCACTCCTGTTCTTACACTGACACTTCACTTATATACTTCACTTTTCTCTTACACTGACACCTGTACATTTTGTTTTCCAGCTCTTTTACACACAAATTGCACTGACACTACCCCTTTAAAACACAAATCTTTTAAGCGTGGATCCCGTCGGGTACGGCGGACAATCTGGGTGCTAATACCTTCCCAGGTTGTAACCAACCCCCTTTCTCAGTCTCTCTGGTTCGCAACCGTCTTATCCATATCTTTCTAGGTCTATGCAGCATTACCTTTCCTCCGGGATAAAAATGCCTAGCTGGCGACTCTATTCATCTCCAGTGAGTTCACGGCTGTGTGTTCTCATTGTTCCCTTCGCCGACCGTTCGCGTCTGTACCTTTATCTGGGCCTGGTCCCACTTATCGGGAGCGACAGCTTGGCGACTCTGCTGGGGACCCTTATACTGTAACCAGGGCTTCTGGTTCTTTTTGTGGGTTCCTCCTAGCGCTTGTTTGATTTGTGTTTACTGGGGTGTTATGTGCTATTTGTGTTTGTATACTTGTTTTATTTTTACTGCTTTATGTACAGTTGCTTTACTGCTTTCTTTATTGCTTTTGTATATATCATACTGTGCTGCTGGCTGGATCTGTTTGTTTGCTTTGGTGGGTGGGTGTTCTATTGAGAGTTTAAGGTCCTATACCTGGGACCTGAGTGACACCTAGGCTAGAGTGAATCATATTCTTTCCCATTCCATCTCGGTCTGGTGCGGGAATATGAAACACGGTTCAGATATGGGTTTCTTCTTGAGAACTCTGTGTTGCAGATTTCCTGCAATGCTAGGGCTATCTAGAAAGCCTGCTAAGTCTGGATGACCTTTTAGTATTGACCTTCAGAAACTGAGGTGAATTAGAGGAGGAACTTTTATGGTTATTGTAAACACTGTACCTCCGGGTTAGAAGTGTTTACACTTCTCATAACTGATCCAAGTCTGAGGATCCTTGTTTTAGAACACCACCTGTGAGGGGGTTGGGCTGTTTACAGGTTTGCAGGTACCTTGACCTCAGGATACCCTGTTACTTTGATTTGATTAAGAATACTCCATGTTGGAACAGTTCTTGTGATTCTAAACCCTGGACATGTGACTCTTTATTTGAGTCCCCCACCTTGGTTACTGGACTTATGGACCTCCATCTGGATTTCTTACACACATGGACTTATTTTAGAGCACTTGATCAGATCCAGCTCAGTCACAAACCCTTGCATATCATTTGCATACATAATCATTGCATCATATTGACATTTGCTTATTTGTGTTTCAGGGTATCCATCTTCATTTGGTTTTGGTTTTGACCCCATCTTCAGTATTGACCTATCTTCATCAGCACTTGCTTCAGCTATCAGTTATCTACTTCAGCCAACCAGTGGCCCATTCTTCAGTATCACCATCAGCACTTGTCTCTACTCAGTCTCAACATTATGGCACCTAAAAAGAGTAACATCACCTACCACTTCTTCCAGCCAGAGTTAGCTGACATCAGGAGGATTCAGACCCTGATCACTCCAGACCATATACCACTGTTCAGGGAACACTATGGAGATATACTTGATATGGTTATGGATCTGGACCCTTCACAGAGAAGCCTGATCCACACTTGCCTTCAATTTTATGATCCCCCGCTGAGATGCTTCACTTTTCAGGACTTTCAGCTAGGCCCTCTATTAGAAGAATACTCATCATTAGTTGGTATACCTATCAGAGGAGGAGTCCCTTTCAACCCTGAGATGGTCTTTCCTGGTAATGAAGAGGTAGCAAAGGCAATGCATCTGGAACCAGTCTTGATTGGGCAGCATATGACTTCTAAAGCTGGAATCCCAGGCCTGCATCTGGATTTCTTGATCTCTCAAGCTACCCTGAAAGCTTCTTTAGGAGAGTGGAAAGCAGTCTGTGCTTTGTTGGCCCTGAGTATATTTGGGATTGTATTATTTGCAGATGAGCCTCGATTCATTAGTAAGAATGCAATCCATCTGTTCATTCTAAGGAACCCAGTGCCAACTTTATTGGGTGATCTCTACTATTCAGTGCATCAGAGGAATGAAAAGCAGAGGGGAAGATTAGTAAGATGCTGTGCTCCTTTGTTCCATACTTGGCTTCTCAGGCATTTGCCCAAGACAGATGCATTTTTGAACCCTCATCAACAGAAAAACTGGGCTGGAAGACTTACTACTCTAACTTCAGCTGATATCAGGTGGTGCACTCAAAGCACAAAAGGCAAGGATATCATCACCAGCTGTGGGCATTTTCCCAATGTGCCCCTAATAGGAGTTAAGGGTAGTATTAATTACAACCCTCTGCTGTTCAAAAGACAACTGGGCTATGCACTAGTCCACACTCCTAAGGCACAGGACTTGGTTGAGACTCTTTATTGTGAGAACAAGATTAATCTGGCTATTGTTAGGCAGGCAGCCTGGGCGTGGGACAATGTGCAGACTAAGGGGGTAACCATCCTGGGGAAGTGCAACAATGTGGCATCAACACAATACTATGATTGGTCCCATGCCAGGGCTCAATTCTCTGGGATGCCCTTTACTATAGAGGATATGCCTGGGCCTTCCACAACACCACCTCCAGCAACTGTCAGCTTAGAGGAGTTCGAGAAGTTGAAAGAGAGAAATGAGAAGCTGACTCAAGCTTTGCAGAAGACCCTCTATGAGAGGAGTGATGGAAGATTGGATATTGAAAGGTTGGAAAAGTTGAAGAAAGAGCACTTGGCTAGAATTGAGAAGTCTGAAGATTACATTAAAAAGTCTAGGGCTGGAGAACAAATCCTGAAGAATGCTTGCAAGGAAGCCCAGTTCCAGAAAGCCAGGACAGACTTGTATCTGAAGGAGAGTCAGGCTAGGTGGGTCAGGATCACCGAGGCCCGTACTCTGGAGGACAAGAGGGTCCAAGACAAGATGGAGCAGATGGAAGCTAGTGCAAGAGAGCAACAAGAAGCCTTGGCAGCAGCCCAGAGAGAGATATCAGAACTGAAGATCAGAGCTGGAGTGAAGAGGTCAAAAGACCAAAGTCAACACAAGAAGCTAACTGCAGCTGTTACTACCCGGAACCTCCTTATCAGGAACCTCACGGAGCGTCCGGCTGATCCTGTGACCGAAGCACTTCTTAAGGAAGTTCGGGAGGATGAGTTTGGTCTTGGTGTTTGACCATTTGTTTGTTGTTGCTTTCATTCCATGTACTTTTATTTTCTTGAATTGTATTTTGACCCCTCAGAGGGCTTGTATTTGTAAACAAACTGTGTACCATTGGCCTTTTGTAATATATGTTTGTTCCATCCGAGTTTACTTCGAAAGCAACATCAACAGCATCATCTTCAAGGGTCTGGAAGGGTCAAAACTGAATGCCAAGCCGGATACCTTGAAAACAAATAAAGCATACTGCATTGCATACTAACCCTTTGTTTGTTTTGTAGGTTTTTGTTCTGTTGTTGCTAACCCTGTTGTGATGTTCAGGAATTATTGCTCGACGACGAGGGTTTCCACTCAACCGACCACACAGGTACCCCACCCGTAATAACCTTCCGGGCATACAGATGGATCAGATGCAGCAGGACCTTACTGAGGTCAGGAACCAAATGACCAACGAGAGGTTGGAAATGAGGACTCAATTGACACAGTTTATGGAAGTAATGAACAACATGGCCCAAAGCCAGGAGAGGCTCAGAACACTGGTGGAAGGGAGAAATCAGGAAGATCATCAGCCGGGGACTGCTGGGACTAGCAACAATGAAAGAGTCCAACCTCATGTCAATCCCCCAGTCTTTGGACCCCACCTCCATCCAGAGGCCAACATTCCTGTCAATATACAAGGGACTGCCACAGCAGGGAGGATACTGCAAGAAGACCCTCAAGAAGACCAGTTCACAGTGATGGGAGCTGGGGAAGAAGTTTATGATAGAAGGTTGGATGAGATAGCTGAGAAATTAAGATCCTTAGAGTCTCAAAACTCTTTGGGTTTTGATGTTATGGATATGGGCTTGGTAGACGGGGTCAGGATTCCCCACAAGTTTAAGCCACCATGCTTTGAGAAGTATAATGGGACTTCCTGTCCCCGGACCCATCTACAATCTTTTCTCGGGAGGCTAAAGGCCTATACCATGGACGAGAAGCTTTGGATGTTCTATTTTGAGGATAGCTTGACTGGAGCTTCGAGGGAATGGTATTCCCATCTGACAAGAGCAACTATTAGGTGTTGGAAGGACCTGGCAGAGGCCTTCATCAGACAGTATCAGTATAATCTGGATATGGCACCCAACAGGACCCTCCTAATGGGAATGTCACAGTCATCTAGAGAGAGCTTCCGAGAGTATGCTCAAAGATGGAGACAGCTTGCTGCCGCTGTCCAGCCACCTATGTCAGAAAGGGAGATGGCTGATATGTTCATGAACACCCTTCAGGGGACTTACATTGATAGGCTAGCTGCCTTCTCATCTACCAGCTTTGCAGATGTAGTCATAGCAGGGGAGAGAATTGAAAGCCTATTGAAGATGGGAAAGATCTCAGACAATGGTGCCAGCTCGTCCAGTAGTACAAGAAAGCCTTTTGCAGGCCCAAGAAGGACTGGTGAGACCAATGCCATCCACACCAACAGGGGCAGGCCCCAATATGTGCATAGATCTGTGGCAGCAGTCACCATTCCCGCTCCAGCTCATCCACAACCAGCTTATCAGCCTCCGCAGCAAAACTATCAGCAACAACCTCAGTACCACCAACAAGCTCAGTATCCTCCAAGGAATTATAACAACACCAACAACAACAACCAGCAAAGGCCATTTCAGCAGAGGCCATCTCAAGCCAATAGGGTGATCGATCCGATCCCTATGCCATATGCTACATTGCTGCCACAACTCCTGAAACTCAACCTAGTTGAGCTAAGGACGCTGGCACCTCCAGATCCCAACAGTCTACCCAGGAATTACGACTCCAACGCCAGATGTGCTTTTCATTCGAATGCACCGGGCCATAGTACAGAAAAGTGCAGAGCATTGCACATGAAGGTACAAGACCTGGTAGACTCAAAAGCCCTGAATTTCGCACCACCACCCAATGTCAACAAAAATCCTATGCCAAACCACGGTGGTCCCAGAATCAACGCTATTGAAGAAGACAAGCCGTCTTATTTAATAACCAGTGTGGGTCAGATCCGGACACCGTTGGTAGAGATTAAGGCTCAGCTCCTCGAGTGCCAGATGTTCCCAGGGTGTGAGTTAGGGTGTGCTTACTGCAATATTTCAGTAAATGGGTGCGATAACCTGAGGAATGGCATAGATGGTCTCATTCAGAGTGGCCAGCTTCAGATCACCACATCATTTCCAACAAATCCAGCAATCTCATCAGCAACAGTACCAGTATCTCCTACAACTGCAGCAACCATTGTTCCTGACAATTCTTCGGCTTCATCAACAAGTACTTCATCTATCATCTCAGCTGATCAGCTATCAACAAATTTTTCTTCTACAACTTCAGCACCACTCCAATTTGAATCTCCTACAACAACAACATCCATCCTTCCGACAATGTCTCCTACAACTCCAGCAACAAACTCTGAAGATGTCTCAACCGTCACAATATTTTATGATCCTGAAAACAACTCTGCCTACAACTCAGAAAGTGCTGCTCCCATTAGAGCACCAGTCACAATTTATTATGACCCACGAACTATCACAGTTCCTTCTGCAGCTGTCATCAGTCCAGTTACTGTCACAGTACCTGGACCAGTACCTTATGAAAGCAGTAGGGCCATCCCTTGGCACTACGGCTCTGACGTATACTGCGAAGGAAAGAGAATCACTCTTGATACATCAACACCTGCACCACAAATAGACAATGTGGGAGGAGGCGGAGGCTTCACTCGAAGCGGACGTCTCTTTGCTCCACAAATTCAAAGACCCACCGCCGAAGCAGAAGCTGCTGCCAAGGCAAAAGGAAAGAGCCCGGTGCAGGAAGATCAAGCTGTTAAGGAAGCTTTGAAAACACCATTCGATCAGGAAGTTGATGAGTTCATGAGAATCATCAAAAAGAGTGATTACAAAATAGTGGATCAGCTTCACCAGACGCCATCCAAGATCTCTATCCTATCACTGCTTATGTGCTCCGAAGCCCATCGGAATGCACTACTCAAAGTCTTGCACGCAGCTTACGTGCCTGAAGAGATCACTGTCAATCAATTGGAAACCGTGGTTGGAAATGTTACTGCTAGCAACGGGCTAGGGTTCACCAATACTGACTTGACAACGGAGGGCCGCAACCATAACAAGGCCTTGCACATCACCATGGAATGTAAAGGCGCAGTCCTTTCCCATGTGCTGGTAGACACGGGGTCATCCCTTAATGTCTTACCGAAAAAGGCCCTGGTGAAGCTAGAGTATGAAGGATTAGCATTGCGTCCCAGTAACCTGGTAGTAAGAGCCTTCGATGGTTCTAAGAGATCGGTTCTGGGAGAGATTGAGCTACCTGTGACAATTGGCCCACAAACCTTTAAAACGATCTTCTATGTGATGGACATTCAGCCTGCTTACAGCTGTTTGTTGGGTAGACCTTGGATTCATGCCGCTGGCGCAGTAACGTCTACCCTTCACCAGAAGTTAAAATTTGAGTGGGAAGGCCAAGTTGTTACTATCTGTGGGGAGGAGGATATATTTGTCAGCCATCTGGCTACTTATAAGTATATTGAGATGGATGGGGAGATCCATGAAACGATGAGCCAAGGGTTTGAGGCCCTGAATGTTAATGAAGCATCTGCTGTATCTGGAGTCTCCATGTCATCTTACCAACAAGCCCGAAAGGTTGTTGAGGAAGGAAATGCCCAAGGCTGGGGCAAACTGTTATCGGTGGAGAAGAAAGAGGATAGATTTGGGTTGGGTTACAAACCAACCCAACAAGATCAAGCAGAGGCTGCAAAGGAGCCCAACTTTGTGAGTGGGGGGATGCTCACCCCTGATGCTGTCAACTGTTTGGAAGACGAGCTGGAAGAGGAGCGCAATCTGGAGAATTGGATTCGTCCAAAGATCCCGGGGAGCAGTATCTCAAACTGGTCTTCCCAGGAAATTATAAGGGTTACTCCTGCAGAGTAATTATTATTTCCTGTATATTTTAAGCATGCATCAAGTCTTGCATCTTGCCCAAGATGACAAGACTCATTTTGTAATCGGGCCATCTGTAATTTTTGTGCAACAAGATTAATCAATGAAATATCAGACATCTTTTGCAAATGAGTCTTTTCCTTTTCCGCTCCCTGTTTTTCCATTTTTCTTTTTGTACAAAAAATAAATGGCAATGTTTTCAAAATGACAATTTTATTTCACTTTTCTAAACAAGATTAAAATCAATCACTAAAATGAACAAACTGAACCCTTGCAGAGAGTGCCTTCCAGACAGCACCGACAACAGCACGGCTATGACTTCGTATGACTTTGACAATCCAATCAATCAAGCTGATGAAGGGGTTGAAGAAGAGTATGAGCTTCCTGAAGAGCTAGCCAGGTTGTTGAGACAAGAGGAAAGGGTTATCACTCCTCATCAAGAGGAGGTAGAGACGATCAATCTTGGTACAGACGAAGATGCGAAAGAAGTTAAAATCGGGACCTGCCTACAAGACTCAGTGAAGAGACAACTGATTGACCTGCTTCAAGAGTATGTGGACGTGTTTGCTTGGTCTTATCAAGATATGCCAGGGTTGGACACCAACATTGTCGTGCACAAGCTGCCTTTGAGATAAGAGTGCCCACCGGTCAAACAGAAGTTGCGCCGTACTCGCCCAGACATGGCAATGAAAATCAAAGAAGAGGTACAAAAGCAGTGGGACGCCGGGTTCCTTTCTGTAACTAGCTACCCGCCGTGGGTTGCTAATATAGTTCCTGTACCTAAGAAAGACGGCAAAGTAAGAATGTGTGTTGACTATCGGGATCTGAACAGAGCTAGCCCGAAAGATGATTTCCCATTACCTCACATTGATGTACTGGTAGATAACACGGCTCAGTTCTCGGTATTCTCCTTCATGGACGGATTTTCAGGTTACAACCAGATTAAGATGTCACCTGAAGACATGGAGAAGACAACCTTCATCACACCCTGGGGCACGTTCTGTTACAAGGTGATGCCATTCGGACTGAAGAATGCTGGTGCCACATATCAACGGGCTATGGTAACATTATTCCACGATATGATCCATAAAGAAATAGAGTGTTATGTGGATGACATGATTGCCAAGTCCCTTACAGAAGAAGACCACCTGGTAAATCTGCTAAAGCTATTCAAGCGTCTGAGGAAGTACCAACTGAAGCTGAACCCCAACAAGTGCACGTTCGGGGTGCGATCCGGTAAGCTGCTGGGTTTTATTGTAAGCGAGAAAGGGATTGAAGTTGACCCTGATAAAGTCAAAGCCATCCAAGAGATGCCTGCACCAAAAACAGAGAAAGAAGTTCGAGGGTTCTTAGGTCGATTGAACTACATCTCACGGTTCATATCTCACCTTATGGCAACCTGTGAACCCTTGTTCAAACTACTGAGAAAAGAACAGACGGTCAGGTGGAACGAAGACTGTCAGAAGGCTTTTGACAAAATCAAGGAATACTTACAAGAACCTCCAATCCTTATGCCTCCATTCGAAGGAAGACCTCTGATAATGTACTTGACAGTATTAGAAGAGTCAATGGGGTGTGTGCTGGGCCAGCATGACGAGTCTGGTCGAAAAGAGTATGCAATATACTACCTGAGCAAAACGTTTACCGACTGTGAACAACGTTATTCACTGCTCGAGAAAACTTGCTGTGCTTTAGCGTGGGCTGCTCGCCGACTGAGACAGTATATGTTGACCCACACTACTTTATTGATCTCAAAAATGGACCCAGTCAAGTACATTTTCGAGAAGCCAGCTCTTACCGGACGGGTTGCAAGATGGCAGATGATTCTCACAGAATATGACATCCAGTACACTTCTCAGAAAGCCATCAAGGGCAGTGTATTGTCCGAATATCTTGCTGAGCAACCCATTGATGACTACCAGCCTATGAGATTTGACTTCCCTGATGAAGACATCATGTTCATTAAAGCAAAAGATCATGAAGAGCCTATTCACACTGAAGGGCCCGACCCGAAAGAAGAATGGACTATGATGTTTGATGGGGCTGTTAACATGAATGGTCGTGGTGTTGGTGCAGTACTCATTACACCTAAAGGAGTTCACATGCCTTTCTCTGCAAAACTCACTTTCAACTGCACTAACAACGAAGCTGAATACGAAGCTTGCATTATGGGTCTTGAGGAAGCCATTGACCTCACGATCAAAACATTGACTGTATTCGGAGATTCAGCTTTGGTAATCAATCAAACCAATGGCAAATGGTACACACACTAGGATCATCTGATACCTTACAGGGATTATACGAGGAGGTTGTTGACTTTCTTTACAACAGTCAAGCTTGAGTATATCCCTCGGGACGAGAATCAGTTTGCAGATGCTTTGGCTACCATTTCGTCCATGATCAAAGTTCAGGCTGCCAACTTTGTACCTCAGATTTCAGTGTCCAGACTCGACAGACCAGCATATGTGTTCGCAGCAGATGTTGTCAAGGATGATAAGCCTTGGTTCCATGACATTAAGTGCTTCTTGGAGGATCAAACATACCCACCTGGGGCATCTTCCAATGATAAGAAGACTTTGAGAAGGCTTGCTGGTAGTTTCCTTCTGAACACTGATGGGTCTTTATACAAAAGGAACTTTGATATGGTACTCCTCAGGTGCGTCGACAGGACAGAAGCGGAGTTGTTAATGCATGAAGTGCACGAAGGATCCTTTGTTACCCACGCAGGAGGGCATGCAATGGCCAAGAAATTGCTAAGATCAGGTTATTACTGGATCACAATGGATGCCAACTGTTGTGCCTACGCCAGAAAATGCCATAAATGCCAGATTTATGCAGATAAGGTGCATGTGCCTCCCAATCCTTTGAACATAATGTCTTCACCATGGCCCTTTGCCATGTGGGGCATTGATATGATCGGAAAGATTGAGCCAACTGCTTCAAATGGCCACAGATTCATCCTGGTCGCCATTGACTATTTCACCAAGTGGGTTGAAGCAGCCTCGTATGCAAACGTTACAAGGCAAGTGGTAGCCAGATTTCTGAAAAGAGATATCATCTGTCGGTATGGAGTGCCCGAGCGAATCATTACTGATAATGGTTCCAATTTAAACAACAAAATGATGGCAGAGCTATGCCGGGACTTCAAGATCCAACACCACAATTCTTCTCCTTACAGGCCAAAGATGAATGGCGCTGTTGAGGCAGCAAATAAAAATATCAAGAAGATTGTGCAAAAGATGGTAGTCACTTACAAAGACTGGCATGAAATGCTACCATTTGCCTTGCATGGGTACCGCACGTCCATCAGAACATCCACTGGGGCAACACCATATCAACTTGTCTATGGTATGGAGGCAGTCCTACCGGTTGAAGTTGAATTACCCTCCCTACGAGTATTGATGGATGTTAAGCTGGACGAAGCAGAGTGGGTTCGGTCCCGATACGAGCAACTGAGTCTGATTGAAGAGAAAAGATTGGCTGCAATCTGTCATGGACAGTTATATCAGAAAAGAATGAAGAAAGCCTTCGATCAGAAAGTCAGGCACCGAGAGTATCAAGTAGGAGATCTTGTGCTGAAAAGAATCCTCCCTCCTCATACAGACCACAGGGGCAAGTGGACTCCAAACTATGAAGGACCATTTGTGGTAAAGAAAGTTTTTTCTGGTGGAGCACTGATGCTCAGCACCATGGATGGTGAAGATTTCCCATCCCCTGTGAATTCAGATGCAGTTAAAAAATACTTCGCATAAAAATGACCCGCTGGACACAAAAACAGAATGTAAGTCCAGGCAAAAATAGGGCATCCCGGCGAGTCAAAAACAGAATAAAAGACTCGGGCAAAAATAAGGGAAAATAGATAAAAAATGTACACCCGCTGAGTTGAAAAGCCGCATTGGACAGCTCAGGCAAAAATGGGTATCCCGATGGATTGAAAACCCGGAAGGGCGATCCATGCAAAATAAGGGAATAAGCGAACAACTGCATTCTGAATTCGTCTGTATCATCTACAACTTGGTAAGCTTCGAAAGGATCAAGCTTCAACCAGAATCAACATTCTTCAGAAAGCAAGATGAGAAGAACGTCAAGAGTCATACGGGTCATAGTGAAGAGGAAGCTCCTCAAAGCGTCATCAACACTGCCAACATTTTGTTTCTCAATTTGTAACGATCTCCTCATTTCAGGGGATATGTTCCTTTGACTGTATCTCGCCAATTCAGGGCATATGAATTAATAAAATCAGATTTTCAGTCATGTCTCGTTTTGTACATTTTATTTGCAAAAATGTCTGATGTCTTAAAAGAAAAACTTGATTGCATAAGAATACAGATGCTTATATTCAAATAAAAACATGCTTGCAGGAAATATGCTTGCTCTCAGAAGAATCTAAACTCCTATGACGGAATCCAGTAAAGGATACCTCGGGATTATCTTGTGCGTTTCTCTATCTTTTTCAGGATTGCAGATATCCAGAATGCAACTCGGGGCATGTAAGCTTCATCCCAGCAAGTTGGCAAATCAACACGCGTTTTTAGTACCCGAAGTACTCTCTCCCCAGCTGAGTTGCCTCTCATGACTTCCCCAGCTGAGTTTTCCAGTTATTGCTTATCCCCATCAGAGCTGCCAGACACCACAGAAGGCACCTGTATCCCCGGCTGAGTCAAGAATCTACTTCAGCAGAATCCCTAGGGAGGCTTTTCAGTGATTCCTCTCTTTCTCCCCAGCCGAGTTGCCATCTCGCCCCCGGCCAAGCACAAAAGTCAAAGAGCTATCTCCCCACAGAGTTCCAGCCTCTATCCAGAAGAGCAGCGCAAAGGAGATCACAACAGAGTGAAGAAAGCTTCTACAAACCCCAGCTGGGTCTCTCATTTATAAGGATAGGTCTATCAATGACCCATATCCCCAAGCAGATAGCATCTCGTCAGATCTACCAATGATCTCATCCCCAGCTGGGATGTCTATTTCAAGTGGATCGGCCAGAGATCTTTGCAGCAATGGGACCCGGATCCCGGTTTGGTATCTTTGCACAATCATAGCATTTGCATCATATTCACCCACAAAGCGTAGCATTCCGTTTTAACACGGAGCATTACGGCAAAAATCAAACACATAGCATAATCATAAGCCATGTTTTGAATCAATACTTGTGAATAATGACAGTTCATCAACGTACGGAAAAATCCCCACCAGAGTCCCCAGCAAAAGCAGTGGCCTCACAATCCACAAACACCAGTATATACTCTCTTTGGCACCCGTCCGTGTCATCACTCCCCAGTAAGGTCACCTGAGCACCCTGTGCAAACAACCACACTTGTATTACAGATACTTTTTGACACCCGTCTGTGTCATAACCCCCGCAGAAAGCCAAAGACGTCCCCTTTGCACTCACATATACTTACATATAACAATCCTTTGACACCCGCCCGTGTTATATCCCCAGCGCAGTCGCCTACACTTTGTATATCAAATACTTGTTCATATTACACTCTTCTCCTTTTGACACTCGTCCGTGTCGCTCTCCCCAGCAGTTAATTACTCATACTACTCAGATACTCGTCTGTATCTTGTATATACCACTCTTATATCCCCACAGATTCGACATTGGTCCATGTTCTCTGTTAACCAGATGGTACTCGTCCGTATCATCATCTCGGAATATGCGTCAAGCGTTTGTTTCTACATGATACTCGTCCGTATCATAACCTTAAGGGTGCTCGTCCGCATCTTTAATCCATACACTGTGTCAAAAACTTTTGTCTTCTTGGAAATAGATACTCGCCTGTGTCTACTGTTCCCCAGAAGAGTCCTCTCAGATTCAACACTCGTCCGTGTTCTCTGTTAACCAGTTGATACTCGTCCGTATCATCATCTCTGAACACGTGTCAGTATTTGTTTCTACCCGATACTCGTCCGTATCATGGTCTTAGGGATGCTCGTCCACATCTTTAATCTATACATAACATCCAAACACTTATACTTTCCTTTCTTGGTTGTAAACACTCATCCGTGTTTACTATATCCCCAGTAGATCGCCAACAAAGTAAATTTTCCTTTTTATCAAACACTCGTCCTGTGTTGCGATAAAACCTGAGAGCAGCCGTACCCTGCCAGGTGGTCGTCCTCCACCTCTTGATGGTCGTCCTCCATCATGCTCATCCGATGGCCGTCCTCATCGTTGATATTTTAGCAGCCGTCCCCTGCTAGGTGGTCGTCCCCCACCCTTTTGATGATCGTCCTTCATCATTTATCCAATGGCCGTCCCCATTGTTGATTTTGGTTATCTGGCATTCGTTTTATGTCATGATAAAACCTGAGAGCAGTCGTACCCTGCTAGGTGGTCGTCCTCCACCTCTTGATGGTCGTCCTCCATCATGCTCGTCCGATGGCCGTCCCCATCGTTGACCTTTTATCCGATGGTCGTCCCCATCGTTGATATTTTCGGCAGCCGTACCCTGCCAGGTGGTCGTCCTCCACCTTTGATGGCCGTCCCGATCATATTTCTTTTATTCCCCAACAGAGCAGCCGTCCCCTGCTAGGTGATCGTCCTTCACCTTTGATGACCGTACCTCATCATCTGTTTATTTCATTTATTCTTTAAACCGATGGCCGTCCCCGTCGTGGTCCTTTTTTCTTTTTCCTGATGATCGTCCTTCATCAGTTTAGCCCGATGGCCGTCCCCATCGTCGGTTACTTTGCTTTATGAACTTGATGGCCGTCCCCGTCATGTTTCATCAATCCCCATAGAATTTTACAGCTTTACTTGATGGCCGTCCCCATCATAATTTCTTACTTTTCCCAGCTAGTCGGCCGTCCCCGTCTTGGCTTTACCTTTTATCCCCAGCATGTCGGCCGTCCCCGTCATTGCTATTTGCCCAGAAGTCGTCATTTGCTCGACGGTCGTCCTCCGTCGCCCACTTTTACAATATACTTTATTCTCCTTTACAATATATATCCCTTTTCTTCTTCATTCTGTGAGTGCAAATTTTGGACTGTCTTTGGTATTCAACCACAAGTTATCTTGTTTGCTTGTTAAGCCGTTGCTTACATCCGGCACAGCTAACTCATGTTTGAATAGGGGCAGCTGTAAACACCCCAAATTTGCCCTCACCCATTCACACCATGGCTTGTGATCATCTCATATGCATAAACACAATCATATCATCTCATGTCACATTTTTGATTCACTGCATAGTTTCTAAGTCATCTGCATCTAGGGTTTGTGATCTGAGCAATCCAAGAGCCTCCTGGGCCACTCCAAAGGCCATCAATCATTTCAAAGGGATCCATGTGTGTTCAAGCATTATATCACATCCTCTCAAAGTCACAAAATGCAAAAGAATCACAAGAACTGAGATTGGTGTGGATGCAGAGCCAAGTTTGACTGCACAGTTGACCTAAAATTAGGGTTTTGGTTTCAGAGGCCATAACTCTAAATTTTTTTGGGCATTCTTGTTTCCATTGGTCTCTATATGGTATAGGGAGTATGCATATAAATTTTCATGAAGAAATTCCACGGGGAGGTCATCTGATCAAGAGTTGACTTTTCAGACAAGTTAGTGCAAAATCAGGGCATCTGAGGCCCCCAATGACCCAACCAAGGGGTGATCTTCATCATTTTGAGTGTATATGATCTTTATTTGATCATGGAAGAAGGTTGAAGTTCACAAAATTCAAGAATTTGAAGTTTTGCAAAGTTGACTTTTTTTGGGCATAGTTGACTTTTCAAGAATATGTCATTTTAGGTCATTTTTCAAGCCTTGATTTTTGATCCAAAAAAGCTTCAAATGGAAAAACTTTGGTCATGAAAGTTGTAGGATACATTTTTCCCTTTTCAAAAAGTACAAGAACATGACCTAATTCATTTTGGATCAAAAGTTATGGTGTGACAAAGTTGGCAAAAATCACTAATTTTCAAGTTATGCACTAAAAGGAAAATTTGCAAAATCATGAACCAAGGCAAATTGTAACTTCTAATTGTCATCAAACCATTACACAAACATTCTATGTGACCTAAAAATCAGATTTGGACCAAAAAGATCACATGTTCATGGTTTGTATAACAAGGCATTTTCATGAAGTTTCAAAAGGGATCAACTTGCAAAACTCATGATCACACTTCACCAACTTGCTGCATTGGCCTTTGAACCAGCCATAGCCTCTCACCTCATCTTGCTGCGCAGCCCATGCCCCTTGTACCAAGCTAGAACTCAAGCCATGCCTCTCTTACAACAAAGTGGACTTTTTGCAAAAGTGAACTTACCAATCAATAAAGGCCAGGTCACATCATCTGACCTATGAGATTATTTTATACTATCCATTTGCAAGCTAAACATAACACCAAGCCAAGCTGAAACACATCACAACATCACATTGACAAAATCACCCTCACTTGCTTTTTCCTTCGAAACTCTTTTCATAAACCACCAACATTCAAACCAGTTTCACCAATCATTTCACCATGTTCCATTGAGCAAAAACCAACAAGACACAAGCCTGAATCAAGCAAGAACACCATTCCTCCATTTTCACTCTCAGAAGCAAAACCATTCGAAACTCACTCCACAGGCCATAAACACCCAAACAAACTCCACAAACCTTCTCCAATCATCATCCTGATCACAAAGAACCACTCACATTGACCTGAAACAGCCTGAATCACCATCACCATTTTCAACTGAGCTTGAACAGAACTTGTTCAATCTCTCAAACCAGCCAACATAAACTCCTTCTAAGCATTCAAGGATCATCAGGGGACCAAGTAGAGTGGATTGCATCAAAGGGAAAGGTCAGAAAGTTGCTGGGGTGAAAGCTTCGAAACTCAGGTAGCTCAAGAACATTTTTTCCAGAAATCATTTTTTAAGTTCTTAAGTTGTTCTATATGCTTCACTGATCGTTCTGATGCCTTTAGTTTTGAAAATGGTGGAGAGATGAGAGTTTAATTTGTTTCTGAAAGTTTTGCCCTAAAATCTTCTTTGTTTCGATTCATGAGATTAATGGAATATAAATGGTTTCTAGCTTAGGGTTTTGATTCAGTGGGTTATGGGGATCATTTCCATGTTCTTAGATTTCATTTTGGTTAGGTTTTGAGAGTTTTGGAGATTTTCAGGTGGGGTTCCCACCGGAGAAGATGACCGGAGGTCTTCTCCGGCCACCTGAAAATCATTAGGGCATAATCCCAGTCATTAAGGCAGTTTGAATCTGGAGCGTTGGATGCCTTGACTCTGTTGACTTCGCGCGCGTGTGAACGGTCCAGATGTGGTCATTAAACCCTAATCTCTATTATTTATTTAATTAATTGAGTTTAAGTCAGTTTGAATATGGGCCATCAGATGACGCGCGCAGTCAACCCATTCAAACCCAGAAGCTATCCCAGCCCTCCATTCAGTTGACTTTCCCTTTTTCTTTGTTTAATTCATTTATTTCATAATTGTTTTGCATAATTTATTTAAAATAGTAAAAATTGTCTAAAAATTATGAAACTTTTTCTCAAGACTTTCATTAATTTTTATGACACAAAAATATTTTTACTTTCATTTTTAGCATTTAAAGAGTATTTTAAAATATTTAAAAGTTTATTTTTAATTGATTAATGAAAATTAATTTATTAAAAATACTTTTAGGTATTTAAAAATCACCAAAAAAATTCATGAAATGTTCTAAGACATTTAGAAACATTGTCCAACCTTCAAACCAAATTTCTTTTTTGATCTTGATGCATTTTAAGAATTTCTCATTGAATTAAAATCATTTTTGTGCATTATTTTGATCCAAAGTTCAAAAAATCATTTCTGCCCATCCATGAAGAGTTGGACATTGATTCTTTTTGCATTGCATTGAGTTTAGCATGTAGTTTGTGAGATTAAATGGCCATGATTTGATCTTTCATTTTCAATTTGTTTGACATTTCTTTTGTTTGGAAACCCTAAAACCCTAGAAATCTTAGAAAAAATCATAACTTGAAAGTGGTTAGGAGTTGAGACCTCTCCTTTGGGCATTGGTTTAGTATAGGATTAGGGGTCCTTTGAGTGGCATTTTCAATTTTCTATCTTAGGGTTTGCTTCTGATTTTGGTTCTTGTTTGATGTATTGTTCATAAACCCTAATTTGAGCTTCCATTTGCATACATCTTGCATTCTCTTGCATAACATGACTTGCCATGACATTCCATGCCTCCATTTGATTCATTTGACATCATAAGACATATTAAAAGCATGTTTGATCAGTGCATCATGCATTTGCCATGTTGTATGTCATGTGCACTTCATAACTTTTCATGTATGTTCATGGTTCCTAACTTGCTTCATTTGCATTCATGAACTTGTATGATCATTTCCATGTGCTGCCTCATGTTTGTAGCATCTCATAGCATCATTAGCATCATGTATATGCTTCTGGTTTTGTTTCTCATCATGTCATCTCATCCCATTTTGCATTGCATTGCATTCCTTTTCTAACCTTTCAGGTGGTAAGTGACTTTGAGAAGTGAATTTGCCTTCACTTCTCATAACTTTCTCTTCATCACTCTCTTGCATCCATTGCTGCATTTTTGTTTGTGTTTGAGTTTGAGCTTGCTCATTCTTCTTCTTCCTACTTTCTTTCTTCAAGTGACTTGACTTCTTGAATGAGGCAAGTTGCTTTGCTTCTCTTGATCCCTTCATCTGCTTCCTGGTGGTTCCATTGAAGACTTCTCTTGAAAACTTCACAAACCTTAGGAACAACCAAGCATGACAATGATTAGGGTTTTGATTAGTCTCCCCTCATAGTTTTACCTTTGTGTCTCTTTTGAGTCTTCTCTTCTCATCTCATAATCAGGGACTAAACCCTAAAGGCTTTAAGGCTTTGTGATTAAGCTTATGCCTGCATCCTTCTATTAGGATGGAGTGTATAACTTTAATCCTAAGTGTTAAACCCTCAATGTGTTTAAATCCTTTAATCAATTCACTTAATAATCATCAAGACATCAAGCTTGTAACTTGGGCCTTGTATTAGGGTTCTAATTCTTCCTTAATTGGTTAAGAAGGACTAACCCTAGTGTTAATGGACAAGTCTCCCTCAAGTTGTCTTACAAACGCTAAAAATCACTTCATCATCATATCACCAAATAAAATCCACTTAATCAAAGGCTTGTTTTGTCATGAGTTTAATCCCTAATCATGGATTAAGTTGAGGAGCTTTCCTCAGCTTAAACATTCTCATCTATTATCCTTCTATTAGGATGGTGTAATGAGTCTGTTTAATCCTTGATTATGGCTTAACCTCATTACTTAACACTAAACAAAAACAACAAAAACATCTAAATAATCACAAGTAGGTTAATGATCTTAATTCTACATCAAAGGTGATTAAGTGTGAGAATCTGACTTCACACTTAAGGTATTCTCATTACCCCTAATCAGAGGGAAGATGTGATGAGTTTACTAAATCCATTGGTTTAGGCTTAAGCTCATTAACTTATGACAAACTTTCAAAAGCAATAAAAGACTGAAAACTCAAAAACAAACAATAATCGTCTCCTTCGGGATTCTTTTCTCATCTCATTCAATCATAAACGAGAACTTGCTTCTTCCGTCTAATGCAAGACAGTTTGCATCTGTGCCAGACAGATCATACACTTGAGCATAGACTAGCAAGCAGTTCACAGTCAATTCATCTTTCAGTCTCTTTGGGTCGAACTACGGTGTTCTGACTTCCTCATTGCACGAGAGGATACGTAGGCATAACTTAACAGTTATCGAACAAAAGTCTCTGTATATTCCCCCTCTTTCTAGCCTCATTCTTTTAGCCTCATGATCTTGAGCATTTCACTCCTGTTCTTACACTGACACTTCACTTATATACTTCACTTTTCTCTTACACTGACACCTGTACATTTTGTTTTCCAGCTCTTTTACACACAAATTGCACTGACACTACCCCTTTAAAACACAAATCTTTTAAGCGTGGATCCCGTCGGGTACGGCGGACAATCTGGGTGCTAATACCTTCCCAGGTTGTAACCAACCCCCTTTCTCAGTCTCTCTGGTTCGCAACCGTCTTATCCATATCTTTCTAGGTCTATGCAGCATTACCTTTCCTCCGGGATAAAAATGCCTAGCTGGCGACTCTATTCATCTCCAGTGAGTTCACGGCTGTGTGTTCTCATTGTTCCCTTCGCCGACCGTTCGCGTCTGTACCTTTATTTGGGCCTGGTCCCACTTATCGGGAGCGACACTCGTACCAGGGACAAAGTCAATAGTGAACTCCACTACTTGCGTAAGAGGTAACTCTATAATATCACTAGGAAACACTTCCAGGAATTCATTCACCATAGGCAACTCTTCAATAGTAACGATTTCTTCAATAGATAATGAAGCGAACACCGCAAACATCATCGCTTCATCTTCCAATAAAGTCCTCAGTTCCTTCGTAGAAATTGAATTGGCCAAAGCCTCCTCTTTAGGAGTCAAGAATAATAATCTCTTCCTAAAGCAATCAATATAAACTCGGTTGAATTCCAACTAGTTCATTCCCAAAATTACGTCAAGATTACTGAGTAGTAGACATATAAGATCCATTCGGAAATCTCTGCCAAAGATAGTTAGAGGACAGTTACAACACACCAAGAAGGTGGTCACAGAACCTATGGATGGAATTTTAATTACCATTCCTTGACTCAAATTAGAAGTGTAACACCCATATATAAAAGACATACATAAATCATATTTTTCATATATAAATCTTTAAGTTTGGTACTGAAAAATAAATAAGTTCCTAGCAACAAATTGCATAAGTATAACCCTTACAACAAAGGTACTAAGACGAAGGCCATAGTTAATACAAAGTGTTCACAAAAAATAAAATCTAAGTACTAGATCCGAAGATCTCAAAAGTCCACAGTGGAAGACAAGCCATCAAACAAGTAAAGATAATCAAGTCGCCTTATTATTACCCTTTTGGGAACCTGAAGTACCTAAAATAACAACAACAACATGGGGTGAGATAAAACATCTTAGTGAGTTCCCTATCTTAGAGTTCACTTGGCTCTAAAGGTTTGATTCCAAAAAGAATCTCAAACTCTAACCACTCTCACACATGGAACCGGGTCCAAAGGAACTAAGATCCATACTACCTTTCGAACATAAGCTAAGTGAAACATCTACTTCAAGTCCTTACGGATGCTCTTGTGAAACACATAGTAACCACATTGAGACTTACACAAGACCTTACAGAGGATTCAATATAACACTTTCTTTAATCTTTATGGATGCTTCACGTGGGACTAAAGGCAACCCACCTCAAGTCTTACTCAAGATTAATGCTTATGGTATAGCACTCGCCTCAAGTTCTTACGGATGCTCTTGTGAAACACATAGTAACCATATTGAGACTTACACAAGACCTTACGGAGGATCCAAAGTGACACTAAAATATCAATTCTCGCCAGCCCAAGGGAATCCTAGATACCTCACAAGTTATGCCCTTTTTATTACCTTTATCTAGCTATGAGCCCAGCTCTAACAAGAAGATTGGAGAAGATTGAATGGAGAATGAGTGGGTGGAAGCACAAGATTAGGAGTCTTCTTCTTCTTCCTCTTCAAGACTTTTTCATCTTCTTTCTTCACTTCCTTTTTCTCTTCTTCTATTTTTATTTCTATCCAAAAGAAACAGACTTATGTCTTAAAGAAAGATATAACATTTCCCTACCGACGGGTCCAATTAGGGAGTATCCAAAAATGTCTCTTAATCCAATATTTTATAAAACCTCTGAGTCAGCTAATACTAATTATGTAATAATATCCCGCTGATTACTCTATTTATTTTTGTTAAAATTTCTTAGAGTAATCCAGGACTATATTAATATCAATTAATATTATTTAGAGCACTAAATTAATTTACGGGGTATTACATCCTCTCCCTCTTAAATAGAAATTCGTCCTCGAATTTAAAAGATTACCTGAACAGGTGAGGATATGATTCCCGCATCTCCAATCCCAATTCCCACGTAGCATCTCCCAGATGCAACTCATCCCATTGCACCTTGACAAGTGGTATCTCCTTATTTCTTAACACCTCGGCCTCTCTTCCAACTATATGGCTCGGTTGGGGTTCAAATGTCAAATCCGCTACTATCTCGATAGAATCCGGTAGAATAGGCTGAAGAGGATCGAGAACGAACCTATGAAGTTGAGATACATGAAAAATATCATGCATTTCAGGTAGAGAGGGCGGTAAGGCTAATCTGTAGGCAACTCCCCCAATCTTTTCTAGGATCTGATACGGTCCCACGTATCTCGGACTTAACTTGCACGACTTAAACGGTCCTTTCATCTCAACCTCTGAGTGACTTTAAAATACACATGATCACCCTCACTAAATTCCAATGGTCTTCTTCGATTGTCAGCATAGCTCTTCTGACGATCTTGGGCTTGTTTAATCTTTTCTTGGATCATCCGAATCTTTTCCGTAGTCTCCTAAATAACTTCGGGTCCCAAAATCCTATCTTCACCCACTTCCGACCAACACAACGGTGTTCTACACTTCCTTCCATACAAAGCCTCATACGGAGCCATTCCGTTGCTCGCATGATAATTGTTATTGTAGGAGAATTCTATCAATGGCAAAAGTTCCTTCCAATTTCCTTTGCTTTCCAAAACACATGCCCTTAGCATATCCTCCATTGTTTGAATCATATGCTCCGTCTGACCATACATTTGGGGATGATTAGAAGTACTCAAACACAAATTTGTACCCATGGCCTGTTGGAACACCTTCCAAAATCTCGAAGTGAACTTCAGATCTCTATCTGATACAATACTCGACGGAACACCATGCAATCTTACAATTTTAGCAATAAATAACCTTGCAAGATGACTTGCCTTATACGTAGTCTTCACGGCTAAGAAATGCGCATATTTTGCTAGACGGTCCACAATCACCCAAACAGAGTCATAACCACCCTGAGTACTCGGTAAACCCACTGCGAAGTCCATAGAAATACTATCCCATTTCAAAATTGGGATATCCAAAGGTTGCAACAATTCGCTCGGTCTTTGGTGCTCAATATTCACTTGTTGACACACCGCACATTCATACACAAATACCGCAATGTCCTTTTTCATTCCGGACCACCAATACTCTTTCTTCAAGTATTGAAACATTTTTGAAGAGCCTGAATGTATTGTAAAAGAACCTTTATGGGCTTCTTCCAAAATCTTTCTCTTCAATTCATCATCATATGGAATACAAATTCTTTGGTTGAATAGGATAATCCCATCCAACGCCCTTACGAAGCCTGGTTGGAGCAATAACTCTTGCAACTTCCCATCCAGAATTTGTGCTTGTTGAATCTCATTCCTCAAGGTAGAATTGATATTTAAGTTTCCCATAATCATATCATTTGGAGTCTAAATGAATTGAAGATTAAGGTCTCGGAACTTTTCCAATAATGCATACTCCAACATCATTAATTTGGCACTATGCATCACTTTTATACTTAAAGCATCCACCACCTTATTCGCTTTTCCTGGATGATACTTCAACTCAAAGTCATAATCTTTCAAATACTCCATCCATATCCTCTGTCTCATATTCAGTTCCTTTTGATCAAATAGGTACTTCAAACTCTTATGATCACTAAACATCTCAAAACGCACACCATACAAATAGTGTCGCCACACTTTCAAGGTAAACACCACGTCCGCTAATTCCAAATCATGAGTAGGATAATTCTTCTCATGAACTCTCTACTGTCTAGAAGCATAGGCTACCACCTGACCTTCTTGCATGAGAACACCTCCTAATCCCATCTTCTAAGCATCGCAAAACACTTCATAAGATTTGTTAGGATCGGGAATAATCAAAATTGATGCAGTTGTCAATTTCTCCTTCAACCACACGAAACTTTGCTTGCGACTAGAATCCCATTCGTAAACGAAATCCTTCCTAGTAATATTAGTTAACGGTAAAGCCACTTGAGAAAAAACTTTAATAAATCTCCTATAGTAACCTGCCAAACCCAAGAAACCTTTTACTTCTGAAACATTCTTCGGTCTCTCCCAATTAATCACAGCTTCTATCTTTGACAGATCCACTGCTACACCTCCCTGTGATATAACATGTCCAAGAAAATTAACTTCCGACATCCAGAACTCACACTTACTAAACTTAGCAAAAAGTTGCTTCTCTTGCAGTATCGATAGGACAATCCTTAGATGCTCTCTGTGCTCTTGCGGAGTACGAGAATAGATAAGAATGTCATCGATAAAGATCACCACAAATTGATCCAAATAATTCTGATATATCTGATTCATGTAGTCCATAAAAATAGTTGGAGCATTCATCACACCGAAAGGCATCACTAAGAATTCGTAATTGCCGTAACGAGTTTTGAACACAGTCTTCGGAACATCAGAACTCTTCACACAAATCTGGTGATAGCCCGATCTTAGATCAATCTTCAAGAACATGCAGGTTCCTTTCAACTGATCTAGAAGATCGTCTATCCTTGGTAAAGGGTATTTATTCTTGATCGTAACCTTGTTCAACTTACGATAATCTATGCATAACCGCATACCACTATCTTTCTTCTTTACCAACAAAACAGGAGTTCCCCATGGTGAAACACTAGGCCTTACAAAATGCTTTGCCATCAAATCCTCCAAATTATCCTTCAACTCTTTCAACTCTAGCAGAGCCATCTGATAAGGGGAAACAAATATAGGAGTCGTTCCTGGTATCAGGTCGACTGAGAACTCAACCTCCCTCACCGGAGGTAAAGAAGTGACATCCTCAGGAAAAACATCTGGAAATTCACAAACTATCGGAATGTTCAAAACTTGTTGGTCATTACTCTCCTCTTTAGTAAGGACAAGCAAAACATACTCCTCTTGTTCAAACAGAAAATTTACCATTCCAATCGTACCTTCTAAGATCGTTGTCAAAAAATCCTTCGAAGGCACTTTAAAGGAGGGAATAAGGATCAACGTTTCTTCACATCCAATAAACAGAGAATTAGCAGACAACCAGTCCATTCCCAGGATAACGTCAACTTTCTTAAGAGGTAAACAAATGAGATCAAACTGAAAAGTTCTACCATCCACGGACAACGTACAATTCTCACACTTAAGGGGCGTCTCGACAGTTTCATCTATGGAGGTAGTAACCACCATCAGAGGAGACAAAGGAAATACCCACAACCCAAGTCGTTTCGCACAACTAGTAGATATAAAAGAATGTGTGGCTCCACAATTAAATAAAACAAAGCAAGGATGATTGTTAACAAGACAATTAGCCGCAATCAAGGAATTGTCGCCTTTCGTCTTCTTGGCCTCCATAGTATAAACTCTCGCTTGCACTTGGTTGTTCCTTCGTGGGCAATCCCTAGAAAAATTCCACTCTTTCTGACAATGGAAACAAACTACCCCATTCGGATCACACCTTCCATGATGATTTTTGTGGCACCTGGAGCACGCCGGAGGAGTACTAGATCTAGAACTCGACACCTGTTTCCCTTTGAAGGGTTGAGGCCTTGGCCTAAAAGATTGGTTTTCTCTCCCTCGATCATTTTGAACCGCTCTCCCAATACTAGCTTCGTTTTGCACTTTCTTCAAACTATGTTCGGCGACATAGAACTGTCTTAACAACTCGGAATAGGTAGTGAACTCCCTTTGAGAGACACTATCAGAGATTTCAGCCCTTAAACTAAACAAGAACTGGTCAATCTTCCATCTTTCATCTGGAGCATATATAGCCTGTTTAGAGTAAGCAGTCATGTCCTCGAACTTCTCAGCATAACTGGTCACAGTCATGCTCCCTTGTCTAAGCTGTTGGAATTCAAATTCTTTTTGGGTTCTTAATGAACTCGTGAAGTACTTCTCCATAAAAATTGTCTTAAATTGTTTCCACACTCTCGGGATTCCTTGTACCATCATCAAATTGGAAGCACTCTCCCACCATCTTGCAGCAGGACCCTTTAGTAAATGTGACGCGAAAGTCACCTTGTCTTCTTCACTACATTTCACAATTTGGAAAATCCTCTCCATTCCAGTCACCCATTCATGAACATTAACCGGGTCCAATCCGCCATGAAACTCCTGAGGGTTCATGCGGAAAAAGTCTTGGAATGTCCAACTTCCAGCTTCAGGAGCAGCCACATGAGGATGAAGGCCCCCATTCATTTGATGCATCATTTGATGCATGAATTGATGTTGTTGCTGCTGCATCTGTTGCATGAATTGGAACATAGGAGCATTTCCTTCACCACCTGCCTGATCGCTACCGGGAGGAGTGACATTGGGTCGAGCACGAGTTCCACGCCTACCATCCATAGTCCTAAATCTCATCAAAACATGATTAAGTTGATCAAGCTCAATACCATAAACATAACATTTAGTTCTACTGCAAGTTAAAGTGTATGAACGGAAGGAAACACTTATAATATTCCTAGGCTAGGTCGAGGATACGACCTGCTTTGATACCAACTGTAACACCCATATATAAAATACATACATAAAGCATATTTTTCATACATAAATCTTTAAGTTTTGTACTGAAATACAAATAAGTTCCTAGCAACAAATTGCATAAGTATAGCCCTTACAATTAAAGTACTAAGACGAAGGCCATAGTTAATACAAAGTGTTCACAAAAAATAAAATCTAAGAACTAGATCCAAATATCTCAAAAGTCCACAACAGAAGACAAGCCATCAAACAAGTAAAGATAATCAAGTCGCCTTATCTTTACCCTTTTCGGAACCTGAAGTACCTGAAATAACAACAACAATATGGAGTGAGATAAAACATCTCAGTGAGTTCCCTATCTTATAGTTCACTTGGATCTAAAGGTTTGATTCCAAAAAGAATCTCAAACTCTAACCACTCTCACACATGGAACCGGGATCCAAAGGAACTAAGATCCATACTACCTTTCGAACATAAGCTAAGTGAAACATCTACCTCAAGTCCTTACAGATGCTCTTGTGAAACACATAGTAACACATTGAGACTTACACAAGACCTTATGGAGGATTCGATATAACACTTTCTTTAATCTTTACGGATGCTTCATGTGGGACTAAAGGCAACCCACCTCAAGTCTTACTCAAGATTAACGCTTATGGTATAACACTCGCCTCAAGTCCTTACGGATGCTCTTGTGAAACACATAGTAACCACATTGAGACTTACACAAGACCTTATGGAGGACCCAAAGTGACACTAAAATCTCAATTCTCGCCAGCCCAAGGGAATCCTAGATACCTCACAAGTTATGCCCTTTTTATTACCTTTATTCATAGTTCACTAACTTAGCATTTTTATCGTATAATCGAAAAGTCGGGTAAAAGTCGGGTAAAAATTATATTTTCCAGTGTCAAGTGAAAGTACATATTTTCAGCTTTCGAACGGTATAAAGAACGCTCAAATCGGATAACCGAGTAAAAAGTTATGAATTTTCAAAGTTTTGGAATTAGGTCATTTTTTTCACAAACTCATAGTGTTAATCGGTTAACCAATCCGTTAACTGGTTAACCATATCAAACCAGGGGCTTCTGTGCAAATTTTGAACGCGTTAACATGTTAACCAAACACAGACATCAACAATAACGTGAAAAATTATGACAGTAGGTTGATAACACAATTCAATTTCATTCAAACATCAAGACAACATATCAAACATGTTCATATACCTATAGGAAACATACATTAGCATTTATATCAATTTCTAACCGATTAAACTATCAATTCTTAGGATTTCATAAATTTAACCTAAAACTCTTAAACCCTAAAACTTTATCAAAACCAAGAGGAAAAGTATCTAGCTATGAACCCACCTCTAACAAGAAGTTAGTCGAAGATTGAATGGAGAATGGGTGGGTGGAAGCACAATATTAGGAGTCTTCTTCTTCTTCCTCTTCAAGACTTTTTCTTCTTCTTTCTTCTCTTCCTTTTTCTCTTCTTCTATTTCTATTTCTATCCAAAAGAAAAAGACTTATGTCTTAAAGAAAAATATAACATTTCCCCACCGACAGGTCCAATTAGGGAGTATCCAAAAATGTCTCTTAATCCAATATTTTATAAAACCTTTGAGTCAGTTAATACTAATTATGTAATAATATCCCGCTGATTACTCTATTTATTTTTGTTAAAATTTCTTAGAGTAATCCGGGACAATATTAATATCAATTAATATTATTCAGAGAACTAAATTAATTTACGGGGTATTACAAGAAGGTTCCAATCCTAGCTTCTTCACACATTCCAAAGAAATAAATGAGTGTGTTGAACCCGTATCAATAATCACAAATAAAGGAACATTATTGATAAAGCAAGTACCTTTGACCAACCGGTCCTCACTAGTAGGTTGAGCTCCCACTAATGCAAACACTTTTCCACCTGATTGTTGTTTCTTCGGTTTCTGGAAATGGGTGCTGATATGGCCCTGCTCTCCACAATTATAACAAGTGGGCACATTCACCCTGCAATCAGCCATCACATGACCTGGCTTCCCACACTTGAAGCACTTCTTCACCTCATTAGTACAATCATTTGCACGATGACATGTACCATGGCATCTATAGCATTTGAGTGTGCCGGGAGTACCTCCTCCCCCATTTGGCTTCTTCTCATTACTAGCTTTATGTTTCCCCTTATCAGCTGGAGCACTGTAATGAGTACCACCGAATCTCTGCTTCCCCTTTTTGTCATTCACAACCTTGTAATGCGCAATTCGGGCTCTATTGCCATTGTCATAAATCTTGCTTCTACTCACCAGCTCTGGGTAATTCCTGATCTTCTAGAAAGCAATGCCCTGTTTGATTTTAGGATGCAATCCATTTTCATACTTCAGGCACTTCGAGGTTATAGCTTCCTTAGTGTTATAGTGCACACAATACTGCACTAATTCTTTAAATTTGGCAGCATACTCAGCCACCGTCATGTTACACTGTTTAATTTCCAAGAATTCCACCTCTCTAGCACTGCAGACGTCTTCCGGGAAGTACTTCTCTAAGAATTCTCTGCGAAACACAACCCAAGTGACTTCAGTGCCCACAACATCTAATCTTTGGCGACTATTGTCCCACCAGACCTCTGCTTCACCCTCCAACATGTGAGTGCCAAACCTATCATAATAACATTTTTCTCAAATAAAATCAGAGTTTAAACAAAAGTGGAATGCTACTTTTCCAAACATAAAACTCAAATATAGTTTTCATTAGACAGCGAAAATAAATAATTCATCATCATATATGCTTCTTGGCATAGACGTTTCAAAAACCAAAACATGTCTTTAGTTTATTACTTGGATACGTAACTAACAAATTCAGAAAGTAGAAATGAAAACAAAACAACAAAAGTCTCCATTCCCGTGTTACGTATCAGAGCATCCTATAACTCGAACAAGCAACATCAAAGCACTCTCATATACATGGGTTATCTATACTCCCCAAGAAGTACAAACACAACAAAAAAACAAAGGTGTGAGAAAATGATTCAATATATTAGCGGTGCAAATAACATTTTGAAAGAGTAATCTCACACAATTAATTCACACATATCATAGACCATTCATTCAACCTATGCAAAGTGACTCCATGACACAATGCAAATGCGGTACCGACTCAACATGTCTTATAACTACACAAGAATACTCCCCTCAATGCCTTAGACTAATGGTACGAATATTGACCAAGAAAACGTGACGAAACCATCTTAGGATATTGAAATTTTTCCAAAAACAGAGGCCTGACACCCCCCCCCCCGTGTCCCCTGACATGACCCGTGTCACATGGCCTGACACTCCCTCTCACACGGCCGGCCACACGTGTCACCTAACACGGCCCGTGTCAGGCCCTCTGTAGCCCACTTCTCCAAAATCCTTTTGCATAAGCCTGACACGGCCACCCGGGTCACCTGACATGGCCCGTGTCAGGAGCCCTACGTCCAAAAATCACTTTTTTTTTCAAAATTCACTTTTCTCTCCCACTTGCATACCAGTCCGAATTCAGTCAATTATACCTCATTCTTATTACCCAAAATAGTCCAAGTATGGTTCTCATTATCATTTTATACCTCTAATACTACACAATCTCTTAATCTAACATTTACTAATCAAATTAGGAAATCCTAGGTTTCTCTTCATCTTCTCCAATTGCCTTATCATCAACCACAATTATAAACAGATTCTCATAATACACACACATCATACAATTCAACATCAAAACTCCAAAAATATACAATTAACAATTACAATATTCATACTCATATCATAATTTCTCCAAAATCAATCAATTTCATACAATCCCTAAGAGAGTAAGGAACTCCCAATTACCCTTTCATGTTAGGTCACCAATATAAAATCCCTTTCTCCCTCTTACATCGAATTCAAATGATTCCTTGCAACTCTTGATCTTGGAACTCTAGGATTCTTGATCTCTTTTCTCCACTCCTCTTTCTCCAGAACCAACTGCTTCTTTGTCAGAAAAGCACGATATGAGGAAAAATTATTGTTCATACCTTTTCATAACACAACACAATTACCACCTTGCCCCTTAGACCTCCAAATTTTATTATTTTATTTATTTAATAACAATATTCTAATAATGCCACCTTATTATCATATTATTATTAAAATAAAAATAATTTCTTTACTTATACTTTTCAATATACCACCATATTCACAATAATTCTTTTATTAAATAATTTATGAATTCCGGGTGTTACACTAAAAGTCTGCCAAAGCCAAGAGTCATCACTTTTGGAAACTAGACATTTAGGATCATTCATGGACACCGCATTTAAGTCAAGCATGTATAAATTATTAACCCTCAAGCCCTTAAATATATCATTCTTATTATCATCATGTTCAATTATGCAACCTTCTTTTGAAAAGGAGACTTTATATCCCTTGTCGCACAATTGACTAATGCTAATGAGATTATGTTTAAGGCCTTCCACTAAGGGGATATTAGAGATAGATGTAGAATAGGGATTACCTACACTACCTTTTCCGAGTATAGCTCCCTTATTGTTATCACCATAGTGTAAACACCCCAAATTTGCCCTCACCCATTCACACCATGGCTTGTGATCATTTCATATGCATAAACATAATCATACCATCTCATATCACATTTTTGATTCACTGCATTGGTTCAAAGTCATCTGCATCTAGGGTTTGTGATCTGAGCAATCCAAGAGCCTCTTGAGCCACTCCAAAGGTCAACAATCACTTCAAAGGGGTCTATGTGTGTTCAAGTATCATGTTATACCCTCTCAAAGTCAAGAATGTCGAAGAATCACAAGAACTGAAAATGGCATGGATGCAGAGCCAGGTTTGACTGCACAGATGACCTAAAATTAGGGTTTTGGTTTCAGAGGCCATAACTCCAAATTTTTTGGTCATTCTTGTTTCTATTGGTCTCTATATGGTATAGAGAGTATGCATATCAATTTTCATGAAGAAATTCCATGGGGAAGTCATCTGATCAAGAGTTGACTTTTCAGGCAAGTCAGTGCAAAATTAGGGCATCTGAGACCCTCAATGACCCAACCAAAGGGTGTTCTTCATCATTTTGATTGTATATGATCTTTATTTGATCATGGAAGATGTTAGAAGTTTACAAAATTCAAGAATTTCAAGTTTTTGCAAAGTTGACTTTTTGGGCAAGTTTGACTTTTAATGAAATTGTCATTTTAGGCAACTTTTTCAACCTTTACTTTTTGATTCAAAAAAGCTTCAAATGGAAATACTTTGGTCATGAAAGTTGTAGAATAGATCATTCCCTTTTCAAAAAGTACAAGAACATGACCTAATTCATTTTAGATCAAAAGTTATGGCTTGTCAAAGTTGGCAAAAATCACTAAATTTCAAAGTTTCCACCAAAGAGGTATTTTGCAAAATGACTTGATCAAGTGTTCTAAAGCTATCAAATGCACTTCTAATCCACACAACATGATCATGTGACATCTAAAGTTCAGAATGGACCAAAGAATTACACATTTGTATGGTTTTTGGAACAAGATTTTTCATAAGAGGCAAAAGTGAACCAAGTTGCAAAACTCATCATAGCCTCTCATCCACTTGCTGGCTAGCTTGCTGAACCATCCTAGGCCTTTTCCCTCATCATGCTGCGCAGGACATACTTGTTGTACTAGGCTAGCAAGTGGCCCATGCTTCTCTTACACAAACTTGACCTTTTGGCAAAAGCACCCATACCTATCACAAAAGCACACATCACATCTTCTGACCAATGGGAATTGTTTATACAAATCAATTGCAAGCCAAACATAAGAAGAAAAAAGCCTGAAACCAGCCATAACTCAGCATTCTATTTTTCACCCTCTTGAGCAAAAGCATTCGAAAATGATCACACAGGCCACAAACACCCAAACAAACTTCACAAACCATCTCACCATGCTTCACTGAACAAAAAGCACCCATCATCCTTGCCTGAAAGCCATAGAATCACAAACACGATCCTCACCTGACCTTGAACAGAACTCAAACAAACTCCTAAACCAGCCATTGCAAACTTCAAACAAACATTGCAAGCTTCTTGGGAGGATCATTGGAGTGGATTTGAGCCAAAGAAGCAGCCAGAAAGTTCCAAACTGAGAAGCTTCAAACTCAGGTAGCTTCATGAACTTTTTTTCCAGAACGTGTATTTTAAGTTTCTAAATGAATCTACATGCTTCCCTGATCATGAATATGTGATTATTTTTGAAAATGGTTGAGAAACCAGGATGTATGCAATGACTGAAACTTTTGCCCTAAAAAATGTTTGATTCGATTCTCCCTGTTTCTGAATGATAAATGTTATTTGATTGAGGGGTTTAATTCGTTTTTGGGTGGGGAAGAGTTCTGGGCGATTAGATTTTGTTTTAGATGCGTGTAGAGAGAGTTTGAGATTTTGGTTGATCGGAGAAGACGACCAGAACAGTGTTTCGGTCGCCTGAAAGTGATTAGGGCACAATTAATTAGGGTTAATCATAATTAGCCAGGTTTGAATGCCAGCCCTTGGATGTGGCGCCATGTCAAACGCGCGCGTGTTTCATTTGAATCTGGACCTTTAGATTTGCATACTTTTCTTTTTTTCAGTTTTATTTCATTTTATTTTCCATTTAATTACATTGTTTTCTCCATTTTATTTAAAATAGCAAAATCATTTTAAAAATTCTGAAATTTTTTGTATAAAATTTTACTAATTTTCAGAAACCAAAAATATTTTTATTTTTATTTTTTGCATTAAAAAATATTTTTAAATCATTTAAAAGTTTATTTTTAATTAATTAATGAGAATTAATTAATTAAAAATACTTTTAGGTATTTAAAAATCACCAAAAAATTCATGAAACATTTAAAACCATTTAGAAACATTGTCCAACCCTCAAACCAAATTTCTTTTTTGATCTTGATGCATTTTGATCATTTTCCATGGAATTAATTCATTTTCAAAGCATTATTTTGATCCAAACTTCCAAAAATCATTTCTGTCTAACCATTAAGAGTTGGACTTTGATTCTTTTTGCATTGTGTTTAGCATATCATGTAGTTTGTAAGATTAAATTGGTTTGATTTGATCTTTCATTTTCCATTTGTTTGGCATTTTTCTTGTTAAGGTACCTTAAAACCCTAGAAAACTTAGAAAATTCATAACCCTAATTAGGTTAAGAGTTGGAACCTCTCCTTTGGGCAGTGAGTTAGTATAGGATTAGGGTTCCTTTAAGTGCACTTTCAATTTTTTATCTTGATGTTTGCTTCTGATTTTGGTTTTTATTTGGTGCATTGATCATAAACCCTAATTTGGGCTTCCATTTGCATACATCTTGCATTTGCATTCATACCTTGGCTTGCCATAGCATTTTATGCATTATTTTGATTCATTAGATATCTCAAGACATATTGAAAGCATGTTTGACCATTGCATCATGTATTTGCCATGTTATGTGTCATTTGCATCTCATGACTTTTCATGTGTATTCATGGTTCTAACTTGCTCCATTTGCATCCATTTGTTCATGTGATCATCTCCATGTCTTGATTCATGTTTGCACCATCCCATAGCATCATTAACATCATGTATGTACTCCTGGTTTTGATTTACATCATGCCATTTCATTTCATGTTGCATTGCATTGCATTCCTTTCACTAACTTTTCAGGTGGTAAGTTCTTTGAGAAGTGAATTTGCCTTCACTTCTCACAATTTTCTTTTCATCTCTTTCATGCATCCTTGCTGCATTTTGCTATGTGTTTGAGATTGAGCTTGCTCATTTTTCTTCTTCTCACTTTCTTTCTTCAAGTGACTTGTCTTCCTAAATGAAGCAAGTTACTTTGCTTCTCCTGATCCTTTCATCTGCTTCCTGGTGGTTCCATTGAAGATTTCTCTTGTTAACCTCACAAACCTTAGGAACAACCAAGCATGACAATAATTAGGGTTTTGATTAGTCCCCCATTTAGTTTTACCTTTGTGTCATCTTTGTGTCTTCTCTTCTCATCTCATAATCAAGGACTAAACCCTAAAGGTTTTAAGGCTTTGTGATTAAGCTTATGCCTGCATCCTTCTATTAGGATGGAGTGTATAACTTTAATCCTAAGTGTTAAACCCTTAATGTGTTTAAACCTTTTAATCAATCCATCTAATAATCATCAAGACATCAAGCTTGTAACTTGGGCCTTGCATTAGGGTTCTAATTCTTCCTTAATTGGTTAAGAAGGACTAACCCTAATGTTAATGGACAAGTCCCCCTCAAGTTGTCTTGCAAATCATAAAATTCACTTCATCATTTTATCATTAACTAAAATCCACTTAACCAAAGGCTTGTTTTGTCATGAGTTTAATCCCTAATCATGGATTAAGTTGAGGAGTTTTCCTCAGCTTAAACATTCTCATCTATTATCCTTCTATTAGGATGGTGTAATGAGTTTGTTTAATCCCTGATTATGGCTTAACCTCATTACTCAACACTGAACAAAAACACCAAAAAACATCTAAGTAATCACAAGTAGGTTAAAGATCTTAATCCTGCATCAAAGGTGATTATGTGTTAGAAGCTGACTTCACACTTAAGGTATTCTCATTACCCCTAATCAGAGGGAAGATGTGATGAGTTTACTAAATCCATTAGTTTAGACTTAAGCTCATTAACTTACGACAAACTTTCAAAAGCAATAAAAGACTGAAAACACAAAAACAAACAATAATCATCTCCTTCGGGATTCTTTTCTCATCATCTTCACTCACAAACGAGAACTCGCTTCTTCCGTCTAATGCAAGACAGTTTGCACCTGAGCCAGACAGGTCATACACTTGAGCATTGACAAGCAAGCAGTTCACAGGTCAATTCATCTTTCAGTCTCTTTGGGTCGAACTACGGTGTTCTGACTTCCTCATTGCACGAGAGGATACGTAGGCATAACTTAACAGTTATCGAACAAAAGTCTCTGTATATTCCCACTCCTCCCAGCTTTATTCTTTTAGCCTCATGGTCTTGAGCTTCATACTCTTGTCCTTACACTGACACTGTACATTTATATACTTCACACTTCTTTTACACTGACACTTGCATCCTTTTCCAGCTCTTTTATACACAAATTGCACTGACACTACCCCTTTAAGACACAAATCTTTTAAGCGTGGATCCCGTCGAATACGGCGGACAATCTGGGTGCTAATACCTTCCCAGGTTGTAACCAACCCCCTTTCTCAGTCTCTCTGGTACGCAACCGTCTTATCCATCTTTTCTAGGTCTATGCAGCATTACCTTTCCTCCGAGATAAAAATGCCTAGCTGGCAACTCTTTTCACTCCCTGTGAGTTCACTCCTGTGTGTTCTCGCATTCCTCTTTTCGCCGACCGTTCGCGTCTGTACCTTTATCTGGGCCATTCCCATTTATCGGGAGCGACAGCTTGGCGACTCTGCTGGGGACCCTTATACTGCAACCAGGGCTTCTGGTTCTTTTTGTGGGTTCCTCCTAGCGCTTGTTTGATTTATGTTTACTGGGGTGTTATGTGCTATCTGTGTTTGTATATTTGTATTTATTTTTGCTTTATGTACAGTTTGTTTACTGCTTTCTTTATAGCTTTACATATATCATATTGTCATACTGTGCTGGCTGGATCTGCTTTTTGCTTTGGTGGGAGGGTGTTCTATTGAGAGTTGAGGTCCTATACCTGGGACCTGAGTGACACCTAGGCTAGAGTGGTTCATGTTCTTTCCCATTCCATTTCGGTCTGGTGCGGGAATATGAAACACGGTTCAGATATGGGTTTCTTCTTGAGAACTATGTGCTGCAGATTTCCTGTAGTGCTAGGGCTATCTGGGAAGCCTGATAAGTCTGGATGACCTTTAGTATTGACCTTCAGAAACTGAGGTGAATTAGAGGATGATCTTTTATGGTTATTGTAAACGATGTACCTTCGGGTTAGAAGTGTTTACACTTCTCATAACTGATCCAAGTCTAAGGATCCTTGTTTTAGAACACCACCTGTGAGGGGGTTGGGTTGTTTACAGGTTTGCAGGTACCCTTGACCTCAACATACCCTGTTACTTTGTTTTGACTAAGAGTACTCCATGTTGGAACAGTTCTTGTGATTTTTAACCCTGGACATATGACTCTTTATTTGAGTCCCCCACCTTGGTTACTGGACCTATGAACCTCCATCTGGATTTCTTGAACATACCTGGACTTATATCAGAGCACTTGATCAGATCCAGCTCAGTCACAAACCCTTGCATATCATTTGCATACATCATCATTGCATCATTTTAACATTTGTTTATTTGTTTTTCAGGGTATCCATCCTTTCTTTTTGGCTTGGTTTTGACCCCATCATCAGCATAGACCTATCTTCATCAGTATCTACTTCAGCTATCAGCTACCTGCTTCAGTCACCAGCACCTGCCTGTCAGTGGCCCATCTTCAGTATTATTCTCCATCATCAGCATCTGTCTCAGCTCTTCTTCAGCAACATGGCACCTAAGAAGAGTAACATCTCCTATCATTTCTTTCAGCCTGAGCTAGCTGACATCAGGAAGATTCAGACCCTGATTACTCCAGACCATATACCACTATTCAGAGAACACTATGGAGGCATACTTTATGTGGTTATGGATTTGGACCCTTCACAAAGGAGCCTGATTCATACTTGCCTACAGTTCTATGATCCCCCTCTGAGGTGTTTCACTTTTCAGGATTTCCAGTTGGGACCTTTATTGGAGGAGTATTCATCATTGGTTGGTATACCTATCAGGGGTGGAGTCCCTTTCAACCCTGAGATGGCTTTTCCAAGTAATGAAGAAGTGGCAAAGGCATTGCATTTGGAACCAGTTCTGATTGGGCAAAATATGACCACCAAGGCTGGAATCTCTGGTCTACATCTGGATATCTTGATCTCTCAAGCTACCCTGAAGGCTTCTTTGGGAGAGTGGAAGGCAGTCTGTGCTTTATTGGCCCTGAGCATATATGGGATTATTTTATTTGCAGATGAGCCTAAGTTTGTTAGTAAGAATGCAATCCATCTTTTCATCCTGAGGAACCCAGTGCCCACCTTACTGGGAGATTTCTACTACTCTGTTCACCAAAGGAATGAAAAGCAGAGAGGAAGATTGGTGAGGTGCTGTGCTCCCCTTTTCCATACCTGGTTGCTCAAGCACTTGCCCAAGACTGATGCATTTTTGAATCCTCATCAGCAGAGGAACTGGGCTAGAAGACTCACTGCTTTGACCTCAGCTGATATCAGGTGGTGCACTCAAAGCACAAAGGGCAGGGACATCATTACCAGTTGTGGGCAGTTTCCCAATGTACCTCTGATAGGAGTAAAGGGTTGCATCAACTACAACCCTCTGCTATTCAAAAGACAACTGGGCTATGCATTGGTCCACACTCCTAAGGCACAAGACTTGGCTGAGACTTTTTACTATGAGAATAAGCCTAATCTGGCTATTGTCAGGCAAGCATCCTGGGCTTGGGACAATGTCCAGACTAAAGGAGTAACCATTCTGGGAAAATGCAACAATGTGGCCTCAGCACAGTACTATGAGTGGTCCCATGCCAGGGCTCAATTTTCTGGGATGCCCTTCACCATGGAAGATATACCTGGACCATCCTTAGCACCACCTCCTGCCACTGTCAGCTTAGAGGAGTTTGAGAATTTGAAAGGGAGAAATGAGAAGTTGACTCAGGCTCTGCAGAAGACCCTCTGGGAGAGGAGTGATGGTCGGCTGGACATTGAAAGGTTAGAAAAGCTAAGGGTGGAGCATCTGGCCAGGATTGAAAAGTCAGAGGATTACATCAAGAAGTCTAGGGCTGAAGAGCAGATCTTGAAGAATGCCTGCAAGGAAGCTCAGTTCCAGAAGGCCAAGACTGATTTGTATCTGAAGGAGAGTCAAGCTAGGTGGGTCAGGATCACCGAAGCTCGTACTCTGGAAGATAAGAGGACTCAGGACAAGATTGAGCAGTTGGAGGCTAGTGCAAAGGAGCAACAGGAAGCCCTACTAGCAGCCCAAAGAGAAATCTCAGAGTTGAAGATTAGAGCTGGAGTGAAGAGGTCAAAAGACCAGAGTCAACACAAGAAGCTAACTGTAGCTGTTACTACCAGGAATCTCCTTATCAGGAATCTCACAGAGCGTCCAGCTGATCCTGTGACTGAAGCACTTCTCAAGGAAGTTCAGGAGGATGAGTTTGGTCTTGGTGTCTGACTTTTTCTTGTTGTTGCTTTCATTTCATGTACTTTTATTTTCTTATGTTGTATTTTTGACCCCTCAGAGGGCATGATTTGTAAGAAACGAACTGTGTATCATTTACTTTTTGTAATATATGTATCAGTTTGTTCCATCTGATTTCTTCAAGCAACATCAACAGCATCTTCAAGGGTCTGGAAAGGTCAAAACCAAGTGCCAAGCCGGATACCTTGGAAACAAATAAGCATACTGCATTGCATGCTAACCCTTGTTTGTTTTGTAGGTTTGTTTTGTTTTTGTTACTAACTCTGTTGTGATCTCAGGAACTATTGCTCGACGTCGGGTGTTCCCACTCAATCGTCCACACAGATATCCAACCCGCAACAACCTTCCGGGTATACAGATGGACCAGGTACAGCAGGACCTTACAGAGGTCAGGAACCAAATGACCAATGAAAGATTGGAAATGAGGGCTCAGATGACACAATTTATGGAGGTGATGAACAATATGGCTCAAAGCCAAGAGAGATTAAGAGCAATGGTAGAGAGGCAGAATCAGGAAGACCCCCATCTAGGGACTGCAGGGACAAGCAACAATGAGAGGGTTCAGCCTCATATCAACCCCCCTGTATTTGGACCCCACCTTCATCCAGAGATCAACATCCCTGCTAATGTGCAAGGGAATGCTACTAAAGGAAGAGTGCTGCAGGAAGACCCCCAGGAAGATCAGTTCACAGTGATGGGAGCTGGGGATGAGGCCTATGACAGAAGACTAGATGAAATTGCTTAAAAATTAAGGTCCTTGGAGTCTCAAAACTCCTTGGGTTTTGATGTTATGGACATGGGCTTAGTGGACGGGGTCAGGATTCCCCATAAGTTTAAACCACCGTGCTTTGAGAAGTACAACGGGACTTCCTGCCCACGGACCCACTTACAATCCTTTCTAGGGAGGCTGAAGGCATATACCATGGATGAGAAGCTATGGATGTTTTATTTTGAGGATAGCTTAACGGGAGCTTCAAGAGAATGGTACTCCCACCTGACTAGAGCAACCATCGGGTGTTGGAAGGACTTGGCAGAGGCCTTCATTAGACAATACCAGTATAATTTGGATATGGCACCCAACAGGACCCTCCTGATGGGGATGTCACAGTCATCTAGGGAAAGCTTCCGCGAGTACGCCCAGAGGTGGAGACAGCTTGCTGCTGCTGTCCAGCCACCTATGTCAGAGAGGGAGATGGCAGATATGTTTATGAACACCCTCCAAGGAACATACATTGATAGGCTAGCTGCCTTTTCTTCTACCAGCTTTGCAGATGTCGTTATAGCTGGGGAAAGAATTGAGAGCCTATTAAAGATGGGCAAGATTTCTGACAACGGTGCCAGCTCATCTAGCAACACAAGAAAGCCTTTTGTGGGCCCAAGAAGAACTGGTGAGACCAATGCTATCCACGCCAGCAGGGGCAGACCCCAATATGTTCATAGGTCTGTGGCAGCAGTCACCATTCCCGCTCCAATTCATCCACAACCAGCTTATCAACCACAGCAACAAAATTATCAGCAACAAAATCAGTATCCTCCTCAGAGAAACTACAACAACGCCAACAACAACAATCAGCAAAGACCGTTCCAACAGAGACCTTCTCAGGCCAATAGGGTGATCGATCCGATCCCTATGCCATATGCCACATTATTGCCACAACTCCTGAAACTCAATCTGGTTGAGCTAAGGACGTTGGCACCTCCAGATCCTGTCAGTCTACCCAGAAATTATGACGCCGACGCCAGATGTGCTTTTCACTCAAATGCACCTGGCCATAGTACAGAGAAGTGCAGAGCTTTACACATGAAGGTACAGGACTTGGTAGATTCTAAAGCTCTAAATTTTGCACCACCACCAAATGTTAACAAGAACCCTATGCCAAACCATGGTGGCCCCAGAATCAATGCTATTGAAGAAGACAAGCCGTCCTACTTGATAACCAGTGTGGGCCAGATTCGGACACCTTTGGTAGAGATTAAAGCTCAACTCCTCGAATGTCAAATATTCCCGGGATGTGAGCTAGGGTGTGCTTATTGTAACATTTCAGTGAATGGTTGTGATAACTTGAGAGATGGCATAGATGGTCTCATCCAGAGTGGCCTGCTTCAAATCACAACATCAATTCCTACAAATCCAGCAATCTCCTTAACAACAATCCCCGAGTCTTTTACAACTGCAACAACCATTGTTCCAAACAGCTTTTCAGTTTCATCAACAAATGCTTCATCTGTTACTTCAACGGACCAAACATCAACAAACATCCCTTCTACAACTTCAGCACCCCTTCATTCAGAATCTCCTACAACAGCAACACCCATCCATCCAACAATGTCTCCTACAACATCAACAACAAACAATGAAAGCGTCTCAACAGTTACAATTTATTATGATCCTGAAAATGATTCTGCCTACAACTCACAAAATGCCACCCCTGTCAGAGCACCGGTCACAATATACTATGACCCACAGACTATCATGGTCCCTTCTGCAGCTGCCGTCAGTCCAGTCACTATCACAGTGCCTGGGCCAGTACCTTATGAAAGCAGTAATGCCATCCCTTGGCATTACGGCTCTGATCTATACTGCGAAGGACGGAAAATCACTCTTGAATCATCAGCAACTCCACCACAAATAGACAATGTGGGAGGAGGCGGAGGCTTCACTCGAAGCGGACGTCTTTTCGCCCCACAAATTCAAAGACCCACTGCTGAGGCAGAAGCTGCTGCCAAGGCAAAAGGGAAGAGCATGGTGCAAGAAGAGCAAATTGTTAAAGAAGCTTTGAAAACACCTTTTGATCAAGAAGTTGATGAATTCATGAGAATCATCAAGAAAAGTGATTACAAGATAGTGGACCAGCTTCACCAGACGCCTTCCAAGATCTCTATTCTATCATTGCTTATGTGCTCCGAGGCTCACCGGAACGCACTACTAAAAGTCTTGCACGCAGCTTATGTGCCAGAAGAGATCACAGTCAATCAGTTGGAAGCTGTGGTTGGGAATGTTAATGCTAGTAATGGACTAGGATTTACCAACACTGATTTGACTACTGAAGGCCGCAATCATAACAAGGCTTTGCACATTACCATGGAATGTAAAGGTGCAGTTCTTTCCCATGTGCTAGTAGACACAGGATCTTCCCTCAATGTCTTACCTAAAAAAGCCCTTGTGAAGCTAGAATATGACGGATTGGCATTACGTCCCAGCAACCTGGTAGTGAGAGCCTTTGACGGTTCTAAGAGATCAGTTCTGGGAGAAATTGAGTTGCCTATAACGATTGGCCCACAAACCTTCAAAACAACCTTCTACGTGATGGACATTCAGCCTGCCTACAGCTGTTTGTTGGGTAGACCATGGATTCATGCCGCCGGCGCAGTTACGTCTACCCTTCACCAGAAGTTAAAATTCGAGTGGGAGGGCCAAGTCGTTACTATTTGTGGAGAGGAAGATATTTTTGTTATCCATCTGGCTACCTACAAATACATTGAGATGGATGGGGAGATCCACGAAACGATGAGTCAAGGGTTCGAGGCCTTGAACATAAATTAAACATCCGCTGTACCTGGAACCTCAATGACATCTTATCAACAAGCCCGGAAGGTTGTTGAGGAAGGGACTGCCCAAGGCTGGGGAAAATTGTTACCTGTGGAAAAGAAAGAGGATAGATTTGGGTTGGGTTACAAACCAACTCAACAAGATCAAGCAGAGGCTGCTAAGGAGCCCAATTTTGTTAGTGGGGGGATGCTCACCCCTGATGCTGTCAACAATTTGGAAGACGAGGATGAAAGTGACCGCAACCTGGAAAGTTGGATACGTCCAAAGATCCCGGGGAGCAGTATCTCAAACTGGTCTTCCTAGGAAATTATAAGAGTTACTCCTGCAGAGTAATTATTATTTCCTGTATTTTTATAGAGTACATCAAGTCTTGCATCTTGCCCAAGATGACAAGACTCATTTTGTAATCGGGCCATCTGTAATTTTTGTGCAACAAGATTAATCAATGAAATATCAGACATCTTTTGCAAATGAGCCTCTTTCTTTTCCGCTCACTGTTTTTCCATTTTTCTTTTTGTACAAAAATAAATGGCAATGTTTTCAAAATGTTAACTTTATTTCACTTTTCTAAACAAGATTAAAATCAATCACTAAAATGAACAAACTGAACCTTTGCAGAGAGTGCCTTCCAGACCGCACCGACAACAGCACGGCTATGACTTCGTATGACTTTGACAATCCAATCAATCAAGCTGATGAAGGGGTTGAAGAAGATTACGAGCTTCCTGAAGAGCTAGCCAGATTGTTGAGACAAGAGGAGAAGGTTATCACTCCCCATCAGGAGGAGGTCGAGGCGATCAATCTTGGTACAGATAAAGATGTGAAAGAAGTTAAAATCGGGGCCTGCCTACAAGACTCTGTGAAGAGACAACTGATTAACCTGCTTCAAGAGTATGTGGATGTGTTTGCTTGGTCTTATCAAGATATGCCGGGTTTGGACACCGACATTGTTGTGCACAAGTTGCCTTTAAGAGAAGAATGCCCGCTGGTTAAACAGAAACTGCGCCGTACTCGCCCAGATATGGCAATGAAAATCAAAGAAGAGGTACAAAAGCAATGGGACGCCGGGTTCCTTGCTGTAACTAGCTATCCGCCGTGGGTGGCTAATATAGTACCTGTGCCTAAGAAAGACGGCAAAGTAAGAATGTGTGTTGATTACCGGGATCTGAACAGAGCTAGCCCGAAAGATGACTTCCCTTTACCTCACATTGATGTATTGGTTGATAATACGGCTCAGTTCTCGGTATTCTCCTTCATGGACGGATTTTCAGGATACAATCAGATCAAGATGTCACCTGAAGACATGGAGAAGACAACTTTCATCACACCCTGGGGCACGTTCTGTTACAAGGTGATGCCATTCGGACTGAAGAATGTTGGTGCAACATATCAACGGGCTATGGTAACATTATTCCACGATATGATCCATAAAGAAATCGAATGCTATGTGGATGACATGATTGCCAAGTCCCTCACTGAAGAAGACCACCTGGTAAATCTGCTGAAGCTGTTCAAGCATCTGAGGAAGTACCAACTGAAGCTGAACCCCAACAAATGCACATTTGGGGTGCGATCCGGTAAGCTGCTGGGTTTTATTGTGAGCGAGAAAGGGATTGAAGTTGACCCTGATAAAGTCAAAGCCATTCAAGAAATGCCTGCACCGAAGTCTGAAAAAGAAGTCTGAGGGTTTCTAGGTAGATTGAACTACATCTCAAGGTTCATATCTCACCTTACAACAACCTGTGAGCCCTTGTTCAAATTGTTGAGAAAAGAACAAACGGTCAGGTGGAACGAAGACTTCCAGAAGGCTTTTGACAAGATCAAGGAATACTTACAGGAGCCTCCAATCCTCATGCCTCCAGTTGAAGGAAGACCTCTGATAATGTACTTGACAGTATTAGAAGAGTCAATGGGGTGTGTGCTGGGCCAGCATGACGAGTCTGGTCGAAAAGAGTATGCAATATACTACCTAAGCAAAAAGTTTACCGACTGTGAACAACGTTATTCACTGCTCGAGAAAACTTGTTGTGCTTTAGCGTGGGCTGCTCGCCGACTGAGACAGTATATGCTGACCCACACCACTTTGTTGATCTCAAAAATGGACCCAATTAAGTACATATTTGAGAAGCCAGCTCTTACCGGACGGGTTGCAAGATGGCAAATGATCCTCACAAATGTATTGTCTGAATATCTTGCTGAGCAACCCATTGATGATTACCAGCCTATGAGATTTGACTTCCCCGATGAAGACATCATGTTCATAAAAGCAAAAGATCATGAAGAGCCTGTTCACACTGAAGGGCCTGACCCGGAAGAAGAATGGACCATGATGTTTGATGGGGCTGTTAATATGAATGGTCGTGGTGTTGGTGCAGTACTCGTTACACCCAAAGGAGTTCACATGCCTTTCTCGGCAAAGCTCACCTTTAACTGCACTAACAACAAAGCTGAATACGAAGCTTGCATTATGGGTCTTGAGGAAGCCATTGACTTCAGGATCAAGACATTGACTGTATTCGGAGATTCAGCTCTGGTAATCAATCAAACCAACGGCAAATGGTACACCCACCAGGATCATCTGATACCTTACAGGGATTATACAAGGAGGTTATTGACTTTCTTTACAACGGTCAAGCTTGAGTATATCCCTCGAGACGAAAATCAGTTTGCAGATGCTCTGGCTACCATTTCATCCATGATCAAAGTGCAAGCTGCCAACTTTGTACCTCAGATTTCAGTGTCTAGACTTAACAGACCAACATACGTATTCGCAACAGACATGGTCAAAGATGATAAGCCTTGGTTCCATGACATTAAGTGTTTCTTGGAGGATCATACATACCCACCTGGGGCATCTTCCAATGATAAGAAGACTTTGAGAAGGCTTGCTGGCAGCTTCTTCCTGAATACTGATGGTTCCCTATACAAGAGGAAATTTGATATGGTGCTCCTCAGATGCGTTGATAGAACAGAGGCAGACTTGTTAATTCATGAAGGGCACGAAGGATCCTTTGGTACCCATGCTGGAGGGCATGCCATGGCTAAAAAGTTGCTAAGATCAGGCTATTACTGGATCACAATGGATGCTGACTGTTGTGCCTATGCCAGAAAATGCCATAAATGCCAGATTTATGCGGATAAGGTACATGTGCCTCCCAATCCTTTGAATGTGATGTCTTCACCTTGGCCCTTTGCTATGTGGGGCATTGACATGATCGGCAAGATCGAACCGACTGCTTCGAATGGCCACAGATTCATCCTGGTTGCTATTGACTATTTCACCAAGTGGGTCGAAGCAGCTTCCTATGCAAACGTTACAAGGCAAGTGGTAGCCAGATTTCTGAAGAGAGATATCATCTGTCGGTACGGAATTCCCGAACGAATCATTACTGATAATGGTTCCAATTTAAACAACAAAATGATGGCAGAGCTATGCCGGGACTTCAAAATTCAACATCACAATTCTTCTCCTTACCGGCCAAAGATGAACGGCGCGGTTGAGGCAGCTAATAAGAATATCAAGAAGATTGTGCAGAAGATGGTAGTCACATACAAAGACTGGCATGAAATGCTACCGTTTGCCCTGCATGGGTACCGCACGTCAATCAGGACGTCCACTGGGGCAACACCGTATCAGCTTGTGTATGGTATGGAAGCAGTCCTACCTGTTGAAGTTGAATTACCCTCCCTACGGGTATTAATGGATGTTAAGCTGAACGAAGCAGAGTGGGTCCGATCCCAATACGAGCAGTTGAGTCTGATTGAAGAGAAAAGATTGGTTGCAATCTGTCATGGGCAGTTATATCAGAAAAGAATGAAGAAAGCCTTCGATCGGAAAATCAGGCACCGAGAGTACCAAGTAGGAGATCTTGTGCTGAAAGGAATCCTCCCTCCTCATACAGACCACAGGGGCAAGTGGACTCCGAATTATGAAGGACCATTTGTAGTAAAGAAAGTTTTTTCTGGTGGAGCACTGATGCTCAGCACCATGGATGGTGAAGACTTCCCGTCCCCTGTGAATTCAGATGCAGTTAAAAAATACTTCGCATAAAATGACCCGCTGGACATAAAAACAGAATGTAAGTCCAGGCAAAAATAAGGCATCCCGGCGAGTCAAAAACAGAATAAAAGACTCGGGCAAAAATAAGGGAAAATGAACAAAAAAATGTACACCCGCTGAGTTGAAAAGCCGCATTGGACAACTCAGGCAAAAATGGGTATCCTGATGGATTGAAAACCCGAAAGGGCGATCCAGGCAAAATAAGGGAATAAGCGAACAACTGCATTCTGAATTCGTCTGTATCGTTTACAACTTGGTAAGCTTCAAAAGGATCAAGTTTCTTTCAGAATCAGCCTCCTTCAGAAAGCAAGATGAGAAGAACGTCAAATGTCATATGAGTCATAGCAAGAGGGAAGCCCCTCGAAAGCGTCATCAACATTGCCAGCATTTTGTTTCTCAAATTGTAACAATCTTCTCATTTCAGGGGATATGTTTCTTTGACTGTATCTCGCCAATTCAGGGCATATGAATTAATAAAATCAGATTTTCAGTCATGTTTTCGTCTTGTACATTTTTATTTGCAAAAAAAAATGTCTAATGTCTTAAGAAAAACTGATTGCATAAATACAGATGCTTATCTTAAAAAAATATATGTAATAAAATCACATGCTTGCAGGAAATATACTTACTCTCAGAAGTGTTTAAACTCCTATGACGGAATCCAGTAAAGGATACCTCGGGATTACTTGTGCGTTTCCCTATCTTTGCAGGATTGCAGGTATCCGGAACGCAACTTGGGGCATGAAAGCTTCACTCCAGCAAGCTGACAAATCAACACTCAGCCTTAGCACCCAAAGTGTCTTCTCCCCAGCTGAGTTTCCATTCGCTATTTCTCCCCAACCGAGGTGCCAACCCTTGTTTCCCCCTCAGCTAAGTACAAAAGTCAGGGAACCATCTCCCCACGGAGTTTCAGCCTCTATCCAGAAGAGCAACGCACGAAGGGATCACAACAGAGCGACGAAAGCTTCTACAAACCCCAGCTGGGTCCCCTCATTATTTGAGACAGGTCTACCAGTGACCTGAATCCCCAAGCAGATATCATCTCATAAGATCTACCAATGATCTCACCCAGCTGGGATGTCCATTTCAAGCAGATTGGCCAGAAATCTTCACGGCAACGGGATCCGAGTCCCCGTTTGGTATCCTTGCATAATCATGGCGTGTGCATCATATTCACCCACAAAGCGTAGCATTCCGTCTAATACGGAGCATTAAGGCAAAAAGCAAACATATTGCATAATCATAAGCCATGTTCTGAATCAAACACTTGTGAATAATAACAATCCATCAACATACAGAATACCCCCCAGATTCCCCAGCAAACATAGTTGCCTTGCATGCCCAAACACCGGTATATACTCCTTGCGGCACCCGTCCGTATCATACCCCCAGCAGAAAGCCAAAGACATCCCCTTTGCACTCACATGAACTTATATATGCATTTCTTTGACATCCGTCCATGTCAGTTTCCCGGCACAGTATTGTAAATACTTTATACATCGGATACTAGTTTATACTATACTCTTCTCCTTTTGACACCCGTCCGTGTCACTCTCCCCAGCAGTTTAAATACCCGTCTATACACCACTCATACCTATCTCACTTATACAGATACTCTTCCGTATCTTGTATACGCCATTTATATCCCCTCAGATTCAACACTCGTCCGTGTTCTCTGTTAACCAGTTGATACTCGTCCGTATCATCATCTCTGAACACGTGTCAGTATTTGTCTCTACCCGATACTCGTCCGTATCGTAGTCTTAGGGATGCTCGTCCGCATCTTTAATCCATACACAAACATCTAAACACTTATACCTTTTGTTTCTTGGATGTAAACACTCGTCCATGTTTACTATTCCCCAGTAGATCGCCAACAAAGCAATTTTCTTTTATCTGACATTCGTCCTATGTCATGATAAACTTTGAGAGCAACCGTACCCTGCTAGGTGGTCGTCCTCCACCTCTTGATGATCGTCCTTCATCATGCTCATCCGATGGCCGTCCCCATCGTTGATTTTCTATCCGACATTCGTCCTATGTCGTGATATTTAGCAGCCGTCCCCTGCTAGGTGGTCGTCCTCCACCTTTTGATGATCGTCCTTCATCATTTTATCCAATGGCCGTCCCTATTGTTGGTTTTGGTTATCTGACATTCGTCCTATGTCAAGACAAACCTTGAGAGCAGCCGTCCCCTGCTAGGTGGTCGTCCTCCACCCCTTAATGGTCGTCCTCCATCATGCTCATCCGATGGCCGTCCCCATCGTTGACCTTTTATCCGGCCTTCGTCCTATGCCGCGATATTTTCGGCAGCCGTACCCTGCCAGGTGATCGTCCTTCACCTTAGATGACCGTCCCTCATCTTACCCCCAACAGAGCAGCCGTCCCCTGCTAGGTGATCGTCCTTCACCTTTGATGAACGTACCTCATCATCTGTTTATTTCATTTATTCTTTAACCCGATGGCCGTCCCCGTCGTGGTCTCTTTTCCTTTTCCTGATGATCGTCCTTCATCAGTTTAGCCCGATGGCCGTCCCCATCGCTGATTACTTTACTTTGTGAACTTGATGGCCGTCCCCGTCATGTTTCATTAATCCCCAGAGATTTTACAGCTTCATCTTGATGGCCGTCCCCATCATAATTCTTTTTATCCCCAGCATGCCGGCCGTCCCCGTCATTGCTTTATTTTCCGCACTTTTCCCAGCATGTCGGCCGCCCCCGTCATTGCCCTTTGCCCAGCAGTCGTCCTCTGCTCGACGGTCGTCCTCCGTCGCCCACACTTTATAATATACTTTATTTTCTTTTACAATCTATATCCCTTTTCTTCTTCATTCTGTGAGTGCAAATTTTGGACTGTCTTTGGTATTCAACCACAAGTTATCTTGTTTGCCTGATAAGCCGTTGCTTACAACCTGCACAGCTAACTCATGTTTGAATAGGGGCAGCTGTAAACACCCCAAATTTGCCCTCACCCATTCACACCATGGCTTGTGATCATTTCATATGCATAAACATAATCATACCATCTCATATCACATTTTTGATTCACTGCATTGGTTCAAAGTCATCTGCATCTAGGGTTTGTGATCTGAGCAATCCAAGAGCCTCTTGAGCCACTCCAAAGGTCAACAATCACTTCAAAGGGGTCTATGTGTGTTCAAGTATCATGTTATACCCTCTCAAAGTCAAGAATGTCAAAGAATCACAAGAACTGAAAATGGCATGGATGCAGAGCCAGGTTTGACTGCACAAATGACCTAAAATTAGGGTTTTGGTTTCAGAGGCCATAACTCCAAATTTTTTGGTCATTCTTGTTTCTATTGGTCTCTATATGGTATATAGAGTATGCATATCAATTTTCATGAAGAAATTCCATGGGGAAGTCATCTGATCAAGAGTTGACTTTTCAGGCAAGTCAATGCAAAATTAGGGCATCTGAGACCCTCAATGACCCAACCAAAGGGTGTTCTTCATAATTTTGATTGTATATGATCTTTATTTGATCATGGAAGATGTTAGAAGTTTACAAAATTCAAGAATTTCAAGTTTTTGCAAAGTTGACGTTTTGGGCAAGTTTGACTTTTAATGAAATTGTCATTTTAGGCAACTTTTTCAACCTTTACTTTTTGATTCAAAAAAGCTTCAAATGGAAAAACTTTGGTCATGAAAGTTGTAGAATAGATCATGCCTTTTCAAAAAGTACAAGAACATGACCTAATTCATTTTAGATCAAAAGTTATGGCTTGTCAAAGTTGGCAAAAATCACTAAATTTCAAAGTTTCCACCAAAGAGGTATTTTGCAAAATGACTTGATCAAGTGTTCTAAAGCTATCAAATGCACTTCTAATCCACACAACATGATCATGTGACATCTAAAGTTCAGAATGGACCAAAGAATTACACATTTGTATGGTTTTTGGAACAAGATTTTTCATAAGAGGCAAAAGTGAACCAAGTTGAAAAACTCATCATAGCCTCTCATCCACTTGCTGGCTAGCTTGCTGAACCATCCTAGGCCTTTTCCCTCATCATGCTGCGCAGGACATACTTGTTGTACTAGGCTAGCAAGTGGCCCATGCTTCTCTTACACAAACTTGACCTTTTGGCAAAAGCACCCATACCTATCACAAAAGCACACATCACATCTTCTGACCAATGGGAATTGTTTATACAAATCAATTGCAAGCCAAACATAAGAAGAAAAAAGCCTGAAACCAGCCATAACTCAGCATTCTCATTTTCACCCTCTTGAGCAAAAGCATTCGAAAATGATCACACATGCCACAAACACCCAAACAAACTTCACAAACCATCTCACCATGCTTCACTGAACAAAAAGCACCCATCAACCTTGCCTGAAAGCCATAGAATCACAAACACGATCCTCACCTGACCTTGAACAGAACTCAAACAAACTCCTAAACCAGCCATTGCAAACTTCAAACAAACATTGCAAGCTTCTTGGGAGGATCATTGGAGTGGATTTGAGCCAAAGAAGCAGCCAGAAAGTTCCAAACTGAGAAGCTTCAAACTCAGGTAGCTTCATGAACTTTTTTTCCAGAACGTGTATTTTAAGTTTCTAAATGAATCTACATGCTTCCCTGATCATGAATATGTGATTATTTTTGAAAATGGTTGAGAAACCAGGATGTATGCAATGACTGAAACTTTTGCCCTAAAAAATGTTTGATTCGATTCTCCCTGTTTCTGAATGATAAATGTTATTTGATTGAGGGGTTTAATTCGTTTTTGGGTGGGGAAGAGTTCTGGGCGATTAGATTTTGTTTTAGATGCGTATAGAGAGAGTTTGAGATTTTGGTTGATCGGAGAAGACGACCGGAACAGTGTTCCGGTCGCCTGAAAGTGATTAGGGCACAATTAATTAAGGTTAATCATAATTAGCCAGGCTTGAATGCCAGCCCTTGGATGTGGCGCCAAGTCAAACGCGCGCGTGTTTCATTTGAATCAGGACCTTTAGATTTGCATACTTTTCTTTTTTTCAGTTTTATTTCATTTTATTTTCCATTTAATTACATTGTTTTCTCCATTTTATTTAAAATAGCAAAATCATTTTAAAAATTCTGAAATTTTTTGTATAAAATTTTACTAATTTTCAGAAACCAAAAATATTTTTATTTTTATTTTTTGCATTAAAAAATATTTTTAAATCATTTAAAAGTTTATTTTTAATTAATTAATGAGAATTAATTAATTAAAAATACTTTTAGGTATTTAAAAATCACCAAAAAATTCATGAAACATTTAAAACCATTTAGAAACATTGTCCAACCCTCAAACCAAATTTATTTTTTGATCTTGATGCATTTTGATCATTTTCCATGGAATTAATTCATTTTCAAAGCATTATTTTGATCCAAACTTCCAAAAATCATTTCTGTCTAACCATTAAGAGTTGGACTTTGATTCTTTTTGCATTGTGTTTAACATATCATGTAGTTTGTAAGATTAAATTGGTTTGATTTGATCTTTCATTTTCCATTTGTTTGGCATTTTTCTTGTTAAGGTACCTTAAAACCCTAGAAAACTTAGAAAATTCATAACCCTAATTAGGTTAAGAGTTGGAACCTCTCCTTTGGGCAGTGAGTTAGTATAGGATTAGGGTTCCTTTAAGTGCACTTTCAATTTTTTATCTTGATGTTTGCTTCTGATTTTGGTTTTTATTTGGTGCATTGATCATAAACCCTAATTTGGGCTTCCATTTGCATACATCTTGCATTTGCATTCATACCTTGGCTTGCCATAGCATTTTATGCATTCTTTTGATTCATTAGATATCTCAAGACATATTGAAAGCATGTTTGACCATTGCATCATGTATTTGCCATGTTATGTGTCATTTGCATCTCATGACTTTTCATGTGTATTCATGGTTCTAACTTGCTCCATTTGCATCCATTTGTTCATGTGATCATCTCCATGTCTTGATTCATGTTTGCACCATCCCATAGCATCATTAACATCATGTATGTACTCCTGGTTTTGATTTACATCATGCCATTTCATTTCATGTTGCATTGCATTGCATTCCTTTCACTAACTTTTCAGGTGGTAAGTTCTTTGAGAAGTGAATTTGCCTTCACTTCTCACAATTTTCTTTTCATCTCTTTCATGAATCCTTGCTGCATTTTTCTATGTGTTTGAGATTGAGCTTGCTCATTTTTCTTCTTCTCACTTTCTTTCTTCAAGTGACTTGTCTTCCTAAATGAAGCAAGTTACTTTGCTTCTCCTGAACCTTTCATCTGCTTCCTGGTGGTTCCATTGAAGATTTCTCTTGTTAACCTCACAAACCTTAGGAACAACCAAGCATGACAATAATTAGGGTTTTGATTAGTCCCCCATTTAGTTTTACCTTTGTGTCATCTTTGTGTCTTCTCTTCTCATCTCATAATCAAGGACTAAACCCTAAAGGTTTTAAGGCTTTGTGATTAAGCTTATGCCTGCATCCTTCTATTAGGATGGAGTGTATAACTTTAATCCTAAGTGTTAAACCCTTAATGTGTTTAAACCTTTTAATCAATCCATCTAATAATCATCAAGACATCAAGCTTGTAACTTGGGCCTTGCATTAGGGTTCTAATTCTTCCTTAATTGGTTAAGAAGGACTAACCCTAATGTTAATGGACAAGTCCCCCTCAAGTTGTCTTGCAAATCATAAAATTCACTTCATCATTTTATCATTAACTAAAATCCACTTAACCAAAGGCTTGTTTTGTCATGAGTTTAATCCCTAATCATGGATTAAGTTGAGGAGTTTTCCTCAGCTTAAACATTCTCATCTATTATCCTTCTATTAGGATGGTGTAATGAGTTTGTTTAATCCCTGATTATGGCTTAACCTCATTACTCAACACTGAACAAAAACACCAAAAAACATCTAAGTAATCACAAGTAGGTTAAAGATCTTAATCCTGCATCAAAGGTGATTAAGTGTGAGAAGCTGACTTCACACTTAAGGTATTCTCATTACCCCTAATCAGAGGGAAGATGTGATGAGTTTACTAAATCCATTAGTTTAGACTTAAGCTCATTAACTTACGACAAACTTTCAAAAGCAATAAAAGACTGAAAACACAAAAACAAACAATAATCATCTCCTTCGGGATTCTTTTCTCATCATCTTCACTCACAAACGAGAACTCGCTTCTTCCGTCTAATGCAAGACAGTTTGCACCTGAGCCAGACAAGTCATACACTTGAGCATTGACAAGCAAGCAGTTCACAGGTCAATTCATCTTTCAGTCTCTTTGGGTCGAACTACGGTGTTCTGACTTCCTCATTGCACGAGAGGATACGTAGGCATAACTTAACAGTTATCGAACAAAAGTCTCTGTATATTCCCACTCCTCCCAGCTTTATTCTTTTAGCCTCATGGTCTTGAGCTTCATACTCTTGTCCTTACACTGACACTGTACATTTATATACTTCACACTTCTTTTACACTGACACTTGCATCCTTTTCCAGCTCTTTTATACACAAATTGCACTGAAACTACCCCTTTAAGACACAAATCTTTTAAGCGTGGATCCCGTCGAGTACGGCGGACAATATGGGTGCTAATACCTTCCCAGGTTGTAACCAACCCCCTTTCTCAGTCTCTCTGGTACGCAACCGTCTTATCCATCTTTTCTAGGTTTATGCAGCATTACCTTTCCTCCGAGATAAAAATGCCTAGCTGGCGACTCTTTTCACTCCCTGTGAGTTCACTCCTGTGTGTTCTCGCATTCCTCTTTTCGCCGACCGTTCGCGTCTGTACCTTTATCTGGGCCATTCCCATTTATCGGGAGCGACACATAGGTAACAAAACCTTTCTTCTTAGACACAAAGTCATAGAATAAGGGGATGTCACCCGTCATGTGTCTTGAGCACCCACTATCAAGAAACCATCGTTTCTCCGTAGCCTCAAGACACTCCACCTACATGATTAAACAAGAGAAAGAGGTACCCAATTTTCACTGGGTCCTTGTGTGTGAGTGAAACTTTGGTTGCATTTAGGAAACCATTGAAAAATTCCTTTAGGGACCAGGAATCTCCTAAATCGACATTTAGCAATAGTGTGACCCCTCTTGCAACAATAAAGACAACACAAGATTGGTTTATAATCACAGTTGCTATTTTGATCACTCACTACATAAGTATATCTTTGATATGGATTATTCATGGATTTTATAAAATTTGAGGGATCAATAACAAATGTCATTTTTGGTTGTGACATCTTTCTAATTTGGCTTGAAGAGTTTTGACTTCTTTTTGCCAAATGCAACAAGTTTCACAACTATGAAAGTTATGCCATTCTCGTTTGTCTTCTTTAATAGATTCCACCATAGAGAGCTTAAGAGCTTCCAAATCGTTTTGATTGTCAGAACCCTTTTTCTCTAAGTATTTAAAAATACGCTCAATGGATGCTACACGCTTAAAATCTTCTTGGTGAAGAACTTTAAAAGTACTAAGTAAATCAGAATAAGACAATTTTTCAAAGTTATCATATTTAGCATGTCTTACTTGCTTTTTCCCTTTTTGTGTGCCATAAGACAAAGATTCACTTTCTCTTCCTCATCACTTGAGCTTTCTTTGCTAGAAGATTCACTATCACTTTCCCATGTGATATATGCCCTTCTAGCTTTGTTGCCTTTCCTTTGATATTTATCTTTAGCTTTGTCTTTCTTTAGCATTGGGCATTCCGGTTTGTAGTGACCCAATTTTCCACAATTGTAACATGATCCTTTACCTTTGGTACTTTTGTTTGATTCTTTCTTGGAGGGGTTAGATTGCCTTCTATAGTTAATAAGGCGCTTGTCCGAATGAGAGATTTCATTCTTTCTAAGATACTGATTGTATCTTATAACAAACAATCCCATATCCTTATTGGATTCATCGTCTTCATCACTTGATTCACTCTCACAATCTTTATTGGTGGAAGATTTCGAAGTAGAAGTCTTCAATGCAATAGACTTTTTCTTCTTCTTCTTCTCATTTTCCTTTGGTTTTTCATTAGTTTCCTTTTTCTCATTTTCTTCATGCCCATGTAGATTTAAGAGCTCATGCTCATGCTTTTGTAGCTTCCCAATCAACTTTGTCAAATCCAAAGTCCTTACATCATTGACTTCTTTGGTTTTCATAACCTTTGGTAACCATTCCCTAGTAAGACACCTTAAAATTTTATTAGTAGCTACATCATTGGGAGTGGTTTGTCCAAGATTATTTATGCAATTTAACAAATGAGAAAATATCTTTCCCAATTCACCAATGGTTTCCCCTTGGTTCATATGAAAGCGATCAAACTATTGTTGCAAAGTGTTAATTCTAGCTAGTTTCACGTCATCAGTTCCCTCATGGGAAATCTGTAACGCTCCCCACATAGCTTTAGCCATAGTATGATGAGAAACTCTAAAATATTCAACTGCTCCAAAAGAAGAAATAATCATATTTCGAGCTTTCCAATCATAGCTATAGTTCTTTTCATCTTTTTCATCCCATTGTGCTTCAGGTTTAGGTATTTCAAGGTTATTCTCTCCAGTCATGGTTATTTGAATAGGACCATCTTGAATAACCTTCCATATTTTTCTATCAACAGAGTTGCTATGAATATGCATACAATCCTTCCAGTGACTATAGTTTTCTCCGATGAAAATAGGTTCTCTATTATACGCCCCCGTTGGATTGTTATTCATTTTCTAAATAGTTATATGTGAAGCACTAGATGAACCGGTGCTCCTGATACCACTTGTTAGACGATGGCAAAGATCTAGAAAAGGGGTTGAATAAATCCTTTTTCAAATTTAACTTTTCAAAAATATTCGAAAAATGTTTTGCGGAAGTTCCCCGGAAAACTCGTCTAAAACAAATAAAGTCACCGGTGATCAGATATGCGTTTTGAAAGCAAATGGGAAGTAAAGGATGATAAGACACTTAAAACAATGCAACTAAATCACTTAAATTAAATTTATTTGATAACCCACTTCCAACAATTAATTAATAGAGAAGAAATAAGCACAAGAAAAAAGAATGTGTGTGTTTTGAAGTTTTCACAAACACTTGGTGTGCAAACACACAAAGTGTTATTTCTATGTTGAATTAGTGAAAACTTTTCACAATGGTGCTATAAAAAATTGATAACAATTTATCAAATAGTTGGTGTGCAAAAATTCAACAAAACCAGAATTTCTCAAACTACATACAATCAAATTATGCAGAAAATATAAGAATGAAACAGTTAAAGAACACGGGAGATTTGTTTAGGCAGTTCCTTCATCGTCCTCGCTAGAAGAACTCTACCCCCAATTCTCAACCGAATTGGGCAATTTCATTAATTTTGCAATTGTTTATACAAGAAGAAAATTGGAACAACAAACCAATCCGAATTGCGAATGTTGCAAAAACTTCTTCTTGCCCCTTTATTCGAGAAGAACCAAGTCCTTCATGCGCGTCGAGAAAGCCTCCGATTAACAGCTCCCTTCTTGCAAGGATATTCAATCCTTCAAACTTTGAGCACGACTAATTTTCTTCAACGCTTGTGAACCCACAATAATCTTCTTAATCCTCCAGTTACCGTGATATGAAAGAACGATCCATTTGATATTCAATCTACCTCACTTGACTGAATCTATGAACAATGATTGTGTGCAAAACCTCCAAATCCTCTTTGATCTTTAAGGATAAAACCCCAATGGTTTTTACAAGAAAAACCCACAACTTCTCTACCCAATCTGAAATCTCTATATCTCAATTGGATGTTATCACCATTAATTTCACCTTGATCAACAAAGATTGTTGTGTGTGATTGTTGATTGATGTAAAGAAGGAGAAGATGAAGAGAAAGATGTGTATCTATTTCACTTTTCTAGTTAACTTCTCAAGGAAAATGAAAACAACTATTTATTGGTTAGGCAATAATAAAATATAGAATGAAAAAATTAAATAAAAAAAATGACAGTTACAGGGATTAGCTGACCTCCCACAGGGGATGAGTAGGCTCTACAAACCTAATGAGTCGACTCAAATTAAAGGCCCACTCATCCTGTTGGGACCCGAGAGATTTTAAGAAGAAAACACCTCTATTAAGTCGACTCATTTCAAGTTGTGAGTCGACTCAAATCAAATGAACTGAATGAGTCGACCTGTACAGAAGGATGAGTCGGCTCATTTAGTTAAAACTCCTTCAAAAATGGTTTTTCACATAAGATCATTTCCTCTTCCTTGTGTCCCTCACATAATTTCAATCATACCAAGTTTTTGACAATTTCAAAACATATGCCACGTCTCACAAGAAGGAGTCTCATATTAAAGGTTGTAAACGACTAGAGTTTAGCCGTAGATAAAGATGTTCATTGAAGGTAGTGAATAAGATAAAGTTGTAAACCGTGAGTTTAACTTTAGGGTAATACTACAAGATAATGAAGTCTTCATCCTGGATTGGTATCCCCCATATGTAGGTTTGTTAACGCCAAATTGGGTCAAAATATTATATGTACTTTACATTCTGCTATTTATGGTTTTATGTATTATGTTCTTGACTGAGATGTCCCAACATGATTTCTTAACATCTGTTGGTGATTGTGTTGCACCACTTCAAAAAAAAAACAATTGTGTATTCATCCTTGTTTCCTAAAAAGAAGTAACCATTGTCTTAACATTAAGATAGGACATTTGAGTATCTCCATAACCAGAGTAGGCATCCTGGTCTGTTTCTGGATGAGATCTATGGAATAATTTCTGGTGATTAAACAAGGAGGAGTTATTGTCTGAAGGGTTATGTAATAATAAACAGGAGGAATGGTTGTTCTCTTGGATGGTGTCCCGAAAGATGTCTTGACATCTTGTCTAGGGCAAGTTGAAGTTGTTCTTTAGTGATTCTGCTGCATATATTCTAATTGAAGGATTCCAGTAGTATGGGATACTAGAGTAATGATTGAAGGAAGATTGTAGTGGTGATTACCTGGTTCTGTTCTTATAGATGTCAATCGGTTTGAAGACACATAACATTCCAAAGTCGAGAGCAAAAGAATTTTATTGTGATGATTGAGTCTTATGTGACTTGGTACATGGTTGAGTGGCGTCATCATGAATGCTTAAGCCAGACTGGATAAAAGAGGTAAAATGAATTATCAAACTCATGCTCTAGGGATTTGATGAATTCTTGTTGGATAAGTTGTTGAAGACACATTATATGGTGATCAAGTCCAATCAAGGCAATTCAGCTGTATTCTGGAGTCTCTAAGTTATTATTCAGACTAGGAGGTGCTTTCTTGTAAGCATGGAAGTAAAGACAGTGGAGGTGATTTATATTTACCATCCACAAACAACATGCAAGGAAGAACTCATACTTCTTAACCCTGAGGATGAGTTCACACAGTTGAGGTAATTAGGATTCATTGAGAGAATCTTAAGAGCTTGAGTCAAGGGACAACCTTAATATCTCAATAACTTGCACAACAACAAAAGAGGACGACATGAAGAGGAATATCTATGTGATATTCATAATATGCTGGAATCAGACAAGGGTTATAACTAAAAGGATTAAAGATAAATTGCTTTGTGCAGATTTGATTATCCTTGTGATTCAAGATTGAGGATGTTGTATCATTTGTTCTATCATCTTTTCATCAAAGGTTTGAAGAATCATAGGAGGGGTTCTAGAGTCACCCGAAAGTCTCCTAGGCTTTTGACCTATGATTATTGGCTTCGCATCTTTTCCTGGAAAGTATTGAGACTTGTCTAGATGGTGATGCATTTTGAAGACGGGGATGGAAGAATATGAAGATATCATAATCTTGATGACTACTTGGATTGGTTTATTTTTTATCCAGGTACTTTAGGGCATTCCAGAATGCTCATGATGGAGTTCAGATTGGTGGCAATATCAACAACTTTGTGAAGACGACTCTACTCAAGGAAAGGAGGAATCCTTGGTACAACTATAGGGGTTAGTTTCTAACTAGTCCTTCTAAAGATTCAAACAGTGGCATATTTGAAGTCTTTGGAGAAGCACAAGAAGATATTCATCAATGTGTGAGATTGTTTGGAATAACTGCAAAATCAACAGAATGGAGGTTGTCTACTCAAACTTGGTTGGTGAATTAAGTCTATGAGAACATGGGACTCTTGTTATGTTAAGGGAGGAAGTTCTTTCAAGTGGCAGAAGAAGGAGCTGAATTCAATAGCTAGATGTCGAATCATAATTTTTTGACATCTAGTTCAACATCAGAATCTTATTTGGTGGAGTGGCACATCAACTTAAGATAAGGTGATCTACAAGAATGAAGATAGGATGCTTCAAAAAGATCATTCTCATGGAAATTTGTGGGATCTGTTGGAAGCAGAAGATGTTACAATGTCCATGACTTAGGGGGTCTAAGTGTGTTTTCTTTTGAGAAAATGGATAAATGTAACTTGAAGATCAAGTTCATTATGTAGAACAGGATATCTTTGTGAGATATATAAGTAACATGGAGAGGTCAAACGGTTGAATTTGAATTTTTCATATGATGACTCATGACGGAGTTGATCAAACTGTGGTAATTGGTTGATCTCAGAAGTGGATTCGAAGAATCAAGATAATCAGTATGTTGAAGTTGGTTAGTTTTAAGGATTGTCTTGGAACAAGTTACTTTTGGGCAGAAGGGTGATAATTTGAATACTCAAGGAGATTAATTCTTCTTGAAGGTGGATGAGAGTTTATTTCTCTCTTTCTGGAGTTCTTATTCAAGTTGGTGGTGCAATGTTGATTGTAGTTCTTCAGTTATTTGGATTGCATGCTATAAAAGTCTAGTTGGTGGAGCATGTAATACACATATATAGAATACATACATCAAAACATATTTCCATATATAAGTTCATATTTGGTATTGAAATATTACAAAGTTCTTAGTAACACATTGCATAAGTATAACCACTACAACATAAGGTACTAATATAAAAAAGGCTATATACATATACAAGATGTTCAAAAAGTAAAATTCTAAGAACTAGATCTGAAGATCTCAAAAGTCCATAGCGGAAGAAAGCCATCAAACAAGTAAGGATAATCAAATTGCCTTATCCTTACCCTTTGTGGAACCTGAAGTACAAGAAATAATAACAAAAGCATGGGGTGAGATAAAACATCTCAGTGAGTTCCCTATCTTAGAGTTCTCTCGGCTCTAAAGGTTCGAATCTAACCACTACTAAAGTCGGGGGAAAACCTAGACTTCGAGTTCACATAACAACTAGAGACATAAGATGAAATAAACGGAGCACAGCATGCTTTAAGGCATCTTTCCCCGGCTAACCACAAGGGCAATACGATGCGGGTCACCCGATCCTTAACGTATAGATAAATTTCCCCGCCCAACCACACAAGGGCACTTCAGCACGGGTCACTCATTGTCTATCTAAAGTACTTTCCCCGCCCAGCCACACAAGGGCACCTCACATGGGTCTCGGTACCTTACCACAAAGTAACTTTCCCCCTCCATCCCACACACGGAGATCTCGACACAGGTCTCTCGTTACGTATCCTAATGGATACTTTCCCCGCCCAGCCACACAAGGGAACTTCAGCACGGGTCACGGTCATCCATTTAGGGACTCGAATCCATGGATTAATTATGTCTCCCCGGCCGTCCCGCCTTATGGGACCTCGACACGAGCTAAACATAATTAAATTAAGATTTTAACGCGATGGGAACATATCCTCCATATGTTCACAACTACTTAGCCCGAGGATACTATTTGAGTATCAACGTCTAAGTATTGTTATGTCTCTATATCAGTTTTGTATCAACCTAGGGTAATCCTAACTACCTCATAAGTTATACACTTCTTACTTCAAAAGTTCACCATTAATTAAACAATTAAATTTACGGTTTACTAGAAAAGTTGGGTAAAAGTTGGCTCAAAATAATCTTTCCCTGTCTCAAAATATAGTGTCATACCCCAAATTTGTCCCACCTTTTCCAATTTTATTTTGATGACCATTTGACTTAAGGCCATTGTCTTTTAAGATTTAGTTCACAAAAATTAGGTGGTCATGCACTTTGAATTAATAAGCTTTTTTGGGTGCATTAATGATATTAAGTGTTTAGATCATTTCTAAATGGCTTAGAGCATTTTTCAAAGATTTTATTGGTAAGGATTTATTTGGATTATACTTGCAATATAAAGACTAAGGTATCATGTAGAATTGATGACCTATTGGTTTCAAATTTAGTTGCAAAGAATTAGTGAGCTTGGGTTCGTGAATTTCAAATGGGACTTCGTAGTATCAGGTTGGGCGTGAATTCATTTTCATCTTGGGCTTTGATCCTTGTTATTGTTGCTGAATTGTCATTGTGGAAGACGCCGCTCACAAGCTTGACATCAATATAATGTTTTAAAAGAGCTATAAGTGAGGCCATTTAGAGTCATCAAAGTTTTGTTCAAATAATATGTATTACAAGCCACAAAGTCAAGACTTGTATCAAAAGCTATATCCATTGATTCAAGGGCCATGTTTCTTTCATCCATACTAGATTCTATATCATGAAGTTTGTTTTTATCAAAAATCTACTTGTTACAAATTGTGAAAGAATAAATACTACTTGGTACTAAGAGAAGACACTATGAAGTTTAAAATTCTGGAAATTACATGAGAAATACCGCGAAAGTTTCTCTTTCTCATTAATACTCAAAATTAGTTCAAAAGAAAAAAAGCAAAAGAAATTCTTGATACTGTGATGGATGTCTTCATCAAAACTATGGTTGAAGATGATGACAAGGAAGTGGTCGTTCAAGCTTGCACTAACGTGGCTGACATCATTAGAGACTACGGTTATGCAACTCTTGAACCATACTTGCCCAAGCTTGTACATGCAACTTCATTGTTGCTCTAGGAGCAATCTGCCTGTCAGCAAATAGAGTCTAACAGTGAAATTGACGATGTTGATAGTTCACACGATGAAGTTCTTATGGATGAAGTTACTGATTTACTTCCTGTATTTGCAAAAGCTATGGGTGCTCAATTTGCTTCCCTTTTTTGTAAATCTATTTGATCATTTGATGAAATTTGCAAGAGCTTTCCGTCCCCCTCAAAATAAGACCATGGTAGTCGTGTGCCTTGCTGAAGTTGCCCAGAACATGGTTTATCCTATTGCAGACTATGTGGATCGAGTGATGCTTCTGGTACTTAAAGAATTATCGTCATCTGATGCAACAAATAGAAGGAATGTTGCATTTTGTGCAAGGGAGTATTAGCATGGTAGTAAGGATATGTCTGCGTAAACAAAAAAACAGAAGAAGGCAACAATTTATTTACTGGAAGAAAAGTTAGAATCTTGCCTGGCCGTGAATTTGCGACGCACAATCCACCACACAAGAATTTTGCTGTATCTGCACATAAAAGAATAACATGAACAAATCTTGAAATTCCGAAAGATACTAACCAAGTCATGCTGGAGGCAGTAAGAAATGTTAAGTGTCGTGAGCAAGAATTAACATAAAGAGAAGCGAAGAAACGTTCATTGTATCTGACAGTCACAAACTTGTCGCAGTCCTTAAGTCATAAACATTCTCAAGAGCTCAACTTTGGTTGTCTATCATAGACGTCATAAGCCATGAACATACATGAAAATAATGGAAACAGAAGCAGCATTAATGGGATTAAAAGACACCAGGCAGCAATAAGGCAACCACCACTCAGATAAGTTCAGTAGAAAAACAAGTTCAAGGTTTAATTTACCTCAATCATTGTTCAAAGTTTCATCAATTTTCCAAACGATGCCTTAGCCTGCCAGTCTCATCGTCGTGTACCTACGCCGAGCTTGTAAGTAATGACACAGGATGTGTTGAATCAGTATGGAAACAAATTCGAACACCAAATTTTGCTGTCAGTAGAAACTTCACATGACTTGAGGAAGCTGAACAGATCATGCCCTCACAGCTAACTTGCCCAAAACACTAGTTATGCGGCCATCTCAAGCCTGCGCAACACCGAAGCAAGAAAGCTGAGTAGAAGATTGAAAAAGTTTTGAAGATAATCAAAGACGTTTCAGCAAGGATAAGAACTCATTAACAATCCACAAGGGTATGTTTAAGAAACAAGTTGTTAAAAAAAACTTAGCATTTGTGAGGAAAATTCTGAACAAGCCCATATGTTGCCTCCAAGCCAAATAATGAAAGACTGCACTCAATTATTGTCATCAAGTTCTTGCAAGTTCTTCTGAGATACCTGTAGAATACCAAGACAATGGGATTAGTCTACTATCGTCAAAGCATGAGCAACATTGTTATGAAAGGCAAGCAATACAAAGTCATAACCAAAAGGCAGATGCTATGCTAATGTTACAGCTTGGTGAAGTCAAGGTTACATAACAGTGAAAATCAGACGAATTAGAATCCTAATAATCAAGTATGGAAATCTATTAGCACTTAAATGGATGTTAATAAGAGAAGAAGTTTATGACAGAATCATGATAACAGAAATCAGACTAACAGCGAAATCATTTGACAAGAGATGTCCAAAAAACTCAGAACTTAATAGATTACCTTTGAACTGTGATTCTGAGAGGTGTCTTGGCAGGTTTCATTCTTTTAGCATTTCACAAAATCCCTTGAATTCTGTTGATAGAATTCAAATGAATGGTCCCTTGGAACTGCACAAACAGGAAGGCCATATTAGTCTCCAACATGAGCATAATTTAAGGGAGATATAAGGATGCTTCAATGCATTTACAATGTACCAAAATGCAGTACAAGTTTTTCACTGCGACAACCCTGATCGAGCTTGTCTTCGATATCTAGCTACAACTTTAAAGCTTGCCATAATCACCATTTAGGTGCTTTTCTCCATGATAAAGTGGACGTTTACCTGCGAAAAAACACAACGGTTGCACCATACATTTAGTAACAATAAGAGGGCTTTGTGTTAACTGAAGAATGAGATGTAAACCAGTCCCAGAAAATGTGATGAAGACATAAATCGTCCCTCTCATCCACGAGCCATTTGCTTCAAAACTTCAATAGCATCGAATCCCTTACTACCTGTATAAACACAAAGGAAACCAACTAATGTTAGCAACCGTGACCCATAGCCAAAGCAAGTTCAAATAGCCAATTCACACATACTGAGTTCAAAGCAATTAAAACCAAAAACAAAGAAATCAAAGATTTAAACAGGTCAAAGTTCACCATGGTAAAAGACTTGGAAATTCAGTAAAGTCAATGGTAAAGAAATCAAAGCTTAAGCAGGGCCCACCCTTTTCTGGAAGCACACTAAAGACAAAACAAAAAGAATGACTCACCCCAAGCTGGCCCACAGGATATTGACAGCAAGAAGAATCTTCGTACAATCACAACGGATTGATTTCCACGGCTCATCACCCTCACTCTAAAACGGATTTTTCACGCATATGAGTTACCTCCCAGGGTCTCCTATAAAAAGGAGCTAATCATTAGCACTAGAATAGGATACGATTACTTTGCAACAAGATACACAGAAAACCCTAACAACACCTATACACCTAAAAAAAACTAGCATACGAGAATACTACTCTGCAACAAAATCATCTCAAAAACCCTAATACTAAAGCTCTTTTCAAATTTATTTCAATCCTGATTTTCACACTGAAAATCAGAGGTTGAAGAGCTAAAGGCCTTCACCCAGCAACAATAATCACGCAATACATTAAGAAGAGAGTATAAGAACACGACGAAGAGAGGAGTAAAGGCACGAGAACGAAGAAGAAAAAGACGCAAGCAGGTGAGTACCTATCACACCCGGGTCTTCAATTTCACATCTGGTAGCTTCTCTTTCTCTATGCCCTTCTCACTCTGAATGTTGAAATTTACGTCTTTGTTCTCGCACTTTTCCTTGATTGACTAACCTTGGATTGTTTGCTTCATGCAGTATTGTTGAAGAACACTGAAATTGTTATTTTTTCAAAAGGATTTAGGGTTCACCAAATGGGGTTTAGGGTTTGTGATTTTTGAATCAATGTTTTATTGTTGGTTTCACGATGATACTGGGTTGAGTTTGAATCCGGAGAAGTTTTTAGAACAAAGGTTCATCTGAAAATGCTTTAGTGAGAGAGTGAGAAGAGTTGAAAAGTGAGTCGTGAAACGTATTTCTTCATCTTTTTTTTTTCTTAATCGTTATTGAGATTATGTGATATGGTGGGTTCAATACGGCGGTGACAGGTGTCGCCATTGTGGACACTTGTCACCGCCCAAGGTGATTCCCTGGTTGTTCTCATGTGCGTCCTCCCCTGGTCATACCATATACCATCTGTTCAAAACCCCTAGATCATAGAAAGTATAAGAAAGTATTTCGATCAGACGTCCCAGATTCGTTCTGGGTGGTCAGCTCAGTTGACTGGTCCCTCATGCCATAAACCCTCTCTCCCTGCGTTGGGTTGGGCCTGCGTTTTTGCTTTCAGTACCTCATTCTTTTTCTTAACTCAGCCCATTTTGTTTCTAATTTATTTATTTAGTTTTTACTTATTTTCTCTTATAAAATCTAAATAAGGCATTTTATCAATTAATTATTTTTTAAGTAATTTTATTTAATTTAATTAATTAATTATTTTCTCTCTTAATGATAAAAAAAATTAAAACACTTTTCTTAATTAGTTTTATTCCATGTTGATTCCTTTCTCAATTTTCGATTTAACTTCTATTTTGACTATCGAAAAATCCAAAAACATTTTTTATTTGATTAACTTAATTAAATAAATTTATTTAATTCGATTAATTAATTCGTTAATTAATTTAATTAAATATTTCTATTTAATTTGATTAATTAATCTTTTCACTTTTGCTCGATTATGTGTGCGATGATTGTTTGCGAATGCTTGATCCTCCTTGCTTGCGATATGATGATATGCTTACTTGTGTGATTACTTTTGCATTTTTGACAATAAATTGCTAAGTAAAAAACGAACGCACACTAAGATTAATCATTTTCAAAGATAAACGAAATCTTTGGTCCGACACCAAGTAAATATCTATACGCACTTCACTTCATACACACACGTAAGTCGATCATTCCTCGATCGCCATCTGCACTACTTTACACCTCACACTTTTCTCAATATTTTTCCAACTTAACGAATCAACGCATCACGTTTGTTTTCCATAAGTTAATATTTAGCTTAGTTCCTCAATCTTGCGAGCCGAGCATATTGTGCCTCTCTAACAAACCAATAAATGAACCTCCATTCGCATTCACCTCAAATCTCAAGAAAAACAAAATGCTACTTCTTAGATCCAAACCCTTGACCCAACTTCAAGCGAGCTTAGGAAATAAAATACTTCAATGAATACGAGGAAAGTTGCATGCCACGAGCCTTAAGCGGTAGAAAGGAGGATAACAAGCTCTCGTTACTCGCTCCGATTATCTTGACGCAAGACGTTCGTCTTGTCGGACGAAATAAACTATCCATAGTCTTTAGTGCAAATTAACTCCTAAATCCTTTCATCGAAGAAAGGTAATAAAATCAACAACCATCACCCGTATCAGGCCGAACTACGAAGCTCTGACTTTCCCATTGCACAAGGGAATACGTAGGCACGAGGATCTCAATCCTTGCCGAGCCCCTAGGATCAATAAACCCTTTAGTTTAAACAATCATAAGTGTAGACATCCCTTCATGTGTGACAACATATATGGTTCCCATCGAGTACGATGGATGTAGGAGGTGCTAATACCTTCCTCCTACATAACCGACTTCCGAACCCCGACAATGGTTTGCGATGACCTTGTTTTTATCCCTTCTTGGCGGTTTTATCTATATTTACCGTTTCCCTCTTTGGGAATAAATAAAATTAGGTGGCAACTCTCGTGTCAGCCCAGCCGCGACCGTGTTCACGAGGATCGTATTTTTGGAGGTACGACAGCTGGCAACTCTGCTGGGGACTGGTTCACCCCTATGCAAGTCAGGCCTAGTTTAGGTTTCCACGCTTGTTTGGATGTTCGCTTATGTGTTAATTGTTTATCGCTTTCTTTATCGCTTTCCATTTTATATCCTTATTGTGGATCTCTATTACGGGAACGATACTTTGATCAAAAGAACTTGAGGGAAAGGCTCTATACCCGGGTCTATGAGTGTAAACATAAGTTAGCGAGGTTGTGTAGTATGGGCTCCCGAGAGAACCTCTCTCGTGGGTTGTTGATACGAAAACCTCACTTGGAGTAGATTTTAATGTAAATACTGACAACCGTCAAGCTCTTGGCGTGTGTGCTCAGTTGTTTTCATTAAAGTCATCGACTCTGAGGACCTTTAGAACCTTTTGGTTAAAACATTGGTTGATGGTTGCGTAGTATTGGGCACCAGGGTTCGCCCTCGCATGGCTCGATACGAAAACCTCACTTGGAATAGACTTACTCAATGGAGTTGATTGACTGTCAAGAATATATGAAATTGACACGTGCATCAAACAGTTGAGAAAGTTCCATAACTCCGGGACTTTGTTTAAACCTCGTGTCGATGATCACGTAGTATGGGGTACCAGGAGATTTCTCTCTTGTGTGGCTCGATACGAAGATCTCACCCAAATGAAATTCATATGGTGGAGTCAATTAACCGTCATGTTAATGGCGTGTGTAATGAACATCCATATGAATTATTAACTTTGGGATCCCTAAGACTGTAGAGGTCACCCAGTGAGGTCCTTGTGAGGAGAGTAATCAAAGTATCTTCCATCCGTACTAGTTGTTTCTGGAACATTGCATTTTGGGTTTACCCGTTCATTGTTGCATACATTCATTCATAAAAATGATACAGAGCTCTCAGTTTCTTATGTTTATTGCAGATTTGAAGTATTTGTCAAAGCAATCAAGATGAATCAAATTTCCAAGAAGAGCACATACAATTTCAAGTTCTTGGAACCAAAGATTGACACACTACTGGCCTTGAGAGCTAAGATCACTCCTATCAAACACAACAACTTTCAGACTTGCTTCAGAAAAATCCTGAGTATACTGGACGAGACAGCTAATCTTGATGCTCTTAGTGCTCTTGCTCAATATTACGACATTCAACTGCGGTGCTTCACTTTCCCGGACTTCCAGATTGCCCCTACTTTGGAAGAATTCGAGTTGCTTGTGGGCCTTCGTATTAGGGACCGCAATCCTTTCCCAAAGCTATAAGAAGAAGTCACTATGACTAAGTTGGCTACTGTTTTGGGACTTCCTGCAAGTTTGTTAGTGGACAACAAGTCAGACAAGGAAGGATTCACGAGACTGTTCTTAGAAAAACAAGCCTGGCAATGCGCTGAAAAAGGAATCTGGTCCTCCTGCAGAGCCATCCTAGCTCTTCTTGTGTATGGAATTGTGTTGTTCCCAAAGTCAGATAAGTTTGTTGACCGTGCTGCTATAGAGATTTTCATGACAGGAAACCCAGTTCCGTTCTTATTGGCAGATTTTTATCATACTTTCCATACCCGACATACGAAGAGGGGAGGTGTATTTTTTTGTTGCGCTCCGTTGCTGCACATGTGGATGAAAATGCACATGTCTAAGGAGGGTTACTTTGTGTCTAGGCATTTGTCGTGGCCTCACAGATTTGCTTCACTCAGGGCTAATGACATCACATGGTACTCAAGAGACTGGAAGATTGGGAGTGTCGTGCTTAGATGTGGAAGTTTCCTTAATGTCCATCTGATAGGAAATCATGGTTGCATAAATTACAACCCGGTGCGGCTTAAGAGACAACTTGGGCTCCCTATGGAAGCTCCTCCCGAGGAAAGGCATTTGATACCTTTTGTTGTTGATAATCCATCTAAAGAAGAGTTGAAGAAATTCAAGGCGGCTTGGAAGAAGATCATTATGAGTGACCCTAGTGTCCGCAAGAATATCGCTGTGAAGGAACCCTATGTCTTGTGGGTAAAAGAAAGAGCTCGTATCGTTAAGATCCCATTCTTCCTCGATCCAATAGCTTTCCCACCTCTTCCTGAGAAAGCACAATTATTACCTGAAGACATAGATGAGCTCAACGAAAGGATCAAAGGTTTAGAAATGGAGAACGAACGCATGCGGATCAAACTCCATCGAACCAAAGGAAAACAAGAAGTATGGGAGGAGAAAAGTAAAAAGATGACAGAAAGAGTGGAAAGCAGTAAAAAAAGATTCAGAATAGAAGAAGATAAGAGAGAGCATTGTCTGGGTGCTCTTTATGTAGCTAGCATGGATTTGGATCATCGTAACGAGCAATTGAGAAGGGTTGAAGTTCGAATTATCAATTTACAGAAGGACGTGGAGGTGTGTCTTAAGAACAAGAAGGAGGATAGAATCACTTTAGAAGAAAATATCAAGAGTTTAGAGGTTTCTCTCAAGAGAGAAGAAGACAAGCTAGCAGCGGAAAAGTTGGAAAAGGAAAGTTATCAGCGAAAGTATGACCGTGAGAAATTTCAGCATGAACAAGCTGTGGAACAAATTGACTACCTGAGATCTCATAAAGCTTATCAAGACCTGGAGGATACTTGCATCCAATGGATGAACAAGTGTCAAGATACTAAAGAAGCCATAGGCGGAAGAGATGTTGCAATTGCAAATCTCCAAGATCTGTACGAATAGTGGAAGCAGAAGTTTGTAAACCTGGCTAACATGCTGAACCTGGCAGGTCAAGACCTCCCGGAGAAGCTTGAAGATGCAGATCGTGTTAGCCCAGAAAACACGCCTGAAGAAGTCTACAAGTGTGTGAAAGTTTGCAAAAGAACCATCAAGGAGCTTACCACAAATCTAGTAGCAGTCCGCAAAGCTCAAGGAGTCATTTTCAGGGTTGCACCATAGTTTATGTTCAAGAAAGTTGTTTTTATCTTTTGCGTTGTAATAGGAAAACTCGTGGAATCTCCAATGTACTTGTTTGAATTAGATGAATCAAAGTTGTTGCTTTTGGATTTTAAATCTTGTCTTATTTGCAATGATAAATACGTTAAATATCTCTGGTAATAAATTGATAAGACGACTGAGAGCTTTGTAATCAAACATATGCATTCATACGCTCATTTTCACAACCAAACAAAAACACAAGCTCATACACTTTACCTTCTCTCTCCAGAAAAGCTGACTTTCCAGATTTTCTGACGGAGGTACGAGACCAGAAAGATTTACAAAATGACTTTGGAGCAAATCCAAGAGGAGCAGAACGCCATGAGGTCAGTCATTGATTCACTCAAAGGAAAGCTGGACCAAATCCTTGAGGTCATCACGATGGCTAAGAGAGAAGAGGAAGCTGAGAAACTCGCCAGACAAGCCGGCACTTCAGGGACTGCCAAACAGAACTTCAATCTTGTTGGGGTGAATCCACCCAACTTACCATCTTTAGCAGTTCACCGGTTTACCGTACTGAAACTCTTCTTGAGCCAGTAACAGAAAGATTGCGCTCAATGGAGGAAAAGCTTAAGGCAATGGATATTAACACCATTCCGAGTCTAGATGCTGAGGAGATGTGTCTTGTGCCAGGATTAGTAATCCCGCATAAATTCAAGGCTCCGGATTTTCCTGATAAATATAAAGGGAACAGTTGTCCTCACACTCATCTTCGGGCTTACTGCAGGAAGATGGCTCTATACTCTACGAACGACCAGCTCCTAATTCATTGTTTCCAGGATAGCCTGTCTGGGGCATCATTGGAGTGGTACGTCTAGTTGGAAAGAGGCCGAATCAAAACATGTAATGACCTCTCCCGTGCATTTATTGAACATTATCAGTACAATGTTGATCTTGCACCCAATCGTACTCAACTGCAAGACATGACGCAACGTAACAGCGAGTCGTTCAAAGAATACGCACAAAGGTGGAGAGAACTCGCTGCACGGGTTCAGCCGCCGTTGCTTCCCAAAGAGTTAACAGACATGTTTCTAAATACACTGGAGGAAAAATATATGGACCGGATGATGGGGGCTAGTTTTCCTAGTTTCTCTGAAATTGTGTCTGTAGGAGAAAGGATTGAGAGCTAGTTGAAAAAGGGCAAAGGAGCGACTACTTCTGCAAATATTTGCAAGAAACCTTATCCTAATTTCCAAAAGAAGAGGGAAGGAGAAGCCAATGCTATTATTAGAGGAAGAGCTAGTTTTCCGTATAACATGTCTTATGGGCATGTAGCTAATGTTGCACCAGCTCCATATCAACCACAGACTCCACAACACCAGCAATATCAGCAGGCTCCTGCACAACAACCCAATTAACAGTACAGACGAAGTGGTCCAGTGCAAAGGCAGCCTAGACCAAGAAGGCACATTGATCCAGTCCCCATGCCTTACAGAGATATCTTTAATCAGCTGAACCAACGCGAGCAACTGACTCTGAGGGATCTAAGACCAGCCACCTTCCCTTATCCTCCAAATTACGATGCTAATGCCACTTGCGAATTCCACAAAGGTGCGCCGGGACACACTATAGACAAATGCTATGCATTTCAAAATCACGTACAGGACTTGGTGGAGTCGAAGGATCTAACTTTTACTCCAAGAGGCCCGAATGTCAAAAACAACCCTATGCCACCTCATGGAGGAGCGGCTGTTAATGCCGTGGAGGAAGAAGACGAGTGTGAGTTAATTCTAAAGGCAGAAGACGTTCAGACTCCATTGGCTATGATTGGGGAACAGTTAGAGAAATCAGGCTTGATGCTGGTAAAGGATGAAGGGGTTGATCATTCCGAGGAAGATATCAGGGAGTGCTTGCAAAGACTCCTCAATCAAGGTTTGATACAGATCGAAAGACGAGGGAAGAAGAAAAGAATGGTGGCTGCAATAGAGATGTATTATGATGAGCCTCAGACTCCAAACAATATTACTCCTATAGTTATAGAGTACCCAGTTCCCTACACTGGGGAAAATAACCAAGCTGTGCCGTGGAGTTATGAACCAGTGAACGCTAGACAAGGCTGGAGAAGGCAGCCCATTAATATTGAATTTCCCGTTGTCACATCCATTGCCGAACCAAGTGGGATGACTCGCAGTGGACAAGTGTTTACACCAAGACCAGTAGAGTCGTCATCCAATCAAAAGCAAAAGACAACTGCTACACCGGTTGTCACTCCTATTCCTCAGGGTTCATCAGAAGATCCGTCATCGCCCAAAGCTGCATTCACTCAGAAAGAAGCGGAAGAGTTCTTAAGGATTATCAAGAAAAGCGACTACAAGGTAGTCGATCAGCTGAATCAGACTCCCGCCAAAATATCTATGTTGGCTTTATTACTTAGTTCTGAAGCACATAGATCATCCTTGCTGAAAGTGCTAAGTGCGGCCCACATTACCAAAGATATCATTGTAGCCCAATTCGATGACGTCATAGCCAGCGTTACCACTGGTAACTTCCTCGGCTTTAATGATCAAGAGCTCACTGTTGATAAGAAAAATTATAATAAGGCTTTGCACATCTCCATAAGATGTGAAGATACGTTGCTGTCGAGGGTGTTGGTGGATGTTGGTTCCTCCTTAAATGTGATGCCAAAAATGACGTTGGAAAGAATGCTCGTGCAAGGAGTAGTGATGAAGCCAAGTGCATTGATAGTAAAAGCTTTCGATGGTTCCAAGCGTGCGGTTATAGGAGAGGTGGATCTCCCGATCAAGATAGGACCTGCCTTTTTCACCATTACTTTCCAAGTAATGGATATCCATCCTGGGTACAGCTGTCTCCTGGGAAGACCATGGATTCATAACGCAGGGGCCGTTACGTCTACTCTTCATCAGAAACTAAAATTCCCTATGCAGACCCGAATAATGGTGATTGGAGGTGAAGAATATATCCTGGTGAGTCATTTGACCTCTTTCCGATATATTGATGTGGAAGGCGAGACTGTCGAGACACCGTTTCAATCTTTTAAAATAGTGAGTATGCTGGCAGTACAACGAGAATCTGAGCGCCCACAGCCATCAATGTCAATGGCATCACTAAAAGAAGCTTTGGCTGTCTTGGAGACTGGAAACACACAGGGCTGGGGCAAAGTTGTTGAGATGCAAGACAAAAGAGACATGTATGGCATTGGCTATCAGCCATCTTCTAGTGCAACAACGATCTCTGCATATGAAGAACATGGTCAAATTCCTCGGGTGAGTGATACATTTACAAGCGCTGGATACATATTTGAGGATCACGCTGCAATGATCTCGGACGAAGACTACCACGAAGTGACTTGTAATTGGATTCGTCAAGCCAATCCAGGGGAGGAATTAGAGAATTGGAGGACTGTCAAGATTCCTCAGTTTATTTACCCTAAAAAGTAATTCTACTTCTTTTTCAAAACCATATGCTCTGCCCAAGGCATATTGGGATGTTGTCGGACCACCAATGTTTTAAAACTTTGATTATCAATATAATAAATCAGCAATTTGCATTCAATATTTGTTCTCTTTCTTTCATTTTTCTTTTCTTTTCTAATAAAATGGAAATGTTTTAATGCACATCGCTTTCTAAAATAAATGCATAAATCATAAACATGCAGAGACACCACCGAGGTCCTTGATGACGATGCTGCTATGGTCCTGTATAACTTCGATTGTCCGATCAACCAAGCGGAGGAAGAAGGCGAGGATGATTGTGAACTTCCTGAAGAGTTAGCCCGACTACTCAAGCAAGAAGAGAAAGTCATTCAGCCACACCAAGAGGACATTGAAGTCATCAACCTGAGATTAGAGGAGGAAAAACGAGAAGTGAAGATAGGTGCTTCTTTGCAAGATGAAGTGAAGGAAAAATTGATAGAGCTCCTCCACGAGTACGCCGATGTGTTCGCATGGTCATATCAGGATATGCCTGGGATGAATACTGATATTATCGTGCACAAGTTGCCACTCAGAGAAGAATGTCCAGCAGCCAAGCAGAAATTGAGAAGGACTCGTCCAGACATGGCCCTCAAAATTCGGGAAGAAGTAAGAAAGCAATTTGACGTCGGATTTCTAGCAGTAGCTAAATACCCACAGTGGATCGCCAACATCGTACCAATTCCAAAGAAATATGGAAAGGTCCGCATGTGTGTCGACTACAGAGACTTGAACAGAGCTAGTCCCAAAGACGATTTCCCACTACCTCATATCGATGTATTGGTGGATAATACAGCTCAATTTTCAATGTTCTCCTTTATGGACGGTTTCTCCGGATATAATCAGATCAAAATGGATCCAGAAGACATGGAGAAGACCACGTCCATTACGCCGTGGGGAACTTTTTGCTATAAAGTGATGCCATTCGGACTCAAAAATGCTGGAGCGACATATCAACGTGCCATGGTAACTCTCTTTCATGATATGATTCATAAAGAGATTGAAGTATACGTTGATGATATGATTGCTAAATCTCAAATAGAGGAGGAGCACATTGTTAATCTATAAAGGTTGCTTGTACGATTAAGAGAGTTCAAGCTCAGACTCAACCCGAATAAGTGCACATTTGGGGTTCGATCCGGAAAGTTGCTAGGAATCATTGTGAGTCAGAAAGGGATTGAGGTTGATCCTGACAAAGTCACAGCCATTCAGAGCATGCCTGCGCCAAGAACTGAAAAGGAAGTCAGAGGTTTCCTTGGAAGGTTGAACTACATTGCCAGATTTATTTCGCATCTCACTGCTACCTGCAAACCGATCTTTAAGCTCTTAAGAAAGGATCAAGCAATTGAATGGGATAATGAATGTCAAACAGCCTTCGATAGGGTTAAGGAGTATTTGCAAGAACCACCAATCCTGGTGCCTCCCGTTCCTGGAAGGCCTTTAATAATGTACATGACAGTTCTTGACGAATCCATGGGTTGTGTGTTGGGGCAACAAGATGAGACTGGCAAGAAGGAGCATGCCATCTACTACTTGAGCAAGAAGTTCAATGATTGTGAAACAAGGTATCCAACACTTGAGAAGACTTGTTGTGCTCTTGCATGGGCTGCCAAACGTCTTCGACAATATATGTTGACTCATACAACATATTCGATTTCCAAGATGGATCCTCTTAAATATATATTTGAGAAACCAACTCTCACTGGTAGGATTGCCCGATGGCAAATGCTCTTGTCAGAGTACGATATTCAATATGTCACTCAAAAGGCTATCAAAGGCAGCATATTGGCAGATCATCTCGCCCATCAGCCTGTGGAGGACTACCAACCTTTGAAGTTCGACTTTCCAGATGAGGATATCATGTTGATTAGAGACTATGAAGAGCCTGGACCTGACGAAGGGCCTGAACCAGGGGAGTGATGGACTCTCATGTTCGATGGTGCTGCCAATGATCGAGGTTGTGGAATTGGGGCAGTATTGACATATCCTAAGGACTTTCATGTACCTTTTACAGCTAAGCTTTGTTTTCCGTGCACGAATAATGTGGCTGAATATGAGGCATGCATTATGGGACTAGAGGAAGCCATTAATCTGAGGATTAAAACACTCGATGTATATGGTGACTCAGCTCTGGTGATATATCAAACTATAGGAGATTGGGAAGTAAGATGTGATCATCTGATTCCGTATCGGGATTATGTGTTGAAGTTACCCCCAGGTTTGATGATATTACTTTCACCCATGTGCCTCGTAGTGCAAACCAGATGGCTGACACTCTGGCAACTCTGGCATCTATGTACCAGCTGATTTGGCCTAATCATCAGCCTTCCATTGATCTCAAGCGTTTTGAAGAACCTGCTCATTGTCTAACTGCCGAAGAAGAATCAAGTGCCAAGCCTTGGTTCTATGATATCAAGCGCTACTTGGAGAAAAAAGAATACCTAGAAGGTGCTTTGAGTATGGATAAAAGAACACTAAGAAGATTGGCCTCAAATTTCTTTATAAATGGGGAGGTTTTGTACAAGAGAAATCATGACATGATGCTACTCCGATGTGTAGATGAATAGGAGGCAGAGCAAATCATAAAAGAGATACATGAAGGACTGTTCGGTACCCATATGATTGGGCATACAATGGAAAAGAAAATCCTTAGAGCAGGATACTATTGGCTAACGATGGAGGCTGATTGTTATTCTCATGTTCGCACATGCCACAAATGCCAAATTTATGCTGATAGGGTACACGTACCTCCCACTCCGTTGAACGTCTTGACTTCACCATGGCCTTTCTCCATGTGGGGAATAGATATGATCGGGATGATTGAACCAAAAGCCTCAAATGGGCATAGGTTTATACTTGTTGCCATAGATTACTTCACAAAGTGGGTTGAAGCCGCCTCTTACGCTAATGTTACCAAGCAAGTGGTTGCTCGCTTCCTGAAGAATAACATCATATGTAGATACGGGGTTCCTCACCGGATCATTACTGACAACGGGTCAAATCTCAATAACAAGACAATTGAAGAGTTATGTACCAGTTTCAAAATTGAGCATCATAATTCAACACCATACAGAGCCAAGATGAACGGAGATGTCGAAGCTGCAAACAAGAATATCAAGAAGATTATTCAGAAAATGGTGGTTACGTATAAGGATTGCCATGAGATGCTACCTTTCGCACTGCATGGTTACCGTACTTCAGTACGTACTTCGACAGGGGCAACCCCTTTTTCTTTGGTATATGGCATGGAAGTTGTCCTCCCGATAGAAGTTGAAATTCCTTCGATGAGAGTTCTGATGGAAGCTAAATTAGACGAAGCAGAATGGGTCCGAACAAGGTTTGATGAGCTCAATCTTATTGAAGAAAGGCGTATGACGGCACTATGTCATGGACAACTTTACCAGAGACGTATGAAGAAAGCTTTTGACAAGAAAGTGCATCCTCAGACTTACCAGGAAGGTGATTTGGTGCTCAAACGAATCACCACCATGCACAGAGAGCCCAGGGGAAAGTGGGCGCCAAATTATGAAGGACCGTTTGTGGTGGTGAGAGCTTTCTCCGGAGGTGCCTTGATTCTTGCAAGTATGGACGGTAAAGAACTTTCTACCCCCGTGAATGTGGATGTAGTTAAGAGATATTATGCCTAAAAGATTGGAATAAAAATTCGCTAAGTCGAAAACCTAAAAAGACGATTTAGGCAAAAATGGCTATCCCGGTGGACTAAAAACCCGAAAGGGCGGTCCAGGCAAAAATTAGGGATAAAAATAAAAATTTAGCCCGCTGAGTTGAAAACCCGAAAGGGCGATCCAGGCAAAAGTTAGGGACTAATTCCAAGGCGAATATTATATTCTATACATTCATTTGATTCTAGGGAACTACGAAAGAGAAGGATCCATCCAATCGTCTTCCTACAAAGTTTAACTGATCTGATTTTCAGAGATATAGGGACCATAGCAATGTTGGAACTCATGGGAACTTCATTAATTGTCATTGTCATTGTACTTTTCTTTCACAACAATTACCTCATTAAGGAATTGCATCTGTATGTACATTTATACCCTTTTGCGGGTCTTGGCAATAAAAAGAGAAATTTCTCATCAAAATTGTGCTCAATCGTTTTTACTTTATCTGTTTGTTTGCAAAATGTTTTTTATTAATGATAAACTCTATTTTGAAATTTTGGTAAAAATAATAACAATGTTTGAAAAGTAGTACGATTATCTTTTTGGTTGACAAGAGGAACTTGACAGTTTTCCCATTAGTTAACATCAAATATCATTGCCGGTCACTGTGATTGTTTCCGCACAGACAACATATCCCATTGACGAATGTTGAACTTCAGTCGAAACTTTACCAGGGGCACTCATGTCTTTCCCTTGTTGCTCACAACTTTATCAGGGTCTCATGTACCAAGCATTGGAAAGTCTAATATCCTCCACCACATCTCAAAGTCCAATATTTCATTGGCAACCACCAAAAGACTTAAAGTCCACCACGTTGGTATCTCTCATAAAACCTAAAGTCCAATTTTATTGGCAACTACTAAAAAGCAAGAGTCCAATTTTATTGGTACCCTCATGATTCCCAAAAGTCCACTATGGTGGTAACTACCAGAAAGCCAAAAGCCCAACCATGTTTGGCACACCTCCCAAAGTCCTATACCCTTGGCAACTACCGAAAACTTATCTCTAGCATATGCAATCATTCGCATTGTCACAAGCATGGCATGCATAACCTTCTTGTCTGAAAACAAGAATGTCATCAAACACAATCATATTAATCATTAGCATATAACAAAAAATTTGCATTAGAATCATTAATAATTACATTTTCATAAGAATCATTGTGCATCATGCAATACACGAAGTCATATCAGGATGGCATAGCAGGATCCAGGACATGCATCTAGGGCCTTTCTCTCTCAAAGTCGGTGGTATTCCTTTGAAAGAAGCTAATATCCCGCATGTGCTAGCGGATTTTTATTCCCCAACAAATTATTCTTCAGCTTCATAAATGATAGTGTTGATATCCACCATCTTCATTGCTCTCCAAGCAGAGAGTATCCTGAAAGATTGATCGAGATACTGCTTTGGCATTCTCCAAAGAACCTTAATCAAAAGGTACTGCTTTGCGAGATCCAAAGAATCTCATGTTACGATAAGGATATTGTTCTAGTATCACCGAAGAGCTTTGATTGTAAGGAACTACTTCGCATGACCTAGAAAGTCTTATACCATGGGAGAGAGATACTGCTCTAAATATTCCCAAAGAGCCTTTATGGTTAAGGTACTGCTTTGAGGGGCTAGAGAATCTTATTTGACTGAGGTACTGCTTCGCAAGACCCGAAGAATCTCATGTTGTGATAGAGATACTGTTCTAGTATCATTGAAGATCCTTGAATATAAGGAACTGCTTCACATGATCTGGAAAATATTGTATCATTTGTTAAAGATACTGTTCTAGTATCATTGAAGATCCTTGAATATAAGGAACTGCTTCGCATGATCTGGAAAATCTTGTATCGTTTGTTCGAGATACTGTTCTAGTATCACTGAAGACCCTTGAATATAGGGAACTGCTTCGCATGATCGGGAAAATCTCGTACCATTTTGTTCGAGATACTGCCCTAAGTATCCCCAAAGAGCCTTCATTGGTAAGGTACTGCTTTGATGAGCTAGGAAATCTCATTGTTCGAGATGCTGCTTTGGCATTCTCCGAAGAACCTTAATTGAAAAGGTACTGCTTTGCAAGACCTGAAGAATCTCATGTTCGATAAAGATGTTGTCCTAGTGTCACTGAAGGTTCTTGAATGTAAAGGAACTGCTTCGCATGATTTATAAAATCTTGCACTATTTATTCGAGATATTGTTCTAATGTCCACAAAGAGCCTTCATTGGTAAGGTACTGCTTTGATGGACTAAAGAATCTCATGCTTGTTAAGACATTTGTTCTAGAGTCATTGAAGAGCCCTGACCAAAGGGAACTGCTTCGCATGATCTAGAAAATATCATGCCATTGTTTGAGATGTTGCTCTAAGTATCAATGGAGAGCCTTGAGTGTGAGGAACTGCTTTGTTGGATCAGAGAACATCATTGATTAAGATACTGATTTGGGCATTTTCCGAAGAGCCTTTATTGTTAAGAAGCTGCTTCGCATGACCCCAAGGAGTCACACGTTTTGTTAAGATTTGGTCCCCAAAAACCCTAATTCATAAGGGACTGCCTTGTACGACTTGGAGAGGTTTATTCATCAAATTGGGATACTGTTTTGTTAGTACGAAGAATCTCATACATTTTTTGCAAGTTTCCAATCTTATCCTCATATCCCTTTCAGTGGTGTCACATTTTCTCTCCTTTCGAACAAATTTCAGGGTCTTTCTATATCTAATCGACTTCTACCCTAAAACGATTGAACTTCCTACAGCAGTTCATTCCTTTGGGTCCAAGGCAATTAGATAGGGGCAGCTATCATACCCCAAATTTGTCCCACCTTTTCCAATTTTATTTTGATGACCATTTAACTTAAGGCCATTGTCTTTTAAGATTTAGTTCACAAAAATCTGGTGGTCATGCAATTTGAATTAATAAGCTTTTTTGGGTGCATTAATGATATTAAGTGTTTAGATCATTTCTAAATAGCTTAGAGCATTTTTCAAAGATTTTATTGGTAAGGATTTATTTGGATTATACTTGCAATATAAAGACTAAGGTATCATGTAAAATTGATGACCTATTGGTTTCAAATTTAGTTATAAATAATTAGTGAGCTTGGGTTCGTGAATTTCAAATGGGACTTCGTAGTATCAGGTTGGGCGTGAATTCATTTTCATCTTGGGCTTTGATCCTTGTTATTGTTGCTGAATTGTCATTGTGGAAGACGCCGCTCACAAGCTTGACATCAATATAATGTTTTAAAAGAGCTATAAGTGAGGCCATTTAGAGTCATCAAAGTTTTGTTCAAATAATATGTATTACAAGCCACAAAGTCAAGACTTGTATCAAAAGCTATATCCATTGATTCAATGGCCATGTTTCCTTCATCCATACTAGATTCTATATCATGAAGTTTGTTTTTATCAAAAATATACTTGTTACAAATTGTGAAAGAATAAATACTACTTGGTACTAAGAGAAGACACTATGAAGTTTAAAATTCTGGAAATTACATGAGAAATACCGCGAAAGTTTCTCTTTCTCATTAATACACAGAATTATTTCAAAAGAAAAAAAGCAAAAGAAATTCTTGATATTGTGATGGATGTCTTCATCAAAACTATGGTTGAAGATGATGACAAGGAAGTGGTCATTCAAGCTTGCACTAACGTGGCTGACATCATTAGAGACTACGGTTATGCAACTCTTGAACCATACTTGCCCAAGCTTGTACATGAAACTTCATTGTTTCTCCAGGAGAAATCTGCCTGTCAGCAAATCGAGTCTAACAGTGAAATTGACGATGTTGATAGTTCACACGATGAAGTTCTTATGGATGAAGTTACTGATTTACTTCCTGCATTTGCAAAAGCTATGGGTGCTCAATTTGCTTCCCTTTTTTGTAAATCTATTTGATCATTTGATGAAATTTGCAAGAGCTTTATGTCCCCCTCAAAATAAGACCATGGTTGTTGCGTGCCTTGCTGAAGTTGCCCAGAACATGGTTTATCCTATTGCAGACTATGTGGATCGAGTGAGGCTTCTGGTACTTAAAGAATTATCGTCATCTGATGCAACAAATAGAAGGAATGTTGCATTTTGTGCAAGGGAGTATTAGCATGGTAGTAAGGATATGTCTGTGTAAACAAAAAAACAGAAGAAGGCAACAGTTTATTTATTGGAAGAACAGTTAGAATCTTGCCTGGCCGTGAATTTGTGACGCACAATCCACCACACCAGAATTTTGCTGTATCTACACATAAAAGAATAACATGAACAAATCTTGAAATTCCGAAAGATACTAACCAAGTCATGCTGGAGGCAGTAAGAAATGTTAAGTGTCGTGAGCAGGAATTAACATAAAGAGAAGCGAAGAAACATTCATTGTACTTGACAGTCACAAACTTGTCGCAGTCCTTAAGTCACAAACATTCTCAAGACCTCAACTTTGGTTGTCTATCATAGACGTCATAAGCCATGAACATACATGAAAATAATGGAAACAGAAGCAACATTAATGGGATTAAAAGACACCAGGCAGTAATAAGGCAGCCACCACTCAGATAAGTTCAGTAGAAAAAAAAGTTCAAGGTTTAATTTACCTCAATCATTGTTCAAAGTTTCATCAATTTTCCAAACGATGCCTTAGCCTGCCAGTCTCATTGCCGTGTACCTACGCCGAGCTTGTAAGTAATGACACATGATGTGTTGCATCAGTATGGAAACAAATTCGAACACCAAATTGTGCTGTCAGTAGAAACTTCATATAACTTGAGGAAGCTGAACAGATCATGCCCTCACAGCTAACTTTCCCAAAACACTAATTATGCGGCTGTCTCAAGCCTGCGCAACGCCGAAGCAAGAAAGCTGAGTAGAAGATTGAAAATGTTTCAAAGATAATCAAAGACTTTTCAGCAAGGATAAGAACTCATTAACAATCCACAAGGCTATGTTTAAGAAACAAGTTGTTAAGAAAACTTAGCATTTGTGAGGAAAATTCTGAACAAGCCCATATGTTGCCTCCAAGCCAAATAATGAAAGACTGCACCCAATTATTGTCATCAAGTTCTTGCAAGTTCTTCTGAAATACCTGCAGAATACCAAGACAATGGGATTAGTCTACTATCGTCAAAGCATGAGCAACATTATTATGAAAGGTAAGCAATACAAAGTCATAACCAAAGGGCGGATGCTATGCTAATGTTACAGCTTGGAAATCTATTTGCACTTAAATGGATGTTAAGAAGAGAAGAAGTTTATGACAGAATCATGATAACAGAAATCAGACTAACAGCGAAATCATTTGACAAGAGATGTCGAAAAAACTCAGACCTCAATATATTACTTTTGAACTGTGATTCTGAGAGGTGTCTTGGCAGGTTTCTTTCTTTTAGCATTTCACAAAATCCCTTGAAGTCTGTTGATAGAATTCAAATGAATGGTCCCTTGGAACTGCACAAACAGGAAGGCCATATTAGTCCCCAGCATGAGCATAATTTAAGGGAGATATAAGGATGCTTCAATGCATTTACAATGTACCAAAATACAGCTACAAGTTTTTCACTGCGACAACCCTGATCGAGTTTGTTTTCGATATCTAGCTACAGCTTTAAAGCTTGCCATAATCACCATTTAGGTGCTTTTCTCCATGATAAAGTGGACGTTTACCTGCGAAAAAACACAACGGTTGCACCATACATTTAGTAACAATAAGAGGGCTTTGTGTTAACTGAATAATGAGATGTAAACCAGTCCCAGAAAATGTGATGAAGACAAAAATCATCCCTCTCATCCACGAGCCATTTGCTTCAAAACTTCAATAGCATCGAATCCCTTACTACCTGTATAAACACAAAGGAAACCAACTAATGTTAGCAACCGTGACCCATAGCCAAAGCAAGTTCAAATAGCCAATTCACACATACTGAGTTCAAAGCAATTAAAACCAAAAACAAAGAAATCAAAGATTTAAACAGGTCAAAGTTCACCATGGTAAAAGACTTGGAAATTCAGTAAAGTCAGTGGTAAAGAAATCAAAGCTTAAGCAGGGCCCCATCCTTTTCTGGAAGCACACTACAGACAAAACAAAAAGAATGACTCACCCCAAGCTGGCCCACAGGATATTGACAGTAAGAAGAATCTTCGTACAATCAAAACGGATTGATTTCCACAGCTCATCACCCTCACTCTAAAATGGATTTTTCACGCATACGAGTTACCTCCCAGGGTCTTCTATAAAAAGGAGCTAATCATTAGCACTGGAATAGGATACAATTACTTTGCAACAAGATACACAGAAAACCCTAACAACACCTATACACCTAAAAAAAACCTAGCATACGAGAATACTACTCTGCAACAAAATCATCTCAAAAACCCTAATACTAAAGCTCTTTTCACATTTATTTCAACCCTGATTTTCACACTGAAAATCAGAGGTTGAAGAGCTAAAGGCCTTCACCCAGCAACAATAATCACGCAATACATCAAGAAGAGAGTATAAGAACACGACGAAGAGAGGAGTAAAGGGACGAGAACAAAGAAGAAAAAGACGTAAGCAAGTGATTACCTATCGCACTCGGGTCTTCAATTTCACATCTGGTAGCTTATCTTTCTCTATGCCCTTCTCACTCTGAATGTTGAAATTTACGTCTTTGTTCTCGCACTTTTCCTTGATTGACTGGCCTTGGATTGTTTGCTTCATGTTGTATTGTTGAAGAACACTGAAATTGTTTTTTTTTCCAAAAGGATTTAGGGTTCACCAAATGGGGTTTAGGGTTTGTGATTTTTGAATCAATGTTTTATTGTTGGTTTCACGATGATACTGGGTTGAGTTTGAATCCGGAGAAGTTTTTAGAAGAAAGGTTCGTTTGAAAATGCATTAGTGAGAGAGTGAGAAGAGTTGAAAAGTGAGTCGTGAAACGTATTTCTTCATCTTTTTTTTTCTTAATCGTTATTGAGATTATGTGATATGGTGGGTTCAATACGGCGGTGACAGGTGTCGCCACTGTGGACACTTGTGACCGCCCAAGGTGATTCCCTGGTTGTTCTCATGCGCGTCCTCCCCTGGTCATACCATATACCATCTGTTCAAAACCCCTAGATCATAGAAAGTATAAGAAAGTATTTCGATCAGACGTCCCAGATTCGTTCTGGGTGGTCAGCTCAGTTGACTGGTCCCTCATGCCATAAACCCTCTCTCCCTGCGCTGGGTTGGGCCTGCGTTTTTGCTTTCAGTACCTCATTCTTTTTCTTAACCCAGCCCATTTTGTTTCTAATTTATTTATTTAGTTTTAACTTATTTTCTTTTATAAAATCTAAAGAAGGCATTTTATCAATTAATTATTTTTTAAGTAATTTTATTTAATTTAATTAATTAATTATTTTCTCTCTTAATGATAAAAAAAATTAAAACACTTTTCTTAATTAGTTTTATTCCATGTTGATTCCTTTCTCAATTTTCGATTTAATTTCTATTTTGACTATCGAAAAATCCAAAAACATTTTTTATTTGATTAACTTAATTAAATAAATTTATTTAATTCGATTAATTAATTCGTTAATTAATTTAATTAAATATTTCTATTTAATTTGATTAATTAATATTTTCACTTTTGCTCGATTATGTGTGCGATGATTGTTTGCGAATGCTTGATCCTCCTTGCTTGCGATATGATGATATGCTTACTTGTGTGATTACTTTTGCATTTTTGACGATAAATTGCTAAGTAAAAAACGAACGCACACTAAGATTAATCATTTTCAAAGATAAACGAAATCTTTGGTCCGACGCCAAGTAAATATCCATACGCACTTCACTTCATACACACACGTAAGTCGATCATTCCTCGATCGCCATCTGCACTACTTTACACCTCACACCTTTCTCAACATTTTTCCAACTTACGAATAAATGCATCACGTTTGTTTTCCATAAGTTAGTATTTAGCTTAGTTCCTCAAACTTGCGAGCCGAGCATATTGTGCCTCACTAACAAACCAATAAATGAACCTCCATTCGCATTCACCTCAAATCTCAAGAAAACAAAAATGATACTTTTTAGATCCAAACCCTTGATCCAACGTCAAGCGAGCTTAGGAAATAAAATACTTCAATGAATACGAGGAAAGTTGCACACCACGAGCCTTAAGCGGTAGAAAGGAGGATAACGAGCTCTCGTTACTCGCTCTGATTATCTTGACGCAAGACATTCGTCTTGTCGGAAGAAATAAACTATCCATAGTCTTTAGTGCAAATTAACTCCTAAATCCTTTCATCGAAGAAAGGTAATAAAATCAACAACCATCACCCATATCAGGCCGAACTACGAAGTTCTGACTTTCCCATTGCACAAGGGAATACGTAGGCACGAGGATCTTAATCCTTGCCGAGCCCCTAGGATCAATAAACCCTTTAGTTCAAACAATCATAAGTGTAGACATTCCTTCATGCGTGACAACATAGATGGTTCCCATCGAGTACGATGGATGTAGGAGGTGCTAATACCTTCCTCCTATATAACCGACTTCCAAACCCTGACAATGGTTTGCGATGACCTTGTTTTTATCCCTTCTTGGCGGTTTTATCTATATTTACCGTTTCCCTCTTTGGGAATAAATAAAATTAGGTGGTGACTCTCATGTCAGCCCAGCCGCGACCGCGTTCGCGAGGATCGCATTTTTTGAGGTACGACATATAGAACATAATATTAGCTTCAAAATGATATGTGGAACACTAAAAACGGACACCCGAAACAAAAGTTATGAATTAAAACGCAAAACAACAACTCCCAGGTCTCGCTATGCAAGGGTCTGCTTGCTAAGCGAGAAAGTTTCTATTTTGAACATTTCCAAAAATTTACTCGCTCGCTATGCGAGTGTCACTCCCAGGATTTCCATCCTGGTACAAATGCGAAAGTGGCGTGGAAAGAGGTAGAGTCGTCAGCCAGATATTTTTTATCCCGAAGGAACGAGAATGGTAATGCTGCACAAACCAGAAGAAAAGAAAAGGAAGGACACGGGTCCTGCGAACCAAAGAGACTGGGCTCGGGAGTCGGTTACGACCTGGGAAGGTATTAGCACCCCAGATCGTCCGCCGTACCCGACGGGAGCCACGCTTGCAAAGAAATTGTTTCAAAGGGTGAAGAAATGAAAGTTGTTGCAAAGAAAAGGAGTTGAACTGGATAAGAAAGAAAAGAAAGGGGGAAAATGTAGGTGTAAACACCCCAAATTTTCCCTCACTCATTTCACCATAGCTTGTGATTCTTTTCATTTTTCATAAGTTCAATCATATGGCATTTTTGCTTCACTGCATTAGTTCAAAGTCATCTGCATCTAGGGTTTGTGATCTGAGCAATCCCTGAGCCATCTGAGCCACTCCAAAGGTCATCAATCATCTCAAGAGGGTCCATGTATGTTCAAGCATCATATTATATCCTCCAAAGATCAAGGAAGTCAGAAAATCACAAGAACTGAGGAAGGCATGGAAGCAGAGCCAGACTTAACTGCACAGATGACCTAGAATTAGGGTTTTGGTTTCAAAGGCCATAACTCCAAATTTTTTGGTCATTCTTGTTTCTATTGGTCTCTATATGATATGAGGATCATTCATAGCAATTTTCATGAAGAAATTCAATGAGGAAGGCATCTGATCAATAGATGACTTCTTGAGCAAGTCAGTGCAAAATCAGGGCATCTGAGGCCCTCAATCATCCAACCAAAGGATCTTCTCCATAATTTTGGGTATATATGATCTTTATTTGATCTTAGAAGAAGTTAGAAGTTCACAAAATTGAAGAATTTCAAGCCATTTGCAAAGTTGCCATTTTGGGAAAGTGACTTGTGATGCAAACTTGCCATTTTGGGAAAGTTTTTCAACCTCCTCTTTTTGATTCAAAAATGCTTCAAATGAAAAATTCTTGGTCATGAAAGTTGTAGATTGGATCATTCCCTTTTCAAAAAGTACAAGAACTTGATCTAATTCATCATAGAACTCAAGTTATGGCCTTGCAAAGTTGGGAAAAATCATAAAATTTCACTTATGCACCAAAGAGGGAAGTTTGCAAAAACACTTGCCAAAGCATTTTGTGACCTCAATTTGACTTCTAAGTATTGCACAAACATCACACATGACCTATAATTCATAATTGCACAAAGAAATCCCAAGTTTCATGCCTTGAACATCAAGATTTCCTAAAGGGGCCAAAACATCACATAATTGCAAAACACCCCATAACTTTCTTCTCTCTTTCTGAATTGCCTCAAGAATGGATTTGTGGACCTCCATGAAGTCAGCTGCGCATGGACATGCCTAAGGGCCAGCTGTGTTCTTGCCCATACCTCAAGTACAAGTCATGTTGACATTTTTGCAACTTGCCCATACCAATCAACATAGGCCACCACCCACCCTCTGACCTATCCCAGCATGATATGTGTACCAAAAGCAAGCCATTCCATAACATAACATAGGCTGAAACCTCCCAGAACTGAAAAATCTCAAAAACTCCCTCTTATGCAAAAGTCTTCGAAACTCATAGCTCAGCCATCAAACCTCCAAACTTTTTCCACCATTCAACTCCATAATCATCACTGATCATTTCCCACCCTTCATTTTGCCCTAAAACACCCTGAATCAAAAACACGATTTTGACATTGCTTGAACTGAACTTCTGCCAACTTCATTTAGAGCCCATATAAACTCCAACCAAGCATCACAAACTCTTCAGGAGGATCATTGGAGCTGATTTGAAGCAAAGAAGCAGCCAGCCAGTGCCATTTTCGAAAGCTTCAGTTCAGGTATTGTCGCTCCCACCAAATGAGGCCGGGTCAAATGGGGTACAGATGCGAACGGTCGGCGAAAGGAGAGAGAACACACAAGGGTGAACTCAAGAAAAAAGAGTCTTCAGCTAGGCATTTTTATCCCGGAGGAAAGGTAATGCTGCATAAACCTAGGAAGAGATGGATAAGACGGTTGCGAACCAGAGAGACTGAGAAAGGGGGTTGGTTACAACCTGGGAAGGTATTAGCACCCAGATTGTCCGCCATACTCGACGGGATCCACGCTTAAAAGATTTGTGTTTAAAGGGGTAGTGTCAGTGCAATTTGTGCATCAAAGCTGGAAAAGAATGCAAGTGTCAGTGTAAAAGAAATGTGAAGTGAAATATTTGAAGTGTCAGTGTAAGAACAAGAATGAAATGCTCAAGGCTATGAGACTTAAAGAATAATGCTGGAAAGAGGGGAAATATACAGAGACTTTTGTTCGATAACTGTTAAGTTATGCCTACGTATCCTCTTGTGCAATGAGGAAGTCAGAACACCGTAATTCGACTCAAAGATACTGAAAGATAAATTGACTGATGAACTGCTTACTTGTCTATGCTCAAGTGTATGACCTGTCTGGCTCAGGTGCAAACTGTCTTGCATTAGACGGAAGAAGCAAGTTCTCGTTTATGAGTGAATGAGATGAGAAAAGAATCCCGGAGGAGACGATTATTGTTTGTTTTTGTGTTTTCAGTCTTTTATTGCTTTGTTGTGGTTTGTCATAAGAAAGTGAGCTTAAGCCTAAACCAAGGGTTAGTAAACTCATCACATCCTCCCTCTGATTAGGGGTAATGAAAATACCTTAAGTGTGAAGTAAACACCTCGCACTTAATCACCATGATGTAGGATTAAGATCATTAACCTACTTGTATTTATTTAGATGTTTTTTTTGGATTTTCGTTTAGTGTTTAGTAATGAGTTTAAGCCATAATCAAGGATTTAATGGACCCATTACACCATCCTAATAGAAGGATGATAGATGAGAACACTTAAGCTGAGGAAAGCTCCTCAACTTAATCCATGATTAGGGATTAACCTCATGACAAAACAAACCTTTATTAAATGGATTTTAGTTAATGGTATGATTAAGAAGTGAGTTTTATGATTTGTAAGACTACTTGAGGAGGACTTGTCCATTAACACTAGGGTTAGTCCTTCTTAACCAGTTAAGGAAGAATTAGAACCCTAATGCAAGGCCCAAGTTACAAGCTTGATGTCTTAGTGATTATTAGGTGGATTGATTAAAGGATTTAAACACATTAAGGGTTTAACACTTAGGATTAAAGTTATACACTCCATCCTAATAGAAGGATGCAGGCATAAGCTTAATCACAAAGCCTTAAAACCTTTAAGGTTTAGTCCTTGATGATGAGATGAGAGGAGAAGACTCAAAGATGACACAAGGGTAAAAGCTAAATGGGGGACTAATCAAACCCTAATTATTATCATGCTTGGTTGTTCCTAGGGTTAATGAGGTTTGCAAGAAGATTTTCAGATAAACCACCAAGAAGGAAGCAGATGAAAGGAGCAAGAAGCAGAGAGAAGCAAGACAACTTGCTTCACTTAAGAAGACAAGTTGCTTGAAGAAAGAAAGTAGGAAAGAGCAAGAATGAGAAAACCCACACAAAGACAAGATAAAATGCAGCAATGATGCAAGAGAGGGATGAGAAGAGATTGTGAGAAGTGAAGGCAAATTCACTTCTCAAAACAACTTACCACCTGAAAAGTTAGCAAAGAAATGAAATGCAATGCAAATGAGATGAAATGTCATGATGCAAACCAAAGTCAGAAGCATAAACATGGTGTTAATGATGCTAAGAGATGATGCAAACACATGTCAAGAGTTGTGGATGATCATACAAAGATGAGGATGCAAATGAAGCATGCTTTGAACCATGGAAGTTCATGAAAGTTTATGAAATGATATGAACATATAGCATGGCAAATGAAAGATGCAATGATCAAACATGATTCTAATATGTCCTAAGATGTATTATGAATCATGTGGATGCACAAAATGTCATGGCAAGTTCTCAAATGCAAGCAAATGAGAGATGGATGCAAAGGAAGGCACACATTAGGGTTTACATACAACATGCAATGCAAAAATTCAAAACCAGAAGCAAATTACATGATAAAAAATTGAAAATGGGATCAAAGGAACCCTAACCCTACACTAGTTCACTGCCCAAATGAGGGGACCTAACTCTTAACCTAGTGCAAGTTATGAATTTCTTAAGTTAATTAGGGTTTTGGGATACCTCACAAAGAAAAATGCAAAACAAATTGAAAATGAAATATGAATTCAAACCAAATTTATCCTATAAACTACATGCTATGAAGGATGCAATGCAAGAAGAACCATCATCAAACTCTCAATGGTTAGGCAGAAAGGATTTTTACAAGTTTGAACAAAAATATTGCCTTTAAAAGTATTTAATTCCAATGAAAATTGTCAAAATGCATCAAGAACCAAAAAGAAATTTGTTTTGAGAGCTTGATAATGTTTCTAAATGTTTTAGAATGCAATATGAATTTTTTGGTGATTTTTAAATACCTAAATGCATTTTTAATTAATTAATTTCCATTAACTAATTAAAAATAAACATTTAAATGATTTAAAAATTATTTTTAATGCAAAAAATAAAAATAAAAATATTTTTGGGTTCTAAAAATTAATGAAATGCTTGACAAAAATTTTTCAGAATTTTTAAATGTTTTTTACTATTTAAAATAATTCGTGTAAATAAATGCAATGAAAATGAAAATAAAATTAAATAAAATGAAAAGTAAGCTGAATGAATGGATCATATTGGTTATGGGTTTGAGACCATTGACTTGGCGCCACATCCAAGGGCCCAAGTTCAAACTTCATTAATCCAGATTAATTAAATAAATAAACCTAAATTAAGACTAATTATGAGATCCAGGCCACACAAACACGCGCGGGAAGGATCAATCGCATGGCCCAGATTCAAACTTTGCCCTAATCCCAGATTAAGCCCTAATTACATTCAGGTCACCGGAGAAGAGCTCTGGTCGTCTTCTCCGGTGACAACCCTCCCTGAGAATTTCAATCTCACTCTCTAGGTCATTTCTAGAGCTCTAAAGCTCCAGATTTGTTCCTCTAACCTTCCTAAACCTGAATCTAACTTCAAACACAATTTATTTTCAGCCATTTACAAGATTCGAAGCCAAGAACAAAAATTGCAAAACTTTCAGACAAGCTATACACTCTCAATTCTTCATCATTTTCAAAAGTAAAAGGTTCATTGTACTCAGGGGACCAAACTTAACAAGTTGAGAACTTAAAATAGAGCTTCTGGAAAAATAAATTTTCGAATCTACCTGAGGTGAAGCTTTCAGTTTGGAGCTTTTAGACTGCCTCCTTGCTTCAAAGCTTCTCCAATGGTCTCCCTGAAGATGCTTTGAGGTTTAGTTGGAGTGTATGATGGCTAGTTTTTGAGATTGATGAAGTTCTGACCAAGGAAGTGGAAAATCGTATTTCTGTTTCAGGGACTTTCAAGGCAAGGTGAAAGATGGTTTTTGCTCTATGGAGCTTTTCTGAATGGATGGTGAAGTTGGTTTTGATGTTTGAGACTTGAGTGCTGAGTTTCGAATGAAAAAGAAAAAGGGAGAGTTTTTGGGAACTATGGCAATGCTGTGTATTCAGGCTGACTTGTTGTGTGTTTTGAGTCTCTTTTAGTCCACATATCAAGCTGTGATAGGGCAGAGAGTTGTTGGTGGCACAGCTTTATTGGTATGGCCCCTTTTGCAAAAAGTCAAGTCTAGGTGTATTATAAGGTATGGGCTGTTTTAGGGCTAGAAAAAAAGCATGTCTGTTGCAGCTTGAATCAAGGCAGACCATGGAAATGAATTTGAGGCCAACTTGCAAATGTATTAGGGTTTATGTGAGGTTTTGCACTTTTCACAAAGTTTGCCCCTTTTGTGATCTCTTGAAGCATAAGTCATGAAACTTGGAGATTCTTTGGTGCATTCTGATTTTTAGGTCATGGTTTATGTTTGTGTAATGCATAGAAGTCCATTTGAAGTTACATTTTGCCTTGGCATGAGGTTTTGCAACTTTGCCTCTTTGGTACAAAACATGAAATTATGTGATTTTTGCCAACTTTGACAAGCCATAACTTTTGATCCAAAATGATTTAGAATGAGTTCTTGTACTTTTTGAAAATGGGAAGATCCATTCTACAACTTTCATGACCAAAGTTTTCTCATTTGAAGCATTTTTGAATCAAAAAGAGGAGGTTGAAAAACTTTCCCAAAATGGCAAGTTTTCATTACAAGTCACTTTCCCAAAAAGGCAACTTTGCAAATGGCTTGAAATTCTTCAATTTTGTGAACTTCTAACATCTTCTATGATCAAATAAAGATCATATACAATCAAAATGATGGAGAACACCCTTTGGTTGGGTCATTGGGGGCCTCAGATGCCCTGATTTTGCACTGACTTGCTCAAGAAGTCATCCATTGATCAGATGCCTTCCCCCTTGAATTTCTTCATGAAAATTGATATGCATGATCCTCATAACATATAGAGACCAATAGAAACAAGAATGACCAAAAAATTCGGAGTTATGGCCTCTGAAACCAAAACCCTAATTTTAGGTCATCTGTGCAGTTAAACCTGGCTCTGCTTCCATGCCATTCTCAGTTCTTGTGATCCTTTGACTTTCTTGACTTTGTGAGGATATAATATGATGCTTGAACATACATGGACCCCTTTGAAGTGATTGAAGACCTTTTGAGTGGCTCAAATGGCTCAGGGGTAGCTCAGATCATAAACCCTAGATGCATATGACCTTGAATCAATGCAGTGATTAAAAAATGCAATATGGGAGGCTATGATTGAACTTATGCATATGAAAAGATCACAAGCCATGATGTGAATGGGTGAGGGCAAATTTGGGGTGTTTACAGGTATCATCAAGAACATTTTTTCCAGAAATGATTTCTTAAGTTCTTAGATTGTTCTCCTTGCTTCACTGATCACACTGCACCTTTCGGTTTTGAAAATGATTCAGTTTTAAGCATGTATGAAGCTTCTGAAATTTCTGAGAAATTTTCCGTTTTGCTTTGAATCTCTCTGATCATGTGAAATAAATTCTGTTTGATGTTTGATTCTTTAGAATGGGATGGGGATCATTTCTGGAGAGTTTAAGGGCTTAGGGTTGCGTATTGAGAGAGATAGCATGAGGGGATAGCCGGAGAAGATGACCAGAACGCTGTTCCGGTCAACTTAAAGTGATTAGGGTTCAGATTAGGGCTTAATTGTGTAATTAGCGTAGTTTGAATTTTGGCCCTTGGATAGTGCGCGAAGTCAATTCCCTCCCTTTTCCATTTGAATCTGGGCCATTGGATCAGCATACTTCCATTAATTGACATTTTAATTTCATTTTAATTGCATTTCTTTTTACATTTTAATTGCATTTCTTTAAAAAAAAATTATCTTTTTCCTTTCCCTTTCAAATATTTTTCTCATTCTGAAAATAATTTTTATTTTATTTTTTGCATAAATTTCGTATTTTTAAAATATTTAAATGTTTATTTTAATTAATTAATGAGAATTAATTAATTAAAATACCATTTAAGTTTCTAAAAATCACCAAAAAAATCATTTTGCATCTTGATACATTTAGAGACATTATCAAACCCTTCACACAAATTTCTTTTTGGTTCTTGACCTATTTTGACATTTTTCTTTGGATTTAGGGTCTTTAAAAGTCAATATTTTTGCCCTAACTTAGAAAAATCCTTTCTGCGTAACCATGAAGAGTTTGATGTTGGTTCTTTTTTCACTGCATTCCTCATGTCATGTGGTTTCTAGGATAATATTGGTTTGAATTTATTCTTCATTTTCAATTTGTTTTGCATTAATCATTGAGAGGTGCCTTAAAACCCTAGCAAATTTAGGAAAATCATAACTTTCATTAGGTTAAGAGTTAGGTCTTCCCCTTTGGGCAGTGAACTTATGTAGGGTTAGGGTTCCTTTGATCCTATTTTCAATTTTTTATCTTGTCATTTGCTTCTGATTTTGAATTTTGCATTGCATATTGTATGTAAACCCTAATTTTTGCCTTCATTTGCATTCATCCTTCATATGCTTGCATACATGAACTTGCCATAGCATTTTGTGCATCCACATGACATATAAGACATTTTAGGACATATTAGAATCATGTTTTATCATTGCATCATCCATTTGCCATGCTTTTGCTTTCATTTGATGTCATAAGTTTTCATGTACTTTCATGGTTCTTACATGTTTCATTTGCATCCTCCTTGTTTGTATAATCATCCACATCACATGACATGCTTTCATACCATCCCATAGCATCTTTAGACTCATGATATGCTTCTGATTTTTGTTTGGCATCCTTGCATCTCATCTCATTTCATTTCACTTCATTCCTTGTTGCTAACTTTTCAGGTGGTAAGTGTTTGAGAAGTGAATTTGCCTTCACTTCTCATAATCTCTTCTCATCCCTTTTATGCATCATTGCTGCATTTTTTCTTGTGAATTAGAGTGAGCTTGCTCATTCATGCTCCTTCCTCTATCTCTTTCTTCAAACAACTTGTCTTCTTAAGTGAAGCAAGTTGTCTTGCTTCTTCTTGTTTTCTCTTCTGCTTCTTCCTTGATGGCTTTTCCTTGAAGATCTTTTGCAAGTTTCATAAACCCTAGGAAAACTCAAGAATGATCACAATTAGGGTTTGATTATTCCCCCTTTAGTTTTTTCCTTTGTGTCATCTTTGTGTCTTCTCTCCTCTCTTAATCCAGGGCTAAACCTTAAAGGTTTTGAGGCTTTGTGATTAGGGTTATGCCTGCATCCTTCTATTAGGATGGAGTGTATAACTTTAATCCTAAGTGTTAAACCCTTAATGTGTTTAAATCCTTTAATCAATCCATCTAATAATCACTAAGACATCAAGCTTGTAACTTGGGCCTTGCATTAGGGTTCTAATTCTTCCTTAAATGGTTAAGAAGGACTAACCCTAGTGTTAATGGACAAGTCCCCCTCAAGTTATCTTACAAACCATAAAATCCACTTCTTAATCTTACCATTAACTAAAATCCACTTTAATAAAGGCTTTGTTTTGTCATGAGGTTAATCCCTAATCATGGATTAAGTTGAGGAGCCTTTCTCAGCTTAAATGTTCTCATCTATTATCCTTCTATTAGGATGGTGTAATGGGTCCATTAAATCCTTGATTATGGCTTAAACTCATTACTTAACACTAAACAAAAACTCCAAAAACATCTAATTAAATACAAGTAGGTTAATGATCTTAATCCTACATCATGGTGATTAAGTGTGAGGTTCTTACTTCATACTTAAGGTATTCTTATTACCCCTAACCAGAGGGAGGATGTGATGAGCTTACTAACCCTTGGTTTAGGCTTAAGCTCATTAACTTATGACGAATATCAAAAAGCAATAAAAGATTGAAAACACCAGAAACAAACAATAATCGTCTCCTCCGGGATTCTTTCCTCACCTCATTCACTCACAAACGAGAACTCGCTTCTTCCGTCTAATGCAAGACAGTTTGCACCTGAGCCAGATAGGTCATACACTTGAGCATAGACAAGTAAGCAGTTCACAAGTCAATTTATCTTTCAGTCTCTTTGAGTCGAACTACGGTGTTCTGACTTCCTCATTGCACGAGAGGATACGTAGGCATAACTTAATAGTTATCGAACAAAAGTCTCTGTTTATTCCCCCCTCTTCCAGCATTATTATTTTAGCCTCATAGTCTTAAGCTTTGCACTCCTGTTCTTACACTGACACCTCACATAGTTCACTTCATATTTCTTTTGCACTGACACTTGCATTCTTTCTAGCTTTGATGCACAGTTTGCACTGACACTACCCCTTTAAAACACAAATATTTCAAGCGTGGATCCCGTCGAGTACGATGGACAATCTGGGTGATAATACCTTCCCAGGTTGTAACCAACCCCCTTTCTCAGTACCTCTGGTTCGCGACCGTCTTATCCATCTTTTCTCAGGTTTATGCAGCATTACCTTTCCTTCGGGATAAAAATGCCTAACTGGCGACTCTTTTCTTTCCAATTCACCCTTGTGTGTTCTCTCCTCTTCGCCGACCGTTCGCGTCTGTACCACTTCTGACCGGGTGTCATTTGGTGGGAGCGACAGCTTGGCGACTCTGCTGGGGACCCTTATATTGCAAGCAGGGCTTTTGGTTCTTTTTTGTGGGTTCCTCCTAGCGCTTGTTTGATTTGTGTTTACTGGGGTGTTATGTGCTATGTGTGTTATTTATTTTGCTTTATTTATTGCTTTATGTACAACCTTATTTACTGCTTTCTTTACAGTTTTATATATCATACTGTCATACTGTCATTTGCTGGATCTGGTTTGCTGTTTTGGTCGGGTGGGGTTCCATTGAGAGTTCAAGGTCCTATACCTGGGACCTGAGTGACACCTAGGCTAGAGTGGTTCATGTTCTTTCCCATTCCATTTCGGTCTGGTGCGGGAATATGAAACACGGTTCAGATGTGGGTTTCTTCTTGAGAACTCTGTGCTACAGATTTCCTGTAGTACTAGGGCTATCTAGGAAGCCTGCTAAGTCTGGATGACCTTTATTTTGACCTTCAGAAGCTGAGGTGAATTAGATGAGGATCTTTTATGGTTATTGTAAACACTGTACCTCCGGGTTAGAAGTGTTTACACTTCTCATAACTGATCCAAGTCTGAGGATCCTTGTTCTAGAACATTACATGTGAGGGGGGTTGGGCTGTTTACAGGTTTGTAGGAACCCTGGGCCACATCATACCCTGTTACTGTTTTGTTTTAAGAATGCCTCACTTTGGACAGTTCTTGTGATTAACCCTGGACATGTGACTCTTTATTTGAGTCCCCCACCCTGGTTACTGGATTTCTGAGCTTCTATCTAGACTTCTTGAACATACATGGGCCTTATATCAAGACAGATGATCAGATCCAGCTTGATCACAAACCCTTGCATATCATTTGCACATATCATCATTGCATCATTTAACGTTTGTTTATTTGCTTTTCAGGGTATCTGTTTCATTGTATCTTGGTTTTGGTTTTGACCCCTTCTTCTGCATAGACCCCTGCTTTAGTTGTCTTCATCAGTTGCCTACTTCAGTTATCTCCTCACCAGTATCATTCTGTCAGAGACTTATTTCTAGCCTTAGTCTATGATCTTCATCAGCACTTATCTTCAGTTTCTTCAGCAGCACTCATGACTACTCCCAGGAAAAGCAACATATCTTACCACTTCTTTGAACCTGTGTTGACTGGTGTCAGGCAGGTCCAGTCACTCATCACACCTGACCACATCCCTTTGTTTAGAGAGAATTATGGAGGTATTTTGAATATTATTATGGACCTTGACCCTTCCCAGAGGAGCATGGTCCACACATGCTTGCAGTTTATGACCCACCACTGAGAAGCTTCACATTTCCAGACTTCCAGTTAGGGCCTCTGCTGGAGGAGTTTTCTGTATTGATTGGAGTACCTATCAGAGGTGGAATCCCCTTCAACCCAGAAATGCCAGCTCCCAGAAATGAAGAGATAGCAAGGGGACTGTACTTAGAGCCTACCCTGATTGGACAAAGCATGACAACAAAAGCTGGGATTCCTGGTCTGCATTTGGACTTCCTGATTTCTCAGGCCATCCTGAAAGCTTCATTAGGAGAGTGAAGGGAAGTCTGTGCACTGTTCGCCCTCAGTATATATGGGGCTATACTATTTGCAGATGGCCCAAATTTGTTAGCAAGAATGCCATCCATCTGTTTCTTCTGAAGAACCCAGTACCCACATTGCTAGGAGATTTTTACTACTCCATCCATCAGAGTAATGAGAAACAAAGGGGGAAATTGGTAAGATGTTGTGCTCCTTTGTTTTACACCTGGCTGCTCAGACACCTGCCTAAGTCTGATGCCTTCCTGAACCCACACCAACAAAAGAATTGGGCCAAGAGGCTCATTGCTTTGACTTCAGATGATATCAGATGGTGCACCCAGAGCACCAAAGGCAAAGACATTATCACCAGCTGTGGACAGTACCCAAATGTGCCTCTGATAGGAGTAAAGGGTTGCATCAACTACAATCCTTTATTGTTTAAGAGACAATTGGGTTATGCCTTAGTTCACCCTCCCAGAGGACAGGATTTAGCTGAGACCCTATATTGTAGAGTGTAACCTAATTCAGCTATTGTCACACAAGCATCCTGGGCTTGGGACAACATCCATACAAAAGGGATAGCTATTATTGGAAGGTGTAACAATGTTGCTTCAGCTCGGTATTTAGACTGGTCCTGTACTAGAGCTCAGATTACCAGGATGCCTTTCACCTTGGAAGACATGCCTGGACCATCCACAGTACAGCCTGCAGCAACAGTTAGCCTGGAGGAGTTTGAAAAATTGAAGGAAAGGAATGAGAATTTGTCTCAAGCCTTGAAGAAGACCTTTGGGAAAGAAGTGATGGTCGTCTGGACATTGAGAGATTGGAGAAGCTCAGGGTGGAGCATCTTGCCAAAATTGAGAAGACAGAGGATTACATAAGGAAAGCAAGAGCTGGGGAACAAATATTGAAGAATGCCGGCAAGGAGGCTAAGATTCAGAAAGCTAGGGCTGAGCATTATCTGCAAGAGAGTCAGGCTAGGTGGGTCAGGATCACCGAAGCCCGTACACAAGAAGACCAGAAGACTCAAGCCAAGATTGAACAGCTAGAGGCCAAGGAGAAGAAACAGCAGGAAGCTTTGTTGGCAGCCCAGAAGGAGATTTCAGAGTTGAAGCTCAGAGCAGGATTGAAGAGATCAAAAGACCAGGATAAACATAAGAAGCTGACCACTTCTATTTCTACTAGGAACCTCCTCATTAGAACCATTACAGAGCACCCAGCTGGTCCAGTGACTGAGGCACTCCTGAAGGAGGTCAAAGAAGATGAGTTTGGACTGGATGTCTGACTTTTGTTTCCATTTGATGTACTTTTTCTCTTTTGTTGTATTCTGACCCTCAATGGGCATGTATTGTAAAACAAACTATGTATTGTTCACCATTTGTAATATATTCTAGTTTGTTTTCATTTCAGGCTTTCTCTCAACAACATCAAGCATCTTCCTCGAGGTCTGGAAATGTCAAAACCAAGAACCAAACCAGACACCTTGGAAAGAAAATAAGCATACTGCATTGCATGCTAACTTTGTTTTTGTTTTGTAGGTGTTGTTATTATTTGTTTCTAACTTTGTTGTAACTTCAGGAAACATTGCTCTTCGCCGAGTGTTCCCTGTCAACCGCGCGCACCGGTACCCAACTCGTAACAACCTTCCCGGGATTCAAATGGAACAAGTACAACAGGACCTGTCTGAGGTCAGAAATCAGATAGCCAATGAGAGAGTAGAGATGAGAAATCAGATGTCTCAGTTTATGGCAGTGATGACTGGCTTAGCCCAGAGTCAAAAAAGGTTAAGAGAGCTGGTAGGAAGACAAACTCCTGAGGAGCCTCATCTCGGAACAGGAGGAACTAGCAACAATGAACGGGGCCAGCCTCGTATTGACCCACCAGTATATGGACCTCATCTGGATCCAGAGGTTAACATCCCGAGGAATATTCAAGGTAACACTACTGGGGGCAGAATCCTGCAAGAGGATCCCCAGGAAGAACAATTCACTGTCATAGGGGTTGGAGATGAAGTATATGACAGGAGGTTGGATGAGCTTGCTGAAAAGTTAAGATCTTTGGAATCTCAGAATTCTTTGGGCTTCGATGTGATGGACATGGGATTAGTGGATGGGGTGAGAATTCCCCACAAATTCAAACCCCCATGCTTTGAAAAGTACAATGGTACCTCCTGTCCTCGCACCCATCTACAGTCTTTCTTGGGAAGGCTCAAGGCTTATGCTATGGATGAAAAGTTGTGGATGTTCTACTTTGAAGACAGTCTGACGGGGGCTTCAAGAGAGTGGTATTCGCATTTGTCTAGGGCCACCATAAGATGTTGGAAGGATTTGGCCGAAGCTTTCATCCGTCAGTATCAATACAACCTGGACATGGCTCCCAATAGGACCCTCCTAATGGGAATGTCTCAATCTTCTAGAGAGAGCTTCCGGGAGTATGCTCAAAGATGGAGACAGCTTGCTGCTGCTGTCCAACCACCCATGTTAGAGAGGGAGATGGCTGTCATGTTTATGAATACATTGCAAGGGACTTATATTGATAGGTTGGCTGCTTTCTCCTCTACCAGTTTTGCTGACGTAGTCATAGCTGGTGAGAGAATCGAAAGTCTCTTAAAGATGGGTAAGATCTCCGACAGTGGTGCTAGTTCTTCCAGCAATCCAAGAAAACCATTTGCAGGACCTCGAAGGGCAGGTGAAACTAATTATATTCATGCAAGTCGGGGCAGGCCTCAATATGCTCACCAGTCAGTAGCAGCTGTTACCATTCCAGCTCCGGTTCCACAGCAACCATCATACCCTCAACAACAATAGCCATAGTATCAACAACAATCTCACTATCAGCAACAATCTCATTTTACGCAACAGAGAACCTACAACAACAGTAATAACAACCAACAGCAGCGTCCTTTCCAACAAAGGCCATCACAAGCAAACAGGTTAATTGACCCAATTCCAATGCCGTATGCTGCACTGTTGCCACAACTCCTGAAGCTCAACCTAGTTGAGTTAAGGACATTGGCACCTCCGGATCCTCTCAATATGCCAAAGAACTATGATGCAAATGCCAGGTGTGAATTCCACTCAAACGCACCGGGGCATAATACTGAAAAATGCAGGGGCCTACAGATGAAAGTCCAGGATTTGGTGGACTCAAAAGCTCTCAATTTTGCACCTCCCCCAAATGTTACAAGAAATCCAATGCCTAGTCACAACGGGCCAAGGGTTAATGCTATTGAGGAGGGTAAACCATCCACATTAATCAACAGTGTTGCACAAATCCGAACACCTCTGGTTGAAATCAAAGCTCAGCTGTTAGAATGCCAAGTGTTCCCCGGATGTGAGCTCGGCTGTGGATATTGCAACATTGCTATTAATGGATGTGAGAGACTGAGAAACGGCATAGATGGTCTTATTAAGGATGGTATTCTTCAGATTATGACAACAGCAACTACAACTCCAACAATTCCTTCATCAACAATCACAGATACTCCTACAATGTCAGCAACCATTGTTCCAACAGATTCTACTACAACTCCAACAACTGCCCAATCAATCACATCAACGGATACAAGTTCAGTCACCATTCCTTCTACAACGACAACACCCATTATTCCATCAGTTCCTGCTACAACTTCAACACTTTCTACAACATCAGCAACAATTAATGAAAGCGTCTCAACGGTTACGATATACTACGATCCCGCAAATGTTCCTTCCAACAACTCACAACAAATTACTACTCCTGTCAGAACTCCGGTTACCATATATTATGATCTGCACACCATTGTGGTCCCCTCTGCAGCTACTATCAGTCCATTTACTATCACAATGCCTGGTCCAGTTCCTTACGAAAGCAATAATGCCATCCCTTGGCATTATGGCTCAGATCTATACTGCGAGGGGCAGAAAATCACTTTAGAGTCATCAACTTCTTCACCTCAGATAGACAATGTGGGGGGAGGCGGAGGCTTCACTAGAAGTGGACGTCTCTTTGCCTCACAAATACCAAGGCCCATTGCTGAAGCAGAAGCTGCTGCTAAGGCAAAAGGAAAGAGCATGGTGCAAGAAGAACAAGTTGCTAAAGAAGCTTTGAAGACTCCTTTTGATCAAGAGGTTGATGAATTCATGCGGATCATCAAAATGAGTGATTACAAGGTGGTGGACCAGCTTCACCAAACACCTTCCAAAATCTCCATACTATCATTGCTAATGTGCTCCGAGGCTCATCGGAACGCACTACTAAAAGTCCTGCACGCAGCTTATGTGCCAGAAGAGATTACCATCAATCAGTTAGAGGCTGTAGTTGGAAATGTCAATGCTAGTCATGGACTAGGATTTACCAACACTGATCTGACAATGGAAGGTCACAATCACAACAAGGCTTTGCACATTACCTTGGAGTGTAAGGGTGCAGTTCTTTCTCACATACTGGTAGACACAGGGTCATCCCTCAATGTCCTGCCCAATAAAGCCATTGTGAAGCTGGAACATGAGGGATTGGCACTACGCCCAAGCAACTTGGTAGTGAGAGCCTTTGACGGTTCTAAAAGATCAGTTCTGGGAGAGATAGAATTACCAATAATGATTGGCCCACAGGTTTTCAAAACGACCTTCTTTGTGATGGATATACAGCCTGCCTACAGTTGTCTATTGGGTAGACCATGGATCCACGCTGCTAGCGCCGTGACGTCAACCCTTCACCAGAAGTTAAAATTCGAGTGGGAGGGTCAAGTCATCACCATTTGTGGGGAGGAGGATATTTTTGTTAGCCAGTTGGCTACTTTCAAATACATTGAAATGGATGGGGAGATCCATGAAACCATGAGTCAGGGGTTTGAGGCCTTTAATATTAATGAAACATCTACTGTGCTTGGGACCTCCATCATGTCATATCAATAAGCCCGGAAGGTTGTTGAGGAAGGTACCGCCCAAGGCTGGGGCAAGCTGCTGCCCGTGGAGAAGAAAGAGGACCGATTCAGGTTGGGTTACAGACCAACTCGACAAGATCAACCAGAGGCTGCAAAGGAGTCCAAGTTTGTCAGCAGGGGAATGCTCACCCCGGATGCTGTGAATAGTTTGGAAGATGAGTCAGAAGACGAGCGCAACCTGGAAAGCTAGATACGTCCAAGGATCCCGGGGAACCATGTCTCAAACTGGTCTTCCCAGGAAATTATAAGAGTTACTCCCGCAGAGTAATTATTATTTCCTGTTTTTAAAGCATGCATCAAGTCCTGCATCTTGCTCAAGATGTCAGGGCTCATTTTGTAATCGGGCCATCTTGTATTTTGTGCAAAGATCAATTAATGAATATCAGGACATCTTTTGCAAATGAGTCTTTTTACTTTCTGCTCACTGTTTTTCATTCTTTATTTTTTGTACAAAAATAAAATGGCAATGTTTTTCAAAATAATAACTTCATTTTCACTTTTTCTAAACAAGATAAAACTGATCACTAAAATGAACAAATCTAAACCCTTGCAGAGAGTTCCCTCCAGACTGCACCGACAACAACACTGCTATGACTTCGTATGACTTTGACAATCCGATTAATCAAGCTGATGAAAGGGTTGAAGAAGATTACGAGCTACCTGAAGAGATAACCAGGTTGTTGAGACAAGAGGAGAAGGTTATCACCCCTCATCAGGAGGAGGTTGAAATGGTTAATCTTGGTAAAAAAGAAGACCTGAAATAAGTTAAGATCGGGGCCCGTCTGCAAGATTCAGTGAAAGAACAACTTATTGACATGCTTCGGGAGTATGTGGATGTTTTCGCTTGGTCTTATCAGGATATGCCGGGTCTGGATACCGACATTGTTATGCACAAGCTGCCTCTAAAAGAAGACTGTCCGCCAGTAAAACAGAAGCTGCGTCGCACTCGTCCGGACATGGCAATGAAGATAAAAGAAGAGGTACAAAAACAGTGGGACGCCGGTATCCTTGCTGTAACTAGTTACCCGCCGTGGGTTGCTAACATTGTACATGTGCCTAAGAAGGATGGCAAGGTGCGGATATGTGTGGATTACCGAGATCTGAATAGAGCCAGCCCAAAAGACGATTTCCCATTACCTCACATCGATGTATTGGTCGACAATACGGCTCAGTTCTCGGTGTTCTCCTTCATGGATGGATTTTCAGGTTATAGTCAAATCAAAATGTCACCTGAAGACATGGAGAAGACAACCTTCATCACACCCTGGGGAACATTCTGTTATAAGGTAATGCCGTTCGGACTGAAGAATGCTGGTGCCACTTATCAACGAGCTATGGTAACATTATTCCATGACATGATCCATAAAGAAATTGAATGTTATGTGGATGACATGATTTCCAAGTCCCTCACAGAAGAAGACCACTTGGTGAACCTGTTGAAGCTATTCAAGCATTTGAGGAAGTACCAATTGAAGTTAAACCCCAACAAATGTACAGTTGGGGTGCGATCCGGTAAACTGCTGGGATTTATTGTGAGTGAGAAAGGGATTGAAGTTGACCCTGACAAAGTCAAAGCCATTCAAGAAATGCATGCACCGAAGACCGAAAAAGAAGTTCGAGGTTTTCTAGGTAGATTGAACTACATTTCAAGATTCGTATCTCACCTTACAGCAACCTGTGAGCCTTTGTTCAAGTTGTTTAGAAAAGAGCAAACGGTCAGGTGGAATGAAGACTGCCAAAGGGCTTTTGACAAAATCAAGGAATACTTGCAAGAGACTCCAATCCTTATGCCTCCAGTTGAAGGAAGACCTCTAATAATGTACTTGACAGTATTAGAAGAGTCAATGGGGTGTGTGTTGGGCCAACATGACGAGTCTGGTCGAAAAGTGTATGCAATATACTACCTAAGCAAAAAGTTTACCGACTGTGAACAACGTTATTCACTGCTCGAGGAAACTTGATGTGCTTTAGCGTGGGTTGCTCGCCGACTAAGGCAGTATATGTTGACCCATACTACCTTATTGATCTCAAAGATGGACCCAGTTAAGTACATATTTGAGAAGCCAACACTTACCGGACAGGTTGCAAGATGGCAAATGTTTCTCACAGAATATGACATTCAGTACACGTCTCAGAAAGCCATCAAGGGCAGTGTATTTTCTGATTATCTTGCTGAGCAACCCATTGATGATTACCAGCCTATGATATTTGACTTCCCTGATGAAGACATAATGTTCATCAAGGTAAAAGATCATGAAGAGCCTATTCACACTGAAGGGCCTGGACCAGAAGAAGAATGGACTATGATGTTTGATGGGGCCGTTAATATGAATGGTCGTGGTGTTGGTGCAATACTCATTACACCTAAGGGAGTTCACATGCCTTTCTCGGCAAAACTCACCTTTAACTGCACTAACAACGAAGCTGAATACGAAGCTTGCATTATGGGTCTTGAGGAAGCCATTGACCTCAGGATCAAGACTTTAACTGTATTCGGAGATTCAGCTTTGGTAATCAATCAAACCAACGGCAAATGGTATACTCACAGGATCATCTAATACCTTACCGGGACTATACAAGAAGGTTGCTTACTTTCTTCACTACAGTCAAGCTTGAGTATATCCCTCGAGATGAAAATCAGTTTGCAGATGCTCTGGCTACCATTTCATCCATGATCAAAGTTCAAGCTGCCAACTTTGTGCCTCGGATTTCAATATCCAGACTTGATAGACCAGCATACATATTATCTACGGACCTTGTTAAAGATGATAAGCCTTGGTTCCATGACATCAAATGCTTCTTGGAGGATCAAACATACCCACCTGGGGCATCATCCAATGACAAGAAGACATTAAGAAGACTAGCTGGTAGTTTCTTTTTGAATGCTGATGGTTCCTTGTACAAAAGAAACTTTGATATGGTACTTCTCAGATGTGTTGATAAGACAGAAGCAGACTTGCTGATGCACGAGGTGCACAAGGGATCTTTTGGTACCCATGCTGGAGGGCATGCTATGGCTAAAAAGTTGTTAAGATCAGGCTATTACTGGATCACAATGGATGCAGACTGTTGTGCTTATGCTAGGAAATGCCATTAATGCCAGATCTATGCAGATTAAGTGCATGTGCCTCTGAATCCTCTGAATGTGATGTCTTCACCTTGGCCCTTTGCCATGTGGGGCATTGACATGATAGGCAAGATTGAGCCGACTTCTTCAAATGGTCACAGATTCATCCAGGTAGCCATTGACTATTTTACCAAATGGGTTGAAGCAGCCTCGTATGCAAACGTTACCAGGCAAGTGGTAGCCCGATTCTTGAAAAGAGACATCATCTGTCGGTATGGAGTGCCCGAGCGAATCATTACTGATAATGGTTCCAACTTGAACAACAAAATGATGGCAGAACTGTGTCGGGACTTCAAAATCCAACACCACAACTCTTCTCCTTACAGGCCAAAAATGAATGGCGCTGTTGAGGCCGCTAACAAGAATATCAAGAAGATTGTGAAAAAAATGGTGGTCACATACAAAGACTGGCATGAAATGCTACCATTTGCCTTTCATGGGTACCGTACGTCAATCAGAGCGTCCACTGGGGAAACACCGTATCAGCTTGTGTATGGTATGAAGGCAGTCCTACCTATTGAAGTTGAATTACCCTCCTTGCGGGTATTGATGGATGTTAAGCTGAACGAAGCAAAATGGGTCCGATCCCGATACGAACAACTGAGCCTGATTGAAGAGAGGAGATTAGCTGCAATCTGTCATGGGCAAATGTATCAGAAACGAATGAAGAAAGCCTTCGATCAGAAAGTCAGGCTTCGGGAATACCAAGTAGGAGATCTTGTGCTGAAAAGACTCCTTCCTCCTCATACAGACCACAAGGGCAAGTGGACTCCAAATTACGATGGCCCGTTCATAGTAAAGAAAGTTTTCTCGGGTGGAGCACTGATGCTCAGTACTATGGATGGTGAAGACTTCCAGTCCCCTGTGAATTCTGATGCAGTTAAAAAATACTTCGCATAAGATGACCCGCTGGACATAAAAACAGAATGTGAGTCCAAGCAAAAATAGGGCATCCCGGCGAGTCAAAAACAGAAAAAAACACTCGGGCAAAAATAAGGGAAAATAAATAAAAAATGTACACCCGCTGAGTTGAAAAGCCGCATTGGACAGCTCAGGCAAAAATGGGTATCCCGGTGGATTGAAAACCCGAAAGGGCGATCCACGCAAAATCAGGGAATAAGTGAACAACTACATTCTGAATTCGCCGGTATCACTTGTGACATGGCAAGCTTCGAAGGATTCAAGCATCGGTCGGAATCAGCCTCTTCAAAAGCAAGATGAGAAGAACGTCAATGTCATACGAGTCATAGTAAAAAGGAAGCGCACTGAAGCGTCATCAACATTGCCAGCATCTTTTTGTTTCTCAATTTGTAACAATCTCCTCATTTCAGTGGATTTGTTTCTTTGACTGTATTTGCCAATTCAGGGCACGCAAATTAATAAAATCAGATTTTCAGTCACATGCTATCGCATATATTTTATTTTTATTTGCAAAAATGTCCGATGTCTTTAATATAATGATTGCATAAATACAGATGCGTCTTTTCTAAATTACATGTTAGCAGGAAATGTATTTGCTCCCGGGGTGTGTCTAAATTCCTATGATGGAATCCGGTAAGAGAAACCTCGAGGTACTTGTATGTTTTCTTTGTCATAACAGGATTGCAGGTATGCAAAGCACAACGGGGGGCATGAAAGCTCCTACCCAAACCAAACAGCATCAGAAGGGGCTCCTTTCCCCAGCAAATTTCACCATCCTCAGCAGGATCGGTACAGAAGCCTTTAGGAATGTCGTTCAGTGATCGTTCCTCCCTAGCCAAGTGCAAAGACAGGGAACCATCTCCCCGCAGAGCTCTAGCCTCTATCCAGAAGAACAATGTCTGAAGATCTCACAATAAAGTGACAGAAACTACCACAAGACCCCAGCTGGGCTTCTCATTACCAAGATAGGTCTGGCAGTGACTTACTTCCCCGAGCAGAATCATATATCAGTTCTACCAGTGATCTCATCCCCCAGCTGGGATGTCCTTTCGAAACAAGATCAGTCAGAAATCTCTACGACAACGGGATCCGAATCCCGGATCGGTATCTTTTGCATAATCATAGCATTCACATCATATCTTCCCCCAGAGCGTAGCATTCCGCCTAAAACGGAGCATTATGGCAAAAATCAAACATATTGCATAATCACAAGCCATGTTTTGAATCAGGCACCTGTGAATATTGACACATCCCATCAACAATATACAAGACACCTCTTAAAATTCCCGACAGAATGCCAAAGCATTTTCTTTGCATTTCCCAGATACAGATACATGCTCTTTTTGGCACTCGTCCGTGTCATCTTTCCCCAGAGTGTTGCCGGAACACTTTCCACAACCAGATACTTATACATTACAGATAATCTTCGACACTCGTCTGTGTCGTATCCCCAGCAGAAAGCCAAAGCGTCCCCTTTGCACTCACAAAAACATATTAATACACTCTCCGGACACCTGTCTGTGTCACCTATCCCCAGCACAGTTGCCTAAACACTTGTTTATAATACACTTCTTCCGACACCCGTCTGTGCCATCCTATCCCCTCAGATCTTCAGAATATCTCTTATAACTTATACATTTCCCTTTGTGATACTCGTTTGTATCGTCCTATCCCCAGTAAGTTGAGCCACTCGTCTGTGTCTCAATTATACCGTTTACTCATAACAGATACTCGTCCATATCATAGTCCTAAGGATGCTCGTCCGAATCTTTAATCTATACAAAGAGTCAAAACACTTGTGCCTTTTTTGCATTGAATGTAGACACTCGTCTATATCTACTATTCCCCAGAAGGGCTCCCAGCAAATTCTTGGCAAATTTTCCTTTCTATCTGACATTCGTCCTATGTCATGATACTTCCGGCAGCCGTACCCTGCCAGGTGATCGTCCTTCACCTCTTGATGATCGTCCTTCATCATTTTATCCGATGGCCGTCCCCATCGTTGATCTTGTTATCTAACATTCGTCCTATGTCATGATAAACCCCGAGAGCAGCCGTACCCTGCTAGGTGATCGTCCTTCATCATGCTTACCCGATGTCCGTCCCCATCGTCGACCTTTTCTATCCGACATTCGTCCTATGTCATGATACTTTCGGCAACCGTGCCTTGCCAGGTGATCGTCCTTCACCTTAGATGACCATCCCTCATCCTTATCCCCAACAGAGCAGCCGTCCCCTGCTAGGTGATCGTCCTTCACCTCTGATGACCGTCCCTCATCAGTTATTTCATTTGTGCTTTGAACCTGATGGTCGTCCCCATCATTGCCTTTATTTAAATCCCCAGGGAGTCTTGTTTCTTTACTTGATGGCCGTCCCCATCATGATCCCTTTATTTCCCCAGCATGCCGGCCGCCCCCGTCATTGCTTGATCCCCAGCAGTCGTCCTCTGCTCGACAGTCGTCCTCCGTCGCCCGCAATTTATAATCATACTTTACTCCCTTTTACAATCTATATCCCTTTTCTTCTTCATTTAGTGAGTGCAAATTTTGGACTGTCTTTGGTATTCAACCACAAGTTATATTGTTCGCCTGTTAAGCCGTCGCTTACATCCTGCACAGCTAACTCATGTTTGAATAGGGGCAGCTGTAAACACCCCAAATTTTCCCTCACTCATTTCACCATAGCTTGTGATTCTTTTCATTTTGCATAAGTTCAATCATATGGCATTTTTGCTTCACTACATTAGTTCAAAGTCATATGCATCTAGGGTTTGTGATCTGAGCAATCCCTGAGCCATCTGAGCCACTCCAAAGGTCATAAATCATCTCAAGAGGGTCCATGTATGTTCAAGCATCATATTATATCCTCCCAAGATCAAGGAAGTCAGAAAATCACAAGAACTGAGGAAGGCATGGAAGCAGAGCCAGGCTTAACTACACAGATGACCTAGAATTAGGGTTTTGGTTTCAGAGGCCATAACTCAAATTTTTTTGGTCATTCTTGTTTCTATTAGTCTCTATATGATATGAGGATAATGCATACCAATTTTCATGAAGAAATTCAATGAGGAAGGCATCTGATCAATAGATGACTTCTTGAGCAAGTCAGTGCAAAATCAGGGCATCTGAGGCCCCCAATCATCCAACCAAAGGATCTTCTCCATCATTTTGGGTATATATGATCTTTATTTGATCTTAGAAGAAGTTATAAGTTCACAAAATTGAAGAATTTCAAGCCATTTGCAAAGTTGCCATTTTGGGAAAGTGACTTGTGATGCAAACTTGCCATTTTGGGAAAGTTTTTCAACCTCCTCTTTTTGATTCAAAAATGCTTCAAATGAAAAATTCTTGGTCATGAAAGTTGTAGATTGGATCATTCCCTTATCAAAAAGTACAAGAACTTGATCTAATTCATCATAGAACTCAAGTTATGGCCTTGCAAAGTTGGGAAAAATCACAAAATTTCACTTATGCACCAAAGAGGGAAGTTTGCAAAAACACTTGCCAAAGCATTTTGTGACCTCAATTTGACTTCTAAGTATTGCACAAACATCACACATGACCTATAATTCAAAATTGCACAAAGAAATCCCAAGTTTCATGCCTTGAACATCAAGATTTCCTAAAGGGGCCAAAACATCACATAATTGCAAAACACCCCATAACTTTCTTCTCTCTTGCTGAATTGCCTCAAGAATGGATTTGTGGACCTCCATGAAGTCAGCTGCGCATGGACATGCCCAAGGGCCAGCTGTGTTCTTGCCCATACCTCAAGTACAAGTCATGTTGACATTTTTGCAACTTGCCCATACCAATCAACATAGGCCACCACCCACCCTCTGACCTATCCCAGCATGATATGTGTACCAAAAGCAAGCCATTCCATAACATAACACAGGCTGAAACCTCCCAGAACTGAAAAATCCCAAAAACTCCCTCTTATGCAAAAGTCTTCGAAACTCATAGCTTAGCCATCAAACCTCCAAACTTTTTCCACCATTCAACTCCATAATCATCACTGATCATTTCCCACCCTTCATTTTGCCCTAAAACACCCTGAATAAAAAACACGATTTTGACATTGCTTGAACTGAACTTCTGCCAACTTCATTTAGATCCCATATAAACTCCAACCAAGCATCACAAACTCTTCAGGAGGATCATTGGAGCTGATTTGAAGCAAAGAAGCAGCCAGCCAGTGCCATTTTCGAAAGCTTCAGTTCAGGTATCATCAAGAACAATTTTTCCAGAAATGATTTCTTAAGTTCTTAGATTGTTCTCCTTGCTTCAGTGATCACACTGCACCTTTTGGTTTTGAAAATGATTCAGTTTTAAGCATGTATGAAGCTTCTGAAATTTCTGAGAAATTTTCCGTTTTGCTTTGAATCTCTCTGATCATGTGAAATAAATTCTGTTTGATGTTTGATTCTTGTTTAGAATGGGATGGGGATCATTTCTGGAGAGTTTAAGGTCTTAGGGTTGCGTATTGAGAGAGATAGCATGAGGGGATAGCCGGAGAAGATGACCGGAACACTGTTTCGGTCACCTGAAAGTGATTAGGGTTCAGATTAGGGCTTAATTGTGTAATTAGAGTAGTTTGAATTCTGGCCCTTGGATAGCGCGCGAAGTCAATTCCCTCCCTTTTCCATTTGAATCTGGGCCACTGGATCAGCATACTTCCATTAATTCACATTTTAATTGCATTTTAATTGCATTTCTTCTTACATTTTATTAAAAATAGCAAAACACTTTAAAAAAAAATTATCTTTTGCATTTCCATTTCAAATATTTTTCTCATTCTGAAAATAATTTTTATTTTATTTTTTGCATAAATTTCGTATTTTTAAAATATTTAAATGTTTATTTTAATTAATTAATGAGAATTAATTAATTAAAATACCATTTAAGTTTCTAAAAATCACCAAAAAAATCATATTGCATCTTGATACATTTAGAGACATTATCAAACCCTTCACACAAATTTCTTTTTGGTTCTTGACCTATTTTGACATTTTTCTTTGGATTTAGGGTCTTTAAAAGTCAATATTTTTGCCCTAACTTAGTAAAATCCTTTCTGCCTAACCATGAAGAGTTTGATGTTGGTTCTTTTTGCATTGCGTTCCTCATGTCATGTGGTTTCTAGGATAAAATTGGTTTGAATTTATTCTTCATTCTCAATTTGTTTTGCATTTATCATTGAGAGGTGCCTTAAAACCCTAGCAAATTTAGGAAAATCATAACTTTCATTAGGTTAAGAGTTAGGTCTTCCCCTTTGGGCAGTGAACTTATGTAGGGTTAGGTTTCCTTTGATCCTATTTTCAATTTTTTATCTTGTCATTTGCTTCTGATTTTGAATTTTGCATTGCATATTGTATGTAAACCCTAATTTTTGCCTTCATTTGCATTCATCCTTCATATGCTTGCATACATGAACTTGCCATATCATTTTGTGCATCCACATGACATATAAGACATCTTAGGACATATTAGAATCATTTTTGATCATTGCATAATCCATTTGCTATGCTTTTGCTTTCATTTGATGTCATAAGTTTTCATGTACTTTCATGGTTCTTACATGTTTCATTTGCATCCTCCTTGTTTGTATAATCATCCACATCATATGACATGCTTTCATACCATCCCATGGCATCTTTAGCCTCATGATATGCTTCTGATTTTTGTTTGGCATCCTTGCATCTCATCTCATTTCATTTCACTTCATTCCTTGTTGCTAACTTTTCAGGTGGTAAGTGTTTGAGAAGTGAATTTGCCTTCACTTCTCATAATCTCTTCTCATCCCTTTTATGCATCATTGCTGAATTTTTGCTTGTGAATTAGAGCGAGCTTGCTCATTCATGCTCCTTCCTCTCTCTCTTTCTTCAAACAACTTGTCTTCTTAAGTGAAGCAAGTTGTCTTGCTTCTTCTTGTTTTCTCTTCTGCTTCTTCCTTGATGGCTTTTCCTTGAAGATCTTTTGCAAGCCTCATAAACCCTAGGAACACCCAAGCATGATCACAATTAGGGTTTGATTAGTCCCCCATTAGTTTTTTCCTTTGTGTCATCTTTGTGTCTTCTCTTCTCATCTCTTAATCCAGGGCTAAACCTTAAAGGTTTTGAGGCTTTGTGATTAGGGTTATGCCTGCATCCTTCTATTAGGATGGAGTGTATAACTTTAATCCTAAGTGTTAAACCCTTAATGTGTTTAAATCCTTTAATCAATCCATCTAATAATCACTAAGACATCATGCTTGTAACTTGGGCCTTGCATTAGGGTTCTAATTCTTCCTTAAATGGTTAAGAAGGACTAACCCTAGTGTTAATGGACAAGTCCCCCTCAAGTTGTGTTACAAACCATAAAATCCACTTCTTAATCTTACCATTAACTAAAATCCACTTTAATAAAGGCTTTGTTTTGTCATGAGGTTAATCCCTAATCATGGATTAAGTTGAGGAGCCTTTCTCAACTTAAATGTTCTCATCTATTATCCTTCTATTAGGATGGTGTAATTGGTCCATTAGATCCTTGATTATGGCTTAAACTCATTACTTAACACTAAACAAAAACTCCAAAAACATCTAATTAAATACAAGTAGGTTAATGATCTTAATCCTACATCATGGTGATTAAGTGTGAGGTGCTTACTTCATACTTAAGGTATTCTCATTACCCCTAATCAGAGGGAGGATGTGATGAGCTTACTAACCCTTGGTTTAGGCTTAAGCTCATTAACTTATGATGAATATCAAAAAGCAATAAAAGATTGAAAAACCCCAGAAACAAACAATAATCGTCTCCTCCGGGATTCTTTCCTCACCTCATTCACTCACAAACGAGAACTCGCTTCTTCGGTCTAATGCAAGACAGTTTGCACTTGAGCCAGACAGGTCATACACTTGAGCATATACAAGTAAGAAGTTCACAAGTCAATTTATCTTTCAGTCTCTTTGAGTCGAACTACGGTGTTCTGACTTCCTCATTGCACGAGAGGATACACAGGCATAACTTAATAGTTATCGAACAAAAGTCTCTATTTATTCCCCCCTCTTCCAGCATTATTATTTTAGCCTCATAGTCTTGAGCTTTGCACTCCTGTTCTTACACTGACACATCACATAGTTCACTTCATATTTCTTTTGCACTGACACTTGCATTCTTTCTAGCTTTGATGCACAGTTTGCACTGACACTACCCCTTTAAAACACAAATCTTTCAAGCGTGGATCCCGTCGAGTACGATGGACAATTTGGGTGCTAATACCTTCCCAGGTTGTAACCAACCCCCTTTCTCAGTTTCTCTGGTTCGCGACCGTCTTATCCATCTTTTCTCAGGTTTATGCAGCATTACCTTTCCTTCGGGATAAAAATGCCTAGCTGGCGACTCTTTTCTTTCCAATTCACCCTTGTGTGTTCTCTCCTCTTCGCCGACCGTTCGCGTCTGTACCACTTCTGACCGGGTATCATTTGGTGGGAGCGACAGTAGGGAAAATAAAAGAGTGTGCTCGAACGGGCCCTACCCCGCTGCCTACGTACCTCATCTGGACAATGAGGATCAGAGTCATCGTAGTTCCCCTAACTAGGGGTGGAAAAGATTTCTTGTGTTTTAAGGCTCGAACTGCCTATCTCAATGCTCAGGTGTTGCAGGCTCGGACGACGAGTGCGTTACCGTCTTAAAAAATGACAAGTAGGAGAAAGTTCGTACGATTAGAGTGAAGGTGATGAGAAAAGAATTCCCGAAGGAGAGACGTTTATTGTTTGTCCAGTGTTTTTTATGAGTTTTCTATGAGTGTGGCACTAGGAAGTGAGCTCAAGCTCTTTTCCATGGAATGTGTACTTGCTACTACATTCCAAGATGGAATAATGGAACAAGCACACTCAAGTAAGGAGAAGATCCCCAAAACTTGGTTCCAGAGATTAGGGCCTAAGCTCACTAACTCGTTGAATTTATTAAGTGTTTTTTGTAATTTTTGTGAAGAAGTCTTTTTTATGATTTTCTTTGTGAAAGTAGTCTCATGATTAGACTTGTACATCATGCTAGACAAGCTTGTACTATCCCAAGATGGGAAGACTACAAGTGCCCCATGGAATAAGTCCATACACACAAGGCTACCTCAACCATTATTAAGTATTTTTTAGGTTTTGGTTTGGAGATGAGAAGAGAAAGAAACAAAAAGGATCTTAAAGGTAAAATCTAATGGGGAAAGTCTAATCCTAAAGTTATCATGCAAATGTGGTCCTAAGGTTAGTGTGGTTTGAAGTCTATCCTAATGAAGAATAAGGAAATAAGGAAAGAAGAAGGAGAAAGAAAAAAGAAGAACTAGAAAAAGAAAGGAGAAGCAGAACACCAACTTACTTCTCTTAGAGAAGGTAAGTTGTTCCCTAAAGGGGGAAGGAAAGAAGATAAGCAAGTGATGGCATAAGGCACATCTCAAACAAAAAATGAGAAAGCATATTGAAATAAGAAGAGAGAAGAGTTGGAGATGTGGGAATCTCACCCACACCTCTCACTTACCAAAGCCCCTGAAATGGTTATAGGCATAAACAAGTAGCAAGACAAAAGCAAGTAAGACCAAATGAGACACCAATGAACAAAAGATCAAGCCAAGACATCACAACCAGAATTGAAACTTCAACCTCAAGTGCCAAGATCAAGCATACAACACAGGATGAAAAGTGGATCAAACAACTTAACATAAAGCATTACAAGTCACCATGACAACACAGAACATCTATGAGATAGCACAAAGCAAACAAAGTAAACAAACATCATATACTTCAAGACCAGAACCCTAACATGCCAAGAATGTGCCTAAGCAACACAAGAGATCAAGAAAAGAAGCATACAAACTTAATCATGGTCAACATGAGAAACACATAAGCATAAGAGGTGAATTGAACATGTACGTAATTGTATAAGCTTCAAAGACAAGTAACCCAAACCTCCTCAAGGCACAAACATCAATAAAAGACCAGGGATATATCCTCATCCTAAAAGAGCTCTAAACAACCTAAGGGAGTTGGCACAAGTGCCCTCCTAGCCTAAGGAGTAAACATATGACCAAAAAGATGCAAAAAGAGATAGGCAAACAAGAAAATTCACATTAAATCAAGAGTTCATTCAAAAATTCCACAAATTGGCACAAAGGCTCCTAAAAAACCTAATATTAACATGCCAAAAGGACAAACCCAAAATTAGAAGCAAGGTAGGTCAAAGGGATGCCTAAACATGGACTATGGTTATGAGACTTCACACACAAGTTAAAGACCAAACATGATCAAGCAAGCTTCTAAAATCAGTATAAAAATCACCAACAAGCTACATCTCAATATGAATCCAGTGCAAAAAGAATCAATTCAAAATTCCCAATGATGATCAAGATATGAAATTCACAAGTCAACATGCATTTAAAATAAATTAAAACAATTAATAAAAGCAACATTTAATTCCAACGTGGAAAATAAAAATAAATGAAAAGTAAAAATATCAAAAATTAGAGAAAATTAAAAGGATTAGTCATGAATTAATTTGAAATTTTTGGATACATTCTACTATTTTAAAAAATTGAAAATCAAACTGAAAATAAGATGAAATAAAATAAAAGGGAAATGAAGGAGGGGTGCAGTGATCACACTAAAATTCACCGTATTTCTGACTCCGATTTCGCATGCATTCTTAGATTTTATTGTTATTTTGTTATGTTATTACTTTTTTTTCTTTGTTTTCAGGTTTTTTATGTAATCGGGGCTTGAATCGAGAAAAGGAGCGAAAAAGGAGTGGAAACGGACGAAAACCTAGAAATTCAGCGTTTTACACTTACGGCACCCACCGTGGCGGGCGCCATGGGGTTAGCCATGACGTGGCCACGTCTCAAGACCACTCCATAACTGCCAAGACCCACGATCCCCACTCTTCCATTCCCTATTAGTACTATGGCGGGCGCCATAGGCCTGTGGCGGGCGCCACATGGCAAAAGCAGTTCCCTCCACTTTTTAGTGGAGGGGGCATCCTGGTCATTTCCCGCATTTACTTTTCCTATAAATAGGACTTTAGTTTTTCGTTTTTCTTCATCCAAACTTAGATTTCTTTAGGCATATATCAGTTTCAAAGCAGTTACCATTCCACATCGGGGTGTTTCTGCAATCGAGTGATCGAGTCTGTAATTTGTCTGTGTGATCGAGTTTTGGAGCACTCTGGAGGAAGTTAATCCTGCCGCCATTTTAATTCTAGTTCGTATTTTAATTTTCCGCATTGCTTTACTTTTATTTATTTCTCGCACTGCTTTACTTTCTTTATTATCCGCACTCGCACTTAATTTTGTTTATTTCCCGCACTCGCTTTACTTTCGTTTATTATCCGCACTCGCACTAAATTCCTTTATTTTCCGCACTCGCACTAAATTCCTTTATTTTCCGCACTCGCACTAAATTCATTTACTTTCCGCACTCGCACTAAATTACTTTTATGAAAAATTATAAAAAGAACCTTTACTTTATCATGTCTAACTAATTCCATAAAGGTTAGAATGTGAGGATCGTAATTAAACCAGTAATCCGTATAATTGTTCGTGGAAACACTAAAGGGCTATTTTATCTTTCAATTCAAGTAATTGTTTTTAACTATTTCAAAAACAGCCAAAAGCACTTTGTCTAGTTCATTACGAGTTTTTAGATTAAAAAGAAAAGAGATTTTAAAACGATTTTCGGACGCGTTATGAAGTTTAGAGTCTGGTTCGTAAGAACCTCTTTTGCTAAGAAGTCCAGGTTAAAATACTTTTCAACTTAGTTCAGATACTATATTTCTTAAAAATAGGTTTACTACTCTAACGCAGTATGCACCTTTTTATCCGTGACAATAGGAGGGGTTGATTAGAGAGTACAACTCGGTTCTGAATACGCGAAAGCGACAGTTCCTGTTAAATTAGTTCTTTTCAAAGGAGAAAACATTGCCCATAAGTAGTTCCATTAACAAGTACTGGATTATACATTGATTACGTGAATTACATTCGAGCCTGCCTTTTATTATTGTTTAAAATTATTATTATTTTTACCATTGCACCCTTCTTAAAACCCCTATATTTAGTTGCCTTAGATACACACCATAACAACAGGTACGATAGATTGACACTTGGTCTCTGTGGATTCGACAATCTTTTATATTACTCTGACGTGTTCGTACACTTGCGAAAAACACGCATCAAGTTTTTGGCGCCGTTGCCGGGGACCAATTTCGTCAAATTTCATTACCCTGTAGTTATACCGTTTAGACTAAGGTTGTTACCCACCGGTCAATGCGAAAGACTCGCAGTGCCGGAAGTTTAGTAGACCCTCTAGCTGAACCTGAACGTTACGCTCGCGCACGTTTGTTTTTCCATAGGAATAGGAAAGCTATGGCCGAAGATCAAAACCGAAGACCTCTTAAGGACTTCGCCCAACCATCAAACGAGGAACCTAGTTCCAGTATAGTAAACCCCGCTATCCCAGCCAATAATTTTGAACTTAAACCATCCCTGCTGCAATTAGTGCAACAGAGACAATTCGTAGGTCTCGCTACTGATAATCCGAACCAACATTTAAAAAACTTTCTTCAGTTAGCATACACCTTCAAAACCAATGGAGCTTCTCCTGAGGCAATACGTTTAAGATTATTTCCCTTTTCCCTCAGAGATAAAGCTCTATCATGGTTAGATTCCCTTCCACCCAATTCAATAACAACTTGGGATGACCTTAGAAATGTTTTCCTTGCTAGATATTTTCCCCCAAGTAAGACCGCTCTTCTTTGAAACCTAATAACCAGATTTACCCAACACCAAGGAGAGTCGTTGTTCGAAGCCTGGGAGAGATATAAAGAACTATTAAGATCACGCCCACATCATGGCTTAGAGAATTGGCTAATCATTCAAACCTTCTATAATGGACTTCATTATAACACTAAGATGACCATCGACGCTGCCGCTGGTGGCGCACTGATGAACAAACCTTACCCTGAAGCTAGTACCCTTATCGAGGATATGGCCCAAAACCATCAATCATGGGGAGTAGAACGAGCGACAGTGGAAAAGAAGGAAGCCCAAGGAGGAATACATGAGCTAAGCTCTATAGACATGATGCAAGCTAAAATGGACGCGTTGGCCCTTAGAGTCGAACATATGTGTACAACTCCGAATACTGTAGCCGCAGTTTCGCCGAATTGTGAGATATGTGGAATGCAAGGACACCAATCCGCCGAATACAATCTTTTGAATGAGACCAACACTGAGAAAGTGAACTACACCCAAGGGAACCCATTTTCAAACACATATAACCCTGGATGGAGGAATCACCCAAACTTCTCCTACAAAAATAATAACCCTATTCAAAATACCGCACCTCCGAGACAACAAGGTTACCAAGCCCCAAGAACAAATCAACCTATGCAACCTGTACCACCAAGTCCGAGCCTTGATGAAGTTGTAAAATTTTTTATCACTGCTCAAACACAACAAAACAAAGAGTTCATGAACCAAAACGTCCATGTTAACGAACTAATTACCCAGTTAGGAACCAAGGTTGATCAAATCATTACTCATAATAAGATGCTTGAAACCCAGATCTCTCAGGTAGCTTTAAACCAAGCCCCTCAGACTACACCTGGAGGACAGTTCCTTGGACAACCTCAACAAAACCCGAAAGGGCAAGCTAATGCGATTACTCTACGAAGTGGAACCGCTTATAAAGAACCTTCAAACCCTAGATTAAGTGAGCCCGAAACTTCTGAGAGGAATAAAGAGAAAGAACCAGAGGAGTCTGAAACCCCGAAAAGTCAAGAAAAAGGAGAAGAACCTAAAAATAAAACCTATGTACCACCACCGCCATACAAACCACCAATACCATACCCTCAAAGATTAAAGAAAACCCAAATCGATAATCAATATCAAAAATTCGTTAAGGTTATAGAAAAACTTCACGTAGAAATCCCCTTTACAAAAGCCATCACCCAAATACCTTCTTACGCTAAGTTTCTCAAAGACATACTTACAAATAAACGTAGACTTGAAGATCCGAAACCCGTGGAATGTAATTCTATTTCTGAAAATAGGCTAGCAAAGAAAGACAAAGATCCCGGAAATTTTTCCATTCCTTGTGTTTTGGGAAATCATGTCATCGAAAAAGCTTTTCTAGACTTAGGAGCTAGTGTGAGCTTAATTCCTTTGGCAGTTTGTGAGAGATTAAACTTAGGAGAATTACAACCTACTAAGATGTCACTTCAATTAGCCGATAGATCCGTTAAATACCCTATAGGCATACTTGAAGACGTCCCTGTTAGGATAGGTCAGCTGTTTATACCTACTGATTTTGTTGTCATGGACATTAAAGAAGATGACGACATACCAATCCTCCTAGGTAGACCGTTCTTATCGACTGCTGGAGCCGTGATAGATGTTAAAAAAGGAAAACTAACTTTTGAGGTAGGTGACGAGAAGATAGAATTTATACTTTCAAAATTTCTTATGGCACCTGTGATAGGAGATGCTTGTTATGCCTTAGATATCATCGAAGAATGCATTAGGGAATTAGAACAAGAAGAAGAAAATGAATCTATAAAATTGCCATCAACCCTTATTTTGGAAGATGACAATTATAAAAGACCCTACATTGATGATAACCTTCACGAATGTTTATCTCTTACCCCAGATCCTATTCCTTGCCCTATGAAACCAATCGTAAAACTTAAGGAACTGCCTAAAAACCTGAGATATGAATTTCTCGATGAAGATATGAACCGTCCAGTTATAGTCAGTGCTACCTTAAACCAAGAAGAAACCGATCAATTGTTAGATGTTTTACGTAGGTACCCCTCAGCCTTAGGATATAAGATCTCTGATCTAAAAGGAATAAGCCCATCCGTATGCATGCATCGGATTTTGCTTGAAGAAGATTCAAAACCTTCCAGAGAACACCAACGAAGAATAAATCCTATAATGAGTACTGTAGTTAAGACTGAAGTTCTTAAGTTACTTGAGGCAGGTATAATATATCAGATCTCGGACAGTAAATGGGTGAGTCCTGTGCATGTAGTACCTAAAAAGGGAGGCATCACAGTCGTGCAAAACGAGAAGGGCGAACCTGTAGCAAAAAGAACCGATGGAGGTTGGCGTATGTGCATAGATTATAGAAAATTAAATAAAGCAACTAGGAAGGACCATTTCCCATTACCATTCATAGACCAAATGTTGGAGCGCCTAGCCAGACACTCTTACTTTTGTTACCTAGATGGATATTCCGGATTCTTCCAAATACCTATTCACCCCGAAGATCAAGAAAAAACTACCTTTACATGCCCAGTTGGAACTTTTGCCTATAGAAGAATGCCTTTTGGACTTTGTAATGCTCCTGCAACTTTCCAACGCTGCATGATGTCTATCTTTGCAGACTATTTAGATGGAATCATGGAAGTATTTATAGACGATTTCTCAGTTTGTGGATCAGATTTCAAAAATTGTCTTATCAACCTTGAGAAAATCCTGGAGAGGTGTGTGGAGGTAAACCTTGTGCTAAATTGGGAAAAATGTCATTTCATGGTCACCGAAGGGATTGTTTTAGGACATATAGTTTCCGAAAAAGGTATAGAGGTAGATAAAGCTAAAATAGAAGTCATAGAGAATCTAAAACCGCCGAAGACTATCAGGGAGATAAGAAGCTTTCTTGGACATGCCGGATTTTACCGACGTTTTATCAAGGATTTCTCCAAAATAACGAAGCCCTTGACTGGTCTTTTAATGAAAGATGCTGAATTCATCTTCGATGAAAAATGTACTGAAGCATTTAATCTTTTGAAGCAAGCTCTGATTTCAGCACCTATAATGAAACCCCCTGATTGGTCAGAACCGTTTGAGATAATGTCTGACGCCAGTGATTATGTTGTTGGAGCCGTTCTAGGTCAGAGAAAAGATAAGAAGTTACACGTAATTTATTATGCTAGTAGAACCCTAGACGTTGCACAACTCAACTACACAACAACCGAAAAAGAGCTCCTAGCTGTAGTTTTCGCAATAGACAAATTTAGATCTTATCTAGTAGGAGCCAAGATTATAGTTTACACCGACCATGCTGCCATTCGTTACTTACTAAGTAAAAAGGATGCCAAACCTAAGTTACTTCGATGGATTCTATTATTGCAAGAGTTTGACTTGGATATCCGTGATAAGAAAGGCACTGATAATGTGGTAGCTGATCACCTATCTAGGCTAGAATACCTGAAACCTGACTCAGTGCCCATAAATGACAATTTTTCCTATGATAGACTGATAGCCCAACTAGAAACTATTGAAGATGATAACCCAAACCCACATGAGAATTCTCATAAATCCTTAGCTATAAGTAATGTACCTTGGTATGCAGACTTTGTTAATTACCTAGCCGCTGACATCATACCCCCTGATCTAAACTACCACCGGAAGAAGAAGTTCTACAATGATGTGAGAAACTTCTATTGGGACAAATCGTTTCTTTTCAAGAGAGGTAAAGATGGAATTTTCCGTTGTTGTGTTCCAGAAGAAGAGGTAAATAATATAATTGAGCATTGTCACTCTGCACCCTATGGTGGACATGCGAGCACATCCAAGACCTATGCCAAGATTCTTCAAGCTGGCCTATTCTGGCCTACTATGTGGCGTGATGTCCATGCTTTCATTGTCAAGTGTGACAGATGCCAACGCACAGGAAATATTTCAAGACGTAATGAAATGCCGTTAAGAAATATCCAAGAAGTAGAACTCTTTGACGTATGGGGTATAGACTTTATGGGACCGTTCCCACCATCTTTTGGAAATCAATACATCTTAGTAGCAGTTGACTACGTGTCTAAATGGATTGAAGCTATCGCCGCACCCACGAACGACACCAGAGTAGTCATCAAATTATTCAAAAACTATATATTTCCCAGGTTTGGAACCCCCCGTTTAGTCATAAGTGATGGAGGATCACACTTCATATCGAGAATATTTGATAAACTTTTAAGCAAGTATGGAGTTAAGCATAGAGTAGCAACACCATACCACCCACAGACCAATGGACAAGTGGAAGTATCTAATAGGGAGATCAAACAAATTCTTGAGAAGACTGTCTCTATATCTAGAAAGGATTGGTCGCAGAAACTTCAAGAGGCATTATGGGCCTATAGAACCGCTTTCAAAACCCCTATAGGAACAACCCCTTATCAACTGGTCTATGGAAAATCATGTCACTTACCTTTTGAGTTGGAGCATAAGGCCTATTGGGTCATCAAAACTTTGAATTTGGATTACTTGACCGCTGGTGAGAAACGTATCCTTGATATCCACAAATTAGAAGAACTCAGACAATCCGCCTACGAAAATGCCATCATATACAAAGAAAGAACAAAAGCTTGGCATGACAAAAGAATCATAAGAAGAGACTTCAAAATAGGCGATCCTGTTCTCTTGTTCGATTCTAGGTTACGACTTTTTCCAGGAAAACTCCGTTCGAGATGGACTGGCCCTTTCGAAGTATCTAAGATCCTAAGATCCGGTGCTATTGAAATCAAGAACCAAACATGTAAACTGTTCATCGTCAATGGACAGAGGTTGAAGCCCTACGAAGGAGGTGACATCCCAACAACATACACCTGTCATACTCTGAGTGATCCACCATATCCTTCCAATGATGTATAAAATCGGTCGTCGAGCTAATGACGTTAAACAAGCGCTGCATGGGAGGCAACCCATGGTTTTCTTATTTATGTACTTTTTATTTATTTTTACTTTATTTCAATTTGTTTATTTTATTATTATGTCAGGACTAACGATTGAATATTTTATGTGCTTTCAGGACTTGTTTGCTAACCTTGTGCAGAATGCAGAACCCTGATGACATGCATGTGGCCTTTAGAGACGACGCACAGAGAAAGCGTTACTATGTCCACATGAGACGCCCTATGGCTCCTACCAGGTACCCTGACCATGACTGCATGGATGCCTTGGGGATAGAGCCAAGCGTCAGATTCTTATGCCATCAACTCCAGTGGGACCAGTTTGACGACAGGAACAACACTTATAGGAACTTGACTCTTGAGTTCCTCAGCTCGTTTCATCATGACCCTTGGGCTGGACCCGATGGACTCGCTGTTTTCAGGTTATTCGGGATTGTCTACTCCTTCTCTCACAAAGAGTTTGGTGATTTACTGGGTTTCCAGACTACTCCTGATGCTATTCTAGAGACACCGATGGGGTATTTTATGAGCAGAGAAGTGGAAAAGTTTTGGTCTGAAATATCAGGTGGAGGAAGCCAAGATCCTTCCACCCAGTTTTCTCAGGTAATCCACAATCCTGCGTTAAGGTACTTCCAGATGATTCTAGCATATTCTTTCCTAGGTTTGCCAGATACAGAGACTCTGCTAAATGAAGAGGAGATTTTCCTACTGTTTTGTGCGACTCAGTCTCGCTCAGTTGCTTGTGGCAACTTTCTGTTGAAGGGCATTGCTAGTGTTGCCAGATCATCTGTAGGCATCATACATGTCGGTGGGATTGTTACACAGATAGCTACTGCATTGGGTTTGTCTCGCAAATTATTGCACCTCAGGACCTTCTGCTGCTACACCACCCTGGATGTTGACTTTTGTCTTGACAGAGGACTGATGAGGAGGGCTTCTTTTGAGCCCAACATGTTTAGATTACTGATCGACGGCGAAGCGATACATTACTTTACATTACCAGATCCGCTGATGACCAGTGTCCATGATCCTGCAAATTGGAGTTATGCTCTAGAGTGGAGAGACTGTCGAAGAGCCGAAATCACCTCCCGCCGCTGAGTACACTCCTACACCTCTTACTCCCCGAATCACTGTTATGTCTAACAATATGTCTCTGCAGCCGCCTGATCTACAAACCCAGATTTATGAGCTCCGTAAGGAGACTGCCCTGCTCAAGCAGGAAGTAGCGGACTTGGAATTACAGATTCAGGTTTCTGATCTCACTCATGCCTCAGAGGCCGATGCTCTATATCAGGAGATTGAAGAGCTTCGGAGGGAGATAGCTGAGATTCGTGGATCAAGCCAGGAGGAGAAGCCTACCACATGATTCGTTCTACACTGACGATATTACCCTAGTATTTAATTTCCTTTTATGCTTTATTTTATTTCTCGCATCTCCAGACATATCTTACATTATTGCATCTATTATATTTCCTTTTACTTTGAATTCATCTTATATATACATATTATGCACTAATGTCGATTTTTCTCTTTTCTTTTTGATTTTTTTTTATTTTATTTTTTTCGTGCAAAGAAAAAAAATATATATAAGACAAAAATATTTTTCTTTTTTTTTTTCATAAAAAAATATGCAAGTCTCATGCCTTGAAAAGAAGAAGAAAACGCTATCCAGACCCCCCCCCCCCCCCCCGAAGACCAAAGGTGCAAAGAAGGCCCAAAGGAGGATTTAAAAAAATCCAAGGCCCAGGAAATATCCTTGTGGCGGGCGCCACAAGCCCATGGCGGGCGCCATGGCATTCTCCCCTATTTCGGGGCTGAACTTAATCATGGTCAACATGAGAAACACATAAGCATAAGAGGTGAAGTGAACATGTACATAAGTGTATAAGCTTCAAAGACAAGTAACCCAAACCTCCTCAAGGCACAAACATCAATCAAATACCAGGGAGATATCCTCATCCTAAAAGAGCTCTAAACAGCCTAAGGGAGTTGGCACAAGTGCCCTCCTAGCCTAAGGAGTAAACATATGACCAAAAAGATGCAAAAAGAGAGAGGCAAACAAGAACATTCACATTAAATCAAGAGTTCATCCAAAAATTCCACAAATTGTCACAAAGGCTCCTCAAACACCTAATATTAACATGCCAAAAGGACAAACCCAAAATCAGAAGCAAGGTAGGTCAAAGGGATGCCTAAACATGGACTATGGTTATGAGACTTCACACACAAGTTAAAGACCAAACATGATCAAGCAAGCTTCTAAAAATCAGTATAAAAATCACCAACAAACTACATCTCAATATGAATCCAGTGCAAAAAGAATCAATTCAAAATTCCCAATGATGATCAAGATATGAAATTCACAAGTCATCATGCATTTAAAATGAATTAAAACAATTAATAAAAGTAACAATTAATTCCAGCGTGGAAAATAAAAATAAATGAAAAGTAAAAATTTCAAAAATTAGAGAAAAGTAAAAGGATTAGTCAAGAATTAATTTGGAATTTTTGGATACATTCTACTATTTTTAAAAATTGAAAATCAAACTGAAAATAAGATGAAATAAAATAAAAGGGAAATGAAGGAGTGGTGCAGTCAGTAAAGAACTTAGTTCAGAATGGTTGGGCTTAATGAAAAGTGTAACACCCCAATTTACTACCCACGAAATAAAAACAAAATCAGAGTTCTTAAAATTTTTCTACAAAACGGGATATCACATATTCAACTTTAAACAATTTCCAATTTAAGGAGATCATACTAAATACATAGCACTTTTTCGTAAATTCAACAAAAACCATGTCATTCACTCCAATAGTTCAACTTCATAAAATATTATGCAGTGGATTAATAAATTGATTAATAGCATCTTTAAACAACATAATAACAACTTTAAAATAAGAATTAAGCAACTTAAAGTTCATCGACTAAATAAAATTCAGCAATAAGAAAAGATCAACAAAGCAGACACGCGACAATCCCTCCGAGTGCTACGTATCAGAGCGACTGACCACCGACTCGACCAACGGTAATCGGCTACTTCTCAGGATTACCTGCACGTTGTCACATAAGGACAACATTCAACAGAAGGGGTGAGTTACGATAATTATAAGCAGTATATGAAAAACAATACAGTGATTAAGAATCATAAACAAACAACACTTCACAACTTCAATCAAATATCAACACAACAAATCAACAAGAATGCAACTTTAATGAGACTCGACTAATTATGCATGTGGTACCATTCAGAGTAAAACTCCCAACCTAAAATCTGCCAATTTACCGAGGCATCAAGGCATAAGCCTTCAACTTTCAACTTTTGCCAATCCAGGCCAACACGGTGTGAGCAACGGCTCCGACAAAATGCATATGAATTTACATGACATATAGGACTTTACACGCATACAACATAGTCACATGAACAATACATACCAACTTATACGACATAAACAACTTAGAAATCAACTTTGGCATAAAAGTCTCCAATATAACAACTTCATAACTATTTCGATAGTCGGAACATGCCACAACTCAACTGTACTTATAAAATGACTACACTATACATTTTCGACAAAATAAAGCAATAAAAACCAACTCTTAAGTTACCCGACTTATCCTGAGAAATTTCGTTAATTTCCGAGCAACTAAGTTTTTCCGCCCAATTCGGCTAACCCGACTAATTCAACACTTTTTTAACGTTTTGGGGTTAATATATCTCTTTAAGAAATTTTGTCAATAAGAAAATATTCAGTATTATGCAATTCCACTGTTATAAAAGAAATGTCTGTTAAATTCTATTTCCTGTCAAAAGTTCTAACCCAAGGTACTGCTATTTTGTTTCTCTTCATCACACTGATAGGTAAGACTCCTGTAATAAATCATTTAATACAGATGCTAATTCATTTGACAAAAATAATGACATCCTAAGTCAATAATATTTCTAATATTACTAGAGTATAGTTAAATAAAACTAATGAGTTATATAAGTGAATTAAATATTGTTAATTAAATTAAACAGGAAGCTACAGGACCTCCAATAACTAGTGGCCCACGCCATAGTTAGTGTGGCCTGCGCCACAGCATAGTGGCCTGCGCCACAGATGCTAGGGGATGGAGGATGGTGTGCGCCATCCAAGGGCATGCGGGCCCTCCCTCCAAAAACTCCCATCTTCTTTCCTAACTCCATTTTCCAAAAAAAAAAAATTTTCTTCTAACACTGCATCAAATATTAAATTCACATTTTATTTATTTTGTCTATAATCCATAACTCAACAACATTGCAACACAACTTCCACTCAATCAATTGACAGTAGATTTCCATAACAATCAATTGACAGTAAATTCCATAACAGCCGCAAAATCAACGAAGAAAATATCGACCTAACTACCCAAATCAACCCGACTCAAAGTATCGAATTTCATACCCGATTATAAGGATCGAACTCACCCTTACCTTAGATTGGATTGAAGGTTTCTCTTACGATCGGATTTCGGAAATCTCTTCACTTTCTCTCACGATAGCACAGCAGTTCCAATTCCTCTTCTACTTCCTTATTTTTCCAACTTCTGTTTCTTTCTTTTTGGTTTCTATAACTTATATTTATTTATTTTTATTAAATTAACTAAATACTATAATTTCTAATGGGCCTAAACATAACACCTCCCATTTTACTAATTCGCACACAATATTAAGCCCACTTACTCAAATAACACAACAACTATATTATTATTTGTTATAATATTTTCTACGACTTTCGACTAAATTTCCGACTTATCGATTAAATTAACCACAACATTAAATATACCGACTAACCACAATAAATACTTAAATACTAAAATAATAAATGATTATTTGGGCGTTATAACAAGGGGGTGCGAAAAGAAGGTCAAGCCCAGTGGGTGCTCCGTTAAACAAAAACAAAAAGTATACAGATCCAAAGGTTATAGGCAAAAGTAATCAAATCCAAGGGTACGTATGTGAAGTCAGCAAGACTTAGGTCAACAAAGTCAAAGGTACACAAATCCCATGGTCCACAATCAAAGTCAGTGCAATCAACGGCCACAAACACAAGTCAACAAGACCAAGAAGTCCTCAGATCCAACGCACCATATTCAAACCTACTAATTAAATGAAATCTAAGGGTCACGTTTTAAAGTTATCTTAAACCTGATTAATTAAAAAAATAAAACACAATTAACTTAATTAACCTAGATCCAACGGCCATGATCAAACATGGACGCCACTAAACCCTAATTAACCCTAACCTAAACCCTACCGGCCGGAGAAGCGTCAGTCGTCTTCTCCGGCGAGTCTCAAATTGCAGAATCACAAACCTCCATGAAAACAAAAAAATCATATACCAAAATGATCCTCAAGCCAAGCACATCACGAATCAATCATCAAAATAATATGAACTAACACACACAAGCTGAATCGAAGAGAAATAGTTTGGATCTAAAATGTTCAGTCATGTTGTTCTTACTCGTTTCAACATCATTTCAAAATCTAACCATATCATCATGTTCAGGACATCAAATAGAACACAATGCACACAAAAGAATTCAAATCCAGGATGATGAACTTTGGAGCATACCTGAGTTTGCAGAACCTTCAAAACTCAAAGAAATGCAACCTCCTGCTCCAGATAAACCTCTTGTGACCTCTATTCACAACATAAATGTGAAAGAAACCCTAGAACAGCCTGAATCTAGCATTTCGAATGAAACTGAGTTGAACTTGGACTGGTGCAAAACTCTTCTATAGCACAAAATAAGGATTGATCTATGACCTATGAAGCTCCAGGAAGAAGAATCTGAAGTTTGTTTAGTGAATGAGTGTATGGATGAAGAGATTCGAATGAAAATGCAGCAAGAGCAAAAACTTGGAATAGAGAAATTGGTGTTGATTCCCCTTGAGATGAAACCCTAGCTGGCCTTTATATTGTGTCAAAATTCACTCCAAGAAAAATGAGAGGCAATGCACGTGGGAGGAGTGTGATTCATTTGGAATTTCAAAAATGCATCAAATGTGTGATGGAAGGATTTGCTCGTGCCTTGCCCTTGTGCTTTGCACATGCTGATGCTATCTTCTTTGCTGATCACAAATGAGTCACCCTCAGTCATTGGATCAATTTGTGTTATAAAATCTCATGCTTATGCATATTTTGCAAATGGAATGGAACCATGCATACCATGCACGATTTTCATGCTTTTCTTTGATACAATCCTTTCTCATAACATGTATGGTGATGTAGTGATCTGAATTTGCACATAGGATGGTTCACAAATGAGATACATGAGTTTTTGCTCATTGGTAGAAACTTGAATTTCAAGGTAAACCCTAAAAATGGATGAAATTCAATTGGCCATATCTTTTGATCCATGAAGGCTATAAAAATGCACTTGCACTTTTTAAAAATGGGAGACCATACTCTACAACTTTCATGTTTAATGGAAGTTCATTTGAGGTCATCTTGGCCATGAAAGGATGGTTTGAAAATTAGGGCAAAACTTGCCAAAAATAGTAACTTCCTTTATAAGCCATATGCCAAAAATGGAAAGTTCCCCAAAACCTCTTGATTCTTGATCTTTGAATTTGCCAAACCTCTTGTAGGACCTTAAAGACATCCATTGGCTTGAAAAATGGGATTGGAATCCTTGAATTGTCACAGTTGACTTTTCAAATGATCAGTTTGACCAATTTCTTCTTATGCAAGGAACTGATGAAACAACTGCCCTCCACAAGGAAATTTCTCACCAAATTTCATCCATAGCTTCCTCATATCCTATGAAGGACTTTTCCCACATGAAATGGCCAAAGTTACAAAGAATCCCTGCTTGAAAGTGAAACCCTAATTTGGGACCCATTGTGTAGGAGCTTGCCCTAGTTTGGATTCCCTGATGACCTCCCAACCTTCTGGGCTCTTGTAAAGGATCTTGAGCTTGTGAATATCCTGTAAACTCTTCATGGGACTTAGACAAGTCCACTTGGCCTCTTGCTTTTGCTTGTAAGGCCTCAAATACACCAATAGTTGATCATATGCCCAATGCTAGAACATGAGAGTGTTATGCTTCATTTTTCTATGCAAAGATGCCAAGGGTATGACATGCTTATGATGATTATGATATGATGATAATGCTAATAAGAAGAGGGAAAATTTGGGGTGTTATAGCGAGCTCTTCAAAAACCAGAAAAATTTCAGTCCTGAACAACTCTTCTCCAAGGTTCCAAAAACTCATCTAAACATCATACAATCAGAGGAACCATCCACTAACATGAATACACTCATACATTAACCAACATACTTTGATTTTGTCGATTTTTAAATGTTTAAACTTTCGATTCTAAGATTTTACCACAAAAACCCTAAAACTCATAAACTTAATCAAAAACTAAAACAAAAGTTTCTATCTAAGAACCCACCTCAAAAGATGAAGTTTGACAAAGAAATCGAGTCGTTTCGACGGACGGATGATGAATTGAAGATTTGAGGTCTAGGGCTTCACTTCTCTTCTTTCCCCCTTCTCTTCCTTTTTTCCTTCTTTTTCCTCTTCTCTTACCAACTTCTCACACCAAAATGAGAAAAGAAATGTTATATTTGCTGATATAACAAAGTATTTATCCAATGGGTCCAAATAGAGGGTATCCAAAAATGTGTCTATAATACCAAATTAATAAAACCTCTGAAACAAATTATATTAGTTAATCAATTTAAATTCCCCGTTTTCTCTAAATAGTTTTTGTTAAAATTACTCAGAGCAGCCCGAAATTCTATTGACATTAAATAATATTATCTAGAGAGTTAAATAAATTACGGGGTATTACATAGTATATCAAGAATTTTTTTCTTAATGTGTGGAAGATGTTCTAACTTGGTGTTAGGACATTATCTGGGTTGTATATCCTTGGTGAAAGATGATTATGCTCTGGTTCTGGAGCTTGTTACCAACATTGCTTAAGGAGTGTCTACATAGTCATATGGGAGAATGATGATGTAGAAGGTCTGCCTTGGAAGGAGAATGTAGAGAAGACTAAAGTAGACCATGTATTGATTGCTTGGAAGTTTGCATGTGGATAACTAGAAACTGGGCAGGAGTATTTCAAATTATCATACGGGAGAATGATAGGGAATGTCCGCCTTTGAAGAGTTGGGTGACTGTCTATTCTTAAAAATCTTGTGGAAGGACACTGTCCTTATTTAGCTAGTCATGTTTTTCTTAAGCATGTGTCTAGTATCTAACACTGATGGGAGAAAAAAAACTAAGAGGTATGGTATCTCTTTTGGGGAGTGTGTTACATTCCAGGCCAATTGGATTTTATCCCAAGCAGCTGGATTTCTATACATGAAGACTCAGGTGGAGTTTTGAAGAAGTGTAGATGGTTGCAAGAAGAGGGGGATCAATGGGATTGTGATCTTAATCCAACCGTTTGTTACTATGAGGATGTTGATCCTTATGTGCCTCACGAATAGCATGATGGTCTTCATGTGTGAGTGACTGCTATTTCTTATTAGAAGGGATAATAGTGCCAAAATGAATGTGCTTCAGCAGGTGGTTGGATAGAGAGTGAGATCTTGAAGACATTGAAGATACGTGTTATGTTTTCCATTCATTTCTATGCAGATGCTCAGGGGAAGCACAAATTGTCTTAGATATAGGGAGTTGCCTCTTGATCTAAGGATCTACTACAGGGGTGCAATCTACACCAAGCTTGTGGTGAGTGTCAAGCAGATTTTTCCATCCACTAGGGATGAAGATGTCAAGTGTGATGTCTTGACATTATATTATTGCAAGTTGGGGGAACTTGGAAATACAAAATATCTAATTCCTGATGGATGCTTAGAGAATTATTTAAGAATCTGGGAGAATTTATTTTTCTCTGCAGATTATTATCAGTATCGGTGAAATTATCTCTAATTGATATGCTAATATCAGTCTCAATTATGTCTTATTGTGCACATGGGTGGCAGTTGCGAAATATCTCTGGTACATGTCAAAAAGAGGAGTAAATATCGGTAATAGTGTATATCATGCAAATGTGTTGGAGCTTGTACTTAAGAAAAAGAAGTCAAAGCTTAAATAAATACACAAGGACTGTTTTTTTTCCGATCTGAGCTAGAAGAAAATATGGCATTTTTAAAGATCTGGATGAGCTTGGCATGGATCTGGATTAATCAGGGAAATGTTTGTCAAATTTTAACTAAAAAGGGGGAGAGAATAATTGTTCTTCTAATCACATGTTTTGAATATGGCATCTTCAAAGATGTTCTAACATTATCTCTCAACATCTCAGTGATCTTAGATACTTGTGTGTCATGTGATCTGAGTTATGAACATAATTATGTCTTGCGATCTGAGTTACTTAGGTTAGGTATTTGTTATAAAAGGTATAGGTACTGCTTTCCTTTGTGACAAGTATTAGTTCTTGGATTGAGGGGGAGTATCTTGCATCTTTTCCCTCATGTACTCGTTCAGAGATATAAAGTGGGTCTAGAAATTAGCTTTTCCCTCTTATATACTCACATGAGTGTTCACTACATACACCATCAATCTGGAGTTCCTCTATGCAAGATTGTTTAAGCCAAAATTTGTCAAAAGGGGGAGATTCAAAGCTCTTCAAATTTGGAAATTTTTTGGTAAAACAAAATGTTGGAAGAATTGGTTCAACATGGAGTTCAAAGCTAAAGAATTAGACAAAAGACAAAGATGCCGAAAGAGATGTCCTAACAGAAAGACTGGACATCTTGACTACTCAACATTTAAATTTGTTCCAAGATTCTAGGTGCCTACAATAGTGGATCAAGGAAAGGTTTGAAATCCAACAGAAGATTCTAAGGTTAAAATAACCTTTGTAACTTTTGTATCACTTGTAACTTTAAACCTAAATACTTTGTAAGAGAAGGGTTTAGGGTTTGAGAGTCATTAGCTCTCTTAGGAGTTAAAATTATCCACTTTGCAATATGGGATGCATGGTGGAAGGAAAAGGTACAAGGGGCACAACCAGAAGCCTTTAGTTAACGGCTGTGTATTGTTCTTAGACACAGTTTTGAAGCAAGTCTATGATAACTTGTAGGTCACCTGACAGGTTCTGCAGATCAGCAGAAGACGAAGTCATCACAAGTGGTGATGAAGTCTCCACTCTGCAATATGGGATGTAGGGTGGAAGGAAAAGGTACAAGGGTGTCGCTCCCCGGATTTCCATCCTGGTACAAACGCGAAAGTGGCGCGGAAAAAGAATAGAGTCGTCAACCAGGCATTTTTATCCCGAAGAAAGGGAATGGTAATGTTGCACAAACCAGAAGAAAGAAGAGGAAGGACACAGGTCCTGCGAACCAAGGAGACTGAGTTCGGGAGTCGGTTACGAGCTGGGAAGGTATTAGCACCCAGATCGTCCGCCGTACCCGACGGGATCCACGCTCGCAAAAATAACTGTTTCAAAGGGTGAGGGTATGAAAACTGCAGCAAAAGAAATGAAAATGAAAAGGAACTGGAACTGGAAAAGAACTGAATAAGAAATGAAAGGAAAAAATGTAGGGAAAATAAATATTGTGCTCGAACGGGCCCTACCCCGCTGCCTACGTACCTCATCAGGATAATGAGGATCAGAGACGCCGTAGTTCCCCTAACTAGGGGTACCAAAAGGAAATTGCTTGTGAATTAAGGCTTGAACTGCCTATGCCATTGCTCAGGTGTTGCAGACTCGGACGACGAGTGTGTAACCGTCTTGCAAAGTGACAAGTAGGAGCAAGTTCGCGTACAGAGCGAAGGAGATGAGAAAAGAATTCCCGAAGGAAAGACGCTTATTGTTTGTTTGTGTTTTTTAGAAGCTTTTATGAGTGAAAGTTTGCATAGGTAAGTGTACCTAAGTCTTACTCAATGGGATGTGTACATCTCACATCATCCCGAAATGGAATGCGCAAGAGGCACACCTATCTATGGAGGAAATCCCCAAAGCTAGTCCCACAAGTGAAGGCTCAGACACACTGACCTATTAACATTATTAAGTATTTTTATGATTTTTGGATTAATAAGTGTTTTTTAGCTTTTTCTTTGTGAGGTACTCATGCTAAGACCTATCCACCACGAGTGATGACTCACACCTCGCCCCGAAACGGAACGCGTGCAAGTATCTCATAGCAAAGTTCCATGTCACATGAAAGTACTCAACCTTTATTAAATGAATTAGAATTGAGTTTGAAGATGAGAAGAGAGAGCACCAAAGGATCTCAAAGGAAAAATTCTAAATGGGGACTAAAATAATCCTAAGTGTTAACTTGCATGGATGTCCTAAGGGTTAGTGAGGTTTCTATCCTAATGAAGAAGGAAAGAAGAAGAGAAGAAGATAGAATAAGGGATGAGAAAGGCCTAAGCCCAACAACAAAGAGTTAGTGCACATAAACATAAGAGGAAGATATGAGAATTGGAGATGTGGAACTCAATTCCCACATCTCACACTTACCATAGCCCCTGCAAGGTTAGTATGCATACAAGTGAAACAAAATGAGCAAGATAACATGCTAACATCACACAATAAGAAGTGAAATGACATAAACATATGCACAATGCAAATTCAACTCAAAGAAATGAGGAGAAGAAGTATGCAAACAAAAGATGCAACATGAAACACTTATGAGAACAAATGCACACTTATGAAATATGCAAAGCAAAATGCAAAAAATATGGACACAATGCTCACAACCAGAACTAAGACAAGATGAAGAATGGATTAAGAAGCTAACAAGATGAAGAGAAAAGAGGTACAAGACCAAACAATATCAAAATGGAAGCAAAAGAAACCATAAGATGAAGTGAAAGCACTTAAGGAAACAAATGACTTAAAGAAGAAGCAAACACCAAAATTCAGAAGACACAAACCCTAACCTAGGACCAGGAAGGTACCCACACCCCAAAGGAACCCCAAATGAGAAGAATAAAAGGGCACAAGTGCCTTTCTAGGCTTATGAGAGACTTAAAGGTTCAAAGGAAGCAAAATGGGACAAGGTCCAAGATAAAATCCAAAATAAATCAACCAGCCATCTAAAAATTCCACAATTGAAACCAAATGATCCTCAAACATGTTATATCAACTAGCCAAAAGGATTTGAGAAGATTCAGAAGCAAACTAGGCTTAATGGAGGCAAAAACACAAGTAAGGGGCACAAACTTACATCACAAGTTACAAGACCAAAACTCAAGAAAGAAGTTTCTAAAAATCCAGAGAAAACTCACATGAAAAGTACAATGTCTTAAGAACACAAAGCAAAAAGAATGGTATCAAAACTCAAAATATTGAAAACTATGGAAAATGAACAAGGCAGACTGGTCAAGAAAGACTTAAAAAGAAGCTAGGTGAGATGATGAATAATTTCAGACACGTGGATAATTAAACAAAATAAAATAAAAATATGAAAAAATATTAGAGACACAAATTAAGACACATGATTTTTTTGGGATTTTTTGGATGATTATAACTATTTTATAAAAATTAAAACTAAACTGAATAAAAGAGAAAACAAATTGAAAAAAAGAATTTAAAAGAATTGAGAAGGGGTGTAGGAAGTAGGAAGGCTGCGTGCAGTTTGGATGGGCCTGGATTGGTTGGGGTGCGAATATCAAAAGCTTAGGCCCAGGGCATGCGCTGAAAAACGCTTCTTGTGGTGGAATTTACTGAATTAAATGGAAAATAAATGGAAAACACAGGCTCCACAGGATGCATCACACGGCTATGGTTGCCAACCTCATTAATTGAGGTGGCATAATGCTGCATTATGAATGGTTGGCACATGCTACCTACGGTGGATCATATCATACACTGATTTAAATAAAACAAAAGAAAAAAACAAAGGAAATGGAATGCCCTAGGGCTACATGGCGCAGGGTGGTGCGTTGGATGAGGCAATCGGACGACTGTTGTTCATCTTCTCCAAAGAAACCCTAAATTGATCACAAGACAAATTCCGGTGACCGGAGCTAGGGCTCCGGCTCCGGAGACCAAACAAGTACCAAAAATCCATCAAATAATGCAAACAAATACTCCAGATCAACTAATTAGACACTCCTGAACTCAAATATGGCATTAAAAATAGCTAAATCTCAAAGAAATGGCCGGATCGAAGGAAATAAAGATTGATCATGAAACTTTAAATCAAGAGAACTTTCACTACAATGCACTAAAATCAATTCTACAAAGTGCAACATGACCAGGGGAGATCAAAGAACACAAATCAACCATTCAATTTCATTTTCAGAACATGAGATTTCAAGCCATACCTGAGATGGAGATCTTGAAATATTGAGCTAGAATTCCAACCAATGCGTGCAAATCACTCCTCTTACTCCTTAGATGCAAAATAAATGCATCTAAGGCCTTTAAATGGACTAGATCTGAGATTTCACAACAAGTTGCTTTGAAATGGCAAGCTTCTAATTCTATGTTTTAAGCTCAAATGAGTGGTTGATTCTTGATCTATATGATTCATTGATCAAGAATATGGAAGAAGTTTGTGGAGAGAGTGAGAAAATGGAGAGATATGTGAGGAAATGCAAATTTGCAAGAAAGTTGAGAATGAGAGAATGAGAGAGATATGAGATCTGATGCAACCTTAATTCTCTTGTTATGATCTCACCAAACAATGCTGAAAGTGTGAGAGAAAGTGCACGAATCCAAAATGAGAAAAGTGTGAAGTTGCATAATTTGCACTTAGTGGAATAAGCATGCTATGTTCATGCTCTATTGGGCCTATCATCATGTGTGGCTTTCATTTTACACCCTTGATTCAAATCCAGTCATTCCTGGCCCTTAGATTCAAGTGTCACACTTGTTTCATGATTTTTGCAAATTGGCATGTTTTGGAGTGATTTTTTCAAAGTGCACGAAAATGAACAATTATCTTGAGCAAAATGGTCCTTATACAATTTATTTTAAGTTTGAAACAATATTGGGCCTGTACCAAGTCACAAAATTCAGATTGGAAGCCTTTTGCATTTGGTGCATTTTTGGAAAGTTGAAAAATGCCCTAGGAACATGAAATTTTCGAATGGCTTTCAGAGAGATCCAGGAATCTGGTGAAAATATACTTGTACTTTTTGAAAATGGGAGGCCTTACTCTACAACTTTCATGTTTGACTTTGGTCCATTTGATGAATTTTTGATCATGTTAAGGCCACTTGAAAATTAGGGCAAAAGTTGCCAAATTTGGAAAACTTCAAAAACCAACTTTGTACCATTTTTGCAAAACCCTTCAAATCTCCATGATTCTTGAACTTTAGGCATTCCAAACCTCTTATAACATTGTAAGGACCACTCTTGGCCAAAAAAATTGGGTTAGACCCCTTGAAATTGCACAGTTGACTTTTTATGGGCTCCGTTGACTTTTTCCTTCATCTGCAATCAACTGAGGCATTGACTGACTTCCACATGGAATTTTCTCATGAAATTTGACACATAGGATCCTCTTAACATATAGAAGACCTTTCCCAAAATAAATGGCCAAAGTTGTGAGATCTTAGTGCTTGAATCTCAAACCCTAATTTGGGTGCATTGCATAGGAGCTTTGCCTTGTCCTGAGATCTCTGATGATCATGCAACCTTCTGAGCTTTTGCCAATGGATTTGATCTTGTGAATGGAGTGTAGACTCACCATAGAACTTGTAAAAACTCAATGGGACCCTTTCCATGGATTGAAAGGCTTCTGGGACCTCCACAGATGACCATATGCTTGATGCTAGGACATGAGGGATGTTATGCTTCATCTTTCCATGATATGATGCTGAAGAAATGATATGAGTATGATGAATATGATGTGATATGATGCTTAAAATGAAGAGGGAAAATTTGGGGTGTTACAGCTGCCCCTATTCAATCATCAGTTAATCTGAAAAGGACGATAGTACGGGCTATCGACCATTCAAGATAAACTGTGGTTGAATACCAAGAAGACTAGAAATTTGCACTCTGACGAAGAATGCAAAACACTGGGAAATAAACCCAACCAGATGACGCTCTAGGGATATGAAGGAGAGAAAAAGCAGACGAGCTTCTTCCAAGTTGAAACTGATATCTGGAATAAGAGAACCAAGACAGACGAGTCTTCAAACAACCCTGTGACGCCAGGAGCAGGACAGACGAGTCCTCAAACACTTCAAGAACATAATCTGAGACAGACGAGTCTTCACACAATCCTGTGACGCCAGGAACTGGACATACAAACCCTCAAATACTGCAAACATAAACTGAGACAGACGAGCCTCCAAACAATCCTGTGACACCAGGAGCTGGACATACGAGTCCTCAAAACACTGCAAGAACATAAACTGAGACAGACGAGTCTCCTTTGGATTTACCTGTTACGCCAGGATCGTTAATGCACTTAGGTCTGTGGGATAGACATGCAATCAAGGTAGACGAACCTTCTTCATATATTATCCGCGGATATATGGTATAAGACATACGAGTCTTCTGAGCAAACCTGTTACGACAGGTGCAGCAACAATAATTTGTGCCTGAGACAGACGAGCCTCCTTCGGATTTACCTGTTGCGCCAGGACCGGTAACCATTTTGACATTAATTCCCACTGTCAGGATTTGAAACATCTTCAATACAGACGAGTATTGGATGATCATCAAAATAACACAGACGAGTTCCAAAAGTCAATGATACAGATGAGTATCAGACGATGATCTGAGAAACACAGACGAGCGCTTCAGGAAATGATACAGACGAGTACCAGCCAATGGTATAGACGAATACCAGAAATTCAAACACAGACGAGCATTTGAAGCAGCAATAGAAGAACCAGGATAAACAGCAGATCCTCACATACAGATATAGGCATAACACAGACGAGTGCTGGGATCGATACAGACGAGTATCCAAACAAAGTAGACGAGCTTCAACAGGCAATCAACACAGACACGTGATGGGGATGATATAGACGAGTATCCAAACAAAGCAGACGAGTTTCAACAAGATAAACAACAAAGACGAGTGTTGGAAATGATACAGACGAGTATCCACAAATATCAGGCATACCAATCACAGATGAGTGCTGGAAAGTTGCAGACGAGCAACACTTGAAATTACACATCAAGGCACAGACGAGTGCAGCAAAGGATCCAATACCAAACACAGACGAGTGTTGGAAAGTTGCAGACGAACAACAGCAAAAATTAAATACCAAACAAAGACGAGTGTTGAGAATTGCAGACGAGCAATCACAAAGATATTACATCCTAAAGCACAGACGAGTGTTGGAAATTGCAGACGAGCAAACAGCAAATGATATAACCAAACGCAGATGAGTGTTTGAAAATGCAGACGAGCAACATCAAGGTAATCATAAACCACTGCTGGGGAGAGCAAACGAGCAATACCAAAATGATAACACTGACGAGTGTTGAAAGATGCAGACGAGCAACAATAAAGCGGTAATATGTCCCTGCTGGGGAAAACTCCGCTTAGGGATAACACAGAAGAGTGTTGAAGATTGCAGACGAGCAACAAACGAGTGCCAGATTGGCCAGCAAGAGATACAACTCTGCAGGGGAAGATAAGTCAAGAGGTCTGGATACTCAACTCTGACTGAGGTGATGAATACCTGACTGTATCATCAAATACCCAAAAGCATGGCAACCTTGCTGGGGAATATTTCACTGACGGAGGTGAAAATCAAATATGAACTCTGTGGGGACAGGATCATCTTCAGACTTGGCTGGGGAAGTTGCTTGAACAATACTCTGGCTGGGGAGAGCATCTGATGATTCAAGACTCTGAGGGGATATCAGGCTTTCAGTCCCACCTGCTAGGGAAGGACTCTTGCTGAGGATAGAATACTGATAATTCCAACTCTGGTGATGTCAGGCTTTCAGATACCTGCTGGGTATACTCCACTGGGGAAGAAGAAAATTGCTTGGGCTGCTGCCAAGGCTTAGCTGGAGAAAATCTCTACTGGAAATGTCAGGCTTTCAGATACTTGCTGGGAGAAGAAATCTCTGCTTGGGGAGATACTCTATTGGGGAAGAGTGAATTTGCTTGAGAGAATATGACGCCATCCTGCAACCTGCAACAACAGAAAACACAAGTGTGCCCCGGGGATTTGCATGGAATGATTTGTTCATCCATCGTCACTCGACACTTAAAGAGGGTTACAGTTTCCCTGCATGTCAGTTTTCTTTTCAAAATTATCACCGTGTTTAGATGCAATGCTATTTTTGCTGAAAATTCAGGACATTTTGCAAACAAAAATAAACACACACAGCTTTTTAACAGAATATTCTTTTTATTGAATGGCCTCTGAATAGGCAAAGATTTACATCAGGAAGCAAATTCAAGGAGTTCCATTTCTGCTATGACCTGCATGTCTTCGAGACTCTCCATTCTGCTTTAGCTTTCTGAGAGGATGAGGGGACTGTTTCCTATCCTTCTGATATTGTCAAGTTGTACGAAACGATGGCGTGGTTCAGATAACTCGGATCGCAGTTGTTCGCTTATTGCCTTGTTTTGCGTGGATCGCCCTTTCGGGTTTTCAATCCACCGGGATACCCTTTTTTGCCTGAGCTGTCCAATGTGGCTTTTCAGCTCAGCGGGTGTACATTTTATTTATTTATTTCCCTAACTTTTGCCCGAGCTTTTTATTCTGTTTTTAGCTCGCCGGGATGCCCTTTTTTTGCCTGGACTATAATTCTGTTTTTGTGTCCAGCAGGTCTCTTTATGCGAAGTATTTTTTAACTGCGTTTGAGTTAACAGGGGATTGGAAGTCATCTCCATCCATAGTGGTGAGCATCAATGCTCCTCCTGAGAAGACTTTCTTCACTATGAATGGTCTTTCGTAGTTTGGGGTCCACTTGCCCCTGTGATCTGAACCTGGAGGAACGATCCTCTTCAACACAAGCTCTCCCACTTGGTATTCCCGAGTACGTACTCGTTGGTCGAATGCACGCTTCATTCTCCTCTGATAAAGTTGACCATGACAGATAGCCGTTAATCTCTTTTCCTCAATTAGACATAGCTGATTATAACGAGCACGCACCCATTCAGCCTCATCCAGTTTAACATCCATCATCACCCGCAATAAAGGAATCTCTACTTCAACAGACAGGACTGCTTCCATGCCATACACCAGAGAGAAGGGAGTTGCCCTTGTTGACGTCCTGACTGACGTTTGGTACCCATGCAAAGCAAACGGTAACATCTCATGCCAATCTTTGTAAGTGACAACCATTTTCTACACAATCTTCTTGATATTCTTGTTAGCTGCCTCTACCGCACCGTTCATCTTTGGTCGGTAAGGAGAAGAATTGTGATGCTGAATCTTGAAGTCTCGACACAAGTCTGCCATCATCTTGTTGTTGAGATTAGAACCATTATCAGTAATGATCCTTTCGGGCACTCCGTATCTACATATGATATCCCTTTTCAGAAATCTTGCCACCACCTGACGAGTGATGTTGGCATAAGATGCTGCTTCTACCCATTTGGTGAAGTAATCAATCGCGACCAGGATGAAGCGATGACCATTTGAAGCAGTTGGCTCTATCTTCCCGATCATGTCAATGCCCCACATAGAAAAGGGCCAAGGAGATGACATGACGTTTAGCGGGCTAGGAGGAACATGCACTTTGTCTGCATATATTTGGCACTTGTGGCATTTACGAGCGAATGAACAACAGTCTACATCCATTGTCATCCAGTAATACCCTGATCTCAGCAATTTCTTTGCCATAGCATGCCCTCCTGCATGGGTACCGAAAGATCCCTCGTGGACTTCCTGCATCAACAGGCTTGCTTCGTGTCTATCCACGCATCTGAGCAAGACCATGTCGAAGTTTCTCTTGTACAAAACCCCATCTGTATTCAAGAAGAAGCTAGCAGCAAGTCGCCTCAAGGTCTTCTTGTCATTGGAAGATGCCCCAGTTGGGTATTCTTGCTTTTCTAGGAATAACTTGATATCAAAATACCAAGGTTTCTCATCAGACACGGCATATACAGAGAAGGCATGAGCTGGAGCGTCAAGCCTGGATATGTCAATTCTAGGCACATAATTCCAACACAAGACTTTGATTGACGAAGAGAGAGTGGCCAATGCGTCGGAGTAGCGGTAAAATCATGAGTGTAAGCTATTGATTAACTTAACTCAAGGTAAACAGAGTCGCCACCGCGCTTTTATTTTTATTCCAAAAGGAAAAAGAGCGAATAAAACCTAATGAATCTAAAAGCAAAGGCTAAAAGAAACAAACAGAGAACGGGTAAGGGGATAGGTTACAAAATGGGAAGGTTTTACGCACCCAAAATGTCTGTGGTACTCCACGGGAGCCCTTTGAAATATTTACTGCTTTTTTGGTTTGAAATTGGTTTGCTTGAAAAAAGATTGAAGGGATGAGAAGAAGAATGTTTTTTAAGATATTTGTGTTTGAAGAGGTTTTAACGCCTCATGCCTACGTACCCACAAAGTGCAATGCAAGATCAAAACCTCGTAGTTCGTGGTACCAAATTTGAAAAGAAACAATGAGTTGAATGGATTTTAAAATGTAGAGATAAGTCGTCATTCTTTAGCGAATAATTCTGCTAGAAAGAATGAATCATATCTAAACATATGAAAAGAAAAAGTGCACAAAGGCACAAAAACAATTGAGTGAGTTTTGGATTTTTTTAAAGTATTTAAGAAAAGAATTTCAATATATTTACATGGATTAAAGTTTATTAAGAAAATAAAGTGAAAAGGAATAAAAATCACTTGACCTAAGTCAAGGTTTGGTTGCGAAAGCGTTTGAAGTTTGAAAACCAAGAAGATTTGAAAATAGGGAGAAGATTTGAAAATTTAAGAAGTGGGAGGAGATGAAGGGGCTGTCCTAAAACTTGAATTTAAAAGTTAAGAGAAGAGCGATCAAACCATATTATGAACATTTCTTCAAGGTAAACGGAATTCCATCTTCAAAGACAAATGAAGTTAATTCGAGGCCATGGTCTTCAATCAATCACAACTTGGGCAAAGGGGGAGATCCTAAAATCTAAGTCCAAACTCCAATGCTAAGGATAGTGGCCATAGTTCGAAATTAAAAGTCACAAGTCTTTTAGGTGTTTTATCCATTATTAGTGTTTTTGTGTCCAAATGGACAAAAGAAAAATCACAAGCAACAATATAAACATAAACAATATGATAGATGATATAATATGATAATAGCATAATAAAAGAGATAAGGAGCGAGAAATTGAAATAAAGAGGATAAGGTGCGAGAGATTGAATTTAAATGGTTAGTATATTAATAGTATTATAATATTTACATATAAATGGTATGATGAACTTAATCAAGCACAACCACGAAAGATAATAAGAAAATCGAGGCAACCGGATCCAAGTGGATCTTATTCCGAATCGGGACAAATTTAGGTCTATGGTAAGCAATCGCCGAGTAATTTACGAAGTAATTACCCTACAAATGAGGCCGGCCACCACCAATTAAGGTGGAAAATATTTGTGTTAATACATGTTAGAGAAATGATATTATGGATCATTTTCCGAAAACATGTCGCACAAAAAAGAAAAAGAACGGTCTAATCTTAATCGAGATTTTCGTTGAATTATCGAATGCAACCTATCACGATCCCAAAGTATGGAGAATGATCCAAATGATCATTCATCCATAGATTTGAAATAATGAAGGTTAAACATATTAGAAATTCGACAATCTACGAATCGGAGATTTTCATTGACCAAAAATAAAAGAATAAAAGGAAAGATGGAAAAGAAATATTGATCTAAAAAGAATCCATAAAGGAATTATAATATTTTTTTTTTCTAAAAATAAAAAACTTTTCTTAAAATATCCTCTCTATATATATATTTTTTAGATTTTTATATCAAAATAGAAATTAAGAAACAATTTGTTTAAATAAACAAAACTAAACAATAAAGGAAATAATTAAAAAAGAAATCAAAGGAGGGGGAGGAGGATCTGCGGGTAAGGCATGGATAGCAGTTCTAAACTCAGAAATCAATCATAGGCCCAAATTCCTTCTTAAAAATTAAAAACAATTGGTAAACATTAAAAGAAAAAAAAACAAACTAAAAGAAGATCAACTCTTCTTCTTCTCCAACGTGAAACAGGGCACAAATGCAAAAAAAAGTCACGGCGGCGTCTCCCTCACCTTCAACCGAATCCGCGCCGGTGAGCTCTGATCGTTAGCGGTCCTTTCTCTCTCTCTCTCTCTCTCTCTACGAACTTCAAACCTCTTCTTCTTCTCTTTCTCACTCGCCGATTTCTTTTTCTTCTTTTCCAATTTCGAATCCGATTTGTTATCTGTTGATGAACGATTGATGATGGTGAATGGGGAAGAACGAAGAACTGTGAAAATAAGGTCAGGTTATAGTGTTTTTATGAATTTTTAAAGGTTTTGTGATGGTGAATTGAAGAATTGAGAGAATTTAAAAATTGATTTTGATTTTGGGCAGGGATTTTAGGGGCTTTTGAAGCTTTGTTTTTTCAATTTGACAGAATTTTGAGGGGCTGATTTTAGCTTGCACAAATGAGAGGGAAAGGGTTAAATTTATAGAAGAAATGGGGATCTAATTTGCGATGCCGTTTTGAGGATTTTTCCGCGTTTGGGGGTGTCACGAAAATCTCGCTTCAGTTGCGTTTTATGTGATTCTCAAATGCGTTTTGGGCTGTGTCGAAAGCGTGACTAAGCTTGCTCAGCTGATGCTTTTTCGCGTGTAAAAGCTTGCTCTGTTTGCGTTTCATGTGCGAAGCTATGCGTTTTGCTGCTGCTGTGTTTCAGGTATTGAATGCGTGTTGCGTTTTATGTTTCTTTTCACTGCGTTTTCGGCTGGGCAAAGCGATTGCGTTTTGATGCGTTTGCTGGCTGCGTGTATTTGCGGCTTACGAGTGATGCGGCTGTTTTGATGTTTGCAGCTTGCGGAGTCAGGTGGCTTGTTGTGAGCTGCGTTGTGAATTCCGCGTGAGGCTTCAGTGCTTCAACTGCGTTTCACTTGTTTATGTCCTGCGTTTTGACGTTTTGAGGAAGGCGTGTTTGCGTGCAAAGCTTGGTTCAGCTGATGCTTTTTCGCGTGTGCTGCGTTTTGAGACGGGGGCTAGTGATATTCACGTGCGGCGTGATTGGCTTTGACTTGTGTGATGCTGAAGCTGAGGGTTTTGCGGATGGTAACCAATGGCTTGTTGTTGGCATGAAGAAGCTAATGATTAATGAAACGGTGTGTTTCTGCTGGAAACTTGGTGTATGATGTGATGTTGAGAAGTTTTAACGTGGGACTAAAAAAAATCCAGTGCTGACTTTTTTTTTATACTATTTTATTATAGAAATGAAAATGAATGGGCTAGTGTAATGGGCCTTAAATCTATCTTTTATAATTTTTGGTGAGGAAAAGATTGTATAGTGATATAAGAAAAAAATGGTTTTAGAAAATTAATAAAAATGGATAATAAAAATAAATGGGATTATGGAAATAAAAAATTAATAATCAAGAGAAAGAAAAAAAAAGTATGGTAGAAAAGATGGTCATTGGATAAAAATGGATAATAGAAAAATTGGAAAATTAAAAATGGTTTAATCGAAATTGGGTACTGGATATGAAATGATGATTTAGTCGGAAATGGATAATGGATATGAAATTGATCTTAAGCCCACAACCAGTTGATTAAAATGAACATAGCCGACACGAAACCTCGGAACAACTTGCCAATTCAACCATAATCACTGAAATCGTTTGAAATTTTTCCTGATAAAATGAATCCATACTAAGGAAAATAAATCCTCAGATGAATCACTGGTGAACTGATGAATCAAACCAGACTTCACACGCAACACTTCTTGATAATCTGATGACTTTTGCACACAACACAGCTGAATTTTTTTTTTGAATACATCATCTGAGACACAAAACACTGGTACACACAACTTGCAGTCGAAAACAAATTATTTGATAGTTTGACCAAATTTAGGTCAAACGTCCATCTGAATCAAATTGTGACTGAACAAACGCATCTGAATGAAGATCACTGCCCTGTCTTTTACATCCTGCAACACAGAGAGAATAAGAAACAAACTGCAACATTTTTTAGTATTTTGGTTAGAGATCAGTAAATATAAACAAATAAAGCAAGTAAAAACACGGTGATCCCCTGCGAAGCATAGACCCTTCATCTGAGGAGAAACTGAGAAATAGTGTGATCTTGTTTGTAAGCCAAATGCAGATGAAAATGCGACGAAATCTTAGGGCATAAATTAGGGTGTTACAGCTGCCCCTATTTAAGTTTCTTCAATCTGAAGATATGAAGATTGACATCTTCGTCTCTACAAGATGGGAGAGACTTAAATACAGAATACCCAATTTTTGTCCTAAGAGAACATGATATGATATGAAAATGATATGCAAGCCCAAAATCTCTGTGGAGAAAATATGACCATCAGAGGAAAGCAAAAATTTGGGGACACAGAAGAAAATCCTGCTGGGGAAAATCAACAGACGACACGAGAGCTTGCCAGGAAAATAAATCACTGGATAGCTGACTCCACCTGGGAAAAGGTATGATATAATCAAGGTACAAGATTCAACCAGGGAAAGTAAACACCCTGCCAGGAACTATCAACCAAACAAAGTATTCAAATCCAAGAATGGAATACTGAGTTGGAAAAGAATCATCAACTACCTGTTTACTGGGTAGGAAATATAAAGGACTCGACTATCGATTTACTGGATAGGAGAAAAATAAAGAGGGATAACCTCCACTACCTTTTTACTGGGCAGAAAAAATTCTCAACTACCTGATTTACTGGGTAGGAGCTCAAGCAAAGGGAAACAACTTCTATTACCTTTTTACTGGGTAAGAAGAAGAAATCTCGACTACCGGATTTACTGGGTAGGAGTACAAGCAAAAGAACTTGATCAAATTGGCGATATTACCCACTATCGATTAACTGATAGCTTAATTCCAAAGTAATATACTCAAGCTGGAGAAAATGTTGCCCACTATCAAACAATGATAGCTTAATTCCAAAGCAATATTAATCACAAAAGGGGACCAAAGTTCAATCCAAGAACAAATTGGAGAGAAACGGTCAAACAAGACTCATCCCGAGGAGGAAATATCTCAACTGGGGAAATTCCATCCAGATAATAAACTGGAGGAAACTGAATCAAAATCATCCACGAGAAACAAACTCAGTGGGGAATTAGAAAGGATGAACTCTTTCTGCTTAATGGTTGACACTCTAAACTTGAGAGGAAAACAACACACACACTCTGTGGGGAAAGATCTACACCAAAGAGCAGAGAACAAAGATAAATGCAAGAATGCAAGCAAATGATGCTATGCTTATGCGTATGAATATGCGTATGAATATGTTGACAAAACAGACATAAAGATATGAAACAGTTGACATGAACACCACAACAACCAGATACTCGGCTAATCCCAAGGCAACAATGCAGGGAAACATGTTGGAGATTCAACTTGAAATCTTGCAGGGGACTGTCATAAGCCATCAAAGGAATAAAATCCTACTACAAGGCTTAAATCATGATGAGACAGCCTCTGCTAGGGATATCATCCTGCTGAGGAAAGGTAATAATCTGCTGAGGATGGAAGTATTCTTGATAAAAGTTGAATTTTGTGAGGGATAATTGTCATACCGCTCCTGCTCCACTTGGGGATAGAGTGCAAGACCTGTTGAAAATCACATAAGAAACGGCTGACTACTGACATATGCCGACCTACCGGGGATCCACATGGGGATATCAGAAGTTAACATCATAGCCAAAACACAGTTACAAGGAATTTTAAATCAATACCCACCATCGGGTAAAAGAAAACCTCTAAACTGACTGCTATATCAATACTTCTATTCAAGGATGCAATCAACTCAAGCTGAGGAACAAGAGCTCGGCTGAGGATTCCCAATGCTTCTCAAGTTAAAGATAACTTGCTGAGGAAGAGATCAAAACTCAGCTAGGGATTCTTAAAAATATTCTTTCCAACAACTCTTCTGGAGAAATCATGGGAACTCAGAACAATCATACAAATCCCGCTCATGCTTATTGTTGGGGAACAAAACATCATTAACATCAACCTGTCAAAACTATTCAGGAACTTCGCATGGACACAACCGAATCAAACCCTGCTTTGGGAGCGACAAGTTACACACATCCGGACTTTATCATCCTTGGAGTCACTATTGATATCCTTTCTTTGTTCATATATCAAAAGAAAAATGTTTTTATAATCTTCAAAGATTAAATTTATTAAATTTGTTTCAAAAATCATCATCAACAATAATTTGAAATTTTGTAAACAGAACAATATAAAGAATTGCAAACAATTGAATAAAGGCTCAAATTCATTGATAGAATGGTAGTCAGCAAATGGCATGACTCCATGGATCATTACAAGTTTGAAAAATGGTAAATACATGGAAAAGGGCTACATTGAAATACAATGATCACTATTCTCCCTATCAACTTTGAACTCCACTGTGTCCGAAACTTCAGTCAAGGATGAGTGAATGAAAATCTTTGATGGGAAATTCTTCTGAGGGATAGAATCTGAAATCCTCGGTTGCTACAAGTGATCCAGTCTGTCGACGCAGTTACTTGCCATGATCCCTAACTTTTGCCTAGATTTCCCTTTCGGGTTTTCAATCTACCGGGATAATTATTTCTGTTTATGTCTCTAATTTTTGCCTGGACCGCCCTTTCGGGTTTTCAATCCACCGAGACGCTCATTTTTGCCTAAGCCGCCCTTTCGGGTTTTTAACTTAGCGAGCTGTTCTTTTATTTTTTAGGCGAAGTATTTCTTGACTGCATCCGCATTCACAGGGCGAGTGATCTCCTCACGATCCATAGTTGCAAGAATTAATGAACCGCCAGAGAAGGCTTTCTTGACAACATATGGGCCATCATAGTTCGGAGTCCACTTTCCCCGAGAATCTTTAAGGAAATACTGAATCTTTTTGAGCACGAGGTCGCCTTCTCTGAATACACGAGGTTTGACCTTCTTGTCAAAAGCTTTCTTCATTCTTTGCTGGTACAACCGACCATGACACAAAGCTGTTATTCTCTTTTCCTCATCAAATTCAACTGATCAAATCTACTCTGACACCATTCAGCCTCAGTCAACTTGGCTTCCATCAGAACTCTCATTGATGGGATCTCGACTTCGACGGGGAGCACTGCTTCTGTACCATAAACAAGTGAGAAAGGGGTTGCCCCTGTTGAAGTGCGGACAAATGTACGATACCCATGCAAAGCAAAAGGGAGCATCTCATGCCAGTCCTTGTACGTCACAACCATCTTCTGAATGATCTTCTTAATGTTCTTATTCGCAACTTCAACAACCCCATTCATCTTTGGCCTATAAGGGGAAGAATTATGGTGTTGAATCTTGAATTCTTCACAAAGTTCTTTCATCATCTTATTATTCAAGTTCGAACCATTATCAGTAATGATTCTATTCGGAACACCATATCTGCAGATAATGTTATTCTTGATAAACTGAACCATAACTTGCTTGGTCACGTTAACATACAATGCCACTTCCACCCACTTGGTGAAGTAATCAATTGCCACAAGAATAAAACGATGTCCATTCGAAGCCTTGGGTTCAATCATACCAATCATATCAATTCCCCACATAGAGAAAGGCCATGGGGAAGAAATCACATTGAGATAAGCTGGTGGCACATGAATCTTATCAGCATACACTTGACACTTATGGCACTTTTTCACATACTTGCAACAATCAGATTCCATTGTCAGCCAATAGTAACCTGCTCTCAACATCTTTTTAGCCATTGCATGCCCATTAGCATGAGTGCCAAAAGATCCTTCATGAATTTCTTTCATTAACATGTCTGCTTCGTGTCTATCCACGCATCTGAGCAAGACCATGTCAAAATTTCTCTTATAAAGCACGTTTCCATTCAGGAAGAAATTGCCTGCCAATCTCCTCAAAGTCCTCTTATCTTTATCGGATGCCCCAAGCGGGTATACCTGACTCTGGAGAAAACATTTAATATTATGATACCAAGGATTGTCATCATGGACCTCTTCAACTGCAAACACATGAGCTGGTCTTTCAAGTCGCATCACACTGATCATGGGAACATCATTCCACTGGTGCACCTTTATCATAGAAGCTATAGTTGCTAAAGCATCTGCCATCTGATTCTCATCATGAGGAACATAATGAAACTCAACTTTAGTGAAGAAAGTTGATATCTTCCTGGCATAATCTCTCTAAGGGATCAAGTGGGGTTGATGAGTTACCCACGTACCCTGGATCTGATTGATTACCAAGGCAGAATCTCCATACACATCAAGATGCTTAATCCTCAAATTAATAGCTTCCTCAAGACCCATAATGCAGGCTTCATACTCAGCTTCATTATTGGTACAAGGAAAAGTCAACCTCACAGCAAAATGAATATGTGTACCATGGGGAGTAATGATCATTGCCCCAATTCCTCTTCCGCATGCATTCACAGCACCATCAAAAACTAAACCCCATCGAGATCCAGGCTCTGGCCCTTCCTCAATCAAAGGTTCATCACAATCTTTCACTTTCAAAAACATCACATCCTCTTCTGGAAAATCAAACTTGATAGGTTGGTAATCATCAATCAGTTGATGTGCCAAATGGTCAGCCAAGATACTACCTTTTATAGCTTTTTGAGCTCGGTACTCAATATCATATTCTGATAACAACATTTGCCAACGAGCAATCCTCCCAGTCAAAGCAGGCTTTTCAAAGATATACTTGATTGGATCCATTTTAGAGATCAACCAAGTTGTATGATTCAGCATATACTGGCGAAGACACTTTGCAGCCCAAGCTAAGGCACAACAAGTTTTTTCAAGCATGGAGTACCGAGACTCACAATCAGTGAATTTCTTACTCAAGTAGTAAATTGCATATTATTTTCTTCCAGATTCATCTTGCTGACCAAGCACACAACCCATGGAATCTTCCAACACAGTCAAGTACATGATCATCGGTCTACCTTCCACCGGAGGAGACAAGATAGGAGGTTCAAGCAGATATTCTTTGACACTTTCAAACGCCTTCTGACAATCATCTGTCCAGACACAACCTTTGTCTTTCCGAAGCAAGTTGAAGATCGGAGCACATGTGGCAGTCATGTGAGAGATAAACCTCGAAATATAATTCAAACGGCCCAAGAATCCTCTTACTTTCTTTTCGGTTCTTGGAGCAGGCATTTCCTGAATAGCTTTCACTTTATCAGGATCAACTTCAATGCCTCTTTGGCTGACAATGAAACCTAACAACTTTCCAGAACGTACACCAAATGTGCACTTGTTCGGATTCAAACGAAGATTAAACTTCCTTAACCTCTGAAACAACTTCAATAAATGTTCAACATGATCCTCTTCAGTCTTCGACTTAGCGATCATATCATCCACATATACCTCGATTTCTTGATGCATCATATCATGGAAGAGTGTAGTCATAGCTCTTTGGTATGTCGCATCAGCATTCTTCAATCCAAAGGGCATCACTCTGTAGCAGAATGTTCCCCATGGTGTAATAAATATGGTCTTTTCCATGTCCTCGGGTGCCATCTTTATTTGATTATAACCGGAAAATCCGTCCATAAAAGAGAACACATCAAACTTAGCCGTATTATCTACCAACATATCAATGTGTGGCAATGGAAAATCATCTTTCGGACTGGCTTTGTTCAGATCTCTGTAATCAACGCACATTCAGACTTTTCCGTCTTTCTTCGGAACAGGAACGATATTGGCCACCCATTCAGGATAAGTTGACGTCACAAGAAAACCTGCATCAATCTGCTTTTGAACCTCCTCTTTGATCTTTACTGCCATGTCGGGATGAGTTCTTCTCAACTTTTGCTTTACAGGTGGACATTCAGGCTTCAACGGCAATCTATGCTCCATAATATCAGTATCAAGCCCTGGCATGTCTTGATAAGACCAAGCGAATACATCAACATACTCTCTGAGAAGCTCTACAATCCTCTTCTTAACATCAGGACCAAGCAATGCTCCAACTTTGACTTCTTTCTTATCATCTTCAGAACCCAAGTTGACCATCTCTATAGACTCTCCATGAGGCTGAATAACTTTCTCCTCATGCTCAAGCAACCGAGAAATCTCATCAGGAATCTCTTCAACATCCTCTTCCTTAGCTTCAAACACAGGGAATTAAAAGTTGGGAGAGGGCATAGGATCATTATATTCAATGGGTTTATCAATCAATCTGCACAATGATTTTATTTTTATTTTAGAGTATGAACAAAAGTGCAAACATTATGCAGATAAACAATTATTATTATTTTGGGTTTTTTATGTTACCATTTTTCAGAATAAAGCAAAAAAGAAAAACACATATGGAAATAACAAAATAACATTTTATTGATGATGATAAAATTTGAAACAAAGCCCGACAAACATCACTTTCACCTTGGGCAGAGTGAAAGGATTTTTGAAAGAAAATAAAACAAATTACTTTGAAGCATGAACAATAAAAGGAACATCAACAGCAATCCAGTTCTGGAAAATCTTTCTGTGCATAACAAAGTTAGGCATTTCTTCATCTTCATCATCTTCAATGATGGCAGCAGCGGAATGATCGTTGATAAACCCAGCACTTCGGAAACCTTCCTGAATAGTCTTCGGGTCATTGAGAACCACGCCTAGTGCAAAACCGATACCAAAACCTTCCTTGTTGTCAACAACATCAATAACTCGTCCCCAACCATCAGACTGACCAGTTTCAAGCACGTGCAGAGCATCCTTGAAAGAAGACATAGGCATGGCATTCTTCTTAGCAACATTATCCACAACAGAAAGAGCTTGAAACGACATTCCCACATCTTCTTCAGCATCAATATAGGAGAAAGAAGACAAATTGCTCACAAGCATCGCCCTTTCACCGCCAATGGTCACCAATTTCCCCTCTTTCACAAACCTCAACTTCTGATGAAGAGTGGATGTCACGGCTCCTGCCTCATGAATCCAGGGTCTTCCGAGGAGACAACTGTAAGCGGGTCGTATATCCATTACTTGAAAAGTAATTTTGAATATAAACGATCCAATAAGAATAGGAAAATCCACTTCACCAATCACTGTCTTCTTCGACCCGTCAAACGCTTTCACAATAATCCCACTATGCCTCATGGGAGCACCTTGATACACAAGCTTTGAGAAAGTCGATTTCGGCATCACATTCAGAGAAGATCCAGTATAGACTAGCACCTTGGACATAGCATCTTCCTGACAGTTCACTGAAATATGCAACACCAAGTTATGATTCCTCCCTTCTTCAGGAAAATCGTCATCACAGAAACTTAAATTGTTGCATGATGTGATATTAGCCACAATACTATCAAACTGATCAACAGTCACATCATGGTCAACATAAGCTTGATCAAGAATCTTCTGCAAAGACTGCCTATGAGCCTCAGAGCACATCAAGAGTGATAAAACTGATATCTTCGACGGAGTATGCAACAATTGCTCAGTAACGTTGTACTCACTCTTCTTTATCAATTTTAGCACCTCATCTTCACTATCACCAAGTTGACCTGATTGGGCAACATCATCCATAATCTGTTTACTTGCACTTGTATCTTCAACTCTCTTCGGAGGGTCTGAAGCATACACTCTACCACTTCGAGTAACCTTTGTCACATCAGCAATGCTAACTACAGACTTTGGAGTAGGAATAGGAACTTCCCTACCATTTTCTACCATCGTAGCATTATACCGGTACGGAACAGCTTTATCAAACTCATAAGGCACTGGACCAGGCAAATTAATCACCAATGGAGTAACAACATTTTTGCGACTATCAAAAGAAATAACCACCCTCTCAGGAACAACCCTCTCAGGAAGATTGAACTGAGGCATAATAACATTCACTTCATTTTCATACTCATCTCTTTTTGCTGTCACTTCAATCAATTTATCATCCATCATCTTTTGAATATCCCTCTTAACAATCACACAACCACGAGGATTCACCGAGCAGATACAACATCCATCATAGTCGTGATCAATATCGTGATATTCACTTAAGAAAGCATGCATCTCAACCAAAGACCTTCGAATATGACGAACCTCATAGATTTTGAACAAACCAGGACAACCATCAACCATATTCACAGACGCATTACCATGCTTTGGCAGCGGATTTTTCTGCACATTTGGATTAACATCATTGAAATACAGAATATTGTTCCTCATCAATTTCTGTACTTCAAACTTCAATGGATAACAATTCTCAACATCGTGCCCCGGGGCACCTTGATGAAAAGCACAGCGAGCCTCTGGCTTATACCACCATGGGATAGTCTCTGGAACTGGAGGTGGAGGACGTTTTTGCACAAGATTCTTTGCAATCAAAGATGGGAGCAAGTTCGCATACAACATCGGAATAAGATCAAAACTTGGCTTAGCCCGAACCTGCTGATTACCACCTTGTTTCACAGAAGGTTGTTGATAACGAGGTTGGTACTTTGGAGCTGTTGGCGCAGTTGGAGCCGCATTAATCATCAGAGTTACAGAAGCTACATGTTGTAGATGGAAATTCCCACGACCATGGGGTCTTCTTTAACTTTCACGAGACACAACATTAGTCCCACCTTCTTTCTTTTTTCCAAAGTTGAACCTTCTAGAGCTTGAGCCATTACTATTCTCTTGACTTAACCGTCCCTCACGGACACCTTCTTCTAAACGCATCCCCATACTCACCATTTCAGTGAAATCAGAAGGAGCACTTGCTATCATCCTCTCATAGTAGAAAGAACCTAAAGTCTTCAAGAAGATCTTCGTCATTTCTTTCTCTTCCAGTGGAGGAACAATCTGGGCTGCCAGCTCGCGCCATCTCTACGCATATTCTTTAAAAGTCTCTTTGTCCTTCTGGGCCATAGCATGAAGCTGATCTCTATCTGGTGCCATATCAACGTTATACTTGTATTGCCTCACAAAAGCTTCTCCCAAATCATTGAAAGTCTTGATTTGGCTATTATCCAAACTCATATACCACCTCATGGGTGCACCGGTCAAACTATCCTAGAAATAGTGAATCAGCAGCTTATCATTGTCGGTCTGAGCAGACATCTTTCTAGCATACATAGTCAAATAACTCAAAGGACAAGTGTTGCCTTTATACTTCTCAAACTCAGGCAACTTGAATTTGTACGGAACTTTAACATTAGGGACCAGACAAAGATCATAAGCATCTTTTCCGAACAAATCCTTATGCTCCAAGGCTCTCATCTCCCTCTGTATCTCAACAAAGCGTCCCTGGAAATCATCAAGTCTTTCAGCCACTCCAGCACCTTCACTAAGCTCAACATGGTAAATCATTTCATCATGGTGCGGAATAGTGTGCATCACAGGCGGTGCAGTAGTCATAACTGGAGGAAGAGTATTCCATACTGGTGGGAGAGTATTAAATGCAGCAGTCTCAGGAGGAGGAGGAGGATAACCAGCAGGAATGAAATCGAATGGCATGCCCCAAGGTGTGCTAGCAGGCATACGATAGCGAGGAGAGATAATAGTTTCAACAGGAATTGACGCAGTAACAATCTCGGAGATGACGGTATTCTGAATAGGAGAATTAGGAGGAGGTAGCTGATTCTGAGCAGCCACCAAGCTTTCCATCATGGTAGAAACTCTTTCCAAGCTTTCCCTCATAAATGTAACCTCTTCGCGCAGCTCGCGATTCTCTTGTTGTAAAGTTTCCATCACCTTCTTCCGATTAGCTCGAGTATCAAATCGGTGAGTCAGCTTGATAGGCGAACTGAATGAAGACCAAGAAACAACATAAGATCCCTGGAGAACACTCAAAAAGCAAGACAAATGCGGGTATGATGCATGGTATGCGTATGCAGATGCAAAGATTTCAAAGGACTATAAGATAACTTGCAATATTTATAAAGATACGTTTTTGAAGTACTTAAAAATTCATTCTCATTAAAATCAAAGTAAGGATTACAAGTGAAGTACAAGCCTTAACAATCCTAATACATGAGAGAAAAAGTAAATTAAGCCTAGGGAATCATATCCGAAGAAGTTCCGAATCCTGGCTGATACTTCATGCAAATCCTCTTGATCTCTTTCTTGTACCGATCTTCCATGTCTTCCTTATCCCTCACTAACTTGTCAACAATGGCCTTCCAAGCACCGGATGTAGCAGGAATAGTAGATGGAGTACTAGAGGAAAATAAATCCTCTCTTGGCCTCTTCGTAACACGCCGCTCAAGTAACTCAATGAGATCATCCTTCTCCTTCAGTTGCTCTTGCATCGTAGTCTTCTCAAGTAGCCATTCTTCTTTCTCTTTCTTCATCTTGTCTAACTCTTCTTGAAGAGCCACCTTCTCATCAATGGGAGGTAGAAAAGCGGACAATGGTAATATGGGAAACAAAGGCTCCTCAGGTGGATAAGGCATCTTGAGCTTGGAAGCCCTAGATCGAACCCACTGAATGTAACACTCGGAGGGAGCAAGGTGTTGTCTTCCCAATTGACCTTTCTCTTTCCGATGAACCGCATGCCAAGAATGAGCAATCCTTTTCTTCATTTCTACATGATCAGCACCATTAAGAAAGAAGAAACGGGATAAGGAAAGATTGTTTGGTATGTCCTTCAAACAATATCCCAACTGTCGCCTAGCAAGAATAGGGTTGTAGCTAATTCCCCCACGTGTACCAAGAAGAGGTACATTAGGAAATTCTCCACAACTATCAATAAGCACTCCAGTATCATAATGAGAACAATACCATGTCATATCCTTATGAGAAAGTGACATCATCCTTTGAGACCATTTTCGATTCTCTCTATTATCCTTGAAGACATCGGACTTTGGTAGGTGCGAAATAAACCACCTATAGAGAAGAGGCGCACAACACACAATCTCTCTGTCACCTTTGGAGGTCCTATAATGAAAAGCATGATACATATCTCCAAGCAAAGTAGGCACCGGATTCTTCTTCAAGAAAACCTGAATAGCATTCTCATCCACAATACCATCTAAGTTCGGAAACAAGACAATCCCATAAATGAGCAAAGCAAGAATAGCCTCAAATGCATCCTTATGACCCAAAGTAAGTGAAGTAGAAGCTTTTCCCATCAAGAACTTAGCATTAATACCACGAACACTTCCTTTTGGAAGAAATTTCCCATTAAGATCGGACTCCTTAAGAAAAAGTGCTTTGGCGATGACTTTGATAGTAAGCTCCTTCTCTAAACCACTGAAAAGAAATTCCTTGTCCAAGATAGGTAAACCTATCCAATGAGAATACTCCTCCAAAGTGGGCACAAGCTGATATCAGGAAAGGTGAAACAATGATGCAACGAATCATAAAACTGAGCTAAAGTAGGAAGAATCCCCTCAGGCACATCGGTATCCAACATAAACAAGAGCTTCCCATAACATTTCCGGAACTCCTGGGTATCAACAACCAATGCTCCTAGCTTTCTCAACTCTACTACATTAGGATTCTTGAAGGTGTACTTCTTTGTGTTCCTCTTTTCAAAATTCATAGCCATAGACATCTGAAATTTTGCAAAAGTTCCTTATGAGTCCCTTGAAATCTTAAACACAATGCTTATGAATGCATGATGGCATGTATGCAACAACCACAAACAAGATCACACAAAAACACACGGGCTTAGGTTCCAAGTCACGAGCATGAAGTCAAGGTAACAGAACACCAACCCACACAGGTAAGTACTAAGGTTTTGTCTTCATTGTACCTACAGAAAACCAAAAGGGTGCTAACAGAGGTGTCCGGAGTTAACAGCCATCTTTAGAATATCATCGGTACGTTGGATTACTCCCCAACCGATAACATTATTAAAATAGACCTCGTCCGAGTGTAGTATCGCGTGACAACCACCTTAGGTTTACACCCAGACAGTTTCCGCACTACTTTCCTAAATTGGCTTGGATGGGTTAAGGGTTCTACGGTCCTCAGTATGATCAGCTCAAGGTCGGAAAATAATTCCACGTATGATTACTCATCATGACATTGATAGTCCAAGAGAGCCTAACCGAGTGGAGATTATCAAATTGATATAGCTTTGGACTACTCCATCGCTTATTGCTTCGAATATCGCCGTCCTATCATAAGTTCCACTCAGATCCGGGTTAGAATCTATCTCACACAGAGGATCACCAAAACCGAAACATAACAACCAAATAACAAACAAATCAAACCAAAGCAGTAAATAAATCAAAGTAGGCTGAATCCACTTAGAGATTACTCCCCAGCAGAGTCGCCACTTTTCTGTAGCGGTAAAATCATGAGTGTAAGCTATTGATTAACTTAAATCAAGGTAAACAGAGTCGCCACCGCGCTTTTATTTTTATTCCAAAAGGAAAAAAGGAAAAAGAGCGAATAAAACCTAATGAATCTAAAAGCAAAGGCTAAAAGAAACAAACAGAGAACGGGTAAGGGGATAGGTTACAAAATGGGAAGGTTTTATGCACCCAAAATGTCGGTGGTACTCCACGGGAGCCCTTTGAAATATTTACTGCTTTTTTAGTTTGAAATTAGTTTGCTTGAAAAAAGATTGAAGGGATGAGAAGAAGAATGTTTTTTAAGATTTTTGTGTTTGAAGAGGTTTTAACGCCTCATGCCTACGTACCCACAAAGTGCAATGCGAGATCAAAACCTCGTAGTTCGTGGTACCAAATTTGAAAAGAAACAATGAGTTGAATGGATTTTAAAATGTAGAGATAAGTCGTCATTCTTTAGCGAATAATTCCGCTAGAAAGAATGAATCATATCTAAACATATGAAATGAAAAAGTGCACAAAGGCACAAAAACAATTGAGTGAGTTTTGGATTTTTTTAAAGTATTTAAGAAAAGAATTTCAATATATTTACATGGATTAAAGTTTATTAAGAAAATAAAGTGAAAAGGAATAAAAATCACTTGACCGAAGTCAAGGTTTGGTTGCGAAAGCGTTTGATGTTTGAAAACCAAGAAGATTTGAAAATAGGGAGAAGATTTGAAAATTTAAGAAGTGGAAGGAGATGAAGGGGCTATCCTAAAACTTGAATTTAAAAGTTAAGAGAAGAGCGATCAAACCATATTATGAACATTTCTTCAAGGTAAATGGAATTCCATCTTCAAAGACAAATGAAGTTAATTCGAGGCCATGGTCTTCAATCAATCACAACTTGAGCAAAGGGGGAGATCCTAAAATCTAAGTCCAAACTCCAATGCTAAGGATAGTGGCCATAGTCCGAAATTAAAAGTCACAAGTCTTTTAGGTGTTTTATCCATTATTAGTGTTTTTGTGTCCAAATTGACAAAAGAAAAATCACAAGCAACAATATAAACATAAACAATATGATAGATGATATAATATGATAATAGCATAATAAAAGAGATAAGGAGCGAGAAATTGAAATAAAGAGGATAAGGTGCGAGAGATTGAATTTAAATGGTTAGTATATTAATAATATTATAATATTTACATATAAATGGTATGATGAACTTAATCAAGCACAACCACGAAAGATAATAAGAAAATCGAGGCAACCGGATCCAAGTGGATCTTATTCCGAATCGGGACAAATTTAGGTCTATGTTAAGAAATCGTCGAGTAATTTACGAAGTAATTACCCTACAAATGAGGCCGGCCACCACCAATTAAGGTGGAAAATATTTGTGCTAATACATGTTAGAGAAATGATATTATGGATCATTTTCCGAAAACATGTCGCACAAAAAAGAAAAAGAACGGTCTAATCTTAATCGAGATTTTCGTTGAATTATCGAATGCAACCTATCACGATCCCAAAGTATGGAGAATGATCCAAATGATCATTCATCCATAGATTTGAAATAATGAAGGTTAAACATATTCGAAATTTGACAATCTACGAATCGGAGATTTTCATCGACCAAAAATAAAAGAATAAAAGGAAAGATGGAAAAGAAATATGGATCTAAAAAGAATCCATAAAGGAATTATAATATTTTTTTTTCTAAAAAAAAAAACTTTTCTTAAAATATCCTCTCTCTATATATATTTTTTAGATTTTTATATCAAAATATAAATTAAGAAACAATTTGCTTAAATAAACAAAACTAAACAATAAAGGAAATAATAAAAAAAGAAATCAAAGGAGGGGGAGGAGGATCCGCGGGTAAGGCATGGATAGCAATTCTAAACTCAGAAATCAATCATAGGCCCAAATTCCTTCTTAAAAATTAAAAACAATTGGTAAACATTAAGAGAAAAAAAAAACAAACTTAAAGAAGATCAACTCTTCTTTTTCTCCAATGTGAAACAAGGCACAAATGCAAAAAAAAAGTCACAGCGGAGCCTCCCTCACCTTCAACCGAATCCGCGCCGGTGAGCTCTGATCGTTAGCGGTCCTTTCTCTCTCTTTCTCTCTCTATCTCTCTCTCTCTCTACGAACTTCAAACCTCTTCTTCTTCTCTTTCTCACTCGCCGATTTCTTTTTCTTCTTTTCCAATTTCGAATCCGATTTGTTATCTGTTGATGAACGATTGATGATGGTGAATAGGGAAGAACGAAGAACTGTGAAAATAAGGTCAGGTTATAGTGTTTTTATGAATTTTTAAAGGTTTTGTGATGGTGAATTGAAGAATTGAGAGAATTTAAAAATTGATTCTGATTTTGGGCAGGGATTTTGGGGGCTTTTGAAGCTTTGTTTTTTCAATTTGACAGAATTTTGAGGGGCTGATTTTAGCTTGCACAAATGAGAGGGAAAGGGTTAAATTTATAGAAGAAATGGGGATCTGATTTGCGATGCCATTTTGAGGATTTTTCCGCGTTTGGGGGTGTCACGAAAATCTCTCTTCAGCTGCGTTTTATGTGATTCTCAAATGCGTTTTGGGATGTGTCGAAAGCGTGACTAAGCTTGCTCAGCTGATGCTTTTTCGCGTGTAAAAGCTTGCTCAGTTTGCGTTTCATGTGCGAAGCTATGCGTTTTGCTGCTGCTGTGTTTCAGGTATTGAATGCGTGTTGCGTTTTATGTTGCTTTTCACTGCGTTTTCGGTTGGGCAAAGCGATTGCGTTTTGATGCATTTGCTGGCTGCGTGTATTTGCGGCTAGCGAGTGATGCGGCTGTTTTGATGTTTGCAGCTTGCGGAGTTAGGTGGCTTGTTGTGAGCTGCGTTGTGTATTCCGCGTGAGGCTTCAGTGCTTCAACTACGTTTCACTTGTTTATGTCCTGCGTTTTGACGTTTTGAGGAAGGCGTGTTCGCGTGCAAAGCTTGGTTCAGCTGATGCTTTTTCGCGTGTGTTGCGTTTTGAGACGGGGGCTAGTGATATTCACGTGCGGTGTGATTGGCTTTGACTTGTGTGATGCTGAAGCTGAGGGGTTTGCGGATGGTAACCAATGGCTTGTTGTTGGCGTGAAGAAGCTGATGATTAATGAAACGGTGCGTTTTTGCTGGAAACTTGGTGTATGATGTGATGTTGAGAAGTTTTAACGTGGGACTAAAAAAAATCCAGTGCTGACTTTTTTTTTATACTATTTTATTATAGAAATGAAAATGAATGGGCTAGTGTAATGGGCCTTAAATCTATCTTTTATAATTTTTGGTGAGGAAAAGATTGTATAGTGATATAAGAAAAAAATGGTTTTAGAAAATTAATAAAAATGGATAATAAAAATAAATGGGATTATGGAAATAAAAAATTAATAATCAAGAGAAAGAAAAAAAAAGTATGGTAGAAAAGATGGTCATTGGATAAAAATGGATAATAGAAAAATTGGAAAATTAAAAATGGTTTAATCGAAATTGGGTACTGGATAGGAAATGTTGATTTAGTCGGAAATGGATAATGGATATGAAATTGATTTCAAGCCCACAACCAGTTGATTAAAATGAACACAGCCGACACGAAATCTCAGAACAACTTGCCAATTCAACCATAATCACTGAAATTGTCTGAAAATTTTCCTGATAAAATGAATCCATACTAAGGAAAATAAATCCTCAGATGAATCACTGGTGAACTAATGAATCAAACCAGACTTCACACGCAACACTTCTTGATAATCTGATGACTTTTGCATACAACACAGCTTGAATTTTTTTTTTAATACATCATCTGAGACACAAAACACTGGTACACACAACTTGCAGTCGAAAACAAATTATTTGATAGTTTGACCAAATTTAGGTCAAACGTCCATCTGAATCGAATTGTGACTGAACAAACGCATCTGAATGAAGATCACTGCCCTGTCTCTTACATCCTGCAACATAGAGAGAATAAGAAACAAACTGCAACATTTTTTGGTATTTTGGTTAGAGATCAGTAAATATAAACAAATAAAGCAAGTAAAAACACGGTGATCCCCTGCGAAGCATAGACCCTTCATCTGAGGAGAAACTGAGAAATAGTGTGATCTTGTTTGTAAGCCAAATGCAGATGAAAATGCGAAAAAATCTTAGGGCAAAAATTAGGGTGTTACAGTCGGCAAACTGATTTTCAGCACATGGTATGTACTGAAGTTTAACTGTTGTGAAGAACGTCAACAGTTTTCTAGCATAATCCCGGTATGGAATTAGATGCTCTTGATGCGTATACCACTTGCCGGTAACTTGGTTAATGACGAGGGCTGAATCTCCGAATATATCGAGGTTCTTAATCCGAAGATTAATTGCCTCCTCTATTCCCATTATGCATGCCTCGTATTCCGCTTCTTTGTTGGTGCAGCCAAAAGTAATTCTGGCGGCGAAGGGTAAATGAACACCTTCAGGAGTAATAAGTACGGCACCAACTCCACGACAATTGATATTGACTGCCCCATCAAACATCAACTTCCATTTGGATTCAGGGTCAGGCCCCTCCTCCGGAAGTGGTTCCTCATAATCGTTTGCTTTGAGGTACATGATGTCCTCATCAGGGAAATCAAACTTCATTGGCTGATAATCATCCTCAAGTGGTTGTTGTGCAAGGTAATCCGACAATACACTTCCCTTGATGGCTTTCTGAGAAGTATACTGGATGTCGTATTCAGTTAAAATCATCTGCCACCTAGCAACCCTTCCGGTTAACGCTGGTTTCTCAAAGATGTACTTGACAGGATCCATTTTGGAAATGAGCAGTGTGGTATGAGTCAACATGTACTGCCTCAGTCGGCGAGCAGCCCATACCAAAGCGCAGCAAGTTTTCTCGAGCAGTGAATATCGGGATTCACAGTCGGTAAACTTTTTGCTAAGGTAATAAATGGCATACTCTTTTTGACCAGACTCGTCATGTTGGCCCAGTACACACCCCATTGATCCTTCTAGCACGGTCAAGTACATGATTAATGGTCTTCCTTCCACTGGAGGCATTAGAATTGGAGGCTCCTGCAAATATTCTTTTATTTTGTCAAAAGCTCTTTGGCAGTCATCGTTCCACCTGACCGTTTGCTCTTTTCTTAGCAGTTTGAATATCAGTTCGCACGTGGCAGTTAGATGAGATATGAACCGAGAAATGTAGTTCAACCTCTCTAAAAACCCGCACACTTCTTTTTCTGTCTTCGGTGCAGGCATATCTTGAATAGCTTTTACTTTAGCAGGATCTACCTTAATTCCTCTTTGACTAACAATGAAACCCAGCAGTTTCCCGGAACGCACTCCGAAAGTGCACTTGTTTGGATTCAACCTCAACTTGTACTTGATCAGTCTATCAAATAGTTTCTTCAGGTTGACCAGATGCTCTTCTTCGTCTCGGGACTTAGCAATCATATCGTCCACATAACATTCAATCTCCTTGTGGATCATGTCATGGAACAATGTGACCATCGCCCGTTGATAAGTTGCCCCGGAGTTCTTCAAACCAAAGGGCATGACCTTATAGCAGAATGTACCCCACGGGGTAGTGAACATTGTCTTCTCCATGTCTTCCGGCGCCATCTTTATCTGATTATAATCGGAGAAGCCATCCATGAAGGAAAATACCGAGAATTGAGCAGTATTATCCACCAACACATCAATGTGTGCAACGGAAAATCATCTTTTGGGCTTGCTCTATTCAAATCCCGGTAGTCAACGCACATCCGGACCTTGCCGTCCTTCTTTGGTATAGGTACAATGTTAGCTACCCAAGGTGGGTAACTAGTCACAGCAAGGAAACCGGCATCCCATTGCTTCTGAACCTCCTCTTTAATCTTCATCGCCATGTCAGGACGAGTTCTTCTCAATTTCTGCTTCACAGGAGGACAGTCCTCTCTCAGAGGTAGCTTATGCACCACGATGTCGGTATCTAACCCTGGCATATCTTGATATGACCAAGCAAAGATATCCACATACTCTCTCAGCATACTGATCAGCTCTTTCTTGACGTCGGCATGCAGACTGGCCCCTATTTTGATCTCTTTCTTCACATCTTCACTGCCAATGTTGATGATCTCAATCTCTTCTTGATGAGGCTGAATAACCCGTTCCTCTTGTTTCAACAATCTGATCAATTATTCAGGGAGGTCACAGTCTTCCTCAACCCCTTCATCAGCTTGGTAGACTGGATTATCAAAGTCATGCATAGTCATAGCAGGAACGTTATCCGTGGAATCCAGATGATCAACACTGCAAAGATGATTTGCTTATTCAGAATCTACTTATTTTGAAAAAGAGACGCTAACACAAAAGGAAAAACACATTGCCATTTTTATATTTTTGTGAAAAATTTTAAAAACAAAGACAGGGAACACAGTTTGTCTGAAAATGTCCTTTTATTTCATAGGAAAATAAGATGCAATACAAAACATGGTGGCCCAATACAATGGATCCAAGCATCTTGGGCAGAATGCTGGATTTGACAATGCAGTATGCTAATAAAAGGAAACAAAATAATTACTCTGAGAGCCAGGTGACTTGAACAATGTCTTCATCATACCAGTTTGTTAGCTCCTCGCCGGGCGCACACGGGTGGATCCAGTTGTCCCAGTCACCGTCACTATCCCCATCTTGGCTTGCTGTACAGATCTGATTGCGGTCGAGCAACCCAGCGCTTGTAAACGTGATGGCCTTACCACTTGGAGTAGATCCACCAGGCTGATACCCTAAGCTAAACTTATCATCTTTCTTTTCCAGCTCCAACAGCTTGCCCCAGCCTTGGGCACTTCCTGATTGAACAACCTCTTTTGCTTCCCTGTAGGAATGGATGGATGTACCCTCCTTCTCACTGCTCTTCTCCACAGGAGTCAATATGCTGGCGTTGACTGCTTCGAAGGCTTGGCATAACGTTTCATGGATTTCTCCATCCATCTCCACATACTTGAACGTCGACAAGTGGCTTACGAATATGTCCTCCTCTCCGCAAACTGTAATGACCTGGCCGTCAACCACATATTTAAGCTTCTGATGCAGGGTTGAAGTAACAGCTTCAGCAGCATGTATCCACGGCCTTCCCAACAAACAGCTATATGCAGGCTGGATGTCCATAACATAGAAAACACTTTTGAATACTTGAGAGCCTATCTTGACGGGCAACTCAACCTCTCCAAAAACTGATATTCTCGATCCATCGAAAGCCTTGACAACCAGATCACTTGGTCTTTGGACAATCCCATCAACATTAAGCTTCATTAGTGCCTTCTTCGGAAGCACATTCAGGGAATAGCCTTTGTCTACAAGAACATGAGACAACACAGCACCCTTGCACTCCATAGTGATAAGTAGTGCTTTGTTGTGGTTTCGACCCTCTGATGTGAGGTCTCTGTCTGTAAAGCCTAGGCCATGGCTTGCATTAACACTTCTTACAAGAGCTTCAAGTTGGTTGACAGTGATTTCCTGAGGAACATAGGCCATTTGTAGGACTTTCAATAAGGCCTCTCTGTGTGCGGGAGAACACATCAGCAGTGACAAGATGGATATCTTGGAAGGTGTCTGGTTCAGTTGATCAACCACCTTGTAGTCACTCTTTTTGATAATCCGCATGAATTCCTCGATCTCTTTTTCAAATGTACCCTGCCCAGCCACAGGAGTAGTTGATTCATCATTCACAACTTGCTTTCCTTTGGCCTTGGACGAAGCTTCGGCCTCAGGATCCCCTCTCAGCACAGGGGGAGCGAATAAACGACCACTTATGGTGAAACCCTCAACTCCTCCGACATTCTCTACAGTCGGGTCCACAGAAACAGATCTACTCTCAATCTTCTGCCCAGCTACATATACATCTGAGCCATAATGCCAAGGAATGGCTTTATCGTCTGTGTACAGAACAGGCCCAGGTACGGTGATCATCACGGGACTAATCTGAGGAGCATAGATTGTAACCGGCTCTCTTCTGACAGGCATGTCAGCTTCATCAGAGAAAATGGTAATGGTTGACACATCATCAGCTTCTGTATCATTACCAACCTTACTAAACTACAAGGATCCATCATCAATCAAACCCTGCAAACCCATCTTCAATTTCTCACATCCATTCTCAGCATTCAAACAGTCTTCGCAATCAAAACAACAGCCAGGAAACACTTGACCATTCAGCAGTCTCTCTTTCACTACCCTCAAAGGAGTCTTCACTTCTTCAATACTCAGCACGAGACTCAACTGTTTACCACCCTCAACAACATTGATTTTTGCCCCTCCATGATGCGGAATAGGGTTCGAATTAACATTCGGCGGTGGCGCAAAGTTGATTGCTTTAGAATCTATAAGATCTTGAACCTTGTGGTGCAAAGCCCTGCACATCTCAGTCGAGTGCCCGGGTGCTCCAGAGTGGAAAGCGCGTCGTGCATTAACATCATAACCAACTGGAAGCTCTCCAGGAGGTGGTGGTGCCAAAGTTCTCAGTTGAATCAGGTTCAAATCTAGCAGTATTGGAAGTAAAACAGCATAGGTCATAGGGATAACCTCAATCACCCTATTAGCCGGGCGAGTTTGCCTTGGCTGATACGGTCTCTGCTGATAGTTGGTACGAGGTTGTTGTTGTTGATGTTGTTGTTGTGGAGGAGGTTGCATCTGTTGCACTGGAGCTGCAGGAATTGTGACGGCTGCCACATGCTCATAGGGTCTTCTATAACCACGGCCCCGGCCTCGGCCAAATACAGCATTTGTCTCACCCTCTCTTCTCCTAGGAGGTCCACTGAAAGCTTTCCTCACTCCATTTGAGCTGCTAGCACTAGGATCTTGTATCTTCAGCAAGGTCTCAACCCTCTCACCAGCAATAACAATATCATTGAATTTAGTGGCAGAACTGGACGCCAGTCTTTCAAGAAACACACCCTGCAGAGTACCCATAAACATGTCAGCCATTTCGTTCTCGAGCAGCGGTGGTTGAACTCTGGCAGCGAGCTGGCGCCACCTCTATGCATACTCTTTGAAACCTTCCTTAGCCGTCTGAGCCATGTGCTGCAATTGCGTACGGTTCGGAGCCATGTCCAAGTTATATTGATACTGTTTCATGAAGGCTTCTGCTAGATCTTTCCAGCTCTTGATATTAACAATGCTGAGCTTCATGTACCATTCCAGCGAAGCTCCAACCAAGTTGTCTTGAAAATAATACATCCAGAGTTTCTCATCATCCGTGTGAGCAGCAATTCTCCCCACGAAAGATTGAAGATGGGTCTTCGGGCATGCAGTGCCATTATACTTCTCAAAGGTTGGAACTTTGAACTTGTATGGGATCCTGACCCCAGGAACCAAGCCCAAATTTGTTATGTCAAATCCCAAAGAGCTCTGGGACTGAATAGCTTTGATTTGCTCAGCCATTTCCTCAAACCTCTTGTTCATCTCAGCACCTTGACCTTCAACTTCGTCAAGTAGAGTGAACTAGTCGTCATGATTATCCATCTGAATATTATTCAACCCATCATTGATTATAGTCACTCCTGGTTGTGTTACAGGAGCTTCAACCAGACGTGCGCCCGCACCGGTACGATTATCAGCAGCAGCAGCAGTAGTGTTCTTGGGTTGACTGTTCTCTATCATCTCCCGCAAACGCTCTTAGTTCTGTCCCATGCCGGCCATCACTGTCATAAAGTTATCCATTCTCAGTCTCAGATATGCCAATTCTGCTTGCATCTGGTCCATGACTCGCTCTCTGTTAATCTTGGTTGGATATCTATGAGCAACTGGTTGTTCCCGAACTTTCCGGGGAGCTATAGTGCCTGAAACACAAAACACGTTAGCAACTGAGACAATACCTGCAAAACAAACAAACAGGTTATATGTATGCAATGCAGTTGTTTATGTTTCCAATCCCAGGTCATTCATGCCCCGGTTCCGGTATTTAGCAAAGAAAACCAGATGGGTACTGATCCTCGACTTTCAAAAACCTTTGCGAGAAACCACATTCAAACCAAAACAGCAGGCACACCAAGAAATGGTGAAAAAGTCATAACATAAATCAGCCTATTAGGCAAATAAAACAGAATTCCCTGTAGGGTACCAGTTTCTAAAAAGAGAACAAGCAGCCAGGACTCCTACAACATGCCTGTAGGTAATCCGAACACAAGGAAACCAAACTAAGAAGCAAAACCACTGCCTGAGGACCCTGAACCTCCCTCACTAAACCCCACATCAGACCTGACCTTCTTGACTCCAGCCATCAACTTGAGGTCTTCAATCTCTTTAAGTGCTGCTTCGAGAGCTTGTTGACTATCTGCTAACTGCTGAGTCTTCTCCCTGCGAATCTTGTGGCACTGCTCCACCTCTTCCTTTTTGTAAGCCATCTGCACTTCAAAGAACTCTTCTTTTTCCTTATAGCTCTTCAACTCTTGCTCTCTCTGTCCCTACAACCAGACAATAGACTGACGAGCATCTTTGAGGGTCTTTGAATTCTTCTTGCGTTCAGCTTCTCGTTTGGCTTCCATCATTCCCAACCTGTGGAAGTGTGCTTATCTGCCAGCAAAGTCCTTCTCCTTAGCCTCCAAGGTAGTCTGCATCTTCAGCAACTTCTCTTCAGCTTCAATCTTGGCCATGTTGGCATGATGGTACAGGCTTACCATCTCAGTATTTTCAACTCTAACTGCATGCAGCTGGGCTTCCAACTTCTTGAACTCCTCCAAAGACACAGTATCAATGGACTCAGCAACTGGAGGGACTGGTGGTGAGAATGGCAGCAAAACGCTTCTGGCTCTGTCTTTCAACCAAGCTTCATACTCTAGGAATGTCTGATTGTTGCACTTTCCGAAGCTAGCTATCCCTTCTCCCTTAATACATTTCCAAGCTCCAGCAACCCTCCTCACTAAGGGCATATTATCCTTCACTGAGAAGTAGAAAATAGGGGTCAGCTTCAATTCTTCTGGAACCTCTCTCAAGGCATATCCCAATTGTCTTCTTAACAAGATTGGGTTGTAATTGATCCCTCCAGTTACTCTCAATAAAGGTACACTAAGATAACTCCCGCAGCTAGTGATGAAACGTGCACCTTGCAGCCTTTGAGTAATCCACCTGACATCCTTGGCAAGCAACTTTACCAGCTTCTGAGCCCATACCAAGGTGTGGTCACTAAATACTCCAGTACTAGGCAGATGCCTCATGAACCACATGTGAAATAAAGGAGCGCAGCAACGAACCAAACCCCCCCCTCTTCTTCTCAGTCTTGTAGTGCACTGAGTAATACAAATCTCCGAGCAAGGTAGGTACAGGATTCTTCAGCAAAACGAGATGTATGGCATTCATATCTATGAACTTCTCCATATCAGCAAACAAGATAATGCCATAGATAGAAAGAGCCAAGATAGCACAGACAGCATCCCATTCCTCCTCAACAGCCAACTCTTCCACCTTCTTTACCAGAGCCTCTAAAGAAAATCCAGGTACACCTCCCTTAATGATGGTCAAAGAATTCACAGCAGAAGTGCTCAAATAAAGAGCCTTTGCAATATCCTCAGGTGCAGGTCTACTCATCTCAGCATTGAAAGGAATCTAGTCTCGAACAGGCACTCCCAAGATCAGAGCACACTCCTCCAGCAAAGGACCTAGCTGAAAATCAAGAAAAGTGAAGCAACGGAGCTGAGGATCATAATACTGAAGCAAGGTATGAATGGCACTCCTCTAAGAAGGATCTAGCTCTACCACCACATCCAGAATACTCCCATAGGCCTTCCTAAATCTCTCCACATGGTTGGGTGTAATCAGCTTTACCATTTTCTTCAACAGGCCAACCTTGGTGTCAAAGAACTTGAAGTGAATATTCTGCTTGCGAGGATCTTCCATCTCTGAAGAGGATACCGGAACCGGAAGCAAAGATATGAACCTGTGAATGAAAACAAAACATGATTAATGATGAAATGATGCAATGCAAATGCAAATGCAAAGACAAATGGTCATCTGGGACTGTCTGGAATCTGGATACCAAGATCACATGATCAAAAATCCCAAGTCCTCTGGATATCAGCCCATAAGTACTCAGATAAGCTCAGATACTCCCAATCAAAGACCAGAGAAATCCAAGAACTCCGGAACCAAAGTAACTGAATCAGAACATGAAACTGTACTGGTAACAAGGGTATGATGAGGTCAAGGGTTCCTGCAAACCTGTAAACCCATTCCCAACCTCACAGGTGTGCTCCGGGTCAAACATCATGGACTCTCAAAGCCGAATAGCAATAATACTTTCACCATTTCCGAGAAATGGCTCATGACCAAATCAGGGAATCGGTTAGGCATTATGTACTACGCAGGGAGGCCTCAGCTGAGTCCGGGAAAAACAAGCATCCCTTATAAGTCCCCAGCTTCAAGCGCTGACATCGAGAAACAATAGTACATTCAGCCCGTAGGATACAGTACTAATGTCATACGACCAGATGCTTTGACTGAGTTCCTATAAGAGAACCAGGCCATCCTATGCGAGTCCCCAGTGGACCCTCGGGTGCGAATGGGTTTTCCACAAAATATGGTCTGCCACTGCCACCACTGGAGAGGGTTGTTTCTACAAAGTTTCTCAATGATCGGTCCCCAGATGCACATAACTATCAAGGTCATATCCCGAAGTGGAGGAAATCCCCACACAAGATATTTCCAAGACGGTCGCAATCTGGGCATGAAACACACTGCCACTCATCATGTCACATGTGAGTACAATATGTCCACTCTAGTCCTATAGTGCACTCAAGCCGGGTACTTGGCTTATCCCTCAGAAACAATATCACTCGAGCCCACCAAACAGAAAACCAGTCCAGAAAGTCCAGTATAATATACATGATGCGGAAAATAAATACTGAAAAACTGTAAATAAAGCTGTAAATAAACAACAATAAAATACAACAAGCCACAGCAAACAAACACCACCCCATGAACAGAAACACACAAGTGCTAGGAGAGACTCACAGGGGAACCAGAGACTCTGGATTCGATCCATAGCAGAGTCGCTAGCTGTCGCTCCCCGGATTTCCATCCTGGTACAAACGCGAAAGTGGCGCGGAAAAAGAATAGAGTCGCCAGCCAGGCATTTTTATCCCGAAGAAAGGGAATGGTAATGTTGCACAAACCAGAAGAAAGAAGAGGAAGGACACAGGTCCTGCGAACCAAAGAGACTGAGTTCGGGAGTCGGTTATGACCTGGGAAGGTATTAGCACCCAGATCGTTCGTCGTACCCGACGGGATCCACGCTTGCAAAAATAACTGTTTCAAAGGGTGAGGGTATGAAAACTGCAGCAAAAGAAATGAAAATGAAAAGGAACTGGAACTGGAAAAGAACTGAATAAGAAATGAAAGGAAAAAATGTAGGGAAAATAAAGATTGTGCTCGAATGGGCCCTACCCCGCTGCCTACGTACCTCATCAGGATAATAAGGATCAGAGACGCCGTAGTTCCCCTAACTAGGGGTACCAAAAGGAAATTGCTAGTGAATTAAGGCTTGAACTGCCTATGCCATTGCTCAGGTGTTGCAGACTCGGACGACGAGTGCGTAACCGTCTTGCAAAGTGACAAGTAGGAGCAAGTTCGCGTACGGAGTGAAGGAGATGAGAAAAGAATTCCCGAAGGAAAGACGCTTATTTTTTGTTTGTGTTTTTTAGAAGCTTTTATGAGTGAAAGTTTGCATAGGTAAGTGTACCCAAGTCTTACTCAATGGGATGTGTACATCTCACATCATCCCGAAATGGAATGCGCAAGAGGCACACCTATCTATGGAGGAAATCCCCAAAGCTAGTCCCACAAGTGAAGGCTCAGACACACTGACCTATTAACATTATTAAGTATTTTTGTAATTTTTGGATTAAGAAGTGTTTTTTAGCTTTTTCTTTGTGAGGTACTCATGCTAAGACCTATCCACCACGAGTGATGACTCACACCTCGCCCCGAAACGGAACGCGTGCAAGTATCTCATAGCAAAGTCCCATGTCACATGAAAGTACTCAACCTTTATTAAATGAATTAGAATTGAGTTTGAAGATGAGAAGAGAGAGCACCAAAGGATCTCAAAGGAAAAATTCTAAAGGGGGACTAAAATAATCCTAAGTGTTAACATGCATGGATGTCCTAAGGGTTAGTGAGGTTTCTATCCTAATGAAGAAGGAAAGAAGAAGAGAAGAAGATAGAAGAAGGGATGAGAAAGGCCTAAGCCCAACAACAAAGAGTTAGTGCACATAAACATAAGAGGAAGAGATGAGAATTGGAGATGTGGAACTCAATTCCCACATCTCACACTTACCATAGCCCCTGCAAGGTTAGTATGCATACAAGTGAAACAAAATGAGCAAGATAACATGCTAACATCACAGAATCAGAAGTGAAATGACATAAACATATGCACAATGCAAATGCAACTCAAAGAAATGAGGATAAGAAGTATGCAAACAAAAGATGCAACATGAAACACTTATGAGAACAGATGCACACTTATGAAATATGCAAAGCAAAATGCACAAAATATGGACACAATGCTCACAACCAGAACTAAGACAAGATGAAGAATTTCTTAAGAAGCCAACAAGATGAAGATAAAAGAGGTACAAGACCAAGCAATATCAAAATGGAAGCAAAAGAAACCATAAGATGAAGTGAAAGCACTTAAGGAAACAAATGACTTAAAGAAGAAGCAAACACCAAAATTCAGAAGACACAAACCCTAACCTAGGACCAGGAAGGTACCCACACCCCAAAGGAACCCCAAATGAGAAGAAGAAAAGGGCAGAAGTTCCTTTTTAGGCTTATGAGAGACTTAAAGGTTCAAAGGAAGCAAAATGGGACAAGGTCCAAGATAAAATCCACAATAAATCAAACAGCCATCTAAAAATTCCATAATTCAAACCAAATGATCCTCAAACATTTTATATCAACCATCCAAAAGGATTTGAGAAGATTCATAAGCAAACTAGGCTTAATGGAGGCAAGAACACAAGTAAGGGGCACAAACTTACATCACAAGTTACAAGACCAAGACTCAAGAAAGAAGTTTCTAAAAATCCAGAGAAAAATGACATGAAAAGTAAAATGTCTTAATAACACAAAGCAAAAAGAATGGGATTAAAACTCAAGATATTGAAAACTATGGAAAATGAACAAGGCAGACTGGTCAAGAAAGACTTAAAAAGAAGCTAGGTGAGATGATGAATTATTTCTGACACGTGGATAATGAAAAAAAATAAAATAAAAATATGAAAAAATATTAGAGACTCAAAATAAGACACATGATTGTTTTGGGATTTTTTGGATGAATATAACTATTTTATAAAAATTAAAACCAAACTGAATAAAAGAGAAAACAAATTGAAAAAAAGAATTTAAAAGAATTGAGAAGGGGTGTAGGAAGTAGGAAGGCTGCGTGCAGTTTGGATGGGCCTGGATTGGTTGGGGTGCGAATATCAAAAGCTTAGGCCCAGGGCATGCGCTGAAACACGCTTCTTGTGGTGGAATTTACTGAATTAAATGGAAAATAAATGGAAAACACAGGCTCCGCAGGATGCATCACACGGCTATGGTTGCCAACCTCATTAATTGAGGTGACATAATGCTGCATTATGAATGGCTGGCGCATGCTACCTACGGTGGATCATATCACACGCTGATTTAAATAAAACAAAAGAAAAAAACAAAGGAAATAGAATGCCCTAGGGCTACGTGGCGCAGGGTGGTGCGTTGGATGAGGCAATCAGACGGCTGTTGTTCATCTTCTCCAAAGAAGCCCTAAATTGATCACAAGACAAATTCCGGTGACCGGAGCTAGGGCTCCGGCACCGGAGACCAAACATGTACCAAAAATCCATCAAATAATGCAAACAAATACTCCAGATCAACTAATTAGACACTCCTGAACTCAAATATGGCATTAAAAATAGCTAAATCTCAAAGAATTGGCCGGATCGAAGGAAATAAATATTGATCATGAAACTTTAAATCAAGAGAACTTTCACTACAATGCACTAAAATCAATTCTACAAAGTGCAACATGACCAGGGGAGATCAAAGAACACAAATCAACCATTCAATTTCATTTTTCAGAACATGAGATTTCAAGCCATACCTGAGATGGAGATCTTGAAATATTGAGCTAGAATTCCAACCAATGCGTGAAAATCACTCCTCTTACTCCTTAGATGCAAAATAAATGCATCTAAGGCCTTGAAATGGACTGGATCTGAGATTTCACAACAAGTTGCTTTGAAATGGCAAGCTTCTAATTCTATGCTTTAAGCTCAAATGAGTGGTTGATTCTTAATCTATATGATTCACTGATCAAGAATATGGAAGAAGTTTGTGGAGAGAGTGAGAGAATGGAGAGATATGTGAGGAAATGAAAATTTTCAAGAAATTTGAGAATGAGAGAATGAGAGAGATCTGAGATCTGATGCAACCTTAATTCTCTTGTTATGATCTCACCAAACAATGCTGAAAGTGTGAGAGAACGTGCACGAATCCAAAATGAGAAAAGTGTGAAGTTGCATAATTTGCAATTAGTGGAATAAGCATGCTATGTTCATGCTCTATTGGGCCTCTCATCATGTGTGGCTTTCATTTTCCACCCATGATTCAAATCCAGTCATTCCTGGCCCTTAGATTCAAGTGTCACACTTGTTTCATGATTTTTGCAAATTGGCATGTTTTGGAGTGATTTTTTCAAAGTGCACGAAAATCAACAATTCTCTTGAGCAAAATGGTCCTTATGCAATGTATTTTAAGTTTGAAACAAGATTGGGCCTGTACCAAGTCACAAAATTCAGATTGGAAGCCTTTTGCATTTGGTGCATTTTTGGAAAGTTGAAAAATGCCCTAGGAACATGAAATTTTCGAATGGCTTTCAGAGAGATCCAGGAATCCGGTGAAAATGTACTTGTACTTTTTAAAAATGGGAGCCCTTACTCTACAACTTTCATGTTTGACTTTGGTCCATTTGAAGAATTTTTTATCATGTTAAGGCCACTTGAAAATTAGGGCAAAAGTTGCCAAATTTGGAAAACTTCAAAAACCAACTTTGTACCATTTTTGCAAAACCCTTCAAATCTCCATGATTCTTGAACTTTATGCATTCCAAACCTCTTATAACATTGTAAGGACCCCTCTTGGCCAAAAAAATTTGGGTTAGACCCCTTGAAATTGCACAGTTGACTTTTTATGGGCTATGTTGACTTTTTCCTTCATCTGCAAGCAACTGAGGCATTGACTGACTTCCACATGGAATTTTCTCATGAAATTTGACACATAGGATCCTCTTAACATATAGAAGACCTTTCCAAAAATAAATGGCCAAATTTGTAAGATCTTGGTGCTTGAATCTCAAACCCTAATTTGGGTGCATTGCATAGGAGCTTTGCCTTGTCCTGAGATCTCTGATGATCATGCAACCTTCTGAGCTTTTGCCAATGGACTTGATCTTGTAAATGGAGTGTAGACTCACCATAGAACTTGTACAAACTCAATGGGACCCTTGCCATGGCTTGAAAGGCTTCTGGGACCTCCACAGATGACCATATGCTTGATGCTAGGACATGAGGGATGTTATGCTTCATCTTTCCATGATATGATGCTGAGGAAATGATATGAGTATCATGAATATGATGTGATATGATGCTTAAAATGAAGAGGGCAAATTTTGGGTGTTACAAAGGGGCACAACCAGAAGCCTTTAGTTAATGGCTGTGTATTGTTCTTAGACACAGTTTTGAAGCAAGCCCATGATAACTTGTAGGTCACCTGACAGGTTCTGGAGATCAGCAGAAGACGGAGTCATCACAAGTGGTGATGAAGAATGTGAGAAGGAGTCGCATATCAAAGGTTGTAAATGATTAGAGTTTATCCTTAGATAAAGATGTTCATTGAAGGTAGTTATTAGGATAAAGTTGTAAACCGTGAGTTTAACTTTAGGGTAATACTACGAGATAATGAATTCTTCATCCTGGATTGGTATCCCCCTAATATAGGTTTGTTCACACCGAACTGGGTCAACATATTTTGTATACTTTACATTGTAGAAGAAAACTTCCTTCAATTGTTTTGTTGAAAACAAATAAAAGTTATGGCACTAATATACTTGTGCAAAAAGGAAGATAGTAGTCTTGAATCAAGCTTCACCTCAAGGATTCAAAGTACTATGCAAAGTTTGAAGTCTGCAAATATACAAGCTTCAACATTTATCAAGAATGGATTGGAACTTCAAAGGTATAACAAATATTGTTTAATATGGTTATACAAGTGTTCTAAAAGTTCAATTTATGCATAACATACATGATAAGATCATAGTGTGCATTGCCATATTGGTTTTCAGCTGTTAAAATGAATTTTGCATAATTTTCCTACAGTGTTAACCAGTTAACGGGTTGGTTAATTGGTTAACCGTGCCTAAATTTGAATTCTTACTTTATACTGAGAGATGTTAATCGATTAACATAAGTGTTAACCGATTAACATTGTTCCTGCTTACGAAAAGTTGTCTTTTTTCATGAAAAATTCAGAATTCTTTCTTTCCAAAATACGGCATTACTTCATCTTTTATGATACATGTTTAAAGGGGTATAGTGTACATTATATAAAAGTTTTAACTCAGAATTTTTACACTACCTCCTTAATAATATTCATTAGAAAAATCTCACTCGTTGTCTTCATTTTTAAGAAATTTCTAAGTGCTCATTTCAAATATTTGAGAGAAACTCTTGCATAAATTTCACACATTATCATAGTTTCATATCATATTATTTAAGAAGACTTGTATACTATTTGAGTGATATTTGTTCCATTCAAGGAGAATATCAAAATTGATTGATAAAAGTTCAAGGCTTCATCTTTATCTTTTCCACACAAAAACAACTTATCTGTTTGTATCGAGATTATCTTGTGTATTACCTTGTTGTCCAGGATTGTTGGAAACAAGTGAATGTTTGAAGAGGATTGTTCTTCCTACACTTTAGTTACCTATATATTAGATAGTAGGCTTCACCATTTGTGTGATTAGGCTTGTACAATCATTCTAAAATATAGTGAAATCTCTTACATGTTGTAAGGGGACTGGACGTACTCTCGGATTGTGAGGGGAACCAGGATAATTCTCTTGTGTCATTTTTCCTTTTCGCACTTTACTTTCAAGTCCTTAACAACTTACGGAAAAAGAACCAAGAATCGGTAAAAATCGAAGATATTTTTTTGAGATCCTAATTCACCCCCCTCTTAGACGCATTTACAAGTTACATACATTATGCTATTTACAGTTTTTTGTATTGTGTTCTTGACTGAGATGTCCCAACATGATGTATTAACATCTGTTGGTGATTGTACTACACCACTTCAAAAACAACAACTATGTATTCATCCGTGTTTCCTAATATGCAGTAATCATTTTCATAAATTAAGATAGGACATTGGAGTATTTGCATAACCATAATTTCACTTTTCACATACGATCAAAAACAAAAACTCCCTTATTCTCTAATTTTCTCTATAAAATCCCTCATTTATGTTATTCCTATTTTACCCTCACTCCTTTCTCCACAATTACCAACTTAACCCTCACTCTTTACATAATCAATTATTTTATTATTTATTTCATTGATCTCTCTCAATAAAATAAGATAGTAATAATAGAAATAATATTAATAATAATCTTCATTATTATGGCGAATATTTCGACTTCTGGAATTCGCATGAAGGAACATTTAGAAGCACAAGGAAGTGATATATGGGAGGTTGTTCAAAATTATCCTTTTATTCCAACAATGGTTGACAATGGAGTTAGTTCAACAAAGCCGCAAGGATCGTGGGATGATGATGATAAGAAAATGGTTCTTTATGACAAAAAGGCAATAATATCTTACAAAGTGCACTTGAAATGGATGAATTCTTCCGCGTTTTAACATGTACAACGACCAAGCAAATTTGGGATACTCTCGTAGAAACTCATGAAGGAACCTCCGAAGTCAAAAGATCCAGATTGAACACATTAAGTCAAGAGTACGAGTTATTCAGAATGCAACCAGGAGAATCAATCCTCGACTTGCAGAAAAGATTCGTGCATTTGACAAATCACTTAAATGCACTTTGTAAGACACTAAATAATGATGAACTTAATCTTAAAGTGCTTAGGTCTTTATCAAGAGAATGGCAACCCAAAGTGACGACGATTTACGAAAAGAAAAGTCTATCAACAATGACATCTGATACTTTATTCGGAAAGCTTCAAGAATATGAGACGAAACTTGGATGATTGGAAAAACATGAGATTCAAGAAAAGAAATCCAAGAGCATTGCCTTAAAGGTCGATTCCAAGGAAGTGGAGAAAGAAGACAATCCCGAAGTGGACGAAAATTTTATGCTTCTTGTAAAAAGGCTAGGGAAGTATTTTGGTGCAAAAAATAATATTAGAAACTCTAGTTTTATGAGAAGGAAATTTTTTTCAAAGAACAAAGAAAAAGAAACATTAACATCCAACCAAGACATCAAATGTTACGAATGTGGAAAGCAAGACAACATCAAATCAAAATGTCCTAAAATCACAAAGAATCGTGACAACAAAGGAAGGAAGGATTACAAGAAGAAAACCTACATTACTTGGGATGACAGCAAAATAAGTTATTCATCAGATTTCGATAGTGATCAAATTGCAAATTTGGCATTTATGGCATCACATCATTCCGACGATGAAGACAAGGAGGTTAGTAGTTATTTCTCAATTTTTGATAATGATGCCCAAGGAGCAATTGATGAACTTTTAAGTGAATGAAAAATTCTATATAAAACTATTTCATCTCAAAAGAAACAAATATCAATTTTAGAAGAAAATATTGATAAAATAGAAAATAATTTTAAAGATGAAAAAGAAGAATTAATTAAGAATTTTGCATGCACTAAATGTGAGTCACTTTCTTTTCAAATAGTCCAATTAAAAAGAGTCCTAGGAAGATGTGATAAAGGACAAATTAGAATGGAATGTGTTCTTAGTAATCAAAGATATTCAAATGATAAAAGTGGTCTTGGTTACTAAAAATTTTCTAAACCAAATTTAAACAAGACCATCTTTGTAAAAGCTAAAGAATAAATTCCTAAAGAAGAAAGTGACAAGCAAAAATTGGTTCATCAATATGCTAAAAAGAAAAGAAATAATAAGAAAAAGTCTTATAATAAGAAGAAATCATATCCCCCTAGATATAAAAGTAACTTTGAGCCCACTTGTTTCTATTGTGGTATAAAATGCATGTTATATTAGAAATTTTAGTGTTGCTCAAGGCCATTATGTATGGGTTAAGAAAAGGACTGACTTTGAAGGACCCAAGGCATTTTGGGTACCTAATAAAACTTAACTCATTTTTTGTAGGTATGCTTGAAGACCTCCTCTAGTCAATGGTATCTTGATAGTGGATGTTCGAGGCACATGATGGGTGACTTAAGAAAATTTTCACATCTAAACTTTAAGGCCAAAGGATTTGTTACTTATGGTGACAACAACAAAGGAAGAATCCTTGGCGTAGGCATCGTTGGTTCACCGCCTTCAACAACTATAGAAGATGTCTTATATGTCGAAGTTCCAAAGCATAGTCTCCTTAGCATTATCCAATTGTGTGACCGAGGTTTCAAAATCAACTTCACTAAAAATGAATTCTTTATTGAAAACAAAGTTACTCATGAAGTTATGCTAAAAGGTAAAAGAGTTAATAACATATTCATGATTTCCTTTGATAAATTATCTTTGAATGTTAGGTGTCTCTTGGCAAGTAATAATGAATCTTAGTTATGGCATAAGAGGTTTGCTCACATTCATATGGAGCACTTGAATAAATTGATCAAACATGACTTAGTCATTGGATTGCCTAAGATTAAATTCATCAAATTGTGTGGCGCTTTCCAAAACGGAAAGCAAACTTAGTCAACTCTCACATCAAAGAATATGGTGTCCACAACTAGGCCACTACAACTGTTTCATATGGATCTCTTTGGTCCATCAAGAAGAAAAAGCTTTGGAGGTAATATTTATGAATTAGTAACTATAGATGATTTTTCTAGATACACTTGGACTTTCTTCTTAATGTAGAAAAGTGAAACTTTCAAGGCATTCAAGAAGTATGCAAAGCAAATTCAAAATGAGAAATATCTTACAATTGCCTCCATTAGAAGCGACCACGATGGAGAATTCCAAAATGCTTTATTTGAAGAATTTTGTGAAGAACATGGAATCTCACACAATTTCTCCGCCCCATGAACTCCATAACAAAATGGTGTCGTAGAAAGGAAGAATAGGTCTTTGGTGGAACTTGCAAGGACAATGCTAAGCGATCAAAATCTTCCTAAATACTTTTGAGCGGATGCGGTGAGCACGACATGTTTTGTAAGTAATCGTGTTAACATTCGGCCTATTCTCAAGAAAACCCCGTATGAACTTTTCAAAGGAAGGAAACCAAACATTTCTTTCTTTCATATTTTTGGGTGCAAATGCTTTATTCTAAACAACGATAAAGACAACCTTGGTAAGTTTTACTAGAAATTCAATGAAGGTATTTTTCTCGGCTACTCTATCTCAAGTAAGGCTTTTAGAATTTATAATAAAAGAACTTTAACTATAGCAGAGTCTATGCATGTCAAATTTGATGAATCTAACCCCTCGAAAGAGGATATTGTTGTTTGTGATGATGATGATGATTTTCTAGAAATCCCTAAAGAAGATACTTCTAAAGATATCATTAAAGAACATCAAGAGAGACCGATTCAAAAGGATTCTGTCATATCCCAATTTTGACCCTGAAACATTTTTATCTGGCGCATTTCATCGCATTATCAAAGTTGGACATATGAGTCGATCACCTTTGCATTTAATAGTCCATTAATCTTCATACCTTTTTTTCTCTATTTAATTTCACCTTTATTTTATTTTATTCTTATCTTAGATTTTTATTTCAATTTAAAAAAAAATAAGAATGTTTGTCTCACTTTATAATTTAATTGTTTTTATTTTTAATATTTATCTTAGATTAATTAGAATTATTTAGTCCATTTTTAAGTTAGCTTTAATTTTGTTTATATTTTCAATTGGTTAATTTTAATTAATTTTTTTTAATGAGTCTAATCTATTCAGTTTAGATTTAATTAGGTTTTCATTTTTAATTATTTTAATTTGATTGGTTTGATTAGATTTTATTAGTTTAATTTATTCAATGTAATTAATTTGGTCCACACTTCCTACATAACATGCCAAAGACCAAGCCTATTACACTCATCCTATAAGGTCAAAGATCCCTCAGCTACAGGCCAAGACTGTATCACTGCACAATCCATGCAGTATCACTGGCCAGTCTGTTCCAACAAGCAACAACAACAACACGAGGAGACAAGCAACAACGACATCAATAAGAAGAAAAAAGTGGAAACACAAAGGGGGGCAGAAAAGAACGAGACCTTCAAAAAACTGATCCATCTTTTCACAAACAGACGGCCTCCTCTTTGTTCCTGAACAAATAACCTCTTCTTCATCCCTCAATCCACCCCTTCTTCCTCAAAATCCAAATACCAAAAAAAAGCCACCACACACCTCAACAACACAGCCACTCTAAGTCCCAATCCCGATGAACTCAAAGCTGCTGAACTAAGGTTTTTTCACAAGCATTATGGAGGAATGTTTTGGACTTCCACTTAAATCTGTTGAATGTCATTCGAGTAGGTGGTTATTTATCTGACCGAGTCATCAAACTGGTTCTTCAATATCCAAGCAACAACTCAAAGATACCAATATAACGCAACAACAAGTTTCTTGCTACAAACAAACTCACCAACGACAACGTCATCACCATCTCACAACGAAACAGTGAAAGCAATAACTCTTCCACTATTATGAACTTCAAAACACGCAGCTCCGACATTTCCAGCAACCGCTGATACGGTTCTCGGTTTGAAGCAAGTCGTGTGTCTCTCAAGTTCAAATCAACATTCAGTTCGACATTGCGTCGACTTTTAGTTTCAGCAACACGAACAAGGAACAACTCCATCACGAATTCGTCCTCACCCTTTCCACTATCATATAAACTTGAGACTTCAACCACCGCCAAAACCATCCGTCAAAGTGCGACGAGAACCAAACCATCACCACCGCGAATCTAAACGAATATCAAAACCAAACTTTTTTGATCTGAAAAGCCATCCCCTTTCCGCCATGAAATTTTTCACCAAACCACCGAGACCCCAATCCAATTGAAAGACGAGGCCGTTGATTTTGATTTCCAGTGATTTGAATTTGTGAAAAGCGAGGGTACAATATCTTTTTCTAACAAAGAAGAGAAACATGTTTCTCTCTTCTGGTTTCATTTGTTTATTTCTTTATTTTTTACCATAACAATATTAGCATCCTTTTACTTTTATGTTTAAAAATAATAATTATAATAAGTTTTCCTTGTTTTTGGTTGTGGGCTCAACTTCATGGCCCACAAATCTGATTCTACTATCCACACACGGAAAACTCATGGCACACACCCCTGGCTTGCTTTACTTTCCCTTTTTCCTATTTGTTATTTTATTAGTTTGTTATTATTATAGTATTAGAATGTATTTTTGTTTATATATCAATTTTCATAATTCTTTTTTAGTAATTTCTTTAGCTATGAAAATGCTCTAAAAATAGTGTATCTTTTGATTTAGTTTTTAGGACCGATGATATAACAAACGGTCGAGATTTGCTCGATTTCATTAAATTGGCGAAACTCGATCAATATGAGACCATTTTTAATTTAGTTATTTATTTACCATTTTATTTCGGTTTATTTTCCATTTCGTCATTTAATTTAATTTATTTCATTTCATTACTTATTTTAATCTTTTTGGTCGATGAACATAAATAGTCTTGAGAATCGTCACAAGCCGACTTGACATCTTGATTAAATTACGAGACCATTTTATTTTATTTCATTTTATTTAGTCTATTTTTTTCGCATTTTTATACAATAAAAACGCTCTACTCCTCATAGAACCATTCTAACAATTGAATCGGTTCTAAGGTAGTAAAAGAGCTACATTTCGACGGTTCCGAATCATTAAGACACTACACACACGCTTTCTCTTGGGCAAATTACAACGAGCCCCTTTATTTCATCGCAATCCTGTGTAATTTATTTTTGTATCCCTCTCTCGATTTCCACTTGTACACAATTTATTTTTCTACTTTTATTTAATGTTTCGGTCGCTAGGAGCACCCTTAGGGACTAGTTTAGATCTCGCCTTAGTTTGCGAACCCTTGGTCCAAAACCAAGTGGTTTCACTCGCACACTTGCAAATTCCATTCGGTTACGGTTTCGTATTGCTAAGAGCACCCCTAGGGACTAGGAATCGAATCCACTTAATCAATCAAACAATCAACCTCCATTTTCAATTTACCAGTAAGTCGAGTGCTTCGCGCATCGCCATCTTAATTTTCTAACTTAATAAGCATTCAAACTAATTAATTATGAGAAAGAACTAAATTCTGGAATCTGGCATTCCACGGGTTCTTGAATGGATCATTCCTGAGGCCAGCCCCACGGGACGTGATTCATTCTCCCTTTCGTATTCAAAAGACTTAAAACTTAACTTCCTCGAAAAGATAAGACATGATTCATCTCCATAGGAAATATATTTCTCCTATTCCCACAAACATAAACAAATCAATTTTCTCAAACAATTTCTCTCAAGGAAGAATGTGGCAATCACTTGTTGATCATATATCTAAGTTTGAAACTTCTTCCATTTTCTATTTTCTCCCTTAAATGTTTATGGAGGAATAAGTGAGACATCTGCCTCAAAGATGAAGACTTGTCTCTTTCTTTCAAACCCAACTTAAAAAATACCCAACAAATACTCAAATCATTTTCCATATTAATTAAACGGAGGAACTGAATTCTAGAGTCTAGCATTCCACATAATTCTTGAATGGATCATTCCTGAGGCCAGCCCCACGGGACGTGATTCATTCGCCCTCTCGTATTTCAAGACACTTAATTACATATCAAATAATGAAAGAACTGAATTCTGGAGTCTAGCATTCCACGGGTTCTTGAGTGGATCATTCCTGAGGCCAGCCCCATGGGATGTGATTCATTCTCCCTTTCATTCTTAAAATACTAAACAAGATCAAACCTTTCTCTAAACAAACATTGTTTAAGCTCTTTCTATCTCGCAGATAAGCCAACACTTAGCTGTTCGAGAGAGATTTAAACAATCGTTTATTAAAAAACACCAACAAACCGTAGTTGCACGAACTACAATGCTCTGACTTTCCCATTGCACAAGGGAATACGTAGGCACATGGATTTTAATCCTTCGCGAGCACAATAATACAAACATTTAACCTTGTCTCCTTAAAAATAATAATTAAAAATATTCTTTTCCCTTAGAACAAACATTTTAGCAAACCATTTAGAAGACAAAGACATAAATCAATATTTTAATCGCATAGTTAGACTAAGAGGTTCCCATTGAATACAACGGACGTTAGGGATGATAATACCTTCATCTTGCGTAACCGACTCCCGAACTTAGAATTTGGTTTCGTTGACCATTTCTTATCCTTACTAGGTTGTATCTATATCTTCCTTTTTGTAAACACCCCAAATTTGCCCTCATTAATTTCACCCCATGGCTTGTGATCTTTCATTTTTGCATAAGCATAAGCATACCACCTCATATTGCATATTTGCTTCACTGCATAAGTTCAAATTCATCTGCATCTAGGGTTTGTGATCTGAGAAATCCAAGATTTCATCTGAGCCACTCCAAATGTCTTAAAGTGTTCCAAGAGGATCCATGTGTGTTCTATCATCATATTATGTCCTTCAAAGTTCATAGAAGTCAAGAGATCACAAGAACTGGCAAGGCATGGAAGCAGAGCTAGGGTTTTCACTACACAGATGGACAAAATTAGGGTTTTGGTTTTAGGGGCCTTAACTCCAAATATTTTGGTCATTCTTGTTTCTAATGTTCTTAAGATGTTATAAGGATAATTTGTATCAAGTTTGATGAAAAAATTCATTGTGGAAGTCATCTGTTCATTGGGTAACTTCTTTAGCAAGTTAAGTCAAAATCAGGGCATCTGAGGCCCCCAACAATGGAACCAAAGGGGTATTTTCATCAAATTGAAGTTCTATGATCTTTATTTGATCATTGAAGTGCTTGGAAGTTCAAAAAATTGAAGAAATTTGAGCTAAACCAAAAGTTGCCAAAAATGGAAATGACTTGTAATGGAAACTTTCCATTTTGGGAAAGTTCTTAAACCTCCTCTTTCTCAACCAAAAATGCTTCAAATGAAAAATTCTTGGTTATGAAAGTTGTAGATTAGGTCTTTCCCTTTTCAAAAAGTACAAGAACATGTTCTAATTCACTATGGAACTCAAGTTATGATCCTTCAAAGTTGGCAAAAATCCTATAATTTTCAAGAATGCACCAAAGAGGATTTTTTGCAAAAACCACTTGCCAAGCCATTTCTTGACCTCTAATGCATCTCTAAACATCATACCATCATAGTGCAACTCATTTTGATCAGAATTGGCCCAAGAATTATGCATTTTCATGCCTTGAACTTCAAGAAATTTCAAAAGGGCCAAAACTTCTCAAATTTGCAAACTGGTATAGATCTTTCCATACACTTGTGCCAGCATGCTAAATATGTTTCCATGGTCCTCCTTGAACTCAGCTGAGGCCAGACACCCCTTGCATCCGGGCCTGCCATGACCCATACCTCAAGTACAACCAAACTTGACTTTTTGCATTTCACACCATACCAATAAACATAGCCCACAACAACTCTTCTGACCTATCACAGCTTCATATACATGCCCTAAGGATCACATTTAATAACATCTTTGAGCTGGAATCATCCCACACACTCAGATACACAAAATCCTCAAGAAACTTTCCCTCTTCGAAATTCATAACACAACCACAAAAACTTCAAGCAAACTTCATCATTCAACTCAGCATCACTTATAGAACATTTCCCATCCTTCATTATAGCCTGAAACATCACAAAACAAAAACACGATTTCTCACCTTTCAAAACTGAACTTCAAAAAGAGGCCACATACACTCTAGCAAAGCATCAAAGAAGCTCAAGGGTGATCAGAGGAGGGTGTTTGCATTAAGAAGAAGGCCCAAGCAGCTCCATTGGCAAAGCTTCATCTCAGGTACCTTCTTGAAACATTTTTCCAGAAAACGTTTCTTTAGTTACAAGATGATAGAGTTTGCTCTCCTAATCACAATGAACTTTTATTTTTGAAGAATGGTTGAGAATTGAGTGTGTATGCGTGTTCTGAAATTTTATCCATTTTTATGTTTTTGTTCGAATCTTGATCATGATGCAAAATAAATGAAATGTGTTGTTGGATTCTTGTTCTATGATGCTTAGTGATCATTTCTGAAGATTTGGGGATTTTCTTATGGCCTGGGGAGAGAGATGAGGTAGGGACCCTGCCGGAGAAGACGACCGGAACACTGTTCCAGCCGTCTGAGGTTAATTAGGGGTAATCTCAGGTGATTAAGTGAATTTGAATTTGGACCGTTAGATGAGTGCTTGCCGTGCGTTTTGAAGGGTCAGGATGGATCATTAAAACCCTAAACCTAATTAATTAATTAAATTAGGTCAGATTAAAGCACAACCATTGGATCTCATTTAAATGATAGGATTAAGTCATGGCCTTAGGATCTGAATACCTCAAGTCACGTGGACTTTGCTTCCTGAGCACTGGATCCTCCAACTTGCAATCTCAGCCTCTCATTTAGCATACTTTTGTTTTTATTTTATTTTTCTTTGTATTTTATTTCAAGAATTTATTTAAAATAGTTAGAAAAACCCCAAAAATATTTCCTTTTGCATTTTTGTTTCAAATATTTTTCTTAATCAGAAAATAATTTTTATTTTATTTTTTGCATATAAAAAATATTTTTAAAATATTTTAATGTTTATTTTAATTAATTAAGGGAAATTAATTAATTAAAATAACATATAGGTTTCTAAAAATCACCAAAAAATTCATGTTGCATCTTAACATATTTAGAAACATTTTCAAACCCCTCATACAAATTTCTTTTTGGTTTTGATCATCATTTGACAATTTTCTTTGAATTTAGGGTTCATAAAATCACATTTTTAAACCCTAACCTTTGAAAAATCTTTTCTGCCTAATCATGAAGGGTTTGAAGATGGTTCTTTTTGCATTGTTTTACACATATCATGTAGTATCTAGGATATGTTTGGCATAAATTTATCTTGCATTTTCAATTTGTTTGGCATTTTACCTTGAAGATCACCCAAATAACCCTAGAAACTTAGGAAATTCATAACTCCTTCTAGGTTTGGCTTCTGACCTCCCTCTTTGGATGGTAACCTAGTATAGGTTTAGGGTTCCTTTGAATGCATTTTAAATTTTTATCATATCATTTGCTTCTGTTTTAGTCATTTGCATCTCATCCTCTCATGTAACCCTAAATTTGCATCTTTACTTGCATCTTACATTGCATTGCATGAACATATGAACTTGCCATGCCATTCTAAGCATTTGTATGCCATCTTAGACATCTTAAGACATTGTTTGAATATTTCTTGATCATTTATTCATACATTTGCTATGCTTCTCATCCATTCCATTTCATAAACATCCATGTGTTTACATGCTTCCTACATGCTTCATTTGCATTCATTCTCTTGAATAATCACACCCATGCATCTTGTATGCCTTTGCATAATATCATAGCATTATTTGCATCATGTACATGTTTCTGGTCTTGAACTTTACCCTTGCATATGCATCATTTCATTTCATCTTTCTCCTTATGCATCTTGTGCTAACTTTTCAGGTTAATGGTAAGTTTGTGTGGGAAGTGGATTTGCCTTCACCTCCCACCTCTTCTCATCCTCTCATATTACATCCTTGCTGAATTTTTGTTTGACTTTGAGTGGGCTTGCTCACTTGTGTTTCTCTTCCTTTCTTTCTTCAAGTTACTTATCTTATTCAATAAAGTAAGTAACTTGTTCTTCTTTCTCATCTTCCTTTCATCTGCTTCTTCCTTGGTGGCTTCTTTGAAGACCTCTCTTGAGCCCCACAAACCATAGGATAACCAAGCATGATAACTTTAGGGTTGTATATAGTCCCCCTTTAGTCTTTTGCCTTTGAGTCTCTCTTCTCATCTCATCATCAGAGGCTAAACTCTTAAAGTTTTAGGACTTTGGTATTAGGGTTATGCCTGCATCCTTCTCTTAGGATGGAGTGTATAACTTTAATCCTAAGTGTTAAACCTTTAATTTGTTTAAACCTCTTAATTAACCCATGTAATAATCACTAAGACATTAACTTGTAACTTGGGCCTTACATTAGGGTTCTAATTCTTCCTTCATGGTTAAGAAGGACTAACCCTAGTGTTTAATGGACAAGTCCCCCTCAAGTTGTCTTACAAATCATAAAACTCACTTCTTAATTTCATATTTAATAAAAATACATTTAATAAAGGCTTGTTTTGTCATGAATTTAATCCCTAACCATGGATTAAGTTGAGGTATCTTCCTCAGCTTAAGTGTTCTTATCTATCATCCTTCTATTAGGATGGTGTAATGAGTTCACTAATCCTTGATTATGGCTTAAACTCATTACTTAACACTAAAAAAAACCAAAAAAAACATCTAATTAATCACAAGTAGGTTAATGATCTTAATCCTACATCATCATGGTAATTAAGTTGAGATGCTTATCTCATACTTAAAGTATTCTCATTATCCCTAATCAGGGAGGATATAATGAGTTTACAAACCTTTGATTTAGGCTTAAGCTCATTAATTTATGACAAACTCCAAAAACAATAAAAAACTGAAAACACAAAAACAAACAATAATCGTCTCCTCCGAGATTCTTTTCTCATCATCTTCACTCACAAACGAGAACTTGCTTCTTTCTTCTAATGCAAGACAGTTAGCACTCGAGCCAGACAAGTCATACACTTGAGCATAGACAAGTAGGCAGTTCATCAGTCAATTTATCTTCCAGTCTCTTTGAGTCGAACTACGGTGTTCTGACTTCCTCATTGAACGCGAGGATACGTAGGCATAACTTAACAGTTATCGAACAAAAGTCTCTTTGTCTTCCCCCTCTTTCAGCATTCTTTAAAAGCCTCAGTTTCCTGAGCATTCACCCTTTTTGCACTGACACTTGTATATTTCTCTTCCAGCTTTTGCACACAGATAGCACATACACCTACCCATTTTAAACACAATCTTGTAAGCGTGGATCTCGTCGAGTACGACGGACAATCTGGGTGCTAAAACCTTCCCAGGTTGTAACAAACCCCCTTTCTCAGTTTCTCTGGTTCGCAACCGTCTTATCCATCCTTTTCTAGGTTTATGCAGCATTACCTTTCCTTCAGGATAAAATTTCCTAGCTGGCGACTCTATTCATTTCACCTTCATCTTCTCCTTTCGCCGACCGTTCGCGCTTGTATCGGGATGTAAATCTTCGGGAGCGGAAGCTTGGCGACTCTGCTGGGGAAACTTATATTGCAACTAGGGCTTCTGGTTCTTTTTGTGGGTTCCTCCTAGCACTTGTTTGATTTGTGTTTACGGGGGTGTTATGTGCTACTTGTGCTTTTTGTTTATTGCTTTATGTATTGCTTTTTGTACTGTTTTATTTATTGCTTTCATTTACAGTTTTTATGCATTTCATACTTTTGTCATATCACTGGTGCTGGATCTCTTGTCTGTTTTGGTGGGTGGGGATCATTGAGTGATTAAGGTTCCATACCGGGGACCTGAGTGACACATAGGCTAGAGTGGCTTCATATTATTTCCCATTCCATTTCGGTCTGGTGCGGGAATATGAAACACGGTTCAGACATGGGTTTCTTCTTGAGAACTCTGTGCTACGGATTTCCTGTAGTACTAGGGCTATCTGGGAAGCCTGCTAAGTCTGGATGACCTTTTATGACCTTCAGCATCTGAGGTGAATTAGAGGAGGATCTTTTATGGTTATTATAAACATTGTACCTCCGGGTTAGAAGTGTTTACACTTCTCATAACTGATCCAAGTCTGAGGATCCTTGTTCTAGAATAATACATGTGAGGGGGTTGGGATGTTTACAGGTTTGCAGGAACCCTGGGCCTCATCATACCCTGTTACCAGTTTTGTTTTAAGAATGCATCACCTTGGATAGTTCTTGTGAAACCCTGGACTTGTGACTCTTTATTTGAGTCCCCCACCTGGTTACTGGTTTTCTAAGACTCCATCTGGACTTATGAACACATGGACCCTATCAAGGCAGATAACAGATCCAGCACTTGATCACAAACCCTTTGCATATCATTCTGCATACATCATTTTGCATCATTTAACATTTGCTTATTTGTTTTACAGGGTATCCACCTTCTTATCTTTGGTTTGGTTTTGACCCGTTCTTCTTCAGTTATCTACACCAACATCTTCACCAGAGTTCCTTCTCCAGCACCTTCATCAATTTGTCTTCATCAGATATTCCTCTCCAGTTTGTCTTCATCAGAGACCCTTCTTCAGCATCTTCTTCAGTGACCTTCATCAGCAGTTACCCTCAGTTTTCTCCACCAGCATCATCATGGACACTTCCAGGAAGAGCAACATCACATACCACTTCTTTGAGCCCACCCTGACAGGCATCAGACAAATCCAGTCTCTCATCACTCCTGATCATGTCACATTATTCAGGGAACATTATAGAGGCATATTGGACATGATCATGGACCTGGATGCATCCCAGAGGAGCATGATTCACACCTGCCTGCAGTTTTATGATCCTCCTCTCAGATGCTTCACATTCCCTGATTTTCAGTTGGGACCTTTGCTAGGAGAATTTTCCATGTTGTTAGGTGTCCCTATCAGGAGAGGGATTCCTTTCAACCCTGAGATGGTTGCTCCCAGGAATGAAGATATAGCTAAGGCCTTGCACTTGGAACTTGCCCTCATTGATCAAAGCATGACCACCAAGGCTGGAATTCCAGGCCTTCACTTAGACTTCTTGATCTCTCAGGCCACCCTGCATGCTGCATCAAAGAGGTGGGATATTGTTTGTGCACTCTTGGCACTCAACATATATGGAGTTATCTTGTTTGCAGACGAGCCAAGGTTTGTAAGCAAGAGTGCTATTCATCTGTTCTTACTGAGGAACCCGGTTCCTACCTTGCTTGGAGACTTCTACTATTCAGTGCACCAAAGGAATGAGAAGCAAAGGGGAAGACTGGTCTGATGTTGTGCACCCCTCTATTACTTCTGGTTGCTAAGACACTTGCCAAAGTCTGACACTTTCCTGAACCCTCATCAGCCAAGGAACTGGGCTAAGAGATTGATTGCCCTTACATCAGAAGATGTCAGGTGGTGCACTCAGGGCACCAAATGCAAGGACATCATTAATAGCTGTGGGCAATAACCTAATGTGCCATTGATTGCAGTAAAAGGTTGCATCAACTACAACCCTTCGCTCTTCAAGAAACTGTTAGGATATGCTTTGGTTCATCCCCTAAGAGGGCAAGACTTGACAGAGACCCTCTATTGCGACATCCAGCACAACTCTGCTATTGTCAGACAAGCAGTCTGGGCCTGGGACAACATTCAGACTAAAGGGGCAACTATTTTAGGCAAATGCAACAATATAGCTTCAACACAGTATCTTGATTGGTCCCGTACCATGGCATAGATCACCCGGATGCCATTTACTTTAGAGGATACACCTGGACCATCAGTAGTGCAGCCTGCAGCTACTGTCAGCTTATAGGAGTTTGAGAAGGTGAAGGAAAGGAATACTCAGCTCTCTGAAGCCTTGAAGAAGACCCTCTGGGAGAGGAATGACAGTCGTTTAGATAATGAGATGTTAGAGAAGCTCCGAATTGAGCACTTGACCAAGATTGAGAAGACGGACGACTACATCAGAAAGGCTAGAGCATCGGAGTTAGTACTGAAGAATGCTTGCAAGGAAGCAAAGACTCAGAAGGCTAGGGCAGAGCACTACTTAGAAGAGAGCCAGGCTAGGTGGATCAGGATCACTAAGGCCCATGCATAAGAAGATCAAAGAACTCAAGATAAGATAGAGCAACTGGAGGCTAGTGAGAAGAAGCATCAGTAGGCATTATTAGTGGCACAAAAAGAGATCTCTGAATTGAAACTCCGGGCGGGGTTGAAGAGGTCAAAAGATCAGGATAAGCACAAGAAGTTGACCAGTGCCATCGCCACCAGGAACCTCCTCATCAGGACTATCACAGAGCACCCGGTTGGTCCAGTGACTGAGGCTCTCCTGAAGGAAGTCAGAGAGGATGACTTTAGACTAGATGTTTGATTTCCTTGTATTTGTACCTCCTTTTGTTTGTACTTTTGATTTCATTGTTGTATTTTGACCCACCATGGGAACTTTATTGTAATCAAACTATGTATCTTCACTCTTTGTAATATATATGGTTTGTATTATTTTTGTGGGCTTTATCTCTCTCTGCAACATCATCAGCATTTCCTCGAGGTCTGGAAAGGTCAAAACCAAAGAACCAAACCAGATACCCTTAGAAGACAAATAGGCATCCTGCATTGCATACTAAAATTTTCTTTGTTTTGTAGGTTTTTGTTTGTTGTTGTTTCTCACTTTGTTGTGGATTTAGGAAACATTGCTCGCAGAAGAGTGTTCCCTGTCAACAGAATACACCGGTACCCGACAAGAAATAACCTTCCGGGACTACAGATGGATCAGGTTCAACAAGACTTGACTGAAGTGAGGGCCCGGATGGCCAATGAAAGGACAGAGATGAGGGTCCAAATGAACCAATTTATGACAGTAATGACTGGTTTAGCTCAGATCCAGGAAAGACTGAGGGAGTTGGTTGAGCGACAAACTCCCGAGGAACACCATCCAGGTACAGGAGGTACCAGTAACAACGATCACGTGCAACCTCGCACTGGTCCTCCAGAGTTTGGAGCTCATCTGAACCCAGACAACAATGCCATAAGAAACACCCAAGGTAACACTACTGGAGGAAGGGTCTTGTAGGAAGATCCTCAAGAAGAGCAGTTTACTGTGGTCGGGGCTGGAGATGAAGTTTACGACCCTCGGTTGGATGAAATTGCAGAGAAGCTAAGGTCTCTTGAATCCCAAAACTCTCTAAGTTTTGATGTCATGGACATGGGATTGGTGGAAGGGGTTAGAATTCCTCACAAGTTCAAACCTCCTTGTTTTGAAAGATACAATGGCACATCCTGCCCACATACCCATCTTTAGTCTTTCCTGGGGAGATTGAAAGCCTACACCATGGATGAGAAACTGTGGATGTTTTACTTCGAGGATAGCTTGACAGGGGCGTCCCGGGAATGGTATTCTCACTTGACCAGGGCCACAGTGAAAAATTGGAAAGACTTGGCTGAAGCTTTCATCCGTCAGTACCAATATAATCTGGACATGGCTCCAAACAGGACCCTTCTGATGGGAATATCACAGTCTTCCCGTGAAAGTTTTAGAGAGTATGCCCAAAGATGGAGGCAACTAGCTGCTGCTGTTCATCCCCCGATGTCAGAAAGGGAGATGGCAGACATGTTCATGAATACTCTCCAGGGTACCTATATTGACAGATTGGCTGTATTTTCTTCCACCAGCTTTGCAGATGTGGTGATAGCTGGGGAAAGAATTGAGAGCTTACTGAAGATGGGAAATATTTCCAACAACGGTGCCAGTTCAAGCAATGCAAGGAAGCCATTTGCTGATCCTCAGAACCTTCCAAGAAACTACAATGTCAACGCTAGGTATGATTTTCATTCCAATGCACCTGGTCACTCTACAGAAAATGCAGGGCTCTGCATATGAAGGTCCAGGATCTGGTAGATTCAAAGGCCCTAAACTTCGCGCCGCCTCCCAACGTCATGAAAAATCCTATGCCAAGCCACAGTGGGCCAAGGATTAATGCTATAGAGGAAGGCTCACCCATGAGTTTAATAGAAGATATTGCAAGTATTCAGACACCTCTGGCAGAGGTTAAAGCCCAGCTTTTGAAAGGCCAAGTGTATCCAGGTTGTGAGTCCTGTTGTGAATATTGCAAGGTTTTCAAGAATGGGTGTGAAAGCTTAAGGGATGGCATCAATAGCTTGATCAGAGAAGGAATTCTGCAAATAACAACAACAGCTTCTACAACACCAGCAACTCTTTTATCAACAGCAAGTGATTCTTCTACAACTGCAACAACCATTGTTCCTACTGATTCATGTACAACTTCAGCAACCATTTCTTCCTTCACTTCAACAAACAATAATTCCACTTCATCTCCTGCTACAAATACAACAATCACCAACAACGATGTTTCCACAGTTACTATTTATTATGACCCGACAATGGTCCCAGACTCCAGCAACTTTCAACAACAATCTCAACAGTTTCAATCAAGCTTCAATTCACCACCGCCAACATCCACAAGAAGTCCTGTCACTATCTTCTATGATCCACATACAATTACGGTTCCAACATCTGCTGTAGTGAGCCCAGTCACCATCACGGTGCCAGGGCCAATTCCATATGATAAAGACAGTGTTGTACCATGGCATTATGGTGCTGACCTTTACTGCAATGGAGAAAAAGTCCTTCTTGATTCTTCAGTTCCTACTCCCCAAGTGGATAATGTCGGGGGAGGCGAAGGCTTCACTCGAAGCGGACGCCTCTTTGCATCACAAGCTCCAAGAACTAACACTGAGGCAGAGGCTGCTGCCAAAGCCAAAGGAAAGAGTGTGATACCTGAAGAATCTGCATCAAAAGAGACTCATAAATCATCCTTCGATCAGGATGTGGATGAATTTATGAGGATAATTAAAATAAGTGACTATAAAGTTGTGGACCAGCTCCACTAGACTCCTTCTAAGATCTCCATCTTATCCCTGCTATTGTGTTTTGAAGCTCATCGGGATGCACTACTTAAAGTTCTGCACGCTGCCAACGTGCCGGAAGAGATCACAGTGAATCAGCTTGAGACAGTGGTGTCTAATGGCAATACTAGCCATGGGTTAGGTTTCACCAATGCTGATTTGACAATAGAAGGACGTCACCACAACAAAGCTTTGCACATAACCCTGGAGTGCAAAGGGGTTGTACTCTCTCATGTTCTTGTGGACACTGGGTATTCACTCAATGTCTTACCGAAGAAAGCTCTTGTCAAGCTCGAATATGATGGTATAGCTCTCCGACCAAGCAACCTTGTGGTCAGGGCTTTTGATGACTCCAAGAGGTTTGTTCTTAGAGAGGTGGAGCTGCTTGTGATAATCGGTCCACAGGTCTTTCAGACTACTTTCTATGTGATGGACATACAGCCAGCCAACAGCTGTTTGTTGGGTCGACCATGGATTCACGCCGCTGGCGCAGTTATGTCAACCATTCACCAGAAATTGAAATATTAGTAGGAAGGACAAATTATCACCATCTATGGTGAAGAGGACATATTTGTTAGCCATCTGGCTACATACAAATACATTGAGATGGATGGTGAAATCCATGAAACTATGAGCCAAGGGTTTGAGGCCCTGAATGTCAATGAGGCGATGACTGAAGTATTTGCTGCATCCCAGGAGGATAGGATGGGTACTTCAATTGTCTCCTATCAGCAAGCCCGGAAGGCTGTTGAAGATGGAAATGCCCAAGGCTGGGGAAAGCTGCTACTGGTAGAGAAGAAGGAGGACAGATGAGGTACGTAGGCAGCGGGGTAGGGCCCGTTCGAGCACAATCTTTATTTTCCCTACATTTTTCTCTTTGTTTTCTTATTCAGTTCTTTTCTCATTTTCTTTCTAGTTCATTTTCTTTTCTTTTTGTTGCAGTTTTCATACCCTCACCCTTTGAAACAATTTCTTTTTGCAAGCGTGGATCCCGTCGGGTACGGCAGACGATCTGGGTGCTAATACCTTCCCAGGTCGTAACCGACTCCCGAACTCAGTCTCTTTGGTTCGTAGGACCTGTGTCCTTCCTCTTCTTTCTTCTGGTTTGTGCAGCATTACCATTCCCTTTCTTCGGGATAAAAATGCCTGGCTGGCGACTCTATTCTTTTTCTGTGCCACTTTCGTGTTTGTACTAGGATGGAAATCCGGGGAGCGACAGTATGCAGGTCCATTCTAATTATTGTGCATTCCATAATCAAGAGAGCAAACTCAAGATGCAATCCTTGAATAACTAAGCTTGTGTTTCACTTCACTAATCTCCATCATAAACTTCATGGTGTTTGATGTATTGGATTGATCCCAACTAAAGAAAGTTCTAGAAGAGCCAGCTCACTATCTTCTACCACATTCTAGAGTTTTCTACAACCTTCCAAGGAGTTCTAGAATTCTCTAGAATCCCAACTAACTCCTAACCTAAGCTAACTCCTAAGCTACCTCCAAGCCCAAACCTCATGCCAAACCAATGCATTATATAAATTCATCTCCTCCCAAAGCTAAGGATAATCACCACAAATCACTCTCTCCCTCATTCTTCACTCAATCACCATTTTCACAATCTCAAAATCCATTACTTTCTCTCCCACTTTTCCACCATTTTCACCATAGCTTTTCAACAAAAGTTCTTCAAGTTTCACATTAAAACTTGAAGGTCTTAAAGCTTAGCCTCCACCCTCCATTGAATTGAGCATTGTGGAATAAGAAGCTATTGGTTTTTGGTGGAGATTGCGACTTATCGGAAGTGATTAATCGAGAAGCGTCAAGACCGAATTGCATTTATTTTGCATTCGCGGATTCTCCGGTTTTCTTCTCCATTCGCACTCCGATTCATTGCAACAATTACCGAAACACTCCTCCGTTTCGTAGGTTGGTGATTTAACCATTATGCCTTAATTTATCCTCTTCATCTCGCCTTAACGGCATTCTCCGCATGATTTTCGATTATGTTTGCGTTGTACCGTTCATTTTCGTTTTCGTTGCTTTCTTGCTTGCAATTTGCAGTTGGATTATTAGGAATTAGATTTGTAGTCTAATCTAGGTCCTAGTAGGTGTAAAGAATCCCTTGTAAGTAGAAAAAACGGTTCTCGTCGTAGGAATTTAGATTTTAGCTTATTTGATAGCTTAGTCTTAATTCTTCATGCCTATCTGTAAACACCACAAATTTTCCCTCACTAAGTTCACACCATGGCTTGTGATCTTTCATCTTTGCATAAATTCAATCATATCATCTCATATTGCATTTTTGCCTCACTGCATTGGTTCAAAGTCATCTGCATCTAGGGTTTGTGATCTGAGCAATCCCTGAGCCACCTGAGCCACTCCTAAGGTCTTCAATCATCTCAAGAGGGTCCATGTATGTTCAAGAATCATATTATACCCTCCCAAGATCAAGAAATTCAGAAAATCACAAGAACTGAGGAAGGCATGGAAGTAGAGCCAGGTTTAACTGCACAGATGACCTAAAATTAGGGTTTTGGTTTCAAAGGCCATAACTCCAATTTTTTTGGTCATTCTTGTTTCTATTGGTCTCTATATGTTATAAGGATCATACATACCAATTTTCATGAATAAATTCAATGGGGAAGGCATCTGATCAATAGATGACTTCTTGAACAAGTCAGTGCAAAATCAGGGCATCTAAGGCCCTTAATCATCCAACCAAAGGGTCTTCTCCATCATTTTGGGTGTATATGATCTTTATTTGATCTTAGAAGAAGTTATAAGTTCACAAAATTGAAGAATTTCAAGCCATTTGCAAAGTTGCCATTTTGGGAAAGTGACTTGTAATGCAAACTTGCCATTTTGGGAAAGTTTTTCAACCTCCTCTTTTTGATTCAAAAATGCTTCAAATGAAAAATTATTGGTCATGAAAGTTGTAGATTGGATCATTCCCTTTTCAAAAAGTACAATAACTTTATCTAATTCATCATAGAACTCAAGTTATGGCCTTGCAAAGTTGGGAAAATCATTAAATTTCACTTATGCACCAAAGAGGGAAACTTGCAAAAACTCATGCCAAGCCAATTTGTGACCTCAAAGTGACTTCTAACCATTACACAAACATCATACATGACCTATAATTCAGAATTTCCCAAAGAATTCTCAAGTTTCATGCCTTGATCATCAAGTATTTCAAAAGGGGCCAAAACTTTCACAAATTGCAAAATGCCCCAAATCTTGACATCCACTTGTGCTAGCTACAAAATCTGAATTCCATGGACCTCCCTAAAGCCAGTTGCATAGGACATGTCCTTGTCCTTGGCCTTCCATGAGCCCATACCTCCAAGGACAACTTTGTTGACTTTATGCAAATTGAGCCATACCAATCAAACTGCTCCACAACAACTCTCTGCCCAATCAGAACATGTTATGTGGACCAAAAGCAACTCAACACACACAACAACACAAGTTGAATCCTCCCACAACTTAGCATTCACCAAAACTCCCCTTTTTGCATTTCTCTTCTAAACTAATCACACAAGCCACAAACATCAAAACAAATTCCATAGAACAACTCACCATGATCCACTGATCATTTCCCACCCCTTGAAACAACCTGAAACACTCCAAATCAAAAACACGATTTTGGCCCCTCCTTGAACTGAACTTCAGCAAACTTCACATAGAGGCCATATAAATTCCAACCAAGCATTGCAAACTCTTCAGGGGGATCATTGGAGGTGGTTTGAAGCAAAGAACTGGTCAGAAAGCTCCAAAGGTGAAAACTTCAGTTCAGGTAACCTCAAGAACAAATTTTCCAGAAATGTAATTTCTTGTTATAGAATGATAGAGTGTGTTTCCCTGATCATGTTAAGCGTTGAATCACTGAAAATGGTGGAGAGATGAGTGTGTATGCATGTTCTGAAATTTTGTTCAGTTTTATGTTTTTGTTCGAATCTTGATTTTGATGAAAGATAAATGAAATGTGATGCTGGATTCTTGTTCTATGGGGTTTGGGGATCATTTCTGGAGATTTGGGGGGTTTGGCATGGCCAGGGGAGTGAGATAGCATTTCTCAGGGAAGGGTGTGGCTGGAGAAGATGACCGGAGGTCATTTCCGGCCACCTGAAATTAATTAGGGTTTGTGATTAGGGTTAGCTGAGTTTGAATGTGGGACGTTGGATCTGGGCTTCCCGCGCGTGTTGAAGGGTCAGGATGAGTTCACTTAGCCCTAATTGTGATTAATTAAATTAATTAATTAGGTTTTAGTTTTAAAATGCCAGTTTGAACCTAGGCCGTTGGATTGCGCGCGTGGTCTTTCCCTCCATCTCCAGTTTGAATCTGGATCATTGGATGCGCTGACTTTCACCTTTCTTCACATTTATTTTGTTTTCTTTTTATTTCTTTTGCATCATTTATTAAAAATAGCTAGAAAATCACAAAAATATTTATTTTTTGCATGCTGACTTTAATTAATTTTCTTGACATAAAATCAATTTTTATTTTATTTTTTGCATTTTAAAAACATTTTAAAAATAATTTAAATGTTATTTTAATTGATTAACGAAGATTAATTAATTAAAAATACATTTAGGTATTTAAAAATCCCAAAAAAATTCAGAGAGCATTTAGAAACATTTACAAACTCACAAGACAAATTTCTTTTTGGTTTTGATCATACTTTGACAATTTTAATTTGAATTAGGGTTCTTTAATTTGAATATTTTTAACCCTAACTTCAAAAATTCATAACTTTTGATCCAAGTTGAGTTTGTGAATGGTTCTTTTTGCATTTTGTTATGCATCCTTTCAAGCATCTAAAAACATTTTTGTTTCATTTTTATCCTTCATTTTCCATTTGTTTGGTATTTTCCCTTTAGGATCATCCTTAAAACCCTAGAAACTTAGGAAAATCATAAGTCCTTTAGGGTTTAACTTCTGACCTTCCCCTTTGGGTAGTGAACTTGTATAGGTTTAGGGTCCCTTTGATCCTATTTTCAATTTTTTATCTCATGTTTTGCTTCTGATTTTGAATTTTGCATTGCATCTTGTACATAAACCCTAATCTTTGCCTTCATTTGCATTCATTCTTCATATGCTTGCATACATGAACTTGCCATGACATTTTGCACATCCACATGACATATAAGACATCTTAGGACATATTAGAATCATGTTTGATCATTGCATCATCCATTTGCCATGTTATGCATCCATGACATTTCATATGCATTCATGAACTTTCATGCTTCTTACATGTCTCATTTGCATTCTCATCTCTTGTATGAACCTTCACATCCCTTGACATGCTTTCATACCATCTCATAACATCATTTTCATCATGAATAGGTTTCTGATTTGGTTTGCATCCTTGCATTCATTTCATTTTCATTTCATTTCCTTTGCTAACTTTTCAGGTGGTAAGTGTTTGAGAAGTGAATTTGCCTTTACTTCTCATAATCTCTTCTCATCCCTCTTATGCATTCATTGCTGCATTTTACTTTTGTATTAGAGTGAGCTTGATCATTCATGTTCCTTCCTCACCTTCTTTCTTCAAGCAACTTATCTTCTTAAGTGAAGTAAGTTGTCCTGCTTCTTTCTGATGTTCTTTCCTTCATCCTGCTTCTTCCATGGTGGCTTTTCCTTGAAGATCTTCTTGCAAGCCTCATAAACCCTAGGAACACCCAAGCATGATCACATTTAGGGTTTGATTAGTCCCCCCATTATTTTTACCTTTGTGTCATCTTTTTAGTCTTCTCTTCTCATCTCATAATCAAGGACTAAACCTTCAAGGTGTTAAGGCTTTGTGATTAAGCTTATGCCTGCATCCTTCTATTAGGATGGAGTGTATAACTTTAATCCTAAGTGTTAAACCCTTAATGTGTTAAATCCTTTATTCAATTCATTTAATAATCACCAAGACATCAAGCTTGTAACTTGGGCCTTGCATTAGGGTTCTAATTCTTCCTTAATTGGTTAAGAAGGACTAACCCTAGTGTTAATGGACAAGTCCCCCTCAAGTTGTCTTACAAACCATAAAATTCACTTATTAATCTTATCATTAACTAAAATCCACTCTAAAAAAGGTTTTGTTCTGTCATGAGGATAATCCCTAATCATGGATTAAGTTGAGGAGCCTTTCTCAGCTTAAATGTTCTCATCTATTATCCTTCTATTAGGATAGTGTAATAGGTCCATTAAATCCTTGATTATGGCTTAAACTCATTACTTAACACTAAGCAAAAACACCAAAAACATCTAAATAATTACAAGTAGGTTAATGATCTTAATCCTACATCATGGTGATTAAGTGTGAGGTGTTTACTTCATACTTAAAGTATTCTCGTTACCCCTAATCAGAGGGAAGATGTGATGAGTTTACTAACCCTTGGTTTAGGCTTAAACTCATTAACTTATGGCAAACCCCCAAAAGCAATAAAAGATTGAAAATACCAAAAACAAACAATAATCGTCTCCTTCGGGATTCTTTTCTCATCTCATTCACTCATAATCAAGAACTTGCTTCTTCCGTATGATGCAAGACAGTTTGAACCTGAGCCAGACAGGTCTTACACTTGAGCATAGGCAAGTAAGCAGTTCATCAGTCAATTTATCTTTCAGTCTCTTTGAGTCGAACTACGGTGTTCTGACTTCCTCATTGCACGAGAGGATACGTAGGCATAACTTAACTGTTATCGAACAAAAGTATCTGTCTCTTCCCCCCTCTTCCAGCATTATTCTTTTAAGCCTCATTCCTGAACATTTCACTTCACTTCTTTGCACTGACACCTGTACATTCTTTTCCCAGCTTTTGCACACAGATAGCACTGACACTACCCCTTTAAACACAAACTTTCAAGCGTGGATCTCGTCGAGTACGACGGACAATCTGGGTGCTAATACCTTCCCAGGTTGTAACCAACCCCCTTTCTCAGTTTCTCTAGTTCGCGGTCGTCTTATCCGTCCTTTTTCAGGTCTATGCAACATTACCTTTCCTTCAGGATAAAAATGCCTAGCTGGCGACTCTTTTTCAGTTCACCCTTGTGTTCTCTCTTTCGCCGACCGTTCGCGTCTGTACCCCTTCTGACCAGGTGTCATTTGGAGGGAGTGACACTATCATCCCCCATACATGTTTAGATACTGATTTTAGGGAAATTTCTAGGTTAGTTTCGATATCCCATTCCTCCATTTCGAGTCGATTTGACACGATTCCGTCCATTTCGCATGTTATGTATGTTTGTGTCCATTAATGCATAACTTGAATTATTGCATGTTCTTGCCATACCCATACATTCTTTAGCATATAAATCATCATGTTGCATTCCAATTCTCGCATGTATCGTTAATGCATTCGCATGCTTGCAGCATATACCAAATGTTGCATGTTCATAAGCATGTTTATGCATAAGCACAATGTGTTGCATTTGTTGCATTTTAATCGCATTCTTAATCACATTCCTACATCAATAAAATTCTGGTTTTTTGCATTAAGATTAGCACTTTTGTTGATCCATCATTTTGCACATTCATGATCAATGTAGAGCATCTTCATATGCCATGTTCATGTTTTGCATGCTTGTTGCATAATGATTCATGTGATGCATTCTTGCATACTCCATTAAGAATAACAATGTTCATCTAAATCATGTGCTTGATCTATGTTCATTATTGCATAATCATGATTGATTGGTGTACTTTGCATTGAATTTGCGCATTACAAGTGAAAAACATCAAATCTGGATTTTGCATTTCATAGCTGTTTTTGCATATAGGTGCTGTAAAATACATGTTGTTTGTTGTAAATTCATGTTGTTTGTGACTTTTAACACTTGTTTTTGCATACATATAGGTGCTGTAAAAAGTTGTTGCATTGCATAGTGCATTTCATAGCTGTTTGTGCATTAAGTGTTGTAAATAAGTTGCTGAATTTTGCATTGCATTAGCTTTAGGTCCTTTAAACTATAGATTGAGTCTAGTTTAGGTCCTAGTTCCCTTAGGAATTAATTAGGTAATTTTGTTTGCCTTATTTTTATCATGTTTACCATGCTAACCTTTGTTTTGTAGGGAGGGCAAGGTATGTCTAAAAACCCTATCCTCTTTGGTATTTCTAATGCATTTAATTTGCACCATTTTGCCTTACATAATGTTTGTGCTTGTTAGGTTTTCCCCTTTTGGAACCAACTTAACTTCATTAGGAAGTAAGTTGTGTTCTTCTTCCTTTTCTCTTCCTCTTTCCTCTCCTCCTTAGGATTAGAAACCTCACTAACCTTTAGGATCTCCTTGATATTGAATAAAAATTAGGGTTGTGTCTTAGTTCCCATTAGATTTTCCCTTTTCCAATTTGAGTCATTCTTTCTCTTCTCATAAAGAAAAATAATAAAACATCTAAGGAGAAACCGAACAATCTTGTACGACACGAGACTTTGTTGCGGAGTGTTTATACACGTCCTGTTTCGGGGCGAGGTGTAAATGCTTCCCGCGATGGATAGGTCTTAGTACAAGACAATTCACAAACAAATTCAAAACATTTCACATAAAAGGAAAAAAACAAATAACAAGTGACTATCATGCGGGAACTTCTTTTCTCATCTCATTCACTCACAACGCGAACTCGCGACGACTTGTCTCGCATGCAAGACGGTAAACACACTCGTACCAGACGAACCTGCAACACCTGAGCATAGACATACGCAGTTCCAGCCATAAAAAAACACAAACAAATAGTTCCTGCCTTGGTTAGGCGAACTACGTCGACTCTGATCCTCATTTTCCCGATGAGGTACGTAGGCAGCAGGGTAGGGCCCGTTCGAGCACAATCTTTATTTTCCCTACATTTCCCTCTTTCTTTTCATTTTCTTCTCCAGATCCTTTTTTCAATCCCTTTCTCATTTCCATTCTCATTCCAGTTAGCAGTTCATTTTTTCATCAGCAGTTATATTTTTCTCACCCTTTGAAACAAGCAAGCAAGTGTGGATCCCGTCGGGTACGGCGGACGGTCTGGGGTGCTAATACCTTCCCAGGTCGTAACCGACTCCCGAACCCAGATCTTTGGTTCGCAGGACCTCGTCATTTCCTTCTTCCTTAGGTTTGTGCAACATTACCTTTCCCATTCATTCGGGATAAAAATGTCTGGCTGGCGACTCTACCTTTTCCGCGCCACTTTCGCGTTTGTACTAGGATGAAAATCCTGGGAGCGACAAATACCATTAGAGCACTGATTTCGAAGATCAACATCACTCTTATGTTCATGACCAGAGCTCAAGATCTTGAAGAATTCACCTTCTACAAAGCCCTTATTTGGTCATAGTTAAGCTCAAGAGACAAGTGGAACCTCTGGTTTTCTCTACAATCTTTTCAAAGATATGCATCCTCAGGTTTGAATCTCTGATCTGGATAACTTGTGATGCATGAAATAATGACCTTAGGCTATGTAATTTGAGTGTAATAAGCAAGAATGAACTGCTTTGGTTAGTAATTAGGCCTTGCAGAGGCATATGAAGATTTTAGGGAAAAATGTTCTTCTTCGAATCCCTGTGATTATGTGTGCTATGGTGTTTTTGAGTCCAGATATGTGATCTCTATGACTTTATCTTTCATTTGATGTATTGATCTTGTATTTTCATTGATTTTCATTTGAGGATGACCGAAGCATGGCCGGAGAAGATGACCGAAATCTTCTCCTACCGGTGAGGGTTCAATTAGGGTTTTTGGTGCCAGGTTTTAACACATCCGTTAGATTAAGTAGATCCAATGTCTCCCCGCTTGACAATGCATTAATGGGAAACATGAGTGTTATGTGGCTTGTGAGTTAGTGCTGAAGGATCTTGTGCGTGTCATCTACCATGCTATCGTGTGTCTGTCATCTTGAGCCTCTTGATTCCTTCAGTTGATGCGTTTGTGAGCTTAAGATCATTCTAGTGGTCCAGATCAAAGTCTATAGTTGACCAATTTCCACCATAAGTCGTTGTTCCACGCGTGTTTGGACTATGGTCAGAAATGATAATTACACCTCCTAGGTTCCAGGCCCATACATTTTGAACCAAATCCAATTTCTTAATACACCCCTGCACTCATTTTATTTCTTTTATTTTCTATTCTTTTTCTTATTCAATTTTAATTTCTGAAAACCATCAAACTTTTTCCAAAAATTCCCAATTAATTCACATATATTCTTTCACATTTTTACAAATTTTCCATAATTTCTATTTCTATTTTCCATTTATTTTTCAGCCAAAATTAATTTCCCATTTTATTTTCTCCATATTTTCTCCTTTTTGAGTGCATTGTTTTGCTCATTTTATTTTTCTCAAACCATAAATGGTAATGATTCCATTATTTTTTCCCTATGCATAGGACACTTTGAGGGTCCTAAAAATATTTTTGGCTCAATTTTTTAGTCATGTTTAGTCTCTTCTTGAGCCCATTCTTTGAGCTTGTACCTTTAAAACCCTAAGTCATTTTATTCTTCCTTTTGAGTGAGTTAAAATGAGAATTTTTGTGATATTTTTTAGAGGTATGCTTGTCCCTTCCTTGTGATATTAGATGTCCATTTTCATAATTTTTCAATGTTGTTTGATATTTTAGTTCAAGTACCTTGTGTCATAAGTCATTTTTGGTCCTTTATTCTCACTTCTTCTTGTTCAATTGTGGTAAGGCATTTATGCCATTCACTTGACATTAGTTTGAGTCTCCCAGGTCCCATTAGATGTCCTTGAATAATGTGTGTCCATTTTAGGTCATTTCATTTGGATTTTGGGGATTGCTTAAGCCATAAGTCAAATATGTCTTCATTTGCCCTAATTCTTCTTCTTTTTCCATCTTCATACCTCTAAACCCACCTCATGAGTATGTCAACCATGTTATATCATTGTTATATATCTTATAATTGTTCCATAATCATTTCCATGTATTCACTTCATCTCATATGTCTTCATGCCTCATTTAGTCTCACATGACACCTTAAAACTCCAAAATCAAACTTGTTTTCTCCTTAATCCTAATGTCATTCACCCTAATCCATTTGTGACTAATTTTTGGATCTAAACTTCATTTTAGCATTTTATTAAGCCCCTGGCTTTTGTATGTGAAATTCAATTTCCTTTGACCATGTTTGACTTTTCCTTCTAAGCTTTTTCTTCCTTTGAAGTTGTATGTTCATTTCTTCTTATTCTCACTCAATTCAATATAGTGTTTGAATCTTTCTCACTTGAATCTCTTTTCTCACACTTTGTTTTACATCTTAGGATACTTTCATTAAGTGTTAGCTTTTGGATTTTACATTTACCTTTGACTTCATTCAAGTTTACCATGCTTAATCAATTATGTTTCTCATGTGACTTCACCTTAACTCCTATTAGGGTTTAGCTCCATTTTAGGGTATAGTTTGAAGTTGTTCATTCTTATGACATTAGAATACTTGGGTATGAGTTAGATACTGACTTTAGAAGCTTGTTACCATGTAGGATGCCTTAAGCCTAGGTCTTAGCCTTAGAAGCTCCTTAGTTATTTCCTTTTAGCTAGTATAAGCTTTGTTGGATTTTTGCCATGCTTTACATGTTCAAAAGGGCTTTTTCATGATAACTTTTGTTTTGTAGGGGGGAATATTGAGGTAAGAACTACTTCATTCCTATCTCTTATGCATTATAATTGTGGTTGCCTTAGCACCTTGTGCTTTTCTCATAGGCTTTCCCCTTTCTTTAGAAACAACATAACTTCCTTAGGAAGTAAGTTGATTTCTAATTCTCCTCTCTTCTTTTCCTTTTCTTCCTTAGGATTAGAAAACCTCACAAACCTTTAGGGCCTCCTTTTGTATATAATAAATGACTTAGAGTTGTGTCTTAGTCCCCTTAGTGTTTGTCCTTTCTCATTTGAGTCTTCTTTCTCATCTTCAAACAAAAATCCAAAAGATACTTAATAAATGCTTGTAGTAATATCTTGTGTATAGCCTTATTCCATGGGGCAATCATATTCATTCCATCTTGGAATAGTATGGGCTTGTCTAGCATGATCTACAAGTCTGATCATGAGACTATCTTCACAAAGAAAACATAAAAGACATTTCTTTAAAAGGCTACAAAAACATGTAGTAAGTTCAACAAGCTAGTGAACTTAGACCTTAATCCTTGGAAACAAGTCTTGGATAAATTCTCCCTACTTGGTGCGCTTGTTCTAATATTCCATCTTGGAATGTAGTAGCAAGTACACATTCCATGGAAAAGAGTTTGAATTCACTTCCTTGTGCCAAATTCATAAAAAATCTTAAAAAGCAAACAACAAACAATAAGTGACTCTCCTGCGGGAATTTTCTTCTCATCTCACTCACTTTAAACACGAACTCGCGACGACTTTCCTCGCATGAAAGACGGTAAATGCATTGTACTAGATGAGCCTGCAACTCCTAAGCATAGATATAAGCAGTTCCATCAATAAAAAACACAAATAAATAGTTCTCTCCTTAGTTAGGCGAACAACGTCGACTCTGATCCTTATTTTCCCAATGAGGTACGTAGGAAGCGGGGTAGGGCCCGTTCGAGCACATTCTTTATTTTCCCTACATTTCCCATTTCTTTCCATTTTATTTTCCAATTCCCTTTCATTCCATCTTTCATTCCAGTTAGCAATTCTTTCATTCAACAACATCTTATTTCTCACCCTTTGAAACAGACTTACAAGCGTGGATCCCGTCGGGTACGGCGGACGGTTTGGGGTGCTAATACCTTCCCAGTTCGTAACTGACTCCCGATCCCAGATCTTTGGTTCACAAGACCTTTTCCTTTCCTTCTTCCTCAGGTTTGTGCAGCATTACATTTCCTATTCATTCGGGATAAAAATGTCTGGCTGGCGACTCTACCTTTTCCGCGCCACTTTCTCGTTTGTACTAGGATGAAAATCACGGGAGCGACAACAAGGGATCACCATTTTCTTTTATTTTTTATGTGCACTAACCATTAATTAAAATCCAAAAAATATTTATTGTTTTCTTTTGTTAATCATTTTCCAGGTCAAAAATGCCAAAAATAGCAGTCCCGCAACTTGAATGAATTTCACAGATAAAAGTCGAAGTTCATCTGCAAAACATTCAAATTTATCTGATCAAGGATTTCCCGATTTAATTGATTTATTCAAGGAATTCTAATGTTCATGTGTTTATTTCCATGCCTTCTTCGATGCGCAAAAGAATCGAGCCGAAACAATCAAGCAGTCAAATTTAAACAAAATATTCAAAGTTTGACCTGGTTAACTGGTTAACCAATGTGTTAACCAATTAACCAGTGCGAAATTTTATTTTTTTGTTCAAATTTCAACACATCTTATCCATTAATATCATTGGAATATTCTAGATCCATTTCCCTCTTAATTCTCTACATCACTTTGATCATTTCCCATCATAAACCCTCACTAATCACCACTCTTTTACATTTCCCTCCAAATTTGAATTTCCAAAGCTATTTTTGAATTTCCAAAGTAATCTCCATTCCACCAAATTCCCATACCTAAAATCTTTAAATAGAGGCCTTTTTCTCATTGAGTTCTCAAGCTTTTGATAGCCAACAAACCTCTTGCAAAATATCCTTCCAAACCCAAAAATCACCAAAGCTCACTTTTCCCTCCTTTTGAAAGTTATCAAGAATTCACCTTGAATTCTTGATCAACTTTGAGCTAAACCTTCATCCTTTTCTATTTTTTCCCATCAATTTTAGTAGATCAAACTTGATATTGGATCAATTTGAAGAGTGTTCTTGGTAATGTGTGTTGATTACAAAGATTTGAATAAAGCCAGTCCAAAAGATGATTTTCCATTACCACACATTGATGTGTTGGTAGATAATACGACTACGTTTGATGTGTTTTCCTTTATGAACGGATTTTCCGGTTATAATCAAATAAAGATGGAACCTGAGGACATGGAAAAGACCATATTTATTACACCATGGGTAACATTCTGCTACAGAGTGATGCCCTTTGGATTGAAGAATGATGGTTCCATATACCAAAGAGCTATGAATACTCTTTTCCATGATATGATGCACAAAGAAATTAAGGTATATGTTGATGATATGATTGCTAAGTCGGAGACTGAAGAAGATCATGTTTAACATTTGTTGAAATTGTTTCAGAGGTTAAGGAAGTTTAAGCTTCGTTTGAATCCGAACAAGTGCATGTTTGAATTACCTTCTGGAAAGTTTTTAGGTTTCATTGTCAACCAAAAAGGCATTTAAGTTTATCCTGATAAAGTGAAAGATATTCGAGAAATGCCTGCTCCAAGAACTGAAAATCAAGTAAGAGGATTCATGGGCCATTTGAATTATATTTCGAGGTTTATCTCTCATATGACTACCATATGTGCTCCGATCTTCAAGTTAATTCGGAAAGACCAAGGTTGTGTCTGACAGATGATTGTCAGAAGGCATTTGAAATAATCAAAGAGTATATGCTTGAACCTCCTATCTTGTCTCCTCCGGTGGAAGGTAAACCATTGATTATGTACTTGACTGTGTTGGAAGAATCCATGGGTTGCGTGCTTGGTCAGCAAGATGAATCTGGAAGAAAATAATATGTGATTTACTACTTGAGAAAGACATTCATTGATTGTGAGTCTTGGTACTTCGTGCTTGAAAAAACTTGTTGTGTCTTAGCTTGGGCTGCAAAGCGTCTTCGCCAATATATGTTGAATCATATGACTTGGTTGATATCTAAAACGGATATGATCAAGTATATCTTTGAAAAGTCTACTTTTACTGGGAGGATTGCTCATTGGCAAATGCTGTTGTCAGAATATGATATTGAGTACTGAGCTCAAAAAGCTATAAAAGGTAGTATCTTGGTTGACCAATTGGCATGTCAACCAATTGACGATTACCAGTCTATCAAGTTTGATTTCCCGGATAAGGATATGATGTATTTGAAAATGAAAGATTGTGATGAACCTTTGATTGAGGAAGGGCTTGAGCCTGGATCTCGATGGGGTTTAGTTTTTGATGGTGTTGTGAATGCACGTGGAAAAGGAATTGGGGAAATGATAATTACTCCCCATGGTTCACATATTCCTTTTGCCGCAAGATAGACTTTCCCTTGTACCAATAATGAAGTTGAGTACGAAGCATGCATTGTGGGTCTTGAGGAAGCTATTGATTTGAGGATTAAGCATCTTGATGTGTATGGAGATTTTGTATTGGTAATTAATCAGATCAAGGGTAAGTGGGTAACTCATCAACCTCACTTAATTCCATATACAGATTATGCCAGGAGGATATCAACTTTCTTCACTAAAGTTGTGTTTCATTATGTGCCTCGCAATGAAAATCAGGTGGCAGATGCTTTGGCAACTATACCTTCTATGATAAAGGTGCACCAATGGAATGATGTTCCCATGATTAGTGTGATGCGGCTTGAAAGACCAACTCATATGTTTACAGTTGAAGAGGTCCAGGATGACAAGCCTTGGTATCATGATATTAAATGTTTTCTCCAAAGTCAGGAATACCCACTCGGGGCATCTGATAAAGATAAGAGGACTTTGAGAAGATTGACAAGTAATTTCTTCCAGAATGGGAATGTGCCTTATAAAAGGAATTTTGACATGGTTTTGCTCAGATGCGTGGATAGACACGAAACAGACCTGTTAATGAAGGAAATTCATGAAGGATCTTTTGGAACTCATGCCAATGGGCATGCAATGGCTAAAACTATGTTGAGAGCAGGTTACTATTGGCTTACAATGGAATCTTACTGTTGTAAATATGTGAAAAAATGTCTTAAGTTCCAAGTGTATGCTGATACGATTCATGTGCCACCCACTCATCTCAATATTATTTCTTCCCCATGGCCTTTCTCTATATGGGGAATTAAGGCAATGATAATTAATCCCCATCATTTTACTTCACCAAGTGGGTGGAGGCGGCATCGTTTGCTAATGTGACCAAGAAAGTTATGGTTCAGTTTATCAAAAATAATATTATCTGCAGATATGGTGTTCCAAATAGAATCATTATTGATAGTGGTTCGAACTTGAATAATAAGATGATGAAAGAGCTTTGTGAAGAATTCAAGATTCAACACCATAGTTATTCTCCTTATAGACTGAAGATGAATGGAATTGTTGAAGATGCGAATAATAACATTAAGAATATGATTCAGAAGATGGTTGTGACATATAAGGACTGGTATGAGATGCTCCCTTTCGCTTTGCATGGGTATCGTACATCTGTCTGCACTTCAATAGGGGTAACCCATTTCTCAATTTTTTATGGTACAGAAGCAGTGGTCCCCGTCGAGGTTAAGATCTCATCAATGAGAGTTCTTATGGAAGCCAAGTTGATTGAGGTTGAATGGTGTCAGAGTAGATTTGATAAGTTGAATTTGATTAAGGAAAAGAGAATAACAACTTTGTTTCATGGTCAGTTGTACCAGCAAATAATGAAGAAAACTTTTGACAAGAAGGTCAAACCTCGTGTATTCAAAGAAGGTGATCTCGTGCTAAAAAAGATTCAGTCTTTCATTACAGATTCTCGGAGAAATGGACTTCGAACTATGATGGCCCATATGTTGTTAAGAAAACCTTCTCTGGCGGTTCATTGACTCTTACAACTATGGATGGTGAGGAGATCACTCGTCATGTGTATGCGGATGCAGTCAAGAAATACTTCACCTAAAAAAATAAAAGAACAGCTCGCTAAGTTGAAAACCCGAAAGGGCGGCTTAGGCAAAAAAGAGAGTCTTGGTGGATTGAAAACCCGAAGGGAGGTCCAGGAAAAAATTAGAGACATAAACAGAAATAATTATCCCGGTAGATTGAAAACCCGAAAGGGAAATGTAGGCAAAATTTAAGGATCATGGCAAGTAACTGCATCGATAGACTGGATCACATGAAACAATCAAGGATTTTTTTTTATTCCTCAGCAAAATTACCTATCAAAGATTCTTATTCACTCATCCTTGACTGAAGTTTTGGACGCAGTGGAGTTCAAAGTTGATAGGGAGAATATTGATCATTGTATTTCAATGTAGCCATTTTCCCATGAATTTACCATTTTTCAAATTTTTAATGATCCATGGAGTCATGCCATTTGCTGACTACCATTTTATCAATGAATTTTGAGCTTTTATCCGATTGTTTGTAATTATTTATGTTGTTTATGTTTACAAAATTCCATTTATTCTTGATGATGATTTTTGAAACAAATTTAATAAATTGAATTTTTGAAGATTATAAAAACATTTTTCCTTTTGATATATGAATGAAGAAAGAATATCAATAGCGATTCCAGGGATGGTAAAGTCTTGATGTGTGTAACTTGCCTCTCCCAAAGCATGGTTTGATCCAGTTGTCTCCATACCGAATTCTTGAATAGTTCTGGCATTGTGATATTAATGATGGTTTACTCCCCAACAGTAAGAAGGAGTGGGGATTGGTTACTGTATGATTTTTCCATTTTGAGTGTCAATTTCTTCCCCATAAGGGTTGTTGAGAGCGATACTCTTGTCACACAAGTATCCCCCAGCCTAGTTTTGATCTCTTCTTTAGCATATTATCTTTGATTTGAAGAATTAATGTAGGGAATCCTCAACCGAGTTTTGTTCCTCAGCTTGAGTTAATTGCATCCCCTAGCAGAAGTATTAATATAGCAGTCAGTTTAGAGGTTTTCTTTTACCTGGTAGTAGGTATTGATTTAAAATCCCTCACAACTGTATCTTGGCTATGATGTTAACCTCGGATATCCCCATGTGGGTCGACAAGTCTGAATTTTCCTGATATAATTGAATTCTATAGGTCTTTCTATCAGATCTCCAGTAGGTCTACATGTGATGTTTCCATCAAGTTCCTATGTAATCCTTAGCAAGTCTTGCACCCTTTCCCCAAGCGGAGCATAAGTGGTAGGATGATTTCCCCCCCACATAATTTGATGTTTGACAAGAACTTTCTTTGACCCTAGCAAGGATTGTGGAAGCATTTCCCTAACCCTAGCAGATTATTACGTTTACTCAGTATGGTGATATCCTCAAGCAAAGTTGACGTTCGATGTTTGATACTCTAGTAGGTTATGCTTTATTTGCACCACTAGTAGATCTTTACCTTGTTTCGTCAAGTAGAGTTGTGAAGATTTTTGTCCCAATCAGATTTTAATAGGGATACTTCTCCCTTTCCCCAAAGTGTAAAAGATTTAGTTTTGATGGATGTATCTCCAATATCTTATCCTCTCAGAGAGGAACTTTCGATGTTATCCTTAATGGATTATTGAAGACTGCTTTGTGAATTGAATCCCAGGGAATATTTCCTTAGCATGAGTTGAGCCTTGTAGTAGGATTTTATTCCTTTGATGGCTTTTGGATTTTTTCCCTGCAGGATTTCAAGTTGATTTTCCAGTAGGATTCCCTAACTTTGTTGTCTTAGGATTAGCCGAGTATTCAGTTGTCGTGATGTTTATATCACATGTTGCTTATCCATATGTCTGTTTTGTCAGCATATTCATACGCATATTCATGCATTATCTTTGTGCATGGCATCATATGTTTTGCATTCTTGCATTCTTTTATATATCATTGTTCTCCGCTCTTTGGAGTGAATTTTCCCCACAGAGTGTGTATTGTCTCCTCTAAGGTTAGAGTGTCGACCTTTAAGCAAAAAGTGTTTATCCTTTCTAAATTCCACTCTGAGTTTGTTCCTTGTGGATGATTTTGATTCATTTTTCTTCCCAGCTTATTATCTGGATGGAACTTCTCCATTTGAGATATTTCCTCCTCGGGATGAGTCTTGTTTGACTATTTCTCTCCAAATTGTTCTTGGATTGAGCTTCGGTCCCTTTTGACCTTTATCCTACCAATTACACCGATAATTGACCTTTATCTTACTAATTACACTGGTAGTTGATATTATTTCCTACCAATTACACCGGTAGTTGAACCTATTTCTTACCAAATGCATTGGTAATTGATTCTTTTATCCTACCGATTACACCGGTAGTTGAGCCAATATTTTACAAATGCACCGGTAATTGATTCTTTTTATCCTACCAAATGCATCGGTAGTTGATGACCTTTTTCCAATACAGTATTCCTCCATCTATTGGACTTGAACATTTTGTTTGGTTGATATTTCCTTGGCAGAGTTTTACTCTTCCCTGTTGAATTTTATCCTGATTATGTTTCATAATCTTTTCCTCAAGTTGAGTCAGCTATCCAGTGATTTATTTTCCTTGTAAACTCTCTTGTTGTTTGTTTCTTTTCCCCAACGGGATTTTCTTCTGTGTCCCCAAGATTTTGTTTTCCTCTGGTGGTCGTGTTTTCCCCACAGGGACCTTGGGTTTGCATATCATATTCATATCATATCATGGTCTCTTAGGACAAAAATTGGGTTTTCTATATTTAAGTCTCTCCCATCTTGCAGAAACGAAGATGTCAATCTTCATATCTCTAGATTGAAGAAACTTAAATAGGGGCTGCTATAATACCCTAATTTTTGCCCTAAGATTTTTTTGCATTTTTCATATGCATCTTGCAATACAAACAAGATCGCACTAGTTTCTCGGTTCTTCTCAGGTATAGGTTTATGCCTCATAAGGGATCACCATTTTCTTTTATTTGTTTATGTGTACTAACCATTAATTAAAATCCAAAAAATATTTGTTGTTTTCTTTTGTTAATCATTTTCCAGGTCAAAAATGCAAAAAATAGCAGTCTCGCAGCTTGAATGAATTTCACAAATAAAAGTCGAAGATGATCCTCAAATAATTCAAATTTATCTGATCAAGGATTTCCCGATTTAATTGATTTATTCAAGGAATTCCAAGGTTCATGTGTTTATTTCCATGCCTTCTTCGATGCACAAAAGAATCGAGTCGAAACAATCAAGCAGTCAAATTTAAACAAAATATTCAAAATTTGACCTAGTTAACCGGTTAACCAATGTGTTAACCGATTAACTAGTGTAAAATTTGTTTTTTTGGTTCAAATTTCAGCACATCTTAGCCATTTATCTCAATGGAATATCCTAGATTAATTTCCCTCTTAATTCTCTACATCACTTTGATCATTTCCCACCATAAACCCTCACTAATCACCATTCTTTTACATTTCCCTCCAATTTTTAATTTCCAAAGCTATTTTTGAATTTCCAAATCAAGCTCTATTCCATCAAATTCCCATACCTAAACTCCTTAAATAGAGGCATTTTCTCATTGAATTCTCAAGCTTTTGATAGCCAACAAATCTCTTGCAAAATATCCTTCCAAACCCCAAAATCACCAAAGCTCATTTTTCCCTCTTTTTGAAAGTTATAAAGAATTCACCTTAAATTCTTGATCAACTTTGAGATAAACCTTCATCCTTTTTCTATTTTGTCATCAATTTAAGTAGATCAAGCTTGATATTGGATCAATTTGAAGAGTTCTCTTGGTAATTCATCTTCTTCCATGGTTTTACCTTCATCATCAACATTCAAGATGTAGATCTTTGGTTACTTTCGTTGTTGATCCTATGGATCATAAATTATTATTTGACTGCAGGGATTTTAGTGGTTCTTAACTTTAAAATTCGTGCCAATTCAGTTCATGATCATATGGTTTTTTGGAAGTGTTTTTGAAAGAGGATCATGCTGAATTTTGGTTGTTTTTCTACTACCGGTGCAGTGTTAACCGATTAACCATTTTTAATACAAAATGGTTAGCCAGTGCTGTTTTTGCGCCAGAATTTGAAATTTAGTTGTGTTAACCGATTAACCATTTGGTTAACCGATTAACATTGCTCCATAAGCTAATTTTGGTTTGTTTTTGACTTGATCTTGGTTCCTCTTGCTTCTTCTTCTTCCTCCTTCTTAGTTTTACCTTGGGAGGCATTTTTGGGACTGATTTCTCTTTAATTTCAATGAACTTTGGGTGTAGATTAGAGTGGTTAATATTCATTAGTCCAAATCTACCTCTAAGTGAATTATTAATTCACTTTAAGTACTTTGTGTTAGTGAGATATTTACATACTTGAATCCACCAAGATGAGTGATTGCACTAAAGATGAAAGAATACCATAAATGAGACTCTATTTGGTATTCATCTTTAGTTTCGTGCCGTATTGTGTTCAGATGGTGATTTACATATTGTTTATCTGGAATGCATTAACACAAATATTGTTCACCCTAATTAGTGTTGGTCGGCCTCATTTGTAGGGTAATTACTCCGTAAATTACTCGGTGATTGCTTAACATAGACCTAAATGTGCCCCTACTTCGGAATAAAAATCCAATTGGATACTTGCACTTTCGTGGACCGGACCTCGTGTTGGTCGCGTAATCCCAAAGTGATTGATCTTTTTGCGTTAAGATCCAAGACTTATGAAGTTTGATGCGTAGTTGCTTTGGGTCTCCCAATCTTCTTTCAAATTTCATTGAATTTGGTTCTAATCAACTTGATTAATCACTATAGTGTAAGATACTAAATAGAATTGGTTGCCTTTTCGATTTTTGGTACTAAGTACCTTGGTTACTCTTTTGGTTGTGGATGATTAAGTTCACCATACCACTATTATGTATATTATTATTATTACTACTACTATACTAACATTATAATTTCCTTCTTGCACCTTTATCTCATTTATTTTCATTATGCTTTATCATCCATTATCATGTTTATATTCTTGCTATTATATTATTGTGTTGATTTCCCTTTTGTCCACTTGGACACAAAAATATTAATAAAGGATTAAACCTCTAAAAAACTTGTGATCTTGATCTTGGACTCTTGGTTACTATCCTTTTATTGGAATTGGAGTTTTGGACTTAGATACTAGGACACCTTCCGTTTTCTTTGATCTTCAAGGAGTTGGTAGTTTTTCCTTTATTTGGCCATTTTCTAGCTTATAAGGATGGAACTCTTATGCTCATAATTGGAAGTATCATCAAGTTTGGTTAGATCTTTCCTCCTTTATCTCTTTTATTTTCCTTTTAGGATAGTCTCTTCATCTCATCCCCTTCTTAAATTTTGAAAACTTCTCCATCTTTTCAAAAACTTCTTTGTTTTCAAACTTGAAACCACTTTCATAACCAAACTTTGACTTAGGTCAAGCGATTTTTACCCTTTCTTTTATTTTCTTAATAAATATTAAACCATATAAATATATCAAAACATTTTTCAAAAGACCATAAAAAATACAAAACTCATCAAATATTTTTTGTGCCTTTGTGCATTTTTCCTTTTAACCATTTTCACTTGTTTAGATATGATTCATTCTTTAAGCAGAATTATTCGCTAAAGAATGACGACTTATCTTTACATTTTAAAATCAATCCAACACACTAATTTTTCACTATTTCTACCACGAACTACGGGGTTTTGATCTTGCATTACACTTTGTGGGTACCTAGGCATGAGGTGGTAAACCTCTCCAAACACAAAAAAAAAAAATTCTTCTCTCATCCCTCCACCCTATTCTTACAAACATTTTCAAACTAAAAGTAATAAATTTTTCAAAGGGTTCCCATGGAGTACCACGGATATTTTGGGTGCGTAAAACCTTCCCATTTTGTAACATATCCCCTTACCTGGATCTTTGTTTATTTCTTTAGCTTTTTGCTTTTAGATTCATTAGGATTTATTCTCTCTTTTTTCCTTTTCCATTTGGAATAAAATAAAAGCGCGGTTGCGACTCTATTTACTTTGAGTTAAGTTAACCAATAACTTACACTCATGTTTTTTACCGCTACAACTGTACCAAAAATGTTGTTGTTGTTGATGTATTTTTAGTTGTTGTTGTTGATGTCATTGTTGTTGATGTTATTGTTGTTGTTATTGTTGTTGTTGTTGTTGTTGTTGTTGTTTCTGTTGTTATTGTTATGGTTTATGAGACTTAAGGCATAATGTAGTGTTGCTTTTAGGTATTTGTAGTAGTAGTTGTTTATTATTATTGTTTTTTTTATTATGGAATATTCATTTTTGTTGGTTGTGTATGATTTTTTATTTTATTTTTAGAGATTATATGTGATTATGGATCGCAGTTGGATGAAAACCAATAAATTAAGTAAAGAGTGTGCAATTTCTTGAATTCTCGAAAAAAAACATTTACTAGCGATAATGGGATATTTTTTGTATCCTTGTAAAAAATGAAGAAATACACAAAAAGATCCAAAGGATGTTATATTCAATAATTTAGGTTATGATGAATTTATTCAAAATTACATGAAATGGGCATGGCATAGTGAAGTGTCAAAAAGACTAACTTCACATAGAGTTGAAGTTGATGAATTTATGAATGATACTCTAGAAGATATGATTCGTGATATTGGAGTAGATACTTTTAAGAAAGCCATGTGAAAGATACTTTTCAAATAAGCAAGGAAGAATCGTTATATTTGGGATGCAAAAACTTTACAAGATTGTCAGCTATGTTAATACTATTTAATCTTAAGGCAATAGGTGGGTGGAGGGATAATAGTTTTAATGATTTTCTTGAATTATTACAAGAAATGCTTCCAAAAGGCAACACGTTGCCGACCCTTAGTTATAAGGCCAAGAAGATATTGTGTTTAATGGATTCGGAATATGTCAAAATACATGCATGTCATAATGATTGCATGTTATACACGAAAGAGTATGAAAGTGGACGGATTTCTCGAAGTGTGGGGAGTCAGATTACTAGCAAAAGGACAATGGTCCTGAAGATGATGATGGTGCCTTCATTTAAAGTAGAGATTGATTATGTTAATTTTAAAGTGCCTTTAATTAAATGCAAGTGGATTGATAATAAATGCTATTGTAGAAATTGAAGAATTAGGATTCACATTGGTTGATCTTTGAAAGGCGACTTATATGAATGAACCATTGTTCATGGCATCCCAAGTAAAACAAGTTGTTTTTGTCAATGATCCTTCTAACACAAGATAATCAATTGTTCTACAAGGAAAATATATTCCCGATAGTGATGAAAATCAAGATTTAAATTTTGAGACCTCTTTTTTCCCAACACACACGTCTCTCATTTGAAGAAAATGATTCAAACAATGTGCATGTTATTCGTCATGATCATCAAGAGAAGATATGGAAAACTAGTAAGTAAATATTGTAACAACCCATTTTCCCATTTTAGAAAATAATAAAATAATGCATAAAATCAGAGTTTTTATCCAAAGTGGAATGCCACATCATCAAAAATAACAACAAAACTTTTTTATTAAAACAGCGGAAAATATTAGTTATTTAAATCATGATAATTTGCCAACACCAGTAAATTCATCAACACCAGTAATCCCCAAGTCCCGTGTTACGTATCATAGCGATCCTATGACTCGATCAAGCAACACGCAGTCCATGCACACTCAAGTACCTGGATTATTTGTACTTCCAAGGAAGCACAAATACAACAACAATAACAACAGCAACAAAGGGGTGAGAAACACATTTAATAATTAACAATGTATAATACATTTCAAGGATTAGTATCTCACACAATCAACATAAACACCATACATACACAATAATGATTAGCAACATGAGTTATGATTCAATGACAATTAATATGCAATTTTAATCAACAATGACACAATGCATGTGGTACCAAATCACCATAGTTCATTCAATCGAACTCAATTCATAAAAGATTCCAGATAAATCACATATGCCCATCCGTCAATGATTTATCTCCAACATTCTCCACAACGGAGTTCGGATGAATCACATACGCCCATCCAATAATGAATCATCCCCACCAATAATACCTCAATATATGCATGACAATGACTATGCATACAAAATATGTATAAGCACATAGTTATACATTTGCACGATCCATCCGATCACATATGCAACATACAATCCACATAATCACCAAAAGTACCTCACACGACTTAATTAATTAATTTTCTAATTAATCTATTTAAGTTTCATTATCAATTATTTTCCATCACCAATATCCAATTAATAAGTCTTAATGCTTACTTCAACACCTCAGATCAAGATAATCACCATCAGACGCGGAATCGGGCCAAACATCACAAAAACATCAAAATTACACCACACCATTGGCCATATGTGTAATGCACAAGGGCATACACATATTGCCCAACTGGCTCGCCCCTAGACCCTTACGCCCTCTTACATGTATCCTCACCAAGCCTCAGCCTCATACACGTATGGACAACCCCTTACGCGTATAGGCAGAGCCAAAATCCCCTTGAAAATCCACTCAACATGATTCGATACGCGTATCACTCATCCATACGCGTATTTCCCATACACACTATGCGTATCCTACGTATTCAGGCAGATGGTCGTATCACCAAGGCTTCACGTACGTGTATTGCACCCTATTATGTGTAATGGCATGCTGACACGCCCTATCATACGTGTATGGCCTCTCTTGTATGCATATTGGTAGAAAGACCTCAAAATCTCACATTTTCTTCTTCTATCAGAATCTGTTCACTATGGATCTCACTTATACACTCCACATCGGTCCTACTTAGATTTCTATATCAATTATACATTCTCTAAACATGTTAATCTTTCATATATCATCATTAGTCCAATTTTATCAGTTCTAGATCTATATTCGTCACTCATCATATGAAACAACATAAGATCTGTATACACCATAGATTATACAAAACAACAACAACAACAACAATTCATACACATAATTAATTACTTCAAATCGATTTCACAACAACAGATCCACATAACAACATAATCATCAAACAAAATCATACATATAAAATCCTACGAGGGAAAGGACCCCTCACTACCGTATCATGTTATTATCACCAATTATGAACCCTTTCTCCCCCTTACCTCAAATCCTTGATAAAATTCATACGAAAATGATCTCTAGAGAATGCCCTAGCAGTTGTTCTTTATCTTCCTAGCTCTCTCTCTTGGTCCAAATGTTGTTATGACTAAACCCTTGCTAATTTTTTCGGATTAATGCCTAATTCCTCTATTACCCTCACAATAATATTTTAGTAAGCCAACCTTTGATTTTTTAATTAAAAGAGAATAATAATAATAATAATAATAATAATAATAATAATAATAACAATAGTACTAATGATAATATTAATAATATTATTAGTTGGGCCACATCATCATTACTACACACCTCACCAATACTAACAACACCTCAAGTCTACCCGTCGCACTAGGACCATACACATATACGTTCAGACATATACCTTAAACATGGTCAACAATCACCAATAATACGTGAGGATTAAATAAATTAAAAATGGGGTATTACAACTATCCCCCACTTAAAATATTTTCTTCCTCGAAAATGTATCTGATGAGAAAAGTTTCGGATACGACTCTCGCATCCTACTTTCCAGCTCCCAAGCCACACTTCCTCCAGCAGCTCCTCCCCAAGCTACTCTTACCAAAGGAATTTATTTACCTCTAAGTTGCTTCATCTTGCGATCCTCAATTCTTATCGGCATTTCTTCCACAGTAAGATTATCTCTAACCTATATGTCATCCCTTGGGATAACGTGAGGTGGGCCAGACACATACTTCCGAAGTTGTGACACATGAAACACGTCATGCAAGTTCGAAAGCTCTGGAAGTAACGCCACCCTGTATGTAATAGTACCAACCTTTTGTAAAATTTGATATGGTCCAATAAACTTAGGATCCAACTTCTTTGATTTCAAGGCACGTTCAACACCCGTCATTGGATTGACCCTCAAAAACACATGATCACCTTCCTCAAATTCAAATTCCTTTCTCCGATTATCATGAGAACTCTTATGTCTACTCTGAGACGCTTTCATCTTTTTATCGATCATCTGAATTGTCTTTGTAGTCTGTTGTACAATCTCAAGTCCAAGCACAACATTCTCACCCATCTCATACCAACACAGAGGCGTCTTGCACCTCCTACCATACAAAGCTTCAAATAGTGCCATTCCAATACTAGAATGGTAGATGTTGTTGTACGTGAAATCTATCAATGGCAAATGAGTATTCCATGCAACACTTTGCTCTAACATACAAGTTCTCAACAAATATTCCAATGAATGAATAGTTCTCTCCGACTGACCGTCCATCTGTGGATGATAAGTCGAACTCAACTTCAAATTAGAACCCAAAGCCCCCTGTAAACTTTTCCATAATTCTGAAGTAAACCTCAGATCTCCATCTGACACTATGCTCGAAGGAACACCATGCAACTTCACAATTATCCTGATATAAATCTCAACCAACTTTGTCAATGAAAAACTCATGTAAATGGGTATAAAATATGCGGATTTCGTAAGCCGATCCACAACTACCCAAATAGCATCAAAGCCTCTCGCTGTATTCGGTAAACTAGTAACAAAGTCCATAGAAATAATGTCCCATTTCCATTATGGAATCTCCAACGGTTGCATCATCCTTGAAGGTTTTTGATGCTCCTCTTTTGACTTCTGACAATTTAGACAAGCATAAACAAAATGTGCTATATCTCTTTTCATACCAAACCACCAAAATAACATCTTTAAGTCCTGATACATTTTCCTAGCTCCCAGATGAATACTCAAACTACTCTGGTGACACTCTTCTAAAATCTCCTTTTTCAATTCCACATTGTCCGGCATGCAAATTCTGCCCCGGAATCTCAACACACCAGAATTATCCACTTTGAAATCACCATTAGGATCACTCCCTCCTATAGGCATCAAATCTACTAGTTTCACATCAAGCCTCTGGTTCTCTTTAATCACATCCAGAAAGTCATTGTTCACCTTTAGCATTCCAAGTCTAACACTCTCGGGTGTCGTTTGACAAACCATACTCAAATCTTGAAATTGTTCAATTAATTCCATTTATTTCACCATTAATGCCGGCATATGAACTTTCTTCCGACTTAAAGCATCTGCTACTACATTAGCCTTGCCCAGAAGATAGCTAAAATTAAAATCATAGTCTTTCAAAAATTCCAACCATCTTCTCTGCCTCATATTCAGTTCTTTCTGGTCGAACAAATACTTCAAAATCTTATGATCACTAAATACTTCAAATCTTGACCCATACAAATAGTGCCTCCAAATTTTAAATACAAAAACCACTGCAGCTAATTCAAGATCATGAGTAGGATAGTTCCTCTCATTACTCGCAATTGTCTCGAAGCATACGCCACCACTTTACCATCTTGCATCAATACTCCGCCTAATCCCATCTTAGACGCATCACAATACACAACAAAAGGTTCACCAAGACTTGGAAAAACCAACACTTATGATGTAGTCAATTTCTTTTTTAGTTCTTTGAAACTTTCCTCACATGCTGCATCCCAAATAAAAGCTTGTCTCTTCCTAGTCAATTGAGTCAATGACAACGCCAAATTAGAAAACCCCTCAATAAATATTTTATAATAGTCTGATAAACACAAGAAGCTTCTAATCTCTGTTACCGTCTTCAAAGGTTCCCAATGTAACACTACACTTACTTTAGATGGATCCACAGATGTGCCATCGCCAGAAATAACATGCCCCAAGAAACTCACATTCTTAAGCCAAACTTCACACATAGGTAACTTCGGAAACAACTTGTTATCCTTCAATACTTGTAACGCAGTCCTCAAATGTTCTTTGTGATCTTCTTCAGTCCTAGAATAAATCAAGATATCATCAATAAATACCATAATAAACTGATCCAAATAAGAATGGAAGATACGATTCATATACTCCATGAACACACCCAGCGCATTAGACACTCCGAAAGGCATCACAACATATTCATAATGTCCATAACGAGTCCTAAATTAGGTCTTCTTAATATCATCTTCCTTCACTCGAATCTGATGGTAACCTGACCTCAGATCAATCTTGCTTAAAATATGAACCCCAACAAGCTGATCCATTAAGTCATCAATTCTCGGGAGGGGATACTTATTCTTAATGGTCACTTTATTAAACTAATTTTAATCAATGCACAAACGCATACTACCATCCTTTTTATTTACCAACAACAATGGAGCTCCCCACGGTGACACACTTGGTCTAATAAACTTTTTATCAAGCAATTCTCCAATCTGGGATTTCAATTCTGCCAAATCTGATGCGGACATCCTGTACGGTGCCATAGAATTAGGTCTCGTACCAGGAACAAGATCAATAGTAAATTTAACTTCTCTCGTCGGAGGTAACTCTGTAATATCTTCTGGAAACACTTCAGGAAATTCATTCACTACCTGCAACTCACTAACTGATGTTTTGCTTTCAGCAGATAAAGAGGCAAACACTGCAAACATTTTAGCCTCATCCTCCAACAATGTCCTCAACTCTTTAGTAGATAAATAATCTAACAACACTTCCTCTTCAGGAGTGAGAAACAACAAATTCTTCCTAAAGAAATCAATATAGACCCGGTTGAATTCCAACCAGTTCATCCCTAAAATAACATCCATATTACCGAGTGCCAAACAAATCAAGTCCACTCTGAAATCTCTATCAAAAATGGTCAACGAACACTTCAAGAACACTAATGGCATAACCACAGAACCAATAGATGGAGTTTTAATAGTCATTCTCCGATCTAAAGTAGACGGTACAATTCCTAACCTCTTCACACAATTAACAAAAATGAACGAATGGGTTGCACTCGTATCAATGATAGCAATCAAATGAGTATCATTAATAAAACAAGTACCTTTGACAGAACGTTCCTCGTTAGTGTATTGGGCTCCCACTAAGGCGGAAACCTTTCTACTGGTTTGAGACTTCTTCAGCTTTTGACAACTTGTACTGATATGACCTTGTTTACCACAGTTGAAACAGGTAGGTATAGTTGCTCTACAGTCTGCCACTACATGACCTGTTCTGCCACACTTGAAACACTTCTTCACTTTATTCTGACAGGTATTAGCACGATGACTCATGCTTCCACATTTGAAACATTTCGTAGGATTGGGATTTACCCCCCCCCCCCACTTGACTTCTTCTCAACAGTAGCTTTCTATTTCCCTTTGTCGGCTGGAGAACTATAAGGAGTACCCCCAAACCTCTGCTTACCCTTTCGGTCACTCACAGCCTTTTAATGAGCAATCTGAACCCTGTTATCATTATCATATATTCTACTTTTGCTTACCAGTTCTGGATAGTTCCTGATTTTCTGACAAGCAATGCCTTGTTTGATCTCAGGACATAGCCCATTCTCAAACTTCAGACACTTTGAAGTCATATCATCTTCAGTATTATAGTGAGTACAATATTGCACTAACTCTTCAAACCAAGCAGCATATTCAACCACAGTCATGCTACCCTACTATAATTCTAAGAATTCTACCTCTCTTGCATTACAAATATCTTATGGAAAATACTTTTCTAGAAACTCAGCCCAAAACATTGCCCAAGTAATACCAGTACCTGCAGCTTCCAACCTCTTGCAACTATTGTCCCACCAGACTTCGACTTCGCCTTCCAACATAGGAGTATCAAACCTCACCTTCTGAGCATCACTGCAACCCATGGTTCTAAAGATCTTTTCAATAGCCTTAAGCCATTTATGTGTTGCGTCAGGGTCAAGAATACCTCCCTCATACGTAGGCGGCTTGTTAGTCCGGAACAAGTCCAAGTCACGAAACTGTGCATTTCCAACAATTGAACCAATGTTCTCTACAGTCCGTGCCACAACTTGCATAGCAGTAGCAAGAGCAACATCCTTCCTTCCTGCCATACTGATCAACAAACACATAAGATTAGAACACACTAACAACTCCTATTTTAAGGACTGGCTCAACTACTACATTTGGCCGGTTGACCGACCTGCTCTAATACCAATTGTAACAACACACTTTTCCATTTTAGAAAATAATAAAATAACACGTAAAATCAGAGTTTTATCCAAAGTGGGATGCCACATCATCAAAAATAACAAAAAAACTTCTTTATTAAAACAACGGAAAATATTAGTTATTCAACTCATGGAAATTTGCAAACACTAGTAAATTCATCAACATCTCATAGTTTACAATTTGTCAACAAAAGTACAATACTTAACAAAATATGACGAATAAGTGAAACATCATAAATAATCCCCAAGTCCCGTGTTACGTATCAGAGCGATCCTTTGACTCGATCAAACAACACACAATCCATGCACGCTCAAGTACCTGGATTATCTATGTTTCCAAGGAAGCAAAAATACAACAATAACAAAGGGGTGAGAAACACATTCAATAATTAACGGTGTATAATACATTTCAAGGAGTAGCATCTCACGCAATCAACATAAACAACACGCATACACAACAATGATTAGAAACATGAGTCATTTTTCAATGACAATTAATATGCAATATGTCTCAACAATGACACAATGCATGTGGTACCAAATCACCATAGTTCATTGAATCAAACTTGATTCATAAAAGAATCCTGATAAATCGCATACACCCATCTGACAATGATTTATCTCCAACACTCTCCACAACAGATTTTGGATGAATCACATATACTCATTCGTCAATGATTCCTCCCCACCAATAAATCCTCAATGTATGCGTGACAATGACAATGCACACAAAATATGTATAAACACATAGTTATACATATGCACAATCCATTCGATCACATATGCAACATATAATCCACATAATCACCAAAAGTACCTCACACGACTTAATTAATTAATCGTATGATTAATCTACCTAAGTTTCGTTATCAATTATTTTCCTTCACCAATGTCCGATTAATAAGTCCTAATGCATACTTCAACACCTCAGATCAAGATAATCACCATCATACGCTGAATCGGGACAAACATCGCAAAAACATCAAAATTGCACCACACCATTGTACATATGCGTAATGCACAAAGGCATACGCGTATTTCCCAAATGGCTCATCCCTAGGCCTTTACACCCTCTTACGAGTATCCTCACCAAGCCTCAGCCTCAGACACATATGTACAACCCCTTATGCATATGGGCAGAACCAAAATCCCCTTGAAAACCCACTCAACATGATTCAATACGCGTATCACTCATCCATACGCGTATTGCCCACACACCATACGCGTATCCTACATATTCGGGCAGATATTCGTATCACCAACGCTTCACATACACGTATTGCACCCTATTACGCGTAATGACGTGCTGGCACGCCCTACCATACGCGTATGGCCTTTCTTGTACGCGTATTGGCAGAAAGACCCCAAAATCTCACATTTTCTTCTTCAATCCGAATCTGTTCACTATGGGTCTCACTTCTACACTCCACATCAGTCCTACTTAGATTTATGTATCAATTCTACAATCTATAAACATGTTAATCTTCCATCTATCATATTAGTCCAATTTTATTAGTTCTAGATCTATATTCCTCACTCATCATCTGCAATAAAACAAGATCTGTACACACCACAAATTATACAGAACAACAACAATAATTCATATACATAATCAATTACTTCAAATCGATTTCACAGCAACAGATCCACATAACAACAAAATCATCAAACAAAATCATGCATATAAAATCCTACGAGGGAAAGGACCGTTCACTACCCTATCATGTTATTATCACCAATTATGAACCCTTTCTCCCCCTTACCTCAAATCCTTGATAAAATTCCTACGAAAATGATCTTTGGAGATTGCCCTAGCAGTTGTTCTTTCTCTTCCTAACTCTCTCTCTCTCTCTCTCCCTCTCTCTCTCTGTGTGTGTGTGTGTGTCCAAATGTTGTTATGACTAAACCCTTGCTAATTTTTTTTGGATTAATGCCTAATTCCTCTATTACCCTCACAATAATCTTTACTAAGTCAACCTTTGATTTTTTAATTAAAAGAAAATAATAATAATAATAATAATATTAATCATAATAACAATAATAAAATAATACTAATGATAATAGTAAGAATATTATTAGTTGGGTCACATCATCATTACTACACACCTCACTAATACTAACAACACCTCAAGTTTACCCGTCCCAATAGGATCCTACACCAATACGTTCAGACACATACCTTAAACAAGGTCAACAATCACCAATAATATGCGATTAAATAAATTAAAAATGGGGTGTTACAAATATCTTATCACTTAGTAATATATATTTATTTATTTTAATATTAAAAAGAACTGTATTATATTCTATTTTTATATAAAAATTAGTAGAAGACTCATGCGTCCGCACGAATAAGTTGATTTATTATTACTTAGATCATTTTGAAAATGTGGGTTTGTTATTGATATATAGTTATTATTATAAATTTATTAATAACTATAAATATTTTTAAACATATAAAAATAAATATGAAGTAAATTGATAACTCTAATAGACTTAATAATAAAGTCACCCATAGCTAAGCCATGTGCACAAGGAATTAATAAATTTATTTTCTTTATTCAAATCATAATTGAGGGGTAGATGTGATGGAATTAAATTCTTTCTTTAATATTATTATCCATTGGTCAATGGAAAGCTAAGCCTCAACAACTTTATTTCAAAAATTGTAACATAGATAACAACCTGTCTTGCATGATTATTTTGAATGTCAAACACATCACATCATTCTCAAGAGAGAACGCCATATGAGCCTTAGGATTTTTGAGCTATGGAAAAACTAAATAGTGTTCCAGAAAAAGATGTTGACTATACTGATTATTTGCAACAGCTTCCAATTATCGACCTTGGAAAATTATTGTCTGAAGATGAGAAGGGGGTTGAATTGGAGAAGCTTGGTGCTGCATGCAAAGAATGGGGTTTCTTTCAGGTTAGTTTTCATCTAAATCTTCCCTTCCTTTCTATCAAAGTTTTTTTTCTTGAAATTTTGATTCCTCTTTATATTATTATAATAGGTCGTTAAGATACTTAAATTTTTTTAAAGGACAGGCAATCAAAAGCAATTGGAATTAAGTAAAGAGTTGCAAAAGAGAAAATAAAAATACATGTCAGAAATAATAGATATGATCGATGAAACACAGAGATCTCTAAGAATGTCGAAAAGATTAAACAAAGTGTCAACAAAGTTCGATATGTGGCTCCAAATAAGTTATTAATTTTCGTTACTTCGACACTTTTAAATTAATATCCGACATTTATATGACATTTATATCCGACATAGTTGACTAAATCAATCTGAAAACCAAATTCTAATTTAATAAATAGATCTAAACTTGAAAAATGCAATTTTAAAATTTATGATTTTACAACTATTTTTAAAAAATCGGGTATAAAATTATAGATGTTTAAAAACAAATTATAATTCTATATTTGTTCTGCATTTGGGAATGGTTGGCCTTGAACACTCATATAATACGTGTGAAACGATTTAAAATATATTTAATAAATAATTTGTTTTTTCCGTTGTTTCAACATATCTTGCAACTATATTTTGTAGGAATGAGTTAGATAAATGGTGTTTAATTGTAAGAAATAAAAATGTGTGGTTATGTACAACAGCTAATTAATCATGGAGTTAGCATGGCATTAGTAGAAGATATAAAGTTAGGTGCTGAAGAATTGTTCAATCTTTCAATGGAAGAGAAGAGTAAGCTTTGGCAGAAACCAGGAGATATGGAAGGGTTTGGTAAAAAGGTTGAAGTGGCCAAAGATGAGCCATCAGAGTGGGTAGATTATTTCTACATTTTCACACTTCCTTCACATTTAAGGAAGCCTCACTTATTCCCTAATTTACCACTTCCATTCAGGTACTCTTGTATTCTCTAAATTCTCTAAATTGATTGCAACGACGCTAGTTCGAAGCTGCGATACTCGGTTATTTTGCTGCAGGGAAAATTTAGAGGGCTATTGTAGAAAGATGAGAGAACTTTCCATCAACATTATGGTTCTTATGGGGAAATCTCTTGGCATAGAATCAGATGATATTAAAAAGTCCCTAGGAGAAGGTGGGCAATCTATTAGGATAAACTACTACCCTCCTTGTCCTCAACCAGACAATGTGATTGGCCTTAAGGCTCATACTGATGGCTCTGCCCTTACAATCCTTTTCCAAAACAACCAAGTTGAAGGACTCCAAATACAAAAAGATGGAACATGGATCAGTGTTAAGCCTCTCCCAAATGCTTTAATCGTTAGTCTTGGAGATGTTATGGAGGTAATTCATTTCATCATTTATACAAATTTATTGTTGTGGAATATATTTGAATGTGAATTTTTATGATATAGGTAATGACAAATGGTATATATAAGAGCACTACACATAGAGCTATAGTAAACTCAGAAAAAGAGAGACTATCTATAGCTACATTTTATGGTCCAGAATGGTGTGGAAATATAGGTCCATTATCTTCTATTGTAACTCAACAAACACCACCATTGTTCAAAACAATTGCTGTAGCTGATTTTTACAAGGGATATCTTTCACCCATGCATCCTGGCAAATCATATATAAATGATGTTTTGAGAATCCAAAATCAAGACATCAAACACTAGCTTTATAACTTGAATCTCTTTGTGATTATGAATAAGAATTCTTGGCATTTCAAATACATGTATTACTTGATCATCACAAGATTTGGAGTATCAGTGCTTTGAACTGAGAATTATGATTAAGTACTAATTAAGAATATTTGTGAACTTTATTTTTTTTCTTTAATATAGATAAAATAATTGTGATTTTTTATCTTCTCCTCTTTTTTTTTCTTTCTTTCTTTCATCAATATTTTATAACAACTTGTTTTACAGTTTGGTAAACAAATGTCCGAATTGAAATCAAGAAAAGTGGTTACATTTAAAAAAATCACGGGTAAATAAGTATTTTATTATATATTTTCTAAATTATAAAAATAAATATATGAAATATATGAAATATATGAAAAGGAAATGAAAAAACTATTATTACCGTTAAATAATCTTTATTTTTATTAAAAATATATATTTATATTTTCGTAAATGTGTAACATCGTAATTAATGTCTAAAATAATTATTGTGCTAATTCTGATCCAAAATATAATCGAGTTTACAATCGTACGTTAAAAAGTACGATTTGATATATATAAAAGTAAAATATTTGGTATTCTTTAATTTAATACAATTGTCACTATGGTGGATGAATTTGATGGATTATGGGGATGATTTGGAAGTGAGTGCTTTTACTGATTTGATAATCTTCTGATTGGGGGATGATCTATTATCCAATTTTGGACAGTAAGTTGGTTTAGTCAGGTATCTCTGTTGTAACGCAAAAAATAACCGGCGCAAAAAAATAGAGTTGTCTCCGAATGTTATTTATCCCAATGGGGAAAGGACACGATCGAAGAAAACCCGTAGAAAAGGAAAGACAGGGTCATCGCAACCAAGTCGAGACTTGGGAGTCGGTTACACGAAGATAAGGTATTAGCACCCTTTCGCGTTCATTGTACTCGATGGGATCCACATTTGTTGTTCTGCTAAATAAGTGTAGATATTTGAAGCTCCATCTGCTGATATGAAAAGAAAGAGAACGAGAAACAAAGAGGAAAAATGGGGAAAAGAAGGAAGTGGACTCGATAAAATATTGAATCTCAGGTCTACGTATCTCATCAGGAATGAGAATCAGAGTCGATGCAGTTCTAAACAGAACGGGGAAGGTTTGCTCGCCAAGACATCGTGTCTCGTGCCTACATATCTCATCGGGAATGAAAGTCTGAGCGCCGTAGTTTGGCTCACTACGAGTTACCAACTGTTTTGGGTGTTTCTTAGGTGGACGATGCCAAAATGTGCATTCTAGCAGTTAGGTGTTGTCGCTCGCTGAATCGAGACTTATGTGTTACTTGTTTGCGGTAGAACGGACTTGACATGTCCTTTACCTCTGGAACAAAGATGAGATGCGAAGAGAAAGACAATTGATTTGTTAATGTCTTTTAGAAGAAGTATTTTGAGCTGTTTTGTTTGTTGTATGTATAACACTAAAGACTATGACATAGGAGCAAATACTTTACAAGGTCGCCTCCAACGGGATGTTTGCAAATCACCCTAGAAGAGCGAATAAGACCTCCCCTCATCATTTCCCATGTGCTTAAGGCTCGTGGTGCACTATACATACTTTATTTGTTAAGTGTTTTTTTATTTGTGTTTAAGGAGTGGAAAAAAAGACTCAAAGGGTTAAAGAAAAATCTAAGGGAATCTTCATCCTAAAAGTTGTCATGCATTGGTTAATAATATGGTTGGGGATGAAAGGGAATTTATACCTATGTTAGCATGTTTGGACTGGTAACCTAATGTCTATCCTACCTTGAACCTAATAAAAAATTAGATTCAAGTTAGGAGTCTTAAGGGAACTTGTCTCACACATAAGTAAACATTAAGAAATTCAATCGCCATTTAAAGGAATAATAAAAAGAAGTGAGATGAAAGAGAAGTCACCCAAGCGTGAACAACAATGTAAAGTAATACAAATTTTCATTTATTGTCAATCAAGCTCAACTATTGGATAGTTGAAAGAATTATGCAAAACTATGCATTAATGCTCATGCAAATGTCCTAAGACTACCATAGAAGTAATGTCAATCATAAAAAAAAATTGAAAAGACCTCAAATTAGGTGAGAACCTACATAGGTCATTAGCTATATCACATTATGTTCAACTCATGTTAGTGATCAAAGAAAAAACTAAAAGTTTCAAGTTATGTCTTACATCTTAACTCAAACAAATACCATCACAAAAGTTTATGCAAAGTTTACCTCTAAAGACCATACAAATGCAATTAAATCCCACACACAAGTTGGGTTAGTAGCTTACAAGTGTCGCTCCCGGGATTTTCATCCTAGTACAAACGTGAAAGTGGCACGGAAAAGGTAGATTCGCCAGCCATGCATTTTTATCCCAAAGGAACGGGAAAGGTAATGCTGCACAAACCTGAGGAAGAAGGAAATGACGAGGTCCTGTGAACCAAAGATCTGGGTTCGGGAGTCGGTTATGACCTGGGAAGGTATTAGCACCTCAAATCGTCCGCCGTATCCGACGGGATCCACGCTTGCTTGTTTGTTTCAAAGGGTGAGAAAAATATAACTACTGCTGAACAAATGAAATGCTAACTGGAATGGGAATGAGAAATGAGAAGGGAACTGGAAAAGATATCAAAATAGGAAAAGGGGAAAATGTATGGAAAATAAAGAATGTGCTCGAACGGGCCCTATCCCGCTGCCTACGTACCTCATCGGGAAAATGAGGATTAGAGTCGACGTAGTTCGCCTAACTAAGGCGAGAACTATTTGTTTGTGTTTTTTATAGCTGGAACTATGTATGTCTATGCTCAGGTGTTGCAGGCTCGTCTGGTATGAGTGCATTTGCCGTCTTGCATGCGAGACAAGTCGTCGCAAGTTCGCGTTGTGAGTGAATGAGATGAGAAAAGAAGTTCCCGCAGGAAAGTCACTTATTGTTTGTTATTTGCTTTTTAAGAGTTTTGTATGAATTTGGCACAAGGAAGTGAATTCAAACTCTTTTCCATGGAATGTGTACTTGCTACTACATTCCAATATGGAATAGTAGAACAAGCACACCAAGTAACGAGAATTTATCCAAGACTTGTTCCCAAGGATTAGGGTTTAAGTTCACTAGCTTGTTGAACTTTATTATATGTTTTTGTTGTCTGTGAAGAAGTGTCTTTTAGGTTTTCTTTGTGAAACAACCCCTTGATAAGACTTGTACATCATGCTAGACAAGCTTACACCATTCCAAGATGGAATGAATGCAAGTGCCTGTAAACACCCCAAATTTGCCCTCACTAAATTCATACCATGGCTTGTGATCTTTCATATTTACATTAGTTCAAGCATACCACCTCATATTACATTTTTGTTTCACTGCATTAGTTCAAGTTCATCTGCATCTAAGGTTTGTGATTTGAGCAATCCAAAGATTCACCTGAGCCACTCCAAAGGCCTCCAATCATTCCAAGAGGGTCCATGTATGTTCATTCATCATATTACATCCCCCAAAGATCAAGGAAGTCAAAGAATCACAAGAACTGGCAAAGCATGGAAGCAGAGCCAGGGTTTAACTGCATAGATGACCTGAAATTAGGGTTTTGGTTTAAAAGGCCATAACTCCAATTTTTTTGGTCATTCTTATTTCTATTGGTCTCAATATGTTATAAGGATCATGTGTACCAAGTTTGATGAAGAAATTCATTGTGGAAGTCATCTGTTCATTAGGTAACGTCTTGAGCAAGTCAGAGCAAAATTAGGGCATTTGAGGCCCCCATCAATGGAACCAAAGTGGATTTTTCATCAAATTGAAGTTATATTATCTTTATTTGATCATTGAAGTGCTTAGAAGTTCACAAAATTGAAGAAAAATGGGCTAAACCAAAAGTTGCCAAAAATGGAAATTACTTGTAATGTAAACTTTCCATTTTGGGAAAGTTTTTCAACCTCTTCTTTCTCAACCAAAAATGCTTCAAATGAAAAATTGTTGGTCATGAAAGTTGTAGATTGGATCATTCCCTTTTCAAAAAGTACAAGAACAAGTCCTAATTCATTTTGGAACTCAAGTTATGGCTTGTCAAAGTTGGCAAAAATCACATAATTTTCAAGAATGCACCAAAGGGGATTCTTTGCAAAACCTCTTGCCAATTCATTTTGTGACTTCAAACACACTTCTAATCATCATACAAACATAACACATTGCATAAAAATCAGAATTGCCCAAGTAATTGCATCATTCCATGCTTTGAACATCAAGAATTCTCAAAGGGGCCAAAACTTCATGAATTTGCAAAACACCACATAAACTTCCATCCACTTGCTGAATTGCCTCAAGACTGATTCTATGGACATCCTTAATCCATGCTGCGCATGGACAAGCCAATGAGCCAGCTACACCATTGCCCATACCTCAAGTACAACACTTTTGACTTTTTGGCAAAAACACCCATACCAATCACAACAGTCCACCACCCACTCTCTGCCCAATCCAGATTTTACAAGCATGCTCCAAGGGTTCATTTTCATAACACACACAAGCTGAAACCTCCAAGAACTCAGCATTCCACAAAACTCTCTGTGAACACCCCAAATTTGCCCTCACCCATTCACACCATGGCTTGTGATCACTTCATATGCATAAATCCAATCATACCATCTCATATCACATTTTTGATTCACTGCATAGATTCAAAGTCATCTGCATCTAGGGTTTGTGATCTGAGCAATCCAAGAGCTTCTTGAGCCGCTCCAAAGGCCATCAATCACTTCAAAGGGGTCCATGTATGTTCAAGCATCATATTATATCCTCTCAAAGTCAAGAATGTCAAAAAATTACAAGAACTGAGAATGACATGGAAGTAGAGCCAGGTTTGACTGCACAGATGACCTAGAATTAGGGTTTTGGTTTCAAAGGCCATAACTCCAAATTTTTTGGTCATTCTTGTTTTCATTGGTCTCTATATGGTATAGGGAGTATGCATATCAATTTTCATGAAGAAATTTCATGGGGAAGTCATCTGATCAAGAGTTGACTTTTCAAGCAAGTCAGTGTAAAATCAGGGCATCTGAGGCCCCCAATGACCCAACCAAAGGGTGTTCTTCATCATTTTGATTGTGTATGATCTTTATTTGATCATAGAAGATGTTGGAAGTTCACAAAATTGAAGAATTTCAAGCCATTTGCAAAGTTGACTTTTTGGGAAAGTTTGACTTTTAATGAAATTGCCATTTTAGGAAACTTTTTCAACCTTTACTTTTTGATTCAAAAATGCTTCAAATGGAAAAACTTTGGTCATGAAAGTTGTAGAATGGATCATTCCCTTTTCAAAATGTACAAGAACATGACCTAATTCATTTTTGATCAAAAGTTATGGCTTGTCAAAGTTGGCAAAAATCACAAAATTTCAAGGTTTCTACCAAAGAGGCAAAGTTGCAAATTCACTTGTCAAGGCAAATTGAGCTATCAAACTAACTTCTAATCTTCACACAAACATGTAACAAGACCTAAAAGTCAGATTGCACCAAAAGATCTCTCATTTTTATGGCTTATGTAGCAAGATATCTCAAAGGAACCAAACTAGAACCAACTTGCAAAACTCATCATAAGCTACAAACTACTTGCTGCCTTGCCTCTAAACTCTTTTCACAGCATTCCTTGATTCAAGCTGAGCCCAAGCATGCCAAGAAGCAAGTGGTACCATAGCCCATACCTCAAGTACACATCAAGTTGACATTTTGGCCAAAGACCCATACCAATCACCATAGGCCACCAACAACTTTCTGACCTATCCCCTTTTGATACATGGACCAAAGCCAGCATAACACACCACACATTGCAAGCTGAAACACACCCAAGCCTTGGTTTTCAAGTTTATGCTCCATTTGCAAAAGCTTTCGAAACTGATTGCACAAGACTCAAACACACAAACTAACTTCACAAATCAACTCAACATACTCCACTGATCAAAAAGCACCCATCACCATTGCCTAAAACTCCCAGAATCACAAACACGATTTCCACCCCACCTGGAGCAGAACCTCTGTGATCTTCCAAACCAGCCACCACAAACTTCTTCTAAGCATCAAGACTTCATCAGGGGCCTAAGAGGAGTGGTTTGCACAAAGGGAGAGGGTCAGAAAGTTGCAAACTGAGAAAGCTCAAAGCTCAGGTATATCAAGAACTTTTTTTCCAGAAATGAGTTTTTAAGTTTCTAATTTGTTCCTCATGCTTTGCTGATCACTCTGATGTTCTTAGTTTTGAAAATGGTGGAGAAATGAGCATTTAATCTTGTTCTGAAACTTTTCTGACCTAAACATGTTTGGCTTCGATTCGCATGATTAATGAATGAAAAATGGATTTTGTTTGGGGGTTTTGGTTTAGTTTCGAATGGGGATGATTTCTGGGTGATTAGTTTTCATTTTCATGGTGTTTTGAAGGATTTAGAAGTTTTCAGGTGGGAGTCCCACCGGAGAAGACGACCGGAAGTCTTCTCCGGCCACCTGAATCTGTTTAGCCCTAATCCCTGTAATTAATGCAAGTTTGAATTTGATGCGTTGGATGGGCTGACTTAGTCAACTCCCGCGCGTGCTCAATGGCCAGGATGCTCTCACTTAACCCTAATCCACGTCATTATCCATTTAATTAGGTTTTATAATTAATCTGGCCAGTTTGAATCTCCACCCTTAGATCTGGCGTCAGTCAACGCGCGCGTTCCCAGTTCAAACCTCAGCCTCAGGATCAGCATACTTCCATTAAATTCAATTTTATTTTCTTTTTATTTCATTTGTTTTCTCCATTTAATTTAAAATAGCAAAACAATTATAAAAATTCTGAAAATTTTTGTACAAACTTTTATTAATTTTCAGAAACCAAAAACATTTTTATTTTTATTTTTTTGCATTAAAAAATATTTTTAAATCATTTAAAAGTTTATTTTTAATTAATTAATGAGAATTAATTAATTAAAAATACTTTTAGGTATTTAAAAATCACCAAAAAATTCATGAAACCTTAAAAATCATTTAGAAACATTGTCCAACCCTCAAACCAAATTTCTTTTTTGATCTTGATGTCTTTTGACAATTTTTCATGGAATTAATTTCATTTCAAGGCAATATTTTGTTCCAAACTTCCAAAATTCATTTCTGCCTAACCATTGAGAGTTGGACTTTGATTCTTTTTGCATTGTGTCTTGCATATCATGTAGTTTATAGGATTAAATTGGCATGATTTGATTTTGCATTTTCAATTTGTTAGACATTTTTCTTGACAAGGTACCTTAAAACCCTAACATTCTTAAGAAATTCATAACTTACACTAGGTTAAGAATTGGATCCTCTCCTTTGGGCAGTGAGTTTATATAGGTTTAAGGTTCCTTTGAATGCATTTTCAATTTTTATCTTGATGTTTGCTTCTGGTTTTGATTTTTGTTTGTTGCATTGATCATAAACCCTAATTTGGGCTTCCATATGCATCCATCTTGCATTTGCTTACATACCATGACTTTCCATGACATTTTATGCATCCATTTGATTCATAATACATCTTAAGACATATTAGAATCATGTTTGATCATTGCTTCTTGCATTTGCCATGTTGTATGTCGTGTGCATTTCATAACTTTTCATGTATGTTCATGATCCTAAGCTTGCTTCTCTTGCATCCACATGCTTGTATGATCATCCCCATGCCTTGTTTCATGTTTGCATCATCTCATAGCATCATTATCATCTCATATATGCTTCTGGTTTTGGTTTGCATCATCCCATTTCATCTCATTTTTGCATTGCATTGCATTTCTTTCACTAACTCTTCAGGTGGTAAGTAACTTTGAGAAGTGAATTTGCCTTCACTTCTCACAATTTCTTTTCATCTATCTTATGCATCATTGCTGCATTTTGTCTTGTGTTTGAGATTTAGCTTGCTCATTCTTCTTCTCCTTACTTTGCTTCTCTTTGCTCCTTTCATCTGCTTCCTGGTGGTTCCTCTGAAGATTTCTCTTGTAAACCTCACAAACTTTAGGAACAACCAAGCATGACAATAATCAGGGTTTTGATTAGTCCCCCATTTAGATTTTACCTTTGTGTCTCATTGAGTCCTCTCTTCTCATCTCACAATCAAGGACTAAACCCTAAAGGTTTTAAGGCTTTGTGATTAAGCTTATGCCTGCATCCTTCTATTAGGATGGAGTGTATAACTTTAATCCTAAGTGTTAAACCCTTAATGTGTTTAAGTCCTTAAATCAATCCACTTAATAATCATCAAGACATCAAGCTTGTAACTTGGGCCTTGCATTAGGGTTCTAATTCTTCCTTAATTGGTTAAGAAGGACTAACCCTAGTGTTAATGGACAAGTCCTCCTCAAGTTGTCTTACAAACCCTAAAACTCACTTCATCATCATATCATTAACTAAAATCCATCTTAATAAAGGCCTTGTTTTGTCATGGGTTTAATCCCTAATCATGGATTAAGTTGAGGAGCTTTCCTCAGCTTAAACATTCTCATCTATTATCCTTCTATTAGGATGGTGTAATGAGTCTGTTTAATCCCTGATTATGGCTTAATCTCATTACTCAACACTAAACAAAAACACCAAAGACATCTAAATAATCACAAGTAGGTTAATGATCTTAATCCTGCATCAAAGGTGATTAAGTGTGAGAAGCTGACTTCACACTTAAGGTATTCTCATTACCCCTGATCAGAGGGAAGATGTGATGAGTTTACTAACCCATTGGTTTAGGCTTAAGCTCATTGACTTATGACAAACTTCCAAATGCAATAAAAGACTGAAAACTCAAAAAAAAAAACAATAATCGTCTCCTTCGGGATTCTTTTTCTCATCAACTTCACTCACAAACGAGAACTTGCTTCTTCCGTCTAATGCAAGACAGTTCGCACCTGAGCCAGACAGGTCATACACTTGAGCATAGACAAGTAAGCAGTTCACAAGTCAATTCTCCTTTCAGTCTCTTTGGGTCGAACTACGGTGTTCTGACTTCCTCATTGCACGAGAGGATACGTAGGCATAACTTAACAGTTATCGAACAAAAGTCTCTGTATATTCCCCCTCTTTCTAGCTTTATTCTTTTAGCCTCATGTCTTGAGCATTTCACTTTTGTCCCTACACTGACACTTTCATATTACACTTCACTTCACTTACACTGACACCTGTACATCCTTTTTTCCAGCTCTTTTATACACAAATTGCACTGACACTACCCCTTTAAAACACAAATCTTTTAAGCGTGGATCCCGTCGAGTACGATGGACAATCTGGGTGCTAATACCTTCCCAGGTTGTAACCAACCCCCTTTCTCAGTCTCTCTATTCATATCCATATCTTTCTAGGTTTATGCAGCATTACCTTTCCTCCGGGATAAAAATGCCTAGCTGGCGACTCTATTCATTCCCTGTGAGTTCACTCCTGTGTGTTCTCACATCCTCCCTTCGCCGACCGTTCGCGTCTGTACCTTTATCTGGGCCATTCCCATTTATCGGGAGCGACAGCTTGGCGACTCTGCTGGGGAAATAGGTCACTATAACCAGGGCTTCTGGTTCTTTTTGTGGGTTCCTCCTAGCGCTTGTTTGATTTGTGTTTACTAGGGATGTTATGTGCTATTTGTGTTTGTATATTTATTTTGTCTATTGCTTTATGTACAGTTTGTTTATTGCTTTCTTTATAGCTTTATATACATCATACTGTCATTCTGTTCTGGCTGGATCTGGTTTTGCTTTGGTGGGTGGGGTTCTATTGAGAGTTTAAGGTCCTATACCTGGGACCTGAGTGACACCTAGGCTAGAGTGGTTCATGTTCTTTCCCATTCCATTTCGGTCTGGTGCGGGAATATGAAACACGGTTCAGATATGGGTTTCTTCTTGAGAACTCTGTGCTACAGATTTCCTGTAGTGCTAGGGCTATCTGGGAAGCCTGCTAAGTCTGGATGACCTTTAGTATTGACCTTCAGAAACTGAGGTGAATTAGAGGAGGATCTTTTATGGTTATTGTAAACACTGTACCTCCGGGTTAGAAGTGTTTACACTTCTCATAACTGATCCAAGACTGAGGATCCTTGTTCTAGAACACCACCTGTGAGGGGGTTGGGCTGTTTACAGGTTTGCAGGTACCCTTGACCTCAACATACCCTGTTACTTTGTTTTGATTAAGAGTACTCCATTTTGGAACAGTTCTTGTGATTTTTAACCCTGGACATGTGACTCTTTATTTGAGTCCCCCACCTTGGTTACTGGACTTATGAACCTCCATCTGGATTTCTTGAACATATATGGACTTATATCAAGGCAGTAATCAGATCCAGCTTGATCACAAACCCTTGCATATCATTTGCATACATCATCATTGCATCATTTGACATTTGCTTATTTGTTTTTCAGGGTATCCATACTATATTTTGGCTTGGTTTTGACCCCTTCATCTGCATAGACCTATCTTCACCAGTATCTGCTTCAGCTATTCCTCATCAGCTACCTACTTCAGTCACCTGCATCACCAGTCTCAGCCTGTCAGTGGCCCATCTTCTAGTATCAGTCATCATCATCAACATTTGTTTCAGCTTTTCTACAGCAACATGGCACCTAAGAAGAGCAACATCTCCTATCATTTCTTTGAGCCTGAGCTAGCTGGCATCAGGAAGGTCCAAGCCCTGATTACTCCAGACCATATACCACTATTCAGAGAACATTATGGAGGCATACTTGATGTGGTTATGGATTTGGACCCTTCCCAGAGGAGCTTGATTCATACTTGCCTACAGTTCTATGATCCCCCTCTGAGGTGCTTCACCTTCCAGAATTTCCAGTTGGGACCCTTGTTGGAAGAGTATTCATCACTGATTGGTGTACCTATCAGGGGTGGAGTCCCCTTCAACCCTGAGATGGCTTTCCCTAGTAATGAAGAGGTGGCAAAGGCATTGTATCTGGAACCAGTTCTGATTGGGCAGAACATGACAGCAAAGGCTGGAATCTCTGGTCTACACTTGGATTTCTTGACCTCTCAGGCTATTCTGAAGGCCTCCTTGGGAGAGTGGAAGGCAGTCTGTGCATTATTAGCCCTTAGCATATATGGGGTTATATTATTCGCAGATGAGCCTAAGTTTATTAGCAAGAATGCAATCCATCTTTTCATTCTGAAGAACCCAGTGCCCACCTTACTGGGAGATTTCTACTACTCTGTCCACCAAAGGAATGAAAAGCAAAGGGGAAGATTAGTGAGATGCTGTGCTCCTTTGTTCCATACCTGGCTGCTCAAACATTTGCCAAAGACTGATGCATTCTTGAACCCTCACCAGCAGAAGAACTGGGCTAGGAGGCTTGTTGTTTTAACCTCAGATGATATCAGGTGGTGCACTCAGAGCACTAAGGGCAGAGACATCATTACCAGTTGTGGGCAGTTCCCTAATGTGCCCCTGATAGGAGTGAAGGGTTGCATCAACTACAACCCTCTGCTATTCAAAAGACAACTGGGCTATGCATTGGTCCACCCTCCTAGAGTACAGGATCTAGCTGAGACCCTTTATTGTGAGAACAAGCCTAGTCTGGCTATTGTCAGACAAGCATCCTGGGCTTGGGACAATGTCCAGACTAAAGGAGTAACCATTCTTGGGAGATGCAACAATGTGGCCTCAGCTCAATATTATGAGTGGTCTCATGCCAGGGCTCAAATTTATGGGATGCCCTTCACCATTGAAGATGTGCCTGGACCCTCCTCGGCACCACCTCCTGCCACTGTCAGTTTAGAGGAGTTTGAGAAACTGAAAGAGAGGAATGAGAATCTGACTCAGGCTCTACAGAAGACCCTCTGGGAGAGGAGTGACGGTCGGCTGGACATTGAGAGGTTAGAAAAGCTAAAGGTGGAGCATCTAGCCAGGATTGAAAAGTCAGAAGACTACATCAAGAAGTCAAGGGCTGGAGAACAGATTTTGAAGAATGCCTGCAAAGAGGCTCAGTTTCAGAAGGCCAGGACTGATCTCTATCTGAAAGAGAGCCAAGTTAGGTGGGTCAGAATCACTGAAGCTCGCACTCAGGAGGATAAGAGGACTCAGGACAAGATTGAGCAGTTGGAGGCTAATGCAAAGGAGCAACATGAAGCCCTGCAAGCAGCCCAGAGGGAGATCTCAGAGTTGAAACTCAGAGCTGGTGTAAAGAGGTCAAAGGACCAGGGCAGACACAAGAAGCTAACCACTGCCATCACCACCAGGAATCTTCTCATCAGGAACCTCACAGAGCATCCAGCTAATCCTGTGACTGAAGCACTTTTGAAGGAAGTCCAGGAGGATGAGTTTGGTCTTGGTGTCTGACTTTTGCTTGTTGTTGCTTTCATTTCATGTACTTTTCTTTTGTGTTGTATTTTTGACCCCTCAGAGGGCATGTATTGTAAAAAAGAACAAGCTATGTATGTTTTTTCCATCTGTAATATATTCATTAGTTTGTTTCATCTGAATTCTTTTTCTCTCAAGCAACATCCACAGCATCTTCCTCAGGGGTCTGGAAAGGTCAAAACCATATGCCAAGCCGGATACCTTGGAAACAAATAAGCATACTGCATTGCATACTAACTTTTGTTTTGTTTTGTAGGTTTTTGTTTTGTTATTACTAACTCTGTTGTGATCTCAGGAACTATTGCTCGACGGCGGGTGTTCCCACTTAATCGACCACACAGATATCCCACCCGCAACAACTTTCCGGGTATACAAATGGACCAAGTACAGCAGGACCTTACAGAGGTCAGGACTCAAATGGCCAACGAGAGACTGGAAATGAGAAATCAGATGACCCAGTTTATGGAGGTGATGAATGGATTGGCACAGAGCCAAGAGAGATTAAGGGCACTAGTAGAAAGGCAGACCCAGGAGGAACCCCATCTAGGGACTGGGGGAACAAGCAACAATGAGAGGGTTCAGCCTCATGTTAATCCTCCAGTGTATGGGCCTCACCTTCATCCAGAGATCAACATCCCTGCTAATGTGCAAGGGAATGCCACTACAGGCAGAGTATTACAAGAAGACCCCCAGGAAGATCAATTTACTGTGATGGGAGCTGGGGATGAAGCCTATGACAGAAGGCTAGATGAAATTGCTGAAAAATTGAGATCCTTGGAGTCTCAGAATTCCTTGGGCTTTGATGTTATGGACATGGGTTTAGTGGACGGGGTAAGGATCCCCCACAAATTTAAACCTCCGTGCTTCGAGAAGTACAACGGAACTTCCTGTCCACGAACCCATTTACAATCCTTTCTGGGGAGGCTGAAGGCATATACCATGGATGAAAAGATATGGATGTTTTATTTTGAAGATAGCTTAACAGGAGCTTCAAGGGAATGGTACTCTCACTTGACTAGAGCAACCATTAGATGCTGGAAGGACCTGGCTGAGGCCTTTATCAGACAATACCAGTACAACTTGGATATGGCTCCCAACAGGACCCTCCTGATGGGAATGTCTCAATCATCCAGGGAAAGCTTCCGGGAGTACGCTTAGAGGTGGAGACAGCTTGCTGCTGCTGTCCAGCCACCCATGTCAGAGAGGGAAATGGCTGATATGTTTATGAACACCCTCTAGGGGACATACATTGACAGGCTAGCCGCCTTTTCTTCCACTAGCTTTGCTGACGTAGTCATAGCCGGGGAAAGAATTGAGAGCCTATTAAAGATGGGCAAGATTTCTGACAACGGTGCAAGCTCATCCAGCAACCCCAGAAAACCTTTTGTAGGTCCAATAAGAACTGGTGAGACCAATGCCATTTAGGCCAGCAGGGGCAGACCACAATATGTTCATAGGTCAGTGGCAGCAGTCACCATTCCCTCTCCACTTCCTCAGCAACCAGTGTATCAACCACAGCAACAAACCCATTACCAGCAACAAACTCAGTATCCTCCTCAAAGAAACTACAACAACAACAACAACAACAGTCAGCAAAGACCATTCCAACAGAGACCATCTCAGGCCAACAGGGTGATTGATCCAATCCCTATGCCATATGCCGCTTTACTGCCACAGCTCCTGAAGCTCAACCTAGTTGAGTTAAGGACGTTGGCACCACCGGATCCTTCCAGTTTGCCAAGAAATTACGACGCCAACGCCAGATGCGCTTTTCATTCTAACGCACCTGGCCACAGTATAGAAAAGTGCAGAGCTTTACAGATGAAAGTGCAAGACTTGGTAGATTCTAAAGCTCTAAACTTTGCACCCCCGCCAAATGTTAACAAGAACCCTATGCCCAACCATGGAGGGCCCAGAATCAATGCTATTGAGGAAGGCATGCCGCCTTTCTTAATAACCAGTGTTAGGCAAATCAGGACACCCCTGGTAGAGATTAAAGCTCAACTCCTTGAATGCCAGATATTCCCTGGGTGTGAACTTGGGTGCTGTTATTGCAACATTTCGGTAAATGGATGTGACAATCTGAGAAGCGGCATAGACAGTCTCATCCAGAGTGGTCTACTTCAAATCACAACATCAATACCTTCAAATCCGGCAATCTCACCGACAACAGTTTCAGAGTCTCCTACAACTGCAACAACAATTATTCCAAACAATTCTTCAGTTTCATCAACAAATGCTTCAAATATCACTTCAACAAGCCACCTATCAACAAACATTACTTCCACAACATCAGCACCCCTCTATTCAGAATCTTCTCCTACAACACCAGCAAACATCTCAGCAGTCACTATTTATTATGATCCGTCAAGTATTCCTCCGAATAGCAATTTTCAACAACAAGCAGTGGCATCTCCTGCCATGTCACCGGTCACTATCTACTATGATCCACATACTATTGCAACACCCTCCTCTGCTGCAGTCAGCCCGGTTACCATCACGGTACCTGGGCCTGTTCCATATGAAAGCACTAATGCCATCCCTTGGCATTATGGCTCTGATCTATACTGCGAAGGGCAGAAAATCACTCTTGAATCATCAACTTCTTCACCACAAATAGACAATGTGGGGGGAGGCGGAGGCTTCACTCGAAGCGGACGTCTTTTTGCCCCACAAATTCCAAGACCCATTGCTGAAGCAGAAGCTGCTGCTAAGGCAAAAGGGAAGAGCATGGTGCAAGAAGAACAAGTTGCTAAAGAGGCTTTAAAGACCCCTTTTGATCAAGAGGTTGATGAATTCATGAGAATCATCAAGAAGAGTGATTACAAGATAGTGGACCAGCTTCACCAGACGCCTTCCAAGATCTCCATTTTATCATTACTAATGTGCTCCGAAGCCCATCGGAACGCACTACTAAAAGTCTTGCACGCAGCTCATGTGCCAGAGGAGATTACCGTCAATCAGTTGGAAGCTGTAATTGGAAACGTTAACGCTAGTCACGGGCTAGGATTTACCAACACTGATTTGACAGCGGAAGGCCGCAATCACAACAAGGCTTTGCACATTACCTTGGAGTGTAAGGGTGCAGTTCTTTCTCATGTATTGGTGGACACAGGGTCATCCCTCAATGTTCTACCTAAGAAAGCCCTTGTGAAGCTGGAGTATGAAGGATTGGCATTACGCCCCAACAACTTGGTAGTAAGAGCTTTTGACGGTTCTAAGAGATCACTTCTGGGAGAAATTGAGTTGCCTATAACGATTGGCCCACAGACTTTCAAAACGACCTTCTTCGTGATGGATATACAGCCTGCCTACAGCTGTCTATTGGGTAGACCATGGATACACGCCGCTGGCGCCGTGACATCAACCCTTCACCAGAAGTTAAAATTCGAGTGGGAGGGCCAAGTCGTTACTATTTGTGGAGAGGAAGATATTTTTGTTAGCCATCTGGCTACATACAAATATATTGAGATGGATGGGGAGATCCATGAAACCATGAGTCAGGGATTTGAAGCCCTAAACATTAATGAAACATCTGCTGTACTTGGGACTTCCATGACATCCTACCAGCAAGCCAGGAAGGTTGTTGAAGAGGGGAATGCTCAAGGCTGGGGCAAGTTGTTGCCTGTGGAAAAGAAAGAGGACAGATTTGGGTTGGGTTACAAACCAACTCAACAAGATCAACCAGAGGCTGCTGAGAAGCCCAGTTTTGTCAGTGGGGGGATGCTCACCCCTGATGCTGTAAACAATTTGGAAGATGAGTCGGAAGATGAGCGCAACCTGGAGAGCTGGATACGTCCAAGGATCCCGGGGAGCTGTATCTCAAACTGGTCTTCCCAGGAAATTATAAGGGTTACTCTTGCAGAGTAATTATTATTTCCTGTATATTTTAAGCATGCATCAAGTCTTGCATCTTGCCCAAGATGACAAGACTCATTTTGTAATCGGGCCATCTGTAATTTTGTGCAAACAGATAAATCAATGATAATCAGACATCTTTTGCAAATGAGTCTTTTTCTTTTCCGCTCACTGTTTTTCCATTTTTCTTTTTGTACAAAAATAAAATGGCAATGTTTTCAAAATGATAACTTCATTTCACTTTTTCTAAACAAGATTAAAATCAATCACTAAAATGAACAAACTGAACCCTTGCAGAGAGTGCCTTTCAGACCGCACCGACAACAACACAGCTATGACTTCGTACGACTTTGACAATCCAATCAATCAAGCTGATGAAGGGGTTGAAGAAGATTACGAGCTACCTGAAGAGCTAGCCAGGTTGTTAAGGCAAGAGGAGAAGGTTATCACTCCTCATCAGGAGGAAATTGAAACAATTAATCTTGGTACGGATGAAGACGTGAAAGAGGTCAAGATCGGGGCCTGCCTGCAAAACTCAGTAAAAGAACAACTGATTGACCTGCTTCGAGAGTATGCGGATGTGTTTGCTTGGTCTTATCAGGATATGCCAGGGTTGGATACCGATATTGTCATGCACAAGCTGCCATTAAAAGAAGACTGCCCGCCAGTAAAACAGAAGTTGCGCCGTACTCGCCCAGATATGGCAATGAAGATAAAGGAAGAGGTATAAAAGCAGTGGGACGCCGGGTTCCTTGCTGTGACTAGCTATCCACCGTGGGTTGCTAATATAGTGCCTGTGCCTAAGAAAGACGGCAAGGTAAGGATGTGTGTTGACTACCGGGATCTGAACAGAGCCAGCCCGAAAGATGATTTCCCATTACCTCACATTGATGTATTGGTTGATAATACAGCTCAGTTCTCGGTATTCTCCTTCATGGACGGATTTTCAGGATACAATCAGATCAAAGTGTCACCTGAAGACATGGAGAAGACAACCTTCATCACACCCTGGGGCACTTTCTGTTACAAGGTGATGCCATTCGGATTGAAGAATGCTGGTGCAACATATCAACGGGCTATGGTAACATTATTCCACGATATGATCCATAAAGAAATCAAGTGTTACGTGGATGACATGATTGCCAAGTCCCTCACAGAAGAAGACCACCTGGTAAATCTGTTAAAGCTATTCAAGCGTCTGAGGAAGTACCAACTGAAGCTGAACCCCAACAAGTGCACATTCGGGGTGCGATCTGGTAAGCTGCTGGGCTTTATTGTAAGCGAGAAAGGGATTGAGGTTGACCCTGATAAAGTCAAAGCTATTCAAGAAATGCCCGCACCAAAGACTGAGAAAGAAGTTCGAGGGTTTTTAGGTAGATTGAATTACATTTCCAGATTCATATCTCACCTTACTGCAACCTGTGAACCCTTGTTCAAGCTGTTAAGAAAAGAACAGACGGTCAGGTGGAACGAAGACTGCCAGAGGGCTTTTGACAAGATCAAAGAATACCTGCAAGAACCTCCAATCCTTATGACTCCAGTTGAAGGAAGACCTCTGATAATGTACTTGACAGTATTAGAAGAGTCGATGGGGTGTGTGCTGGGCCAGCATGACGAGTCTGGTCGAAAAGAGTATGCAATATACTACCTGAGCAAAAAGTTTACCGACTGTGAACAACGTTATTCACTGCTCGAGAAAACTTGTTGTGCTTTAGCGTGGGCTGCTCGCCGACTGAGACAGTATATGTTGACCCACACCACTTTATTGATTTCAAAGATGGACCCAGTTAAGTACATTTTTGAGAAGCCAGCACTTACCGGACGGGTTGCAAGATGGCAAATGATCCTCACGGAATATGACATCCAGTACACATCTCAGAAAGCCATCAAGGGCAGTGTATTGTCTGATTATCTTGCTGAGCAACCTATTGATGATTACCAGCCTATGAGATTTGACTTCCCTGATGAAGAAATCATGTTCATAAAAGCAAAAGACTATGAAGAGCCTATTCACACTGAAGGGCCTGACTCGGAAGAAGAATGGACTATGATGTTTGATGGGGCTGTTAATATGAATGGTCGTGGTGTTGGTGCAGTACTCATTACGCCAAAAGGAGTTCACATGCCTTTCTCGGCAAAACTCACCTTTAACTGCACTAACAACGAAGCTGAATACGAAGCTTGCATTATGGGTCTTGAGGAAGCTATTGACCTCAGGATCAAAACATTGACTGTATTCGGAGATTCAGCTCTGGTAGTTAATCAAACCAACGGCAAATGGTACACCCACCAGGATCATCTGATACCTTACAGGGATTATACAAGAAGGTTATTGACTTTCTTCACAACGGTCAAGCTTGAGTATATCCCTCGGGACGAGAATCAGTTTGCAGATGCTCTGGCTACCATCTCGTCAATGATCAAGGTTCAAGCTGCCAACCTTGTACCTCGGATTTCAGTGTCCAGACTTGACAGACCAGCATATGTGTTCGCAACAGATATTGTCAAAGATGATAAGCCTTGGTTCCACGACATAAAATGCTTTTTGGAGGATCAAACATACCCATCTGGGGCATCTTCCAATGATAAGAAGACTTTGAGAAGGCTTGCTGGTAGTTTCTTTCTGAACACTGATGGTTCCTTATACAAGAGAAACTTCGATATGGTACTCCTCAGATGCGTTGATAGAACAGAAGCAGACTTGTTGATGCACGAGGTGTACGAAGGATCCTTTGGTACCCATGCAGGAGGGCATGCCATGGCTAAGAAATTGCTAAGATCAGGTTATTACTGGATCACAATGGATGCCGACTGTTGTGCCTATGCCAGAAAATGCCATAAATGCCAGATTTATGCGGATAAGGTGCATGTGCCTCCCAATCCTCTGAACGTGATGTCTTCACCCTGGCCCTTAGCTATGTGGGGCATTGACATGATTGGCAAGATTGAGCCGACTGCTTCGAATGGTCACAGATTCATTCTGGTTGCCATTGACTATTTCACCAAGTGGGTTGAAGCAGCTTCCGTTGCAAATGTTACAAGGCAAGTGGTAGCCCGATTTCTGAAGAGAGATATCATCTGTCGGTATGGAGTGCCCGAGCGAATCATTACTGATAATGGTTCCAACTTAAACAACAAAATGATGGCAGAGCTATGCCGGGACTTCAATATCCAACACCACAATTCTTCTCCTTACAGGCCAAAGATGAATGGCGCTGTTGAGGCAGCTAACAAGAATATCAAGAAGATTGTGCAGAAGATGGTAGTTACTTACAAAGACTGGCATGAAATGCTACCGTTTGCCCTGCATGGGTACCGTACGTCAATCAGGACATCCACTGGGGCAACGCCGTATCATCTTGTGTATGGTATGGAGGCAGTCCTACCAGTTGAAGTTGAATTACCCTCCCTACGGGTACTGATGGATGTTAAGCTAAACGAAGCAGAATGGGTCCGATCCCGATACGAGCAATTGAGTCTGATTGAAGAGAAAAGATTGGCCGCAATCTGTCATGGGCAGTTGTATCAGAAAAGAATGAAGAAAGCCTTCGATCAGAAAGTCAGGCTCCGAGAGTACCAAGTAGGAGATCTTGTGCTGAAAAGAATCCTCCCTCCTCATACAGACCACAGGGGCAAGTGGACCCCAAACTATGAAGGACCATTCGTGGTAAAGAAAGTTTTCTCTGGTGGAGCACTGATGCTCAGCACCATGGATGGTGAATACTTCCCGTCCCCTGTGAATTCAGATGCAGTTAAAAAATACTTCGCATAAAAATGACCCGCTGGACACAAAAACAGAATGTGAGTCCAGGCAAAAATAGGGCATCCCGGCGAGTCAAAAACAGAATAAAAGACTCGGGCAAAAATAAGGGAAAATAAACAAAAAAATGTACACCCGCTGAGTTGAAAAGCCGCATTGGACAGCTCAGGCAAAAATGGGTATCCCGATGGATTGAAAACCCGAAAGGGCGATCCATGCAAAATAAGGGAATAAGCGAACAACTGCACTCCGAATTCGTCTGTATCACTTACAACTTGGTAGGCTTCGAAAGGATCAAGCCTCTTTCAGAATCAGCCTTCTTCAGAAAGCAGGACGAGAAGAACGTCAAAAGTCATACGAGTCATAGCAAAAGGGGAAGCTCCTTGAAGCATCGTCAACATTGCCAACATTTTGTTTCTCAATTTGTAACAATCTCCTCATTTTAGGGGATCTGTTTCTCTGACTGTATCTTGCCAACTCAGGGCGTATGAATTAATAAAATCATATTTTCAGTCATGTCTCGTCTCGTACCTTTTTTTTTTTTTCATTTGCAAAATGTCTGATGTCTATAAGATGCTGATTACATAAATACAGATGCTTCTTTTAAACACGTGCTTGCAGGAAATATACTTACTCCCGGGAGTGTCTGAACTCCTATGATGGAAGCCGGTAAGGGATACCTCGGGATTACTTGTACGTTTTTTTCATCTTTGCAGGATTGCAGGTATTCAAAGCGCGACATGGGGCGTGAAAACTTCACTCCCAGCAAGCTGGCAAATCAATACTCACTCAGCCTTAGCACCAGAAATGTTTTCTCCCCAACTGAGTTGCCACTTGCTATTTCTCCCCAATCGAGATGCCGATCTATTCCCCCACAGCCAAGTACAGAAGCCAGGGAACCATCTCCCCACAGAGTGTCAACCTCTATCCAGAAGAGCGGCACACGAAGGAATCACAACAGAGTGACGAAAGCTTCTACAACCCCAGCTGGGTCCCTCATTACCAAGAATAGGTCTATCAGTGACCTATTTCCCCAAGCAGAGTCATATATACAAGATCTACCAACGATCTTATCCCCAGCTGGGATGCTCATTTCAAACAGATCGACCAGAGATCTTCACAACAACAGGATCCGCATCCTGGATCGGTATCTTTTGCATAATCATAGCATTCACATCATATTCACCCCACAAAGCGTAGCATTACGTCTAATACGGAGCATCACGGCAAAAATCAAACATATTGCATAATCATAAGTCATGATCTGAATCAAACACTTGTGAATAATGACAATCCGCCAACAGTATACAGAATACTCCCCAGACTCCCCAGCAAAGAGCTAAAGCAGTTGCCTCACATTCACCAATACGAATACACACTCCTTTTGACACCCGTCCGTGTCATCATTCCCCAGTAAAGTCGCCCGAGCACTCTTTACAAACAGACCATCCGTATTACAGATTTCTTGACATCCGTCCGTGTCACCACCCCCAGCACATTTACCTAAACACTTTGTAAAGCATATACTTGTTTATAATACACCTCTTGACACTCGTCCGTGTCACTCTCTCTAGCAAGTTGAACACTCATCTATACACCACTCATGTTTATTTCACTTATACAGATACTCGTCCGTATCTTGTATTACACCATTTATATCCCCACAGATTCAACACTCGTCCGTGTTCTTTGTTAACCCGTTGGTACTCGTCCGTACCATCATCTCAGAATATGCGTCTAGCGTTTGTTTCTACCTGATACTCGTCCGTATCATAGTCTTAAGGATGCTCGCCCGCATCTTTAATCCCTACACTGTGTCAAACACTTTTCGTATTCTTGAAATTAGACACTCGTCTGTGTCTACCTTTCCCCAGAAGAGTCCCCTCAGATTCAACACTCGTCCGTGTTCCTTGTTAACCAGTTGATACTCGTCCGTATCATCATCTCTGAACATGTGTCAGTATTTGTTTCTACCTGATACTCGTCCGTATCATAGTCTTAAGGATGCTCGTCCGCATCTTTAATCTATACACAACACCAAACACTTATACCTTTTAGTTCTTGGATATAAACACTCGTCCGTGTTTACTATTCCCCATTAGATCGCCAACAAAGCAAAACTTCTTTTGTTATCTGACATTCGTCCTATGTCATGATAAACCCTGAGAGCAGCCGTACCCTGTTAGGTGATCGTCCTTCACCTCTTGATGATCGTCCTTCATCATGCTCATCTGATGGCCGTCCCCATCGTTGATCTTTTCTATCCGACATTCGTCCTATGTCGTGATATTTAGCAGCCGTCCCCTGCTAGGTGATCGTCCTTCACCTTTTGATGATCGTCCTTCATCATTTTATCCGATGGCCGTCCCCATCGTTGATCTTCTTTATCTGACATTCGTCCTATGTCACGATAAACCTTGAGAGCAGCCGTCCCCTGCTAGGTGATCGTCCTTCACCTCTTGATGATCGTCCTTCATCATGCTCGTCCGATGGCCGTCCCCATCGTTGACCTTTATCCGGCATTTGTCCTATGTCGCGATACTTTCGGCAGCCGTACCCTTCCAGGTGATCGTCCTTCACCTTTGATGATCGTCCTTCATCATGCTCGTCCGATGGTCGTCCCCATCGTTGGTTACCTTAGTTTATGAACTTGATGGCCGTCCCCATCATTTTTCATTAATCCCCAGAGAATTTTACAGCTTTACTTGATGGCCGTCCCCATCATAATCCCTTTTATCCCCAGCATGATGGCCGTCCCCGTCATTGCTTTACTTCACACACTCTCCCCAGCATGTCGGCCGTCCCCGTCATTGCTCTTTCCCCAGCAGTCGTCCTCTGCTCGACGGTCGTCCTCCGTCGCTCGCACTTTATAATATAATTTATTTTCCTTTACAATCTATATCCCTTTTCTTCTTCATTCTGTGAGTGCAAATTTTGGACTGTCTTTGGTATTCAACCACAAGTTATCTTGTTTGCCTGATAAGCCGTCGCTTACATCCTGCACAACTAACTCATGTTTGAATAGGTGCAGCTGTGAACACCCCAAATTTGCCCTCACCCATTCACACCATGGCTTGTGATCACTTCATATGCATAAATCCAATCATACCATCTCATATCACATTTTTGATTCACTGCATAGATTCAAAGTCATCTGCATCTAGGGTTTGTGATCTGAGCAATCCAAGAGCTTCTTGAGCCACTCCAAAGGCCATCAATCACTTCAAAGGGGTCCATGTATGTTCAAGCATCATATTATATCCTCTCAAAGTCAAGAATGTCAAAAAATCACAAGAACTGAGAATGGCATGGAAGCAGAGCCAGGTTTGACTGCACAGATGACCTAGAATTAGGGTTTTGGTTTCAAAGGCCATAACTCCAAATTTTTTGGTCATTCTTGTTTTCATTGGTCTCTATATGGTATAGGGAGTATGCATATCAATTTTCATGAAGAAATTTCATGGGGAAGTCATCTGATCAAGAGTTGACTTTTCAAGCAAGTCAGTGTAAAATCAGGGCATCTGAGGCCCCCAATGACCCAACCAAAGGGTGTTCTTCATCATTTTGATTGTGTATGATCTTTATTTGATCATAGAAGATGTTGGAAGTTCACAAAATTGAAGAATTTCAAGCCATTTGCAAAGTTGACTTTTTGGGAAAGTTTGACTTTTATTGAAATTGCCATTTTAGGAAACTTTTTCAACCTTTACTTTTTGATTCAAAAATGCTTCAAATGGAAAAACTTTGGTAATGAAAGTTGTAGAATGGATCATTCCCTTTTCAAAATTTACAAGAACATGACCTAATTCATTTTTGATCAAAAGTTATGGCTTGTCAAAGTTGGCAAAAATCACAAAATTTCAAGGTTTCTACCAAAGAGGCAAAGTTGCAAATTCACTTGTCAAGGCAAATTGAGCTATCAAACTAACTTCTAATCTTCACACAAACATGTACCAAGACCTAAAAGTCAGATTGCACCAAAAGATCTCTCATTTTTATGGCTTATGTAGCAAGATATCTCAAAGGAACCAAACTAGAACCAACTTGCAAAACTCATCATAAGCTACAAACTACTTGCTGCCTTGCCTCTAAACTCTTTTCACAGCATTCCTTGATTCAAGCTGAGCCCAAGCATGCCAAGAAGCAAGTGGTACCATAGCCCATACCTCAAGTACACATCAAGTTGACATTTTGGCCAAAGACCCATACCAATCACCATAGGCCACCAACAACTTTCTGACCTATCCCCTTTTGATACATGGACCAAAGCCAGCATAACACACCACACATTGCAAGCTGAAACACACCCAAGCCTTGGTTTTCAAGTTTATGCTCCATTTGCAAAAGCTTTCGAAACTGATTGCACAAGACTCAAACACACAAACTAACTTCACAAATCAACTCAACATACTCCACTGATCAAAAAGCACCCATCACCATTGCCTAAAACTCCCAGAATCACAAACACGATTTCCACCCCACCTGGAGCAGAACCTCTGTGATCTTCCAAACCAGCCACCACAAACTTCTTCTAAGCATCAAGACTTCATCAGGGGCCTAAGAGGAGTGGTTTGCACAAAGGGAGAGGGTCAGAAAGTTGCAAACTGAGAAAGCTCAAAGCTCAGGTATATCAAGAACTTTTTTTCCAGAAATGAGTTTTTAAGTTTCTAATTTGTTCCTCATGCTTTGCTGATCACTCTGATGTTCTTAGTTTTGAAAATGGTGGAGAAATGAGCATTTAATCTTGTTCTGAAACTTTTCTGACCTAAACATGTTTGGCTTCGATTCGCATGATTAATGAATGAAAAATGGATTTTGTTTGGGGGTTTTGGTTTAGTTTCGAATGGGGATGATTTCTGGGTGATTAGTTTTCATTTTCATGGTGTTTTGAAGGATTTAGAAGTTTTCAGGTGGGAGTCCCACCGGAGAAGACGACCGGAAGTCTTCTCCGGCCACCTGAATCTGTTTAGCCCTAATCCCTGTAATTAATGCAAGTTTGAATTTGATGCGTTGGATGGGCTGACTTAGTCAACTCCCGCGCGTGCTCAATGGCCAGGATGCTCTCACTTAACCCTAATCCACGTCATTATCCATTTAATTAGGTTTTATAATTAATCTGGCCAGTTTGAATCTCCACCCTTAGATCTGGCGTCAGTCAACGCGCGCGTTCCCAGTTCAAACCTCAGCCTCAGGATCAGCATACTTCCATTAAATTCAATTTTATTTTCTTTTTATTTCATTTGTTTTCTCCATTTAATTTAAAATAGCAAAACAATTATAAAAATTCTGAAAATTTTTGTACAAACTTTTATTAATTTTCAGAAACCAAAAACATTTTTATTTTTATTTTTTTGCATTAAAAAATATTTTTAAATCATTTAAAAGTTTATTTTTAATTAATTAATGAGAATTAATTAATTAAAAATACTTTTAGGTATTTAAAAATCACCAAAAAATTCATGAAACCTTAAAAATCATTTAGAAACATTGTCCAACCCTCAAACCAAATTTCTTTTTTGATCTTGATGTCTTTTGACAATTTTTCATGGAATTAATTTCATTTCAAGGCAATATTTTGTTCCAAACTTCCAAAATTCATTTCTGCCTAACCATTGAGAGTTGGACTTTGATTCTTTTTGCATTGTGTCTTGCATATCATGTAGTTTATAGGATTAAATTGGCATGATTTGATTTTGCATTTTCAATTTGTTAGACATTTTTCTTGACAAGGTACCTTAAAACCCTAACATTCTTAAGAAATTCATAACTTACACTAGGTTAAGAATTGGATCCTCTCCTTTGGGCAGTGAGTTTATATAGGTTTAAGGTTCCTTTGAATGCATTTTCAATTTTTATCTTGATGTTTGCTTCTGGTTTTGATTTTTGTTTGTTGCATTGATCATAAACCCTAATTTGGGCTTCCATATGCATCCATCTTGCATTTGCTTACATACCATGACTTGCCATGACATTTTATGCATCCATTTGATTCATAATACATCTTAAGACATATTAGAATCATGTTTGATCATTTCTTCTTGCATTTGCCATGTTGTATGTCGTGTGCATTTCATAACTTTTCATGTATGTTCATGATCCTAAGCTTGCTTCTCTTGCATCCACATGCTTGTATGATCATCCCCATGCCTTGTTTCATGTTTGCACCATCTCATAGCATCATTATCATCTCATATATGCTTCTGGTTTTGGTTTGCATCATCCCATTTCATCTCATTTTTGCATTGCATTGCATTTCTTTCACTAACTCTTCAGGTGGTAAGTAACTTTGAGAAGTGAATTTGCCTTCACTTCTCACAATTTCTTTTCATCTCTCTTATGCATCATTGCTGCATTTTGTCTTGTGTTTGAGATTGAGCTTGCTCATTCTTCTTCTCCTTACTTTGCTTCCCTTTGCTCCTTTCATCTGCTTCCTGGTGGTTCCTCTGAAGATTTCTCTTGTAAACCTCACAAACTTTAGGAACAACCAAGCATGACAATAATCAGGGTTTTGATTAGTCCCCCATTTAGATTTTACCTTTGTGTCTCATTGAGTCCTCTCTTCTCATCTCACAATCAAGGACTAAACCCTAAAGGTTTTAAGGCTTTGTGATTAAGCTTATGTCTGCATCCTTCTATTAGGATGGAGTGTATAACTTTAATCCTAAGTGTTAAACCCTTAATGTGTTTAAGTCCTTAAATCAATCCACTTAATAATCATCAAGACATCAAGCTTGTAACTTGGGCCTTGCATTAGGGTTCTAATTCTTCCTTAATTGGTTAAGAAGGACTAACCCTAGTGTTAATGGACAAGTCCTCCTCAAGTTGTCTTACAAACCCTAAAACTCACTTCATCATCATATCATTAACTAAAATCCATCTTAATAAAGGCCTTGTTTTGTCATGGGTTTAATCCCTAATCATGGATTAAGTTGAGGAGCTTTCCTCAGCTTAAACATTCTCATCTATTATCCTTCTATTAGGATGGTGTAATGAGTCTGTTTAATCCCTGATTATGGCTTAATCTCATTACTCAACACTAAACAAAAACACCAAAGACATCTAAATAATCACAAGTAGGTTAATGATCTTAATCCTGCATCAAAGGTGATTAAGTGTGAGAAGCTGACTTCACACTTAAGGTATTCTCATTACCCCTGATCAGAGGGAAGATGTGATGAGTTTACTAACCCATTGGTTTAGGCTTAAGCTCATTGACTTATGACAAACTTCCAAATGCAATAAAAGACTGAAAACTCAAAAAAACAAACAATAATCGTCTCCTTCGGGATTCTTTTTCTCATCAACTTCACTCACAAACGAGAACTTGCTTCTTCCGTCTAATGCAAGACAGTTCGCACCTGAGCCAGACAGGTCATAAACTTGAGCATAGACAAGTAAGCAGTTCACAATTCAATTCTCCTTTCAGTCTCTTTGGGTCGAACTACGGTGTTCTGACTTCCTCATTGCACGAGAGGATACGTAGGCATAACTTAACAGTTATCGAACAAAAGTCTCTGTATATTCCCCCTCTTTCTAGCTTTATTCTTTTAGCCTCATGTCTTGAGCATTTCACTTTTGTCCCTACACTGACACTTTCATATTACACTTCACTTCACTTACACTGACACCTGTACATCCTTTTTTCCAGCTCTTTTATACACAAATTGCACTGACACTACCCCTTTAAAACACAAATCTTTTAAGCGTGGATCCCGTCGAGTACGACGGACAATCTGGGTGCTAATACCTTCCCAGGTTGTAACCAACCCCCTTTCTCAGTCTCTCTGGTTCGCAACCGTCTTATCCATATCTTTCTAGGTTTATGCAGCATTACCTTTCCTCCGGGATAAAAATGCCTAGCTGGCGACTCTATTCATTCCCTGTGAGTTCACTCCTGTGTGTTCTCACATCCTCCCTTCGCCGACCGTTCGCGTCTGTACCTTTATCTGGGCCATTCCCATTTATCGGGAGCGACACTCTCCAACTTGCAAAACCCTTCGAATCTCTCAGCTCACTCACTCAATCTTCAAACCAATTTCACCATTGATCTCAAAATCACTCACTAACCACAAACCAACCATTAAAACAACCAAAAAGCACCCATAGACAAAACACGATTCTTGGCCAGTTCAGTTGCTACAACACAAACCAGCCACTCTCAAGGCCTTTCAAGTATCAAAGCTTCATCAGGAAGTTAAAGGGAGTCATTTTGCACAAAGAAAGTGGCCAAAAAGCTCAAGTTTGAAAAGCTTCATCTCAGGTAGTCATCTCAAATCATTTTTCCAGAACTTCTATTTTATGTTATAATGTGAAAGAGCATGCTTCACTGATTACTCTAAGCCTTGTATTTTTGAAAATGGTGAAGAAATGAGTATTTACTGAACCTCTGAAATTTTTACCATTTTTGATCTTTCCTTCGAATCTTGTTTATGAGCAAATATAAATCTGTTTTGAGGTTAGATTAGTGTTTAGGAGGATGAGAGGAACTGATCTGGAGCTTTAGAGCTCCAGAAATGACCTAGGGAGGGGTTTTGAAATTCTCAGGGGAGAGGGCTGCCGGAGAAGACGACCGGAGCTCTTCTCCAGTGGCCTGAATGTTATTAATTGTGTAATTAGGGTTAGGGCAGTGTTTGAACGTGAACCATTGGATTTCTCTTTCCCGCGTGTGATGGACGCCCAGGATCTTGTCATTAACTTTTAATTAGGATTAAATAATTAATTAATTGAGATTAGTGAGATTTGAATTCAGGCCATCAGATTGCGCGCCAGGTCAACTTAAAATCCTCAGCTTTAAATCCAGACCATTGGATTGGTTTACTTTTCATTTATTTAGTTTTAATTTCATATTTTCTTATTTATTTTGCACCAGTTATTTAAAATAGTTAGAAAATTCCAAAAAATATTTTATTCTGCATTTTCACTTCAAATAATTTTCTTAACCCAAAAATATTTTTATTTTTATTTTTTGCATTAAAAAATCATTTTTAAAACATTTAAATGTTTATTTTAATTAATTAATGGAAATTAATTAATTAAAATATCATTTAGGTTTTTAAAAATCCCACAAAAATCACATTGCATCTTTAAACATTTAGAAACATTATCATACCATCCATACAAATTTATTTTTGGTTTTGAACAATCTTTGATAATTTTCTTGAATTTAGGGTTCATAAAATTCACATTTTAGAACCCTAACTTCAAGAATTCTTTTCTGCCTAACCATGAATGGTATGACAATGATTCTTTTTGCATTGATCTTCATTTGACATGTAGTATCTAGCATAATTTTGTCACAATTTTCTTCTGCATTTTTTATTTGATTTGCATTTTTTCCCTTTAGGTGCCTTAAAACCCTAGATAACTTAGAAAAATCATAACTTCCATAGGGTTAAGAGTTAGGTCTCCCCCTTTGGGGTGTGATATCATATGGGGTTAGGGTTCCTTTAAGTCCATTTTAAATTTTTTATCTTGTCATTTGCTTCTGTTTTTGAGTTTTGCATCTCATGTTGCATGAAAACCCTAATTTCTCATGTTCATTCACATACATCTTGCATATGCTTTCATACAAGAACTTTCCATGACATTTCTTGCATCCACATGACATATAAGACATCCTAGGAAACATTAGAACAATGCTTAATCATTTCTTCATCCATTTGATATTTTATGCACTCATTACATTCCATGAGCATTCATGAACTTTCATGCTTCTTACATGTTTCATTTGCATCCTCATCACTTGTATGATCATCCATTGCACTTGACATACATTTGCATCATCTCTTAGCATCATTTACATCATGAACATGCTTCTGGTTTTGGTTTGCATCCTTGCATACATCTCATTTTCACTTCATTCTTTCTTTTATGCTAACTTTTCAGGTGGTAAGTACTTTGAGAAGTGAATTTTCCTTAACTTCTCATTCCTCTTCTCATTCTCTTTTATGCATCCTTGCTGCATTTTATCTTTGCTTTAGAGTGAGCTTGCTCATTCATGTCCCTCTTTCACTTTCTTTCTTCAAGTGACTTATCTTCTTAAGTGAAGTAAGTTAACTTGTTTCTTCTGTTTCTCCTTCTTTCTTCTTCCTTGGTGGTTTCTCTTGAAGATCTCTTGAAAGCCTCATAAACCCTAGGAACACCCAAGCATGATGACAATTAGGGTTTTGATTAGTTCCCCTTTAGCTTTAACCTTTGTGTCTTCTTTGTGTCTCTCTTCTCATCACATAATCAGAGGCTAAACCTTTAAGGTTTTAAGACTTTGTGATTAGGGTTATGCCTGCATCCTTCTCTTAGGATGGAGTGTATAACTTTAATCCTAAGTGTTAAACCCTTAATTTGTTTAAACCTCTTAATCAATCCATCTTAATAATCACTAAGAAAATAGCTTGTAACTTGGGCCTTGCATTAGGGTTCTAATTCTTCCTTTATTGGTTAAGAAGGACTAACCCTAGTGTTAATGGACAAGTCCCCCTCAAGTTATCTTAAAAACCATAAAATTCACTTCTTAATCTTACCATTAATTAAAATCCACTTTAATAAAGGTTTTGTTTTGTCATGAGGTTAATCCCTAATCATGGACTAAGTTGAGGTATCTTCCTCAGCTTAAATGTTCTCATCTATTATCCTTCTATTAGGATGGTGTAATGGGTCCATTAAATCCTTGATTATGGCTTAAACTCATTACTTAAAACTAAACAAAAAACTCCAAAAAAAACATCTAAATAATTACAAGTAGGTTAATGATCTTAATCCTACATCATGGTGTTAAGTGTGAGGTGTTTACTTCATGCTTAAGGTATTCTCATTGCCCCTAATCAGAGGGAAGATGTGATGAGTTTACTAACCCTTGGTTTAGGCTTAAGCTCATTATCTTATGACAAATACCAAAAAGCAATAAAAGATTGAAAACACAAAAACAAAACAATAATCGTCTCCTCCAGGATTCTTTTCTCACCTCATTCACTCACAAACGAGAACTCGCTTCTTCCGTCTAATGCAAGACAGTTAGCACTTGAGCTAGACAGGTCATACACTTGAGCATAGACAAGCAAGAAGTTCATCAGTCAATTCATCTTTCAGTCTCTTTGAGTCGAACTACGGTGTTATGACTTCCTCATTGCACGAGAGGATACGTAGGCATAACTTAACTGTTATTGAACAAAAGTCTCTGTACATTCCCCCTCTTACAGCATCATTCTTTAAGCCTCATTCCTGAGCATTTCATTTTACATCTCTTTTGAATTGACACCTGTACATTCTTTTCCAGCTTTTGCACACAGATAGCACTGACACTACCCCTTTAAACACAAATCTTTCAAGCGCGGATCCCGTCGAGTACGACGGACAATATGGGTGCTAATACCTTCCCAGGTTGTAACCAACCCCCTTTCATAGTTTCTCTGGTTCGCGACCGTCTTGTCCATATCTTTCCAGGTTTATGCAGCATTACCTTTCCTTCAGGATAAAAATGCCTAGCTGACGACTCTTTTCAGTTCATCTTCATGGTCTCTCTTTCGCCGACCGTTCGCGTCTGTACCCCTTCTGGCCCGGTGTCATTTGGTGGGAGCGACAGCTTAGAGACTCTGCTGGGGACCCTTATACTGCAACCAGGGCTTCTGGTTCTTTTTGTGGGTTCCTCCTAGCGCTTGTTTGTTTTGTGTTTACGGGGGTGTTACGTGCTACTTGTGCTTATTTATTTGCTTTATTTATTGCTTTATGCACAACTTTATTTATTGCTTTCTTTACAGTTTTTATACATCATACTGTCATTATCATTGCTGGATATGGTTTTCCTTGGTGGGTGGGGTTTTCATTGAGTGAATAAGGTCCTATACCTGGGACCTGAGTTACACCTAGGCTAGAGTGGCTTCATATTCTTTCCAATTCCATTTCGGTCTGGTGCGGGAATATGAAACACGGTTCAGATGTGGGTTTCTTCTTAAGAACTCTGTGCTATAGATTTCCTGTAGTGCTAAGGCTATCTACGAAGCCTGCTAAGTCTGGATGACCTTTATTTTGACCTTCAGAATCTGGGGTGAATTAGAGGAGGATCCTTTATGATTATTGTAAACACTGTACCTCCAGGTTAGAAGTGTTTACACTTCTCATAACTGATCCAAGTCTGAGGATCCTTGTTCTAGAACATCACATGTGATGGGGTTGGGTTGTTTACAGGTTTTGCAGGAACCCTTGACCATATCATACCCTGTTACTGTTTTGTTTTAAGAATACTTCACTTTGTACAGTTCTTGTGATTACCCCGGATTTGTGAGTCTTTATTTGAGCCCCCCACCCTGGTTATTGGATTTCTGAGCCTCCATCCGGACCTTTGAACATACATGGACTGTTACCAAGGCAGATAATCAGATCCAGCTCTTGATCACAAACCCTTGCATATCATTTACATATATCATCATTGCATCATTTAACATTTGCTTATTTGTTTTTCAGGGTATCCATCATTTCATTTTTGGTTTGGTTTTGACCCCTTCTGTTGCTTAGACCTCTGCTTCAGTTATCTTCTTTAGCATCTGCTTCAGTTATCTCCTTCAACACCTGCATCAGTCTGTCAGAGACTTACCTCCAGCTTCTCAGTCTGTGATCTTCATCAGCATTTGTCTTCAGTTTCTTTACCAACACTCATGGATACTTCAAGGAAAAGCAACATATCTTACCACTTCTTTGATACCACCTTGACTGGTATCAGGCAGGTCCAGTCCCTTATCACACCTGACCACATCCCACTATTTAGAGAGCACTATGGGGGTATTTTGGACATGGTCATGGATCTTGATACATCTCAGAGGAGCATGATCCACACATGCTTGCAGTTTTATGACCCTCCACTCAGATGCTTCACCTTTCTTGATTTCCAGATGGGACCATTGCTAGAAGAGTTTTCCTTGTTGATTGGAGTTCCTATCAAGAAGGGGATCCCTTTCAACCCAGAGATAACTGCTCCCATAAGTGAATAGATAGCAAGGGCATTGCATTTGGAGCCTACCCTCATTAAGCAAAACATGACATTAAAAGCTGGGATTCCTGGCTTACATCTGGACTTCTTGATTTCTCAGGCCACCCTGAAGGCTGCAGTAGGAGAATGGAAGGCAGTCTGTGCACTTTTAGCCCTCAGTATATATGGGGTTATATTGTTTGTAGATGAGCCCAAATTTGTGAGTAAGAATGCCATCCACTTGTTCCTGCTGAGGAACCCAGTGCCTACATTGCTGGGAGACTTCTACTACTCCATCCATCAGAGAAATGAAAAGCAAAGAGGGAAGCTGGTCAGATGTTGTGCTCCTCTTTAATACTCTTGGCTGCTCAGACACTTGCCAAGATCAGATGCCTTCCTGAACCCCCATCAGCATAAGAATGGGACTAAGAGGTTCATTTCCTTGACATCAGATGACATCAGATGGTGCACCCAGAGCACCAAAGGCAAGGATATTATCACCAGTTGTGGGTAGTACCCTAATGTGCCTCTGATAGGAGTAAACGGTTTCATCAACTACAACCCTTTGCTGTTTAAAAGGCAGTTGGGATATGCTTTGGTCCATCCTCCCAAAGGACAAGATTTGGCTGAGACTCTCTACTGTGAAGTTCAACCCAACTCTGTTGTTGTCAGACAAGCTGCCTGGGCTTGGGACAACATCCAGACTAAAGGGATAGCCATCCTTGGAAGGTGCAACAATATTGCTTCAGCCCAGTACTCAGACTGGTCCCGTACTAGAGCTCAGATCACCAGGATGCCTTTCACCTTGGAAAACACACCTGGACCTTCTACAGTACAGCTTGCAGCAACTATTAGCCTGGAAGAATTTGAAAAGCTGAAAGAGAGGAATAACCAGCTAGCTGAAGCCCTGAAGAAGACTCTCTGGGAGAGAAATGATAGTCGTCTGGACATTGAGAGATTGGAAAGACTCAAGACTGAGCATCTAACCAAGATTGAAAGGACAAATGACTACATCAGGAAGGCAAGAGTCGGGGAGTTGGTACTGAAGAATGCCTGCAAGGAGGCCAAGATTCAGAAGGCTAGGGCAGAGCATTATCTGGAGGAAAGCCAGGCTAGGTGGATCAGGATCACCGAAGTCCGTGTACAAGAAGACCAGACGACTCAGGCCAAGATAGAACAGCTGGATGCTTATTTCATACTTAAGTGGGCTCATTATCCCTAATCAGGGAGGATATAATAAGTTTACAAACCCTTGGTTTAGGCTTAAGCTCATTAACTTATGCAAAACACCAAAAACAATAACAAAACTGAAAACACAAAAATAAACAATAATCGTATCCTCTGGGATTCTTTTCGCATCATCTTAATTCATAAACGAGAACTTGTTTCTTCCGTCTAATGCAAGACAGTTAGCACTCGAGCCAGACGAGTCATACACTTGAGCATAGACAAGTAAGCAGTTCACAGTCAATTTATCTTCAGTCTCTTTGAGTCGAACTACGGTGTTCTGACTTCCTCATTGCACGAGAGGATACGTAGGCATAACTTAACTGTTATTGAACAAAAGTCTTTGTGTCTTCCCCCTCTTTCAGCATTCTTTTTTAAGCCTCAGTTCTTGAGCATTCACCTTTTGCACTGACACTTGTACTCTTTTTTTCCAGCTTTTGGACACAGATAGCACATACACCTACCCCTTTAAACACAATCTTCTAAGCGTGGATCCCGTCGAGTACGACAAACAATCTGGGTGCTAATACCTTCCCAGGTTGTAACCAACCCCCTTTCTCAGTTTCTATGGTTCGCAACCGTCTTATCCATCTTTTCCTAGGTTTATGCAGCATTACCTTTCCTTCGGGATAAAAATGCCTAGCTGGCGACTCTATTCATCTTCATTTCATTCTCTCTTTCGCCGACCGTTCACGTTTGTACCCTAATTGACAAGGTGTCTTTTCGGGGGAGCAATAGCTTGGCGACTCTGCTGGGGACCCTTATACTGCAACTAGGGCTTTTGGTTCTTTTTGTGGGTTCCTCCTAGCGCTTGTTTGATTTGTGTTTACGGGGGTGTTATGTGCTACTTGTTCTTATTTGTGTATTGCTTTCTGTACAGCTTTATTTATTGCTTTCCTTTACAGTTTTATGCATTTCATACTGTCATTATCATTTGCGCTGGATCTGTGTTTACTTTGGTGGGAGGGATTTTTGAGTGATTAAGGTTCCATATCGGGGACCTGAGTGACACACAGGCTAGAGTGGCTTCATATTCTTTCCCATTCCATTTCGGTCTGGTGCGGGAATATGAAACACGATTCAGACATGGGTATCTTTTATGGTTATTGTAAACATTGTACCTCCGGGTTAGAAGTGTTTACACTTCTCATAACTGATCCAAGTCCGAGGATCCTTGTTCTAGAACGATACATGTGAGGGGGTTGGGATGTTTACAGGTTTGCAGGAACCCTTGGCCTCATCATACCCTGTTACTAGTTTTTTTAAGAATGCATCACTTTGGACAATTCTTGTGAAACCCTGGATTTGTGACTCTTTATTTGAGTCCCCCACCTGGTTACTGGTTTTCTAAGCCTCCATCCGGACTTATGAACACACATGGACCCTATCAAGGAAGATAACAGAGCCAACACTTAATCACAAACCCTTTGCATATCATTCTTCATACATCATTTTGCATCATTTAACATTTTCCTATTTGTTTTACAGGGTATCCACCTTCTTATCTTTGGTTTGGTTTTGACCTGTTATGCTGCTCATACTTCCTCAGTTATCTGCACCAGCATCTTCATCAGAGTTCTTTCTCTAGCATCATTCATCAGTTTGCCTTCATCAGAGACCCTTCTTCAGCACCTTCTCCAGTTATCTTCATCAGTCTTCAACAGTTGCCTTCATCAGGGTTTCTCCTCAGTCTTCTTCACCAGCATCCATTGTCAGCATGGACACTTCTAGAAAGAGCAACATCACATACCATTTCTTTGAGCCTACTCTGACAGGCATCAAACAGATCTAGTCTCTCATCACTCCTGATCATGTCCCATTATTCAGGGAACATTATGGAGGAATATTGGACATGATCATGGACCTGGATGCATCCCAGAGGAGCATGATCCACACTTGCTTGCAGTTTTATGATCCCCATCTCCGATGTTTTACATTCCCTGATTTTCAGTTGGGACCTCTGCTAGAAGAATTTTCCATGTTGTTAGGTGTCCCTATCAGGAAGGAGATTCCTTTCAACCCCGAGATGGTTGCTCCCAAGAATGAAGATATAGCTAAGGCATTGCACTTGGAGCCCACCCTCATTGATTAGAGCATGACCACCAAGGCTGGAATTCCAGGCCTTCACTTGGACTTCTTGATCTCCCAGGCCACCCTGCATGCTGCAACAGGGAAGTGGGATACTGTTTGTGCACTCTTGGAATTCAACATATATGGAGTTATCTTGTTTGCAGAGGAGCCAAAGTTTGTAAGCAAGAATGCAATTCACTTGTTCTTACTGAGGAACCCAGTCCCTACCTTGCTTGGAGACTTCTACTATTCAGTGCATCAAAGGAATGAGAAGTAAAGAGGAAGATTGGTCAGATGCTGTGCACCCCTCTATTACTGTTGGTTGTTAAGACACTTGCCAAAATCAGACACTTTCCTGAACCCTCATCAGCCAAGGAACTAGGCTAAGAGATTGATTGTCCTTACATCAGAAGACATCAGATGGTGCACCCAGAGCACCAAGGGGAAGGATATCATTACTAGTTGCGGGCAATATCCTAATGTGCCTTTGATTGGAGTAAAAGGTTGCATCAAATACAACCCCTTGCTTTTCAAGAGACAATTAGGGTATGCTTTGGTTCATCCCCCAAGAGGGAAAGACTTGACAAAGACCCTCTATTGTGACATTCAACACAACTCTGCTATTGTCAGACAAGCAGCCTAGGCTTGGGACAATATTCAGACTAAGGGGACAGCCGTTCTTGGCAAGTGCAACAACATAGCTTCAGCACAGTATCTTGATTGGTCTCGTACCAGGGCGCAGATCACCCGAATGCCATTCACCTTAGAGGATACACCTGGATTATCAGCAGTGCAGCCTGCAGCCACTGTCAGTTAGAGGAGTTTGAGAAACTAAAGGAAAGGAATACTCAGCTCTCTGAAGCCTTGAAGTAGACTCTCTGGGATAGAAATGACAGTCGTCAAGATAATGAGAGGTTAGAGAAGCTCCAGATTGAGCACTTGACCAAGATTAAGAAGACGGATGACTATATCAGAAAGGATAGAGCAGGAGAGTTGGTGTTGAAGAATTCTTGCAAGAAAGCTAAGACTCAGAAGGCTAGGGCAGAGCATTATTTAGAGGAGAGCCAGGCTAGGTGGATCAGGATCACTGAGGCTCGTGCACAAGAAGATCAAAGAACTCAAGCTAAGATAGAACAGTTGGAGGCTAGTGAGAAGAAGAATCAGGCAGCTCTGTTAGCAGCACAAAAGGAGATCTCTGAGTTGAAACTCCGGGCGGGGTTAAAGAGGTCAAAGGATCAGGATAAGCACAAGAAGTTGACCAATGCCATTGCCACCAGGAACCTCCTCATCAGGAATATCACAGAGCACCCAGTAGGTCCAATGACTGAGGCTCTCTTGAAGGAAGTCAGAGAAGATGACTTTGGATTGGATGTTTGATTCTCCTTGTTTGTACTTCATTTTGATTGTATTTTCCTTTTTGTTGATGTATTTTGACCCGCCATGGGAATGTTATTGTAATTAAGCTATGTATCTTCACATCTTTGTAATATATGGTTTGTGTTATTTTTTGGGCTTAATCTCTTTTCAACATCAGCATTTCCTTGAGGTCTGGAAAGGTCAAAACCAAAGAACCAAATCGGATACCCTTGGAAGAAAAATAGGCATCCTGCATTGCATACTAGCATCTTTTCTTTGCTTTGTAGGTTTTTGTTTTTGTGGTTGTTTCTCATTTTGTTCTGGTTTCAGGAAACATTGCTTGCAGAAGAGTATTCCCTGTCAATAGAGTGCACCGATATCCGACAAGAAACAACCTTCCGGGATTACAAATGGATCTGGTTCGACAAGACTTGACTGAAGTGAGAGCCCAGATGGCCAATGAGAGGACAGAGATGAGGGCCCAAATGAATCAATTCATGACAGTGATGACTGGTTTAGCTCAAAGCCAGGAAAGACTGAAGGAGTTGGTTGAGCGACAAACTCCTGAGGAACACCATCCAGGTACAGGGGGTACCAGTAACAACGATCACGTGCAGCCTCACACTGATCCACCAGAGTTTGGACCTCATCTAAACCCAGACATCAATGCCATAAGAAACACCTAAGGTAACACTACTGGAGGAAGGGCCTTGCAGGAGGACCCTCAAGAAGAGCAGTTTACTGTGGTTAGGGCTGGAGACGAAGTTTTTGACCGTCGGTTGGACGAAATTGCAGAGAAGCTAAGGTCTCTTGAATCCCAAAACTCTCTAGGTTTTGATGTCATGGACATGGGATTGGTGGAAGGGGTGAGAATTCCTCACAAATTCAAAACCCCTTGTTTTGAAAGATATAATGGCACATCCTGCCCACGTACCCACCTTCAGTCTTTCCTGGGGAGATTGAAAGCCAACACCATGGATGAGAAACATGGATGTTTTACTTCGAGGATAGCTTGATAGGGGCATCCCGGGAATGGTATTCTCACTTGACCAGAGCCACGGTAAGAAATTGGAAAGACTTGGCTGAAGCTTTCATCCGTCAGTATCAGTATAATCTGGACATGGCTCCAAACAGAACCCTTCTGATGGGAATGTCACAATCTTCCCGTGAAGGCTTTAAAGAATATGCCCAAAGGTGGAGGCAACTAGCTGCTGCCGTTCAACCCCCGATGTCAGAAAGGGAGATGGCAGATATGTTCATGAATACTCTCCAGGGTACCTATATTGACAGATTGGCTGCATTTTCTTCCACCAGCTTTGCAGATGTGGTGATAGTTGGGGAAAGAATTGAGAGCTTGCTGAATATGGGAAATATCTCCGACAACGGTGCCAGTTCAAGCAGTGCAAGGAAGCCATTTGCTGGGCCCCGTAGATCTGGTGAAACAAATTTTGTACACATGGGAAGAGGGAGACCCCAATATCTGCCCAGATTAATCGCTTCTGTCACTATTCCCACTCCACCTCTTCAGTATACTCAACAACCACAACACTTTCCTCAACAGCCATAGTTTTCTCAACAGAGATCTTACAACAATAATAACAACAATCAACAACAACGCCCTTTTCAACAGCGGCCATCTCAGATCAACAGGGTGATTGACCCTATTCCAATGCCATATGCCACATTACTGCCACAACTCCTAAAGCTCAATCTTGTCGAGTTAAGGAAATTAGCTCCACCAGATCCTCAGAACCTTCCGAGAAATTACAACGTCAATTCCAGGCGTGCTTTTCATTCTAATGCTCCTGGTCACTCCATAGAAAACTGCAGGGCTCTGCATATGAAGGTCCAGGATCTGGTAGATTCAAAGGCCCTGAATTTTGCACCACCTCCCAATGTCACGAAGAATCCTATGCCCAACCATGGTGGGCCAAGGATAAATGCTATAGAGGAAGGCTCACCCATGAGTTTGATTGAAGATACTGCAAGTATTCAGACACCTCTGGCAGAGGTTAAAGCTCAGCTTTTGAAAGGCCAAGTGTTTCCAGGTTGTGAGGCCTATTGTGAATCTTGCAAGGTTTCCGAGAATGAGTGTGCAAGCTTGAGGGATGGCATCAATGGCTTGATCAAAGAAGGCATTCTGCAAATAACCACAACAACATCTACAACATCAGCAACTCCTTTTACAACAACGAATGATTCTTCTACAACTACAACAACAATTATTCCTACTGACTCGTCTACAACCTCAGCAACCCTTTCTTCCTTTACTTCAACAAACAACAGTTCCATTTCATCTCCTTCTACAACTTCAGCAACCACCAACAATGATGTTTCCACAGTTACTATTTATTATGACCCGACAACGGTACCAAACTCCAGCAACTTTCAACAACAATCTCAGCAACAGTTTCAGCAACAATCAAGCTTCAATTCATCACCTCCAACATCCACAAGAAGTCCTGTCACTATCTTCTATGATCCACAGACAATAACGATTCCAACCTCTGCTGCAGTAAGCCCAGTCACCATAACGGTGCCAGGGCCTATTCCATATGACAAAGACAATGTTGTACCATGGCATTATGGTGCTGACCTTTACTACAATAGAGAAAAAGTCCTTCTTGATTCTTCAGTTCCTACTCCCCAAGTGGATAATGTCGGGGGAGGCGGAGGTTTCACCCGAAGCGGACGCCTCTTCGCGTCACAAGCTCCAAGAACCAACACTGAGGCAGAGGCTGTTGCCAAAGCCAAAGGGAAAAGTGTGGCACCTGAAGAACCTGCACCAAAAGAGACTCATAAATCATCCTTTAATCAGGATGTGGATGAATTTATGAGGATAATTAAAAGAAGTGACTACAAAGTTGTGAATCAGCTCCACCAGACTCCTTCTAAGATCTCTATATTATCCCTGTTGTTATGTTCCGAAGCCCATCGGGATGCACTACTCAAAGTTTTGCACGCTGCCTATGTTCCAAAAGAGATCATAGTGAATCAGCTTGAAACAGTGGTGTCTAATGTCAATACTAGCCATGGGCTAGGTTTCACCAATGCTGATTTGACAATAGAAGGACGTCACCACAACAAGGCTTTGTACATAACACTGGAGTGCAAAGGGGCTGTACTCTCTCATGTTCTTGTAGACACTGGGTCTTCACTCAATGTCTTACCCAAGAAAGCTCTTGTCAAGCTCGAATATGATGGAATAGCTCTCCGACCAAGCAATCTGGTGGTCAGGGCTTTTGATGGATCCAAGAGGTCTGTTCTTGTAGAGGTGGAATTGCCTATGATAATCGGTTTGCAGGTCTTTCAGACTACTTTCTATGTGATGGACATTCAGCCGGCCTACAGCTGTTTGTTGGGTCGACCATGGATTCATGCCGCTGGCGCAGTTACGTCGACCCTTCACCAGAAATTGAAATATGAGTGGGAATGACAGATTATCACCATCTGTGGTGAAGAGGACATATTTGTTAGCTATCTGGCTACATACAAATACACTGAGATGGATGGTGAAATCCATGAAACTATGAGCCAAGGGTTCGAGGCCCTGAATGTCAATGAGGCAACGACTGAAGTATTTGCTGCATCCCAGGAAGATAGGATGGGTACTTCAATTGTCTCCTATCAGCAAGCCCGGAAAGTTGTTGAAGATGGTAATGCCCAAGGCTGGGGCAAGTTGCTACCGGTAGAGAAGAAGGAGGACATATTCGGTTTGGGTTACAAACCATTCCGACAAGATCAATCAGAGGCTGCTAAAGAGCCCAAGTTCATCAGTGGGGGGTGCTTACCCCAGATGTTGTTAACAACCTGGAAGACGAGGCGGAAAGCTACCTCAACCTGGAGAGCTGGATACGTCCAAGGATCTCGGGGCACCAAGTCCTTAACTGGTCTTCCCAGGAAATTATAAGGGTTACTCCTGCAGAGTAATTATTATTCCTGCCTTTTTTAGCATGCATCAAGTCCTGCATCTTACCCAAGGTGTCAGGACTCATTTTGTAATAGGGCCATATTGTAATTTTGTGCAAATGGATTATCATTGAATATCGAACATCTTTTGCAAACAAGTCTCTTTTTTTCTCACTATCTTTTCATTTTTCACTTTTGTATAAAAAATAAAATGACAATGTTTTCAAAATAAATAACTTCATTTTCACTTTTTCTAAACAAGATTAATATTGATCGCTAAAACGAACAAATCTCAACCCTTATAGAGATTATCTTCCAGATTGCACCGACAACAGCACTGCTATGACCTTGTATAACTTCGACAATCCAATTAATCAAGCTGATGAAGGGGTTGAAGAAGACTATGAGTTACCTGAAGAGTTAGCCAGTTTGTTGAGGCAAGAAGAGAAAGTGATTACTCCTCATCAGAAGGAGGTTGAGACAGTTAATCTTGGTACCAAAGAGGATTTGAAATAAGTGAAGATTGGGGCCAGTCTGCAGGTTTCAGTAAAAGAACAACTCATTGACATGCTTTGGGAATACGTCGACGTCTTTGCTTGGTCCTATCAAGACATACCAGGTCTAGATACGGATATTATTATGCACAAGCTGCCATTAAAAGAAGATTGTCCTTCAGTGAAGCAAAAGCTACGTCGTACTCGCCCAGATATGGCCATGAAGATTAAAGAAGAGGTACAAAAACAGTGGGACGCCGGTTTCCTTGCTGTAACTAGTTACCCGCCGTGGGTCGCTAACATTGAACCCGTGCCTAAGAAGGATGGCAAAATACGAATGTGTGTGGATTACCAGGATCTAAACAGAGCAAGCCCGAAGGATGACTTCCCATTACCTCACATTGATGTATTGGTCGACAACACAGCTCAGTTCTCGGTATTTTCTTTCATGGATGGTTTTTCTGGGTATAATCAGATCAGAATGTCACCCGAAGACATGGAGAAAACCACCTTCATCACACCTTGGGGCACATTTTGTTACAAGGTAATGCCTTTTGGACTTAAGAATGCCGGTGCGACTTATCAACGGGCTATGGTAATGTTATTCCACGACATGATCCACAAAGAAATTGAATACTAAGTGGATGACATGATTGCCAAGTCCCTTACTGAAGAAGACCATCTGGTAAATCTACTGAAGATGTTCAAGCGTCTGAGAAAGTATCAACTGAAGCTAAACCCCAACAAATGCACATTCGGGGTACGTTCCGGTAAGTTTCTGGGATTTATCGTAAGTGAAAAGGGAATTAAAGTCGATCCTGACAAAGTCAAAGCCATTTAGGAGATGCCTGCACCTAGAATTGAAAAGGAAGTTCGGGGGTTCCTAGGTAGATTGAACTACATATCAAGGTTCATATTGCATCTTACTACAACCTGTGAACCCCTGTTCAAATTGTTAAGAAAGGAACAAACGGTCAGGTGGAACGAAGATTGTCAGAAGGCTTTTGACAAAATCAAGGAGTACCTGCAAGAACCTCCAATTCTTATGCCTCCAGTTGAAGGAAGACCTCTAATAATGTACCTGACAATATTAGAAGGATCAATGGGGTGTGTGTTGGGCCAGCATGACGAGTCTGGTCGAAAAGAGTATGCAATATACTACCTAAGCAAAACGTTTACCGACTGTGAACAATGTTATTCACTGCTCGAGAAAACTTGTTGTGCTTTAGCATGGGGTGCTCGCCGACTAAGATAGTATATGTTGACTCACACTACCTTGTTGATCTCAAAGATGGACCCCATCAAGTACATATTTGAGAAGCCAACACTTACCGGAAGGGTTGCAAGATGGCAAATGATTCTGACAGAGTACGACATTCAGTACACATCTCAAAAGGCCATCAAAGGCAGTGTACTGTCTGACTATCTAGCTGAGCAACCCATTGATGATTACCAGCCCATGAGATTTGACTTCCCTGATGAAGATATCATGTTCCTAAAAGCAAAGGATCATGAAGAGCCTGTTCACACTTAAGGGCCTGACCAAGAAGAAGAATGGACAATGATGTTTGATGGGGCTGTCAATATGAATGGTCGTGGAGTTGGTGCAGTACTCATTACACCTAAAGGAGTTCATATGCCTTTCTCGGAAAAACTCACCTTTGCCTGCACTAACAACGAAGCTGAATACGAAGCCTATATCATGGGTCTTGAGGAAGCCATTGACCTCAGGATCAAGACATTGAATGTATTCGGAGATTCAGCTTTGGTAATCAATCAAACCAACGGCAAATGGTACACTCACCAAGAGCATCTAATTACATACCATGACTACACGAGGAGATTATTGACTTTCTTCACAACAGTCAAACTTGAGTATATCCTTCGAGACAAAAATCAGTTTGCAAATGCTTTAGCTACCATTTCCTCCATGATCAAGGTTCAGACTGCCAATTATGTGCCTCGGATTTCGGTATCCAGACTAGACCGACCAACATACGTTTTCTCTGTGGACATTGCTAAAGATGACAAACCTTGGTTCCATGACATCAAAAGCTTTTTAGAGGATCAAACATACCCACCTGGGGCATCTTCCAATGATAAGAAGAAATTAAGAAGGCTGGCTGGTAGTTTCTTCCTTAATGCTGACGGTTCATTGTACAAGCGAAACTTTGACATGGTTCTTCTCAGATGTGTTGATAAAAAAGAAGCAAACTTGCTGATGCACGAGGTGCATGAAGGATCTTTCGGTACCCATGTTGGAGGACATGCAATGGCTAAGAAATTATTCCGATCAGGTTACTACTGGATCACAATGGATGCAGACTGTTGTGCCTATGCCAGAAAATGCCACAAATGTCAGATCTACGCAAACAAAGTGCATGTGCCTCCAAATCCTTTGAACGTGATGTCTTCACCTTGGCCCTTTTCCATGTGGGGCATTGACATGATTGGATAGATTGAATCGACTGCTTCAAATGGCCATAGATTCATCCTGGTAGCCATTGATTACTTCACTAAATGGGTCGAAGCAGCTTCGTATGCAAACGTCATCAGACAAGTGGTAGCCAGATTTCTGAAAAGAGACATCATCTGTCGATATGGAGTACCCGAGCGAATCATTACTGATAATGGTTCCAATTTGAACAACAAAATGATGGCAGAACTGTGCTGGGACTTCAAAATCCAACATCACAACTCTTCTCCTTACATGCCAAAGATGAATGACGCTGTTGAGGCAGCTAACAAAAACATCAAGAAGATTGTGCAGAAGATGGTGGTTACTTACAAAGACTGGCATGAAATGCTACCATTTGCTTTACATGGGTATCGAACCTCAATCAGAACGTCTACAGGGGCAACACCTTATCAGCTTGTGTATGGTATGGAGGCAGTCCTACCTGTGGAGTTTAAGCTACCTTCCTTACGGGTACTAATGGATGTAAAGCTAAACGAAGCGGAATGGGTCCGATCTCGGTACAATCAACTAAATTTGATCGAAAAGAAGAGATTAGCTGCAATTTGTCATGGACTGTTATATCAGAAAAGGATGAAGAAAGCCTTTGATCAGAAAGTCAGACTTCGGGAATACCAAGTAGGAGACCTTGTGCTGAAAAGACTCATTCCTCCTCATACAGACCAATAGGGCAAATGGACTCCAAATTACGATGGTCCATTCATAGTAAATAAGGTTTTCTCTGGTGGAGCATTGATGCTCACTACTATGGATGGTGAAGATTTCTTATCCCCTGTGAATTCAGATGCAGTTAAAAAATACTTCGCATAAAATAACCCGCTGGACATAAAAACAGAATGTAAGTCCAGGCAGAAATAGGGCATCCCAGCGAGTCAAAAACAGAATAAAAGACTCGGGCAAAAATAAGGGAAAATTGAAAAAATGTGTACACCCGCTGAGTTGAAAAGTCGCATTGGACAACTCAGGCAAAAATGGGTATCCCGGTGGATTGAAAACCCGAAAGGGCGATCCATGCAAAATCAGGGAATAAGTGAACAACTTCATTCTGAATTCGTCTGTATCACTCACAATGTGGCAAGCTCCGAAAGGACAAAGCATCATGTCAGAATCAACCTTCTTCGGAAAGCAAGATAAGAAGAACGTCAAGGTCATACAGGTCATAGCAAAGGAAGTACACTGGAACGTCGTCGTCAACATTGCCAACACTTTTATTTTTCTCAATTTATAGCAATCCCCTCATTCCAGGGGATTTGTTTCTTTGACTGTATTTGCCAATTCAGGGCACCCAAATTAATAAAATCAGAGTTTTTAGTCACACCTCATTTTTTAAATTTTTTTCGTTTGCAAAATGTCCAATAGTCATGATATAGTACTTGCATAAAACAAATGAGCCATTTTTAATAAATGCTTGCAGGAAATATATTACTTTCGGGAAGGTCTAACTCCTATGACGGAACCCGGTAAGGGATACCTCGCGATACTTGTGCATTTCTTTTGTCTTATCAGATTGCAGGTATTCAATACGCAACATGGGGCATATCAAGCATCGCATCCCCAACATGCTACTTCCCGGAAGTTACTTCCTCCCCAAGCAGGATCTTCCCAACAATATCTGAAATGCTTTTCACCAGCGAAGTTTTCAAAGCCTCCTCATCCCCAGTGTAAGTCTGTTCAACAGGAGCTTCCCCAGCCAAGATCCCCACACGAGTGCCAGATCTCTCATCCTCAGCAAAGATAAAAGAACTATCTCCCCTCAGAAGTTTCCATCCTCTCCCCAGGAGAGCAATGCCTGAAACTCTTACCCAACAAAGTGACGAAAGTTTTCTTCTCCCCAACTGGGTTATCCCTCCAAGTAGATCAGCCAGAAATTTTCAGCGGGATCCGAATCCCGGATTGGTTTTCTCTTTTGCATAATCATAGAATTAGCATCATATTCACCAAATAAGTGTAGCATTCCATTTAATACGGAGCATTACGGCAAAAATCAAACATTTGCATGATCACAAAGTCAGGTCCGAGCCAGTCACCTACAATTACCATCAGTATTTCATCAGCAATGGATATAAAAAAAACTCACATCCCATGCAGATAAAAGCCAAAGCGTCCCCTTTGCACTCTCCAACACAAATGCATGTTCATATATACCATTGTTGAGACTCGTCCGTGTCATACTATTCCCCACAGATAAAAGCCAAAGCATCCCCTTTGCACTCTCGAATACAGATACCTATACATACTCGTTTGACACTCGTCCGTGTCATCCTTTCCCCAACAAGTTGAACACTCGTCCGTGTCTTGCTCATACTTCGCCAATAAAACCAATACTCACTCATACTTATACAGAAGTCTCTGATACTCGTCCGTATCTTGTATATATATCACTCCTCAAACAGATTCGACACTCGTCCGTATTTTTTGTTAACCAGTTGGTACTCGTCCGTACCATCATCTCTAAACACGTGTCAGCATTTGTTTCTACCGATACTCGTCCGTATCATAGACCTAAGGATGCTCGCCCGCATCTTTAAATCTATACACATCGTCAAACACGTATACCTTTCATTTCTTGAGCGTAAGCACTCGTCCGTGTTTACCATTCCCCAGTAAGTCGCTAGCAAAACAACTCTCTTCTATCCGACATTCGTCCTATATCGTGATACTTCTGGCAGCCGTACCCTGCCAGGTGATCGTCCTTCACCTTTGGATGACCGTCCCTCATCCCCTCCCCAACGGAGTCTCCATTATTGGAACCCTCTTTTATCCGGAATTCGTCCTATGTTGTGATATTTAGCAGCCGTCCCCTGCTAGGTGATCGTCCTTCACCTTTTGATGACCGTCCCCATCGTTGATCCACTTATCCGATATTCTTCCTATGTCGTGATAAACCTCGAGAGCAGCCGTACCCTACTAGGTGATCGTCCTTCACCTCTTGATGATCGTCCTTCATCATGCTTATCCGATGGCCGTCCCCATCGTCGACCTTTTCTATCTGACATTCGTCCTATGTCGTGATAAAGAGCAGCCGTCCCCTGCTAGGTGATCGTCCTTCACCTTTGATGATCGTCCCTCATCATTATTTATTCTTTGAACCGATGGCCGTCCCCATCGCTGTTTACTTTACTTTGCAAACCTGATGGCCTTCCCCATCATTGCCTTTACTTTAATCCCCAGAGAATCTTACCCGATGGTCGTCCCCATCATGATTTCTTTATCTCCCAAGCTTGTCGATCGTCCCCGTCATTGCTTTACTTACTGCTTTATCCCCAACAGTCGTCCTCTGCTCGATGGTCGTCCTCCATCACCCGCATTTGATAATCATGCTATACTACCGTTTACAATTTATATCCCTTTTCTTCTTCTATCCAGCGAGTGCAAATTTTGGGCTGTCTTTGGTATTCAACCACAAGTTATCTTGTTTGTCTGTTAAGCCAGGCGCTTACATCCTGCACAGCTAACTCATGTTTGAATAGGGGCAACTGTAAACACCCCAAATTTTCCCTCACCCATCTCACAGCATGGCTTGCAATCTTTCATCTTTGCATTAACATAAGCATTACATCTCATATTGCATTTTGTGCTTCCCTGCATAGTTCAAGTTCATCTGCATCTAGGGTTTGAGATCTGAGCAATCCAAGATTCCATCTGAGCAACCCCAAAGGTTTCAAAGTGTTCCAAGAGAGTCCATGTGTGTTCTATCATCATATTATGTCTCTCAAAGTTCAAGGAAGTCAATAAATCACAAGAACTGGCAAAGCATGGAAGCAGAGCTAGGGTTTCACTACACAGATGACCTGAAATTAGGGTTTTGGTTTCAGAGGCCTTAACTCCAAATTTTTGGGCCATTCTTGTTTCTAATGTTCTTAAGATGTTATAAGGATCATATGTACCAAGTTTTATGAAGAAATTCATTGTGGAAGTCATTTGTTCACTGGGTAACTTCTTGAGCAAGTCAGAGCAAAATCAGGGCATCTGAGGCCCCCAACAATGGAAAAGGGGTATTTGCATCAAATTGAAGTTCTATCATCTTTATTTGATCTTAGAAGAGGTTATAAGTTCACAAGATTGAAGAATTTTGAGCCATTTGAAAAGTTGCCAAAAATGGAAATGACTTGTAATGGAAACTTTCCATTTTGGGAAAGTTTTTCAACCTCCTATTTCTTAACCAAAAATGCTTCAAATGAAAAATTATTGGTCATGAAAGTTGTAGATTAGGTCTTTCCCTTTTCAAAAAGTACAAGAACATGTTTTGATTCATTATGAAACTCAAGTTATGATCCTTCAAAGTTGGCAAAAATCCTATAATTTTCAAGAATGCACCAAAGAGGATTTTTTGCAAAACCACTTGCCAAGGCTTCTAATGACTTCTAATGTGCCCAAATACTTCATAACATGATCAAGAAACTTCAAAAACTCAGAATTACCCAAGGAACCACAACATTTCATGCCTTGCATCACAAGATACACCAAAGAGGGAAAATTTGCAAAAACACATAGAAACCCTAACATCAAGTGATCCAGCTGCAATGTTTCAATCCTATGGCCTTCCTTGATCCATGCTGAGGCCAGACACCCCAAAATATCAGGCATGCACCATGTCCATACCTCAAGTACACATTCTTGACTTTTTTGCAAAATAAACCATACCAATCACACTATGCCACACCAACTCCTCTGACCAATCACAGCATCATATGCAAGCATTATGGAACACATTTCATACAACACATTGGTCTGAAACTCACCAAAGCTCAGATTACACAAAATCCTCTCAAAACTTCATCTCTCTGAATCTCCCAACTCAGCCATCAAAACTTCAAAATTCTTTCAACAATCATCTCCACATAGCCCCAGGATCATTTCCCACCCCTCACATTAGCCTGAAACCACCTCAAACAAAAACACGATTTTGACATGCTCTAAACTGAAACCTCAAAAATAGTCCATATAAAACTTGTTTCAAGCTTGCCAGAAGCATCAAGGGATTCATTGGAGTGGAAAAGCACCAAGGAAGTGGCCAGAAAGCTCCAGTTTCGAAAGCTTCAACTCAGGTAACTTCAAGAATATTTTTTTCCAGAAATTCATTTTTAAGTTCCTAAATGATTCTTTATACTTCACTGATCATGCTGATCTAATTTGTTCTGAAAATGGTTGAGTATTAAGCATGTATTGAGTTTCTGAAATTTCTGTTAAGTTTCACGTTTTGCTTTGAATCTTGTTTTTGAGGAATGATAAATGTGTTTTGATGGCTGATTCTTGCTTAGGGATGTTAGGGGAGTGATTCTGGAGCTTTAGAGCTCTTGATTTAGCCTAGGGAGGAAGTTAGGTGTTTTGGTTGGCCGGAGAAGATGACCGGAGGTCTTCTCCGGCCACCTGAAAGTCATTAGGGTTAATGTTGTGATTAATTCCCCAGTTGTGTTTGTGGCCGTTAGATGAGGATTAGGGTTAGCAACGGGTGGCCAGGATCAATTCACTTAGGTTTAATTTAGTTTAATTAATTTTAAAATGTATTTAAGCTCAGTTTGAATCTGGGCCATTGATCTACGCGCGCAGTCAATTCCCTCCAAGCCCAGTTCAAACTGCAGCCCTTGGATCAGCATACTTTACATTTTATTTGTTTTATTTTTGTTTTATTCCATTTCTTTTCATATAATTATTAAAAATAGCAAAAATGATCAAAAAATTCTTAAAAGTTTTATCAAACCTTTTATTAATTTTCAGAAACCAAAAATATTTTTATTTTTATTTTTTTCATTACAAATATATTTTTAAATCATTTAAATGTTTTATTTAATTAGTTAATTGATTTTAATTAATTAAAAATACATTTAAGTATTTAAAAATCACAAAAAAAATTCAGAGAGCATTCTTAGAGATTTAGAAGCATTTACAAACTCACCATACAAATTTCTTTTTGGTTTTGATCATACTTTGAGATTTTTTCAATGAATTAGGGCTCTTAAAAATGTTCATTTCCTAACCCTAACTTCAAAAATTCATAACTTTTAAACCAAATTGAGTTTGTGAATGGTTCTTTTTGCATGGCTTCTAGCATTCAAAAACATTTTTGTTTCATTTTTATCTTGCATTTTCAAATTGTTTGGCATTTTACATTGAAGATCACCCAAAAACCCTAGCAAACTTAGGAAATTCATAACTCCACCTAGGTTTAGCTTCTGACCTCCCCCTTTGGATGGTAACCTAGTGTAGGTTTAGGGTTCCTTTGAGTGAATTTTTAATTTTTTATAATGTCATTTGCTTCTGTCTTTTCCATTTGCATCTCATCCTCCCATATAACCCTAATTTTGCATCTTTACTTGCATCTTACATTGCATTGCATAAACATATGAACTTGCCATGCCATTCTAAGCATTTGTATGCCATCTTAGACATCTTAAGACATTTCTTGAACATTGCTTGATCATTTATTCATACATTTTCTATGCTTTGCATCCATTTCCTTTCATGAACATCCATGAGTTTACATGCTCCCCACATGCTTCATTTGCATTCATTCTCTTGTATGATCACACATATGCATCTTGTATGTCTTTGCATCATATCATAGCATCATTTACATCTTGTGTTTGCTTCTGGTCTTGGTCTTTTCCCTTGCATATGCATTGTTTCATTTCATTTCTTTCCTTATGCATATTGTGCTAACTTTTCAGGTTAATGGTAAATTGTTTGGGAGGTGGATTTGCCTTCACCTCCCAGCTCTTCTCATCTCTTCATATTGTATCCTTACTGCATTTTTATTTGTCTTTGAGTGGGCTTGCCTCACTTGTGCTTCTCTTTCTTCCTTTACGTTACTTATATTCTTCAATGAAGTAAGTAACTTATTTCTTCTGCTTCTTCCTCCTTTCATCTGCTTCTTCCATTGGTGGCTTCCTTGAAGATCCTTCTTAAGCCTTATAAACCATAGGAATATCCAAGCATGATAAAAATTAGGGTTGTGATTAGTCCCCCTTAGTTTTTACCTTTGAGTCTCCTTGAGTATCTCTTCTCATCTCCATAATCAGAGACTAAACTCTTAAAGTTTTAGGACTTTGGAATTAGGGTTATACCTGCATCCTTCTCTTAGGATGGAATGTATAACTTTAATCCTAAGTGTTAAACCTTTAATTTGTTTAAACCTCTTAATCAAATCACTTAATAATCACTAAGACTTCATCTTGTAACTTGGGCCTTACATTAGGGTTCTAATTCTTCCTTTATGGTTAAGAAGGACTAACCCTAGTGTTTAATGGACAAGTCCCCCTCAAGTTGTCTTACAAACCATAAAACTCATTTCTTAATCTCATCTTTTAATTAAAATCCACTTAATAAAGGTTTGTTATCTAATGAATTTAATCCCTAACCATGGATTAAGTTGAGGTATCTTCCTCAGCTTAAGTGTTCTAATCTATTATCCTTCTATTAGGATGGTGTAATGAGCTCACTAATCTGTGATTAGAGATTAAACTCATTACTTAACACTAAACTAAAACCCAAAAACATCTTAATAATCACAAGTAGGTTAATGGTCTTAATCCTACATAATCATGGTAATTAAGTTGAGATGCTTATCTCATACTTAAGTGGGCTCATTATCCCTTATCAGGGAGGATATAATGAGTTTACAAACCCTTGGTTTAGGCTTAAGCTCATTAACTTATGCAAAACACCAAAAACAATAACAAAACTGAAAACACAAAACAAACAATAATCGTCTCCTCCGGGATTCTTTTCTCATCATCTTCATTCATAAACGAGAACTTGTTTCTTCCGTCTAATGCAAGACAGTTAGCACTCGAGCCAGACGACTCATACACTTGAGCATAGACAAGTAAGCAGTTCACAGTCTATTTATCTTCAGTCTCTTTGAGTCGAACTACGATGTTCTGACTTCCTCATTGCACAAGAGGATATGTAGGCATAACTTAACTGTTATCGAACAAAAGTCTCTGTGTCTTCCCCCTCTTTCAGCATTCTTTTTTAAGCCTCAGTTCCTGAGCATTCACCTTTTGCACTGACACTTGTACTCTCTTTTTTCCAGCTTTTGCACACAGATAGCACATACACTTACGCCTTTAAACACAATCTTTTAAGCGTGGATCCCGTCGAGTACGACATACAATCTGGGTGCTAATACCTTCCCAGGTTGTAACCAACCCCCTTTCTCAGTTTCTCTGGTTCGCAACCGTCTTATCCATCTTTTCCTAGGTTTATGCAGCATTACCTTTCCTTCGGGATAAAAATGCCTAGTTGGCGACTCAATTCACCTTCATTTCATTCTCTCTTTCGCTAACCGTTCGCGTCTGTACCCTATTTGACAAGGTGTCTTTTTCGGGGAGCAACACATTTGTAATATATGGTTTGTGTGTTATTCTGTGGGCTTCGTTTCTCTTCAACATCATCATTCCTTGAGGTCTGGAAGGTCAAAACCAAAGAACCAAACCGAATACCCTTGGAAGAAAAATAGGCATATTGCATTGCATACTAACCTCACTCTTTGTTTTGTAGGTATTTTTGTTGTTGTTTCTCACTTTGTTGTGGTTTCAGGAAACATTGCTCGTGGGAGAGTCTTCCCCATCAACAGAGTTCACCGGTATCCTACAAGAAACAACCTTCCGAGCTTACAGATGGACCAGGTTCAGCAAGATCTGACTGACATAAGAAACCAGATGGCTATTGAAAGAACTGAAATGAGGGCTCAGATGAACCAGTTCATGGCAGTGATGACTGGTTTGGCCCAAAGCCAAGAAAGATTAAGAGAGTTGGCGAGCGGCAAACTCTTGAGGAAAATCACCCAGGTACAAGGGGTACCATCAACAATGATCATGTACAGTCACGTACTGACCCCCCCAGAGTTTGGGCCTCATCTCAACCCTGATGTTAACGCTATCAGGAATATCAAAGGTAATACTGGAGGACGGGCCTTGCAAGAGGACCCTCAGGAGGAACAATTCACTGTAGTTGGAGCTGGAGATGAAATCTATGATCGTCGTCTGGACGAGATAGCAGAAAATCTGAGATCTCTGGAGTCCCAAAACTCCTTAGGTTTTGATGTTATGGATATGGGGCTAGTGGAGGGAGTAAGAATTCCTCACAAATTCAAACCTCCCTGCTTTGAAAGATATAATGGGACATCCTGTCCTCGTACCCATCTTCAATCCTTTCTGGGAAGATTAAAGGCTTACACTATGGATGAAAAGCTATGAATGTTCTATTTTGAAGATAGCTTGACCGGGGCATCCCGTGAGTGGCACTCTCATCAGACTAGGGCAACAATAAGAAATTGGAAGGTTTTGGCCGAGGCTTTCATACGCCAATATCAATACAATTTAGACATGGCTCCTAACAGGACTCTTCTAATGGGTATGTCACAATCCTCTAGAGAAAGCTTCAGAGAGTATGCTCAGAGATGGAGGCAATTAGCTGTTGTTGTTCAACCTCCAATGTCGGAAAGAGAAATGACAGATATGTTTATGAACACCCTACAAGGGACATACATTGATAGGCTGACATCTTTTTCTTCCACTAGCTTTGCTAACGTAGTCATAGCAGGAGAAAGAATTGAGAGTTTGTTAAAAATGGGTAAGATTTTTGATAACAGCGCCAGCTCTAGCAGCACAAGGAAACCTTTTGCAGGGCCTCGCAGGTCGGGTGAAACCAACTCAATACACATGGGAAGAGGTAGGCCCTAGTATATGCCAAGATCAAATGTCGTTGTCACAATTCCCACTCCACCACCTCAACAACAATACACTCCACAACCACAACATTTCCCTCAGCAACATTTTCCTCAACAAAGGATCTACAACAACAACAACAACCAATAGCAACGTCCTTTCCAGCAAAGGCCATCTCAAGTCAACAGGGTAATTGAACCTATCCCAATGCCCTATGCCACTTTGCTACTACAACTTTTGAAGCTTAATCTTGTTGAATTAAGGACTCTGGCTCCTCCGGATCCTCAGAACCTTCCACGGAATTACGACGTCAATGCCAGATGTGCCTTCCATTCTAATGCACCTGGCCATACCACAAATAAGTGCAGAGCTTTGCACATGAAGGTCCAGGATCTAGTTGATTCAAAGGCTTTAAATTTTGCACCACCTTCTAACGTCATACAAAATCCTATGCCCAAACATGGTGGGCCTAGGATAAATGCAATTGAGGAAGATCAACCCATGAACCTTATTGAAGATACTGCAAGCATTCAAACACCTCTGGCTGAGGTTAAAGCTCAGTTTTTAAGGTGCCAGATGTTCCCAGGTTATGAGGCCTACTGTGAATCTTGCAAAGTTTCCACCAATGGTTGTGCAAGTTTAAGAAGTGGCATCAAAGGCCTTATCAAAGAAGGTATCCTGCAGATAACATCAACGGTTTCAGCGTCTACAACATCGGCAATTCCTCCTACAGCAACAACAAACATCCCTTTTACAACTTCAAAAACAATTGTTCCGACAGACTCGTCTACAAAGTCAACAATCATCTCTTCCACCACTTCAACAAATGTTAGTTCAACCGCATCCGCTTCTACAACTACAACAACCATTAATAATGACATCTCCACAATCACCATATATTACAACCCGACAATGGTCCCTGGTTCCAACAATTTTCAGCAACAAATTCAACAACAACCCAGCTTCAGTCGTTCACCACCACCATCAGTCAGAAGTCCTGTTACCATATATTACGATCCACAGACAATAACAGTTCCTACTTCCGCTGCAGTCAGTCCAGTCACCATCACGGTACCTGGGCCCATTCCGTATGAAAAAGATAATGTTGTACCATGGCACTATGGTTCAGACCTCTACTGCAACGGGGAGAGAGACGTTCTTGATTCTTCAACTCACACACCACAGGTCAATAATGTCGACGGAGGCGGGGGCTTCACTCGAAGCGGACGTCTCTTCGCGTCACAAATACCGAAAATTAATGCTGAGGCAGAGGCTGCTACCAAGGCTAAAGGCAAAAATGTGGTGTCTGAAGAACCAGTTTTGAAAGAAGCTCATAGAACGTCCTTTGATCAGGATGTGTATGAATTTATGAGGATAATCAAGAGAAGCGATTATAAGGTTGTGGATCAGCTCCACCAGACTCCTTCCAAGATCTCCATTCTATCATTGCTATTGTGTTCGGAAGCTCATTGGGATGCATTACTTAAAGTATTGCACGCAACCTACGTGCCTGAGGAGATCACGGTGAATCAGCTAGAGACAGTGGTTTCTAATGTTAATACTAGCCATGGGCTAGGCTTCACCAACGCTGATTTAACTGCAGAAGGTCGTCATCATAATAAAGCTTTACACATCACTCTAGAGTGTAAAGGGGATGTGCTTTCACATGTTCTAGTTGACACTGGGTCTTCACTCAATGTCTTGCCAAAGAAAGACCTTGTTAAGCTTGAATATAATGGTATAGCTCTCCGACCAAGCAATCTGGTGGTTAGAGCTTTTGATGGTTCCAAGAGGTCTGTTCTTGGAGAAGTGGAGCTGCCTGTGATAATTGGCTCGCAAGTCTTTCAAACTACTTTCTACGTGATGGACATTCAGCCGACCTACAATTGTTTGTTGGGTCGACCATGGATTAACGTCGCTGGCGCAGTTACGTCGACCCTTCACCAGAAATTAAAATACGAGTGGGAAGGGCGAATTATCACAATCTGTGGTGAAGAGGATATTTTTGTTAGCCATCTGGCTACCTACAAATACATTGAGATGGAGGGTGAAATCCACGAGACCATGAGCCAAGGTTTCGAAGCACTGAACATCAATGAGGCGACAACTGAAGTATTTGCTGCATCCCAGGAGGATAGGATAGGTACTTCAATTGTCTCCTACCAACAAGCTCAGAAGGTTGTTGAAGATGGCAACGCCCAAGGCTGGGACAAGTTGCTACCTGTGGAGAAGAAGGAGGACATATTCGGTTTGGGTTACAAACCATTCCGACAAGATCAAGCAGAGGCTACTAAAGAGCCCAAGTTCGTGAGTGGGGGAATGATGACCCTAGATGCTGTCAATAACGGGAAGACGAGGCTGAAAGCAACCTCAACCTGGAGAGCTGGAATCTTCCAAGGATCCCGGGCTGACAAGTCCTTAACTGGTCTTCCCAGGAAATTATAAGAGTTACTCCTGCAGAGTAATTATTATTTCCTGCTTTAGCATGCATCAAGTATTGCATCTTGCCCAAGGTGTCAGGACTCATTTCGTAATAGGGCCATATTTGTATTTTGTGCAAATGGAATATCAATGAACAATGGACATCTTTTGCAAACAATTTTCTTTTTCGCTCGCTGTCTTTTCATTTTTGTTATTTTTCGCACAAAACAATGAAATGGCAATGTTTTCAAAATAATAACTTCATTTACACTTTTTTTTTAAAAACAAGATTAAAACTAGTCACTAAAAAGAACAAATCTCAACCCTTGCAGAGATTATCCTCCAGATTGCACCGACAATAACACTGCTATGACCTTGTATGACTTCGACAATCCAATTAATTAAACAGATGAAGGGGTTGATGAAGACTATGAGTTGCCTGAAGAGTTATCCAGGTTGTTGAGGCAAGAAGAGAAATTGATTACTCCTCATCAGGAGGAAATTGAAACTGTTAATCTTGGTACCGAGGAAGATTTGAAAGAAGTGAAGATTGGGGCCAGTCTGCAAGCTCCAGTAAAGGAACAACTCATCAATATGCTTCGGGAATATGTCGACGTCTTTGCTTGGTCCTATCAAGACATGCTAGGTCTAGATACGGATATTGTCATGCACAGACTACCTTTGAAAGAAGACTGCCCTCCAGATAAACAAAAGTTGCGCCGCACTCACCCAGATATGGCCATGAAGATTAAGGAAGAAGTACAAAAGCAGTGGGACGCTGGTTTCCTTGTTGTAACTAGTTACCCGTCGTGGGTTGCTAACATTGTACCCGTGCCTAAGAAGGATGGAAATGTGCGTATGCGTGTGGATTACCAGGACCTGAACAGAGCTAGCCCGAAGGATGATTTCCCATTACCTCACATTGATGTATTGGTGGACAACACAACTCAGTTCTCGGTATTTTCTTTCATGGACGGATTTTCTGGATACAATCAGATTAAGATGTCACCAGAAGACATGGAGAAAACAACGTTCATCACACCTTGGGGCACATTTTGTTACAAGGTAATGCCTTTTGGGCTAAAGAATGTCGGTGCAACGTATCAATGTACTATGGTAACCTTATTCCATGATATGATCCACAAAGAAATCGAATGCTATGTGGATGATATGATTGCCAAGTCCCTTACTGAAGAAGACCATCTGGTGAATTTACTGAAGTTGTTTAAGCGTCTGAGGAAGTATCAGCTGAAATTGAACCCCAACAAATGTACATTCGGGGTACGTTCTGGTAAGCTGCTGGGATTTATTATAAGTGAAAAGGGAATTGAGGTTGATCCTGACAAAGTCAAAGCCATTCAGGAAATGCTTGCACCTAGGACTGAGAAAGAAGTTCGAGGGTTCTTAGGAAGATTGAACTGCATATCAAGGTTTATATCCCACCTCACTGCAACTTGTGAGCCCTTGTTCAAACTGCTAAGAAAGGAGCAAACAGTCAGGTGGAATGACGATTGTTAGAAAGCTTTTGACAAGATCAAGGAGTACCTGCAAGAACCTCCAATTCTCATGCCTCCACATGAAGGAAGACCTCTAATAATGTACCTGACAGTATTAGAAGGGTCAATGGGGTGTGTGTTGGACCAGCATGATGAGTCTGGTCGAAAAGAGTATGAAATATACTACCTAAGCAAAAAGTTTACCGACTGTGAACAACGTTATTCACTGCTCGAGAAAACTTGTTGTGCTTTAGCGTGGGCTGCTCGCTGACTGAGACAGTATATGCTGACTCACACTACCTTGTTGATCTAAAAAATGGACCCCGTCAAGTACATATTTGAGAATCCAGCACTTACTGGAAGGGTTGCAAGATGGAAAATGATTATAACAGAGTATGACATTCAGTACACTTCTCAAAAAGCCATCAAGGGCAGTGTATTGTCTGACTATTTGGCTGAGCAACCCATTGATGATTACCAGCCTATGAGATTTGACTTCCCTAATGAAGACATCATGTACTTAAAAGAAAAAGATTGTGAAGAGCCAGTTCACACTGAAGGGCCTGACCCAGAAGAAGCATGGACTATGATGTTTGACGGGGCTGTCAATATGAATGGTCGTGGAGTTGGTGCAGTGCTTATTACACCTAAATGAGTTCAAATTCCTTTCTCTGCAAAACTCACCTTTTCCTGCACTAACAATGAAGCAGAATACGAAGCCTGTATCATGGGTCTTGAGGAAGCCATTGACCTCAGGATCAAAACATTGAATGTATTCGGAGATTCGGCTTTGGTAATCAACCAGACCAACGGCAAATGGTACACCCATCAGGAGCATCTGATTCCATACCGTGACTATACAAGGAGATTATTGACTTTCTTCACAACAATCAAACTTGAATACATCCCTCGAAATGAGAATCAATTTACAGACGCTTTATCTACCATTTCCTCCATGATCAAAGTTCAAGCTGCCAATTATGTGCCTCGAATTTTGGTATCCAGACTGGACCGACCGACATATATATTCTCCGTGGACACTGCTAGTGATGACAAGCCTTAGTTCCATGACATCAAATGCTTCTTGGAGAATCAGACATACCCACCTGGGGCATCATCTAATGATAAGAAGACATTAAGAAGGCTGGTCGACAGTTTCTTCCTCAATGTTGATGGTTCATTATACAAGCGAAACTTCAACATGGTCCTGCTCAGATGTTGTGACTAGAATGAAGCAGACCTCCTGATGCACGAAGTACATGAAGGTTCTTTCGGTACCCATACCGGAGGACATGCAATGGCAACGAAATTGTTAAGATCGGGTTACTACTGGATCATAATGGATGCAGACTGTTGTACCTATGCCAGAAAGTGCCATAAGTGCCAGATCTACGCAGATAAAGTGCATGTGCCTCCAAATCCTTTGAACGTGATGTCTTAACCTTGGCCCTTTGCCATGTGGGGCATTGACATGATTGGAAAGATTGAACTGACTGCTTCAAATGGTCACAGATTCATCTTGGTGGCCATTGATTACTTCACCAAATAGGTTGAAGCAGCTTCGTATGCAAACGTCACCAGACAAGTGGTAGCCAAATTTCTGAAAAGAGACATCATCTGTCGATATGGAGTTCCCGAGCGAATCATTACTGACAATGGTTCCAATTTGAATAACAAAATGATGGCAGAAATTTTCCGGGACTTTAAAATCCAGCATCACAATTCTTCTCCTTACAGGCCAAAGATGAATGGCATTGTTGAGGCTGCTAACAAGAACATCAAGAAGATTGTGCAGAAGATGGTAGTTACCTATAACGACTGGCATGAGATGCTACCATTTTCTTTGCATGGGTACCGAACCTCAATCAGAACATCTACTGGGGCAACGCCTTATCAGCTTGTGTATGGTATGGAAGCTGTCCTACCTGTTGAAGTTGAGCTACCCTCCTTACGGGTAATGATTGATGTGAAGCTGGATGAAGCAGAATGGGTCCGGTCTCGGCACAATCAACTGAATTTGATTGAAGAGAAAAGATTAGCTGCCATTTGTCATGGGCAGTTATATCAAAAGCGAATGAAGAAAGCCTTCAATCAGAAAGTCAGACTTCGGAAATACCAAGTAGGAGAGCTTATTCTGAAGAGAATCCTTCCTCCTCATACAGACCACAGGGGCAAGTGGACACCAAATTATGAAGGTCCCTATGTAATAACTAAAGTCTTCTCGGGTGGAGCACTGATGCTCGCAACCATGGATGGTGAAGACTTCCCGTCTCCTGTGAATTCAGATGCAGTTAAAAAATACTTCGCATAAAATGACCCGCTGGACATAAAAACAGAATGTAAGTCCAGGCAAAAATAGGGCATCCCGGCGAGTCAAAAACAGAATAAAAGACTCAGGTAAAAATAAGGGAAAAAAATGTACAGCCGCTGAGTTGAAATGCCGCATTGGACAGCTCAGGCAAAAATAGGTATCCCGGTGGATTGAAAACCCGAAAGGGCGATCCGCGCAAAATCTGGGAATAAGCGAACAACTGCATTCTGAATTCGTCTGTATCACTCACAACATGCCAGGCTCCGAAAGGATAAAGCATCGGTCAGAACCAGCCTTCTTCAGAAAGCAAGATAAGAAGAACGTCAATGTCATACAGGTCATAGCAAAGGGAGCTCACTGGAGCGTCATCTTCAACATTGTCAACATTTTTATTTTCTCAATTTACAGCAATCTCCTCTTTCCAGGGGATTCGCTTCTTTGACTGTACTTGCCTATTCAGGGCACGCAAATTAATAAAAACAGAGTTTTCAGTCACACTTTGCTTTATACATTTTTGTTTCATTTGCAAAGTGTCCAAGGTTCATAATACAACACTTGTATAAAAACATGTGAGTCATTCTAATAAATGCTTGCAGGAAATATATTTACTTTCAGGTAAATCTAACTCCTATGAAGAAATCCGGTTAAGGATACCTCAGGATACTTGTGTGTTTTCCTTTGTCTTAAACAAGTTGCAGGTACTCAAGACAGACAATCTTTCGCAACATGTGGCATATCAAGCATTGAATCCCCAGCAACCTACTTCCCAGAAGTTATCTCCTCCCCGAGCAGGACCTCCCGAGCAGTGCCTGGCAGCTCTTCCATAGCAAGATGGTCAAGGAATTTCCTATCCCCCACTAGAGTGCCAGATCTCCCTCATCCTCAGCAGAGTTGGTGGAATTGGTTCCCCACAGAGTTTCCTCCCCAGTAGAGCAATACCTGAAACACATCCCCAATGGAGTTGTTAAAACATCCTCATCTTCATTAAGAGTCCTCCCCCGGACAGATCTATCAATGATCTATTTCCGCAAGCAAAGTTCTCCCTCCGGACAGATCTATCAATGATCTCTTCCCCCAGTTGGGTTATCCCTCAAAGCAGATCAACCATAGATCTTTATCCCCGCAGGATCTGAGTCTCGGACTGGTCTTCTCATTTGCATAATCATAGCATTCACATCATATTCACCGAAATAAGCATAGCATTCCGTCTAATAGGAGAATTACGGCAAAAATCAAACATTTGCATGGTCATAAGCCAGGTTCAAGCCAATCACTTACAATATCATCACTTCATCAACAGTACACAAAACTCATATCCCCCGCAAATAAAAGCCAAGGCATCCCCTTTGCACTCTCAAAAACATAGATGCCTATTTATACTTATACATGCTCTTTTTGACACCCGTCTGTGTCATCTTTCCCCACAGGTCGCCTATAATACGTTCTGCACTCTCAAATACAGATATTGGTTCATAAATCGTACATATTCTTTTGGCACTCGTCCGTGTCATACTTCTTCAGCAAGTCAAACACTCGTCCGTGTCCCTTGCCCAATCTTTCGACACTCGTCCGTGTCTGGCACATACTTCACCAGCAGGTCAAAATACTTGTACATACTTATACAAAAGTCTTTGATACTCATCTGTATCTTGTATATATAACTCCTCAACAGATTCAACACTCATTCGTGTTCATTGTTCGACCGATTGATACTCGTCCGTATCATCGTCCTTAAAACACATGTCTGCGTTTGTTTCTACCGATACTCGCCCGTATCATGGTCCTAAGGATGCTCATCCAGATCTTTAATCTATACAAACTATCAAACACTTATACCTTTTATTTAAAGAGCGTAAGGACTCGTCCGTGTTTACCATTCCCCAGTAAGTCACCAACAAAATAACTTTCTCCTATCCGACATTCGTCCTATGTCGTGATATTTTAGGCAGCCGTCCCCTTCCAGGTGATCGTCCTTCACCTTTGGATGATCGTCCCCCATCCTTTTCCCCAGTGGAATCTCCATTATTGGAACCTTCTATTCAGCATTCGTCCCATGTCGTGATATCTTTTTAGCAGCAGTCCCCTGCTAGGTGATCGTCCTTCACCTTTTGATGACCGTTCCTCATCATTTATCTGATGGCTGTCCCCATCGTTGATCTTTCTTATCCGACATTCGTCCTATGTCGCGATAATCCCCAGGAGAAGTCGTACCCTGCTAGGTGATCGTCCTTCACCTCTTGATGATCGTCCTTCATCATGCTTATCCGATGGTCGTCCCCATCGTTAACCTTTTCTATCCGACATCCTTCCTATGTCGTGATATTTTCAGTAGTCGTCCCCTGCTAGGTGACCGTCCTTCACCTTTGATGACCGTCCCTCATCCTTATTTCATTTATTCTTTCACCCGATGGTCGTCCCCATCGCTGTTTACTTTACATTCTGAACCTGATGGCCGTCCCCGTCAGTTCTTTCCTCATTATTTTAATCCCCAGGGAATTTTATTTTATTACCCGATGGTCGTCCCTGTCATGGTCTCTTTATTTCCCCAGCTTGTCGGTTGTCCCCGTCATTGCTTTGCTTACCGTTTTACCCCCATCAGTCGTCCTCTGCTCGATGGTCGTCCTCCATCGCCTTCATTTGATAATCATACTATACTACCTTTTACAATTTATATCCCTTTTCTTCTTCTCCCCAGCGAGTGCAAATTTCGGACTGTGTTTGGTATTCAACCACAAGTTATCTTGTTTGTCTGTTAAGCTAACTCATGCTTGAATAGGGGCAGCTGTAAACACCCCAAATTTTCCCTCACTTTTTCTCACACCATGGCTTGTGATCTTTCATTTTTGCATTAGCATAAGCATACCATCTTATATTGCATATTTGTTCGATTTGCATAGTTTCATTTCATCTGCATCTAGGGTTTGTGATCTGAGCAATCCAAGAATCAATTTGAGCCATCCCATTTGGTCTTGAAGCTTTCCAAGAGGGTCCAGGTGTGTTCTATAATCATATTATGCTCCCCAAAGTTCATGAAAGTCAAGAAATCACAAAGAATGGCAAAGGCATGGAAGCAGAGCTAGGGTTTTCCTGCACAGATGACCCAAATTAGGGTTTTGGTTTCAGAGGCCTTAACTCCAAATTTTTTGGTCATTCTTGTTTCTAATGTTCTTAATATGTTATAAGGATCATGTGTACCAAGTTTGATGAAGAAATTCACTGTGGAAGTCATCTGATCATTGGGTAACTTCTTGAGCAAGTAAAGTCAAAATTAGGGCATCTGAGGCCCCCAACAATGGAACCAAAGGATCATTTTCATCAAATTGAGGTTCTATGATCTTTATTTGATCTTAGAAGTGTTTGGAAGTTCACAAAGTTGAAGAATTTTGAGCCAAATCCAAACTTTCCATTTTTGGAAATGACTTGTAATGGAAACTTTCCATTTTGGGAAAGATTTTCAACCTCCTCTTTCATGACCAAAAATGCTTCAAATGAAATATTCTTGGACATGAAAGTTGTATATTAGGTCTTTCCCTTTTCAAAAAGTACTAGAACATGTCTTGATTCATCCTAGAACTCAAGATATGGTCTTTCAAAGTTGGCAAAAATCCTATAATTTTCAAGTTCATGCCAAAGAGGATTTTTTTGCCATTTCACTTGCCAAGCCTTTTCATGACTTCTAATCAACTTCTATGCATCATAACATGTCAAGGCAACTTCCAAAGATCAGAATTGGCCCAAGTTTGCATAGTTTTCATGACTTGATCTTTAAGAAATCTCAAAAGGGCCAAAACACATAAACTTTGCAAAATGCCTTGGATCCTTCGATCCACTTGTGCCAGCTGCATCAAACCAATTTTATGGCTCTTCATGAATCTTGCTGAGGCCAGACACCCCATTGAGCAGATCCTGCCATGGCCCATACCTCCAAGTACACAAATTTGACTTTTTTGCAACTTGCCCATACCAATCACACTAGGCCACACCAACTCTTCTGATCACTCCTATTGGTTTATACAAACCCTAAGGAACACAAAACAGATAACACACAAGCCTGTAGGCTCTCTCAACTCAGAATTCACAAAATCCACCAAAACCTTCATCTCTTCGAATTGCATAACACAACCATAAAACTTCAAAACAAACTTCACCAATCATCTTCAAATCACTCATAGAACACAAACCACCCTTTGAAAAGCCCTAAAACACAGCCAAACCAAAACACGACTCTTGGTGCAAAGGAACTGAAACTCATAAACCAAGCCATACAAACTTGTTCCAAGCATTGCAACATCATCAGGGAGCTCATTGGGGGTTGGTTTGAACCAAGAAAGAGGCCAGAAAGCTCAGGGATTGAAAGCTTCATCTCAGGTAACCATGAAGAACATTTTTTCCAGAACTCTCATTTTAAGTTCTTAAATGCTTCTACATGATGCACTGATCATCCTGATATGTTTACTTTTGAAAATGGTTAAGAATCAAGCATGTATTGAACTTCTGAAAGTTTTGATTATTTTTCCGTTTTGCTTCGATTCATGATTTTCTTGAGTGATAAATGTTATTTGATGCTGGATTCATGCTTAGGGATGTTAGAGGATCATTTTTGGAGCTTTAGAGGGTTTGATTTAGCCTAGGGAAGAAGTTAGTTTGAGTGAGCTGCCGGAGAAGATGTGGTTTCGCGCGCGTGTGAACGGTTCAGATCATTTCACTTAGGTTTAGTTTTTAATTAATTAAGTTAATCAGCTAATTAACCTAGATAGAATCCAGGCCCTCCATCTGTGCACGCAGTCTTCCCCCTTTTAAACCTCAACCCTCAGATCAGTTGACTTCCCTTTATTTCATTTTTAATTCATTTTTATTCATTTCTTTTGCATATTTAATTTAAAATAGTTAAAAGCATCACAAAAATCTCATATTTTGCATTTCTGATCCAAATATTTTTCTCAACCCAAAAATGATTTTTATTTTATTTTTTGCATTTAAAAAGTATTTTTAAATTATTTAAATGTTATTTTTAATTAATTAATGGATTTTAATTAATTAAAAATACATTTAGGTTTCTAAAAATCACCAAAAAAAAATCATGAACCATTCCAATACATTTAGAAACATTTTCAAACTCTTCATACAAATTTCTTTTTAGGTTTGATCATAATTTCACAATTTTCTTTGAATTAGGATTCTTTAAAATCAAATTTTCTAACCCTAATTTGAAAAATTCATTTCTGCCTAACCATGAAGAGTTTGAACTTGATTATTTTTGCATTGTTTCACATATTGCATGTAGTTTTTAGGTTATTTTCCTCATGAATTTATATTGCATTTTCAATTTGATTTGCATTTTCTCTTAAGAATCACCCAAAAACCCTAGCAAACTTAGAAAATTCATAACTTTCAATAGGATTAGCTTCTGACCTTCTCCTTTGGGGTGTGATCTTATATGGGATTAGTGTTTGATTGAGCTTGATTTCCATTTATTATCATGTTGTATGCTTCTGTTTTGGTCATTTGCATCTCATGTATTCATAAAACCCTAATTTCTCATGTTCATTTGCATTCACCTTTGCATATCATCATCATGTGAACTTGCCATGCCATTTCAAGCATTTGTATGACATATTAGACATATTAGGACATGTTAGAACATTTCTTGATCATTTATTCATTCATTTACTATGCCTTGCATTCATTATATTTCATAAGCATCCATGTATTTTCAAGCTTCTAAGCATGCTTCCTTTGCATCTCATCTTTGTATGAACATTCATATGCATATTGTGTGACTTTGCATCATCTCATATGCCATTTGAATTGCATAATCACTTCTGACTTTGGTCTTTGCATCTCATTTCAATTCATTTCTTTTTGCTTTATGTCTTATGCATTCATACTGACATTTAAGGTACCTTGGGTTAGTTATTTGGGAGGTGGATTTGCCTTCACTTCCCACCTCATCTTATCTCATTCATATGCATTCTAACATGTCTTTGAAGTGAATATAATTCACTTATGTTCCATCCTTCTCACTTTCTTTCTTTAAGTTACTTATCTTCTTTAGGAAGTAAGTAACTTGTTCTTCTTTCTCCTTCTCTTTTCATCTGCTTCTTCCATATGTGGCCTCGAAGATCTTTTCTCTTAAGCCTAACAAACCATAGGATACCCAAGCATGATAACTTTTAGGGTTTTGTATAGTCCCCCTTAATCTTTTACCTTTGAGTCTCCTTGAGCCTCTTTTCTCATCTCAATAATCAGAGACTAAACTCTTAAAGCTTTAGGACCTTGAATTAGGGTTATGCCTGCATCCTTCTCTTAGGATGGAGTGTATAACTTTAATCCTAAGTGTTAAACCTTTAATTTGTTTAAACCTCTTAATCAAAACACATTAATAATCACAAAGACTTTATCTTGTAACTTGGGCCTTACATTAGGGTTCTATCTCTCCTTATGGTTAAAAGGGACTAACCATAGTGTTTAATGGACAAGTCCCCCTCAAGTTGTCTTACAAACCATAAAATCCACTTCTTAATCTCATCCTTTAATCAAAATCCACTTAATAAAGGCTTTGTTATATAATGAATTTAATCCCTAACCATGGATTAAGTTGAGGTATCTTCCTCAGCTTAAATGTTCTCATTTATTATCCTTCTATTAGGATGGTGTAATGAGTTCATTAATTTGTGATTAGAGATTAAACTCATTACTTAACACTAAACAAAAACCCAAAAACATCTTAATAATCACAAGTAGGTTAATGATCTTAATCCTACATCATCATGGTAATTAAGTTGAGATGCCTATCTCACACTTAAGTAGGCTCATTATTCCTAATCAGGGAGGATATAATGAGTTTACAAGCCCTTGATTTAGGCTTAAGCTCATTAACTTATGCAAAACATCAAAAACAATAACAAAATTGAAAACAAAAAAACAAACAATAATCGTCTCCTTTGGGATTCTTTTCTCATCACACTCATTCACAAGTGAGAACGTGCTTCTTCCGTCTAATGCAAGACAGTTAGCACTCGAGCCAGACGAGTCATAAACTTGAGCATAGGCAAGCAAGCAGTTCACAGTCAATTTATCTTTCAGTCTCTTTGAGTCGAACTACGGTGTTCTGACTTCCTCATTGCACGAGAGGATACGTAGGCATAACTTAACAGTTATCAAACAAAAGTTTCTTTGTCATCCCCCTCTTTCAGCTTTCTTTTCTAAAGCCTCAGTTCCTGAGCATTCACCCTTTTGCAATGACACCTGTACATTCATTCTTAGCTTTTGCACACAGACAACACATACACTTACCCTTTTAAAACACAATCTTGTAAGCGTGGATCCCGTCGAGTACGACGGAAAATCTGGGTGCTAATACCTTCCCAGGTTGTAACCAACCCCCTTTCTCAGTTTCTCTCGTTCACTACCGTCTTATCCATCTTTTCCCGGGTTTATGCAGCATTACCTTTGCTTCGGGATAAAAATGGCTTCCTAAAGACCCATGATACAGGCTTCGTATTCAGCTTCATTGTTAGTGCATGCAAAGGTGAGTTTTTCCGAGAAAGGCATATGAACTCCTTTAGGTGTAAGGAGCATTGCACCAACTCCACGACCATTCATATTGACAACTCCATCAAACATCATTGTCCATTCTTCTTCTGGGTCAGGCCCTTCAGTTTGAATAGGCTCTTCATGATCTTTTGCTTTTAAGTACATGATGTTTTCATCAGGGAAGTCAAATCTCATTGGCTGATAATCATCAATGGGTTGCTCAGCTAGATAGTCAGACAGTACACTGCCTTTGATGGCTTTTTGAGATGTGTACTGAATGTCATACTCTGTCAGAATCATTTGCCATCTTGCAACCCTTCTGGTAAGTGTTGGCTTCTCAAATATGTACTTGACTGGATCCATTTTTGAGATCAATAAGGTAGTGTGAGTCAGCATATACTGTCTTAGTCAGCGAGCAGCCCACGCTAAAGCACAGCAAGTTTTCTCGAGCAGTGAATAACATTGTTCACAGTCGGTAAACGTTTTGCTTAGGTAGTATATTGCATACTCTTTTCGACCAGACTCGTCATGATGGCCTAGCACATACCCCATTGACCCTTTTAATATTGTCAGGTACATTATTAGAGGTCTTCCTTCAACTGGAGGCATAAAAACTGGAGGTTCTTGCAGGTACTCCTTGATCTTGTCAAAAGCCTTCTGACAATATTCATTCCACCTGACTGTTTGTTCCTTTCTTAACCGTTTGAACAGGGGCTCACAGGTTGCTGTAAGATGAGATATGAACCTTGATATGTAGTTCAATCTACCTAGGAACCCCTGAACTTCTTTTTCAGTCCTAGGTGCAGGCATCTCCTGAATGGATTTGACTTTGTTGGGATCAACTTTAATTCCTTTTTCACTCACGATAAATCCCAGCAACTTACCGGAACGTACCCCAAATGTGCATTTGTTGGGGTTTAGCTTTAACTGATACTTTCTCAGACGCTCGAACAACTTCAACAGATTTACCAGATGATCTACTTCAGTGAGGGACTTGGCAATCATGTCATCCACGTAGCATTCAATTTCTTTATGGATCATGTTGTGGAATAACGTTACCATAGCTCGTTGATAAGTTGCACCGGCATTTTTCAGTCCAAAAGGCATTACCTTGTAACAAAAGGTGCCCCAAGGTGTCATGAAGGTAGCTTTCTCCATGTCTTCGGGTGACATCCTGATCTGATTATACCCTGAAAAACCATCCATGAAGGAAAACACCGAGAACTGAGTTGTGTTGTCGACCAATACATCAATGTGAGGTAATGGGAAGTCATCCTTCGGGCTAGCTCTGTTCAGGTCCCAGTAATCCATACACATCCGTACGTTTCCATCCTTCTTAGGTACTGGTACAATATTAGCAACCCACGGCGGGTAACTAGTTACAGCAAGGAAACCGGCGTCCCACTGTTTTTGTACTTCCTCCTTAATCTTCATTGCCATATCTGGATGAGTACGGCGTAGCTTCTGCTTCACTGGAGGACATTCTTCTTTCAATAGCAGCTTGTGCATAACAATATCAGTATCCAGACCTGGCATGTCTTGATAGGACCAAGCAAAGACATCGACGTATTCTCAAAGCATGTCAATGAGCTGTTCTTTTACTGAAGTCTGCAGGCTGGCCCCAATCTTCACTTCTTTCAAATCCTCTTTGGTACCAAGATTAACTGTTTCCACCTCCTTCTGATGAGGGGTAATCACTTTCTCTTCTTGCCTCAACAACCTGGCTAACTCTTCAGGTAACTCATAGTCTTCTTCAACCCCTTCATCAGCTTGATTAATTGGATTGTCAAAGTCATACAAGGTCATAGCAGTGTTGTTGTCGGTGCAATCTGGAGGATAATCTCTGCAAGGGTTGAGATTTGTTCGTTTTAGTGATCAGTTTTAATCTTGTTTAGAAAAAGTGAAAATGAAGTTATTTATTTTGAAAACATTGCCATTTTATTGTTTTGTACAAAAGTGAAAAATGAAAAGACAGTGAGCGAAAAAGAGACTCGTTTGCAAAAGATGTCTGATATTCATTGATTAATCCATTTGCATAAAATTACAATATGACCCTATTACAAAATGCGTCCTGACACCTTAGGTAAGATGCAGGACTTAATGCATGCTAAAAAGTCAAGAAATAATAATTACTCTGCAGGAGTAACCCTTATAATTTCTTGGGAAGACCAGTTAAGGATTTGATTCCCCGGGATCCTTGGATGTATCCAGCTCTCCAGGTTGCGGTTGCTTTCTGCCTCGTCTTCCAGGTTGTTAACAGCATCTGGGGTGAGCATCCCCCCACTGATGAACTTGGGCTCTTTCGCAGCCTCTGATTGATCTTGTCGGAATGGTTTGTAACCCAAACCGAATCTATCTTCCTTTTTCTCCACTGGTAACAGCTTGCCACAACCTTGGGCATTACCATCTTCAACAACCTTCCGGGCTTGCTGATAGGAGACAATTGAAGTACCCATCCTGTCTTCCTGGGATGCAGCAAATACTTCAGTCGTCGCCTCATTGATATTCAGGGCCTCGAACCTTTGGCTCATAGTTTCATGGATTTCACCATCCATCTCAATATACTTGTATGTAGCCAGATGGCTAACAAATATGTCCTCTTCACCACAGATGGTGATACTCTGTCCTTCCCACTCATATTTCAGTTTCTGGTGAAGGGTCGACGTTACTGCGCCTGCGGTGTGAATCCATGGTCAACCTAGCAAACAGTTGTATGCCGGCTGAATGTCCATCACATAGAAAATAGTCTTAAAGACTTGTGGACCGATTATCACTGGCAACTCCACCTCTCCAAGAACAGATCTTTTGGAGCCATCAAAAGCCTTGACCACAAGGTTACTTGTGTTGCACCCCAAAATTTTCCCTCACAATACAAGACTTTGTATACTAAGAAGGTTCACAAGGTTCACAATACTTACAAGACCTTTCATGAGGTTCATGAAGTCTACAAGACACTTTATGAGGTTCACAAGACTTCCCATGAGGTTCACAATGTTCACAAGACATTTTATGATGGTTCACAAGGTTCACAAAGTTCACAAATAGTCAGAAGATTTGACAATTCCCTCAGACAATGCACCTCCTAAGCAGTGCATCCAAAACTAGGGTTTTGACTTTAATCAGGCTAAATGAATTTCCAAGACTTCAAGTGAACTTCATAACATCTTATATGTGTGTAAGAACCCCCATGACAAGTTTCAAGACTTTTCTCAAAGGTTTGCTCAGTCAGATGATCAGATAGGTCAAAATCAGTCAAAGCAGTTAAAAAGTCAAACTGAGGTCAACTGTGGTCAAACCAAAGTCAAACTTCATGATTTTTTTGCCAACATCAAGTATATGAAGTAATATTCATCATTTTATCAAGGGTTGATCATGATTCATCAAGGATATTTCAGATCATCAAGAATCAGGAGTTTCTAAATTAGGGTTTCCTCAGTAAAAGTCAACTGAACTTTGAGCAGCCATAACTTTCACATGCTTCATCACCAAGTCTCCATCCAAAGCTCATTTTGAAGGAAATTGAATTCTATACAACTTTGTGTCTCACAAGCCAAGCCCAAAAATGCTTCATTTGGAAGGTATGAGCTAAGACATTATAGGTCCTTTTGAAAGTCAACAAAAAGTCAACAACTTCAAAAGGGCATAACTTGAGAATGGTAAATGATATGGACATGAAACCAGTGGGGTTGGTTAGAGGACTCTTCAAGCTTTCCAAAATATCCAAGAACACCCTCATAGCATTAAAATTGAAGGATGTGTGCCCTTGAAAAGTTGGGAAATTTTTTGTTGGTTTATGAAGAAAATGGAGGTTTAAAACTAATTTTTTCTAAATGGGCTTGCCATATGATGACCCAATCCATATCATGACCTCATGCACGACCCAAGTCTATAAAACTCAGATTTTTTATCATTTTATTTTTATTTATTTTGATTTAATTCATTTAAAATCATTTTAAATTAAAATAAAATATAAAAGTCAAAGATTTAAAAAGGATTAAGCTTCTAGAAATTCATAAAGGTGATTGGTATCAAAGTGGTAAGAGGATCATGATGGTTAGCCTAAAATAGAAGGTGTTCATACAAGAATATTTGATTTTTAAGGCCTAATCTTTTTGAATCTTTTCTAATCAAATCTCTCACACAATGACCAAGTTTTCTGACCTAAATTCATTGTACTATAAGTATAGAACATAACCCTAATGATTGGACACGAAATTCAGCCTCCAAAGTGTAAGTTCATATTTTCAAAAACCACACAAAACTTCAAATTCGGTTTTTAATATACAAGGCATTTGAAGGTAATTTTAAGACATGGAATGATTCCTTGAACATCTCTAATGCGATCCCAATCCTCATTTGCATCCAAAACCTCTCATATAGCACAAACCGAATTCAAATATTGACACATTTATGATTTTTTCGTTTTCATACTTACATGTAATATAAATTGATTTTGATTCTGGATTTGTGTTTGTGTTAAGCTTGTGAACGTTTCTGGACAAGTTAATTTGACTTTCAATGCAGGAGTAAAGAAACACCATTGCTAGGGTTTCGGCCATGGATTTGGGGTTTTGTCATAAACCTAATATAAATAAGTTCTAAGAACATAGGACAATTCCATGGACCTTGGGGATTATGAAACACTGATCATTGTTGAGAAATTTTACTGTTTTGATGCTTGTCCAATTTCGTAGGTTCTTGTATCTTGAAATTCGCAGGAAACGTTGCAGCGAGACCCGTATAAAATTTCGCAGGAAATATGAGGAAGAAGAAGACTCAGCGCGCGCAAGCTGGAATTTGAAATTGGTTTTAATATTTTTATGTTTTTGTTTCTGTTTGTTTCACAAGCATGGTGCTTGGCCCAGTGGTATGAAGCGCGCGTGTGTATCCAGATGACCTGTGTTCGAATCCTGGCTGTGGCAGTTTTTATATTTTTTCCAGTTTAGTCATTAGATATCATATATTATGAATCATTGCCATTACATTGACAGGTGCGCTCTCCCAGCTGGATTGGTTAAGGTGTTTGTGTGTATTATGAAGGTCCTGGGTTCGATTCCCCCAGGCCTTTTGCTTTTCTTTCTTTTTCTTTGATTTTTAAGAAACAACAACAAAACCAACGTGGCCTCTCCTTTGTTACCTGCGCGCGCGTTGGCCTGGTGGTAGATGTTGCTGGCCTGAGTGTTTGCAAGCAAGAAGTGCTGGGTTCAATTCCCAGCCAGGTAAGTTTCCTTTTTCTTTTTGTTTTTATTTGTTTACTTATTGTTAATATTAATTAATTAAAATTATAATCTTAATTTAATAAAATCTTAATATGTTTCATAAATATAAACCCTAATAATATTTTCTAAAACTAATTTTTTATTTATTAATATGTATATATTATTATTGTATAATTTATTTATATAATTGAATTAATGTTTAATATTTAACATTTTTGCATATAAAACCTAATTTATTTTTTTAAAAAAACCTAAAAAACATATTCTTTTCAAACCCTAATTTTTCTTCTTCTATTTACTTAATATCATTATTTGTATATATTATATTCATGATCTAATTAAAATATTTAATTTAATTTTTGTTAATTGTTTATAATTTAAATTTTTGTATGTAAATATGTTTAAAAATTAAAATTCTTAATATGATAATATGATATGATTTGTTTATAATTTAATTTTGCATGTAAATAATTTTTATTATATGTTTAAAAATTGCTAATTTAATTTTTGTAATTATAATTTTTTTTCATAATATGTTCATAATTAATTTAATAATTTCCATATAATTCAAAACTTTCTAATAATTAATTGTTCATGATTTCTAATTAACCTTAAATAATTGTTTATATAAAATTTAATCTTTTAATTATTATAATATTTTTGCTTATTTCATTATTGTTATTATTAATTATGTTTATTACTAACCTCATTAATTTGGTATTATTTTTTTATTATTATTATTTTTCACTGACCCAATTATAATTATTTATTTATTTTGCCTATTTATTTAAATTGCTTTTATGTAATTGCTCTCTGGATGTAATATTTTATTTATAATGTTTACTTTTTATTTTATGCTATGGTTAGTAAATAGGGAGTGTAACATGTATGTTTATTTAAAATTAATTTAGATCACTTAATTTAAAAGATAAATATTTAAAATTGTACACTCACACACGTAAGTCGATCTTTGATCGCCATCTCACTTCCTTAGGGATACCTCTCATTGTTGCCTAATCAAAAGGTCAAGTAGGGTGTATAAAGCAAAAGTCCCTCAAAATAAAGTCATCTAGTCCCTTAACAGATAAAAGATCAAGTCCCTTTCGAATGTTGCCTTCATAATGATCTTGTCCCTTTCGAATAAAGATGACAGTCCCTCCAAAATTGCTTAATACACCCCACAGTTGCCTACATTAACAGATGACCCTTACTTGTCCCTCACATCCAAGGTAATGACTACCTATTCCTTAATAATAGGGATAGTCTTACTATTTAAAGGATTCAAGAACAGAAAAGACTTAAAACTTAGGGTAGGTTCCTCATAGTTGCTTGCTCACTATTCAAAAACTTTTCAAACACTTCACAATTTCAAACAAATTTTCAAAACAAAGGTTTTTTCGCATCCGTACATGGATCATTATAAAACTCTTAAGAAAATTTCTTTTCATACACTTCACATTTCAAAAACAGTTTAAAGTGAGCTAAGTAACTAAGAGCCCATGGATAACCATGGATGTAAAGGGTGCTAACACCTTCCCTTTACATAACCTACCCCCCGGACCCAAAAATCTTTTAAAAGGTCTTTCCTGTTCTTTTATGCCTTTCCTTTGGATAAAATAAAAGTCGGTGGCGACTCTTGCTATCCGCAACATAACTAAAGTCAGTTCTCCCACCGTGTTACAGAACTGGCGACTCTGCCGGGGATTTAATAAAAGAGGGGTACCCTTAGGAATTAGATCACTTTAAAATTGTTTGCCTTGTTTGCTTTATACTTACTTGTTGGGCTCTTATGTGTGAAAGATCCTAACCCGGATCTAGTGTACCTTAGGTAAATGGCAATAGACCAAGGAAACTGTATGGCGTATACCGATATGGTTGATCTGGTGGCCATAGTTAGTGTGACTTCTTGGTTGGTGCTTATGTTCCTTAAGTCAAGTTGAGGATAATATGAGGCTGCCATATGTTGTCAATGCACTAACTAACTTTTAGAACCCTAGTCATCCCATCTTGGCCTTTAGAAAGTAGTGAGATAACCGGCTTTGGTGAAGACTGAAGTTGGTTGATACTCGATGCTACACTCATTGAGATCTTAAACTTGGAGGGTTTTGGTTGGCAAGTAAGTTGCCTACTGAACAACCACCCTTGTGAAGGATCAATGATATTGAGATCCCTTAGAACATGGTTACTTTTGTAGGACAGGATGAACCAACTAACTTCAAGGGAGGGTACTTACCTTTGAACCTCATGCAAGCCTTCAAACCTAGGGCTATTGTGTGACTTGCTTGTGTGTGCCACATGTTTGTGATTGAGCATAACATCATGACATCATCATGCATCATAAGCATAGCATTTTCCCTAACCATTTCAAGGACCAAAGGATTTATCTTTGTTCTTTGTTGCAGGTCATGGCTTCTGCTCGTAGAAACACCATCAGGATCAACTTTGTGGGCATACCTGTTAAGCTTAAAGAGTTGGTTTCTCAAGTGTCTGATCACTCCCAGTTCATCAAGAGACATGGTCACCTATTGGATCTAGTCACTTCAGGGTTCAATGAAGACATGATGAGTGTTCTGTTTCAGTTCTTTGATCCTAAGCACCATTGCTTCACATTCCCCGACTACCAGCTGGTTCCAACCATGGAGGAATTCTCTAAACTTCTGGGTATACCTGTTCTTGATCAAAGACCATTCACAGGTTTGGAAAGAGAGCCTAAACCTGAGGTTATTGCTGCAGCTCTACATCTGAAAAAGTCTGACATAGTTCTAGAAACGAGAAGCGGAGTCAAGGGTGTTCTTGCCAAGGTGTTGATAGAGAAGGCTCAAATGTTTTTGAAGGCTATGAGTCATGATGCTTTTGAGGAGATCTTAGCCTTGCTGATTTATGGCTTAGTGTTGTTCCCCAATCCAGATCAGTTCATAGATGTTCATGCCATCAACATATTCCTGAGTCACAATCTAGTGCCTACATTGCTTGGAGACATTCTGCATTCTCTTCACACCCGTACTACAAGGGCAAGAGGAACTTTGATGTGTTGCATACCTTTGCTATCTAGGTGGTTTATTTCTCACCTTCCTCGCCCAGTAATGAAGAATGAGCAAGGGTTCAGATGGTCCAAAAGGATCATGTCACTCTCGCATTCAGATATCCATTGGTGCTCCAGATCAATGGAGAATGTCACTATTATTGATCGTTGTGGGGAGTTCCCTAATGTGCCACTTTTGGGCATAAGAGGAGGCATCACCTACAACCCCTCTCTAGCTTTACGACAGTTTGGTTACGCTCGGAGTGATGGTCCACATGACATGTTGTTTCAGGGCATTGTGTTTGACTACGACAATGATCTTCAAGGTTACCTTCAGAGATTCATACGAGCATGGGGGAAAGTGAACAAGGTTAACAGCAAGACACTGTAGCCTAAGTACACTATTCCTATGGAGGCTTATCTCAGATGGGTGCGATCTCGTGCTCAGACTCTCATGATGACATATCCTGCTATCCTGCCAGTTACCATGGAACCTGTTGCTGAAGGAGATACTGCTTATACCATCCTTCACCCAGACATGCCTACTGACATGGAAGACTTACAGAGATCCTGGATCCAGTTGAAGGAGCAAAGGGATACTTTCGAGGCTCATTACAAAGCAAGCCAAGAAAGAATCCTGGAACTAACAAAGCAACTTCACGAGGAGCGGAATCTCAACTCATACCTCAACACAAAGAGGAAACGTCCATGGGAGACTTAAAAGCCCATCTCTTGTATTTATTGCATTTCATTTTCTGTAAGCCCAAGAGGAAAAACAAATTTATTACTAATAAAAGTTTACCTTCTTGTTTATTTAAGCAAATTTAAATCCTACGGTCCTTGAAAACATTGCATACGCATTAGTACATCATATCATTGCATCACAGGTTTATTTGTACACAGGTTTCTCATCTTCTCGCTGTTTATTTCAGTAATGGCACTTGAACAAACAGTTAAGGATCTCCAGGCACAAAATGCACAGTTCCAAGAGCTGATCCTGAACTTGTCCAAGGGGTAGGATGAATTGAAGACACTGCTGGCCAAGAAGACTAAGAAGACTAGAAGGTCAGGTGGCCTGATCAACATGGGAAGAAGGTTCAGGGGTCCTGTCAAGACCAAAGAACAGGTTGAAGACTATGAATCTGAAGAGTCTGAGAAAGAGGGAGGCAGTCTCCACAATACAATGGGGGATTCTGATTCTGAGGCTAATTACTACCATGATCCTAATGAAGACAAATTCAAGATGCTGGTGGATAGAATGGATGCTATGGAGTTGCAGAAGTCTTCTGGGCTGGATTTTGAAGATCTGAGTCTGATATCTGGGGTAGTTATACCCATTGGTTTCAAGGTTCCTACTTTTGTTGTTTATGATGGGGTCTCTTGTCCCAAGCTGCATCTAAGGTCTTATGTCAGGAGAATCCAACCTCATACTGCTGATAAGAAGCTGTGGATCCATTTCTTCCAAGAGAGCTTATCTGGAGCTCAATTGGAGTGGTATTATCAGTTGGAGAGTGTCAACATAAGGGATTGGAATGATCTTGCTGAAGCCTTCTATAAGCAGTATCAATACAATGCTGATTTAGCTCCCACTCGCATGCAGCTGCAAAGCATGTCTATGGGTGCCAAAGAAAGTTTTAAGGAGTATGCTCAGAAGTGGAGAGACTTGGCTGGAAGAGTGCAACCACCTCTAACTGACAGGGAGTTAGTTGATATGTTCATGTGTACATTGAATGGTCCATTTTACAGTCATCTCATTGGAAGCTCATCATCTGGCTTCACTGAGTTGATAATGACAGGAGAGCGCGTGGAAAATGGTATAAAGAGTGGTAAGATCCAGGTGGGTACTTCTTCATCAGGTGCTGCAAAGAAGCCTCCCACTGGGAAGAAAGAATCAAATGCTGTTTATGGTCAACCTGATCGTAATAGAAGGCATCAGTCTGTGAGTGCAGTTCATATTTCAAATCCAACTCCTGCAACAACAGAGCAGCCACAGGGCAACCAACAGAGGGCTAGAAGGCAGTTCACTAAGATCAACATGTCAATGGCTCAGGCATTGCAACACTTGTTGAAGGCTGAACTTATTACTCTGAAAGAGGCTCCTCAGAATCCCAATGTTACCTCTCCCAGGTACAATCCCAATGCACGATGTGCATATCATTTGAACTGTCAGGGACATGATACTAATAGCTGTTGGGTCTTGAAGAACAAAATTCAAGACATGATTGAGGCTGGAGAAATTGAGTTTGACCCTCCGGGTACTCCAAATGTGATTACTGCTCCCATGCCAAATCATGAGAAGACTGTCAATGCCATTGATGAAGATTTACATATCTATTCAGTTGCAGAGTTGACCACACCATTGTCTGTTATCAAGAAGAAGTTAGTACAAGCTGGGTTCTTTCCAGGTTGTCGTGAAGATTGTTTGTATTGTACCTATAAACCGGATAGTTGCTGGAGATTGAGAGATGGAATTCAACGTCTCATGGATAAATATACCATAGTGTTTGAGAGGACTCCATCGTCTGTAGAGAGTATGGTGGATCATATTACTAAAGGTAGGAATATTGAAGAGGTTGATATGGTTGATAGAGTACCGGTAAGGATCACTTCCAAAGGTCCTGTTAAAATCACTCATAAGGGTCCAATTAAGATTACTGCTGAAGGCCCTGTGAAGATTGTTGCTGAAGCTAGAGTGGCTCCTTTGGTCATTACCACTCCTGGTCCTATTCCGTATACGTCTGATAAAGCTGTGCCTTGGCATTATGGGTCTGATGTTTATATCCATGGTGTTAAGCAGAAACCCTTAGCTGATATGCATGTTGATGTTGACAATATTGCTGGATCTAGTAAGATCACACGAAGCGGAAAAGTCGTCTCTCCTCCAGTTACTTCCAAGAACGCAGTTACTCCAGCTGTTACCTCCACCACTAATGCTCGGGGCAAAGGTCCTGTTATTGAACTTATACCTACTGATATGCTAGCTGCTGATGATCTCTCTAAGCAGATGGAAGAAGTATTGAAAATCATTCACAAGAGTGATTATGACATTGTTGATCAGTTGGGGCATACTCCCTCCAAGATTTCCATGTTGTCCTTGTTGTTGTGTTCTGAGGCTCATGCCAAAGCCTTGATTAAGTTTCTGAAGACTGCTCATGTACCCAATGCAATTTCTGTTGACCAGTTTGAGAATTGTGTTGCCCACCTGACCTATGATAATGGGTTAGGTTTCTCTGATGCTGACTTGACCCCTGCCAAGAGGGATCATAACAGGGCCCTGCATATCTCAATTGAATGCAGGGGTACTACCCTGTCACATGTATTAATAGACAATGGTTCCTCTCTGAATGTGTTGCCCAAAGAAGTCCTGAATAAGCTGAGTCCTGAAGATGCTGTGCTGAAGCCCAGTAATATAGTGGTGAAGGCTTTTGATGGTTCTAGAAGAGTGGTGCATGGAGAAATTGATCTCCCAATCAAAGTTGGTTCTCAGGTTTTCAATGCTACTTTTTATGTCATGGATATTCGTCCGTCGTATTCTTGTTTGCTGGGACGTCCCTGGATCCATGGGGCAGGTGCTGTAACCTCTACATTACATCAGAAGTTGAGATATCCGGTAGAAGGAAAGGTTGTTACTGTCTATGGAGAGGAAGAATATTTTGTCAGCCATGTGAACACCTTCAAGTATCTGGAAGTGGAAGGTGAATATGTTGAAACTCCGTGTCAGACATTTGAGGTGGTTCCTTGGATTGTTAATGATTATGAAGCTCCTCCTGTTGTCAAGAAAGTTCCTGTGGTCACCAGAGTACCTCCAACAATGGCCTCCCTTAAAGATGCTAGAGCTGTGGTGGATGAAGGTGGTTGTACTATTTGGGGTCAGCTTCCTGATATCCCTTACAAGTCTGACAAATTTGGTTTGGGTTTCACTGCAGAGTCCCAGAAGGCTGTTCGTCGTGCTCGTGCTGTTCGTATCACCAATCAAGGGGTTATGAAGAACCAAATCAATGTTGTGGGTGACTATGATGAAGACTACAACCTGGATGCTTGGATTTTTCCTACTGTGAGTGCTGGACTCAACAATTGGAAAGCTGAAGATGTTATCCCTATCTCCTTTAGTCAGGAGTAAATACTATTACTGTGTTGTTACTTTTAAGTTTGTAATTTCTTGAACAATTAAAACTTCCAAGCCTTGTGCCTTACCCGAGGCAGAATGGTGTGCTTGTTACGGGCTGTCATTTCATTTGCATACTTCATTCAATAAAAATCAGTGGACGTTTCGTTTTAGTAAATATTGTGTTCCTTGTCTTTCTTTTCTTTTATTTTTGCTTATCAGCTATGTGTTCTTACACACACCCACATCACTAAAATGCAGATCCTCATCCACTTTGGATCCTGTTGATAACAGTTCTACTATTGCCAGTTATAATTTCGAGAATCCGATCTATCAAACTGAAGACGGAAATGAGGACGATTGTGAAGTACCTGTAGAGCTTGCTAGGTTGTTACAACAAGAAGAGAAAGCTATACAGCCACATGAAGAGCCAGTCGAGGTTATGAATCTGGGAACTGAAGAAAACAGGAAAGAAGTCAAGATAGGGGCTGAATTAGAGGATAGTGTCAAGAACAGGTTGATTCAGATGTTACGTGACTATGTGGAGATCTTTGCTTGGTCCTATGAAGATATGCCAGGATTGGACACAGATATTGTGGTTCACCGTTTACCAGTGAAAGAAGATTGTCGTCCAAAGAAGCAGAAGGTTCGTCGTATGCGTCCTGAAATGTCAGAAAAGATCAAAGCAGAGGTAATGAAACAGTTCAATGCAGGGTTCTTAGCAGTGACTTCTTATCCTCAGTGGGTTGCAAATGTGGTGCCGGTACCTAAGAAAGATGGTAAGGTACGTATGTGTGTAGACTACAGGGATTTGAACAAGGCCAGCCCCAAAGATGACTTTCCACTTCCTCATATTGATGTTCTGGTAGACAACACTGCTCAGCATAAGGTATTCTCCTTTATGGATGGTTTCTCTGGTTACAATCAGATCAAGATGGCACCTGAAGATATGGAGAAGACAACATTTGTTACACAGTGGGGCACTTTCTGTTATAAGGTGATGCCATTTGGTTTGAAGAATGCAGGGGCAACATATCAGCGTGCTATGGTGGCTTTGTTTCATGATATGATTCATCATGAGATAGAGGTGTATGTGGATGATATGATAGCCAGGTCCCAGAATGAAGAACAACATCTTGATCATCTGCATAAGTTGTTTGAGAGATTAAAGAAATACAAGTTGAGACTTAACCCAAACAAGTGTACTTTTGGAGTTAGGTCTGGTAAACTCCTGGGTTTCATTGTCAGTGGAAAAGGTATTGAAGTAGATCCTGCAAAGTGAAAGCTATACGAGAGATGCCAGCTCCCCGTACTGAGAAGGAGGTTAGAGGTTTCTTGGGACGATTGAATTACATTGCAAGATTTATTTCCCAATTAATTGCCATCTGTGAGCCAATCTTCAAATTGTTGAAGAAGATCAGGTGATGGAGTGGAATGATGAGTGCCAGACTGCCTTTGATGAAATCAAGAGATATCTGCTAGAACCTCCAATTTTGATGCCACCAGTTGATGGAAGACCCTTGATTATGTACTTAACAGTGTTAGACAACTCAATGGGGTGTGTTTTGGGGCAACATGACGAGTTTGGTCGAAAAGAGCAAGCAATATACTACCTTAGCAAAAAGTTTACCGACTGTGAAACAAGATACTCACTGCTCGAGAAAACTTGTTGCGCTTTGGCATGGGCTGCTCGCCGACTAAGACAGTATATGTTGACCCATACTACCTTATTGATTTCAAAGATGGATCCAATCAAGTACATATTTGAGAAACCTGCTCTCTCCGGAAGAATTGCAAGATGGCAAATGATCTTGACAGAATATGATATACAGTATACTACTCAAAAGGCTATTAAAGGAAGTGTTGTGGCTGATCATTTGGCTCATCAAGCAGTGGATGATTACCAATCAATGAGTTTTGAGTTCCCCGATGAAGACATTATGATTATTACCAAAGAACCTGGACAATATGACGGACCTGAACAAGGATCCCGATGGACTATGGTTTTTGATGGTGCTTCCAATGCACTTGGTAATGGTGTTGGTGTTGTGATTAGTTCCCCTGAAGGTTGTCATACCCCGATTACTGCCAGACTTTGTTTCTATTGTACCAATAACATGGCTGAGTATGAGGCATGTATCCTGGGTATTAAAGCTGCTATTGATATGAAGATTCAGTTCCTTGATGTGTATGGAGATTCAGCCCTGGTAGTTAGTCATATCAAAGGAGATTGGGATACCAAACATGATAATCTTATTTCTTACAGAGAGCATGTGTTGTCCTTGATCCCACATTTCAAAGAGATTACCTTTGGACATATCCTACGGAGAGAGAATCAGTTGGCAGATGCCTTAGCCACCATGACATCCATGTTTGAGATCAGTTGGGATGATGAAGCTCCCAAGATTACTATTGATAGATTTGAGAAGCATGCACACTGCAATGAGATTGACACTGAAGGGGCAGAGGAGAAGCCTTGGTTTTATGAAGTGAAAAGATATCTTGAAGCTCAAGAGTTCCCTGAAGGGGCATCTGTCAAAGATAGGAAGTTTCTGAGAAGGTTTTCTGCTAAGTTCTTTTTGAGTAATGGATTTTTGTACAAGCGCAATCATGATTCAACTATGCTTCGTTGTGTGGACAAGAAGGAATCAACAGAGATTATGGAAGATATGCATGATGGGACCTTTGGCACTCACTCTAGTGGCCATACTATGGCAAAGAAGATATTGAGAGCAGGTTACTATTGGTCTACCATGGAAGCTGACTGCTATCAACACTCCAGAACATGTCACAAGTGTCAAATCTATGCTGATAAAGTACATATACCTCCATCACCATTGAATGTGTTGACTGCTCCTTGGCCTTTTTCCATGTGGGGCATTGATATGATTAGTGAGATCAAACCTACTGCTTCTAATGGGCATCGTTTCATCCTGGTTGCTATTGATTACTTCATGAAGTGGGTAGAGGCAGCTTCATTTGCATCTGTTACCAAGAATGTTGTGGCTCGATTCATTAAGAATAATCTCATATGTAGGTATGGCATCCCTGAAAGGATTATTACTGACAATGGCTCTAATCAGAACAACACTATGATTACTGATCTCTGCACGCAGTTCAAGATTAAGCATCACAACTCCTCTCCGTATCGTCCAAAGATGAATGGGGCAGTTGAAGCTGCTAATAAGAACATTAAGAAGATTGTACAGAAGATGACTGTTACTTACAAGGATTGGCATGAGATGTTACCATTTGCTCTTCATGGTTATCGTACCACAATACGTACTTCAACAGGGGCAACCCCATTCTCCTTAGTCTATGGTATGGAAGCAGTCCTGCCCATTGAAGTTCAGATTCCCTCCTTAAGAATTATGAAGGATGCAGGTTTGGATGAAGATGAGTGGATTCAGACTCGACTTGACCAGATAAATTTGATTGATGAGAAGAGGTTAGCAGCAGTTTGTCATGGCCAGATGTACCAGAAACGAATGATTAAAGCTTTCAACAAGAAGGTTAAGCCAAAGGTATATCAGGCTGGTGACTTGGTAATCAAGCGTATCATATTACCACAGGGTGATCCTAGGGGCAAGTGGACTCCAACATATGAAGGACCATTTGTAGTCAAGACAGTGTTCTCAGGAGGTGCCATGATACTTACTACTATGGATGGTGAAGACTTCCCGCAGCCTGTAAACGCAGACATAGTTAAAAAATACTACGCATGAAAAGAGACCCGCTAGATTGATAGGCCTAGGCAAAAATAAGGGCATCCCGACAAACCAAAAGGGTTTGGGCAAAAATTAGGGATATATATATATATAAAGATGTACACCCGGCAAGTCGAAAACCTGAAAAGGCGGCTTGGGCAAAAAAGGGTATCCCGGTGGATTGAAAACCTAAAAGGGCAATCCAGGCAAAAGTTAGGGATTAAAGCGTATGACTATGTCTCGTTTGGATCACCCATGAAACTGCAACCAGTTGTGTTACTCACTCAATGCTCGAACAGATAAAGCTCAATCCAATCGTTTCCGTCTCAACAGCAGAAGATGAGATACTTGAAGATAATGGCAATAGTAGAATTGAAACTCAATAGGATTATTTCCCACATAGATGATTCTCTTTGTTTTGTAAAATTTTATGACAAAATCCTCTTACTAGGGTTTATGTCTCCTTGTACGAACTTACCCATGTATGGGTCACTTTTTGATATAAACAAAATTCCATTTTTTTGAATCCAGATTTACTTTTACCCTATTTACATAAGCGAAACGTCCATTGGTTGTGTTTGAATTTATGTATGCTTTTGAATATAATTGATGTTTACCAGAAATGCATGTATGCTTAATATGATTGATGTTTACCAGAAATGCATGAAAATGCAGTAATAGTATTTACTAAGGACGAACGAGGGAAGGATTCCAATGAAGCTTCACCAGGTTCACTCTTACAAGACATTTACAAATCCCCCAGTAGGGCAAATCCATCTTCATAAAGTACTTCAAGTTACATCTCCCCTGGAATTTATATCCATCTCTTTTATCCTCATACGGATATTCGGGAATTTACTTTCCAATAGGAGTACGACGAACGAAGACGGGAGGTTATATATACCTTGCTATCCCCAGCAGACGAAAGGTTATGTATACCCTACTATCAAACGAAGACGGGAGGTTATGTATAATATAGTATCAAGCAAGACGGGAACAAGTTCCTTATATTCTTCAGCAATGAACCGGGATTTATTTTCCCTGGCCAGCAATTGTTATCCGAAGATATCCAGATGCTTCAGGCAGCATGATGCATACATACATCATCTACATCATGTCATACATATACATAAATGCATAATACATTACTTAGGTGCATCATATCATACATGTATACATAATGCATAAAATAATATTACCATACAGGATGCTACCTTGTTTTCAGGTTAATTCTCCAGCAGATAAATTTCATCAACAAATTGTGACTATTGGGCCGTTGTTTATCTTCCCAAAGGTTACCACTTCCTCAGGACTGCTTTATCCTCCTGAAAGCATATTATCATTCCTTCAGAACGTTGTTTATCCTTCTGAAAGCTTCTTATACCTCAGAACGTTGTTCATCTTTCTGAAAGCATATCATCACCTCAGGATGTTGTTTATCCTCCTGAAAGCATATTATTATCACCTCAGGACTGCTTTATCCTCCTGAAAGCATATCATTCCCTCAGGACCGCTTTATCCTCCTGAAAGCATATTATTACCTTGGGCCGTTGTTTATCTTCCCAAAGGTTACCACTTCCTCAGGACGTTGTTTATCTTCCTGAAAGCTATCACCCCTACCTCAGGACTGCTTTATCCTCCTGAAAGCATATTATTACCTCGGAACGTTGTTTATCCTTCTAAAAGCCTATTATTTCCTCAGGACGTTGTTATCCTCATGAAAGCTATCAATCCCTCAGGACTGCTTTATCCTCCTGAAAGTATATTATTGCCTTGGGCCGTTGTTTATCTTCCCAAAGGTTATGTCATTACCTCAGGATTGCTTTATCCTCCTGAAAGCATATTATTACCTCAGAACGTTGTTTATCCTTCTGAAAGCCTATTATTTCCTCAGGACGTTGTTATCCTCCTGAAAGCTATCAATCCCTCAGGACTGCTTTATCCTCCTGAAAGTATATTATTGCCTTGGGTCGTTGTTTATCTTCCCAAAGGTTATGTCATTACCTCAGGATTGCTTTATCCTCCTGAAAGCATATTATTACCTCGGGACGTTGTTTATCTTCCTGAAAGCTATCATTATACCTTCATATTTTGGATTGCTTTATCCTCCAAGAAATGTACCTGAAGAACTGTTCTCCAAGTCACTACAAGAAAAAAATCAATTTGGGACGGAAATTTCTGTCGCACAACAGTATATATCCCCGTCCCTATTTAATTGGGGGACGGAATTCGCGACAAAAAAAAATTGTCGTAATTCTCCTGTCGCAATTGATTGGGGACGAAAATTAAACTTCTGTCGCAAAATAGGGACGGAATTATAGACGGATTCTAATAATATTTTTAAATAATTTTTTATTCCGTCCCAATATCGCGACAAAATATGTATATTTCGTCTCAATATTGCGAGAGAAATTTTATATTCCGTCCCAATATTGCGACATAATTATACTATTCTGTCCTAATATCTTGCCAAAATTCATAACATTCTGTCTCAATATCATGATAATCATGTAATATTCCGTTCCATGATCACGACAGAATTAAAACATTTCGTCCCCCTATAGTGACAAATTTCTTACATTTTGTCCCAATTTATAGTTATGAAAATTTAATATTTCAACCCAAAATATTGACAATTTTTCTAATATTTTGTCCCAATGTCAATTATTCAATCAAACTAATTTAATATAACAATTTCAATAATTCAATCAAACTAAAAATTCACTTGAAAATATCAGTTCCATCATAATATATAAGTATCAAAGTCTTAACATATAGGTATCAAAGTCTTAACAACATATAAGTATTAAACAATATTAAGCCTACAAAATACCTTAAATCCAACTAAATATTAAACTTCCAATGGTTTTTAAATTCTATATTCCAAAGACAACAATATTACTCATGAGCCACATCTTTACCATTATTTGCATTGCTTTCATGAGCATCATTACCAACAGAAAGTTCATCTTCATCAAAATCCATTGAATCCAAATCAATATTAGCATGTTTGGCAAATGCGGCAAACATTTTATTTTGACGAGCAAGGATGGAATTGATTGTTTTTTGTTGGTCTGCAATTGTTTGTCTTAATCGCGCCTCAACTTCTCCACTCATACCACGAACAATATCAGCATAATCCGAATATTTATTTGACCTAGAAGTTGAGGCACGAGCTCGCATAGTTCCATCTAAACTAAGTCCATATACTCTACCCTTTGCATTTATTCCTCCAACAGCTTGAATCATTATAGTATCATAATCAATAGGCTTGGGTTGAGTATCACTTTCGACATTACCAGACTCGGACGATTGAGGATGAGATTCAACTTGTGAACATAAATTCACAAAATTTTCCTGAAAAAGAAAAGAAAAAGATGATAAGTAATGTTCTCGAAACTAATAATATTCCATAGAAAAACTTTTCTATAATTATTTTATCTCTCTTTTTTAATCTTCAAATTAATCCAACAACTATTATTGAAAGAGATACATTTATTAAAAGAGATATAATTTACTATCAATATTTATATGAACTATTAATTTATCAATATACAGTGGCCTGAACTATTAATTTATTAATACACAGGTACTAAAATCAAAATAGCACATGCCTTTAAACACAACCTCTTCCCATATATTCTCACTTTGATCCTACAACTATTTCATTTTTCATAAACTCTCATCTACAATTCCACACAACAATTTTCTTAAAACTTACAGATCTCACTTCTCATTAACAAGCAAGTTTCAAGAGACAAACTTCTAATTTATCTACAAATATTCTCAGTAGCTAATTTATCTACAAATTTTCTACAAATATTAACATGATACTCACATATGCATCACTTGATCTCTTATCCACAAAATTTTGTGTCCCCTTCCTTGTGTGACACTTCTTGAATAATTCACCCTTGTGTGGAATTCTTCCTAAACTTTTATTCTGCATTTGTTTAGAGATACACACATAATAAGTATTACATTAGTAAAAAGTATAATGAAATATAAAATAAAATTTACCAATTCAAGTTCATGCTTTAGTTGATTCTTAGATCCTTGAGTGTGCAACGAACCACCAATATCGGAATTACGATTAGCAACTGCCACACATCGTAATGTTTGATAATCTTCATCTTCCCACTTTACAAGCAATTGTGCCCACACAGTTTTTGAGATCCAAGTGGGTTTTTGTGGCATTTTTTCGCGTGCTCTTGCCATTATCTTTCTTAGTAGATCTTTAGCTTTAGAAGTCCACAAATCCATAAGAGTTGTCTCTTGTTCACCGATCCATTTGTAGCCTTTCTAAAATTATCGAAAATAACAATAGAAAATTAAATTTAAAATCATTTAAATTTTCAATATACGGAATGATATAAAATAACCAAGATACATTACCGCCCACTCTTTGAACCACATTTCTTTGATTTTAGAGTTACAACATTTCCAGTTGTTGTAAGGACCATCAAACATAGATTTAATTGCCTTTGATATGTCTTTAGTCGCATTATCATCAGGATAGAAACTGTAAAATTCAAAAAATGGATTATAACAACAAATTATTCATAAATTTCAAATAATAAATTCATTAGCTATACATACATATTAAATTTTAAAAAAAATAACTCAACTTACTATCCTCTCAGAGTATAAATCCAAACTTTGTTATCTGAATGATCCTTGCCCCATGGTAGATGCGGGTTATGAGGACCAGGTAGGGTAGGGTCCCCAAATGGGATAAAATGTTCAGAGTTGATATTTTGGTCATTATCTTCTGTTTGTGGTACAGTCTCAGATTCAATGTGTGTTTGTGGTTGTGTGTTTTGAGGACTTGTTGTTCTTTCAGTAGTAGGAGATGAAACATGGGCAGTACCAATAGGAACACATGGATTACTAGATGATGTAGATGGTGTTCTAGTAGGTGGAGTTGTGAAATTTGAATTGTTCCTTTGCTCTAAACCAGAAGGAATGGATGGAACACCTATGTTATCAGATGAAAGAGATGGTATGCTACTAGATGGAGTTTTGTTTATAGTAGTGTTCCTTTGTTCCAAACTAGTAGGAATAGATGGAACCTTACCATTCCCTTTTCCTCTAAATCCTTTAGGTCTTCCTCTAGGTCTACCAATACCTGACATCTAAATTAATAATAAAGACATATATAGGTTAATAACATTTTGTAAAAAAATACAATATTTCACATAATGATTTTATATTTAAAAACAAAAAGACAATAGTCACTTTTTCACCTTAAACAAAGAAAAAACAATGATCACTTATTCCCATGAAATGATTTCAGAAATAAACAAAAGACAATAGTCACTTTTTCAACTAAAATAAATAAACAAACAAATAGAAATCACTTTTTCAATTAAAAGAAAGAAAGAAAATACACACAAAAACAATTTAATCATCATCATCTTCAAGATAATCATCTGGATTGTCTTCATTAGTTGAATCACTATCAACAAAATCTTCTTCAAATTCTTCATTCTCTATCCCATCACCAACAGGTGCTTCATCTTCAAAATTTGTGTCATTGGTTTGGAAATCATCTACTACTTCAAAATTACTGTTATTATCTCTTAAGCAACCAATTTTCTCAACTTCACCAATAACCGGTAACACTTGTAAGTTCTCAACTTCTTGGTAAGCATGTGTGGAGCTTATTTCATAACCTCTTGCATCTATTATGCTTCTTGCTTTTGTCTTAATAACCACCAACCAATTTGAATTATCATGACACTTTTCAGGATATGGTGTGTAATACACTTGAATTGCTTGTTGAGCCAAAATAAATGGTTCATATTTTGAATAAGTCCTTTGTGAATTAACTTCAATAATCCCATGATGTTTATGGACTCTTGTTCCAATGTTGGGTGTCGGGTCATACCATGAACATTTAAACAACACAACCCTCTTAATTGGTTCCCCTGGGTACTCCAATTGCACAATCTCATCAAGTATGCCATAATAGTAATTTTGACATTGACCATAATCAGTTCCTTTTACACACACACCATTGTTAGCAGTAGATTTTCCTTCACTCCATGATGTTGTGTGAAATTTATAGCCATTGACAAAATAAATAGGCCATGTATGTACTATATTCAATGGCCCCCAAGCGATGTCATGAATAAGCTGACTATGAGTTATGTTATTTGATTCATCCACCTATTTAATAAAGAGTGAAAATTAAAGTTCACCAATACTCTAAACAATATCAAAATATATTTAGACTCACAATGGACTTACATGATGTTTGAACCACTCGGGAAATTCATTTTCAATACACCGATCAACATCAACATCACTAATGTTTGGCCTAGCTAGCTTTAAACTTTCCACAAATAAACTGTAAAATAAACCGTATATACAAACCATATCAACATCACCAATGTTTGGTCTAGTTAATATGATGAAGCTATTGGATATGTTTTGACTTACTCTTGATATGGCTCAACCTCTTCACAGTTTAAAAGTACATGCAAGTGACCTGCATTCTTTTCTTTTTCTTCAATAGTTTTGCGCTTTTGTCGTCCTGCTGCTCGACCAGGTTGATTAAAAATGGATATAGGCTGAACTAACTGATCTTCACAACCTTCATCATTTCTTGGCACTCTAGTTCTTTTAGACCGAATATGAGACTCAAAATAGTATGAAGTAAATGTAGATGTCTCTTGTATGATATAAGATTCACAAATGCTTCCTTCTGGATGTGCTTTATTTCCAACTCTATCCTTTAAAGTATGGAGGAACCTGCTTCAACATAATATTGAATTTGAATTTTGCATGTTATGAAATAATTACAAAAAATATGCAATGGATATTGATATAGTTTTACCTTTCAAATGGGTACATCCAACGATAATGCACAGGCCCACCCAACTTTGCTTCTAATGCTAAGTGAATTGGTAAGTGTTCCATTGAATCAAAGAAACCCGGAGGAAATATTTGTTCCAACTTGCATAATATTATTGGCATGTTTATTTCCATTTGTTCCAAGTGATCAACCTTCAATGTAGATGAACATAGATCTCTAAAGAAATGACTCAACTCAACTAGAGGATTCCAAACCTTATCTGGTAATGACCTAAATGCAATAGGAAGTAATCGCTCCATGAAAATATGAGAGTCATGACTCTTCATCCCGAGTAGCTTTCCTGCTCTTAAGTCCACACATCTTCGAATGTTTGAAGCATATCCATCTGGAAGTTTCAATTGTAAGACCCACTCACATACAGCTTTTCTTTGAGATGCACTCAAAGTGTATAGTGCCTTAGGCTTTTGGAATTTACCATTTCCCAAGTCAACAAGCTCTAGTTCTTTACGCCTACAGAGTTCAGATATATCTTTTCTTGCCTTTACATTATCTTTTGTTTTTTCCTTTATGTCCATAACAGTGTTGAACACATTATCAAAGACGTTCTTCTCGACATGCATTACATCTAAGTTGTGTCGAATGAGATTTGTTTTCCAGTATGGCAATTCCCAAAATATGCTCTGCTTGTTCCAGTGGTGTTTATCTCCATAACCATTTGGACGTCTAAGTTCACTTTCAGGAACCTTAGGAATCGTCGAAACACGTTCCCAAACTTGATGACCAGGCAAAATTGTTGGAGGCGGTGCATACTCTTGCTTATTTTTAGTAAAGTTTTTCTTATTCCTTCTATATGGATGGTTCATTGGCAAAAATCTTCGATGGCAATCAAAAAATGATGTCTTTCCACCATGATTTAGAATCTTCGCATGTGATTGCTCCATACAATAAGGACATGATAACCTGCCTGCAGTAGACCAACCTGATAACATGCCATAAGCTGGAAAATCATTGATGGTCCACATTAAGGCAACTTTCATTTGAAAATTTTGGGACCTCGAAACATCATAAGTGGTTACACCTGTATTCCATAGCAATTTAAGCTCATTTATCAATGGTTGCAAGAAGACATCTATTTTTCCCTTAGGGTTCTTAGGCCCAGGAATGATTAATGTCAAAAATAGATACTCTTCTTTCATACACATTGAAGGAGGCAAGTTATAAGGAGTAACAATTACTGGCCAACATGAATAAGGCTTGCCTAAAATATTAAATGGGCTAAATCCATCAGAACATAAACCAAGTCTTACATTTCGTGTTTCTGCAGCAAAGTTTGGATGTGTTCGATCAAAATGTTTCCATGCCTCACCATCAGATGGATGAATTAAGACACCTTCCTCTTGAACATTTTCAGCATGCCACCTCATATTACTAGCTGTGGATGGAGAAGCATACAATCTTTGCAACCTCGGTGCTAGAGGCAAGTACCACATGCGTTTCCTTGACACCTCCTTTACCTTATTACAACTAGTTTTCTTAAATGTATATCGTTCTTCTTTACAAAATCTACAAACTTTCTCATTAATATCATGATTGTAAAATAACATACATCCATTCACACAACAATCAATTTTTTCATAACTCAACCCCAATCTTTCAACCAACTTTTTTGTTCTATAATAATTTGGTGGCATACGATTATCAGAGGGCCAAGTTTCTCTACAAAACTCAACAATTTTATTAAAAGCATCTTGAGATATATTATGCTCAGCCTTAATTGTAAGTAGTTGTAATGAAGCTGACAACTCAGAGTGACTAGTGCACCCTTCAAACAAAGGTGATTGTGCTGCATCCAAAAGATTATAGAAGGCTTGCGTCTCTTCGTTAGGTGTTTCCTCCATATTTTGTTCATGATTGTGGGCAAAACTTGGACCAGCTGCATCCATTACCATTGTCTCATAAGATCTTAGGTTTTCTTCACAATCATTTTGCCCATAAAGTGATGGTTGAGGATGTGTTACAGGAACTGATACAGGTCTTTCTTCCCCATGTGACGTCCAATAAAAGTAATTAGTCCTAAACCCTTTCTTATATAAGTGATCCCTCACTTCATTTGGAGTTTTAATATTTCTACAATCGCATATCACACACGGACATCTAATTGTTCCTTCATTCTTAAATTGATCTAATTCTAAAGTATGCAAAATAAAATTTTCGACACCCTCATAAAAAGTATTTTTAAGTCCCACTCCATTAGGTAGAACCCTATTATACATCCATTCTCTATGTGCAGGCACATCCATTGCCTAAACACAAAATATATATATACTTTTATGTTAATTAATAATTTAAACATCATACACTCATCAATCAAAGACAAAGACAATCAAAGACAAAGACATAGACATATATAAAAAAATGTAATTAAGTTTCTGGCCATATCTTTATTGATAAATTCACACAACCCATAACAAAACTCAGCACACATGAAAGAGCTAACAAACTTAGATTCAAGAGACAATTAAGAAATCACAAGGCATAAAATTAGTGGGAAAAAAGGTGAAATTAGGTTTTGTTCAAATCTATATCCAAATTGAGTTAGGTTTTCACTCAGTTAGGGGGAAAGTGATAATTAGCATAATGCAAAATAATAAAGTAGGATTTGAGTACTTACATCTACAATTAAGATTGATTCCTAATATCTTCAAATATTTCTCCGGTCAGATTCGTAATCTTTCTTCCAACTCAAAACAAAATAAAATAACAAATAAGTAATAATCTTACTAAACGAAGACAAGATACATAACTATAGGTTGTAGTGGAAAAAGAGTAAGAATTTCATACCGACGACGATGGCGAGAAGATGAATGTGAGCGAACTCTGGTGAGAGGATGAAAAAAGGGTGTTGGTAAAGAGGAAGTGAAGGATACCGATGAGAGGAAGCAAGAGGATACGAGAAGACGGAAAGAAGATGGTGGCAAACACAACTTTCTTGACTAGGGTTTCTCTTCTCTTCTCATGTTTTCAACATTTTTTGTCTTGTTAATCTTCCATCAGTTTTTTGTTTCCCTTTTAAAACACTACTCCTTAAAATTTTATTTTATATTAAATAAATTTAAAGTAATTTTTTTCTTTTAATTTAATAAAACGTGAATATTATTTACTGTATATTTTATATAATATATATATATATATATATATATATATATAAAATTTTATGTATTATATCATAAATAATATTAAAAATTTAATAAATAAATAATATATCATATTGAGACGGAAATAATAATAATGAATTTCTGTCTCAATATTGGCGCCAAGCTTCCCACCTTAACAAGCAAATTTGGGATGGAAATTTATTTCGAGTTGGGGACGAAAATCTAAGTTTGTCCCAAATAAGAATATATTTTTATTAAATTACTTGTGACAGAAAATCTTCTGAAATTCCGTCTCAATTTTTTTTTTTTGGGATGGAAATCATTTCCGTCACAATTTTCCGTCCTAATTTGATTTTTTTCTTGTAGTGAGTGGCATCTTTAAGCCCACTCAAGCATACTCAACTAATCATCAGTATCACTCTACGCGCCGGTGAGTGCAAATTTTTGGGCTTTTGTGTTCAATCCCCTTCAACCTTCCAGGTCACGACTGGCAAATATACCAATCTAACCCCTCAGGTTTCAAAAAATTGAACAGGGGCAGCTGTTGCACCCCAAAATTTGCCCTCACAATACAAGACTTTGTGTACTAAGAAGGTTCACAAGGTTCACAATACTTACAAGACCTTTCATGAGGTTCATGAAGTCTACAAGACACTTTATGAGGTTCACAAGGTTCACAAGACTTCCCATGAGGTTCACAATGTTCACAAGACATTTTATGATGGTTCACAAGGTTCACAAAGTTCACAAATAGTCAGAAGATTTGACAATTCCCTCAGACAATGCACCTCCTAAGCAGTGCATCCAAAACTAGGGTTTTGACTTTAATCAGGATAAATGAATTTCCAAGACTTCAAGTGAACTTCATAACATCTTATATGTGTGTAAGAACCCCCATGACAAGTTTCAAGACTTTTCTCAAAGGTTTGCTCAGTCAGATGATCAGATAGGTCAAAATCAGTCAAAGTAGTTAAAAAGTCAAACTGAGGTCAACTGTGGTCAAACCAAAGTCAAACTTCATGATTTTTTGCCAACATCAAGTATATGAAGTAAAATTCATCAGTTTATCAAGGGTTGATCATGATTCATCAAGGATATTTCAGATCATCAAGAATCAGGAGTTTCTAAATTAGGGTTTCCTCAGTAAAAGTCAACTGAACTTTGAGCAGCCATAACTTTCACATGATTCATCACCAAGTCTCCATCCAAAGCTCATTTTGAAGGAAATTGAATTCTCTACAACTTTGTGTCTCACAAGCCAAGCCCAAAAATGCTTCATTTGGAAGGTATGAGCTAAGACATTATAGGTCCTTTTGAAAGTCAACAAAAAGTCAACAACTTCAAAAGGGCATAACTTGAGAATGGTAAATGATATGGACATGAAACCAGTGGGGTTGGTTAGAGGACTCTTCAAGCTTTCCAAAATGTCCAAGAACACCCTCATAGCATTAAAATTGAAGGATGTGTGCCCTTACAAAGTTGGGAAATTTTTGGTTGGTTTATGAAGAAAATGGAGGTTTAAAACTAATTTTTTCTAAATGGGCTTGCCATATGATGACCCAATCCATATCATGACCTCATGCACGACCCAAGTCTATAAAAATCAGATTTTTTATCATTTTATTTTTATTTATTTTGATTTAATTCATTTAAAATCATTTTAAATTAAAATAAAATATAAAAGTCAAAGATTTAAAAAGGATTAAGCTTCTAGAAATTCATAAAGGTGATTGGTATCAAAGTGGTAAGAGGATCATGATGATTAGCCTAAAATAGAAGGTGTTCATACAAGAATATTTGATTTTTAAGGCCTAGTCTTTTTGAATCTTTTCTAATCAAATCTCTCACACAATGACCAAGTTTTCTGACCTAAATTCATTGTACTATAAGTATAGAACATAACCCTAATGATTGGACACGAAATTCAGCCTCCAAAGTGTAAGTTCATATTTTCAAAAACCACACAAAACTTCAAATTCGGTTTTTAATATACAAGGCATTTGAAGGTAATTTTAAGACATGGAATGATTCCTTGAACATCTCTAATGCGATCCCAATCCTCATTTGCATCCAAAACCTCTCATATAGCACAAACCGAATTCAAATATTGACACATTTATGATTTTTTCGTTTTCATACTTACATGTAATATAAATTGATTTTGATTCTGGATTTGTGTTTGTGTTAAGCTTGTGAACGTTTCTGGACAAGTTAATTTGACTTTCAATGCAGGAGTAAAGAAACACCATTGTTAGGGTTTCGGCCATGGATTTGGGGTTTTGTCATAAACCTAATATAAATAAGTTCTAAGAACATAGGACAATTCCATGGACCTTGGGGATTATGAAACACTGATCATTGTTGAGAAATTTTACTGTTTTGATGCTTGTCCAATTTCGTAGGTTCTTGTATCTTGAAATTCGCAGGAAACGTTGCAGCGAGACCCGTATAAAATTTCGCAGGAAATATGAGGAAGAAGAAGACTCAGCGCGCGCAAGCTGGAATTTGAAATTGGTTTTAATATTTTTATGTTTTTGTTTCTGTTTGTTTCACAAGCATGGTGCTTGGCCCAGTGGTATGAAGCGCGCGTGTGTATCCAGATGACCTGTGTTCGAATCCTGGTTGTGGCAGTTTTTATAGTTTTTTCCAGTTTAGTCATTAGATATCATATATTATGAATCATTGCCATTACATTGACAGGTGCGCTCTCCCAGCTGGATTGGTTAAGGTGTTTGTGTGTATTATGAAGGTCTTGGGTTCGATTCCCCCAGGCCTTTTGCTTTTCTTTCTTTTTCTTTGATTTTTAAGAAACAACAACAAAACCAACGTGGCCTCTCCTTTGTTACCTGCGCGCGCGTTGGCCTGGTGGTAGATGTTGCTGGCCTGAGTGTTTGCAAGCAAGAAGTGCTGGGTTCAATTCCCAGCCAGGTAAGTTTCCTTTTTCTTTTTGTTTTTATTTGTTTACTTATTGTTAATATTAATTAATTAAAATTATAATCTTAATTTAATAAAATCTTAATATGTTTCATAAATATAAACCCTAATAATATTTTCTAAAACTAATTTTTTATTTATTAATATGTATATATTATTATTGTATAATTTATTTATATAATTGAATTAATGTTTAATATTTAACATTTTTGCATATAAAACCTAATTTATTTTTTAAAAAAAACCTAAAAAACATATTCTTTTCAAACCCTAATTTTTCTTCTTCTATTTACTTAATATCATTATTTGTATATATTATATTCATGATCTAATTAAAATATTTAATTTAATTTTTGTTAATTGTTTATAATTTAAATTTTTGTATGTAAATATGTTTAAAAATTAAAATTCTTAATATGATAATATGATATGATTTGTTTATAATTTAATTTTGCATGTAAATAATTTTTATTATATGTTTAAAAATTGCTAATTTAATTTTTGTAATTATAATTTTTTTTCATAATATGTTCATAATTAATTTAATAATTTCCATATAATTCAAAACTTTCTAATAATTAATTGTTCATGATTTCTAATTAACCTTAAATAATTGTTTATATAAAATTTAATCTTTTAATTATTATAATATTTTTGCTTATTTCATTATTGTTATTATTAATTATGTTTATTACTAACCTCATTAATTTGGTATTATTTTTTTATTATTATTATTTTTCACTGACCCAATTATAATTATTTATTTATTTTGCCTATTTATTTAAATTGCTTTTATGTAATTGCTCTCTGGATGTAATATTTTATTTATAATGTTTACTTTTTATTTTATGCTATGGTTAGTAAATAGGGAGTGTAACATGTATGTTTATTTAAAATTAATTTAGATCACTTAATTTAAAAGATAAATATTTAAAATTGTACACTCACACACGTAAGTCGATCTTTGATCGCCATCTCACTTCCTTAGGGATACCTCTCATTGTTGCCTAATCAAAAGGTCAAGTAGGGTGTATAAAGCAAAAGTCCCTCAAAATAAAGTCATCTAGTCCCTTAACAGATAAAAGATCAAGTCCCTTTCGAATGTTGCCTTCATAATGATCTTGTCCCTTTCGAATAAAGATGACAGTCCCTCCAAAATTGCTTAATACACCCCACAGTTGCCTACATTAACAGATGACCCTTACTTGTCCCTCACATCCAAGGTAATGACTACCTATTCCTTAATAATAGGGATAGTCTTACTATTTAAAGGATTCAAGAACAGAAAAGACTTAAAACTTAGGGTAGGTTCCTCATAGTTGCTTGCTCACTATTCAAAAACTTTTCAAACACTTCACAATTTCAAACAAATTTTCAAAACAAAGGTTTTTTCGCATCCGTACATGGATCATTATAAAACTCTTAAGAAAATTTCTTTTCATACACTTCACATTTCAAAAACAGTTTAAAGTGAGCTAAGTAACTAAGAGCCCATGGATAACCATGGATGTAAAGGATGCTAACACCTTCCCTTTACATAACCTACCCCCCGGACCCAAAAATCTTTTAAAAGGTCTTTCCTGTTCTTTTATGCCTTTCCTTTGGATAAAATAAAAGTCGGTGGCGACTCTTGCTATCCGCAACATAACTAAAGTCAGTTCTCCCACCGTGTTACAACTTGGCCGGAGAGCTATCCCATCATATTCAAGCTTGACAAGAGCCTTCTTGGGTAAGACATTGAGTGAGGACCCAGTGTCTACAAGAACATGAGATATTACAGCTCCTTTGCACTCTAGGGTTATGTGCAAAGCTTTGTTGTGGTGACGTCCTTCTATGGTCAAATCAGCATCAGTGAAACCTAGCCCATGGCTAGTATTGACATTTGACACTATTGTTTCCAGCTGATTCATTGTGATCTCTTCTGGCACGTAGGCAGCATGCAGAACCTTGAGTAGTGCATCCTGATGGGCTTCGGAACACAACAGCAGAGATAGAATAGAGATCTTAGAAGGAGTCTGGTGGAGCTGGTCCACAACTTTATAGTCACTTCTTTTAATTATCCTCATAAATTCATCCACATCCTGATCAAAGGATGATTTATGAGTCTCTTTTGATGCAGATTCTTCAGGTATCACACTTTTCCCTTTGGCTTTGGCAGCAGCCTCTGCCTCAGTATTGGTTCTAGGAGCTTGTGACGCGAAGAGACGTCCGCTTCGGGTGAAGCCTCCGCCTCCCCCGACATTGTCCACTTAGGGAGTAAGAACTGGAGAATCAAGAAGGACTTTCTCTCCGTTGTGTCGCTCCCACCAAATGACACCTGGTCAAGAGGGGTACAGACGCGAACGGTCGGCGAAAGAAGAGAGAACACACAAGGGTGTACTCAGGAGAAAAGAGTCGCCAGCTAGGCATTTTTATCCCGGAGGAAAGGCAATGCTGCATAGACCTAGAAAGATATGGATAAGACGGTTGCGAACCAGAGAGACTGAGAAAGGGGGTTGGTTACAACCTGGGAAGGTATTAGCACCCAGATTGTCCGTCGTACTCGACGGGATCCACGCTTAAAAGATTTGTGTTTTAAAGGGGTAGTGTCAGTGCAATATGTGTATCAAAGCTGGAAAGAATGCAAGTGTCAGTATATAACGAATGTGAAGTGTATAAGAGAAGTGTCAGTGTGAGAACAAGAATGAGATGCTTAAGACTATGAGGCTTAAAGAAATAATGCTGAAAGAGGGGGAATAGACAGAGACTTTTGTTCGATAACTGTTAAGTTATGCCTACGTATCCTCTCGTGCAATGAGGAAGTCAGAACACCGTAGTTCGACTCAAAGAGACTGAAAGATAAATTGACTGATGAACTCCTTACTTGTCTATGCTCAAGTGTATGACATGTCTGGCTCAGGTGCTAATTGTCTTGCATTAGACGGAGGAAGCAAGTTCTCGTTTGTGAGGGAATAAGATGAGAAAAGAATCCCAGAGGAGACGATTATTTGTTTGTTTTTGTGTTTTCAATTTTTATTGCTTTTGGAAGTTTGTCATAAGTTAATGAGCTTAAGCCTAAACCAAGGGGTGGTAAACTCATTACATCCTCCCTCTGATTAGGGGTAATGAGAATACCTTAAGTGTGAAGTCAGCATCTCACACTTAATCACCATGGTATATGATTAAGATCATTAACCTATTTGTGATTATTTAGATGTTTTTGTTTAGTGTTAAGTAATGAGTTTAAGCCATAATCAAGGATTTAATGGACTCATTACACCATCCTAATAGAAGGATAATAGATGAGAACATTTAAGTTGAGAAAGACTCCTCAACTTAATCCATGATTAGGGATTAAACTCATGACAAAACAAAGCCTTTATTGAAGTGGATTTTAGTTAATGGTAAGATTAAGAAATGGATTTTATGGTTTTTAAGACAACTTGAGGGGGACTTGTCCATTAACACTAGGGTTAGTCCTTCTTAACCAATTAAGGAAGAATTAGAACCCTAATGCAAGGCCCAAGTTACAAGCTTGATGTCTTAATGATTATTAGATGGATTGATTAAAGGATTTAAACACATTAAGGGTTTAACACTTAGGATTAAAGTTATACACTCCATCCTAATAGAAGGATGCAGGCATAAGCTTAATCACAAAGCCTTAGAACCTTTAGGGTTTAGTCCTTGATTATGAGATGAGAAGAGAAGACTCAAAGATGACACAAAGGCAAAACTAGATGGGGGACTAATCAAACCCTAATTGTTGTCATGCTTGGAGATCCTAGGGTTAATGAGGTTTGCAAGAAGATCTTCAGAGAAACCACCAGGAGGGAAGCAGATGAAAGGAGCAAGAAGCAAAGAGAAGCAAAACAACTAGCTTCACTTAAGAAGACATGTTGCTTGGAGAAAGAAAGTAAGATGAACAAGAATGAGCAAGCTCAATCCAATACACAAGATAAAATGCAACAAAGATGCAAGAGAGATGAGAAGAGATTGTGAGAAGTGAAGGCAAATTCACTTCTCAGACAACTTACCACCTGAAATGTTAGCAAAAGAAATGAAATGCAATGCAAATGAGATGAAATGTCATGATGCAAACCAAAGTCAGAAGCATAAGTATGATGTGAATGATGCTAAGAGATGATACAAACATGAGGAAAGGCATGAGAATGATCATACAAGCATAAGGATGCAAATGAGGCATGTTTTGAACCAAGAATGCACATGAAAAGTTATGAAATGCAAATGACATACAACATGGCAAATGAAAGATGCAATGATCAAACATGATTCTAATATGTCCTAAGATGTCTTATGAATCAAATGAATGCACAAAATGTCATGGCAAGTCAATGGATGCAAGCAAATGAGAAATGGATGCAAAGGAAGGCACAAATTAGGGTTACATGCATCATACAAAGCAAAAATCCAAAACCAGAAGCAAGTGACATGATAGGGTTTTGGATTTTTGGGGTACCTCATCAAGAAAAATGCCAAACAAAATGAAAATGCAAGATCAATTCAAACCAATTTTATCATATAAACTACATGCTATGCAAGATGCAATGCCAAAAGAATCATCATCCAACTCTCAATGGTTAGGCAGAAAGAAATTTTTGAAGTTTGAAGCAAAATATTGCCTAAAAATGAAATTAAATCCAATGAAAATGATCAAAAGGCATCAAGAACAAAAAAGAAATTTGGTTTGAGAGTTGGACAATGTTTCTAAATGTTTCTAAATGCTATGTGAATTTTTTGGTGATTTTTGAATACCTAAATGTATTTTTAATTAATTAATTTTCATTAATTAATTAAAAATAAACATTTTAATGATTTAAAAATGATTTTTAATGCAAAAAATGAAAATAAAAATATTTTTGTGTTTTAAAAATTAATGAAAACTTTGACAAAAATTTTCATAATTTTTAAATGATTTTAGCTATTTTTAAAAATTCGTACAAATAAATGCAAAACAAATGAAAATAAAATGAAATTAAATGGAAAGTATGCAGGATCTAAGGCTGAGATTCAAATGGAAAAGGAGGGAATTGACTGGCGCGTCATCCAACGGCTCACATTCAAACTGACCAGATTTATCTATAAACTTAATTAATTAGATTAATGACGTGGATTAGGGCTTAAGTGGAAGATCTGGACCACTTGTTTGCGCGCGGGTCAATGGAAGTCAACCAGATCTAAGGCCTATATTCAAACTGAACCCTAAACGTGATTAAAACATTAATGACATTCAGGTCACTGGAGAAGAGCTCCGGTCATCTTCTCCGGTGACATCCTTCCCTGAAAATCTCAAACTCACTCCCTAGGTTATTTCTGGAGCTCTAAAGCTCCAGATCAACTCCCCTCATCCCCCTGAACCTGAATCCACCCTCAAAACTCATTTCTTTTCACTCAATCCCATGATTCGAAGAAAAACATAAATATGGAAAAAATTTCAGACATGCAATACAGTCTCATTTCTCAACCATTTTCAATAATTCCAAGTTCAGTGTGATCAGTGAAGCATGCTTAATCATTTTGGAAAAAAAAAATAAGAGTTCTGGAAAAATGTTTCAAGGAGTTACCTGAGCTTGAGCTTTCTCAGTTCTGGACTTTCAGGCCCCCTCTCTTTGTGCAATCCACTCCTCTTGAACCCCTGATGAAGCTTTGATGCTTGGAAGGAATTTCTTTTGGCTGATTTGGGAGTTTGCAAGCCAACTGGTCAGAAATCGTGTTATGTTTATGTGAGGTGTTTGGCTGTTTCAGTGGTTGGTTTGTGATCAATGAGTCATTTTGAGATCAATGGTGAAGTTGGTTTGAATAATGGTTGAGTGAGCTGAGAGATTCGAAGAGTTTTGCAAGTTGGGGGATTTTTGATAACTATGGCAATCTGAGGTTTTAGCTTGTGTTGTTGTGTGTTATGGCTTGGGTTTGATCCACATATCAACTTGTGATAGGTCTGTGGAGTGGTTGTGCCCTATTGTGATTGGTATGGGTCTTTATGCAAAAAGTCAAGTTTTGTGTAAGAGAGGTATGGGTCAATGGTAGGCCAAGGACAATAGGGGTGTCCTGCGCAGCAAGGAATGAGGAGGGCCATGGGATCAGTTTTGGAGCCAATTAACAAGTGGATTAGGGTTTGTATGATGTTTTGCAACTTTGTGACTTTTTGCCCCTTTTGTGATTTCTTGATCCACAAGTCATGAAAATAGGCAAACCTTTGGGGCATTCTGAATTTTAGGCAATGGTTTTTGTTTGTACAAAGATTAGAAGTCACTTTGAGGTCTCATTTTGCCTTGGCAAGAGGTTTTGCAACTTTGCCTCTTTGGTACATAACTTGAAATTATGTGATTTTGTCCAACTTTGACAAACCATAACTTTTGATCCAAAATGAATTAGAATGAGTTCTTGTACTTTTTGAAAATGGAATGATCTATTCTACAACTTTCATGACCAAAGTTTTCTCATTTGAAGCATTTTTGAATCAAAAAGCAAGGGTTGAAAAAGTTTCCCAAAATGGCAAGTTTACATTACAAGTCATTTTCCCAAAAAGGCAACTTTGCAAATGGCTTGAAATTCTTCAATTTTGTGAACTTCTAACATCTTATATGATCAAATAAAGATCATACACAATCAAAATGATGAAGAACACCCCTTGGTTGGGTCATTGGGGGCCTCAGATGCCCTGATTTTGCACTGACTTGCTCAAGAAGTCATCCCTTGATCAGATGCCTTCCTCATTGAATTTCTTCATGAAAATTGATATGCATGATCCTCATAACATATAGAGACCAATAGAAACAAGAATGACCAAAAAAATTGGAGTTATGGCCTTTGAAACCAAAACCCTAATTTTAGGTCATCTGTGCAGTTAAACCTGGCTCTGCTTCCATGCCTTTCTCAGTTCTTGTGATTCTTTGACTTCCTTGACTTTATGATATGATGCTTGAACATACATGGACCCCTTTGAAGTGATTGAAGACCTTTGGAGTGGCTCAAAAGGCTCTTGGATAGCTTAGATCACAAACCCTAGATGCAGATGACCTAGAAACAATGCAGTGAAGCAAAAGTGCAATATGAGATGTTGTGATTGAAACTATGCACATGAAAAGATCACAAGCCATGGTGTGAATGGGTGAGGGCAAATTTGGGGTGTTTACAAGTTGCAGTAAAGGTCAGCACCATAATGCCATGGTATAGCACTGTTTTTATCATATGGAATTGGCTCGGGCACCGTGATGGTGACTGGGCTTACTGCAGCAGAGGTTGGAACTGTAATTGTCTGTGGATCATAGAAAATAGTAACAGGACTTCTGGTGGATGTTGGTGGTGGTGAATTGAAGCTTGGTTGAAATTGTTGTTGAGATTGTTGAAAGTTGCTGGAGTTCGGGACCGTTGTCGGGTCATAATAAATAGTAACTGTGGAGACATCATTGTTGGTGGTTGCTGGAGTTGTAGAAGGAGATGAAATGGAAATGTTGTTCGTTGAAGCGATGCAAGATATGGTTGCTGAAGTTGTAGATGAATCAGTAGGAACAATGGTTGTTGTAGTTGTAGAAGATTCACTTGGAACAATGGTTGTTGCAGTTGTAGAAGATCTGTTTATTGTTGACAAAAGCGTTGCTGGTGTTGTAGCAGCTGTTGTTGTAATTTGCAGAATTCCTTCTCTGATCAAATTATTGATGTCATTCCTCAAGCTTGCACACCCATTCTCGGAAAGTTTTCATGATTCACAACAGGCCTCACAACCTGGAAACACTTGGCATTTCAAAAGCTGGGCTTTAACCTCTACCAGAGGTGTCTGAATAATTGCATTATCTTCAATCAAACTCATGGTTGAGCCTTCCTCTATAGCATTAATCCTTGGCCCACTGTGGCTTGGCATAGGATTTTTCATGACATTGGGAGGTGGTGCAAAGTTCAGGGCCTTTGAATCTACCAGATCCTGGACCTTCATATGCAGAGCCCTGCATTTTTCCGTGGAGTGACCAGGTGCATTAGAATGAAAAGCACACCTAGCATTGACGTCGTAATTTCTTGGAAGGTTCTGAGGATCAGGTGGAGCCAATGTCCTTAACTCAACAAGATTGAGCTTTAGGAGTTGTGGCAGTAATGTGACATATGGCATTGGAATAGGGTCAATCACCTTGTTGATCAGAGATGGCCGCTGTTGGAAAGGGCGTTGTTGTTGATTGTTGTTGTTGTTGTTTTAAGATCTCTGTTGAGGAAACTGTTGTTGTTGCGGAAAGTGTTGTGGTTGTTGAGTATACTGAGGAGGTGGAGCAGGGATAGTAACAGCAGCAACTGTCCTGGGCAGGTATTGGGGTCTCCCTCTTCCCATGTGTACAGAGTTTGTTTCACCAGATCTACGGGGCCCAGCAAATGGCTTTCTTTTACTGCTTGAACTGGCACCGTTGTCGGAGATCTTTCCCATCTTCAGTAGGCTCTCTATTCTTTCCCCAGCTATCACCACATCTGCAAAGCTGGTGGAAGAAAATGCAGCCAATCTGTCAATATAGGTACCCTGGAGAGTATTCATGAACATGTCTTCCATCTCCCTTTCAGACATAGGGGGTTGAACTGCAGTAGCCAATCGCCTCCACCTTTGGGCGTACTCCCTAAAGCTCTCACGGGAAGATTGAGACATTCCCATTAGAAGGGTCTTGTTTGGAGCCATGTCCAAGTTATACTAATATTGACGGATAAAAGCTTCAGCCAAGTCTTTCCAGTTTCTTACTGTGGCTCTGGTCAAATGGGAATACACTTCTCGGGATGCCCCTGTCAGACTATCCTCGAAGTAAAACATCCACAACTTCTCGTCCATGGTGTATGCTTTTAATCTTCCCAAGAATGATTGAAGGTGGGTGCGTGGGCAGCTGTAAACACCCCAAATTTTCCCTCACTAATATCACACCATGGCTTGTGATCTTCCATATTTGCATTAGTTTAAATATATCATATCATGTTGCATTTTTTTTCATCTGCATTAGTTCAAGTCCATCTGCATCTAGGGTTTGTGATCTGAACAATCCAAGGATCCATCTGAGCCACTCCAAAGGCCTCCAATAATTCCAAGAGGGTCCATGTGTGTTCTATCATCATATTATATCCCTCAAAGATCAAGGAAGTCAAAAAAGCACAAGAACTTGGAAAGCATGGAAGCAGAGCTAGGGTTTCACTACATAGATGACCTGAAATTAGGGTTTTGGTTTCAGAGGCCATAACTCCAAATTATTTGGTCATTCTTGTTTCTAATAGTCTCAATGTGTTATAAGGATCATGTGTACCAAGTTTGATGAAGAAATTCATTGTGGAAATCATTTGTTCACTGGGTAACTTCTTGAGCAAGTCAGAGCAAAATCAGGGCATCTGAGGCCCCCCAACAATGGAACCAAAGTGGATTTTTAATCAAATTGAAGTTACATGATCTTTATTTGATCATTGAAGTGCTTGGAAGTTCACAAAATTGAAGAAATTTAAGCTAAACCAAAAGTTGCCAAAAATGGAAATGACTTGTAATGGAAACTTTCCATTTTGGGAAAGTATTTCAACCTCCTCTTTCTCAACCAAAAATGCTTCAAATGAAAAATTGTTGGTCATGAAAGTTGTAGATTGGATCATTCCCTTTTCAAAAAGTACAAGAACAAGTTCTAATTAATTATAGAACTCAAGTTATGGCTTTGAAAAGTTGGCAAAAATCCTATAATTTTCACTTCCACACCAAAGAGGATTTTTTGCAATTTCACAAACCAAGTCATTTTGTGACCTCTAATCACTCTCGAAACATCATACACACATGATACAATGCATTGTGACCAATAATGCCCAAAGAATCATTCCATTTCATGCCTTGAACTTCAAGTAATTCAAAAGGGGCCAAAGTTCTTCAAATTTGCAAAAGGGCATGAATCTTCTCATACACTTGATGCATCACCCCAAATTATTTTCCATGGTTCTCCTTGATCTTTGCTGAGCCATGACATGCCCTAAAACAGCTGCAACATGAGCCCATACCTCAAGTACACCTAATGTTGACATTTTGGCAACTTACCCATACCAATCACCACAGGCCACCACCCACTTTCTGACCTATCAAACAATGTTATGTGGACCAAAAGTAAGCCATAACACAACACACACAAGCCTGAAACCTCAGATTCACCAAGTTTCACAAAAATCACCTTCAAGCAAAAGCTTTCGAAACACTTAGCTCAGCCACTCAAACTCCAAACAAACTTCAGCATTCAACTCACCATCATCATTAGAGCATTTCCCAACCATTACCAAGCCCTAAAAGCCAGCCAAACACGATTTCTGACCAGTTGAAGTGCAACCACACAATCCAACCATTCTAAGCTCCTTCCAAGCATTCCAACTTCATCAGGGGGTCAAGTAAAGAGGATTTGCACAATAGAAGAGGTCCAAAAGCTTCAGAGGTGAAAGCTCCAACTCAGGTATCAATCTTCAAACTTTTTTCCAGAAGCATGATTTTAAGTTTCTAAATTGTTCTACATGTTATGCTGATCACTGTGATATAATTTGTTTCGAAAATGAGTTGAAAATAAGCTTGTATTGGACTTCTGAAACTTTTCCCGTGAAACATGTTCTTGTTTGATTCTCATGATTGATGCAAAATAAATTAGTTTCGAGGGTGGATTCGTGTTTAGGGTGAGGTGGGAGTTGATCTGGAGCTTTAGAGCTCCTGAAATGACCTAGGGAGAGAGTTTGAGAAACTACCCTGCCGGAGAAGACGACCGGAGCACTGTTCCGGCCGTCTAAGGTGGATTAGGGCTAATCTCATATGATTAGCTGAGTTTGAATCTGGAGCGTAGGATCTTAGTTTCGCGCGTGTGTGGAGGGCTGAGATCATTTCACTTAACCCTAATCCTTTTAATTTATTTAATTAATTAAAATTAGGCCAGATTGAATCTGGACCCTTAGATTGCGCGCTGGTCAAAGCAACCCCTCCCCCCCCAGTTTGAATATGATCTCTTGGATTGTCCTACTTTTATTTAAATTCATTTTATTTTCATTTTTATCCATTTATTTTGTGCATTTTATTTAAAATACTTAGAGAACTCCAAAAAATATTTTCTTCTGCATTTTAATTTCAAATATTTTTCTTCACCCAAAAACATTTTTATTTTTATTTTTTGCATTTAAAAATCATTTTAAAAATACTTAAATGTTTATTTTAATTAATTAATAGAAATTAATTAATTAAAATACCATTTAGGTTTCTAAAAATTCCAAAAAAATTCACATTCCATCTTAGAACATTTAGAAACATTGTCAAACCATTCATACAAATTTCTTTTTGGTTTTGTTTCAACTTTGACATTTTTCTTGAATTTAGGGTTCATAAAATTCCCTTTTTGGAACCCTAACTTTGAAAATTCCTTTCTGCCTAACCATGAATGGTTTGATGATGGTTCTTCTTGAATTGTTTTCTATATAGCATGTAGTTTCTAGGATATTTTTTTCCTGAATTTATCTTTCATTTTCAATTTGATTTGCATTTTTCCTCTTAAGGTACCCAAAAACCCTAGTTAAATTAGAAAAATCACAACTTTCTTTAGGGTAAGAGTTAGACCTTCTCCTTTGGGGTGTGATATCATATGGGGTAAGGGTTTGTTTGAGTTCATTTCCAAATTTTTATCATGTGATTTGCTTCTGTTTTTATCATTTGCATCTCATCCTTTCATGTAACCCTAATCTTGCATCCATACTTGCATCTTACATTGCATTGCATGAACATGTGAACTTGTCATGACATTCTAAGCACTTGTATGTCATCTTAGACATCTTAAGACATTTCTTGAACATTTCTTGGCCATTTATTCATACATTTTCCATTCTTTGCATCCATTTCATTTCATAAACATACATGTGTTTTCATACTTCAAAGCATGCCTCATTTGCCTCCAATCTCTTGTATGAACATTCATAGCACTTGGTATGCCTTTGCATCATCTCATAGAATCATTTGCATCATGTGTTTGCTTCTGGTTTTGGTTTTTACCTTTGCATATGTTTCATTTTCATTTCATTTCTTTCCTTATGCATATTGTGCTAACATTTCAGGTGGTAAGTTAACTTGAGAAGTGGATTTGCCTTCACTTCTCATTTCTCTTCATCTTTTTCTTATGCATCTTTGCTGCATTTTCATTTGTCTTAGAGTAAGCTTGCTCATTCATGTTCATCATTCACTTTCTTTCTCCAAGTTACTTATCTTCTTCAGTGAAATAAGTAACTTGTTTCTTCTGCTTCTCCTCCTCTCATCTGCTTCTTCCATTGGTGACTTCTTTGAAGATCTCTTTTAAGCCTCACAAACCATAGGAACATCCAAGCATGATAATAATTAGGGTTGTGATTATTTCCCCTTTAGTTTTCACCTTTGTGTCTTCTTTGTGTCTCTCTTCTAACCTCATCATTAGAGACTAAACCTTTAAGGCTTTAAGACTTTGGAATTAGGGTTATGCATGCATCCTTCTCGTAGGATGGAGTGTATAACTTTAATCCTAAGTGTTAAACCCTTAATTTGTTTAAACCTCTTAATAAATCCAACTAATGATCACTAAGACATTAACTTGTAACTTGGGCCTTGAATTAGGGTTCTAATTCTTCCTTTATTGGTTAAGGACTAATCCTAGTGTTAATGGACAAGTCCCCCTCAAGTTGTCTTACAAACCATAAAACTCACTTCTTAATCTCACCCTTAATTAAAATCCATTTAATAAAGATTTGTTTTGTCATGAGGTTAATCCCTAATCATGGATTAAGTTGAGGTATCTTCCTCAGCTTAAGTGTGCTCATCTATTATCCTTCTATTAGGATGGTGTAATGAGTTCACTAATTCCTGATTATGGCTTAAACTCATTACTTAACACTAAACAATAACTCAAAAACATCTAAATAATCACAAGTAGGTTAATGATCTTAATCCTACATCATCATGGTAATTAAGTTTGAGATGCTTATCTCACACTTAAGGTATTCTCATTATCCCTAATCAAAGGGAGGATATGATGAGTTTACTAACCCCCGGATTAGGCTTAAGCTCATTAACTTATGACAAAAACAAAAAAGTAATAAAAGATTGAAAACACAAAAACAAACAATAATCGTCTCCTTCGGGATTCTTTTCTCATCATCTTCACTCACAAATGAGAACTCGCTTCTTCCGTCTAATGCAAGACAGTTAGCACTTGGGCCAGACAAGTCATACACTTGAGCATAGGCCAGCAAGCAGTTCATCAGTCAATTTATCTTTCAGTCCCTTTGAGTCGAACTACGGTGTTCTGACTTCCTCATTACACGAGAGGATACGTAGGCATAATTTAACTGTTATCAAACAAAAGTCTCTATGTCTTCCCCCTCTTTCAGTATTCTTTTTAAGCCTCATTCCTGAGCACTTCACTTCTCTTTTGCACTGACACTTGTACACTCTTTTCCAGCTTTTGCACACAGATAGCACAGACACTACCCCTTTAAACACAATCTTTTAAGTGTGGATCCCGTCGAATACGACAGACAATCTGGATGCTAATACCTTCCCAGGTTGTAACTAACCCCCTTTCTCAGTTTCTCTGGTTCACGACCGTCTTATCCATATTTTTCTAGGTTTATGCAGCATTACCTTTCCTTCGGGATAAAAATGCCTAGCTGACGACTCTATTTCACTTCATCTTCATTCTCTCCTTTTGCCGAACGTTCGCATCTGTACCCTATCTGACCCGGGTGTCTTTTGGGGGGAGCGACAGCTTGGCGACTCTGCTGGGGAACCTTTATACTGCAACCAGGGCTTCTGGTTCTTTTTGTGGGTTCCTCCTAGCGCTCGTTTGATTTGTGTTTACCAGGGGTGTTATGTGCTACTTGTGCTTATTTATTTGCTTTATTTATTGCTTTATGTACAGCTTTATTTATTGCTTTCTTTTACAGTTTTATGCATTTCATACTGTCATTATCATGTGCTGGATCTATGTTTTCCTTGGTGGGTGGGGTTCATTGAGTGATTAAGGTCCTATATCGGGGACCTGAGTGACATATAGGCTAGAGTGGTTCATATTCTTTCCCATTCCATTTCAGTCTGGTGCGGGGATATGAAACACGGTTCAGGCATGGGTTTCTTCTTGAGAACTCTGTGCTACAGATTTCTTGTAGTACTAGGGCTATCTAGGAAGCCTGCTAAGTCTGAATGACCTTTTTTATGACCTTCAGCATCTGGGGCGAATTAGAGGAGGATCTTTTATGGTTATTGTAAACACTGTACCTCCGGGTTAGAAGTGTTTACACTTCTCATAACTAATCCAAGTCTGAGGATCCTTGTTCTAGAACAATACATGTGAGGGGGTTGGGATGTTTACAGGTTTGCAGGAACCCTTGGCCCCATCATACCCTTTTGTTACTAGATTTGTTAAGGTTGTATTATTTGGACAGTTCTTGTGATTACCCTGGACTTGTGACTCTTTATTTGAGTCCCCCACCTGGTTACTGGATTTCTAAGCCTCCATCCGGACTTATGAACATACATGGACTTTTTACCAAGGCAGATAAACAGATCCAGCACTTGATCACAAACCCTTTGCATATCATTTTGCATACATCAATTCTGCATCATTTAACATTTGCTTATTTGTTTTACAGGGTATCCATCATATTATCTTTGTTTTGGTTTTGACCCCTTCTGCTGCTCAGATTGCTTCAGTTATCTTCTCCAGCATCTCCATCAGTTTGTCAGTGATTCCTCTCCAGCTATCTTTATCAGAGACTCATCTCCAGCATCTCAGTCAGTGATCTTCATCAGCAGTTGCTCTCAGCATCTTCACCAGCACCCATTATTAGTATGGACACTTCAAGAAAGAGCAACATCACTTACCACTTCTTTGAGCCCACCCTGACTGGCATCAGGCAGATCCAGTCTCTCATTACCCCTGATCATGTCCCACTATTCAGAGAGCATTATGGGGGCATATTGGACATGGTCTTGGATCTAGATGCATCTCAGAGGAGCATGATCCATACTTGCTTGCATTTTATGATCCTCCACTTAGATGTTTCACATTCCCTGATTTCCAGTTGGGACCTCTGTTAGAAGAGTTTTCCATGTTGTTAGGAGTTCCTATCAGGAGAGGGATCCCTTTCAACCCTGAGATGGTTGCTCCCAAAAATGAAGACATAGCTAGGGCATTGCATTTGGAGCCTGCCCTCATTGATCAGAACATGATAACCAAGGATGGAGTTCCAGGTCTTCACCTAGACTTCTAGATCTCCCAGGCCACCCTGCATGCTGCAATAAGAGAATGGAAGTTGTTTGTGCACTTCTAGCCCTCAATATATATGGAGTTATCTTGTTTGTAGATGAGCCAAAGTTTGTGAGCAAGAATGCCATTCACATGTTCTTATTGAGGAACCAAGTTCCTACCTTGCTTGGAGACTTCTACTACTCAGTACATCAGAGGAATGAGAAGCAAAGAGGAAGGCTAATAAGATGCTGTGCTCCTCTCTATTACTCTTGGCTGCTAAGACACTTGCCAAAGACAGATACCTTCCTGAACCCTCATCAGCAAAAGAACTGGGCTAAGAGATTTATTTCTTTGACATCAGAAGACATCAGATGATGCACCTAGAGCACCAAAGGCAAGGACATCATTACTAGTTGTGGGCAGTATCCTAATGTGCCTTTGATAGGAATGAAAGGTTGCATCAACTACAACCCTTTACTATTTAAGAGACAATTAGGATATGCTTTGGTTCATCCTCCCAGAGGACAAGATTTGGCTGAGACCCTCTACTGTGAGATCCAACCCAACTTTGCTGTTGTCAGGCAAGCTGCCTGGGCTTGGGACAACATCCAGACTAAAGGGACAGCCATCCTTGGCAAGTGCAACAACATTGCTTCAGCACAGTATTCTGATTGGTCTCGTACCAGAGCTCAGATCACCCAGATTCCGTTCACCTTAGAAGATATACCTGGACCTTCTACAGTACAACCTGCAGCTACTGTCAGTTTGGAAGAGTTTGAAAAGCTGAAGGAAAGGAATACTCAGCTATCTGAAGCCTTGAAGAAGACTCTCTGGGAGAGAAATGACAGCCGTCTAGATAATGAGAGATTGGAAAGGCTCAGGATTGAGCACTTGACCAAGATTGAGAATACGGATGACTACATCAGAAAGGCAAGGGCAGGGGAGTTGGTACTGAAGAATGCTTACAAAGAAGCAAAGACTCAGAAGGCTAGGGCAGAGCATTATCTAGAGGAGAGCCAGGCTAGGTGAATCAGGATCACTGAAGCCCGTGCACAAGAAGACCAAAGGACTCAGGCTAAGATAGAGCAGCTGGAGGATAGTGAGAAGAAGCATCAGGAGGCATTGTTGGCAGCTCAGAATGAGATATCTGAATTGAAACTCCGGGCGGGGTTGAAAAGGTCAAAGGATCAGGATAAGCATAAGAAGTTAACCAATGCCATTGCCACCAAGAACCTTCTCATCAGGACTATTACAGAGCACCCAGTGGGTCCAGTGACTGAGGCCCCCCTGAAGGAAGTCAGAGAGGATGACTTTGGATTATATGTTTGACTCTTTTGCTTGTACTTCTCTTTTGCTTGTACTTTTCTTTTGTTGTACTTTTCTTTTGTCGTTGTATTTTTACCCACCATGGGAATGATATTTGTAATCAAACTATGTATTTTCACTCTTTGTAATATATTGGTTTGTATCATTTTTTGTGTGGGCTTAATCTCTCTTCATCATCAGCATTTCCTCAAGGTATGGAAAGGTCAAAACCAAAGAACCAAACCGGATACCCTTGGAAGACAAATAGGCATATTGCATTGCATACTAACATTTTTCTTTGTTTTTTAGGTTTTTGTTTTATTGTTGTTTCTCACTTTGTTGTGGTTTCAGGAAACATTGCTCGCAGAAGAGTGTTCCCTGTCAATAGAACACACCGGTACCCGACAAGAAACAACCTTTCGGGACTCCAGATGGATCAAGTTCAGCAAGACTTGAATGAAGTAAGGGCCCAGATGGCCAATGAAAGGGTTGAAATGAGAAATCAGATGACTCAATTCATGACTGTAATGACTGGTTTAGCTCAAAGCCAAGAAAGACTAAGGGAGCTGGTTGAAAAACAAACTCCTGAAGAACAGCATCCAGGTACAGGAGGTACCAGTAACAACGATCACGTGCAACCTCGCACTGATCCACCAGAGTTTGGGCCTCATCTAAACCCAGAAATCAATTCCATAAGAAATACTCAGGGTAACACTACTGGAGGAAGAGTCTTGCAAGAGGATCCTCAAGAAGAGCAGTTTACAGTTGTCGGGGATGGGGATAAAGTTTACGACCGTAGGCTGGATGAAATTGCAGAGAAGCTGAGGTCTCTTGAATCCCAAAACTCCCTAGGGTTTGATGTCATGGACATGGGACTGGTGGAAGGGGTGAGAATTCCTCACAAGTTCAAACCCCCGTGCTTTGAAAAGTATAATGGCACATCCTGCCCACGCACCCACCTTCAGTCATTTTTGGGAAGACTAAAAGCATACACCATGGACGAGAAGCTGTGGATGTTTTACTTCGAGGATAGTCTGACAGGGGCATCCCGAGAATGGTATTCTCATTTGACTAGAGCCACAGTGAGGAACTAGAAAGACTTGGTTGAAGCTTTCATCCGGCAGTATCAGTATAACTTGGACATGGCTCCAAACAGGACCCTTCTAATGGGAATATCTCAATCTTCCCGTGAAAGCTTCAGGGAATATGCCCAAAGGTGGAGGCAACTTGCTGCTGCAGTTCAACCTCCCATGTCTAAAAGGGAAATGGCAGACATGTTCATGAATACTCTTCAAGGAACCTACATTGACAGATTGGCTGCATTTTCTTCTACCAGCGTTGCAGATGTGGTGATAGCTGGGGAAAGAATAGAGAGCCTATTGAAGATGGGAAAGATCTCCGATAACGGTGCTAGTTCAAGCAGTACAAGAAAACCATTTGCTGGGCCCCGTAGATCTGGTGAGACAAACTCTGTGCACATGGGAAGAGGGAGACCCCAATATTTACCCAGAATAGTTGTTGTTGTTATTATCCCTGCTCCACCTCCTTAGTATACTCAACAACCACAACATTTTCCGCAACAACAATAGTTTCCGCAACAGAGATCATACAACAACAATAACAACAACCAACAACAACGCCCGTTTCAACAGCGGCCATCTCAGGTCAACCGGGTAATTGACCCCATTCCAATGCCATATGCTACACTGCTGCCACAACTCCTAAAGCTCAATCTTGTTGAGCTAAGGACATTGGCTTTACCTGATCCTCAAAACCTTCCAAGAAACTACGATGTCAATGCTAGGTGTGCTTTTCACTCTAACGCACCTGGTCATTCTACGGAAAAATGCAGAGCTCTGCATATGATGGTTCAGGATCTGGTAGATTCAAAAGCCCTGAACTTTGCACCTCCTCCCAATGTAATGAAAAATCCTATGCCAAGCCACAGTGGGCCAAGGATTAATGCTATAGAGGATGGCTCACCCTTGAATTTAATAGAAGATATTGCATGTATTCAAACACCTCTGGCAGAGGTTAAAGCCCAACTTTTAAAGTGCCAAGTGTTTCCAGGTTGTGAGGCCTGTTGTGAATTATGCAAACTCTCTGAGAATGGGTGTGCTAGCTTGAGGAGTGGAATTAATGGCTTGATCAAAGAAGGAATTCTGCAAATTACAACCACAGCTTCTACAACACCAGCAACCCTTTTGTCAACAACGAGTGATTCTTCTACAAATGCAACAACCATCTTTCCTACTGATTCTTCTACAACTGCAACAACCATTGTTCCAACTGATTCAGCTACAACTTCAGCAATCATACCATCTATCACTTCAACACACAACAATTCATTTGCACCAGCTACTACAACTTCAACAACCAACGATGATGTTTCCACTATCACAATTTATTATGACCCGACAACGGTCCCGAATTCCAACAACTTTCAACAACCTCAACAAAAGTCTCAACAAAGCTTCAATTCACCTCCACATACATCCACCAGGGGTTCTGTTACTATTTTCTATGATCCACAGACCATTACAGTCCCAACATCTGCTGCAGTAAGCCCAGCCACTATCACGGTGCCCGGGCCAATCCCATATGATAAAGACAGTGCTATACCATGGCATTATGGTGCTGATCTGTACTGCAACAGAGAGAAATTCCTTCTTGATTCTCCAGTTCTCACTCCCCAAGTGGATAATGTTGGGGGAGGCGGAGGCTTCACCCGAAGCGGACGTCTCTTCGCATCACAGGTCCCTAGAACCAACACTGAGGAAGAGGCTGCTGCCAAAGCCAAAGGGAAGAGTGTGATACCAGAAGAATCTACGCTGAAAGAAACTCATAAATCATCCTTCGATCAAGATGTGGATGAGTTTATGAGAATTATTAAATGAAGTGACTATAAAGTTGTGGACCAGCTCCACCAGACTCCTTCAAAGATCTCAATCTTATCTCTGTTGTTGTGTTCCGAAGCCCATCGGGATGCACTACTCAAGGTTCTGCACGCTGCCTACATGCCAGAAGAGATCATTGTGAATCAGCTGGAAACAGTAGTGTCAAATGTAAATACTAGCCATGGGCTAGGATTCACTGATACTGATTTGACAACAGAAGGACGTCTCCACAACAAAGCTTTGCACATAACCCATGAGTGCAAAGGAGTTGTACTATCTCATGTTCTTGTAGACACCGGGTCCTCACTCAATGTCTTACCCAAGAAAGCTCTTGTCAAGCTTGAATATGATGGGATAGCTCTCCGGCCAAGTAACCTTCTGGTTAGGGCTTTTGACGGCTCCAAAAGATCTGTTCTCAGAGAGGTGGAGCTGCCGGTGATAATCGGTCCACAGGTCTTTAAGACCATTTTCTATGTGATTGACATACAGCCTGCTTACAGCTGTTTGCTAGGTCGACCCTGGATTCATGTCGCAGGCACAGTAACGTCGACCCTTCACCAGAAACTGAAGTATGAATGGGAAGGACAGATTATCACCATTTGTGGTGAGGAAGACATCTTTGTTAGCCAGCTGGCTACATATAAGTATATTGAGATGGATGGTGAAATCCATGAGACAATGAGCCAAGGGTTCGAGGCCTTGAATGTCAATGAGGCTACTGAAGTATTTGCTGCATCCTAGGAAGACAGGATGGGTACTTCAATTATCTCCTATCAGCAAGCCCGGAAGGTTGTTGAAGACGGTAATGCCCAAGGCTGGGGCAAGCTGCTGCCAGTGGAGAAAAAGGAAGATAGATTCGGTTTGGGTTACAGACCATTCCGACAAGATCAATCAGAGGCTGCAAAGAAGCCCAAGTTCATCAGTGGGGGGGTTCTCACCCCAGATGTTGTTAACAATCTGGAAGACGAGGCGGAAAGCGACCGCAACCTGGAGAGCTGGATATGTCCAAGGATCCTGGGGAACCAAGTCCTTAACTGGTCTTCCCAGGAAATTATAAGGGTTACTCCTGCAGAGTAATTATTATTTCCTGTCTTTTTAGCATGCATCAAGTCCTGTATCTTGCCCTGTATCTTGCCCAAGGTGTCAGGACTCATTTTGTAATAGGGCCATATTGTAATTTTGTGCAAATGATTAATCAATGAATATCTGACATCTTTTGCAAACGAGCCTCTTTTTTGATCACTGTCTTTTCATTTTTCACTTTTGTACAAAACAATAAAATGGCAATGTTTTCAAAATAAATAACTTCATTTTCACTGTTTTTCTAAACAAGATTAAAACTGATCACTAAAACGAACCAATCTCATCCCTTGCAGAGATTATCCTCCAGATTGCACCGACAACAGCACTGCTATGACTTTGTATGACTTTGACAATCCAATTAATCAAGCTGATGAAGGGGTTGAAGAAGACTATGAGTTACCTGAGGAGTTAGCCAGGTTGTTGAGGCAAGAAGAGAAAGTAATTACCCCTCATCAGGAGGAGGTGGAAACAGTTAATCTTGGTACCGAAAAAGACTTAAAAGAAGTGAAGATCGGGGCCAGTCTGCAAGATTCGGTGAAGGAACAGCTTATTGACATGCTTCGAGAATACGTCGACGTCTTTGCTTGGTCCTATCAAGACATGCCATGTCTAGATACGGATATTGTTATGCACAAGCTGCCTTTGAAAGAAGATTGTCCTCTAGTGAAACAGAAGTTGCAGCGTACTCGTCCAGATATGGCTATGAAGATTAAGGAAGAGGTACAAAAACAGTGGGATGCCGGTTTCCTTGCTGTAACTAGTTACTCGCCGTGGGTTGCTAACATTGTATTGGTGCCTAAGAAGGATGGCAAAGTAAGGATGTGTGTGGATAACCGGGATCTGAACAGAGCTAGCCCGAAGGATGATTTCCCTTTACCTCACATTGATGTATTGGTCGACAACACGGCTCAGTTCTCGGTGTTCTCCTTCATGGATGGTTTTTCAGGGTATAATCAGATTAGAATGTCACCCGAAGACATGGAGAAGACTACCTTCATCACACCTTGGGGCACATTTTGTTATAAAGTATTGCCATTTGGATTGAAGAATGTCGGTGCTACTTATCAATGGGATATGGTGACATTATTCCATGATATGATCCACAAAGAAATTGAATGCTACGTGGATTACATGATTGCCAAGTTCCTCACTGAAGAAGACCATCTGGTAAATCTGCTGAAGTTGTTCAAGCATCTGAGGAAGTATCAGTTGAAGCTAAACCTCAACAAATACACGTTTGGGGTACGATCCGGTAAGCTGCTGGAATTTATCGTAAGTGAAAAGGGGATTGAAGTTGATCCTGACAAAGTTAAAGCCATTCAGGAAATGCCTGCACCTAGGACTGAAAAAGAAGTTTGGGGTTTCTTAGGTAGATTGAACTACATATCAAGGTTCATATCTCACCTTACTGCAACCTGTGAGCCCTAGTTCAAATTGTTAAGAAAGGAACAAACGGTCAGGTGGAATGAAGATTGTCAGAAGGCTTTTGACAAGATCAAGGAGTACCTACAAGAACCTCCAATTCTTATGCCTCCATTTGAAGGAAGACCTCTAATAATGTACCTGACAGTATTAGAAGGATCAATGGGGTGCGTGTTGGGCCAGCATGACGAGTCTGGTCGAAAAGAATATGCAATATACTACCTAAGCAAAACGTTTACCGAATGTGAACAATGTTATTCACTGCTCGAGAAAACTTGTTGTGCTTTAGCGTAGGCTGCTCGCCGACTAAGACAGTATATGTTGACTCACACTACTTTATTGATCTCAAAGATGGACCCAGTCAAGTATATATTTGAGAAGCCAGCACTTACCGGAAGGGTTGCAAGATGGCAAATGATTCTGACAGAGTATGACATTCAGTACACATCTCAAAAAGACATCAAAGGCAGTGTACTGTCTGACTATCTAGCTGAGCAACCCATTGATGATTACCAGCCCATGAGATTTGACTTCCCTGATGAAGACATCATGTTCCTGAAAGCAAAAGATCATGAAGAGCCTTTTCACACTAAAGGGCCTGAACAAGAAGAATAATGGACAATGATGTTTGATGGGGCTATCAATATGAACGATCGTGGAGTTGGTGCAGTGCTCATTACACCTAAGGGGGTTCACATGCCTTTCTCGGCAAAACTCACCTTTGCATGCACTAAGAACGAAGCAGAATACGAAGCATGTATCATGGGTCTTGAGGAAACTATTGACCTCAGGATCAAGACATTAACTGTATTCGGAGATTCAACTTTGGTAATCAATCAGACCAACGGCAAATGGTACACCCACCAAGAGCATCTAATTCCATACCGTGACTATACGAGGAGATTATTGACTTTCTTCACAATAGTCAAACTTGAGTACATCCCTCGAGACGAAAATCAGTTCGCATATACTTTAGCTACCATTTCCTCCATGATCAAGGTTCAGACTGCCAATTATGTGCCTCGGATTTCTGTATCCAGGCTAGACCGACCAGCATACGTATTCTCCGTGGACGTTGCTAAAGATGACAATCCTTGGTTCCATGACATAAAATGCTTCTTAGAGGATCAAACATACCCACTTGGGGCATCATCCAATGATAAGAAAATGTTCAGAAGGTTGGCCGGTAGTTTCTTCCTTAATGCTGATGGTTCATTGTACAAGCGAAACTTTGATATGGTTCTGCTCAGATGTGTTGATAAGAAAGAAGCAGACTTGCTAATGCACGAGGTGCATGAAGGATCTTTTGGTACCCACGCTGGAGGACATGCAATGGCTAAGAAATTATTAAGATCAGGTTACTACTGGATTTCAATGGATGAAGACTGTTGTGCCTATGCCAGAAAGTGCCATAAATGCCAGATCTATGCAGACAAAGTGCATGTGCCTCTGATCCGTTGAACGTGATGTCTTCACCTTGGCCATTTTCCTTGTGGGGGCATTAACATGATTGGAAAGATCGAACCGAATGCTTCAAATGGTCACTGATTAATCCTGGTAGCCATTGATTACTTCACCAAATGGGTTGAAGTTGCTTCGTATGCAAACGTCACCAGACAAGTGGTAGCTAGATTCCTGAAAAGAGACATCATCTGTCGATATGGAGTACCCGAGCGAATCATTACTGATAATGGTTCCAATATGAACAACAAAATGATGGCAGAAATGTGTCGGGACTTCAAAATCCAACACCACAACTCTTCTCCTTGAGGCAGCTAACAAGAATATTAAGAAGATTGTGCAGAAGATGGTGGTTACTTACAAAGACTGGTATGAGATGCTGCCATTTTCCTTGTATGGGTATTGTACCTCAATCAGAACGTCTATTGGGGCAACATCGTATCAACTTGTGTGTGGTATGGAGGCAGTCCTACCTGTTGAAGTTGAATTACCCTCCTTACGGGTACTAATGGATGTCAAGCTGAATGAAGCAGAATGGGTCCGTTCTCGGTACAATCAACTGAATTTGATCGAAGAAAAGAGGTTAGCTGTAATCTATCATGGGCAGTTATATCAGAAAAGGATGAAGAAAGCCTTCGATCAGAAGGTCAGGCTTCGGGAATACCAAGTAGGAGATCTTGTGCTGAAAAGGCTTCTTCCTCCTCATACAGACCACAGGGGCAAGTGGACTCTAAACTACGATGGCCCGTTCATAGTAAAGAAGGTTTTCTCTGGTGGAGCACTGATGCTCACTACTATGGATGGTGAAGATTTCTTATCCCCTGTGAATTCAGATGCAGTTAAAAAATACTTTGCATAAAATGATCCGCTGGACATAAAAACAGAATGTAAGTCCAGGCAAAAATAGGGCATCCCGGCGAGTCAAAAACAGAATAAAAGACTCGGGCAAAAATAAGGGAAAAATAAAAATGTACACCCGCTGAGTTGAAAAGCCACATTGGACTGCTCAGGCAAAAATGGGTATCCCGGTGGATTGAAAACCCGAAAGGGCGATCCACGCAAAATCAGGGAATAAGCGAACAACTGCATTCTGAATTCGTCTGTATCACTCACAACACGGCAAGCTTCGAATGGATAAAGCATCGGTCAGAATCAACCTTCTTCAAAAAGCAAGATAAGAAGAACGTCAATGTCATACAGGTCATAGCAAAGAAAGCTCACCGAAAGCGCCATCAACATTGCCAGCACTTTTACTTTTTCAATTTGTAACAATCTCCTCATTCCAGGGATTTGTTTCTTTGTCTGTATTTGCCAAATCAGGGCACCCAGATTAATACAATCAGATTTTTCAATCACACCTCGTTTCGTACATTTGTGTTTCGTTTGCAAAATATCTAATATCCATGATATAATATTTACATAAAACAAATGAGCCATTCTTAATAAATGCTTGCAGGAAATAATCTTACTTCCAGGAATATCTAACTCCTATGACGGAATCCGGTAAGGGATACCTCGGGATACTTGTATGTTTCTTTGTCTTAACAGGATTGCAAGTATTCAATACGTAGCATGGGGCATGCCAAGCATCACTTCCAGCACATCCTCTCCAAGCAGCATCTGGAATGCTTTTCCCAGCGGAGTTGCCAAATCCTCTTCGTCCCCAGCCGGGATCCCCACAGATATCTCTAGGAAGATCGTTCAATGATCTTTCCTCCCCCAAATAGAGTGCCAAGTCTCTCAAAGACAAAAGAACCATCTCCCCGCAGAGCTCCAGTTTCTCCCAGAAGAGCAATGCCTGAAATTCTCACACAACAAAGTGACGGAAGCTTTCTCATCCCCAGCTGGGTTTTCTCCTTATCAGATAGATCTATCAGTGATCTATTTCCCCAAGCAGTGTTACACCTCCTAACAGATCTACCCATGATCTCATCCCCAGCTAGGATACTCTTTCCAAGTAGATCATCCAGAGATTTTCACAGCAGTGGGATCCGTCCCGAATCGGTTTATTTTGCATAATCATAGCATTCGCATCATTTCTCCCCACAAAGCATAGCATTCCGTCTAATACGGAGCATTACGGAAATAATCAAACATTTGCATGATCACAAGTCAGGTTCAAGTCAGTCACCTGCAAATATCACCAGTATTCCACCAGCAATATATATAAAAGCTCATATCCCTTGCAAATAAAAGCCAAGGCATCCCCTTTGCACTCTCCCACAGAAGCATGTTCATACATACACTTTTTGGCACTCGTCCGTGTCATATTGTTCCCCTGCAAATATAAGCCACAAACATCCTCTGTGATTGTCGATACCTATACACTTTCTTGACACCCGTCTGTGTCACCACTCCCCAGCACAGTTGCCTAAACACTTATTGCAAACCAAGTACTTATTTATAGTATACTCCTTTCGACACTCGTCCGTGTCATCCTATCCCCGCAGGTCGCTAGAACACCTTTTACACTCATAAGTTCATAATTTATACGATTTCTCTCCTGACACTCGTCCGTGTCACACTTTTCCCCAGCAAGTTGAACACTCGTCCGTGTCTTGCTCATACTTCACAATGCTGATTTTTACTTATACAGATACTCGTCCGTATCTTGTATATTCACTTACTCCCCCTCAGATTCGACACTCATCCGTGTTCTTTGTTAACCAATTGGTACTCGTCCGTACCATTATCTCTGAACATGCGTCAGCGTTTGTTTCTACTGATACTCGTCCATATCATGGTTTTAAGGATGCACGTCCGCATCTTTAATCTATACACAGTGTCAAACACTTATACCTTTTATTCTTGAGCGTAAGCACTCGTTTGTGTTTACCATTCCCTAGTAGGTCGTCAGCAGAACAACTTTTCTCCTATCCGGCATTCGTCCTATGCCGTGATACTTTCGGCAGCCGTACCCTGCCAGGTGATCGTCCTTCATCTTTGGATGACCGTCCCTCATCCTTTCCCCAGTGGAGTCTCCATTATCGGAACCCTTTTCTATCCGACATTCGTCCTATGTCGTGATATTTAGCAGTCGTCCCCTGCTAGGTGATCGTCCTTCACCTTTTGATGTCCGTCCTTCATCATTTTATCCGATGGTTGTCCCCATCATTGATCTTGTTATCTGACATTCGTCCTATGTCATGATAAACCCCAAGAGCAGCTGTACCCTGCTAGGTGATCGTCCTTCACCTCTTGATGATCTTCCTTCATCATGCTTATCCGATGGCCGTCCCCATCGTCGACCTTTTTCTATCCAACATTTTCCTATGTCGTGATAAAGAGCAGCCGTCCCTACTAGGTGATCGTCCTTCACCTTTGATGACCGTCCTTCATCATCATTTCATTTATTCTTTGAACCGATGGCCGTCCCCATCGTTGTTTACCTTACTTTGAAAACCTGATGGTCGTCCCCATCATTGACTTTACCTTTAATCCCCAGAGAATCTTGCTGGCCGTCCCCATCATGATCTCTTTATTTCCCCAGCTTGTCGGTCGTCCCCTTCATTGCTTAATTTACTATTTTATCCCCAGCAGTCGTCCTCTGCTCGATGGTCGTCCTCCATCGCCCGCATTTAATAATCATACTATACTGTCTTTTGAAATTTATATCCCTTTTCTTCTTCTCCCCAGTGAGTGCAAATTTTGGACTGTCTTTGGTATTCAACCACAAGTTATCTTGTTTGTCTGTTTAGCCAGGCGCTTATATCATGCACAGCTAACTCATGTTTGAATAGGGGCAGCTGTAAACACCCCAAATTTGCCCTCACTAATATCACACCATGGCTTGTGATCTTCCATATTTGCATTAGTTTAAATATATCATATCATGTTGCATTTTTTTCATCTGCATTAGTTCAAGTTCATCTGCATCTAGGGTTTGTGATCTGAGCAATCCAAGGATCCATCTGAGCCACTCCAAAGGCCTCCAATCATTCCAAGAGGGTCCATGTGTGTTCTATCATCATATTATATCCCTCAAATATCAAGGAAGTTAAAAAATCACAAGAACTTGGAAAGCATGAAAGCAGAGCTAGGGTTTCACTACACAAATGACCTGAAATTAGGGTTTTGGTTTCAGAGGCCATGACTCCAAAAAAAAAATTGTCATTCTTGTTTCTAATAGTCTCAATGTGTTATAAGGATCATGTGTACCAAGTTTGATGAAGAAATTCATTGTGGAAGTCATCTGTTCACTGGGTAACTTCTTGAGCAAGTCAGAGCAAAATCAGGGCATCTGAGGCCCCCAACAATGGAACCAAAGTGGATTTTTCATCAAATTGAGGTTACATAATCTTTATTTGATCATTTAAGTGCTTGTAAGTTCACAAAATTGAAGAAATTTGAGCTAAACCAAAAGTTGCCAAAAATGGAAATGACTTGTAATGGAAACTTTCCATTTTGGGAAAGTATTTCAACCTCCTCTTTCTCAACCAAAAATGCTTCAAATGAAAAATTGTTGGTCATGAAAGTTGTAGATTGGATCATTCCCTTTTCAAAAAGTACAAGAACAAGTTATAATTAATTATAGAACTCAAGTTATGGCTTTGCAAAGTTTGCAAAAATCCTATAATTTTCACTTCCACACCAAAGAGGATTTTTTGCAATTTCACAAACCAAGTCATTTTGTAACCTCTAATCACTCTCTAAACATCATACACACATGATACAATGCATTGTGACCAAGATTTCCCAAAGAATCATTCCATTTCATGCCTTGAACTTCAAGTAATTCAAAAGGGGCCAAAGTTCTTCAAATTTGCAAAAGGGCATGAATCTTCTCATACACTTGCTGCATCACCCCAAATCATTTTCCATGGTTCTCCTTGATCTTTGTTGAGCCAGGACATGCCCTAAAACAGCTGCAACCTGAGCCCATACCTCAAGTACACCTAATGTTGACATTTTGGCAACTTACCCATACCAATCACCACAGGCCACCACCCACTTTCTGACCTATCAAACAATGTTATGTGGACCAAAAGCAAGCCATAACACAACACACACAAGCCCGAAACCTCAGATTCACCAAGTTTCACAAAAATCACCTTCAAGCAAAAGCTTTCAAAACACTCAGCTCAGCCACTCAAACTCCAAACAAACTTCATCATTCAACTCACCATCATCATTAGAGCATTTCCCAACCATTACCAAGCCCTAAAAGCCAGCCAAACACAAACACGATTTCTGACCAGTTGAAGTGCAACCACACAATCCAGCCATTCTAAGCTCCTTCCAAGCATTGCAACTTCATCAGGGGGTCAAGTAAAGAGGATTTGCACAAAAGAAGAGGTCCAAAAGCTTCAGAGGTGAAAGCTCCAGCTCAGGTATCAATCTTCAAACTTTTTTCCAGAAGCATGATTTTAAGTTTCTAAATTGTTCTACATGTTATGTTGATCATTGTGATATAATTTGTTTCGAAAATGAGTTGAAAATAAGCTTGTATTGGACTTCTGAAACTTTGCCCGTGAAACATGTTCTTGTTTGATTCTCATGATTGATGCAAAATAAATTAGTTTCGAAGGTGGATTCGTGTTTAGGGTGAGGTGGGGAGTTGATCTGGAGCTTTAGAGCTCCTGAAATGACCTAGGGAGAGAGTTTGAGAAACTACCCTGCCGGAGAAGACGACCGGAGCACTGTTCCGGCCGTCTGAGGTGGATTAGTGATAATCTCAGGTGATTAGCTGAGTTTGAATCTGGAGCGTAGGATCTTAGTTTCGCGCGTGTGTGGAGGGCTGAGATCATTTCACTTAACCCTAATCTATTTAATTTATTTAATTAATTAAAATTAGGCCAGATTGAATCTGGACCCTTAGATTGCGCGTTGGTCAAAGCAACCCCCCCCCCAGTTTGAATCTGATCCCTTGGATTGTCCTACTTTTATTTAAATTCATTTTATTTTCATTTTTATCCATTTATTTTGTGCATTTTATTTAAAATACTTAGAGAACTCCAAAAAATATTTTCTTCTGCATTTTAATTTTAAATATTTTTCTCACCCAAAAACATTTTTATTTTTATTTTTTGCATTTAAAAATAATTTTAAAAATACTTATATGTTTATTTTAATTAATTAATGGAAATTAATTAATTAAAATACCATTTTGGTTTCTAAAAATTCCAAAAAAATTCACATTGCATATTAGAACTTTTAGAAACATTGTCAAACCATTCATACAAATTTCTTTTTGGTTTTGATTCAACTTTGACATTTTTCTTGAATTTAGGGTTCATAAAATTCCCTTTTTGGAACCCTAACTTTGAAAATTCCTTTCTACCTAACCATGAATGGTTTGATGATGGTTCTTCTTGCATTGTTTTCTATATAGCATGTAGTTTCTAGGATATTTTTGTCCTGAATTTATCTTTCATTTTCAATTTGATTTGCATTTTTCCTCTTAAGGTACCCAAAAACCCTAGTTAACTTAGAAAAATCACAACTTTCTTTAGGTTAAGAGTTAGACCTTCTCCTTTGGGGTGTGTTATCATATGGGGTTAGGGTTTGTTTGAGTTCATTTGCAAATTTTTATTATGTGATTTGCTTTTGTTTTTATCATTTGCATCTCATCCTTTCATGTAACCCTAATCTTGCATCCATACTTGCATCTTACATTGCATTGCATGAACATGTGAACTTGTCGTGACATTCTAAGCACTTGTATGCCATCTTAGACATCTTAAGACATTGCTTGAACATTGCTTGGTCATTTATTCATACATTACCCATGCTTTGCATCCATTTCATTTCATAAACATGCATGTGTTTTCATACTTCAAAGCATGCCTCATTTGCATCCTATCTCTTGTATGAACATTCATAGCACTTGGTATGCCTTTGCATCATCTCATAGCATCATTTACATCATGTGTTTTCTTCTGGTTTTGGTTTTTACCTTTGCATATGTTTCATTTTCATTTCATTTATTTCCTTATGCATATTGTGCTAACATTTCAGGTGGTAAGTTAACTTGAGAAGTGGATTTGCCTTCACTTATCATTTCTCTTCATCTTTTCTTCTGCATCCTTGCTGCAATTTCATTTGTCTTAGAGTGAGCTTGCTCATTCATGCTCATCATTCACTTTCTTTCTCCAAGTTACTTATCTTCTTCAGTGAAGTAAGTAACTTGTTTCTTCTGCTTCTCCTCCTCTCATCTGCATCTTCCATTGGTGGCTTCTTTGAAGATCTCTTTTAAGCCTCACAAACCATAGGAACATCCAAGCATGATAATAATTAGGGTTGTGATTAGTTCCCCTTTAGTTTTCACCTTTGTGTCTTCTTTGTATCTCTCTTCTCACCTCATCATTAGAGACTAAACCTTTAAGGCTTTAAGACTTTGGAATTAGGGTTATGTCTGCATCCTTCTCTTAGGATGGAGTGTATAACTTTAATCCTAAGTGTTGAACCCTTAATTTGTTCAAACCTCTTAATCAATCCATCTAATAATCACTAAGACACTAACTTGTAACTTGGGCCTTGCATTAGGGTTCTAATTCTTCCTTTATTGGTTAAGAAGGACTAACCCTAGTGTTAATGGACAAGTCCCCCTCAAGTTGTCTTACAAATCATAAAAATCACTTCTTAATCTCACCCTTAATTAAAACCCATTTAATAAAGATTTGTTTTGTCATGAGGTTAATCCCTAATCATGGATTAAGTTGAGGTATCTTCCTCAGCTTAAGTGTGATCATCTATTATCCTTCTATTAGGATGGTGTAATGAGTTCACTATCCCTGATTATGGCTTAAACTCATTACTTAACACTAAACAAAAACTCAAAAACATCTAAATAATCACAAGTAGGTTAATGATCTTAATCCTACATCATGATGGTAATTAATTTTGAGATGCTTATCTCACACTTAAGGTATTCTCATTATCCTTAATCATAGGGAGGATATGATGAGTTTACTAACCCTTGGTTTAGGCTTAAGCTCATTAACTTATGACAAACACAAAAAAGCAATAAAAGATTGAAAACACAAAAACAAACAATAATCGTCTCCTTCGGGAATTTTTTCTCATCATTTTCACTCACAAATGAGAACTCGCTTCTTCCGTCTAATGCAAGACAGTTAGCACTTGGGCCAGACAAGTCATACACTTGAGCATAGGCCAGCAAGCAGTTCATCAGTCAATTTATCTTTCAGTCCCTTTGAGTCGAACTACGGTGTTCTGACTTCCTCATTGCACGAGAGGATACGTAGGCATAATTTAACTATTATCGAACAAAAGTCTTTGTGTCTTTCCCTTCTTTCAGTATTCGTTTTAAGCCTCATTCCTGAGCACTTCACTTCTCTTTTGCACTGACACTTGTACACTCTTTTCCAGCTTTTGCACACAGATAGCACAGACACTACCCCTTTAAACACAATCTTTTAAGTGTGGATCCCGTCGAATACGACGGACAATCTGGGTGCTAATACCTTCCCAGATTGTAACCAACCCCCTTTCTTAGTTTCTCTGGTCCACGACCGTCTTATCCATATTTTTCTAGGTTTATGCAGCATTACCTTTCCTTCGGGATAAAAATGCCTAGCTGGCGACTCTATTTCACTTCATCTTCATTCTCTCCTTTCGCCGACCGTTCGCATCTGTACCCTATCTGACCCGGGTGTCTTTTCGGGGGAGCGACACTGGGCAAATTTGGGGTGTTACAACTGCCCCTATTCAAGCAACTGTTAATCTAAAAAGGACGAAAGCACGGGCTATCTACCGTTCAAGATAAACTGTGGTTGAATACCAAGAAAACCTGAAATTTGCACTCTGCTGGAGAATGCAAGCACTGGGGAAATAAATCCAACCAAATGACGCTTTGGTGGCTGAAGTGGAGAGAAAGCAGACGAGCTCCTTCCAAGTTGACTGTTATTTTGGATAAGAATACTTTGACAGACGAGTTTTCTTCGAACAATCTTGTTACGCCAGGAATTGGACATACGAGCCCTCATACACTTTGCAAAACATATGACCTAAGATAGAAGAATCTCCTTCGGATAAACCTGTTACGCCAGGAACTGTGATGCGCTTAAGTCTGTGGGATAGACATGCATAATCAGGATAGACGAACCCTCCCTATATATTATCCGTGGATATATGGTCTAAGACAGACGAGCCTTCTTCGAGCAAACCTGTTACGCCAGGTACGACATTAGGATTGGACGAACCCTCTTCACAAATCTTGCGTAGATAAGTGGTGTCTGAGACAGACGAACCTCCTTTGGATAACCTGTTACGCCAGGACCGGTAACCATTTTGACGTTTAATCCCACCGTCAGGACTTCAAACCTCTTCAACACAGACGAGTATTGGGTGATCATCAAGAGAAACACAGACGAGTGCCATAAGTCAATGATACAAACGAATATCAGACGATGATCTAAGAAACACAGACGAGTGCTTCAGGCGATGATACAGACGAATATCATCCACTGGTACAAACGAATACTAGAAACCCAACACAGAAGAGCATTTGGAGTAGCAATATAGACGAGTACCAGAGTGATTATCAAATCAACACATATGGATATAAGCTAACACAGACGAGTGTGAGGGATGATACAGACGAGTATCCAAATAATGCAAACGAGCTTCCACGAATAACAAACATAGACGAGCGTTGGGGAATGCGGACGAGCAACAAAACACAGTCGAGTGTTGGGAAGCGCAGACGAGCAAAAAAAATTACAACCATGGGCAACTGCTGGGGAAGGAAAACAAGCAATACCAAAGTGAGAACACAGACGAGTGTTGGGAAATGCAGACGAGAAACCATAAGGTATGAACACGGACGAGTGCCGGGGAATGCAGACGAGAAACAACAAATATCAAACACAGACGAGTGTTGGGGAATATTTCAATGATGGTTGTATCTCAATCATGAAACTCTGCGGGGGAATGACGATCTTCCAACATGGCTGGGGAAATGCTTCCTCAAATATCCTTTGCTTAGGAAAAAAGTTTTTTCAGTTATAAACTTTGTGGGGAATGGGCCTCCCACTGCCTGTTGGGCACACTCCACTTGTGGGAAAATAAACTACTTGGGGACTCCACCTGCTATGACTTAGCTGGAGAAAATTATGTTGGGAGAATGTGACGCCATCCTGCAAAACCTGCAATAACAGAAAACACATATGTGCCCCGGGGACTTGCATGGTATGATTTGTTCATCCATCGTCACCCGACACTCAGAGAGGATTTCAAATGTTTCCTTGCAATGTCAATTTTTCTTTTAGAAAACAAATCACCATGTTTTAAATGCAATTCTATTTTTGCCAAAAATTCAGGACATTTTGCAAACAAAAATAAACACAACACAACTTTTTGACTGAATATTCCTTTATTGAAAGGCCTCTGAATAGGCAAAGTTTTTACATTAGGAAGAAACTACCTGGAAAGAGGTAGCTACCATAAAATTGAAAAAATAAACTATCCTAATGGCAATTGACACGGCATACCAATGAGTTTCCTTCTTGCTATGACCAGCATGTCTTCAAAACTCTCCACTCTTGCCATTGCTTTCTGAAAAAGATTAGGGGACTGATTCCTATCCTTCTGATACTGTCAGGCTGTACGAAACGATGATTTGGTTCAGATTACCTGGATCGCAGTTGTTCTCTTATTCCCTTGTTTTGCGTGGATCGCCCTTTCGGGTTTTCAATCCACCGGGATACCCTTTTTTTGCCTGAGTTGTCCGATGTGGCTTTTCAACTCAGCGGGTGTACATTTTTTATTTATTTTCCCTAATTTTTGTCCGAGCTTTTTATTCTGTTTTTAGCTCGCCGGGATGCTCTTTTCTTGCCTGGACTTTAATTCTGTTTTTGTGTCCAGCGGGTCTTTTTATGCGAAATATTTTTTAACTACGTCCGAGTTAACAAGGGATTGGAAATCTTCTCCATCCATAGTAGTGAGTATCAGTGCTCCGCCTGAGAAAATTTTCTTCACTATGAATGGTCCTTCGTAGTTTGGGGTCCACTTGCCCCTGTGATCTGAACCTGGAGGAATGATCCTCTTGAGCACAAGCTCTCCTACTTGATACTCTCGAGTACGTACTCGCTGGTCGAATGCTCGCTTCATTCTCCTCTGATAAAGCTGACCATGACAGATAGCCGCTAATCTCTTTTCCTCAATTAGACATAGTTGATTGTATCGAGCACGTATCCACTCAGCCTCATCAAGTTTCACATCCATCATCACACGCAATGAAGGAATTTCTACCTCAACCGGCAAGACTGCCTCCATACCATATACCAATGAGAAAGGAGTTGCCCCGGTTGACGTCCTGACTGACGTTCGGTACCCATGCAGCGCAAATGGTAACATCTCATGCCAATCTTTGTAGGTGACAACCATCTTTTGCACAATCTTCTTAATGTTCTTGTTTGCCGCCTCTACCGCACCATTCATCTTTGGTCGGTAAGGAGAAGAATTGTGATGCTGAATTTGGAAGTCCCGGCATAATTCTGCCATCATCTTGTTGTTCAAATTAGAACCATTATCAGTAATGATCCTTTCGGGCACTCCGTATCTGCAAATAATGTCTCTTTTCAAAAATCTGGCTACCATTTGACGAGTGACATTGGCATAAGACGTTGCTTCAACCCACTTAGTAAAGTAATCAATCGCGACCAGAATGAAACGATGACCATTTGAAGCAGTAGGCTCTATTTTCCCGATCATGTCAATGCCCCATATAGAAAAGGGCCAAGGAGACGACATGACGTTGAGCGGGCTGGGAGGAACATGCACCTTGTCTGCATAAATCTGGCACTTGTGGCACTTACGGGCGTACGAACAACAGTCTGCATCCATTGTCATCCAATAGTACCCCGATCTCAACAACTTCTTAGCCATTGCATGTCCTCCTTCATGAGTATCGAAGGATCCCTCGTGAACTTCCTGCATCAACAGGCTTGCTTCGTGTCTATCCACGCATCTAAGCAAGACCATGTCAAAGTTCCTCTTATACAAAACCCCATTTGTATTTAAGAAGAAGCTAGCAGCAAGTCGCCTTAAGGTCTTCTTGTCGTTGGATGATGCCCCAACTGGGTATTCTTGTTTTTCCAGGAAAAGCTTAATATAAAAGTACCAAGGTTTCTCATCAGACACTGCGTCTACAGAGGAAACATAAGCTGGTGCGTCAAGCCTGGAAATGTCAATCCTGGGCACATAATTCCAACACAAGACTTTGATGGATGACGAAAGAGTAGCCAATGCATCGGCAAATTGATTCTCGTCTCGTGGTATATACTGAAGCTTAACTGTTGTGAAGAACGTCAATAGTTTTCTAGCATAATCCCTATAGGGAATTAAGTGTTCTTGATGTGTATACCACTTGCCGGTAATCTGATTAATAACGAGGGCTGAATCTCTGAATATATCGAGGGTCTTAATCCGAAGATTAATAGCCTCCTTTATTCCCATTATGCACACCTCGCATTCCGCTTCATTGTTGGTGCAGCCAAAAGTAATTCTGGCAGCGAAGGGAAAGTGAACACCTTCAGGAGTGATAAGAACAACACCAACTCCATGTCTGTTGATATTGACTGCCCCATCAAACATCAACATCCATTTGGATTCAGGGTCTGGCCCCTTCTCCGGAAGTGGTTCCTCGCAATCTTTTGCTTTGAGGTACATGATGTCCTCATCAGGGAAATCAAACTTCATTGGCTGATAGTCATCTTCAAGAGGTTGTTGTGCAGGGTAATCTGACAATACACTTCCTTTGATGGCTTTCAGGGAAGTATATTGTATGTCATACTCTGTTAAGATCATTTGCCACCTGGAAACCCTTCCGGTTAATGCTGGTTTCTCGAAAATATACTTAACAGGATCCATTTTGGAAATTAGCAGTGTGGTATGGGTCAACATATACTGTCTCAGTCGGCGAGCAGCCCATACCAAAACGCAACAAGTTTTCTCGAGCAGTGAGTAACGAGATTCACAGTCGGTAAACTTTTTGCTAAGGTAATAAATAGCGTACTCTTTTCGACCATACTCGTCATGTTGGCCTAGAACACACCCCATCGATCCTTCTAGCACAGTCAAGTACATGATAAGTGGTCGTCCTGGAACTGGAGGCATTAGAATCGGAGGTGTCTGCAAATATTCTTTTATCTTTTCAAAGGCTCTTTGACAGTCCTCATTCCACCTGACCGTTTGCTCTTTTCTTAGCAATTTGAATATTGGCTCACACGTGGCAGTTAGATGAGATATGAACCGTGAAATGTAGTTCAACCTCCCTAAAAACCCGCGCACTTCTTTTTCTGTTTTTGGTGCAGGCATATCTTGTATTGCTTTTACTTTTGCAGGATCCACCTCGATTCCCTTCTGACTAACAATAAAACCCAGCAATTTTCTGGAACGCACTCCGAAAGTGCACTTGTTTGGATTCAACCTCAGCTTATACTTTATCAGTCTATCAAACAGCTTCTTGAGATTGACCAGATGCTCTTCTTCATCTCGGGACTTGGCAATCATGTCGTCCACATAGCATTCAATCTCCTTGTGTATCATGTCGTGGAACAACGTGACCATAGCCCACTGATACGTTGCCCCGGCGTTCTTCAATCCAAAGGGCATCACCTTGTAGCAGAATGTACCCCACAGGGTAATGAACGTTGTTTTCTCCATGTCTTCCGGTGCCATTTTAATCTGATTATATCCGGAGAAGCCATCCATAAAGGAAAATACCGAGAATTGAGCAGTGCTATCTACCAGCACATCAATGTGTGGTAATGGAAAGTCATCTTTTGGACTTGCTCTGTTTAGGTCCCGATAATCAACGCACATCCGGACTTTGCCGTCTTTCTTTGGTACAGGCACAATATTAGCTACCCAAGGTGGGTAACTAGTTACGGCAAGGAATCTGGCCTCCCACTGCTTCTGAACTTCCTCCTTTATCTTCATCACCATGTCAGGACGAGTTCTTCTCAACTTTTGTTTTACCAGAGGACAATCTTCTCTCAATGGTAGCTTATGCACAACAATGTCAGTATCCAACCCTGGCATATCTTGATACGATCAGGCAAAGATATCCACATATTCACGTAGCATACCAATCAACTCTTTCTTTACCTCGGCCTGCAGACTGGCCCCAATCTTTATCTCTTTCTTCAACTCTTTTGTCCTGATGTTGATAATCTCTATCTCTTCCTGATGAGGCTGAATTACCCTTTCCTCTTGTTTCAACAACCTAACCAATTCTTCGGGGAGTTCACAGTCTTCCTCAACCCCTTCATCAACTTGGTAGAGAGGATTGTCGAAGTCATGTGTGGTCATAGCAGGAACGTTATCACTAGAATCCGGATGATCAACACTGCACAGATGATGTACTTATTTCAGAATCTGTTTTTTTTTTCAAAAGAGACGCAAACACACAAACAAAAGAAAAACACATTGCCATTTTATTTTTGTGAAAAATTCGAAACGAAAGGAAGAGAACACAATTTGCTTGAAAAAAATGTCCTTTATTTCATGGTAAAATATAAATGCATTAAAAGCATGGTGGCCCTACAAATGGATCCGTGCACCTTGGGCAAAGTGCAAGATTGACATGCAGCATGATAAAAAGGAAACAAGTAAATTAATTTGATTGCCAGGTGACTTAAACGAAATCCTCGGAAGACCAGTTCTTGAGCTCCTCCCCCGGTGCACACGGGTGAATCCAGCTATCCCAGTCGCAGTCACTGTCTCCTCCTTTGCTTGTTGCACAGATGTGGTTGCGATCGAGCAATCCGGAGCTTGTGAAAGTTATGGCTTTACCACTCTGAGGCCAGTTAGACCCATCAGGTTGGTAACCGAGACCAAAATTGTCATCTTTCTTCTCTAATTCCAGCAACTTGCCCCAGCCCTGGGCGCTTCCAGATTGAACCACTTCTTTGGCCTGCTTGTAAGAGTGAAAGGAGGTCCCTTCCTTCTCATTGTTCCTCTCTACCGGAGCCAAAATGCTGACATTAACCGCTTCGAAGGCCTGACACAACGTTTTATGGATCTCTCCATCCATCTCTACGTATTTGAAAGTTGATAGGTGGCTCACAAAGATATCTTCTTCCCTACACACAGTGATCACTTGGCCATCAACCACGTATTTCAGCTTTTGATGCAAAGTGGATGTTACTGCCCCTGCAACATGAATCCAAGGACGTCCCAGCAAGCAACTATATGCAGATTGAATATCCATGACATAGAATGTGCTCTTGAACACTTGAGATCCTATCTTCACAGGTAACTCAACTTCTCCGAACACAGACCTTCGGGACCCATCAAAAGCTTTAACTATTAAATCACTGGGTCGCAAGACGATGCCATCAACATTCAACTTCATTAAGGCTTTCTTAGGTAGTACGTTGAGAGAAGAGCTTGTGTCAACCAGGACATGTGACAAAACAGCACCCTTACACTCCATAGTAATATGCAGTGATTTGTTATGATTGTGGCCTTCTGAGGTAAGATCTCTATCTGTGAAGCCCAACCCGTGGCTTCATTCACACTGCCCACTACAGCCTCCAATTGATTAACAGTTATCTCCTGAGGAACGTATGCCATCTGCAACACTTTCAGCAAGGCTTCTCTATAAGTTGGAGAACACATCAGCAAAGACAGAATTGATATTTTGGACGGCGTCTGATTCAACTGCTCAACCACCTTATAATCACTCTTCTTTATTATCCGCATAAATTCCTCCACTTCTTTCTCAAAGGTACCTTGTCCAGTAACAGGAGTTGTCATTTCTTTGGTTGCTATTTGCTTTCCTTTAGCCTTTGCAACAGCTTCAGCTTCAGGATCTCCTCTCAGAGTTTGAGGAGCAAAAAGACGCCCACTTCTTGTAAAACCACCAACTCCTCCGACATTCACCATAGTCGGGTCAATCGTTACTACCTTACTCTCCACCTTCTGTCCTTCCACATACACATCTGAGCCATAATGCCATGGGATGGCTTTATCATCAGTATAAGGAATAGGCCCGGGAACAGTAATAGTAACAGGACTGACTTCTGGAGCATATATAGTCACAGGCTCCCTCCTGGCAGGTACCTCAGCTGGATCATAATAGATTTTTATGGTGGACACACAATCACCTCCGTTATCAACTTTATCAAACTGCAACGACCCCTCATCAATCAGATACTATAGCCCCACCTTCAAGTCTTCACAGACGTTCACTGAACTCAAACACTTTTCACAATCAGAACCACATCCCGGGAACACTTGTCCTTTCAACAGCCTTTCTTTTACTACCAGCAGTGGAGTTTTTACCTCTTCTACGTCCAGAATCAATCTTAACTTCTCACCACCGTCAACAGCGTTTATTCTTGCCCCTTCATGGTTTGGAATAGGGTTCGATGTAACATTAGGCGGTGGTGCAAAATTGATCACCTTTGAGTCGATCAAATCTTAAACTTTATGCTGTAGCGCCCTGCACTTCTCAGTTGAGTGCCCGGGTGCCCCTGAATGGAATGCGCATCTAGCATTGGCATCATACCCCACTGGAAGCTCTCCAGGTGGAGGTGGTGCTAATGTCCTCAGTTGTATCAAGTTCAAGTCTAACAACCTCTGCAGCAGTGTCGTATATGTCATGGGAATGGCTTCCAGCACCCTATTAGTCGGACGAGCTTGTCTCGGTTTATAAGGTCTTTGCTGATAATTGTTAGACTATGGCTGTTGTTGTTGTTGCTGTTGTGGTTGAGTCTGTACCTGTTGCACAGGACTTGAAGGAATAGTGACAGCTGCCACTTGCTCATATGATCTTCTATATCCTCGGCCCCGTCCTCAGCCATACACAGCATTAGTTTCACCTTCTCTCCTTCTCAGAGGTCCATTAAAAGCTTTTCTTACACCGCTCGAGCTACTCGCACCGATGTCCTGAATCTTCCCCATCTTTAACAGAGTTTCGACCCTCTCGCCTGCTATTACTATATCATTGAACTTGGTAGCTGAACAAGACGCCAACCTCTCGATAAACACCCCTTGCAATGTTCCCATGAACATATCAGCCATCTCATTCTCCAGCAAGGGTGGCTGTACTCTGGCAGCAAGCTGACGCCACCTTTGAGCGTACTCCTTAAACCCCTCCTTAGCATTTTGAGACATGGTTTGCAGTTGAGTGCGATTTGGAGCCATGTCCAAATTGTACTGGTATTGCTTCACGAACGCCTCTTCCAAGTCCTTCCAGCTCTTAATGTTAACCCTACTCAGCTTCATATACCACTCCAAGGAGGCCCCTACCAGGCTATCCTGGAAGTAATACATCCATAGCTTCTCGTCATCAGTATGGGTAGCAATTCTTCCTACAAAGGACTGGAGGTGAGTCTTCGGACAAGCTGTGCCGTTGTACTTCTCGAAAGTAGGAACCTTGAACTTGTAAGGGATTCTAACCCCTGGAACCAAGCCCAAGTCAGTAATATCGAACCCCAGGGAGCTCTGAGACTGAATGGCCCTGATCTGTTCAGTCATCTCTTCAAACTTTCTGTTCATTTCAGCCTCTTGGCCTTCTGCTTCGTCCAACAAAGTAAATTGTTTGTCTTTGTAACACCCCAAAATTTGCCCTCTCATTTTTCCAACTTTTTGCACAGCATTTAGCATACATAAATTCATAAAATAACCAAAAACATTGCATCATAACCATCACAGCAGGGGCATAGGTTTGTGATCAGTGAACAAAGCAACTGAAGGCTATACAAAGGCAATCAAAGGGCCACAAAGCTTCTCAACCTTGTGCAAATGGTCCACAACATCCCACAAGTATTCACTTGGAGCCACAAGTCCTATACAGAGGTGCTTTGATCAAGGGAGGCAAGCAGTGCAACATTTCCCAGCAAAAAGGAGTCAGATGAGGGTTTCTAGTGAACTGGGCTTATCAATGAGACTTTGGTCCAAGCATGGTTTCATGGTTCTCTACATGATGTCAAGTACCTATGGTTCAAATTTCACCATTGGACTCATTTTGGAAGGCCCTCAATTGATCAGTTGATTGAAAATCAGAAAATTGGAGAAAAGTCAACCAGGATGAATAAAAGGTCAACTCTTGAATTTTTGGGATCAAAATCATGAAATTATGATCACAAGGCTCTTAGGGACCAACTTGAATCAAGAAAGAATGGAAAAAAAATCAAGAAAACTAAAACTTACCATTTTTGGAAAGTTTGGGTTTCCAAAAAATGGCAAGTTTTGGTCACTGTTGTAGCCACTTCAAGAGAGGTTTTTTCCCAAAAAAAAGAGTCCTATGAAAAGTATACCTTGAGAAAATGAAAGAGGACATTCTAAGCTTCAAAACCATATGTGTAACTCCTTCGTAGGATCAAAATTGAGAAAGATATGGCCGTTCAAAGTTTGAAAAAAAAAACAAGGCAATACAGCAGGATGAATCGATTCATCCGTGTTATGAATCGATTCATAACAGTTAAAAAACTATTATGAATCGATACATCCATGTATGAATCGATTCATAATGCGTTTTTTTTGCTAAAATTAGCTTTCTCTTCAGTATGTATCGATGCATAACCTTATGAATCGATTCATGATGCTGTTTTTTGCCATTTTGCTGCTGTTTTTGATGCAAAACAAGGGGGAATGCTATGCTATCTTTGGGGTTGAACGTGGAAATGATTGGTACACATTCTATAGCTCATTTAGCTTCACTTTGGTCTCAATTCAAGCTTCACCATTGCTGCTACATCAAAGTGGTCTTCACCACAAATGTTCATGAGCTAGTGTACACTAGATTCATTGGTTTCAAGCTGAATTTTTCCATTGATCCTTGTTACATCAGCAAGTTATCATTGAATGTATGCAGGTCCATTCTAATTATCGTGCATTCCATAATCAAGAGAGCAAACTCAAGATGCAGTCCTTGAATAACTAACCTTGTGTTTCACTTCACTAATCTCCATCATAAGCTTCATGGTGTTTGATGCATTGGATTGATCCCAACTAAAGAATTTTCTAGAAGAGCCAGCTCACCATCTTCTACCACATTCTAGAGTTTTCTACAACCTTCCAAGGAGTTCTAGAATTCTCTAGAATCCCAACTAACTCCTAACCTAAGCTAACTCCTAAGCTACCTCCAAGCCCAAACCTCATGCCAAACCAATGCATTATATAAATCCATCTCCTCCCAAAGCTAAGGGTAATCAACAGTAATCACCACAAATCACTCTCTCCCTCATTTTTCACTCAATCACCATTTTCACAATCTCAAAATCCATTACTTTCTCTCCCACTTTTCCACCATTTTCACCATAGCTTTTCAACAAAAGTTCTTCAAGTTTCACATTGAAACTTGAAGGTCTTAAAGCTTAGCCTCCATCCTCCATTGAATTGAGCATTGTGGAATAAGAAGCTACTGGTTTTTGGTGGAGATTGCGACTTATCGGAAGTGATTAATCGAGAAGCGTCAAGACCGAATTGCATTTATTTTGCATTCGCGGATTCTCCGGTTTTCTTCTCCATTCGTACTCCGATTTATTGCAACAATTACCGAAACACTCCTCCGTTTCGTAGGTTGGTGATTTAACCATTATGCCTTAATTTATCCTCTTCATCTCGCCTTAACGACATTCTCCGCATGATTTTCTATTATGTTTATGTTGTACCGTTCATTTTTCGTTTTCGTTGTTTTCTTGCTTGCAATTGGCATTTGGATTATTAGGAATTAGATTTGTAGTCTAATCTAGGTCCTAGTAGGTGTAAAGAATCCCTTGTAAATAGGAAAAACGGTTCTCGTCGTAGGAATTTAGATTTTAGCTTATTTGATAGCTTAGTCTTAATTCTTTATGCCTATCACCCCCATACATGTTTAGGTACTGATTTTAGGGAATTTTTAGGTCCATTTCCAGTAGCTAATTCCCCCATTTCGAGTCGTTTCGACATGATTCCGTTCATGTTACGTGTTATGCATTTTTTGCTTCTTTGTGCATAGTTTAAGTTCTTGCATTTTGTCGCCATGTTCATGCACCATTAGGCATATAATAATCATGTTGCATTCTGTTTTTACATGTTTGCATTGCCTCAAATCATTTTTGCATTCTATTATGTTGATGTATGTTGCATTTTGCATAATCATATGTATATGCATTTGGTTGCATTTTGTTGCATATTTGATCACATCATCCATATCAATTCAATTCTGAATTTTGCATTGAGTTTAGCATGTTTGTTGAGCTATCATGTTGCATGTTCATAATCAATAATCATCATGTGCATATACCATGTTCATGTACCATATTTTTGCATTACTTGTTGCATAATCAACCATGTGATGCATTCTTGCATAATCTTCAAAATATTCATGTTCTTGCATTTTTATATGATGATCCATGTTCAAATGTAAGTTCATGATGGATTTAGTGCATTATTCATTGAATTTGTGCATTAAAATATGAAAATAATCAATTCTGGATTTTGCATTTCATAGCTGTTGTTGCATATAGGTGCTGTAAAATGTGTGCTGTTTGTTTATAGTGCATGCTGTATTTGACCTTTTACACCTACTTTTTCATGCTGCAAAATAGCTGTAGTATGTTGTTTGTGTTATGCTTTATTTTCATAGCTGTTTGTGTGTTTGAGTGCTGTAAATAGTTGCTGAATTTTAGTTTAGCATAGTTTAGGCACCCTTAAACCTAAGATTGAGTCTAGTTTAGGTCCAAGAGCCTTAGGATTTAATTGTTGTGTGTTTGCTTTATTATTTTTGTAATAAAATGCACACTAATCATTTGTTTTGTAGTGGGGAAGATTGAGGTAAGTTTCCTTCACCCAATCCTTTATTTTTATGCATTTCTTTTATGCATTTTAAATTCATTTTTCCTTCCATATTTGTCTTTGGTAGGATCCCCCTTTGTTAGGACCAACTTACCTTCCTTAGGAAGTAAGTTGTATCCTATTTCTTCTTTCTTTTCCTTTTGCTCCTTAGGATTAGAAACCTCACTAACCTTTAAGATCTCCTTGATATTGAATAAACAACTTAGGGTTGGTCTTAGTCCCCCTTAGTTTTTGTCCTTTTTCGATTTGAATCTTCTTCTCTCATCTTCAAACAAAAATCTAAAAGACATTCAATAAGCACTTGAAATAGTCTCTTGCGCATAGCCTTATTCCATGGGGCACTCATATTCATTCCATCTTGGAATAGTGTGGGCTTATCTAGCATGATGCACAAGTCTAATCATGAGACTATTTTCACAAACAATAAACTCCAAAACACCTCTTCTAAAAGACAATCAACAAAGACAATCGCGTCTTCTCTACTCATCTCCTAATCCTTGCGGACGAATGCGACTTGCCTCGACAGTTCAAACAGCGATACAGTAAACACCCTCGAGTCAGAGCCGGTAACACCTGAGCTAGAGCTATGGCAACGTCAGCTTAAAAAAATACAAATAGTTCCCGCCTTAGTAGGCGAACTACGTCGACTCTGATCCTCATTATCCCGATGAGGTACGTAGGCAGCGGGGTAGGGCCCGTTCGAGCGCAATTCTTTATTTTCCCTACATTTTCCCCATTCTTTATTTTTTGTTCCCTTCTCATTTCTCATTCCAGTTCCAGTTAGCCGTTTTATTCAGCAGCATCTTATTTTTCTCACCCTTTGAAACAAACAAGCAAGCGTGGATCCCGTCGGGTACGGCGGACGATCTGGGTGCTAATACCTTCCCAGGTCGTAACCGACTCCCGAACCCAGATCTTTGGTTCGCAAGGCCTCATCCTTTCCTTCTTCCTTAGGTTTGTGCAACATTACCTTTCCCATTCATTTGGGATAAAAATGTCTGGCTGGCGACTCTTCCTTTTCCGCGCCACTTTCGCGTTTGTACTAGGATGAAAATCCCGGGAGCGACAGCTGGCGACTCTGCTGGGGACCAAACCCAGAATCTCTGGTTTCCCTTGTAGAGTCAATCCTAGCGCTTGTCTGTTTTTGTTTCTTTCAGTGTTTATCTGTTTGCTGCTGTGTACTTTAGTTTAGCTTTACTGTTTTCATTTACAGTTTTACTTTACAGCTTTACTTTACAGCATTTATTTACTGTTTTCAGTATTTATCATGCATCATTATTACTGTCTGGTTGTACTGGTTTTCATTTTGTCTATGGGCTGGGAGTTACTATGAGATGAGCTCGTAATCGGGGCTCGAGTGCACCCTAGGACTTAGAGTGGTTCCACTTTGGCTTCATGGCATCTTGCTATGTTGGTAGTAGTGAGTTCCACACCTTGACTTGCGACCTTCTCGGGAATGTATTGATACCGGAATCTTTCTGGGTTAATACGCTACCTTGATAGTTATGTGCAGTCAGGGGACCGATCATTGAGAACCTCTGTGGAAACAACCCTCTCCAGCGATGACAGTGGCAGACCACATTTGTTGGCAAACCCACTCGCATCCGAGGGCCCACTGGGAACTCGTATAGGATGGCCTGGTTCTCTCATAGGAACCCAGTCAAGGCAAACTGTTCGTATGACGATAGTATTGTACCCTTCGGGATGAATGTACTATTGTTTCTCGATTCAGTGCTTGAAGCTGGGGACTTATGAGGGTGGCTTGTTTTCCCCGTGCTCAGCTGAGACCTCCCTGGTTAGTACATAATGCCAAACCGATTCCCTGATTTGGTCATGAACCATTTCTCGGAAATGGTGAACGTATTATTGCTATCCGGCTTTGAGAGTCCGTGATGTTTGACTCGGTATAGCATACCCGTGAGATGGGAGGAGTTTACAGGTTTGCAGGAACCCTGAAACTTCCAACATACCCGTTTTGCCAGCATTGTTCAGTAATATGATCAGGTTCTACATGGTCTTTTGGTTCTGAAATCCGGGATTTCGGTGGTACTGTTATTATGACTCTTCACCAGCACATGATTGTCTTCTCGACACCAATGTCAGACCAGTGATCGCCAGACCTTTGACCACACACCAGTGCATTGCATAACATCCTCTGCATGCTTGCATTACTAACATATGCTTACTCATTTGCAGGGCCGCATGTAGCATCCTCATGAACATATCATACGCATTTATTGCATGATTTGCATATTTTTCATTTTTTCAGGTCATTCGGACTTCCTAACTTATTCAACTTCAGGCAATATAGTTGGTCAACACGTTCATCGGTATCCAACAAAAAGAAATCGAGTGAGAATGGCTGAACAAATGCAGACTGGTCTCGACGAGCTCCGACAGAGGATGGATCAGTTCATGGACATGATGACCGATATTGCTCAGAATCAAGAGCGTCTCAGATTGATGGTTGAGCAACCCCGTGGGAATGCTAATGCTGGAACACCGACTTAGAATGTGGATCCTAACGCTGCCCGTGACGGAGGGCCAAATCTAAATGGGGCCGCGGCCCGTAATGAAGACACTCAGGAAGACCAGTTCACTCTACTGGATGCTGATATGGGTAATATGAATGAGGTCAACAATCGAAGGTATGAAGAGCTAGCGGAGAAGATTAAGGCCATGGAATGTCAGAATTCCCTGGGCATCGATGTAACCAGTCTTGGGTTAGTGCCAGGAGTCAGAATCCCTCCTAAGTTCAAGGTGCCATCATTTGACAAGTACAATGGCAACACGTGCCCTAGAACTCATATTCATGCATACTTTGGAAAAATCTCGGCTCACACTGATAATGAGAAACTTTGGATGCATTTCTTCCAAGATAGTCTATCTGGAGCTTCATTGAGCTGGTACATGAAACTAAGCCGAGTCTCTATCCGCTGCTGGAAAGATTTAGCTGAAGCTTTTCTCAAGCAGTATCAATACAATATTGATATGGATCACAAACCGCACTCAGTTGCAGAACTTGTCTCAAGGACCCAAGGAAAATTTTAAGCAGTATGCCCAGAGGTGGCGTGAGCTGGCCGCACAGGTTCAACCCCCGTTGCTGGATAGGGAAATGGCCGACATGTTTATGGGCACCTTGCAAGGTGTTTACTTGGATCGTCTGGCCGCCTGCCCGTCCATTGGTTTTTCTGATATTGTCATCGCTGGAGAAAGGATAGGAAACTTCCTGAAATTAGGAAAGATTCAGGATACAAGCAGTGCTAGTTCATCTGGTGTGAAGAAACCTTTTGGCAATGGCCAAAGGCGAAGAGAAGGTGAGACCAATGTCGTGTATAGGGGCCGAGATAGAGGTCGTTCTCAAGGTTACTACCAAACAGCTGCTGTGACTATTACTCCTCAGGCTCATCCACAACCTCAAGGTCAGCAATATCAGGTGCAGAGACCAAATCAGGAAAGGACAAGAGCGAGAAACCGCAGACTTGATCCCGTCCCATGCCCATATGCTGTATTGCTCCCAGAACTGCTAAAGTTGAACCTGGTCGAGCTTCGTACCATGAGAGCCCCTGCTCCTGATAATCTACCTCAGAACTTCAATGCAAATGCCAGATGCGAATTCCATTCAGGCGCCCAGGGGCACAGTATTGAGAAATGTTGGGCTTTTCAGAACAAGGTACAAGACCTAATTGACTCCAAGGCGATCAATTTTGCGCCTCACCCAAATGTACTCCAGAATCCGATGCCTAATCACAACGGAACCGGTGTCACGGTTATTTTACCATATGGTCCACGTTAAGCTGGAATCTTCAGGAAGCAAATAAAGCCATCAGTATCCAGATACTCTCAGCAATGGCAACTGTTTGTTTGTGTTTCTTCAATGCTTTTTTCATCCCTATTGAGGGGAACTACGTCGCTTTGATTCTTCATTGGTCATCAGTCAATGGAGATACGTAGGCAGAAGATCGCCAGGTCTTTCCAAGAAACCTTATGGGGCAACTTTATTCCCCAGCTTCACTTTTTCCTTCAGACGTCTCGTGTCAGAGTCAGAATAACTAGAAGAGGAAGTATGACTGCCATGGTTAAGTATACAACTGCGAATTGAAGATTACAAGTCCGCGAAAGAGCTATTGATTGCTGAAAGTATCCAAGACTGACAGGTCCAGACGGAGCCAAAGTCTCCTCAACAACGGCAATATTCAGCTTCTTTACTGCATTTCCATTTGTAGTTCTTTTATTTGCTAAACATTTGTATACATGTATGAAAGTTGTTTGCTTTTGAATATTATTAATAATAAAACTCACATGTTTTTCTTGAAGTAATTCATTTGTCAATTTAATTCTGCATGTTTACATTGCAATACCAATTGTCGTGCTCAAACTCTATGATGGAGAATGACGAAACAAAAAGCGCAAAAATCTCTAATGGTGTGCTCTCGAGTAAGACCCTATTGACGATGTACAGGCTTTGTTTCAAATCCCTAAACACTGGAGATATAAGGGAGATAGACCCTTGCTAACCCCTTTGAGCCTTGAAGTAGGAGTTTCTTCTCGCATGAAAAACCCTCACATGTAACCCAGGGGCAGGGTAGATGTCAGCTAGTCGGACCAAGCGTTCAGGCTTTCATAAAGGAGTGTATTTGAGGATCCATTACATTCCACTATGCTAATCAAGAGGTCCAAAGACCAGAAGCTACAACGGTTATCCGAATCAAAAGGTACAAAGACTGAAAACCACAATGGTTATCCTTCATCGACCAAAGAATGAGGCAGTCACAACCCTTGCAAAGCAATCAAGACAAACAGTGTCACACGATTTGTTCAAAAAAAATGAAATGAAAAGCCCGCTAAGTCGAAACTTGAAAACAAGTGACTTAGGCAAAAGTTAGGGCATCCTGCTGGACTTTGCAATCAAAGATTCACAAGAATCAGTCCAGGCAAAAGTTAGGGATAAGCAAAATAACGCAAAAGCGAAAATGCAAAAAGGATAACACAAGAAAGATCCTTAAGCAAGAACAAAGTCGTGTGACACAAACACGAAAGACAAAGGGGTGACTGACTCCCAACGACAACCTGATTGGTGCTTGAACCGATAGCAGCAATGGTTCCTCAACCGATACGAAACCCTTATGAAAGGTGAACGCTTGCGAAAATTAGCTAAACATAGGAATGGAGAACATCACGAAGAGTGGGTGGGCACAAATAAACTTCGAGCCTATATACTTTGTTTCTATAAACCGTGAACCAGGCCACGATACAACCCTCAAAAGTCCTAACTGAAATAGGGTTAATTTGAGAGCATACTACTACGAGGCCGCGTTCCTGACTCCTATGAGTTGTGCTAAAAGACCTTGTTGGTATTGCATGTACATACTTTCATTCACAAATAATGTCGTATCTTAACCAGTGATTTGTTCACAAAGGTTTGCGACACTTTTTCAAAACTTCAAGATTAACATGTGTATTGCATTAGAATTTCCATTCTCAAAATAAACATTTTTTTTGCTTGCATACATCTGTTTGGCATCATAAAAAGCTCACAAGCGGAAATTCAGTCAAGAAGATTAAGCTTGCCAAGTTGAGAAGTCTAAAACTTCTGAAAGACAGTCACGTCAAAGGGCACTTTTCCGAGAAAACGCCATTGAGTAAGGACGTTCCCAACCATTCATGGAAATAGCCAACCAGTTTGGGGCAGTTATGTCAACATTCAGCCAATCTGGGGCAATTACCTCGAGATTCAGATCTCTCCCAAAGCAATTGACCAAAGATTCATACTGGGGCAAGCCACCCCAATCGCACGAGGATTCATTCTTTCCCGAAGACAAATAATCGGAAGTTCAGAATACCGGGGCAATTATACTCCTAAAGAGTTTAAAGACACCAAGTCTTTTGTAAAATCCTCTTAAGGTAAAGCCCGAATCAAAGCAAATGATCCCTAGCACGAGACCACTTGAAATCTTTCCTCCTCAGCAGGACGCGGTTTAGTTTCGTTATCCCCAACAGACGCATGGAAGTTATCCCCAGTAAAGTCGTCAAACTATTTCTCCAGCAGGTTTCCTTGATTTTATTTCCCAGCGAATCTCAAATCAAATCCTCTCTTCCCCAGCAGAGCAATAAGGATCATCTCTATCAAGAGCCGTCTTTCCATAGTGAAGCACTTCTTACAAGAATCCAGACATTCCCGGCAGTTAGTTGAACGGGTCCCTTCCCCACAGAGGTTTGGAAAATTCAGATAGACAAGAGAGTTCTCCTCAGCAGAGCCTTGACAGGTCTTCCCCCAACTAAATCGAAAAGTTGTCGATTCCCCAGCGAAATCTGTGGGGGTGAGATTCAATCCCCAGCAGTTGAGGCATCCCCTAGCAGGGTCTTCGAATCTAAAGTCCGATTTATTTTTGGCAAGTCGAGGCAGACTAGCCACACTCTTCTCCAGCAGAAATATCGGCAATCATCGGTATTCCCCACAGAGTCAGCAAAGATTTGTTACTTATCCCCCAGTGTCATGGGGCATCATGTCATACAATTCAGCAGCGTGGCAATTCTCAAAGTCCACCCGTAGCGTGGCAATACTCAAAGTCCACCCGTAGCGTGGCAATTTATCCAAAGTCTACCCATAGCGTGGCAATTTATCCCAGGTCCACCCGCAGCGTGGAAATTCTCAAAGTCCAACCGTAGATTGGCCAAAGTCCATCCTCTGGGTGGCAAATTCCCAAAGTCTCCCGTAGTGAGCAGAAGTCTCCCGTAGTGAGCCAAAAGTCTCCCGTAGCGAGCAACAGCCCCCGTAGTGTGGCAAAACAACAAGGTCTCCCGTAGTGAGCATAAGTCTCCCGTAGATGAGCAATGTATCCCCAGCGAAGTCGCCACATTGAAGCCTCCCGTAGCTGAGCAAGGTGCCCCGCAGTGTGGCAAGGTTTTCTGAAAGTCTCCCGTAGCTGAGCAATGTGCCCCGTAGTGTGGCAAAGTTTCTGAAAGACTCCCGTAGCGAGCAATGTGCACCCGTAGTGTGGCAAGATTTCCAAAGCCCCCGCAATGTGGCAGAATATCCCCACAGAGTGAGCAAAAGTCTATCCAAAGTCTCTCGTAGCAAGCAGCGACCCCCGTAGTGTGGCAAAGCATTCAGAAGACCACCCGTTGTGTGGCATGTTATTAATATCCCAGCAAAAGTCCACCCGTAGCGTGGCAAATCAGCAATCTCCCGACATTATTCCGAAACATTCACAGATTCACTACTCTTCACATCCAAGTTCTCCCCAAGCAGATTTCAGATGGTTGGGTTTATTTCCCTTTGCTCTTCCATCGAGTGCAAATTGTCTGGTTGTTTTTAATATTCAATCCCTGCATACTTCAAACGTCTGAAAGCGACTGCTATCATCCATTCAAGTCTACAGTTATTGAATAGGGGCAGCTGTAACACCCCAAAATTTGCCCTCTCATTTTTCCAACTTTTTGCACAGCATTTAGCATACATAAATTCATAAAATAACCAAAAACATTGCATCATAACCATCACAGCAGGGGCATAGGTTTGTGATCAATGAACAAAGCAACTGAAGGCTATACAAAGGCAATCAAAGGGCCACAAAGCTTCTCAACCTTGTGCAAATGGTCCACAACATCCCACAAGTATTCACTTGGAGCCACAAGTCCTATACAGAGGTGCTTTGATCAAGGGAGGCAAGCAGTGCAACATTTCCCAGCAAAAAGGAGTCAGATGAGGGTTTCTAGTGAACTGGGCTTATCAATGAGACTTTGGTCCAAGCATGGTTTCATGGTTCTCTACATGATGTCAAGTACCTATGGTTCAAATTTCACCATTGGACTCATTTTGGAAGGCCCTCAATTGATCAGTTGATTGAAAATCAGAAAATTGGAGAAAAGTCAACCAGGATGAATAAAAGGTCAACTCTTGAATTTTTGGGATCAAAATCATGAAATTATGATCACAAGGCTCTTAGGGACCAACTTGAATCAAGAAAGAATGGAAAAAAAATCAAGAAAACTAAAACTTACCATTTTTGGAAAGTTTGGGTTTCCAAAAAATGGCAAGTTTTGGTCACTGTTGTAGCCACTTCAAGAGAGGTTTTTTCCCAAAAAAAAGAGTACTATGAAAAGTATACCTTGAGAAAATGAAAGAGGACATCCTAAGCTTCAAAACCATATGTGGAACTCCTTCGTAGGATCAAAATTGAGAAAGATATGGCCGTTCAAAGTTTGAAAAAAAAACAAGGCAATACAGCAGGATGAATCGATTCATCCGTGTTATGAATCGATTCATAACAGTTAAAAAACTATTATGAATCGATACATCCATGTATGAATCGATTCATAATGCGTTTTTTTTTGCTAAAATAAGCTTTCTCTTCAGTATGTATCGATGCATAACCTTATGAATCGATTCATGATGCTGTTTTTTGCCATTTTGCTGCTGTTTTTGATGCAAAACAAGGGGGAATGCTATGCTATCTTTGGGGTTGAACGTGGAAATGATTGGTACACATTCTATAGCTCATTTAGCTTCACTTTGGTCTCAAATCAAGCTTCACCATTGCTGCTACATCAAAGTGGTCTTCACCACAAATGTTCATGAGCTAGTGTACACTAGATTCATTGGTTTCAAGCTGAATTTTTCCATTGATCCTTGTTACATCAGCAAGTTATCATTGAATGTATGCAGGTCCATTCTAATTATCGTGCATTCCATAATCAAGAGAGCAAACTCAAGATGCAGTCCTTGAATAACTAACCTTGTGTTTCACTTCACTAATCTCCATCATAAGCTTCATGGTGTTTGATGCATTGGATTGATCCCAACTAAAGAATTTTCTAGAAGAGCCAGCTCACCATCTTCTACCACATTCTAGAGTTTTCTACAACCTTCCAAGGAGTTCTAGAATTCTCTAGAATCCCAACTAACTCCTAACCTAAGCTAACTCCTAAGCTACCTCCAAGCCCAAACCTCATGCCAAACCAATGCATTATATAAATCCATCTCCTCCCAAAGCTAAGGGTAATCAACAGTAATCACCACAAATCACTCTCTCCCTCATTCTTCACTCAATCACCATTTTCACAATCTCAAAATCCATTACTTTCTCTCCCACTTTTCCACCATTTTCACCATAGCTTTTCAACAAAAGTTCTTCAAGTTTCACATTGAAACTTGAAGGTCTTAAAGCTTAGCCTCCATCCTCCATTGAATTGAGCATTGTGGAATAAGAAGCTACTGGTTTTTGGTGGAGATTGCGACTTATCGGAAGTGATTAATCGAGAAGCGTCAAGACCGAATTGCATTTATTTTGCATTCGCGGATTCTCCGGTTTTCTTCTCCATTCGTACTCCGATTTATTGCAACAATTACCGAAACACTCCTCCGTTTCGTAGGTTGGTGATTTAACCATTATGCCTTAATTTTTCCTCTTCATCTCGCCTTAACGGCATTCTCCGCATGATTTTCGATTATGTTTGTGTTGTACCGTTCATTTTTTGTTTTCGTTGTTTTCTTGCTTGCAATTGGCATTTGGATTATTAGGAATTAGATTTGTAGTCTAATCTAGGTCCTAGTAGGTGTAAAGAATCCCTTGTAAATAGGAAAAACGGTTCTCGTCGTAGGAATTTAGATTTTAGCTTATTTGATAGCTTAGTCTTAATTCTTTATGCCTATCACCCCCATACATGTTTAGGTACTGATTTTAGGGAATTTTTAGGTCCATTTCCAGTAGCTAATTCCCCTATTTCGAGTCGTTTCGACATGATTCCGTTCATGTTACGTGTTATGCATTTTTGTGCTTCTTTGTGCATAGTTTAAGTTCTTGCATTTTGTCGCCATGTTCATGCACCATTAGGCATATAATAATCATGTTGCATTCTGTTTTTACATGTTTGCATTGCCTCAAATCATTTTTGCATTCTATTATGTTGATGTATGTTGCATTTTGCATAATCATATGTATATGCATTTGGTTGCATTTTGTTGCATATTTGATCACATCATCCATATCAATTCAATTCTGAATTTTGCATTGAGTTTAGCATGTTTGTTGAGCTATCATGTTGCATGTTCATAATCAATAATCATCATGTGCATATACCATGTTCATGTACCATATTTTTGCATTACTTGTTGCATAATCAACCATGTGATGCATTCTTGCATAATCTTCAAAATATTCATGTTCTTGCATTTTTATATGATGATCCATGTTCAAATGTAAGTTCATGATGGATTTAGTGCATTATTCATTGAATTTGTGCATTAAAATATGAAAATAATCAATTCTGGATTTTGCATTTCATAGCTGTTGTTGCATATAGGTGCTGTAAAATGTGTGCTGTTTGTTTATAGTGCATGCTGTATTTGACCTTTTACACCTACTTTTTCATGCTGCAAAATAGCTGTAGTATGTTGTTTGTGTTATGCTTTATTTTTATAGCTGTTTGTGTGTTTGAGTGCTGTAAATAGTTGCTGAATTTTAGTTTAGCATAGTTTAGGCACCCTTAAACCTAAGATTGAGTCTAGTTTAGGTCCAAGAGCCTTAGGATTTAATTGTTGTGTGTTTGCTTTATTATTTTTGTAATAAAATGCACACTAATCATTTGTTTTGTAGTGGGGAAGATTGAGGTAAGTTGCCTTCACCCAATCCTTTATTTTTATGCATTTCTTTTATGCATTTTAAATTCATTTTTCCTTCCATATTTGTCTTTGGTAGGATCCCCCTTTGTTAGGACCAACTTACCTTCCTTAGGAAGTAAGTTGTATCCTATTTCTTCTTTCTTTTCCTTTTGCTCCTTAGGATTAGAAACCTCACTAACCTTTAAGATCTCCTTGATATTGAATAAACAACTTAGGGTTGGTCTTAGTCCCCCTTAGTTTTTGTCCTTTTTCGATTTGAATCTTCTTCTCTCATCTTCAAACAAAAATCTAAAAGACATTCAATAAGCACTTGAAATAGTCTCTTGCGCATAGCCTTATTCCATGGGGCACTCATATTCATTCCATCTTGGAATAGTGTGGGCTTGTCTAGCATGATGCACAAGTCTAATCATGAGACTATTTTCACAAACAATAAACTCCAAAACACCTCTTCTAAAAGACAATCAACAAAGACAATCGCGTCTTCTCTACTCATCTCCTAATCCTTACGGACGAATGCGACTTGCCTCGACAGTTCAAACAGCGATATGGTAAACACCCTCGAGTCAGAGCCGGTAACACCTGAGCTAGAGCTATGGCAACGTCAGCTTAAAAAAATACAAATAGTTCCCTCCTTAGTTAGGCGAACTACGTTGACTCTGATCCTCATTATCCCGATGAGGTACGTAGGCAGCGGGGTAGGGCCCGTTCGAGCGCAATTCTTTATTTTCCCTACATTTTCCCCATTCTTTATTTTTTGTTCCCTTCTCATTTCTCATTCCAGTTCCAGTTAGCCATTTTATTCAGCAGCATCTTATTTTTCTCACCCTTTGAAACAAACAAGCAAGCGTGGATCCCGTCGGGTACGGCGGACGATCTGGGTGCTAATACCTTCCCAGGTCGTAACCGACTCCCGAACCCAGATCTTTGGTTCGCAAGGCCTCGTCCTTTCCTTCTTCCTTAGGTTTGTGCAACATTACCTTTCCCATTCATTTGGGATAAAAATGTCTGGCTGGCGACTCTTCCTTTTCCGCGCCACTTTCGCGTTTGTACTAGGATGAAAATCCCGGGAGCGACAGTCTTGACCATCCATCCGTACGTTGTTCAGTCCATCATTGATAATGGTGATCCCTGGTTGTGCCACAGGGATTTCAACTTGATGGGCGCCAGCACCATTGTGATTACCTCCATCAGCAGCCCCATTGTTTCTGGCCTGACTATTTTCCACCATCTCACGTATACGTTCCTGAGTCTGACCCATTCCTGCCATAAGGGTCATGAAATTTTCCATTCTCAATCTCAAGTCAGCTAAATCAGCCTGCATTTGATCCATCACTCCTTCTCTGTTGACTCTTGTGGGATATCTGTGTACAGTTGGCTGCTCTCGAACCTTCCTGGGAGCTATAGTGCCTGAAAGGACATAAACGTTAGAAACTGGAGAACTACCTGCAAAACAAACAAACACGTTATATGCATGCAATGTAACTATTCATGTTTCCAAGTTTAAGCATTTATATGCCCCAGTTCTGGTATTTTCTCCAGATAACCATTTTGAGTATTAATTTTCAAACTTTCCCTTTGAAGAGTGTTCAGATCTTAGCGGTATCAGACAAGCAAGATTTGCATACTCAGAAACGGTAATTTGCATATTAACACTGCATAACATGGATAACCCACTGCCGGCCAAACATTAGAGCACAAACAAATTCCCCAGAGGGTTACAAGTCAATACATGAACAAAAGACAAAAGATAAAGCAAGACTCCTACAACAAGTCTGTAGGTAGTCTGAACAACGATAAAGAAAATCTAAACTTAAGACCCCGGCTCTTCTGCAGCTATCACCTTTGTCCTGCTCTTCTTCACACCTGCTCTCAACTTGAGCTCTTCAATCTCCTTCAATGCCTCCTCCAAGGCCATTTGGCTCTGTGCCAACTGTTGAGTCTTTTCCCTTCGTATGTTGTGGACTTGTTCCACTTCTTCTTTCTTGAAGGCCATCTGTACCTCGAAAAACTCTTCCTTTTCTTTATATTTCTTCTGCTCCTGTTCCCTTTGGCCTTGCAACCAAACAATGGACTGGCGAGTTTCTTTAAGAGTCTTCAAAGTCTTCTTACGCTCCGCTTCTCTTTTTGATTCCATTAGACCCAATCTTTGAAAGTGAGCTTCCCTTCCAGCAAACTCTTTCTCTTTGGCTTCCCAGGAGGCTTGCATCTTCTGTAGCTTTCCCTCTGCTTCATTCTTGGCACGATTGGAAAGATGGTACAAGTTAACCATTTCAGCATTCTCTATTCGGACCTCGTGCAGCTGAGCTTCCAATTTCTTATATTCTTCAAGAGAGACAGTATTCTAACATGGCACTTCTTTGGGATATAATAGAGCTTCCACTGAAAATGGCATGAGCACTTCTTCTACACGCCTCTGCAACCATGTAGAAAAAGGAGGATATGTCTTGGGATCTACCCTTCCAAAATCCTTCTTACCTTTCTTCACCCTGTGAGCCCAAGCCTGAGATGCTTGTATAACTAACTCTTTGTTTCCCTCCACAGGAAAGCACAAAGACTCAGCAAATTATTCCATACTGGGTGGATCTCTCAGAGGATAGCCAAATTGCTTCCTGGCTAATATTGGATGATAACTGATCACACCCTTTCTTCCTAGCAAAGGCACTCCAGCAAATCTTCCACAACTGACCAGCAACTCTTTTCCCAGTAAATCTATGTCATATCCCCAAACTATATCCTCAGAAGTTAGCCCCATTAGCCTCCTGGACCACCTCCATTCATCCCTCATCTCCTTGAAAGGGCCTGACTTTGGCAATTGCCTAGCAAACCACTCAGCAAATAATGAAGCACAACAGCCCACTGGTCCACCTCTGCCTTTCTCATTCCGGTAATGAACATTGTAGTAGAAGTCTCCCAACAGAGTTGGCACAGGATTGCCTTTAGAAAAAATAGAAATCACCTCCTAGCTCACAAACTCCTTTTCTCCTGGGAAAAGGCTAGATCCATATACCATCAAAGCCACCACAGCACCAAAATCTCCCCACTTACCCTCTTTGGCATACTCTTCAGCCTCTGGTATAAGCACATTCCAAGGAAGTCCTCTGCCTTCACTGTCCTTCAAAGCCTTCTTGACCTTAGCAACTGGTATACGACAGACTCTGGCTATGTCTTCTTCCTTGAGAACCACTTCAGACCCATAGCAAGGCAATGTATCTCTGATAGGAACACCCAAAATGCTGGAAATCTCCTCCAAGGTAGGAGCCAAGATGTAATCTGGAAATACAAAACACCGCAGCAAGGGATCATAAAATTGAAGCAATATGTGCAAGCTATCCTTCTGGTCTGCAGTAGGTTTATCCATGTACTTCAGAATCTGACCATACCTCTTTCTGAAGTTTCCTGAAACTTGATCATTCATCAGCCCTGTTAGTCTCTGAACACTTTTGACTTCTGGTTGGAGAAAAGTGTAATGAACATTCTTCTTTCTTGTAATTTTCTTAACTTCTGCCATCTGGAGAGCTTACAATTACCAGAACTGGGTGTTAAACTATAAACAACACCTGAAAAATGGAAACAAAAATACTTAATGCAAGTATGATTCGATGCAAATGCAATGCAGGCATATGATCAATCTGGGACCATCTGGATACTGGATATTAGGACCCCAATTAGCTGAAAACCAAGATCCTCTGAACCATAACCCTCTGATATAAACCCTCAGAACCAAAAGATCAAGAAATTCAGAACCATAAGGACCAAATCATAACAGAGACCATACTGATAATGAGGGTATGTAGAGGCCAAGGGTTCCTGCAAACCTGTAAACCCCTCCCAATCTCACTGGTGTGCTCCGGGTCAGACATCACGGACTCTCAAAGCCGAATAGCAATAATACTTTCACCATTTCTGAGAAATGGCTCATGTCCAAATCAGGGAATCGGTTTGGCATTATATACTACGCAGGGAGGCCTCAGCTGAGTCCGGGAAAACAAGGTCATCCTATGTAAGTTCCAGGTGGGCCCTCGGATGCGAATGGGTTGGCCACAAAATGTGGTCTGCCACTGCCATCACTAAAGAGGGCTGTTTCCACAAGGTTCTCAATGATCGGTCCCCAGCTGCACATAACTATCAAGGTTATAAAATGAAAGAGGAAGATCCCCAAATCAAGACATTTCCAAGACGGTCACAAATCTGGGCGTGGAACTCACTACTACCCCCATGACAAGATCTCATGAGGCCAAAATGGAACCACTCTAATTCCTAAGGTGCACTCGAGCCGTGGTAATGAGCTCATCTCTCAGAAACAGTATCACCCAAGCCCACCAATAAGAAAATCCAGTATAAGATATGATGCAAGAAATAAATACTGAAAATTGTAAATAAAGCTGTAAATAAACAACAGTAAAATACACAAGCAACAGCAAACAATCAACACCCAAAGAAGCAAAAACAAACAAGCGCTAGGAGAGACTCTCAAGGGAACCAGAAATTCTGGGTTCGGTCCCCAGCAGAGTCGCCAGCTGTTGCTCCCAGGATTTCCATCCTGGTACAAATGCGAAAGTGGCGCGGAAAGAGGTAGAGTCGCCAGCCAGGCATTTTTATCCCGAAGGAACAGGAATGGTAATGCTGCACAAACCAGAAGAAAGAAGAGGAAGGACACGGGTCCTGCGAACCAAAGAGACTGGGTTCGGGAGTCGGTTACAACCTAGGAAGGTATTAGCACCCAGATCGTCCGCCGTACCCGACGGGATCCACGCTTGCAAAGAAATTTGTTTCAAAGAGTGAAGAAATGAAAACTGCTGCAAAGAAAATGAACTGAACTGGATAAAAGAAACGAAAAGGGAACTGGAAAAAAAATGAAAAAAAAATGTAGGGAAAATAAAGATTATGCTCGAACGGGCCCTACCCCGCTGTCTACATACCTCATCTGGACAATGAGGATCAGAGTCTCCGTAGTTCCCCTAACTAGGGGTGGGAAGGATTGCTTGTGTCTTAAGGCTTGAACTGCCTATGTCAATGCTCAGGTGTTGCAGGCTCGGATGACGAGCGCGTTACCGTCTTGCAAAATGACAAGTAGGAGCAAGTTCACGTACGGAGCGAAGGAGGTGAGAAACGAATTCCCGAAGGAAAGACGCTTATTGTTTGTTTGTGTTTTTTAGAAGCTTTTTACTTAGTGTGTCACAAGGAAGTGAACTCAAGCTCTTTTCCATGGAATGTGTACTTGCCACTACATTCCAAGATGGAATAATAGAACAAGCACACTCAAGTAAGGAGAAGATCCCCAAAACTTGATTCCAGAAATTAGGTCTTAGGCTCACTAACTCATTGAATTTATTAGGTGTTTTGTATTTTTGATGAAGAAGTGTTTTTTATGATCTTCTTGGTGAAGATGGTATCCTGATCAGACTTGTGCATCACAAAACAAGCTTGTACTATCCCAAGATGGGAAGAGTACAAGTGTTTCATGGAATAAGGCTATTGCTCAAGATATCACTTCAATCCTTATTAAGTGTCTTTTTATGGTTTTGAGATGAGAAGAGAAGAGAAACCAAAAGGATCTTAAAGGTAAAAGTCTAATGGGGGACTAATGAATCCTAATTGTTATCATGCAAAAGGAAATCCTAAGGTTAGTGAGGTATACTATCCTAAAGGAGGAGAAAGAAGGAAAGAAAGAGAAGAATGAAGAATAGAAGAGGGAGGAAGTAAGGCATAATCCCCAACAATCACAATAATAGTATCAATGAAGAAAATAGAAGAGATAAGACTTGGAGATGTGGGAATCACATCCACACCTCTCACTTACCAAAGCCCCTGAAATGGTTAGTGACATAAGAATAAATGCAACACAAAATGAACATAATGTCAAATCAAAGTCACAACCAGAAGTGAAGTCTTAAGTACAAATGCCAAATGCAAATACAAAACATAAGAATGAGAGAAGGACTATACAACTCAACATGAAGCATTATGAATCACATGACAAAACAAAGTAAACATGAGAGAATACAAAGCAAACTAGTCAAAGAAACACCACAAAGTTCAAGACCAGAAACCTAACATGTTAAGAAAGTGCCTAAGGATCATGTAAGATGAAGAGAAGAAGCACACGAAGTCAAGTATTTACATCATGAGAAGTAAAGAAGCAAAGGAAGTGAAGTGAACATGCATAGAAGTGAATGAACTTCAAAAGCAAACGAACACAAACTTTCTCAAGGCACTAACATCAACTCAAGACCAGAGGGGTATCATCATCCTAACAAAGCTCTAAACAACTTAAAGAAGTTGGCACAAGTTCCCTTCTAACCTAAGGAGTGACCATATGACCCAAAAGAAGCAAAAGGGAACAAGTAAGTGTAACACGGTGGGAGAACTAACTTTAGTTATGTTGCGGATAGCAAGAGTCGCCACCGACTTTTATTTTATCCAAAGGAAAGGCATAAAAGAACAGGAAAGACCTTTTAAAAGATTTTTGGGTCCGGGGGGTAGGTTATGTAAAGGGAAGGTGTTAGCACCCTTTACATCCATGGTTATCCATGGGCTCTTAGTTACTTAGCTCACTTTAAAATGTTTTTGAAATGTGAAGTGTGTGAAAAGAAATTTTCTTAAGAGTTTCATAATGATCCATGTACGGATGCGTAAAAAAACCTTTGTTTTGAAAATTGTTTAAAATGTGTGAAATATTTGAAATATTTTTGAGAAGTGAGCAAGTATCTAAGAGGAACCTACCCTAAGTTTAAGTCTTTTCTGTTCTTGAATCCTTTAAGTGGTAAGACTATCCCTATTATTAAGGAATAGGTAGTCATTACCTTGGATGTATGGGACAAGTGAAGGGTCATCTGTTATTTAGGCAACTGTGGGGTGTATAAGCAATTCGAAGGGACTTATCATCTTTATTTCGAAAGGGACAAGATCATTACGAAGGCAACATTCGAAAGGGACTTGATCTTTTATCTGTTAAGGGACTAGATGATGTGAAATTGAGGGACTTTGCTTTATACACCCTACTTGACCTTTTGATTAGGCAACATGAGAGGTATCCTTATGGAAGTGAGATGGCGATCAAAGATCGACTTACGTGTGTGAGTGTACAATTTTAATATTTATCTTTTAAATTAGTGATCTAAGTTAATTTTAAACATACAAACATGTTACACTCCCTATTTACTAACCATATTAAATAATACTATTACAATATTACATAATAGGAACAATTACATAATAATAAAAATTAAAACAAACTAAATATAATAAATAATAATATAATTGGGTTAGCAGAAAATAATAATAAAAATAATACAAAATTAAATGGGGTTAGTAATAATAAAATATCATATAAACATAATTAATAATATTAACAAAAAAATATTAGCATAATAATTAATAAGATTAATTTTTATATAAACAATTATTATTTAAGAAAATATGAGCAATTATACTAATTATTATAAAGTTTTAAGTTATATGTGAATTATAAAAGTAAGTTAATTATAAACATATTGTGAAAATAAAATTATAATTACAAAATTAAATTAGCAATTTTTTAACTATTTCTAAACATATTATAAATTATTTATATACAAAATTTAAATTATAAACAAGTTATAGAATATATGCATATTATGAAAATAGGATTAATTATAATTATATTTACAAAACCTTAATTATTTTAAACAAGATTTAAACAAATTATAAAATATGTACATGATTAAATAAAATATGATTAAGTTTTAAAATAGAAGAAAATTAGGGTTTGATAAAAATAAATTAGGTTTTACATACAAAAGTATTAAATATTAAATATTAACTCAATTATACAAATAAGTTATATATAATAATATATACATATTAGTAAATTATAAAATAAAATATCAATACAAAATATATATAATTTATTTTATGAAAACATTATAATTAATTAAAATTTAAAGAATAAGATAAGAAAAAGAAAATAGAAAGAAAATTACTAGGTCTTAAAAAAAATGGGGAGGCCTGGATTTGAACCCAGGACCTCCCTGGTACCTGAATGAAGAGTTGCCACTGGGCTACATGCGCGCTGATGGTAGCAAACCCACTCCATTTGGTTTCATTGCCTAACCTGGAAAAATCATGAAAAATAAAACAACACAAAAGGCCTGGGGGGATCGAACCCAGGACCTTTAAACAATATGCATGCATACTTTCCATCCAGCCGGGAGGGAGCTTCTGATATTATTATGGCTATAATTCATAATATATTAAGTACAACAATTAAACAGAAAAATAAGAAAACTTTTGCTGAACCCAGGATTCGATCCCTGGACCTAAACCTCACACGCGCCTCCCTTTACCAACTGAGCCAACCACACAACTGTGAAACAAATTACAAATAATTGAATAAAATATTAAAACAGAATTCAAAAATAAAAAACACGTGTTGGCTTCATCTTCAACCTTGGGATTTCGCAGGTTTTCCTGCGAAATTTCCTGGGAAATCTCCTGCAATTTTTCCTGCGCACAAACCCTGCCAATTTCATATCATCATAAACATGTATGATTTCATCAAATTGATCACATTTTCATGATCCCCAGACATCACACAGTTCAATTATAGTCTTAGAATTAATTTATATTAACTAAATCAAAGGATCCCAAATTCTATTCAAAAACCCTAGCCATGGCAACTTGCGGTTTAGGGCTTGGTTCTTCATGAAAATGTCCAGAATTCATCTACTAATCATGATTAACACAAATCAAACAACAAAATCAGTTAATATTAGCTAAATAACCGAAATCGAAAAATTTAAATTTAAATACAAGAGAGATTCGGTTTATGCAATGTGAGATGTTTTGGATGCTTATGATGATTGAATTATGTTCAGCGATGTTCAAGCAAGCTAATGCCACCTTCAAAAAGCTTTGAAAACGCCTCTAAGTTGTAAACCGAATTGGAGATTTTGTGATGAATTTTGAAAATTGCAACTTACTCTTGGAGGCAGAATTTTCGTGTCCAATGCATAGGGTTGTGTTGTATACTTATAGTGCAATGAAACTAGGTCAAAAAAATTGATTGTTGTGTGGAAAATTTGATTGAAAAAGATTGAAAAAGATTAAGACTTAAAATTCAAATATTTGTGAATTCAACCTTTCTATTTCAAGCCAATCTTCATAATTCTCATATCAATTTGATCCAAATCACCTTTATGACTTTCTAGAAACAAAATCCCATTTAAATATTTGACTTTTCTATTTTATTTTAATTTAAAATGATTTTAAATGAATAAAATCAAAATAAATAAAATAAAATAATAAAAAATCTGAATATTTGAGGGTTGGGTCGTGCATGAAGTATTGGTATGGATTGGATCATCATATGGCAAGCCCATTTAGAAAAATTTGGTTTTAAACCTCCATTTTCTTCATAAACCAACCAAAAATTTCCCAACTTTGCAAGGGCACAAATCCTTCAATTTTAATGCTATAAGGGTGTTCTTGGACATTTTGGAAAGCTTGAGGAGTCCTCTAACCAACCCCACTAGTTTCATGTCCATATCATTTACCATTCTCAAGTTATGCCCTTTTGAAGTTGTTGACTTTTTGTTGACTTTCAAAAGGACCTATAATGTCTTAGCTCATACCTTCCAAATGAAGCATTTTTGGGCTTGGCTTGTGAGACACAAAGTTGTAGAGAATTCAATTTCCTTCAAAATGAGCTTTGGATGGAAAATTGGTGATGAAGCATGTGAAAGTTATGGCTGGTCAAAGTTCAGTTGACTTTTCCTGAGAAAACCCTAATTCAGAAACCTCTGATTCTTGATGATCTGAAATCTCCTTGATGAATCATGATCAACCCTTGATCAAATGATGAATTTTACTTCATATACTTGATGTTGGCAAAAAATCATGAAGTTTGACTTTGGTTTGACCACAGTTGACCTCAGTTTGACTTTTTAACTGCTTTGACTGATTTTGACTTGTCTGATCATCTGACTGAGCAAACCTTTGAGAAAAGTCTTGAAACTTGTCATGGGGATTCTTAGACACATGTAAGATGTTATGAAGCTTAATTGAAGTCTTGGAAGTCCATTTAGCCTGATTAAAGTCAAAACCCTAGTTTTGGATGCACTGCTTAGGAGAATGCATTGTCTGAGGGAATTGTCAAATCTTCTGACTATTTGTGAACTTTATGAACCTTGTGAACCTCATAAGATGTCTTGTGAACCTCATGGGAGGTCTTGTGAACCTTGTGAACCTCATAAAGTGTCTTGTAAACTTCATGAACCTCATAAAAGGTCTTGTAAGTATTGTGAACCTTGTGAACCTCATAAAGTGTCTTGTAGACTTCATGAACCTCATGAAAGGTCTTGTAAGTATTGTGAACCTTGTGAACCTCATAAAGTGTCTTGTAAGTATTGTGAACCTTGTGAACCTCATAAAGTGTATTGTAGACTTCATGAACCTCGTGAAAGGTCTTGTAAACCATGTGAACCTCTTAGTACACAAAGCCTTGTATTGTGAGGGCAAATTTTGGGGTGCAACAGTAAGGAACAAAAATTCAAATCAATTCAAGTATACATCTAAAAATTCCACAAACTTGCACAAAGGACCTTCAATCATAAAATATCTACATGCCAAAAGGAGAGGATCAAAATCAGAAGCTTAGCAATTTAAATAAGGGTTCAAACATGGATTAGGGTTAAAAGGCTTCATGCACAAGTTAGAGACCAAAATCAATTAAGCAAACTTCTAAAAAATCAGCATAAAAATCACCAACAAACTACATCTCATCATGAATCCAGAGCAAAAAGAATCAGTTCAAAATTCAAATTAATTGTAGATGTTAGAAATTGGCAGAATTTTTGAAAAACAAAGTAAAAGTTATGAACTTAGTTCAGGACATCAGGATGTCACACCAGATGTTGTGACATCACGAACCTGCTATCTGCCTTGAATGATACGCAACAGAAGTGCTAAATCTCAGGAGTAAATATCTGGAAGTAAACGTAAAGGGTGAGCACTCCAAGGCGTCTCTTTAGGAAGTTAAGTTGTCTGGTTCCAGTGTAAAGGAAACAGAAAACTAACTCACCTTAATTCAAGGAGATAAGAAACAGAAAACTAACTCACCTTAATTCAAGGAGATAAGAAACAGAAAACTAACTCACCTTGATTCAAGGAGATAACTGTGGGATTTAAAAATTACAAGTCTGGATAATTTGCAAAAAGCCCACAAACTCAACATCTATTTAAGAAACTGATACACTCAAGTAAATGCAACGATTTTAAGCAGAGTGTCAAGGGTGTTAGTGAAGCTAGTTACTTAAGCAGGTTTTATTTGTTTGTTATTCACTTTATAAGCTTTTAAGCAAAAAGTGAATTGTGTCTTGATTGAAACTGATAAGTAAGATCAAGCTGGTGTGTCTGAAGTGTGACTTCAAACCTATTAATCATTCTAAGTTAGAGATCACTGTGTGATTGAGGGGGAGTGAGTAGGTACTCATATCTAAGTAGAGTCTTAGATAGAAATTTCTTTGGGTAGATATTAAGTGAAGGATTAAACTGATTGGTTTAACTCCCTAATTAATATTACTTATATTGAATTTCCTTCCTGGCTTGGTAGCCCCCAGATGTAAGTGTGGAGATACACTGAACTGGGTTAACAATCTCCTGTGTTAATTAATTTACTAGCTCATTAATTTATTGCTTAGGATATCAGTGTCTAAGCATTTGTTTCGACATCACATATCTGATCCCAGAATTTCAATTGGCATTAGAGCAGGCACCCTGCCTGTATAACTGGGTGAGATCTAGGGACTGCAAATTTTGGGAACATGGACAGAGATGTAGGATCTGTGAATCGACCACCTATTTTGGATGGATCCAACTATGATTACTGGAAGCCAAGAATGGTAGAATTCTTGAAATCTCTTGATAGCAGGGCTTGGAAAGCAGCTAACATAGGATGGGAGCACCCTGTCAAAGACAATAAGGATGGGGCAAAAGTGATGAAGCCTGAAGAAGAGTGGAGCAAGGAGGAAGAGGAGTCAGCACTTGGAAATTCCAAAGCCTTAAATGCCTTGTTCAATGGCATTGACAGGAACATATTTAGGCTTGTGCACCACTGTGAGCTAGCCAAGGATGTTTGGGACACCCTCAAAACTACTCATGAAGGAACATCAAAGGTGAAGATGTCAAGACTTCAACTTCTCACCACCAAGTTTAAGAACTTGAGGATGAAGGAAGATGAGACCATTCATGAGTTCTACATGAACATCCTGGAGATTACTAATACTTCTGGTGCCTTGGGAGAGAAGATGAGTGATGAAAAGTTGGTAAGGAAGATTCTCAGATCACTGCCCAAGAGCTTTGACATGAAGGTCACTGTCATAGAAGAAGCTCAGGACATCTGCACAATGAAAGTTGAGGAGCTCATTGGTTCCCTTCAAACCTTTGAGATGGGAATGAGTGATACTATTGTGAAGAAAAACAAGAGCATAGCCCTGGTCTCAAACACTGATAAGGAAGAAGAAAGTCATGAAGCGGGCTCTGAGGACAACTTATCAGATGCAATTGCTATGCTTGGGAGGCAATTTAACAAAATTATCAAAAAACTGGACAACAGGCCCAGATCAAGTGGAAGAAACTCAACCTCTGAGAATAAAAGATCTTATGACTCTAACAGAAGGTCAAAATATGATGAGAAGACTAACCAAGGAAAAGGGATCCAATGTCATCGATGTGAAGGTTATGGACACATTAGAAGTGAATGCCCAACCTATCTAAAGAAGCAAAAGAAAGGCCTTTTTGTGTCCTGGTCAGATGAAGACTCAGGCAGTGAGTCAGAAGAAGAGTATGCAAAGCACATCACTGCTCTAGCTGGAGTATGTGAAACTGAAGGGGAATCCAGTGATGAGGATCTGACATTTGAAGAGCTTGAAACATCTTACAGGATGCTGTGTGAAAGGAGCACTGAGGTATGCAAGGAAATTGAACAACAGAAGAAGCAGATTGAGGAATTAAAAGCTGAAAAGGCAAGTCATCTGGAGATCATTGCCACTTTGAAAAATGAAGTCAACCTACTCAACTCCAAAATGGAGCATATGTCCAAATCTGTCAGAATGCTGAACAGTGGCTCAAACACACTGGATGCCATTCTCAACAACAACAAGCACTCAGGGAATAGGACTGGGCTGGGATTTAATAAAGCTCAAAACTCTGAGGCTAGCACCAGCCAAACAACTCCAGATCCTATGAAGTCAAACAAGATGTTCAAGCAGATGTCTCAACATCATGAGAAAAACATGATGAAAAAGAAATATCAAAGGTGGAGATGCCATCACTGTGGAAGGTTTGGTCACATCAAACCTTTTTGCTACAAACTGCATGGATACCCCAATCAGAGTTCCCAGCACCTTCCTAAGCAGAAGACAGAGGTCACCAGGAAAACTTGGATACCTAAAGCTAGACATTATACTGATCAAAGCTACTAGTACATGCCTAAGCAGAAGAACAAGTTCACCAGGCAACCTTGGAACTCTAGAGATGGACACTACCTAGAGCAGATGCCTCAGAGGAGACACACATATATCCAGCAGTGGGAGCCTAAGAGAGGAAGATAGCCTGATCTGAACTCACATTCTAGGCAAAGGAAACCTCACAACAGGCACAAGTGGTCCAAGCAGGTTGTTGCCTCTATAGCACACACATCTCTCAGGGTATCTGCTAAGGAAGACTGGTATTTTGACAGTGGTTGCTCAAGGCACATGACTGGACTAAAGAATCTGTTGGTAGACTTAAAGCCACACTCATCCAGCTATGTAACCTTTGGAGATGGAGCAAAGGGGGAAATCAAGGGAGTTGGGACCCTGGACTGCTCAGGTGTACCAAGTCTAGATGGTGTACTATTGGTGAAAGGGTTAACTGCTAACTTGATCAGCATAAGTCAGTTATGTGACCAAGGTTACAGTGTCAACTTCACCAAAGCTGAGTGCATAGTTTCTGATAAAGAGCAGAAAGTGGTCATGAGAGGAGCTAGATCAAAAGATAACTGCTATATGTGGGAACCCCAAGATTCCAGCCTCGCATCTACTTGTTCCATAGCCAAAGAAGAAGAAGTAAAGCTATGGCATCAAAGATTGGGTCATCTCCATCTCAGAGGAATAAAGAAGATCATCTCTATGGAGGCTGTAAGAGGGATCCCAAGACTTAAGATTGATGAAAGAAAAGTGTGGGGTGAGTGTCAAATGGGTAAGCAAACCAAGATGTCACACCCAAAGCTTCAACATCTGACAACCTCCAAAGTCTTGGAATTACTGCACATGGACCTTATGGGACCAATGCAGGTAGAGAGTCTTGGTGGAAAAAGATATGCCTATGTGGTTGTTGATGACTTCTCAAGATATACCTGGATAAGCTTCATCAAAGAAAAGTCAGATGTGTTTGAGGTGTTTAGAGATCTGTGCCATAGGATCCAAAGAGAAAAGGCACGTTGTGTGGTCAGAATAAGAAGTGATCATGGAAAGGAGTTTGAGAATCAAAAATTCTCAGACTTCTGTTCATCAGAAGGGATCAACCATGAGTACTCTTCTCCCATCACCCCTCAACAGAATGGGGTTGTAGAAAGGAAAAACAGAACTATTCAGGAGTCAGCTAGAGCCATGATTCATGCCAAGAAGTTACCCCTGTACTTTTGGGCTGAAGAAATGAACACTGCATGCTACATCCACAATAGAGTCACACTAAGAAAGGGAACCCTATCCACCATCTATGAAGTCTGGAAGGGTAGAAAACCTACAGTCAGGTACTTTCATGTATTTGGAAGTAAGTGCTACATCCTGGCTAATAGGGATCAAAGAAGGAAGATGGACCCTAAGAGGGATGAAGGGATATTTCTTGGATACTCTATAAATAGCAGAGCTTACAGAGTATTTAACTCCAGAACCAAGGTTATGATGGAGTCAATAAATGTGAATATTGATGATACCTATGCAAAGACAGATGTTGCTGATGATGTTGGAACATCTGCTGACAATCCAACTGAAGTTAAAATAGAAAGTGATAATCTTGACTTCACTTTAACTGAGGCAAAGTCAGAGCAATCCAACAAATCTCCCTCCATTAGAATCCAGAAAGATCATCCTAAAGAACTGATAATTGGTGATCTCAACAGTGGTGTCACCACTAGATTAAGAGAGATGATCTCAGGCTCCTGCTTTGTTTCAAAGGTAGAACCTAAGAACATCAAGGAAGCTCTGAATGATGAGTACTGGATCTCTGCTATGCAGGAAGAATTAGGCCAGTTTACAAGGAATGAAGTATGGGATCTTGTTCCTAGGCCTGATGGAATTAATGTGATTGGCACTAAGTGGGTGTACAAAAACAAGTCTAATGAGTAGGGAGTAGTTACAAGAAACAAGACTAGGCTTGTGGCTCAAGGATATACTCAAATTGAGGGGGTGGATTTTGATGAAACTTTTGCACCAGTAGCAAGACTTGAATCCATTAGACTACTCCTAGGAATTGCTTGCATCCTAAAGTTCAAATTATTTCACATGGATGTTAAAAGTGCCTTCCTAAATGGGTACCTTAATGAGGAAGTATATGTGGAGCAACCAAAGGGATTTGTTGATCCAATTTGTCCAGACCATGTATATAAGCTGAGGAAGGCTCTGTATGGGCTAAAGCAAGCTCCCAGAGCATGGTATGAAAGACTGACCACCTTTCTCATTAAGCATGGATACAGGAAGGGAGGAATAGACAAAACTATGTTTGTAAAGGATGAAGAGGGAAAGGTTATGATTGCTCAGATATATGTGGATGACATAGTGTTTGGTGGGATGTCAGACAGGATGGTTAAACATTTTGTGACTCAAATGGAGTCTGAGTTTGAAATGAGCCTAGTGGGAGAATTAACTTACTTCCTTGGACTGCAAATCAAACAGATGGAGGACTCCATGTTCATATCCCAAAGCAAGTATGCAAAGAACACTGTCAAGAAGTTTGGGATGGACAATGCAAGTCACAAGAGAACACCTGCCCTCACTCATCTAAAACTAACAAAGGATGACAAAGGTGAGAGTGTGGACCAAAGCTTGTACATGAGCATGATTGGAAGTCTACTATATCTTACAGCTAGCAGACCAGATATAGCTTTTGCAGTAGGTGTGTGTGCAAGGTATCAAGCTGAACCAAAGGTGAGCCATCTCAACCAGGTTAAGAGGATCTTGAAATATGTAAATGGCACTTGTGACTATGGCATAATGTACTCTCATGGTTGTGAACCCATCCTCACTGGGTTTTGTGATGATGACTGGGCTGGAAGTGTTGATGATAGAAAGAGTACATCAGGAGGATGCTTCTTTCTAGGGAACAATTTAATTTCTTGGTTCAGTAAGAAACAAAATTGTGTGTCCTTATCCACTGTTGAAGTTGAATACATTGCAGCTGGTAGCAGTTGTTCACAGCTGGTATGGATGAAACAAATGCTCACAGAATACAATATCACACAAGATGTCATGACATTGTACTGTGACAATTTAAGTGCTATTAATATCTCCAAAAATCCTATCCAACACAGCAGGACTAAGCACATAGATATCAGACATCACTTCATCAGAGACCTTGTGGAGGAGAAGGTGATCACATTGGAGCATGTAGCCACTGAGCTGCAATTAGCTGACATATTCACCAAGGCTTTGGATGCTACCCAATTTGAAAACCTAAGGGGTAAATTGGGAATCTGCATTTTTGACATATAGCAATTATGGAGAAGTGCCAGCATGTCTTATGACATCGTGGGGCATGACCACCAGGTGGCAGCTCTAGTCTGGCCAATAACCGTTTGTATTCCAGTTTTACAAATTTCAATAGAAACGGGCTCTATTTATGTATAAACGTGCTTTCAGCTTCTCACGTTCCCTTTGCATGCTACAGCTGAGATTCTGAACCCATCTAAGTCTATCATCAAACCTTTATACATCCCCACTACAATCGCAAACATGTCACAACATCAGAACCCTAACTCCATTGATGAGGGTCTCTTTCAGGAAGACATAGTGGACATCACTCCATTGTCTGTAGTACCCATGGATGCGACACCCATAAACATTGTCAGAGGAAGCATTCCCATCGCCCAAAAGCCCAGGACTCTCCATGCAAGAAGACCCAAGGAGCCAGTCTTCAGCAAAAGTAAGGGAGCCTCTTCAACTTCTAGTGCTCCCAAAGCTTCTGCATACGTGGACTCCACAATCAGAGATCTTGTAACCAGGATCCTGACAGAAGAAAGGGTTGTGCCTGGGGTGTCAGTTCCCCTGAACAGGATGCCTGCCTCAACTCCGAGCAACCAAGCTAAAGAAGACATACCTGCTCCACAAGATGTCCCAAGCAATGTTGAGACAACTGAGGGCCAGGACAAAGCCCCAAATGATGATGAAGGAGTAGAAGGTTCTACTGATGATCAAGCTGATGAGAATGAGGCTTCCCAACCTCCACCAGCTGTGAACCTGGACGATGATTCTGATACAGAGATCATAGCAGCTGTTGATTCTAGCATAGCCAAGAGGCTTATGGCTAGGAAGGATAAGAGGCCAGCTGCTCAAGCAACCCCTGAGAAAAGACAGCCAACCCCCAAGAAGGACAAGGTCAAAACTGCTTTTGGACCTACAAAGCCATGGAGTAAGGTCAGCACACAAAAGAGGAAGGCCACAACTCCATCTGATTCTGATGTTGAGGAGGATGTCCCAACATCTCAACCCAGAAAGAGGCCAACACCTTCTAGGACTACCACTGCTGTCCCTGAAGTACCCCTAGATAATGTGTCCTTCCACCATGTCTCCAGCGTAAGCATGTGGAAATATGTCTATCAGAGAAGGGTGGCTCTAGAACGAGAGCTGGGTAGTAATGCCTTGGATTGTACTGAGGTAATTGATTTAATTTCCAATGCTGGACTATTCAAGACTATCTCTAAATTCTCTCCATGTTATGAGTTGTTGGTAAAAGAATTTATAGTAAACTTACAAGAAGGATGTGCTGATGGGAAATCTGAGGATTTCAGAAAATGTATGTTTGGAGTCTGTCTGTTCTGAATTGTATGTCTGTTATGTCTGTTTCTTTAATGTTTTGTTTGGGCCCAAAATTTATGTCTAACAAGGGGGAGAAATCTGTGTGTGTTAAACAATGATATTATGTCTGTCTGCTGAAATGGTATATTTTGGACCTATCAAAGTGTCACTGGGTGTAATGGGTACTGATCAAAGTCTGTTGGGCCAAGTCATGGAAGTGTACATCTCAGGTAACTACATGTTTGAGGGGGAGCAAATTCTTATCTCTCACATGATCCAACAGAAAGGAACTTTGTTGCTCTCTGACAAAACCAGAAGAATATGTTAGCCAAAAATTAGCCAAAGGGGGAGTTTGTAGATGTTAGAAATTGGCAGAATTTTTTAAAAACAAAGTAAGAGTTATGAACTTAGTTCAGGACATCAGGATGTCACACCAGATGTTGTGACATCGCGAACCTGCTATCTGCCTTGAATGATAAGCAACAGAAGTGCTAAATCTCAGGAGTAAATATCTGGAAGTAAACGTAAAGGGTGAGCACTCCAAGGCGTCTCTTTAGGAAGTTAAGTTGTCTGGTTCCAGTGTAAAGGAAACAGAAAACTAACTCACCTTAATTCAAGGAGATAAGAAACAGAAAACTAACTCACCTTAATTCAAGGAGATAAGAAACAGAAAACTAACTCACCTTGATTCAAGGAGATAACTGTGGGATTTAAAAATTACAAGTCTGGATAATTTGCAAAAAGCCCACAAACTCAACATCTATTTAAGAAACTGATACACTCAAGTAAATGCAACGATTTTAAGCAGAGTGTCAAGGGTGTTAATGAAGCTAGTTACTTAAGCAGGTTTTATTTGTTTGTTATTCACTTTATAAGCTTTTAAGCAAAAAGTGAATTGTGTCTTGATTGAAACTGATAAGTAAGATCAAGCTGGTGTGTCTGAAGTGTGACTTCAAACCTATTAATCATTATAACTTAGAGATCACTGTGTGATTGAGGGGGAGTGAGTAGGTACTCATATCTAAGTAGAGTCTTAGATAGAAATTGTCTTGGGTAGATATTAAGTGAAGGATTAAACTGATTGGTTTAACTCCCTAATTAATATTACTTATATTGAATTTCCTTCCTGGCTTGGTAGCCCCCAGATGTAAGTGTGGAGATACACTGAACTGGGTTAACAATCTCCTGTGTTAATTAATTTACTAGCTCATTAATTTATTGCTTAGGATATCAGTGTCTAAACATTTGTTTTGACATCACATATCTGATCCCAGAATTTCAATTGGCATCAGAGTAGGCACCCTGCCTGTATAACTGGGTGAGATCTAGGGACTGCAAATTTTGGGAACATGGACAGAGATGTAGGATCTGTGAATCGACCACCTATTTTGGATGGATCCAACTATGATTACTGGTAGCCAAGAATGGTAGAATTCTTGAAATTTCTTGATAGCAGGGCTTGGAAAGCAGCTAACAAAGGATGGGAGCACCCTGTCAAAGACAATAAGGATGGGGCAAAAGTGATGAAGCCTGAAGAAGAGTGGAGCAAGGAGGAAGAGGAGTCAGCACTTGGAAATTCCAAAGCCTTAAATGCCTTGTTCAATGGCATTGACAGGAACATATTTAGGCTTGTGCACCACTGTGAGCTAGCCAAGGATGTTTGGGACACCCTCAAAACTACTCATGAAGGAACATTAAAGGTGAAGATGTCAAGACTTCAACTTCTCACCACCAAGTTTAAGAACTTGAGGATGAAGGAAGATGAGACCATTCATGAGTTCTACATGAACATCCTGGAGATTACTAATACTTCTGGTGCCTTGGGAGAGAAGATGAGTGATGAAAAGTTGGTAAGGAAGATTCTCAGATCACTGCCTAAGAGGTTTGACATGAAGGTCACTGTCATAGAAGAAGCTCAGGACATCTGCACAATGAAAGTTGAGGAGCTCATTGGTTCCCTTCAAACCTTTGAGATGGGAATGAGTGATACTATTGTGAAGAAAAACAAGAGCATAGCCCTGGTCTCAAACACTGATAAGGAAGAAGAAAGTCATGAAGCGGGCTCTGAGGACAACTTATCAGATGCAATTGCTATGCTTGGGAGGCAATTTAACAAAATTATCAAAAAACTGGACAACAGGCCCAGATCAAGTGGAAGAAACTCAACCTCTGAGAATAAAAGATCTTATGACTCTAACAGAAGGTCAAAATATGATGAGAAGACTAACCAAGGAAAAGGGATCTAATGTCATCGATGTGAAGGTTATGGACACATTAGAAGTGAAATAAAAAACAATTAATTAAAAGAAACAATTAATTCCAGCGTGTCAAACAAGAATAAATGAAAAATAAAAATTCCAAGAATTAAAGAAAACTAAAAGGACCATTCATGAATTTTTTTATAATTTTTGTGAACTTATATCTATTTTTAAAAAAATGAAAATCAAACTGAAAACCAAAATAAAAATAAAAAGAAGTAAAAGGTGCCAGAGGTGCAAATAGCAATGGGATCAGTTCATTTCAATTGGGCTTACAAAGATAGGGGGTGCGAAAAGTAAAGGAAGCCCATTAGGTCTGCGCAGGTTCATAACAATTATAGTGGATATTCACAAAATTCAGGGAAAATGATAAACCATCAGATCAAATGGATGCGTGAGATTAAGTCAGCCAATGCCCTAAGTCTTACCATTCATTGGTCATAGGTGTGAGTGCATGCTGTTATGGTGAGGTGAGAAACAAAATGCTCAATTCAGATTAAAATTTGAAACATAAAACACGTGAGAGGGAGGGGGTGGTTTTAATGTGCTGTCACGTCCTCCTCCGTCCAGATCCAGGATCCAATGGCCACGCTTCATCTTCTTCCTTTCAACACAGTCCAGAATCCGGTGACCGGAGCCCTAGCTCCGGCACCGGAAAATTCATCCATAAGAACAAACCAACACAGAAATCACTCAAAACCTCCTGATCAAAATATTAAAACATGATGAATCCAAATATATCCATGAAATTTCCAATGGATCAAAGATTAAACCGGATCGAAGACAAACAGATTTACATGTCAAACTTCAGATCAACATAAAATACTTAATACTCATCCATTTTTCAAACTAATTATCACAGAATCATCAGTACAACAAGTAGATCACAATGCATACATTTAATTTCAAGTTTAGATCCACGAATTTCAGAGCATACCTGAACTTGCAACTCCTTCAAAACACCAAGATAAGATCCCTCCAGCTGCAGATCTGCTCCCTTTAACTTCTTATTGCAAAATAAATGCAAAAGAAACCTTGAATTCTCCTAGATCTTGAGATTTGAGAGCAATTGCACTTGAATGGCACCTCTTGAAATATGAAGTTTCAGCTTGAATGAATGTGTGCAATGTGATCCTTAGGGTTCAAGGAAGAAGAATATGTAAAGAGTTTATGCAGTGAGTGCTTGAGGAGAGAAATTCGAAAAGAAATGCAAGAGAGCAAGAGAATGTGAATCTGAGAAATGAGAGAGCATGAGGCTGCATTCTTTCCATAAATGATTTATATATGATGTATGTATTATGCTGATTAGGGTTTGCATTGAGTAGTGGCATGAGGAGTGTGATTGAGGTGCATTTGCAAAATTGCATGAAAAGTGTGATGATGTGAATCACTCGTGCAAACCTCCCTCCTTGTGCACATGTTGCTCTCATTTCACCCCTTGATCACCCTTAAATCAATCTTGGCCCTTGGATACAAGCTGATCATGCTTTGTGAATGTTTTTGCCTTTTTGCACTTAGAGAAATATCTTGTACCTCATGCACGAATTTTGAACTTTCTCTTGGGCCAAATATGTTTCATTCCATGCCTTGATATACTATGACCTCACTTTGTCCATAAATTAACTTGGAAATGATGTACATGAGTTTTTGCATTTGGATGAAGCTTGAAATTCAAGGCATGCCCTAAAAATTAAGCAATTTTCGAAGGGCCTATCTCACAATCCATGAGGGCTATGAAAATGTACTTATACTTTTTAAAAATGGGAGAACCTAATCTTCAACTTTCATGTTTAATGGCAACTCATTTGAAGCGTTTTTCACCATGTTATGGGTCTTTGAAAATTAGGGCAAAAAGTTGCTAAAAATGGCAAATTCTATGACCAACCACATGCCAAAAATGGAAAACTCCTCAAAACCCTTTGATTCTTGATCTTTGACCTTGCCAAACCTCTTCCAAGGTTATAAGAACATCCCTTGACTTGAAAAATAGGGTTGGACCCTTTGAATTCTCACAGTTGACTTCTAGAATGCACAGTTGACCAATTTCTTCTTTTACAAGCAACTGATGAAATACCTGACTTCCACAAGGAGTTTTCTCACCAAATTTCATCCCTAGGATCCTCTCATCATATGAAAGACTTTGCCCAGATGAAATGTCCAAAGTCACAAAGTTTTCATGCTTGAAAGTGAAACCCTAATTTGGGATCATTGTGTAGGAGCTTGCCCTAGCCTGAATTCTCTGATGATCTCTCAACCTCCTGGGCTTTTGTGAATGATCTTGAACTTGTGAATGCAATGTAGACTCCTCATAGGACTTGGAAAAATCCATTGGGCCTCTTGTTATAGCTTGTAATGCTTCAAATCCCTCCACAGATGATCATATACCTAATGCTAGGTTATGAGAATGTTATGCCTCATCTTCCCATGCAAAGATGCCAAGGATATGATATGCTTATAATGATTATGGTATGATGATGATGCTCAAAAAGAAGAGGGCAAATTTGGGGTGTTACACATATATATATTACAAAGAGTGAAAATACATAGTTTGATTACAAATAACATTCCCATGGTGGGTCAAAATACATCAACCAAAAGAAAATACAATCCAAATGAAGTACAAACAAAAAAAGTCAAATATCCAGCCCAAAGTCATCTTCTCTGACTTCCTTCAGAAAGGCCTCAGTCACTGGACCAACCGGGTGCTCTGTGATAGTCCTGATGAGGAGGTTCCTGGTAGCAATGGCACTTGTCATCTTCTTATGCTTATCCTGATCCTTTGACCTCTTTAACCCCGCCCGGAGTTTCAACTCAGATATCTCCTTCTGTGCTACCATCAAGGTTACCTGATGCTTCTTCTCACTAGCCTCCAGTTTCTCTATCTTAGCTTGAGTCCTTTTATCTTCTTGTGCACGGGCCTCAGTGATCCTGATCCACCTAGCTTGGCTCTCCTCTAGATAATGCTCTGCCCTAGCCTTCTGAGTTTTTGCTTCCTTGCAAGCATTCTTCAGTACTAATTCCCCTGCCCTAGCCTTCCTGATGTAGTCATCCGTCTTCTCAATCTTGGTCAAGTGCTCAATCCTGAGCCTTTCCAATCTCTCATTATCCAGACGGTTGTCGTTTCTCTCCCAGAGAGTCTTCTTCAAGGCTTCAGAGAGCTGAGCATTCCTCTCTTTCAGTTTCTCAAACTCTTCCAAACTGACAGTAGCTGCAGGTTGCACTATTGAAGGTCCAGGTACATCTTCTAAGGTAAACGGCATCCAGGTGATTTGTGCCCTGGTACGAGACCAATCAAGATACTGTGCCAAAGCTATATTGTTGCATTTTCCCAAAATGGTTGTTCCTTTGGTCTGGATGTTGTCCCAGGCCCAGGCTGCCTGTCTGACAACAGCAGAGTTGTGCTGGATTTCACAATAAAGGGTCTCAGTCAAGTCTTGCCCTCTTGGGGGATGAACCAAAGTATATCCTAACTGTCTCTTTAAGAGCAAAGGGTTGTAGTTGATGCAGCCTTTAACTCCAATCAAAGGCACATTAGGATATTGCCCACAACTAGTAATGATGTCCTTGCCCTTGGTGCTCCGAGTGCACCATCTGATGTCTTCTGATGTCAAGGCAATCAATCTCTTAGCCCAATTCTTTGGCTGATGAGGGTTCAGGAAGGTATCTGACTTTGGCAAATGTCTTAGCAACCAAGAGTAATAAAGGGGAGCACAGCATCTGACCAATCTTCCTCTTTGCTTCTCGTTTCTCTGGTGCACTGAATAATAAAAGTCTCCAAGCAAGGTAGGCACTGGGTTCCTTAGTAAGATTAGGTGAATAGCATTCTTGCTTACAAACTTTGGCTCGTCTACAAACAAGATAATCCCATATATGCTGAGTGCTAGGAGTGCACAAACAACATTCCATTTCCCTGCTGCAGCATGCAGGGTGGCCTGGGAGATCAAGAAATCTAAGTGAAGGCCTGGAACCCCAGCATTGGTGGTCATGCTCTGATCAATGAGGGCAGGCTCTAAATGCAATGCCTTAGCTATGTCTTCATTCTTGGGAGTAACCATCTCAGGGTTGAAAGGAATCCCCCTCCTGATGGGGACACCCAACAACATGGAAAATTCTTCTAGCAGAGGTCCCAACTGGAAATCAGGGAAAGTAAAGCATCTGAGAGGAGGATCATAAAACTGCAAGCAAGTATGGATCATGCTCTTATGGGATGCATCCAGATCCATGATCATGTCCAATATGCCTCCATAATGTTCTCTGAATAATGGAACATGATCAGGGGTAATGAGAGATTGGATCTGTCTGATGCCTGTCAGGGTAGGCTCAAAGAAGTGATATGTGATGTTGCTCTTTCTGGAAGTGTCCATGCTGATAATGGATGTTGGTGAAGAAGCTGAGATAAACCCTGATGAAGGTAACTGCTGAAGGCTGATGAAGATAACTGCTGAAGACTGATGAAGATAACTGGAGAAGAGTCTCTGATAAACTGATGAAGGTGCTGGAGAAGATAACTGAAGAAGTCTGAGCAGCAGAATGGGTCAAAACCAAACTAAATATAATAAGGTGGATACCCTGTAAAACAAATAGGCAAATGTTAAATGATGAAAAAATGATGTATGAAAAATGATATGCAAAAGGTTTGTGATCAAGTGCTGGATCTGTTTATCTACCTTGGTAAGGTCCATGTGTTCATAAGTCCGGATGGAGGCTTAGAAAACCAGTACCAGGTGGGGGACTCAAATAAAGAGTCACAAGTCCAGGGTTTCACAAGAACTGTCCAAAGTGGTGCATTCTTAAAACAATATTAGTAACCAGGGTATGATGAGGTTAAGGGTTCCTGCAAACCTGTAAACATCCCAACCCCATCACATGTATTGTTCTAGAACAAGGATCCTCAGACTTGGATCAGTTATGAGAAGTGTAAACACTTCTAACACGGAGGTACAGTGTTTACAATAACCATAAAAGATCCTCCTCTAATTCAACTCAGATGTTGAAGGTCATAAAAGGTCATCCAGACTTAGCAGGCTTCCCAGATAGCCCTAGTACTACAGGAAATCCGTAGAATAGAGTTCTCAAGAAGAAACCCATGTCTGAACCATGTTTCATATTCCCGCACCAGACCGAAATGGAATGGGAAAGAATAAGAAGCCACTCTAGCCTATGTGTCACTCAGGTCCCCGGTATAGGACCTTAACCACTCAATGATCCCTACCCACCAAGGAAACAGCAGATCCAGCACATGATAATGACAATATGAAATGCATTAAAAAAACTGTAAATGAAAGCAATAGATAAAGTTGTACATAAAGCAATAAATAAAGCAAATAAATAAGCACAAGTAGCACATAACACCCCCGTAAACACAAACCAAACAAGCGCTAGGAGGAACCCACAAAAAGAACCAGAGGCCCTGGTTGCAATATAAGGATCCCCAGCAGAGTCGCCAAGCTGTCGCTCCCCCGAAAAGACACCTGGTCAGATAGGGTACAGACGCGAACGGTCGGCGAGAGGAGAAGATGAAAGTGAACTGAATAGAGTCACCAGCTAGGCATTTTTATCCCGAAGGAAAGGTAATGCTGCATAAACCTAGAAAACATATGGATAAGACGGTTGCGAACCAGAGAAACTGAGAAAGGGGGTTGGTTACAACCTGGGAAGGTATTAGCACCCAGATTGTCCGTCGTACTCGACGAGATCCACGCTTAAGAGATTGTGTTTAAAAGGGGTAGTGTATGTGATATCTGTGTGCAAAAGCTGGAAAAGAAATATACAAGTGTCAGTGCAAAAGGGTGAATGCTCGGGAACTGAGGCTTTAAAAAAAGAATGCTGAAAGAGGGGGAAGACACAGAGACTTTTGTTCGATAACTGTTAAGTTATGCCTACGTATCCTCTCGTGCAATGAGGAAGTCAGAACACCGTAGTTCGACTCAAAGAGACTGAAAGATAAATTGACTGATGAATTGCTTGCTTGTCTATGCTCAAGTGTATGACTTGTCTGGCTCAAGTGCTAACTGTCTTGCATTAGACGGAAGAAGCGAGTTCTCATTTGTGAGTGAAGATGATGAGAAAAGAATCCCGAAGGAGACGATTATTGTTTGTTTTTTGTGTTTTCAGTCATTTATTGTTTTTTGTGTTTTTCATAAGTTAATGAGCTTAAGCCTACATCAAGGGTTTGTAAACTCATTATATCCTCCCTTAGATTAGGGATAATGAGAATACTTTAAGTATGAGATAAACATCTCAACTTAATTACCATGATGATGTGGGATTAAGATCATTAACCTACTTTGTTATTATTTAGATGTTTTTGGTTTTTGTTTAGTATTAAGTAATGAGTTTAAGCCATAATCAAGGATTAGTGAACTCATTACACCATCCTAATAGAAGGATAATATATGAGCACACTTAAGTTGAGGAAGATACCTCAACTTAATCCATGATTATGGATTAACCTCATGACAAAACAAGCCTTTATTAAAGTGGATTTTAATTAAGGGTGAGATTAGGAAGTGAGTTTTATGGTTGGTAAGACAACTTGAGGGAGACTTGTCCATTAAACACTAGGGTTAGTCCTTCTTAACCAATAAAGGAAGAATTCGAACCCTAATGTAAGGCCCAAGTTACAAGTTAATGTCTTAGTGATTATTAGATGGATTGATTAAGAGGTTTAAACAAATTAAGGGTTTAACACTTAGGATTAAATTTATACACTCCATCCTAAGAGAAGGATGCAGGCATAACCCTAATTCCAAAGTCCTAAAGCCTTAAAGGTCTAGTCTCTAATGATGAGGTGAGAAGAGAGACACAAAGAAGACTCAAAGGTAAAAACTAAGGGGGACTAATTATAACCCTAATTATTATCATGCTTGGAAGTTCCTATGGTTTGTAAGGCTTGAGAAAGATCTTCAAAGAAGTCACCAATGGAAGAAGCAGATGAAAGGAGGAAGAAGCAGAAGAAATAAGTTACTTACTTCACTGAATAAGATAAGTAACTTAAAGAAAGAAAGTGAGAGATGAACATGAATGAGCAAGCTTACTCAAAGACAACTAAGAATTCAGCAAAGATGCATATGAAAAAGATGAGAAGTGAAGGCAAATTCACTTCTCAAGTTAACTTACCACCTGAAAATGTTAGCACAATATGCATAAGGAAAGAAATGACATGAAATGAGGCATATTCAAAGGAAACGATCAAAACCAGAAGCAATCACATGATGTAAATGATGCTATGACATGATGCAAAGACATACCAAGTGCTATGAATGGTCATACAAAGATGAGAAGCAAATGGAAGCATGCTTTGAAGTTTGAAAGTTCATGAAAGTTTATGGAATGAAATGGATGCAAATCATGGCAAATGAATGAAGAAATGATCAAGCATGATTATAACAAGATGAATGCAAATGAAGATGCAAAATTAGGGTTTTATGGAAACATGAGATGCATATGATCAAAACAGAAGCAATTCACATGATAAAACTTTGCAAATTAGCTTAAACAAACCCTAACCCCATATGATATCACACCCCAAAGGAGAAGGTCTAACTCTTAACCTAAAGAAAGTTATGATTTTTCTAAGTTAACTAGGGTTTTTGGGTACCTCAAAAATAAAAATGCAAATCAATTTGAAAATGAAAGATAAATTCATGCCAAAAATATCCTAGAAACTACATGTTATATGGAAAACAATGCAAAAATAATCATTATCAAACCCTTCATGGTTAGGCAGAAAAGATTTTTTAAAGTTAGGGTTCCAAAAAGGGGATTTTATGAACCCTAAATTCAAAGAAAATGTCAAAGTATGTTCAAAACCAAAAAGAAATTTGTATTAATGGTTTGACAATGTTTCTAAATGTCTTAAGATGCAATGTGAATTTTTTTGTGATTTTTAGAAACCTAAATGGTATTTTAATTAATTAATTTCCATTAATTAATTAAAATAAACATTTAAATATTTTAAAAATGCTTTTTAAATGAAAAAAATAAAATAAAAAATGTTTTTGGATGAAGAAAAATATTTGAATCAGAAATGCAAAGTTTGAAATTTTTTTGATAAGATTTGATATTTTAAAATAATTATGCAAAAGAAATAAGAAACAAATGAAATAAAAATGAAATAAAGGGAAAGTATGACAATCCAAAGGCTGAGGTTTAAACTGGGGGGAAAACCATTGACCAGCGCGCAAATCAAAGGCTGAGATTCATTCTGACTTAATTAAATTAACTTGAATTAATTAATTAAAGATTAGGGTTAATGAGGGATCTGGACCATCCAAATACGCGCGGGAAACATCATCCAAGGGCCAGAATTCAAACCTCCTTAATTACGCAGATTAAACCCTAATCAGTCTCAGGTGGCCGGAGAAGACTTCTGGTCGTCTTCTCCGGCGAGACCAAACTACAAACTTCTTCCCTAGTCCATTTCAGGAGCTCTAAAGCTCCAGATCAAATCCCCAAACCTTCCCCAGCAAGAATCAACCCTCAAAATCAATTTCTAATGCATCATAAACAAGATACGAATCAAAACTCAAAAATGGCAAAACTTTCAGACAGCCATGAAATACTCAATACGCAACCATTTTCAAAACCAACAAGTGCAGTGTGATCAGTGAAGCATATAGATCATTTCTATAACATAAAAAACAAGTTTTGGAAAATTTGTTCTTGAGGTATACCTGAGATGAAGCTTTTCAGTTTAGCACTTTCTGGACCTCTCTCTTGTGCAAATAACCTCCACTTGATCCACTGATGATGTTGCAAGGCTTGGAAGGAGTTGAAATGAGCTGGTTTGAGAGATTGCAGCTCAACTGCACTGAAATCGTGTTTTGTGTTTGTGGGGTTTCAGGCTTGTTTAATGGCTGGGAAAGGTTCTATTGATGATGGTGAGTTGAATGGTGAAGTTTGTTTGAGGTTTGAGTGGCTGAGCAGAGAGAATCGAAAGCTTGAAGGTTGAGGGTGATTTTGTGAAACTTGGCTTATGAGAGGTTCTCAACTCCAAGGTTATGTGTATTGGCTTGCTTTTGGTCCACATAACAAATCCCTATTGGCCAGAGAGTTGTTGTGGCTGCAGCTGATTGGTATAGGTCCAATTGCAAAAAGTCAACAACTTATGTACTTGAGGTATGGGCTTGTGCAGCAGCTGTTCAAGGGCATGTCTGGCCTCAGCTTGGTTCAAGGAGAGCCATGGGATTGAAATTATGCAGCTGGATGGCTTAGAGGCATGGCTGCAATAGGTTTTGCAAGTGTTATGCAATTTTCCCCTTTTGTGATTTCTTGTGATGCAAGCCATGAAAGCAAGTGACTCTTTGGGAAATTATGATCATAATGCAATGTACTATGTTTGTATGATGCTTAGAGATGAATTAGAGGTCACAAAATGACTTGGCAAGTGGTTTTGCAAAAAAATCCTCTTTGGTGTGAAAGTGAAAATTATAGGATTTTTGTCAACTTTACAAGGCCATAACTTGAGTTCCATAATGAATTAGAACATGTTCTTGTACTTTTTGGAAAGGGAATGATCCAATTTATAACTTTCATGACCAACAATTTTTCATTTGAAGTATTTTTGGTTGAGAAAGAGGAGGTTGAAGAACTTTCCCAAAATGGAAAGTTTCCATTACAAGTCAGTTCCATTTTTGGCAACTTTTGGTTTAGCTCAAATTTCTTCAATTTTGTGAACTTACAAGCACTTCAATGATCAAATAAAGATCATATAACCTCAATTTGATGAAAATACCCCTTTGGTTCCATTGTTGGGGGCCTCAGGTGCCCTGATTTTGCTCTGACTTGCTCAAGAAGTTACCCAATGAACAAATGACTTCCACAATGAATTTCTTCATAAAACTTGGTACATATGATCCTTATATCATTCTAAGAACAATAGAAACAAGAATTACCCAAAAATTTGGAGTTAAGGCCTCTGAAACCAAAACCCTAATTTTGGTCATCTGTGTAGTGAAAACCCTAGCTCTACTTCCATGCCTTGCCAGTTCTTGTGATTTCTTGACTTCCTTGATCTTTGAGGGATATAATATGAAGATTGAACACACATGGACCCTCTTGGAATGCTTGGAGGCCTTTGGAGTGGCTCAGATGGATCCTTGAATTGCTCATATCACAAACCCTAGATGTAGATGAATTTGAACTATGCAGATGAAACAAATATGCAATGTGGGGTGGTATGCTTATGTTTATGCTAATATGAAAGATCACAAGCGATGGTGTGAACTTAGTGATGGCAAATTTTGGGTGCTTACAATTCCTACAAGTGAAGTTCATGACGAGGATGTTGTTTATGCAGCTGATGCTCTCGACTTCCCGGCTGCCCCGAATAATCCATCCATCGAGCAGCCCCCATCCTTAGAATTGAAACAACTTCCGGGTAATCTGAAATATGCTTATTTAGAGAGTAATGAAAAACTCCCTGTTATTATTTATTCTAACCTTGATTTAGATCAAGAAAATAAGCTCTTGCAGGTTTTGAAGAAGCACAAGAAGGCGATTGGATGGACATTAGCAGACATCCCAGGAATTAGTCCTTCCATGTGTATGCATAGGATTTTACTTGAGGAGGGTGCAAAAACAGTAAGGCAGCCCCAAAGGAGGCTTAATCCTTTGATCCTGGATGTAGTGAAAAAAGAGGTAACCAAACTCTTACAAGCAGGTATCATTTATCCTATCTCTGACAGCAAATGGGTAAGTCCAGTGCAGGTTGTACCTAAGAAATCTGGACTCACAGTGGTGAAAAATGAAAAGAATGAACTTGTTTCCACTAGAGTTCAGAATAGTTGGAGAGTTTGTATTGACTACAGGAGACTGAATCAAGCGACTAGAAATGATCACTTTCCTTTGTCGTTCATTGATCAAATGCTCGAACGGCTCGCAGGTAAATCACATTATTGTTTTCTTGATGGTTTTTCAGGTTACTTTCAGATTCATATTGCACCTGAGGATCAAGAGAAGACCAATTTCACGTGTCCCTTCGGCACATTTGCTTACAGGAGGATGCCTTTTGGTCTTTGCAATGCTCTTGGCACTTTCCAGCGATGTATGCTTAGTATTTTTTTCTGATTTTATTGAAAATTGCATGGAAGTGTTTATGGATGATTTCACTGTTTATGGTTCTTCTTTTGATGCATGGCTGAATAGTTTGAATATGGTTTTAGAAAGATGCATCGAAACTGATCTTGTTTTAAATTATGAAAAATGTCATTTTATGGTTGATCAGGGAAGTGTTTTGGGCCACATTATTTCTGAAAAAGGAATTTCTGTAGACCCTGCTAAGATTGATGTGATTTCTGCATTACCTTACCCATCTTGCATTCGCGAGATTCGTTCTTTTCTTGGTCATGCAGGTTTTTACAAACGTTTCATTAAGGATTTCAGCAAGATAGCTCTTCCGTTGTCAAATTTGTTGAAGAATGATGTCACTTTCAACTTTGATGACAATTACAAAAAGGCATTTGACTTCTTGAAGAAAGCATTGACCTCTGCTCCCATCATTCAGTCCCCTGACTGGACCTTTCCTTTTGAGATTACGTGTGATGCTTCTAACTATGCGGTTGGAGCGGTCCTTGCACAAAGAGTTGATAAGGCTGCCCGTGTTATTTATTATGCTTCTAGGACTTTGGATTCTGCACAGTCTAATTACACCACCACTGAAAAGGAACTTTTAGCAATTGTTTTTGCTCTTGATAAATTTAGACAATATTTGCTAGGTTCCAAAGTTGTTGTTTTTACTGACCATGCAGCTTTAAGGTACTTATTGAAGAAACCAGAGGCAAAACCGAGACTGATTCGGTGGATGTTGTTTCTCCAAGAGTTTAATGTTGAAATTAAAGATAAGAGTGGAGCTGAGAACTTGGTGGCTGATCACTTGAGCAGGATAGAGAGAGATGAAGATCCTTTTCCAATTCAGGATGGCTTCCCTGATGAACAACTTTTACTTGTGCATGGCATTACTCCTTGGTTTGCTGATATTGTTAATTATCTTGTTGTTGGTGTTTTTCCTACAGGTGCTTCTAGATCACAGATTTATAAACTCAAGAGTGATTCCAAATATAATGTTTGGGATGACCCATATCTTTGGAAGTTTGGAAGTGATCAGGTGATTAGAAGATGTGTTCCCGACTATGAGATTGAATCTATTTTGAATTTTTCTCATGCCTCTCAAGTAGGGGGGCACTTTGGTCCGCAAAGAACTGCAAGAAAAGTCCTTGACTCGGGTTTCTATTGGCCCACTGTTTTTAAAGATGCTTATGAGACTTACCACACTTGTAAAGAGTGCCAGTTAGCAGGTACATCCATCACTCGTAAGAGTGAAATGCCTCAGCAACCTATGCTTTTTTGTGAGGTATTTGATGTATGGGGAATCGACTTCATAGGTCCCTTTCCTGTATCATTTGGATTTCTATATATTTTGCTTGCAGTTGATTATGTTTCAAAGTGGGTGGAAGCTATCCCCACTAGGACTAATGATTCTAGAGTTGTTGCAGATTTTTTCAAGTATAATATCTTTTGCAGGTTTGGAATACCGCGAGCTATCATCAGTGACCAAGGCACTCATTTATGTAACCGCACCATGGAATCTTTGCTCCGGAAGTATGGAGTTGTGCATAGAGTCTCTACTGCATACCACCCACAAACTAATGGGCAAGCTGAGATATCAAACAGGGAGATCAAACAGGTTCTAGAGAAAATGGTGCAACCAAACAAGAAATACTGGAGCCGTCGTCTAGAAGACGCACTTTGGGCTCAAAGAAAAGCTTTCAAGACACCCATTGGGATGTCTCCTTATCGACTTGTTTTTGGTAAGGCCTGTCACCTTCCGGTAGAGATAGAACACCGTGCTTATTGGGCGGTGAAAAGTTGTAATTTGGAGATGCAACAAGCAGGTATTGAAAGAAAACTCCAATTACAACAGCTTGAAGAACTTAGGCTAGAGGCTTATGAAAGCTCTAGGATTTATAAGGAGAAAACTAGGAACTTCCATGATAAAATGATTTCTAGGAAGGAATTCTCTGTGGGCCAACAGGTTTTACTGTTTAACTCCCGTCTTAAGCTTATGACTGGGAAACTGAGATCCAAATGGATTGGCCCCTTTGTTGTTACTAATGTTTTCCCTCATGGTGCAGCAGAAATTAAAACTGAAGGTACTAACAAAGTTTTCAAGGTAAATGGGAAACGCCTAAAGTTATTCCATGAAAGTGTTGTATCTGAAGAGGCAACCATAGAAGAACATTCTTTGGAAGTGCCCAACTACACTGCAACTTGATCAGGGAGCACCTTTTCCTTTATCTCACTCTTACTTTATAATTATGTTCTTTTCATTGAGGACAATGTCCATTTTAAGTGTGGGGGAGGGAACCCTTTTTCTTGTTTTCATTTTGTTTTTTTCTTGTTTTCATTTTGTTTTTGTTTTATTTTTGTTTGTTTCTTTTTCAATAAATAAATAAAAGACTTAGAAACACATGCAATTATTGAATTTTTTTCTTTGGCTATAGACTCGTTTGAGGTTAGATTGTGGAGACTTGGGAAAAGTTCACAAGACCGGTATCGTTTTAACACCTTAAGTCTCCTGAATATGGAAATCATTTTGAATACTTGTTATGCCATAGCCTTGAGTTCTCATCCTTTAATATCTCTTAAGTAGTTTATCTAGCAGTCAGCACCATCTAGAAATCACACACTAAGTAATTAAGTCGATGCAAATAAGTGAATGGTCTTGCGCTTAAAAAGAAATCTAAATAGGAATCCACCTTTTAAGTTAGGTGATCCTCACCCGGTCATTTAGCCTAACGGATGTGAAACCTTAAGAAAAAAATTTGTTGTTACTAAAGTAACTTTAAAATATTGTCAGGTATGGATCATAATCACTAACAGGCTTATTTACCATGTGTATGAATAGATAACGGGCTTAATGTGATTGCACTAGAATGAAAGAGAGCAAAAGGGAGGATGAGTAAGTTAGACTTAGGCATAATAACATGATTTGAAATGGTTTGTATAGGAGGGAGGCTTATGACCGCACAATTGCGGATTTGTATTCTTACGATATCCTTAGTGTGTAAGATTAGTACCTATCGATGCTATCTTAATCGAAGAAGAGTTTGTAGCCTAGAATGAGTATGAATGATGTTGTGTTTCTTGAGTCTTGAGTTTATCTTTTGCTCGGAGTGCAAAAGTTCAAGTGTGGGGGAATTTGATCAGTGCATTTTGGTGCACATTCCTACATGATTGTACTTAGGCAATTCTTTAGTTTTCTTTGTTTATTTTTATATTTTAATTTGTTTTTCTAATTTATTTTATTTTTGGCTTAGTTTAATTTTCGTACTTAATTTTCAGCTTTAACAGCTTTTACGGAAATGATCATAACCGGAGTTCCAGGAATCTGATTGAGGCGTTCTGCTAGTCGATGGAAAGCTAAGAGAGAGAGCTACAACTTTAGTGTTGGAGTCAAAGTCAGATTCAGAGTTATATTTTCCAGAATTTCGTTTGAAGCTGCTGCATTAGTTTTATTCAGTTTCGGGTCATTTAGAATTGGGCCTGGGTTATGTATTTGACCCAGTTGGTTTGTAAACGGGTTTTTAGGTTTCCTATTTAACCTAGCAGCCGCGGCTGCTCTTGGACACTCTCTTATTCACAATTTTATTTTTCTTACGCTTGAAAGAACGATGGAGAACTAATCACCTTTGAATCAATCTACTGTAATTCAGGTTCCAACACTTGAGATTATTATAATGTTAACTTTAATTTAATTCCTTTCAATGATATTTTGTGTTCTTGTATGCTTAATTCAATTGCATGAAATATATTAATTTGATTTGGTTGATTGTATGATCCTAACATAGACACGGTACGTTTGCTTAATTCGTTTTGTGCTTGATCAATCATGTTTGCTTAATTCATGAAATTTTATCCCGTTTGCTTAATTCGGACAATAGGATCGTTAATCTTACAAACCTCATCGCGCTTGTCATTGAGTTTGTATCCAGATAGGAATGAATAATCCGCTTAGGGCATTATAATTATAATAATCGATGATAGTAGGAACTGAATCGGTAGATTGACTTATTCCATAATCACGTATTTTAATCACTTAATTGTTCTGTTTTTTTATCAACCTTAAAACAAACCCCCCCTAATTCGGAATTCGGTTACCTTCGATTAATAACAATATAAAAATCCTTGTGAAACGATTAGAGGCATTATCGTTATACTACATTTTCAAAAATTACTCGTTTTGATCCGTGCGCAACACGCGGATCAGTCGCCATATGACATCGGTCGGTGTCAGCTCATCCAGAATAGGTCGCAACTCATCCACCTTAAACGTGCCTTGTTTGTATGTCCATCTCATCGCTCGCGGGAGACCACAATTCTGAGCTGGTATCCAATTCTCTCCTTTTTTTTTCAAGTGTTGGAAAATATTCATGAATCCAACACTGTTAAAAAATATTATAATATAATAATTAAGTATAACATAATGAACATAATAAAAAAACATTAGACTTAAAATAAAAACAACCAATAAATTGAATTTAAACATATACATGTAAGAGAGTCGGGTAACCACCGAGCTGTTTACAACTGAACATGGACGCATCTCTAAAATACATATACAAGGTCACCAATGCAGCTGCTGCCCAACTATAGTTTGACAACCCATCCAAGTCCCAAAATAGTGTCAAGTATCGTGCCTCAACAAGTGTAAACGTCTTATCCGCAAAGATCGTGCAACCCACTAACATCATCAAATAACATTTGGTCGCATATGCCCACGATGATGTAGCTCGATGCTCTACGAATCGATCATATAACCACCCAAGCTTGTAGTACGAACCCCTGCACTCATGTACCTGGTATAATGTCACTCTCGGTGACACTCCTAGGTAGTCAACGGCCCACTCAACAGTTAGGTCTTCACTGATAGGTTGAGGGGTCCAGAATACCCCCTGATGGGCAGGTGAAGCAAACATGCAACGTCATCCAGAGTAATCGTCATTTCACTAAATGACATGTGAAATGAAGATGTCTCTAGATGCCACCTCTCAACAAATGCAGAAACCAAGTTTGCATTTATCTTCTTCAAACTGGTTCTCTGTAGGGAAGCTAAATCGGACCTAGATATGAAAGTCTCAATCTCTGGTGGAAGTTGTTGTGGAACCATATGAGTCAACTTCAATCCATGTCCTGCAACCTTCAACTCCTTCTTCGCACATATCTCCTGAAAATAAATAAAATTAAACAAATTATATAATAGATAATTATAAATTTGGTTTTTATTCAATACTAAATAATTATAATTTCAATTTATATTCAGTAATAAAAAATTATAATTTATTTACCTCACCGAACCATAACCGTCTGACGACATGATGCTCGTACTTAACCAAAACACTGGTATCGTACAGACCTCTAGGATATCCAACTGGATCTGCAGCTGCAGATGTACCGACATCATCTTCTTGTGTCCTTCTAGACGTATCACCCTGTCTCATAGATCGAACATGTATCCTACCATCTCTGCCTCGTGTGCGCACTACTGAAGAAAAATAAAATAAAATAAAAACCGGAAGACTTGAAAAAAAGACTTTCGGGTACACATTTTTTGCATAACCAAACCATAATACTTTTTTCAAGTCTTCCGGAAGTCTTTTTCAAAAACACATCAAATCGGAACACTTTTTCCAAGTCTTCCGGAAGTCTTTTTCCAAAAACACATCAAACCGAAACACTTTCATAAACTCTTCCGGTATGCAACACAAAAAATTTGCAAACCGGAAGACTTGAAAAAAGACTTCTGATTCATTGAAATTCAAACCGGAAGACTTATTTTTATGTCTTCCGGTAACTTTGGTGAATGTGTGTTTTTTTTCTCTTTTGCGCGCTGTGTAAAGTGAAAAGTAAAAATGGAAAGAAAATTTTATCTTTTAACTATTTATACGAGGGCATTTTAGTCCAAAAAAATTTATGTAGGGGTATAAGTCAAATCGTAGGGGGTATATGGTACCATCTTCATTGTTTTGATTCATCCATTATCGATTCATATCGATCTAATTCAGATACTTAAATTTTCAAACTACCATTAAGTGCATTAACTGTAACTCTAATAATTGTTGAGGACCTTTCACCCTTCTTTCCCGTAACATGAGGTTACTTGTTGTTTGAGAGTTTTTTCTTTTCACCCAAGATACTATTACATCATTCATACACAATCTTCATGGTGGTTTTTTTATTGTTACAATAGAGGATATAAACTTGAAAGGCCATAACTTTACATAATGTAGATAACACTCTATCTGTATTCTCTTTGTTGCTACTCTAACAACAATCCTTTACTAGAAAGGCATGACTTTGTTGGTGGTTGCAATGTGTTTGCTTGTTGGAGTGTTTTTTATGGTGGTTGTGAAGAAATCGGTGATTCTCTTTTGCAGAATCTTAATATTATATGTATCTCATTTTTATGATAATTTATTTAGTTGTGTGTAGTTCACGTTATTTAATGTTTAATTCTGATCACACTTTATTTTCTCTATGTTATTTGTTTTATTGGATTAGGAAAGTGTGTGGAGAGGTTGGTACGTTTATTATTATAATCAAATAATTTATTGTTAGGTATGAAATTTTCTTGGTATGAATTTGATAGTTACTATATTTGATGGGGATTGAATTTGTCTTGATGTTTGATTGAGACTTTTCTTTTGTATTTGACCTATACATTGATGGCTCTATCTATGTAGGGGTTACTGGAATGTCCAATATTAGTATTTAAGCTACTGAATTGTGTTTTTTTTAAAAGAACATAGTCAGTAAATGATGTTTATAATGTATAGATATACTCTATTATTGAATGTTTGATTTCTTTGCTTGTTGTGATGAATACATGTGAATTTGTGTGTTAATCCTATATGTTAATTGGTTTAACTAGAATGTGTGAAACTCTCATGATGAGCTTGTTTGGATGAGTTAGGGGCTGCTATGATATGGTTGACGACAAACATGAATTAGTTATGTGAATGTATCTCAATGGCTATGATTGAATGCATTTATGTGTATACTGATTATGTGTTATGGTTATATTGCAGGTTCAATGTGATTGGGGCAAATAGGCAAGACCATGATCAAGTCTTTATGAAGGATTTTGTGAACAAGAATGAGTGGTTTATGGGAGAAGGCTGATGTGTGAATTAGGGGTTGATTTTGGTCAATTAGTTGACCAGAGTCAACTTTAGGTCACAATTTGTAATTTGGAATTTGGATGTTGGATGTTGTGTTGAATGATTTATTGACTTGTAATATGAATTACTTGAACTTGAGTAAAAAATAATTAAGAATATTTAAAAAAAATTGTGAAATTTAAATTTTTTAAAGAAATTTAAAATAATTAAGAATATTAATTTTTTTTGGTGAAATTTAATTTTGTTTTATGAAATTTTAAATGAAATTTAATTTTGTTATGAAATTTAATTTTTTTTTAATTTAATTTTTCTTATGAAATTTAAAAGATAATTCAGAATATGAATTTTTTTTTGTGAAATTTAAAATCTTTAAAGAAATTTAAAAAATAATTAAGAATATTTTTTTTTTTTTTAAATTTAGTTTTTTTTATTAAATTTAAATTTTTTAATAAAATTAATTTTTTTAAAGAAATTTTATAAATAATTCAAAATATGAATTCTTTTGGGTGAAATTTAAATTTTCATGAAATTAAAAATTATTAAAAATATGTTTTTATGAAATTAAAAAAATAATTAAGAATATTTAAATTAATTTTTTGGATGGATGAATATTCATCCATTAGAAATAAGTTAATGAATAAATTAGATGAATTTTATCTTCTAATAGATGAATTAGATTGAATTTTTATTATGAGAATTTAATGGATTATTATGGATTAATGGATTGTTTTGATCCATCCATTAACAATTATATTCATCTAATCATTCATTTTACCACCCCCTTACAAAATAGCATTATACTTACTATACACTAGTAATTGTATTAATAGGAATTCAGATACATAAATTTTCAAACTACCATTAAGTGCATTAACTGTAACTCTAATAATTTCTATACAAGCTTGAAGGCTTTGATCGATGAGAAAACAACACTATATATCATTGTCTACTCATTTGAGTCCCGATCACGAAGAAGTAAATAAAGCAGCAGTTGGCCTCCTCCCCCATCAACTTCCATAACACTTGTTGAATTTGAATTCAAATCATCCGTAACAATACTTGTGACAGTGTCATCTAAAATCAAACATTTATTTTCAAGATTATAAATATCACACAAACACATAACAAATGAAATTTTGCCGTCTAAATTCGTCACTCGTGACGTAAGAATGAAAACTAGAAGAAACAAATGGAGTAAACAAGTTGACGAAAAAGAGAACATACTTTAATACTGAGTTCTCAACTCTCTCGACTTTGTTTTATAAGGGAAGACTATCTTGTTATTGCTACATACAAGTCTAAACACAGTCGGTAATTCCTTTAATTCTATCCCATTTTCATCATGCACCTCCTTGCATACCCATTTCCATCTTCCGGTCACGTAATTCCCCTCATCGATCTTTCCAAAACTCTAGTCTCTCGCAACATATACGTCACATTTTTGGTAACTCCTTCAACCCAACACCTAATCCCTACAAACTATTCCCCTCTTCTCCAAACCCTCCTTCTCCCCCAACCTCATTTCCCAAACCCAAACCCAAACCCAAACCAAAACAGGCTCGTTGCTAATGTCTCTTTCATGCAACAACACCACTATCCGATCCTCCTCGACTGGGCTCGGACACACCCTTCACCCCCTTCAGCTATCATCTCTGACTTCTTCCTTGGCTGGACTCAACTCCTCGCACGTGACCTCCACGTTCCACGTTTAGTCTTTTCTCCCTCCGGTGCCTCCGCTCTCTCCGTATCGTTCTCCTTATGGCGTTATCTACCTCAAAACCACAACCCAGAGGATCCAAATACCGTAATTTCCTTCCCATACCTACCAAATTCTCCAGTTTACCCCTGGTGGCAAATTTCCCACCTGTTTAGGGAGAAGAGAGTGGAATCCGATTGGGAGATAATGAGAAACAATTTTCTCTTAAATCTTGAAGCTTGGGGTGTCGTTTTCAACTCCTTCCTTGATTTGGAACCACCTTACTTTCACCATATAAAGAAAGAACTCGGCCACCAAAGGGTCTGGGCCGTGGGTCCTGTTTTACCTACTCTTGAATCCGGTTCAGATAGAGGCGGGTCCAGCACTATTTCATGCCACGTACTCACCACGTGGCTCGATCAACTCGAGGATTGTTCGGTAGTTTATGTTTGCTTTGGAAGCCGTACGATTCTCACGACGGCACAGATGGAGGTTTTAACAGGTGCATTGGAGTTAAGTGGGGTCAATTTCATTTTATCTGTGAGGACTCCCGATGAACGACACGTGGCAGAAGATTGCGGTAAAATACCTAATGATTTCATCGAACGGGTGAGAGGGAGAGGGTTGGTGATTGAAGGATGGGCGCCGCAGTTGGTGATACTGAGTCACCGTGCAGTGGGATCGTTTTTGACTCACTGTGGTTGGAACTCGGTGTTAGAAGGGTTGGTTTCTGGTGTGGTGATGATGACGTGGCCGATGGGTGCGGATCAGTATACGAATGCGAAGCTGTTGGTGGATGAATTAGGTGTGGCGGTTGGAGTCGCAGAAGGGGATGAGAAGGTTCCAGAAATCAGTGAGCTTACGGAAATAATAAAAGGGTCACTGGCAAACACGAGGGAGAGGGTACGAAGTGAAGAGTTGAGGGATGCTGCATTGGGTGCTATCAAGAAAAATGGAAGCTCGCAGAACCAGTTGGATGATTTAGTAAAGAAGCTTAATGAACTTAACAATCACTCATTCAGGGTTTGAAAGTGATAGGCAATTCAAAGCCTCTGCAATGGAACGGAAACTACAAATACAAGGAAAACAAATTGATTCATATCCTCTCCTTAGATTTAATCCAACGATAGACAAACAAACCAGTAAATAGAGATACTTGGGGATGGAGATGTAGAGAAATATTCCCAGTAGCTGAGAAAAATGGCTGGGAAATATCTCCACACATTTTTGCTCCTTTGAAATCCTTAATGTCAAATGAATAAAATGGTATTAAACAAACAATGTCGTTCTTGATGGGCGTGAATGCCGTAAAGAGAAGCTTTTGATTGTGAAAGTGGGAAGCAGAAACAATGGACTTTTCTTACTATTGTATAATTCTTTCGTTGATGTTTTGGTCTTTATTTTAATATTTGAACTTTCATTCCTTGCTGATTTAATATCTAATTCAATAGTCAAAGTTTGGTGAGAGTAACAAAGTCTTGAAAGCTTAATACTTTTGATGATAGAAAAGTATTCAAGACTAAAATTAAGCACATAGCATCGTAGAATTAGTTTTGCACCTCAAATTCATGATATTTTAGGATCATCATAAACACATCCATATCAAATTTCATCATAATAATGTTTGTGATTTTCTGCTTTTTATTTTCCTATATAAGAACAAGCACTTCATTAAACAGTTTAGCTGTGAATCAGTTTATTCGAGACGGCCAAACTTTAGTTTCCGGAAATGGAACTTTTGAACTCGGTTTCTTCAATCCTCCTGGAAATTCCAGAGCTCGATATTTAGGTATGTGGTACAGGGATTATTCACCTCTGACGCCTGTTTGGGTTGCCAACAGAGAAACACCTTTGCATAATCATTTTGGAATCTTGAAACTCAATGAAAATGGAGTTCTTGTGATTCTTAATGATGCAAATGATACTGTTTGGTCGTCTCACATGTCAAACAAACTTGTTTTCAATAATTCAACAACTGCACAGCTCTTTGACACGGGAAATCTTGTGTTGGAAATTGGGCATCACAATATTTTGTGGCAGAGTTTTGATTATCCATGTGATACGTTATTGCCAGGAATGAAGCTTGGATGGGACTTAGTAACCGGTCGTAACCGGTTTTTGACATCTTGGAAAAGTGCAGATGATCCGGCAAAGGGGGAGTATTCTGTAAAGATTGACATCAGAGGATTTCCGCAGCTAGTTTTTATGAAGGGGTCTGTTAATAAATTTAGAATGGGGCCTTGGAATGGCGTTGGTTTTACGGGATATCCAACTCAACCATTGAAGCAGAAACAAAAGTATAAATTTGTCTTCAATTCAAAACAAGTTTATCATCAATATGAAGTTGTTGATAGCTCTGTTGTCTCATTTTTTTCGGTGTCCACTTCAGGAAGATTGCGGGCTTTAGCTTGGACAAGTAAGAAAAGCAGAAGGATAGTTATCTATACCGGGGGAGACGAATCATGTGATAATTACGCTATCTGTGGTGCTAATTCTATATGCAATATGGATGGCAATATTCCCAAATGTGAATGCCTCAAAGGTTTCGTTCCTAAGTTTCCAGAACAATGGAATATGTCATATTGGTTTAGCGGTTGTGTTCAAAGGTTTAATTCTGTTTGTGGAGACGGTAATTTAGGTGGCTTCTTGAGGTATAAAGAAATGAAATTGCCAGACACTTCGTCATCATGGTACAACAAGACCATGAACCTTGTAGAATGTCAGAAGTCTTGTTTGAAAAATTGCTCGTGTACGGCTTATGCAAATTTGGATATACGAAATGGAGGAAGTGGCTGTCTACTTTGGTTTGGTGATCTGGTTGACATGAGAAAATTCTCTCAACGGGGACAAGAGTTTTATATCAGAGTCCCTTCTTTAGTACTGGGTGAAATTGGTAAGATTTATGTATTTATCTATTTTTTGTTTCTTCATTTGCCTTTTGTTTATCACATTGTGATAAATATTTTTCATTATTGTACAAGTATTTGATGATTAGTCATTATTTGCGTATTTCAGAACCTGCGGCTATTTATGGCCATCAAAACAAGGAGAAGATCGGAATCATAGTTGGCGTGGTTTCTTTTGGATTGATTATATGTGTTTGTTTAATGATACTTAGAAAGCAAGGTAAAATCTATACTAAATAAATTAAAGGCAAACATTGATGCTATGTTAGTGCATTGATATCGTCCATCTTGCAATTTTCAGTGGCAGCGAGACTATATCATCTTGCATCATTTCAATGGAAACAAGAGTATTTTAAATTGACAAAGGAAGACATGGACCTGCCAATATTTGATTTGTCAACCATTGTTAAAGCCACTGATAATTTTTCTAGTCAAAACAAACTCGGGGAAGGGGGATTTGGACCAGTTTACAAGGTAACATAATCATAGATACAATGAAGATGTTTATTTTCTGAAGGTAACAGAAATTTATATGGGTTCTTATAAAACCACATTCCAAATGATGTTTTTCAGGGTGCACTGGCAGATGGAAAAGTGGTAGCCATTAAACGACACTCAAAGTTGTCTGATCAAGGAGTGGATGAGTTTAAAAATGAAGTTTTTACGATTGCAAAACTTCAGCATCGTAATCTTGTGAAGCTTCTTGGTTGTTGTATTGAAAGTGAGGAAAAAATGTTGATCTATGAATACATGCCCAACAGGAGCTTGGACTACTTCATCTTTGGTTTGTGTCTTTTATGTTTAACTTAACACTCTAACATCTTTATATAATTGACAACTAAATCCTTTTGAGTCAATAAGAAATATGCTAAACATACAAGTAAAATGAATCAGATGATACGAGACGCAAGCTCTTGGGCTGGTCTGAACGTTCGTCCATTATTGCTGGCGTTGCTAGAGGACTTGTCTATCTTCACGAAGACTCTAGAATGAGAATTATTCATAGAGATTTGAAAACTAGCAATATCCTACTAGATGCCCATATGAATCCAAAAATCTCAGACTTTGGCCTGGCTCGAACATTTCGGGTTGATCAAATTGAAGCCAAAACTAAGAGAATGGTCGGAACATAGTAAGTACCTTTTATTTGTGCTAAGTGGATAATTTGTGAACTTGTGTTTTACTAATCCTTCTTGTGGACTTATTATTCCTTTTCTTTCATACAATACTTGCAGTGGTTATATGCCTCCAGAATATGCTGTTCATGGACATTACTCTATAAAATCAGATATCTTTAGTTTTGGTGTATTAGTACTAGAGATAATCAGCGGGAAAAAGAATAAGGGATATTTCGACCCAGAACACTCACTTAACCTTCTTGGACACGTAAGATCAACGTACATCTGTTCTACAAACTAATAATTGAATTCTGTGATATTAGTTAGGGTTCAAAGTGACTGGTTTTCCATTGTTTTAGGCATGGAGGCTTTGGAATGAAAACAGACCGTTGGAATTACTAGATACACACGTACTTGAAACATGTAATTCTTCTGAAGTCTTTAGATGCATACATGTGGGTTTGTTATGTGTGCAACAAAATCCAACTGATAGGCCAGACATATCTTCTGTCATTCTTATGCTGAATGGTGAGAAATTATTGTCTCAGCCAAAGGTGCCCGGATTTTACACTGGAAGGCGTTTGCCCGAATCACGCTCCTCGTCCTCAAACCAGATGTCAGTAACTACATTTGTTGCAAGATAGAATACCTAAAAATCAGTGATTTTGTTTACTTGATTGGGTAAGGAATTGGTATAGCTACCAATGTTTAGTGTCATTATGAAATTTGAAGAGAATCTGTGAATATCATCTTCCGTGTATCTACGGATCTGTTACTTGATCGTGTGTATTTAAGGCCAAAAGCGAATAATGTAAAATGTTTTAGACTTGCTTTTGAAAATCTTTCACACTAACTTAAAAAATACCAAACTCGTGATAAAAGGAAATACAATCCAATCTTATACATAGGATATATTGATTATTCTTAAGTGATGTCACTTGATGGTGATTAAAACCTTGCAAAACAAATACATGATAAAAGTATTGGGAGTAATAATGTAAACACACTAGACATTAATTAGTCCCTTTATAGGATAGAATACCCAACAATAATTACTTGCATTTTGGAAGAGGATACCCACAAAGACACTTGTTATGCAAAAACGAACCCACACCAAACTTATTCATATTGCCACCTTTTGGAATCTTACCACATAACCTATTATAGCTCACATTCAACCATGATATATTTTCTATTCCCTTAGGAAGCTTCCCATAGATTTGATTATGGCTCACATCCAACGTTGTCATGGTCTTAGACAAGTCAACTTTTCCAAAATCAAACGTAAACATGTTTTGTGTAAGATATATCTCCCGTGTCGCTTTATTAGGGCCAAAAAGCATGGAAGCATCACCTTCCAAGTTATTATATGATAATTCAATAACAGTAGTGTTAAGTGTCGCTAATGAAAGTGGTAGTTTTCCCGAAAGGTGGTTATTAGACAGAAGCAAAGAGGGTAGGTTTTTATTATTGAAGTAACCATATGAAGAAGGGATCGAACCTGTTAATGTGTTGTTGTAAAAGTATATCATTTCTAGTTTTGGTAATTTGTAGATGTAACGCGGAAGTGTTCCTGAGAAATGGTTTGACGAGAGATCCAAGTTAAAGAGGTTTTTCATATGGGGTGGGAAGTTAGGTATTGGACCTGACATCCCGGTTGAGGTAATTGTGAGAGTTTTGAGGTTGAGAAGCTTGGATATGGAGTCAATAGGGATTGGACCTATGAGGTTTGGTAAATTATCGAAATATATAGACTCTAAATAAGTTAAGTTACCGACGGATGGTGGAAATTTAGAGGTAAGGTTATTGTTGTATGAAATAGTTAAGTCGCGGACACGATTGTTGGAGCGAAAACAAGTGACACCGTACCAACTGGTTTTGCAGCAATCAGTGTTTGGTTTCCATGAGGAAAGAATGGTTGGATTGTTGAGTTCCTTTTTAATTTGGAGAAGGGTTCTTTTGTCTTGTGGGTGACATAGTCCTGATAGAGAAGATGCAACTTGGGAAAGCAATATCAACAGGACAAACAACTTTGTTGTCATTGTCTTTGGATTTGATGAGAGAATTGGACACAAAATGTGTTTATTTATACTTAGAATCGATGCGGTTGTACATGGGATGAGCCCGCGATATAGCGCAATTAGTATAGTCAAAACCAACAAATTCATTGTTATTTAGCAACTCAAATGGTTCAATATTAACAATGTCCTTTAAATCTAATCAAGTTGTCTTCGGTCATGGTATATACTATATATGGTGCAGTACGTTGAACAAGTTAAATGTCAAACACAAGCTGAAGCTGTTGGTAAGTTATATTAAATTATGATTTGTTTTTCTATGAATAACAAATGGCCCATAGAATACCAAAAAAACATACCATTACTATTTTCTTTTATCTTTACCAAGGAATTATACAAAGATATTAGCGTATTAATGGTCAATATCATAAATAAAAAATTGGAACATAATTTCTAATAAAATAGTGTTTAATATGAATGTGGTTTGTTCTATAGTGTAAAATAAGTTAATTTGATATAACTTGCCGCTAATAAAAGTGTTTGCTTGGACTGTGAGATATGATTTTAAAATACGTTTACACAATAACTCTCAGTAGTGAGTATGAGAATTTAGCATAATAAAAGTGTTTCAATTTCAAAAAAAGAAAAAGAAAATGTATGATATAAAGTTGACTTGTGATTTAGAATTTTCTCATGGTTTATTTCTTTTGTATAGATTGTAAAACGTACTTCACGAATCGGCATCTTTGAGGTGTAATTAAGAATAAGATGAATATACTGAGTAGATTGATTGGACTATTTCAGGGAATATTAATTGGGATTAAGGTACTCTGTGTCATAAATGTTTTGCACATCTTTTAAGTTTTTACTTTTTAGTTTTTCAGCTCGTATTAATGAAAAAATTATGTTTGATAATTATGTTTGAAAATTATGTTTTTATTTTTTTTTTTCATTTATACCCTAATTATTTTATCAAAAACTCAGTTTTACCTTTTATATTAATATAACTTAAATTAAAATAATTGTATTTTAGTTGAGGTAATAAAAAATGTTAGTCATTATTTTTACGGAATAAATTTATGATGCAATCTATTTTCCATTTTGTTATTAATGAAATATTTTGCTTCATTACAATGAATTGTTTTTATTACTTTTAAATTATTATTTTAATTATTATTACTTGAGTTTTTGTTATTAATGTATTTTTTTTATAAATATGATAATGAATGATTTAATATATTTGTTTATTAGTAGACATATCATGAATTTTGACAAGAGAGAAAAAAAGAGATAGAAGTATGCATTTTTTTGAAATATAAGATCACATTGAAATATTGTTATTTTAGATATTAAAATTTCATTACAAAATTTATGTTCTGGACAGCCCTAGCATATGCCCTGCGCCAAATCAAGGCTTAATCCAGCAGACAATTGGGGACCAGCCCGCTATGAGATCCATGAGGACATGACCGTAACAGAAATAAAGTCGTTGGCATATAGTCGTTGGGGACTTCCCCCTTACGCGTCAAAACGCCTTCCACGCGGTCAACTGCCCAACGGATTTACTGAGGCAGTTACACTTAGTCAAAGACTACACACCCGTATCGTGCAGACATATGCCCCAATAAAACTCTCCTTCTTTGGAGAGTCATGTATTCACTTTTGACCCCCTTTTTACTTACGCTTTATGTGTCATTCTGAAACTGACTTAAGCATCGGAGTACCTTGCAGGTACCTCACCACCTTCTCCAACCAACATATCACAGTCCCAGTTGAAGACCACGAAGACCTGTCTGAATTGTTTCTGTACAATGGCGCCGTCTGTGGGAACCTAACAACTCCCCCATTTTTCGTGATCAAGATTGCCTTTCACCGCAAGACCAAAGCTCATCTTTTCGTCTTCATGGCAACTCCAGTGCATTAGACTGTCAAAGATACCTCCATCGTTCTCATCGACGGTGACAACAACGGCAGCCAAGGAACCTTTCAGCTCAATGTCGGTCACGGTGAGGGACACCCTCATTTCCTGGCTTCAAATAACCTGAAACAGCCATTTGTTGTTCACGCAGATCCCATCTTCGAACTGATTCCCATCCTGGCGGAAGCGGATGTCACCACTCAGACCCTCATCGTTGCACTTAACAAGGCAAATTTCACCCTCTTTCAACAGAATGAACACATGCAAGTGCTCGAGCAGAGCCACCACTCCCCTTCACCGCCTAGGCGAAGACATCGCAGGGGTTCTCCTCGAAGATCTCGATCTCCCCCACGAGATCAAAAATGGAAAGAACTCTAACACACTTATCCTCATAGGGATCAGGATCCTCCTAAAAGCTCGCGTCCATAATAGGCCTGAAAACGCACCCGATCTCCTCCTTGTAGGTCAAGGCACTCGCCGGGAGATCAAGATCGCGGCAAGAAAACCCGTTATGAAGATAATCGTCATCGGAGCAGGTCTCCTTACCCTGAGTCCTATAGCAGCGGTGACGAAGACCACCACGGTCCCCTCAACCGCGAGATCATGGAAACCCACATCCCTCAAGGACTTGAGAAACCTCCTCCTTTGGCCACCTACGACGGGACAACTAACCCCGACGATCACATTGAAAACCTCGAGGCCATGCTCCACTATCACAACATGGAGGGTGGCATCAAATGCAGGCTCTTCCCCAACACCTTGCGCAAGGGAGCCATGTCGTGGCACAAGCATCTCCCCGCAAGATCCATCACATCATGGAGAGTCCTAAAGAACCAATTCACCAGGCATTTCACCGCCTCAAAACGTCATCCAAAGTCTGAGGCTACCCTCAAATGGATCGTGCAAAGGAAGGAAGAACCCCTAAGAGACTACATTGACTGATTCAACAAAGAGGTCGTGGAAGTGCACAACACTGACCGCATGAAGCGGTATATCCTAGAGAATGGCCTACGCCCCAACAGCGAGTTCCGAAAATCCGTGGGCATCGAATGTCCCCAGTCCCTTGCAGAATTGCTCCACAAGGCCCAAGCGTACATTCAGTACGAGGAGAAGGAGGTCGCGTACAAAACAAGAGATTCGAGGAATCAGAAACACACAAAAACACACAAGCAGAAGGATAGCTACGATGTGACCCGACGTGAGAAACATATAGATGATCAACCGCGAGAAAGCAGAGGACCAGCTGGTCGTTTCTTAGAGTACCAAGAAAAGGGAGAGTATCAAGAAAAGAACAAAAAATTGATTGAATACTTGGCTCTAGTCTAGCATATACTCGTTTAAAACATGGGACGTCCAGCACATTCCTCGCAAATGCAACTCACGAGCAGACGTACTGTCCAAGCTAGCAAGTACGCGCAAAAAAGGCGGCAACAAATCCGTAATTCAAGAGATACTTCCTAGTCCCAGCATTGGGAAGGTCGCGACCGTCCTCGACATCAACGTCATAGGAGATGTCAGTTCCTGGATGACCCATGTCTTCAAGTTCCTAACAACTGGGGAATTACCCGACGACAATAAGGAGGCTAGTGCCACTAAACGTCGTTCTTCATCGTACGTCCTGGTGGATGGCAAAATGTATCGCCGAGAATTCTCCATCCCGCTCTTGAGATGCGTCGAGGAGGAAAGTGTGTCTAATATATTGCATGAAATACACGAAGGAATCAACGCGCAACACCTGGGCGACAGATCCCTGGCCCGCAAAGCGTTACGAGCTGGATATTATTGGCCGACCATGCAAAATGACGCCAAAGAGCACGCAAAAAGGTGCGAAAGGTTCCAACGTCACCGGAATATGCACATAGCGCCCCCTGACATCCTAAAGATAATATCGTCTCCATAGTCGTTCGCGCAGTGGGGCATGGACATCCTCGGACCTTTCACGACAAGATCTTTCCAAAATAAATATCTTATCGTGGCGGTTGATTACTTCACTAAATGGATAGAGGTCGAGGCCCTGGCCAGAATCACCGCATTCAACATCCTGCAATTTTATAAGAGAAACATCCTGGCAAGATTCGGAGTACCGCAATCCCTTATAACGGACAACGGCATCCAATTCACGGATAGAAACTTTCCGGACTTTGTCGCTAAGACAAGAACCAAACAACATTTTGCATTCGTCGAACACCCTCAGACAAACAGACATACCGAAGCCGCCAACAGGGTCATCCTACGGGGTCTAAGACGAAGGCTAGGCAAAGCAAAAAACAGGTGGGTCGAGGAGCTCCACAACGTATTATGGGCTTATCAAACAACCCCTCACTCGAAAACCGGGGATACCCCATTCTGAATGACATACGAAACCGAAGTTGTCATCCCCGTGGAAATCAGAGAACCCTCTCGAGGACAGAATCCCCTCTGGAGGAAGAACTCAACGATGAGACCTTAAGAGAGGATCTCGACTTGGTAGAGGAAGTTCGTTCAAGAGAAGCTTTCCGCGATGAATCCCTAAAGCAAAAGATCTCATCACGATACGACAATAAAATCGTCAGGAGAGAGTTCCAAGTGGGCAGCCTTGTCTTGCGAAGAAATCAAAAGGACTTGCGCGAAGGCAAGCTTGCAGCAAATTGGGAGGGCCTTTATCGCGTTAAATTCAAAACGGGCACAGAAACATATTACCTAGAAGAATTAATCGGAGAACCATTCGCTCGACCATGGAACGCTGAAAAGCTCAAACAATATTACAGCTAAAAACCCAGCTAAAACGCGGAATAGCTGTCGGCCAAGAAAAAGGATTCACGAGGAATAGATGTTCGGCCACATGGATGTTTCATAGTATAAATACAATCCTCAATGTCAACGCGAGAAACCACTGAACCATTTTTCGGATGGGGAGTTTCCTAACGGGGACACCTCAAACGAGCTCCGTCGTTGTCATACCAGCGTGGCAGACCCTCAGCTCGTGATGGGAAAGGTCTAAGCCTTAGGGAAATGGGACATGAACATGTCCTCGAACCCCTTTTAAGCGAGCATAAACCTCGCACCTCGACCAGTTCCATACACTGGCGATCTCAACACATCTCGTCGAGCATTCATAGGTTCCCTATACTTGGAAAAATAAACGAAAACATACAAGTAAAACACGACATAACACAATAATAATTTAACATAAAATTACGGCCAGAAGGCCGACATTGTCTTTACATAATCAAAAAAGAGACAAAGCCCCAAACAAAACTAGCAAAAACGGATCGCAGGCCAAAATATCAGTGGCACGCAGGTCAGTCAATCATTCCTCATCGGGAGGCAAGACCTTCCCGTCCTCTACACGGTGCAAGGGGCCGGTTCCTTCGATGACCAGATCCACCCCAGGGTTGACTACCATGAGTTGTTCCACTGCATTGAAAAAAACCAAACACAACCATGTTCAAGTTGTCCTGGGCCAGAAGTCGAATCCGGGCAATTAGATCCGCCCTGGTCGTCATAACTAGCTCCTCCTCGGTTTCATCCTCCCAAGTAGCCACTTTCCCTTCAGCCTTTGTAACCTTTTTCTTCAACCGCTCATTTTCACCCTCAAGCTCCGCCAGTGAGTTTCACAGTTTGGTGACCTCTTTCATAAGCTCGAGTTTGCTCTCGTAATGGCCTTTGGCCTGAAACAAGTCATTCTCCAACTTATGATTTTCGACCTATACCTTCTCGATGTTGTCTTTGGCCGCCTGAAGATCCTTGCGGAGAACAAGGTCAGCAACATTGAAGGCAAAGGCAGCCTCCAAAATCCGGATCCTCCCCGTAACATCTTTGCAAAGTTCAGCCCTCAAGTCGGTAGGATCTGCGGCGAGGATGGCAGCAACATCAAGATCGGAAACCTGAACGGATGACCCCTGGTCAAACAGAGTCCTCTGCGTCACACATGGTGGCAAGTCAAAGGAGCTTGAGGACGAGGCTTTGGACTTCGGAGGGGGAGATGGAAAATCGGTCCTTTGTCTTTTTCCCAACGGAGACCCCATCACTGGAGTGCCTCCTAGGGTGGAGCTGCCCAAAGCCACAAAATTGTCCAAGGTACTCTGGTCCTTAACAGCGTCGACCCGACTCTTAGCAGTATCGTTTTTTACATTACCATTGCTCGACTTCACCAAGCGATCTCTGATTTCGGCCATTTGTGCTGTAAAAACAAAACGAACAGGTTAGATAACGAACATACCCACGATAAAATATCGGACTATAAAACCTAAATCTACCTAAGAGCCGCATCGCTGCCTCCTTGTTTGGGCAACTGAGCAGCGATTTCACATGGATCAATCTAGCGATCAAGGTCGACGTCCCATCAGGACGGAGGATGTAGTGCTCGCTGGAGTGTTGAAAGTGTTCGTTCACCCACTCCAGAGGAAAGTGGACCACCATTTTCTCCTCGTCATCAACGATATCCCGGTCCTATAAAAAGTCCTTGGTGGCCTGCGAGCGAGGTTGGATTACATAAAAATGGTACTTAAAATCCCGTATAGAGTCCTGGTACGCTTTAAACAGTCTGTTGGCCTGCTTCAACGATACCCAGATGTGTCGGCCATCCTGGGACTTCCTCTGCAGATAGAAGATCCAAAAAAACAAACTGACAATTGCCCCTATCTCCAGATAACAACACACCAGATCGAAGGCTTTGATGAAGGCCAGAGCGTTGGGGTGAAGTTGCACGGGCGCCAACTCGAGGTGTGTAAAGACCGCCTGCTGAAAATAAGTGAAGGGCATATGGTACCCAGCCTCACGAAAAGCGAACTCGTACATGGGGAACCTGAGGGCAGGGAAGCGAGAACATATCCTCTAGGTAGGCTTCGTGGGTAAAGCTCGCCAGTTAGCAGCTTCCCCTTTCATCTTCCTCTCTATTCGGCCCCATACATCCGAAGAATCGATCGCAAACTGAGAAGCTATTTCGAGCGGTTCATCTAGAATCCACATGCGATCTTGAGCGGGGACATCCGCGTTATCGGGGGTGGGTATTTCCTCAACTTCGCGAGCATTCTTCTGACTATATTCACCTGAAAAAGCAGAGGAGACATAGTGAATTCGAAGAGCTCAAATCCACCCTTCCACCGCAAATCAAGTGAAAGGGCTTCGAAAAAACCCGAGGACTTGTCCCTAGGTTAACCCTTTAGTCAAGAAAAACATTGTGAGGATCAATTCGCCACGCCGAATTAATCCCCCAGAATATTTAAACTAGTGTCACCGGGGACAAGCCTCTCTCTGAACCTATGCTCGGTTCACCAACACTAAACTACCATTACTTAAATCTAATCTGGATCTAACCATATCCTACTTTCAAAATCTGGAAACTTATGAACATTCATATGCCTATGAAGAACATTCATGATGAACATTCATCAGAATTTCCAGAAGTTCATTAGAATATCCAGAAAACCATGGATACCTCATGAACTTCATGGGAAATCCATGAAAGTTCATCATCTAAAACCCAGAAAGCAAAGGAAGAAGATGAATGTTCACCTGAATCTATGACGGTTGTTGGAAAAGAGACGACGGTGACGGTGAGAATTCTGGCAAGAAATTTGCAGACAACAATTCACAGTGAGAGGAAACGTTCAGGAGAAATAAGCAAGTGAATGTCTTCTCCCTTTTATAATGTCCTAAATATACCCGGGGAAGTGCTAAGGCCACTGCAATTATTACCTAGGGCTAGCCCACAGGTGTCATAAATGTGTGACGGCGTCTTATTACGCGTGTCATAAGCACTTCAAACGTTTTGTCTTCTAAAAAAAGAATATTTTAATATGTCTGAATTCTTCCTGCGAGCAGATGCCCGACAGAAAAAAGCAAGGAAATTTGCGGTTGCATTAGAGACATGTCGACCATGACCTCAGTGCCTTAAGTCATTATCCCCTCCGGGCACAGCGACTTTGGGGGCTCCTGTTCTGGACTGACCTAGCATATGCCCTGCGCCAAATCAAGGCTCAATCCAACAGACAATTGGGGACCAGTCCTCTATGAGTTCCATGAGGGCATGACCGTTACAGAAATAGATTCGTTGGCATATAGCCGTTGGGACTTCCCCCTTACACGCCAAAACGCCTTCCACACGGCCAACTGCCCAACGGATTTACTGAGGCAGTTACACTTAGTCAAAGGCTACGCGTCCGTATCGTGCAGACATATGCCCCTATAAAACTCTCCTTCTTTGGAGAGTCAGGTATTCACTTTTGACCCCCTTTTTACTTGCGCTTTAGTTGTCATTCTGAAACTGACTTGAGCGTCGGAGTACCTTGCAGGTATCCCACCACCTTCTCCAACCAACATATCACAATCTCAGTTGAAGACCACGAAGACTTGTCCGGATTCTTTTTGTACAATTTATATGTAAGTATTTAATATATTTGTGTGTTATGTTTAATTTTATAGTTATATTTAAAATTTGCATTTAATTGCTAATACGTTTATTTTTGTTGAATAAAAATTAATTTAATAAATAAGACCACTAATTTTTTTAATTAATAATGTTTTTTTCAGTCATTTTGCATTTATCAGATATTGTAACCGTTAATTTATCAAACACTCAAATTAATTCATCAGTTATAAGCTATAAGTCATTAACTATAAGCTATCAACTATAAATCATCAGCTACCAACTACCAACTAGCTTATCAGCTATCAGCTAATTTTATCAAACAGAACATTACATTATTTTGCATGTCTCATAAGTTGTACTATTATATCTTGTATTACTTAAGGCTATCTCTAGGGGTGGTAAAAAAAATCAAACCCACCCATAAACCGAATCGAAATGGATTGGATCAAATCGGATCACATATAAATAAATGAACAAATGCAGTTTAATATGGATAGACACGGTCGGATGCGGATTGCAATTTTTAATCCAACGAACCCATACCCGTTCGTGGAAACATGTGATTTTTTTTATGTAAATACCCCTATTTTTCAAAAATATTCCCCAAATAACCCAATTTCTTTTCTGATTATTATGTTTATCACTTACTACATTTTTCTAGTTTTTTCTAATTTTTCACTTTCTTTTCATTTTCCTTTGTTCTGATTTTTCACTTTCTTTTCATTTTCCTTTCTTCTTAACATCAAAAATATAAACACCATACACACTCTCTTGAAATGGATGAAAAGAAGTTGATTGTGAAATGGACAAAGCTAGATGAAGCATGCAACAAAAAAAATAACAATATTTTGGTAAAATAAGATATCTCCGACGAGAAAAGAAACAACTTTTTCTTCTCCTTCTCTGTCTACAAACCGTTTAAATCCAACCGATAAACCCGTAACCCATAAAATACGTGAACCGGAAAAACCGAACAACCAAATGGTTGGAAATAGATTAGAGTTTAACATCCGATGGTTTTCATCGGAAGGGATTTTCCGGTCCGAAATCGACAGGAGCCAACCGATGTCCACCACTAGCTATCTCTATTTGAAAATAATTCTTTGACAAGTAAACCATAGAGCATAACCTTTTTTTTTTATCTTCATAAATATAACTACCAGGATATTAGATTAGTCAACATTTTTGTAACATTGACTAGATGGTCAAACTAATCTTTATCGGAGACAAAATGATCACCAGAATATGTGACTCGTTTTTCTTTTGTAAACAGTCATGTAATGATGCATTTGTTACATACTCCTTCTATTTTTATTTATAAACAAATTTTAACTTTTAATATTCATTGAACAATCGATGTATTTAATCCATATGTAATTCAAATATATTATTTATTCATTAAATCTAAAAAATCAAAATTTGTTTATAAATAGGAATGAAAGGTTTATTATAAAGACAATAATGATATGATTGTTCAACTTGGTGGAGATAATGGTGCTAGAGGGTAAGGGAAACGCCTAAGCTTTTAACTCTATCGGTGCATTAATGTATTTCATTATTACAAGTGACTTTTTACACATGTACTTATTGCCTTATTGGTCTATATGACAAGTACAGATATACATTTTTCATGTAAACTAGTTATTGGAACAAACAATAAGTTTGGTATTTGAAAATGAATATAATATAAATCTCAAATTAAGAGGATAAAATTTACAATGATGTTGATTAATCCACTTCTTCAATGTTAATTAGATGTTTTAATTGAAGATGTATTTAGTTACAAAATAGTATTATAATTACTATACACTACTAGTTGAACAATACTCGCATACGAAAACCAAACCTATGGCTTAAACAATAATCGCTACTAAACAAGTACACTAACAAATATTGTACACCAATTTTATATTAATATGTACCCTGTAATATGAAACATTAATAGGAATTCAGATACTTAAATTTTCAAATCATGCATTAACTGTAACTCTAATAATTTCTATACAAGCTTGAAGGTTTAGATCGATGAGAAAACAACACTATCATTGTCTACTCATTTGAGTTCCGATCACGAAGATGTAAATAAAGCAGCAGTTGGCCTCCTCCCCCGGCGACTCCCATAACACTTCTTGAATTTGAGTTCAAATCATCCGTAACAATACTTGTGACAGTGTCATCTAAAATCAAACATTTATTTTCAAGATTATAAATATCACACAAACACTTAACAAATAAGATAATCAGACAATTTTATGATTATACATTATTGAAACTGTATGTCAAAATATGAATCCTCAAAATGACACAGCATAGTACATAAACAATAATTTAGATTATTATAAGAAAACAACCATGAGAAATGACATAAGATATACGGTGGAGATATAAATGTAACTTTCTCCTAGTTATAATTTACTATACTGGTACTTCTAGTATTGTTAAATTGATAATCCTTAAATGGTTAGTGGTTCAATTGTATGTAGGTAACAACTTCATTATCAGAATGAGGTCACATATCCATGTAATAAGGTGCCAGCTCCTTGAGCCTAGGCTTTTCCCTATTATAGAATGCATTGGTTTGGGAGCTTACAAGTTGCAGCTGCCTAAGGGATCTAAGCTTCATCATATTTTCCATGTTTCATGTTAGAAGTTTTCAAGGGTTAGAATTTTGTTCGCCTACTTTACCCAACACCATGAAGTTCCTATTCCAGCTCAATATGTTTCCTGGATTCTCAAATTTAGGGTGGTCAAACAGAAGTTCTCACCCTTTAGGAGAGACTTTCTCCGGCTGATGCCTCTTGGGAGGAGAGAGTCCTCCGTCATGCATACATGAAACTTCGCTATGTATATTTGAGTTTGAGGACAACGGCTCTTTTAAATGGGGAGGTGATAGAATCCAAGAGCCAAGTGCCAACTATTACTGCCACCTGTTAGTATGACAGTTTCTTATGTGAGCAGATGTTTCTGGAAGAGTATTAACTAGTTTGCAGTAAAATAAAGGGGCGACAATTTTTTTATAAGTTGGTGAGTACTTTTAATGCTGGAGATTGAAGGGTTCACTCTAAGGAGCTTAGGAGCCCAAACTTGGTTAACAACATAGGACATAAAAGAAGTAAGAAATCTGGTGATCTACAACCAGATTTTATTGTTCAAGACCCTATACTAGATTCACAAGACTAGATGAAACTACAGTTGTGTATGTCTTAACCTACCACCTAATGTTCATATATGAAGTTTCTCACTACGTAGTTGTGTTAAGTCATCTTAATCGCTTGAGTGACTCAACTCATTGTGAACCTTCGGTTTAACTTTCAGTATGGCCTAATACTAACACAGGAAAGGAAACTGTTACACGGTAAATGTGGCCAAGTCCTAAAAGCACACCAGAAATGGAAGTCAAAAGGTATTTTGAAGATATCGATTGATTGTAACTTACAATGAGTCATAACTAATCACCGACAATTCCTATCTCATGTAGACAACTCGGTTAGAGAGCTGAGGAACGCTAAAAGAGTTCTAACCAAGAGGTCTTATATTAAAATTCAAACTCTTAAAAACTAAGTATCCATTACTTTACTAGCAACTAACATTTGTCTATAAAAAAAAATATCAATATCATTAGTGCTATAAAAAAATAGCAAAATATCATTAGTGCTTCTGCATTAGCGTTCAGTGTAATGTGACTAGAGCATAAAGTGTAACCATGCAACATACCCTGGAAATGGTGCAGAGTATCAAGCTTGGTCCCTCTAGACAAATCCCACATATATACCACACCGTCACTTGTGCTGATGATTCCATAACCACCAGAGACACCAACAGCAGTTGTCCTGCATAGAGTTGATATAGTTGAAAACTGTCAAAAGGTGATAAATATAGCAATGTAGAATAAGCAATAGCACAACAGCTTTTAATGGAGTAAAAATGATATATCATCAATATTTCTTAAGATTTACTTAGTCATGGCTATATGACAACTCAAACATTATAAACTAATGGTACACAAATTTTTCTCCTTAAGATCTTCATAATTATGATGAAGGGAAACTTTGCAGAACAGTTTTAGTATTGCCTACTCATATAACTATTCGGTCACAATTCACATGTTCAAATTGTGAAATCAAACTCTTGCAAATTCAAGGTAAAGCTGCCTACTAGAACCATAATAGGTCTGACCCTTCCCTAGACTCCACTGTGCCTGAACTTTTAGCAAACCAGGTTGCCTTTCCTTGTTACCCTCATTATTATTATCTTCAGTGAAGTTTTTCAGCTGCTAACCTCATAAATGAATGATAGGTTATTGACCGAGGACATGAGACGTGACTTCAACACTGATCTAAAATCCAGTTCAAGCAGTTCTTAATTCACTTTACATTGAAAACAAAATATTATGAAAAATAGATGGGGAAAATTACTTCCCTCTACTTCATAAGCAGTAAAAATCAGATATTAATAGAATCAAACAAAATAAGACAGACTATATTAAACTCAGGAAACATCAAATGGCACCTAGGATCCAAGGGACTTCCAAAAACTATGCTATTTTCCATCAAAAGAGCAAGCCTCCAACTTCTACATGTATGTACATCTTGATGAATTGAAGTTGAAACATGATCCTGGCAACAACCAAAGTCCGAGGGAGTCGAGACAAGAAACCACATAGCAACATCTTCGGTTGGTAGATACACACAGGTATCTCTTTGCTTCGAGTGCCAGAGATTGGATGCTTCTAAAAGTTTTTCAGCCTTCTCCTCTATGTTATCATAGCTCAATCCCAAGCCTTTTGTTTGCAAATGGAACAAGCTTATTGGAAAGAACTCATTAATTGGATATTTTGAAGCAGAGAAGTTTGAAACACAATTGAGTTTTGCAATATCCCTGAGGAAAACATTGAAAATGATGTAAATGAGATATTATAACTGAATGGCCAAATTAAATATTAGTACATTTTTTTTATTATTACTTCTCCTATCCCCTTCTTATTTTTAAACAACTGTTGGGCTAGGTTAGAGGTTTTCTGAATAAGAAATTTGAAGACAAGTTGAAATGAGGGAATGAAAATGTGGCATTAAAGCCAGCTGACACATTTATTATATTTATTACATTTTTTTAATATATGTGAAATGACCATCTATGATAATTATTTTGAGACGGAAGGAGTATCTAATCTAGTTAAAAACAATGAAGTCATGCTAATAAGATATAAATGTCAAAATATTAAAAGATGAAAATAGAAGTCTTGAAACATTTTAATGTTAATAATTGTCTATGTTGTTTTATAGGAAAAATATCACTCTGTCTCAAAATAACTGACCTATTTGTAAACACAAATAGTTTCAAAAAGGACTGATTCATTTCAATTTTCAATATACAACGTTAAGTACATTTTTCCAATGGTACCCTCTAATTAATACTACTTGCATCACTCTCAATTCAATATCTTCCGTTTTGCATATATGAGAGGTGAATAACCAATATCTTAAAAGGGATAGTAAAAGCAATATTCTCTCTTTTTCATTTATACTCTTCTTAATCTATGTGAAATGATCATTTAGGTCATTTATTTTGGGACGGAGGGGAGTGATTAATACTAATTTATTAACATGTTAAAAACATTACTAATTTGATTGACAATTTAACAGTGATAAAAACAAAAGAAAACGAAGCTCAACAAAGTACAATAATAGAATAGTAATAGTCTTGCATTGAGTATCAGTGGCACACTTTGGTGCAACTGTACAAGCTTTCAAACCAACAAGTAAAACTATTTCCACATCAAAAATGTGTAAAAACTAGAGAGGTGTCAACTATAAATAATTAGTGTATGACACAGTACATTGCAGATTGGGATTGAGATAATAGCTTTTAAGAGTAGAAAGTGTTTCTCCCTATACTATCTATAGATTGGGAGTCTGTTCTTTCTATTGGGTTGGATGCTTTCAATGAATTTATACCTAAGTTCTGGTCAACCAATTCATGACAGTACCGTGAAATGGTACCCACATACTAATTCCCGGTTCCCAGTCAATCTAGTAAATTATGTTGACTATTCTTGCTTTGTAATAATGTAAAATCCTCAGAACAATCCTAAACAAGACTATAATATAAATCAACTGTGGTCAGATTAAATGTTTAAAATAATTAGAATGATGCTAATAGGACATCCCTTCAAGGTAAATAAAGACAACATACCATAAACTAAATTCCCCATAAGTGTTTCGGCCTACAACCAGATGAGCACACTTGGGGACCCTCTTCAATTCCACAATGCCAGGGGACATGGAACCAACAGACGGAATGACGAAGTGGTCTATCTTTTCACTGCAAAAATGTTAATAAAGGGGAAAAGAAGCTAAGTTGTATGACCACAACCAATAAATATAAATATCTAATAACACTGGCAACAAATTAATTATCAATAAAATATTTAATAACACTAGCAATAAATAAATTATATACATTGATGGTAAATAATACAGTTTTTTTACAATTACAATGGCCTAACTCATCAATCATGTCAGCACTTGCTCTTCAAAAGTAGTTTGTGAGGCAATGATAGAATCTAAGCTCTTATAGTATGAGCAAATTAAATACAATGAAATTCAGGAAGCTTTTAACCAAGAAACAATTGGTCATAATATCCAAGTAACAAAGATTCTCCAATTTTCATGGAGACTTGCTATGAAAAGCGCAAGCACTTCATGATCATATATCCATGGTCTCTACCGTAAATGCCAACACATAAGAAACCCAGGGATATGTGTAACATCACATTCACTACAAATAAAAAACTTTAAGAGATATGATTCTGAAAAGAACATTGTTGTCATAAAGGGGAAATAAAAATCAAAGAGAATGCATTAAAATCACCTCCATGTTGAATTCATGACCCACACTTGTATACTCCCACTCCCTCCAACAGAAACAAGTCGGTTAGGTTCACAAACCAAAATACAATGTAAGTCTTCAACACATTCCAGTGTTACCATAACTGATGCATAACCACTTTCTACATGAACAATCTTCAAAGCATTCTTCTTGGTGCAGACTGAAGTGCATGTTGAGCAACAACACTCAATTTTTCCTTCCCTGGGATTAAACAATATTTAGTTACTATATCTATATTGTTCCAGTTTATTACATATCGATTCCAACATGTAGAAACAGTTAACCTGCAACTGGGGGTTTTTATGCTGCCTATTAAGACAATATACTGTCCATCAGGAGTCAACTCCACCCCAGTCCTTTCCACTATAGTCTAGCAAACAATGTGATATATTTGGAGTAAGCATTTAAGTAGCCAAAGCTTTGGGTAAAATGTAAATAAGGAAAAAAGGGTTTCAAAACAAGAAGAAAAAAAAAGTAACTTACTTCTCTCATGAAGTTATATTTTGGATCTGGCAACATTATCGGGGTGTGAGCCATGACAGAGGGGCAACCGAAATTTGGTTCCTTGATAGCTACCTTGTAGGTAAACAGAGTTCTGTGCTGATCTGTCAGAAGGCCACATAAAACACAAATGTGGATTTTATCCTCTACTGTTTTAAAAAGTAATGACGAAACAGGCATCGGATGCATGTAGCGCCCCACAAACTTTACATTTCTGTTCAGATTATTCTTAAGTTCCTGGTTTCTTTGGTCCATTGGTTCTGAAATAAAGTGAGCCTCCTTGCCACCAGAGCACTTGTTTTCACAGGAAAATGGGTTTGGATTTTGAGATGAAAGGTTTAGTTCTGCTGGGTTGTTTTGCACATCTGGAACGTCACTATGAGCTTTAGGTTTTTCTAATATTAAACCTGCAGAATCATCTGGTTTGCATAGTTTATCATGTTTTGTTTGAATGGTTTTTGATGGAGGGACAGTGTCGCGGGCAGTAAGCATATGAGGAGTAACTAGTTCAGTCTTGTCACATTCTGTACTCTCCACAGCGGAACAATTTCTTTGGAGGGTAACAGAATTTTGCCTCTTTCTTCTGGTGTATACAAAATTATGTGACTGAGAAGATATCGCCAATGTTTTAGCATTGCCAGTTTTACCAACAGCTTCATCTTGCGTCTTTTCTGCAATCGTTTACATGCTTTTTAAATGACAAATCTTTGATTTAACACGTGAGAATGCATTACTTACATGCTTTGTTTTTAAAAATTGTAAGCAATCGTGATGTTTGGATCAAACACAACATAAATCCAATGAAACCTTAGTTTCAAATCATTGAGTTTCATTCTTGACCAGACACCAAAATATGTTAAAAGTTTGCAACAATGGTTAAGTTGGATTGGCATGCAAATGGGTTGACACTGACTCAACAAGCATCTCAGTTCAAAACAGACAGAATAATTATACTATGATATACAATTCAACCCTTCTGATCATGATTATCAGAATTTAAGAATTTCTATTTTGATGCCAAATGTCATGAACACATTACCTCCAGTAAAATCCTGAGCAGTTGGAAGGCCATTTTGCACTGACTTGAAACTATCACGTGATGGAGACATTTCGTCCAGAACAGAATCAGGAATGCATACATCAGGAGACATGTCATCCAGAACAGAATCAGGAATGCATACATCAGGAGGAGACATGTCATCCAGAACAGAATCAGGAAAACATACATCATAATCATGAGGACTGTTTTTAAAGTCCACCTCTGAAGCATGGCATGTGGATGGCCCTTTCAGAAAATCACCATGAAGCTGTTCTTGACTTTTCAAACAACACATTTCTTTACTGAAACTAGATCTACCAACTTCCGCAATATCAAAAGATAAGACTTCTGAGTTTATGAGATCCTCGCATTGACTATACTCAAAACTATCAAGGACAATAGACTTCGTGTGATCGGTATTAAAAGAATTTGAACATGGGGGAGCATCTGGCTTATGCATCTTTTCATTTTGTTCCCCATATGCATCCTCTGTTACCATTTTATCTGCCATATAAACAAATGATTCAACAAAGCACATAAAAAACATAAACACATAACATACAAACACAAAACAAAGAAGATTTAAAAGACGGCATGGTACATCAAAAACCCTTGTGGCGGCATGTATTGATCTATGCCAGACATTGAGCACAAATAATCAAGAAAAATTAAAAAAATAAAGCATTGATGAGTATATTTACCAGATGATGGTACATCCAAAACACATCCAACTTCATTTCGTTCTTCCTTAGAAGGCAGTATATCTGAAGGGATAAGTGTGAACTTCTCATCTGTTGAGTTATTCCTTAGTAAGGGAACTGCTTGAGGAAGCAGAAGTGCCATCATTGACTTTGCCACATCCTGGCCAGCTGAATTAAAATAATCTTTCTCAGGTCTTATATTTGAATCAGATTTTAGCACTTCCTCACGTTTTGAATTTAACAAATCTTCAGGGATGGCCTCACATGTTGGCTCACTGTCATTATTCTTATCCAGATTACTTGGAACAGAAACAGAGTTATCTTATGCATTACACTAGAGTAAGTGGTCTAGAATCAACAGGAAAATGTAGAGCAGAGAAATATGAGAGATAAACTAGATACTGAAGGAGAGTGTTGTAGAAAAATAAATATAATATAAAGAAATAGAAAATCCTAAGCATATGGATGGTTTTGCATAATTTTGGTTTCATATAGAAACTACATTAGAAAAGCAAAAACTGTAATCACTATAAATCCGAAAAACTGCAAAGAACACTACTCAATCCAATATTACCAAAGACATAAGCAATATAAATCCAAAAACTTGTACTCGAGTGACTACAACTATGTCAAGCCAAAAGGTAAGTCTTTCAATTCATCAATGTATGAGTAAAAGGATGCAGTCTTGCAGATACTATAAATTATTAATGATGAATACTTTGTACCGTACAAACACAAAGTGACAAAGATACATGTACCTTGTAAATCTAGTGTATCAGGAGCACAAAGATCAAGGCCAATACAGCCCTGAGACTCTTTAGAACGTGCCTGCATCACTTTGTCATCTTCTTCTGTCACCAACAAACTTGACATTTTCGTCTCCTTGTCATGTGACCTATGAAGCTGCAAGTTAAAAGTTTTTATCTCAATAACAGTGAACCATAATTTTGATTGAGTCACAAATTTCTTCAAAATCTCAATTGATTTACCTCAAGAAGTGGGATATTAAATAAAGCACGTCAAAGATGAGTGACAATTTCCCTCTAGTTTTATCAACATTATCACAATTTCCAAATGAACAGGTTCCAGCTAATAACATCCAATAGACTATACTTTATGAACCAGCATGTTTCCAATGAATAGTATTCAGTAGAATTTAAAAAGGGCGTGCTTACAGGTTTTTCTCTTGACAAGTTTTCAGTTACTTCTGTACTTTTGCAACTTGCAGAGTAGAGAAACCCTGTCTGTCTCTCCGAAGGTACAACTCTCCCTATTTTGTTGCCAGAGGTGTCATTATGATTCAATGACAGTCCATTTTGGGATGAAATGTAATTACTTCTCTTACCAACAGATGACATTATTTTCAGTGAAGGTGATACATCAACTTGATTGTGGGTGACATCCTCGTCCTCTGAACCATTGTGGATTGCAGAAGAACTCATTTGACCAAGAGCTGTCTTATTCTTCCTAAGAGGTCTAGATCTGTCATTTAACTTCTTATTATTTAGTTCACATCTACTTCTCTTCCCTATAACACGTGATCCTCCCGGGGAAATTAATAAATCATCATGCTCTGTTTTAGAAACCTCATTACTGAAGTTTGAGGATACTAAGCTCCGTTCAGCTATTCCATTTAAATCTGCCACTAGTTTGCGAAGCAGCCTCTGAATAAACTGGTTTTTGAACCCAAAAAGCTGGGTGCAGTGAAAAAAGAAAGAAAAATATTAAATACAATAAACAACTCATGAAAGCAATATAATATAAACAAGTAATGAAAATTGTGAGACAATGAGAGCGAAAAGAAGGATGATTTTCAAATTAATCCTGAGATAAACAGCAACTTTTGCAAAATGTGTGTTGCTAGACATAAACATCAAATGCTCTGACATCCATTATCTGTTTGGGATAAAGAAGATAATTTACACTTTACTGAGGAGGAAAAAGAAGGGCTACAAGAGAACGGACAATAAAATATATTTAAATTAAACAAAGGAAGAACACAGAAAAAAGTAAACCAGTTCAATAGTCCAATAAAGCTTTCAATCCCCACTGCATATCGTCTTGCAGGACTCGTTAAAGAAACAATGGACAAACCACCTTAGAGAAGTCAATAAGGCTACCTAATCACTTACAAATGTTTTCACCAACAATCATAAAGCTTGAAGAAATATAAATGCATAGACATAATTTCAACATAAGATAAGCGGTCAGTCTTGCATATTAGATTTACTGATTTTCAATTACAAGGACAGAGCATTCAGTTTTGATGCTTTAATTCAACCATCGATAAGTCACATAGTAGGCAATGACATGCCACTTAGTGTTGATACCTAGAGTCTAGGCAAAGAGCAATTGCCATACAATGATACATGTATATCACTCCTCCGACAATACATGTCTTTGTTCGTTCATGTACATTTCTTTGCGGCAGGCAGTCAATTCTTTCCATACATGTAAAGCCAATGGTACTCCCCAAATTACAAACAACATAAAATGAATAGAAAAAATAAAAAGCAGAAGCAAAAACAAAAACAAAAAGTAGAATCAATAACTTCAATAACTTTTGGTCGTAAGGTGGAGATGTAAAATTGTTTTATATCTAACAAGCCCCCTCATGCAAGAAGCCTCGTGTGAATATCGGACTCAAGCCACACATCTTGCATCTGGATTATAACATTCCACCATAGCTGACAGGCTGACATCCCCAGAAACCACCTAGACCAGTAATGAATTAGCCCTATGGGCTCTGAATAGGTCTAGGTTAACACTACAACAATATTGGCATTCCCACCCGAGCAACCTGTTAGCATCTAATAGACATGGTGGATTTTCTAATATCATATTGAACCATGACGGGCTAACTCTCCTGAAAACTCAATCTTTTGGAGGCCTAAGAATGGTTTTTGTTAATTTGTGAAGATAGCTGAATCTCATTTAGAATATTCTGTTTTCATTGATATTCAATAGTTAATGATTACATCATCATATGGGTTCCTATTCCTGCACACATGTGCAAGTTAGGGGGGACTGATCCGAACAAACTCTAATCCAGTGCACAGGTTAGATGTAACTAACTCTAGTCTGATCCTAACAGATCCAAAGCTGACTCTAATCCTGTGCACAGATGCACATGTTAGGTCTAACAGCATTACAACTGCCAGAGACAGCTTGCATAGTAAGTAACTCTTTACTCTTGGTAGTTACTGATTCTACTCTAATACACTCTAATAGTTTTATCTCCAACAACAGCCTTAATTAGTCGGTAATATTAAATCTTGATGGGATTAAATAATAGAGTTATGCAAATGTAAGCTTGTTTTTTTAATACCATATTCATGAGATCAAAATTAACCCAATTTATTCATTGTTTGTATGCATGGTATCTAATATTTGTCAGATAAAATCAGTGATCTTTTCCCTTTTCCCAAGTTATAAAGAAAAACAGCACATTACCAAGTTATTCACTCACCTTTTCCCTTTTCATAATGAGAAAATTTTATATAGAATTTATGTTTAAGTTCAACTTTTCAACTTAATAATCCTCTTGATTCTTAATTATCAAACAAGTTGTTCCTTTGTAAGGCAATACTGATACCATTGTTTACGATTAATCTAATATCAGCATGATTGACTAGAGAAATTGACTATGAGAAACAGTAAGCATACTATGGATAAAATATCATATTATAGTAATCAAGAAATGTAGGCTAGCAAGCCTTTAAAGGGAAATTGCAATATGCCACTAGAAAGCTCAAGTCAAATAAGAGTTTTATGATAAAAGAGGTGTTTTATTATTCATTTTATTACTTTAATGATATATTCAAATATCTTGTCAAACCAAAAAGAGAAAAAAAAAACTCAAATATAACCATAAAGAATTCCAGCACAGCTGCAACAATTAGGATAGATGTACTCATATAAGCTTGAAAGTAAATAAGGCTGTGGTTTATTTGGAATGGTTTCTGGAGATTTTAATAAATTTTCCTGAAAATTTTCTTAGACTTCTCATAATGGCAATTATGGGCATTTTTGGGAAGTTATTATGTCAGTCATATTGTTAAGATTTAGGAATAAAAAGAGAAAGGAAATGAGAAACTGATTATGGGATAGTTTTTGAGTGATTTTGGGAGGGAGAGACCAAGCTTTCGAATTCTTGGAGGGAGAGACCAAGACTCTCGAATTTCTTGGATAGGAATTGTCTTTTAATAGCATACTATTTATTTTTTAGTTTATGTGTGAATTATGTATTCTCCATAGTGTTCGTAATTATGTGTCTGTTGTAAGCATATTCTACCATAAATAAAAGTCAGTCATTACTATTAATTTGTACTTCAGTGCCAGTTTAAGTTTTTATCATATTGTTACCAATTTCTACCTCTAAGCCATCCATTTTAGACGAAAGTCTCTTCCCATGCAAAATCTTCATGCGAGTGCAACCTTTCTTCTGAAATTCAACCCATGCAAAGTCTGGAGTTTTCCCCGAAGCTGAATTCCCACCATCAGAAGAAATCTGTAGAAACAGTATGTAACTAAAACTGTTTAACAAAACTCTAAGCAAGTTGTAAGCATTTAGTAGATGGAATCTGAAGTCAAAACATAAAAGGAGAAAGAATCTTGAATACAAACCAAAAAATTAGGCCCGTTAACGCCTTCAAGAATTTCCATCTTATAAGTGGTCGCATTATGAGCTCTAACAGCTTGGTAGCCAACGGGATATGGATATCGATCTTTTCCCTACAACCAGCCAGTGTAAAAATGCAATCGGTCAGCAAAGGAAAACAAACCAATACTGGTATGCAGAAACTACTGCACAAATTCCTCCAACATTAACTCTATTCAAGCATGCATACTACTTATTTATTCCTTCCTACAAATACATCACACAAGCTTTACTGCTTCCTGTTATTTTTGGTATGAGAAACCCAGTATCCAGAAATTACATACAACCACAAATAAGTCGAATTAATCTAGGTGGACACATTTAAAGAAGAAAAAGCTCTCCCCGTGCCTATCCCTTCACTCAAATCCAGCATTTTGTTTAAGAAATAAACCGTCTCGCCACTTGGACCAACAAACAACCATTCATATTAAAATTGTTATTTTTGTTAGAGAATCTCGAGACTCAGTCCAAATCCTAAGGCTGTACCCCAACCAACAATATCTCTCTCATACACATTGATCCAAGAATTAATTAAACCTAGGATCAACCACGTGCTTAAGAGATCAAATCCCCTTTCACTTGCACAAATGCAATTCAGCAGATCAGTTCCTTTTTCATTCACAAAATCCATGCAATGCAAAAGTCATGATTCATCAGTCAATGACCTCTCAAACTCTACTAACTTTGGATTAAATATCCTCATTTGACTGTTCGACGTATATGAGGGAGGGTTCCATTTCCTCCTACTCTATTTCATCATCTTAAATAGCACTTTCCATCACTTAACCTCTCAAGTTTCAATCTAAACGGTATTTTCAAAATCTTATCGATGAACCTATCTACACATCCTATCACGCACTACTCGCAACTGCACTAACTACCTAAATTCGTAGATATTGTACATAGTGCTTAATTATCTTCAGTTTAATTGTAAATCAAACATGAAAAGAGATAATAATTATACTTCTTCAAAAGTTACTGCGATTATTATAGAAAAGAAAACGAAGACATCGGAACAAAAATAAATTAGAAAAGCATGAGATTAGGTAGCAATAGCAAACTAAAACAACGAAGGAAAACAAGAATTCGGTAGAGAAGAGATTGGGGAAAGTGTAATCAAACCCTAGAACTGCTCCAATACTTCTTGTCCCATGGTCCATTGTAGAGTGAACCGATTGAGATGACTTGGAGGTTATCGTCATTTTCCAGTTCGGCATCTGCAGGTGCGGAGGGTTTTGCAGCGGTTCTAGACCTCACCATTGAAGAAGAAAGAGAGTGAAAGAGAGATTTGTGAAGAGGGTGAAAGATATTAGTAAATGGCGGGAAAAGGGTTTTTCAACATATAAATATATAAATTGAAATTGAAAAAAAAAGTAGTTGCAAAAAAACTAAATTAGATTTATGCTATGGAGATTTCAGACCTCTAATCACCTTCTTCGTCCTAGCCGCAAGCATTTTCTTGTTTGTTATTGTGGTTGAGACTTTGACTAAGTTGGTTAATAAGACTTCAAGCTTGAGAGTTTTCTCTGTGTTCAGGATGGATGTTGATATGGTTGTTAATGTGATTCAATTTGCATTAGATATGTTGCTAATAGAAGGAGGAAGGTGGAACAACATATGGGATATAAAAGTTATCTTAAGGGGTTCTTAGTTAGTATCCGGTGTTGGTGTTAATTTTTATAAAAGTCATTTTATTGGGATTAATGTCAACGATCATTTTTTGAGGACAGCAGTGTCGTTTTTGGGTTGTAAGATGAAAAATATTGAATTCAGTTTCTTGGGGGTTTTGGTAGGTTGCAATCCTATGAGGATTTCAACTTGGAAATCGATTATTGACAAAATTAAGAGCAGTTAGCAGGATGGAAGGGTCATTTGCTTTCAATGGCGGGTAGAGTTTCTTTGAGTAACTTTGTTCTCTCGAGTTTACCTATTTTCTTATTTTCTTTCTACAAAGTTATGGTAGCGGTGTGGAAGTCTATTGATAATTGTTCTGGATTGGGCCAACGACTAGATTGGGCCCAAACCTCTCAATCTACAAGACGGCCCAATGACCCAAGACCAAAGGGATCGATTATCATGATCTTCTCCATGAGGTCATTCGGGGTTTCTCCCCGTTCATGGTCTTTGCCCACACGCGGCAAGGACCACCCAGATCCGACTAGGACAAATTTTGCTCGCGTAGCCCTATGCCCGACATATTGTTGTGACGGGGATGCTCGTCCGACGGTTTAGTTTTGGCAGTTACTTATTTGGGTAGATCCACGATCCAGGCCCAAATAAGAACCATTGGTCATGCGTTGGGGGTCCTCTATATAAACCCTCTCATTTGAGATAGTCAGGTATTCAATTCTCTCCCCGAATATACTTGTATTTGTTTGCTCTCGTGCCCATACTTACTTTGGCATCGGAGTACCTTGCAGGTACACCCCCACATTCCATCTCGCACGAGCAGGATTGAAAGTTTACGTCAGTACCATTGGAGTCTGATCTCTAGGTACGATCAGGGTGCCGTCTGTGGGAATCCTTTTCCCCATTTTCACTTCCTAATTTCGTGAAAATCAAAACTTCTCTTTCTCAACACTCCTTCCAATGGTTAGCCAAGAGGATTTCACTGCCACCCGTGCTACCAGCAACGTCCTCGTTAAGCAGCGAGATAGTGATGCTAACAACCCTCCCCTCGGGGAGCCAGATCACTTTCAAGAATGATGGACAGCCTCTTCGTCACCTAAGCCATCTCACCAGCTGGAGGTCACTCCCGCTAACCTGGCTTTGATCCCCATCCCTGAAGGATCAAATCCAACTCTGGTAGCATTGGTCGAGGCGGACAACACCATCAACTTCCCCCTCCTACGACAAAGCGAGAGATTGGATGTTCTTGAAAGCTCGAGACGTGCCAGATCCCCATCCCAAGCAAGGAGGCATCGCCGATCTCGCAACCGCTCACTTAGACACAGAAGAGATAAACGGCCAGAAGCCTCTGGTTCCATCAGGAAGAGGACTCATTCGTCTCCTCGACGAAATAAGTCCCCGCAAACCAAGAAGACGCGCAAAAATATTCAGCAAGAGACTCGACCATCCCCCGATGGCACCAGACGTCGGTCGAGGTCTCCCCCCCCCCCCCGCAGACACCGTGACGATCGTTCCCGCTCCCTAACTCTGTTTTCTAGTGACGAGGATGAGCCTCGCGGCCCTCTTTCCGAGGAAATCATGTCAACAAAACTCCCAAAGGGGCTGGAAAAACCTCTTACTTTGGGAACATACTATGGTACAACTGACCCCGACGAGCATATAGAAAACATAGATGCTCTGTTGGATTATCGAGGCGTGCGGAGAGCCATCAAATGTCGTCTTTTTCCCACAACTCTGTGTAAATGAGCCATTTCCTGGTATAAGAGCTTCCCTTACGACTCCATCACGTCGTGGAGACAGCTGGGGATGACTTTTTCCCGACACTTTACAGCTTACAGACGTCACCCCAAGACTGAGGCGTCCTTGGAAGCAATAGTCCAGGGGAAGGAAGAACCCCTTCAGGCATACATTGAGAGGTTCAACAAAGAAGCAGTCCAGGTTTTGACCACGAACGACATGAAAAAATACCTCCTAGAGCGAGGACTCCGGCCACAAAGCGACTTCTGCAAGGCTGTCAGAATAGAAACGCCGATCATGCTTGACACCTTGCTCTTCAAGGCGCAAGCTTATATTCAATATGAAGAGAAGGAGGCGGTCAATACTTCCCGGGATACACGGAGGAGCGATGACATCAAATCCTTTAAACACGACGACCCCTCGACTTCACGTCGGGGAAGCAACAAAAAGAAGGAAGAACGCTCTTGTGAACCGCGGGAGCACAAGGGACCTGCAAGAATGTTTCGCGAATACACCCCCCTTTCAATGACGCGGGAGAAAATCCTCTCCGAATGCGCGAACTCGAAATTCATGCAGGTCGGGGTCAGGTTCCCGAAGCAGCTGCCGCACAAACCGGGCACAGATAAGACCAAGTATTGTTGTTTCCATAAGTCTCATGGGCACAATACTGAGGATTGTATCCACTTGAAGGACGCCATCGAGATACTGATCCGGGATGACCACCTCAAACAGTTCGCCAAAAACAAGGATGCCCCTAGGCAGGAAGTCCAGAAGACCCGCAAGGCCAAAGAAGCAACTCCGCTGGTAGCTGAGATGAATCTTCAAGTCGCCCTGAGCATAACACGACCAAAAGATTTCTACGTCTCTGAGCCATATATCGGACCAACGTACTTTTCTGCTTACATCCCGTGGTAATCTTTTCCTTCTATAATGGTCATATCCGGGGGAGGTCCAAACAAGATCACGGTGGGATCCGTTAAGCGACGATTCGAGCAGCTGATAAACACCAGCTCGAATCAAAACTCGATCCTCGACCTCCCCGTGGAGGAGTTATTCCTATTTATTTCTACAAGTAGGATATCTTAGGATGGGCGCCAAATGTCAACATCCTTCTCCTCGTTCGTGCTCAGATGACGAATTTTGATGTACGGAGAATTCTTGTCGACCAGGGCAGCTCGGTCGACATCATGTACTCTCAACTATTTACGACCCTACATTTGAATGAGACACACCTGACACCATACGTCGGTTCAGATTTATAAGGCTTCAATGGTACAGTCTCACGAACATGGGGCTACGTCGATCTGATCGTCACTTTCGGAGCAGGGGAAATAGCGAGGTCCATTAAAGTACAGTTCCTGGTAATAAATTGCTCGTCTTTATACCAGTGTATTTTAGGTTGACCGACGTTGGCCGAGCTTATGGAAGTTCCTTCCACGATGCACTTAAAGATGAAGTATTATACCTCGCAGGGACAAGTGGCTACCCTTCACGGGGACATAGAAGCAGCCCATAGGTGCTACAAGAACGCTTCTAAAGGTCTCAACTTCATCATAGCGAAACCAAAGCCAACCAAGGCCGTACTCCCTTGCACACCTGAGGAGCCAAAAACCTTACCTCGCGTAGACCTTGTCGACATCGACAGTAGGTTCTCCGAGGAAGAGGAACAATCGCAAGTAGTAGCAAAACTCTCATCTTCTGCTCGTCCTGTCCCTGATGGAGATTTCGAGCTGGTAGCACTTGGCGCAGATCCTTCCAAGGGAGTCAAAATCGGAGTTGATCTTCCCGAACTCGCCAGGAAATAACTGAAGGCCTGCCTAAGGGAAAACACTGACCTGTTCGTGTTGCCTGACCTAGACCCTGAGGTCGCATGTCATCACCTGGCCATAGATCCTGTCGTCTGAGCAGTCGCACAACGATGAAAGAAGCAGTCTCAGGAGAAGGTGATTGCGACCGAACAAGTTGTAAAAGACCTCTTATAGGCCAAATTTGTAACAGAGGCCAGGTATACCACCTGGCTCTCAAACGTTGTACTTGTCAAAAAAAGTAATGGAAAATGGAGAATGTGCGTTGATTATACCTGAGGGAAAATTGCGATCTAAACGCAGCGGAAAACAAAAATTTTCCTTTAGTGATCCTTACGAATGAGCATGGTCAGTGATAGAATCGTTACCTCTTTGTGGCGATTCAGATCTTTGATGCAGCGATCACAAGCGTTGATGAAGTGCAACGCCTCTACTCAGTCCACACGAACAGCTTCCGGTCACAGTGCTAGCTGCTTACGAACGGAATTATTTGAGTGAGAATCAAAAACGAAATTGCATCAAGTGAAAGCTTCATCACAAGGGTTCCTTTTATAGACTCTCTTGTGGGCTGCGGGCTAAAAGCCCAATTCACATGATCCATAATAATATTATATATTATTATAATAACTATTATTATAATAAATATATTTATTTTATTATTATTTTATAACCATTATAAAATAACAATAATTATTATTATATTATCCGAATTTCTATTTTTCACTTAAGTGCACCGTACCTTACGGTGTTCCTTTGATTTCTCTATCTCTCATCAAACTGTCCTTATGTGTGTGACCCTGTAGGATTTCGTAACGTTGGTAATTATATTAAATTATATATTTAACATAATAAACAGTGAGCGGTATCTAGCAACACATCACTGCTACCCAAGTCACGAAAATGTCATGTGATCTGACAAAACCTTTTTCGTGATAATATATGTTTGTACAATTACCCTTTTGCCCCTATGTCTATATTGAACACAAGGCATACACTGTGTCATCCTTGTCCAGTTCAATATTGGGCCCTTAGACATTTCTCCTGTTATGCAGGATTGGCAAATTCCATCTAGGACACTCATGTCCCTCAGCATGCTTCGTGGAGTGCCCATCAACTGTCTTTATGATCATCCAGTTACGGATAATGTTTGATCAGCAATAAAGCACCCGACTCTACATCTAGGGTCCATAGTGGTTTCAGGTCGAAGGGTGGTAATACACCATTATCACCATGAGAATAACTTATGACACTTTGCATAACATACTATGTAGTATTCTCATAGCGGGTCAATCCGGTATAAATATTACTCCTAATATTTATACCTATGTCAAGACTTGATAACTCTTTATCCATGATCCATGAGATGTGATCATCAGTCTATCTTCATAATAGTCTCAATGCTTTAATGTTATCCCACTTTGCAATAAAGCTTGACTACGGATATTTTAAGAATAATGTCTTTATGTTTAATGGGATCTCATGATTAAGTCACACTTAACATTTCATTAAACAGACTAACTATTCTAGGGACTTTATTATTCTGAAAGACAAACATAATAAAGAAATGCCTTTTATTATTAAACGAATAATCCGATACAAGTACCAAAAAGTATTGGCCTCTAGGGCTTACACCAACAATACCGATCTCAACCGGGTTTTCCTGGAAGACGCGTACATGTTGCCTAACATAGATAAGTTGGTAGATAACTCTGCAGGTTTCAAGCTCTTGTCATTCCTCGATGCTTATTCTAGGTACAATTAGATACTTATTGTCGTGACCAACAAGAAGTACACTGCATTCATGACCGAAACGGGCAACTATTACTACAACGTAATGCCCTTCTGCCTGAAAAACGCGGGCGCTACATACCAACGCATAATGAACAAATTCTTTCAAGCAGAGATCAGAGACATGCTTGAAGTATATATGGACGACATGATCGTTAAATCCCATGAGGAAACCGATCATGCTCTCCACCTGAAGAAAATATTCGACCAGGCACAAATGTGCAAAATGCGTTTCAATCCTGATAAGTGCACGTTTGGTGTGTGTGCGGGCAAATTCCTCGGGTTTTATCTAACCGAAAGAGGAATAGAGGCCAACCCCGATTCATCCAAAAAATCCATTCAAACTTTAATGGGGTCCCTAATCGTTATCACGATTCATCGCGAAATCAGCTCAACACGCGCTCCCGTTTTACAAACTCCTCCGCAAGGAAGTAACCTTCGAATGGACCGACGAGTGCGAACAAGCTCTGACGCACCTCAAAAAGGCTTTGTCAGAACCCCTGGTCTTGTCCCGACCTGAAGCAGGGGAGGTCCTCTATCTTTACCTCGTAGTCGCTAACGAGGCCATAAGCGCAACGCTCGTACGTGAAATGCCCGAAAGCCAAAAGTCAATCTACTTTACGAGCAAAGCCTTGTAGGGGCCTGAACTTAGATACCAACAAATCGAAAAAAATGGCTTTAGCCCTCCTCCACGTGGCGAGAAGGCTTCAACATTATTTCCTCGTGTATACGATTATAGTACGTACCGACCAACCCATAAAACAACTTCTGGGGCGACCAGACATGGCAGGTAGAATGTTGAAATGGTCATTAGAGTTGTCCGAGTTTGATATCTGATACGAAGGACGAGCAGCTATCAAAGCACAAGCCCTCGCTGATTTCGTAGCTGAAATGGTCGTCCCAGAAGGCCCCGACTGTCCGTCTAAAAAATGGACCATTTATGTCGATGGCGTATCGAGTTCGGTTGAAAGCGGAGCGGGAATCATGCTGGAAAACAAGGAGGGGATTCTAATCGAAGTATCTCTCACGTTATCGTTCCCCGCTTCTAATAACCAAGCAGAATATGAAGCATTCCTCGCAGGTTTAAGGTTGGCCGATGATCTAGGAGCCGAGGATATAATCATTTACACGGATTCTCAGTTAGTTGCCATGTAGGTCAAGGGCGAATACCAAGTAAAAAACGATAACTTGTCAGAATATTTGACCTTGGTCAAAGAAAAAATTGCGAAGTTCTCCTCCGTAGAAGTGAAACATGTGCCACGCAAAGACAATGTCTGAGCGAACATACTGTCGAAACTCGCGAGCACTAAGAAAAAATGGGGAAACAAATTCGTCATCCAGGAAATACTTCCACAACCCAGCATCGGAAAATCAAAGAAGATTCTAGACGTCAACGTCATAGGTGACACCAATTGCTGGATGACTCCAGTGTACAAATATTTGACCAACGAAGAATTACCCGAGGATCCAAAACAAGCCAATGTAACAAAAGACGAGCATGTTCTTATGTCCTAGTTGAGGGAAAACTCTATCGACAAGGGTTCTTTATACCCTTCATAAATACGTCGGGGAAAAGTTAATCCCTCATGTCTTACGAGAGATCCATGAGGGAATTAATTCCCAACACCTGGGCGGACGATCCCTCGCGAGGAAAGCTCTCAGAGCAGGGTATTATTGGAATACAATGCAGAACGACACAAAGGAATATGTGAAGAAATGTGACAAATGCCAATAGCATAGGGACATGCATCTCGCTCCACCCAACGAGCTCAAAACAATGTCCTCCCCATGGACATTCTCTTGGTGGGGCCTGGATATCCTTGGCCCCTTTGTCGTCAGTTCAAACCAAAATAAATACCTAATCGTCAGCGTCGACTATTTCACGAAGTGGATCAAAGCCGAACCCCTGGCTAATATCACGACCCTCAACATACTACGCTTCTTCAAGCGAAACATCCTCGTTCGTTTTGGGATCCCCCAGGCGATTGTCACTGATAATGGCACTCAATTCACGGACAAGAATTTCCAGAAATTTGTAGCCAGCGTCAGAAAAAAATAACATTTCACATATGTAGAGCATCCGCAAACAAACGGGCAGGCAGAAGCAGCGAAAGGGTCGTCCTTCGTGGCCTTAAGTGAAGATTGGATGAGATCAAAAAGCGTTGGGTCGAAGAGTTTCACAACATTCTATGGGCCTGTAGAACTACTCCATATTCGACCACATGGAAAACCCCCTTTCTATTGGCGTACGGAACAAAAGCCGTCATTCCAATAGAGATCCATGTCCAGTCCAGACGGACAGAAGCTCCTATGGACGAGGAAATTAACCGTAACACGGTGGTAAAACTGACTTTCTATAAATTTTGCGGATAGCAAGAGTCGCCACCGACTTTTATTTTATCCAAGTGGAAAGGACATAAAAGAAAAGGAAAAACCTATTTTTAAAATACTTGAGTTCGGGGGGTAGGTTATATAAAGGGAAGGTGTTAGCACCCTTTATATCCATGGGCTCTTTGTTACTTAGCTCACTTAATTGTTTTGAAAAGGTGAAGTGAGTGATTAGAAAATTTTCTAAGTACTTTATAATGATCCTCGTATGGATGTATACAAAGCCTTTGTTTTGAAAATGTTTGAAAATTGTGAGGTGTGAAAAGTATTTTAAAGGGTGTGAGCCAGTAACGTAGAGTTCATACCCTAAACTAAGTCATTCATGTTCTTGTATGTTCTCTCAAGGGTAAGATTGTCCCTATTATTAAGGAATATGTAGTCATTAACTTGGATTTTATTAAGGGACGGGCGTAGGGTCATCGTATGGTCAACGAAGGCAACTTAAAGGTGTCTTTAGCAATTGGGAGGGACTATCATCTTTTAAACTGAAGGGACAAGATCATTATCGTAGGGAACATCGTAGGGACTTGATCTTTTAAACCGGGGAGGGACTAGATGATTTTATTTGGATATGGATTTTGCTTAAGACACCCCCATTTTCGAGGGACTTTACCATATAGAGGCAACTGAGAAGGGTAACCCTAGGAGGTGCAGGCGGCGATCGTAGATCGACTTACGTGTGTGAGTGATTTTATTCAGATATTTAATCTTTTTAATTAAATTATCTAAGTCCTTTTTAATCATTAAATCTTTTCACTCCCTAATTACTAACCAAACAATAATAAAAATGCAGAGAAATTAAATCTTACACTGTTACATCGTTTTGGGCAGTTACATAATAGCAATGACAGAAAATAAAACTAAATTATTACAATTACGAAACAATTACATAATAATGAATAACATAAAACTAAATGAAGGATCTTAGAATAAAATAAAAATAGAAAATAAGTATGAAAAAAGTTTGAAAATTAGATTTAAGAAAAATTAGGGTTTGAGAAAAAGTTTTAGGGTTTTAAAGAATTATTTTTAAGTTTAGAAAATGCTTTTAGGGTTTAGTGAAAGAAAATAAGGTTTTATATGAAAAGGGTTTAGATTTATAAAAGAAAAAAGTTTTTTTTAAAAGGTTTAAGGTTTTATAAAAATTTAGGTTTTCAAAAAAACATTAAGGTTGTAATTTAAAAGAAATTATATAATTTGATAATAATAAAAAATGAGATAAATAACCAATTTGGCAAAAAAAATGCCATAAGGAGGGTTGTATTCTTGCCCTCTGCCTTGCCAACTCTCTGCCTTACCACTAGGATGCCGTCAGTTTCTTTTCCAAAATGTTGTGTCCAGGGTTTGAACTCACACCCTTTTAATTCCAACCTCAGACCTTTACCATTGGGCCATGCGTGCCTGTGTTAATAGACATGAAAAACATATAATATATTATAAGGCAGATAATGAATAACATAAAAACGAGTGAAAATAGGAAAATATTTACTTTAGAAAAAAGGTTTGAAAATTATGTTTAAAAAAAAAGGTTTTAGGAAAAAAAATCAGGGTAGTTAGGCAAAAATCAGGGGAGTTAGTTAACATAAACCTAAATTAATAAATTAATTTACAAAATAATGCTAAATAATTTAAAAAGATAATTTATAAAAATATTTTTTGTATTTTTTTTAGGAAAAAAAATTAAAAAAAAATTAAGTTGAAGGTTAATCATGGTTAAAAGGATAAATTAATTAGAAAATATGTTAATTAGAGAAATTAAAAGAAAATATGAAAGAAAACCAGGTTTTTGCCCAAAATATTGTGGGTGGGAATTGAACTCACGCCCTTGACCTTCCAGCTTCCAACCTTAGCCACTAGGCTATGCGCATCCCTCATGAATAAACCTCTTGATCTATGAAATTTCCTGCGAAATTTGTTACAAATTTTCCAGCGAATTTATTTTTGTAGGTAAACCTGCAAACTAAATCGTAAAACCCCAAATTTGAGCTTGAAACCCTAACTATGGTAGGATTCGGTTTTGACCATGAAGCTTCGAATAATCAACCCAGAAAGCTTCTATAACAAGAGACAAACAACGTTAGATAAACAAAATTGATTAAAATATCAAGAATAAATGGAATCGAAAAAACTCAAGAAAGCTTCAAAAATTCAATTCGGTTCATGCATTTTTGTATGAACTTGATAATGATGATGATGGGGATAGCTTTTTTTCTGAATTTTTTTGTCCCCTTTGTTCTTGTCTTGTTGCCTCTTTATAATGAAGTAATTTAGGTCAAAGAATGGGGCTTTGTTGTGTGGATTTTCATTGCTTGCATGTGAAGAAATCAATCATCCATAATTATCAAATAAATCAAATAAAATCATGTCATTCTAATTTTTCACGAATTTGGATGTCTTAAATCAACTTTAAATATTGTGTAAATGCTTCTAGAACCAAGATTTGATCCAAATATTGATTTTACATATTTTATTTTCATTAAAATTGAATTTTAACAAATAAAATCCAAAATAATATAAAATAAAATATAAAAATCATAATAAATGGTCATTGGGTCGTGCATGACTTTATCTTTGAGATTGAGTGGCAATTTTATGGGCCCATTTGGAAAATTTTGAAGATAAGGCCTTTTTTGCTTCACACACCCCTTGAAAATTTCCCAACTTTGCAAATACATAACTCCCTCAATTTTAAGGCTATGAGAGTGATCTTGGACTTTTTAGAAAGCTTAGAGAGTTCTCTAACCAATATTTTTGGTCCCATGTCCATATCTTTTACCATTTTCAAATTATGAGATTTGGAAAAAGTTGAGTTTTTGTTGACTTTCAAAAGGACCTATAATGGTTTAGCTCATATCTTCCAAATGAAGCATTTTTAGGCTTGGCTTGTGAGATACAAAGTTGTAGAGAATTCAATTTACTTAAAAATAAGGTTTGGATGGGATTTTTTTGATGAAGTATGTGAAAGTTATGGCTGGTCAAAGTTCAGTTGACTTTTACTATGAAAACCCTAATTTAGAAACTTCTTGATTCTTGATGATCTGAGATTTCCTTGATGAATCATGACCAACCCTTGATCAAATGATGAATATTACCTCATAATCTCAATGTTGACAAAAAATCTTGAAGTTTGACTTTTAGTTGACCATAGTTGACCTCAGTTTAACTTTTTTACCAAGTTGACTGATTTTTAAATACTTGAACATCTGACTAGTCAAACTTATTAGGAAAGCTCTGAAACTTGACATGGGGATTCTTGAAGATATATGGGATGTTATGAAGCTCATTTGAGACCTTGGAAATCCATTTAGCTTGGAGAAATTCAAAACCCTAGTTCTGGATCCATTGTTCAGGAGGATGCTTAGTCTAATGAAACCTTCAATCCTTTTGACCAATTGTGAACCTTGTGAACCTTGAGAAATCTTGAGATACATTGCCTTAATTATGGGAGGGAAAATTTTGGGGTACAACACTAACACATAAATATTACGCGAAGAGCTCGATTTGGTCGAGGAGGTTAGATCGGGAGCAGCCCTGCATGAAACATCCCCCAAGCAAAATATCGCTCTAAGACACGACTCTAAAGTCATCAAACGAACATTCACAATGGGAAGCCTTGTCCTCAAACGAAATATCAAAGACTCCAAAAAGGGAAAGCTGGTCTCAAATTGGGAAGGACCCTATCGAGTCCGAGCTAAAACGGACAACAGGGCGTATTACTTAGAAAATCTAAATGGGGAAGAATTAGCTCGTCCTTGGAACGCCGAAAAAATCAAACAATATTATAGTTAAGGCACCAGTCGACATTAGCACTGACCAAAAATGAATACCTAGGTATAAGTATCGCATACCACACATTCAGTCTAGAGAGGTCCTCCTCAAGAACGAGGACGCTCGTCACTACACGATTGGAACCTCGAATGAATCCATCATCGTCTACGTACCATGACCAGGCAGAACACCCAGCTTGTGATGGGGCATTCACGCTGCGAAGAGAGGATCATCAACATGGTCCTGACATCGTTTCCTCGACCAATAGTAAAATGGCATTCTGCCTAGTACCCCTAATGGACAATCTATTAATCTGAGCATCACCTTCCCAAAATCAAAACACTTAGTAAAAAAGCATAAAAATAAAGTGTGCCCTCCGACGGACAAACCTTCATACATGACAAAAATATATAAAAACCAATCATCGAGGTCGCAAATTTGAAATAGTAAAAATGCAACTACAAGTTCCGACTTGTTCCAACTTACCAAAAAAAGGGAGCTTACTCCCCCATGAAACAAAAAAAGCCATGGCACGCAGGCCAGCCAACAAAAGATACACAGGAAAACTTTCACGATCAGGCATTATTCTCCGGCTGGTTACCGCCCAAGGTATTATGGTCCTCCTCCATAACGTCTGATTGAACGGACTACTGTAGGTAATCCGGAACGAGGATAACGTCATCTTTAGATTTGTACATGAAGTTAATCCCCTCCTCGTTAAATACCAGGTCGGGGTTAACTATCTCCAGCTGATCAATTACGTTCTTAAAAGCAACTCTGGCCACTTCTTCCAAGTCAACATACCCCTCCTTGATCCTAGCCACCAGCTCGACCCTAGTCTTCATGGATTTGGTCTCTTCAGATTCATCCTCGGCAGGAGTCAGTTCAACCTTCAAACGGGCGACCACTTCAGAGTGAGACTTCTCGAGGGACGCCACAAATTTCTCCAAGTCTTTAACTTGTTTAGTAGCCTTGTTGAGGGACATTTCCCGCTTCCCCGACAGTTCTTCTGAGGCTGCCAATTGGACTTTCAACTTTTTGAGTTCCTTCTCTTGTGTAGTGGTTCCTTCCACAAACATCGAGGTCATCTCTAAGACGCAGATAACGAAATTGGCATCCCGAGCCAAGCTAGCACGCCTATCTAGTCGACTCATATTTTCGAGAAAAAATGTGTCTGCCCGCTGAGAGCTCATGGAATGCTCCTCGAAGAAGTTGGGCTTGAGGAAGCAGGGCGGAAACTCAAAGGAACGCTTTGGGGAAGCATTGTCTAAGACAATAAGGTCGGCTTTCGACCTCTTAGTTGCCCTGTAAGTTCCCCCATGAGAACCTTGAGACGCAGGCGGCGAAGCACCTGAACCGATGATCACTCTATCACCTAGACGAGTTTGGGTCAGTTTCTTGGCTCCCCGTTTCTTCCTGAGGTTGGCCATCATTTTGTCTTGGGGATTCATCAGCAAATCTGAAAAAGCAGAAAACAAAACAAAATGGTCAGCAAAAACGAAGAAACAGACGAGCATAGAAATAAAAGATAAACTAAATCTACCAAAGTATTCCCAGACATCCTCGTCCATCTCGCACGCTAAGATCTTAGATGTAACACCCCCTTTCTATACCCCAAATAAGCAATTAAATCATTTAGGCACATATTAAAAATTTCATCAGAGTAATATTTGAAATATGGTATAAAAGAGCAATGCCACATTATGCTTGAAATCAAACCACATTACACCTGCTCATAATAGATATGCAAAAATAGGGTAATTCCCAAACGATAAAGGATTACACAGCGGAAACATTTCAACAACATCAAACACACACACACACACACACACACACACACACACACACACATATATATATATATATATATATATATATATATATATATATATATATATATATATATATATATATATATATATATATATATATATATATCAACAAGTTTGATGCCAACAACAATATTCATGTCTATACAAAACATTCATCCAAAAGATACATGTACACAATGCATCACAAAAAATGGCACTAAGCCAACCTAACTACCCGGTGCTACATATCAGAGCCGACCGACCAAAAGATGAAGACGAGCTTCACAAAAATTGTCATCCAGCAACCTACTCTGCAATGCCTCGTAGAGCATCATAAAACAACAGAAGGGTGAGAAACATTATCATAATAACATTGCATATAATTATATATCTCAAAATATAAAATGAACATAAAACATATTCTCACCACAAATCATTCCTCATCACCTATACACATCGCAACGTGTAGGAGTGGACACCGGTTCGGGTTCGGGCCCAAAACCCAAAACCGGCCCAACCGTCGGTTTGTACATATAAAACTGATTCCGATCAGTTGTGTTTTCGGGTTTATCGGGTTCGGTTTTGTTCGGATTCGGGTGGGTAGGTTCGGTTTTTTTCGGATGGGTTCATTTTTTTAATTACATCATGAGTTAACAATTGCCCAATTTTAAATATGTTTTAATAATTTTTTTAAATTACTTCCTGGGTTATTCATGGGCCAACAATAGTCCAATTTTAAGAATCTAGTTTTTTCGTTTTATATTTTGCAAATAACACAAATTTGATAATTTTAAAACTGGACTAATACAACCAAATTTACTTAAAAACTTTTAAAGACCATAAGAAATCTGACATAAATATATTACAACCAATAAAAATATAATTTTTTATCAATAATTAACATAAATACAACCAATAAAAATATAATATTAATACACAACCAAACTATAATATTTGCTCCAGAATGTTTGTCCCTTAATATGTCTTCTATTTCTTTATCAATTCCTACAATAAATATTAAGCATTGAGTGAGTAATATAAATTCTGATTCTCAAAAACTAAATTAATTCACAATAGTAAAAAGTCATACCTTCTCAAACTTGTCTATGCATCCAATGAAAAGGGCATATTGCATTAGACATATTCAAATTAACCTAAGTTGAAAAATATTAATGAGACAACAATAAAGTTATCATTCTAATCTAAACTACTCATTGAAACAACAATAAAATCAACAAACAAGCTCACCATACAATGGAGCTCCCTTTTCCACATGCTCAAATTCTGAGGGCACATCCTTGATGGAGTGAAGCATAACTCTTCCACCATGAGTTTTCTAAAAAAATCAGCATTCAATAACTATACCACATATTACATAATTATATATAATTATATAACCAACCAGATATTACATAATTTTACATAATTTTCAACATAATTATATAATTATATATATATTACAAAATTTTACAGATAATTATATAACCAACATGAGTATAATACATAATTCTCAGTTACATAATTATATAGATATTACATAATTAGCAGTCTATTTATATAGAGTTATATAGATATTACAGAATTTTACAGATAATTATATAATTATATAGATATTACAGAATTACCAGTCTATTTATTCCTATACCACAATCAGTTACATAATTATATAATCAACATGAGTATATTACAAAATTCTCACCTTAACAATAGCAGAATTATGCATATCATGTGCAGAATTTTCGTATTTCCTGTCATTTGCAGCAGCAGCCTGTTTTCGTCTTGCATCGGCAGAATTTTCATCTTTCAGCAGCAAAATTATGTCTATCATTTGCAGCATAAGGGAAAATGTCACTATGTTACAGAGGCATTTATTATATCACTATATTACACAGACATTCAAAATGTCATTATTCTTACCCAAATTTCTTCAAAAAGTGTCTGTATTGATATTCCTTAAAAAAATGTCAGTTTTGATATTCCTTAAAAAAGTGTTTGGTTGTGTAATTCAAAAAACCGAGTCATCAATGACTCCAAAAAATTCAGAAATTGCCTGTAAGTGTAAACCATAGAAAACATTAGCACAACCAAAAGGAATTCAACTTTATTTAATAAAGGGAAATCAACCTTATTTTAGGCACAACCAGAAGGCTGTGACTGAGTTTGAGAGGACAAATGGGCTCCACTTCCTGCCGAGGTTTCAGTAAATCCTATAAAACATTTCATTAAAAATTAGCAAAATATTATAAAAATAACTTAAAAGATAACAATTAAGGAAGATAGAAACTATACCTTGAATAACATCTTCCGAAATCTCATACTCCTCATTGAATTCCAAGTCTTTGAATTGGTAAAAGGAAGGCCTCAACCAATTCTGAGCACAAATTAGAGCCTCTGCCATTTCAGGCTTGAGAGAGCTTCTATATACCTCTAAAACCCTCCCACCCGTGCTAAAAGCACTCTCCGAAGCCACAGTTGAAACTGGTGTGGGCATGATATCTCTAACTATTTGGGACAACACTGGATATTGAATAGCATTATGTTTCCACCAACAAAGAATGTCAAACTCAGACTTATCCTTTTCATTAAAGGTTAAACATTTCCCTTCTATATAGCTTTGAAGCTCAGTTTCTTCTTCCACTGAATTCATAGACATCAAATGTTCCTAAAAAGCATTTTCCCTAGCTACATATGTTGGTACTTCATTGTTGGCAGCAGTTTCACATTGAGAAACAGCCGCTGCAACCGATGGAGTTGGTCCTCGAGCATTCTCATATTCTTGTTTGTAAACATTAAACATCTTTGAAAGATTTTCATTGACATCTTTCAATAGAGATTTCGTAGTGTCATAATTTTTTCCATACATATCATGAAAGCACCATTCTACATATCGTAACTTATATCGGGGATCAAAGATAACACCAAAGTAAAGGAGTTGGTTCATCTTAGTTATATCAACCCAATATTTACTATATTTTTCCAACATATCCCTAGCCACTTCAGCAAACAACCCATTAAGATTCATGTTTAATTCCTTTAGTTCAATGTAGATTGAAGCCAAGTACGGAAATGCAGTATGCAAGCTTGCTTTTGTTGAAACCGAAAAAACTTTCGTCGCTTCATAATAATTCTTCAAAAACTTAATAAAAACCCTAACATTATCCCAATCTTGACCACTAGGAGGTGAATCAATCTCAAAGAAATCCCTATAAGCTCCATCCTCATCTTCTAGCTTTTCAAAAGCCGTTTGAAACTTTTCAGCCGCATCTAACATCAAATATGTTGAGTTCCATCTTGTTGAAACATCAAAACATACTGACTTCTTGCATAAAATCCCAGCATAATCCACACACTCCTTGAACTTTAAAGCCCTATGGGGTGAAGACCTAACAAACCTAATTGCATTTCTAACATTTGAAATTGAGGTGTTGGCTACTTGTAATCCATCTCTCACAACCAAATTCAGTACATGAGCACAACACCTCATGTGAAAACCAAACCCATCCATTAGAAGTCCATTCATGTTTCTTACTTTTTGTTTTAAATATCTAACAGCAACATCATTTGATGATGCGTTATCCACGGTGATGGTAGAAACATTTCTCAACCCCCACTCTTTCAATACCTCCTCAACCTTCTTGCCAACAGTTTTACCCCGATGATTTGGGATAACCGTAAAGCTAATTATCCTCTTTTGGTAATTCCAATCCCTATCAATAAAATGGGCAGTGAGGGTCAGGTAATTTAGGTTTTGGACAGAAGTCCAACAATCTGTTGTAATTGCCACCCTACTATAATCAGATTTAAAGAACGCTCTCAACCTCACTTTCTCGTCAAGATATAACTGAAACCAGTCCCTAGCTACAGTTCTCCTTGACGGTATAGAAAATTGGGGCTGCATTTGCCTACAAAAGTACTTAAACCCTTCCCCTTCAACTGTTTTGAATGGTTTCTCATCTAAAATTATAAAATAAGCCAATCCATTCGACAAGCTACGGCATTAAACCTAGAAGTTAACAGAGCCTCGGTTGTTGAATATGACAAGATTGTTTGGGTAGGGTCGGTAGACAAGTTCAACGGATACTTGGGACATGTTTTCATGTGACTCCTTAAGTTAGATGTTCCATGTTTCTTAGAGTCACACATATACATTTGGTGACAATATTTACAAGCAGCAGTTGGGGGTTCACTATCAGGAATAAGGTTAAAGTGATCCCATACCTCAGATCTCTTCCTGTTACCGTTTGCATTAAGTCTTCTTTTCTTTAGGCCAGTTGGTGGAAGATCTCTTCCTGAAATAATTGGTGTCTGTTGCTGCCCACTTGCTGAAACAAAGAACATAAATCAATAACTTCAAAATTGAATTGAGCTTGCATAAACATAATCATTGGCACTGTCTTTGGAGAATCTCAATTTAAATAAAAATAGCAGTTATAAAGACTAGACAGCTGCTAGTAAAACACAAATCAAAGTGAAAGTGATATTGTTTTTCTAGTGAAAGTGAAAGTGATGAAAGTTTAAGTGATAAAAGTGAAAGTGATAGGCATAATTCTAGTAAAACACATAATTATAGTAAAACATATAATTATATAACCAAAGTGAAAGTGATAGGCATAATTCTAGTCAAACACATAATTATATAACCAAAGTGAAAGTGATAAAAGTTTAATATTATCAGTAGGCATAATTCTAGTAAAACACATAATTATAGTAAAACCCATAATTATATAACCAAAGTGAAAGTGATAGGCATAATTCTAGTAAAGCATATATGAAATAATTATGTGTGACTTTATATATGAACCTTTCTAGTATTTTCTTTTCACATGAAGTGCAGTCACTTTATATGTAGAAAAGTGTAACATATTTAAGAGAATCGTATGACTTTGTTGTGTGATCATGACAGAGAGAAACAAAAATCAAATAATTAGACCAAAATAAATTTTGATAATAAACAATAATATTGAAAGGAATGTATAACTAAAAATGGCTCAGTTTTCATTTTATTTTTTCTGTTTTTGGTCATTTCCCAGTACTGATAATAATCATGTTCTTGTAGATATAATAATTATTTAGATATTTTGAGAAAAACCTATTCTCTCAAAACTCAAGAAATTGTACCATACAAAACCACAATATGTAGTCTTCTTTGCTCATCAAACTCAAGCATATATCATCAATTCCACCACTGCTTCAAAAGTACAAACCAGTCCTTTGCTCATGAACAAAACAGAAATCAGCAAATGTAAAACTTCATCACCAAAACAGAAATCCACAAAAATTTAAAACTAACTCTACATGAGATGAAATGGTACAAACCAGTTCCTTGCACATCTCCAGCTCCTTGTACATCTCCAGCTCCTTGTACATATTCAGCTCCTTGTACATCTCCACCTCCTTGCACATCTCCAACTCCTTGCATATCTCTATTTCTCAAACAAAATACGATATATTAAAACGAATCCAAATCATACGAGCACAAACGAATATGAGCATATAAGAACAAATCAAAATAAATCCATAAATAAAATTCATCTGACTGAAATGTTACAAACCTGATTGAAAATGAAGGAATATAACTCGTTCGAGCAGTGACGAAAATGGAAGAAATAGACGCAAACTAGTTTACGTCGTCGGATGAGCGTTGAGGGACGAGGGTAGATGCTGATGATGGTGGCGCTGGAAGTGTTAGAGTGTTTAGGGTTTGAAATCAAGTGGGTGAGGGTGACGGAGGTGGAAGAAGCATCGTATCAATTAGGGTTTTGTTAGGTTAGAAGAAGAAAGTTATGTGAGAGAAAAGGGGTAAGTGAGAGAAGTGAGACATGAAAACTGAATAAAAGTTAAATGAAATAAAAAGTTATGTGTGTGTTTATGTGAAAGCGGTCGGGTTAGGGGACCGACGGGCCTAAATTCTAGAACCGAAACCGACCAAATTAACCCTAACTTACCCGTAACGTCCACCCGCTCAACCCGTTCATCCGAACAGACCCGACCCAAGTGGCAATTTTGTCTTCAGTTCGGTCGGTTATGTTCGGTTGGCATTTTTATGCCCACTCCTAGCAACGTGTACTTACACAAATTAAGCATATTCATCATGCACCAATTCACTAATTCACATATCTTACATTATTTATGGTTATTCCTCAATTCTATTCATTCCGCATAAACATACGTCTAGCTATGTTTAATCACACATATACATTACAAATGTATAAATCACATACATATACATATATCAAACATGCATATATACAAACAAGTATGTTTCATCACACATATTATCATCTCCATAATACTCCAAATAAACATATGCACATTCATGTTTATTTCTGCATATCATAATTAAAATGATAAAATGCAACTCATAGAGACTGACACACGACTCTATGCAGATGCAATGCGGTACCGCCTCAACATTTCAGCAGGTTCACTCAGGAACCAAATAGAATCATCGCTTGTTACCTAAAGTAACTCCCTGTCGGGCACACGATGTTCCCCATTGCTCACACCCCACATGGGCACACAATATTTATGGATTGCTCACACCCCACACGGGCACACAATACGATTGCTCACACCCCACACGGGTACACAATCAATGTGAATAAATCACCCATCGCTCACACCCCATACGAGCACACAATGTTTCTGGATTGCTCACACCCCACACGGGCACACAATCCGATCGCTCACACCCCACACGGGCACACAACATTGTTGTAGTCATCGCTCACACTCCACATGAGCACACGATGCTACAACGGATTCACAAGGAATCCCACAACACAAGAATGCATACATTATGCTTTACATGAAAAATAACACACAACATTCTTGAAATGCATACACTATCCACAACATAATTATGCATTCATCTCATTCAATTAACATACATTGACATTCAATTCAAACAATGTATTCATTTTCCAAACGGCCACAACATCACATCAACCCACATTTCCATAATTAATTCATTTATGTTTTATCGGAAAAGTCGGGTGAAAGTCGGCTAAAAATTACATTTCTTAGCATCATTAGTTTCTATGCGTTTCTAGCTTCAAATCGATATAAGGAACACTAAAAACGGATACCCGAAACTAAAGCTTATCACCCTTCTCTAAACTTCCATCAAAACCAAAACTCAACCAATCAAACACATACATAATCATACACAATATTAAGATAACAATGCTTATCACTCTTACCCGATTATACCGATTCCTAGGAGCAATCTTGAAGCTTTTTCCAACTTTCCCTCTTTTCTCTTCTTTTTCTCTTCTCTCCTTTTCTTTCTTCTCTTTTTCTTTCTCTTCTTACCAACTTTTATTTCACTCTTTCTCACTCTCTTATATTTTTTTCCTTTCTATTTCTATTTTCTACTTTTTCCAACCAAATATCATTTTCTCACAAAAATACCAATTCTACTAATTTCTAACTTATTACTAAATAACAAATACCTAAAATACCCTTCAAACCAATTTTACCCGAAAATTCACAAATCGGTAAAATCACACAACATATCATATTATCACATTAATTCCTCAACATATCATATCATCATGATAATTTCACAAATAAAACAATTATCATACAAATAAAATAAAAGACTCCACAAAAATTGGGAATATCGAATCGGGGCGTTACATTAGACACCTCAATAAACCTAGAGGTCACCTTAGCACCTCCGTCCTCATCCAGAATTACTCGACCATGTTTGTCAGTGTCCCTTTTCATGGGGATCTTTGAGACAAGACTTAGCAGAAGATCGTAACTAGCTTGGTCACTCTCCCCCAATTTGGAACCAATCTCCAAGAATTCTTCAGTCTCGTGCAAAAAATAGTTGCGCGACCGGGAGAAGTTGAACTTTAACAACTGCCTAGGAATCTCATTCCCCACTTTGTCCAATATACTGTTGTTTTGATCGTCAGTGTCGATCCCCCAGAACTTGCAGGAACTGACAGCGAGCTCGAAGATTGGCTCGACCAAGTAGTAGCGATCTTTGAAGTCCCTAAGTGATTCAAAAAAGGCCTTGAAAAGTTTTCTCTTTTGCTTCAAATAAACCCATCCAAACCTCTCATTGACGACTTGACATTAAAGATGGAACACGTGGAAGAACAGATGAAGTGTCGCCCCTATCTGTAGATATTCACATGTATTTTCGGAAGCCCGTATGAAGGTAAACAAATTCGGATGGACCTATGAGGGTGCAAGCTCCAGATGGACGAACACACTTTGTTGGAAGTCAGAAAAAGGTAGTTTGAACTTCATATATTTGAAAATGACGTCGTACATGGGAAACATGTTCGAACCATAATCAGAGCAGATACGATCTCCAATGGATGGATACCTCACCATCCAATCCATCTGTTTGTCGACCACGGGAGGAGGTACCGCCGCCTCGTGGGCAAATTGCGAAGCTATGCTTAATGGCTCAACTGCAACCCATTCAGACACGAGCACATCTTTATCCCTGTCTTCATTCTACTAAGATTTAGTCAAATCCCCCTATTTGATGTGGCTTCTTCAGACTCATCAGACGACATTGTAATCCTTCCAGAAGGAGGATTTTGTTCGCTTTCAACAGACGAAGACGCTTATCCGCTCAACAGCTCTTCCTTATCCATGTGTATATCCTCGTCGTTCAACATCCTAACACCTAAAAAGCAGGGAACGTAACCATGAATTCGATGGGAAAATCAAATCCACCCTTCCACCGCTTAATCGAGTGAAAGGGCGCGTTAAGAGGCGAGGACATCATCCTCGCCCTAATCCCTTGATCGTAAGGATGCCGACAATCGGGTTGCCTTACGAGCGTAAAGATAAACATCCTCATGACGAAAGCATTAACAAACAGGCGTAATCTTACCCAGAACTTTGGTTGAAGCTCAACCGAAGAAGGAAAACGGATCCACCACGAGAGGTGCGAGGCCAGCTCAAACACCATCGTAGCGACCGTTCTGACGGCGGCCACCGCCCACAAAGGCAGTAACCACCGTGATAGAATCCTAGAAATCAGTTTAATCGGTCCTATTGACCCTAAACCTAGTCCTAACCACATGCAACTACTTCATTTCTAAAGAGTGTAACAACATTCAAAAGAAAAAGAACCGGAAACTTACAAGTTATTAGAGTTGTGTGGTGGTCGAAGTATTCTCCTCGTTCAAACACAGCAGTAAACGGCAGTTAACGGCGGTAGCGAGCACTCGAAGATCATGGGCGGCAAGAGCAAGAACGAAAAGTGTGGAAATGAAGGCCATTGCTCTATTGATAGGCCTCCCCAACACGTGTGGGAGCACGTGGAGTTTGCAAACCTAGAAGCGGCGCAATCATTACCTAAAGACGGTCGTAGGCTAGCCATCATGACGCAATAAATGCACACGCTTCCCTAAGCGCACGCGTGTTGGCTTCAAGTTTCCCAAACGTTTGGAATCCTAAGACCAAACGATCAGGATCTGACGACTAACCTTGTACATCCAGAAACAACAACGAAGATTTTCCAAAATCATCGCGACCATAGTCGGCCGCCCTTAAGTCATCACTTCTTCGACCATAAGCAATGACTTGGGGGGCTTCTGTTTTGGACTGGGCCAACGACTAGATTGGGCCCAAACCTCTCAATCTACAAGACGGCCCAATGACCTAAGACCAAAGGGATCGATTATCATGATCTTCTCCATGAGGTCGTTCGGGGTTTCTCCCTGTTCATGGTCCCTGCCCACACACGGCAAGGACCACCCAGATCCGACCAGGACAGATTCTGCTCGCGTAGCCCTATGCCCGACATATTGTTGTGACAAGGATGCTTGTTCGACGATTTAGTTCTGCAATTACTTATTTGGGCAGATCCACAATTCAAGCCCAATAAGAACCATTGGCCATGTGTTGGGGTCCTCTATATAAACCCTCTCATTTGAGAGAGTCAGGTATTCAATTCTCTCCCGGAATATACTCATACTTGTTTGCTCTCGTGCCCATAATTACTTTGGCATCGGAGTAGCTTGCAGGTACACCCCCACCTTCCATCTTGCACGAGCAGGGTTGAAAGTCTGCGTTAGCAACCATTGGAGTCTGAACTCTAGGTACAATCAATAACCTTAGAAGAAGTTTCTTCTGGGGCAAAATAGAAGAAAGGTCTAAAATTTGTTGGCTTAGTTGGGAGGTAGTGTGTAAGGAAAAAAACTAGAAGGTTTTGGCATTAAGAACATTAAGGAGTTTAATCTTGTTTTATTATCTAAGTGGAAATGGAGAGTTCTTAGTGAAATACTCTCTTTGGATGAGGGTTATTACAGAGAGATACGGTAATGTTAATTCTCTGATGTTGAGGGATGATATAATGTATAAATCTTCGTCTTCTTATTGGTGGAAAGATCTTTTGAAATGCGGTACTTTGTCTGTTTTGGGGAATTTCAATTTTTAAAATCGGTGGGAGGAATACTTGGTAATGGGAGGAGATTACCATTTTGGACAACAATTTGGATTGCTGAATTTTCTCTGGCAGAACCATTTTCTGATGTATTTTCTACTAAAAAGTTAAAGGATGCAGTGGTGTGTCATACCTTAAATTTTGACCTTGAGATATATACCTCATCAGAGGAAATCCACTGTGTAATATCCCAATTTCATAATTTAATTATTAAGTAATTATTTATGAAATAAGTGAAAGTAAGTGGTGCTTTGTGGAGAATAAGGAATTATTTTATTTGAGATTATGATATAATAATATTGGGAATTATTTAATTATTATTATTAATAAAATAGAATAAAAGAGTTTGGAGGTCTAAGGGGCAAAATTGTCTTTTTAGTAGTTTATGAAATAGAGGTTACGATCAAAGAATTCTCACAATTGTGTTTTCTGGAAAAAGGTGAAGGTTTCTTTGAAGAACAAGGAGACTAAGAGGGATTGTGATCAAAGAGGAAGAGAAAAGCTTCAATAACCGAGGTATGGGGAGATTTCTTGTTCAATAATCATAGTATAGGGATGTATTATGGGAATTAGGGGTTTTAGAATGGAAACCTAAGTATTTAGGATGATTGTTGGTAAATTAGTGTTAAATTGGTTGTCGTATGTTAATAATGGTGAATTCATGACGATAATCTAGTAATTTGATGTTTTTGTTGTTTTACTGATGTCTGGTGCGGTTTAGAGGTGTTTTGGTTGGGTCTGAGTTTTTGTAGAGTCGTAGGGTTTATTTTGCGAATTGCGTTTCTTGCTTAGCGAGCTGGAGCTTGCTTAGCGAGAAGAGTCAGGGAGTTCGACGCTTAGCGAGTTAACCCCCTCGCTTAGCGAGCATTGTAATTTCCAGAAAATCATGTTTATTCTGTTGTTGATCTTGATATCTAATCTTTCGTACCGGGTTGCTATGTTGTTGCTAGAAGAATTATTATATGTTAAGTATGCTAGGCTTAATAGTAATAGTGATGATATGAGATATTATTGATGAAAAAGTATTGAAAATGAGGACATAATGAAACAATAATATATATGCAATTATGATGATGATGAATGATGAATGTTGATACACATATTGATGAATAAAGATGATGATGTTGTTTTGTGTATCTTGCATTCATGGCATTCCCTATGTTGATTTGAGGCTTCAATCCCATTGTGCGGATTGATGAGTTGTTGATTATGTTGTACTCCCTTGTGAAGGGTAGATGGCCAGTGTCCATCACACGTTGAAACTTGTACCACATGCATTTATGAGGTTGCATTCCATTCTATGTGGCATAACATGATCGCATAGTTTGTTTGATGATGTGTAATTGTTGATGATTATATGTGAGAAAATTGTTGTAGTGGTTATGTGTTTATATGTTTCTTATGATTCTGCCTTGTACTATTTTTATTGAATTTGGATTACTCACCATGCCTGCCTTTAGTGATGGTCTATTATGCCATCCCGCAGATTCTGAAGCTTAGTGGAAGATTTTCGGAGGTAGATGAAGTGTGTTCCGTTGTGTATAGAGTTGGGTGGTGTCCTGCTCTGAGTCATGTAACACTGGGAAACACTTGGGTTTTGTTTGTTATTTCAGTTATTTTAATACTGGAGGATGATATCGATTATATATTGGATTCTTTTTTATCTTGTTGATTAAAATATTGAATAATGATCCGTTGCGAATACTTATAATATTTTGTTGTTATTATGAATTAAAGTTACAACCCATGTTATGGGACATGACACATATTATGCTAATATTACGATGACATGTTGAAAATGTGATGCCCTTTCATGTTGAAATATGATTTTATTAAATAATATGATTAATTGTATTGTGGGTAGAAAGGGTGTTACACACTGACCTCAAGACTGTGTCAGACTGGTCTGGACAGTATCCCCGCAATGAATCAGGATTCCTAAGTCCCTCAGAGGATTCAGGAAAAGGACCAATCATTGATACCTAAGATTTTCAACCTTTCAATCATTCTCAAAGGATCAAGGAATCTCAAATGATGAAGAATCATTCAAAGACTATACAGAAATTTCAGTGATCTAGGCCCCGAGTCATCAGTATCACCAATTAGGGTTTCAGTAAACTAAGCCCTCTAGATGAAATTTTTCATGGAAAAAAGAGCCAAGGCCTCCACTTGTCATCGAGAAAGGTTGAAATGACTTTGACAAGCCATCTACTAGTTCAAAAGATGCAGTGATCATCAACCACAAAACTAGGGTTTCACAGTGCCCAAATCAAAGTTTCTAACTAATCGGGGAACCCAAAGTTAAAAGTTTCACCAGGACATGATCCAATACCATAGGGAATGGTTTAAATAGCTCATATCCACCTTGGAAGTCCATTCATAGGTTTGAAATACCTCAGAGAATCTCCAGTCAAAAAATCAGAAAACCAGAGGTATCTAGTGTAATTTCCATCTGGACCAAAAAGTCATGGTTTGACTTTTTAACCTAAAATGATCCTCATGACCTATATTACAATAATATATGGTCCATTGATGCATTTTATCACAAAAAATCAAGAATTTTGAGATAACTTGCAAAAGGGGCAATCTTTGAAACTTAAAAAAAAAATTAAGTTATAAGAAAAAATGTGCAAGTACCCTACTTCCAAGTGTAAACACCCCAAATTTTCCCTCACTCTTTATCACACCATGACTTGTGATCTTTCATTTTTGTTTTAACATAAGCATTACATCTCATGTTGCATTTTTGTTCCACTGCATAGTTCAAGATCATCTGCATCTAGGGTTTGTGATCTGAGCAATCCAAGAATCCATCTAAGCCATCCTAAAGGTCTCAAAGCTTTCCAAGAGGGCCCATGTGTGTTCTATCATCATATTATGCTCCTCAAAGTTCATGAAAGTCAAGGGATCACAAGAACTGGCAAAGGCATGGAAGCAGAGCTAGGGTTTTCACTACACAGATGACCAAAATTAGGGTTTTTGTTTCATAGGCCTTAACCCCAAATTTTTGGGTAATTCTTGTTTCTAATGTTCTTAATATGTTATAAGGATCATGTGTACCAAGTTTGATGAAGAAAATCATTTTGGAAGTCATCTGTTTAATGGGTAACTTCCTGGGCAAGTTAAGTCAAAATCAGGGCATCTGAGGCCCCCAACAATGGAACCAAAGGGGGATTTTCATCAAATTTAAGTTCAATGATATTTATTTGATCTTAGAAGTGGTTAGAAGTTCACAATATTGAAGAATTTTGAGCCAATTGCAAACTTGCCATTTTTGGAAATGACTTGAAATGCAAACTTTCCATTTTGGGAAAGATTTTCAACCTCCTCTTTCATGACCAAAAATGCTTCAAATGAAAAATTCTTGGGCATGAAAGTTGTAGATTAGGTCTTTCCCTTTTCGAAAAGTACAAGAACATGTCTTGATTCATCATAGAACTCAAGGTATGGCCTTTCAAAGTTGGCAAAAATCACATAATTTTCAAGTTCATGCCAAAGGGGGAATTTTGCAATTTCACTTGCCAAGCATTCTAAAGACCTCTAATGTGCATAAACACTTCACAATATGTCAAATAAACTTCAAAAGATCAAAATTATGCATTGGACCTAGGGTTTTCATGGCTTGTGATCCAAGAAACTTCAAAGAGGGAAAGTTGCAAAATCTATGCAATCTCTTCATCCAAGCCTTCCAGCACATCAAAATCAATCCCATGGCCATCCTTGAACCAAGCTGAGGCCAGAAACCCCATGAAACCACCTCTGACCCGTGCCCATACCTCATAGTACACAATCTTGAATTTTTGTAAAACCTCCCATACCAATCAGCCTGTGCCACAACAACTCTCTGGCCAATCAACATTGTTTATGTGGACATTAAGCAACTCATTTCATACAACACACAAGGCTGAAACCTCTCATACAATCAGATTGCCAAAAACCTCAAGAAACCTTCATCTCTTCGAAATTCATAGCACAACCATCAAAACTTCAAACTTCTTCCACCAATCAACTCAGCATCACCCCAGGATCATTTCCCACCCATCACCATAGCCTAAAACACTCTCAAACTCAAACACGATTTCTGCATACTCAGAACTGGAACTCATGATTCAGCCAAAATAAACTCATTCCAAGCATCACAATAGACTCAGGGGGACCAAGGGAGGTGGATTGCACAAAAGAAGGGCCCAGAAAGTCCCATTTCAAAGAACTTCAACTCAGGTATCCTCCATGAACATTTTTTCCAGAAGCTTGTTTTCTTGTTAAAATATGATTCTATGTGTTGCACTGATCATGGGGATGTGTTTAGTTTTGAAAATAAGCAAGAATTGAGTATGTATTGATGATCTTAAATTTTGACCTAAAAACTTGTTTGATTCGATTCAATCATTTGATGCATGATTAATTGTTTTTGTTGCTGGATTTGAGTTTGTTGATGGTTAAAGATCATTTCTGGAGCTTGTGGTGAGTTTTTGTGGAGTTTTGAGAGATTCAGGGAGGGAGTCTAGCCGGAGAAGATGACCGAAGGTCTTCTCCGGCCACCTGAAAGTGATTAGGGCTAATCCACGTTTAAATCCCCAGTTTGAATCTTGGCCTTTGGATTAGGATTAGGGTTAGCGTGTGTACGGTTAGGATCAATTCACTTAAGTTAATTACGGATTAATTAATTTAATTAAAAACATTTAGTCAGTTTGAATTTGAGCCGTTGAGATGCGGACATGGTCAATTCCCACCCTTTTTATTTGAATCTCAGCCATTGGATGCGCTGACTTCCTTTTATTCTCATTTTAATTCATTTTATTTTCATTTCGTTTGCATATTTATTTTAAAATATCAAAAAGCATTCAAAAAATATGAAACTTTGCATTCTGATTTCAAATATTTTTCTCAACCTGAAAGTATTTTTTATTTTATTTTTTGCATTAAAAAAGTATTATTAAAATATTTAAATGTTATTTATAATTAATTAAAGTATTTTAATTAATTAAAAATGCATTTAGGTTTCTAAAAATCACCAAAAAAATCATGAATCATTCCAATGCATTTAGAAACATTTTAAAACTCTTCACACAAATTTCTTTTTAGGTTTGATCATAGTTTACCAATTTTCTTTGAATTAAGGGTTATAAAAATCACATTTTTGAACCCTAACTTTAAAAAATCATTTCTGCCTAACTAAGAAGAGTTTGAACTTGATTCTTTTTGCATTGTGTTGAATATTACATGTAGTTTATAGGTCTTTTTCATCATGAATTTTTATTGCATTTTCAATTTGATTTGCATTTTCCCTTTGAACCACCCAAAAACCCTAGAAAACTTAGGAAAATCATAACTTTTGATAGGTTAGGCTTCTGACCTTCTCCTTTGGGGTGTGACCTAGTATGGGATTAAGGTTTGTTTGAGCTGGATTTCAAATTTTTATCATGTCATATGCCTCTGTTTTATCCATTTGCATCTCACATATCCATGTAACCCTAATTTCTCATGTTCATTTGCATTCATCTTGCATATTCATCATTACATGAACTTGCCATGACATTTCATGCATTCATATGTCATCTTAGACATCTTAAGACCTGTTAGAACCTTGCTTGATCATTTCTTCATTCATTTTCCATGTTTTGCATTCATTTCATTTCATAAACTTTCATGTGATTTCAAACTTCAAAGCATGCTTCCATAACATCTCATATTTGTATGATCACACATATGCATATTATATGACATTGCATCATCTTACATGACATTTACCTAGCATTAGCACTTCTGACTTTGATCATTGCAACTCATTTCAATTCATTTCTTCATGCTTTATACTTTATGCATCCATGCTAACACTTTCAGGTTTTGGTAACTTATTTTGGGAGGTGGATTTGCCTTCACCTCTCACTTCTTATCATCTCTTTCATTTGCATCTTGTTTGTCTTTGAAATGAATTTGATTTACTTATGTTCCATATCTCTCACTTTCTTCCTTTAAGTTACTTATCTTCTTAGGAAGTAAGTAACTTATTCTTTTGCTTCCTCCTCCTTTCACCTGCTTCTTCCATTGGTGGCTTCCTTAAAGATCTTTCTTAAGACTCACAAACCATAGGATATCCAAGCATGATAATAATTAGGGTTGTAACTAGTCCCCCTTAGTTTTTTACCTTTGAGTCTCCTTGAGTCTCTCTTCTCATCTCAATAATCAGAGACTAAACTCTTAAAGTTTCAGGACTTTGGAATTAGGGTTATGTCTGCATCCTTCTCTTAGGATGGAGTGTATAACTTTAATCCTAAGTGTTAAACCTTTAATTTGTTTAAACCTCTTAATCAAAAGACACTAATAATCACCAAGACTTTATCTTGTAACTTGGGCCTTACATTAGGGTTCTAATTATTTCTTATGGTTAAGAAGGACTAACCCTAGTGTTTAATGGACAAGTCCCCCTCAAGTTGTCTTAAAAACCATAAAATCCACTTCTTAATCTCATCCCTTAATTAAAATCCACTTAATAAAGACTTTGTTATATAATGAATTTAATCCCTAACCATGGATTAAGTTGAGGTATCTTCCTCAGCTTAAGTGTTCTCATCTATTATCCTTCTATTAGGATGGTGTAATGAGTCCACTAATCTATGATTAGAGATTAAAACCATTACTTAACACTAAACAAAAACCCAAAAAACATCTAATTAATCACAAGTAGGTTAATGATCTTAATCCTACATCATCATGGCAATTAAGTTGAGATATTTATCTCATACTTAAGTAGGCTCATTATCCCTAATCAGGGAGGATATAATGAGTTTACAAGCCCTTGATTTAGGCTTAATCTCATTAACTTATGCAAAACAACCAAAAACAATAAAAAAAACTGAAAACACAAAAACAAACAATAATCTTCTCCTTCGGGATTCTTTTCTTATCACACTCATTCACAAACGAGAACTTGCTTCTTCCGTCTAATGCAAGACAGTTAGCACTCGAGCCATACGAGTCATACACTTGAGCATAGGCAAGCAAGCAATTCACAGTCAATTTTATTTCCAGTCTCTTTGAGTCGAACTACGGTGTTCTGACTTCCTCATTGCACGCGAGGATACGTAGGCATAACTTAACAGTTATCGAACAAAAGTCAGTGTCTTCCCCCTCTTTCAGAATTCTCTTTTAAGCTTCAGTTCCTGAGCATTTCACTCTCTTTTGCACTAACACTTGTATATTTCTTTTCCAGCTTTATGCACACAGATAGCACATACACTTACCCCTTCTAAACACAATCTTATAAGCGTGGATCTCGTCGAGTACGACGGATAATCTGGGTGCTAATACCTTCCTAGGTTGTAACCAACCCCCTTTCTCAGTTTCTCTAGTTCGCGACCGTCTTATCCATCTTTTTCCAGGTTTATGCAGCATTACCTTTCCTTCGGGATAAAAATGCCTAGCTGGCGACTCTATTCATTCTCACCTCCATTTTCTCCTTTCGCCGACCGTTCGCGTCTGCACCAGGATGAAAATCTTCGGGAGTGACACCAAGCATCATATCTTGTGATCAAAGTATCAAACATTTGTGGTTCCAAGCTTGATTGAAAGCTCTTGATACATACTACAAATGATTCAACTACAAGAAACTCCAATTCATCATGGATTTTAAGTTGAAGATTAATCAAAATCAAGAAAAAAAATTAGAAATTTCAACACTTAGACAAAATCTGCCTAAGTACAAAATCAGTCAAAACATTAAAACTTGGAGACTTTTTTCACATAGTTCCAAGCTAATTCAGATCCTTGTGAAAACACCAATGTTATCACAAATGTTACCAACAATTCAAAGAACCAATTGGCATGAAAATATCTTGCTTGAGCATGAAGAAATTTTTATCAAACACACCATGACACAACTGTTTTCCAAAAAAACAGATTTTCATAAAACTTGAGATTTGGATTTTGGTGAGTCAAAGGATAAGATCAGGTGATTCAGAGAATCAAACAATCATTACAAACCGATCAACCTGCAAATTCATGATTGCACCAAGGAATTTGCATTTATGGCATTTATGAGAATCAACACCTATGCATTTGATCCAAGGGTCATTCTGATCCAAAAACACACATGCTAGAATATTATGATCTTCAGCCCACTTGGCTTCATAAACAAATATTATAAGGACTGAGGAATGTGAATTTAGCTTCAGCTGACTACTCTATGAAAGCATCTCATCATGCCCTGTGTAGGAAGATATTTCACAAACAATGATTAACAATTTATGATCTCATCTCTTTAAGACTTGGAGGCTAAGCAATCTCAACATGTTTGCATATAAATAGAGACCTCAAGTGATAGTAAAAATCGCACCAAAGCCTCTGAATCCCAAGCTTTCTCTTATTCATTCTCAAAGACTCAAAACTTAATATTTTGAGCAACCACTATCGGGTTTTGAGTTTGAGCCACAACAAGCTCAAACCAATTGCTCAAACACATCATATATGATGTATCTGAGGTTTTCAAACGCTTGAACTAACCCATAAACACCTCCAACCCAAAATCACCCTTCAAAACCTCAAAGAAACCTTGTTTTTGCAACTTTAAGGCCATAACTTGATCCAGTTATTTGCAATCAAGTCTGAGTATTCAAACACACTCCATATGATGCAAGGAAGCTGTCCAGATCATCACAACATCTCTATAACACCTCTAGCTCAAAATCATATCTCCTTGTGCAACTTCAAGTGAAGGTAAGCCTCAAACTTAGTCATCTCTCAATTCTTGCATATTTCCTTAAACTATCTTTTTTCCATGTGTACGTAATCATTTATTAAATGTTTTCCCTCAATTAATTTCACAAAATCATCATCATGTAGAATTCCATGAGGCTTAGACCAAATAAGGGTTCTTCAGTGTTCATCACTTAAGACAATAAGTTTGCCCTAAAATCTTCAGAACACCTCTAAAAGGTCTATTTACTAACCAATGGCGGTTCATTCTTGTTATTAAGCATCAATATCATGTAAATCAGCCCTAAAACAATAAAACCAAAGCAAAATGAGTTGAAGAAATTTGAACCTGAAACTATGAGGAACTTGAATCAACAAGAATACCATGGGTGTAGGCTTGTTCTTGAGCTTCTAGAGAGAAAAATAAATGCTCTGAAGTCTTGAATCTTGAAAAAGAAATGGAGAAATCAACTCTGCAATCTCACTAATCAAGAGATGAATCCAATTACACTCTGTTATTGATCAAGGAAGCTTGGTGGTGGTGAAATGATGAAGATGATGATGAACACTATGAAGTTCTTGCACGAAATTCAGAGTGAGAAAAATGAAAGCAATTAGGAGAACTTTGGAGTGAATTTGATGGAATGGTGAAATTTGATCCAAAATCTGTTAAAATGATCTTTTATATGCTTGGTTAAGATCTAACTACCATGTTTGACAGTTACAACCATGGTTAGTGGTGTAAGGCTCAATAAGTGGTGTGAAAGCAAATTCAGAAATGGAAAGGAGAGTGAGCTCGAGTGAGTTGTGTTTATGTGATTCTGATCATGATTCTTATGGTGGATGCCAATGATGTGAGGTGGTGATGCAACAAGATGCAACAACATGAAGCTTACCCCCCCATATTTGAATATTTCATTATGGTACATGATGTATTTTGGAGGCATGCGTGTGTAGGAAATTGTTTGCCCTGAAATGGCAAGGCATTTGTGGTGGGGGAAGTGTTTGAATCATGTGTGAATGAAGCAAGCAAGAACAGTTCATGAACCACTGCCTTGGCCAACAAGAAATCAACATGAAAACCATGATCTTTAATTGGACAAAACTCCATGCTCAAATCATCAAATTTAGAACTTCTTCTGGGAAAATTGAAGACAATGCATCATAGAATAAGTTTGATGTTCATCCAAAATGAAATTGAGGTCTTGAAGATGAAGAAAATGAAGTGACAAGTTGATGTAGAAAATCTGGCTTGGAAAGCAACTTGGCTCGCCCATAGGGCAAGAGCCTTAGGGCACAAAATCAGCTTCCACCTCCCTACTTTGAACACTCTTATGCCCATGAAAACTTGCTCAAATGAAAAAATGGTAAGCATCAAAGTTGAAGAGGGGATGGAGATGAACAACTTTGATGTTCAACATTTTTTTATTTGAAGCTTCCTTGATAGAGAAAAATGGACCTGAAATGGCTGCCAAAGTGGCCAAAACTTACTATTTTTGGTAACCCTAATTCTCCCAAAATGGCAACTTTAGGTTTTCTTGATTTTTGATGATTCATCCCTCATTCCTTGATCAAATTTTGTCCAATGATCACTTGTAATATGAATTTCATTATTTTGGCCTCAAAAAGTCAAGAGTTGACTTTTTACACTGCACAGTTGACTTTCCCCCAATTTCTTGATTTTCAAGTAACTGATCAATTGGAGACCTTCTGAAATGATTCAATGGACCATATTCCATACTTATATACTTGACATCATGTGGAAAACATTGAAATAAAATTTGAACTAAAATTTTATTAAGAACCCTTCTTAATTAGAAACCCTAATCTGGCCCCCTTTTTGGTTAGGAGATGTTGCACTGCTTGAATTCCTTGATCAATCCATTTCTTCTGATGACTTGGGGATTCAATTGAGATCATGTGGACCCTAAGAGAACTTTTAGGCTTGATGGAAGACACTTGGTTCTCATTCCTTGGGTTTGAATGACCACAAATTTGCAAATCAACTGATCACACACCTTAGGCTTTAACTGATGAATGTATGCTTTCTTTCTTTTCTTTTTTGATGCAATGCAATGTATGAAAATGGTATGAAAATGAGAGAGAAAATTTTAGGGTGTTACAACTGCCCCTGTTCAATCAACTGTAGACCTGAATGGATGATATCAATGGCTTTCAAGCGTTCAAGGTATAGAGGGATTGTATACCCGAATAAACCATAAAATTTATTCTCTGTGGGGAATTAGAAAACATGGTGGAATAATGTAATTCTTGGATGACGAGGCAAACAAGATACATCGTGAGTGAGCTTGAAAAAGACTATCATAACTTGGATGATAACTCAAAGATACGAAATCGGACTTGGACGGAATCAAAAAGCATTTATCCCACTTGGGAAATAAAGCGAACAAGACACACCGTGAGTGAGCTTGAAAAGAGACTATCATAACTTGGATGATAACTTGAAGGAACGAAAATGGACTTGGACGAAATCGAAAATCATTTATCCCACTTGGGAGATGAAGCGAACAATACACACCATGAGTGAGCTTGAAAATAGGCTATCATAACTTGGATGATAACTCAAATATACAAAACCGAACTTGGACGAAATCAAAAAGCATTTATCCCACTTGGGAAATAAAGTGAACAAGACACATCGTGAGTGAGCTTGAAAAGAGACTATTATACTTGGATGATAACTCAACTAGGGAGAATAAGCATTGACTTGTAAGAGTAATAGTGATGAGGAATGAACTTAGCATTCTCTGTGGAGATATTCCGGTCTGGTTGAAGAAATAATGTTTCGGGCTTTCGTGCAAGGTACCAAAGCTAGCTTATGCTTCATATGCATATGTTTGAATTTTTCCATGGCGTAATGCTCCATAATGATGGAAATGATACGCTTTTTGAGGATGCAAATGTAATGATGATTACTAAATGCGAATTCAGGGGGATTTCCTGATGAGGAGGTAACAACTATACCTGGCAACTTTATTGGGGTGAAATAATCGCTGATCAGATTTTATGAATCCCTGTGGGGGAATAACATCTCTGCTGGGGAGAGGGTTACTGATATTCTGGCACTGAGCTGCCACCATTGCCAAAAATAAATTGGACTTTAAGATAGTTAAAGAATGAAGACCCTGTTGGGGAAGGTCTTGAACTAAGAAGAATTTGATTGAGAGGTACGCCACCCTTGGAACTCCGTTGGGGAAGTAATAACCTTTTGACCTGGCTGAGGAAAAGGATTTGTTGATGCTCTTCTGAGGGACAATTCTGTTGGGGAATAAGGAGTCCTCATATACTACTGGGGGATAAGAAGACTCTTGTGAAGAATATCTCTTTGTTGAAGGAGGACTCTATGCTTGGGGATATCACCCTTTCATTGTCCTGATGGGGAATATTTTAGTTTCCGACTCTACTAGGGATGATGGAGAACATCAATAAGAATGCTTCTTGATAAAGATAAGAGTTTTAGATCGCCTCTTGTTGGGGATAAAAGATATAAAGTGGCTCATGCTGGGGATGAAAGAATATAGAGTATCTCTTAATAATGATACCTTCTGCCAAGGAAGGACCAACCCTTTGATCGTTGCTCTGTTGAAGAAAATATAGTCTAATGAGACTTGTTGAGGAACCTTGCTTAATGGCGCCTTCTGAGGAAGAACTCCTTAATGCCTCATGCTGGTAATGGCTTTATTCTCCGTACCTGCATATTAGTGACCACAACTGATAGTCCCTGCAAAAGAGAAAGTTAGAAAAGCCTGCATGCCCCAGGTTCATGGTCTGAATTGACCATCCCTGTTACTCAAAAAATCAGATGCATGTCAAGTGTTTTACTCTTAAGCATGTATTATAAAGCATTAATGTCTTCGCAATGCAATATTTATCACAATTGTTGGACGTTTTTGCAATTAATCAATGGCAGATGGAAACAAAAACAAATGAGATCTAATTAGATGAATATGCATTTTATTAATTGGAAGAGTGGTCATGAATAGGCATTACACTAAGAAGCAATCCCTGGAAAGAGGAAATTGCACGAAAGGAAAATAAACTATCCTAATGGCAATGTGAAATTGGATCTCATCAAGTTCCAACCCGACTATGACCCGTATGTCCTCAAGACTTTCTATATACTTCACTTTTTTGAGGAAGACAATCAGATTGATCCTTGACCCTTAAATTATTCATGATTGTAGATGACGGATCACAAATCACGCAGATCACAGTTGTTCGTTTCAATCCCTCTTTTGCGTTGATCGCCCTTTCGGGTTTTCAATCCTTCGGGATACCTTTTTTACCTGAGTTGATCAATGTGGCTTTTCAACTCAGTAGGTGTACATATTTTTTCATTTATTTCCCTAACTTTTGCCCGAGCCTTTTATTCTGTTTTTGGCTCGCTGGGATGCCCTTTGTTGCCTAGACTTTTATTTTGTTTTTGTCCAGCGGGTCTCTTTTATACGAAGTATTTTTTAACTGTGTATGCGTTGACAGGAGATGGAAAGTCTTCTCCATCCATGGTTGTTATCATTAAGGCTCCACCTGAGAAATTTTTTTAACCACGAATGGACCTTCATAGTTGGGTGTCCACTTGCCCCCGTGATCTGTTTGAGGAGGGAAGATCCTTTTCAGTACTAAGTCCCCAAGTATGTAACATCGAGGTCGTACCTTTTGGTCGAACACCCATTTCGTTCTCCGTTGATACAGTTGTCCATGGCATACAGATGCTAAACACATCTCCTTGATGAGGCTCAACCGGTTGAGGTGCGTATGGATGTTCGGTACCCATGCAATGCAAACAGTAACGTTTCATGCCAATCTTTATATGTCACAACCATCTTCTGTATTATCTTCTTGATGTTCTTGTTGGCCGCCTCGATGGTGTCGTTCATCTTCAGGCGGTACAGAGAAGAGTTGTAATGTTCAATTTTAAAATCCCGACATATATCTGCCATCATCTTGTTATTGAGATTGGAGCCATTATCAATAATGATTCTCTCGGGTATTCTATATTGATAAATGATACTTTTCTTTATGAATCAGGCTACAACATGCTTAGTAACATTAGCATACAACTTTGCTTCCACCCACTTGGTGAAGTAGTCAATGGCAACCAGAATGAAGCGATGGCCATTTAAAGCGGCAGGCTTGATATTTCTGATCATGTCGATGCCCCACATGGCAAAGGGCCAAGGTGAAGACATGGCACTCAACGGATTGGGAGGCACATGCACTTTATCAGCATAAATATGACATTTATGGAATTTGCTGGAGTACTTGTAGCAATCGGATTCCATGGTTATCCAGTAATACCCTGATCTCAAAAGTATCTTCGCCATGGCATGTCCTTCAACATGGGTATCGAAGGATCCCTCGTGAACTTCCTGCATTAACATGTCTACTTCGTATCTATCCACGCATCTGAGTAGAACCATGTCGAAGTTCCTTTTGTATAACACATCATCCTGATTCAAGAAGAATCCATCTTCCAACCTCCTCAAGATATTCTATCTTTGTCGGATGCCTCTGTTAGGTATTCTTGACACTTCAGGAAACGTTTGATATCGTAGTAACAAGGCTTATCATCACCAATAACATCAACCGCAAACACATAAGCAGACCTTTCGAGACGAGACACCACAATTCTGGGCACATAGTTCCATTGTTGGACTTTAATCATGGAGGATAAGGTTTCCAGAGCATCAGCAAATTGATTCTCGTCACAAGGTACATTATGAAGCTTTACCGTCGTGAAGAATGTCAACAACCATCTGGTGTAGTCCCTGTATGGAATCAAATGTGGTTGATGAACAAGCCACCTTCTGTTAACACTATTTATTACCAAAGATGAATCACCGAAGATATCGAGGGTCTTAATTCGTAAATTAATCGCCTCCTTAATCCCCATTATGCAAGCTTCATATTCGGCCTCATTGTTGGTGCACTCAAATGTCAACCGGACAGTGAAGGGCATATGAACTCCTTCCGACGTGATATTGACGACACCAACTTCGTTGCCATTCATGTTAACGGCCTCATCAAACATCAGACTCCATTTGGATTAAGGGTCTGGCCTCTCCCCCGGGAGTGGTTCTTTACAATCTTTCAATTTGAGGAACATGACGTCTTCATCAGGGAACTCAAACCTCATTGGCTGATATTCATTAATCGGTTGATGGGCCAAATAGTCTGACAATACGCTTCCCTTGATAGCTTTCTGGGAAGTATATTGGATGTCATATTCAGTTAAGACCATCTGCCAACGAGCAACCCTTCCGATCAAAGCTAGTTTCTCGAAGATGTACTTGACAGGATCCATTTTGGATATCAATAAGGTTGTGTGAGTAAGAATGTATTGCCTTAATCACTTAGCAGCCCATGCCAATGCACATCATGTCTTCTCAAGCATTGGGTACCTGAATTCACAATTTATGAACTTCTTGCTCAGGTAGTAGATGGCGTGCTCGTTTCTACCTGTCTCGTTATGTTGACCGAGAACATAACCCATTGATCCTTCAAGTACTATAAGATACATAATTAGAGGCTTCCCAGTGTAACACCCCAAAATTTGATCACTCTTTTTCTCATCATTTGCATATCATATAGCATATCATGTCACTCTCATATTCCAGCATATGGCATAGAAAAATGAAGCATGACATCCATAGGTGCCAGCATAAGGCATATAATCAATTATCTAGAAATTCATGATCTTCTAATTCAAACCAAGAGCCAAGTGACCTTGCAAGAATCTCACAAGGTCTCCTCGTATCTTATACAAGCTCAAAGTCATCTTCAAAGCCCCAGAAGAGGAAAATTTCATCTGAACCTCATATTCTCATAACTTTGGCCAACTCTTGTGGTCAAAGACTTTCATATGGTATACAAGGCTTGTGTATACAGTTTGAGGCAAAAATTCATTGAGGAAGTCAATCATTGAAGCAGATACTTATTGGTGAAGCAAGAAAGTCAACTGAGCTGAACAAAAGTCAACTGAGGAATTTTTAGGGGTTTGATCGTGATCATCAATCTCTTGAAGTCATATTTGGTCTAGAAATATCTTGGATAAGTTCAAATGTCAAAAATCAAGAATGTGCAAAAAGTTGCTAAATATGGAAGTTTAGAAGTTTCTATTTTTAGAAATATTTGCCCTAATCTTCAAGCCTTTACTTCATGTTCAAAAAAAAGCTCCAGGTTATTTTTCCTTGAACATGAAAGTTGTAGATCGTGATTTTCCCTTTCCAAAAAGTATTAGAACATTTTCAAAGCCTTCTTAGAACTCAAGATATGATTTTTTGAAGTTTTGATGCATTTAGGTTTTTTTAGCCACAGTTGTCAATTTGTAATTGGTCCATCCTTTTGACATTATTTTTTGTGATTGACACATTTTATGCCACTTTTGTTGGTATGGCATTTTCTTTTTCCCGTGCCCCAAAGTTACTATGGCATGTTATGTTATTTGGCTTTAGTGGAAAGTTGAAGAAAAGCCTAGTACAAAGGATGACATTGGTGTGTGCATGTGATTGGTTATGAGAAAAGATGGTCATCAGCACATCACCCACCTCACGCTTGTTGTTTCTTTGAGGTCACACCTTTTTCTTCCTTACACACTCACAAATTGCACTAAGTAAGGAAAGCTATCTCACGTGACTTCATGCCATGCACCCCACATCAATGAACCAATCACCACCATTTAAATTTCACAAACTTTTCATCATCAAATGTCATGACCACAACTCATCAAGCCGCATAATAATTCACATTCACCCTCTTCCATGTGATCAGATTTGAAAACAATTTGAAGAAAAAAAAGCGTGATTCGTGCTCTGTGTTTTGGGTGGAATAACAATACCAACACACCTTACAGCTTGAACACACACTTGCTATATAGTGATACCAATTCACAAGTTTGGGGGGCTCTTGATTTTCTTTCACTCATACACTCTCCTACACGTTCTTCGTTGCTTAACAAAAGAGATTTAGATCTAAATTGATTTCCATAGCCCAAGCATAATATTCCTATCATTCACCTAGAAGTCTATGTGTTCTACCCATTGTTACCAAGGAATGTAGCGGAAAGGCGGTATCAGTGGAGCTGAATCTTACAAACGCCTTAAGAATTCTTCTCTTTTTTTTTCTTGCATCAGCATCAAGTCTTTCAGCCTTTATTTGGCTAAAGTGTACATTGTAAGACGCTCAGGAGTTCGGTTTCTCTTAGAATCTCGGAAAATCTTCATAACAGGTTTTGTGTCGAATCTATTTTACTTTGATTTTGTTGGTCTATTGCCTGTTTTATGTTGTTTTGATTTGATATGGTATGTATGAAGCAAGTAGAAGCTTTGAGAGTTGTTTTTTTTTGTGATTTGCAACTTTGAGATTTGTACTTTGAGGCTTCGAATCTATGTGTGTGGTGTTTGTTTGAGAAAGCCAAGGGGGTGGTTGTGTTCCTCTTGTTTCGTAGTTGATTTTTTCTTTTTACGCTTTTGAATTTCGTTGAGAGTTGATGGAGTTTTGAGGAGAGAAAGTATGGAGGTCATAGCAGTATGCATCGATTCATTTGTTTTGTTACTGGTTTTTCTTTTTTCTTCTTTTTCTTGGCTTGGGGTTGAGAATGACCGTGTGGCAGTCTGTGATTGGCTTTTGTTTTGTTTTATTTTTTTTTCATTTAAAAGGATGATGACCGGTTGACATAAGTTGTGTGCATGTCCGTTTTTTTCTCTTTTTTATTTTATTATTTTATAAAATAACTAAAAGCTGAGTTAATTTGGTTAGATGGATATGTTTCCAATGGGCCTAAGGCCGGTTTTATAATTACACCCCCTATCTGAGCCCAATTTGGAATTAAAACGCAATTTGGTTGCTATTCTGACCCCCCTTTGGTTCCTTTCTTTTATTTTCTTTTTTTATTACTTGTTTCATTTGATTTTTGTTAAAATAGTAAAAGACATTTAAAAATCCTGAAAACAATCATGTGTGTTCTTTCTAATTTTCTTTAATTTTCCTTAATTTTTTCTTTTTCTTTTTTATTAATTTTCGTGACTGAATTAATTGTTGATGTTATTTCTTTTGTATTAATTCCTTTTATGCATGATCTGACTTGTCCAATTTTTAACTTGAGTTTGAAAATAGATATGAGCTTGATTCTTCTTGTTATTGATTCCTAACATGCTGAGGTTTATGTGAAATTTTATTCATGATTTTTAGGACTTATTTGCTTAGGTTTTGTCATGTTGCTTTGTGATGAAGTTTGTGAAACCCCTATTGAACTTTGGACATATATTTGAGATAGTTTGCTTCTGCTTTTTGACTTGTGGGTTTGGTATGTTGTTTTTAATTGATCAAAGAGTCTATATGCCTAATTGTGGAATTTTTAAGACTTGTTTCCATTTTATTTGAATTTTGTGATTAACTTGACCTAGTTTGGTGTTTTTCATGACCGATACTTGCTTATTGGGGTAGAAGGGCACTTGTGCCAACTCCTAGGGTTTGTTCTAGGGTCTCTTAGTATGTTGACATGTCCCTGGTCCTTGTATGAAGATTGTTTCTTGGTTGGCTTTGTAATACTTGTTCAGTAGGCTTCACACTTATATGAATGTTCACATCACCTCTCATTTCTACATGCCTCTCTTGTATGATCTTGTATGAGTTTATGTGTTTCCGTTGATGTTTGAAATCCTTTCTTAGGCACTTTTTACCATGATAGGATTCTGAATTTGATGTTTATGAAATGTGTTTAGCTTATATGACACTGCTTATCTCATGTTTTGGCTTTCTTCCTTCCATGTTAACTTGTAATGCTTTAGTGTGACTTCTTGCTCCACTTATTACATGATGTTGTGTGTTTGATCTTGGCACTTAAATGTGAGGTTTGAATTCTGGTTGTGATGGTTTGATATGATCTTTTGCTTATTTCAATTTCATTTGATCTTATTTGTTTTCGTCTTATCATTTGTGTATGATTCTAACCCTTTGTAGGTGTCATGGTAAGTGAAGTGTGGATGTTATCCACATTTCAAAACCTTATTCTCTTCTCTTTTAATGCTTTCTTATTTTTCTTTGAGATGTTCTTATGCCATCAATTGTATAACTCTTTTCCATCCCCCTTAGGGAACAACTTAACTTCTTTAGAAGAAGTAATTTTATTTTCTACTTTCTCCTTTCTTCTTCTTTCTTCTTTCCTTCTCTTCTTTAGTATAGTTGGAGCCTCACTAACTTAGGACCATCATTTGCATGAAAACAATAAGATTAGTCTTTCCCCTTAGTTTTTACCTTTGATATCCTTTTGGTGCTCTCTCTCTTCATCTTTAAACTTAACTTTAAGTCACTTTAATAAATGACGAGTCTTCTCATGCGACACAAGACTTTGCTATAGATACTTGTACGCGTTCCATTTCGGGGCGAGGTGTAGGTTATCCCTCGTGGTGGATAAGTCTTAGCATGAGATTACTTCACAAAGAAAAGCTAAAAAAACACTTCTTAATCAAAAAACAAAAAAAACACTTAATAAATGCCAATAGGTCAGTGTGTCTGAGCCTTAACTTATGGGACTAGATTTAGGGGTTTCCCCCATAGATAGGTGGGCTTCTTGTGCATTCTGTTTCGGGGTGATGTAAGAAGTACACATCCCATTGAGTAAGACTTAGGTACACTTACCTATGCAAACCTCAAAGCAGAAAACTCATAAAAAACACTGGACAAAGAATAAACGTCTCTCCTTCAGGACTTCTTTTCTCATCTCACTCATTCTCATCATGTGAACATGCTCCTACTTGTCTCTTTGTAAAACGGTAATGCACTCGTGCCAGACGAGCCTGCAACACCTGAGCATTGAAAAAAACAGTTCAAGCTTTTAAGACACAAGTAATCTTTCACCCCCTATTTAGGGTAACTACGACAACTCTGGTTCTCATTTCCATATGAGGTACGTAGGCAGCGGGGTAGGGCCCGTTCGAGCACAATATTTATTTTCCCTACATTTTTCCTCTTCGTTTCCTTTTTCAGTTCCTTTTTCCATATCCAGTTCCTTTTTCTTTTTGTAGCAACTTTCATTTCTTCACCCTTTTGAAACAATTTCTTCGCAAGCGTGGATCCCTTCGGGTACGACGAACGATATGGGGTGCTAATACCTTCCCAGGTCGTAACAGATTCCCGAACCCAGTTTCTTTGGTTCGCAGGACCTTTGTCCTTCCTTTCTTTTCTTCAGTTTATGCAGCATTACAATTCTCGTTCCTTCGGGATAAAAATGCCTGGCTGGCGACTCTACCCTTTCCGCGACACTTTCGCGTTTGTACCAGGATGGAAATCCAGGGAGCGACAATTGGCGACTCTGCTGGGGATTCCTAACCGGGGTATATCTGGTTCCCTTGAGAGTCTCTCTTAGCGCTTAGGTGTTTCTATTTCTTTGGGTGTTTTATGTTTGTTGTTGCATGTATATTTTACTGTTGTTTATTTACAGTTTTATTTACAACTTTATTTACAATTTTAAGTATTTATTTTCATGCATCATGTATTACTGGACTGTCTGGACTGTATTTCCTCTGTTTGGTGGGACTGGGGTTAGTGTTACTATGAGATAAGACAAATACTCGGCTTGAGTGCACCCTAGGATTAGCGTTGACACATTTTACTCGCATGTGGCATGATGAGTGGCGATGTGCTTCACACCCAGACTGCGACCGTCTTGGAAATATCTTGTGTGGGGATTTCCTCCACTTCGGGATAGGACCTTGATAGTTATGTGCATCTATGCCGATCATTGAGAACCTTTTTGGAAACAACTCTCTCTAGTGGTGACAGTGGCAGACCACATTGCATGGCAAACCCATTCACACCCAAGGGCCCGTTGAGGATCCATATAGGATGGCCTGGTTCTCTTATAGGAACTCAGTTAAAGCATATGGTCGTATGACGATAGTATTGTATCCTACAGGCTGTATGTACTATTGTTTCTCGATTTCAGCGCTCGAAGATAGGGACTTATAAGGGATGCTTTTTTCCCGGACTCATGCTGAGACCTCCCTGAGTAATACATAATGCCAAACTGATTCCCTTATCTGGTCATGAGTCATTTCTCGGAAATGGTGAACGTATTATTTCTATTTGGCTTTGAGAGTCTGTGATGTTTGACCCGAAGCATACCCGTGAGAATGAGAGGGGTTTACAGGTTTGCAGGAACCCTTGACCTCATTATACCCTTATTACCATTACAGTCTTATATTCTGATACAGTTACTTTGATCCTAGAGTTCTTGAGTTTATCTGGTTCTTGATCAGGTTTATATGAGTTATCTGAATTCTTGTCCATGGTTTATCATTCAGAGGCTTCGGGTTTCTGATCACTAGGCTCTGATATCCAGTATCCAGACAGTTCCAGATTGATCATATGTCCTTGCATTTGCATTGCATGATTCCATCATTAATCATGTTTTGTTTTCATTCTTAGGTTCATATCATTGTTTCCGGTTCCGATATACTGTTCAGAGATGGAAGATTCTTGCAAGCAGAACATTCATTTCAAGTTTTTCGACACTAAGGTTGGTCTGTTAAAGAAGATGGTGAATCTTATCATGCCCAATCATGTGGAGGGGTTCATGAAAGCTTATGGGAGTATTCTGGATGTGGTGGTAGAGTTAGATCCCTCTGAAAGAAGTGTCATTCACACTTTGCTTAAGTATTATGATCCTCAACTTCGGTGCTTCACATTTCCTGATTTTCAGTTAGGTCCTTTGCTGGAGGAGTATGCTTTGATCTTGGGAGTTCCTATTCAAGACCAGATCCCATTCAATGCTGAAATGGTTAGGCCTGCACCTGAATCAATTGCCAAGGCTCTTTATTTGAGCCCTTCTATTGTGAATTCTCTGACTGTTACTAAAGGGGGTGTGTCTGGTTTCTCTTTGGAGGCTTTAGTGAAGAAGGATGAAGAGTTTGATGTTAAAGTAAAGTGGGATTCTGTGTGTGCCATTCTGGCTCTTTCTATTTATGGCATCATTTTGTTTGCAGGCCTGGAGAAGTTCATAGACATGAATGCCATCCATCTGTTCTTGTTGAAGAACCTTGTGCCTACATTGCCGGGAGATTTGTATTACTTGGTGCACTATAAGACTGAAAAGAAAAGAGGAGGTTTAGTTCGATGCTGCACTCCTTTGTTCTATATGTGTTTCATGAGGAACTTGCCTAGTACTAGGGTGTTTAATGACCATACTTTGGTTTGGGCTCAGAAACTGGAGAGGTTGTTTGCCAAAGATGTCAGATGGATTACTCAGAGGCTTCAGGGTATGCATTTCATCACCAACTGTGGGAGTTACCTCAGTGTACCTTTGTTGGGAGTGACTGGGGGAATCAACTACAACCCGATCTTGTTGAGGAGATAATTGGGGTATACTTTAAGAGATGTCCCAAAAGAATTACAATTGGCTCCTACATTCTACTTCCCAGTGAAAGACAATATGCCTTTGGTGAGAAAAGATGTTGGGGATTTAAAGTGAATCAAAGGAGAAGGAGTGGCTAGCTTTGGCAAGTGTAACAATCAAACTTTCCCAAAGTATGAGGTTTGGCTGAAGAATAGAGCTAGAATGGTATTGCTGTCATTTTCCCCTCTAGTTCCTCCGGTGACTGAGTCTAAGACCATTGTTCCTTTAGAAGAGTACAAGAAGTTGGAAGCCTAACTACAAGAGATGACTAGCTTGTATCATCAGATGGCTCACTCCAAGACAACTTTAAAAGAGAAGCTGCAGAAGATGCAAATAGCTCAGGAGACTAAGGAGAAAGAGTTTACAGAAAGAGAAGCTTACTTCAAGAGAAGAGATCTAATGGACATTAAAAGAGAGGAAGAATTCAGAAAGACCCGGAAGACTCTTAGAGAAGCCAAAAAATCTATCACTTGGGTGCAAGATCAAAGGAAACAGGATCAGAAGAAACACAAAGAAAAGGAAGAGTTTTATGAATTACAGTTGGCTTCTAAGAAGGAAGAGTGGGAACAAGCCCACAAGATCCGGAGAGAGAAGACTCAACAGTTGGTGCAGAGTCAACAAGCCTTAGAAGAAGCACTTAAGGAGATTGAAGATCTCAAACTGATGGCTGGAATTAAGAAGGTTACGTTTGAGCTGGGACTTAGTGAGGAGGGATCTGAGTCTTCAAGCAACAACCTTGTTTTCTAGTTTGTTTTCTCTGTATTTGGATTACCTACAGGCATGTTGTAGGAATCTTGGTTTTGTCTTTTGCCATATTTTCTTTTCCTTTTGTAAGACTTGTACCCTTTGGCGAATTCTGTTGTTCTTTCTTATGGGCTGATCTATGTTATGCAATTCGATTCTCTATTTCCTGTATGTACTGGCACTTGGGCTATTACGGTTATCTGAATCTGATTTCTATGCAAAGGTCTTCTCAAAGTCGGGGGTCAAAAGCCATTTGGATTCCTTTGTTAAATACCGGAACCAGGCATGAATGACCTTGAGATTAAAAGTATAAACGATTGCATTGCATACATATCACCTCTTTCTTTGTTTTGTAGGTACAATTCTCAGATTTCTGACCTTTTTATTTTTACAGGCGATACATATAAATAGAGAAAGCACATCCTATATCATGGAACAACTCAAGACAGAAGTGACTTCAATAATGACCCAGCTGGGGTATTTCAGGTTGGACATTCGAGCGTTATCTCAAGATCATGAAATGTTGAGGGAGGAAGTTAATGAGATGAAGGCTCAGATGAACCAAATTACTGACATGCTGAAGGCTCTACTGAAGAAAGAAGATGGTTAGTTGCTTGCTGCTGCAACCGAAGTTCTGACTCTTCCAGTATCTTGGGAACATGTGAAGGAGCAGGGGTCTTTTCCTAAATCTCCACTGATAGGGTCTTCTCACAAGACATTATCTCATGAGGATCTCAAGACAGAAAAAATTGAGAAGAAATTGGATTAGATTCCTATGTTGTACGCGCAGTTACTGCCATTCCTGTTGGAATTGAAGTTGATCAAGCCAATTGATGTGGGATCCCCGCACACCAAGTACCATATGGGTACTAATATCAAGGCCAAATGCAAATTTCACTCTGGAGCATTTAGTCATAATGTAAAGAATTGCAAGATGCTCAAGCTAAAAGTTCAGGAGCTTATTGATTATGGAGCAGTATAGTTTGCACCTGTCCAGGAGGCTAAGCAAGGAAATGTCCTTTCACTTGTTGCAAAAGGGAAATATGTGTCTCTCGTGAGGCAGAGATCATCTGTAATTCGTAAGCCGTGGGTTCTCAAGCTGCCACATCAGCAGATTATGGCTGAAACTCCTCCAGTAGCACCACCTCAGCATCAACAGAAGAAGGAAAGAATCTTTGATCCTTTACCAATGCATCCTACTGATCTACTTCAGCATCTATTGCATTTGAGAGTGATTGAGCTTCGCTAGTTGGCTCCACTTCCTACTGCGATTCCTAGGGGAATGGATGGCAATGTTAACTGTAATTTTCATTCAGGGGCGCCAGGCAATGACATTGAAGAGTGCAAAGCGTTTCAACACCAAGTGCAAGAGTTGATTGATGCTGGTGTAATTGAGTTCAGACCAACTGGCGTGAAGGTGGTTGGTAATGTTCCATTGGCTTCCCAAGAAGGGAATGTTGTTGCTTTACCCAAGTTTACCTCAAGTCATGGGAATGCCCGTTCTTCTGAAGTTTCCAGGGGGTCACGACCAATGCCCAATGAAGGAAGAAGGGTACAGGGACAATTTGGACGCCCTCATCAGTATCCTCCACAAAATCGTTTACAAAAGAGGAGAAAACCTAAGATATCTTAAGGAAGATCTGTTTAAGGTCCACTTTCTCGTAGTCAACTGCTCGATCGCCTCCTCAAAGGTTCTTTAATTAAGTTAGGGAGAGCTTTACCGGTGCCTTATGATTTTCCTTCGGACTACAATATGACTGCCATGTGCGAGTTCCACTCAGGAACGTTTGGGTACACTATTGACAATTTTAGGGAGTTTGAACGCGAGGTGCAAGGTTTGATTGACGCCAAGGTCATTACGTCGGATGGGATGCTTTTAACTTGAAGCCTTCTTATCAGAGTCCGTCAGAAATGAAAAAGAACTAAAGCAATAAAGCCAGAAGTATTTCCATGCTCTCAACAGTGGAATTCAGTTGTTTTCTTCATTGCATTTCCTCCCTATTGAGACGAACTACGTCGCTCTTATTCTTCATTGGTATTGGGTCAATGGAGATACGTAGGCAGGAGATCGTCAGGTCTTTGCAAGAAACCTTAGGTGTCAACCTTAGGTCAACCTCATCTCTCAGTGTCACTCTTTTCTTCAGACGTCTTGTGTCAGTATTCAACATCGAAGGCTTAAGGTCAGAGTAATTGAGGATGAAGTACGGTTCTGAACATGTGATCATTTGATTGAAGACTGCAAGTCCATCAAAAAAGTTGTTGGCTATTGGAAGTATTCAAGTCTGATAAGTCCAAACGGAGTCAAGTCTCCTCGACGATGGCAATGTTCGGTTTCTTTATTGCATTTTCATTTGTAGCTTTCAATTTTTTTGTTTAAATATTTGTATGCATGCATGAATTTGTTTGTTTCTGAATCTTAATTAATGAAATGCACCTGTTTTCTTGAAGTAATTCATCTGTATTTTACTTATAATTTTTGTGTGAATTGCAATACCAACTGTAGTTCTAAAACTCTATGATGGAGGATGACGAAACAAAAACGCAAAAATGTCTAATTGTATGCTCTTGAATAAGACCCTGTTGACGATGTACATGCTTTGTTTAAAACTCCCAAACACCAGAGATATAAGGGTGATAGACCTTGGCTAACCCCTTTGAGCCTTGAAGTAGGAGTTTCTTTTTGCATGGAAAAAAACCCTCACATTTAACCCGGGGCAGGGTAGACGTCAGCTAGTTGGACCAAGCGTTTAGGCTTTCACAAAGGAGTGTATCTGAGGATACCTAACACTTCATGGTACCAAATCCAGAGGTCCAAAGACCAGAAACCACAATGGTTATCCCTCATCAACTGAAAAGTGAGACAGTCACAACCCTTACAAACCAATCGAGACAAACAATGTCACACGATTTGTTCAAAGAAAAAAAATGAGAAATAAAAAGATCGCTAAGTCGAAACTTGAAAACAAGCGACTTAGGCAAAAATTAGGGCATCTCGCTGGACTCCAATTTCAAAAGATTCAAAAGAATCAGTCCAGGAAAAAGTTAGGGATAAGCGAAAGAATGCAAAAGCGAAAAATGGGAAAGATTATACAAGAAAGATCCTTAAGAAAGAACAAAGTCGTGTGATTACAGACACAAAAGACAACAGGGGTGACTGTTACTCCAATAACCTGATTGGTACTTAAATTGTTAGTAGCAATGGTTCCTCGATCATCACAAAATCCTTTTGAGAGGTGAGCGCTTGTGAAAGCTAGTTGAATTTAGGAATGGAAGGACATAACAAAGAGGGGTGGGTACCAATCAAACTTTGAGCCTATATCCTTTGTGTTCTATAACCGTGAAACAGACCACGATACAACCCTCAAAAGTCCTAATTGAAACAGGGTTAATTCGATAGCGTACCACCATGAGATAGTGTTCCTGACTCCTATGAGTTGTGCTAAAAGACCTTTGTTGGTATTGCATATGCATGTTTCTTTCATAAACAATCATGTATATCTTAAATAGTGGTTTGTTCACAAATGACATCTCTTCAATAAAAACTTCAAGATTAGCATGTGAGTTGCATTAGAATTTTCATTCTCAGAATAAAACATTTTCTTCTTGCATACATTTGTTCAACAATCACAGAAGTTCACATGAGGAATTTCAGTCCAGAAACTTAAATCTTGCCAGGTGGAGGAGTCTGAAACTTTTGAAGGACAATCAGGTCGAAGTGCACTCTTTCTGAGAAACTCCTATGAGATAAAGATTCTTCTAACCAGTTAGGTTAGATGCAACCAATATGGGGAAACCATGTTGAACAATCTCTCACATTTCAGCCAAGTTGGGGCAATGATCAAAGCATGGTTAATCTGAGGAAATCACTTTAAGGCTCATACTGGGGCGGGTCACTCTCAAGAGCAGATGAAGTCAGTCTCTGCATGCCATTATTCAGCTTATCCTTAATGTAGGATACAAGGGAAGAATATCTCACAATGATGTAGGATTTGGCGTGAGTCTTCTTCAATCAAATCCCTTTGTAGACCAGGAGGTCTGGGGCAGTTATTTCAAGATTCAGTGAATCTTTCCAAGAGTTTGAAGATGATGGGGCATTTCAGATGCCAGGTCTTTTGTAAAATCCTCTTGAATTAATATTTGAACGGTCAGATAGTACAAGAAGAAAGATGTTACCAGACGGTATTTCCCAAGCAGAGTGTTCTCACCAGTAAGAGACACTTTACAATTTCTACTTCCAGCAGGAAGATAAACCACAACATCCTCAGTAGAGTGTGAGTAAGAACATTCCCCAGCTGAGTCAGAGCAGGCAGTGTTCCAAGCAAACTTTCGAGATCAGTTGAATGGTTCCCTTCCCCAAGTGGAGTCTTCATTCCCAACAAGAAGTTGATTGCATTATCTCCCCACAGAGTTAGAATTGTCAGAATTCTATCCCCAATCAGGTCTTGACAGTTTGTTTCCCTAGCCGATTCGGAAGATGGGTATTCCCCATAGAGTTTCATGATCGAAAGTCAACCATCATTGAAATATTCCCGGTGAGTTTGCCAATTTATTTTTGGCTAGTGTAACACAGTAATGCAGACGATGTTATCATTCCTCAGTTAAGATCAAGTATTGTAAGAATATCTCGATGTCTTTTCTTCAGTAAAATGTTAGTCAGAATGTCCTCATCCTCAACAGAGTTACATATAGTATTCTCCCTTGCAGAGTTATTACTCTCCTCAACAAATCTTGTGTTGATTCGCGTTGTCCAGTGTCAACGAACTCCTTTTTCTCATTTCATGTTGTCCAGTGTCAACGGAATCCTTTTGCTCATTTCATGTTGTCCAGTGTCAACAGACTCCTTTTTCTCATTTCGCGTTGTCCAGCGTCAACAGACTCCTTTTGCTCATTTCGCGTTGTCTAGTGTCAACAGTCTCCTTTTGCTCATTTCGCGTTGTCCAGTGTCAACGGACTCCTTTTGCTCATTTCACGTTGTCCAGTGTCAACGGACTCCTTTTGCTCATTTCGCATTGTCTAGTGTCAACAGACTCCTTTTGCTCATTTCGCGTTGTCAAGTGTCAACGAACTCCTTTTGCTCATTTCGCGTTGTCTAGTGTCAACAGACTCCTTTTGCTCATTTCGCGTTGTCCAGTGTCAACAAACTCCTTTTGCCCATTTCGCGTTGTCCAGTGTCAACGGACTCTATTTTGCTCATTTCGCGTTGTCCAGTGTCAACAAACTCCTTTTGCTCATTTCGCGTTGTCCAGTGTCACGAACTTCTTTTGCTCATTTCGCATTGTCCAGTGTCAACAGACTCCTTTTGCTCATTTCGTGTTGTCCAGTGTCAACAGACTCCTTTTGCTCATTTCACGTTGTCAAGTGTCAACGGACTCCTTTTTCTCATTTCGCGTTGTCTAGTGTCAACAAACTCCTTTTACTTATTTTGCGTTGTCCAGTGCCAACTGACTCCTTTTGCTCATTTCGCGTTGTCCAGTGTCAACAGACTCCTTTTGCTCATTTTGCGTTGTCTAGTGTCAACGGACTCCTTTTGCTCAATTCGCGTTATCCAGCATCAACAAAATCCTCTTATTCATCGCTTTGTCCCGTGTCAATGGACCTGGGTTTGAAGTCATGACGGTAGAAAATCGTCGAAACTTTGCTTTAGAATCGTAAGTTCATGTTAAGATGCAGATTCTAATTAGGGTCATTCCAACACAATTAAGGCGAGATCCTGACTGTGGGTTTATATTGTCAAAATAGTGCATAGGATCATAAGCGCGTGTTAAGATACATATTCTTCCATATGCACGCGTTCACTGTATATCCGACCAGAGGGTATATGAAGAGAATAGTAAGCGCATTTTAAGATGCGGATTCTAATCAGTATCGTAAGCGCATGGTAAGATGTGGATCCTGATCATTGCATGTCTACCCCACAGACTCAAATGCACCAATGGGAAACATAGGAAGCCGTGAGATTCGTAAGGAATCACTCATTCCAAAGTCCACTGTCACTGTGACAGGCCAGTAGTCGCCTGACATCATTCAAAAGACAGTTTCAAAGTCCACCGTCATTGTGGCAAGCCAGTAGTCTCCTAGCGTCGTTTAAAAGACATTTCTTTGGTTCTTTAGTTACTTGTCACCTTGCTAGAGTTTATAGGAGCTCTCATTTGGTTGGGTTAATTTCCCAGTTTCTTTCTTCAACAAAGTGCAAATTGCAGGGTTATTTTGGTATTCAACCACAATTCATCTCGAACGACCGACAACAGGAGCTATCTTCCTTTTCAAATTAACATATGCTTGAATAGGGGCAACTGTAACACCCCAAAATTTGATCACTCTTTTTCTCATCATTTGCATATCATATAGCATATCATGTGACTCTCATATTCCAGCATATGGCATAGAAAAATGAAGCATGGCATCCATAGGTGCTAGCATAAGGCATATGATCAATTATCTGGAAATTCATGATCTTCCAAGTCAAGCCAAGAGCCAAGTGACCTTACAAGAAGCTCACAAGGTCTCCTCATATCTTATACAAGCTCAAAGTCATCTTCAAAGCCCCATAAGAGGAAAATTTCATCAGAACCTCATATTCTCATAACTTTGACCAATTGTTGTGGTCAAAGGCTTTCATATGGTATACAAGGCTTGTGTATAAAGTTTGAGGCAAAAATTCATTGAGGAAGTCAATGATTGAAGTATTTACTTGTTGGTGAAGCAAGAAAGTTAATTGAGCTGAACAAAAAGTCAAATGAGGAATTTTTAGGGTTTTGATTGTGATCATCAATCTTTTGAAGTCATATTTGGTCTAGAAATAGCTTGGATGAGTTCAAATGTCAAAAATCAAGAATGTGCAAAAAGTTGCTAAATATGGAAGTTTAGAAGTTTATATTTTTGGAAATATTTGCCTTAATCTTCAAGCCTTTATTTCATGTTAAAAAAAAGCTCCAGGTTATTTTTCCTTGAACATGAAAGTTGTAGATCATGATTTTCCCTTTCCAAAAAGTATTATAACATTTTCATAGCCTTTTTAGAACTCAAGATATGATTTTTTGAAATTTTGATGCATTTAGGTTTTTTTAGCCACACTTGTCAATTTTTAATTGGTCCATCCTTTTGACATTATTTTTTGAGATTGCCACATTTTATGCCACTTTTTTTGGTATGGCATTTTATTTTTCCCGTTCCCCAAAGTTAATATGGCATGTTATGTTATTTGTCTCTAGTGGAAAGTTGAATAAAAGCATAGTACAAGGGATGATATTGGTGTGTGTGTAACACGGTGGGAGAACTGACTTTCTATAAATGTTGCGGATAACAAGAGTCGCCACCGAATTTTATTTTATCCATAAGGAAAGGACATAAAAGAACAGGAAAGATCGTTTTGAAAAGACTTGGGTTCGGGGGGTAGGTTATACAAAGGGAAAGTGTTAGCACCCTTTATATCTATGGTTATCCATGGGCTCTTAGTTACTTAGCTCACTTAAATTGTTTTTGAAATGTGTAGTGTGTGATTAGAAAAATTTCTGTAAGTACTTTGTAATGATCCTCATATGAATGTATACAAAGCCTTGTTTTGAAAAATGTTTAGGAAAGTGAGGTGCAAAAAGTATTTTGAAATGTGAGCAAGCAACTAAGAGGTACCTACCCTAGATTAAGTCTTTCGTGTTCTCGTATGTTCTTTCAATGGTAAGACTATCCCTATTATTAAGGAATAGGTAGTCATTACCTTGGATGTGTTAAGGGACAAGCGTAGGGTCATCGTATGGTCATAGAAAGCAACTTAAGGGATGTCTTTAGCAATTCGTAGGGACTATCATCATTTATTCGAAGGGACAAGATCATTATTCCGTAGGCAACCTCGAAGGGACTTGATCTTTTAAACTGTAGGAACTTGATGGTTTTATGAAGGGACTTTGCTTAAGACACCCCTATATTTGAGGGACTTGACCATATTATTTTAAGGCAACTGAGAAGGGTAACCTAGGAAGTGCAAGATGGCGATCAAAGATCGACTTACGTGTGTGAGTGTTTATATTCAAGTATTTATCTTATTTAAATTAATTTTCTAAATTATTTTTAATCACATATAAGTTATACACACCCTAAGATTACTAACCATACAATAAAATATTTACAAAATATAATAAAGGCGGAAAATAAACCTACAAGTATTACATGGCTTTAGCAGATACATAATAATTAAATAAAAATTATAATAATAAATATAATAAAATAATAAATAAACAATAATAAAATATTAACAATAATAAAATAATAACAATAATAATAATGATAATAATAATAAATAAAGAAATCAAAAATTAAAATTTAAAAGAGAAATTAGTTTGAGGTTAAGTAAATATTATAAGTTTTTTTAGGGATTAATTAAGAAAATATAACAATTTAATAATATTATTAAGAAAAACATTAAATTATTTACATAATAATAAAAATAAAGATTAATATATTAATTAGGTTTTAGAAAAATAAGTTAAATTTTTAGGGTTAATAGAAAAATTAGGGTTAGCATTTTAATTAAGAAAATTAGGGTTAAACATTTTAGGTTTAAAGAATTAACTAAACTTAAATAAATTATTTACAAATTATATATAATAAAATTATATACAAAATTATTTATAAAATTAATTAAAATGACTAATCAAGAAAAATTATGAGATTAATGAAAATATAAAGTTTAATCATTGTTTTAAATAAAATTAAGAGTTTAATATTAAATAAATTAACTAATATTTAATTATATAAAATAAATAAACAAGTGGTAAAAAGAAAGGTGGGGAGGTCTGGTTTTGATCCCAGGACCTCCCCCTTACCACAACAAAACCAGACCACTGGGCTAGCACGTGCTAGTGAACAATGAACGCCACCTGATCAATAAATATTAAGTTTGATAATTATGAAGAAATAAAACAAAAAGTTGCAAAACCTGGGAATCGAACCCAAGTTCATTGGTCTCCACACGCGCATGCCTTACCAGTTGAGCTACCAACCTGCTTTGATAATATAACCTAAACAAATCATAATAAAATAAAACAAATATTCAGATTGAATTTTCGCGCCAAACTTCATCTTCCTCGTTTGAATTTCCTGCGAATTTTCATACGATTCTTCCTGCGAATTTACCTGCGTGTGAATTTAACAGAAGAACCTAGGTTTTTTTGAAACCTTAGAAACACGTAAAATCAGAGCAAATTGACAATAGCAAATGATTTCCCATAGCTCATACAATTCAAACACAGTCTTAAAAAGTATTTAAATGGTCTAAAGGGGAAGATCCCAATTCGAAGGTCCAAACCCTAGCAATGGTGATATACGGATATGGCCATGAAACCTCAATAAAATCATCCAGAAATCACCTATGTAACCTCACAAACAATAAACCAGAGTCAAATCACATTAACAATGCATGAATAATCGAAATCGAAAAATAAAATTTTCAAGAACAAGAACAATTCGGTTTGAGATATTTAGCATGATTTTGATGCTAATAATGATTGAAACATGTTCAGGAGACCTCAAGGAACGATTCTACACCTTTAATTCTCTTATTAATGCCCTAAATCAATGAAACCGAATTTCACTTTTCTTCACTTTTTTGAAACTTCAACTCTCTTACCTTGCCTCTGATTTTCGTCCCTCCTTATTGTGTGATGTTCATATACATATAATGAATGAAATTAGGTTAAAAAACATGTCCCTTCTTTGGGCTTTTGGATAAATTGATGGTGAAGAAAGATATGATCTTAAAAGTGAGAAAAATCAAATATTTTCATACTCTTAAAGCCTTGCACGAATTTGGAGTGTATCCAATCAAGTTAAATGATGTTTATGATCTTCTAGAACCACAATCCTATCCAAATATTTGATTTATATATTTTATTTTGATTTAATTTGCATTTTAATGAATAAAATTCAAATAAATACTAAATAAAAAATAAAAAATCAGATAATACTTGGTTTGGGTCATGCTTGAGGATATCATGAAGATTGGATGGCAATTTGGTAGGCCCATTTGACAAAAAATGGTTTTAAGGCTTCATTTGCTTCACATACCTCCCAAAAATTTCCCAACTTTGCAAAGACACAAATCCCTCAATTTTAAGGCTATGAAGGTTTTCTTGGACATTTTCGAAAGCTTAGGGAGTCGTCTAACCAACCTCTTTGGTCTCATGTCCATATCCTCTACCATTTTCAAATTATGCCCTTTGGAAGTTGTTGACTTTTTGTTGACTTTTAAAGTGACCTATAATGTTTTAGCTCATACCTTCCAAATGAAGCATTTTTAGGCTTGGCTTGTGAGACCCAAAGCTGTAGATAATTAAATTTCCTTAAAAATGAGCTTTGGATGGAAATGTTTTGATGAAGCATGTGAAAGTTATGGCTGGTCAAAGTTCAGTTGACTTTTCCTGTGAAAACCCTAATTTAGAAACTCCTGATTCTTGATGATCTGAAACTTCCTTGATGAATCATGATCAACCATTGATAAAATGATGAATTTTATTTCATAAACTTGATGTTGGCAAAAACTCATGAAGTTTGACTTTTGTTTGACCACAATTGACCTCAGTTTGACTTTTTAATTGCTTTGACTGATTTTTGCATATCTGATCATCTGACTGAGCAAACCTTTTGGGAAAGCCTTGAAACTTGACATAGGGATTCTTGAATACAAGTAGGATGTTATGAAACTCACTTGAGACCTTGAAAGTCCATTTGGCCTGATAAAATTCAAAACCTTAGTTTAGGATGCATTGCTTAGGAGGATGCTTTGTCTGAGGGAATTGTCAAACCTTCTGACTAATTGTGACCCTTGTGAACCTTGTGAACCTCTTGGGATACCTTGTGAACCTTGTGAACCTATTGGTATACCTTGTGAACCTTGTGAAGCTCTTGGAATACCTTGGTACACAATGCTTTGACTAGGGGAGGGCAAATTTTGGGGTGCAACAGCTGCCCCTATTCAATTTTCGGAAACCTGAGGAGTTAGATTGGCCTGTGTGCCATTCGTGACTTGGAAGGTTGAAGGGGATTGAACACAAAAGCCCAAAAATTTGCACTCGCCGGTGCGTAAAATAACACTGCTGATTGGTTGTATATGCTGGAATGAGCTTAAAGATGCCACTTAGAGGAACTGGAGATGGGCTTATAGATGCCATCCATAATATCAGAATGTGATAGTATCTTTATGTTGTCACTAGATATCAGTACTAGGTCTTCGTATAGGCCGTCTCTGAATCATTCCTGTAACATGGTTTGAGTTGAATGTCAGCACTAGATCTTCGTATAGATCGTCTCTGCATTATCTTTGGGGAAAAAGAATATCCTTCATTAGGTGTCAGTACTTAGATCTTCGTATAGATCGGCTCTGAACCATCTTTAGGAACATACTTTAATTTAAGCATCAGAATCAAATCTTCGTGGCGATCTTTTCTGGATTGCTTTTGGTAATATCTTGGGCTAAGTACAAGATCTTCGTATCGATCATTTATGTACCATCCCACAGATAAACTGTTGCATAGACCATTAGAAATAAATCTTCGTAGCGATTATCTCTTCTGGAAATATCTTGGATTAGGTAATAGATCTTTGTATAGATCATTTACATACCTTCCCAAGGATGGAAAGAATATCAGGATCAAATCTTTGTGGCGATTATCCCTGAACTTCTTCTGAAAGAATCTCTTGGATTAAGTGCTAGATCTTCGTATAGATCATTTACACACTATCCCCAAAGATAGTTGACCATCAGAAATAAATCTTCGTAGCGATTATCTCCTCTGGAAATATCCTAGATTAAGCACTAGATATTCGTATAGATCATTTACGTACCCTTCCAAGGACAATTTGTTGAATCATCAGAAATCGTAGCGATTATCTCTGAATTAAGTATCAACACTAGATCTTTGTATAGATCGTCTCTAAACTGTTTGATAGTGTTTATCTTCCTGCAACTATCCTGAAAAGAAAAGGTTAGTTTATGCCAGATTATTTTGATGTATGCATGTATAGCATGATGCTCTTAAGTAAGAATGTCATATGTATTATGGATGCGTAAGCTATGATATGATGTAAATGATGTATGTATGAATCATGTAGCCTGAAGTGTTTGGGTATCTCTGTATAACAACTGCTGGCTGGGGAAAATAAATCTCGGTTCGTTGCTGAGGAATATGAGGATTTCGTTCCCATTTTGTTTAATAATATGGTACTCAGAACCTTTCGTCTTTGTTCGTCATGCTTTTTATTGAAGGAATAAGTTCCTGAATATCCTGACTGAGGATAAAAGAGATGGACATAGATCCGGGAGACTTAATTCTTCGGAGGATATGAAACTGCTTGAAGACTTCGTCGAGTGGGAAGTATAAGATATTACTGTATGGATATCCGTAAAGATTACCCTGTGGGGATGAACCGGCGAAGCTTCATTGAATCCCTACCTTCGTTCGTCCTTAGTAAATACTATTACTGCATTTTATGCATTTCTGGTAAACATCAATCATATTCAAAAGCATACATACATTCAAACACAACCAATGGACGTTTTCGCTTAAGTAAACAGGGGAAAAGTAAACTTGGATTAAAACATGAGACTTTATTTATTTAGAAAGTGGCCTATACACAGGAAAGTTTGTACAAGGAGACAGGAATCCTAGTAAGAGGAATTCGTCATAAAAGTTTTACAAAAACAAAGAAAAGCAACTATGTGAAAAGTAATCCTATTGAGTTTCAATTCCACTATTGCCATTATCTTCAAGTATCTCATCTTTGGCTGTCGAGATAGAAATAATTGGATTGATCTTTATCTGTTTGAACTTGATCCAGGTAGCACAACTGGTTAAGGTTACATGAGTGATCCAACGAGACATAGTCATACGTTTTAATCCCTAACTTTTGCATGGATTGCCTTTTCAGGTTTTCAATCCACCGGGATACCCTTTTTTGCCCAAGCCTCCCTTTCGGGTTTTCGACTTGCCGGGCGTACAATCTTTTTATATATATCCCTAATTTTTGCCCGAACCCTTTTGGTTCGCCGGGAAGACCTTATTTTTTCCTAGGCCAGTCAACCTAGCGGGTCTCTTTTTATGCGTAGTATTTTTTAACTATGTCTGCATTCACGGGTTGTGGGAAATCTTCACCGTCCATAGTAGTATGCATCATGGCACCTCCTGAAAATACCCTTTTGACTACAAATGGTCCTTCATATGTAGGAGTCCACTTGCCCCTAGGATCACCCTGTGGTAATACGATACGCTTGATTACCAAGTCTCCAGTCTGATATACCTTTTGCTTAACCTTCTTTTTCAAAGCTTTGATCATCCGTTTTTAGTACATCTGACCGTGACAAACAGCTGCAAGCCTTTTCTCATCAATCAAATTTATTTGGTCAAGTCGAGTCTGAATCCACTCATCTTCATCCAAGCCTGCATCCTTCATGATTCTTAAGGAGGGGATCTGAACTTCAATGGGTAGAACTGCTTCCATACCATAGACTAAGGAGAATGGGGTTGCCCCTGTTGAAGTACATATTGTAGTACGATAACCATGAAGAGCAAATGGTAACATCTCATGCCAATCCTTATACGTAACAGTCATCTTCAGTAGAATCTTCTTGATGTTCTTATTGGCAGCTTCTACTGCACCATTCATCTTTTGACGATACAGAGAAGAATTATGATGCTTAATCTTGAACTGCATGTAGAGGTCAGCAATCATAGTGTTGTTCAGATTAGAGCCATTGTCTATGATAATCCTTTCAGGGATGTCGTACCTACATATGAGATTATTCTTAATGAATCGAGCCACAACATTCTTAGTAACAGACGCAAATGAGGCTCCTCCACCTACTTTGTAAAGTAATCAATGGCAACCAGGATAAAACGATGCCCATTGGAAGCAGCAGGCTTGATCTCACCAATCATATCAATGCCCCACATGGAAAAAGGCCAAGGAGAAGTCAACACATTCAACGGAACTGGAGGTACATGCACCTTATCAGCATAAATCTGACACTTGTGACATGTTTTGAAATGTTGATAGCAGTCAACTTCCATGGTAGACCAATAGTAACATGCTCTCAATATCTTCTTTGCCATGGTATGACCACTAGAATGAGTGCCAAAGATCCCATCATGCATGTCTTCCAAAATCTCCGTTGCTTCCTTCTTATCCACACAACGAAGAAAAGTCGAATCATGATTGTGCTTGTACAAAATTCCATTACTCAAGAAGAACTTAGCAGAAAACCTCCTCAAAAACTTCTTATCATTGACAGATGCCCCTTCAGGGAACTCCTGAGCTTCAAGATACCTCTTCACCTCGTAGAACCAAGGTTTTCCCTCTACTCCTTCAGTATCAATCTCATTACAATATGCAGGCTTCTCAAATCTATTAATAGTGATTTTGGGAGCTTCATCATCCCAACTAATCTCAAACATAGATGCCATGGTGGATAATGCGTCTGCCAACTAATTCTTTTCTCGTGGAATATGTCCAAAGGTAATCTCTTCAAAATATGGGATCAAAGACAACACATGCTCTTTGTAAGGAATGATATTTGGGTGCTTGGTATCCCAATCTCCTTTAATTTGACTAACTACCAGGGCTGAATCTCCATATATGTCCAGAAACTGAATCTTCATCTCAATGGCAGCTTTGATACCCATGATACATGCTTCATATTCAGCCATGTTATTGGTACAATAGAAACAAAGTCTAGCAGTAATTGGGGTATGACAACCTTCAGGGGAAATGATCGCAACACCAACACCATTACCAAGCGCATTAGAAGCTCCATCAAAAACCATAGTCCATCGGGATCTCTGTTCAGGTTCGTCATATTGTCTAGGTTCTTTAGTAACAATCATAATGTCTTCATCCGGGAACTCAAAATTCATTGATTGATAATCATCCACTGCCTGATGAGCTAAATGATCAGCTACCACACTGCCCTTAATGGCCTTTTGAGTAGTGTACTGTATATCATATTCTATTAAAATCATTTCCCATCTCGCTATTCATTCGGAGAGAGCAGGTTTCTCGAATATGAACTTGATTGGATCCATCTTTGAAATCAACAAGGTAGTATGAGTCAACATATACTGTCTTAGTCGGCGAGCAGCCCATGCCAAAGCGCAACAAGTTTTCTCGAGCAGTGAGTATCTTGTTTCACAGTCGGTAAACTTTTTGCAAAGGTAGTATATTGCCTACTCTTTTCGACCAGACTCGTCATGTTGCCCCAACACACACCCCATTGAGTTGTCTAATACTGTTAAGTACATAATCAAGGGTCTTCCATCAACTAGTGGCATCAAAATTGGAGGTTCTTGGAGGTATTTCTTGATTTCATCAAAAGCTACCTGGCACTTGTCATTCCATTCCATTACCTGATCTTTCTTCAACAACTTGAAGATTGGCTCACAGGTAGCAGTTAGCTGGGAAATAAATCTGGCAATGTAATTCAGTCGTCCCAAGAAACCTCTGACTTCCTTCTCAGTACGGGGAGCAGGCATCTCTTGTATAGCTTTTACTTTTGCAGGATCCATTTCAATACCTTTTCCACTGACAATGAAACCCAGGAGTTTACCAGACCTAACTCCAAAAGTACACTTGTTTGGATTCAATCTCAGTTTATACTTCTTCAACCTCTCAAATAACTTGTGCAGGTGATCAAGGTATTGTTCCTCATTCTGGGACCTGGCTATCATATCATCCACATATACCTCTATCTCATGATGAATCATATCATGAAACAAAGCCACCATATCACGCTGATATGTTTCCCCAGCGTTCTTCAAACCAAATGGCATCACCTTATAACAAAAAGTGCCCCATTGTGTAACAAATGTAGTCTTCTCCATATCTTCTGGTGCCATCTTAATCTGATTGTAACCAGAGAAACCATCCATGAAAGAGAATACCTTATGCTGAGCAGTGTTGTCTACCAAAACATCAATATGTGGAAGTGGAAAGTCATCTTTAGGACTAGCCTTATTCAAATCCCTGTAATCCACACACATGCGTACCTTACCATCCTTCTTAGGTACCGGTACCACGTTTGCAACCCATTGAGGATAAGAAGTCACAGCTAAGAACCCTGCATCAAATTGTTTCATCACCTCTGCTTTAATCTTTTCTGACATTTCAGGACGCATGCGACGAACCTTTTGCTTCTTTGGACGACAATATTCTTTTACCGGCAGACGGTGAACTACAATGTCAGTATCCAACCCTGGAATATCTTCATACGACCAAGCAAAGATCTCCACATAATCACGTAGCATCTGGATTAATCTGTTCTTAACACCATCTTTTAATTCAGCCCCTATCTTGACCTCTTTCCTGTTTTCCTCAGTTCCCAGATTCACAACTTCGATTGGCTCTTCGTGTGGCTATATAGCTTTCTCTTCTTGTTGTAACAACCTAGCAAGCTCTATAGGTACTTCACAATCTTCCTCTTTTCCATCTTCAGCTTGATAGATCGGATTCTCAAAGTCATAATTGGCAATAGTATAACTGTTATCAACAGGATCCAGAATGGATGAGGATCTACATTTTAGTGATGTGGGTGTGTGTAAGAACACATAGCTGATAAAACATAAATAATAATAAGAGAAAGACAAGGAGCACAATATTTACGAAAACGAAACGTCCATTGATTTTTATTGAATGAAGTATGCAAATGAAATGACATCCCGAAACAAGCATACCATTGTGCCCCGGGTAAGACACAAGGCTTAAAAGATTTTATTGTTCGAAATTACAAACTTAAAACAAAACACAGTAATAGTATTTACTCCTGACTAAAGGAGATAGGAATAACGTCTTCAACCTTCCAATTGATGAGCCCATCACCCATGGTAGGAAAGATCCAATCATCCAGGTTGTAGTCTTCATTATAGTCACCCACAACATTGATTTGATCTCTTATGACCCCTTGATTAGTGATACGAACAACACGAGCACGACGAACAGCCTTCTAAGATTCTGCAGTATAACCCAAACCAAACTTGTCAGACTTGTAAGGGATGTTGGGAAGCTGACCCCAAATAGCACAACCACCTTTTTCAACCATAGCCTTAGCATCTTTGAGGGAGGCCATTGCATGAAGTATTCTAGTAACCACAGGAGCTCTTTCAGAAACAGGGACAGACTGAGGAACAGGAGCAAAGCAAGGAACAACTTCAAATGTTTGACATGGAGTTTCAACCATTTCACCCTCCATTTCTACATATTTGAAAGTATTCACATGGCTAACCATGTACTCTTCTTCACCATAGACAGTGAAAATTTTGTTTTTCCCCGGATATTTCAACTTCTGATGTAAAGTGGAAGTCACAGCACCTGCCCCATGGATCCAGGGTCGCCAAAGCAAACAAGAATACGCAGGACGAATATCCATCACATAGAAAGTAGAGTTGAAGACTTGAGAGCCTACTTTGATCGGGAGGTCTACTTCTCCATGTACCACTCTTCTTGAACCATCAAAGGCCCTCACCACCACATCACTTGGTCTTAACACAACATCCTCAGGACTGAGCTTGTCCAGAACTTCTTTAGGGAGCACATTTAATGAAGAACCATTGTCCACCAGTACATGAGACAAAGTAGTGCCCCTACATTCAATGGAGATATGCAGAGCTCTGTTATGATTTCTCTTGGCAGGAGTAAGATCAGCATCAAAAAAACCCAGACCATTATCACTAGTCAGATGTGAAACACAATTTTCAAATTGATCCACAGAAATTTCATTTGGCACATGAGCAACCTTTAAGAACTTGATTAAGGCTTTAACATGGGCTTCAGAACACAGCAGCAAAGATAACATGGAGATTTTGGAGGGAGTATTCCCCAACTGGTCAACAATATCATAATCACTCTTGCGAATAATCTTCAATACTTCTTCCATTTGTTTAGAAAGTTTTTCAGCAGTTAGTGCCTCAGCTTGCACAGGTTCAATCACAGGACCTTTGCCCCGGGCATCAGTACTCAGAGTAACTGTACTTTTAGAGGTGTCTTGAGGGGAGAAGATTCTTCCACTTCTGGTGACCTTACTAGATCAATCAATATTGTCAACATCAAGATTGTGGTTGGCAATAGGAGGGTCAGCCATAGGCTCTTGCTTGATACCATGGATATACACATCAGAACCATAATTCCAAGGTATAGCTTTATCAGAAGTATAAGGAACAGGGCCAGGAGTGGTAATGATCATGGGAGCCACTCTATCTTCAACAACAGTCTTCACAGGGCCTTCAGCAGTAATCTTCACTGGTCATTTGGATGTAATCCTGACAGGACCTTTAGAGGTGATCCTCACAGGCACTTTATCAACCATAGCTATATCTTCAAGCTTCGTGTTTCGAGTCAGATGTTCACACATACTTTCCACATAAGGAATTCTCTCAAATAATATAGTGTAATTGTCCATGAGGCGTTGAATACCATCCTTCAACTTCCAACAACTATCAGGTTTATAGGCACAATAAAAACAGTCTTCCTTGCAACCTGGAAAGAACCCAGCCTGCACCAGCTTCTTCTTGATAATGGATAGAGGAGTAGTCAAGTTTGCTACTGAGGAAACATATGAAACCTCATCAACAACATTAACAGTCTTCTCATGATTGGGCATAGGAGCAGTGATCACATTTGGGGTCCTAGGAGGGTCAAATTCAATTTCCCCAGCTTCGATCATGTCCTGAATTTTGTTTTTCAACACCCAACAGTTGTTGGTGTCATGTCCCGGACTATTAGAATGATATGCACATCTTGCATTAGGATTGTACCGATGAGATGATGTATTAGGATTCTGAGGAGGATCCCTTAAAGTAATTAACTCCCCTTTCAACATGTGTTGCAAGGCTTGGGCCAGTGACATGTTGATCTTGGTGAACTGTCTTCTAGGTTTCTGTTGATTGTTCTGTTGTTGCTCTGGTGCTGTAGGGGCAGGATTAGAGATGTGAACTGCTCCCACAGATTGGTGACTCCTGTTACGACCATGTTGACCATACACAACATTACACTCCTTCTTTCCACCAGGGAGCTTCTTAGCAGTGCTTGATGAAGAGGCACCTACCTGTATCTTACCACTTCTTATCCCACTTTCCACACGTTCACCAGTCATTATCAGCTCAGTGAAACCAGATGATGAGCTTTCAATGAGGTGACTATAAAAAGGACCATTCAGCGTACTCATAAACATATCCACCAGCTCCCTGTCAGTCAGAGGAGGCTGAACTCTTCCAGCCAGGTCTCTCCATTTCTGGGCGTACTCTTTGAAACTCTCTTTAGCACCCATAGACATGCTTTGGACCTGCATGCGAGTTGGTGCTAAATCAGCATTATATTGGCATTTCCTATAGAAGGCCTCAGCAAGATCATTCCAATCACGAATATTAACACTTTCAAGTTGATAGTAACATTCCAATTGAGCTCCAGACAAACTCTCTTGGAAGAAGTGAATCCACAATTTCTTGTCAGCAGTATGTGGTTGAATCCTCCGGACATAGGACCTCAAATGCAGTTTAGGACATGAAACACCATCATACACCACAAAAACAAGAACCTTGAAGCCAATAGATATAACCACTCTAGAAACTAAACTCAAATCTTCAAAATCAAGCCCAGAAGATTTTTGTAGTTCCATAGCATTCATTCTATCTACCAACATCTTATACTTCTCCTCACTAGCAGGATCATGATAATAGTTTTCCTCAGAATCAGAATCTTCCACAGTATCATGGAGACTACCTCCTTCTTTCTCATAATTTTCAGACTTAAGATCCTCAAACTTTTCTTTTGTCTTGATAGGACCTCTGAATCTTCTACCCAGGTTGATGAGGCCCCCTGATTTCTAGTTTTCTTCTTCTTCTTAGTCAGAAGTGCCTTCAGCTCATCTTGTCCCTTGGACAAGTTCAAGATTAGTTCTTGAAATTGTGCATTCTGAGCCTGGAGATCCTTAACAGTTTGTTCGAGAGCCATTTCTGCTGAAATAAACAACGAGAAGATAAGATACCTGTTCATAAGAAACTTGTGATGCAATGATATGGTATGTATATGCTTATGCAATGTTTTCAAGGACCGCATGATTTAAATTTGTGTAAACAACCAGAAATGAAACTTTTATTAGTAAGCAATAAACTTGTTTGCCTCTTGGGCTTACAATAAAATGAAATAAATACAAAGATGTGTTTTAAGTCTCCCATGGACGTTTCCTCTTTGTATTGAGGTATGTGTTGAGATTCCGCTCCTCGTGAAGTTGTCTTGTCAGCTCCAGGATTCTTTCTTGACTAGCTTTGAAATGAGTCTCAAAAGTGTCCCTTTGTTCCTTCAACTGGATCCAGGACCTCTGCAACTCTTCCATGTCAGTGGGCATGTCTGGATGAAGGATGATATAAGGAGTATCTCCTTCAGCAACAAGCTCCATGGTAACTGGTAGGATAGCAGGATATGGCATCATAAGAGTCTGAGCACGTGCTCGTACCCATCTGAGATAAGGTTCCATAGGAATCGAGTACTTTGGTTCCAGAGTCTTGCTGTCAAGCTTGTTCACTTTACCCCAAGCTCGTATGAACCTTTGACGGTAACTTTGTAGATCGTTGTCGTAGTCGAACACAATACCCTGAATAAGCATGTCATGAGGACCATTACTCCGAGCATAACCAAACTGGCATAGAGCTAAATAAGGGTTGTAAGTAATGCCCCCTCTTATGCCAAGGAGTGGTACATTAGGGAATTCCCCACAACGGTCAATGATAGTAACATTTTCCATGGATCTAGAGCACCAATGAATGTCTGAATGAGAAAGTGACATGATCCTCTTAGACCACCTTAACCCTTGTTCATTCTTCATCACTGATCGAGGAAGGTGAAAAATAAACCACCTAGACAGTAGAGGTATGCAGCACATTAGAGTTCCTCGTGCCTTCGTAGTACGGGTATGGAGAGAATGTAAGATGTCTCCAAGTAATGTAGGTACTGGATTGCGAGTCAGAAATATGTTGATGGCGTGTACGTCTATGAACTGGTCTGGATTAGGGAACAACACTAGGCCATAGATCAATAGGGCTAAGATCTCCTCAAAAGCATCATAACTCATAGCCTTCAAGAACACTTGAGCTTTCTCCATCAATACCTTAGCAAGAATACCCTTAACTTCGCTTCTCGTTTCTAGGACAATGTCTGATTTCTTCAGATGTAGGGCTGCAACAATGACTTCAGGTTTAGGCTCCTTCTCCAAGCCTATGAAGGGTCTCTGATCAAGGATAGGTATACCCAATAGTTTGGAGAATTCTTCCATTGTAGGAACCAGCTGATAGTCGGGGATTGTGAAGCAATGATGTTTAGGATCAAAGAACTGAAATAGGACACTCATCATGTCTTCATTGAACCCTGAAGTGACTAGATCTAGTAGGTGACCATGCCTCTTGATGAATTGGGAGTTTTCAAAAACTTGAGAGACCAATTCCTTAAGCTTAGGAGATATTCCCACAAAGTTGATCCGGATAGTATTCCTACGAGCAGAAGCCATGACCTGCAACAAAGAACAAAGATAAATCCTTTGGTCCTTGAAGTGGTTAGTGATAATGCTATGCTTATGATGCATGTTGTTATGATGTTATGCTCAATCACAAACATGTGGCACACACAAACAAGTCACACAATAGCCCTAGGTTTGAAGGCTTACATGAGGTTTAAAGGTAAATACCCTCCCCTGAAGTTAGTTGGTTCATCCTGTCCTACAAAAGTAACCAGGTTCTAAGGGATCTCAATATCACTGATCCTTCCCAAGGGTGGTTGTTCAGTAGGCAACTTACTTTCCAACCAAAACCCTCCAAGTTTATGATCTCAATGAGTGTAGCATCGAGTATCAACCAACTTCAGTCTTCACCAAAGCCGGCTATCTCACTACTTTCTAAAGGCCAAGATGGGATGACTAGGGTTCTAAAAGTCAGTTAGTGTATTGACAACATATGACAGCCTCATATTATCCTCAACTTACTTAAGGAACATAAGCACCAACCAAGGAGTCACACTAACTATGGCCACCAGATTAACCATATCGGTATATGCCGTATAGTTTCCTTGGTCTATTGCCATTTACCTAGGATACACTAGATCCGGGTTAGGATCTTTCACACATACTGCCCCAGCCACATGAATCCAGGTGCGTCCGAGCAAGCAAATGTATGCAGGCTGAATATCCATGACGTAGAAGATCGTGTTGAACACTTGTGGGCCTATCTTGTTCGGTAATTCCACCTCTTCAAAAACTGAACTCTTGGAACCATCAAACACCCTGACTACCAGGTCACTTGGCCTGAGCACCACTCCATCGTAATCTAGCTTAATTAAGGCCTTATTCGTAAGCACATTTAAAGAGGAACCCGTATCAACAAGTACATGGGAAAGCACCGCCCCTTTACATTCCATTGAAATGTTCACAACCCTATTATGATTACGCCCTTCTGTAGTCAGGTCCAAGTCTGTAAACCCTAACCCGTGATTGGCATTCAAGCTAGCGACAACTATCTCGATTTGATTCACATATATTTCTTATGGGACATAGGCATTATTCATAATTCTCAGTAAAGCCTTCCTATGGGAATTTGATCACATCAGTAAAGATAGGATATAGATCTTGGAAGGATTTTGTTGAAGGTGGTCGATTATCTTGTAGTCGCTTTTCTTGATGATCCTTAAAAACTTTCCAAACTCTTTGTCAAAGGTAATGTCTGGATCAAGAACAGGGGTATCATCTGTCACAACTTGCTTGCCTTTGGCCTTAGCTTGGGCTTCAGCATTATCATTTGAGGTCGCCTCACCATTCCTTAGTGTTTGAGGCGCGGACAAATTTCCACTCCTTGTAAATCCTCTAACCCCTACATTTTCGACCTGACGCGGAGCTGTTCCGGAGGTGGTTACATCTTGTTTTTTACCGTTGTAATAAACTTATGCCCCATAATGCCATGGGACGGCTCATTCACTTTGATATGGTACAAGCCCTAAGTAGTAAATGTGACTGGTGTTGCTCTTACTGGCGAGATTTCAATCGGGATGAAGTAGATAGTAACCGTAAAGATTTCGTCTTCTTCATTGACAATTCGGTCAAACTGGATACTTCCATCATTAATCATTCTCTAAATTCCCATCTTCAGCCTTTTACATCCATTAGCAAATTCTTCGCATTCCTGGAAAATCTCCCTGTAACCTGGGAATAGACCCTTCTTTGCTAGACAACTCTTCACTGCTAGTAATGAAGTCTTCAAAGAATCAACATCACAAACAAAATTCAATATGTCACCATCATCAATGTCCCCCACGGTTCTTCCATGTAGAGGCATGGGGTTTTGCAGGATATTTGGAGTAGGGGCAAAGTTGATAGCTATAGAATCCAACATATCTTGAATCACATGTTTAAGGGCTTTGCAATTTTCTGTAGTATGACCTAGAGCTCCAGAATGAAATTTGCAATGAACATTGACATCATACCCTTCTGGAATTTGTCCAGGCTTTGGTGGAGCCAGAGTTTAAAGTTGAATCATTTGAAGTTATAACAAGTTTTGTAACAATTGCGAGTACGACATTGGTAGTGTCTCAAACTATTTGTCCTTCGTCCTCAGTGTGTAGTACGGTCCGAGAGCCCTTTATTATTGATAATTTTGTTGACGTTGTTGTGGTGGTTGTTGTTGTTGATTAGTAGCAGCGGGGATGGTGACGGCTGCAGCTTGATAGTAAGAATTATGATTTCCTCTCTTTCTCTGGGCGTATACTGCCTAAACTTCCCCATCTCTTCTCTTTTGCCCGTTCAAAAACGACTTATTGGTCCCAGAAGTAGAAGCATCATTGTTCTGGATTTTACCATGCTTCATCCAATTTTCAACCCTTTCACCAGTCAGTATGATGTCGGAAAAGACACTTGACGAGCATCTTGCCAGACGTTCCATGAAATGCCCCAGAAGGATATCCATGAATAAATCCACCATCTCTCTTTTGAGCAAGGGTGGTTTTACTCTTGCACCCAACTCGCGCCACCTTTACGTATACTTCTTGAAGCTCTCAAAATTTTTCTGTGACAGGCTTTGCAACTGAGTCCTGTTAGGGGCCATATCAATATTGTATTAGTATTGCTTGAGGAACGCCTCTCCAAGTTCCTTCCAATTTCGTACAACAATTTGTTCAAACTTCATATACCACTTGAGGGAGTGTAAGGTCCGTTTATTTAATTATTTATTTAATTAAATATAATTGTGGTATGTTGTGGTAATTCACGTTGATTTGAGTATATTTGTCGATTTGAGTGGCTTTGTGTGGAATTGTGTCGATTCGTGTTGATGGATGAATTTATCAGAATATTATGTTGATGGTTATAAGTCGGTTTAAGTCGAATTTAATTAATTAAGTTGATATAATTTGTGGAAGAAGATATGGAATATTCTTCGGGTATTGTTGGATATTGTTGCATCCTAATTTTTGCCCTAAGTTTTCTTCGCATTTTCATATGCATCTTGCATACAAACAAGATCGCACTGGTTGCACGGTTCTTCTCGGGTTAGGTTTATGCCTCACAGGGGATCACCGTTGTCTTTAATTATTTGTTTGTGTTTACTAACCATTAATCAAAATTCAAAAATATTTTTGTTTCCTTTTACTAACTTTTTTTTCCAGGAAGAGGAACCATTGAAAATGCCAAAAATAACAGTCCTGCAGCTCGAGTAAATTTCACAGACAAAAGTCGAAGACGATCCGCAAATAATTCAATTTATCTGATCAAGGATTTCCCAAATTAATTGATTCATTCAAAGGATTTCCAAGGTTCATGTGTTCATTTCTTCGAAGTACAAGAAGAATTGGGCCGAAACAACCAAGCAACCTCATTTGAATAAAATATTCAAATTTTGGCTTGGTTAACCGGTTAACCATTTGGTTAACCAGTTAACCAGTGCGAAATTTGAATATTGTATTCAAATTCAACACCCTTAGATCATTGATGTAATTGGAATATTCTAGATCCATTGGTTTCTGATTTCTCTACATCACTTTGATCATTTCCTACCATAAACCCTCACTAATCACCACTCTTTTCCATTTCCCACCAAAATTCCAATTACCAAACCTAAATTCAAATTACCAAAGCAAGCTCCATTCTAACAAATTTCCATACCTAAGGCCTTAAAATAGGACCACAATTTCATTCATTCCACAAGCTTTTGATAGCCACAAAACCTCTTGCAAAATACTCCCCCAACACCAAAATTCTCAAAAGCTCACTTTCTTTCTTTTGAAGTTATCAAGAATTCACATTGAATTCTTGACTAACTTAAGCTAAACCTTCATCCTTTCCTTCTTTTGTTCATCAATTTCAGTAGATCTAAGCTTGGTTTGATCCAATTTGAAGAAGAGCTTTTGGTAATTCATCTTTCTCCATAAACCCATAATCACCATCAACTTTTCAAGATGTAGATCTTTGGTTCCTTTGATTCTAGATCCTTTGGATCTTTATTTGTTGTTTGATTGCAGGGATTCCACTGTATTTTGGTTTTAAAATTCGTGTAAATTCAGATCATGATCATCAAATGTTTGTGAAAAGGTTTAAAAATGGATCATGCTGAATTTTCTGCATTTTTTCTGCTACTGGTACAACGTTAACCGGTTAACCATTTGGTTAAGTGGTTAACCAGTTTAAAAACAGCGTAAATATTCAAAATATGCTTGCGTTAACTGGTTAACCAATTGGTTAACCGGTTGGTTAACCGGTTAACACAAGACAAAATGGTGTTTTTGACTTGTTTTAAGCCCCTTCTTGGTTCCTCTTTCTTTTTCTTCTTCCTCCTTTTTATTTTTACCTTGGGAAGCACTTTTGGGAGTGATTTCTCCTTAATTTCAATGAACTTTGGGTGTAGATTAGAGTAGTTAATATTCATTAATTCAAAACTACCTTTTAATGGATTATTCAATTTATTTAAGGTACTTTGCGTTAGTGATACATTTTCATGCTTGAATCCACCAAGATGAGTGATTGAACTTAAGGATGAAAGAATACCATAAGTGCGACTCAATTTGGTATTCACCTTTAGCTTTATGCGGTATCGCATCTGGATAACGATTTACATATCGTTTATCTCGCATGCATTAGCACTAACATTATGCACCTTAATTGGTGGTGGCCAACCCATTTGTAGGGTAATTACTTCGTAAATTACTCGGCGGTTGCTTAACATAGACCTAAATGTGTCCCAACTTCGGAATACAAATCTAATTAGGTACTTTCACTTTCGTGGACCGGATCTCTTGTTGATCGCGTAATCCCAAAGTGGTTAATCATATTGCATTAAGAATCGAGACTTATGAATTTTTGATGCGTAGGTGCTTTAGGTCTCCCAATCGCCTTTCAAATTTCATTGAATTTGGTTCGGTTTGCCTTGATTAATCGCTATAGTGTAAGATGCTAAGCGGATCCGGTTGCCTTCGATTTTGGTTACTCTTTCTTTTTGGTTGTGGTTGATTAAGTTCACCATACCATTATTATGTGAATATTATTATACTATTATTATTATTATTAATAATATTTTAGATTCTTGCATTTTTATTTCTTTTGTTACTAACATTTAATTTCTTGCACTTTTATTGCCTTTATTCTATTTTGCTTTATTCATCCATATCATGTTTATTATTTGCTCTTATTTTGTTGTTATTTTTCATTTGTTCATTTGGACACAAAAACATTAATAAAAGATTAAACTTCTAAAAGACTTGTGACTTTAATTTGTGGACTTTTGGTTACTATCCTTGGCATTGGAATGGATATTTTGGACTTAGATTTTAGGATCCCTCTCCCTTGCTTTGGTCTTCATGAAGTTGGAATTTGCCTTTATTTGGCCATTTGCTAGCTTATAAGGATGGAACTCTTATGCTCATAATTTGGAATGTCATCAAGTTTGGTTAGATCTTTCTTTCCTTATCTCCTTATTTTCTTTTTTAGGATAGTCCCTTCATCTCCCCAAATTCTTTAATTTTCAAAACATTCTCCCTTTTTCAAAGGATTCTTTCTTTTTTAAATCATCACCTCTTTAATAAACAAAACCTTGACTTTTGTCAAGTGGATTTTACTCTTTTTTTTTTCCTTTCTTTTCTTTTAAAATCAATGAATCTAATCATGTTGACCTTAATTCAAAAAAATAAAAAGAATCAAACTTATTCAAGTTGTTTTGTGCCTTTGTGCACATTTTTTCTTTCTTTTAAAGAGTGCTGATAATGAGTCATTATTATTTAGTCGGGTGCTAGTCTTTCAATCTCCCTGGTTGTAGTTTGATGTAATTGAGTCTCTTGTCATTTGTGGGGGTTTAGTGGCATACTCGTTGATTTTATCCGAGTTGGCGCACTCCCCATAATGATGTATGAATCCATGCCTTCATTCTCATGTTAGTTTGTTTGGCCATCCACTTGAAGATGACAAATTCTCTTCACTTAATAAAATTAATCATAACCCACCCTTTTCACTATTTGTACCACAAACTACGGGGTTTTGATCTTGCATTGCACTTTGTGGGTACGTAAGCATGAGGTGGTAAACCTCTCCAAACACAAAAAATATTAAAAATATAATTCTTTTCTCATCCCCCATTCTCATTTAACAAACCATTTTCAAACCAAAAGAAGTAAATTTTTCAAAGGGCTCCCGTGGAGTACCACGAACATTTTGGGTGCATAAAACCTTCCCATTGTGTAACCTATCCCCTTACCTGTTTCTCTGTTATGTTTCTTTGGCTTTTTGCTTTTAGATTCATTAGGATTTATTCGTTTTTTTTCCTTTTCCTCTTGGAATAAAATAAAAGCACGGTGGCGACTCTGTTTACTTTGAGTTAAGTTATCTAATAGCTTACACTCATGATTTTACCGCTACATAAAAGTGGCGACTCTGTTGGGGAGTAATCTCTAAGTGGATTCGGCCTACTTTGATTTATTTACTGCTTTGGTTTGATTTGTTTGTTATTTGTTTGTTCTGTTTCGGTTTTGGTGATCCTCTGTGAGTGAGATAGATTCTAACCCGGTTCTGAGTTGAACTTATGATAGGACGGCGATATTCGAAGCGATAAGCGATGGAGTAGTCCAAAGCTATATCAATTTGATAATCTCCACTCAGTTAGGCTCTCTTGGATTATCAATGTCATGATGAGTAATCTTACGTGGCATTATTTTCCGACCTTGAGCTGATCATACTGAGGACCGTAGAACCCTTAACCCATCCAAGCCAATTTAGGAACGTAGTGCGGAAACCATCCGGGTGTAAACCTAGGGTGGTTGTCACGCGATACTACACTCGGATGAGGTCTATTTTAAGAATGTTATCGGTTGGGGAGTAATCCAACATACCGATAATATTCTAAAGATGGCTGTTAACTTCGGGCACCTCTGTTAGCACCCTTTTGGTTTTCTGCAGGTACAATAATGACAAAACCTTAGTACTCACCTATGTGGGTTGGCGTTCTGTTACCTTGACTTCATGCTCGTGACTCGGAACCTAAACCCGTGTGCTTTGTGTGATCTTGTTTGTGGTTGTTGCCTACACGCACTCATGCATTCATGAGCATTGTTTTAGAGATTTCAAGGGACGCATAAGGAACTTTTGCAAAATTTCAGATATCTAAGGTTATGAATTTTGAAAGGAGAAACACAAAGAACTACACTTTCAAGAGTCCTAATATAGTAGAGCTGAGAAAGCTAGGAGCATTGGTGGTTGACACCCAGGAGTTCCGGAAATGTTATGGAAAGCTCTTGTTTATCTTGGATACCGATGTACCAGAGGGGATTCTCCCTACCTTAGCTCAGTTTTATGATTCCTTGCATCATTATTTCACCTTTCCTGATTATCAGCTTGTGCCGACCTTGGAGGAGTACTCTCATTGGATGGGTTTACCTATTTTGGACAAGGAATTTCTTTTTAGTGGTTTAGAGAAGGAGCTTACAACCAAAGTCATCGCCAAAGCCCTTTTTCTCAAGGAGTCTGATCTTAATGGGAAGATTCTTCCAAAAGGGAGTGTCCGTGGTATTAATGCTAGGTTCTTGATGGGAAAAGCTTATAATTCTCTTACTTTGGGTCATAAGGATGCATTTGAGGATATTCTTGCTTTGCTCATTTATGGGATTGTTTTGTTTCCTAACTTAGATGGTATTGTGGACGAGAATGCCATTCAGATTTTCTTGAAAAAGAATCCGGTACCTACCTTGCTTGGCGACATGTATCATGCTTTTCATTATAGGACCTCCAAAGGTGATGGAGAGATTGTGTGTTGTGTGCCTCTTCTCTATAGGTGGTTTATTTCGCACCTACCAAAGTCCGATGTCTTCAAGGATAATAGAGAGAAACGAAGATGGTCTCAAAGGATTATGTCACTTTCTCATAAGGATATGACTTGGTATTGTTCCCATTATGATACTGGAGTGCTCATTGATAGTTGTGGAGAATCTCCTAACGTACCTCTTCTTGGTACACGTGGGAGAATTAGTTACAACCCTATTCTTGCTAGGCGACAATTGGGATATTGTTTGAAGAACATACCAAACAACCTTTCCTTATCCCGTTTCTTATTTCTTAATGGTGCGGATCATGTAGAAATGAAGAAAAAGATTGCTCATTCTTGGCATGCGGTTCATCGGAAAGAGAAGGGTCAATTGTGAAGACAACACCTTTCTCCCTCAGAGTGTTACATCCAGTGGGTTCGATCTAGGGCTTCTAAGCTCAAGATGCCTTATCCACCCAAGGAGCCTTTGTTTCCTATACTACCATTGTCCGCTTTTCTTCCTCCTGTTGATAAGAAGATTGCTCTTCAAGAAGAGTTGGACAAGATGAAGAAAGAGAAAGAAGAATGACTATTTGAGAAGACGATGATGCAAGAGCTACTGAAGGAGAAGGATGATCTCATTGAGTTACTTGAGTGGTGTGTTATGAAGAGGCCAAGAGAGGATTTATCTTCCTTTAGTAATCCATCTACCATTCCTCCTATGTCCGGTGCTTGGAAGGCCATTGTTGACCAATTGGTGAAGGATAAGGAAGACATGAAGAATCGGTACAAGAAAGAGATTAAGAGGATTCGCATGAAGTATCAGCTGGGATTCTGATCTTCTTCCGATGTGATCCCCTAGGCCTAGTTTACTTTTTCTCTCATGTATTAGGATTGTTGAGGCTTGTACTTCACTTGTAATCCTTACTTTGATTTTAATGAGAATGAGTTTTTAAGTACTTCAAAAAGTGTTTCTTTATAAATATTGCAATTTATCTTATATTCCTTTGAAATATTTGCATTTGCATACGCATACCATGCATCATGCCCGCATTTGTCTTGCTTTTTGGGTGTTGTACAGGGATCTTATGTTGTTTCTTGGTCTTCATTCAGTTCTCTTGTCAAGCTGACTCACAAAGTTGATACTCGAGCTAATTGGAAGAAGATGTCGGAAACCTTACAATAAGAGAATCGCGAGTTGCACGAAGAAGTTGCATATCTGAGGGAAAGATCGGAAAGAGTTACTGCCATGATGGAAAGCTTGGTGGCTGCTCAGAATCAGCCACCTCCTCCTAATTCTCCTGTTCGGAATACAGTCATCTCTGAGATTGTCACTGCATCAATTCCTGCTGAAACTGTCCTTTCTCCTCGCTATCGCATGCCTTCTAGCACACCGTGGGGCATGCCAATTGATTTCATTCCTGCTGGTTATCATCCTCCTCCTCCTGAGACTGCTGCATTCAATACTCTTCCGCCAGTGATGACTACTCTTCTTCCAGGAATGACTATTGCCCCGCCTGTAATGCACATATTCCGCACCATGATGAAATGATTTACCATGCTGAGCCCAGTGAAGGCGCTGGTGTGATTGAAAGACTTGATGATTTTCAAGGTCGTTTTGCTGAGATACAGAAGGATATGAGAGCTTTGAAGCATACAGATTTGTTCGAAAAAGATGCTTATGATCTCTGTTTGGTCCCAAATGTCAAAGTTCCATACAAGTTCAGGTTGCCTGAGTTCGAGTAGTATAAAGGCAACACTTGTCCTCTGAGTCATTTGACTATGTATGCTAGGAAGATGTTTGCTCAGACAGACAATGATCAGTTGTTGATTCATTATTTCCAAGATAGTTTGACCGGTGCAACCATGAGATGGTACATGAGTTTGGATAATAGCCAAATCAATACTTTCAATGATCTGGGAGAGGATTTTGTTAGGCAATACAAGTACAATGTTGATATGGAGCCAGATCGTGATCAACTCCGGACCACGTTCCAAAAAAACAAAGAAACCTTTAAGAGGTATGCACAGAGATGATGCGAGTTTGCTGCCCAAGTTAGTCCTCCATTGGAAGAAAAAGAAATGACCAAGATCTTTTTGGAAACTCTTAGTCCTTTCTATTATGAGAAGATGGTTGCTAGTGCACCCACTGACTTTGCTGAAATAGTGAACATGGGAATGAGACTAGAAGAGGTTGTCCGTGAGGGACGGTTAACCAAAGATGGGAATTTTGCTAGATTTGATAAAAAGAAAGATGGTGAAGCCAATGCTATGTTTCAAGAGAGGTATAGGAGAAACAATCAACGTCATCAGCAAGTGGCATCCGTAACTCCTGTTGCTAAGCAAGACAATGTTCAAGAGAAAGCACTGTTTGATCCAATCTCAATGACTTACAGTCAACTATGGTCCTATTTTGCTCGAAACTCGATAATGACACCTAGAAAGACCAGAGCAATAAGATCTCGTCCTCCTTGGTACAACCCAAATACCAGTTGTGAATTTCATGGTGGGTGATAGGGCATCCGATTGAAGAATGCAAGGTTTTCCAAGAACAGGTTCAAGAGATGATCAATAATGAAGTGCTAACCTTTGATGAAGGAGTACCATTTGTGAATAAAGTTCTTTTATCCTAAAGAATCAAGAAGGTTGAGAATGTGCCTATAGTAAAGAGCTCAGATCGGGACAGTCGCCTCAGATCTTTAGTTCATTTGCTGCAATCTTATTTTGTAATATTTCATGATTGCTAATGTTGTGTTTGCATGTAAGAACTTGTTTGTTTTGAATATTAATCATAATGTGATGAGTATGTTTATCTTGAAGTGATCCATTCGCTTTAGCTCATTTAATTTGTTTTCTGCATTGCAATACCAACTTCTTGTCTTAACTCTTGGAGGGAGGATGATAAAGTGAAAACACAAAATTTATGGTTGTATGCTTTTGAATTAGACCATGCTGATGATGTAAGACATTGTTTCAAATTCCCAAACACCAGAGATATAAGGAAGATAATCTATTGTTAACCCCTTTGAGCCTTGAAGTAGGAGTTTCTTTTCTAAATGAAAAATCCCTCACATTTAACCTTGGGGTTGTGTAGTCTTCAGTTAATTTGACCAAAGTGTCCAAATTTTAAAAGGAATGTGCGTCTAAAAGAAAACCATAATGGTTATCCCTCATCCATGAAGGAAGAAGACAGTCAGAACCTTGTTTAATAAAGTCAGATAAGCCAATGTCACATGATTTGTTCAAAAAAAAGAGATAGAAAGAAAAAGAAAAGAAAAGCCCGCTAAGTCAAAAAAATTTGAATGACATGCAAAATTTGAGGTATTCCGTTGGACGTCAAAATTCAAAAACATTTGTCCATGGAAAAAGTTAGGGAAAATAAAAAGAATGAGAATCGCGAAAAGCGAAAAGAAAGGATTGTAAAGAAAAATCCTCATCAAAAGAACAAATCTGTGTGACTACTAAATCAAAAGCTAACAGGGTGACTGTTATTCCCTCAAAATCCTCATTGGATCTTAAACTGTCAACCTCATGGGTTCTTAAACCGTTAGTTTAATCTTTTTGAGAGATGAACCTTTGTGTTGAATTAGCTGAATATAGGACTGAAGGACATCATGGAGATTGGGTGGGTACAAATAAATTTTTTAGCCTAAAAATCCTTTTTTCTTAAGACTGTGAACGAGACCAAGTTATAACCCTCAAAAGACCCAATTGAAGCAAGGTTTGGTTTGAAGGCGTACTTCAACGAGATAGCGTTCCTGACTCCCATGAGTTGTGCTTAAAAGATCTTTGTTGGTGTTGCATATGCATTCAAAATTCAATGTCGTATCTAAACTAGGGATTCATTCACAAGGTTTTGCGACATATTTTCAATAAAAACATCAAGATAAACATACGTGTTGCATTAGAATTATCATTCTCAGAATTAATATTTTCTGCTTGCATACATTTGTTCGACATCTGAAAGCTTACATATGAGCATCAGTGATGAGTTTAATCTTTTGAGGCCTGAAACTCTGAAGAGTGATTAGCAAATTATCTCAAGAATGAACATATCCAGGGGCATGTTTCCTGAAGACTTTGTTAAGTATGAGAAAGTTTTCTTTCCTAGTTGATGGTTTCACCTGGGGCAAAGTTTGAAGACTTTGTTGGTCACAAACGTTGCCAAATTTAGTTAATTTGGGGCAGTTACGTCGAGATTCGATGAATCCCTCTAAGAGTTGAAGACATTGAGGCAAATTATCTCAAGTTTTTATGGTACAAAGTTTCCTCTTGGTGTAAAATCCTTTGTAGACCATGCAGTCTAGGGAAAAAGTGATGAATTGTAGACTCAATGTTATCCTAAGCAGATTTTTGTTCTGAGAAAATAATCTGTTTCCCCCATATATTGTTTAATCAGATGTTGGTCCCTGCAATGTTATTGATCTTCCTAGACTTTAAAATCTAGATTGAAAGTGCATTTATTTTGCACATATAATTTGTCTCCCTAGGAAGAATCTTTTGAATTTTCCCCATTGAAGATGAGTTTTACAACTAGTGTGTTCTCGATTAACCTCAGAAGAAGGTATTTTATCTCCAAGAATCTTGGCACTAGATATCTTGGATGATTTCAAAGAAATATTACACTAAACCTCGGCAGAAGGTAATTCTATTTTCTTTAATTAATCTCAACAGAAGGTGTTTCCTCTTATTTCTGGTAAGTCTCGGCAGAAGATTTCCAGTTAACTTGATCAAAAGTTTTTTTCTTTCTTTCTTTCCAAGAATCTCGACAGTAGATTTCTCGGATGATTTCAAAAGAATAATCTTATAATTGATCTCGGTAGAGGATGTTTTATTTGTAGATTCTCTGGTTAATCTTGGCAGTAGATCTCTAGCAGACTTCAACATAAGATGTTTTCTTTTTGGAATCTCGGCAGTAGATCTCCAGCAGACTTCATCATAAGATGTTTTCTTTTCGGAATCTCGGCAGTAGATCCCATGGCTAGTCTTAGCAATAGACTTTTACGATTGATATCTTTTGAAATTCCCACAGTGTACCTCGACAGTAGGTTCTCTAGTTGGAATTTGTTAGAAGATTTTGTCTAAATTATTCTCTTGATTTACCTTAAGTGGTTACTTCAAAGGGTATTTGGCTTGATTTATGAATGAGAGAGGATATCAATAGTGATTCCAGGGATGGTAAAGACCGGATATGTGTAACTTGTCTCTTCCAAAGCAGAATTTGATTTGGTTGTATCCATGTGGAATTCTTGAATAGTCTTGACAGGTTGATGTTAATGGTGTTTTGTGCCCCACCAGCATGAGCAAGGATTGTAAATACTCTTAATTTTGTTCCCTTCCCCCAGAAGAGTTGTTGGAAGATATATCCTAGAAAATCCCTAGCTGAGTTTTGATCTCTTCCTCAGCACTTTACCCTTGACTTGAAAGGTCTTGGAAATCCCCAGCCGAGTCTTTACTCCTCAGCATAAGTTGGTTGCATCCCTCAGCATAATTATTGGTATATTAATTAGTTTAGAGGTTTTATTTCACCTGTTGGTGATTATTGATTTAAAATTCCTCATAACTGTGATTTGGATATGATGTTAACTTCTGGTATCCCCACATGGGTCGAAAAGTCCAAACGTTCAGTGATGAATGATCTCCATAGATCCCTAGTAGGTCTGCGTGTGATGGTTTCCAGCATATTTTTATTTTGATCTTTAGCAAGTTCTACACTCTTTCCCCAAGCAGAGCAAGAGTGGCATAACTCCTTCGCCAAGCAGAGCAAGAGTGACATGACTCATTCCCCGAATAGAGCAGGAATAATATGATTATTATTCCATGTAGGAGTTTGATTAAGAACACTTTTATTTTTAGCAAGGATCGTGGAAGTTTTCCCCATCCCAGGCAGATCATTACCTTTCCTCAGTAGGGTGGTAGCCCTATACAGAGTTGATGTTTAAAACATTAGTAGGCTATGCTGTAATTTGCATCACTGGTAGATCTTTATCTTATTTCCCCAAACAAAGTTATGAAGATATTTGTCCCCACCAGAGTTTAACATGGACATTTCCCCTTTCCTCCAGAGTATAGAAGATTTTGTGTTGTTGAGATATCTCCGACATGTTATCCTCTCAAAATGAAATTTCTGATGATATCCTTTTATGGATTCTTGAAGATTGCTTTGTGGATTGGATCCCTAGAAGATGTTTTTTCATCATGAGTTAAGCCTGGTAGTAGGATTTTATTCCTTCAATGGCTTTTGATGTTCTCCTGCAGGATGTCAAGATAAACCTCCAACATGTTTCCTGACCTTGTCACCCTGATTAGCCGAGTATCCGGTTGTTTTGGTGTTTATGTTACCCGTTGCTTATCTTTATGTCTGTTTTGTCAGCATATTCATACACATATTCATACGCATAAGCATAGCATGGTTTGCTTGCATTCTTGCATTTATCTTTGTTCCCTGCTCTTTGGTGTGGATTTTCCCTACAGAATGTGTGTGTTGTCTTCATCTCAAGTTTAAAGTGTCGACCCTTAAGCATAAAGTGTTTATCCTTTCTATTTCCCCACTAAGTTTGTTTCTCGTGGATGATTTTAATTCAGTTTCCTCCCCAGTTTATTATCTGGATGAAATTTCCCCAGTTGAGATATTTCCTCCTCGGGATGAGTTTTGTTTGACTGTTTCTCTCCAATTTGTTCTTGGATTGAACTTTGGTCCCCTTTTGTGAGTAATATTGCTTTGGAATTAAGCTATCGTTGTTTGATGGTGGGCAATGTTTTCTCCAGCTTGAGTATATTACTTTGGAATTAAGTTATCAGTTATTCGATAGTGGGTAATATTACCAAATTAATCAAGCTCTTTTGCTTGTACTCCTACCTAGTAAATTCGGTAGTCGAGAGTTCTTCTTTCTACCCAGTAAAAAGATAATATGAGTTGTTTCCCTTTGCTTATACCCCTACCTAGTAAATCCGGTAGTTGAAATTTTCTCTACCTAGTAAAAAGGTAGTGGAGGTTATCCCTCTTTGTTTTGCTCCTATCCAGTAAATCGATAGTTGAGTGTGTTATTTTCATATCTTCTACCCAGTAAACCGGTAGTTAATGATTCTTTTCCAACTCGGTATTCCTCCATTTGTTAGACTCGAATACTTTGTTTGGTTGTTATTCCCTGGCAGACTGCTTACTCCCCTCGGTGAATCTTTTATCTTGATTATATCATTGAACTTTTCCCCCATGTGGAGTCGGTTATCTAGTGATTTATTTTCCTGGTAACTCTTTTGGTGTCTTTTGTTTTCCCCGGCGGGATTTTTCTTCTGTGTCCCCAAGCTTTTTGTTTCTCTCTGATGGTCGTAGTTTTCCCACAGAGATCTTGAGTTTGCATACCATATCATATTCATATCATATCATGTTCTCTTAGGACAAAAATTTGGGTTTTCTGTATTTAAGTCTCTGCTATCCTGCAGAGACGAAGATGTCAATCTTCGTATCTTCAGATTGAAGAAACTTAAATAGGGACAACTGTTGTACCCTAATTTTTCCCCTAAGTTTTCTTCGCATTTTCATCTGCATCTTGCATACAAACAAGATCCCACTGGTTGCACGGTTCTTCTCGGGTTAGGTTTATGCCTCGCAGGGGATCACCGTTGTCTTTAATTATTTGTTTGTGTTTACTAACCATTAATCAAAATCCAAAAATATTTTTGTTTCCTTTTACTAACTTTTTTTTTCCAGGAAGAGGAACCATTGAAAATGCCAAAAATAGCAGTCCTGCAGCTTGAGTAAATTTCGCAGACAAAAAGTCGAAGACGATCCGCAAATAATTCAATTTATCTAATCAATGATTTCCCAAGTTAATTGATTCATTCAAAGGATTTCCAAGGTTCGTGTGTTCATTTCTTCGACGTACAAGAAGAATCGGGCCGAAACAACCAAGGAACCTCATTTGAATAAAATATTCAAATTTTGGCTTGGTTAACCATTTGGTTAACCGGTTAACCAGTGCGAAATTTGAATATTTTATTCAAATTCAACACCTTAGATCATTGATGTAATTGGAATATTCTAGATCCATTGGTTTCTGATTTCTCTATATCACTTTGATAATTTCCTACCATAAACCCTCACTAATCACCACTCTTTTCCATTTCCCACAAAAATTACAATTACCAAACCTAAATTCAAATTACCAAAGCAAGCTCCATTCCACCAAATTTCCATACCTAAGGCCTTTAAATAGGACCACAATTTCATTCATTCCACAAGCTTTTGATAGCCACAAAACCTTTTACAAAATACTCCCCCAACACCAAAATTCTCCAAAGTTCATTTTCTTTCTTTTGAAGTTATCAAGAATTCACATTGAATTCTTGACTAACTTGAGCTAAACCTTCATCCTTTCCTTCTTTTGTTCATCAATTTCAGTAGATCTAAGCTTGGTCTGATTCAATTTGAAGAAGAGCTTTTGGTAATTCATCTTTCTCCATAAACCCATACTCACCATCAACTTTTCAAGATGTAGATCTTTGGTTCCTTTGATTCTATATCCTTTGGATCTTTATTTGTTGTTTGATTGTAGGGATTCCACTGTATTTTGGTTTTAAAATTTGTGCAAATTCAGATCATGATCATCAAATGTTTGTGAAAAGGTTTAAAAATGGATCATGCTGAATTTTCTGCATTTTTTCTGCTACTGGTACAACGTTAAATGGTTAACCAATTGGTTAACCGGTTAACCAGTTTAAAAACAACGTAAATATTCAAAATCTGCTTGTGTTAACCGATTAACCAATTGGTTAACTAGTTAACACAAGACAAAATGGTGTTTTTGGCTTGTTTTAAGCCCCTTCTTGGTTCCTCTTTCTTCTTCTTCCTCCTCCTTTTTATTTTTACCTTGGGAAACACTTTTGAGAGTGATTTCTCCTTAATTTCAATGAACTTTGGGTGTAGATTAGAGTAGTTAATATTCATTAATTCAAAACTACCTTTTAATGGATTATTCAATTCATTTAAGGTACTTTGCGTTAGTGATACATTTTCATGCTTGAATCCACCAAGATGAGTGATTGAACTTAAGGATGCTAGAATACCATAAGTGCGGCTCAATTTGGTATATACCTTTAGTTTTGTGCGGTATCGCGTCCGGATAACGATTTACATATCGTTTATCTCGCATGCATTAGCACTAACATTATGCACCTTAATTGGTGATGGCCGACCTCATTTTTAGGGTAATTACTTCGTAAATTACTCGGAGATTGCTTAACATAGACCTAAATGTGTCCCGACTTCGGAATAAAAATCTAATTGGGTACTTTCACTTTCGTGGACCGGATCTCTTGTTGATCGCGTAATCCCAAAGTGGTTAATCATATTGCATTAAGAATCGAGACTTATGAAGTTTTGATGCGTAGGTGCTTTGGGTCTCCCAATCGCCTTTCAAATTTCATTGAATTCAGTTCGGTTTGCCTTGATTAATCGCTATAGTGTAAGATGCTAAGCGGATCCGGTTGCCTTCGATTTTGGTTACTCTTTCTTTTTGGTTGTGGTTGATTAAGTTCACCATACCATTATTATGTGAATATTATTATACTATTATTATTATTATTAATATTTTAGATTCTTGCATTTTTATTTCTTTTGTTACTAACATTTAATTTCTTGCACTTTTATTGCCTTTATTCTATTTTGCTTTATTCATCCATATCATGTTTATTATTTGCTCTTATTTTGTTGTTATTTTTCATTTGTTCATTTGGACACAAAAACATTAATAAAGGATTAAACTTCTAAAAGACTTGTGACTTTAATTTGTGGACTTTTGGTTACTATCCTTGGCATTGGAATGGAGATTTTGGACTTAGATTTTAGGATCCCTCTCCCTTGCTTTGGTCTTCATGAAGTTGGAATTTGCCTTTATTTGGCCATTTGCTAGCTTATAAGGATGGAACTCTTATGCTCATAATTTGGAATGTCATCAAGTTTGGTTAGATCTTTCTTCCCTTATCTCCTTATTTTCTTTTTTAGGATAGTCCCTTCATCTCCCCTCATTCTTTAATTTTCAAAACCTTCTCCCTTTTTCAAAGGATTCTTTCTTTTTTAAATCATCACCTCTTTAATAAACAAACCCTTGACTTTTGTCAAGTGGCTTTTACTCTTTTTTTCTTTCTTTTCTTTTAAAATCAATGAATCTAATCATGTGACCTTAATTCAAAAAAATAAAAAGAATCAAACTTATTCAAGTTGTTTTGTGCCTTTGCGCATTTTTGTTTTTTTTCTTCTTTTAAAGAGTGCCGATTATGAGTCATTATTCTTTAGTCGGGTGCTAGTATTTCAATCTCCATGGTTGTAGTTTGATGTAATTGAGTCTCTTGTCATTTGTGGGAGTTTAGTGGCATACTCGTTGATTTTATCCGAGTTGGCGCCCTCCCCATAATGATGTATGAGTACATGCCTTCATTCTCATGGTAGTTTGTTTGGCCATCCACTTGAAGTTGACAAATTCTCTTCACTTAATAAAATTAATCATAATCCACCATTTTCACTATTTGTACCACGAACTACAGGTTCTTGATCTTGCATTGCACTTTGTGGGTATGTAGGCATGAGGTGGTAAACCTCTCCAAAAACAAAAAATATTAAAAATATAATTCTTTTCTCATCCTCCCACTCTCATTTAACAAACCATTTTCAAACCAAAAATAGTAAATTTTTCAAAGGGCTCCCGTGGAGTACCACAAACATTTTGGGTGTGTAAAACCTTCTCATTGTGTAACCTATCCCCTTACATGTTTCTCTGTTGTGTTTATTTGGCTTTTTGATTTTAGATTCATTAGGATTTATTCGCTCTTTTTTCTTTTTCCTCTTGAAATAAAATAAAAGCACGGTGGCGGCTCTGTTTACTTTGAGTTAAGTTAGCTAATAGCTTACACTCATGATTTTAACGCTATAGATATGTTAGGATTGTTTGGACCATTTGGTTGATAATCGAAAGTTAATCTATTAAGTTGGGAGTAAGTAGTTGTTTGCAAATTATTATTTGATTTATTTTATGATGCGAAGAATTAATTCATTAAGTCGGAATATTAAGTCGGAAAAGTCGAGGAAATAATATTATAAGTGATATTATTGATTTTTGGAGCATATTGGTTAATGGGTTTGATTTGCGTCGGAAATAGCAATTAAAGGGGGTGTAGTGTTTAGGCCCATTAGTTGATTATTATATTGGATTATTATTAATTTAATAAAAACAAAGAAATAAAAGAATTGGTCAGAGGAATAAAAATATAAGTAAGAAGAGGAATCGTGAAAATTGGAGAACGGGGAAAAGTGGAGAAAACGGTTACGAGAAGTCGTCGTCGAAAAAAAGATATTGGTCGAAGATTCGAGCGGCCATCGGTTAAGGTAAGGGAATGGTTCAATCATTATAACCGGGTATGATAATCGGTACTGTGATTGAGTAATTTTAGGTTGCTGTGTTTTGTTTGATATTGATGCTGAAATGTTTTGATTCTGAAATTTGTGTTGATTGTTGTTGATGCTTGTTAATCATTTACGTATAAAAGATGAATTGATTGGTTTAGTAAAATTTTGTTGTCGAAATTATTTTACGAAGTTGCTGGGTTATATGATTTTCTGGAAAAATTGGAATCAGGACATTATGTGCAATTGCACGGGTGGTGCCGACCACCCACCAATTAATTAGGGGTGGCGCAGGCCATCCAAATGGGAAAACTGACATGTGGAGGGTGCCACATATGTAAGTGGCGGAAGCCACATTTTCCCCTAGGCATGGCGCAAGCCACCATGTTGGTAGAAGAATTCCTTAATTAATTTAATTAGATATCATTCTATTTAAGTAAATCCTTTTGTTTGTCTTATAATTTGGTGTTGTAAAAACTAAACATTAACAATTTCTAGGAATAGTTTAATGGAGTAATTGCAGAAAATGTAATACTGTTAGAATAAATAAATTAGGTTATGGTATTTGAGTTAGAAACAAAAAGTAATACAATGTGGACATCTAAGTAGTATAATGTGGCAGGAGCCACATTTTAATATGGCCATCAAATTAAGAAGTGGCGCTGGCCACTTATGCAGGTTACATCATGGGTGGCGCAAGCCACCCTATAACTGGAATGTGACACTAAATTTCACTATGTAGTATTTTATTATAATAAACCAGTTAAATATGTTTCATTATTTTAGTAATTTATTCATAAACAAATACTAATTTTATGAACATTGTTTTGTTGAAAATCAGAAGGAGTATTATAAGTTTAGAATTCAGAAACAAGAAAAAGTATCAGTTGAGAACAAGGAATAAAATAGCATTTGACGGTAAATACGGTTGGGGATTTTTCGAAAGAAAATAATTTTTTGAAGCCTTTAGTCTATGATCAGTAGGAAGCATCAGGAAACCGATTTTTGACAGGAAATTCTTAATTAGTTGTGTTAACTACAGATTATTGCAAACAGTGTTGGTTAGTCAGTTTAGTCGAATTAGGCGAAAAACTTAGTTGCCCGGAATTTAACGGAATTTGTCGGGGTAAGTCGGGTAAATTAATAGTTGATTTTTGTTGCGTTGTTTTGTTTAAAATATGTCGTAAAGTCGAGTTGCGGGTACTGATTGAGTTGGTAAGTCGTTCAGGTTTATGGAACGTTCTTAGTTGATTATGTAGGAGGCCTTACAAGCCAATGTTGAATTTATGTTGTTCGCGTCGTATAAGTTGTTTGTGTTGCTTGTTGATGTCGTTTAAGTTGCTCAAGTTGTTTAAGTTGTTCTGTGTTGTCGAAGTTATTATGTTATTCAAAGTTGGAGGCTTAAAAGTCAACATTGATTTAAGTTGTTCAAGTTGTATAAGTTGGTTATGCTGTTTGATGTTGTATGTTGTTATGTTGTAAAGTCGTGCATATTATGTAGATCATATGCATTTTTAAGTCGGAGCCGTTGCTCACACCATGTTGGCTTGGATTGGCACCACGTTGGCCTTGATTGCCTCAATAACCTGGAAATAATTTTAAGTTGGGAGTTTTACTCCGAATGGTACCACATGCATTTGCATAGTTGAGTCGTACCTGAGTTGCACTATTTATGTCGATTATGTTGTTTATGTTGTTCAAGTTGATAAGTTGTGTATGTCGTTCAAGTTGATGAGTTGTTTATGTTGTTTTTGAGTTAATTGAGTGAATTGTGTTGATTAGAATGATTAAGTAGTTCGTATTGAATATATGATTATGCGATTTATGTAGAAAATGTTGATGAATATAATAAGTAGTAAAATAAGTTGATAAAAGGTGGATGATTGTTAAGTTGTTGTTTTGGTTGATGTTGTGAAGTGGTCAATTATTTATGATCCTTATCTAGGTATTGTTTATCATATATCGTTTATAATTATCGATATCTCACCCCTTCTGTTTGAATGTTACCCCTATGTTGGTAACATGCAGGTAGCTTGAAGGAAGATGATTATCTTCACTAGTTCGAGTCGGTGCTCTGATACGTAACACTCGGGGAATCGATGCTTAGTTGTTTTGTGTGGTTTTCAAGTTGTTTTAGTTTAAATATGTTGTTACTAGGTTGTTTTAAGTTGAATAACATGTTATATCATGTTTAGTTGAATAAGTTGAAAATCTGCTGCGTAGTTGTAAAAGTTGAATTTGGTTTCATAAATGAAATAAAGTTGATGTTTTAGTTTCTTACGAACCGAAAGTGTTATGTATCAATTTTCATGAAATTAAATGAAGTTTTTATTGTCTATATAATCGCCGGGTAGAAATTGAGTGTTACATTAGTTGTATCAGAGCAGGTCGGACCGTCCGGTCAATCTTGTCTAATGTCATTGATTCCTGTGTACACGACATATATGTGAAACACTGTCGGTACTTGTTTGTTGGTTTCTATTTGTTGTCTGCAGGTGTTGGTTTGGAATTAAGTGGGGGAAGAGGATTTCTCCCTGATGTGTTGTTGGTATGTAGAAGTTGGTTCAAGATGATGTTGATTGCAAGAGTGCTAGGTTGTTGTAGAGATATTGTTGCAGACTGGCGAGAGCATGGACTCTTAAATTTCGTACCGGCCGAGTTGGAGATGTGCATAGACGATAAATGGTGAGTTGATTGATAATAATGAATTAACCCAAAGGAAATGATAAGTGATGGACCAAGTCGGTAGATTTACATGCCTTGAGTATAGTTGGATTAAACACGAGTAATTGTCGTAGTTGGATGAAAAGCAAAGATTCTTGGTAGATTTTGGAATAGAGAGAGAGAGAGAGAGAGAGAGAGAGAGAGAGAGAGAGCGAGAGAGAGAGAGAGAGCGAGAGAGAGAGAGAGAGAGAAAGAGAGAGATGAAACTTATGTTCATCAATCTCAAATTCTGTTTTTGTAATTATTGGAGCAGCTGTAAGTAAAAGAGGCATAACGTTTTACTCGTGAATCAGATTGAAGCGGTTCTGGACTTTTTGAAAAGCTTACGAAATTCCCTACACTTTTCATACAAGGTTTGCCTTTAGTAGGTTTGTGAAGAGGGAGATACGTGCGTTTTAATAGTTGGGTATGCTGCTGATTTTTGGAAAATTTAGCATACGAGAATTGTTGATCAGTCCTGTTGTAAGGAGGATAACATTTTACTCGTGAGTCAGATTCAAGTGATATTTGAAGTTCTGGAATTTGCACGAAATTCTCTTCATTTTGGAATATAATTTTGTGATTTTGAGGTCTTTAATGGAAGAAATAATTGTGTTCGAAGTTGAGCGTTTATTGCTGAAATTTTTGGAAAGATGAAGACGGGTGTGAAATGTTGATAATGAATAAAATGTTGATATTAGAAGGAATGCAAAAGTATCAGAGAATTCATAGAGATGCGATTTATTTCGAATGAGGATGGTTAAAGTGTCGATATTAGATGATGGTAATGTTGAGAGGAAGACAAATGTTTGATTTGTGTTGCTAAGAATTTTAAATTGGATTGTACTCGGTGTTGTAGCAACTTCAGTGTTAGAAGAATATTTAAAGTTGTATTATGCTACGAGCGTGTATAAGAAATTGTGTATTGGATTTTGGATGTTTGGTGTAATTGACGAAGTCGGAATTAAGGAGACTAAGAAGACATTGATAAGCCTTAGAGGGTTGGCGGAGCTTTATGCTTACGGACTTTGGGCACAAGTTGAAGTACGATATTGTGTTGGGTAATGATGATTTATGCCAACGTTATAATTTCCGAATGTGTATTGACAAATTGAGGAACTGGTCACCCTTAATCTATTGTTGATACTTGATAGTAGACGGAATCATAATTGATGGATAGATGTGTCATGTCAACTAGTATAGTATGTGCATTGAATTGGTTGAAGTCAAGAAGAGTGCTTGAGTATTGTTTGTTTTGTCAATGCAGGTTATTATATGAGAGTATTAGTTAGATTTAAATATGATAGCATGAAGTTGCGTTTGGATTGAATAAGTAATAAGGAAACTCATAGTTGAACTCTGGATAATTGGAGTGTTGTTTGGTGATGAATTAAGTGGCATGAGACTTGAAGTTTTCTTGAAATAATTCAAGAGGAAAGTATGTGGAAACGTAGGACCATGATTGACAAGAATGTCAGATAGAGTTAAGTTACAAGTATTAGACAAAGTGAAATTATAAGTTGGTTTATTAAAGTGTGGTTTTGATTAAAACAAGAAGAGTTGTTTAGTTGTGTCGATTCAGATAAGAATTTATAAAAGGCTGTGTTGGTATGAGTACGAATCGAGGATTTGAGATGTTGAATTAGTTAAAAGCAAAGAATATGAGTTATCTTGTGGGAATTCGTTGGACCCATGTACCATATGTTGTTGTAATGATGTTGCGTGTTTAAGATGATTTTCGAAGGACGTATTGTTAAAAGATAGTAAAGTTGTAGTTATGTTGAGGATAATTGGAAAGTAGAAGTATATTTTATCCAAGGATTAGGAAGTAATCGTCATTGTAATTACGTCGAACGTTCAAAGTTGTTGTCTTATGGGTCTAAGTTGGAAGTATTCGATAACTACATGAGTTAGAATACATGTTGGAACGAATTTCCAAAGGATTAAGTCAAAGGCTTTGTTGATATGTCGATTTTGATGATTGGAAGTTAGAGTTAAACTCAGTAAACTTGCTAGTATGCAAGTAATCAGAGTGCACCGCGAATGCGTAGTGTAATGCAGTTGTTCGTAGGTGAATGACAACGATGATGGTAGCTTGGTTGTATTAACGTTGTGTTTAAGCTGTGTGTTTCTATGTTGTTGTGTTCGAGTCCTTAAATCGGTGAATTCGTGAGTTGGTTACTCGTCGTGTTGTGTTGATAGTTATCAAGTACATCGCTTGAGGGTTGTTCGTGTTGTTGTTACCATTAAAGTTGTGAAATTATTGTTTGTAGTATGCGTAGGTTGCCTTCGGGGATGAAAGTTGATTAGTCGGATGGAATAAGTAGTTGGAGTAGTTGAATCAGATGAATTTTCGAGGACGAAAATATTCTAAGTGGGGGAGAGTTGCGATGCCTGTTTATTTAATTAATTATTTAATTAAATATAATTGTGGTATGTTGTGGTAATTCACGTTGATTTGAGTATATTTGTCGATGTTTAGAATTGTGGTATGTTGTAGATGTTTAGAATTGGCAGAATTTTTGACCAACAAGAAATGTTGAATTCAGTTCAGGATGTCCTATCAGATGTTGGGACATTATCAAACAGAGTATAAGAACTTAATTCAGGATGTCACACCAGATGCTGGGACATTGTGTTAATGAATTAAGTTCAGTTTTTCAGGATGTTCCAACAAATGTTGTGACATCTCAAACCTGCTACCAGAATTAATTAATGACTAACTGATCCGAGTAATTTAAGGAAAGTTATCTGGAATTAATTATGGATGGACAAAAACAGAATAAGGCGCATCTGTAGGGAGTGTTGTTATGAGACTTCAGCATAATCAGAAGAACTAAATCACCTAGAATCTAGGAAGTAACAAACCCTAATTCAAGGTGGAAGCTGCATGCGTTTTAGGACTGGATTAACCTACAGAAAGCCCAAAATCCAAACACCTATTTAAGCAACAGAAACTCTCAGAATAGAGTACGAATTTAAGAAGACCAAATAGAGTGTTTTGTGTTTTAATAGCAGGTTGTTTTTATTGTACCACTTTATGAGCTTTTAAGCAAAAGTGTATTTGTGTCTTGATTGAAACTATGAAGTAAGATCAAGCTGTTTTGTTTGAAGTATGACTTCAATTTTATTAAACTTGTAAACAAGATCACTGTGTGATTGAGGGGAAGTGAGTTGGTACTCATATCTAAGTTGTGTCTTAGGTAGAAATTGCATTGGGTAGATATTAAGTGAAAGATTAAACTGGGTGGTTTAAGTCTAGAATTAATATTACTTATAGTGGATTTCCTCCTGGCTTGGTAGCCTCCAGATGTAAGTGTGGTTATACACTGAACTGGGTTAACAAATTACTGTGTTGTTTAATTTTCTTGCACTTTAAGTTTTGGTTAAATTTGTCAAGTGTTGGAACATCTCATTCGACATCTCATACCTGATCACAGAATTTCAATTGGCATCAGAGCAGGCACCCTGCCTGTTTATACTGGGTGAGATCTAGGGAATACAAATTCTGGAAAACATGGACAGAGATATAGGATCAGTAAATAGACCACCTATACTGGATGGATCTAATTATGACTACTGGAAGCCAAGAATGATTGCATTCTTAAGATCACTTGACAATAGGGCATGGAAAGCAGTCAACAATGGATGGGAACATCCTGTCCAAGACACCAAAGATGGAGCAAAAGTGTTGAAACCTGAAGAAGAATGGAGTAAGGAGGAAGAAGATTCAGCACTTGGCAACTCCAAGGCCTTAAATGCTTTATTCAATGGCATTGATAGGAACATCTTTAGACTTGTGCATCACTGTGAGCTGGCCAAAGATGTTTGGGACACTCTCAAAACAACTCATGAAGGAACATCAAAGGTAAAGATGTCAAGACTTCAACTTCTCACCACCAAGTTTGAAAACTTGAGAATGAAGGAAGATGAGACAATTCATGAATTCTACATGAACATCTTAGAAATAGCCAATACTTCTGGAGCCTTGGGAGAAAAGATGACTGATGAAAAGCTTGTAAGAAAGATTCTCAGATCTTTGCCAAAAAGATTTGACATGAAAGTCACAGCAATAGAAGAAGCTCAAGACATGTGCACAATGAAAGTTGAAGAGCTCATTGGTTCCCTTCAAACATTTGAGATGGGAATGAATGACACAATTGTAAAGAAGAACAAAAGCATAGCATTGATGTCAAATAATGATAAAGAAGAAGAAAATGATGAATCAGAAACGGATGAAAACTTATCAGAAAACATTGCTATGCTTGGAAGACAATTCAAAAAGATTCTCAGAAATATGGAAAACAAGTCCAGACCAAGTGGAAGATACACAAACTCTTCTGAGAATAAAAGATCTTATGATAGAAGGTCAACTTATGATGAAAAGACCAGTCAAGAAAAAGGGATTAAATGCCATGGATGTGAAGGATATGGACACATCAGGAATGAATGTCCTACCTATTTAAAAAGGCAAAAGAAAGGTCTCTCTGTAACCTGGTCTGATGAAGACTCAGGAGGTGATTCAGAAGAAGAATCAGCTAAGCATATCACTGCTCTAGCTGGGTTATGTGAATCTGAAAGTGAATCCAGTGATGGGGAGCTTACTTTTGAAGAACTTGAGCAATCATTCAGAGAACTAGTCAAAAGAAGCACTGAAATATGCAGGGAGAGTATAAAGCTAAAGAAGCAGATTGAGGCACTAAAGGATGAAAAAGCAAGTGATCTAGAGATCATTGACACCTTGAAAAGTGAAGTAAGTCTGCTCAACTCCAAGTTGGAACATATGTCCAAATCTGTTAGAATGCTGAACAGCAGCTCAAGCACACTGGATGTTATTCTCAACAAAAATAAGCATTCAGGGGATAAAAGTGGACTGGGATTTAACAAAGCTTATAAGGCTGAAGCTAGCACCAGCAAAACTACTTCAAATTCCATATAGTCAAACAAGATGTCCCAACAGATGTCTCAACATCATGAAAAGAACATAATGAAGAAGAAGTATCAAAGATGGAGATGTCATCATTGTGGAAGATTTGGACATATCAAACCTCATTGTTATAAGTTGCATGGATATCCAAATCAGATGTATCAGCAACCTCCTAAGCAGAAAATAGAAGTTACCAAGAAAGTGCTGCATAGACATCAAAGAGATCAGCAACCCCCTAAGCAGAAGACAGAGGTCATCAAGAAGGTATGGAGACCAAAAGCTAGTCTTCATGCTGATCAAAGCTACATGCCCAAGAACAAGATCAACAAACAACCTTGGAGCTCTACTGATGAACAATACACAGGGCAGAGGTATCAAAAGAAATCTCAACTCAAATGGTCAAAGAAAGGTGTTGCATATATAGCTCATACATCACTAAGAGTATCAGCTAAAGAAGACTGGTACTTTGACAGTGGATGCTCAAGACACATGACTGGACTGAAGAATCTGCTAGTAGACTTAAAGTCATATTCATCCAGATATGTAACCTTTGGAGATGGAGCTAAAGGAGAAATCAAGGGAGTTGGGACCTTGGACTGTCCAGATGTACCAAGACTAGATGATGTGCTGCTAGTTAAAGGTTTAACTGCTAACCTGATCAGCATAAGTCAATTATGTGATCAAGGGTACAGTGTAAACTTTACCGAAACTGAATGCATAGTGTCTAACAAAGAACAAAAGGTTGTCATGAAAGGAGCCAGATCTAAAGACAACTGTTACATGTGGGAACCTTAAGACTTCAGTCTCACTTCAACTTGCTCTTTAGCTAAAGAAGAAGAAGTGAAACTATGGCACCAAAGACTAGGTCATCTTCATTTCAGAGGCATAAAGAAAATCATATCTATGGATGCTGTGAGAGGTATTCCTAAACTGAAGATTGATGATGGCAAAATATGTGGTGAATGTCAAATAGGCAAGCAAACCAAGATGTCCCATCCAAAGCTCCAACATCTGACAACTTCCAAAGTTTTGGAATTATTGCATATGGATCTTATGGGACCTATGCAGGTTGAGAGCCTTGGTGGTAAGAGGTATGCCTATGTGGTGGTTGATGACTTTTCTAGGTATACATGGATAAATTTCATCAAAGAAAAGTCTGATGTATTTGATGTATTCAAAGACTTATGCCAAAGAATACAAAGGGAAAAAGCCAGCTGTGTGATCAGAATAAGAAGTGATCATGGAAAAGAATTTGAGAACCAAAAATTCTTAGATTTCTGTTCTTCAGAAGGAATCAATCATGAATACTCTTCACCAATCACTCCTCAACAGAATGGGATTGTTGAGAGGAAGAATAGAACTATTCAAGAATCAGCAAGAGCTATGATCCATGCCAAAAAGTTACCTTTGTTCTTCAGGGCTGAAGCTATGAACACAGCTTGTTACATCCATAACAGAGTTACCCTAAGGAAAGGAACTTTGTCCACAATCTATGAAGTCTGGAAGGGCAGAAAACCCACAGTTAAGTACTTCCATGTGTTTGGAAGTAACTGTTATATTCTGGCAGATAGGGAGCAAAGAAGAAAAATGGATCCTAAAAGTGATGAAGGGATTTTTCTTGGATACTCTATAAACAGCAGAGCATATAGAGTATTTAATTCCAGAACCAAGGTTATCATGGAATCCATAAATGTGATAATTGATGATGCTCCTACAGATGTTCCAGAAGATGTTGGAACATCTGCTGATATCAAAACTGAAGCTGAAGAAAAGAGTGATCATTCTGACTTCACTCAAACTGATGAAAGGACAGAACAATCCAACAAACCTCCCTCCATCAGAATCCAGAAGGATCATCCCAAATATTTAATAATTGGTGATCCCAACAGAGGTGTAAGCACTAGATCAAGAGAAGTGATTTCAGGTTCCTGTTTTGTTTCAACAATAGAACCTAAAAACATCAAGGAAGCTCTTACTGATGAATACTGGATTTGTGCTATGCAAGAGGAATTAAGTCAATTCACAAGGAATGAAGTGTGGAACCTTGTTCCTAGACCTGATGACATAAATGTGATTGGAACTAAATGTGTGTATAAGAACAAGTCAAATGAGCAAGGAGTTGTTACAAAGAACAAAGCTAGACTTGTAGCTCAAGGATACACACAAATTGAAGGAGTAGACTTTGATGAAACCTTTGCACCAGTAGCAAGACTTGAATCAATCAGACTACTTTTGGGAATTGCTTGTATCTTAAAGTTCAAGCTATTTCAAATGGATGTGAAAAGTGCCTTTTTAAATGGATATCTTAATGAAGAGGTATATGTAGAACAGCCTAAAGGATTTGTTGATCCAAGCTGTCCAAATCATGTATACAAACTAAAGAAGGCTCTTTATGGTTTGAAGCAAGCTCCAAGAGCATGGTATGAAAGGCTAACTACTTTTCTTATCAAGCAAGGGTATAGGAAAGGTGGAATTGACAAAACTTTGTTTGTTAAAGATGAAGAAGGAAATGTCATGATTGCTCAAATATATGTAGATGACATTGTTTTTGGTGGGATGTCAGAAAGGATGGTAAAACATTTTGTCAATCAGATGGAATCAGAATTTGAAATGAGCCTAGTAGGAGAATTAACCTACTTTCTTGGACTGCAAATAAAGCAAATGGAGGACTCTATGTTCATTTCCCAAAGCAAGTATGCTAAGAACATAGTCAAGAAATTTGGGATGGACAGTGCTACTCATAAGAGAACTCCTGCCCCCACACATTTAAAGCTGACTAAAGATGACAAGGGTGAGAATGTAGATCAAAGCCTATACAGAAGCATGATTGGAAGCTTGTTATATCTGACTGCTAGCAGACCAGACATAGCATTTGCAGTAGGTGTATGTGCAAGATATCAAGCTGATCCAAAAGTTAGTCATCTTAACCAAGTCAAGAGAATTCTGAAATATGTTAATGGTACTTGTGACTATGGCATAATGTACTTTCATGGATGCAAACCAATTCTCACTGGCTTTTGTGATGCTGATTGGGCTGGAAGTGCTGATGACAGAAAAATCACTTCAGGAGGATGCTTCTTTCTAGGAAACAATTTGATTTCTTGGTTCAGTAAGAAACAAAATTGTGTATCCTTATCTACTGCTGAAGCTGAATATATAGCAGCTGGAAGCAGCTGTTCTCAGTTGGTTTGGATGAAGCAAATGCTCACTGAGTACAATGTCCCACAAGATGTCATGACATTGTACTGTGACAACTTAAGTGCAATTAACATATCAAAGAATCCTATCCAACATAGCAGGACCAAGCATATTGATATCAGACATCATTTCATCAGAGATCTTGTAGAAGAGAAAGTGATCTCATTGGAACATGTAGCTACAAATCTGCAGTTGGCTGATATATTTACCAAAGCCTTGGATGCTACTCAATTTGAAAACCTAAGGGGTAAATTGGGAATCTGCTTATGTGAAATTTAGCAGTTATGGAGATGTGCCAACATGTCATATGACATTGTGTGGCATGAGCACCAGATGGCAACACCAGTCTGGTCAAGCACCTTAGGTATTCCACTCCTAAAAATTCTCCAAGTAACGGCTACTTATAAAATATCAGCTTGCTTTCAGCTATCCATATTCTCATCATACTCTCAAAAATGAATTGCATTCTCTAACTGTCTTTCAGAACTCATCAAACCTAAAACTCTTCATCCATCACTTTCGAAAATGTCTCAACATCAAAACCCTAACATTTCTGAAGAAATCCTCAACAAGGAAGATGTGGTGCATGCAACCCCCATCTCTGTGGTACCCATGGATTCAACTCCAATGGACGAAATCAGAGGAAGTGTTCCTCTTGCTCAAAAGCCAAGAACTCCAAAAAGAACAAAAGATCCTGTTTTCAGCAAGGCCAAAGGCATTCCTTCACCATTAAACACCACTCCAAAAGCTTCTGAATACGTGGATGATTCCATAAAGGAGTTGGTAAACAGGATCCTATCTGAGCAAAGAGTGGTAAGTGGCATATCTATCCCTCTGAACACCATGCCAGCTCCACAAGAAGATCAACAAACTCAGGCTGAAAAGGACACTCCTGTTCAACAGGATGTCCCAATAGATGTTGAAACATCTGAGGACCAGCAAAAGGCCTCATCTGATGCTGCTGTTGAATCATCTGAGGACCAGAAAAAGGCCTCCAATGATAGTGATGAAGAAATATCTGAGGACCAGCACAAGGCCTCCACTGAAGATCAAATCTCTGTTGAACCACCAGCTGAAGAGGAGACTGCTCAACCTCCTCCTGTTGTGAACCTAGAGCATGATTCTGATACAGAAATCATTGCTTTTGTAAACCCTAGCATAGCCAAAAGGCTTAGGACTAGGAAAGAAAAGATGAATGCAGGACATGCAATTCCTGAGAAGAAGCAAGCTACACCAAAGAAGGACAAAGCTAAAGTTGTCTTTGGTCCTACAAAACAATGGAGCAAGGTGCAAACACAAAAGAGGAAAGCTGTCACTCCTCCAGATTCAGATGTTGAAGAAGATGTCCCAACATCTCCTCCAAAGAAGAAACCACCATCCTCAAGGTCATCAACTGCTGTTCCAGAAGCTCCTTTGGACAACATCTCCTTTCATCATGTTTCAAGTGTGAATAGATGGAAGTTTGTCTATCAAAGAAGGGTAACACTTGAAAGAGAGCTGAGCAGTAATGCACTTGAGTGCACAGAGCTAATTGATCTCATTTCTTCTGCTGGCCTTTTCAAAACTGTCTCCAACTTTTCTCCTTGCTATGAGCTGCTTGTCAAGGAATTCATAGTCAACCTCCAAGAAGATTGTGCTAATGGTAAGTCTGCTGACTTTAGAAAAGTATATGTAAGAGGAAAGTGTGTAGAATTCTCTCCTAGGGTTATCAACCAATACCTTGGAAGAGAATCTGATGGTCCAAATGAGTTAGGGAAGACTGATAACCAAGTTTGCAAGGTTATCACTGCTAATCAGGTCAAGACTTGGCCAGTTAAAGGAAAGCTCTTAGTTAGCATGCTGACAAGGAAATATGCCATGCTGAATAGGATTGGCACAGCCAACTGGATTCCTACCAATCATACATCCTCAATATCAACTGGACTGGGCAGGTTCATTTATGCTGTGGGCACCCAAACAAAGCTGGATTATGGGGCTTATATATTTGATCAGACTTTGAAGCATGCTGGATCATCTGCAACTAAGCTGCCTATTGCCTTCCCTTCCTTGCTGTGTGGAATAATGCTGAGTCAGTATCCTGGTATCCTCACTGAGAAGGACACAATTTGCAAAAGAGAAAGCCCTCTGGCCTTCCACTACAAGCTGTTCTTGAGTCATCATGCAGCTGATGTTGAAGCTCCCTCTGGGACATCTGCTGGTCCTTCAAAGGCAAAGTCTCCAATCTCCAAAGCTGCCTTAATTGCTGAGCTGAAGATCACTTGCAAAGAACTGGATGCAAGGAAGCAGAAGCTTGAGGAGATAATCCAAAGGCTGGAAAGTGAAGAGAGTGATCAGAAAAATGCTGCTTCTGATGAGGAGACTGAGGAGGAGGAAGAAACTGACTATGAAGAGTTTGAGTGAAAAACTGTATGTGAGGAAAATGTAATGACTTCTGCATTGTAATTTTGAATTAGTAACTTTGGCCCCAAATTTATGTCTAACAAGGTGGAGAACAAGAAACAAGAACAACAACAACAATGTATAATGCTGTTTGGTTATTAATGAAAAATCTCTGTTTGCTTCTGAACTAAATCTGTTATGTTAATGAAAAAATTTCTGTTGCAATAAGACTGAATACATGAATGTTTGAGGGGGAGTAAACTCACACATGACTCAACAGAAAAGAACTGCTATACTCTGATAAAAGAACTTCTGCTGCACTCTGAAAATCAGAAAAGAATGTTAGCCAAAAATTAGCCAAAGGGGGAGTTTGTAGATGTTTAGAATTGGCAGAATTTTTGACCAACAAGAAATGTTGAATTCAGTTCAGGATGTCCTATCAGATGTTGGGACATTATCAAACAGAGTATAAGAACTTAATTCAGGATGTCACACCAGATGCTGGGACATTGTGTTAATGAATTAAGTTCAGTTTTTCAGGATGTCCCAACAGATGTTGTGACATCTCAAACCTGCTACCAGAATTAATTAATGACTAACTGATCTGAGTAATTTAAGGAAAGTTATCTGGAATTAATTATGGATGGACAAAAACAGAATAAGGCGCATCTGTAGGGAGTGTTGTTATGAGACTTCAACATAATCAGAAGAACTAAATCACCTAGAATCTAGGAAGTAACAAACCCTAATTCAAGGTGGAAGCTGCATGCATTTTAGGACTGGATTAACCTACAGAAAGCCCAAAATCCAAACACCTATTTAAGAAACAGAAACTCTCAGAATAGAGTACGAATTTAAGAAGACCAAATAGAGTGTTTTGTGTTTTAATAGCAGGTTGTTTTTATTGTACCACTTTATGAGCTTTTAAGCAAAAGTGTATTTGTGTCTTGATTGAAACTGTGAAGTAAGATCAAGCTGTTTTGTTTGAAGTATGACTTCAATTTTATTAAACTTGTAAACAAGATCACTGTGTGATTGAGGGGGAGTGAGTTGGTACTCATATCTAAGTTGTGTCTTAGGTAGAAATTGCATTGGGTAGATATTAAGTGAAAGATTAAACTGGGTGGTTTAAGTCTAGAATTAATATTACTTATAGTGGATTTCCTCCTGGCTTGGTAGCCTCCAGATGTAAGTGTGGTTATACACTGAAATGGGTTAACAAATTACTGTGTTATTTAATTTTCTTGCACTTTAAGTTTTGGTTAAATTTGTCAAGTGTTGGAACATCTCATTCGACATCTCATACCTGATCACAGAATTTCTGTTGTGAAATTATTGTTTGTAGTATGCGTAGGTTGCCTTCGGGGATGAAAGTTGATTAGTCGGATGGAATAAGTAGTTGGAGTAGTTGAATCAGATGAATTTTCGAGGACGAAAATATTCTAAGTGGGGGAGAGTTGCGATGCCTGTTTATTTAATTAATTATTTAATTAAATATAATTGTGGTATGTTGTGGTAATTCACGTTGATTTGAGTATATTTGTCGATTTGAGTGGCTTTGTATGGAATTATGTCGATTAGTTTTGATGGTTGAATATATCAGAATATTATGTTGATGGTTATAAGTTGGTTTAAGTCGAATTTAATTAATTAAGTTGATATAAGTTGTGGAAGACGATATGGAATATTCTCCGGTTATTGTTGGATATGTTGTTAGGATTGTTTGGACCATTTGGTTGATAATCAGAAGTTAATCTATTAAGTCGGGAGTAAGTAGTTAGTTGCGAATTATTATTTGGTTGATTTTATGTTACGAAGAATTAAGTCGTTAAGTCGGAATATTAAGTCGTAAAAGTCGAGGAAATAATATTATAAGCGATATTATTGATTTTTGGAGCATATTGGTTAATGGGTTTGGTTTGCGTCGGAAATAGCAATTAAAGGGGGTGTAGTTTTTAGGCTCATTAGTTGATTATTATATTGGATTATTATTAATTTAATAAAAAGAAAGAAATAAAAGAATTGGTCAGAGGAATAAAAATATCAGTAAGAAGAGGAATCGTGAAAATGGGGTAATGAGGAAAAGTGGAGAAAACGGTTACGAGAAGTCGCCGTCGAAAAAAAGATATTGGTCGAAGATTCGAGCGGCCATTGATTAAGGTAAGGGTGGGGTTCGATCCTTATAACTGTAACACCCCAATTCTACCCGACGGAAATTCATAAATCAGAGTTTCAAAATTCACCTTTTAAAATAGGATGTCACATTTTCAACTTTAAAACAACTATTAACATTTATCGCATATTCAACATGGATACATAACACTTAAACATCAGGAGACAAATAAAAACTTTATTTATTCTTTAAACCAAAACATCTTTTACAACTTCGCAACAGATTTTCAAATATTCAACTAAACATGGTATATTATGTTATTCAACTTAAAACAACTTAGCAACAATATAATCATACTGAAACAACTTAAAAACAACAACTAAAACAACTAAGCATCCATTCCCCGAGTGTTACATATCAGAGCACCGACACTGACTCAAACTAATGAAGATAACCATCTTCCTGCATGTTACCAACATAGGGGTAACATTCAAACAAAAGGGGTAAAATATCGATAATTATAGACGACAAATGATAAATAATACTTAGATAAGGATTATAAATAATTCACCACTTCATATCATTAACAAAAAAACAACTACTTAACAATCATCCACCTGTTATCAACTTACTTTACTATCCATCAATGTTTTCCATATAAACCACTTAATAAACTTAAAACAACATGACAACTTATCAACTTGAACGACATAAACAACTTATCAACTTAAACATCATAAACACATAACCAACATAAATAATGCAACACAATGTGACTCAACTATGCATATACATATGTTATCATTGGAGTAAAACTCCCAACTTAAAATATACCAGGTTATCGAGGTATCTGTAAGGCATAAGCCTTCAACTTAATAATTATGCCAATTTACCGAGGCATCAAGGCATAATCCTTCAAATATCAACTTAATTGCCAATCCAGGCCGATGTGGTGTGAGCAACGACTCCGACTTAGAAATGCACAAATGCCATGTGACATGTACGACCCAACAACATAAACAACACAACATCATCAACATCAGCAACATAAACAACTTATACAACATGAACAACATAAATCAATGTTGGCTAATAAACCTTAAACTTGGACAACACAACAACTTCGGCAACAGAAAACAACGTAGACAACACGAGCAACTCATACGACATAAACAAGCAATGCAAACAACTTATATGACAAAGGCAGCTAAAAATCATCTTTGGCATATAAAACCTTCAACATAACAACTTTAGAATTATTCCGTAAACCGGAAACATACAACAATTTAAGTGTACCGGTAAGTCTACTATACAACGCATTTTCGACAAAACAACGGGATAAAAACCAACTCTTAATTTACCCGACATACCCCGTCAATTTTCGTTAAATTCTGAGCAACTATGTTTTTCGCATAATTCGGCTCAACCAATTAAATCGACTCTGATTTTATCATTCTGCGATTAATTCGAGTTTATTACAATTTCTGCCATTTTTATGTTTCATGATAATCCTGTTTGTCATAAGAATAGGCCAACAATATCTTTTTTCTAAATTCCTAAACTTCTCCAATTTCTGTCAAGAAAATCCATCACAGTAGAATTACAATTTACTGCTAATACTCGTTTGCTACCGATATAATTACATAATTCCTTCTGATTCAGTACAACATAATTCATAAATAATATTAGTTCCATAATTATACTACATTTTTTTAACTTAACTTAATTAAATCATTTTAAGAAATATGATATAATTGAAATCACAAGTTAAGTATTAAACTATTAATTAAAATTCCATTAATTAAAATCCCTAACCAAAGCACAATGTGGCTCCTGCCACATTTGTGAGTGGCTTGCGCCACTTTCAAGTGGCCCCGACCCCCACAATTGGTGGCACCCTCCACCTCCACTAGTGGCTTGCTCCACTTTAGTTGTTTCATGTGGCTCCTGCCACATTTGTATATGGCTTGCGCCACATGGGTGTCTCTAACCCCCTCTACCGGTCTCTGCAATTTCTAATCATCGTCCCCGATCACAGTTTTTCCAGGAACTTTTCAATGTAAAAATTATCAACATTAATCAACATAATCAAAAACAACTTTTTAGTCAACCAAAAATCAGAATCGGACATCCAATTTTATACCAGCAACCATTGCAACAACAAAATACAAATTATTCATAACAATATCAAAATCAACAAAATACATAACAACCTAGACCACCAAAATCTCAATATTATTTATCAAACCCGATTATAAAGATCGAACCCCATCCTTACCTTAATTGGTGGCCGTTTCGAATCTCCGTTCGACTTTCCGTTTTGATTTTCCGACGGTGACTTCTCGTAACCGTTTTCTCTACTTTTTCTCGTTCTCCAATTTCTTTCCGATTCCATCTTCTTACTGAAACTCCTTCTTTTCTTCTTTTGACTAAATACCTTTTTGACAAATTCTTCTTATTATTAAATTAATAATAATCCAATTAATAATCAACTAATGGGCCTAATTCTTAAACCCCCTTTAACTGCTAATTCCGACGCAATTTTAGCCCATTAACCAACACGCTTCGATAATCAATAATATTACTTATAATATTATTTCCTCGATTTTCCGACTAATATTACGACTTAACGACTTAATTCATCACAACGCCAAATAGACCGAATAATCATTCATAAATAAATCCTTATTCCCGACTTAATCGATTAACTTCCTAGGCATGGCGCAAGCCATGAGACTTAATGGGGAGGGTGGCGCAAGCCACCCTGTTGGTAGAAGAATTACTTAATTAATTTAATTAGATATCATTCTATTTAAGTGAATCCTTTTGTTTGTCTTATAATTTGGTGTTTTAAAAACTAAACTTTAACAATTTCTGGGAATAGTTTAATGGAGTAATTGCAGAAAATGTAATAATGTTAGAATAAATAAATTAGGTTATGGTATTTGAGTTAGAAACAAAAAGTAATACAATGTGGCCATCTAAGTAGTACAATGTGGCAGGAGCCACATTTTAATATGGCCATCAAATTAAGAAGTGGCGCTGGCCACTTATGTAGGTTACATCATGGGTGGCGCAAGCCACCCTATAAGTGGAATGTGACACTAAATTTCACTATGTAGTATTTTATTATAATAAAGCGGTTAAATATGTTTCATTATTTTAGTAATTTAATTATAAATAAATAATAATTTTACGAACATTGTTTTTTTGAAAATCAGAAGGAGTATTATAAGTTTATAATTCAGAAACAAGAAAAAGTATCAGTTGAGAACAAGGAACATAATAGCATTTGACAGTAAATACGGTTGGGGATTTTTGAAAAGAAAACAATTTTTTGAAGCCTTTAGTCTATGATCAGTAGGAAGTATCAGGAAACTGATTTTTGACAGAATTTTTTTAATTAGTTGTGTTAATAGAAGATTATTGCAAACAATGCTGGTTAGTCGGTTTAGTCGAATTAGGCGGAAAACTTAGCTGCCCGAAATTTAACGAAATTTGTCGGGGTAAGTCGGGTAAACTAATAGTTGATTTTTTGCATTATTTTGTTGAAAATATGTCGTAAAGTCGAGTTGCAGGTACTGGTTAAGTTGGTAAGTCGTTCTGGTTTACAAAACGTTCTAAGTTGATTATGTAGGAGGCCTTACAAGCCAATGTTGAATTTATGTTGTTTGCGTCGTATAAGTTGTTTGTTTTGCTTATTGATGCCGTTTAAGTTGCTCAAGTTATTTAAGTTGTTATGTGGTCGAATTCGTTAAGTTGTTCAAAGTTGGAGGCTTAAAAGCCAACGTTGATTTAAGTTGTTCAAGTTGTATAAGCTGGCTGTGTTGTTTGATGTTGTATGTTGTTATGTTGTAAAGTCGTTCATATTATGTAGATCATATGCATTTTAAGTCGGAGCCGTTGCTCACACCACGTTGGCCTGGATTAACACTAAGTTGAAAGTTGATGGCTTATGCCTTGATTGCCTCGATAACCTGGCAATAATTTTAAGTTGGGAGTTTTACTCTGAATGGTACCATATGCATTTGTATAGTCGAGTCGTATCTGAGTTGCGCTATTTATGTCGATTATGTTGTTTATGTTGTTCAAGTTGATAAGTTGTGTATGTCGTTCAAGTTGATGAGTTGTTTATGTTCTTTTCGAGTTAATTGAGTGAATTGTGTTGATTGGGCGTATTAAGTAGTTTGTGTTGAATATATGATTATTCGGTTTATATAGAAAATGTTGATGAATATAATAAGTAGTAAAATAAGTTGATAAAAGGTGGATGATTGTTAAGTTGTTCTTTTGGTTGATGTTGTGAAGTGGTGAATTGTTTATGATCCTTATCTAAGTATTAGTTATCATATATCGTTTATAATTATCGCTATCTCACCCCTTCTGTTTGAATGTTACCCCTATGTTGATAACATGTAGGTAGCTTGAAGGAAGATGATTATCTTCACTAGTTCAAGTCAGTGTCGGTGCTCTGATACATAACACTTGGGGAATGGACGCTTAGTTGTTTTGTGTGGTTTTCAAGTTGTTTTATTTTAAATATGTTGTTGTCGTTCCCGGGATTTTCATCCTAGTACAAACGCGAAAGTGGCGCAGAAAAGGTAGAGTCGCTAGATGTCGCTCCCGAAAAAGACACTAGGTCCCACGGTGCAGATGCGAACGGTCGGCGAAAGAGAAAGAGGTTGAATTGAATAGAGTCGCCAGCTAGGAATTTTTATCCCGAAGGAAAGGTAATGCTGCATAAACCTGGAAAGAGATGGATAAGACGGTTGCGAACCAGAGAAACTGAGAAAGGGGGTTGGTTACGACCTGGGAAGGTATTAGCACCCAGATCGTCCGTCGTACTCGACGGGATCCACGCTTACAAGATTATGTTTAAAGGGGTAGGTGTATGTGCTATCTGTGTGCAAAAGCTATGGAAAGAAAGTACAGGTGTCAGTGCAGGAATGTGAATTGCTCAGGAACTGAGGCTTAGAAAAGAATGCTAAAATAGGGGGATGACAAAGAGACTTTTGTTCGATAACCGTTAAGTTATGCCTACGTATCCTCTCGTGCAATGAGGAAGTTAGAACACCGTAGTTCGACTCAAAGAGACTGGAAATGAATTGAATGTGAACTGCTTGCTTGTCTATGCTCAAGTGTATGACTCGTCTGGCTCGAGTGCTAACTGTCTTGCATTAGACAGAAGAAGCAAGTTCTCGTTTGTGAACAAGTGTGATGAGAAAAGAATCCCGGAGGAGACGATTATTGTTTGTTTTTGATGTTTTTCAGTTTTTTTATTGTTTTTGGTGTTTTGCATAAGTTAATGAGCTTAAGCCTAAATCAAGGGTTGTAAACTCATTATATCCTCCCTGATTAGGGATAATGAGCATACTTAAGTATGAGATAAGCATCTCAACTTAATTACCATGATGATGTAGGATTAAGATCATTAACCTACTTGTGATTATTAAGATGTTTTTGGGTTTTGTTTAGTGTTAAGTAATGAGTTTAATCTCTAATCACAGATTAATGAACTCATTACACCATACTTATTGAAGGATGATAGATGAGAACACTTAAGGTGAGGAAGATACCTCAACTTAATCCATGGTTAGGTATTAAATTCATTATATAACAAGCCTTTGTTAAATGGATTTTAATTAAAGGGTGAGATTAAGAAGAGGATTTTATTGTTTGTAAGACAACTTGAGGGGGACTTGTCCATTAAACACTAGGGTTAGTCCCTCTTAACCATAAGGAAGAGATAAAACCCTAATGTAAGGCCCAATTTACAAGATAAAGTCTTAGTGATTATTAATGTGTTTTGATTAAGAGGTGTAAACAAATTAAAGGTTTAACACTAAGGATTAAAGTTATACACTCCATCCTAAGATAAGGATGCAAGCATAACCCTAATTCAAAGTCCTAAAGCTTTAAGTGTTTAGCCTCTGATTTTGAGATGAGAAGAGAAACTCAAGGAGAATCAAAGGAAAAAAGATAGGGGAGACTATATACAACCCTAAAAGTTATCATGCTTGGATATCCTATGTTTTGTTAGGCTTAAGAGAAAAGATCTTCAAGGCCACCAATGGAAGAAGCAGATGAAAAGTGAAGGAGGAAGAAGAATAAGTTACTTACTTCCTGAAGAAGATAAGTAACTTAAAAGAAAGAAAGGAGAAAGAGAGACATAAGTGAAGCAAGTTCACATAAAAGACAAATAAGAATGCATATGAAGAGATGAGAATACGTGGGAGGTGAAGGCAAATCCACCTCCCAGATAACTTACCAAAAGTTCCTGAAATGTTAGTATGAATGCATAAGACATGAAATGAAAAGAAATAAGACAAATGAAGGTGTAAAGACCAAAGTCATAAGTGAATATGCAATGTAAATTTTATATGAGATGATGCAAAGTCATACAAGATGCATATGAATGATCATACAAAGATGAGATGCAATGGAAGCATGTTTAGAAGCATGAAAACACATGGATGTTCATGAAATGAAATGAATGCAAAGCATACCAAAATGATGCAAAAATGATCAAGCAATGTTTCAAACATGTTCTAAGATGTCTAATATGACATACAAAAGAATGGAATGGCATGGCAAGTTCTTAGGTTCATGAAATGCAAAGGGGAATGCAAATGAAGATGCAAAATTAGGGTTTTAAGACAACATAAGATGCATATGATCAAAACAGAAGCATTCACCATGATAAAAAATTAAAATTGAACTCTAACAAACCTAATCCCATACAAGATCACACCCAAAGGAGAAGGTCAGAAGCCAATCCTAGTGAAAGTTATGAAATTTCTATGTTAACTAGGGTTTTTGGGTGTTCCTAAAGGGAAAATGCAAATCAAATTGAAAATGCAAGATAAAAATATGAGATAAATAACCTAGAAACTATATGCAATATGTGAAACAATGCAAGAAGAACCAAGTTCAAACTCATCATAGTTAGGCAAAAATGAATATTTCAAGTTAGGGTTAAAAAATGTGAAATTTAAGAACCCTAATTCAAAGAAAATTGTGAAAAGGTGATCAAACCTAAAAAGAAATTTGTATGATGAGTTTGAAAATGTTTCTAAATGTTTAAGGATGCTTCATGAATTTTTTGGTGATTTTTAGAAACCTAAATGCATATTTAATTAATTAAAATCAATTAATTAATTAAATAAAACATTTAAATATTTTAAAAATACTTTTCAAATGAAAAAAATAAAATAATTTTTTTTAGGTTAAGAAAAATATTTAAAACAGAAATGCAAAGTTTGAGATTTTTTGGATGATTTTTGCTATTTTAAATAAAATGAACAAGAGAAATGCAATAAAAATGAAATTAAAATGAATAAAATGGAAAGTCAAAGGATCCAGTGACTGAGATTTGAACTGGGAAAGGGAGGGTTGACTACGCGCGTGATCTAATGGTCAAGATTCATTCTGGGGAAATTAATTTAATTAATCCTAATTAATTTAATAAAAATAGATTAGGGTTTAATGAAGTGATCAGAGCCATCCAAAAACGCGCTAACACAAGATCAAATGGTCCACATTCAAACTGAGAAATTAATTAGGTTTTAGCCCTAATGACTTTCAGGTGGCCGGAGAAGACCTCCGGTCATCTTCTCCGGCAGCTCTCTTACCCTAACTCCCTCCCCAGGCCATGAAAACACACCAAAGTCTCTAGAAATGATCATTGAACATCACATAACACAAATCAAACATCAAAACTCATTTATTTTTCATGAATCAAATGAATCGAAGCAAACAACAAAATACGTGCAAAGTTTCAAAGCAAGCATACACACTCATTTCTCAATCATTTTCAAAAGTAAAGACATAAGCATGATCAGGGAAACATGTAGAATCATTTAAGAACTTAAAAGAAAGGTTCTGGAAAAATTGTTCTTGATGGTTACCTGAGATGAAGCTTTCTCAATCTGAGCTTTCTGGACCTCTCCTTGATGCTAATCCACCCCAATGAACTCCCTGAAGCTTCTGAAAGGCTTAGAACAAGTTTGTGGTGGCTGGTTTATGAGTTTCAGTTCTGAATATGCAGAAACCGTGTTTGTGTTTGGGCTTGTTTTAGGCCATGGCAAGTGGTGGGAAATGATCCTTAGGTTATGTGGAGTTGAATGGTGAAATAAATTTTAAGTTTGAGTGGCTGAGGAGTGAGTTTCGAAAACTTGAAGGTTTTGGGGATTTTTGAGCAATCTGACTTGTGGGATGATTCAGGCTTGTGTGTTATGTGAAATGAGGTCCATAAGGTTAGTATATGCCAATAAGAGTGATCAGAAAGTGGGTAGTGGCATAGTGTGATTGGTATGGGCCAAGTTGCAAAAATATCAACATTGTGTACTTGAGGTATGGGCATGGTTCAGAGCTGGCTTTTGGGGTGTCTTGGCCTCAACTTGATTCATGGATGGCCCTAGGATGAAGTTTATGCAGCTGAAACACTTGGATCAAGAGATGTCATAGGTTTTGCAAAGTTTATGCATTTTGACAACTTTGAACATTTTGTGAAAATGAGGCATGGTTTCTTGTGATCCTAGGCACAATTCTGGCCCAAATGTGTTACAATATGTTTGTATGATGTTTAGATGTCAATTAGAGGTCATGAAATGGCTTAGAACTTGAATTTGCAAAATTCCCTCTTTGGTGCACACTTGAAAATTATAGGATTTTTGCCAACTTTAAAAGGCCATATCTTGAGTTCTAGGATGAATCAAGACATGTTCTTTTACTTTTTGAAAATGGGAAGACATAATCTACAACTTTCATGTCCAAGAATTTTTCATTTGAAGCATTTTTGGTCATGAAAGAATAAGTTGAATATCTTTCCCAAAATGGAAAGTTTCCATTACAAGTCATTTCCAAAAATAGCAAGTTTGCATTTGGCTCAAAATTCTTCAACTTTGTGAACTTCCAAATACTTCTAAGATCAAATAAAGATCATATAACCTCAAAATGATGAATGTGACCCTTTGGTACCCTTGAGGGAGGCCTCAAATGCCTTAATTTTGACTTTACTTGCTCAAGATGTTACCCAATGATCAGATGACTTCCACAGTGAATTTCTTCATCAAATTTGGTAAACACGATCCTTATAACATATTGAGACCATTAGAAACAAGAATGACCAAAAAAATTGGGATTAAGGCCTCTGAAACCAAAACCCTAATTTTAGGTCATCTGTGCAGGAAATCTTCAGTCTGCCTCTATGCCTTTGCCATTCATTGTGATCCCTTGACTTTTATGAACTCTGGGGAGCATAACATGATCATAGAACACACATGGACCCTCTTGGCATGCTTCAAGACCATTGGGATTGCTCAGATCACTCTTGGATTGCTCAGATCACAAACCCTATATGCAGATGAAATGAACTATGCAGTGGGATGGTATGCTTATGCTAATGCAAAAATGAAAGATCACAAGCCATGGTGTGAGAAAAAAGTGAGGGCAAATTTGGAGTGTTTACAGCTGCCCCTATTCAAGTATGAGTTAGCTGTGCAGGATGTAAGCGCCTGACTTAACAGACAAACAAGATAACTTGTGGTTGAATACCAAAGACAGTCCGAAATTTGCACTCGTTGGGGAGAAGAAGAAAAGGGATATAAATTGTAAAAGATAGTATAGTATGATCATTAGTGAAAGTGATGGAGGACGAACATCGAGCAGAGGACGACTGCTGGATGTAAAACGGTAAGCAAAGCAATGACGGGGACGACCATCATGCTGGGAAATAAAGAAAATGCGACGGGGACGACCATTGGGTAAGGAAATAAAACTCTCTGGGGGATTGAGAAAAAAATTGATGGGGACGGCTATCAGGCTGGAAAGTAAAGAAAACAACGATAGAGACGACCATCGGATAAGCATGATGAAGGACGATCATCAGGAAAAGGAAAAGGGACCACGACGGGGACGACCATCGGGTTTAAAGAATAAATGAAATACCTGACGAGGGACGGTCATCAAAGGTGAAGGACGATCACCTAGTAGGGGACATCCTACTCTTTATCACGACATAGGACGAATGCCGGATAGAAAAGATCAACGATGGCGACGACCATCAGTAAGCATGATGAAGGACGATCATCAAGAGGTGAAGGACGATCACCTAGCAGGGTACGACTGCTCTTGGGGATTATCACGACATAGGACGAATGCCGGATAACAAAGATCAACGATGGGGAGGACCATCAGATAAATGATGAGGGACGATCATCATAAGGTGAAGGACAATCACCTAGCAGGTGACGACTGCTATTTATCACGACATAGGACGAATGCCGGATAGAAGGTTCCAACAATGGGGATTCCACTGGGGAAAGGATGAGGGACGGTCATCCAAAGGTGAAGGACGATCACTTGGCAGGGGACGGCCGCCGAAAATATCACGACATATGACGAATGTCGGATGGAGAAATTTGTTTTGTTTCTGTGGGGATGTAAACAACGGACGAGTGCTCACGCATAAAAAATAGAAGGTATATGTGTTTGACGGTGTGTATAGACTAAATATGCGGACGAGCATCCTTAGAACCACGATACGGACGAGTATCGGTAGAAACAAACGCTGACACGTGTTTAAGGGTGATGATACAGACGAATATCAATCAGTTAAGCAAGGAACACATACGAGTGTTGAATCTGCTGAGGGGTGATATATACAAGATACAGACGAGTATCAAAGACTTCTGTATAAGTATGCACAAGTATAATCTGCTGGGGAAATATGACACGGACGAGTGTCAAAAGGGGACTGAGCAAGGGACATATACGAGTGTTTTAACTTGCTGGGGAAGTATGACACGGGCGAGTGTCAACAAAGAATATGTACAAGTATGAACAAATATCTGTATTGAGAATGCAGAAGGTATTCTGGCGACTTTACTGGGGAAAGATGACACGGACGAGTGTCGAAAAAGAGCATGTATAAATATGAACATGCATCTGTATTTGAGAGTGAAAAGGGGATGTTTTTGTCTTTTATCTGCAGGGGATATGAGTTTTGTATATTGATGGTGAAGTGATATTGATATTTGCAGGTGACTGGCTCGAACCTGGCTTATGATCATGCGAATGTTTGATTTTTGCCGTAATGCTCCGTTTTAGACGGAGTGCTACGCTTATTTTGGTGAATAATGATGCGAATGCTATGATTATGCAAATGAGAAACCCGATCCGAAATCCGGATCCTGCGAGGATAAAGATCTCTGGTTTATCTGTCTGGAGGGAGAACTCCGCTAGGGACGAGGAAGTTTCAGCAACTCCGCTGGGGAAGTATTTCAGGCATTGCTTTACCGGGGGAGAGAGGTAACTCTATGGGGAAGCAATTCCACCAAATCTGCTGAGGATGAGGACAATCCTGACAACTCTGATGGGGAATAGAAAGTTCTTGACCATTTTGCTGGAGAAGAGCCGTCAAGCATTGCTCGGGAGATCCCGCTTGGGGAGGAGATAACTTTTGGGAAGTAATACGCTGGGGATTGATGAATTCCTCAAGGGAACCTCCGGGGGATAAAAACTTTGCGAGGAAATACTTCTTGTCAAGGAGTCCTGCTGATGATGTGATTGTTAGCTTGGTTGGGGATATAATGCCCGATATGCCCCATGCTGTGAAATGGTCTGCCTTGAGTACCTGCAACCTGTTAAGACAAAGGAAAACGTACAAGTGTCCTGAGGTATCCTCAACCGGATTCCTTCATAGGAGTTAGATTTGTCTGAAAGCAACATATTTCCTGAAAACATTTATTAAAATGGCTCATATGTTTTATGCAAGTGTTGTATTATGAACTTTGGACATTTTGCAAACGAAACAAAAATGTACAAAAACAAAGTGTGACTGAATATTCTGATTTTATTGATTTGTGTGCCCTAAATAGGCAAGTACAGTCAAAGAAGCGAATCCCCTGAAAGGAGGAGATTGCTGTAAATTAAGAAAACAAAAGTGTTGGCAATGTTGAAGATGTCGCTCCAGTGAGCTTCCTTTTCTATGACCCGTATGACCTTGACGTTCTTCTTATCTTGCTCTCTGAAGAAAGTTGATTCTGACCGACGCTTTATCCTTTCGAAGCTTGCCAAATTATGAGTGATACAAACGAATTCAAAATGCAGTTGTTCGCTTATTCCATGATTTTGCGTGGATCACCCTTTCGGGTTTTCAATCCACCGGGATACCCATTTTTGCCTGAGCTGCCCGATGTGGCTTTTCAACTCAGCGGGTGTACATTTTTTTAATTGTTCCCTTATTTTTTCCCGAGTCTTTTATTCTATTTTTGACTCACCGGGATGCCCTATTTTTGCCTGGACTTACATTCTGTCTTTATGTCCAGCGGGTCTTTTATGCGAAGTATTTTTTAACTGCATTTGAATTTACAGGAGACGGGAAGTCTTCACCATCCATGGTTGCAAGCATCAGTGCCCCACCAGAGAAACCTTTCTTTACTATGAATGGACCTTCGTAGTTTGGCGTCCATTTGCCCTGTGGTCTGTATGATGAGGAAGAAGTCTTTTAAGAACAAGCTCTCCCACTTGGTATTCCCGAGGTCTGACTTTCTGATCGAAGGCTTTCTTCATTCGCTTTTGATATAACTGCCCATGACAGATGGTTGCTAATCTCTTTTCTTCAATCAGACTCAGTTGATTATATCAAGATCGGACCCATTCTGCTTCATCCAGTTTCACATCCATCATTACCCGTAAGGAGTGTAGTTCAACTTCAACAGGTAGGACAACTTCCATGCCATACACAAGCTGATAAGGTGTTGCCCCAGTAGATGTTCTGATAGAGGTTCGGTATCCATGCAAGGCAAATGGTAGCATTTCGTGCCAGTCTTTGTAAGTGACTACCATGTTTTGTACAATCTTCTTGATATTCTTGTTAGTTGCCTCAATAGCGCCATTCATCTTTGGCCTGTAAGGAGAAGAGTTGTGATGTTGAATTTTGAAATCCCGACAAAGTTCTGCCATCATCTTGTTATTCAAATTGGAACTATTATCAATAATGATTCGCTCGGGAACTCCATATTGACAGATGATATCCCTTTTCAGAAATCGAGCGACCACTTTCCTGGTGACATTTGCATACGAAGCTGCTTCAACCCCTTTGGTGAAGTAATCAATGGCTACCAGGATGAATCTGTGACCATTTGAAGTAGTCGGTTCAATCTTTCCAATCATATCAATTCCCCACATGGAAAAGGGACAAGGTGAAGACATTACATTCAAGGGATTCAGAGGCACATGCACTTTATCTGCGTAGATCTGGCATTTGTGGCATTTTTTGGCGTAGGCACAACAGTCTGCATCCATTGTGATCCAGTAGTAACCTGATCTTAACAACTTCTTTGCCATTGTATGTCCTCCGACATGGTTACCGAAAGAACCTTCATGTACCTCGTGCATCAGCAAGTCTACTTCCTTCTTGTTAACACATCTGAGCAAGACCATGTCGAAGTTTTGCTTGTACAAAGAGCCATCAGTATTGAGGAAGAAACTACCGGCTAGTCTTCTTAATGTCTTCTTATCATTTGACGATGCCCCAGGTGGGTATGTATGAGTCTCCAAGAAGCATTTGATGTCATGGTACCAAGGCTTGTTATCAGTGACAGTGTCCACAGAGAATACATATGCCGGTCGGTCCAGTTTGGATACCAAAATCCAAGGTACATAATTGGAAGCTTGTACTTTGATCATGGATGAAATAGTGGCCAAGGCGTCTGCAAACTGATTCTCATCTTGAGGGATGTATTCAAGTTTACCTGTTGTGAATAAGGTCAATAATCTCCTCGTATAGTCACGGTAGGGAATCAGATGCTCCTGATGAGTGTACCACTTACTGTTGGTTTGATTGATTACCAAAGCCGAGTCTCCGAATACATTCAAGGTTTTGATCCTGAGGTCAATGGCTTCCTCAAGACCCATGATACAAGCTTCATCTTCTGCTTCGTTGTTAGTGCAAGCAAAGGTGAGTTTTTCCGAGAAAGGCATATGGAATCCTTTAGGTGTAATAAGCACTGCACCAACCCCACGACCGTTGCAATTAACTGCCCCATCGAACATCATAGTCCATGCTTCTTCTGGGTCAAGTCCTTCAGTGTGAATAGGCTCTTCGTAGTCTTTTGCTTTTAAGAACATGATGTATTCAACAGGGAAGTCAAATATCATAGGTTGGTAATCATCAATGGGTTGCTCAGCCAGATAGTCAGACAATACATTGCCTTGATAGCCTTTTGAGAGGTGTACTGAATGTCATACTCTGTCAGAATCATTTTCCATCTTGCAACCCTTCCGGTAAGTGCTGGCTTCTCAAATATGTACTTGACTGGATCCATCTTTGAGATCAACAAGGTAGTATGAGTTAACATATACTGTCTTAGTCGGCGAGCAGCCCACGCTAAAGCACATCAAGTTTTCTCGAGCAGTGAATAACGTTGTTCACAGTCGGTAAACTTTTTGCTTAGGTAGTATATTGCATACTCTTTTCGACCAGACTCGTCATGTTGGCCCAACACACACCCCATTGACTTTCTAAAACTGTCAGATACATGATTAGAGGTCTTCCTTCGATTGGAGGCATGAGAATTGGAGGTTCTTGCAGATATTCTTTGATCTTGTCAAAAGCTCTCTGACAATCGTCGTTCCACCTGACTATTTGCTCTTTTCTTAATAGCTTGAACAAGGGTTCGCAGGTTGCAGTGAGATGAGATATGAATCTTGAGATATAGTTCAATCTTCCTAAGAACCCTCTAACTTCTTTCTCAGTCTTAGGTGCAGGCATTTCCTGAATAGCTTTGACTTTATCGGGATCAACCTCAATTCCTTTTTCACTTACAATAAAACCCAACAGCTTACTAGAACGTACCCCGAATGTGCATTTATTAGGGTTCAAGTTCAACTGATACTTCCTCAGACGCTTGAACAACTTCAATAGATTCACCAAATGCTCTTCCTCTGTAAGGGACTTGACAATCATATCATCCACATAGCACTCGATTTCTTTATGGATCATATCGTGGAATAATGTTACCATAGCCCGTTGATATGTTGCACCGGCGTTCTTTAGACCGAACGACATTACTTTGTAGCAGAATGTGCCCTAGAGTGTGATGAAAATTGTCTTCTCCATGTCTTCATGTGACATCTTAATCTGATTGTATCCAGAAAATCCGTCCATGAAAGAAAATACCGAGAACTTAGCTGTGTTATCCACCAATACATCAATGTGAGGTAATGGCAAATCATCTTTCGGGCTTGCTCTGTTCAAATCCCGGTAATCCACGCACATACGCACTTTTCCATCCTTATTAGGTACAGGTACAATGTTAGCAACCCACGGCGGGTAACTAGTTACAGCAAGAAAACCGGCGTCCCACTGCTTTTGTACTTCTTCTTTAATTTTCATGGCCATATCTGGGCAAGTACGACGTAATTTCTGCTTAACTGGCGGACAAACTTCTTTCAATGGCAACCTGTGCATGACAATATCCGTATCCAGACCTGGCATATCTTGATAGGACCAAGCGAACACATCGACATATTCCCGAAGCATACTGATGAGCTGTTCTTTCACTAGAGCTTGCAGACTGGCCCCGATCTTCACTTCCCTTACATTTTCCTCGGTACCAAGATTGATAGTTTCAACCTCCTCCTGATGAGGAGCAATCACCTTTTCCTCTTGTCTCAACAACCTAGCTAACTCTTCAGGCAAATCATAGTCTTCATCAACCCCTTCATCTGCTTGATTAATCGGATTGTCGAAGTCATACGAAGTCATAGCAGTGTTGTTGTCGGTGCAATCTGGAGGATTATCTCTGCAAGGGTGGAGATTTGTTCATTTTAGTGATTGATTTTATTTTATTTAGAAAAAGTGTGAATGGAGTTATTATTGAAAAACATTGCCATTTATTGTTTTGTGCGAAGATAACAAAAATGAAAGACAATGAACGATAAAAAAGAAGATCGTTTGCAAAAGATGTCCATTTGTTCATTAATAATTCATTTGCACAAAGTAAAAATATGGCCCTATTATAGAATGAGTCCTGACACCTTGGGCAAGATGCATGACTTGATGCATGCTTAAACAGGAAATAATAATTACTCTGCAGAAGTAATCCTTATAATTTCCTGGGAAGACCAGTTGAGGACTTGCTGGCTTGGGACCCTTGGACGAATCCAACTTTCCAGGTTGAAGTCACTTTCAGCCTCGTCTTCCACATTGTTGATTGTATCCGGGGTCAGCATTCCCCCACTGATAAACTTAGGAGCTTCAGCAGCCTCCTCTTGGACCTGTCGGGATGGTTTGTAACCCAACCCGAACTTGTCTTCTTTGACCTGAACTTGCAACAGCTTGCCCCAGCCTTGGGCATTCCCGTATTCATTAACCTTCCGAGCTTGCTTATAAGAAGAGATCGAAGTACTAGACACTTCAGTTGTTGCTTCATTGACATTGAGGGCCTCAAACCCTTGGCTCATTGTCTCATGGATCTCTCCGTCCATCTCAATATACTTGTAAGTAGCTAGATGACTGACGAAGATATCCTCCTCCCCACAGATTGTGATGACTTGACCCTCCCATTCGTATTTTAACTTCTGGTGAAGGGTCGACGTTACAGCGCCAGCGGCATGAATCCATGGCCGACCCAACAAACAGTTATAGGCAGGCTGAATATCCATCACGTAGAAGATAGTTTTGAAGATTTATGGGCCAATCACCACAGGAAACTCAATTTCCCCAAGAATCGATATTTTAGAACCGTCAAAGGCTCTCACTACCAGGTTACTTGGACGCAGTGCAAGACCATCATATTCCATCTTGACCAAGGCTTTCTTTGGAAGAACATTGAGTGAGGACCCAATGTCAACCAAGACATGAGAGAGAACATCACCTTTACACTCCAAGGTGATATGCAAAGCTTTATTATGGTTACGGCCCTCCGTAGTTAGATCAGCATTAGTAAAACTTAGCCCATGGCTAGTATTGACATTTGAAACCACCGTTTCTAGCTGATTAACTGTAATCTCTTCTGGCACGTAAGCTGCGTGCATGACTTTGAGAAGTGCATTCCTGTGGGCTTCGGAACACATTAACAGTGATAAAATAGAGATTTTAGAGGGTGTCTGATGGAGCTGGTCCACAACCTTATAGTCACTCTTCTTGATTATTTTCATGAACTCGTCTACATCCTGGTCAAAGGACGTCTTCTGAGTTTCTTTGGTAATAGGCTCTTCAGGCACCACACTCTTTCCCTTAGCCTTGGCAGCAACTTCTGCTTCAACATTAGTTCTTGGAATTGTGAGACAAAGAGACGTCCGCTTCGAGTGAAGCTTCCGCCTCCCCCCACATTATCAATATGTGGTGTATAAGTGTCAACAGTGACTTTCTTTCCGTCGCAAGATAAATCTGAGCCATAGTGCCAAGGCACGACACTGCTGCTGTCATATGGAACTGGTCTAGGCACTGTGATAGTAACCAGACTAATTGATGCGGAAGAAGGAATTGAGACAGTCTGAGGTTCATAATAAATTGTGACAGGAGGTCTGACCGAAGATGGTGCTGGTGATGAAGGTTGCTGCTGTTGATGGAGATGTTGATGTGATTTGTTGAAAGAATCTGGAATGTGGATTGTTGCCGGATCATAGTAAATGGTAACTGTGGAAATGTCTTCATTGATGGTTGTTGTTGTTGTAGAAGGAAGTGTTGTACTGATATCTGTTGAAGTTGAAGAAGGGATGGTTGTTGATGTTGTAGAAGAATCTGTTGGAATGATTGTTGTTGAAGTTGTAGGAGTAATGGTTGTTGATGTTGTAGGAGTTGGGACTGTTGAAGTGATCTGTAAAGTTCCTTCTTTGATAAGATTGTTGATACCGGTTTTCAAACTTGCACAACCGTTGATAGAAATCTTGCAGGCTTCGCAATGGGCCTCACAACCCAGGAACACTTGGCACTTTAAAAGTTGGGCTTTAACCTCGGCTAGAGGTGTTTGAATATTTGCAACATTGTCAATTTGATTCATTGGTTGATCCTCCTAAATGGCATTTATCCTAGGCCCACCATGGCTAGGCATAGGATTATTGGTAACACTTGGAGGAGGTGCAAAGTTTAGAGCTTTGGAATCAACTAAGTCCTGAACTTTCATGTGTAAGGCTCTACACTTTTCTGTTGTATGGCCAGGTGCATTTGAGTGGAAGGCACATCTGGCATTAACATCATAGTTTCTTGGAAGGTTCCGGGGATCTGGTGGGGCCAGAGTCCTTAATTCAATCAGATTGAGATTTAATATCTATGGAAGTAAGGCAACATAGGGCATCGGAATAAGATCGATAACCCTGTTGATTTGTGAAGTCCTCTGTTGAAACGGACATTGTTGCTGATTGTTATTGTTGTAGGATCTCCATTGAGGAAATTGTTGTTGCAGTGGGAAGTGTTGTGGTTGTGGAGGATACTGTTGTTGAGGTACTAGAGCTGGAATGGTGACAACAGCTACTGTTCTTGGCATGTATTGAGGCCTACCTCTGCCCATGTGCACTGAATTGGTCTCACCTGTCCTGTGAGATCCTGAGAAAGGTTTCCTTGCATTGCTGGAACTAGCTCCATTATCTGAAATTTTGCACATCTTCAAAAGACTCTCAATTCTTTCCCTAGCTATAATTACATCCGCAAAGCTAGTGGAAGAGAAAGCAGCAAGTCTGCCAATGTAAGTTCCTTGCAATGTGTTCATAAACATGTCAGCCATTTCTCTCTCAGACATCGGAGGCTGGACATCAGCAGCAAGCTGTCTCCATCTTTGGGCATATTCCCTGAAGCTTTCTCTTGAAGACTGTGACATACCCATCAGGAGGGTCCTATTGGGAGCCATGTCCAAGTTATATTGATACTGGCATATGAAAGCTTCAGCCAAATCCTTCCAGTTCCTGACTGTTGTTCTGGACAGGTGAGAATACCATTCACGGGATGCCCCGGTCAGACTGTCTTCGAAGTAGAACATCCACAACTTTTTGTCCATGGTATAAGCTTTCAGTCTCCCCAGAAAGGATTGCAGGTGAGTACATGGACAAGAGGTACCATTATATCTCTCAAAGCAAGGCGGCTTGAATTTGTGAGGAATCCTAACCCCCTCAACTAAACCCATGTCCATTACACAAATCCCAAAGAGTTTTGGGACTCCAGAGATCTCAACTTCTCCGCTATTTCTTCCAGACGACGATCATAGGCTTCATCCCCAACACCAATTACTATAAACTGTCCCTCTTGAGGGTCCTCTTGCAAGGCACAAACTCCAGTGTTTCCTTGGGTATTTCTGATAGCATTGACCTCAGGATTGAGGTAAGGCCCAAACTCTGGCACATCTGTTCGTGGCTGCCCGTGATCATTGTTACTAGTACCTCCTGTATCTGGATGATTCTCTTATGGAGTTTGTCACTCGACTAACTCTCTTAATCTTTCTTGGCTCTGAGCCAACCCATTAATTACTGCCATGAACTGGTTCATCTGAGCCCTCATCTCAGTTCTTTCATTAGCCATATGAGTTCTCACATCAGTCAAATCTTGCTGAACTTGGTCCATCTGTAAGCTCAGAAGGTTGTTTCTGGTTGGATACCGGTGAACTCTATTGATGGGGAAAACCCTCCTACGAGCAATGTTTCCTGAAACCACAGTGAGAAAACAACAACAAAAACACCTACAAAACAAAGAATGAGGTTAGTATGCAATGCAGTATGTCTATTTGTCTTCCAAGGGTATCCGGTTTGGTTCTTTGGTTTTGACCTTCCAGACCTCTAGGAATGAAGATGTTGAAGAGGAATCAAAGCCCATCAGAAAATCCAAGTGATACATAAACCATACATTATAAATGCAAAAGATACATAGTTTATGATTACAACAAGTTCCCATGGTGGGTCAAAATACAATCAACCCAAGAAATACAACAGAATCCACCATGAGAAATAAAAATACAACAAAAATAAAATACAAAGAAATCAAACATCCAGCCCAAAGTCATCCTCCTTGACTTCCTTCAGGAGAGCATCAGTCACTGGTCCAACTGGATGCTCTGTGATGGTCCTGATAAGAAGGTTCCTGGTGGAAACGACACTTGTTAACTTCTGGTACTTGTCTTGGTCTTTTGATATCTTCAACCCCGCCCGGAGTTTCAACTCGGAGATTTCCTTCTATGCTGCTAACAAAGCTTCCTGACTCTTCTTCTCATTAGCTTCTAGCTGCTCTATCTTTGCCTATGTATTCTGATCTTCTTGCAAACGAGCCTCAGTGATCTTGATCCACCTAGCCTGACTCTCCTCTAGGTAATGCTCAGCTATGGCTTTCTGAATCTTAGCTTCTTTGCAAGCATTCTTCAATACCAACTCCCTTGCTCGGGCTTTTCTGATGTAATCATTAGTCTTCTCAATCTTAGTCATATGGTCGATATGAAGCTTCTCTAACCTCTCATTGTCCAGAAGAATATCATTCCTCTCCCAGAGGGTCTTCCTTAGAGCTTCAGAAAGCTGAGCATTCCTCTCTTTCAGCTTCTCAAACTCCTCCAAACTGATTGTAGCTACATGCTCTACTGCTGATGGTCCTGGCACATCTTCTAGGGTGAATGGCATGCGGGTGATCTGTCCTCTGATGCGAGACCAATCAATGCACTGAGCTGAAGCTATGTTGTTACACTTGCCAAGAATAGTAGTCCCTTTTGTCTGAATGTTATCCCAAGCCCAGGCTACTTGTCGGATGATGGCATGATTATTCTGAACATCACAATAAAGGGTCTCTGCTAAATCCTGCTCTCTTGGTGGATGTACTAAGGCATACTCTAGCTGCCTTTTGAAAAGCAAAGGATTGTAGTTGATGCAAGCCTTCACTCCAATAAGAGGTACATTGGGATACTGCCCACAACTTGTAATTATGTCCCTGCCCTTGGTGCTATGAGTACACCACCTGATGTCTTCTGAAGTGAGATCAATCATTCTCTTAGCCCAATTCCTTGAATGGTGAGGATTCAAGAAAGCTTCTGTCTTTGGCAAGTGTCTCAATAACCAACAGTAGAAGAGAGGTGCACAACATCTGACTATTCTTCCCCTTTGTTTCTCATTTCTCTGATGCACTGAGTAGTAGAAATCCCCTAGCAAGGTAGGAACTAGATTCTTCAGTAGGAAGATATGGATAGAATTCTTGCTTACAAACTTAGGCTCGTCTGCAAACAAGATGATTCCATATATACTAAGAGCCAGGAGAGCACAGACAGTTTCCCACTTCCCAACTGCAGCATGACTGGTGGCCTGAGTGATCAAGAAGTCCAGATGGAGGCATGTGATTCCATCCTTGGTGGTCATATGCTGATCAATGATGGTGCTTTCCAAATGTAAAGCCTTAGCTATGTCTTCATTCCTAGGAGCAGTCATCTCAGGGTTGAAAGGAAATCCCCTCCTGATAGGGACACCAACAACATGGAAAACTCTTCCAACAAGAGACTCATCTGAAAGTCTGGGAAAGTGAAACATCTGAGAGGAGGGTCATAGAACTGAAGGCAAGTGTGAATGATGCTCCTCTGTGATTCATCCAAGTCTATGATCATGTCCATAATACCACCATAATGTTCTCTAAATATAGGGACATGATCAGGAGTGATAAGTGTCTGAATCTGCCTGATGCCTGCTAGGGAGGGCTCAAAGAAATGATAAGTAATGTTGCTCTTCCTGGATGAGTCCATACTGACAATGGATGTTGATGTAGATGACTGGATAAGATAAGAGCTGAAGAAGATCCCTGATGAAGATAACTGATGAAGATGGCTGAGCAGAAGAACAGTCAAAACCAAACCAAAGATGATGTGGATACCCTGTAAAACAAATAGACAAATGTTAAATGATGCAAAATGATGTATGCAGAATGATATGTAAGGATTTGTGATCAGGTGCTGGATTTTCCATTTGCTTTGATAGGGTCCATGAGTGTTCAGAAATCTAGATGAAGGCTAGAAAACCAGTAACCAGGTGGGGGACTCAAATAAAGAGTCACAAGTCCAAGGTTTCATAAGATCATTCCAAAGTAGTGTAACCTTAAAACAATATCAGTAACAGGGTATGTTGAGGCCAAGGGTTCCTGCAAACCTGTAAACATCCCAACCCACTCACAGGTATTGTTCTAGAACAAGTATCCTCAGACTTGGATCTATTAGGAGAAGTGTAAACACTTCTAACCCGGAGGTACAATGTTTACATTAATCATAAATGATCCTCCTCTAATTCACCTCAGATACTGAAGGTCATCTAAAAAGGTCATCCAGACTCAGCAGGTTTCCCAGATAGCCCTAGCACTATAGGAAGTCCGTAGCACAAAGTTCTCAAGAAGAAACCCATGTCTGAACCGTGTTTCATATTCCCGCACCAGACTGAAATGGAATGGAAAAAATATGAAGCCACTCTAATCCTATGTGTCACTCAAGCTCCCGGTGTGGAACCTTGCTCACTGAAGTACCCCTCCCACCAAGGTAGACCAACAAATCCAGCACATGATATGATGACAATAATATGGAATGCATAAAATCAGTAAATGAAAGCAATAAATAAAGCTGTACAGAAAGTAATAAATAAAGAAATAAACAAAAAGCACACATAACACCCCCAAAAACACAAATCAAACAAGAGCTAGGAGAAACCCACAAATAGAACCAGAAGCCCTGGTTGAAAGATTAGATTTTCCCCAGCAGAGTCGCCAAGCTGTCGCTCCCGGAAAAGACACTAGGTCACACGGTGCAGGCGCAAACGGTCGGCGAAAGAGAAAGAGGTTGAATTTAATAGAGTCGCCAGCTAGGCATTTTTATCCCGAAGTAAAGGTAATGCTGCATAAACCTGGAAAGATATGGATAAGACGGTTGCGAACCAGAGAAACTGAGAAAAGGGGTTGGTTACGACCTGGGAAGGTATTAGCACCCAGATCGTTCGTCGTACTCGACAGGATCCACGCTTACAAGATTATGTTTAAAGGGGTAGGTGTATGTGCTATCTATGTGCAAAAGCTAAGGAAAGAAAGTACAGGTGTCAATGCAGGAATGTGAATTGCTCAGGAACTGAGGCTTAGAAAAGAATGCTGAAAGAGGGGGATGACAAAGAGATTTTTGTTCAATAACCGTTAAGTTATGCCTACGTATCCTCTCGTGCAATGAGGAAGTCAGAACACCGTAGTTTGACTCAAAGAGACTGGAAATGAATTGACTGTGAACTGCTTGCTTGTCTATGCTCAAGTGTATGACTCGTCTGGCTTGAGTGCTAACTATCTTGCATTAGACGGAAGAAGCAAGTTCTCGTTTGTGAATGAGTGTGATGAGAAAAGAATCCCAGAGGAGACGATTATTGTTTGTTTTTGATGTTTTCAGTTTTTTATTGTTTTTGGTGTTTTGCATAAGTTAATGAGCTTAAGCCTAAATCAAGGGTTGTAAACTCATTATATCCTCCCTGATTAGGGATAATGAGCATATTTAAGTATGAGATAAGCATTTCAACTTAATTACCATGATGATGTAGGATTAAGGTCATTAACCTACTTGTTATTATTAAAATGTTTTTGCGTTTTGTTTAGTGTTAAGTAATGAGTTTAATCTCTAATCACAGATTAATGAACTCATTACACCATCCTAATAGAAGGATGATAGATGAGAACACTTAAGCTGAGGAAGATACCTCCACTTAATCCATGGTTAGGGATTAAATTCATTATATAACAAGCCTTTATTAAATGGATTTTAATTAAAGGGTGAGATTAAGAAGTGGATTTTATGGTTTTAAGACAACTTGAGGGGGACTTGTCCATTAAACACTAGGGTTAGTCCCTCTTAACCATAAGGAAGAGATAGAACCCTAATGTAAGGCCCAAGTTACAAGATAAAGTCTTAGTGATTATTAATGTGTTTTGATTAAGAGGTGTAAACAAATTAAAGGTTTAACACTAAAGATTAAAGTTATACACTTCATCCTAAGATAAGGATGCAGGCATAACCCTAATTCAAAGTCCTAAAGCTTTAAGTGTTTAGCCTCTGATTATGAGATGAGAAGAGAAACTCAAGGCGACTCAAAGGTAAAAAGCTAGGGGAGACTATATACAACCCTAAAAGTTATCATGCTTAGATATCCTATGGTTTGTTAGGCTTAAGAGAAAAGATCTTCAAGGCCACCAATGGAAGAAGCATATGAAAAGAGAAGGAGGAAGAAGAATAAGTTACTTACTTCCTGAAGAAGATAATTAACTTAAAAGAAAGAAAGGAGCAAGAGAGACATAAGTGAAGCAAGTTCACTTTAAAGAAAAATAAGAATGCATACAAAGAGATGAGAAGAGGTGGGAGGTGAAGGCAAATCCACCTCCCAGATAACTTACCAAAAGTTCCTGAAATGTTAGTATGAATGCATAAGACATGAAATGAAAATAAATAAGACAAATGAAGGTGAAAAGACCAAAGTCAGAAGTGAATATGCAATTTAAATGACATATGAGATGATGCAAAGTCATACAAGATGCATATGAATGATCATACAAAGATGAGATGCAATGGAAGCATGTTTAGAAACATGAAAACACATGGATGTTCATGAAATGAAATGAATGTAAAGCATACCAAAATGATGCAACAATGATCAAGCAATGTTTCAAACATGTCCTAAGATGTCTAAGAGACATACAAAATAATGGAATGGTATGGCAAGTTCACAAGCTCATGAAATGCAAGGGGGGATGCAAATGAAGATGCAAAATTAGGGTTTTAAGACAACATGAGATGCATATGATCAAAACAAAAGCATTTACCATGATAAAAAATTGAAATTGAACTCAAACAAACCCTAATCCCATACAAGATCACACCCCAAAGGAGAAGGTCAGAAGCCAATCCTAGTGAAAGTTATGAAATTTTTATGATAACTAGGGTTTTTGGGTGTTCCTAAAGGGAAAATGCAAATCAAATTGAAAATGCAAGATAAAAATATGAGATAAATAACCTAGAAACTATATGCAATATGTGAAACAATGCAAGAAGAACCAAGTTCAAACTCATCATAGTTAGGCAAAAAAGAATATTTCAAGTTAGGGTTAAAAAATGTGAAATTTAAGAACCCTAATTCAAAGAAAATTGTAGGAAGGTGATCAAATCTAAAAAGAAATTTGTATGGTGAGTTTGAAAATGTTTCTAAATGTTTAAGGATGCTTCATGAATTTTTTGGTGATTTTTAGAAACCTAAATGCATATTTAATTAATTAAAATCAATTAATTAATTAAATAAAACATTTAAATATTTTAAAAATACTTTTCAAATGAAAAAAACAAAATAATTTTTTTTTAGGTTAATAAAAATATTTAAAACAGAAATGCAAAGTTTGAGATTTTTTGGATGATTTTTGCTATTTAAATAAAATGAACAAGAGAAATGCAATAAAAATGAAATTAAAATGAATAAAATGGAAAGTCAAAGGATCCAGTGGCTGAGATTTGAACTGGGAAAGGGAGGGTTGACTAAACGCGTGATCTAATGGTCAAGATTCATTCTGGGGAAATTAATTTAATTAATCCTAATTAATTTAATAAAAATAGATTAGGGTTTAATGAAGTGATCAGAGCCGTCCAAAAACGCGCTAACACAAGATCAAATGGTCCACATTCAAACTGAGAAATTAATTAGGTTTTAGCCCTAATGACTTTCAGGTGGCCGGAGAAGACCTCCGGTCATCTTCTCCGGCAGCTCTCTTACCCTAACTCCCTCCCCAGGCCATGAAAACGCACCAAAGTCTCTAGAAATGATCATTGAACATCACATAACACAAATCAAACATCAAAACTCATTTATTTTTCATGAATCAACTGAATCGAAGCAAACAACAAAATACGGGCAAAGTTTCAGAGCAAGCATACACACTTATTTCTCAATCATTTTCAAAAGTAAAGGCATCAGCATGATCAGGGAAGCATGTAGAATCATTTAAGAACATAAAAGAAAGGTTCTGAAAAAATTGTTCTTGATGGTTACCTGAGATGAAGCTTTCTCAATCTGAGCTTTCTGGACCTCTCCTTGATGCTAATCCACCCCAATGAACTCCCTGAAGCTTCTGAAAGGCTTATAACAAGTTTGTGGTGGTGGTTTATGAGTTTCAGTTCTGAATATGCAGAAATCGTGTTTGTGTTTGGGCTTGTTTCAGGCCATGGCAAGGGGTGGGAAATGATCCTTAGGTTATGTGGAGTTGAATGGTGAAAGAAACTTTGAGTTTGAGTAGCTGAGGAGTGAGTTTCGAAAACTTGAAGGTTTTGGGGATTTTTGAGCAATCTGACTTGTGGGATGATTCAGGCTTGTGTGTTATGTGAAATGAGGTCCATAAGGTTAATATAGGCCAATAAGAGTGATCAAATAGTGGGTGGTGGCATAGTGTGATTGGTATGGGCCAAGTTGCAAAAATGTCAACATTGTGTACTTGAGGTATGGGCATGGTTCAGAGCTGGCTTTTGGGGTGTCTTGGCCTCAGCTTGATTCATGGATGGCGCTAGGATGAAGTTTATGCAGCTGGAACACTTGGATCAAGAGATGTCATAGGTTTTGCAAAGTTTATGCATTTTGACAACTTTGAACATTTTGTGAAAATGAGGCATGGTTTCTTGTGATCCAAGGCACAATTCTGGACCAAATGTGTTGCACTATGTTTTTATGATGTTTAGAGGTCAATTAGAGGTCATGAAATGGATTAGAACTTGAATTTGCAAAATTCCCTCTTTGGTGCACACTTGAAAATTATAGGATTTTTGCCAACTTTGAAAGGCCATATCTTGAGTTCTAGGATGAATCAAGACATGTTCTTGTAGTTTTTGAAAATGGGAAGACATAATCTACAACTTTCATGCCCAATAATTTTTCATTTGAAGCATTTTTGGTCATGAAAGAATAAGTTGAATATCTTTCCCAAAATGGAAAGTTTCCATTACAAGTCATTTCCAAAAATAGCAAGTTTGCATTTGGCTCAAAATTCTTCAACTTTGTGAACTTACAACTACTTATAAGATCAAATAAAGATCATAAAACCTCCAAATGATGAATGTGACCCTTTGGTACCCTTGAGGGAGACCTCAGATGCCCTGATTTTGATTTTACTTGCTCAAGAAGTTACCCAATGATCAGATGACTTCCACAGTGAATTTCTTCATCAACTTTAGTACACATGATACTTATAACATATTGATACCATTAGAAACAAGAATGACCAAAAAATTTGGGATTAAGGCCTCTGAAACCAAAACTCTAATTTTAGGTCATCTGTGCATGAAATCTTTAGTCTGCCTCTATGCCTTTGCTATTCATTGTGATCCCTTGACTTTTATGAACTCTGGGGAGCATAACATGATCATAAAAAACACATGGACCCTCTTGGCATGATTCAAGACCATTGGGATGGCTCATATCACTCTTGGATTGCTCAGATCACAAACCCTAGATGCAGATGAAATGAACTATGCAGTGGGATGGTATGCTTATGCTAATGCAAAAATGAAAGATCACAAGCCATGGTGTGAGAAAAAAGTGATGGAAAATATGGGGTGTTTACACCAGCCATACATATTTATCCCGAATGAATGGGAAAGGTAATGTTGCACAAACCTAAGAGAAAAGGAAAAGGACAAGGCCTTGCGAACCAAAGATTCGGGTTCGGGAGTTGGTTACGACCTGGGAAGGTATTAGCACCCCAGATCGTCCGCCGTACCCGACGGGATCCACGCTTGTTTGTCTGTTTCAAAGGGTGAAGAAATAAAACTGCTGCTGAATAAAACCGCTAACTGGAATGGAAGTGAGAAAGGGAACTGGAAAAGAAAATGGAAAGAAAGGGGGAAATGTAGGGAAAATAAAGAATGTGCTCGAACGGGCCCTACCCCGCTGCCTACGTACCTCATCGGGAAAATGAGGATCAGAGTCGACGTAGTTCTCCTAACTAAGGCAAGAACTATGTTTGTATTTTTTATGCGCTGGAACTGCTTATGTCTATGCTCAGGTGTTGCAGGCTCAACTTGTGTGAGTGCGTTTACCGTCTTGCATGCGAGACAAGTCGTCGCAAGTTTGCGTTGAGAGTGAGTGAGATGAGAAAAGAATTCCCGCAAGAAAGCCACTTATTGTTTGTTGTTTGCTTTTTATGAGAGTTTTTATGAATTTGGCACAAGGAAGTGAATTCAAACTCTTTTCCATGGAATGTGAACTTGCTACTACATTCCAAGATGGAATAATAGAACAAGCACACCAAGTAAGGAGAATTTATCCAAGACTTGTTCCCAAGGATTAGGGTTTAAGTTCACTGGCTTGTTGAACTTATTACATGTTTTTCTAGCTTTGTGAAGAACTATATTTTAGGTTTTATTTGTGAAATAACCTATTGACCAGACTTGTACATCATGCTAGACAAACCCACACTACTCCAAGATGGAATGAATGTAAGTGCCCCATGGAATAAGGATATACACAAGAGATTCTTTGATGCATTTATTAAGTGTCTTTTTGATTTTGTTTGAAGATGAGAGAAGAGACTCAAGAGGCAAAAGGTCAAAGCTAAAGCGGGACTAAGACATAACCCTAAGTTTTCTCATTATGTACAAAAGGTGATCCTATGGTTTGTGAGGTAGTCTAAACCTAAGGAAAAGAAAAGCAAGTTAGAGTTCAACTTACTTCCTAAGGAAGTTAAGTTGAATCTAAAGAAAAAAAGGGAAACCTATGAACAAAGCACAAAGTGCTAAGGCAAACACAATTAAAATGCATAAGAGATAGGAATGAAGTAATGCTTACCTCTATCTTCCCCCCTACAAAACAAATGTTAGCATGATGAAGCAATTTGAACAATTATAACATGGCAAAATTCAATTAAGAACTCACACTAGCTAACAAAAGCATTAATGAACTTCTAAACCTAAAATCAAATTCTAAAGTCTCTTATATGCTAGCTAACTTCTAGGAGCAGGAGTTAAGTCATATCAAAAGTATCTAAAGGAATGAAGTGAATCAAATTCAAACTATGCCCTAAAGTGTTGTTAAACCCTAATGGAACCTAAGGAAAAGTTAAAAGGGAAACCTAAGGGTTTTATCATGTTAAAATCCCCTAAAATCAAAGGTGAGTGAAAAGTCCAGAACTTAACACTAAATGAAAATATAGGATGATATTATATTACATGAGAAAGAAGAGATTCAAGTCATAGAGATTCAAACAAAGGATTAAAAGGTGAAAGAATGAACATGCACACATGGCTTTAGAAGTGAAACAAATGACTTAAGATGAAAAATAAAAAATGACCAAGGAAGCTTGAACTACCCATAAAAAAACCAGAGGCTTGATGAAAGGTTAGGATGAAGATTAGATTCACAAAATACTCACAAATGAAGTGGTAAGAAGTGTCTTAAGGCTAAGTGTCACAAATTAGGGTTTTTGGACCTTTAGATGACAAGTGAGGTTCAAAGAGATACCAAAACTTTTACACTTGAAGTAAACACATGGAAGTTATCAAAATACACTCATGAGACACACAAAAATGGTTTCACAAAGTTAGCTTATGTGCAAATGGAGTTTTAGAAGCTAAGATAGAAGAAGAAGAGAAATTAGGTCAAAGTAAAGCATGTATGACTTATGACTCAAGAAACCCTAAAACATCAAAGGATGAAGACTTAAAAGGGGTACTCGACATTTGAAAACATCTAACATAACCTATAAGACTTAAAATCAAGACCTTAAGGTAATGACATACATGCCTTATTCAATTTAGATCAAAAGGAGACAAAGAGAAGGACCAAAAAGTGATTTATGGTTCAAGCAATTTAGAAAAATATCAAATGGCCTAAAAAAATTATGAAACTGGACATTTGGGATCACAATCCAGAAGGTGACTCATGTCCAAAAAATCTCACAAACATTCCTATTTTTGAATGGTCAAATGAGGTGTGGAATGGAATTAGGGTTTATGGGCACATATGTGAAAGAATAGGATCAAAAGGTGACTAAACATGATTTAAAAATAAAAGAAAAAATATTTTGGAGAAGTCCAATGAATCCTCTGGACAAGGAAAAAAGAATGGATCACTTATCATTTTTGATCTAAGAGAACAAAATTGAACAAATCAATTGGTCAAAAAGAAGGAAAATAGGAAGAAATAAATTATGAAATTAATTCTACCTTAAAAATAAAACAAAAATGGAAATAAAAAATATGGAAAATTCAAGAAAAATATGAAGATCATCCATGAATTTATTTGGAATTTTGGTGACCAAATCGTATTTTTAAAAATGGAAAACAAAATTGAAACAAAATGAATAAAATAAAAATAAAAGAAATAATTGGCCTGGGCTTGGGGGGTAGGAATAACAAGAATTTACACAGGTTTGGGCTTAAAACACATGCATGAGGGGTGCCATTAGTTGTCTGAACTATCCTTCACAAATTTGGCACGTGAGTAGCATGAGAATTTTAATGTGTAACACCCCAAATTTTCCTTCTTCTTTTTAAGCATCATATCATATCATATTCATCATGAACATATCATATTCTTGGCATCTTAGCATGGAAAGATGAGGCATAACATTCTCATGACCTAGCATTAGGCATATGATCATCTGTGAAGGGTTTTGAGGCATCACAAGCTATGACAAGGGGCCCAATGGATTTGTTCAAGTCCTATGAGAGGTCTATATTGCATTCACAAGTTCAAGATCATTCACAAAAGCTCAGAAGGTTGGAAGATCATCAGGGAATTCAGGCTAGGGCAAAGCTCCTACACAATGATCCCAAATTAGGGTTTGAGTTTCAAGCATGAAAACCTTAAGACTTTGGCCATTTAATTTGGGAAAAGTCTCTTATATGTTAAGAGGATCCTAGGGATGAAATTTGGTGAGAAAATTCATTGTGGAAGTCAAGTATTTCTTCAGTTGCTTGTAAATGAAGAAATTGGTCAACTGTGCATTCTGAAAGTCAACTGTGAGATTTCAAGGGGTCCAACCCCATTTTTCAAGCCAAGGGATGTTATTATAACATTAAAAGAGGTTTGGCAAGATCAAAGATCAAGAATCATGAGGTTTTGAGGTGTTTTGCAAAATTGGCATAAGTTTGGTCATGAAAAATTCCATTGTTAGTAAGTTTTTGCCCTAATTTTCAAGTAAGCATAACTTGGTGAAAAAAGCTTCAAATGAACCAAAGCCAAACATGAAAGTTGAAGATTAAAGCCTCCCATTTTCAAAAAGTACAAGAGCATTTTTGTATCCTTCATGGTTAAAGAGATAAGGCCTTCGAAAATTCCAAGAAATCTAGGGCATGACATGAAATTTCAAGCTTCCACAAATGCAAAAAGTCATGAAACTTGTTTTCAAGTTGTTTTATGGGCCAAGTGAGGTCACAATGTTCCAAGAAATTGCAAGAAAGCTAGTTTGCTCCAAAAATAATGACAAATTCGTGCATGATATGAGAATATTTCACAAGGTGTAAAATTTGCATGAACATGGGAGAAGTGTGATCCTTATATCCAAGGGCCAGATTAATTGCTGTTTTGAATCAAGGGTGAGATTTTGAAAGCACATGGGCAAGGAATGAGAGGAATGCACGAGTAAAATACCTCATCACACCAAACTTGCCAATTTTGCAAATTCTCTCCCACACTCTCATCTCACGTGCTATTGCCCTCATTCTTTCAACATTGCTTTTGTGAGTCATTTATAAGAAAATTAGGGTTTTAGTTTGCCTCAGATCCATCTCATTTCATCACTCCATAGTTTTTGCACCAAAAGAAATTTCCTTCGAATCTCTTTATCCTCTCACTCTCTTCACAAACCAATCACATATTCTTGTTCAGTGAGGCATAAAGATCACTAATCCATCACTTATTCAAGCTGAAAGTGGGAGATTAGAAAGGTGCCATTCAAAGGCAGGTTGGTTCAAAGCTTCAGATTCAAGCTCTTTCAAGCTTCCTCTTGCATTTATTTTGCAAGAGGAGATCAAAAGGAGTAGATCTGCAGTATCTGGATCCTTATCTTGGTGATTTTAAAGTGTCTTCACCTCAGGTATGCTTTGATACTTTTGGATCTGGAAATGCAATTTTATGTGTGCTTCTTGATCCTTGTGTCATGCTGATTACACTGCACGTTTTAGATTTGAAAATGGTGCATTATTGAGGATGTATGGATGATTTAAAGTTTCATGGTGAAACCTGTTTGTCTTCGATCTGGAGTATTCTTGGATCCATTGTGATTTTGGTTGTTATTTTCGGATTCAGCATGGTTTGTGTTGCACCCTAAAATTTTCCCTCACCTAGTCAAGGCAATGTTTCCCAAGTATCCTCTCAAGGTTCACAAGGTTCACAAGATTCACAATTAGTCAGAAAGTTTGACAATCCCCTCAGACAATGCATCCTCCTAAGCAATGCATCTTAAACCATGGTTTTGGATTTCATCAGGCTAAATGGACTTCCAAGGCTTCAAGTGAGCTTCATAGCATCCTACATGTGTTCAATAATCCCCATGTCAAGTTTCAAGGCTTTCCCAAAAAGTTTGCTCAGTCAGATGATCAGATATGCAAAAATCAGTCAAAACAGTTAAAAAGTCAAACTGAGGTCAACTGTGGTCAAACCAAAGTCAAAATTCATGATTTTTTTGCCAACATCAAGTTTATGAAGTAAAATTCATCATTTGATCAAGGTTTGATCGTAATTCATCAAGGAGATTTCAGATCATCAAGAATCAGGAATTTCTAAATTAGGGTTTTCATAGGAAAAGTCAACTAAACTTTGACCAGCCATAACTTTCACATGCTTCATCAAATTTTTTCCATCCAAAGCTCATTTTTAAGGAAATTGAATTCTCTACAACTTTGTGTCTCACAAGCCAAGCCCAAAAATTCTTCATTTGGAAGGTATGAGCTAAGACATTATAGGTTATTTCAAAAGTCAACAAAAAGTCAACATCTTCCAAAGGGCATAACTTGAGAATGGTAAAGGATATGGACATGAGACCAAAGAGGTTGGTTAGGAGACTCCCTAAGATTTCCAAAATGTCCAAGAACACCTTCATAGCCTTAAAATTGAGGTATTTGTGCCTTTGCAAAGTTGGGAAATGTTTGAGAGGTTTATGAAGCAAATGGGACCTTAGAACCAAATTTCTCCAAATGGGCTTGCAATATTGTGATCCAATCCATACAAAGACATCATGCACGATCCAATCCAAGCATTTTCTGATTTTTTATTTTTTATTTAGTATTTATTTTAATTTTATTCATTAAAATGCAAATTAAATCAAAATAAAATATATAAATCAAATATTTGGATGAGATTGTGATTCTAGAAAGTCAGAAACACCAATTAAAGATGATTGAAATCATATGAGATCAGATCAACCAAAAATAGTAAGAAGATATCAATTTTTTTTTAATATTTTGAAGCATATCTTTCTTCAATCTCAAGTTATCCAAAAGTCCAAAGTGGAATTTGATTTTTTGACCTAATTAGGTCCTATTATATATATATATATATATATATATATATATATATATATATATATATATATATATATATATATATATATATATATATATATATATATATATATATATATATATATATATATATATATATATATATATATATATATATATATATATATATATATATAACATAAAGCAATGCAAGGACACGAATTTTGGCTGCCTCCAAGAACAAAATCACAAGTCAAAATTTCACTCCAAATTTGAAATTCGGTTTCATACTTTCAAGCAATTTCAATAACTTTTGAAGGTTGCTTTAGCTTCCTTGAGGTTCACTGATCATATTTCAATCATCATATACATCAAAAACATGATCATACGCCGTAACCGAATCAAGATTGTTCTTGAACTTTTGATTTTCGATTTTCATTATTTATGCATCATTCACTGATTTTGGTTGTTGATTTGTGTTTAGAATGAAATTTGCAAGCTTTCTGGATAATTAAATTGAAGCTTCATGACCTAAATCGTATATGGCCATTGCTAGGGTTTCGGCCAAGCTTTTAGGGTTTCATGAAATAGGCCCTATAAATGATGTTTGAGACCATAATTAAATCCAATGAATTGTATAGATCATGTTGGCATGATCAATTTGTGGAAATTGTACGTTTCTGTGAGAGTATGCATTTTGTAGGTTTCGGTTGCAGGAAAACTCGCAGGAAATTTCATAACAAAATTCACAGGTAAACCTACGAATTTCAGAGGAAGAAGATGAAGTTCTGGCGCCAGTTTGGAATTCAAATATTGATGAAATATTTTATTTCAACAAGTGTGCGTTGGCTCAGTTGGTTAGTGTGCGTGTATGTAATGTTGATGGTCCTGGGTTCGAATCCCCCCCAGGCCATTTTGTTTTGTTTTATTTTTCAGGATCTTTTGCAGGTTTGTAATAAAGTGATTGCGTTGCCATTGGTAGTCACCAGCGCGTGCTGGCTCAGTTGGTTTTGAAGGGTTGTTGTTGAGGTAAGGCACCTGGGTTCAAATCCCAGGTCCTTTCTTTTTGGCCAATTTTCTTGTTTTTTTCTTATTTTTAATTTCTTTTCTTATATTAATTCTATTTTTGTTTAAATTAGTAAATATAAATCATAAAAATAGTTTATAAACAATATTATAACATTTTCTTTATATTCTAAAAAAAAATCATAATTTATTTTTCTTAAAGTTTAAATTGTTTATATTTATTTTATAATGTGTATATATGTATAATTATCATATTTTGTAAATAGATTAATTAAATATTTCAATTAATAATTAAAACCCTAATTTTTCTTAAATAAAATAAAAACCCTAGTTTCTAAAAAACCCTAATTTTTATTAACCCTAATTTTTATTAACTTTAATATTTAACTTAATTTTGTTATAAACTATAATTAAATAATTAATCATTTTTTTTGTAATTATTATTTGTTTATTATTATTATAATTATTCTATTTTCTTCTAAATTTTTTTTCTAAATGTTTATTTAACTTAAAAATAATATTCTCTTAAATTTTTATCTTCTTTATATTTTTACTAACCCTTTCTTATTATTATTTCATTATTACTAACCTTTAAATTATTGCTTATTTATTATTATTTATCGTTATCATTATTTTTTCCGATTATATTGTAAGTATCCCAAAGCTTTGTAATAGTTTAGGTTTATATTTTGCTTTATTTTTATTGTAAATATATTAACTGTGTGGTTAGTAATTATAGGGTGTGCATAACATGTTTGTGATTAAAATTGACTTAGAATAACTAATTAAATAAGATAAATATTTGAACATGAACACTTACACATGTAAGTCGATCTTTGATCGCCATCTTGCACTTTCTAGGGTTACATCTCATGTTGCCTATATCTAAGGTCAAGTAAGGTGTCTTAAGCAAAGTCCCTTCACAAATATCATCAAGTCCCTCCAAGTTTATAAGATCAAGTCCCTTCGAGGTTGCCTACGATAAATGATCTTGTCCCTTCGAATAAAAGATGATAAGTCCCTTCGTATTGCTAAAGACACCTTACAGTTGCCTATATTCAGATTGTCCCTATACATGTCCCTTCTCACATCCAAGGTAATGACTACCTATTCCTTAATAATAGGGATAGTCTTACCATCGAAAGAACATAAGAACAGTAAAGACTTAATATAGGGTAGGTTCCTCTTAATTACTTGCTCACACATTTCAAAATACATTTTACACTCCACATTTCAAACAAATTTTCAAAACAAAGTCTTTATATACATCCATACAAGGATCATTGTAAAGTACTTAGAATTTTTTTAATCACACACTACACCTTTCTCAAAACAATTTAAAGTGAGCTAAGTAACTAAGAGCCCATGGATAACCATGGATATAAAGGGTGCTAACACCTTCCCTTTGTATAACCTACCCCCCGAACTCAAAATCTTTTTAAGGTCTTTCCTGTTCTTTTATGTCCTTTCCTTTTGGATAAAATAAAAGTCGGTGGCGACTCTTGCTATCCGCAACATTTAACTAAAGTCAGTTCTCCCACCGTGTCACAGTTTGTTTATTCAATCTGGAGATTTTGAGTTATTTTTATTGAAGTTTGTTCATAGTTTGCATTTTCCGGTGCCGGAGCCCTAGCTCCGGTCACCGGATTCTGGGTTCATGTCCATTAGGGTTTCAAGGAAGAAGAAGATGCCACAACCCTTGGATCATATCATCTGGACGCGTATCAGCTTGCCACCTCATAAATGAGGCACCCTCTCCCTCACGTGTGTTTTATTTCTGATTTAATGCAAAATGTTTCTCACCTCACAATAAAAGCGTGCACCTCACCTCTTGTCCAATTAAAATGATGACTAGATTAAATGAGTTGACTAATCTCCTGCGTCCCTTTGATCTGATGGTCCCTGTTTTTTCCAGATTATTTGAATTTCCACAATAGCTGCTGTGTTATGCGCTGGGATTGGGTGGGCTTGTGTTGCTATTCCCACCCCCCTGCGTATTAAGCACAACTGAATTAAACTAAAACCTTTTCTATTCGCACCCCAGCTTCATTCCTTCATTCTTATTTTTTTTTCTTGTTTTCATTTTATTTTCATTTTGGTTTTTAATTTTTAAAATTAGTTTTAGGCTTCCAAAAATTCTAAAAGAATTCATGATTGGTTGTTTGAGTTTTCTTTAATTTTTTACATTTTTATTTTCCATTTATTTTATTTTGACACGTGGAAATTAATTCTTTCTTTTAATTAATTCATTTTAATTCATTTTGAAACATGTTGACTTGTCCATTTTCTATCTTGATCATTATTTTGAATTGTTGGTTGATTCTTTTTGCTCTAGATCCATGAGGAAGTGTACTTTATGTGTGATTTTTGTTCTGATTTTTAGAACCTTAATTAATTGACTTTGGTCCTTGACTTATGAGTGAAGCTTCTTAACCCTAGTTCATGTTTGTATCCTCATTTGACTTGTATAGCTTCTGAATTTCTTCCTCTCCTTTTGGCATGTTGTTATGGTATGATTGAAGATCATTTGTGCAAAGTTGTGAAATTTTTGGGTGCATACTTGATTTGATTTGAATTTTTGCTATTGACTTGTCCCATTTTGCTTCTTTTTGATCATAAGTCCTCCCCTTAGCTTAGAAGGGCACTTGAGCCAACTTCTTCATCTTGTTTAGAGTCTTTTTAGGGCGTTGATACCTCTCTGATCTTGGGTTGGGGTTTGTGTTTTGGAAATCTTGTAATTTGTTTGCCTTTGAAGTTCTTCCATTCTTTTGTATATCCACCTCACCTCCTTTGCTTCTTTCTTCCCATAATGTGATTGCTTGACCATATGCTTCTCTTCTCTTCATCTCTCTTGCTTCTTAAGCACTTTTCTAACATGATTAGGGTTCTGGTCTTGCACCTTGAGGTTGTGTTTTGTTTATTTTTCTTTGTATCTTATCAAGTTTGCTTTTGCCTTGTCATAGCAATTCATGTTGCCTCATGTTGATTGGTGTGTTTCTTTTCTAATTCTTGTGACTTGTATTTGCATTGAGCATTTATGTGTATGACTTCACTTCTGGTTGTATGGTTTTAGGATGGTGTTATGTTCATTTTGTATTTCTTTTATACTTGTGTTACTAACCATTTCAGGGGCTTTGGTAAGTGAGAGGTGTGGATGTGATTCCCACATCTCCAAATCTTATCTCTTTTCTTTTTATTATTATTTGTTCTAACCTTGTGATTTTTGGGCTTAGGCCTTTCTTCCTCTTATTCTATTCTTCTCTCTTCTTCTTCTCTCTTTCTTTCTTTCTTCTTTAGGATAGTAAACCTCACTAACCTGGGAGTTCCATGCATGACAACACTTAGGATTCATTAGTCCCCCATTAGACTTTTGCCTTTGTGATCCTTTTGGTTCTTTTCTCTTCTCATCTCAAAGTTATAAAGAAGACACCTAATACAGATTGAAGTGATACCTTGAGCAATAGCCTTATTCCATGAGACACTTGTAGTCTTCCCATCTTGGGATAGTACAAGCTTGTCTTGTGATGCATAAGTCTGATCAGGGTATCATCTTCACCAAGAAAATCATAAAAAAACACTTCTTCATTGTAAATATCCAAAAAACTTAATAAGTTAATGAGTTAGTGAGCTTAGGCCCTAATCTCTGGATTCAAGTTTTGGGGATCTTCTCCTTACTTGAGTGTGCTTGTTCTATTAGTCCATCTTGGAATGTAGTGACAAGTGCACGTTCCATGGAAAAGAGCTTGAGTTCACTTCCTTGTGACACACTCATAAAAGCTTCTAAAAAACACTGAACAAACAATAAGCGTCTCTCCTTCGGGAATTCTTTTCTCATCTCCTTCGCTCCGTACGCGAACTTGCTACTACTTGTCACTTTGCAAGACGGTAACACACTTGTCGTCCGAGCCTGCAACACCTGAGCATTGACATAGACAGTTCAAGCCTTAAGACACAAGCAATCTTTTCTACCCCTAGTTAGCGGAACTACGGCGAATCTGATCCTCATTGTCCAGATGAGGTACGTAGGCAGCGGGGTAGGGCCCGTTTGAGAACAATCTTTATTTTCCCTACATTTTTTCCTTTTCATTTCTTTTTTCAGTTCCTTTTCTTTTCTTTTATCCAGTTAAGTTCCTTTTATTCGCAGCAGCTTTCTTTCCTTCACCCTTTGAAACAGTTTCTTTGCAAGCGTGGATCCCGTCGGGTACGACGAATGATCTGGGGTGCTAATACTTTCCCAGGTCGTAACTGACTCCCGAACTCAGTCTCTTTGGTTCGCAGGACCCGTGTCCTTCCTTTTCTTTTCTCTGGTTTGTGCAGCATTACCATTCCCGTTCCTTCGGGATAAAAATGCCTGGCTGGCGACTCTACCCTTTTCCGCGCCACTTTCGCGTTTGTACCAGGATGGAAATCTAGGGAGCGACAGCTGGTGACTCTGCTGGGGAAACATGACCCAGAATCTCTGGTTCCCCTGTGAGTCTCTTCTAGCGCTTGTTTGTTTCTATTTCTTTGGGTGTTGATTGCTTGCTGTTGCGTGTTGTATTTTACTGTTGTTTATTTACAGTGTATTTACAACGTTATTTACAGTTTTCAGTATTTATTTTCCTGCATCATATTATATACTGGACTGTCTGGACTGGATCTTCTGTTTGGTGGGTTTGGGTGATACTGTTTTTGAGAGATGAGCTCATTACCACGGCTCGAGTGCACCTTAGGACTTAGAGTGGTTCCACTTTGGCCTCATGGGATCTTGTCATGGGGGTAGTAGTGAGTTCCACACCCATATTTGCGACCGTCTCGTAAATGTTTTGATTTGGGGATCTTCCTCTCTCATTTCATAACCTTGACAGTTATGTGCAGCTGGGGACCGATCATTGAGAACCTTGTGGAAACATCCCTCTTTAGTGATGACAGTGGTAGACCACATTTTGCGGCAAACCCATTCGCATCCGAAGGCCCACCTGGGACTTGCATAGGATGAACTTGTTTCCCGGACTCAGCTGAGGCCTCCCTGCGTAATATATAATGCCAAACCGATTCCCTGATCTGGTCATGTGCCATTTCTCGGAAATGGTGAAAGTATTATTGCTATTCGGCTTTGAGAGTCCGTGATGTCTGACCCGGAGCATACCAGTGAGATTGGAAGGGGTTTACAGGTTTGCAGGAACCCTTGGCCTCTACATACCCTCATTATCAGTGGTCCTTGTTGAGATTTGGTCCTTGTGGTTCTGGTGTTCTGGTTTTCTTGGTGCTATGCTTCTGAGAATTTTTATCAGAGAGTTGTGACTCAGAGGATTTTGGTTTGTAGTTGATCAGAGGGTCCTTATGTTCAGTGTCCAGTATCCAGATGGTCCCAGATTGATCATATGCCTGCATTGCATTTGCATTTGCATCATTCTTGCATTAACTGTTTATGTTTCCATTTTTCAGGTTATTATTCATAGTCAGCTCCCAGTTCTGGTAAATATTAGCTCCAGATGACAGAAGTCAGAAAAATTACAAGGAAAAAGAATGTTCATTATACTTTTCTTCAACCTGAAGTCAGAAGTGTTCAGAAATTAGCAGGTTTGATGAATGACCAAGTCTTGGGAAATTTCAGAAAGAGATATGGCCAGATATTGAAGTATGTGGACAAACCCACTGCAGACCAGAAGGACAGTTTGCATACTTTGTTTCAGTTTTATGATCCCCTGCTGCGGTGCTTCGTGTTTCCAGACTACATCTTGGCTCCTACCTTGGAGGAGATTTCCATCATTTTGAATTTTCCAGTCAGAGATACCTTGCCTTTCTATGGGTCTGAGGTGGTGCTTAAGGAAGAGGACATAGCCAAAGTCTGCCGTTTACCAGTTGCTACAGTCAAGAAGGCTCTGAAGGATAATGAAGGCAGAGGACTCCCTTGGAGTGTGCTCATACCAGAGGCTGAGGAATATGCTAAAGAGGGTAAATGGGGGGATTTTGGTGCTTTGCTGGCTTTGATGGTGTATGGGTCTAGCTTGTTCCCGGGAGAGAAAGAATTTGTAAGCTTGGAAGTGATCTCTATCTTTGCTAAAGGCAATCCTGTGCCAACTCTGTTGGGAGATTTCTACTACAACGTTCATTACCGGAATGAGAAAGGTAGAGGTGGACCAGTGGGCTGTTGTGCTTCATTGTTTGCTGAGTGGTTTGCCAGACAATTGCCAAAATCAAGTGCTTTCAAGGAGATGAGAGATGAGTGGAGATGGTCTAGGAGGCTGATGGGGATAACTTCTGAGGATATAGCCTGGGGATATGACAGAGATCTGCTGGGAAAAGAGTTGCTAGTCAGTTGTGGAAGATTTGCTTGAGTGCCTTTGCTAGGAAGGAAGGGTGTGATTAGTTATCATCCAACATTAGCCAGGAAGCAATTTGGTTATCCTTTGAGAGATCCTCCAAATATGGAAGGGTTTGCTGAGTCTTTGTATTTTCCTGTGGAAGGAAACAAGGAGTTAGTTCTACAAGCATCTCAAGCTTGGGCTCACAGAGTGAGGAAGGGTAAGAAAGACTTTGGCAGAGTAGACCCCAAGACGTATCCTCCTTTTGCTACATGGTTGCAAAAACATGTAGAAGAAGTTCTCATGCCTTTCTCAGTAGAAGCTCCACTTTATCCCAAAGAAGTGCCAAGCCAAAGTACTGTCACCCTTGAAGAATATAAGAAATTGGAAGCTCAGCTGCATGAAGTTCGAGTGGAGAATGCTGAAATGGTTAGCCTGTAGCATCTTGCCAACCGGGCCAAAAATGAAGCAGAGGGAAAGCTGCAGAAGATACAAGCCTCTTTGGAAGCTAAAGAGAAAGACTTTGATGGAAGGGAAGCTCACTTTCAAAGGATGGGTCTGATGGAGGCAAAAAGAGAAGCGGAACGCAAAAAGACTCTGAAGACTCTTAAGGAGGCTCGCCAGTCCATTGTTTGGTTGCAAGGCCAAAGGGAGGAGGAGAAAAATAAGTTTAAAGAAAAAGAAGAGTTTTTTGAGGTGCAATTGGCCTTCAAGAAGGAAGAGGTGGAGCAAGTCCACAACATACGAAGGGAAAAGACTCAGCAGTTGGCACAAAGCCAGACAACCTTGGAGGAGGCACTGAAAGAGATTGAAGAGCTCAAGCTGAGAGCAGGCGTGAAGAAGAACATGACAGAGGTGGCTGCAGAAGAACCTGGGTCTCTAGTTTAGATTTATTTTTGTTCAGACTACCTACAGACTTGTTGTAGGAGTCTTGCTTTATTCTCTTGTCTTTTGTAATGACTTGTAACCCTTCGGGGAATATTTTTGTTGGTGCTCTAACTTTTGGCCGGCAGTGGGTTATTCATGATATACAATGTCAATATGCAAATTGCCATTTCTGAATATGCAAGGCTTGTTTGTCTGATACTGCTAAGATCTGAACACTCTTCAAAGGGAAAGATTGAAAACTAATACTCAAAGTGGCTATCTGGAGCAAGTACCAGAACTGGGGCACATAAATGCTTAAAACTTGGAAACATGAGCAGTTACATTGCATACATATAACGTGTTTGTTTGTTTTGCAGGTAGTGCTTCAGTTTCTAACGTTTATGTTGTTTCAGCCACTATAGCTCCCAGGAAGGTCCGAGAGCACCCGATCGTACACAAATATCCCACCAGAGTCAACAGAGAAAGAGTCATGGATCAAATGCAGGCTGAGTTAGCTGACTTGATAACCAAAATAGACAATTTTATGACCCTGATGACAGGAATAGGTCAGAATCAGGAGCGTTTGCAGGAGTTGGTTGAAAATAATCAAGCCAGGAACAACGGGGCTGCTGATGGAGGTAATCGTAACGGTGCGGGCGCCCATCAAGTTGAGATCCCTGTGGCATAGCCAGGGGTCACCATTATTAATGATGGGCTGAACAATATACAAATGGACGGTCAAGATGAACATTTTACGTTGCTGGACGAAACTGAAGGCCAGGGGGCTGAAATGAACAAAAAATTCGAGGAGATGGCTGAACAGAACTCCTTGGGGTTCGACATTACTGACTTGGGCTTGGTTCCAGGGGTTAGAATCCCTTACAAATTCAAGGTCCCGACTTTCGAGAAGTACAATGGCACATCGTGTCCAAAGACTCATCTTCAGTCCTTTGTAGGAAGGATTGCTGCCCACAGTGATGATGAAAAGCTATGGATGTACTATTTCCAGGACAGCCTGGTTGGGGCTTCCTCAGAGTGGTATATGAAGCTAAGTAGGGTCAACATTAAGAGCTGGAAGGACTTGGCATAGGCTTTTGTGAAGCAATACCAGTACAATTTGGACATGGCTCCAAATCGCACTCAACTGCAGAACATGTCTCAAACTGCTAAGGAGGGGTTTAAAGAGTATGCTCAGAGGTGGCGTCAGCTCATTGCTAGAGTGCAACCACCATTGCTGGAGAACGAGATGGATGATATGTTCATGGGGACGTTGCAAGGGGTATTTATCGAAAGATTGGTGTCTTGCTCGGCAACCAAGTTCAATGATATCGTAATTGCAGGTGAGAGGGTCGAAACTCTGTTAAAGATGGGAAAGATTCAGGATACCAGTGCGAGCAGCTTGAGTGGCGTAAGAAAAGCTTTCAACGGACCCCCGAGAAGAAGGGAAGGGGAAACCAATGTTGTGTTTGGCCGAGGACGGGGCCGATGATATAGAAGATCGTACGAGCAAGTGGCAATTGTCACTATCCCTACTGAAATTCTGTAATGAGATGTCCTAAGAGATGTTCCAACACTTAATAGGACATTTGACAAGTTTAATCAAAACTTAAACAGCAGGAAAAATAAACAACACAGAAGTTTGTTAACCCAGTTTAGTGTATAACCACACCTACATCTGGAGGCTACCAAGCCAGGAGGAAATCCACTATTAGTAATATTAATTCTAGACTTAAACCACCCTGTTTAATCTATCACTTAATACTTACCCAATGCAATTTCTACCTAAGACTCACTTAGATAAGAGTACCCTACTCACTCCCCCTCAATCACCCAGTGATCAAGTTTACAAGTTTACAGAAATTGAAGACATCCTTCAAACAATACAGCTTGATCTTACTTCACAGTTTCAATCAAGTCACAAATGCACTTTTGCTTAAAAGCTCATAAAGTGGTACATAAAAACAACCTGCTATTAAAACACTAGACACCCTATTTAGTCTTCTGAAATTCGTACTCAATTCTATGAGTTTCTGTTGTTTAAATAGGTATCTGAATTTTGGGCTTTCTGTAGAATGATCCAGCCCTAATGTGCAGCAACTGTCACCTTGAATTTAGGGTTTGTTACCTCCTATATTCTAGGTGCATTAGGTCTTCTGTTTTAATCTGAATCTTCAATTTAAAACTCCCTACAGATGCGCCTTGTTCTGTTTTTATCCAGCATTAATTAATCCCAGATAGTTCTCCTTAAATATCTCTGATCTGTTAATCAATAATTAATTCTGGTAGCAGGTCTGAGATGTCTCAACATCTGTTGGGACATCCTGACAAAACTGAACTTAGTCATTTACACAATGTCCCAACATCTGATGAGACATCCTGAAATAAGTTCACATACTCTGTTTGCTAATGTCCCAACATCTGATAGGACATTCTGAACTGAATTTAACATTTCTTGTTTGGTCAAAAATTCTGCCAATTCTTAAACATCTACAAACTCCCCCTTTGGCTAATTTTTGGCTAACATCTTTTCTGGATTTCAGAGTGCAGCAGAAGTTCTTTTTATCAGAGTATAGCATTACCTTTCTTTTGATTCTTATTTGAGATTACTCCCCCTCAAACAAATATGTGTCCAGTCTTGTTGCAACAGAAATACACACTGATTCAGTTCAGACAGAAACAAACAGATTTCATTCAAAAATTAAACAGCAGTACAAATTTGTTGTTGTTCTCCCCCTTGGTAGACACAAAATTAGGGGCCAAAGACACTATTACTGTCATTACATTGCTGTCATTACATTTGCCTCACATACATGGATCACACAGATTCATTACTCTCAGTTGCTTCCTCCTCTTCAGTGTCTTCATCTTTATCAGCTTCACTTTCAGCTTCACTGTCTTCATCAGATGCAGCTGTCTGATCTTCTTCACTTTCCAACCTCTTAATTATTTCCTCCAGCTTCTTCTTTCTAGCTTCAAGCTCTTTGCAGGTGCACTTTAGCTCAGCAATTAATTCTTTCTTGGAGATTGGATTCTTAGCAGAGGAGAGACCAGCAGATGTCCCAGCAGGTGTTTCAACATCTGCAGCATGGTGACTGAGAAATAATTTGTAGTGAAAAGCCAGGGGGCTCTCTCATTTGCATGATGTATCCTTGTCAGTGAGAATGCCAGGGTATTGATTGAGCATAATACCACACAGCAATGATGGAAAGGCTATTGGAAGCTTTGTTGCTGAGGAGCTGGCATGCTTCATGGTTTGATCAAAGATAAAAGCTCCATAGTCCATCTTGGTTTGAGTTCCCACAGCATAGATGAATCTGGCCAAACCAGTTGAGATTGAAGAAGTGTGGTTGGTAGGCACCCAGTTAGCAGTTCCAATCCTGTTCAGCATGGCATACTTTCTGGTAAGCATGCTCACTGAGAGCTTACCCTTCACAGGCCATGCCTTGACCTGGTCTTCAGTGATCACTTTACAGACTTGATTATCTGTCTTACCTAGCTCATTGGGTCCATCTGTTTCTCTTCCTAGATACTCATTGATGATTTGAGGAGAAAACTGGACACATTTGCCTCTAACAAAAACTTTTCTAAACTCAGAGGACTTACCATTTGAGCAATCCTCCTGAAGATTCACAATGAACTCTTTGACAAGAAGTTCATAGCAGGGAGATAGGTCTGAGACTGTTTTGAATAGTCCTGCAGCAGAGATGAGGTCTATCAGTTCTGTGCACTCAAGTGCATTGCTGCTTAGTTCTCTTTCCAAGGCAACCCTTCTTTGGTACACATATTTCCACTTGTTGACACTGGAGACATGATGGAATGATATGTTGTCCAAGGGAGCTTCTGGAACAACAGTTGAAGCTCTGGAAGGTGCTGGTCTCTTCTTGGGAGGAGATGTTGGGACATCTGATCCAACATCTGAATCTGATGGTGTGGCAGCTTTTCTTTTCTGGGTTTGAACTTTGCTCCATGTTTTTGTTGGATCAAAGGTAGCTTTAGCCTTGCCTTTCTTTGGACTAGCCTTCTTCTTCTCAGGGATTGCTGCTTCAGCTTGCATCTTGCCTTTCCTGGATCTTAGCCTCTTGGCTATGCTTGGTTTAACAGATGCTATGATTTCTGCATCAGAGTCCTGCTCCAGGTTCACCACTGGAGGAGATTGAGCAGTCTCCTCTTCAGCTTGTTGATCAGCAGGGATTTGACCTTCATTTGAGACTTTGGTCTGATCCTCAGAGATTTCTTCATCATTTTCATTTGAGACCTTATTCTGGTCCTCAGTTTGTTCCAACTCAACATCAGATGAGTTCTTTCTCTTATCTTCAGATGTTCCAACATCTGTTGGGACATCTTGTTCTTCTGCAGCTTGAGCTTGTTCTTCTTGAGGTGCAGGCATGGTTTTCAGAGGAACAGAGATCCCACTCACCTTTCTTTGTTCAAACAGAATTTGAGTGACAATCTCCTTGATTGAATCATCCACATATTGTGAAGATTTAGGAGGCATGTTAGCTGGAGAGGGAGTGCCTTTAGCTTTGCTTCTGACTTGATCTTTACCTCTCTTTGGAGTTCTTGCCTTTTTAGTGTGAGAAACGCTTCCCCTGAGTTCGTCCAATGGGGTTGATTGCATTGGTACCACAGAGATGGGAGTGGCATGAACTACGTCTTCCTGGTTGAGAACTTCCTCAGTAGTTTTAGGGTTTTGAGACATTGTAGAGGAAGATAGATGAACAGCTTTAGGGTTTATGATTTCTGAAGGAATGCTAGTTAATGTGATTCGCTTGTGATAGTATGATGGGAATCTTGATAGCTGCTTATAAGTAGTTACTAAATAAGTAACCGTTACAGTGCAAATGATTAGGGATGGAATTCCCAAGGATCTTGTCCAGACTGGTTTTGCCATCTGGACCTTATGCCATGCAATGTCATATGACATGTTGGCACATCTCATTAACTGCTAAATATCACATAAACAGATTCCAAGTTTGCCCCTTAAGTTCTCAAATTGTGTAGCATCCAATGCTTTGGTAAAGATATCAGCTAACTGCAGATCTGTAGCTACATGCTCCAATGAAATCACCTTTTCTTCTACAAGATCTCTGATGAAATGATGTCTGATATCAATATGCTTTGTCCTGCTATGTTGAATAGGATTTTTAGATATGTTGATTGCACTTAAGTTGTCACAGTACAATGTCATGACATCCTGTGGGACATTGTACTCAGTGAGCATCTGCTTCATCCAAACCAACTGAGAACAACTGCTACCTGCTGCTATGTATTCAGCTTCAGCTGTAGATAAAGATACACAATTCTGTTTCTTACTGAACCAAGAAATCAGATTGTTTCCTAGAAAGAAGCATCCTCCTGAAGTGCTTTTTCTGTCATCAGCACTTCCTGCCCAATCAGCATCACAGAAGCCAGTGAGAATAGGTTTGCAACCATGAAAGTACATTATGCCATAGTCACAAGTACCATTAACATATTTAAGGATTCTCTTGACTTGATTGAGATGACTGACTTTTGGATCAGCTTGATATCTTGCACAAACTCCTACTGCAAATGCAATGTCTGGTCTGCTAGCAGTCAAGTATAACAAGCTTCCAATCATGCTTCTATATAAACTATGATCTACATTCTCACCCTTCTCATCTTTAGTAAACAGGGTTTTATCAATCCCACCTTTTCTGTATCCTTGCTTGATAAGAAATGTGGTAAGTCTTTCATACCATGCCCTTGGAGCTTGCTTCAGACCATAAAGTGCTTTCTTGAGTTTGTATACATGATTTGGACAGCTTGGATCAACAAATCCTTTAGGCTGTTCTACATATACTTCTTCATTAAGATAGCCATTTAAAAAGGCACTTTTCACATCCATTTGAAATAGCTTGAACTTTAAGATACAAGCAATTCCCAACAGTAGTCTTATTGATTCAAGCCTTGCTACTGGTGCAAAGGTTTCATCAAAGTCTACTCCTTCAATTTGAGTGTATCCTTGAGCTACAAGTCTGGCTTTGTTCTTTGTAACAACTCCTTGTTCATTTGACTTGTTCTTATACACCCATTTTGTTCCAATCACATTTACGTCATCAGGTCTAGGAACAAGATTCCACACTTCATTCCTTGTGAATTGACCTAATTCATCTTGCATAGCACAAATCCAGTATTCATCAGTGAGAGCTTCCTTGATATTTTTAGGTTCTATTTTGGAAACAAAACAAGAACCTGAAATCACTTCTCTTGATCTAGTGCTCACACCTCTGTTGGGATCACCAATTATTAAATCTTTGGGATGATCCTTCTGTATTCTGATGGAGGGAGGTTTGCTTGAATCTTCTGACCTTGTATCATTTTGAGTGAAGTTATATTGATCATTCTTTTCTTCAGCTTCAATCTTGATATCAGCAGATGTTCCAACATCTTCTGGGACATCTGTAGGAGCATCATCAATTATCACATTTATGGACTCCATGATAACATTTGTTCTGTAGTTAAATACTCTATATGCTCTGCTGTTTATAGAGTATCCAAGGAAAATTCCTTCATCACTTTTAGGATCCATTTTTCTCCTTTGCTCCCTATCTGCCAGAATATAGCATTTACTTCCAAACACATGAAAGTACTTCACAGTGGGTTTTCTGCCCTTCCAGACTTCATATATTGTGGACAGGGTTCCTTTTCTCAAGGTAACTCTGTTATGGATGTAGCAGGCAGTGTTCATAGCTTCAGCCCAGAAATACAGAGGTAACTTTTTAGCATGGATCATAGCTCTTGCTGATTCTTGAATAGTTCTATTCTTCCTTTCAACAATCCCATTCTGTTGAGGAGTGATAGGAGAAGAATACTCATGATTGATTCCTTCTGAAGAGCAGAAATCTAAGAACTTTTGATTCTCAAATTCTTTTCCATGATCACTTCTTATTCTGATCACACAGCTGGATTTTTCCCTTTGCAATCTTTGACATAATTCTTTGAATACATCAAATACATCTGACTTTTCTTTGATGAAGTTTATCCATGTATATCTTGAAAAATCATCAACCACAACATAGGCATACCTCTTACCACCAAGACTTTCAACCTGCATAGGTCCCATAAGATCCATATGTAAAAGTTCCAAAACTTTGGAAGTTGTCAGATGTTGGAGCTTTGGATGGGACATCTTGGTTTGTTTGCCTATTTGACATTCACCACATATTTTGCCATCATCAATCTTCAGTTTGGGAATACCTCTTACAGCATCCATAGATATGATCTTCTTTATGCCTCTGAAATGAAGATGACCTAGCCTTTGGTGCCATAGTTTTACTTCTTCTTCTCTAGCTAGAGAACAAGTTGAAGTGGGACTGAAGTCTAATGGCTCCCACATGTAACAGTTGTCTTTTGACCTTGCACCTTTCATGACAACTTCTTGCTCTTGGTTAGTCACTATGCATTCAGTTCTTGTAAAGTTTACACTGTATCCTTGATCACATAGTTGACTTATACTGATCAGGTTAGCAGTTAACCCTTTAACTAGCAATACATCATCTAGTCTTGGAACATCTTGACAGTCCAAGGTTCCAACTCCTTTGATCTCTCCTTTAGCTCCATCTCCAAAAGTTACATACCTGGATGAATGTGATTTTAAGTTCACTAGCAGATTCTTCAACCCAGTCATGTGCCTTGAACATCCACTGTCAAAATACCAGTCTTCTTTAGCTGATACTTTCAGTGATGTATGTGCTATGTATGCAGTACTTTTCTTTGACCAGATGAGTTGAGATTTCTTTTGATGCCTCTGCCCTGTGTGTTGTTCAGCTGATCTCAAGGCTTGATTGTTGATCTGGTTCTTGGGACTGTGGCTTTGATCAGTCTGAATGTCAGCTTTTGGTCTCCAAACCTTCTTGATGACCTCTGTCTTCTGCTTAGGAGGTTGCTGATTTCTTTGATGTCTATGCAGCACCTTTTTGATACCTTCTACTTTCTGTTTGGAAGGTTGCTGATACATCTGATTTGGATATCCATGTAGCTTATAACAGTGAGGTTTGATATGCCCAAATCTTCCACAGTGATGGCATCTCCATCTTTGATACTTCTTCTTCATTTTGTTCTTTCCAGAATGTTGAGACATCTGTTGGAACATTATGTTTGTCTTTGTGTTCTGATGTTGAAGCATTTGTTGGGACATCTTGTTTGACTGTGTAATTTTTGAAGTAGCTTTGCTAGAACTGGCTTCATCTCTGTTATATCCCAGTCCACTTTTGTCCCCTGAATGTTTATTATTGCAGAGAATAACATCTAGTGTATTTGAGCTGTTGTTCATCATTCTAACAGATTTGGACATATGTTCCAGCTTAGAATTGAGAAGAGTTACTTCACTTTTCAAGGTATCAATGATTACTTGATCACTTGCTTTTTCCTCTTCTAGTACTTCATTCTGCTTCTTTAGCTTTATAACCTCACTACATATTTCAGAGCTTCTTTTGTATAGATCTTTGAATGCTTGCTCAAGTTGTTCATAAGTAAGCTCTCCACAACTGGAATCACTATCATATTCACACAGTCCAGCTAAAGCAGTAATATGCTTAGCTGATTCTTCTTCTGAATCTCCTCCTGAGTCTTCATCAGACCAGGTTACAGATAGTCCCTTCTTTTGTCTTTTTAAGAAGTTAGGACATTCCTTCTTGATGTGTCCATATCCTTCACATTCATGGCACTTGATTCCTTTTTCTTGACTGGTCTTTTCAGCAAGATTTGATCTTCTGTTAGCATCATAGGTTCTCTTGTTTTCAGAAGAGTTTGTGAATCTTCCACTGGAATTTGATTTACCTTCCATACCTCTGAGAATCTGTTTGAACTGTCTTGCAAGCATAGCAATGTTGTCTGACAGGCTCTTATCATTTTCTGGTTCATTATCTTCTTCTTCATCAGTATTTGACACCAATGCTATGCTTTTGTTCTTTTTAACATGTGTGTCATTCATTCCCATCTCAAAAGTTTGAAGGGAACCAATGAGTTCTTCAGCTTTCATGGAACAAATGTCTTGAGCTTCTTCTATTGCTGTGACTTTCATGTCAAATCTTTTTGGCAAAGATCTGAGAATCTTCCTTACAAGCTTTTCATCAGTCATCTTTTCTCCCAAGGCTCCAGAAGTATTGGCTATATCCAAGATGTTCATGTAGAACTCATGAATTGATTCATCTTCCTTCATTCTCAAGTTTTCAAACTTGGTGGTGAGAAGTTGAAGTCTTGACATTTTTACTTTTGATGTTCCTTCATGAGTTGTCTTGAGGGTATCCCACACATCTTTGGCCAGCTCACAATGATGCACCAGTCTGAAAATATTTCTATCAATGCCATTGAATAAAGCATTTAGGGCTTTTGAGTTGCCTAGTTCTGAATCTTCTTCCTCTTTACTCCATTCTTCTTCAGGTTTCAGAACTTTTGATCCATCTTTGGTGTCTTGGACATGATGTTTCCATCCAACATTTACTGCTCTCCATGCCCTGTTGTCAAGAGATTTTAAGAATGCAATCATTCTTGGCTTCCAGTAGTCATAATTAGATCCATCCAGAATAGGTGGTCTATTTACTGACCCTATATCTCTATCCATGTTACAGAATTTGTTTTCCCTAGATCTCACCCAGTATAAACAGGCAGGGTGCCTGCTCTGATGCCAATTGAAATTCTGTAATGAGATGTCCTAAGAGATGTTCCAACACTTAATAGGACATTTGACAAGTTTAATCAAAACTTAAACAGCAGGAAAAATAAACAACACAGAAGTTTGTTAACCCAGTTCAGTGTATAACCACACCTACATCTGGAGGCTACCAAGCCAGGAGGAAATCCACTATTAGTAATATTAATTCTAGACTTAAACCACCCTGTTTAATCTATCACTTAATACTTACCCAATGCAATTTCTACCTAAGACTCACTTAGATAAGAGTACCCTACTCACTCCCCCTCAATCACCCAGTGATCAAGTTTACAAGTTTACAGAAATTGAAGACATCCTTCAAACAATACAGCTTGATCTTACTTCACAGTTTCAATCAAGTCACAAATGCACTTTTGCTTAAAAGCTCATAAAGTGGTACATAAAAACAACCTGCTATTAAAACACTAGACACCCTATTTCGTCTTCTGAAATTCGTACTCAATTCTATGAGTTTCTGTTGTTTAAATAGGTATCTGAATTTTGGGCTTTCTGTAGAATGATCCAGCCCTAATGTGCAGCAACTGTCACCTTGAATTTAGGGTTTGTTACCTCCTATATTCTAGGTGCATTAGGTCTTCTGTTTTAATCTGAATCTTCAATTTAAAACTCCCTACAGATGCGCCTTGTTCTGTTTTTATCCAGCATTAATTAATCCCAGATAGTTCTCCTTAAATATCTCTGATCTGTTAATCAATAATTAATTCTGGTAGCAGGTCTGAGATGTCTCAACATCTGTTGGGACATCCTGACAAAACTGAACTTAGTCATTTACACAATGTCCCAACATCTGATGAGACATCCTGAAATAAGTTCACATACTCTGTTTGCTAATGTCCCAACATCTGATAGGACATTCTGAACTGAATTTAACATTTCTTGTTTGGTCAAAAATTCTGCCAATTCTTAAACATCTACACCTACCAATCCTGTGCAGCAGGTGCAGACTCAACCTCAACAACAACAACAGCCACAACGTAACAACTATCAGCAAAGACCTTATCAGCCAAGACAAGCTCGTCCGGCTAATAGGGTGCTTGAAGCAATTCCCATGACTTACACTGCATTGCTGCAGAAATTGCTAGACCTGAATTTGATACAGCTGAGAACCTTAGCACCACCACCCCCTGGAGAGCTTCCAGTGGGGTACAATGCCAATGCTAGATGCGCTTTTCATTCAGGGGCACCCGGGCACTCAACTGAGAAGTGCAGGGCGCTGCAGCACAAAGTTCAAGATCTGATAGACTCCAAGGCGATTAACTTCGCACCACCACCAAATGTTACTTCAAACCCTATTCCAAATCATGGAGGGGCTAGAATAAATGCTATTGATAATGGTGAGAAGTTAAGGCTGATTCTGAGCATAGAAGATGTGAAGACTCCGTTGTTGATGGTGAAAGAAATGCTGTTGAAAGGACAAGTGTTTCCGGGATGCAGTTCTGGTTGTGAGAAATGTTTAAACTCAGTGAATGGGTGTGAAGACCTGAAGACGGGGTTGCAAAATCTGATTGATGAAGGATCATTGCAGTTTGATAAAGTTGATAATGAAGATGATGTGTCCACTATAACCATTTTCTATGATCCAGTTGAGATGCTTGCTAGAAGAGAACCTGTGACTATTTATACTCCTGAAGTCAGTCCCGTTACTATCACTGTTCCTGGGCCTGTTCCTTATACAGATGATAAAGCCATCCCATGGCATTACGGCTCAGATGTGTACGTGGAAGGACAGAAGGTGGAGAGTAAGTCAATAGCTATTGACCCAACTGTAGTGAACGTCGGAGGGGTTAGAGGTTTTACGAGAAGTGGTCGTCTATTTGCTCCCCCAATTCTGAGAGGAGATCATGAGGCTGAAGCTTCGGCAAAGGCTAAAGGAAAGCAAACAGCGACTGAAGAAACAGTAACTCCTGCTGCTGGACAGGGTACCTTTGAGAAGGAGGTGGAGGAATTTATGCGCATAATTAAAAAGAGTGACTACAAGGTAGTTGAGCAGTTGAACCAGACGCCGTCTAAAATATCAATTCTGTCTTTGCTAATGTGTTCCCTAGCATATATAGAAGCTCTGCTGAAAGTGTTGCAGATGGCATACGTTCCTCAAGAGATAACTGTGAATCAACTGGAAGCTGTAGTGGGCAGTGTGAATGCAAGCCATGGGCTGGGCTTTACAGATAGAGACCTTACGTTAGAGGGCGGTAACCATAACAAAGCACTGCATATTACTATGGAGTGTAAGGGTGATGTTTTGTCGCATGTCCTGGTTGACACAGGCTCTTCTCTTAATGTACTCCCGAAGAAAGCATTGATGAAGCTGAACGTTGATGGTATCGTCTTAAGACCCAGTGATTTGATAGTTAAAGCTTTTGATGGGTCCAGAAGGTCAGTGTTTGAAGAAGTTGAGTTACCTGTGAAAATAGGGTCTCAAGTATTCAAAAGCACCTTCTACGTCATGGACATTCAGCCCACGTACAGTTTCTTGTTGGGACGTCCATGGATTCACGCTGCCGGAGCTGTAACATCCACTCTGCATCAAAAGCTCAAATACGTGGTTGATGGCCAAGTAATCACTGTGTGCAGAGAGGAAGACATCTTTGTGAGCCACTTATCAACTTTCAAATATGTAGAGATGGACGGAGAGATCCATGAGACGCTGTGTCAGGCCTTCGAAGCGGTTAATGTCAGCATTTTGACTCCAGTAGAGAGAAGCAATGATAAAGAAGGTACCTCCATTCACTCCTACAAGCAGGCTAAGGAGGTGGTTCAGTCAGGAAGCGCCCAAGGCTGGGGCAAATTGCTGGAATTGGAGAAGAAAGACGATAAGTTTAGTTTGGGTTATCAACCTGATGGGTCCAATTGGCCCAGTGGTAAAGCTATTTCTTTCACAAGCGCTGGGATGCTCGACCACAACCATATCTGTGCAACAAGCGAAGATGGAGACAGTGACTGCAACTGGGACAACTGGATTCATCCATGTGCACCCGGAGAGGAGCTGAAGAACTGGTCTGCTGAAGACATTGTCCAAGTTACCTGGCAATCAGAGTAATTTATTTTTATCCTTTTCTTATCATGCTGCATTGTCAATCCTGCACTCTGCCCAAGGTGCTAGGATCCATTGTATGGGCCACCATGTTTGTTATGCACTTTTTTTTACCATGGAATAAAGGACATTTTCAGATAAATTGTGTTCTCTTTCTATCGTTTTAAATTTTTCACAAAAAATATAAAAGTGGCAATGTGTTTTTCCTTTTTTGTTTTTGTGTTTGCGTCTCTTTTGAAAAATAAAACAGATTCTGAAATAAGCACATCATCTGTGCAGTGTTGATCATCCGAATTTCATTGATAATGTTCCTGCTATGACCACGCATGACTTTGACAATCCTATCTACCAAGCTGATGAAGGGGTTAAGGAAGACTGTGAACTCCCTGAAGAATTGGTCAGATTGTTGAAACAAGAGGAACGGGTTATTCAGCCTCATCAAGAAGAAATTGAGATCATCAACATTGGCACGGAAGATGTGAAGAAAGAGATTAAGATTGGGGCCAGTCTGCAGGCCGAAGTAAAGAAAGAGCTGATTGGTATGCTGCGTGAGTATGTGGATATCTTCGCCTGGTCGTATCAAGATATGCCAGGGTTGGATACCGACATCGTTGTGCATAAGCTACCATTGAGAGAAGAATGTCCTCCTGTGAAACAGAAGTTGAGAAGAACTCGTCCTGACATGGTGATGAAGATCAAAGAGGAAGTTCAGAAGCAATGGGATGCCGGATTCCTTACCGTGACTAGTTACCCACCTTGGGTAGCTAACATTGTACCTGTACCAAAGAAGGACGGCAAGGTCCGGATGTGCGTTGATTACCGGGATCTAAATAGAGCGAGCCCAAAAGATGACTTTCCATTACCTCACATTAATGTGTTGGTAGATAACACTGCTCAATTCTCGGTATTTTCCTTCATGGATGGCTTCTCCGGGTATAACCAGATCAAAATGGCGCCGGAAGACATGGAGAAAACAACGTTCATTACCCCGTAGGGTACATTCTGCTACAAGGTCATGCCCTTTGGTTTGAAGAACGCCGGGGCAACGTATCAACGGGCTATAGTCACATTGTTCCACGACATGATACACAAGGAGATAAAATGCTATGTGGACGATATGATTGCTAAGTCCCGAGACGAAGAAGAGCATCTGGTCAACCTCAAGAAGCTGTTTGATAGACTGATAAAGTATAAGCTGAGGTTGAACCCAAACAAGTGCACTTTCGGAGTGCGTTCCGAGAAACTGATGGGTTTCATTGTTAGTCAGAAAGGAATCGAGGTAGATCCTGCAAAAGTAAAAGCAATTCAAGATATGCCTGCACCGAAAACAGAAAAAGAAGTGCGCGGGTTTTTAGGGAGGTTGAACTACATTTCACAGTTCATATCTCATCTAACTGCCACGTGTGAACCAATATTCAAATTGCTAAGAAAAGAGCAAACGGTCAGGTGGAATGAGGACTGCCAAAGAGCCTTCGATACGATAAAATAATATTTGCAGACACCTCCGATTCTAATGCCTCCAGTTCCAGGAAGGCCGCTTATCATGTACTTGACTGTGCTAGAAGGGTCGATGGGGTGTGTTCTAGGCCAACATGACGAGTCTGGTCGAAAAGAGTACGCTATTTATTACCTTAGCAAAAAGTTTACCATCTGTGAATCCCGATACTCACTGCTCGAGAAAACTTGCTGCGCTTTGGTATGGGCTGCTCGCCGACTGAGATAGTATATGTTGACCCATACCACACTACTAATTTCAAAAATGGATCCTGTCAAGTATATCTTTGAGAAACCAGCGTTAACCGGAAGGGTTGCTAGGTGGTAAATGATCTTAACAGAGTATGACATACAATATACTTCTCAGAAAGCCATCAAGGGAAGTGTATTGTCAGATTACCTTGCACAGCAACCTCTTGAAGATGACTATCAGCCAATGAGGTTTGATTTCCCTGATGAGGACATCATGTACCTCAAAGCAAACGGTTGCGAGGAACCACTTCCGGAGGAGGGGCCAGACCCTGAATCCAAATGGAAGTTAATGTTTGATGGGGCAGTCAATATCAACGGACGTGGAGTTGGTGCTGTTCTTATCACTCCTGAAGGTGTTCATTTTCCCTTCGCTGCCAGAATTACTTTTGGCTGCACCAACAATGAAGCGGAATACAAAAAGTGCATAATGGGAATAGAGGAGGCTATTAATCTTCGGATTAAAACCCTCGATATATTCGGAGATTCATCCCTCGTTATCAATCAGATTACCGGCAAGTGGTATACACATCAAGAACATCTAATTCCTTATAGGGATTATGCCAGAAAATTGTTGACGTTCTTCACAACGGTTAAGCTGCGGTACATACCACGTGATGAGAATCAATTTGCCGATGCATTGGCTACTCTTTCTTCGTCTATCAAAGTCTTGTGTTGGACCTATGTGCCCAGGATTGACATTTCCAGGCTTGACGCACCAGCTCATGCATTCTCTGTAGACGCAGTGTCTGATGAGAAACCTTGGTACTTTGATATCAAGCTCTTCCTGGAAAAGCAAGAATACCCAGCTGGGGCATCATCCAATAACAAAAAGACCTTAAGACGACTTGCTGCTAGCTTCTTCTTGAATACAAACGGGGTTTTGTACAAGAGAAACTTTGACATGGTCTTTCTCAGATGCGTGGATAGACACGAAGCAAGCTTGTTAATGCAGGAAGTTCACGAGGGATCTTTCGGTACTCATGCAGGAGGGCATGCTATGGCTAAGAAATTATTGAGATCGGGGTATTATTGGATGACAATGGATGCAGACTGTTGTTCATACGCCCGTAAGTGCCACAAGTGCCAGATTTATGCAGACAAGGTGCATGTTCCTCCAAGCCCGCTCAACGTCATGTCATCTCCTTGGCCCTTTTCTATGTGGGGCATTGACATGATCGGAAAAATAGAGCCTACTGCTTCAAATGGTCATCACTTCATCTTGGTCGCGATTGATTACTTCACTAAGTGGGTTGAAGCAACATCTTACGCCAATGTCACTCGTCAAGTGGTAGCCCGATTTTGAAAAGAGACATCATTTGCAGATACGGAGTGCCCGAAAGAATCATTACTGACAATGGTTCTAACTTGAACAATAAGATGATGGCAGAGTTGTGCCGGGACTTCAAGATTCAGCATCACAATTCTTCTCCTTACCGATCAAAGATGAATGGTGCGGTAGAGGCGGCAAACAAGAATATTAAGAAGATTGTGCAAAAGATGGTTGTCACTTACAAAGATTGGCATGAGATGTTACCCTTCGCGTTGCATGGGTACTGTACGCCAGTCAGGACGTCAACTGGGGCAACTCCCTTCTCATTGGTATATGGTATGGAAGCAGTCCTGCCTGTTGAAGTAGAGATTCCTTCATTGCGTGTGATGATGGATGTGAAGCTTGATGAGGTTGAATGGGTGCGTGCTCGTTACAATCATCTATGTCTAATTGAGGAAAAGAGATTAGTGGCTATCTGTCATGGTCAGCTTTATCAGAGGAGAATGAAGCGTGCATTCGACCAACGAGTACGTACTCGGGAGTATCAAGTAGGAGAGCGTGTACTCAAGAGGATCATTCCTCCAGGTTCAGATTGCAGGGGCAAGTGGACCCCAAACTACGAAGGGCCATTCATAGTGAAGAAAGTTTTCTCAGGAGGAGCACTGATGCTCACCACTATGGATGGGGAAGATTTCCAATCCCCTGTTAACTCGGACGCAGTTAAAAAATACTTCGCATAAAAAAAGACCCGCTGGACACAAAAACAAAATTAAAGCCTAGGCAAGAAAAGGGCATCCCGGCGAGCTAAAAACAGAATAAAAAGCTCGGGAAAAAGTTAGGGAAATAAATAAAAAAAATGTACACCCGCTGAGTTGAAAAGCCACATCGGACAGCTCATGCAAAAAAGGGTATCCCGGTGGATTGAAAACCCGAAAGGGAGATCCACGCAAAACAAGGGAATAAGCGAACAATTGCGATCCGAGTAATCTGAACCAAATCATCGTTTCATACAACTTGATAATATCAGAAGGATAGGAATCAGTCCCCTCATCTTCTCAGAAAGCAAAGGCAATAATGGAGAGTTTTGAAGACATGCTGGTCATAGCAAGAAGGAAACTCATTGGGATGCCGTGCCCATTGCCATTAGGATAGCTTATTTTCTAAATTTTATGGTAGCTACCTCTTTCCAGGTGGTTGCTTCCTGATGTAAAAGCTTTGCCTATTCAGAGGCCTTTCAATAAAAGAATATTCAGTAGAAAAGCTGTGTTGTGTTTATTTTTGTTTGCAAAATGTCCTGAAATTTTGGCAAAAATAGCATTGCATTTAAAACATGGTGATAATTTGAAAAATGACATTGCAGAGAAACATTTGAAATCTTCTTTGAGTGTCGGGTGACGATGGATGAACAGATCATACCATGCAAGTCCCCGGGGCACTTATGTGTTTCCTGTTGTTGCAGGTTTTGCAGGATGGCGTCACATTCTCCCAAGCAGCATTTTCCCCAGCTAAGTCATGGCTGTTGGAATCCCCAGCAGTCTATTCTTCCCCAGTGGAGTATGCCCAGCAGGAAGCTAAATGCCTGATTTCCCCACAAGGTTCATATTTGGGTTTCACTCCCACCAATGAAATATTCCCCAGAGAAGTCGTCAAGTTATTTTTGGTCAATATGATGATACAAACAATTATTCATCCCTATAACCAGAGTTAAGTGTCAAAGCATCTTGACCTTGTTCTTCCCCGCAGAATTGGGATTCTTGCTATCAATCCGGACACCTGTTTGATGCTCGTATGCATTCCACAACACTCGTTTGTGTTTGATATTTGCTTGTTCCTCGTCTGCGTTCCCCAACGCTCGTCTGTGTTTATTATCCGTTTGAAGCTCGTTTGCATTGTTTGGATACTCGTCTGTATCATCCCTCACACTCGTCCGTGTTAGCTCATATCCATATGTGTTGATTTGATAATCACTCTAGTACTCGTCTGTACTGCTACTCCAAATGCTCGTCTGTGTTTGATATTTGCTTGAAGCGCTCGTCTGTGTTTCTTAGATCATCGTCTAATATTCGTCTGTATCGTTGACTTAGGGCACTCGTATGTGTTCTCTTGATGATTATCCAATACTCGTCTGTGTTGAAGAGGTTTGAAATCCTGACTGTGGGAATAAATGTCAAAATGGTTACCGGCCCTGACGTAATAGGTTTATCCGAAGGAGGCTCGTCTGTCTCAAGCACCAATTATTAATGTTGCACCTGGCATAACAGGTTCGCTCAAAGAAGACTCGTCTGTCTTAGATCATATATCCACGGATAATATATGAGGAGGGTTCGTCTACCTTGTTTATGCATGTCTATCCCACAGACTTAAGTGCATCACTGGTCCTGGCGTAACAGGTATATACGAAGGAGATTCGTCTGTCTCAAGTCATCTGTTTTGCAAAGTATGTAAGGACTCGTATGTCCAGTTCCTGGCGCAACAGGATTGTTCGAAGAAGACTCGTCTGTCAAAGTATTCTGGTTCCAAATAACAGTTTCAACTTGGGAGGAACTCGTCTGCTTTCTCTTCACCTTAGTCACCAGAGCGTCATTTGGTTGGGTTTATTTCCCAGTTTTTGCATTCTTCATCAGAGTGCAAATTTCAGGTCTTTTTGGTATTCAACCACAGTTTATCTTGAATGGTCGATAGCCTGTGCTACCGTCATTTTCAGATTAACAGTTGTTTGAATAGGGGCAGCTGTAACACCCCAAATTCCCCCTCTTCTTTTTAAGCATCATATCATATCATATTCATCATGAACATATCATATTCTTGGCATCTTAGCATGGAAAGATGAGGCATAACATTCTCATGACCTAACATTAGGCATATGATCATCTGTGAAGGGTTTTGAGGCATCACAAGCTATGAAAAGGGGCCCAATGGATTTGTTCAAGTCCTATGAGAGGTCTATATTTCATTCACAAGTTCAAGATCATTCACAAAAGCTCAGAAGGTTGGAAAATCATCAGGGAATTCAGGCTATGGCAAAGCTCCTACACAATGATCCCAAATTAGGGTTTGAGTTTCAAGCATTAAAACCTTAAGACATTGGCCATTTAATTTGGGAAAAGTCTCTTATATGTTAAGAGGATCCTAAGGATGAAATTTGGTGAGAAAATTCATTGTGGAAGTCAAGTATTTCTTCAGTTGCTTGTAAATGAAGAAATTGGTCAACTGTGCATTCTGAAAGTCAACTGTGAGATTTCAAGGGGTCCAACCCCATTTTTCAAGCCAAGGGATGTTCTTATAACATTAAAAGAGGTTTGGCAAGATCAAAGATCAAGAATCATGAGGTTTTGAGGTGTTTTACAAAATTGGCATAAGTTTGGTCATGGAAAATTCCATTTTTAGTAAGTTTTTGCCCTAATTTTCAAGTAAGCATAACTTGGTGAAAAAAGCTTCAAATGAACCAAAGCCAAACATGAAAGTTGAAGATTAAAGCCTACCATTTTAAAAAAGTACAAGAGTATTTTTGTAGCCTTCATGGTTAAAGAGATAAGGCCTTCGAAAATTCCAAGAAATCTAGGGCATGACATGAAATTTCAAGCTTCCACAAATGCAAAAAGTCATGAAACTTGTTTTCAAGTTGTTTTATGGGCCAAGTGAGGTCACAATGTTCCAAGGAATTGCAAGAAAGCTAGTTTTCTCCAAAAAAAATGACAAATTCGTGCATGATATGAGAATATTTCACAAGGTGTAAAATTTGCATGAACATGGGAAAAGTGTGATCCCCACATCCAAGGGCCAGATTAATTGTTGTTTTGAATCAAGGGTGAGATTTTGAAAGCACATGGGCAAGGAATGAGAGGAATGCACGAGTAAAATACCTCATCACACCAAACTTGCCAATTTTGCAAATTCTCTCCCACACTCTCATCTCACGTGCTATTGCCCTCATTCTTTCAGCATTGCTTTTGTGAGTCATTTATAAGAAAATTAGGGTTTTAGTTTGCCTCAGATCCATCTCATTTCATCACTCCATAGTTTTTGCACCAAAAGCAATTTCCTTAAAATCTCTTTATCCTCTCACTCTCTTCACAAACCAATCACATATTCTTGTTCAGTGAGGCATACAGATCACTAATCCATCACTTATTCAAGCTGAAAGTGGAAGATTAGAAAGGTGCCATTCAAAGGCAGGTTGGTTCAAAGCTTCAGATTCAAGCTATTTCAAGCTTCCTCTTGCATTTATTTTGCAAGAGATCAAAATGAGTAGATCTGCAGTATCTGGATCCTTATCTTGGTGATTTTGAAGTGTCTTCACCTCAGGTATGCTTTGATACTTTTGGATCTGGAAATGCAATTTTATGCGTGCTTCTTGATCCTTGTGTCATGCTGATTACTGTCGCTCCCGATAAGTGGGACAGGCCCAAATAAAGGTACAGACGCGAACGGTCGGCGAAAGGGAACAGTGAGAACACACAGCCGTGAACTCACTGGAGAATGAATAGAGTCGCCAGCTAGGAATTTTTATCCCGGAGGAAAGGCAATGCTGCATAGACCTAGAAAGGTATGGATAAGACGGTTGCGAACCAGAGAGACTGAGAAAGGGGGTTGGTTACAACCTGGGAAGGTATTAGCACCCAGATTGTCCGCCGTACTCGACGGGATCCACGCTTAAAAGATTTGTGTTTTAAAGGGATAGTGTCAGTGCAATTTGTGTGTAAAAGAGTTGGAAAAGGATGTACAGGTGTCAGTATAAAAGAAGTGAAGTGTGATATATACAGTGTCAGTGTAAGGATGAGAATATGCTCAAGATCATGAGGCTAAGAGAATAAAGCTGGAAAGAGGGGGAATATACAGAGACTTTTGTTCGATAACCGTTAAGTTATGCCTACGTATCCTCTCGTGCAATGAGGAAGTCAGAACACCGTAGTTCGACCCAAAGAGACTGAAAGATGAATTGACTTGTGAACTGCTTACTTGTCTATGCTCAAGTGTATGACCTGTCTGGCTCAGGTGCGAACTGTCTTGCATTAGACGGAAGAAGCAAGTTCTCGTTTGTGAGTGAATGAGATGAGAAAAGAATCCCGGAGGAGACGATTATTGTTTTTTTTTTTTTGTGTTTTCAATCTTTTATTGCTTTTGAGAGTTTGTCATAAGTTAATTAGCTTAAGTCTAAACCAATGGGTTAGTAAACTCATCACATCTTCCCTCTGATTAGGGGTAATGAAAGTACCTTAAGTGTGAAGTCAGATTCTCACACTTAATCACCTTTGATGTAGGATTAAGATCATTAACCTACTTGTGATTATTTAGGTGTTTTTGGTGTTTTTGTTTAGTGTTGAGTAATGAGGTTAAGCCATAATCAAGGATTAAACAGACTCATTACACCATCCTAATAGAAGGATAATAGATGAGGATGTTTAAGCTGAGGAAAGCTCCTCAACTTAATCCATGATTAGGGATTAAACTCATGACAAAACAAGCCTTTGATTAAGTGGATTTTATTTAATGATATGATGATGAAGTGATTTTTATGATTTGTAAGACAACTTGAGGGGGACTTGTCCATTAACACTAGGGTTAGTCCTTCTTAACCAATTAAGGAAGAATTAGAACCCTAATGCAAGGCCCAAGTTACAAGCTTGATGTCTTGATGATTATTAGGTGGATTGATTAAGAGATTTAAACACATTAAGGGTTTAACACTTAGGATTAAAGTTATACACTCCATCCTAATAGAAGGATGCAGGCATAAGCTTAATCACAAAGCCTTAAAGCCTTTAGGGTTTAGTCCCTGATTATGAGATGAGAAGAGAAGACTCAAAAGAGACACAAAGGTAAAACTAAGAGGGGAGACTAATCAAAACCCTAATCATTGTCATGCTTGGTTGTTCCTAAGGTTTGTGAGGTTTACAAGAGAAGTCTTCAAAGGAACCACCAGGAAGCAGATGAAAGGATCAAGATAAGCAAAGTGACTTGCTTCATTCAAGAAGTCAAGTCACTTGAAGAGGGAAAGTGGGAAGAAGAATAATGAGCAAGCTCAAACTCAAACACAAATAGAAATGCAACATGGATGCAAGAGAGATGAAGAGAAAGTATGAGAAGTGAAGGCAAATTCACTTCTCAAGTCACTTACCACCTGAAAAGGTTAGAAAAGAAATGCAATGCAATGCAAAATGAGATGAAATGGTATGAAGTAAATCAAAACCAGAAGCATGTTGATGATGATAATGATGCTATGAAGTGATACAAGCATGAGGCAGCACATGGAAATGATCATACAAGCTCATGAATGCAAATGAGGCAAGCTAGGAACCATGAACATACATGAGAAGTTATGAAGTGCATATGACATACAAAATGGAAAACACATGATGCAATGATCAAACATGCTTCCTATATGTCTTATGATGTCAAATGAATCAAATGGATGCTTGAAATGTCATGGCAAGTCATGCTATGCAAGAGAATGCAAGAGGGATGCAAATGAAAGCCCAAATTAGGGTTCATGAACCAAACATCAAACAAAAACCAAAAACAGAAACAAACCCTAAGATAAAAAATGGAAAATGCCACACAAAGGACCCCTAATCCTATTCTAAACCACTTCCCAAAGGAGAAGTCTCAACTCTTAACCAATCTCAAGTTATGATTTTTACAAGTTTCTAGGGTTTTTAGGGTTTCCAAACAAAAGAAATGTCAAACAAAATGAAAATGCAAGATCAAATCATGGCCTTTTTACCTCAAAAACTACATGCTAAACACAATGCAATGCAAGAAGAATCAATGTCCAACTCCTCATAGATAGGCATAAATGATTTTTTGAACTTAGGATCAAAATAATGCACAAAAATGATTTTAATTCAATGAAAAATTCTTAAAATACATCAAGATCAAAAAAGAAATTTGGTTTGAAGGTTGGACAATGTTTCTAAATGTCTTAGAACATTTCATGAATTTTTTGGTGATTTTTAGATACTTAAAAGTATTTTTAATAAATTAATTTCCATTAATCAATTAAAAATAATCTTTTAAATATTTAAAAATACTTTTTAAATGCTAAAAATGAAAATAAAAATATTTTTGTGTCATAAAAATTATTAAAACTCATGAGAAAAAGTTTCATAATTTTTAAGCAATTTTTACTATTTTAAATTAATTATGCAAATAAAATGAAAAGAAATGAAATTAAAATAAATAAATAGAGAAGTAATCAGAAGGAGAGGCTGAGATGAGCCCTGGGTTTGAATGCATTGACCAGCGCGCATCTGGACGGCTGTGGTTCATCCTGAGTTAATCTCAATTAATTAAATAAATAATGAAGATTAGGGTTAAGCAAAGTGATCTGGGCCCTCCACATGCGCGCGAAGTCAACTGGTCAACCCCATCTAACGCCCAAGATTCAAATGGCACTAATTACAGGGATTAGGGCATAATGATTTTCAGGTGGCCGGAGAAGACCTCCGGTCGTCTTCTCCGGTGGGAAGTCCACCTGAAAATCTCCAAACTCTCTCAAATCGTAACAAAAACAAAATCTAAAAACAGGGAAATGATTCCCATGATCCACTGAATCAAAACCCCATGCCCAAATTCATTTATCTTTCCCCAGAAGCATGAATCGAAACAAACAATTTTTAGGGCAAACCAGTTTCAGAGATCAATTAAATGTTCATTTCATCATCATTTCAAAAACTAAAAGCATCAGGATACTCAGTGAAGCATGGAGAACAAGTTTAGAACATAAAAACTGATTTCTGGAAAAATATTTCTTGAGCTACCTGAGATTCGAAGCTTTCACTCCAGCAACTTTCAGACCCTTTCTCCTTGTGCAATCCACTCCTTAGGACCTCTTGATGATGTTTGAATGCTTTGGAGAAGTTTATGTTGGCTGGATGAGGAGTTTGACAAGCTTCTGCTCAAACTCAGTTGAACATGGCAATGGAGATTCAGGCTGCTTCTGGCAATGGTGAAGGGTTGTTTGAGGTCCAGATGATGAGTGGAGAAGGTCTATGGAGTTTGTTTTGATGTTTGTGAGCTGTGGAGAGAGTTTCGAAAGAAACTGCAAGTTGGGGTGAAAATGGTGAAATGGAGTTATGGCTTGTTTCAGGCCTGGTTCTTGGTTGCTTTGGGCTCAATGAAGCATGATGAGTTGATTGGTGAAAATGGTTTGAATGTTTTATGGCTGGGCAGAGAGATTCGAAGCAATTTGCAAAATGGTGTGTTCTTGTGTATGTGATGGTGTGTATTATTTCAGCCTTGCTTCTTGAGTGTTATGGCCAGCATTTTCCTTGCATAAAGAACTCCCATTGGTCAGGTGATGTGACCTGGCCTGCTGTGATTGGGATGTCCACTTTTGCAAAATGTCAACTTGTTTGTAAGAGAGGCATGGGCTTGGTTCTAGCTTGGTACAAGGGCTAGGGCTGGCGCAGCATGGTGTGGTGAGAGACTATGGCTGGTTCAAAGGCCAAGGCAGCAAGTGGTGAGAAGCATAATGATGGTTTTGCAAGTTGGCACACTTTTGAAACTTCATGGAAAAGTCTTGTTACACAAACCATACACATGTGATCTTTGGTCCAATTCTGATTTTTAGGTCACATAGAATGTTTGTGTCATGGTTTGATGTCAACTAGAGGTCACAAACAGCCTTGGTCCATGGTTTTGCAAAATTCTCATTTGGTGCACATCTTGAAAATCAATGATTTTAGCCAACTTTGTCACACCATAACTTTTGATCCAAGAAGAATTTGATCATGTTCTTGTACTTTTTGAAAAGGGAAAAATGTATTCTACAACTTTCATGACCAAAGTTTTTCCATTTGAAGCATTTTTGGATCAAGAATCAAGGCTTGAAAAATGACCTAAAATGGAGCATTCTTGAAAAGTCAACTATGCCCTAAAAAGTCAACTTTGCAAAATCTTCAAATTCTTGATTTTTGTGAACTTCAATCTTCTTCCATGATCAAATAAAGACCATATACACTCAAAATGATGAAGATCCCCCCTTGGTTGGGTCATTGGGGGCCTCAGATGCCCTGATTTTACACTGACTTGTCTGAAAAGTCAACTCTTGATCAGATGACTTCCCCATGGAATTTCTTCATGAAAATTGATATGCATACTCTCTATACCATATAGAGACCAATGGAAACAATAATGACCAAAAAAATTGGAGTTATGGCCTCTGAAACCAAAACCCTAATTTTAGGTCAACTGTGCAGTCAAACTTGGCTCTGCATCCATACCAAACCCAGTTCTTGTGATTCTTTTGCAATCTTGACTTTGAGGGGATGTAATATGATACTTGAACACACACGGATCCCTTTGAAATGATTGGTGGCCTTTGGAGTGGCTCAAGAAACCCTTGGATTGCTCAGATCACAAACCCTAGGTGCAGATGACTTTGAATCTATGCAGTGAGTCAAAAATGAGATATGAGATGATATGATTGTATTTATGCATATGAAATGATCACAAGCCATGGTGTGAATGGGTGAGGGCAAATTTGGGGTATTTACAGCTGCCCCTATTCAAACATGAGTTAGCTGTGCAGGTTGTAAGCGACGACTTATCAGGCAAACAAGATAACTTGTGGTTGAATACCAAAGACAATCCAAAATTTGCACTCACAGAATGAAGAAGAAAAGGGATATAGATTGTAAAAGGAAAATAAAGTATATTGTAAAGTGTGGGCGACGGAGGACGACCGTCGAGCAGAGGACGACTGCTGGGTAAAGAGCAATGACGGGGACGGCCGACATGCTGGGGAAAGTGTGTGAAGTAAAGCAATGACGGGGACGACCGACATGCTGGGGATAAAAGGTAAAGCTAAGACGGGGACGGCCGACTAGCTGGGGAAAAATAAAATTATGATGGGGACGGCCATCAAGATAAAGTAAGATTCTCTGGGAATTAATGAAACATGACGGGGACGACCATCAAGTTCATAAAGCAAGGTAACCGACGATGGGGACGACCATCGGGCTAAAAGGAAAGGGACCACGACGGGGACGGCCATCGGGTTAAAGAATAAATGGAATAAACAGATGATGGGGTACGGCCATCAAAGGCGAAGGACGATCACCTAGCAGGGGACGGCTGCTCTGTTGGGGAATAAAAGAAATATGATGGGGACGGCCATCAAAGGTGGAGGACGACCACCTGGCAGGGTACGGCTGCCGAAAATATCAACGATGGGGACGGCCATCGGATAAAAGGTCAACGATGGGGACGGCCATCGGACGAGCATGATGGAGGACGACCATCAAGAGGTGGAGGACGACCACCTAGCAGGGGACGGCTGCTCTCAGGGTTTGTCATAACATAGGACGAATGTTAGATAACCAAAAATCAACAATGGGGACGGCCATCGGATAAAATGATGAAGGACGATCATCTAGAGGTGGAGGACGACCACCTAGCAGGGGACGGCTGCTAAAATCAACGATGGGGACGGCCATCGGATGAGCATGATGGAGGACGACCATCAAGAGGTGGAGGACGACCACCTAGCAGGGTACGGCTGCTCTCAAGGTTTATCAAAACACAGGACGAGTGTCAGATAAAAAGAAAATTTGCTTTGTTGGCGATCTACTGGGGGAAAAGTAAACACAGACGAGTGTTTACATCCAAGAAAACAAAAGGTATAAGTGTTTAGATGTTGTGTATAGATTAAAGGTGCGGACGAGCATCCCTAAGACTACGATACGGACGAGTATCGGGTAGAAACAAATACTGACACGTGTTCAAAGATGATGATACGGACGAGTATCAGCTGGTTAACAGAGAACACGGACGAGTGCTGAATCTGAGAGGACTCTTCTGGGGAATAGTAGACACAGGCGAGTATCTATATTCAAGAAGACAAAAGTATTTGACACAGTGTATGGATTAAAGATGCGGACGAGCATCCTTAAGACTATGATACGGACGAGTATCATGTAGAAACAAACTCTTGACGCATGCTCTGAGATGACGATACGGACGAGTACCATCTGGTTAACAAAGAACAAGGACCAATGTTGAATCCGTGGGGATATATAAGTATATACAAGATACGGACGAGTATCTGTATAGGTACGAGCGGTATGAGTATACATAGATGAGTGTTTATCTGCTGGGGAGAGTGACACGGACGGGTGTCAAGAGAGGAAAGTATAATAATATCAACAAGTATATGGGTTGTAGATGACTGTGCTGGGGATATGACACGGACGGGTGCCAAGAAAGTGTATATAGGTATATGTGAGTGCAAAGAGGATGTCTTTGGCTTTCTGCTGGGAGATATGACATGGACGGGTGTCAGGACGTATCTGTAATACGGGTGGTGTTGTTTGCAAGGAGTGTTCAGGCGACTTACTGGGGAAAGGTGGCACAGGCGGGTGTCACAACGAGTATGTATTGGTGTTTGCGATTTGTGAGGCAGCTACTCTGGTGGGGACTCTGGGGGAAAGTATTCTGCATTCTGATGAATGGTTACTAGTCACAAGTGCTGATTCAAAACATGGCTTATGATTATGCTATGCGTTGGATTTTTGCCGTAATGCTCCGTACTAGACGGAATACTACGCTTTGTGCGTGAGTATGATGCAAATGCTATGATTGTGCAAAGACCAAACCGAGATCCGGGTCCCACTGCCGCGAAGATCTCTGATCGATCTGCTTGAAATGAACATCCCAGCTGAGGGGTGAGATCATTAGTAGATCTGATGATATGATATCTGCTTGGGGATACGGGTCATTGAGAGACCTATTCCAATAAATGAGAGACCCAGCTGGGGTTTGTAGAAGCTTTCTTCACTCTGTTGTGATCTTCTATGCGCTGCTCTTCTGGATAGAGGCTGGAACTCTGTGGGGAGATAATTCCCTGACTTTTATACTCGGCTGAGGGCGAGATGGCAACTCGGCTGGGGAGAAAGAGAGGAAACACTGAAAGACCTCCCTAGGGATTCTGTTGAAGAGGATCCTTGACTCAGCCGGGGATACGGGTGCTTTCCGTGATGCCTGGTAACTCTGATGGGGAAAGGTAATAAATGACAACTCAGCTGGGGGAAGTCATGGGAGGCCACTCAGCTGGGGAAAGAGCACTTCGGGTGCCAAAATTGAGTGTTGATTTTCCAGCTTGCTGGGATAAAGTTTTCATGCCCCAAGTCGCGTTCTGGATAACCGCAATCCTGAAAAAGATAGAGAAACGCACAAGATAATCCCGAGGTATCCCTTACTGGATTCCGTCATAGGAGTTTAGAATACTTCTGAGAGTAAGTATATTTCCTGCAAGCATGTTTTTGTTTGAAGATAAGCATCTGTATTCTTATGCAATCAGTTTTTCTTTTAAGATATCAGACATTTTCGCAAATAAAATGTACAAGACGAGATATGACTGAAAATCTGATTTTATTAATTCAAAAGCCCTGAAACGGCGAGATACAGTCAAAGAAACAAATCTCCTGAAATGAGGAGATTGTTACAAATTGAGAAACAAAATGTTGGCAGTGTTGATGACGCTTCAAGGAGCTTCCTCTTCACCATGACCCGTATGACTCTTGACGTTCCCCTCATCTTGCTTTTTGAAGAATGTTGATTCTGATTGAAGCTTGATCCTTTTGAAGCTTACCAAGTTGTAGGTGATACAGACGAATTCAGAATGCAGTTGTTCGCTTATTCCCTTATTTTGCATGGATCGCCCTTTCGGGTTTTCAATCCATCGGGATACCCATTTTTGCATGAGCTGTCCAGTGCGGCTTTTCAACTCAGCGGGTGTACATTTTTTTTTGCTTATTTTCCCTTATTTTTGCCCGAGTCTTTTATTCTGTTTTTGACTCGCCGGGATGCCCTATTTTTGCCTGGACTTACATTCTGTTTTTATGTCCAGCGGGTCATTTTTATGCGAAGTATTTTTTAACTGCATCTGAATTCACGGGGGACGGGAAATCTTCACCATCCATGGTGCTGAGCATCAGTGCTCCACCAGAGAAAACTTTCTTTACTACAAATGGTCCTTCATAATTTGGAGTCCATTTGCCCCTGTGGTCTGTATGAGGAGGGAGGATTCTTTTCAGCACAAGATCTCCTACTTGGTACTCTCGGTGCCTGACTTTCTGATCGAAGGCCTTCTTCATTCTTTTCTGATATAACTGCCCATGACAAATTGCAGCCAATCTTTTCTCTTCGATCAGACTCAGTTGTTCGTATCGGGACCTAACCCATTCTGCTTCACTCAGTTTAACATCCATCAGTACCCGTAGAGAGGGTAATTCAACTTCAACTGGTAGGACTGCTTCCATACCATAAACAAGCTGATACGGGGTTGCCCCAGTGGATGTCCTGATTGACGTGCGGTACCCATGCAAGGCAAACGGTAGCATCTCATGCCAGTCTTTGTAGGTGACTACCATCTTCTGCACAATCTTCTTAATATTCTTATTAGCTGCCTCAACAGCGCCGTTCATCTTTGGCCTGTAAGGAGAAGAATTGTGATGTTGAATCTTAAAGTCCCGGCACAGCTCTGCCATCATTTTGTTGTTTAGATTGGAACCATTATCAGTAATGATTCGCTCGGGCACTCCATACCGACAGATGATATCTCTTTTCAGAAATCTGGCTACCACTTGTCTTGTAACATTTGCATATGATGCTGCTTCAACCCACTTGGTGAAATAGTCGATGGCGACCAGGATGAATCTGTGGCCATTTGAAGCAGTTGGCTCAATCTTACCAATCATGTCAATGCCCCACATAGCAAAGGGCCAGGGTGAAGACATGATGTTCAAAGGATTGGGAGGCACATGCACCTTATCTGCGTAGATCTGGCATTTGTGACATTTTCTGGCGTAGGCACAACAGTCGGTATCCATTGTGATCCAGTAATAGCCTGATCTTAATAACTTCTTAGCCATAGCATGCCCTCCTGCATGGGTACCAAAGGAGCCTTCGTGCACTTCATGCATCAACAAGTCTGCTTCTGTCTTGTCAACACATCTGAGGAGTACCATGTCAAAATTCCTTTTGTATAAAGACCCATCAGTGTTCAAGAAGAAACTACCAGCAAGCCTTCTCAAAGTCTTCTTATCATTGGAAGATGCCCCAGGTGGGTATGTTTGATCCTCCAAGAAGCACTTAATGTCATGGAACCAAGGCTTATCGTCTTTAACAACATCTGCTGCGAACACATATGCTGGTCTATCAAGTCTGGACACTGAGATCTGAGGTACAAAGTTAGCAGCTTGAACTTTGATCATGGATGAAATGGTAGCAAGAGCATCTGCGAACTGATTCTCGTCCCGAGGGATATACTCAAGCTTGACCGTTGTGAAGAAAGTCAATAACCTCCTTGTATAGTCCCTGTAAGGTATCAGATGATCCTGGTGTGTGTACCATTTGCCGTTGGTTTGATTGATTACCAGAGCTGAATCTCCGAATACGGTCAATGTCTTGATCCTAAGGTCAATGGCTTCCTCAAGACCCATAATGCAAGCTTCGTATTCAGCTTCGTTGTTAGTGCAGTTGAAAGTGAGTTTTGCCGAGAAAGGCATGTGAACTCCTTTAGGCGTAATGAGTACTGCACCAACACCACGACCATTCATGTTAACAGCCCCATCAAACATCATAGTCCATTCTTCTTCCGGGTCGGGCCCTTCAGTGTGAATAGGCTCTTCATGATCTTTTGCTTTTATGAACATGATGTCTTCATCAGGGAAGTCAAATCTCATAGGTTGGTAATCATCAATGGGTTGCTCAGCAAGATATTCAGACAATACACTGCCCTTGATGGCTTTCTGAGATGTGTACTGTATGTCGTATTCTGTGAGAATCATCTGCCATCTTGCAACCCGTCTGGTAAGAGCTGGCTTCTCGAAAATGTACTTAACTGGGTCCATCTTGGATATCAATAAAGTAGTGTGGGTCAACATATACTGTCTCAGTCGGCGAGCAGCCCACGCTAAAGCACAGCAAGTTTTCTCGAGCAGTGAATAGCGCTGTTCACAGTCGGTAAACTTTTTGCTTAGGTAGTATATTGCATACTCTTTTCGACCAGACTCGTCATGCTGGCCCAGCACACACCCCATCGACTCTTCTAATACTGTCAAGTACATGATCAGAGGTCTTCCTTCAACTGGAGGCATAAGGATTGGAGGTTCTTGCAGATATTCTTTGATCTTGTCAAAAGCCTTCTGGCAGTCTTCATTCCACCTGACCGTCTGTTCTTTTCTCAGCAGTTTGAACAAGGGTTCACAGGTTGCTGTAAGGTGGGATATGAACCGTGAAATGTAGTTCAATCGACCTAAGAACCCCCGAACTTCTTTTTCTGTCTTCGGTGCAGGCATCTCTTGGATGGCTTTGACTTTATCAGGGTCAACTTCAATCCCTTTCTCGCTTACAATAAATCCCAGCAACTTACCGGATCGCACCCCGAATGTGCACTTGTTGGGGTTCAACTTCAGTTGGTACTTCCTCAGACGCTTGAATAGCTTTAGCAGATTTACCAGGTGGTCTTCCTCTGTAAGGGACTTGGCAATCATGTCATCCACATAACACTCTATTTCTTTATGGATCATATCGTGGAATAATGTCACCATAGCCCGTTGATACGTTGCACCAGCATTCTTGAGTCCGAATGGCATCACTTTGTAACAGAACGTGCCCCAGGGTGTGATGAAGGTTGTCTTCTCCATGTCTTCAGGTGACATCTTGATCTGGTTGTAGCCTGAAAATCCATCCATGAAGGAGAATACCGAGAACTGAGCCGTATTATCCACCAATACATCGATGTGAGGTAATGGGAAATCATCTTTCGGGCTGGCTCTGTTCAGATCCCGGTAGTCAACACACATTCTTACTTTGCCGTCTTTCTTAGGCACAGGTACTATATTAGCAACCCACGGCGGATAGCTAGTTACAACAAGGAACCCGGCGTCCCACTGCTTTTGTACCTCTTCCTTGATTTTCATTGCCATGTCTGGACGAGTACGGCGTAGTTTCTGTTTAACTGGCGGGCATTCTTCTCTCAAAGGCAGCTTGTGCACAACAATGTCGGTATCCAACCCCGGCATATCTTGATAAGACCAAGCAAACACATCCACATATTCTTGAAGCAGGTCAATTAGTTGTCTCTTCACTGAGATTTGCAGGCAGGCCCCGATTTTAACCTCTTTCACGTCTTCATCTGTACCAAGATTAATCACTTCAACCTCCTCCTGGTGAGGAGTAATAACCTTTTCCTCTTGTCTCAACAACCTGGCTAGCTCTTCAGGAAGCTCAAATTCTTCTTCAACCCCCTTCATTAGCTTGATTGATTGGATTGTCAAAGTCATACGAAGTCATAGCCGTGCTGTTGTCGGTGCAGTCTGGAAGGCACACTCTGCAAGGGTTCAGTTTGTTCATTTTAGTGATTGATTTTAATCTTGCTTAGAAAAAGTGAAATAAAGTTGTCATTTTGAAAACATCGCCATTTATTTTTTTTTGTACAAAAAGAAAAATGGAAAAACAGTGAGCAGAAAAGAAAAAGACTCATTTGCAAAAAGATGTCTGATATCTCATTGATTAATCTTGTTTGCACAAAAAGTACAGATGGCCCGATTACAAAATGAGTCTTGTCATCTTGGGCAAGATGCAAGACTTTGATGCATGCTAAAACACAGGAAATAATAATTACTCTGCATGAGTAACTCTTATAATTTCCTGGGAAGACCAGTTTGAGATACTGCTCCCCGGGATCTTTGGACGAATCCAGCTTTCCAGGTTACGCTCGTCTTCCAGCTCGTCTTCCAGACAGTTGATAGCATCAGGGGTGAGCATCCCCCCACTCACAAAGTTGGGCTCTTTCGCATCCTCTGCTTGATCTTGTTGAGTTGGTTTGTAACCCAACCCAAATCTGTCCTCTTTCTTCTCCACCGATAATAGTTTGCCCCAGCCTTGGGCGGTTCCTTCCTCAACAACCTTCCGGGCTTGTTGGTATGATGATATTGAAGTACCAGGTACAGCAGATGTTTCATTCACATTCAAGGCTTCAAACCCCTGGCTCATTGTTTCATGGATCTCCCCATCCATCTCAATGTACTTATAAGTAGCCAGGTGGCTGACAAAAATGTCCTCCTCTCCACAGATTGTAACGATTTGGCCTTCCCACTCGTATTTTAACTTCTGGTGAAGGGTAGAGGTCACGGCGCCAGCGGCGTGAATCCATGGCCTACCCAATAGACAGCTGTAGGCAGGCTGTATATCCATCACGTAGAAGGTAGTTTTGAAGGTCTGCGGGCCAATCGTTATGGGCAATTCAATCTCTCCCAGAACCGATCTCTTTGAACCATCAAAGGCTCTTACCACCAGGTTGCTGGGTCTCAATGCCAATCCGTCGTATTCTAGCTTCACCAGGGCCTTTTTAGGTAAGACATTGAGGGATGACCCCGTGTCTACCAGCACATGGGAAAGGACAGCACCTTTACATTCCATGGTTATGTGCAAGGCTTTGTTATGGTTGCGGCCTTCCGTTGTCAAATCAGTATTGGTGAACCCTAGTCCGTGACTAGCATTAACATTTCCAACTACTGCTTCCAGCTGATTGACAGTGATCTCTTCAGGCACGTAAGCTGCGTGCAAGACTTTGAGTAGTGCATTCCGATGGGCTTCGGAGCACATAAGCAGTGATAGGATCGAGATCTTGGAAGGCGTCTGATGAAGCTGATCCACTATTTTATAATCACTCTTCTTGATGATTCGCATGAACTCATCAACCTCTTGATCGAAGGGTGTTTTCAAGGCTTCTCTAACAGCTTGATCTTCCTGCACAGGGCTCTTCCCTTTTGCTTTAGCAGCAGCTTCTGCTTCGGCAGTGGGTTTCTGAATTTGTGGAGCGAAAAGACGTCCGCTTCGAGTGAAGCCTCCGTCTCCTCCCACATTGTCAATTTGTGGTGCAGGGGTTGATGATTCAAAAGTGATTCTTTGTCCTTCACAGTACAGGTCAGAGCCGTAATGCCAGGGGATAGCATTACTGCTTTCATAGGGTACTGGTCCAGGCACCGTGATAGTGACTGGACTGACTGCAGCTGTTGAAGGAACTGTGATAGTCTGCGGATCATAATAAATTGTGACTGGTGCTCTAGTGGGAGCAGCACTTTCTGAGTTGTAGGCAGAGTTGTTTTCAGGATCATAGAATATGGTGACAGTTGAGACATCTTCATGATTTGTTGCTGGTGTTGTAGGAGACATTGTCGGAAGGATGGATGTTGTTGTTGTAGGAGATTCGAAATGAAATGAAGCTGAAGTTGTAGCAGGAAAATTTGTTGACAACTGGTCATTTGAGAAGACAGATGGAGTACTTGTTGATGAAGCCGAAGAATTGTCAGGAACAATGGTTGTTGCAGTTGTAGGAGGTTCTGAAACCGTTGCTGATGAGGTTGCTAGATTTGTTGGAAATGATGTGGTGATCTGAAGTTGGCCACTCTGAATGAGACCGTCTATGCCATTCCTCAGGTTATCGCACCCATTGACTGAAATATTGCAGTAGGCACACCCTAACTCACACCCCGGGAACATTTGACATTCGAGGAGTTGAGCCTTAATTTCCACCAACGGTGTCCGGATCTGACCCACACTGGTTATTAAATAAGACGGCTTGTCTTCTTCAATAGCGTTAATTCTGGGACCACCGTGATTTGGCATGGGGTTCTTATTGACATTGGGAGGTGGTGCGAAATTCAAAGCTTTTGAGCCTACCAGGTCTTGTACCTTCATATGCAGAGCTCTGCACTTTTCTGTACTGTGGCCAGGTGCATTTGAATGAAAAGCACATCTGGCGTTGGAGTCATAATTCCTGGGTAGACTGTTGGGATCTGGAGGTGCCAACGTCCTTAGCTCAACTAGATTGAGTTTCAGGAGTTGTGGCAGCAATGTAGCATATGGCATAGGGATCAGATCGATCACCCTATTAGCTTGAGATGGCCTCTGCTGAAATGGCCTTTGTTGACTGTTGTTGTTGGTGTTGCTGTTGTTGTAATTTCTCGGAGGATACTGATTCTGTTGATGGTACTGGGGTTGTTGCTGATAGTTTTGTTGCGGAGGTTGATAAACTGGCTGAGGATGAGCTGGAGCAGGAATGGTGACTGCTGCCACTGATCTGTGAACATATTGGGGCCTGCCCCTGTTGGTGTGGATGGCATTGGTCTCGCCAGTTCTTCTTGGGCCTGCAAAAGGCTTTCTTGTACTACTGGACGAGCTGGCACCATTGTCAGAAATCTTGCCCATTTTTAACAGGCTCTCAATTCTCTCCCCAGCTATGACAACATCTGCAAAGCTAGTGGAAGAGAAAGCAGCCAGCCTGTCAATGTAAGTCCCCTGAAGGGTGTTCATGAACATATCTGCCATTTCCCTTTCAGACATAGGTGGTTGAACAGCAGCAGCCAATTGCCTCCATCTCTGGGCATATTCTCGGAAACTTTCTCTTGACGACTGTGACATTCCCATTAGGAGGGTCCTGTTGGGTGCCATGTCTAAGTTGTATTGATACTGTCTGATGAAGGCCTCTGCCAGGTCCTTCCAGCATCTAATAGTTGCCCTTGTCAAGTGAGAGTACCATTCTCTTGACGCTCCTGTCAAGCTGTCTTCGAAATAGAACATCCAGAGTTTCTCATCCATAGTATAAGCCTTCAGCCTCCCCAGAAATGATTGTAAATGAGTCCGGGGGCATGAAGTCCCGTTGTATTTTTCAAAACAAGGAGGCTTGAACTTATGGGGAATCCTGACCCCGTCTACCAAGCCCATGTCCATGACGTCGAAGCCCAAAGAGTTTTGAGATTCTAAGGACCTCAATTTCTCAGCTATCTCATCCAACCTTCTATCATAAGCTTCTTCCCCAGCACCCATTACTGTGAATTGATCCTCTTGGGGGTCCTCTTGAAGTACCCTGCCTGCAGTGGCAGTCCCCTGAACATTTGCAGGAATATTGACCTCTGGATGGAGATGTGGGCCAAATACAGGAGGGTTAACATGAGGTTGGACCCTTTCATTGTTGCTGGTCCCGGCAGTCCCTATATGTGGATCTTCTTGGTTTTGCCTTTCCACCATGGCCCTCAATCTTTCTTGGCTCTGAGCCATGTTGTTCATTACTTCCATAAACTGAGCTATCTGTGTTCTCATTTCCAATCTTTCGTTTGCCATTTGAGTCCTGACCTCTGCAAGGTCCTGCTGTACCTGATCCATTTGGATGCCCGGAAGATTGCTACGGGTTGGATAACGGTGCGGACGGTTGAGGGGAAATACCCGGCGCCTAGCAATAGTTCCTGAACATCACAACAGAGTTAGTAGCATTAAAACAAAAACCTACAAAACAAACAAAAGGTTAGCATGCAATGCAGTTATGCTTATTTGTTATCAAGGTATCCGGTTTGGCTTTCAGTTTTGACCCTTCCAGACCCTTGAAGATGCTGTTGATGTTGCTTTCGAAGTAAACCCGGATTGAACAAACCAATACATATATTACAAAAGACAAATGGTACATAGTTTGTTTCACAAATACAAGCCCTCTGAGGGGTCAGAATATATTACAGGAAAATAAAAGTACATGGAATGAAAGCAACAACAAACAAATGGTCAAACACCAAGACCAAACTCATCCTCACGAACTTCCTTGAGAAGTGCTTCGGTCACAGGATCAGCCGGACGCTCCGTGAGATTCCTGATGAGGAGGTTCCGGGTCGTAACAGCTGCTGTTAGCCTCTTGTGCTGACTTTGGTCCTTTGACCTCTTCACTCCAGCTTTGATCTTCAGCTCTGATATCTCCCTCTGGGCTGCTGCCAGGGCTTCTTGCTGCACTTTTGCACTAGCTTCCAGTTGCTCCATCTTGTCTTGAACTCTCTTGTCCTCCAGAGTACGAGCCTCAGTGATCCTGACCCACCGGGCTTGACTCTCTTTCAGATACAAGTCTGTCCTTGCTCTCTGGAACTGGGCTTCCTTGCAAGCATTCTTCAGAATTTGTTCTCCAGCTTTAGACTTGTTGATATAATCCCCAGACTTCTCAATCTTAGCCAGATGCTCCACTCTCAACTTTTCCAATCTCTCAACCTCCCTCATACCATCACTCCTCTCCCGGAGGGTCTTCTGCAAAGCCTGGGTTAACTTCTCATTTCTTTCTTTCAAACTCTCAAACTCCTCCAAACTGACAGTGGCAGGTGGTGCTGAAGATGATTCAGGCATATCTTCTATGGTAAAGGGCATCCCAGAGAATTGAGCCCTGGCACGGGACCACTCATAATATTGTGCTGATGCCACATTGTTACACTTTCCCAAGATGGTTATCCCCTTTGTTTGAACATTATCCCAGGCCCAGGCAGCCTGCCTAACAATAGTCAAATTTGGCTTGTTCTCACAATAAAGAGTCTCAACCAAGTCCTGTGCCTTAGGAGTGTGGACCAGTGCATAGCCCAGTTGTCTTTTGAACAGCAGAGGGTTGTAGTTAATACTTCCCTTAACTCCTATTAGAGGCACATTGGGAAAATGCCCACAGCTGGTGATGATATCCCTGCCTTTTGTGCTTTGAGTGCACCACCTGATGTCAGCTGAAGCAAGTGTAGTAAGTCTTCCAGCCCAGTTTTTCTGTTGATGAGGGTTCAAAAATGCATCGGTCCTGGGTAGATGCCTGAGAAGCCAAGTATGGAATAATGGAGCACAACACCTCACTAGTCTCCCCCTCTGTTTTTCATTCCTCTGATGCACTGAATAGTAGAGATCACCCAATAATGTTGGCACTGGGTTCCTCAGGATGAACGGATGAATTGCATTCTTACTAATGAATCGAGGCTCATCTGCAAACAATACAATCCCATATATACTCAAAGCCAACAAAGCACATACTGCTTTCCATTCTCCTAGGGAAGCCTTCAGGGTAGCTTGAGAGATTAAGAAGTCCAAATGGAGGCCAGGGATTCCTGCTTTAGAGGTCATATGTTGCCCAATCAAGGTTGGTTCCAGATGCAATGCCTTTGCTACCTCCTCATTACTTGGGAAAACCATCTCAGGGTTGAAAGGGATTTCTCTCCTGATAGGTATACCAACTAATGATGAGTATTCTTCCAATAGAGGGCCCAACTGAAAGTCCTGAAAAGTGAAGCATCTCAGTGGGGGATCATAAAACTGAAGGCAGGTGTGGATCAGGCTTCTCTGTGAAGGGTCCAGATCCATAACCATATCAAGTATATCTCCACAATGTTCCCTGAACAAAGGTATGTGATCTGGAGTAATCAGGGTCTGAACCCTCCTGATGTCAGATAGCTCTGGCTGGAAGAAGTGGTAGGTGATATTGCTCTTTTTAGGAGCCATGATGCTGAAGATGAGTAGAGACAGGTGCTGATGATAACACTGAAGAAAGGGCCACTGATTGGCTGAAGCAGATAGCTGAAGCAGGGGCTGATGAAGATGGGCCAATACTGAAGATGGGGTCAAAACCAAAACCAAATGAAGATGGATACCCTGAAACACAAATAGGCAAATGTCAATATGATGCAATGATTATGTATGCAAATGATATGCAAGGGTCTGTGACTGAGCTGGATCTGATCAAAATGCTCTGATATAGGTCCAAGTGTGTTCAAGAATTCCAGATGGAGGTCTATAAATCCAGTAACCAAGGTGGGGGGCTCAAATAAAGAGCCACATGTCCAGGTTTTTTTAGAATCACAAGAACTGTTCCAACATGGAGTACTCTTAAACAAATAAAGTAGCAGGGTATTCTGAGGTCAAGGTACCTGCAAACCTGTAAACAGCCCAACCCCCTCACAGGTGGTGTTCTAAAACAAGGATCCTCAGACTTGGATCAGTTATGAGAAGTGTAAACACTTCTAACCCGGAGGTACAGTGTTTACAATAACCATAAAAGTTCCTCCTCTAATTCACCCCAGTTTCTGAAGGTCAATACTAAAGGTCATCCAGACTTAGCAGGCTTCCCAGATAGCCCTAGCATTGCAGGAAATCTGCAACACAGAGTTCTCAAGAAGAAACCCATATCTGAACCGTGTTTCATATTCCCGCACCAGACCGAAATGGAATGGGAAAGAATATGATTCACTCTAGCCTAGGTGTCACTCAGGTCCCAGGTATAGGACCTTAACTCTCAATAGAACCCCACCCACCAAGACAAAAAACCAGATCCAGCCAGCAGCATGACAATATGATATATACAAAAGCAATAAAGAAAGCAAGTAAACAAATTGTACATAAAGCAGTAAATAAACAAACACACAAGCACAGATAACACCCCAGTAAACACAAATCAATCAAGTGCTAGGAGGAACCCACAAAAAGAACCAGAAGCCCTGGTTGCAATATAAGGGTCCCCAGCAGAGTCGCCAAGCTGTCGCTCCCGATAAGTGGGACAGGCCCAAATAAAGGTACAGACGCGAACGGTCGGCGAAAGGGAACAGTGAGAACACACAGCCGTGAACTCACTGGAGAATGAATAGAGTCGCCAGCTAGGCATTTTTATCCCGGAGGAAAGGCAATGCTGCATAGACCTAGAAAGGTATGGATAAGACGGTTGCGAACCAGAGAGACTGAGAAAGGGGGTTGGTTACAACCTGGGAAGGTATTAGCACCCAGATTGTCCGCCGTACTCGACGGGATCCACGCTTAAAAGATTTGTGTTTTAAAGGGATAGTGTCAGTGCAATTTGTGTGTAAAAGAGTTGGAAAAGGATGTACAGGTGTCAGTATAAAAGAAGTGAAGTGTGATATATACAGTGTCAGTGTAAGGATGAGAATATGCTCAAGATCATGAGGCTAAGAGAATAAAGCTGGAAAGAGGGGGAATATACAGAGACTTTTGTTCGATAACCGTTAAGTTATGCCTACGTATCCTCTCGTGCAATGAGGAAGTCAGAACACCGTAGTTTGACCCAAAGAGACTGAAAGATGAATTGACTTGTGAACTGCTTACTTGTCTATGCTCAAGTGTATGACCTGTCTGGCTCAGGTGCGAACTGTCTTACATTAGACGGAAGAAGCAAGTTCTCGTTTGTGAGTGAATGAGATGAGAAAAGAATCCCGGAGGAGACGATTATTGTTTGTTTTTTGTGTTTTCAATCTTTTATTGCTTTTGAGAGTTTGTCATAAGTTAATGAGCTTAAGTCTAAACCAATGGGTTAGTAAACTCATCACATCTTCCCTCTGATTAGGGGTAATGAGAGTACCTTAAGTGTGAAGTCAGATTCTCACACTTAATCACCTTTGATGTAGGATTAAGATCATTAACCTACTTGTGATTATTTAGGTGTTTTTGGTGTTTTTGTTTAGTGTTGAGTAATGAGGTTAAGCCATAATCAAGGATTAAACAGACTCATTACACCATCCTAATAGAAGGATAATAGATGAGGATGTTTAAGCTGAGGAAAGCTCCTCAACTTAATCCATGATTAGGGATTAAACTCATGACAAAACAAGCCTTTGATTAAGTGGATTTTATTTAATGATATGATGATGAAGTGATTTTTATGATTTGTAAGACAACTTGAGGGGGACTTGTCCATTAACACTAGGGTTAGTCCTTCTTAACCAATTAAGGAAGAATTAGAACCCTAATGCAAGGCCCAAGTTACAAGCTTGATGTCTTGATGATTATTAGGTGGATTGATTAAGAGATTTAAACACATTAAGGGTTTAACACTTAGGATTAAAGTTATACACTCCATCCTAATAGAAGGATGCAGGCATAAGCTTAATCACAAAGCCTTAAAGCCTTTAGGGTTTAGTCCCTGATTATGAGATGAGAAGAGAAGACTCAAAAGAGACACAAAGGTAAAACTAAGAGGGGAGACTAATCAAAACCCTAATCATTGTCATGCTTGGTTGTTCCTAAGGTTTGTGAGGTTTACAAGAGAAGTCTTCAAAGGAACCACCAGGAAGCAGATGAAAGGATCAAGATAAGCAAAGTGACTTGCTTCATTCAAGAAGTCAAGTCACTTGAAGAGGGAAAGTGGGAAGAAGAATAATGAGCAAGCTCAAACTCAAACACAAATAGAAATGCAACATGGATGCAAGAGAGATGAAGAGAAAGTATGAGAAGTGAAGGCAAATTCACTTCTCAAGTCACTTACCACCTGAAAAGGTTAGAAAAGAAATGCAATGCAATGCAAAATGAGATGAAATGGTATGAAGTAAATCAAAACCAGAAGCATGTTGATGATGATAATGATGCTATGAAGTGATACAAGCATGAGGCAGCACATGGAAATGATCATACAAGCTCATGAATGCAAATGAGGCAAGCTAGGAACCATGAACATACATGAGAAGTTATGAAGTGCATATGACATACAAAATGGCAAACACATGATGCAATGATCAAACATGCTTCCTATATGTCTTATGATGTCAAATGAATCAAATGGATGCTTGAAATGTCATGGCAAGTCATGCTATGCAAGAGAATGCAAGAGGGATGCAAATGAAAGCCCAAATTAGGGTTCATGAACCAAACATCAAACAAAAACCAAAAACAGAAACAAACCCTAAGATAAAAAATGGAAAATGCCACACAAAGGACCCCTAATCCTATTCTAAACCACTTCCCAAAGGAGAAGTCTCAACTCTTAACCAATCTCAAGTTATGATTTTTACAAGTTTCTAGGGTTTTTAGGGTTTCCAAACAAAAGAAATGTCAAACAAAATGAAAATGCAAGATCAAATCATGGCCTTTTTACCTCAAAAACTACATGCTAAACACAATGCAATGCAAGAAGAATCAATGTCCAACTCCTCATAGATAGGCATAAATGATTTTTTGAACTTAGGATCAAAATAATGCACAAAAATGATTTTAATTCAATGAAAAATTCTTAAAATACATCAAGATCAAAAAAGAAATTTGGTTTGAAGGTTGGACAATGTTTCTAAATGTCTTAGAACATTTCATGAATTTTTTGGTGATTTTTAGATACTTAAAAGTATTTTTAATAAATTAATTTCCATTAATCAATTAAAAATAATCTTTTAAATATTTAAAAATACTTTTTAAATGCTAAAAATGAAAATAAAAATATTTTTGTGTCATAAAAATTATTAAAACTCATGAGAAAAAGTTTCATAATTTTTAAGCAATTTTTACTATTTTAAATTAATTATGCAAATAAAATGAAAAGAAATGAAATTAAAATAAATAAATAGAGAAGTAATCAGAAGGAGAGGCTGAGATGAGCCCTGGGTTTGAATGCATTGACCAGCGCGCATCTGGACGGCTGTGGTTCATCCTGAGTTAATCTCAATTAATTAAATAAATAATGAAGATTAGGGTTAAGCAAAGTGATCTGGGCCCTCCACATGCGCGCGAAGTCAACTGGTCAACCCCATCTAACGCCCAAGATTCAAATGGCACTAATTACAGGGATTAGGGCATAATGATTTTCAGGTGGCCGGAGAAGACCTCCGGTCGTCTTCTCCGGTGGGAAGTCCACCTGAAAATCTCCAAACTCTCTCAAATCGTAACAAAAACAAAATCTAAAAACAGGGAAATGATTCCCATGATCCACTGAATCAAAACCCCATGCCCAAATTCATTTATCTTTCCCCAGAAGCATGAATCGAAACAAACAATTTTTAGGGCAAACCAGTTTCAGAGATCAATTAAATGTTCATTTCATCATCATTTCAAAAACTAAAAGCATCAGGATACTCAGTGAAGCATGGAGAACAAGTTTAGAACATAAAAACTGATTTCTGGAAAAATATTTCTTGAGCTACCTGAGATTCGAAGCTTTCACTCCAGCAACTTTCAGACCCTTTCTCCTTGTGCAATCCACTCCTTAGGACCTCTTGATGATGTTTGAATGCTTTGGAGAAGTTTATGTTGGCTGGATGAGGAGTTTGACAAGCTTCTGCTCAAACTCAGTTGAACATGGCAATGGAGATTCAGGCTGCTTCTGGCAATGGTGAAGGGTTGTTTGAGGTCCAGATGATGAGTGGAGAAGGTCTATGGAGTTTGTTTTGATGTTTGTGAGTTGTGGAGAGAGTTTCGAAAGAAACTGCAAGTTGGGGTGAAAATGGTGAAATGGAGTTATGGCTTGTTTCAGGCCTGGTTCTTGGTTGCTTTGGGCTCAATGAAGCATGATGAGTTGATTGGTGAAAATGGTTTGAATGTTTTATGGCTGGGCAGAGAGATTCGAAGCAATTTGCAAAATGGTGTGTTCTTGTGTATGTGATGGTGTGTATTATTTCAGCCTTGCTTCTTGAGTGTTATGGCCAGCATTTTCCTTGCATAAAGAACTCCCATTGGTCAGGTGATGTGACCTGGCCTGCTGTGATTGGGATGTCCACTTTTGCAAAATGTCAACTTGTTTGTAAGAGAGGCATGGGCTTGGTTCTAGCTTGGTACAAGGGCTAGGGCTGGCGCAGCATGGTGTGGTGAGAGACTATGGCTGGTTCAAAGGCCAAGGCAGCAAGTGGTGAGAAGCATAATGATGGTTTTGCAAGTTGGCACACTTTTGAAACTTCATGGAAAAGTCTTGTTACACAAACCATACACATGTGATCTTTGGTCCAATTCTGATTTTTAGGTCACATAGAATGTTTGTGTCATGGTTTGATGTCAACTAGAGGTCACAAACAGCCTTGGTCCATGGTTTTGCAAAATTCTCATTTGGTGCACATCTTGAAAATCAATGATTTTAGCCAACTTTGTCACACCATAACTTTTGATCCAAGAAGAATTTGATCATGTTCTTGTACTTTTTGAAAAGGGAAAAATGTATTCTACAACTTTCATGACCAAAGTTTTTCCATTTGAAGCATTTTTGGATCAAGAATCAAGGCTTGAAAAATGACCTAAAATGGAGCATTCTTGAAAAGTCAACTATGCCCTAAAAAGTCAACTTTGCAAAATCTTCAAATTCTTGATTTTTGTGAACTTCAATCTTCTTCCATGATCAAATAAAGACCATATACACTCAAAATGATGAAGATCCCCCCTTGGTTGGGTCATTGGGGGCCTCAGATGCCCTGATTTTACACTGACTTGTCTGAAAAGTCAACTCTTGATCAGATGACTTCCCCATGGAATTTCTTCATGAAAATTGATATGCATACTCTCTATACCATATAGAGACCAATGGAAACAAGAATGACCAAAAAAATTGGAGTTATGGCCTCTGAAACCAAAACCCTAATTTTAGGTCAACTGTGCAGTCAAACTTGGCTCTGCATCCATACCAAACCCAGTTCTTGTGATTCTTTTGCAATCTTGACTTTGAGGGGATGTAATATGATACTTGAACACACACGGATCCCTTTGAAATGATTGGTGGCCTTTGGAGTGGCTCAAGAAACCCTTGGATTGCTCAGATCACAAACCCTAGGTGCAGATGACTTTGAATCTATGCAGTGAGTCAAAAATGAGATATGAGATGATATGATTGTATTTATGCATATGAAATGATCACAAGCCATGGTGTGAATGGGTGAGGGCAAATTTGGGGTATTTACAATTACACTGCATGTTTTAGATTTGAAAATGGTGCATTATTGAGGATGTATTGATGATTTAAAGTTTCATGGTGAAACCTGTTTGTCTTCGATCTGGAGTGTTCTTGGATCCATTGTGATTTTGGTTGTTATTTTCGGATTCAGCATGGTTTGTTTATTTAATATGGAGATTTTGAGTTATTTTTATTGAAGTTTGTTCATAGTTTGCATTTTCCGGTGCCGGAGCCCTAGCTCCGGTCACCGGATTCTGGGTTCATGTCCATTAGGGTTTCAAGGAAGAAGAAGATGCCACAGCCCTTAGATCATATCATCTGGACGCGTATCAGCTTGCCATCTCATAAATGAGGCACCCTCTCCCTCACGTGTGTTTTATTTCTGATTTAATGCAAAATGTTTCTCACCTCACAATAAAAGCGTGCACCTCACCTCTTGTCCAATTAAAATGATGACTAGATTAAATGAGTTGACTAATCTCCTGCGTCCCTTTGATCTGATGGTCCCTGTTTTTTCCAGATTATTTGAATTTCCACAATAGCTGTTGTGTTATGCGCTGGGATTGGGTGGGCTTGTGTTGCTATTCCCACCCCCTGCGTATTAAGCCCAACTGAATTAAACTAAAACCTTTTCTATTCGCACCCCAGCTTCATTCCTTCATTCTTATTTCTTTTCTTGTTTTCATTTTATTTTCATTTTGGTTTTTAATTTTTAAAATTAGTTTTAGGCTTCCAAAAATACTAAAAGAATTCATGATTGGTTGTTTGAGTTTTCTTTAATTTTTGACATTTTTATTTTCCATTTATTTTATTTTGACACGTGGAAATTAATTATTTCTTTTAATTAATTCATTTTAATTCATTTTGAAACATGCTGACTTGTCCATTTTCTATCTTGATCATTATTTTGAATTGTTGGTTGATTCTTTTTGCTCTGGATTCATGAGGAAGTGTACTTTATGTGTGATTTTTGTTCTGATTTTTAGAACCTTGATTAATTGACTTTGGTCCTTGACTTGTGAGTGAAGCTTCTTAACCCTAGTTCATGTTTGTATCCTCATTTGACTTGTATAGCTTCTGAATTTCTTCCTCTCCTTTTGGCATGTTGTTATGGTATGATTGAAGATCATTTGTGCAAAGTTGTGAAATTTTTGGGTTCATACTTGATTTGATTTGAATTTTTGCTACTGACTTGTCCCATTTTTCTTCTTTTTGATCATAAGTCCCCCCCTTAGCTTAGAAGGGCACTTTTGCAAACTTCTTCATGTTGTTTAGAGTCTTTTTAGGGCGTTGATACCTCTCTGATATTGGGTTGGGGTTTGTGTTTTGGAAATCTTGTAATTTGTTTGCCTTTGAAGTTCTTCCATTCTTTTGTATATCCACCTCACCTCCTTTGCTTCTTTCTTCCCATAATGTGATTGCTTGACCATATGCTTCTCTTCTCTTCACCTCTCTTGCTTCTTAAGCACTTTTCTAACATGATTAGGGTTCTGGTCTTGCACCTTGAGGTTGTGTTTTGTTTATTTTGCTTTGTATCTTATCAAGTTTGCTTTGCCTTGTCATAACAATTCATGTTGCCTCATGTTGATTGGTGTGTTTCTTTTCTCATTCTTGTGACTTGTATTTGCATTGAGCATTTATGTGTATGACTTCACTTCTGGTTGTATGGTTTTAGTATGGTGTTATGTTCATTTTGTATTGCTTTTATACTTGTGTTACTAACCATTTCAGGGGCTTTGGTAAGTGAGAGGTGTGGATGTGATTCCCACATCTCCAAATCTTATCTCTTCTCTTCTTATTATTATTTGTTCTAACCTTGTGATTGTTGGGCTTAGGCCTTTCTTCCTCTTCTTCTATTCTTCTCTCTTCTTCTTCTCTCTTTCTTTCTTTCTTCTTTAGGATAGTAAACCTCACTAACCTGGGAGTTCCATGCATGACAACACTTAGGATTCATTAGTCCCCCATTAGACTTTTGCCTTTGTGATCCTTTTGGTTCTTTTCTCTTCTCATCTCAAAGTTATAAAGAAGACACCTAATAAAGATTGAAGTGATACCTTGATCAATAGCCTTATTCCATGAGACACTTGTAGTCTTCCCATCTTGGGATAGTACAAGCTTGTCTTGTGATGCACAAGTCTGATCAGGGTATCATCTTCACCAAGAAAATCATAAAAAACACTTCTTCATTGTAAATATCCAAAAAACTTAATAAGTTAATGAGTTAGTGAGCTTAGGCCCTAATCTCTGGATTCAAGTTTTGGGGATCTTCTCCTTACTTTAGTGTGTTTGTTCTATTAGTCCATCTTGGAATGTAGTGACAAGTGCATGTTCCATGGAAAAGAGCTTGAGTTCACTTCCTTGTGACACACTCATAAAAGCTTCTAAAAAACACTGAACAAACAATAAGCGTCTCTCCTTCGGGAATTCTTTTCTCATCTCCTTCGCTCCGTACGCGAACTTGCTACTACTTGTCACTTTGCAAGACGGTAACGCACTCGTCGTCCGAGCCTGCAACACCTGAGCATTGACATAGACAGTTCAAGCCTTAAGACACAAGCAATATTTTCTACCCCTAGTTAGGGGAACTACGGTGACTCTGATCCTCATTGTCCAGATGAGGTACGTAGGCAGCGGGGTAGGGCCCGTTCGAGTACAATCTTTATTTTCCCTACATTTTTTCCTTTTCATTTCTTTTTTCAGTTCCTTTTCTTTTCTTTTATCCAGTTCAGTTCCTTTTATTCGCAGCAGCTTTCTTTCCTTCACCCTTTGAAACAGTTTCTTTGCAAGCGTGGATCCCGTCGGGTACGACAGACGATCTGGGGTGCTAATACCTTCCCAGGTCGTAACCGACTCCCGAACTCAGTCTCTTTGGTTCGCAGGACCCGTGTCCTTCCTTTTCTTTGGTTTGTGCAGCATTACCATTCCCGTTCCTTCGGGATAAAAATGCTTGGCTGGCGACTCTACCCTTTTCCGCGCCACTTTCGCGTTTGAACTAGGATGGAAATCCAGGGAGCGACATAATGTGCTGACTAACTTTGGACCATTGGATCAAAAGAGATGGACGACTGTGTTATAATTTCACAAAATCTGTTAGGGCACTGTTCAAGCCACCAGAGAGAGATTCTGGTCACCTTCTCCGGTGACCTCTGGTTAGGGCTTGGCTATAATCTTCATGAAAATGGAAAATGGAACCATGGATCAACTCGTCTCCCCACGCAGACCATCAATCTGGCTTTAGTTTTCACTTAGGGTTTCTAAATTCACCAAATCGAAAGCGAACATTTCCAGCCTAAAATGTGGATTTAAGCACCTATGGTGCATATCAACTAGCCAACATCAACACTGCTTCTATTAAGCTCAATACATCATAAAACTAGCAAATAATGAAGAAAACAAGCAAGTAGAATTCATGATGGAACCTGAATTGCAGAGCTGTATTTAGTTGAAGAAATCCAGAGATCTTTCTCCCATGGATGCCTTACTTGTTCTTTGATGTTGCTAGAGTGAAATAAACACTCTATGTGTCAGACCCTAATTTTTGACCCTAAGATTTCTCACATCTCATCTGCATTTGCATACAAACAGGATCACGCACTGGTTCATGTATCCCTTTTCAGGTGCAGGTCTATGCCTTGCAGAGGATCACCTTGTTTAATTTCTGTTATCTGTTCATATTTTACTGACTTCTAACCCAAAATATAAAAAAAAAATATGTTGCAGTTGCTTCTTCTTCTTCTGTGTTGCAGGATTTTAAAGACAGGGGTGTGTTTCCAATCTAAATGCGTTTGTTCAGTCACAATTCGATTCAGATGGATGTTTGACCTAATCTTGGTCAAACTATCAAGAGATTGTTTCGATTGCAAGTTGTTTGTGCCAGTGGTTCATTATTCAGACAGTGCGTATCCAGAGTTCAAGTTGTGTTGTGTGCGAAGATCATCAGTTTATCAGGCGGTATTTTGTGTGGAGTTTGTTTTGAATCTGCAAGTTTATCAGTTCATCAGTTCATCAGTGGTTCATCTAAGGATTTATTTTCCTCGGTATAAATTCAAGTTATCAGGATAATGTTCAGACAGATTTCAAGTGTTTGTGGCTTGTGCAAGGAAAATCAGGAGTTGTTCAGTGGTTCAATATTAACTGCATTCATTCTTATCAGTGGCTTGGTTAAAAAAAATCAGAGTTTGTTTTGGGCTAAAAAATCATTACTTCATCCATTACCCGACTCATTTTTTATTACCCACCTATTTCTAACCATTCTCCATTCTTTTATTTCTTATTTCCAAATATCCAATTACCTTTTTCTTTTCTTATTCTTATCCTTTTTTTTTAATTCATATTTTATCCATTTAAATAAAAAATTCCATTTCTTATTCCAATTAATTCCTTTTTTTCATTTTTTTTAACATCCCCATTTGTTACCAAAAAAAAAATATATTAATCAAATCCATTACTTTTTCTAATCCTTTCATAAAAAAAATATATACATCATTGGCCCATTGACCCACTCTTATTAATCCTGATACAAACAAAAAAAAAGAAAAGAAAGAAAGCCTTCCAAATTCACAAGCTTCACAACTTCAACCCCACGCGCATACAAGCCATAAGCCTAAGTCAGCTACCAAAAGCTAAACACATGACCTCACCAATTTCCCAGCCAGTTTCCGTGCGCCGTATCACCCCAGCAGGTCAAGCCGTACAACACAAACAAACTCAAAACAAAAACTTCAGTTGCAGCCGCACATCCCTACTGCACAACAAACCAACCAAGCCTCAGCTCAAACTCCCAGCTGCAATCTTCACGCACGTCCCGCACGAGCAAAGCACACGAGAATATCACGCGTTACAATCACCTGAAAATCCAGCAGCAAATAAAAGCAACGAAACGCACGGTAACGCAAGTTCACAAAATAAAAATGCAAAACGCAGGAAACTCAAATCAAAACGCAAAAATTCGAAAGCTAGCACGAGACTTGCGTGATATCCAAAACGCATTTCATTTGTTCAAAACGGCAGCCACAGATCCTTTCTCTTTTTTCTATAAATTAAGAACACTTCCCTCTCATTTCTCAAGCTTTGAAGCATAGAGAATCCCTGCAAAATCCAAAACAAAGCTTCAATCTAACAATTTTCCCAATTCATCTTCAACCTTCCACCGAAATTTGTTTCGAATCCGTGAGTTCCATAAGCGAATCTCCTCTCAAGTCATTCAAGAAGATCTTACACACTGATTTTTTGTCAAACCATAGTTCCATTAACCCCTTTCTCAAAAAACCTAAAGAAAAAAACCAAATCACCAAAGAGGAAGAAGAAAGAAGTTCGCGGATTAAGACGGAAATGATTTCACGGAAAGGTGAGATGCGGCTGCCATGATGTTGTGTAGTTTTCGTTTTGTGAAGAGGAACTATCCCCCTGTTTCCGCCGCGGATTCAACAAGAGAGAAGAGGATTTTATTCCTGCGTTTTGCGTTTAGGGAGAAGAGGCTCTGTTGATTTCCTTTTGTGATTTTTTCATTTTTTATATAATTTGGTTTTTTTTATTTTAAGAAAAAGAGGGATGGTTTAGAGTTTTGGTTGGTGGATCCATTTGGATCTGTTTTTATCACCACCTCACCATCTGTGCGCGGATACTCCCCCTCCCCTTTCTATTTTTTTTTTCATTTTTCTTTAATTCTTTTTATAAAAAAAATACTATATCATTAGATTCTATTTTTTATATAAGGATTTTTTCTTTTTAGAATTGTATTTTTAGAAAAGTTTAGAAAAAAACATTTTAGAAAAAGTTTAGAAAAAATATATTTTAGAAACAAATTTAAAAAAGGAATTTTAGAAAAGAAGTTTAAAAAATAGTTTAATTCTTTTATTGGATCTATTTTAGATCTAATTTTGTTTTCTTCATCTTTTATTTTCATTTTTGGTCGATGAGATCTCGGATTCGCGATTGTTGATTTCCGATCGATTTAATCTTCATTATTTCAAATCTATGGACGAATGATCATTTGGATCATTCTCCATACTTTGAGATCGTGATAGGTTGCCTTTCGAGAAATTCAACGATAATCTCGATTAAGATTAGACCGTCCTCTTTCTTTTAGTGTGGCATGTTTTCGGAGAACGATCCATAATATCGTTTCTCTAACATGTATTAACACGAACATTTTCCACTTTAATTAGTGGTGGCCGGCCTCATTTGTAGGGTAATTACTCCGTAAATTACTCGGCGATTGCTTAACATAGACCTACAGTTGTCCCGATTCGGATTGTGATCCACTTGGATCCGGTTGCCTCGACTTTATTTTTCTTTTCGTGGTTGTGCTTGATTAAGTTCATCATACCACTTTATATTTGTAAATATTAATATTGTGAATATACTAACATTTAATTAAATCTCTCGCACCTTAACCTTTTACTTTAAATCTCTCGTTCCCTACCTCTCTTATTATGCTTCTATATTCATTCATCATATTGCTTATTTGTATATATTATTATTGCTTGTTATTTTTTCTTTGTCCATTTGGACACAAAAACACTAATAATGGATTAAACATCTAAAAAATGGGTGACTTCTAAATTTGGACTTATGGTTACTATCCCTAGCTCGGAGTTTCGGACCTAGATTCTAGGATCATCCCTTTGCTCATTTGTTATGGATTGAAGACTTTGGCTCCGGTTGAGTTACTTATTTATGAAGATGGAAATCCAATTGTTTCGAAGAGTGCATGCCATGTGGTTTGATCATTCTTCCTTTAGCTTTTATTTTCAAGTCTTAGGATAGTCCCTTCATCTCTTCCCATCTTCTTCAATTTTCAAATCTCCTTCCTATTTTCAAAACTTTCTTTGTTTTCTAACTTCAAACATTTTTATCAATTAAACTTTGACATAGGTCATTGCTTTTACCGTTTCATTTCATTTCTTTAATAAATGCTAAACCACATAAGCATATCGGAACTTATTTCTCAAAAAAACTTTAAAACTTTCATAACTCATTCACTTATTTTTGTGCCCTCGTGCACGTTTCTCTTAACTTTTTATTTTTATTTTTTATGTTTAGATATGATTCATCCTTTCTAGCGGAATTATTCGCTAAAGGATGACGACTTATCTTTACATTTTAAAATCAATTCAACTCACTTTGCCTTTTCACAATTTGTACCACGAACTACGGGGTTTTGATCTCGCATTGCACTTTGTGGGTACGTAGGCATGAGACGTTCGTCTCTTCAAACACCAAAATCTTAAAAAACATTCTTCTTCTCATCTCTTCAATCTTTTTTCAAGCAAACCATTTCAAACCAAAAATGCAGTAAACATTTCAAAGGGTTCCCGTGGAGTACCACGGACAAGTCGGGTGCTTAAAACCTTCCCGATTTGTAACCAATCCCCGTACCCATTCTCTGTTTGATTCTTTGAGCTTTTTAGCTTTTGAGATTCATAAAGGTTTTGTTCGTTCATTTTCCTTTTTCCATTTGGAAATAAATAAAAGTGCGGTGGCGACTCTGTGTATATTGAGTGAAGTTAATCAATAGCTTACACTCATGATTTTACCGCTACACTATGCTTGAAGGATTTGACTGAAAGTGAATCTGGTGCAAAGAAGTGCAATGATGTATTTTGTAAGATTCAAGCTATGAACTCCATGGATTTTGTGCAAAATAAGATGTTGATGATGAATTGATGATGAGTGCAACACTACAACTTGCAATGAGTAAGATCCTTGCCAATTTGCTGAGATCTTCAATGGTGCAAGTTGGAAGATTCACTGAATTTGTTCCATGGAAATGTTGCTTGAATTGATGATGATGATGATGAACAATGGAAGCATGAAGCAAGATGGATGAAGATGAAGCTAGCTCGATCCAAATTGCAATGAGAAATCAGAGAGAATGCATATGAAGTTTGGAGGATTTTTTGGAGTGTTCAAGTGAAAATGATGATGAACCTGCAATGTACAGTGATGATATCCTCTTATAGCATATTCTAACCATGGTTAAGTAGCTCTAGTTAACTGAGTGAGGTGAGTTAACTGAGTGAAGTTTGTTAGGGCAGTTATGTCAGCTGGATCTTCTAGAATCCTCCACATTTGAGCTCAATCCAATGTGCATTAGAGCATGTTAACTGTGGTGAGATCAAATGGAATGATGTGTAGCCTGCTTGATCCACTCATGACTCAATGTTTGCTAGCTTCAACTCTTGCTCATTGTATGCTTCTTAGGGTAGGGATGCCCGCAGGAAATTACAGCCAATGTGCAATGATGCAGTGATGATCCAGGTTGTTTGATTGATGTGTATGGCAAGGAATGATGATCCTGCAAGCATTGGATCAATACTCTATTGAGGATCTTACAGCATGCTTCACATTGAAGCATGTTCACCCTTATTGGCTTGAACGTTTCTTGGTGGATCATGGTAATAGTGTGGACAAGTATCCATTGGATCACTCTTCCAATGCAGTTCCCTTTAACCACAATGTATGAGCAATGCAAATGAAGCTGAAGCGAAATGCTTTGATACCTTGCTTCATAAGTCACATGTTGGGTATGATGAACTTCCATGGAGGTTTACTTCATACTCAAGCAATCAAAGGTCATGGTTCTTGGACTCAAATTAAAGAGGATGATGTGTAGAACATGTTTGATGTTTGCACCAAAGTGAGACCATGCCTCTAGATGATTCAAAAATGTCATTGAAAATCATGTCACATGGCTGCACCACTAGCTTACACTTATTGACTTGCCATGCGCCCTAGGGCTTGTGCCTGACCAGTTTCAAACCTCATACTTTTCCCTCCCATATCTCTCAAACTAATGATCAAATAAAAAAAAATCCTTGAACACCAAAATGGTAGGAAACATGTAAATGAACAACTTTGTAGTTCAAAGAAATTACATTTGAAGTGTTTTTGATGGATAAAAAGAGCTTGCCATGTTGAACACCACCTGTTTGATAGAATGCTAGGCAGGGCACGCACGTAGGCCAGCAGGCTGCCTCGCCCATGACCTAGTTCTTGCAATACTTTGCTCAAACTTTGCATGATCACATCTCTCTCAATTTGAATGCTATGAGTGAGTTCCACATATGGATTTTAAGCTTAAGATGCCCTCTTTAATTTTCTCAAGGTATAATTTTCATATCCCTTCTATTTTGGGAGAAGGCCTCTCTCAAAGTGGCTGCAAAAACGGCCAAAAACTTGCCATTTTTGGAAACCCTAATTTTCCAAAAATGGTAAGTTTTGATTTTATTGATTTCTCTTGATTCCTCCATCATTTCTTGATCAAATTTGAATCATAGGATCCTTGTAACCCTAATTTCATGATTTTGACCTCAAAAAGTCAGGAGTTGACTTTTTCCTCAGCATGGTTGACTTTTCCCCAATTCCTTGATTTTCAATCATCTGACCAATTGAACCTCTTCTAAAATGATTCCATGGATGAAATTTCAACCCTAGGCACTTGACATCATGTAGAGAACAATGGAATCAACTTTGGATCAAAATTTCACTGAGAAGCCCAGTAGAATAGAAACCCTAATTTGGCCCCTTTTCATCAAGAGATGTTGCACTGCCTGCTTCCTTCGATCAATTCAATTATTTTCAAGACTTGAGGCCTCAAATAAAGACTTGTGGGATGTTGTGAACCCTTTGCACAAATTTAAGAAGCTTTTTGGATCCTTGGTTGTCTTTGTATGGCCTTCAACTGCTTCAATCACTGATCACAAACCTATACCTCAGCTATGATGAACATGATGCAATGTTTTTTTTGCTATGGCATGAATTTGAGTATGCAATATGATATGCTAAATGTTAATAAAGTGAGAGGGCAAATTTTTAGGTATTATAGCTGCCCCTATTCAATCATCTACAGACCTGAATGAATAATAACGACAACTTTTAGACATTCAGTGTATGAAGTGATTGAATACTCGAATAAAACCTGAAAATTTGTACTCCGTGAGACAATGAGGATGCCATTTTGTTCTTGCTATTTTGTGTTTTTTATTTATTTATTTTATATTCTTTTTGTTTTTGTTTTTTTGAAAGGAAGGAGCCTGTTGTACTTAAATAGGGCTTGGAAAGAAAAAGGGGCATGTTGTACTTAAACAGGGCTTGGAAAGGAAAAAGAGAGGGCCTGTTGTACTTAAACAGGGCTTGGAAAGAAAAAAGAGAGCCTGTTGTACTTAAACAGGGCATGAACGAAACCATTGTACTTAAACGGAGTCGTAAGGAGAAAAAAAGGGGGCTTGTTGTACTTAAACAAGGCTTGAACGAAACCATTGTACTTAAACAGAGTCGTAAGAAGAAAAAGGGGGCCTGGTGTACTTAAAAAGGGCTTGAACGAAACCATTGTACTTAAACGGAGTCGTAAGAAGAAAAAGGGGGCCTGTTGTACTTAAACATGGCTTGAACGAAACCATTGTACTTAAACAGAGTCGTAAGGAGAAAAAAGGGGGCCTGTTGTACTTAAACATGGCTTGAATGAAACCACTGTACTTAAATGGAGTCGTAAGAAGAAAAAGGGGGCCTTTTGTACTTAAACCGGGCTTGAACGAAACCATTGTACTTAAACGGAGTCGTAAGAAGTAAAAAAGGGGCCTGTTGTACTTAAACAGGGCTTGAACGAACCATTGTACTTAAATAGAGTCGTAAGAAGAAAAATGGGGCATGTTGTACTTAAATAGGGCTTGAATGAAACCATTGTACTTAAACAGAGTCGTAAGAAGAAAAGAGGGGCCTGTTGTACTTAAACAGGGCTTGAAAAAGAGAAAAGAGGGCCTGTTGTACTTAAACAAGGTTTTTTTTAAAAAGGTGAGACCGTTGTGCTGGACCGAGATTCACTGGGGATCACAAACATTGACTTGGAAAGACGAAAATGCTTGGAAAATAATATGGTATCCTCTGTGGGGAGTACTTCCGGTTGAAAATGATGTTCCGGGTCTTATGTAATATACCTCAAAACTGGCCCATGTTGGCATGCACATGCTTGAATTTATGGCGTAATGCTCAATGATGATGGAAATGCTACGCGTTGGAGGATGCAAATGTAATGGTGATTATACACATGCAAATGCGAAAAGATCTCCTGATAAGGAGAGGACAGGTATCCCAGATGGCTTGACTGGGGAGAAATGATGATCACTGCATTGATCGGGTTAATCCTTGTGAGGAGAAAACAACTCTGCGGGGAATGTTGTTAATGATACACCGACTCTGAACCGCCGTCACTGCCAAAAATAAATTGGACTTTGAGATTGGAGAGCCAGGATCATGTTGGAAGTGGACTCTTCTTGCGAGGTACGCTACCCGTTGAACTCCGTTGGGGAAGTGAAAAACTTCTGGAATGGCTGGGGAACCAGATGTATGGCACTGCTGAGGTAGCAACCTGCTGGGGAGGAAAGGAACTCCCTGTCCTGCTGGGGATTGCCCCTGTATTAGCGGGAAGTCTCTACTTGGGGAGACCATCAATCTTCTTTAACCATTGCTGGGGAATATTTCTACTTCCGCTCTACTGGGGATGATGAAGAAAGTCAAATGATAAAGCTTCCTGCTGAAGATAAGAGTTCAAGTCGCCCTTTGCCGGGGATAAAAGATATGAAGCATCTCATGCTGGGGATGAGCGAATATAAAGTGTCTCATACTGGGGATGAGAGATGATGATACCCTTCTGCTCGAGAAGTATCCTTCCCTTTGCTGCTCTGTTGGAGAAGGGATTGTCTAATGAGGCTTGCTATGGAATTCTGATCAATGAAGCCTGCTGATGAAACAACTCTTAATGTACTATGCTGACAATGGCTTTGCTTCCAGCCTCTAGGTTGATAGATTGCCAACTAATCATGAGTGAACAATGGTTCTTTGCAATTTTCAACTCGCCTCAACCTAAGGTCCACTGGAAGAAAATGTCTCAAGAGGATTTTACAGAAAACATGGCGTTCAATATGCCTCAGTGTCTTCAAACTCTTGGAGAGATTCGTCGGATATCGAAATAACTGCCTCAGACTGCATGGTCTATGAAAGAATTTTCATCACGAGGATTCATGAAAAACTTCATATCACTGTGAGATATTCTGCCCCAATATTTTGAACCTTGGGTAGGTGCTTCTGATTAACCGTCTTTGGGAGAGAGTACTTCTCATGCTCTTGAGGTGGCCTGCCCCAATACGAACCTTGAAGTGATCACACATGACTGACTGTTCTTTGAAGAAAACGCCCATACTATGTACTCCTGGAGAGATTTGAATCTCAAAGTGATGGCCCCAGTTTAGTTGAAATTTGGATGAATGCCTCCGCCTGATGACTCTTTGAGAGATTTGAATCTCGAAGTGATTGCCCCAGCTTTCCTGAATTCTGAAGATATTTGATCGACGTGATTGCCCCAGATTAATTGGCTTTTTTTAGGAATGTTGGGAAAGTCCCCACTCAATGGAGTTTTCTTGAAAAGTGCACCCTGATATGATTGTCCTTCGGAAGTTTCAGACTTCTCAACTTGGCAAGATTAAGCTTCTGGACTGAGATTCCATACGTGAACTTTTATGATATCAAACAAATGTATGCAAGCAGAAAATGCTTATTTTGAGAATGAAAATTCTAATTCAAAACACATGTTAATCTTGAAGTTTTACTGTAAAAGATGTTGCAAACCTTTGTGAGAGAATCACTGGTTAAGCTATTGATTTTTTTTATGAAAGCATGTACATGCAACACCAACAAAGATCTTTTAGCACGACTCAAGGGAGTTAGGAACACGGTCTCGTGGTAGTACGCTCTCAAGATAACCCTGTTTCAATTAGGACTTTTGAGGGTTGTATCGTGGCCTGGCTCACGGTTATAAAAACAAAATATACAAGCTCGAAGTTTATTTGTGCCCACCCATCTTCGTGATGTTCTCCATTCCTATATTCAGCTAGCTTTCTCAAGCGCTCACCTTTCAAAAGGGGTTTTGTGATGGTTGAGGAACCAATTACACTAACAGTTTAAGCACCAATCGGGTTGCAGTTGGGAGTCAGTCACCCCTTTGTCTTTCTTGTTTGTGCCACATGACTTTGTTCTTGTTCAAGGATCTTTCTTGTGTAATCCTTTTCGTTTTTCGCTTTTGCATTTTTTGCTTATCCCTAACTTTTGCCTGGACTGATTCTTGCGAATCTTTGATTGTGAAGTGTTGCACCCCAAAATTTTCCCTCCTACAATCAAGAAAATATCTCTCAATACTTCTAAATGATCATAAGGTTCTCAAGACTCCCAATTGATCAAGGAGTGTGGAAGTTTCCCCAGACAATGCCCCCTCCTAAACAAAGTGTCCAAAAGTAGGGGTTTGAGTTTCCTCAGGTTAAAATGATTTTCAAGGCTTCAAGTGAGCTTCATGGTATCCCATATGACTTCAAGAATACCTATGTCAAGTTTAAAAGCTTTCCCAAAGATCTTGCCCTGTCAGATGATCAAATATGCAAAAATCAGTCAAAGTAGTTAAAAAGTCAAACTGAGGTCAATTGTGGTCAAATCAAAGTCAATCTGAGGTCAACTGTGGTCAAATCAAAGTCAAACTTCAACATTTTTTTTGCCAACATCAAGATTATGAAGTAAAATCCATCATTTGATCAAGAGTTGATCATGATTCATCAAGAAAGTTTCAGATCTTCAGGAATCAGGAGTTTCTAAATTGGGGTTTTCTTAAGAAAAGTCAATTGAACTTTCACCAACCATAAAATTCACACGCTTCATCAAAAATTTCCCATCCAAAGCTCATTTTGAAGAAAATTGAATTCTCTACAACTTTGTGTGTCACAAGCCAAGCCTAAAAATGTTTCATCTGGAAGGTATGAGCTAAAACATTACAGGTCATTTCAAAAGTCAACAAAAAGTAAACTTTTTCCAAAGAGCATAATTTCAAAATGGTAAAAGATATGGACATGAGACCAAAGAGGTTTGTTATAGGACTCTTTAAGATTTCCAAAATGTCCAAGAACACCTTCATAGCCTTAAAATTGAGGAATTTATTCCTTGTCAAAGTTGGGAGATTTTTGAGGGGTGCATTGAGCAAATGAGGTCTTAAATCCAACTTTTTCCAAATGGGCTTGTAATTTTGCAATCCAATCTTCATGGTAATGTCAAGAACTCATACCAAACTTGAAAATTTTCACAAAAAACTCAAATTCGGATTCTAATCTAGAGGTAATGTCAAGGCTAAACGAGGATTGCAATGTCTTCCTGGATGTTCACTGAACCTCTTTGCATCATTCATATCGTTTGAAACATGCCTAAATGCATAAACAAAATTCGTGTTCTTACATTTTTATGATTTTTTCATTTTCTTCTATTCATGCGTTATAAACTATGATTGACTAATGTTTTGTGTTTGCAATGAAGCAAGGAATGTTTCTGGGTGGTTAGATTGAAGTTTCGTGACCTAAGCTGAGATATGCCATAGTTAGGGTTTCGGTTCCAAGTTTAGGGTTTTGTGTTTTACACCATTTATGAACGTTCTAAAAACATGGCTAAGTCATATACCTTATGGGTAATCAATTGGTATGGACAATTTGGACTAATCGCGCATGTTTTGTAGGTTTTGAAATTTGCAGGCTAATTAGCTACGAAATTTTCGTAGCTAATTCATAGCAGATTTGTAGCAAATTCGAGTGGCTGGAGGTTGAAGATGGTGACTCTGCACGCGAATTCATTTTTTTTGAATTTGTTTTAATTATTTTATATTATTTTGTTATCTCATTATCACAGATGTGTGAGCGTCCTAGTGGCTGAGGCGTTTGGCTTGCATGATGAAGGACCTGGGATCGAATCTGGGTGAGACCATTCTTTTTCTCATTTTTTTATAGATATTCAGCATGTTTACTATATAATCATATGTTTTTGTTTTGTTATCAGACGCGCCCCATGTGACTTGGTGGTAAAGACTTTGTTTCATATGCGTAAAGTTGAGGGTTCGAGTCCTGGCAACGACATTTTTTTGTTTTCTCAAATATTTAAGAGGGTTTCATATATTATTATATGGTAGTCATTCAAGAACACCAATGCACACGCAACTCAGGTGGTCATCCTCCTCTTCATCCAGGTTAGGGACTTGGGTTCAAATCACAGGTCCATTTTTTTTGTGCTTTTTATTTTTTCTTCTTCTTTATTAGCTTATTTAAGTTATTTTCTAAATAAATAATTAACCATAATTAATTAATAATTAACATATAATTACAATTAATTTAATCAAGTTTTATTTATTTAATTTATATACTTAGATTATTTTCTTAAATCAATGATAATAACTTTCGTTCTTTTTTTTAATTAACTTATTTTCTTATAATAATTAACTTGTAAATAAATAACCAAGCATTTTATAATTAAAAATTCTAATGTTGTATATCATTAATTTTATTATTTTTGTAAATTAATTTTATAATATTCTTTTATCATTATAATCTCATCTTAAAATTTTTATAACAATTTCTAATTTTTCTACATCAATATGTAATTGGTTAAAATTGATTAGATTTGTATTTTCTTACTATTTTTCTTATAACTTTTTTTTTTGTTAAACCATTCACACACGTAAGTCGATCTAAGATCGCCGTCTGCACTTCCTAGGGTATTCCTCTTGGTTGCCTTATTTAAATGGTCAAGTCCATCGAATATAGGGGTGTCTTAAGCAAAGTCCATTCACGTATAAATCATCAAGTCCCTACATATTTAAATGATCAAGTCCCTTCGAGGTTCCCTACGGAATAATGATCTTGTCCCTTCGAACAAATGATGATAGTCCCTACGAATTGCTAAAGACACCCCTTAAGTTGCCTTCATTGACCATACGATGACCCTACGCTCGTCCCTTAAACAAATCCAAGGTACCTCATAGTTACTTACTCACTCTTTAAAAATACTTTTCACACCTCACAATACTTTTCAAATATTTTCAAAATAAGACTTTGTATACATCCACACGAGGATCATTACAAAGTACTTAGAAAATTTCTAATCACACACTACACTTTTCAAAAACAATTAAAGTGAGCTAAGTAACTAAGAGCCCATGGATAACCATGGATATAAAGGGTTCTAACACCTTCCCTTTATATAACCTACCCCCTGAACCCAAGTCTTTTCAAAACGGTATTTCCTGTTCTTTTATGTCCTTTCCTTATGGATAAAATAAAAGTCGGTGGCGAGTCTTGCTATCCGCAACATTTATAGAAAGTCAGTTCTCCCACCATGTTATAGAACTAGCGACTCTGCTGGGGAGTTACTAAGTAAAAGATGGGTACCCTTAGGAATTAGATCACTTAAATTGTTTGCTTTGCTTGCTTTACTTTTCTGTTGGGCTTTTTGTGTGAAAGATCCTAACCCGAATCTAGTGCACCCTAGGTAAATGGCAATAGACCAAGGAAACTGTACGACGTATACCGATATGGTTGATCTGGTGGCCATAGTTAGTGTGACTTCTTGGTTGGTGCTTATGTTCCTTAAGTAAGTTAAGGATAATATGGGGCTGCCATATGTTGTCAATACACTAAATGAATTTTAGAACCCTATTTATCCCATCTTGGCCTTTAGAAAGTAGTGAGATAGCCGACTTTGGTGAAGACTAAAGTTGGTTGATACTCGATACTATGCTTATTGCGATCCTAAACTTGGAGGGTTTTGGTTGGCAAGTAAGTTGCCTACTGAACAACCACCCTTGGGAAGGATCAATGATATTGAGATCCCTTAGAACCTGATTACTTTTGTAGCACATGATGAACCAACTAAACTTCAGGGGAGGGTACTTACCTTTAAACCTCATGCAAGCCATCAAACCTAGGGCTATTGTGTGACTTGTTTGTGTGTGTGTAACACCCAAACATTTTTCCCTCTTATTTATTACCATCTGATTGGTTTATGCCTCACATTCTTATGCATGTTCCAATTAGGTTATAATGTTCATGATCATACGTTTAATTAAGCTCCTGAGGCATAGGATCATACATTTTCGTGTGACTCTGATTTTCTTATTCAAAGGTTTCATCTGGTCGTTACACTCGAGATCGAGACAAAGGTCAAACTCACATCATTATGAGAATCCAATATCAAAGCATTGAGTATCAATATTATTCGATTCAAAGTTTCTCTAGAACGTCAAGTGCTTAAGGTGTCGTCCTAGTTGTATTTGAGACTGGCTGTGAACTAGGGTTTTGTTGATTGTCAACAGCTCGAGCTACTGCCTCTACCAGAATGCATTTCAAGTGATTAAGAAAGGAAAGATTCATGGAGTAACAATTTTGGGTTTATTATGGCATCATAATGCTGGAAAAGTGTTTTGTTCAAAGGTTGATTCGAGCTAAAGAAAAGTGTGTGGTCATTAGTTTATTTGGAAAGACGTTGTTTGAGTTTAATACTCAAATCCATAGTTCACCCGATTTAAGCCCATATCCTTTTCTAAACCACTTCATTATTCATATATTGTCCAATATCCAATTTAACTCCCATCGTAATTCACTTGTTTTTACCCAAGTTTATATGTCATTTTTAATCCATTTTCAAATTAATTGTCCAAAACCAATATTCATTTAACTTAAGTTTTCTTAGTACATGGTCATTATCCAAGTTGGGCTAACATTCAATTCCAAATTCTTTCCCATTAAAGTTCAATATCCAAACCATAAAGTCTTGTCCCAAATTGATTTTTTTAAATTCAATTCCAAAGTTGTCTAATAAAAGAAACCATTATCCTTCATTGAATTTTCTTGTTTTGACTTTGTTAGTTGTTTTCCAAAATTCACAAAAAAATTGATTCGTACAAACGGATACATGGGACTTGGCAAGATAAATAGAAGAAGAAATAACTTCACTTCATTTTATTTTATCTTATTCCAATACATACAACTAATAACCAAAAAAAGCAGGAAAAAAAACTCTGCAATTGATAAGTTGAAGTTACAGAAAATCAGTTAAAGAAAGAAGGATATACACCAGAATGGATACAAAAGAAAAGTACAATTATAAAAAATGCTCACACACAAAAACCTCTTCACCAAAAATTTGCATCAATCTCAGAGAAGAGATTTGAAACAAAAAAGAGAAAGATTCGAAATGGGAAATTCACAACAATATCTAACAGAATCAATAACTAACTAACTGAAATTCACCTGTGAAAAGCCCAAAAAGGCCCTCAGTTCATCAATTATAAATTGTTCAGATTGCTGCAAATTCAGGGGACTTCTTCTTCATTTTGGTTCTTCATTCTTCCAATCTTCAATCTCTCGCACTTCTCCTCAGGATTTTCGGATTCTTCAATTCACTCCCCTCTCTTTAATATTCATCCTCAAACCCTCTCTCTTCAATCGATTCTTCCACCTCTTACACTTTTTCATTGTTTGCAACTTCTATATTCATCTTCATCAATTTCAAACACCACCTTCAATTCGCCTCCAACTTCAAAAACTGCATAAAACCAAAAAAACGCATCTGCAACAAAGTTCCATAATCAACAGCGAATCACGCAAAAATGGCTTGATTTTGGAACGAGTTCAACATCTACGTCGCCATAACCAGCATCTGCAAGAAAGTTGTGAGTCAAGAATCATCAACATCACTCGAGAATAATCAATATATTCAGAATACATCAAGTACGTTTCACTTCGGCAACCACGACATTGCATCGGGTTGACGAGAAGTTCGCAAGTTCATCTCAAGAAACAAAACGTGACGGTTCCAGAATTGAATGAAGAGACGGAGATCGAGGTTGTTAGCATAGCTGAGTAAAGGCTTCTAATCATCGTGGGTGGCTCATACGAGATGGCAGAGGAAGTTCTATAGGCGCAGTGCATTTCGTGAGGTAGATGAGAAGAACAACGACAAGAATCTTGAAGTCGGTAGGGATAAGACGGTGTTGCCGACGACACGATCGGAGAAAGAACCTAGGAGTTGCGACGGAGGCGAGTTCCGATTAAGGTACGCATTTGTTTCTTCAAGGCATTCTTGTTCACAGTTCGTGATTTCCAGGTCTTCTTGTTAAGATTTTCGCTCTCAATGGATAGATTAGGTGGTGTTTGAGTGAACTTTGTTTCTAGGATTTTCTCTTGAAGAAGGTGAGAGAGGAGGGAGATCGATTTTGAGAGAGGAGGGAGATCGATTGAGAGGGAGAGAGACATGGCGGCGTGGATAGTGAATCACGGCGGCGTGGAGAATGAATTGTGAACGTTAGGGTTTTTTTTTGTGTGTGGAGAAAATGCATTTTGAGAGGGAGAGGTTTGCGTTTTATGAGAGAGACATCTTTGACCTGAATACTTATTTTGAGTTTAAGTTTTAATTTGATTTTGTGAGTTGATTCTGATTATTGGATATAAATATGAGTTAATCTTGATTATTGAAAGGTTAAGACTCATAAATCATCATCAATTTGTTGTTTGGAAACCATAAAAAATGCATTAAAAAACCACTTAATCACCCACCGCCCATATTTGATGGATGAGGAAGATGCCTTTTGGTCCATTCCGATGGTGACAAGTGTCACCGTCCGGTAGGACCACTAAAGTCTGCTTCCACGCGTTTCACCCTACGGTAATAATCATGCACCCTTCATCATAAAGTCTTATTATATAATTCTTTTCAAGTGAATAGATCTAACAGACAAGAGAGGGTCAAAGAAGTTGACTGAGAAACATTAGAGCTTAGTATGTACCATCAGACCTGACGCGTTTGGGCCTAGGACATACCAGCTATCTGCACCCCCATTCATCAAGCCCATTGGAATTTAACTAATAAAAATTACTTTCTCACCCCCCTCTATTTTCTTTCTTTTTATATTTTTTGTTTTAATAGTTTTCAATTTTAATCAACAAAAAATACTAAAATTCATGATAAAATTATACAAAATTTATAGTAGACTTTTAACTCATTTTAGAACTTTTCTACATTTTTACTTTCTGAATTTTGGTATTTTTCAATTTAATATCGATTTTTCATTTAATTAGTGTTATATTGATTTCTTTCATGAACACTTTATTTTGTACATTTTATTTCTCCCACCTCCTGTTTGATTTTGGTCCCATTCTTTTTTCTATGATTAGAGGACTAATAATAGAACTTGGAATAATATTTGGTATTTTTTTAGGCCATTTTATCCACTGATTTGGTAGTGTTGTTTGTGTAAAATTGTGATTAGATCTTAGGTAGATTTAAGTGACCATTTGACATAGCTAGACTTTGAATTTTTAGGAGATTTTTTAACACAATATTATAGTCAGGTTAGGGACCCTAGGAAATTAATTTCATATTTTTTCCAGGACTTTTGCTATATTTAGTGTCTCGATCTCATTCAACTTTTCCATTGTAAATCCATCTAGTTTAGCTTAGGATTTTATGGTGCATTAGGACATAGATTATTTGGCATGATCTTAGAGTATTAGAAGGCCTTAGTGTGGTTTAGCTACCGATTTTAGAATATTGATATCATGCAAAATCCTTTAGTTTTAGGACTTAGGCTTAGAAACCGTTCAAGTGCGTTTCCATGAAGCGATTAGCCATTATTTCGGTTTTATGCCTTATATGCTTTAGAAATTCTTGCGACTTTTTTTTACCTTAATTCATTTTCGTCGTATTGTTGCATAAGCATCTTCATTTCATTTACTAACATCTTCTCTTTGTGCAAGGTATTTTTTCGAGGATTCGCTTATGGACTTGGATTATTTTTATTATGCCTCGATTATATTTTTGTTGGTTTGTACTTTGTGATGTAATAACTTAGAACTTTTATGCTTGTATAGTTCCTATAATTAGGATAGAAAAGATAAAATAAATTGCTAGAAAACCAAATCTCAAAAATAAAATAAAGAAATACTCGATCCAACGTCGAGTAAATTTTCAAATAAATAAATAAAGTTTCATGTGACTTTAGGATTCCTCGATTACCATCGTTCCACTCCATTACACCAAAAGCAAGCCTTGTATGTTGCACACCATAAGTCGTGCGTCTCAGCACCACACAACCGACCCACCCGATCCATCGTTTCATCCCAATTACAATTCATACACGTTTTTACCCACCATGACGTAGGAGGACCATATCATTCACTATTACTTTTTGTACTTGCATTTCTAGTCTAATATCCTCTTAGGTAGCTTAGATCTTTCAAACCTCACTAACCATAGGTCATCCTTAAACTCAATTAAATTAGGATTGTGTCTTAGTCCCCCTTAGTTTTTTTCCTTTCTCCACTTGAGTCTCACTTCTCATCTTAAAGAAAAATCAAAAACACTTAATAAAGGAAAATGTGTACAATGCGCCATGAGCCTTAAGCCATATGGGAAATGATTAGTGGAGGTCTCCTCCACTCTTCTAGAATGCTTTACAAACGTTCCATTGGGGGTGACCTTGGAAAGTATTCGCTCCTGTATCATAGTCTTTAGTGTTTTACATACGATAAACATAAATTCAAAACACTTCTCCTAAAAGACAATAAACCAACAAGACACCAAATCTTCTCTTCTCATCTCATACTCTTTGCGGACGAATGCGACATGCCTCGACAGTTCAAACAGCGACACGGTAAACACCCTCGAGTCAGAGCCGGTAACACCTAAGCTAGAGCTATGTCAACGTCATCCTAAAAAACATAAGCAAGTTCCTGCCTTAGTTAGACAAACTACGACAACACTGATCCTCATTTTCCCGATGAGGTACGTAGGCAGTGGGGTAGGGCCCATTCGAGCACATTCTTTATTTTCCCTACATTTTCCTCTTTCTTTCCGTTTTCTTTTCCAATTCCCTTTCTCATTTCACTTTCATTCCAGATAACCATTCTTTCTTTCAAGCAGCATCTTATTTCCCACCCTTTAAACTAGACTAACAAGCGTGGATCCCGTCGGGTACGGAGGATAGATTGGGGTGTTAATACCTTCCCAATTCGTAACCGACTTCCATACCCAGATCTTTTGTTCGCAAGGACTCGTCCTTTTCCTTCTTCCTTAGGTTTGTGCAACATTACCTTTCCCATTCCTTCGGGATAAAAATGTCTCGCTGGCGACTCTACCTTTTCCGCGCCACTTTCGCGTTTGTACTAGGATGAAAATCCCGGGAGCGACAGCTGGCGACTCTGTTGGGGATGCAACCCAGAATCTCTGGTTTCCCCTTTGAGAGTCAATCCTAGCGCTTGTCTGTTTCTGTTTTCTTTGGGTGTTTATTCGTTTGTTGTTGTGCTTTAGTTTAGCTTTACTGTTTTATTTACAGTTTATTGCTTTAGTTTACAACTTTATTTACATCTTTCTGCACTTTACTTTACTGTTGCATATACTAGCATATATTGTACTGGCTGTTCTGGTTTTCCTTGGCAGGATGGGATTATTGTGAGGTAAGCCAAATACCCGGCTTGAGTATACACATAGGATTTAGAGTGGGCAGTCGTGTGGCTTGCGTGGTCTTGAGCACGTGTAATTTTCACGAGTCCCACACCCAGATCAGGCTCTCTTGGGATATGTTTTATACTGCCTAGGCAGACCATAGAATGTTCCCACCTGAGTTGTTAACACTGGGAACCGATCATCGAGTACCTTAGTGGAAACAACCCTCTCCAGTGGTGACAGTGGCAGACCACATTTTGTGGCAAACCCATTCGCACCCGAGGGCCCACTAGGAAATCGCATAGGATGACCTTGTTCTCTCATAGGAACCCCGTTAAAGCGACTGGTCGTATGACGATAGTATTGTACTCTTCGGGATGAATGTACTATTGTTTCTCGACTTCAGTGCTTGAAGATGGGAACTTTTGAGGGATGCTTATTTTCCCGGACTCAGCTGAGGCCTCCCTGGGTAGTACATAATGCCAAACTGATTCCCTGATTTGGTCATGAGCCATTTCTCGGAAATGGTGAACGTATTATTGCTACTCGGCTTTGAGAGTCTGTGATGTTGACCCGTAGTAGCACACCCATGAGATTGGGAGGGGTTTATAGGTTTGTAGGAACCCTAAACTTCCAACATACCCGCCTTACCAGTGTTACTCCATGAAATGATCCGGTCCTATATGATACTTGGATGAGAATTCTGGAATTTCTGCACAGAGATAATGACATTATGATTTTCACCAACACTTGGTTATCTGATCCACACTAGCGTCGGACCGCTGATCACATGCCAATTTCATACATGACATCATGGCATTTTAGCATACATGTTCAGTCATTTCTAAGGATCACATATCTGAATTAAATCGTCGGATTTTTTCTGCATCAAAACATGGATCAAAATAGATAGATTCCTTGGAAATAACTGAACATGGCATTTGCATACATCCTTGCATTTTTTACAGGTGTTCAGGGACAAATTCTTATCCTGACTTGGTTTCTCTCCAGAATGGCCAACTTGAATCATGATTGTCAGGGTATGGGCATGGAACAACTCCGAGCGGAGGTGACTAAGATGAAGGCCCAACTGGGGCATTTTATAGTAGAAATTCGAGCGTTGTCCCAGGATCAGAAACTGCTGAGAGAAGAATTCAACTTGATGAAGACCCAAATAAAGCTGCTTACAGGAATCATGAATGCTATATCGAGGAAGGAAAATAGTTGTGTGTCTGCTTTTCAAACAGAAGGCCATGTTTCTCCCATCTCTTTGGGATGTCCACTAAATCAAGAATTGTTAGGTGATTTTCCTCTACAGTTTGAGTCTCTTCACCAGCAATCACCACTTGGCAGTCAGGAAGAGCATAAGATAGGAACAAACTCCACATGTGAGCTAAATGATCCTACACCAATCGTTACCAAAGAAGTGATCACTTTCTTTCCTTATCAGGGATCCTCCTCAACTACTACGCCTTGGTTTCCAGGAGAAATACTTCAACAGGTTTCGTTTGTAGCTCCTCCATTGGTAGCAACCCGTTATCAACAGGAGCAAGAAAGGGTTATTGATCCGGTACCCGTGTCTTATGCTGAATTATGCCCACAACTGCTCAAAATGGGGTTGATTGAGTGTCACGAGCTAAATCCTCCTTCCGATAAACTTCACCAAAGTTGGAATCCCTACACCTACTGTTTTTTTCATTCTGGAGCTCACGGACATGATGTTAATGATTGCAAGGCGTTTAAACATCAAGTGCAAGACTTAATTGATGAAGGCGTAATCACTTTTGGACTGACCGGGCCGGAAGTGCCGCAAGATGAAGCATGCAGGAATACAAAAGAGGTGGTCAACTTTCCTTCTTCTAGAATCATTGCTCAGACCAATTCTTCAAAGGGGTTGCATCAAAAACTTTCATTCTCTCCTCGGCCGAGTATGAGTAAGAGAGTGCAGGGTAAGGTTAGGCACTCAAATCAATATCAACAACAAAACGTTCAATCACAATCTCAGGGTCAACAACAACAGACACAGAGACCATTTCAAGAAATAACAAGAGCGAGAAACCGCAGACTTGATCCTATCCCGTGTCCATATGTTGTTTTGCTTCCAGAGCTGCTGAAGTTGAACCTGGTTGAACTTCGTACCATGAGGGCTCCTTCTGCTGATAATCTACCACCAAATTTTGATTCAAACGCCAGGTGCGAGTTCCACTCGGGTGCCTAGGGGCACAATATTGAGAAATGTTGGGCTTTTCAAAACAAGGTACAGGACCTAGTTGACTCCAAGGCGATCAATTTTGCTTCTCACCCAAATGTACTCCAGAATCCAATACCTAGTCACGGTGGAACCGGTGTCACGGTAGTTCTACCAGATGGTCCCTTTTAAGCCGAAGTCTTCAGATTAATCACCTAGATTTGCAAGGGTGCTCGCAGAAGAAATAAAGCCAACAGTATTCAAATACTCTCAGTGATGGCATTTATGTGTTTGCCTTTCTTCATTGTTCATTTTCATCACTATTGAGGGGAACTACGTTGCTCTGATTCTTCATTGGTCATGGGTCAATGGAGATACGTAGGCAGAAGATCGCCAGGTCTTTCCGAGCAACCTTATAAGATAACTTTACTTTTTCCTTCAGACGTCTCATGTCAGAGTCAGAATAGCTAGAAGAAGAGGTATGATTGCCATGGTTGGATATACGGCTGCAATTTGAAGATTACAAGTCTGTGAAAGAGCTATTGATCACTGAAAGTATCCAAGTCTGTCAGGTCCAGACGGAGTCAAGCCTCCTCAACTACAACAATATTCAGTCTCTTTACTGCATTTCCATTTGTAGTTTCTTTTATGTGCTAAGCATTTGCCTACATGTATGCAATTTGTTTGCTTTTGAATGTTAGCAATAATTAAACTCACATGTTTTTCTTGAAGTAATTCATTCGCATTCACTTATAACCTTGCATGTTTACATTGCAATACCAATTGTCATGCTTAAACTCTATGAAGGAGAATGACGAAACAAAAACGCAGAATCTCTAATTGTGTGCTCTTGAGGAAGATCCTGTTGACGATGTACAGGATTTGTTTCAAATCCCTAAACGCTGGAGATATAAGGAAGATAGACCCTTGCTAACCCCTTTGAGCCTTGAAGTAGGAGTTTCTTTTCGCATGAAAAAACCCTCACATGTAACCCAGGGGTAGGGTAGATGTCAGCTAGTCTGACCAAGCGTTCAGGCTTTCATAAAGGAGTGTATTTGAGGATCCATTACATTCCACTATGCTAATCAGGAGGTCCAAAGACCATAAACCATGATGGTTATCCAAGTCAAAAGGTCCAAAGATTGAAAACCACAATGGTTATCCTTCATCGACCAACGAACGAGGCAGTTACAACCCTCACAAAGCAATCAAGACAAACAGTGTCACACGACTTGTTCAAAAAGAAAAAAGAAAAAGAGAAATGAAAAAGCCCGCTAAGTCGAAACTTGAAAACAAGCGACTTAGGCAAACGTTAGGGCATCCCACTGGACTTCACAATCAAAGATTCACAAGAATCAGTCCAGGCAAAAGTTAGGGATAAGCAAAAGAAATGAAAGACTAAAAATACAAAAAGGATTACACAAGAAAGATCCTTAAGCAAGACCAAAGTTGTGTAAACACAGACACGAAAGACAAAGGGGTGACTGACTCTCAACGACAACCTGATTGGTGCTTGAACCGTTAGCAGCAATGGTTCCTCAACTAACACGAAACCCGTATGAAAGGTGAGTGCTTGTGAAAAATTAGCTGAACATAGGAATGGAGAACATCACGAAGAGGGGTGGGCACAAATAAACTTCGAGCCTATATCCTTTGTTTCTATAACCGTGAACCAGGCCACAATACAACCCTTAAAAGTCCTAACTAAAATAGGGTTAATTTGAGAGCGTACTACTACGAGACCGCGTTCCTGACTCCTATGAGTTGGGCTAAAAGATACTTGTTGGTATTGCATGTACATACTTTCATTCAAAAATAATGTCGTATCTTAACCAGTGATTCACTCACAAAGGTTTGCAACACCTTTTCAATAAAGACTTCAAGATTAACATGTGTGTTGCATTAGAATTTTCATTCTAAGAATAAACATTTTTTGCTTGCATACATTTGTTTGGCACCATAAATGGTTCACATGCAGAAATTCAGTCCAGAAGCTTAAGCTTGCCAAGTTGAGAAGTTTAAAACTTCTGAAAGACGGTCACGTCGAGGTACACTTTTCCGCAAAAGCTCCATTGAGTAAGGACTTTACCAACTAGTCATGGTAAGAGCTAGCCAATCCGGGGCAGTTACGTCAAGCAATCTCTTCAAAATTCATCCAAACTGGGGCAATCACTTCGAGATTCAAATCTCTCCAAGAGCGAAGATTAGTCAGTTAGGTACAAAACTATTCAAATACTCGTACTGGGGAAGGCCATCCCAATAGCGCAAGAATTCATTCTTTCCCAAAGACAGACAATCAGAAGCATATATCCAGAGTTCAGAGTACCAGAATAGTTATACTCTCAAAGAGTTTCTATGTCACCCTTTCGTCATAACTCTTACTGGTTAAGTTCATTACTCATCTAGCAGTCACTCGCCAAGACAATTATCCCGTTCGGAACTTCTGACAGCTACAAGTTTATCTGTGTTGAAAATGGCTACCTCCCTAGCAAGGTTATTACGCCAATTCAAGCAATCACTGCGATACCTAAGAGTTTAAAGACACCAAGTCTTTTGTAAAATCCTCTTAAGGTAAAGTCTCGACAAAAGCAAATGATCCCCAACATGAGACGACTTGAAATCTTTCCTCCTCAGCAGGACGTGTCTCGGTTTTGTCATCCCCAACAGACGAATGGAAGTTATCCCCAGTAAAGACACCAAGTTTTTCCTTTAGCTGGTTTCCTTGATATCGGTTCCTCAACAGATCTAAGGTAACTCCTATTCCCCTAGCAGATTTCAGATAAATCATTCTCTTCCCCAGCAGATCCATAAGAGTGGATAATCCCCAATAGTCAAGGTATCCCCTGGCGCGGTCCTCAAGTCTAAAGTCCAAATTATTTTTGGCGAAGGTGATAATTCGGGACAAAGGAATTATTCACGCTCTTTTCCAACAGAGATGTTATCCCTACAGGGCTTCTTGAGATTGAATTCGCGATCATTGTGTTTCCCCACAGAGTCAACAGGGACTTATTATTTCCGCATCAGGAACTCCCTTTGCACTTACACCATTTCACTGACATGTTGGAAACCTAACATCCCCAGTGTCATGGGGAATCATGCCATGTAAATCGACATATGCGTACCCAGCATAATCCAAGTTTAATATCTTACAAAAGTCCAGCCACAGACTGGCCAAAGTCCATCTTCGAGTGGCAATTCCTTAAAGTCCAGCCGCAGACTGGCCAAAGTCCATCCTCCAGGTGGCAATTTCTCAAAAGTCCAGCCACAGACTGGCCAAAGTCCATCCTCCGGGTGGAGAATTCTTAAAGTCCAACCATAGATTGGCGAAAGTCCATCTTCGGGTGGCAAATTCTTAAAGTCTCCCGTAGCGAGCAAAAGTCCCCCGTAGTGTGGCAAATTTCGAAAGTCTCCCGTAGAGAGCATCAACCCCTGTAGTGTGGCAAGATTTCCTAAGTCCCCCCGCAGTGTGGAAAATTATCTGAAGTCTCCCGTAGTGAGCATAAGCCTCCCGTAGTGAGCAAAAGCCTCCCGTAGTGAGCAAAAGTCTCCCGTAGTGAGCAACAGCCCCCGTAGTGTGGCAAGATTTCCAAAGTCCACCTGTAGTATGGAAAATTATCCAAAGTCCCCCGTAGTGTGGCAAATTATCCAAAGTCCCCCGCAGTGGGTAAAGGTCTCCCGCAGTGAGCGAAAGTCCAGCCACAGACTGGCCAAAGTCCATCTTCGGGTGGCAAATTTCTAAAGTCCCCTGCAGTGGGCAAAAGTCTCCCTCAGTGAGCAAAAGTCCAGCCGTAGACTGGCCAAAGTCCATCTTCGGGTGGCAAATTTTTAAAGTCCCCCGCAGTGGGCAAAAGTCTCCCGTAGTGAGAAAAAGTCCAGCTGCAGACTGGCCAAAGTCCATCTTTGGGTGGAAAAATTGTAAAGTCCCCCGCAGTGGGCAAATGTCTCCCGTAGTGAGCAGAAGTCCAGCCGCAGACTGGCCAAATTCCATCTTCGGGTTGCAAAATTCTAAAGTCCCCCGTAGTGGGCAAAAGTCTCCCGTAGTGAGCAGAAGTCCACCCGCAGTGTGTGGAAAATTTCTAAAGTCCCCCGCAGTGGGAAAAAAGTCTCCCGCAGTGAGCAAAAGTCCAGCCGCAGGCTGGCCAAAGTCCATCTTCGGGTGGCGAATTTCTAGAGTCTCCCGTAGTGAGCAGAAGTCCACCCGCAGTGTGGCAAAACATCAAAGTCAAATCGCAAATTGGAAAAAGTCCGTGCTCAGGGTGGCAAATTATTCTTGAAGTCCAACCGCAGGTTGGCAAAAGTCCGTCCTCAGGGTGGCAAATTATTCTTGAAGTCCAACCGTAGATCAGTGAAAGTCCACCCGCAGTGTGGCAAGTCAGTAGTCGTCCAAATCCATCTGAAAGACATCATTAAGGCACTATTGCAAACTTTGAAAGTCCACCCGCAACGTGGCAAGCTAATAGTCTTCTGTCATTATTCAAAAGGCATCCCCCGTTTACTATTCTTCACATCGTAGTTCTCCCCAAGCAGAATTCACATGGTTGGGTCTATTTCCCTTTTTCCACAGAGTGCAAATTTTCTGGTTGTTTCTGGTATTCAATCCCTGCATACCTCAAACGCCTGAAAGCAACTGCTATCATCCATTTAGGTCTACAGTGACTGAATAGGGGCAACTGTAACACCCCAAAATTTTCCCTCTTATTTATTACCATCTGATTGGTTTATGCCTCACATTCATATGCATGTTCCAATTAGGTTATAATGTTCATGATCATACATTTAATTAAGCTCCTAAGGCATAGGATCATACATTTTCGTGTGACTCTGATTTTCTTATTCAAAGGTTTCATCTTGTCGTTACACTCGAGATCGAGACAAAGGTCAGACTCACGTCATTATGAGCATCCATTATCAAAGCATCGAATATCAATATTATTCGATTCAAAGTTTCTCTAGAACGTCAAGTGCTTAAGGTGTCGTCTTGGTTGTATTTGAGACTGGCTGTGAACTAGGGTTTTGTTGATTGTCAACAGCTCGAGCTACTGCCTCTACCAGGATGCATTTCAAGTGATTAAGAATGGTACGATTCATGGAGTAACAATTTTGGGTTTATCATGGCATCATAATGATGGAAAAGTGTTTTGTTCAAAGGTTGATTCGAGCTAAAGAAAAGTGTGTGGTCATTAGTTTATTTGGAAAGACGTTGTTTGAGTTTAATACTCAAATCCATAGTTCACCCGATTTAAGCCCATATCCTTTTCTAAACCACTTCATTATTCATATATTGTCCAATATCCAATTTAACTCCCATCGTAATTCACTTGTTTTTACCCAAGTCTATATGTCATTTTTAATCCATTTTCAAATTAATTGTCCAAAACCAATATTCATTTAACTTAAGTTTTCATAGTACCATGGTCATTATCCAAGTTGGGCTAACATTCAATTCCAAATTCTTTCCCATTAAAGTTCAATATCCAAACCATAAAGTCTTGTCCCAAATTGATTTTTTTAAAATTCAATTCCAAAGTCCTCTAATAAAAGAAACCATTATCCTTCATTGAATTTTCTTGTTTTGACTTTGTTAGTTGTTTTCCAAAATTCACAAAAAAATTGATTCGTACAAACGAATACATGGGACTTGGCAAGAGAAACAGAAGAAGACATAACTTCACTTCATTTTATTTTATCTTATTCCAATACATACAACTAATAACCAAAAAAAGCAAGAAAAAAACTCTGCAATTGATAAGTTGAAGTTACAGAAAATCAGTTAAAGAAAGAAGGATATACACCAGAATGGATACAAAAGAAAAGTACTGTTATAAAAAATGCTCACACACAAAAACCTCTTCACCAAAAACTTGCATCAATCTCAGAGAAGAGATTTGTAACAAAAAAGAGAAAGATTCGAAATGGGAAACTCACAACAATATCTAACATAATCAATAACTAACTAACTGAAATTCCACCTGTGAAAAGCCAAAAAAGGCCCTCAGTTCATCAATTATAAATTGTTCAGATTGCTGCAAATTCAGGGGACTTCATCTTCATTCTGGTTCTTCATTCTTCCATTCTTCAATCTCTCTCACTTCTCCTCAGGATTTTCGGATTCTTCACTTCACTCCCCTCTCTTCAATATTCATCCTCAAACCCTCTCTCTACAATCGATTCTTCCACCTCTTACACTTTTTCATTGTTTGCAACCTCTATCTTCATCTTCATCAATTTCAAACACCACCTTCAATTTGCCTCCAACTTCAAAAACTGCATAAAACCAAAAAAACGCATCTGCAACAAAGTTCCATAATCAACAGCGAATCACGCAAAAATGGCTTGATTTTGGAACGAGTTCAACATCTACGTCACCATAACCAGCATCTGCAAGAAAGTTGTGAGTCAAGAATCATCAACATCACTCGAGAATAATCAATATATTCAGAATACATCAAGTACGTTTCACTTCGGCAACCACGACATCGCATCGGGTTGACGAGAAGTTCGCAAGTTCATCTCAAGAAACAAAACATGACGGTTCCAGAATTGAATGAAGAGATGGAGATCGAGGTTGTTATCATACCTGATTAAAGGCTTCTAATCATTGTTGGTGGCTTATACGAGATGGCGGAAGAAGCTCTGTAGGTGCAGTGCATTTCGTGAGGTAGATGAGAAGAACAACGACAAGAATCTTGAAGTCGGTAGGGATAAGACGGTGTTGCCGACGACACGATCAGAGAAAGAACCTAGGAGTTGCGAAGGAGGCAAGTTATGATTAAGGTACGCATTCATTTCTTCAAGGCATTCTTGTTCACCGTTCGTGATTTCCAGGTCTTCTTGTTAAGATTTTCGCTCTCAATGGATAGATTAGGTGGTGTTTGAGTGAACTTTGTTTCTAGGATTTTTTCTTGAAGAAGGTGAGAGAGGAGGGAGACGGATTTTAAGAGAGGAGGGAGATCGATTTAGAGGGAGAGAGACACGGAGGCGAGGAGAGTGAATCACGGTAGCATGGAGAATGAATTGTGAACGTTAGTTTTTTTTAGAGAAAATGCATTTTGAGAGGGAGAGGTCTGCATTTTATGAGAGAGACATCTTTGACCTGAATACTTATTTTGAGTTTAAGTTTTAATTTAATTTTGTGAGTTGATTCTGATTATTGGATATAAAGATGAGTTAATCTTGATTATTTAAAGGTTAAGACTCATAAATCATCATCAATTTGTTGTTTGGAAACCATAAAAAATGCATTAAAAAACCACTTAATCACCCACCGCCCATTTTTGATGGATGAGGAAGATGCCTTTTGGTCCATTCCGACGGAGACAAGTGCCACTGTCCAGTAGGACCGCTAAAGTCTGCTTCCACGCGCTTCACCTTACGGTAATAATCATGCACCCTTCATCATAAAGTCTTATTATATAATTATCTTCAAGTGAATAGATCTAACAGACAAGAGAGGGTCAGAGAAGTTGACTGAGAAACATTAAAGCTTAGTATGTACCACCAGACCTGGCACATTTGGGCCTAGGACATACCCGCTATCCGCACCCCCATTCATCAAGCCCATTGGAATTTAACTAATAAAAATTACTTTCTCACCCCCTCTGTTTTCTTTCTTTTTATATTTTCTGTTTTAATAGTTTTCAATTTTAATCAACAAAAAATACTAAAATTCATGATAAAACTCTACAAAAATTATAGAATCCTTTTAACTCATTTTAGAACTTTTCTACATTTTTACTTTCTGAATTTTGGTATTTTTCAATTTAATTTCGATTTTTCATTTAATTAGTGTTATATTGATTTCTTTCATGAACACTTTATTTTGTACATTTTATTTCTCCCACCTCCTGTATGATTTTGGTCCCATTCTTTTTTCTATGATTAGAGGACTAATAATAGAACCTGGAATAATTTTTGGTATTTTTTAGGCTATTTTATCCACTGTTTTGGTAGTGTTGTTTGTGTAAAATTGTGATTAGATCTTAGGTAGATTTAAGTGACCATTTGACATAGTTAGACTTTGAATTTTTAGGATTTTCTAACACAATATTATAGTGAGGTTAGGAACCCTAGGGAATTAATTTCATATTTTTTTCCAGGACTTTTGCTATTTTTAGTGCCTCGATCTCATTCAACTTTTCCATTGTAAATCCATCTAGTTTAGCTTAGGATTTTATGGTGCATTAGGACATAGATTAATTAGGCTTGATCTTAGAATATTAGAAGGCCTTAATGTGGTTTAGCTACCGATTTTAGAATATTGATATCATGCAAAATCCTTTAGTTTTAGGACTTAGGCTTAGAAACCGTTCAAGTGCGTTTCCATGAAGCGATTAGCCATTATTTCGGTTTTATGCCTTATATGCTTTAGAAATTCTTGCGACTTTTTTTACCTTAATTCATTTTCTCATATTGTTTCATAAGCATCTTTATTTCATTTACTAACATCTTCTCTTTGTGCAAGGTATTTTTTCGAGGATTCGCTTATGGACTTGGATTATTTTTATTATGCCTCGATTATATTTTTGTTGGTTTGTACTTTGTGATGTAATAGCTTAGAACTTTTATGCTTGTATAGTTCCTATAATTAGGATAGAAAAGATAAAATAAATCGCTAGAAAACCAAATCTCAAAAATAAAATATTGAAATACTCGATCCAACATCGAGTAAATTTTCAAATAAATAAATAAAGTTTCATGTGACTTTAGGATTCCTCGATTACCATCGTTCCACTCCATTACACCAAAAGCAAGACTTGTATGTTTCACACCATAAGTCGTGCGTCTCAGCACCACGTGTCAGACCCTAATTTTTGACCCTAAGATTTTTCGCATCTCATATGCATTTGCATACAAACAAGATCATGCACTGTTCGTTTATCCTTTTTCAGGTGCAGGTCTTTGCTTTGCAGGGGGATCACCATGTTTTATTTCTGTTATTTGTTTATTTTCACTAACTTCTAACCAAAATATCAAAAAAATATGTTGCAGTTTGCCTCTTCTTCTCTCTGTGTTACAGGATTTCAGAGACAGGGCAGCGATTTTCAATTCAGATGCGTTTGTTCAGTCACAATCTGATTCAGATGGACGTTTGACCTAATCTGGGTCAAACTATCAAAAGATTGTTTCGACTGCAAGTTGTGTGTGCCAGTGGTTTGTTTCTCAGACTTTGCGTATTCAAAAGTTCAAGACTGTGTTATGTGCGAAGTCATCAGTTATCAGACAATGTTTTGTGCGAAGTTTGGTTTGAATCTGCAAGATCACCAGTTTATCAGTAGTTCATCTGAGGATTTATTTTCCTCAGTACGGTTTCGAAATAATCAAGACTGATTTCAAGTGATTGTGGTATAAATGACAAGTGGTGTAGTGGTTCAGAAGTGGTTGCAATCATTTTATCAGTGGCTTGTGAAGGAAAATCAAAAGTTGTGGGCCAAAATCACCATTTCATATCCATCATCCATTTTTCCGATTAAATCATTTCTTTTTATTTTTTTCAATTTTTTTTTATCCATTTCATGTCTTTTTTTTATTCAATTCACAAAAATTCCCAAATTCTAATTCTTTCTTTTATATCCATTCTTTTCGATTTTTTTATCCAATCACATTATTCAAATATTATCCACTCACAATTATTACCCAAAATTTTATATCTCATTTTAGCCCAATTGCTCATCTTTAAAAAATTTAATTTCCATAAATAAAAATTCCAAATTTTTATTCCCATTATTTTTTATTCCATCCCCATTATTTTTTATTCCATTCTCATTATTCTTTTATTCCATTCCCATTATTTTCTTTGCATTTATAAAAAATCTACACAAAAAAAAATATAGAGAAAAATAAAGTTTTTCTTTAGGCCCATTAGCCCACCCATTTCTTTCCAAGCAAGTACAAACATCACACTTTCAGCTTACAACCAAGCAGCAATTTCCCCACGTGACAGCCTTATGCAACATACTCTAAAGCCATCCACATATTCACATCAACACATTTTCTTATTTGAATTCTCTTTTCAGCTTCAACTTAAGCCAACAACAAAACAAGCTACCAAAGCCAACTTGCGCAAGCCTTCCGTAGAACTCCCTCAGCTCACACCTCACGTGAAACCGTACCAATACTTTCCATCAGCTTTTTCCAAAGCCTAATTCCTGCCAAAACTTCAGCCGTACACAAGCCCTTAACCTGTCACGCACACGCTAGCCTCTTCATACTTTCCCAGCAGCACAAGCCAAACAAACTAGCTGCTGCACTTCACAACAACAGCCAGCAAAATAGCCAAACTCTCCACGCGCCAAAGCTGTTTCCAAAACAACAGCTTCAAAACGCAACTTGCCGCAACACCGAAATGCTAGCTTCACACCAGCTTCAAGTCACTTCACAGGCCCACGCCAATAAGCAACAGGCCCAAGCCATAGCACGCGGAAAGCAAAACAAAGAACCAAAACGCATGTGCAACATATACAAAACGCAGCATTCCAAAATCAGCAAAAAATAAAGGCATTAGATCATCAAGCGAAACTGAAGTTGGAAAACACACAGTAGCATCACGCAATACATGAATTGAGTCCAAACGCACAAATTTACTTCAAAACGGCATTCAATATTCAATTCAAAAATTCTCTCCTACCATCTATAAATAAGAAGCTTCATTCTTCTTCCAAGGGCAAGCTTTAAAAGCCCTTCCAAATCTCTGCCAAATTCATTATTCATCCACTTTAAATATAAAACCAAATCTGGAATTGAAAAAAAAAGGGAAAAAGAAAAAGTGAGGAAAAGATTTCAAAACAGATCTGATCGAAAAACAGAAGGAGAGGGTGAGAATACCGTGAAATCCGTCGACTGATGGAAGTGTGGTGATGATTTCCTCCCTCTTATCGGCGCCGTGATTTCTTTCGGCAAGGGTGTAGAACTCACCGGTGAAAGGCAAGAGAAGGAGTTGTGCGGCTTCATTGTTTTTTTTCTCTTCTGAAAGTGATGGAGTTGTTGGCCGACAGTTCATGATCTTGAGTGAGAGAGAGGTACCGACGGTACCCTGTTTCATGAAGGAAGACGATCTGGTCTTCTGTTTTTTTATATTATTTGTTATATTCTTTAGTAAATTTGTTCTTCAGTTTTTTTTTTGTATTTTTTTAAGTTTGTTTGTTTGGGCCTTTAGGCCGAATTCTAGTGCTATTGCCACCATAAGTTCATACTTCACCCTTCCGTTTCTTTTATTAATTTATGATCCTTTTTCTACTTAATTTTCTTAGATTTTTTTGAGATAACCCGTATTCATAAGTTTTCTTATAATTTTCAAGTATAAAGTCACTTTAAGAAAAATATAAAAAAAAGGGAATATTAGTGCTTAGATTTTGTTACTACTTCATTTTTGGATTTCATTTATTTTAGTTGTTTTTTTATGGATTTTATTATGAGATCCATATTTCTTTCTTTCATCTTATTTTCTTTTTGGTCGATGAGATCTCCGATTCGTGATTGTTGAATTTCGAGTAGGCTTAATCTTCATTATTTCAAATCTATGGATGAATGATCATTTGGATCATTCTCCATACTTTGAGATCGTGATAGGTTGCTTTTCGATAAATTCAACGAAAATCTCGATTAAGATTAGACCGTTCTTTTTCTTTTAAGTGCGGCATGTTTTCGGAGAACAATCCATAATATCGTTTCTCTAACATGTATTAGCACGAATATTTTCCACTTTAATTAGTGGTGGCCGGCCTCATTTGTAGGGTAATTACTCCGTAAATTACTCGGCGATTGCTTAACATAGACCTAAACTTGTCCCGATTCGGAATGAGATCCACTTGGATCCGGTTGCCTCGAGTTTATTTTTCTTTTCGTGGTTGTGCTTGATTAAGTTCATCATACCACTTATTATGTAAATATTATAATAATGTGAATATAATAATCTGTTTAAATTTAATCTCTCGCACCTTATCCTTTTATTTCAATTCCTCGTTCCTTATCTCTTTATTATGCTTTATCATATTATATCATATACCATATTGTTTATGTTTATATTGTTGCTTGTGATTTTTATTTTGTCCATTTGGATACCAAAACATTAATAAAGGATTAAACATTAAAAGATTGGTGACTTTAATTTCAGACTATGGTTACTATCCTTAGCTTTGGATTATGGACTTAGATTTTAGGATCTATCCCTTTGCTTGTGTGGTTATGGATTGAAGACTTTGGCTCCGATTGAATTCACTTGATTATGAAAATGGAAATCCGATTGTTTCAAAGATGCTTGCCATATGGTTTGATCATTCTTCCTTTAGCTTTTATTTTTCAAGTCTTAGGATAGTCCCTTCATCTCTTCCCATCTTCTTCAATTTTCAAATCTCCTTTCTATTTTCAAAACCTTCTTTGTTTTCAAACTTCAAACATTTTCTCAATCAAACCTTGACTTCGGTCATGTGCTTTTACCTTTTCATTTCATTTCCTTAAATAAATGCTAAACCATATAAGCATATTGAAACTTTCTTTCTCAAAAACTTTAAAACATTCACAACTCATTCAATTGTTTTTGTGCCCTCGTGCACGTTTCTTTTAACCTTTTATGTTTAAATATGATTCATTCTTTCTAGCGGAATTATTCGCTAAAGAATGACGACTTATCTTTACATTTTAAAATCAATTCAACTCATTTGCCTTTTCACAATTTGTACCACGAACTACGGGGTTTTGATCTCGCATTGCACTTTGTGGGTACGTAGGCATGAGACATTCGTCTCTTCAAACACCAAAATCTTAAAAAACATTCTTCTTCTCATCTCTTCAATCTTTTTTCAAGCAAACCATTTCAAACCAAAAAATGCAGTAAATATTTCAAAGGGTTCCCGTGGAGTACCACGGACAAGTCGGGTGCTTAAAACCTTCCCGATTTGTAACCAATCCCCGTACCCGTTCTCTGTTTGATTCTTTTAGCTTTTTAGCTTTTAAGATTCATTAGGCTTTCTTCGTTCTTTTTGCCTTTTGGAAATAAATAAAAGCGCGGTGGCGAATCTGTGTATATTGAGTTAAGTTAATCAATAGCTTACACTCATGATTTTACCGCTGCACCACGCAACCGACCCACCCGATCCATCGTTTCATCCCATTTACAATTCATACACGTTTTTACCCACCATGACGTAGGAGGACCATATCATTCACTATTACTTTTTGTACTTGCATTTCTAGTCTAATATCCTCTTAGGTAGCTTAGATCTTTCAAACCTCACTCACCATAGGTCATCCTTAAACTCAATTAAATTAGGGTTGTATCTTAGTCCCCCTTATTTTTTTTCCTTTCTCCACTTGAGTCTCACTTCTCATCTTAAAGAAAAATAAAAAACACTTAATAAAGGAAAATATGTACAATGCGCCACGAGCCTTAAGCCATATGGGAAATGATTAGTGGAGGTCTCTTCCACTCTTCTAGAATGCTTTACAAACATTCCATTAGGGGCGACCTTGGAAAGTATTCGCCCCTGTATCATAGTCTTTAGTGTTGTTCATACGATAAACATAAAGTAAAAACACTTCTCCTAAAAGACAATAAACCAACAAGACACCACGTCTTCTCTTCACATCTCATACTCTGCGGACGAATGCGACTTGCCTCGACAGTTCAAACAGCGACACAGTAAACACCCTCGAGTCAGAGCTGGTAACACCTGAGCTAGAGCTATGGCAACGTCATCCTAAAAAACGTAATCAAGTTCCCGCCTTAGTTAGACGAACTACAGCGACTCTGATCCTCATTTTCCCGATGAGGTACGTAGGCAGTGGGGTAGGGCCCATTCAAGCACATTCTTTATTTTCCCTACATTTCCCTCTTTCTTTCCGTTTTCTTTTCCAATTCCCTTTCTCATTTCACTTTCATTCCAGATAGCCATTCTTTCATTCAAGCCGCATCTTATTTCTCACCCTTTGAAACAGACTAACAAGCGTGGATCCCGTCGGGTACGGCGGACGGATTGGGGTGCTAATACCTTCCCAATTTATAACCGACTTCCGGACCCAGATATTTGGTTCGCAAGGCCTTGTCCTTTTCCTTCTTCCTTAGGTTTGTGCAACATTACCTTTCCCATTCCTTCGGGATAAAAATGTCTGGTTGGCGACTCTACCTTTTCCGCGCCACTTTCGCGTTTGTATTAGGATGAAAATCCCGGGAGCGACAGTGTGCCACATGTTTGTGATTGAGCATAACATCATGACATCATGACATCATAAGCATAACATTTTCACTAACCATTTCAAGGACCAAAGGATTTATCTTTGTTCTTTATTGCAGGTCACGGCTTCTGCTCGTTGGAATACTATCCGGATCAACTTTGTAGGGATACCTTCTAAGCTTAAGGAATTGGTCTCTCAAGTTTATGAAAACTCCCAGTTCATCAAGAAACATGGGCATCTACTGGATCTAGTCACTTCAGGGTGCAATGAAGACATGATGAGTGTCCTATTTCAGTTCTTTGATCCTAAACATCATTGCTTCACATTTCTCGACTATCAGATGGTTCCTACAATGGAAGAGTTCTCCAAACTACTGGGTATACCTATCCTCGATCAGAGACCCTTCACAGGCTTAGAGAAAGATCCTAAACCTGAAGTCATTGCTGCAGCCCTACATTTGAAGAAATCAGACATTGTCCTAGAAACAAAAAGTGGAGTTAAGGGTATTCTTGCTAAGGTATTGATGGAGAAAGATCAAGTGTTCTTGAAGGCTATGAGTTATGATGCTTTTGAGGAGATCCTAGCCCTATTGATCTATGGCTTAGTGTTATTTCCTAATCCAGACCAGTTCATAGACGTACACGCTATCAACATATTTTTGACTCACAATCCAGTGCCTACATTACTTGGAGACATCTTACATTCTCTTCACACTCATACTACAAAGGCTAGAGGAACTCTAATGTGTTGCATGCCTTTATTCTCTAGGTGGTTTATTTCTCACCTTCCTCGATCAGTGATGAAGAATGAACAAGGGTTAAGGTGGTCTAAGAGAATTATGTCACTTTCTCATTCAGACATTCATTGGTGCTCCCGATCTATGGAGAATGTTACTATCATTAATCGTTGTGGGGAGTTCCCTAATGTGCCACTCATTGGCATAAGAGGGGGCATTACCTACAACCCTTCTTTAGCTCTACGTCAGTTTGGTTATGCTCGGAGTAATGGTCCTCATGACATGCTTATTCAGGGTTACCGTCAAAGGTTTATACGAGCTTGGAACAAGGTGAATAGGATTGATAGCAAGACTTTGGAGCCAAAGTATTCTATTCCTATGGAGCCTTATCTCAAATGGGTACGATATCGTGCTCTGACTCTTATGATGCCATATCCTGCTGTTCTACCAGTCACTATGGAGCCTATTGCTGAAGGAGATGTTCCTTATACCATCCTTCATCCAGACATGCCCACTGATTTGGAAGAGTTGCAGAAGTCCTGGATTCAGTTTCGGGAGAAAAGGGATACTTTTGAGACACATTTCAGAGCTGGTCATGAAAGAATTCTGGAGCTAACAAGGCAACTTCACGAGGAGCGGAACCTCAACTCATACCTCAATCCAAAGAGGAAGCGTCCATGGGAGACTTAAAACCCCATATATTTATTTTTGTACTTTATTGTTATTTCCTTTCATTGTAAGCCCAAGGGGAAAAATTATATTAAACATTTACTAATAAAAAATTGTTTTTGTTTTTCTTTAAAAAAATTTAAATCCTGTGGTCCTTGAAAACATTGCATATGCATCTACATCTCATATCATTGCATGATAGGTTTCTATAGCAGGTTTCTCAATCTTCTCGCAGTTTATTTCAGTAGGAATGGCTCTCGAACAAACTGTCAAGGATCTCCAGCCTCAGAATGTTCAGTTCCAAGAAGTGATCCTGAATTTTTCCAAGGGACAAGAAGAGTTGAAAACACTCCTCTCTGAAAATCATGAAGATAACAAGAATGGTCAGTTGGAACAATTGCAAGCTGAGATGGCAGAAATGAGGATCTAGGTGAATGACCAGTTGGCTCTTATCCAAATTTTAGCTAACGGGCAAGAAGAGCTGAGAACCTTTGTCCACAAACTTTAAAGTAATGGAGTCGGGAATCTAATCGTCAGTCAACCTCCGATAAAACAAGCTGACTTGGTCGAAAATAAGATAAGGATAAGAGAAGGAAAGAGACAGGCTACCACTGATTGTTCTTCAGTTGAAGAAAAAAGACCTTGTAAGGTTAATCTACCTCAACACAAGGATTGTAGAAGACAGTTTATCAAATTCAGCACTCCAATGTCGCAAGTTTTGCAATGCTTGTTGGAGATGAAGCTAATTTCTTTGGAAAGTCCTCCTCAAAACCCAATACTTCTTCTCCTTGCTATAATCCTAATGAAAGATGTGCGTATCACTTCAATTGTCCTAGACATAACACTAATAGTTGCTGGGCATTGAAGAATAAGGTTCAAGACCTGATTGATGAAGGAATCCTTGAGGTTACACCAGAAGGTCAGATTGAATTCTCCTATCATCCATCAAACATCAAAGCTACCAGACGTTCGGAGTAACCAGTTTAGAGGAAGAGGCTTTGAGAACATTTGACTTTTTCATTTGTAATTTCTTTTATTTGTTTAAACACTTACTATTATGTCAAACGTTTGTTTTCATTAATGCATTGCATATGTTTCTCCTGAATTAATCCATTCGTTTCACTATATTTTGAACTATGCTTCATATTTCTATTTTGTGATATTTAACTCTTGATAAATATGTAAGCCTTTAGAGGGAGGATGACGAAAAAAATACCATAATCTTATGCAGTATGCTTTTGAATAGACTATGCCGACGATGTACAGGCATTGTTTCAATTCCTAAACAGTGGAGATATAAGGAAGTTAATCCCTAGTCAACCCTGTTGAGCCTATGAAGTAGGATTTTTTATTCTCATGCAAATTAAAACCCTTATTAATAACCTGGGGCAGGGTAGTTACTCGGTTAACTCAACTATGCCAATTGTCTGTGTTGTACACAACTAATGATGGTTCCCTGTAATCACTAAAAGTCTGCAAGCCAATATCTAGCAAAAGAAAAGCTCACTAAGTCAAAACCTATGAAGGAGACTTAGTAAAAATTGAGATGTCCCGCTGACTGTAATCTTGAAACAAACAGTTCAGGCAAAAAGAAGGGATAATAAAAAAAGGTCACTATGAATCCTCAACAAAGAAAGATGTCTGAATGTTCAAATAAATTTTTGGTTTCTGAACCATCACAAATGTTAGTGTTACAATTCCAAACTCCTCTGGAGCTTCAATGCATAAGTTAACCAAACATAGGACTGAAGAACATCACGAAGAATGGGTTGGGTACAAATAAATTTGAGCCTTTTATCCTTTGTTTCTTAAACTGTGAACCAGACCATGTTAGAACCCTTTAAAAGTCCTAACTGAAGCATGGTTAGTTCGAAAAGCATACTGTTACAAAAAGGTATCCTGACTCCTTTAGGGCTTATTATAAATCTTGAGTTAATATCACAGTTTTTACAAACCTTGTTTTACTAAAATAAATCTTTTTCAAAACGTCAAGACAGACATAAGCATTGCATTTTTTAATATCATTGTTTGCATATAACTGAGTGTTTGACAAACAGAGAAACTTACAGGATGAATGTTTAATAAACCAAAGTCTTTTCGATAGACAAAGTTGCTTCCTGGATCAAAGCCCATGTATACAAAGGGGCATAGTCATTATCTCCCAATCAAAGGGGCATGCCATGATATTGCCTAATTCATTTGGGGAAATCAGGCCAAGATTCATCTATGCTTAAGTAATCAGGGGCAGGTCTCCTCATCTATCTGAATTACCAAAGGTAACATTACAGAGTTCACGATGCCAGGGGCATATTATTGTGGAACATCCTGCTTATTTCTCTTGAGGTAGCTTCGTTCAGATACTTCCATTATGGGACAATTCATCCTCAACCAAGGGGCAACACTCTCTTTTCAAATCTAATACCCGGAGGGTATATGGTCCATCACAATTTGAAGGCACGTTCCTCTCATTGTATTACCTTGATATTGGATTCTCAAGCAGAAGCCATTGTGGAAATTAACTGTCTGCACCAGTAGTATCAGATGGTGTCAGTATCATGTATTCGGATCCAACCATGAGAATTTCTGGGAAATTATTCAAGAAAGTTAAGAACCTCAGAAGCTCTAAATCCAATTGGTTATACACTCTCAAAGTTGAAACGTTTCTGTTTTCAAGTTCAGGTTTACTTTTCCCTCTTTATTCAAGGAAGAATTGTTTTCCGAATCCATATTTATTTTTCCCCTTTTACTAAAGCGAGAAACATCTGTTGGTTATGTTTGAATGTATATATGCCTTTGAATATGATTGATGTTTACAAGAAATGCATAAAATACAATAATATCATTTACTAAGAATGAACGGAGGTAGGAATTCAATGAATCTTTGCCGGTTCATCCCCACAGATTAATTTTTACGGATATTCTTACGGAATACTTCAAGTAATATCTTGTACTTCCAACTCTACGAAGTCTCCAAACAGTTTCATATCCTCCGAAGAATTGATACTTGACCGAATAAGTCTCCCAGATCTACATCCATCCCTTTTATCCTCAGTTAGGATATCCAGGAACTAAATCCTTCAATAAGAAGTATGACGAACGAAAAATGGGAAGTTCTAAGTACGATGTTCTTAAACAATACGGGAACGAAGTCTTGATACTCCTCAACAACGAATCGAGATTTACTTTCCGCCGCCAATAGTTGCGCTACGAAGCTACTTATACGCTTCAACTACATAATTCATATATCATATCATATCATATCATATCATATCATATCATACACATGCTCATAAAATATTATCTTGCAGAATGTTATATACATCATGATATTTGCACCGAACTAACCTTGTTTTTCAGGTTAATTCTCCAGCAGACAAACTTCATCAACATTTTGTTACCTTGGGCCGTCGTTTATTCTTCTCGAAGGTTATCTCATTTTGGGACGTCGTTTATTCTTCCTAAAGACTATTTTGAGACGTCAATTATTCTTCTCAAAAGCCATATTGTTACCTTGGGCCGTCGTTTATTCTTCCCGAAGGTTATCTCATTTTGGGACGTCATTTATTCTTCCCAAAGGCTATTTTAAGACGTCGTTTATTCTTCTCAAAAGCCATTTTTGTTACCTTGGACCGTCGTTTATTCTTCCCGAAGGTTATCTCATTTTGGGACGTCGTTTATTCTTCCCAAAGGCTATTTTGAGACGTCGATTATTCTTCTCAAAAGCCATATTGTTACCTTGGGCCGTCGTTTATTCTTCTCGAAGGTTATCTCATTTTAGGACGTCGTTTATTCTTCCCAAAGGCTACTTTGAGATGTCGTTTATTCTTCTCAAAAGCCATTTTTGTTACCTTGGGCCGTTGTTTATTCTTCCCGAAGGTTATCTCATTTTGGGACGTCGTTTATTCTTCCCAAAGGTTATTTTGAGACGTCGTTTATTCTTCTCAAAAGCCATTTTTGTTACCTTAGGGCGTCGTTTATTCTTCCCGAAGGTTATCTCATTATTTCGGGACGTCATTTATTCTTCCCAAAGGTTATTTTGAGACTTCGTTTAAGCCATATCATTACCTTGGGCCGTTGTTTATCCACCCAAAAGCTTGATCTTCATATTGGGGGATTGCTTTCCTCTCAAAATACATTTGAATAATTTTTCTCCGAATGGCATCTTTAAGCCCATTCAAGCATCACAACCAACCAACAATATTATTCTACGCACCGGCGAGTGCAAATTTTTGGGCTTTTGTGTTCAATCCTCTTCAACCTTCAGGTCACGAATGGCTTACATGTCAATCTAACTCCTCAGGTTTTAGAAAATTGAACAGGGGCAGCTGTTGCACCCCAAAATTTGCCCTCCCACAATCAAGACAATATCTCTCAAGACTTCTAAATAATCATAAGGTTCTCAAGACTCCCAATTGATCAAGAAGTGTGGAAGTTTCCCCAGACAATGCCTCCTCCTAAGCAAAGTATCCAAAACTAAGGTTTTGAGTTTCCTCGGGTTAAAATGATTTTCAAGGCTTCAAGTGAGCTTCATGGTATCCCATATGACTTAAATAATCCCTATGTAAAGTTTCAAAGCTTTCACAAAGAGTTTGTCCAGTCAGATGATCAGATATGCAAAAATCAGTCAAAGCAGTTAAAAAGTCAAACTGAGGTCAACTATGGTCAAATCAAAGTCAAACTGAGGTCAACTGTGGTCAAATCAAAGTCAAACTTCAAGATTGTTTTTTCCAACATCAATATTATGAAGTAAAATTCATCATTTGATCAAGGGGTGCTCATGGTTCATCAAGAAAGTTTCAGATCATCAGGAATCAGGAGTTTCTAAATTAGGGTTTTCTTAGGAAAAGTCAACTGAACTTTGACCAGCCATAACTTTCACATGCTTCATCAAAAATTTCCAATTAAAAGCTCATTTTGAAGGAAATTTAATTATCTATAACTTTGTGTCTCACAAGCCAAACCTAAAAATGCTTCATCTGGAAGGTATGAGCTAAAACATTACAGGTCATTTCAAAAGTCAACAAAAGTCAACTTTTTCCAAAGAACATAATTTGAAAATGGTAAAAGATATGAACATGAGACCAAAGAGGTTTGTTAGAGGACTATTTAAGCTTTCCAAAATATACAAGAACATCTTCATATCATTAAAATTGAGGGATTTATGCCTTGTCAAAGTTGGGAGATTTTTGAGGGGTGCATTGAGCAAATGAGGTCTTAAATCCAACTTTTTCCAAATGGGCTTGTAATTTTGCAATCCAATCTTCATGGTAACATCAAGCACGACCCAATTCCAATTACTTCTGATTTTTATAATTTATTTGGATTTTATTCATTAAAATTAAAATTAAATAAAAATAAAATATAAAATTCAAATATTTGGATTTGATTTTGGTTCTAGAAGCTCATAAACATTATTCAAAACTGATTAAGAGGTTCCAAATTCGTACAAGGATCAATTTAGAAGGAAATCATTTTATTTTGAACATTTAAAGTAATGAGATTTCCTCATAATCAAGTTATTCAAAAAGCCCACAAAACATCTGATTTTTTGACCTAAAATGATTCCTCTATAAGTATACAAGTTAACACACACACAAAGGGACGTTTTGCAGCAGTCAAGAACTCATACCAAACTTGAAAATTTTCACAAAAAACTCAAATTCGGATTCTAATCTAGAGGTAATGTCAAGGCTAAACGAGGATTGCAATGTCTTCCTGGATGTTCACTGAACCTCTTTGCATCATTCATATCGTTTGAAACATGCCTAAATGCATAAACAAAATTCGTGTTCTTACATTTTTATGATTTTTTTTCGTTTTCTTCTATTCATGCGTTATAAACTATGATTGACTAATGTTTTGTGTTTGCAATGAAGCAAGGAATATTTCTGGGTGGTTAGATTGAAGTTTCGTGACCTAAGCTGAGATATGCCATAGTTAGGGTTTTAGTTCCAAGTTTGTGGTTTTGTGTTTTACACCATTTATGAACGTTCTAAAAACATGGCTAAGTCGTATACCTCATGGGTAATCAATTGGTATGGATAATTTGGACTAATCGCGTGTGTTTTGTAGGTTTTGAAATTTGCAGGCTAATTATCTAAGAAATTTTCGTAGCTAATTCATAGCAGATTCGTAGCAAATTCGAGTGGCTGGAGGTTGAAGATGGTGACTCCGTGCGCGAATTTGTTTTTTTTGAATTTGTTTTAATTATTTTATGTTATTTTGTTATCTCATTATCACAGATGCGTGGGCGTCCTAGTGGCTGAGGCGTTTGGCTTGCATGATGAAGGACCTGGGATCGAATCTGGGTGAGACTATTTTTTTTCTCATTTTTTTTAGATATTTAGCATGTTTACTATATAATCATATGTTGTTGTTTTGTTATTAGACGCGCCCCATGTGGCTTGGTGGTAAAGACTTTGTGTCATATGCGTAAAGTTGAGGGTTCGAGTCCTGGCAACGACATCTTTTTTTTTTGTTTTCTCAAATATTTAAGAGGGTTTCATATATTATTATATGGTAGAGATTCAAGAACACCAGTGCACACGCAGCTCAGGTGGTCATCCTCCTCTTCATCCAGGTTAGGGACCTGGATTCAAATCTCAGGTCCATTTTTTTTGTGCTTTCTATTTTTTTCCCTTCTTTATTAGCTTATTTAAGTTATTTTCTAAATAAATAATTAACCATAATTAATTAATAATCAACATATAATTACAATTAATTTAATCAAGTTCTATTTATTTAATTTATATACTTAGATTATTTTCTTAAATAAATGATAATAACTTTCGTTCTTTTTTTTAATTAACTTATTTTCTTATAATAATTAACTTGTAAATAAATAACCTAGCATTTTCTAATTAAAAATTCTAGTGTTGTATATCATTAATTTTATTATTTTTGTAAATTAATTTTATAATATTCTTTTATCATTATAATCTCATCTTAAAATTTTTATAACAATTTCTAATTTTTCTACATCAATATGTAAATGGTTAAAATTGATTAGATTTGTATTTTCTTACTATTTTTCTTATAACTTTATTTATTTATTTTGTTATACCAAACATTAATTTTTGTAAATAATTAATAATTTTTTTACTATTGCTAATGATTAATTAATCAAATTCTTATATTTCCTAATAACTTCTAAAAAATATAATTTGTCTAACATAAAATTTTCTTTTTAATTAAATGTTCTCTTTATTTTAACTTTTTTTTTTTTTTGCTTTATTATTATTATTATTGCTTATTTATCTATTATTCTTGCTCTATAATTTATTTTCATCCGATTATATTGTATCTATCCAAAAGCCTTGTAATAATTTGTAAATTTATTTATCCGTCTTTATTTTCTTCGTAAATACTTAACTGCGTGGTTTGTAAAATAGGGAGTGAGAACTAATTGAATAATAATATGGGCTTAGATAATTAATTAAATAAGATAAATATCTGAAATAAATCATTCACGCACGTAAGTCGATCTAAGATCGCCGTCTGCACTTCCTAGGGTATTCCTCTTGGTTGCCTTATTTAAATGGTCAAGTCCCTCGAATATAGGGGTGTCTTAAGCAAAGTCCTTTCACGTATAAATCATAAAGTCCCTACAGATTTAAAAGATCAAGTCCCTTCGAGGTTGCCTACGGAATAATGATCTTGCCCCTTCGAACAAATGATGATAGTCCCTACGAATTGCTAAAGACACCCCTTAAGTTGCCTTCATTGACCATACGATGACCCTACGCTCGTCCCTTAAACAAATCCAAGGTAATGACTACCTATTCCTTAATAATATGGATAGTATTACCCTTGAAAGGACATATAAGAACATGAATGACTTAGTTTAGGGTAGGTACCTCATAGTTACTTACTCACTCTTTAAAAATACTTTTCACACCTCACAATACTTTTCAAATATTTTCAAAATAAGACTTTGTATACATCCATACGAGGATCATTAAGAAGTACTTAGAAAATTTCTAATCACACACTACACTTTTCAAAAACAATTAAAGTGAGCTAAGTAATTAAGAGCCAATGGATAACCATGGATATAAAGGGTGCTAACACCTTCTCTTTATATAACCTACCCCCCGAACCCAAGTCTTTTCAAAACCGGTCTTTCCTGTTATTTTATGTCCTTTCCTTGTGGATAAAATAAAAGTCGGTGGCGACTCTTGCGATCCGCAACATTTATAGAAAGTCAGTTCTCCCACCGTGTTACATGAAGTACATCGGGATGCCCTAATTTTTGCCTAAGTCACTCGTTTTCAAGTTTCGACTTAGCGGGCTTTTTCATTTCTTTTTCTTTTCAATTCCCTTTTTTTAAACAAATCGTGTTACACTGTTTGTCTTGATTGCTTTGAAAGGATCGTGACTGTCTCACTTCTTGGTTGTTGAGGAATAACCATTGTGGTTTCTGGTTTTTAGACCTCTTGTTTGGGATAACCATTGTGGTTTCTGGTCTTTAGACCTCTTGATTAGGCGCAACGAAAAGTAATGGATCCTCAGATGTGCACTCCTTTTGAAATTTTGAACGCTCGGTCAAACTAGCTGACGCCTACCCTACCCCTTAGTTAAATGCAAGGGTGTTTTTCATTCGAAAAGAAACTCCTACTTCAAGGCTCAAATGGATTTGCGAGGGTCTATCTCCCTTATATCTCCGGTGTTTATGATATGAAATAATGCATGTACATCGTCAACAGGGTCTTTCTCAAAAGCACACAATTAGAGATTCTCGCGTTTTCATTTCGCCATTCTCCTTCATAGAGTTTAAGCACGACGATTGGTATTGCGATGTACGCACACAAAATTATAAATGAAATACAAATGAATTACTTCAAGAAAAACATGTGCATTTTATTATGATTAACATTCAAAAGTAAACAACTTTCATGTATGCATACAAATGTTTAAACAAACAGAAGAAATTACAAATGAAAATGCAGTAAAGAAGCTGAGCATTGCCATCGTTGAGGAGACTTGACTCCTTCTGGACTAAATCAGTCTTAAGCACTTCCTGTGATCAATAGCTCTTCATGGACTTGTAGTATTCAAGTAAGTGGTCGCATGTCCGACATGGAAATTATACCTCTTCTTCTAGTTATTCAAACTCTGACATGAGACATCTGAAAGAAGGAGTAACGCTGGGTAATAAAGTTTCCCCATAAGGTTGCTTGGAAAGACTTAACGATCTCCTGCCTACGTATTTCCATTGACCCCAGACCAATGAAGAATCAGAGCGACGTAGTTCCCCCCAATAGGGATGAAAATGCACTGAAAGGACGCTAACATAATTGCCATCACTGAGAGTATTTGAATACTTCTGGCTTCATTTTCTTCCGCAGATACCCTTGCAAGTCGAGTGATTAATTCAAAGATTTAAGTTGAAGAACCGACCACCTGGTATAACAACCCTGGTACTTTCATTCACCAAATTCATTTTGACTCCGCCAAGATTAGGCATTGGATTTTGGAGCCCATTTGGATGAGGGGAGAAAATGACCTCCTTGGAGTCAATTAGGTCTTGTACCTCATTTTGGAAAACCCAACATTTCTCAATATTATGCCCCTGGGCACCCGAATGGAATTCGCACCTGGCATTTGCATCAAAATTGGGTGGTGGATTATTAGGAGAAGGAGCTCTCATGGTATGAAGCTCAACCATGTTCAACTTAAGCAACTTTGGAAGCAACACAACATACGGAAACGGAATGGGATCCATTTTACGGTCCCTCACTCTTGTTCTTTGCTGGAATGGTCTTTGTGCCTATTGTTATTGACCCTGATGTTGTGGTTGAGCCTTTCGTTGTTGATATTTCTTTGAGTTCCTAACATGTCCCTACATTTTCTTACTCATGCTCGACCGAGGAGCGGCTGAAGGTTGTTGATGTAATCTCTTTGAAGACTCAGCCTGAGTAATAACTCCAGAAGAATGGACTTTGACCACCCCTTCAATGTTCGTATGTGCTTTAACTTGTGACACCTTCAGACCATTCATCCCAAAACTAATTACCCCTTCATCCACTAAATCTTGCACCTGATGCATGAATGCTCTGCAATCATCGATGTCATGTCCTTGAGCTCCGGAGTGAAAAACACAGTAGGCATATGGATTCCAACTTTGGGGACGTTCGCCAGGAGGATTGGATAGCTCGCGACTCTCAATCAATCCCAATTCGAGCAACTGTGGGCACAGCTCAGCATAAGACATGGGTACAAGATCAATAACCCTTTCTTGTTTCTGTTGAGAACGAATTGTTGCCACTGAAGAAGTTACACCTGACATCTGCTGAAATCCTTCTCTTGGAAACCAAGGCGTAGCATCTGAGGGAGATCTCTGATGAGGAAAGAAAGTGCTCACTTCCTTGGTAACGATAGGTGTAGGATCATTCAAATCACTTGTATCAGGCCATGTGGAGTTGATCCCTGTCTTAGGCTCTTCCTGACTGCCAAGTGGTGATTGCTGGTGAAGATACTCAAACTGTAGAGGAAGCCTTTCTTCAACATAGTATTCATGATTCCCGTGAGCAGCTTCATTTGAGTCTTCATCAAATTGAATTCTTCTTTTAGAAGTTTCTGATCCTGAGACAACGCTCAAATGTCCACCACAAAATGCCCCAGCTGAGCTTTCATCTCAGTCATCTCCGCTCGGAGTTGTTCCAAACTTATATCCTGACAATCGTGATGCAAGTTGGCCATTCTGACAAGAAACCAAACTAGGATGAGAATCTTTCCCCGGACACCTGTTATGTATGCAAATGTCATGTTCGGTTATTTTAGGGGAATTTATCTGCTTTGATTCGGGTTTTAAAGAAATCCACCAACAGAGTTCAGATATGCGATCCCCGGAAATACTGAACATGTGTGCAGAAATGTTATGATGTTATGTATGCAACAGGCATGTGATCAGTGACGTGTCTGTGTAGTGTCAAACATGTAAACAAGTGTCTGTGTAGGGTCACAACATCACCACATCAAAACAAACATCTCTCTAATCAGAGGTTCAAATCTCAGAATCAATGTGTAACAGAACATATCACAATACTGAAGTATACTGGCACATTGGGTATGTTGAAGGTTAAGGTTCCTGCAATCCTATAAACCCCTCCTAATCTCATGGGTATGCTACTCGAGTCAACATCACGGACTCTCAAAGTTGGGCAGCAATAATACATTCACCATCTCCGAGAAATGGCTCATGACCAAATCAGGGAATCAGTTTGGCATTATGTACTACTCAGGGAGGTCTCAGATGAGTCCAAGGAAACAAGCATCCCTCAGAAGTCCCCAGCTTCAAGAACTGAATCGAAAAACAATAGTACATTCATCCCTAAGGGTACAATACTATCTTCATACGAACAGTTTGCCTTAACTGGGTTCCTATGAGAGAACCAGGCCATCCTATGCGAGTTCCCAGTGGGCCCTCGGATGCGAGTGGGTTTGCCAACAAATGGGGTCTGCCACTGTCATCACTGGAGAGGGATGTTTCCACTAAGGTTCTCAATGATCGGTCCCCTAACTGCACATAACTATCAAGGTTGTGTATTGCCCCAGAAAGATTCCAGCATCAATACATTTCCGAGAAGGTCGCAAGTCAAGGCGTGGAACTCACTAATACCAACGTAGCAAGATTGCTATGAAGCTAAAGTGGAACCACTCTAAGTCCTAGGTTCACTCAATCCGGGTATTTGGCTTATCTTACAGTAACAAATCCCATGCCACAGAAAAAAGGAGACAAGCACAGTCCAATATATGATGCATGGAAAATAAATATTGAAAGCGGTAAATAAATGTTGTAAAGAAAATTGTAAATGAAAACAGTAAATAAACATACAACAACACGCATATAAACACCCAAAGAAACAAAATCAAACAGGTGCTAGGATTGACTCTACGAGGGAAAGCAGAGATTCTGGGTTCGATCCCCAGCAGAGTCGCCAGTTGTCGCTCCCAGGATTTTCATCCTAGTACAAACGCGAAAGTGGCGCGGAAAAGGTAGAGTCTCCAACCATACATTTTTATCCCGAATGAATGGGAAAGGTAATTATGCACAAACCTAAGAGAAAAGGAAAAGGACAAGGCCTTGCGAACCAAAGATCTGGGTTCGGGAGTCGGTTACGACCTGGGAAGGTATTAGCACCCCAGATCGTCTGCCGTACCCGACGGGATCCACGCTTGTTTGTATGAATCAAAGGGTGAAGAAATAAAACTGCTGCTGAATAAAACCACTAACTGGAATGGAAGTGAGAAAGGGAACTAGAAAAGAAAATGGAAAGAAAGGGGGAAATGTAGGGAAAATAAAGAATGTGCTCGAACGGGCCCTACCCCGCTGCCTACGTACCTCATCGGGAAAATGAGGATCAGAGTCGACGTAGTTCTCCTAACTAAGGCGAGAACCATGTTTGTATTTTTTATGCGTTGGAACTGCTTATGTCTATGCTCAGGTGTTGCAGGCTTGACTTGTGCGAGTGCGTTTACCGTCTTGCATGCCCTAAAGGAATGAAGTGAATCAAATTCAAACTATGCCCTAAAGTGTTGTTAAACCCTAATGAAACCTAAGGAAAAGTTAAAAGGGAGACCTAAGGGTTTTATCATGTTAAAATCCCCTAAAATCAAAGGTGAGTGAAAAGTCCAGAACTTAACACTAAATGAAAATATAGGATGAGATTATATTACATGAGAAATAAGAGATTCAAGTCATGGAGATTCAAACAAAGGATTGAAAGGTGAAAGAATGAACATGCACACATGGCTTTAGAAGTGAAACAAATGACTTAAGATGAAAAATAAAAAATTACCAAGGAAGCTTGAACTCCTCATAAAAAAACCAGAGGCTTGATGAAAGATTAGGATGACGATTATATTCACAAAATACTCACAAATGAAGTGGTAAGAAGTGTCTTAAGGCTAAGTGTCACAAATTAGGGTTTTTGGACCTTTAGATGACAAGTGAGGTTCAAAGAGATATCAAAAATTTTACACTTGAAGTAAACACATGGAAGTGATCAAAATACACTCATGAAACACAAAACAATGGTTTATAAAAGTTAGATTATGTGCAAATGGAGTTTGAGAAGCTAAGATAGAAGAAGGAGAGAAATTAGGTCAAAGTAAAACATGTATGACTTATGACTCAAGAAACCCTAAAACATCAAAGGATGAAGACTTAAAAGGGGTACTCAACATTTGAAAACATCTAACATAACTTATAAGACTCAAAATCAAGACCTTAAGGTAATGGCATAAATGCCTTATTCAAGTTAGATCAAAAGGAGACAAAGAGAAGCACCAAAAAGTGACTTATGGTTCAAGCAACTTAGAAAAATATCAAATGCCCTAAAAAATTAAGAAAATTGACATTTGGGATCACAATCCAGAAGGTGACTCATGTCCAAAAAATCTCACAAACATTCCTATTTTTGAATGGTCAAATGAGGTGTGGAATGGAATTAGGGTTTATGGGCACATATGTGAAAGAATAGGATCAAAAGGTGAATAAACATGATTTAAAAATCAAAGAAAAAATATTTTGGAGAAGTTCAATGAATCCTCGGGACAAGGAAAAAATAATGGATCACTTATCATTTTTTATCTAAGAGAACAAAATTGAACAAATCAATTGGTCAAAAAGAAGGAAAATAGGAAGAAATTAATTGTGAAATTAATTCTGCCTTAAAAATAAAAATATATGGAAATAAAAAATACAGAAAATTCAAGAAAAATATGAAGATCATCCATGAATTTATTTGGAATTTTTGGTGACCAAATGGTATTTTTAAAAATGGAAAACGAAATTGAAACAAAATGAATAAAAGAAAAATAAAAGAAATAATTGGACTGGGCCTGGGGGGTAGGAATAGCAAGAATTTACATAGGTTTGGGATTAAAACACACGCATTAGGGTGCCATTAGTTGTCTGAACTTTCCTTCACAAATTTGGAACATGAGTAGCATGAGAATTTCAATGCTCTAGCTAACTTTGGACCATTGGATCAAAAGAGATGAACGAATGTGTTATAATTTCAAAAAATTAGTTTGGGCACTGTTCAGGCCACCAGAGAGGGATTCCGATCACCTTCTCCGGTGACCTCTGGTTAGGGCTTGGTCAGAATCTTCATGAAAATGGAAAATGGAACCATGGATCAACTCGTCTCCCCATGCAGACCATCAACCTGGCTTTAGTTTTCACTTAGGGTTTCTAAATTTCACCAAATTGAAAGCGAACATTTCCATCCTAAAATGTGGATCTAAGCACCTATGGTGCATATCAACTAGCCAACATCAACATTGCTTCTATTAAGCTCAATACATCATAAAACTAGCAAAGAATGAAGAAAACAAGCAAGTAGAATTCATGATGGAACCTGAATTGTAGAGCTGTATTTAGTTGAAGAAATCCAGAGATCTTGCTCCTATGGATGCCTTACTTGTTCTTTGATGTTGCTAGAGTGAAATAAACACTCTATGCTTGAAGGATTTGGCTGAAAGTGAATCTGGTGCAAAAGAAGTGTAGTGATGGATTTTGTAAGATTCAAGCTGTGAACTCCATGGATTTTGTGCAAAATAAGATGCTGATGATGAATTGATGATGAGTGCAACACTGTATCTTGCAATGAGTAAGATCCTTGCCAATTTGCAGAGATCTTCAATGGTGCAAGTTGGAAGATTCACTGAATTTTTTCCATGGAAGTGTTGCTTGAATTGATGATGATGATGATGAACAATGGAAGCATGAAGCAAGATGGATGAAGATAAAGCTAGCTCGAGCCATATTGCAATGAGAAATCAGAGAGAATGCAGATGAAGTTTGGAGGATTTTGTGGAGTGTTCAAGTGAAAATGATGTTGAACCTGTAATGTGCAGTGATGACATCCTCTTATAGCATATTCCAACTATGGTTAAGTAACTCTAGTTAACTGAGTAAGGTGAGTTAACTGAGTGAAGTTTGTTAGGGCAATTATGCCAACTGGATCTTCTAGAATCCTCCACATTCGAGCTCAATCCAATGTGCATTAGAGCATGTTAATTATGGTGAGATCAAATGGAATGATGTGCAGCCTGCTTGATCCACTCATGGCTCAATGTTTGCTAGCTTCAACTCTTGCTCACTGTATGTTGCTTAGGGTAGGGATACCTGCATGCAATTACATCCAATGTGTAATGATGCAGTGATGATCCAGGTTGTTTGATTTATGTGTATGGCAAGGAATGATGATCCTGCAAGCATTGGATGAATACTCTTATGAGGATATTGCAACATGCTTCACATTGCAGCATGTTCACCCTTATTGGCTTGAATGTTTCTTGGTGGATCATGGTAATAGTGTGGACAAGTATCCATCGGATCACTCTTCCAATGCAGTGCCCTTTAACCAAAATGTATGAGCAATGCAAATGAAGCTGAAGTGAAATGCTTTGATACCTTGCTGCATAAGTCACATGTTGGGTATGATGAACTTACATGGATGTTTGCTTCATACTCAATAAATCAAAGGCCATGGTTCTTGGACTCAAATTAAAGAGGACGATGTGTAGAACATGTTTGATGTTTGCACCAAAGTGAGGCCATGCCTCTAGATGATTAAAAAATGTCATTGAAAATCATGTCACAAGGATGAACCACTAGCTTGCACTTATTGCCTTTCCATGCGCCCTAGGGCTTGTGCCTGACCAGTTTCAAACCTCATATTGTGCCCTCTCATATCTCTCAAACTAATGATCAAATAAAAAATCCTTGAACACCAAAATTGTAGGAAACATGTAAATGAACAACTTTGTAGTTCAAAGAAATTACATTTGAAGTGTTTTTGATGGATAAAAAGAGTTTGCCATGTTGAACACCACCTATTTGATAGAATACTAGGCAGGGCACGCGCGCAGGCCAGCAGGCTGCCTCGCCCATGACCTAGTTCTTGCCCTACTTTGCTCAAACTTTGCATGATCATATCTCTCAATTTTAATACTATGAATGAGTTCCACATATGAATTTGAAGCTTAAAATACCCTCTTTAATTTGTTCAAGGTATAATTTTCATAGCCCTAGTATTTTGGGAGAAGGCCTCTCTCAAAGTGGCTGCAAAAAGGGCCAAAACTTGCCATTTTTTGAAACCCTAATTTTCCAAAAAGGGTAAATTTTGGTTTTCTTGATTTCTCTTGATTCCTCCATAATTTATTGATCAAATTTGAACCATAGGATCCTTGTAACCCTAATTTCATGATTTTGACCTCAAAAAGTCAGGAGTTGACTTTTTCCTCAGCATGGTTGACTTTTCCCCAATTCCCTAATTTTCAATCATCTGACCAATTGAACCTCTTCCAAAATGATTCCATGGATGAAATTTCAACCCTAGGCACTTGAAATCATGTATAAAACAATGGAATCAACTTTGGATCAAAATTTCACTAAGAAGCCCAATAGAATATAAACCCTAATTTGGCCCCTTTTCATCAAGAGATGTTGCACTGCCTACCTCCTTCGATCAATTCAATTCTTTTCAAGACTTGAGGCCTCAAATGAAGACTTGTGGGATGTTGTGAACCCTTTTCACAAAGTTGAGAAGCTTTTTGGATCCTTGTTTGTCTTTGTATGGCCTTCAACTGCTTCAATCACTGATCACAAACCTATACCTCAGCTATGATGAACATGATGCAATGTTTTTTTTTGCTATGGCATGAATTTGAGTATGCAATATGATATGCTAAATGTTAATAAAGCGAGAGGGCAAATTTTGAGGTATTACAGTTGTTACTAGGTTATTTTAAGTTGAATAACATGTTATACCATGTTTAGTTGAATAAGTTGAAAATCCGTTGCGTAGTTGTAAAAGTTGAATTTGGTTTTAGAAATGAAATAAAGTTGATGTTTTAGTTTCTTATGAACCGAAAGTGTTATGTATCAATTTTCATGAAATTAAATGAAGTTTTTATAAGTTGAAAATGTAGCATCCTGTTTGTGTACTTGTTGGTTGAATTTTTAATACTCTGATTGTCTATATAATCGCCGGGTAGAAATGGGGTGTTATAGGGAGCCTCCGGACAAGCTATCCTGGAAGAAGTACATCTAGAGCTTCTTGTCCTTAGTGTAAGAAGTGATCTTACGATAGTAAGCTTGAAGGTGAGTCTTGAGACATGAATTCCCATTGTACTTGTCGAACCCCTGAGCCTTGAACTTCAGTGGGATGATCAAACCCTGCACCAACCCCATATATGAGACGTTGATTCCCAAGGTATCCTTGCACTCGAGAGCTTCGACCTTTTCATCCAACACCTGAAAATCATGAAGATTTCCCCAAGCACCAAATCCCAAGTCCTCATTCAGCAAAGAGAACTGGTCAACTTGATTGTCTTCCAAATGATGAACTGGAACAGGAATACCCGTAAGGGTAGAAGGTCTTTCAGCTCCTATTGGGGCACCAGTGGCGTTAATAGGATTTCCTTGTGCATCTACATTGACTCCAACGACCAGAGTTTCCACGTGCAGCATATCAAGCCTTTGAATCACAACCCATAACTCTTGTTTCCCTAGGGAAAACCATTGCATCATGTTCATGAACTCATCCATATGTGCGCAAAGATTAACTAATTCATTTTGAACATCATCCATGATATTTCGTTGATTTTGATGAGTGTCGTACCTGTGAAGATGATGGTCCGCAATCCTTCCTGAATACCCAGATAAGTTAGGAAAACCAGATAACTTGCAAGGAAAAATTCAAATATGATATGAATGCATGCAAATGTTGTGTTCTTCCATTCTCAAGGTCATTTACATTCCTATTCCGGTATTCAAGAATATGCAAATCCAAATGGCCCTTAGAACTTTGACTTTTGGGAAGAGAATATTCTCAAAAAGCTTAGATGAAATAACTTGTGAAGAGTCGGTGTCTGGAACATGTGTTGGTGCAAGGATAATAGTCAGAAATTTGAAGCATATAAAATAAATGGGGCCATAAGAATAACAAAAGATCTCCCTGAAGGGTACAAGTTTTAACAATAAGCAGAACCATAAGAGTATAAAGGATTCCACAACAGGTATGTGGGTAACCCAACACTAACAAAAGAAACTAAGCCCTATGAAACTTGACATCCTTTAGCCTCCAACTAAGATGTTTGGCATCCTCGAATAATTGGGCAACATCCGGATGACTAGGATCTTCAATAAGCTTTTGAATGAGCAAATCCCTTTGATCGAAGGAAGCATGGAGTTCACTGATTTGCTGTAAGAAAACCTCTTCATTTTCCTTGTTGGAACTTGGCTCAGACCTAACCCTCTTAGTTTCTGCACAGACTTTGAGCTCTTATACTTCTTTTTGAACATCCTCAATTACTCTTTGTCCTTGTACTATCTTCTGGATATAGTCTCTATGCTACTCGTGGCTAACTGGAGTTGCTCTTTCTGGTCACCCAGTTTCTCCTGAAGGTCTTTAATCTTCAGTTTGCACCCAGCCTCAACTTTCTTCTGCTTCTTCTGATTGGTCTCCCACTTTTCTTGCTAGAGGGTGATAGCTTTGTTGGCTTTAGTCAAAGACTTCTTAACCGGCCTCCGTGCATTGGCCTTATTGGTTTCGGCCAAACCCTTATTCCTGAAGTAGAGCTCTCTATCAGCAAAGTCTTTCTCTTTGTCTTCCATGGACTTTTGAAGAAACCGGACCCTTTGTTCTAAGGATTTATTGATGTAGACTGAGTGCTGGTAGAGATTATTAACCTCAGAATTTTCACCTCTGACTCTGTGCAATTCGACTTCTAACTTCTGATAAGCTTCCATGGACACCGTGGTTTGTGGCATAACCACCTTTGGGTATAAGGGAGGTTCCACTGATAAAGGAAGGAGTAGGACTTCTACACAATCTTTCATCCATGCAACATAAGGTTCATAAGTCTTTAGGTCTACCCTCATAAACTCCTTTTTTCCCTTCTTGACTTTCAACTCCCAAGCCTGAGAGACTTGTATGGCTAACCTTTCATTTCCATCAACGGGGAAATATAAATATTCTGCCACTTCTTCATCAACCAATGGAGTCTTCAATGGATACCTAAACTGCTTGATAGCCAACAACGGGTTGTAGTTGATTCCTCCCTTTCTCCCCAACAATGGCACATTAAGGAAATCCCCACAACTGGTGATTATTTCTTTTCCAACCAGATCCCTGTTATAACACCAAGTAATATCCTCAAAAGTCAGGCCCATCAACCTTCTGGACCATTTCATATCACCTTTCAAATCTACAAAAGGTCCGAACTTTGGCAGATGTCGAGAAAACCAAGTAGCAAATAGGGGTGCACAACAATTCACAAAGCCACCTCTTTTCCTCTCATTCTTGTAATGCACCAAGTAGAAGAAATCTCACAATAGAGTAGGAACATGGTTCCTTTTAATGAAGATGGATATGGCATCCATACTTACAAATCCTTTCTCTCCTGGGAATAAACTAATCTTGTACACCATCAATGCTATCAAGGAAATGAAGTTTATCCACCTTTTCTCCAAAGCACACGTCTTAGCCTCGGCTAGTAGAAAATCCAGATAAAAACCTTTGTGGTCTTTGGTGGTCTTGATATTCCCTTTAACTTGAGACAAGTTCAAATGAGTAGCCCTAACAATGTCTTCCTCTAGAGGATCTCTCTCTAAACCATAGAATGGAAGACTGTCTCGAATCAGAATCTTCAGCATGCTAGAAATCTCTTCCACGGTAGGCACCAAGATGTAATCAGGGAATACAAAGCACCGCAATTTTGGATCATAAAACTGTAGCAGAGTATGAAGACTGTCTTTTTTCTCTGTGGAAGGCTTGTCCGTGTAGCTTAGAGTCAACCCATACCTCTTCCTAAAATCCTCTAAAACCTGGTCATCCATCATCCCAACCAAACTCTGAACCTCTTCAGCTTCTGGTCTAGGAAAGATTTAATGTATATTGTTCTTTTTTAGAATACTTCTGACTTCGGCCATCTGGATAATAAGAATATAGGAAACTACCAGAACTGGGAATATAGAACCGACCTGAGAAATGAGAAAACAAAACATGTTAATGATGATATGATGCAATGAAATGCAAGGCGTGTGATCAATGATATGTGTCTGTGTTGGTGTTGATCAAAGAGCCAAGTGTTTGTGGATATTCATAACAATACTATTATCTCTGTGTATAATCCCCAGATTCAAGAACCAAGACCCATAAGGTCTCAGAAAACCAAATCAGAACAAAGGACAATCATTGATGATGTGGGTATGTGGAAGGCTTAAGGGTTCATGCAAACTTTTAAACACCCTCCCAAACTCACTGGTATGCTCCGGGTCGACATCATGGACTCTCAGGTCGAGCCGCGATAATACGTTCACCATCTCTGAGAAACAATTTAATATTATACACTACAAAAGGAGGCCTCAACTGAGTCCGGGAAAAACAAGCATCCCCCATAATTCCCCATCTTCAAGCACTGAAATCGAGAAACAATAGTACATTCATCCTGAAGGGTACAATACTATCGTCATACGACCAGTTGCTTTAACTGAGTTCTTATGAGAGAACCAGGCCATCCTATGTGAGTTCTCAGTGAGCCCTCGGGTGTGAATGTGTTTTCCACATAATCTAGTCTGCCACTGTCACCACTGGAGAGGGATGTTTCCACAAAGGTCCTCAATGACCGGTCCCCAGATGCACATAACAATCGAGGTCGTGTAATGAAGTAGGGAAGACCCTTATATCAGAACATTTCCAAGACGATCGTAGTCTGGGTGTGGAACTCACTACTACCCGCATGACAAGATATTATGAAGCCAAAATGATTGTCCACGCTAAAAACCCTAAGGTACACTTGAGCCTTTGTATTGGGATCATCTCACAATAACACCCATCCCACCATAGAAAAACCAAGCAGTCCAGACAATAATATGATGCATGCTAAAATAAATACTGAAAGCAGTAAATAAAGTTGTAAAGTAAAATTGTAAATAAAACAGTAAATTAAACACACATCAGCAAACAGACAAACACCCAAAAAAAAACAGTCAAGCTCTAGGATTGAGTCTCATAGGGGAAACTAGATATTTTGGGTATGATTCCCCAGCAGAGTCACCAGTTGTCGCTCCCGGGATTTTCATCCTAGTACAAACGCGAAAGGGGCGCGGAAAAGTAACAGAGTCGTCAACCAGACATTTTTATCCTGAATGGATGGGAAAGGTAATGCTGCACAAACTGAAGGAAAAGGAAAGAACAAGGTCTTACAAACCAAAGAGACTGGGTTCAGGAGTCGGTTATGAACTGGGAAGGTATTAGCATCCCAGATCGTCCATCGTGCCCGACGGAATCCACGCTTGCTTGAATTGTTTCAAAGGGTAGAAACAAACTGTTGTTGAACTGAAACTTCTATTGGGACTGGAAAAGAGAATGAAAAGGTACGGGAAAATGTAGGGAAAATAAAGAATGTGCTCGAATGGGCCCTACCCCACTGCCTACTTATCTCATGGGAATGAGAATCAGAGTCGCCGTAGTTCCTCTAACTAGGGAGGAAATTTGTTTGTTTGTTTTTTTATAATTGAGCTACTTATGCCTATGCTCAGGTGTTGCAGACTCGTCTAGTACGAGTGCGTTTATTGTCTAGCAAAGAGACACATTGAATCGAGTCCTTTTGTTAAGAGTGAGTGAGATGAGAAGAGAATTTTCACAAGAAAGACGCTTGTTGTTGGTTTGGAGCTTTTAGAAGCTTTTATCTGAGGTTTGCACATGAACGTGTATTCAAGTCATATTCCTCAGAGCTCCAAGTAAGGAGAATATCCCCAAGACTTGGTTCCAAAGGTTAGGGCTCACGTACACTACCCCATTTGCATTTATTAAGTGTTTTTCCTTTTGAAGTGAATAAGTACTTTTTAGGTTTTTCTTTGTGAATGTGACTTCATGATTTGACTTGTACATCATGCTAGACAAGTTCACAATACCCCAAGATGGGATATATGTAAATTCCCCATGGCATAAGTCCATACACACAAGGTCACTTCAATCATCATTGGATGTTTTCTAGCTTTTTGTTTGAAGACGAGAGAGAAGCACCAAAGAGAACCAAAGGTAGAAGTATAATAGGGGACTAGACAATCCTAAGTAAGTTGTCATGCTTGGGTAAACCTAGGTTAGTGAGGTTTGAAGGATTCTATCTTATTGAAGAAGAAGGAGAGAAAAGCAAGAAAAGAAAAAGAAGTTAGAAAACAACTTACTTTTCAAAGAGAAGATAAGTTGCCTATAAGGGGGAATGATGCAATTGTAAATACAAAACATATTGAATGCTTAACAAACACAAACATGAAGTGTAAAAGATATAAAGAAAGGGTTGGAATGTGGAAGCAACATCCACACTCCTCTTACTAACCATTAGCCCCTACATGGTTACAAAATCTGTTATCTCCTAAATTTCGACAATGACTTAATTGAGATATTTTTGCTTAGAAAAGAGTTTTCTTGTTATAAGCTGAAAGTGAGGTCCTTTCAACCTTACTCAATAAAGGTGTAGGTCGAAAGAAACCCCCGCCTACAAGTTCTATAATTAGAAGAATTCTAAAGTTTGAAGTATTTTCTAAGTGTTGTTGAGATTCGACCATGCCCAGTTCGAAGAAGAGTGGAAGTTACTCAAATTGTGAACGTTCAAGCCTTGGAGGGAAAATATGTAATTTTCAATTCAAAGACAGGGACAAGTGGCACAAGATGAAGCTTCTTCAACATGTAGTGGGACAAGTTTCACAATCATAGGATAAACCCGTTGAAAGCAGTTATATTTCATTTCTATAAATAACGTAGTCTAGTGTTAGAATAAGTGTGCGTGAAAGTCATATTGTATTGGTTACACCATATCCACTCGAAGTATCCGCATGTAGAGAAAAGAGTGCAGTAAGAATGTACGTGATGTAAACACCACCATTTTTATCTTCCAAAATATTTTATGACAAAGCACCATTTTATCTTCAATGTCATTTATGATTTAAACTTATTTATCTTTCAAGCCTTTTATGTTAAAGCATTTTACCTTTCCATTTCATTTACTTTTACAAGCAATTTACTGCTTTTCTTTACATTTCTAGCCCTTTAATCTTTCCTGCCTTGCATTTATCCTTTCCTTTACCTTTCCTGCATTTTTAACATTATTGCCATGGAATTTATCTTTTCATTTACTTTTAAAGTCCTTTCTTTTACTTTATTTTCTTGCTTGTTATTGCTTTCTGAATCCTGTCGAAGGGTTCTTGACAATTTCCCAAAAAAAAAACATCACAATTAACAAACGATTAGCACATGTCTTAGGATCAATCTGGTCGATCTTGCGAGTAACTAAGGTTGTTTTTAATATCCTCAGAGGATCAATGATTGTTTACTAATTTTGGGGGTAAACAAATTGGCACGCCCAGTGGGACAATGCTAGTTAGTTTTTAGAAGTTTTATAACTTCTTTTTATAACTTCTTTTTTGTAACTTCTTTTCTTACGTGGACGTATTGGTCGAAAAAATGGTTACTTTTGTTACATGCATTTGAGAAGTGGAAAAGTAGCCAATACAGATTATTATATACCAAGGAAAAGAAATACAAGGAAGATGGCGTCTAGCCAAGGAAATCAGCCCAAGTTGCAACAACACTTTGGAGTCCTCATGGTCGCACAACCATGATTCTACCTATCACATACATAGCATTAGGTTGTTCAGACCCAACATTACATAATATGATATTACCATGCCGGCCAGACACACTTAAGAGGTAGGAAAGATTTACTTATGATTTTCAAGGCTAGTGTCACACCCTAAATTTTGACCGAGCTTTTTATTTCCATTCATCTAACGCATTTCATAGCATTTTCGATAGTCGGTCATTTTACATTTTTAGTCCATTTCATTAATCACACATTTTACCATTTTAAATGTCATCTTTTATTTATTTTAGAATTTGTTTCACTTTAATTTAGATTTTAGAATTTGATTCGATCTTAGAATTTTTATTTAGTTTTTTTGTCTCATTTTGTAGTTTATTCATTTTTTTAGTTAAATATTTATTTTAGTTTATTTTTTAGAATTTAATTTAGTTCAATTTTAAGTTTAATATAGTTCTCAATTTATTTTAATTTTAAAATAGGGTTTTAGTCTATATTAGATTGCTTAGAACTAGTTTTCAATTTAATTTTAATTTAGGATAATTTCAATTTAGTTTTAATTTAATTTATGTTTTAATTAGGTAATTTTAATCAGTCATTTTTAACTAGTCCAATTTAATTATTTTAAAGTTGATTAAGTCTTATTTTTAGATTAATTTAATTTAATTTAGAATTGATTTTTAATTTATGTCTGTTTAACCATTTTAATTAGTTTAATATTTTAATTTATTTTAGTTGTTAGTTTAATCAGTTTTTTTATTATTAGTTTTATAGTTTTATTAATTTATTTATTTTTTTGTTTAATTCGTAATTAGGTTTTTTTTATTAGTTTAGTTTAGTTAGTTTTAATTGTACTTTATTTTAATTAGTCTGGTTTGTTTAGTTCAATAATTAATCACTAGTAGGAACTATATCACTCCATTGACCAAGTCTCTCTTAACCATAACAAGCCAAACAACCTGCTATAATTCTGCACAATTTCTACAAGCAACAATGACTCCTCACCCAAAGTGGAACTGATACAACCTGCACAAGAGAAAGAACTTTGACCAGCCTGCAGCATTGGAAAGGACTCATCAACACAATTTCAAAAAAAGATCAAAACTTAATACACAAGTTTGCATTTTGATTTTAAAAAAGGGATAAGATAAAGCCATAGAAAAGGAGGAAGATCACAACAGCGGAACTTCATTTTTTTTCTCTTCACGCTGGACCACCATCAAAACCTCCAAAAAAGCCCTTCATCAAAAAATCACAGACACCAACCTTTTGTAAGCTGTAACAACCTTCTTTCTATTTTTCTGCTCATACACAAATCTGAAACCACCTTCACTAAAACCTTCTCTCCGTCGTTACCGCACATTCTCCCACCGAACCACCACCTGCAACTCATCTCTGAACACCCACAACTCACCCTCCGCGCCATCATCTCAACTGCCCTCACCTTCAGACCCTCGTACCTCGACCTTCTTCTTCCATCAGAACTCCACCTTCCAAACCACCCACCACCGCGTCAACAACACACAGTCAAACCCATCTGAAACCCCATACGACAAAACTTTTTCACCACTAAAACCAAATCGCAAACCGCCAAGTGACTGAATCGAAACCGTGAGATTAAAAAAACCACAGAACCAAACAAGTCAAACCGCCAAAGGCAACCACCGCGCAACCCACTGCGAAATAGTGACAAAGGAAACCAAATCCGCGAGCCAAAACAGAGTCGCAGAACCTTCGAGAAAATCTTCCAAACGAGAAACAAATTGAAACAGACGGCGGGATGAGGAACCGTCAACGGCGGTTCATCTTGATCGAAGGGTGGGTTTCTCCTTAGTTTGTTTTCTCTTTTTGCTAAACCGATTTTGAAGAAAAGGAATGGTATGTTGCTGGGGTTTGAATCGTACTTGAAGAAGAGGGATGAGTTTTATTTTTTTATTTTTTCACTGAAACTGTGTTTGTTGTGTTCTAATATATCTATTTATTTCCTAATATTTATTTCTTTTAAAAAAAAATAGAATGTTTGCTTAGATTGGGTGTAAAACCTTTTGTCTCAGTTTGTTCTTACTAATGACACATCCCATTTACAACGATCCACTCCCTCTGCTTCTTTTTATTTTTCTTATTTTTAGTTTATTTTATTATATCAAGACCATTATTGTTGTTTTGTTTTATTTAGATTTGTTTTACATCTTAGAAAAAAATCTAGAAAAAAATTTATTAGGAGGTTATTTGCTATTTCTTTATTTTAAAATCATTCTTATTTTATCCTTTTTTATCATTATTATTTTCGGGTCGATGATATAATAAAAAGCCGCGATTAAGTCGATTCCGATAAATCGACAAATTGTGACTAATATGAGGCCATTTAATTTAATTTATTTTATTTCATAGTTTATTTTATTTAGTCTATTTAGTTTATTTATTTTTATTTTCGTATTTTAATACAATATCAAGTTCTAACGGTTCCGAATAATTAATACACTGCACACACGTTTTCTCTTGGGCAAATTACAATGAGACCCTTTATTTCATTGTAATCCCATGTAAATTATTATGTACCACTCTCCTGATTATTCTACGCAATTCATTTATTTTTTCCGCATTTATCGCTTTAAATTCACTCGCGATCCCTTGGTCCAACATCAAGCATTTTCACTCGCACACTTGCACACGATTAGGATTTCGTATTACTAGGAGCACCCCTAGGGACTAGGATTCGAATCTGTTTAATAAATCAAACAACCTCCATTTTCATTTTACCCGTAAGTCGAGTGTTTTGCGCCTCGCCATCTAACTCTTTTAACTTAATAATTAACGAGGAACTGAACTCAGGAATCTAGCATTCCTCGGGTTCTTTAATGGACCACTCTTGAGGCTAGCCTTCGAGTTGTGTTTCATTTACTCCTTCGTTTCTAAAATTACAAACCCTAAATCATCAAAAACAATCAAAATACTTAATTCACATATCAAATTACGAAAGAACTGAACTCAGGAATCTAGCATTCCCCAGGTTCTTGAATGAAATCACTCTTGGGCTAGCCCCACGTGTGGTGGTCCATTCACTCTTTCGTATTCAAAACATTCAAACTTCCTCGAAAAGATGAGACATGATTCATCTCCATAGAAAATATATTTCTCCTATTCCTACAAACACAAACAAATCAATTTTATCAAACAATTTCTATCAAGGAAGAATGTGGCAATCACTTGTTTATCATATATCCAAGTTCGAAGCTTCTTCTGATTTTATTTCTCAAATAAAGAATGTTGCATTGCTTGTCAATCCCCGTATCCAAGTTTAAAGCTTCTTTCGATTTGATTTCCTCAAATGTTTGTGGTGAAATAGGCGAGATATCTCCCTTAAAGATGACGACTTGTCTCTTTCCTTAAAATACAACTTAGAATCTACCAACAAATACAAATCATTTTCATAATTAATTAACGAAGAACTGAACTCAGGAATCTAGCATTCCTCGGGTTCTTGAATGAAATCACTCTTGGGCTAGCCCCATGCATTGTGGTTCATTCACCCTTTCGTTTAAAACACCTTAAGTAAGATCAAATATCTTTCTCTAAACGAACATTATTTAAAGCTCTTTCTATCTCACAAACAAGCTAGCGCTTCAGCTTCCACCGCGAGTAAAAGCCAATGCTTAGCAGTTAAAAAGCGTTCTAAACAATTATTTATTAAAAAACACAAACCGTAGTAGCACGAACTATAAAGCTCTAACTTTCCCATTGCACAAGGGAATACGTAGGCACATGGATTTTAATCCTTTGCGAGCACAATAATAAAAAACTAACCATTTTATCCATAATAATAATAAACTTTCTTTTCCCTTTCAACAAACATATTAACAAACATTTAAAAGACAAAGATTTAAATCAACATTTAATCGCGTAGTTAGACTAAGAGGTTCCCGTTGAGTACAACGGACGTGAGGGGTGCTAATACCTTCCCCTTGCGTAACCGACTCCCAAACTTAGAATTTGGTTTGGTTTACCATTTCTTATCCTATTAAGTTGTATTTATATCTCCCTTTTTCTCTCGTAGAATAAATAGAATTAGGTGGCGACTCTGTTGTTTTTCCGCGTCCCATCGCGATGATCGTATTTTTCGAGGTACGATAGCTAGGTCGAGGACACGACCTGCTCTGATACCAACTGTAACACCCTGATATAATATATATCTAGAATAATATCATTGAAGTGTTATTTTTGGTATTGACATCATCATAAGTGCCTAATAGCATTATTCACATTCTTGACCAACTATAAAAATTCTATATAACAAGGTACAAAACATGGAAATTATGCTAACACAACAATACTAAGATCAATATAATATCCATTATTGTACAAGATACATAAATACACAGCGGAAGACTAAAACTATGCTTCACTTGAAACATCCTGAGCATAGCTCCACTTGTAAATCAAACCTGAAAAGCAACAACAATAGTGGGGTAAGATAACAACATCTCAGTGGGTTCCCTATCTTAGAGTTCTCTCGGCTCTAAGGGTTCTATCAAACCTAACTCAGGTCTTTATAAAAGGAAAACAACCTTGAGTTCACACGTCTCGCACTCATTGGAACCACATCCAAGAGTTCTACAAATCCTACTATCACTAGTTAGGATAATACCTTTATACTGCTCATGGGACTCAATATAACACCTATCTCAAGCGACTACCATGCTTCCCGTGGGACTCAGTGTAATACCCACCACAAGCCTAAAACAAGTCTAATGCTTCCTGTGGGACTCAGTATAATACCCACCACAATACTTACGCAATGCTTCCCGTGCGATTCAGTGTAATACACACCACAAGCCCAAAACATACCGATGCTTCCTGTGGGACTCAGTGTAATACCCACCACAAGACTTACTCAATGCTTCCTGTGGGACTCAGTATGATACCCACCACAAGCCTAAACCATACAAATGCTTCCCGTGGGACTCAGTGTAATACCCACCACAAAAATTACTCAATGCTTTCCGTGGGACTCAGTGTGATACCCACCACATGCCTAAACCATACCAACGGTACCTCAAGCCTTTATGGATGCTACCCTTGGGACTCAATGTAATACCCACCACAAGACTTACTCAATATTTTTCGGAGGATACCAAGTATTACACATCAAGGATTCTCAACGACCTAGGATGAACCTAAGCATCTCACAAGTCATATCATCTAACTATTCACAATACTAGGTCACACTATTGGTTTATGGTAAGATTTCCTAACTCTTTCTCCATCCTTGATACTTTTAATTATATAGTTTTCAAACATAACTCTAATATTCTAGTTTAATTATCACCATTAAACTAATCCCACAATGATCTCATTGTCTCTATTCTCAATCAATTCTCAGGATTTAATACGTTTCCACAATTGGATTAATACCACAATTCCTTAACTAACATATTTACGGTTAATTGGAAAAGTCGGGTAAAGGTCGGCTAAAAAATAATATCTTTTGGCATCATCAATTAGTAAATATTTTTAGCTTCGAATCGATGTTGTCGCTCCCTGGATTTCCATCCTGGTACAAACGTGAAAGTGGCGCGGAAGAGGTTAGAGTCACCAGCCAGGCATTTTTATCCCGAAGGAGCGAGAATGGTAATGCTGCACAAACCAAAGAAAAGAAAAGGAAGGACAAAGGTCCTGTGAACCAAAGAAACTGAGTTAAGGAGTTGGTTATGACCTGGGAAGGTATTAGCACCCCAGATCGTCCGCCGTACCCGACGGGATCCATGCTTGCAAAGAAACTGTTTCAAAGGGTGTAAGAATGAAAGCTGCTGCAAAAAAGAAACTGGAACTGGATAAGAAAAGAAACGAAAGGGGGAAAATGTAGGGAAAATAAAAGAGTGTTTGAACGAGCCCTACCCTGCTGCCTACGTACCTCATCTGGACAATGAGGATCAGAGTCACCGTAGTTCCCCTAACCAGGGGTGGAAAGATTGCTTGTGTCTTAAGGCTTGAACTGCCTATGTCAAAGCTCAGGTGTTGCAAGCTCGGATGACGAGTGTGTTACCATCTTGCAAAATGATAAGTAGTAGTAAGTTCGCACGTAAAGAGTGAAGGTGATGAGAAAAGAAGTTCCGAAGGAGAGATTTTTACTGTTTGTCCAGTTCCAGTGTTTTTTAGAAGCTTTTATTGGTGTGGCACAAGGAAGTGAACTCAAGCTCTTTCAATGGAATGTGTACTTGCTACTACATTCCAAGATGGAATAATAGAAAAAGCACACCAAGTAAGTCGAAGATCCCCAAAACTTGATTCCAAAGATTAGGGTATAAGCTCACTAGCTTGTTGAACTTATTAGGTGTTTTAATGATTATGTGAAGAAGTGATTTTTTTAAGTTTTCTTTATGAAGATAGTCTTATGATCAGACTTGTACATCATGCTAGACAAACTTGTACTATCCCAAGATGGGAAGACTACAAGTGCCCCATGGAATAAGGCTATTACACAAGAGACCACTTCTATCATTTATTAAGTGTTTTTTAGGTTTTTGTTTGAAGATGAGAAAAGAAAGAGAACCAAAGAGGATCTTAAAGGTAAAAGTCTAATGGGGAATGAATAATCCTAATATTAGCATGCTTGGATGATCCTAGGTTAGTGTGGTTTAAACTATCCTAAGAAAGAAGAAGAAGAGAAAAGAAGAAGAGGAGAGGGGGAAAGTTAGAGAACAACTTACTCCTCTAAAGGAGATAAGTTGTTTCTAAAGGGGGAATGTGAGAAGTTGAATCACAAGGTGGAATAAGGAACATCAACAATCACAAAATAGAAAGCAAAGTATGAGAGGAGAGGAAGAATTGAAATGTGGATGTCCTCCACACTTCACTTACCATGAGCCCCTGAAATGGTTAGTACTAAACACATACGATAAGACAAAACCAAATAAGATCAAGTGAGACATAAACAAACAAGAGACCTATTCCACACACCACAACCAGAAGTAATTCATCTCATTTACATGCTAACATACCTCAAACAAAACCAAAGAGAAAGTAAAGAAAACATGGCATCTCAAAGCAACATGAAATACTTATGAAAAAGGAAAGCATACATGAGATTATACACATCATTCAAGCCTAACAAGCATCATATAATTCAAGACCATAATCACATCATCACGAGAATGTGCATAAACAACACAATAGACCAAAGAAAGGAGCATACAAGTTCAAACATAACCATTACAAGCATGAGAAGTGAAGTGAACATGTGCATAAGTGAGTAATCTTCAAAGACAAGTAACACAAAACTTTCCAAAGCACAAACACCAATCAAGGACCATGGGTATATCCTCATACAAAAAGAGCTCTAAACATCCTATAGGAGTTGGCACAAGTGCCCTCCTAGCCTAAGAACTAAGCATGTGACAAGAAAAGGCAAAAACTAGGGCAAGCACCTATGAAAATTCAAATCAAATAAAAAATTCATTCAAAAATTCTACAATTAAGCACAAATGTTCATTAATCATGTGATAACATCATACCAAAAGAGAAAGATCAGAATCAAAAGCAAACTAGGTTAAAGGACCTCATGAACATAAACTAGGGTTTTGAAACTTCAAACACAAGTAACTTGCCAAACATATGCATACAAGTTCCTAAAAATCATAAGAAATATCATCAATAAACTAATTCTTAATATGAACCAGATGTAAATAGAACCAACCTAAAATTAAAATTAATGATCAAGATATAAATTCTACAAGATAGCATGCATTTAAAGTGAATTACAAACAAATATTAAAGTCAAGAATTAATTCCAGCATCAATAATAAAAATAAATGAAAAAAAAAATCCAAAAATTAAAGAAAACTAAAAGGAATATTCATGATTTATTTTGTGATTTTTGGAAACCTATTACTATTTTTAACAATTAAAAAGCAAACAGAAATAAAATGAAAATAAAAATTATAAGAAATAAGCTAGGGGTGCATTTAGTAAGGAGATTCAGTTCAAAATCAATGGGCCTAGGGAAAAAGGGGGTGCGCATAATACAATAAGCCCACTGGGCGCTCAATCAACACAGGTGTGGTATGCAGATCTAGTGGCCATAAACAAAAGTCAACAAACAAAGTCCACACATCCAAAAGTTTACGCGCATTCAACTAGATTCTCAGTCATTCAATCTAGTGGCTCAGGTAAGGTCAAGTCAACACAAGGTATGTAGATCTAGCGGAAAACATCAACTATCACAAAGTAAACATAAGAAACACGCCATATCAATAGTCAAAATCCCAGGTCAAACAAACAAGTGGTCCAGATTGAAGATCCACAAAGCTTAACACGCGCTGGCACATTAAACAAATATTCAGAAAATTAAAACATAGAGAGAGTCACGTGAGAGAGAGCACATATTTTTTATGCGCTGGCAAAACCCCAGCCTTCCAGATAAAAGATCCAATGGACATAACATCTTCTTCTTCATTCAATTAAATTCCAGAATTCGGTGACCGGAGCTAGGGCTCCGGCACCGGAAAACTCATGGCCATGAACAAACTTGCATAGAAATGCACCATACTTTCCAGATCCATTAAATCAAACATGCTGATCATGAATATCTACTTAGATTTTCACATAAATCAAAGACCAAAGCAGATCGAAGAAGAACATATTCACACATCAAACTTTAATTCAACACAACATACATATTTTTTACTCAAATTCAAATCTAAACACATCAGGATCATCAGCAAAACATGTAGATTACATTGCAAGCATTTAATTTCAAATCCAGATCCAAAAGTTCCAGAGCATACCTGAGGTTGAAGATCCTCTAAAACTCCAAGAAAATGCTCCTACAGCTGCAAATCCACTCCTTCTAACCTCTCTTTACAAAATAAATGCAAGAGAGGCCTTGAAATGCTCTAGATCTAGAGTTTCGAACCAAACTGCACCACAATTGGACCTTATGAAATCTTGAGATCCAACTTGAATTGAGTGTGTATTTGTGATCTTTAGGCCTCAAGGATCAAGGATATGAAGTTTGTTTGGACAATGTGTGAGTGTATGAAGAGATTCGAAGGGAAGAGAAAAATTGCAAGAGAGTTGAGAGTGATGAAATCTGAGCAAATGAAACCCTAATCCTTTTATATACTATGCCAAGGATTAATACTGGAAAAAAAGAGAGGGAATGCACGTGAGGAATGAGTGATTGAAATGGTTTTACAAAAATGCAAAAGTGGTGTAAGGTGATGAAATACTTGCTTTAGCTTGTCAATTGAATGCTCTAATTCCTTTCCCTTCATTATGAACCCTTGGATCAGATTAAAATCAAGAGATCACTTGTATCATGATTTCCAAATGATTTTGCACTTTTGCATCTTGTATTTTCCAACCTTTCTCATGCATGAATTTGGTATTATTTCTTGAGCCAAATAACCTAAAAGCAATGTAATGTGATGTTATGAATTTATTTTGCCCATTGATCAGCTTAGAAATGAGGTGCAAGGCTTTTTGCATTTAGTGGAAGTATGGGAAATAATGTAAAACCCTAAAATCAAGTGAACTTCCAATGGCCATAACTTTCAAACCATGAGGGCTTTTATCATGTTCTTGTACTTTTTAGAAATGGGAAACAATTTCCTACAACTTTCATGTTCAAAAAATTTCTATTTGAGGTCATCTTGGTCATGAAAGAAAGCCTTGAAGTTTAGGGCAAAACTTGCCAAATTTAGAAAGTTAGTTACATGCCACATGCCCAAAATAGAAACTCTTGCAAAAACCCTAGATTCTTTACTTTTTACCTTGCCAAACCTCTCTTATGATTTTAAGGACATCCATTGGCTTGAAAAATAGGATTGAAACCCTTGAATTGTCACAATTGACTTTTCAAATAATCAGTTTGACCAATTTCTTCCTTTACAAGCAACTGATGAATTGACTGCCTTCCTCAATGAGTTTTAACACCAAATTTCATCCATATCCTTCACATATCATATGAATGACTTTGCCCACAAGAAATGGCCAAAGACATAAGAGATCCTTGCTTGAAAATGAAACCCTAATTTAAAGTCATTTGTGTAGGAGATTGTCCTTTCCTTGATCCTCTGATGATCGATCTTCCACACCTCTTATCCTTTGCAAAGGATCTTGAGCTTGTATATGCCATGTAGACACCTCATGGGACTTGGACAAGGCCTCTTGACTTATTACTAGGCCTTGCAAAGTTTCAAATGTTCCCATAATTGATCATATGCCTAATGCTAGCACATGAGAATGACATGCTTTATTTTTCTATGCAAAATGCTAAAGACATGCCATGCTTATGATGATTATGATATGATGATGATGCTATAAATAAGAGGGAAAATTTAGGGTGTTACAGTTGCCCCTATTCAAGCAACTGTTAATCTGAAAAGGACGATAGCCCGGGCTATCGGCCGTTCAAGATAAACTGTGTTTGAATACCAAGAAAACCTGAAATTTGCACTATGCTGGAGAATACAAGCAATGGGAAATAAACCCAACACTCTGGGTAATTGACGTGAAGGCAAAGCAGACAAAATCCCTCCATATTGAACTGCTACGCTTGATAAGAAAACTTAGACAGACGAGTCTTCTTCAAGTAAACCTGTTACACCAGGAACTGGACATACGAGCCCTCTTCATGTAGACCTGTTACGCCAGGAATGGACAGACGAGCCCTCTTCATACATCTTGCATAGATATATGTCTTGAGACATACAAATCTCCTTCAGATAACCCGTTACGCCAGGACCGGATGCACTTAGGTCTGTGGGATAGATATGCATAATCAGGATAGACGAATCCTCTTCATATATCCTTCGTAGATATATGGTCTAAGACAAACGAGTCTTCTTCGAGCAAACCTGTTACGCCAGGTGCGAAATTAGGATTGGACGAACCTTCTTCACAAATCTTGTGTAGATAAGTGGTGTCTGAGGCAGATGAACCTCCTTCGGATAACCTGTTACGCCAAGACCGGTAAACATTTTGACGTTTAATCCCACCGTCAGGACTTCAAACCTCTTCAATATAGACGATTATTGGATGATCATCAAGAAAACACAGACGAGTTCCATAAGTCAATGATACGGATGAATATCAAACGATGATCTAAAAACAACACAGACGAGCGCTCCAGGCGATGATACATACGAATATCAGCCACTGATACAGACGAATACCAGAAATCTAACACAGACGAGCATTTGGAATAGCAATATAGACGAGTACTGGGGTAACTATCAAATCAACACATATGGATATAAACCAATACATACGAGTGTGAAGGACGATACAAACGAGTATCCAAGCAATGCAGACGAGCATCCAACACAGACAAGCTTTGGAGTCATGCATACGAGCTTCAAACAGATATCAAACACAGACGAGTGCTAGGGAATGCATACAAGCATCAAGAAACTATCCAACACAGATATCAAACACATACGAGTGTTAGGGAGTGCATACGAGCATCAAACAAATGCCTGATTGGCAGTAAGAATCACAACTCTGCATGGGAGAACCAGGTCAAGAGGCTTTGATGATGCTTAACTCTGGCTGGGGAGATGAATAACTGTCTGTATCATCACATTGGCCAAAACTAAATTGGCAACTTCTCTGGGGAATATTTCAATGACGGGAGTGAATCCCAAACATGACACCTGATCTAACTCAGCTAGGGAATATTCTCTGCTTGGGGAGATATGACACCATCCGGCAAAACCTGCAACAACAGTATACACACATGTGCCCTGGGGACTTGTATGGTATGATCTGATCATCCATTGTCACCCGACACTCAAAGATAGTTTTAAAATGTTTCCCTGCAATGTCATCTTTAGAAAATCACTGTGTTTATAATGCAATGTTCTTTTTTTCAAAAACTCAAGACATTTTTGCAAACAAAATAAACAAAACACAATACAGCTTTTGACTGCATATTCATTTATTGATGAGCCTCTGAATAGGAAAATCTTTACATCAGGAAGCAACTACCTGGAAAGAGGTAGCTACCATAAAAATTGAGAAATGAAACTATCCTAATGCCAATGTACACGACATTCCAATGAGTTTCCTTCCTGCTATGACCAACATGTCTTCAAGACTTTCCATTCTTGCCTTTTCCTTCTGAATAAGAAGAGGAGATTGATTCCTACCCTTCTGATATTGTCAGACTGTTTGAGATGGTGATTTGGTTTAGATTACCCGGATCGCAGTTGTTCGCTTATTCCTTTATTTTGCGTGGATCGCCCTTTTGGGTTTTCAATCTACCGGGATACCCCTTTTTGCCTGAGTTATCCAATGTGGCTTTTCAACTCAGCGAGTGTACATTTTTTTATATTTTTTTCCCTAACTTTTGCCCGAGCTTTTTATTCTATTTTTAGCTCGCCAGGATGCCCTTTTCTTGCCTGGGCTTTAATTCTGTTTTTGTGTCCAGTGGGTCTTTTATGCGAAGTATTTTTTAACTGCGTCTGAGTTAATAGGGGATTGGAAGTCTTCTCCATCCATAGTAGTGAGCATCAGTGCCCCACCAGAGAAAAATTTCTTTACTATGAATGGGTCTTCGTAGTTTGGGGTCCACTTGCCCCTGTGATCTGAACCTGCAGGAAGAATCCTTTTGAGTAAAAGCTCGCCTACTTGATACTCTTGAGTACGTACTTGTTGGTCGAAAGCTCACTTCATTCTCCTCTGATAAAGTTGACTATGACAGATGGCCGCTAATCTCTTTTCCTCAATTAGGCACAATTGATTATATCGAGCACGTACCCACTCAGGCTCATCAAGCTTCACATCTATCATTACACATAAAGAAGGAATTTCTACCTCAACAGGTAAGACTGCCTCCATGCCATATACCAGGGAGAAGGGAATTGCCCCGGTTGATGTCCTGACTGACGTTCAGTACCCATGCAGCGCGAATGGTAACATCTCATGCCAATCTTTATAAGTGACAACCATCTTCTGCACAATCTTCTTAATATTCTTATTAGCTGCCTCTACCACGCCATTCATCTTTGGCCGGTAAGGAGAAGAATTGTGATACTGAATCTTGAAGTCTTGGCACAGTTTTGCCATCATCTTGTTGTTCAAATTGGAACCATTATCAGTAAAGATTCGCTCGGGAACTTCGTATCTGCAAATGATGTCTCTCTTCAGAAATATGGCTACCACTTGGCGAGTGACATTGGCATAAGATGCGGCTTCAACCCACTTGGTGAAATAATCAATCGCGACCAAGATGAAACGATGACTGTTTGAAGCAGTAGGCTCTATCTTCCCGATCATGTCAATGCCCCACCTTGTCTGCATACATCTGGCATTTGTGGTACTTACGGGCGTACGAACAACAATCTGCATCCATTGTTAGCCAATAGTACCCTGACCTTAATAATTTCTTAGGCATTGCATGTCCACCTGCATGAGTACCGAAGGATCCCTCATGGACTTCCTGCATTAACAGGCCTGCTTCGTGTCTATCCACGCATCTGAGCAAGACCATGTCAAAGTTCCTCTTGTACAGAACTCCATCTGCGTTCAAGAAGAAGCTAGCAATAAGTCGTCTTAGGGTCTTCTTGTCGTTGGATGATGCCCCAGTTGGGTATTCTTGTTTTTCCAGTAAAAACTTGATATCAAAGTACCAAGGTTTCTCATCAGACACTGTGTCTACAGAGAAAGCATAAGTTGGTGCGTCAAGCCCGTAAATGTCAATTCTGGGCACATAGTTCCAACACAAGACTTTGATGGACGAAGAAAGAGTATCCAAGGAATCGGCGAATTGATTCTCATCTCGTTGTATATATTGAAGCTTAACCATTGTGAAGAATGTCAACAGTCTTCTAGCATAATTCCTATAAGGAATTAAGTGTTCTTGATGCGTATACCACTTGCCGGTAATTTGGTTGATAACGAGGGCTGAATCTCTGAATATATCGAGGGTCTTAATCTGAAGATTAATAGCCTCCTCTATTCCCATTATGCATGCCTCATATTCCTCTTCATTGTTGGTGCAGCCAAAAGTAATTATGGCAGCGAAGGGAAAATGAACACCTTCGGGAGTAATAAGAATAACACCAACTCCGCGTCTGTTGATATTGACTGCCCCATCAAACATCAACTTCCATTTGGATTCAGGGTCAGGCCCCTCCTCTCGAAGTGGTTCCTCGCAATCTTTTTCCTTGAGGTACATGATGTCCTCATCAGGGAAATCAAACTTCATTGGCTGGTAGTCGTCTTCAAGTGGTTGCTGTGCAAGATAATCTGACAATACACTTCCTTTGATGGCTTTCTGGGAAGTATATTGTATGTCATATTCTGTTAATATCATTTTCCATCTAGCAACCCTTCCGGTTAATGCGGGTTTCTCGAAAATATACTTGACGGGGTCAATTTTTAAGATTAGCAATGTGGTGTGGGTCAACATGTATTGTCTCAGTCGGCGAGCAGCCCATGCCAAAGCGCGGCAAGTTTTCTCGAGTAGTGAGTAACGGGATTCACAGTCGGCGAACTTTTTGCTAAGGTAATAAATAGCGTGCTCTTTTCGACCAAACTCGTCATGTTGGCCTATAACACACCCCATCGACCCTTCTAGCATGGTCAAGTACATGATAAGTGGCCGTCATAGAACTTGAGGCATTAGGATCAGAGGCTCCTACAAATATTCTTTTATCTTCTCAAAGGTTATTTGATAGTCTGCATTCCACCTGGCCGTTTGTTCTTTTCTTAACAATCTGAAAATTGGTTTGCATGTGGCAGTTAGATTAGATATAAACCGAGAAATGTAGTTCAATCTCCCTAAAAACCCACACACTTCTTTTTCTGTTCGTGGTGCAGGCATGTATTGTATTGCTTTAACTTTTGAAGGATCTACCTCGATCCCCCTATGGATAACAATAAAACCCAACAACTTACCGGAACGCACTCCGAAAGTGCACTTGTTTGGATTCAACCTTAATCTATACTTTCTCAACCTTTCAAACAACTTTTTGAGATTGACCAGATGTTCTTCTTCGTCCCGGGACTTGGAAATCATATCGTCCACATAGCACTCAATTTCCTTGTGTATCATGTCGTGGAACAAAGTTACCATAGCCCGTTGATACGTTGCCCCGACATTCTTCAACCCAAAGGGCATAACCTTATAACAGAATGTACCCCACGGGGTAATGAACGTCGTTTTCTCCATGTCTTCCGGTGCCATCTTAATCTGATTATACCCGGAAAAACCATCCATGAAAGAAAATACCGAGAACTGAGCAGTGTTGTCTACCAGCACATCAAGTGAGGTAATGGAAAATCATCCTTTGGACTTGCTCTATTTAGATCCCGATAATCGACGCACATCCGGACCTTGCCATCCTTCTTTGGTACATGCATAATGTTAGCTACCCAAGGTGGGTAACTAGTTACGGAAAGGAACTTGGCATCCCACTGCTTTTGAACTTCCCCCTTGATTTTCATCGCCATGTCAGGGCGAGTTCTTCTCAGCTTTTGTTTTACTGGAGGGTAGTCATCCCTTAATGGCAGCTTGTGTACAACAATGTCAATATCCAACCCTGGCATATCTTGATAAGACCAGGAAAAGATATCCACATATTCCCGTAGCATACCGATCAATTCCTTCTTTACCTCGGCCTATAGACTGGCCCTAATCTTTATCTCTTTCTTTACATCCTGGGACCCGATGTTAATGATCTTTATTTCCTCCTGATGAGGCTGAATGATCATTTCCTCTTATTTCAACAACCTAGCCAATTCCTCAGGGAGTTCATTGTCTTCCTCAACCCCTTCATCAGCTTGGTAGATAGGATTGTCAACGTCATGCATGGTCATAGAAGGAACGTTATCACAGGAATCTGGATGATCAACACTGCACAAATGATGTGCTTATTTTAGAATCTGTTCTTTATAAAAGAAACGCAAACATTGAAAAAGAGAAACACTGCCATTTTAATATTTTTGTGAAAAACTTAAAAACTAAAAGAAAGAGAACACAATTTGCTTGAAAAATATCCTTTATTCATGGTAAAAACAAATGCATTAAAAGCACGGTGGCCCTACAAATAGATCCATGCACCTTGGGCAGAGTATAGGATTTGTCATGCAGTATGATAAAAATGGAAACAAGAAAATTACTTTGACTGCCAAGTAACTTGAATAAAATCTTCAGCAGACTAGTTCCGGAGCTCCTCTCTAGGTGTGCATGGGCGGATCCAGTTGTCCAAGTCGCAGTTGATATCCCCATCTTCATCTGTAGCACAAACGTTGTTGTAGTCGAGCATTCCAGCACTACCCTGAGACCAGCTGGACTGACCAGGTTGATATCTGAGGCCGAACTTGTCATCCTTCTTTTTCACTTCCAACAACTTGCCTCAACCCTGGGCATTTCCGGATTGGACTACTTCCTTAGCTTGCTTGTAGGAGTAGATGGGAGTCTCTTCCTTCTCATTGCTTTGAGCTGCAGCAACCGGAGACAAAGTACTAACATTGACTGTCTCAAAAGCTTGGCAAAGTGTTTCATGGATCTCCCCGTCCATTTCCACGTATTTGAAGGTCGACAGATGGCTTACGAAAATATCCTCCTCACTGCATACAGTAACAACTTGACCGTCCACCACATATTTTAACTTTTGATGCAACGTGGATGTTATTGTGCTAGCATCATGAATCCAAGGACGTCCTAGCAGACATCTGTAGGCAGGTTGGATATCCATAACATAGAATGTGCTTTTGAATATCTGAGACCCAATCTTCACTGGTAGTTCCACCTCTCCAAATACCGACCTCCGTGACCCGTCAAAGGCTTTTACAATAAAATCGCTGGGTCGTAAAACGATGCCATCCACATCCAGTTTCATTAGGGCCTTCTTAGGGAGAACATTGAGGGAATAACCTGTATCTACCAGGACATGTGATAGAACAACGCCCTTACACTCCATGGTGATGTGTTAGGCCTTATTGTGATTGCGTACCTCAGAAGTGAGATCTCTATCTGTGAACCGTAACCCATGGTTGGCGTTCACAGTGGCTACCACAGCCTCCAACTGATTAATAGTTATCTCTTGTGGCACGTAAGCCATTTGCAAAACTTTTAATAGAGCCTCTCTATGACCTTGGGAACACATTAACAATGATAGAATGGATATCTTGTACGGAGTTTGATTCAGTTGTTCAACCACCTTATAATCACTTTTCTTAATTATCCTCATAAATTCTTCAACTTCCTTCTCAAAAGTCCCCTGACTAGTAATAGGAGTTGTCGCCTCTTTGGTAGCTATTTGTTTACCTTTAGCCTTTGCAGCAGCTTCAGCTTCAGGATCACCTCTAAGAATTTGAGGAGCAAAGAAACGCCCACTCCGTGTAAACCCACCAACTCCTCCGAAATTCACAACAGTCGGGTCAATTGTCGCTATTTTACTTTCCACCTTTTGTCCTTCTACGTACACATCTGAGCCGTAATGCCAAGGGATGGCCTTGTCATCAACATAGGGAACTGGCCCCAGAACAATAATGGTTATTGGACTCACCTCTGGAACATAGATAGTCACTGGCTTTCTTTGGGCAGGAACTTCGGCAGGATCATAATAACTTGTTACTACACACAATCATTTCTATTGTCAACCTTGTCAAACTATAAAGACCCCTCATCCATCAAATGTTGCAACCCAGTTTCCAAATCTCTGCAACCATTAACTGAATTCAAACAACCCTCGCAATCAAAATCACACCCTGGGAATACATGCCCTTTCAGAAATTTGTCTTTTACCACTAACAATGAAGTCTTTACTTCTTCTATGTTCAAAATCAGGTTCAACCTCTCGCCACCATCAACAACGTTTATCCGGGGCCCTCCATGATTTGGAATGGGGTTTGTTGTAACATTTGGAGGTGGTGCGAAGTTAATTTCTTTTGAGGCAATCAAGTCTTGGACTTTATGCTGTAATGCCCTGCACTTCTCTGTTGAGTGCCCGGGAGCTCCTGAGTGAAATGCGCATCTTGCATTAGCATCATACCCCACTAGAAATTCTCCAGGTGGCGGTGGTGCTAATTTCCTCAAATGAACCATGTTCAGATCTAACAATCTCTGTAGCAGTGTTGTGTACGTCATAGGGATTTCCTATAGCACCATGTTAGCTGGACGAGCTTTTCTTTGTTGATGGGGTCTTTGCTGATAGTTATTGCGCTGCAGTTGTTGTTGTTGCTGCTGTTGTTGTGGTTGTTGAACAGGGCTTGTGGGAATGGTGACAGCTGCCACCTGCTCGTAAGATCCCCTATATCCACGGCCCCGACCTCGGTTGTACACAACATTAGTTTCTTCCTCTCTTCTTCTTGGAGGTCCATTAAAAGCTTTTCTGACACCACTTGAGCTACCTGCACCACTGTCTTGGATTTTCCCCATTTTCAGCAGAGTTTCAACCCTTTCCCCGGCTATCACAATATCGTTAAAATTTGTTGCTGAACAAGACACCAGTCTCTCAATAAACACACCATGCAGTGTTCCTATAAACATGTCTGTCATTTAATTCTCTAACAAAGGAGGTTGTACTCGAGCAGCAAGCTGACGCCACCTCTGGGCGTACTCCTTGAACCCTTCTTTAGCACTCTGAGACATTGTCTGTAATTGGGTACAATTTGGAGCCATATCCAAATTATACTGATACTGTTTCACAAACGCCTCAGCTAAATCCTTCCAGCTTTGAATATTGACCTTGCTCAGCTTCATGTACCATTCCAGAGAAGCTCCTACAAGACTATCCTGGAAGTAATACATCCACAACTTTTCGTCGTCTGTATGTGCAGCAATCCTTCCCACAAAAGACTGAAGGTGTGTTTTCGGGCAAGCCGTACCGTTGTACTTATCAAAAGTAGGGACCTTGAACTTATAGGGAATTCTCACCCCTGGCACTAATCCCAGATCAGTGATGTCAAACCCTAGAGAGCTCTGAGACTGAATGGCGCGAATTTGCTCAGCCATTTCTTCAAATCTCCTATTCATGTCAACCCCCTGGCCTTCTGCCTCATCCAGTAATGTAAATTGTTCATCCTGCCCGTCCATTTGCAGGTTCTGATTACCATTATTGACTATTGTGACTCCAGGTTGAATTACAGCAGCCTCAGGATTACGGGCGCCCGCCCCGTTATGATTGACACCATCTACTTGTCCGTTATTTCGATTACCCTCCAACATCTCTCTTAGACGATCATGGGTCTGACCCATCCCAGCCATCAAAGTCATAAACTGATCCATCAATGTTCGAAGATCAGCTATGTCTGCTTGCATCTGGTCCATGACTCGTCCTCTGTTCACCTTTGTTGGATACATGTGTATGGTTGATTGTCCCCGAACTCTCTTGGGAGCTATAGTGCCTGGAATTGACATAAACGTTAGAAAACTGATGAATTACCTGCAAAACAGCAAACAACGTTATATGCATGCAATGTAACTATTCATGTTTCCATATTCAGGCATATTAATGTCCCAGTTCCGGTATTTTGACATGAAATACTCCAGATGGTTCTTTGAGTATTGGTTTTCAAACTCTTTTTTTAAGAGTGTTCAGACCCTAGCAGCTTCAGACAAACATGTTTTTATGTACTCAGAAATGGTAACTGGAAACTAACATTGCATAACATGAATAACCCATTGGCAACCAGAGTTAAAAACATAAATAGATTCCCCGGAGGGTTACAAGTCAATACATGAAACAACATACAACTAGCTAAAACAGACTCCTACAACAGTCCTGTAGGTAGTCCGAAAACAAAGAGCAATAAACTAAAACTCTAAGCTAAAAGAAGATTCCGACTCTTCTTCTGCAGCCACCACCCATGTCTGATTCTTCTTGACGCCCGCCCTCGGCTTAAGATCTGCAATCTCTTTCATCGCTTCCTCCAAAGCTAGCTGGCTCTGCACCAATTGCTGAGTCTTTTCCCTTCGTATTTTGTGAGCTTGTTCTACTTCTTCTTTCTTGAATGCCATCTGTACCTCAAAAAACTCTTCTTTTTCCTTATGCTTCTTCTGCTCATGTTCTCTTTGGTCCTGTAACCAAGCAATGGACTGGCGAGCTTCTCTAAGGGTCTTCAAAGTCTTCTTACGCTCTACAAACCTAATCTCTGAAAAATGAGCTTCTCTCCCAGCAAACTCCTTTTCCATATCTTCTAGGGTTACCTGTATCCTCTGTAGTTTTTCTTCTGCTTCATTTTTAGCATGATTTGCACAATGGTACAAGTTAACCATTTCATAATTCTCTACCCAAACCTCGTGCAACTGAGCTTCCAACTTCTTATAATCTTCAAGAGAAACAGTGTTCTGACATGGCACTTCTTTGGGATACAAAGGAGCTTCCACTGAAAAAGGCATGAGTAATTCCTCTACACGCTTCTGTAACCATGTAGCAAAAGGAGGATATGTCTTGGGATCCACCCTTCCAAAATCCTTCTTACCTTTCTTCACCCTGTGAGCCCAAGCCTAAGATGCCTATATAACCAACTCTTTGTTTCCCTCCACTGGGAAGTACAAAGATTCAACTATTTCTTCAACACGTGGTGGATTCCTCAAAGGATAGCCAAATTGTTTCCTGGCTAAAACTGGATTGTAACTGATCACACCCTTTCTCCCTAGAAAGGGTACATTAGCAAAACTACCACAACTAACAAGTAATTCTTTGCCTAACAAATCCGTGTTGTGTCGCCAAGCTATATCCTCAGAAGTCAAACCCATTAACCTCCTAGACCACCTTCATTCTCCCCTCATCTCTTTGAAAGGACCTGACTTTGGTAATTGCTTAGTAAACCAATCAGCAAACAATGGAGCACAACAACTCACTGGTCCTCCTCTTCCTTTGTCGTTCTGGTAGTGAAAATTATAATAAAAATCTCCCAACAATGTAGGTATAGGATTCCCTTTGGCAAAAATGGAGATCACCTCCAAAATTACAAACTCCTTTTCTCCTGGGAAAAGACTAGATCCATATACCATCAAGGCCACCACAGCACCAAAATCTCCCCACTTACCCTCTTTGGTATACCTTTCAGCTTCTGGTATAAGCACATCCCAAGGAAGTCATCTGCCTTCACTCACCTGCAAAGCTTTCTTGACCTTGGCAGCTGGTATACGACAGACTTTAGATATGTCTTCTTCCTTGAGAACTATCTCTGATCCATAGTAAGGCAAGATATCTCTGACGGGAATACCCAAAATACTGGAAATTTCCTCCAAGGTAGGAGCCAAAATATAATCTGGAAATACAAAACATCGCAGCAGAGGGTTGTAGAACTGAAGCAAAGTGTGCAAGCTATCCTTCTGGTTTGCAGTAGTTTTATCCATGTACCTCAAAATCTGACCATACCTCTTTCTGAAGTTTCCTAAGACCAGATCATTCACCAGTCCTACTAGTCTCTGAACACACCTGACTTCTGGTTGAAGAAAAATGTAATGTACATTTCTCTTTCTTGAAATCTTCTTAACCTCTGCCATCAGGAGAACTTACAATTACCGGAACTGGGTACTAAATGCAAACAAAAAATCTGAAAATGGAAACACAAATAGTTAATGCGAGTAAGATGTAATGCAATGCAGGCATATGATCAATCTGGAACTGTCCGGATACTAAATATTATGGCCCCAAGTGACTAAAAACCAGGATTCTCTGAACCATAACCATCTGATAGGAACCCTCAAAACCAAAGATCAAGAAGTCCATAACCATAATAACCAAATAACAACATAGAGCATACTGATAATGAGGGTATGTGGAGGTCAAGGGTTCCTGCAAACCTGTAAATCCCTCCAAATCTCATGGGTATGCTCCGGGTCAAACATCATGGACTCTCAAAGCCGAATAGAAATAAAGCATTCACCATTTCCGAGAAATGGCTCATGACCAAATCAGGGAATCGGTTCGGCATTATGTACTATCTAGGGAGGCCTTAACTGAGTCCGGGAAAACAAGGTCATCCTATGTGAGTTCCAGGTGGGCCCTCGGGTGAAAATGGGTTTGCCACACAATGTGGTCTGCCACTGTCACCACTAAAGAGGGATGTTTCCACAAGGTTCTCAATGATCGGTCCCCAGCTACACATAACTATCAAGGTTATGAAATGAGAGAGGAAGATCCCCAAATCAAAACATTTCCAAGACGGTCACAAATCTGGGCGTGGGACTCACTACTACCCTCATGACAAGATCTCATGAGGCCAAAGTGGAACCACTTTAAGTCCTAAGGTACACTCGAGCCTTGGTAATGAGCTCATCTCACAGTATCAGTTCCCAACCCACCAAACAGAAAATCCAGTCCAGACAATCCAGTAATAATATATATGATGCATGAATATAAATACTGAAAACTAAATAAAGCGATAAACAAACTACAAATACACAACAGTAAAATACACACAGCAACAAACATAAAACACCCAATAAAACAGAAACAAACAAGCGCTAGGATTGACTCTCAAAGGGGAAACCAGAGACTCTGGATTCGATCCCCAGCAGAGTCACCACTATCGCTCCCTGGATTTCCATCCTGGTACAAATGCGAAAGTGGCGCGGAAGAGGTTAGAGTCACCAGCCAGGCATTTTTATCCCGAAGGAGCGGGAATGGTAATGCTACACAAACCAAAGAAAATAAAAGGAAGGACAAAGGTCCTGCAAACCAAAGAAACTGAGTTCGGGAGTCGGTTTAGACCTGGGAAGGTATTAGCACCCCAGATCGTCCGCCGTACCCGACGGGATCCACGCTTGCAAAGAAATTGTTTTAAAGGGTGTAAGAATGAAAGCTGCTGCAAAAAAGAAACTGGAACTGAATAAGAAAAGAAACGAAAGGGGGAAAATGTAGGGAAAATAAAAGAGTGCACGAACGGGCCCTACCCCGCTGCCTACGTACCTCATATGGACAATGAGGATCATAGTCGCCGTAGTTCCCCTAACTAGGGGTGGAAAGATTGATTGTGTCTTAAGGCTTGAACTGCCTATGTCAATGCTCAGGTGTTGCAGGCTCGGACGACGAGTGCGTTACCATCTTGCAAAATGACAAGTACTAGCAAGTTCGCACGTAAAGAGTGAAGGTAATGAGAAAAGAAGTCCCAAAGGAGAGACGTTTATTGTTTGTCCAGTGTTTTTTAGAAGCTTTTATTGGTGTGGCATAAGGAAGTGAACTCAAGCTCTTTCCATGGAATGTGTACTTCCTACTACATTCCAAGATGGAATAATAGAACAAGCACACCAAGTAAGGAGAAGATCCCCAAAACATGATTCCAAAGATTAGGGCATAAGCTCACTAGCTTGTTGAACTTATTAGGTGTTTTAATGATTATGTGAAGAAGTGCTCTTTTAAGTTTTCTTTATGAAGATAGTCTTATGATCAGACTTGTACATCATGCTAGACAAACTTGTACTATCCCAAGATGGGAAGACTACAAGTGCCCCATGGAATAAGGCTATTACACAAGAGACCACTTTTATCATTTATTAAGTGTTTTTTAGGTTTTTGTTTGAAGATGATAAGTGAAAGAGAACCAAAGAGGATCTTAAAGGTAAAAGTCTAATGGAGAATGACTAATCCTAATATTAGCATGCTTGGATGATCCTAGGTTAGTGTGGTTTAAACTATCCTAAGAAAGAAGAAGAAGAGAAAAGAAGAAGAGGAGAGGGAGAAAGTTAGAGAACAACTTACTCCTCTAAAGGAGATAAGTTTCTTCTAAAGGGGGAATGTGCGAAGTTGAATCACAAGATGACATAAGGCACATCAACAATCACAAAATATAAAGCAACTCAAGAGAGGAGAGGAAGAATTGAAATGTGGATGTCCTCCACACTTCACTTACCATGAGCCCCTGAAATGGTTAGTACTAAACACATATGATAAGACAAAACCAAATAAGATCAAGTGAGACATAAACAAACAAGAGACCTATTCCACACACCACAACCAGAAGTAATTCATCTCATTTACATGCTAACATACCTCAAATAAAAACCAAAGAGAAAGTAAAGCAATCATGGCATCTCAAAGCAACATGAACTACTTATGAAAAAGGAAAGCATACATGAGATTATACACATCATTAAAGCCTAACAAGCATCATATAATTCAAGACCAGAATCACATCATCACAATAATGTGCATAAACAACACAAAAGACCAAAGAAAGGAGCATACAAGTTCAAACATAACCACTACAAGCATGAGAAGTGAAGTGAACATGTGCATAAGTGAGTAATCTTCAAAGACAAGTAACACAAAACTTTCCAAAGCATAAATACTAATCAAGGACCAGGGGTATAGCCTCATACAAAAAGAGCTCTAAACATCCTATAGGAGTTGGCACAAGTGCCCTCCTAGCCTAAGAACTAAGCATGTGACAAGAAAAGGCAAAAACTAGGGCAAACACCTATGAAAATTCAAATCAAATCAAAAATTAATTCAAAAATTCTACAATTAAGCACAAATGTTCATTAATCATGTGATAACATCATACCAAAAGAGCAAGATCAGAATCAAAAGCAAACTAGGTTAAAGGACCTCGTGAGCATAAACTAGGGTTTTGAAACTTTAAACACAAGTAACTTGCCAAACATATTCATACAAGTTCCTAAAAATCAGAATAAAAATCATCAATAAACTGATTCTTAATATGAACCAGATGAAAAAAAGAACCAACCTAAAATTCAAATTAATGATCAAGATATAAATTCTACAAGACAGTATGCATTTAAAGTGAATTACAAACAAATATTAAAGTCAAGAATTAATTCCAGCATCAATAATAAAAATAAATGGAAAATAAAAATGCCAAAAATTAAAGAAAACTAAAAGAAACATTCATGATTTATTTTGTGGTTTTTGGAAACCTATTATTATTTTTAAAAATTAAAAAGCAAACAGAAATAAAATGAAAATAAAAATTATAAGAAATAAGCTAGGGTGCATTTAGTAAGGAGATTCAGTTCAAAATCAACGGGCCTAGGGAAAAAGGGGGTGCACATAGCATAATAAGCCCACTGGGCGCTCAGTCAACACAGGTGTGGTATGCAGATCTAGTGGCCATAAGTAAAAGTCAACAAACAAAGTCCACACATCCAAAGGTTTACGCGCAACCAATAAGATTCTCAGTCATTCAATCCAGTGGCTCAGGTAAGGTCAAGTAAACACAAGGTATGTAGATTTAGCGGCACGCATCAACTATCACAAAGTAAACATAAGCAACGCGCCAGATCAATAGTCAAAACCCTAGGTCAAACAAACAAGTGGTCCAGATTGAAGATCCACAAAGCTTAACACGCGCTGGCACATAAAACAAATATTCAGAAAATTAGAACATAGAGAGAGTCACGTGAGAGAGAGCACATATTTTTTATACGTTGGCAAAACCTCAGCCTTCCAGATGAAAGATCCAATAGACATAACATCTTCTTCATTCAATTAAATTCCAGAATTCGGTGACCGGAGCTAGGGCTCCGGCACCGGAAAACTCATGGCCATGAACAAACTTGCACAAAAATGAACCATACTTTCCAGATCCATTAAATCAAACATGTTGATCATGAACAAAGCATATAGATCACATTTCAAGCATTTAATTTCAAATCCAGATCCAAAAGTTCCAGAGCATACATGAGGCTGAAGATCCTCTAAAACTCCAAGAAAATGCTCCTACAGCTGCAGATCCACTCCTTTTAACCTCACTTTACAAAATAAATGCAAGAGAGGCCTTGAAATCTTGAGATCTAGCTTATGAAATATGCACCACAACTGCACCACAACCAAACTGCACCATAACTGCACCTTATGAAATCTTGAGATCCAGCTTGAATTGAGTGTGTATTTGTGATCTTTAGGCCTCAAGGATCAAGGATATGAAGTTTGTTTGGACAATGTGTGAGTGTATGAAGAGATTCGAAGGGAAGAGCAAAATTGCAAGAGAGTTGAGAGTGATGAAATGGTGATAAAATCTGAGCAAATGAAACCCTAATCCTTTTATATACTATGCCAAGGATTAATACTGGAAAAAAAGAAGAGGGAATGCACGTGAGAATGAGTGATTGAAATGGTTTTGCAAAAATGCAAAAGTGGTGTGAGGTGATGAAATACTCGTGCTTCAGCTTGCCCATGTGCATGCTTTAATTCCTTTCCCTTCATTATGCACCCTTGGATCAGATTAAAATCAAGAGATCACTTGTATCATGCTTTCCAAATGATTTTTCACTTTTGCATCTTGTATTTTCCAACCTTTCTCATGCACGAATTTGGTATTATTTCTTGAGCCAAATAACCTTAAAGCAATGTAATGTGATGTTATGACTTTATTTTTCCCATTGATCAACTTAGAAATAAGGTGCAAGGCTTTTTGCATTTGGTGGAAGTATGGGAAATAATGTAAAACCCTAAAATCAAGTGAACTTCCAATGACCATAACTTTCAAACCATGAGGGCTCTTATCATGTTCTTGTACTTTTTAGAAATGGGAGACAATTTCTTATAACTTTCATGTTCAAAACATTTCCATTTAAGGTCATCTTGGTCATGAAAGAAAGCCTTGAAGTTTAGGGCAAAACTTGCCAAATTTAGAAAGTTAGTTACATGCCACATATGCCCAAAAATAGAAACTCTTGCAAAAAGCCTAGATTCTTTACTTTTTACCTTGCCAAACCTCTCTTATGATTTTAAGGACATCCCTTGGCTTGAAAAATAGGATTGAAGCCCTTGAATTGTCACAGTTGACTTTTCAAATAATCAGTTTGACCAATTTCTTCCTTTACAAGCAACTGATAAATTGACTGCCTTCCTCAATGAGTTTTAACACCAAATTTCATCCATAGACTTCACATATCATATGAATGACTTTGCCCATAAGAAATGGCCAAAGACATAAGAGATCCTTGCTTGAAAATGAAACCCTAATTTAAAGTCATCTGTGTAGGAGATTGTCCTTTCCTTGATCCTCTGATGATCTTTCACACCTCTTGTCCTTTGCAGAGGATCTTGAGCTTGTATATGCCATGTAGACACCTCATGGGACTTGGACAAGGCCTCTTGACTTCTAACTTAGCCTTGCAAAGCTTCAAATGTTCCCATAATTGATCATATGCCTAATGCTAGCACATGAGAATGACATGCTTCATTTTTCTATGCAAAATGCTAAAGACATGCCATGCTTATGATGATTATGATATGATGATGATGCTAGAGATAAGAGGGAAAATTTAGGGTGTTACAGATGCGTGGAACACTAAAAACGGATACCCGGATCACAAGTTATGAATTAAAACACAAAACATCAACTTCCAGGTCTCGCTAAGCGAGGGGGTATGCTCGCTAAGCAAGCAACTCCCTGTATTTTGACCTTCCCAGGGATTGACCTGCTCACTAAGCGAGCTCTACGAAAACTGCAGAAAACCAGTCGTGAAATGAACTTCTCAAAGGGTAAAAAAAACACACCCAAAACCTCACCCAACAAAGGAATCAACTACCAAACATGATTATACTTATATATTAACTAAGATTTACTACAAAACCCTAAAAACCATAAATTCAACGAAAAACCATAAATTAACTAAGATTTAACCGTTAATCTATCAATTTCTAAGATTTACTACAAAACCCTAAAAACCATAAATTCAACCAAAACTCAAAGAAAAGGTTTCTAACTAAGAACCCGCCTTGCCAATGAAGAGGAGGTTGGTGAAGATGGAGATTTGATAAAGAAATGGTGATGATCCAAGCTTTCCTTTTTCTTAGGTTTTCTTCCTCTTCTTCTCTTCTCCCTTTCTTTCTTTCTTTCTTTTCCGTTTTCCTTCTTTCTCTTACCAACTTTCTTTCTCTTCCTTCTAATAAATCCTTTTTTTTAAACCAAACAATATATATTATATCGATATACAATAGTTAGTATTCTAACGGGTCCAATTTGAGAACATCCAGAAAAATATCTCAGAGTCGAAATTTTAATAAAGCCTCTGAGTCAGATAATACTAAAAAAGTTTAATTAATATTATCCTGAGCCTTTAATTAAATATGGGGTATTACAATATATATATATATATATATATATATATATATATATATATATATATATATATATATATATATATATATATATATATATATATATATATATATATATATATGAGTAGGGATATTCTTATTCCAAGAGTAAGTTATTAAAATTTACTTCACATCTTGACTATTGATTCATTTGTAATCAATGGTTATAAAAATTAATAATTATTCAACATATGATTAATTGTTTCTCTCCCCATATTTAATTACTGACTAATTATTATAACCATTGATTAAAAATGAATCAATGGTCAAGATGTGTAATAAGATTTAGAAACTTACTCCTGGAGTAAGAAATTCCCACTCAAAAAAAAAAAAAATATATATATATATACACACTACTCAATATTAAAACCTAACCGGAGATTGAACATGTGAAACTTCTGATTTAAGGTTCAATTGATTCAATTGGTTAAACCTACGATCAAACCGTTTATTAAATAAATTAATAATACAAAAATAAATTTCATAAATATATCACACACATAATCATAACTTCAGAACTTAATAAAATAAATATTTCACAAATCAGTTTGATCCAATTTTTAAAAACATTGATTCTATTATAGTAAATGGTAAAATGAGAAACTCGAGTAGAAATAAAATTGCATATCGTATATGGCAAGATAATACTACCAAATATAGTTAATAAAATTGTATGCCATATAAGGAAAGATACTAAGACAAAAACTAATGAATAAAATTGCATACCGTATAGGGCAAGATACTAAGACAAAAAATAATTAATAAAATTGCATACCATATATGACAAGATACTACTAACAAAAATAATTAATCTCACTAACAAATTTATTATCATATCTTAGACTTATAACATACATTTTATTAAGTTAGAGGTAACAAAAATAATTAATCTCACTAACAAATTCAATATCATATCTTTGTTTTTTTGACCGGAAGAAAATTAATTATTATCATTACTCAAATATTGTTCAATACAAGGAGGTAAGATATTAAGGATACTACACCTAGACCAAGAATTGGTCGTCTTGACTAACGAGTGGGCAACTGAATTCACTTGGCGCTTAATGAAATTGACCTCAAAGTTTGGAAACAAATTTAAATGGTTCTTAATAGACTTAAGAATAAAACTAAATTCAGAACAACCTAATCGTTTAGAAAAAAACGATTGAACCACAGTTTGGCAATCACTTTCAAACGTAACATGTGAAAGATGTAAAGAAATAGCATGTTGGATTGCTTCCTTTAAGGCTATGGTTTCATATTCTACCGGGGATAAAAAACCATGATCTCAGGCCACACCTGCAATGACAAAATTACCCAAATGGTTTCTCACACACCAACCCCGATTAGTTGTCTCAAGCGACAAATTAAAATCGGCATCCATATTACATTTTACCCTACCTTCCAAAGGCGGATACCACTTCCCTTAAAGAGGATTAGGATTATGCAAATTAGCATCTTCTCTGGCTAAGAACCAATCAAACCAGTTATGATAAGCTTGCAACCCAATCTTATTAGCATCCTCTTGATTCTCATTCCAAACCACTTCATTTCTACTCCTCCAAAGAACCTCAAGAAGAACGGAAAATATACCCACATCCTTACGATCTTCTTTACTACAAAAATCAAGAATGAGGGATTTAGCATCAGAAAAAAGAGTTCTTACGAGAATGAATAATGGAGGACAACCCTGCTTCCCGCCAGCTCTGAGAAGTAGAAATACATCCAAAAAAGACGTGCCAATCATCTTCCTCCTCTATTTCACACCAATGACAAAGAGAAGAACATTATACATGATGTTGTTGGATATTTGATTTAGTTGGAAAACAACCTCGACAAATCCGACATAACAAATGTTTGGCCCTCGATGGTGCGATAATATTCCACAGGTTATTCCAATTAACATCCACTCCATGGCTACAATTACTTTCTTGGATCTCCTTCCACAATCTATACCTCGTCTTGACACTATAATCACCATTACTTTCTATTTTCCAAATAATTCTATCTTCCATAACATCCTCCTCCAATGGAACTCTAAGAATAGCTTTCGCATCATCATCCCCAAAGTATTGGTATAATTTTGGAACATCCCATTGTTTAGTAGCCGACAACAAAAGATCTTTTACACAAAGGTCATACACATTCTCTTTTTGTGGCCCACGTAACCACTTTTTCCCGCCTTCACGAAGCCATAGGACATACATGATCCTGATATTACTACCATTACCAATACTCCATCTACACCCCACGGTTAATACATCCTTAGCCTTCCATAAGCTCCTCCACACACAACTCGGATTACTACCAAGCTTAGAATCTAGGAAGGAAGAATTCGGTAAATACCTGACCTTGAAGATCCTAGCCACAAGTGAACGAAGATTTGATATGATATTCCAGCCTTGTTTCACTAAAAGCCTTAAAATCTCGAAAGCCCAAACCACCTTCACTTTTCGAGTAAGTCATCCTTTCCTATGACAACCACTTAATATCTTTATTATTATTTCCACCCCCACCAAAAAGAATTGAGCACTTTTTTGATATCTTTCACCACCCCATCCAGAATCAAGTAAACACTCATAATATAAGCAGGAATAACCTATAGATCTACAAATTTGATCATAACCTCTTTTCCAGCTTTAGACAAGGATCGACTCCTCCAAGAATTTATACGATTCCAAATCCTATCGTTAATAAAAGAGAAAATAGATTTCTTACTTCTACCAATCATCGATGGAAGGACCAAATAATTTCCTGTACCCAACACATGTCGAACCCCCATAATCTTAGCAAGATCCTCCTGAGCTGGCCGACTAATGTTACTACTAAGAAATACTTCTGACTTCATCAGATTAATTTCAAGCCTCGTTGTTACTGCATAAGTGTGGAGTAACTCCATGAGAGTTGATGCTTCAGATAAGTTAGCCCTGCAAAACAAAAAACTTTCGTCAGCAAAAAGCAAGTGAGACACACTAGGTGCCCCCTGCATATTTGAGCTCCATACAGATCTCCTCTAGAAACAACACCATGAATAAGGGTCGAGAGACCTTCTGAAACGAGAATAAAGAGATATGGAGACAAAGGGTCTCATTGTCTCAATCCTTTCCTTGGTTTAATTGGTCTTAACTCTATCATTATTAACTAAAATAGAATAATGAACCGAAGTCACGCACATCATAATCCACTGGGTCCATTTCTCATCAAATCCCATCCGAAGTAGAATGCTTCTAAGAAAACCCCAATCCACTTTGTCATATGCTTTACTGATATCGATTTTGAGTGCAAGATGAGCTTTGTTCCCTCGGGTCCTCCTTCTTAGTGCATAAATAATTTATGTGGCAATCATAGTGTTGTCAAGAATAGACCGGCCCTCCACAAAAGCTAACTATTCCTCTGAGACACATTTATCAAGGACAAACTTCAATCTATTAGCTATCATATTTAAAACAATTTTGTAAACCATGTTACAGAGTGAGATAGGACGAAGCTCCTTCATATCTTTAGGCTTCATACACTTGGGTATAAGACAAATATTTGTATCATTAAGTTCCACCAGAAAGTAACCTCTATTCAATATCATAACTTAGACTCATAATATACATTTTATTAAGTTAGAGGTTTTATTTAAGTTCACTTTAAACAATAGAGTTATAAATATTTTTACTATCTTTCAAATAGCAAGAGAAAATATTTTATTTAAACAAATATAGTTTAAGATATTATATTTTATTTTTAAATAATTCAATATAGTGTGAAGCCCACTTTTGCATAAGACTTATCTGATTATTATTTACTTACAAAAAATATTTGAATTATATTTTATGTTTTCACGACACATTTTTTGCTATGAATATTATCTTTTAAATAATTATTGTTTATTTTAAATAACATTTATAATTTAAAATAAAATCTAACTTTTACATTACTTTCAATATCATCACCAATATCTTTATTCTTATATTTTCATACAAATTAAATTTATTCTAGATGTGTGTATGTATGTGTATGTGTGTTTGTGTTTTCAGGGCTGATCATATCGACCTTAGTCGACCATTATGAAGGAACCATAGTCCTTTTTGAATCTTAACACAGGATAATTCTCCTTCGTATGATTTCTGTCACACTCTAAATTTTGATCAATTTTTTTTTAATTTTTCATTCATTTGACGCAATTTTATCGAAGTGTCGATAGTCAGTCATTCTTTGCATTTTTAGCTAAAACATTCCATTAATCATTAATCATTGCATTTTCCTTTTTTTATATAATTCCATGTCATTGTTATTTTATTCTTGTTTTTTTAGAATTTGTTTCGATTTTAAAATAGGTTGTTTTGTTTCATTTTGTATTTTTTATTATTTTTATTTTAATATTTAGTTAAATTTATACTTTATTTTAATTTAGATTCTGTTTAATTTTAATTTAAGTATAATTAATTAGTTTTGTTCTTAGAATTAGTTATTATTTTAATGTAGAATCTTTTAATATAATATATAGTTTAAGATAGTAAATATATATTAGAAAACAGAAAAACTCATAATATATTTTAACTTGTTTATTTTGCTTCATTTAGTTTATTAGATTTTTTTAAATTTTAGCTTAGTTAGTTTATGATTTTAGATATTTAAAAAAAGACAAAAAGTATTAGATGAATGTTAACTCTTTACGATTTACTTTAGTTTCGACTTGATTTAATTCTCGTTGAATCTTTAACGTTTTGTCATTGCCCCCTTGTCATGATAACCCTTGTGTTTCCATTTATCACAAAGTTTTGCCGTGTATGTTACTTTTCGATCCACGATGCTTTGTTGTGTGTATGTTCTTTCGATTTTTGTTCGTTCTTGATACTTCTGACCCAATCCAAGGGAAGTGGATGTTTAATTGACTTATTGTCATTTGCGTACCATTTTCGTGTTTCACCTTTTAATCTTTTTTATAAGCTTTGCATTCAAGCTTTTCCCTTTAGTCGCCTTAGTTCTTTTCCCCCTTTTTACCCGTAGTTTTCTAAACCACGACGCTATGATTTTCCCATTGCATAATGGAATATGCAGGCACAAGGTTGATGTTTAGCGAGCACATTTTTATTTTTTTCATCTTTCACTTCTTTTCTTTTTCACATTTTCATTTCTTTTCCTTTTCACCATTTTTAGCCTTTTCATTGTTAGTTTCATTTCTCATTCATTAATGTACAATTAAGCACAATAACATAGATATTACAAGAGATTCCCATAGAGTACTACGGATACTTAAGATGCTAGCACCTTCCCTTGGTATAACCAACCACCGTACCTTCAATCTCTGATTGCTTAGCTTTTAGCCTCGCCTTTTAGCTTAACATATTTTTAGGGTTTATTCGATTTTCCCCTTCCCTTGGAAAAATTAAAGTTCGGTGGTGAACATTTATGATTTGTGATTCAAGTTAACTTAATAGCTTGATATCCGATCCTCACAGCGACAAATCACAAAGGATCTCAACTACATTCACATCCAATGACTCCCCACGATTTATAGTCTGTTTGGTAAGACATAAAAAAGAGCTTTTAGCTTTTCAGCTCATATCAATGAAAAAGCTCTGTTTGGTAATTGTCTTTTAGCTTTTAGCTTATAGCTTTTTTATTAGCTTTTAGTTTTTTTTCTTTCAAAAGCTATTTCAAGTAGCTTTTGAGCTTATAGCTTTTAGCTTATAATTCTTCCGTTTATACCCTTATTATTTTATCAAAATTCATTTTTACCTTTTATATTAATATAATTTAAATTTAAATAATTGTGTTTTAGTTGAGGGAATAAAAAAGATTAGTCATTATTTTTTCGGAACAAATTTGTGATGCAATCTATCTTCCATTTTGTTATTAATATAATATTTTCATTCATTACAATGAATTGTTTTTATTACTTTTAAATTATTATTTTAATTATTTATTACTTGAGTTTTTATTATTAATATTTTTTTTATATAAATATGATAATGAATGATTTAATATATTTGTTTATTAGTAGGCATATCATGGATTTTGAGAGGGGAAAAAAAGAAGATAGAAATATGCACTTTATTGAAATATAAGATCCAATTGAAATATTGTTATTTTAGATATTTAAATTTCATTACAAAATTTATATGTAAGTGTTTAATATATTTTTGTCTTATATTTAATTTTATATTTATATTTAAAATTTACATTTGATTGCTAATATATTTATTTTTATTGAATACAAATTAATTTAATAAAATATGACCACTGATTTTTTAATTAAGAATGTCCTCTTATGTCATTTTGTATTTATCATCTATTGTAACGGCTAATTTACCAAACACACAAATTAACTTATCAGCTATAAATCATCCGCTATAAGCTATCAGCTATCAGTCATCAGCTACCAACTATCAGCTAGTTTTACCAAACAGAGCCTTAATCCTAATAAATAGTGACTATATATATATATATATATATATATATATATATATATATATATATATATATATATATATATATATATATATTGTTCTGGACTGACCTAGCATGTGCCATACGCCAAATCAAGGCCCAATCCATTATACGTCTGGGGACAGGCCCAATATGGTATCCATGAGGATACGACCATTATAGAGTTATAGCCATTGGCATATAGTCGTTGGGGACTTCCCTCTTTACACGCAAAACGCCTCCTACGCGGCCAACTGCCCAACAGATTACTGAGGCAGTTACACTTAGTCAAAGGCTACGCGCCCGCGTCATACGAGCAGATGCCCTTATAAAAACTCTCCATCTTTGGGGAGTCAGGTATTCACTTTCTATATATCCCTTTTTTTACTTACGCTTTAGTCGTCACTCTGAAACTGACTTGAGCGTCGGAGTACCTTGCATGTACCCCACCATTTCTTCTCATCAACATACCATAGTCCCAATTGGAGGCCATGAAGACATGTTCGGAATCTTTTTGTACAATGGCGCCGTCTGTGGGAACTAACAGCTTCCCCATCTTTCATGATCAAGATTCTCCCTAACTTTTGCCACGAGATCAAAGCTCATCTTTCCGTCATCATGGAAACCCAAGTGCACGAGACTGTCAAAGATACTTCTACCATCATCCTCTATGACGGTGAAAACACCGACAACCAAGGAACTATCCAACCCAATGTCGGTCATGGCGAAGGACACCCTCATTCCCCAACTTCAAATAACCTGAAATAGTCGTCCGTTATTCACGCAGATCCCATCTTCAAACTAATTCGCATCCTGGCGGAAGCAGATGTCTCCACTCAGGCTCTCATCACTGCCCATAACAAGGCAAACCTCACCCTCTTTCAACAGAGTAAACACATGCAAATGCTCGAACGGAGCCATCGCTCCCCTTCACCATCTAGGAGACGACGTCGTAGGAGATCTCCCCGAAGATCTAGATCTCCTCCACGAGGTCGGAAAGGGAAATACCCCAAGCATCCTTCTCCTCCCAGGGATCAGGAACCACCTAAAATCTCGCGTCTAGAATGATCCCGAAAGCTCACCCGATCTCCTTCATGTAGATCGAGGCACTCATGAGAAGATCAAGATCGAGGCAAGAAGTCCCGATACGAAGAGGACCGCCGTCGGAGTAGGTCCCCTTACCCTGAGTCTAGCAGCAGCGACGGGGAGGATCACCGCGGACCCCTTATCCGCGAGATCATGGAAACCCGCATCCCTCGAGGGCTTGAGAAACCTCCTCCTTTGGCCACTTACGACGGGAAAACCGATCCTGACGACCACATCGAAAAACTCGAAGCCATGCTTCATTATCACAATATGGAGGGTGCCATCAAATGCAGGTTGTTCCCTATCACCTTGCACAAAGGTGCGATGTTGTGGTACAAGCATCTCCCTGCAGGGTCCATCACATCATGGAAGATGCTGAATAATCAATTCACCAGGCACTTCACCGCATCTAGGCGTCATCCCAAGTCTGAAGCCACCCTTGAAGGAATCGTGTAGGGGAAGGAAGAACCCCTAAGAGACTATATTGATCGATTTAATAAAGAGGCCATGGAAGTATACACCTCTAACCGCATGAAACAATACATTTTGGAGAAGGGCCTACGCCCCAATAGCGAATTCCAAAAAGTTGTGGGTATCAAACCTCCCCACTCCCTTGCTGGACTACTCCATAAGGCCCAAGCATGCATTCAGTACAAAGAGAAGGAGGCCACGTACAAAACAAGAGATTCCGGAATCAGGAAAACACGAGGACCCACAAGCAAAAGGATAGCGACGATGCTCCACGACGGGAGAAACTGAGAGATGATCGTCCCCGAGAAAACAGAGGACCAGTCAGTCGTTTCTCAGAATACACCCTTCGCACCGCCCCTTGCGAGAAGATCATCAACGAGTACATCAACACTGAGTTCAAGCAGGGAGGCGTTCGTTTCCCCAAACCAACTGCTTCGAAGGCCAATACTGACAAGAGCAAGTATTGTAGGTTCTATCGCAGCCACAGACACTCCACCGAAGATTGCATCCATCTCAAAGACGCCATTGAGATCCTCATCAAAGAGGGCACCTCAAGAAATATCTCAAAGAGTTGGTTCCTCGACAAGAAGACACGAAGAGAGTTGATGAAATCACCGAGGAGGCCGCCCCAATGTAAGTAGCCTTGTCAGTCACCAGACCTGAGGATTTCTATATTCCTCGACACTTCCCACACACAGGATACTTTGCCTCACACGGTCCTTGGGAGTCCTTCCCTTCAACCATGCTCTTCTCAGGTGGAGGTTACAACGAGATGACCGTTGGGTCCATTAGACGAAGCCTCGAGCATCTAGTTGATTCATCACCAGTTCAACTCTCTTCCATCGAGAGGGTCAAAGGGAAATCCCAACCTATTACGTTCTACAGGGAGGAGATGCTCGGAGGATCCCCCAACTCACACATCCCTCTGCTGATCCATGCAAAGATGGAAAGGACATATGTGCGCAGGATACTTCTTTCATGTACACTTCACTCTTTCAGGCTCTACAACTCGACCAGGGAAACTTATCCCCGTATGTAGGTTCTAATTTGCAAGGATTTAACAGGGCTACTACAAATCCCTGGGGCTACGTCGAGTTGAACGTCACTTTCGAAGAAGGGGATGCCTCCAAACCAATCAAAACACACTTCCTGGTAATCGACTCTCCGTCACTCTATCAGTGCATCATGGGAAGACCCACACTTGCCGAGCTCATCGTTGTTCCTTCAACATTCCACCTCAAAATGAAGTACTACAGTGAAAAGGGCCACATAGCTACCCTGTACGGAGATATCGAGGCAGGTAGAAGATGATTTGAAGCAGCAACCAAAGGCCAGACCATGATAGAGACCGATTCAAAGAATGGTAAACGCGCAAGGGACGAAGACTCTCCAACTAATGACGTTCAACCCAGGAAAAATCCAATAGTCCAAATCAACGCAATCGACCTTGACCCTCGCACCCCTGTGGATGACGAGGAGGATGCCCCTACGGATAAGTCGGCCATGTTATGCCCTTTCCTCGTAGGTGAGTTCGAAGTTGTAAGTTTCAGAGACAACCCAGACAGAGGTATCCGTATCGGAGCAGGGCTCCTCGACGAAGTCAAAGAGCAATTGAAGCAATGCATGTGCAGCAACGCCGACCTTTTCGCTTGGAGCGTTGCTGACATGCCTAGCATCTCCCTAGAAATTGCATGCCACAAGCTCGCCATCAACCCAAATGCTTGCACAATTGCACAACACAGACGCAAATAATCTGAAGTAAGAAATTTAGTTGGTGAGAAACTAGTCAAGGACCTTATAGAGGCCAAATGTGTAACCAAGGTCAGGTATACGACCTGGCTCTCAAACATTGTACCCGTGAAAAAATTGAAAATGGCGCCTCTGTATTGACTACAGCGATCTTAATCGGGCTTGCCCCAAATATTCTTATCCTCTGCCCAACATAGACATGTTGGTAGATAATTCTGCAGTGTTTAAATTGATATCCTTCATGGACGCTTATTCTGGGTACAACCAGATACCCATGGCCGACAAAGACAAGAGGCACAATGCATTCATGACCCCGACGAGAAACTATTACTACAATGTAATGCCATTCAGATTAAAAAATGCAGGAGCCACGTATCAGTGCATGATGAACAGCGTCTTCCAGTCACAAATTGGGGAAATGTTAGAAGTTTACATGGACGACATGGTCGTCAAATCCGTACAAGAGGCCGATCATACTTCTCATCTATAGAGCGTATTCGATCAGGCCAGGAAATGTAGAATGTGTTTCAACCCTGACAAGTGCACCTTCGGTGTGAGAGAGGGCAAGTTCCTCGGTTTCTACCTTACAGAAAGGGGTATCGAGGCTAATCCCGACAAATGTTGCGCATTCATAGAATTCCCTACACCTAGCTCGAAAAAATCGAAATGGTATGCTCGCATCCTTATCTCATTTCGTCGCGAAATCCTCTCAGCATGCCTCCCCTTTCTTTAAGTTTCTCCGTAAAGAAGTCATGTTCGAGTGGACAGAAGAGTGTGAAAATACTCTACAACACCTTAAATGAGCCTAGTCAGAACCTCCCGTTCTGTCAAGGCCGACAGCCGGGGAAATCCTCTACTTGTATTTGTCTGTCAATACCGAGGATATCAACGTGACCCTAATAAGAGAGGACGCTAACAGACATAAACCCGTATACTTCATTAGCAAAGCCTTACAAGTCCCAGAATTGAGATACCATCAAATCGAGAAAGTCGCCCTTGCACTCGTAAACACTGCTAGACGGCTACAAACTTATTTCCTATCACACACGGTGGTTGTAAGAACCGATCAACCCATTAAACAACTCTTGGCACGACCAGATATGGTCGGTAGAGTGTTGAATTGGCCGCTATAACTTTCTAAGTTTGACGTGCAATATGAGGGTAGGAAAGCTCTGAAGGCCCAGGTGTCGCTCCCCGAATTTTCATCCCGGTGCAAACGCGAACTGTCGGCGAAAGAGAAATGAGGTTGAATTGAATAGAGTTGCCAGCTAGGAATTTTTATCCTGAAGGAAAGGTAATGCTGCATAAACCTGTAAAGAGATGGATAAAACGGTTGCGAACCAAAGAAACTGAGAAAGGGGGTTGGTTACGACCTAGGAAGGTATTAGCACCCATATCATTCGTCGTACTCGACGAGATCCACGCTTACAAGATTGTGTTTAAAGGGGGTAGTGTATGTGCTGACTGTGTGCAAAAGCTAGGGAAATAAAGTACAGGTGTCAGTGCAAAAGGTGGATTGCTCAGGAACTGAGGCTTAGAAAAGAATGCTGAAAGAGAGGGAAGACACAAAGACTTTTGTTCGATAACTGTTAAGTTATGCCTACGTATCCTCTCGTGCAATGAGGAAGTCAAAACACTGTAGTTCGACTCAAAGAGACTGAAAGATAAATTGATTGTGAACTGCCTGCTTGTCTATGCTCAAGTGTATGACTCGTCTGGCTCGAGTGCTAACTGTCTTGCATTAGACGGAAGAAGCAAGTTCTCGTTTGTGAATGAGTGTGATGAGAAAAGAATCCCGAAGGAGACGATTATTGTTTGTTTTTGTGTTTTCAGTCTTTTATTGCTTTTGGAGTTTTGCATAGGATAATGAGCTTAAGCCTAAATCAAGGGTTGTAAACTCATTATATCCTCCCTGATTAGGGATAATGAGCATACTTAAGTATGAGATAAGCATCTCAACTTAATTACCATGATGATGTAGGATTAAGATCATTAACCTACAGGTGATTATTTAGATGTTTTTGGGTTTTTGTTTAGTGTTAAGTAATGAGTTTAATCTCTAATCAAAGATTAGTGAACTCATTACACCATCCTAATAGAAGGATGATAGATGAGAACACTTAAGCTGAGGAAGGCACCTCAACTTAATCCATGGTTAGGGACTAAATTCATTATATAACAAACCTTTATTAAATGGATTTTAATTAAAGGTTGATATTAAGAAATGGATTTTATGGTTTGTAAGACAAACTTGAGGAGGACTTGTCCATTAAACACTAGGGTTAGTCCCTCTTAACCATATGGAAGAGATAAACCCCTAATGTAAGGCCCAAGTTACAAGATAAAGTCATAGTGATTATTGATGTGTTTTGATTAAGAGGTGTAAACAAATTAAAGGTTTAACACTAAGGATTAAAGTTATACACTCCATCCTAAGATAAGGATACAGGCATAACCCTAATTCAAAGTCCTAAAACTTTAAGTGTTTAGTCTCTGATTATGAGATGAGAAAAGAGAGACTCAAGGAGACTCAGAGGTAAAAAGCTAGGGGGGACTATATACAACCCTAAAAGTTATCATGTTTGGATATCCTATGGTTAGTGAGGCTTAAAAGAAAGGATCTTCAAGGCCACTAAGGAAGAAGCAGATGAAAAGAGAAGGAGAAAGAAGAACAAGTTACTTACTTCCTGAAGAAGATAAGTAACTTGAAAGAAAGAAAGTAAGAAGGAGGGAGCATAAGTGAAACATGTTCACTTTAAATACAAGTAAATATGCATATGAAAAGGAAAGAAGAAGTGAGAGGTGAAGGCAAATCCACCTCCCAGATAACTTACCCAAAAGTTCCTGAAATGTTAGTATGGATGCATAAGACATAAGGCAAAAGGAAATGAGATGAAATAAGATGCAAAGACCAAAGTCAGAAGTGAAAATGCAATGTAAATGGCATATGAGATGATGCAAATTCATACAAGATGCATATGAATGATCATACAAGGATGAGATGCAATGGAAGCATGTTTAGAAGCATGAAAACACATGGATGTTGATGAAATGTAATGGATGCAAAGCATAGAAAATGAATGAAGAAATGATCAAGAAATGTTCAAGCATGTCTTAAGATGTCTAAGATGTCATACAAATGCTTGAAATGGCATGGTAAGTTCAAAAGTTCATGATATGCAAAGAAGGATGCAAATGAAGATGCAAAATTAGGGTTTTAAGGTAACATGCAATGCATATGACCAAAACAGAAGCAATCAACATGATAAAAAAATGAAATCAAGCTTAAATAAACCCTAATCCCATATGAGATCACACCCCAAAGGAGAAAGTCAGAAGCTTAACCTAGTGGAAGTTATGAAATTTCTAAGTTAACTAGGGTTTTTGGGTGCTTCTAAAGGTAAAATGCAAATCAAATTGAAAATGCAAGATAAAATCATGAGATAAATAACCTAGAAACTATATTCAATATATGAGATAATTCAAAAAGAACCAAGTTCAAACTCATCATGGTTAGGCAGAAAAGAATTTTTCAAGTTAGGGTTAGAAAATGTGATTTTTAAGAACCCTAATTCAAAGGAAATTGTGAAATTGTGATCAAACCTAAAAAGAAATTTGTATGGTGAGTTTTAAAATGTTTCTAAATGTATTGGAATGCTTCATGAATTTTTTGGTGATTTTTAGAAACCTAAATGCATATTTAATTAATTAAAATCAATTAATTAATTAAATAAAATATTTAAATATTTTAAAAATACTTTTTTAATGCAAAAAATAAAAATAAAAATGTTTTCAGGTAAATAAAAATATTTGAAACAAAAATGCAAGAAATGAGATTTTTTTTTTATGATTTATGCTATTTTTAAAAATTGTGGAAAGAAAATGCAATTAAAATGAAATAAAAATGAATTTAGATGAAAGTATGAGGATCTGAGGGCTGAGATTCAAACTGGGGGAAAATATGTTGATTGCACACGTAATTCTATGGCTGACATTCAAACTGGGTTTTTATTTAATTAATCCTAATTAGTTAATTTAATTAAAAGGTTAGGATTTAATGAAATGATCAGAACCGTCCAAACACGCGCTAACCCTAAAATCTAAAGGCCCACATTCAAACTGGGAAATTAATTAGGGTTTAGTCCTAATGACTTTCAGGTGGCCGGAGAAGACCTCCGGTCATCTTCTCCGACAATTCTCTCACCCTAAATCCCTCCCCAGGCCATGAAAACTCACCAAAGTCTCCAGAAATGATCATTGAACACCATATAACACAAATCAAGCATCAAAACTCATTTATTTTTCATGAATCAACTGAATAGAAGCAAACAACAAAATACGGGCAAAGTTTCAGAGCAAGCATACACACTCATTTCTCAATCATTTTCAAAAATAAAGACATCAGCATGATCAGGGAAGCATGTAGAATCATTTAAGAACTTAGAAGAGAGTTTCTGGAAAAATTGTTCTTGATTGTTACCTGAGATGAAGCTTTACTGTTTTGAGCTTTCTGACCTTCTCTTTGATGCAAAATCACTCCAATGGATCCTCTGAAGCTTATGGAAAGCTTGAAATAAGTTTGCGTTGGCTGATTTGTGTGTTTCAGTTCTGCTAAGGCAGAAATCATGTTTGTGTTTGGGCTTGTTTTAGACCATGGCAAGGGGTGGGAAATGATCCTTGAGGTATGTGGAGTTGAATGGTGAAAGAAATTTTAAGTTTTGATGGTTGAGGAGTGAGTTTCGAAGAGAGGAAGTGTTATGGCAATTTTTGGGATTTCTTAGTTCTTGAGGTTTCAGACTCCAAGCTTGTGTGAAATGGGCTCCTTGATGTCCACATAAGTCATGCTGATTGGCCAGAGAGTGGTTGTGGCACAGGCTGATTGGTATGGCTTGATTTGAAAAAAGTCAAAATTTATGGTACCATAAGCATGGGCTGAGTCAGAGCTAGCTTTTAGGGTGTCTTGGCCTTAGCTTGGTTCAAGGATGGCCCTAGGATCAAGTTTATGCAGCTGGCATAAGTGGATGAAAAGTTTCAAGAGGTTTTGCAAAGTTTATGCATAATTGTCATTTTCAGATTTCTTGTGGATCAAGCCATGAAACCATGCATCCTTGGGCCAATTCTGATGTTTTGAAGTTGCTTTGACATGTTATGGTACATAGAAGTTGATTAGAGGTTATAAAATGGCTTCGCAAGTGAATTGAAAAAATCCCTCTTTGGCATGAACTTGAAAATTATAGGATTTTTGCCAACTTTGAAAGGCCATATCTTGAGTTCTAGGATGAATCAAGACATGTTCTTGTACTTTTTGAAAATGGGAAGACATAATCTACAATTTTCATGCCCAAGAATTTTTCATTTGAAGCATTTTTGGTTATGAAAGAATAGGTTGAATATCTTTCCCAAAATGGAAAGTTTCCATTACAAGTCATTTCCAAAAATAGCAAATTTGCATTTGGCTTGAAATTCTTCAATTTTGTGAACTTCCAACCACTTCAAAGATAAAATAAAGATCATAGAGACTCAAAATGATGATGATGACCCTTTGGTGCCCTTGATGGAGGGCTCAGATGCCCTGATTTTGACTTTACTTGCTCAAGAAGTTACCCAGTGATCAGATGACTTCCACAATGAATTTCTTCATCAAATTTGATACACATGATCCTTATAACATATCAAGACCATTAGAAATAAGAATGACAAAAAATTTGGGAATAAGGCCTCTGAAACCAAAACCCTAATTTTAGGTCATTTGTGTAGGAAATCTTCAGTCTGCCTCCATGCCTTTGTCATGCTTTATGATCTTTTGACTTTTATGAACTTTGGGGGGAATATTATGATCAGGGAACACACATGGACCCTCTTGGTAAGCTTCAATACCTTTGGGATGGCTCAGATCACTTCTTGGATTGCTCAGATCACAAACCCTAGATGCAGATGAAATAAACTATGCAGAGAAACAAATTTGTAATATGAGATGGTATGCTTATGCTTATGCTATATGAAATATCACAAGCCATGGTGTGAGAAAAAATGAGGGCAAATTTGGGGTGTTTACAGCTGCCCCTATTCAAGCATGAGTTAGTTGTGCAGGATGTAAGCGCCTGGCTTAACAGACAAACAAGATAACTTGTGGTTGAATACCAAAGACAGTCCAAAATTTGCACTCACTGGGGAGAAGAAGTAAAGGGATATAAATTGTAAGAGATAGTATAATATGTTTATCAAATGAAAGCGATGGAGGACGGCCATCGAGCAGAGGACGACTGCTGCGGGTAAACGGTAAGCAAAGCAATGATGGAAACGGCCATCATGCTGGAAATAAAGAAACCGCGACGGGGACGGCCATCGGGTAAAATTATCTGGGGATTGAGGAAAGCATTAATGGGGACGGCCATCAGGCTGAATGGTAAAGTAAACAACGATGGGGACGGCCATCGGGTAAAACTGATGAAGGACGATCATCAGGAAAAGGAAAAGGGAACACAACGGGGACGACCATCGGGTTAAAGAATAAATGAAATATTTGATGAGGGACGCTCATCAAAGGTGAAGGACGATCACCTAGCAGGGGACGGCTGCTCTTTATCTCGACATAGGACGAATGCCGGATAGAAAAGGTCAATGATGGGGACGGCCATCGGGTTAAGCAGGATGAAGGACGATTGATGTGTGTTTTTTGTAAGTGTACGAACACGTCAGAGTAATATAAAAGATTGTTGAATCCACAGAGACCAAGTGTCAATCTATCGTACCTGTTGTTATGGTGTGTATCTAAGGCAATTGAATATAATGGTTTTAAAGAGTGCGCAATGGTAAATAAAATAGTAATTTTAAACAATTAATAAAGACAGGCTCGAATGTAATTCACATAATCAATTGATAATCCGGTACTTGTTAATAGAACTACTTATGGGCAATGTTTTCCACTTTGAAAAGAACTAATTTAGCAGGAACTGTCGCTTTTGCGTATTCAGAACCGAGTTGTACTCTCTAATCAACCCCTCCTATTGTCACGGATAAAAAGGTGCGTACTGCGTTAGAGTAGTAAACGTATTTTTAAGAAATATAGTATCTTAACTAAGTTGAAAAGTACTTTAACCTGGATTCCTTAGCAAAAAGAGGTTCTCACGAACCAGACTCTAAACTTCTTAACGCGTCCGAAAATGGTTTTAAAATCTCTTTTCATTTTAATCTAAAAACTCCTAATGAACTAGACAAAGCACTTTTGGCTATTTTTGAAATAGTTAAAAACAATTAAACTTAAATTGAAAGTTAAAATAGCCATTAAGTGTTCCTACAAACAGTTGTATGGATTACCGGTTCAATTATGATCCTTACATTCTAACCTTTATGGATTTAGTTAGACATGGTAAAGTAAAAGTTCTTTTTATTATTTTTCATAAAAGTAATTAGTGTGAGTGCGGATAAATAAATAAAAGTAGTGTGAGTGAGGAAAGTAAATAAAAGTAGTGCGAGTGCGAGAAATAAATAAAAGTAGTGCGAGTGCGAGAAATAAATAAAAGTAGTGCGAGAAATAAATAAAGTAAAGCGAGTGCGGAAATAAAATAAATTAAAGCAATGCGGAAAGTAAATAAAATAAAGCGAGTGCGGAAAAATAAAATACGAACTGGAATTAAAATGGCGGCAGGATTAACTTCCTCCCGGAGTGCTCCAAAACTCGATCACACAGACGTATATAGACTCGATCACTCGATTGTAGTAACACCCTGATGTGAAGTGATTACTACTTTAAAACTAATATATGCCTAAGAGATACTAAGTTTGGATGATTGAAAACGAAAATATAAGGCCCTATTTATAGGAAAACAAATAGCAAGAAAGGACCAAGATGCCCCCCTCCACTAAAAAGTGGAGGGAAACACTTTTGCCTTGTGGCGCCCGCCATAGGTACATTTTTGTGGAGAGAGCGGGGAACGTGGGTTCTTGCAGTTTTGGAGTGGTCTTGGGACGTGGCCACGTCATGTCTGACCCCATGGCGCTAGCCATGGTGGATGCCGTAAGTGTAAAAAGCTGAATTTCTTCGTTTTCGTCCATTTCAACTCCTTTTTCGCTCCTTTTCTTGATTTAGGCCCTGATTACAAAAAAAAACCTGAAAATAAGGAAAAACAAAGTAATAACATAACAAAATAGCAATAAAAACTAAGAATGCATGCGAAATCGGAGTCAGAAATACGGTGAAATTTAGTGTTATCAAATCCTCTCACACTTAGACCTTTGCTTGTCCTCAAGCAAACATTTAAAGCTCAAAAATGAAGAAAACTGGTGTCAACACGTGATTTGGGCTAAGAGGGCTTCTAAGTTCAAGTCAGGATGCAATGACATGTACTAACTAAGTGAACCAAGGGTACCATAATAACACAGACACAGACTTCAATCCTATATTAACCACCCCATGTCATCCCACAATACCTAGGCCTATCTTCTCATCTCTTTTTGGGTCCTTTTCATTCAGCGCAATCACATTATGCCCGTTATCCGTACATGCTTCATAGTAGAGTGACCGGTTAGTGATTCTAATCCAAAACATAGGGTTTCTGGCACATAAGCATGTGTAAACCCGTATTATTTGACCTAAATGTAGCTGCGCTCCGCCCTACCAAGTTCAGTGCCAGATACCTCTGAACCAACTAACAATAGGTGACTGCAATTTTTTCTTTTTGTGGCAAAAAAAAATTCTTCTCTTTTTTCGGTTTAAATGACTTTGTGAGGGTCACCTATCCCAGAGTTTGCCTTTTTCTCTTTTTTATTAGCACTGGATCATTCACTTATGTTCATCGGCCCCCTACGTAGAGCATGCTTAGGCCGGAGCTGACTGCTAGAATAAACTACTTAGGACAATTTTTTGAATGATAATAAAGGCCATGGTGTGCGGGGTTTAGGGGTGATCCCTATATTCAAGAGGTCTTGGTGCTAAAATGATACTGATGTTTCAAAAAGTTGACCTAAGTCACCACATCCTAATATAAACCTGTCTCAAAGCCCAAAAAACATGTGAAACAACATTGTTTTCTTTTTTAAAAATTTTTTTGGTAAGGCTAAGGAAATGGGAAAAATGAGGATGTACTAAAGATACACTATACTGGTGACTCGTCAGACTCATGCATTATCTAAGAAAACTAAATAACTAACTGAAAAGGAAAATAACAGAAAGCAAATAAATAACTAAGAAGGGAAATGACAGAAAGCAATAAAATCCCCTCCCACACTTAAATCGAACATTGTCCCTAATGTTTTGAAATAAGATAAGGAGAGTAACCTGGAAAACTACTGCGGAGGAGCACTGGTGCCCTCGCCATCCTGCTGTGATGGTCTGGAACGACGTGATCTACTGTGCTGTTGGTCCCTCCAGTCAAGTCGTATTGATAAGGCAGCCTGGGCACCCCGGACCTCTCGAAGGTTACCTAGGATGGAACCCTGAGTGGCCTCCATAAGCTGGTGGTGTTGGCGGTTGAGTTCTCGCTGACGGGCCTGCTCTGATGCGATATCGGTCAAGGCGCGGAAAACGTTACTATAGGCACGATCCGAAACCAATCGCAATTGTTCCATGAAGCTCATGTTGTCCGTCAGTTGTTGTGAAATAGTAGAGAGTATGTTGTCTCGCCTTTCCTCTCTAGCCGTCATATCACGCCACATCTCCTTAGTGACATAGAATCCAGGAGTAGCACCTGCAACAGGGTTAGAGGAAGATGGTGCGGTGTGTGACTGTGAAGGATGATGGGGGGACATGTGAGGTACGGGAGAATGTTCTCTCCGATCATATTCTTCATCAGTGTCATGTGCCTCCCCATCAGGAATATTAGGAGGAAGTGGACCCAAAACAGGTGGAGCATTCAGATCATAGGTCCAGTTCCTTTCATTACGTACATCGGTACGTCTACTGCAAGGTAAAGCAATAGATGGGATAGCTACCCCATGAACCATCAACTCATAACCACCTACTCTCCTCGTTCGGCACAATTTCATGTCTTTTAGAAATTTTAAATTAAATGTGCGAGGAGGTAGGGGTTCAAGTGTAGTTATCTCATTGTTCAGGTCAAGAGCCCGAGCAATAGACGTAACAAGTACTCCAATAACAATTGGTCTTGTTTTATTAACAGTTAAAGCCATGTGTGCAAGCATAAACGGGACCGAATTGATATGAGTATTAGTGAGGCATCCTTGCAAAAATAGGAGCTCTTTAGCGTTTACCTTATTTGGACTCTCCCGGCCAAAAATAGTACATGCCAAAAGATATCTGAAAAGTCTTATGGCCGGGTTATGGATGGTCGACGCAAGTATTCCTTCAAAAGAATTTATTGAAGTACTTGACAGCCTCTTCCAGAAGGAAAATACTTCGGCCGACCATTCCGAATCCAAAGGTTCCTCACATAAAGCACCTTCCCTATGAGGGATTCCTAACAAGCCTGTTAGTTCGCCGGTACTGTATTCGTATTCAATTCCAAACAGTCTAAAATTAACAGTACCGACTGTGCTAGCAGTGTTAGAACTGACAGTGTATATCAATGAACTTAAAAACTCAACTGTCAGCCTCTCATAGGTAGGTTCATGATTGACAAAAATATTATGCAAGCCTAGAAAATCTAATAAATGAAAAACACTATGATACAGACCCAAAGAGTATAGACAGTTAGTATCTACGTACCTAGTCGAGAGAATTTCTCGACTCTGAAGCCTTTGAATAATTTTCCTTTGCCTATCTCCCGGTCTTCCATCGCGAAGAAGATATCCGTTGAACTCCATCATTGTTGCTCCTTGAGAAGTGAAAAATGGTGAAGAATGGTTTATGTAAGAAATGGTAAAGGTTGGATTTTTATGGTTTGTGGTGGATGAAAATAAAAATGGATTTTGGATGGGTTTTATAGATGGTGAATGTTTTGGAAAGGTGGGAGCTTTAATGGGGTTCAATGGGGTTTTTGGAAGTTGGAAAAATGGGTTTTGGAAGTTTGAAGGTGTGAAAATGGTGGGGGAGATGAATCTACCCCGAAATAAGGAAGGACAGTGTGGCGGGCGCCACAAGGCCATTTTTCCTTTGGGCCTAAAATCTTCAATTCCCCTTTTGGGCTTTGCGTACCTTTGATCTTCGGGGGGTCCGGATAGCGTTTTCGTCTTTCTTCTAAGGCATGAAGCTTGCATATATTTTATGAAGGCAAAAATGAAAATATTTTTATTTTGTCCTTATATTTTTTTTCATTATTCGATATAAAATAAATGAAAGAAAAAAAGAAAAATGAGATTACTGCATGAAATAATATATAAGATAAAAAATCAAAGTACATGGTAAATGTAATATATGCGATAATATAAAATATGTCTGGAGATGCGAGAAATAAAATAAAGCATGAAAAAATTAAATACTAGAGTAATAATGTCAGTGTAAAACGATCATGTGGTAGGCCTCTCTTCTTGGTTCGATCCACGAATCTCAATTATCTCCCTCTGAAGCTCTCCAATCTCCTGATATAGAGCATCGGCCTCTGAGGCATGAGTGAGATCAGATATCTCGATCTGTAATGCCAAGTCCGCTACTTCCTGCTTGAGCAGGGCAGTCTCCTTGCGGAGCTCATAAATCTGGGTCTATAGATCAGGTGGCTGCAAAGACATATTGTTAGACATAACAGTGATTCGGGGAGAAAGAGGTGTAGGAGTGTACTCAGCGGCGAGAGGTGATTTTGGCTCTTCGACAGTCTCTCCATAACCCTCTAAAGCATAACTCCAATTAGCAGGGTCGTGGACACTGGTCATCAGCGGATCTGGTAATGTAAAGTAATGTATCACTTCACCATCGATCAGTCATCTAAACGTGTTGGGCTTAAAAGAGGCCCTCATCATCAATCCTCTGTCAAGACAAAAGTCAACATCCAGGGTGGTGTGGCAGCAGAAGGTCCTGAGATGCAATAATTTGCGAGACAAACCCAATGCAGTAGCAATCTGTGTAACAATCCCGCCAACATGTATAATGCCTACAGATGACTTGGCGACACCGGCAAGGCTCTTCAACAGAAAGTTGCCACAGGCAACTGGGCGTGACTGAGTCGCACAAAACAGTAGGAAAATCTCCTCTTCACTCAGCAGAGTCTCTGTATCTGGAAAACCGAGGAAAGAGTGTGCTAGAATCATCTGGAAGTACCTTAACACAGGATTGTGGATTACCTGAGAAAACTGAGTGGAAGGATCTTGGCTCCCTCCACCTGAGATGTTAGTCCAAAACTTCTCCACTTCTCTGCTCATAAAATACCCCATTGGTGTCTCTGGAATAGTATCAGGAGTAGTCTGAAAACCTAGTAGATCACCAAACTCTTTGTGAGAGAAGGAGTAATCAGTCCTGAACAACCTGAAAACAGCATGTCCATCGGGTCCAACCCAAGGATCATAATCAAACGAGCTGATGAATTCTAGAGTTAAGTTCCTGTAAGTGTTGTTCATATTGTCGAACTGGTCCCACTGGAGTAGGTGGCATACGAATCTGACGCTTGGCTCTATCCCTAATGCATCCATGCAATCTTGGTCTGGGTACCTGGTAGGTGCCATAGGGCGTCTCATGTGGACATAGTAACGCTCTCTCTGTGCGTCGTCTCTGAAGGCCACGTGCATGTCATCGGGGTTCTGCATTATGCACAAGGTTAGCAAACAAGGGTCCTGAAATCACATAAAACATTCAATCGTTAGTCCTGATAGAATAATAAATTAAACAAATTAAAATAAAGTAAAAATAAATAAAAAGTAAGTAAGATAAGAAAACCATGGGTTTCCTCCCATGCAGCGCTTGTTTAACGTCATTAGCTCGACGACCGGATTTTATACATCATTTGAAGGATTTGGTGGATCACTCAGAGTATGTTGGAGTATGTTGTCGGGATGTCACCTCCTTCGTAGGGCTTCAGCCTCTGTCCATTGACGATGAACGGTTTACATGTTTGGTTCTTGATTTCAATAGCACCAGATCTTAGAATCTTAGATACTTCGAAAGGGCCAGTCCATCTCAAACGAAGCTTCCCTGGAAAAAGTCGTAACCTAGAATCGAACAGGAGAACAAGATCGCCTATTTTGAAGTCTTTTCTTATGATTCTTTTGTCATGCCAAGCTTTTGTTCTTTCTTTGTATATGATGGCATTTTCGTAGGCAGATTGTCTGAGCTCTTCTAATTTGTGGATATCAAGGATATGTTTTTCACCAGCAGTTAGGTAGTCCAAATTCAAAGTTTTGATGGCCCAATAGGCCTTATGCTCCAACTCAAAAGGTAAGTGACATGATTTTACATAGACTAGTTGATAAGGGGTCGTTCCTATAGGGGTTTTGAAAGCAGTTCTATAGGCCCATAATGCTTCTTGAAGTTTCTGCGACCAATCTTTTCTAGATATAAAGACAGTCTTCTCAAGAATTTGTTTGATCTCCCTATTAGATACTTCCACTTGTCCATTAGTCTGTGGGTGGTATGGTGTTGCTACTCTATGCTTAACTCCATACTTGCTTAAAAGTTTATCAAATATTCTCGATATGAAGTGTGATCCTCCATCACTTATGACTAAACGGGGGGTTCCAAACCTGGGAAATATATAGTTTTAATAATTTGATGACTACTCTGGTGTCATTTGTGGGTGCGGCGATAGCTTCAATCCATTTAGACACGTAGTCAATGTCGCTCCCACCAAATGACACCGGGCCAGAAGGGGTACAGACGCGAACGATCGGCGAAAGGAGAGAACATGAAGATGAACTGAAAAAGAGTCGCCAGCTAGGCATTTTTATCCCGAAGGAAAGGTAATGCTGCATAAACCTGGGAAAAGATGGATAAGATGGTCGCGAACCAGAGAAACTGAGAAAGGGGGTTGGTTACAACCTGGGAAGGTATTAGCACCCAGATTGTCCGTCGTACTCGACGGGATCCACGCTTGAAATATTTGTGCTTAAAGAGGTAGTGTCTGTGCTATCTGTGTGCAAAAGCTAGAAAAAAATGTACAAGTGTCAGTGTAAGAAAGTGAAGAGAAATGCTCAGGAATGAGGCTTAAAAGAATAATGCTGGAAGAGGGGAGAAGAGACAGAGACTTTTGTTCGATAATTGTTAAGTTATGCCTATGTATCCTCTCGTGAAATGAGGAAGTCAGAACACCGTAGTTCGACTCAAAGAGACTAAAAGATAAATTGACTTGTGAACTGCTTACTTGTTATGCTCAAGTGTATGACCTGTCTGGCTCAGGTGCAAACTGTCTTGCATTAGACGGAAGAAGCGAGTTCTCGTTTGTGAGTGAATGAGGTGAGAAAAAGAATCTCGAAGTAGACGATTATTGTTTGTTTTTGAGATTTCAATCTTTTATTGCTTTTGGAGTTTGTCATAAGAAAATGAGCTTAAGCCTAAACCAAGGGTTAGTAAACTCATCACATCTTCCCTATGATTAGGGGTAATGAGAATACCTTAAGTATGAAGTAAACACCTCACACTTAATCACCATGATGTAGGATTAAGATCATTAACCTACTTGTGATTATTTAGATATTTTTTGGAGTTTTTGTTTAGTGTTAAGTAATGAGTTTAAGCCATAGTCAAGGATTTAATGGACCCATTACACCATCCTAATAGAAGGATAATAGATGAGAACATTTAAGCCGAGGAAGGTACCCCAACTTAAACCATGATTAGGGATTAACCTCATGACAAAACAAAGCCTTTATTAAAGTGGATTTTAGTTAATAGTAAGATTAAGAAGTGAATTTTATGATTTGTAAGACAACTTAAGGAGGACTTGTCCATTAACACTAGGGTTAGTCCTTCTTAACCAATTAAGGAAGAATTAGAACCCTAATGCAAGGCCCAAGTTACAAGCTTGATGTCTTAGTGATTATTGGATGGATTAATTAAGAGATTTAAACACATCAAGGGTTTAACACTTAGGATTAAAGTTATACACTCCATCCTAAGAGAAGGATGCAGGCATAATCTTAATCACAAAGCCTTAAAACCTTAAAGGTTTAGTCTTTGATTATGAGGTGAGAAAAGAGACACAAAAGATGACACAAAGGTAAAACTAATGGGGGGACTAATCAAACCCTAATTGTTAACATGCTTGGGTGTTCCTAGGGTTTATTAGGCTTGCAAGAGATCTTCAGGAAAAGCCACCAAGGAGAAAGCAAGATGGAAGGAGGAGAAGCAGAAGAAGCAAGTCAACTTACTTCACTTAAGAAGATAAGTTGCTTGAAGAAAGAAAGTGAAGAAGGCACATGAATGAACAAGCTCACTCTAAAGCAAAATTAAAATGCAGCAATGAATGCATAAGAGAGATGAGAAGAGATTGTGAGAAGTGAAGGCAAATTCACTTCTCAAAGTTCTTACCACCTGAAAAGTTAGCATAAAGAAATGAAATGGAATGCAAATGAAATGTGTGCAAGGATGCAAACCAAAACCAGGAGCATAATTATAATGTAAATGATGCTAAGAGATGATGCAAATGTATGTCAAAAACTGTGAATGATCATACAAGTAATGAGGACGCAAATGAAGCATGAAAGTTTATGAAATGTAATGGATACACAACATGGAAAATGGATGAGGAAATGATCAAGCATGATTCTAACGTGTCCTAAGATGTCTTATATGTCATGTGGATGCAAGAAATGTCATGGCAAGTTCTTGAATGAATGCATATGCTAGATGTATGCAAATGAAGATGAAAAATTAGGGTTTTCATGCAACATGAGATGCAAAACTCAAAAACAGAAGACAATAACAAGATAAAAAATTGAAAATGGAATCAAAGGAACCCTTACCCCATATGATATCACACCCCAAAGGAGAAGACCTAACTCTTAACCTAATGAAAGTTATGATTTTTCTAAGTTATCTAGGGTTTTAAGGTACCTAAAGGGAAAAAATTCAAATCAATTCAAAAAGGCAGAAGAAATTAGTGACAAAATTATGCTAGAAACTACATGTCAAATTAAGATCAATGCAAAAAGAACCATGGCCATACCATTCTTAGTTAGGCAGAAAATAATTCTTGAAGTTAGGGTTCTAAAATGTGAATTTTATGAACCCTAAATTCAAGAAAATTGTCAAAGATGGTTCAAAACCAAAAAGAAATTTGTGTGGATGGAATGACAATGTCTCTAAATGTTTAAAGATGCAATATGAATTTTTTTGGGATTTTTAGAAACCTAAATGATATTTTAATTAATTAGTTTTCATTAATTAATTAAAATAAACATTTAAATGTTTTAAAAATGATTTTTTAATGCAAAAAATAAAAATAAAAATATTTTTGGGTTAAGAAAAATTTTTGAAGTGAAAATGCAGAATAAAAATATTTTTGGAAATTTTTAACTATTTTAAATAAATGGAACAAAATAAATAAGAAAAATATGAATTAAAACTGAATTAAGTAAAAGTAATCTGATCTGAGGGATGTTATTGATTTTGGGGAAATAAATGTTGACCACGCGCCACATCCTATGGCCCACATTCAAACTTCATTAAACATAATTAACTAATTAATTAATCCAGATTAAACTTAAATGAGCTAATCTCCACCCTCCATCTCACGCGGGAAAGAAAGATCCGATGGCACTAATTTAAACACTGCCCTAACCCTAATTATCTCATTAATCACTTTCAGGTCACAGGAGAAGAGCTCCGGTCGTCTTCTCCGGTGACACCCTCACCTGAAAATCCCTAACTTCTTCCCTAATTAATTTCTGGAGCTCTAAAGCTCCAGATCAACTCCCCTCACTCCCCTAAGCTCAAATCTACCCTCAAATCACATTTATTCTCACTCAAACTCAAGATTTGAAAGGAAGAACAAAAATGGCAGAAATTTCAGAACAATCATACAAACTCATTTCTCAACCATTTTCGAAAATTCAAAGTTTAGTGTGATCAGTGGAGCATGCTTTATCATATTGTAACATGAAAAGAGAGTTCTGGAAAAATGAATTCAGATGGCTAGCTGAGATGAAGCTTTTCACCCTTGAGCTTTCTGGCCACTTCCTTGGTGCAAAAAGACTCCTTTGAACCTCCTGAGGCTGTTGCAATGCTTAGAAAGCTTTGAGGATGGCTGGTTTGAGTGGTAGCTATCAAACTGGTCAGAAATCATGTTTGGTGTATGGTGTGTTCTTGGCTGATTTGAGGGTTGCTTTAGGGTCAGTGAGTGATTTAGAGATATGGTGGAATTGGTTTGAAGATTGAGTGAGTGAGCTATGAGTTTCGAAGGAAAATGCAAGAGGGGTGATTTTTGGGGAAGATGAGTTCTTGGAGGTTTTTGCTTGTGTGTGTTATGAAAAATGACCCTTGAGGCATGCTTGTAGTGTCTGGATTGGGCAGAGAGTGGGTGGTGGACTGTTGTGATTGGTATGGGTGAATTTGCATAAAGTCAACATTTCTTGTACTTGAGGTATGGGCAAGAATGCAGCTGGCCTTTGGGCATGTCCATGCGCAGCTGACTTCAAGGATATCCACAAAATCAATCTTGAGGCAATTCAGCATGTGGGAACAAAGTTATGGGGTGTTTTGCAATTATGTGAAGTTTTGGCCCCTTTGAGAAATCTTGATGTTCAAGGCATGTAATCTTGCAATTATTTGGGCAATTCTGATCTAGAGGCAATGCACTATGATGTTATGATACATTGAAGTGTGTTTGAAGTCACAAAAAGCCTTGGCAATTGGTTTTGCAAAGAATCCCTTTTGGTGCATTCTTGAAATTTATGGGATTTTTGCCAACTTTGACAAGCCATATCTTGAGTTCAAAAATGAATTAGATCTTGTTCTTGTACTTTTTGAAAAGGGAATGATCCAATATACAACTTTCATGGCCAACAATTTTTCATTTGAAGCATTTTTGGTTGAGAAAGAGGAGGTTGAAAAACTTTCCCAAAATGGAAAGTTTACATTACAAGTCATTTCCATTTTTGGCAACTTTTGGTTTAGCTCACTTTTCTTCAATTTTGTGATCTTCTAAGCTCTTAAATGATCAAATAAAGATCATATAACCTCAATTTGATGAAAAATACGCCTTGGTTCCATGTTGGGGGGCCTCAGATGCCCTAATTTTGCTCTGGCTTGCTCAAGAAGTTACCCAGTGAACAGATGACTTCCACAATGAATTTCTTCATAAAACTTGGTACACGTGATCCTTATAACATATTGAGACCATTAGAAACAAGAATGGCCAAAAAATTTGGGGTTATGGCCTCTGAAACCAAAACCCTAATTTCAGGTCATATGTGTAGTTAAACCCTAGCTCTGCTTCCATGCTTTGCCAGTTCTTGTGATTTTTTGACTTCTTTGATATTTGGAGGATATAATATGATGATTGAACATATATGGACCCTCTTAGAATGATTTAAGACCTTTGGAGTGGCCCAGATGGATCCTTGGATTGCTCAGATCACAAACCCTAGATGCAGATGAACTTGAACTAATGCAGTAAAGCAAAAATGCAACATGAAATGGTATGATTAAACTTATGTAAATATGAAAGATCACAAGCCATGGTGTGAACATAGTGAGGGAAAATTTTGGGTGTTTATAACTGCCCCTATTCAAACATGAGTTAGCTGTGCAGGGTGTAAGCGCTTGGCTTAACAGACAAACAAGATAACTTGTGGTTGAATACCAAAGACAGTCCAAAATTTGCACTCACTGGGGAGAAGAAGAAAAGGGATATAGGTTGTAAACGAAAGGTATAGTATGATTATCAAGTGAAAGCGATGGAGGACGACCATCGAGCAGAGGACGACTGCTGGGGATAAGGCAATGACGGGGACGACCGACATGCTGGGGAAATAAAGAGGTCATGATGGGGACGGCCATCAAGCAAAGAAACGAGATTCTCTGGGGATTAAAGGTAAAGTCAATGATGGGGACGACCATTAGGTTTGTAAAGTAGGTAAACATTGATGGGGACGGCCATCGGTTCAAAGAATAAATGAAATATTGATGAGGGACGGTCATCAAAAGGTGAAGGACGATCACCTAGCAGGGGACGGCTGCTCTGTATCTCAACATAGGACGAATGTCGGATAGAAAAGGTCAACGATGGGGACGACCATCGGATAAAATGATGAAGGATGATTATCAAAAGGTGAAGGACGATCACCTAGTAGGGTACGGCTGCTCTGTTGGGGATAAGGATGAGGGAAGGTCATCCGAGGTGAAGGACGATCACCTGGAAGGGGACGGTTGCCGAAAGATATCATGACATAGGATGAATGTCGGATAGAAAAGGGTTCCAATAATGGAGACTCCGCTGGGGAAATGGATGAGGGAAGGTCATCCAAAGGTTAAGGATGATCACCTGGTAGGGTACGGCTGCCGAAAGTATCACGACATAGGACGAATGTCGGATAGAAGAAAAGTTGCTTTGCTGGCGATTTGCTGGGAAATAGCAAACACGGACGAGTGTTTACATCCATGAAATAAAAGGTATAGGTGTTTGGACGTTGTGTTTAGATTAAAAATGCAGACGAGCATCCTTAAGACAATGATACGGACGAGTATCGGTAGAAACAAACGGTGACGCATGTTCAGAGATGATGGTACTGACGAGTACCAACTAGTTAACAAAGAACACGAACGAGTGTCGATTCTGAGGGGAAATAAGTGTGTATACAAGATATTGACGGGTATATGTATAAGTATGAACAAGTATTGTGAAGTATGAGCAATACACGGACGAGTGTTCAACTTGCTGGGGAAAGGTGACACGGACGAGTGTCAAAAGAGAAAGTGCATAAGTTATGAACTACCATTTGTATAGGAGGGTGTAAAAGGTATTCTGGCAACCTATGGGGATAAGATGACACGGTAGGGTGTCAAAAGAAGTATTATGAACAAGTGTTTGGGTAACCTTGCTGGGGATGGTGACACGGACGGGTGTCAAAAAGAGTATGTATAAGCACTGGTTTGGTTTATATCTGCAGGGGATGATATGTGACACGGACGAGTGTCGAAAGAGGTCTATATGAGCATGTGTTTGTGTTGGAGAGTGTGAAGGGGACACTTTGCCTTTCTACTAGGGAAATGACACAGACGAGTGTCAAGAAGTATCTGTATTTGAGAGTGCAAAGGGATGCTTTGGCTTTCTGTTGGGGAAATTGAGAGGTATTTCGTATATTGCTGATGAGGTACCGTTGGTATTTATAGGTGACTGGTTCGAACCTGACTTGTGATCATGCAATATGTTTGATTTTTATCGTAATGCTCCGTATTAGACGGAATGCTATGCTTTTGTGGTGATTTATGATGCGAATGCTATGATTATGCAAAAGATACCAATCCGGGATTCGGATCCCGCTGTCGTAAAGATCTCTGGCTGATCTTCTTGGAAGGGTATCCCAGCTGGGGATGTGACCATTGGTAGATCTTGATAGGATGTACGACTCTGCTTGGGGAATTAGATCACTGATAGATCTATCTGGTAGTGAGATAACCCAGCTGGGGGTGAGAAAGCTCATGTCACTTTGTTGTGTGATAATTTCAGACATTGCTCTTCTGGGAGAGGCTGGAGCTCTGTGGGGAGATGGTTCCCTGTCTTTGCTGGAGATGAGAGATTTGGCACTCTGGGGGAGAGAAGATCACTGAACGATCCTCCCAGAGGTTTTTGTGAGGATCCTGCTGAGGATGAGGAGACTTGACAACTCAGTTGGGGAAGTGAGCATTTACTGATGTTGCTCTGGAGAAAATGTGCTGGAGAAGTGATGCCTGGCAACTCTGATGGGGAGAAAGCATTTTCGGTGCTGTTTGGAGGATGTGCTGAGGAAACAATGATTTGGCAACTTTGCTGAGGAAATGTATTCCAGATACTGCAATCCTTTCCTGCAAGCATTTATTAGAAAGGCACATCCTTTTTTATGCAAGTATCATATCATGAATTTTGGACATTTTGCAAACGAAATAAAAATGCACAAGACGTAGTGTGACTGAAAATTCTGATTTTATTAATTTGTGTGCCCTGAATTGGCAAGTACAGTCTGTAACACGGTGAGAGAACTGACTTTAGTTATGTTGCGGATAGCAAGAGTCGCCACCGACTTTTATTTTATCCAAAGGAAAGGGCATAAAAGAACAGGAAAGACCTTAAAAGATTTTTGAGTTCGGGGGGTAGGTTATGTAAAGGGAAGGTGTTAGCACCGTTTACATCCATGGTTATCCATGGGCTCTTAGTTACTTAGCTCACTTTAAACTGTTTTGAGAAGTATAGTGTGTGATTAAAATTTTTCTTAAGTACTTTATAATGATCCTTGTATGGATATATATAAAGACTTTGTTTTGAAAATTTGTTTGAAAATGTGAAGTGTAATGAAGTAATTTGATGAAAAGTGAGCAAGTACTTAAGAGGAACCTACCCTATAATAAGTCTTGACTGTTCTTATATGTTCTTTCAATGGTAAAACTATCCTATTATTAAGGAATAGGTAGTCATTACCTTGGATGTGATAAGGGACATATGAAGGGACATTTGTATTTAGGCAACTATAAGGTGTCTTAGCAATACGAAGGGACTTATCATCTTTTATTCGAAAGGGACAAGATCATTTATCGTAGGCAACATCGAAGGGACTTGATCTTATAATCTTAAAAGAGACTTGATGATATTTTATGAAAAGGGACTTTGCTTTAAGACACCTTACTTGACCTTATAGTTAGGCAACATGATGGATAACCTTAGAAAGTACAGATGGCGATCAAAGATCGACTTACGTGTGTGAGTGTTATTTTTCAGATATTGGTCTTGAATTTAATTTTCTAAGTTCAATTATTTACAGTTAGTTTTTTTGCACTCCCTAAATTACTAACCACGCAATAAATATTTACAAAAATAAAAGCAAGAAAAATAAATTCCTAAACTATTACATGGCTATGGGACAGATACATAATAATCAGGCGAGAAAGAATAAATTTACAACCTATACATTTTTTCATAATATTATAAATAAAACAAAATTAAAATAAGGAAAATAATGAAGCAAAAATAGAATAGATAAAAGTAAATAATAATAAAATAATAAATAAACAATGGTAATAAAGCAATAATAAAATAACAATAATAATAAAGTGATAATAAAAATGTTAGAATTTTAAAAGAAATTATTTTAGGTTAAACAAGTTAGATTTTTTTAGAAGTTATTAGAAAAATATGAGTTCAAAATAAATTAGTAATAATAAAAGAATTTAAAAAAATATTAATGTACAAATTATAAAATAAAAGAGTTATATGAAAAATATTAAGTTAGTTATTTACAAAATAAATAAAGATTATAGAAAATATCAAATTATTAGATTAATAGGTTTATTATTATTATTCAATTAGAAAAATGGTCAATTAGATTTTATTTACAAAATATATAAGGATTTATTATTATAAGTAAGTAATAAATAAATAAAAAAGTTATTATAATAGTTAGTATTTATTATTTATTTACAAAAAATATAAAGGTTATAGAAAAATATTAAATAATTAATTTAGTAGGTTTTCACGCCCTACATTACTAAACCACGTAGTTAATATAGGATCAATGGCAGGAATTTAAATGGCAGAAAAATAAATGGCAGAAAAATAAAATGGCAGAAAATAAAATCCTAACTATTACAACGCTTTGGTGCAGTTACATAATAAAGATGGCGAAAAGTAAAACTGAAAATATTACAAGTTAAAATTTAAAATATTACAAGGGCGAAGCAGTTACCGTGTATGAATAACATAAATATAAGCGAAAATAGAAAATAATAATAAGATTTGTTAAGGTTTAAGAAAAGGTTTTATGGTTTAGAGGAAATAACACGGTTAAAGTTTTAGGTTTGAAATTTAGAGTTTGTGGCGAAATTGTCAAGGTTTATGGAAAAAAAAATCAGAGTAGTTAGTTATCTGTGCAGATCTAAATATATGTATAAAAACAAAAATAATATGAAAATAAAAGAACAACGACGTTGCTAACGCAAAATAGCGATCATCGCAACTGGATCAGATCAATACAGGTGTCACGCCTCATACACATAGATGTGAGAATGGCGTATCAACACGATCCGGTCCGAATCTAATAACATATATAAAAATTAGAATTAACAAAATATAATATATTATATACATTTTATATTATACTTATTATATATTATATTTCATACTTATTATTATTATATTTTATATTTTATTACATACTATACAGAAAAGAAGAAAAAAACGTACATCTAATATTCATGATAAGAAACAATATGCATATTATGTGTTTTTTAGATAGTATTCAAATATATTTCATACATAGTTGATATATAAGAACATAAACATGAGAATATGACGTTATAAACATGATGACGTTAGAAACGTGGTGCCCATGCGGACCAATATACAAATTCAACATATATTTGCTTACTGATATGCAGATTGTAGATCTGCCTAACTGCCACTTTGTTTATTTCGTCTTTTTCTTTTTTCGTCTCACCAGCAGCACACAACATAAATATATATAGGGGTCAATTAGGGTTAGTGATGATGGGCCTAAATATTTATTCTGAAACCTAAATAAAATATTAAATTAAAAACTGAATAAAGTTAAATAATTAAAATAGTTAAAATTAAAATAAAAACTAACAATTCTATTTATTTATTCTAGACCCTTATATAAAAATAAATAGACTCAAAAAATAAAAGTCGGGCGTCAAAGTGCTCGAAAAAATAAAATAAACACGTCAAAATAATCAGCGCGAAATAAATGACTCGGAAAAATACAGCATTTGGTCGGATTTTGAAATAAAAATTATGACCGTTTAAGCTGCTCAGACTGATCAACGTATGACCAAAAATAGTCGTAAAAATATTTTTAGCATGTCAGATTAAACCACGTGAACCGCAGATTAATATTACCGACATTTGCAAACTTAATCTTGACATTTTTTCGTTTACTGATTTTAGGCACAATTGAAAATTAATTTGACCAGTCTGTTTGTATATTCCGAGAAATTATTCCGGCTAATATTAAGACAGAAAAAAAAATGTTATGCTATGAAGATGATGCAAATGAATGTGAAACAAAAAATTGGTTAGAGTTAAAAATAGAGGGCAAATTTTGGGGTGCAACAACTGCCCCTGTTCAATTTTCTGAAACCTGAGGAGTTAGATTGGCCTGTGCCAGTCGTGACCTGGAAGGTTGAAGGGGATTGAACACAAAAGCCCAAAAATTTGCACTCGCCGGTGCGTAAAGTAACACTGATGATTAGTTGTATATGCTTGAGTAGGCTTGAAGATGCCACTTGGAAGAACTGGAGATGGGCTTATAGATGTCATCCAAAATACCAGGATGTGATGATGGCTTTATGTTGATACTGGATATCAGTACTAGGTCTTCGTATAGGCCGTCTCTGAATCGTTTATGCAACATAATTTGAATTTGTTGAATGGACCAGCAGAAATAAATCTTTGTGGCGATTATCTCTTCCGGAAGTATCTTGGATTAGGGAATGGGTCTTTGTACAGACCGTTTGCCTACTCTCCAAGGTCAAAAGAATGTCAGGATTAATTCTTCTGAAAAATATCTTGAACTAGGGAATGGATCTCTGTACGGATCGTTTGCCTATTATTCAAGAGCCAATAGATTAGATCTTCTTGTCAGACCCTAATTTTTGACCTAAGATTTTTCGCATCTCATTCGCATTTCTCATACAAACAAGATCACGCACTGGTTGTTTATCCTTTTTCAGGTGCAGGTCTATGCTTTGCAGAGGATCACCATGTTTAATTGTCATTATCTGTTTATATTTACTAACCTCTAACCAAAATATCAAAAAATATGTTGCAGTTGCTTCTTCTTCTGTGTTGCAGGATTTAAAAGATAGGGTAGTGATTCTCAATTCAAATGCGTTTGTTCAGTCAATTCGATTCAGATGGACGTTTGACCTAATCTTGGTCAAACTATCAAATAGATTGTTTCAAACTGCAAGCTGTGTGTGCCAGTGGTCTGTTTCTCAGACTATGCATATCCAAAAAGTTCAAGCTGTGTTGCATGTGAGATCATCAGTTTATCAATGGTTGTCTGGGGATTTATTTTCCTCGGTATGAACTCAAAGTATTAAGGAAATTTTCAGACGATTCGGGTGGCTGTGGCTTGAGTGGAAAGTTTCAGGTTGTTCAGTGGTTCGTGAATAACTGTGTTCATCAAGTGGTTTGTGAAAAGTCAGAAATTGGTAGTGGGCTTAAGAAAATCATCACTTTATATCCATTTATCCGTTCCATCCATTTTTATTCGATCCATAAACCATCATTTTTTTATATAGCCATTATTCATTTTATTCATGTTCCAATTTTTACCGATTATTCACATTATTCACTTTTCAAAATTCCTATTTTTTTTCTTTTCGAATATCCATATTTCATTAATTCCTAATCATTTTTTTTATCCATTCTTTTAATCCATTTTTCTTTAATCCAAAATTTTATATTCAATTCTTTTCCTATTATTTTCTATTTCCATTTTTTTTGTCCCATTATTTTTTCTTTCTATACAAAATCTACACAAAAAAAATTACCATAAGAAAAAAGAAATTCATTTTTAACCATTCATTTTTATTTCTTTACAATAAATTGAAAAAAGAATGTAAAGAACCAAGGTTGGCCCATATCCTCCAAGCCTGCCCAAGCCATTTCCCACTCCTTTCCACACGTGACAAGCCAATGGCAAAGCTTCACACGTCTTTCGCATCCAGCCAACAGCCCCACCCGCATATGCATTTCACAAAATTTCCCTCAGTATTTCTCAAAGCCACACTGCACTTTCACAAGCCTCACATTTCACACCCAATACATTCCAGCCTTGCCCGCGCTGCACATACAAGATGAAGGCACAAGTCCAAGCCGCGGCAAGTTCCTTTATGCCAAGCAAAAAAAACAAGTATCAGCTCACAATTTATATCACTTCCTCACATCAGCTTGCAGCCACAACTTTCACATCAAGCTGCCCGTACGCGCTTCACAGCCCAAGCTGTCCCGTACGAATCCACAAGCATCAGCAACTTCGCCGAAGCTGAACTTCACTTTTTAGTTACCAGCCACGCCTAGCATCTCAAGCTGACAGCAACAAACAGGCCCAGGTCCACACGCTTACAACACGCGAAACAACAACCTGAAACGCAAAGCTTACGCATCAAAACGCAGTTCATCGCAGCACAAAACGTAAGCAGTGAAAATGAAATTGCAAGCACACGAGAACCGTGACCATTCCGAAACGCAGCTCACTCCTTGATTCTTCCGCTATAAAAACACCTCAATTCCATTTCAATCTCCAAGTTTAGAAAACCTCTCAAATCCCTCTCAAAATTTCTCTCCAATTTTTCAATCCATTCCTTCAATCAAACTCCAAAATCCCTAATCTCTTATTCTTTATCCTCTTTCAAATCCGAAACAAAAGAAACAAAATCTTCCATTAATTTCCTTCAAATCCCTAAAATTAAAACTATCCGAAATTGATAGAAGAGAAGGGTGAATCGGAAAAGGAAGGGAAGGAGATTCGTGTGAGAAAGGAGAAGAAGAAGTTCCGGTTTCGTTTTTCTTTGAAGGTGAGGTTGAGCTTGATTTCCGCCGTGTTTTGTCTGCTTCTGCCCTGTTCTTGCGTTGTGTTTGGAGAGGAAGAAGACTTGTTGTGCTTATTTCCTTTTCTATTTTCTTTGTTTTGTTCATAATTTATTTATTTTTTATTTTATTTAATTGATTCTAAAAGAAATGGAAATGCTGTTGGGCCTAAGGCCATTGGTATGTTGCTTATCACCATATAAACCGTGGAATATTTCCCCTCCCCCTCCTTTGTTTATCTTTTTTTCTTTAAGTTCTTTTTTTAAGGTTTTATTCTAATAAGAATTGTTTTTTTTAGAAAAAAAGATTGGAGGAAATATTTAGAAGCATTTTATTAAAAGATATTTTAAAAAGATTTTTTAGAATATATTTTAGAAAAGAAATTTAGAAGAAGTGTTTAGAAAAACAATTTAGAAAAGATATTTGGAAAAGAGATTTTTAGAAAAAGAATTTAAAAATATATTTTCTATTTCTTTTTTGGATCCATTATTCTTCATTTCTTTTTAATTTTTGGTCGATGACAATCTTCCGATTCGGGATTGTTGATTTCCGATTAAGTTTAATCTTCATTATTTCAAATCTATGGATGAATGATCATTTCGGATCATTCTCCATACTTTGAGATCGTGATAGGTTGCTTTTCGAGAAATTCAACGATAATCTCGATTAAGATTAGACTGTTCTCTTTCTTTTAGTGTGACATGTTTTCGAAGAACGATCCATAATATCGTTTCTTTAACATGTATTAACACGAATAGTTTCCACTTTAATTAGTGGTGGCCGGCCTCATTTGTAGGGTAATTACTCCGTAAATTACTCGGCGATTGCTTAACATAGACCTACAGTTGTCCCGATTCGGATTGCGATCCACTTGGATCCGGTTGCCTCGATTTTATTTTTCTTTTTGTGGTTGTGCTTGATTAAGTTCATCATACCATTTTATATTGTAAATATTATAATAATGTGAATACACTAACATTTAATTTTAATCTCTCGCACTTTATCCTTTTACTTTAATTTCTTGCTCCTTTATCTCTCTTATTATGCTTTATTATACTATATCATTCATCATTTTGCTTATTGTTTATTTTGTGATACTTGTTATTTTTCCTTTGTCCATTTGGACACAAAAATATTAATAAAGGATTAAACATCTAAAAAATTGGACTTTAATTTCGGACTATGGTTACTATCCCTAGCTTGAGACTTGGAGTTTCGGACCTAGATTCTAGGATCATCCCTTTGCTCATTTGTTATGGATTGAAGACTTTGGCTCCGGTTGAGTTTACTTGATTATGAAGATGGAAATCCGATTGTTTCAAAGAGTGCTTGCCATATGGTTTGATCATCCTTCCTTTGGCTTTTATTTTCAAGTACTAGGATAGCCTCTTCATCTCTTCCCATCTTCTTCAATTTTCAAATCTTCTTCCTCTTTTCAAAACTTTCTTTGTTTTCTAACTTCAAACATTTTCTTAATCAAACCTTGACTTCGGTCATGTGCTTTTACCTTTTCATTTCATTTCCTTAAATAAATGCTAAACCACATAAGCATATCGGAACTTCTTTCTCAAAAAAACTTTAAAACTTTCACAACTCATTCACTTATTTTTGTGCCCTCGTGCACGTTTCTCTTAACCTTTTTTATGTTTAGATATGATTCATCCTTTCTAGCGGAATTATTCGCTAAAGGATGACGACTTATCTTTACATTTTTAAAAATAAATTCATTTCATTTTGCCTTTTCACAATTTGTACCACAAATTACGGGGTTTTGATCTCGCATTGCACCTTGTGGGTACGTAGGCATGAGACGTTCGTCTCTTCAAACACCAAAATCTTAAAAAACATTCTTCTTCTCATCTCCTCAATGTTTTTTCAAGCAAACCATTTCAAACCAAAAAATGCAGTAAACATTTCAAAGGGTTCCCGTGGAGTACCACAGACAAGTCGGGTGCTTAAAACCTTCCCGATTTGTAACCAATCCCCGTACCCATTCTCTGTTTGATTCTTTTAGCTTTTTAGCATTTTAAGATTCATTAAGGTTTTGTTCGTTCATTTTCCTTTTTCCATTCGGAAATAAATAAAAGCGCGGTGGCGACTCTGTGTATATTGAGTTAAGTTAATCAATAGCTTACACTCATGATTTTACCGCTACAGAAAAGTGGCGACTCTGCTGGGGAGTCAATCTCTAAGTGGATTCGGCCTACTTTGATTTGTTTACTGCTTTAGTTTGATTTGCTTGTTACTTGGTTGTTCTGTTTCGGTTTTGGTGATTCTCTGTGAGATAGATCCTAACCCGGATCTGAGTGGAACTTATGATAGGACGGCGATATTCGAAGCGATATGTGATGGAGTAGTCCAAAGCAATATCAATTTGATAATCTCCACTCGGTTAGGCTCTCTTGGACTATCAATGTCATGACGAGTAATCGTACGTGGCATTATTTTCCGACTTTGAGCTGATCATACTGAGGACCGTAGAACCCTTAACCAATCTAAACCAATTTAGGAACGTAGTGCGGAAACTATCTGAGTGTAAACTTAAGGTGGTTGTCACGCGATACTACACTCGGACGAGGTCTATTTTAAGAATGTTATCGGTTGGGGAGTAATCCAACGTACCGATAAAATTCTAAAGATGGCTGTTAACTCCGGGAACCTCTGTTAGCACCCTTCTAGTTTTTTGCAGGTACAATGAAGACAAACCTTAGTACTTACCTGTGTGGGTTGGTGTTCTCATCCCTTGACTCCATGCTCGTGATTCGAACCTTTGAACCTGTGTGCTTTGCGTGATCTTGTTTGTGGTTGTTGCATTTACATATTCATCATGATCATCGTCACAACCATTTTTTCAAGGAAAATAATTCTGATTGTTGCAAATATTGGAAAGAATAAAGTATTCCTTTTTGTCAAGATTTTTCATGACAGTATTCTCGATGTTGATCATGTTTGCAATAATCGAGTTGTTTTTCTGAAAATGGAAGTGAGCATTGCATATCATTGCATCCTCGCATATTCTTGTGTTCATCCGAGTTGTGTGGGAACTCATCCCGGTTGTTTCTTTCCTCAGTTGTCTGTTGATCCGTCAAGCTGACTCCTCACCACAGATACGGTACTAGAGCTGTTATCAGACGAAGAGCTATTAGATTGAGAATGGAACGCCAAGAACAGCATAACATGGAAGTTCGAATGGAAATTGATGAGTTGAAGGCCGGTATGACCAAGCTCACTGAAATGATGCAAGTTCTGATTGCTCGAGGTGAACCACCTCAAAGGACTGTTATCTCTGAAGTTTTTACCGCTGTTGTTGACCCTCCTGTTGTTCAGCAACCAGCTTCTACTTGGCTAGAATATGGGTTACCTCCGGATTATGTGCCAGTTTCTGCTACTGCTCAGATTGGTGGTCCATCTGTTGTACCAGTTTTTTCAGCTCCGACTTTTGTTGAACATCAACCTGTTATGCACACTACCGCTCAGACTACTTATCAGAATTCTCCTTTCTTGTACCAAGCTGCTGGTCAACAAGCTGAAAGTCAAGGTGAACCTGGATATATGGATGAAGTTAGAGAACAATGTTTGACTCTTGAGAAGAGGGTAAGAGGTCTAGAAGGAAAAGATGCATTTGGTTCTGCTGCTATTGACATGTGTTTGGTTTCCGATTTGGTTCTTCCTGATAAATTCAAAGTCCCTGTATTTGAGAAGTACAATGGTCATACTTGTCCAAAGATTCATCTGCTGATGTATTGTCGCAAAATGGCTGCGCATGCTAAGGATGACAAATTGCTTATTCACTGTTTTCAAGATAGTTTGAGTGGTGCTTCCATGAAGTGGTATGTTGGACTTGAGAAGAGTCACATTCGAAGCTGGAAAGATTTGTCTGATGCTTTTGTAAGACAGTATAAGTACAATCTGGACATGGCGCCTGACCGTCGTCAACTTCAAAATATGTCACAGAAAGAGAAAGAATCGTTCAAAGAGTATGCTCAGCGTTGGAGAGAGCTAGCTGCTCAAGTTGAACCACCTTTGCCTGAAAAGGAATTAACTGGTTTGTTCATGGACACTCTTCAACCGCTCTTTTGGGAGAAAATGGTAGGAAGTGTTTCATCTGGTTTTTTCTGATCTAGTCACTATTGGAGAAAGACTAGAGGAAGGTATCAAGAAAGGTAAGATTACCAATTCTGAAGCTCCTAATGCTGCAAGAAAATCTTTTGGGAATCCTCATAAGAGAAGGGATGGTGATGCTTATGCTGTTTCAACTGAGAGGAGGCCTTATCACCCGCAACAACGATATGTTCAACCATACGTAGCTGCAGTTGCTCCTGTTGTTAAAACTCAACCTGCTCAAACTCAAGCTCAAGGTCAAGCTCGACCAGCTCAAGCTCAAGTTCAGATTCGAGCTCAAGATCAGGTTCCTCCTCCTGCTGCTGGACAAAATCAGTATCGCAATAGGCCAAATTTTGATCCTATTCCGATGTCTTACACTGAATTGTTTCCTTCCTTGGTTGAGAAAGGTTTAATTACTACTAGGCCTCCGCCTCCTGTTCCAAACCCTCTGCCAGTTGGTTATAGATCGGATCTTCGCTGTGAGTTTCATCAAGGTGGAACTGGTCATGACTTAGAGCATTGCTTTGCACTGAAGGCTAAAGTGCAAGAACTTATCAGGAACAACATCCTTTATTTTAATGACCTTAATCCCAATGTTATCAACAATCCTTTGCCGAAGCTTGGGAAGTGAATCTTCTAGAGGACTTCAATTGTCAAATTTTCTTCAAGGCCAGAATATCAGACGGGACAGCTCATCCTTGTTGTTGATTGATCACTAGGCCATTGTTTCTTTATGTTTGCAATTTTTCTTCAATCATATCAAGTTGTTTGCTTTTAAGCTTATTTGTACTTTCATGTTGATTTTAATGAAATGAGCATTGCTTTGTTTTGATTCAATTTCATTTGCTATTTTCATCTTTATACTTTACATTTCAAGTTCATTTATCTTTTCTCAAAGCTTTTACAATGATTGGAGGGAGGATGATGAAAACGAGATACCCATAATTGTTGTTGGTATGCTGTCAATTGAGACTTGGTTGATGATATACAGGCATTGTTTCAAATCCTAAACACTGGAGAAATAAGGAAGTTAATCCTTTGTTAACCCCTTTGGGCCTTGAAGTTGGAGTTTCTTTCTATTAAAAAAAACCCTCAATTTTAACCCGGGGATGGGTAGTTCTCAATTAATTCGAATGTGCATTCAAGTACAAGAGAATCATTCAAGACACCTTTCAAATAAAGGTTGCAATATCAAGTTTTCCTTCACACACATCAAAGAAGTGTTGAAGATGTTTCTCAATCCAAAAGCCAATGATGGTTCATCGTAATCATTAAGCCATGCAGTCATTATCTTTCAAAAAAAAATGATATTGAAAAAAAATTATTGAAAAAAAATCAAAGCCCGCTAAGTCAAAACCTATGAAGGAGGCTTAGGCAAAAACCAGGGGCATCCCGCTGGCTGTAAGATTAAATGATACAGTTCAGGCAAAAGTTAGGGATAATAAAAAGAAATATTTGTCAAGAGGTCATCAAAATTCCTCGGCAAAATAAGATGAGTTGACCAAGGTCCTCACTGGAAATAATAGAAAGGAAGATATGACTGCTATCTCAAAAAACCTTTGGCTTATGAACCATCTTCATCTGTGCAATCCTAAAATTCTGGGAACTTGAATGCATAAGCTGAATTAATTGAATATAGGACTGGAGTTCATCACGAAGTTGGGTTGGGTATAAATATAACTTTGAGAATATATCCTTCGTTTCATAAACCGTGAACCAGACCACGTTACAACCTTCAAAAGTCCTAATTGAATCCAGGTTTCTTTTGAAAAGCATACTACAACGAGGTTGCGTAAACTGACTCCCAAGTTCTTTACCAATCATTTGTTTTCTTGCTGTTGCTTTATCTTTAATGATGTCTCAACCGCCGTGTTTTGACATCTGTTTTCATTTGCCTTACATCAATAAATTTCATTCAAAAATGATTCTTGATTTCAAACTTTGCATTGAACTTTGCATTAAAATTACCAGGTTTGTACAAACATTTTTACTTGCAAATAAACTTTCCTCACCAAGGAATTTTCAAACAGTTAAGAAACTTGGTCGGTGATCCTACCAAGGGGCACGTTTTTCTCAGTTCCTATTGTTTCAAGATGTTGTTGCTCAGTGCAAGTTATTCTCAGATATTAGTTAGTTAGAAGATTCTCTGCAAGTTACACGTTGGATTATTTTCTCAATGGCTGAAGCCATGATCAGTTTATTTTTCTCAACATTCATCTCAAGAACTGAAGCCATGATCAGTTTATTCTTCTCAACAGTTACCTCAAAGATCTGATTATTTTCTCCAGCAGTAATCAGGAACTGAATCCATTATCAGTTTACATTCATCAGTCATTGAACTTGGGGCAAATTTTTCTCCAAGAATCCCCAAGTAGCTTTGCATGACTTCTCTCCAAAGATTTTCAACTTGATACAGTTTACTGGTGTGACAGAGATTTGTTCAAAGAGCAGTAGTATCTCTAATTTCCAAGCAGAATGGCAGTGATCTCTGTGTTGAGGAATCAGTCTTTCATCTTTTCACTCCTCTAAGAGTCTAAACTGGTTGTCATCATTTTTCTCATATTATGTCCTTGGGTGTGTTATTCCCCATTTTTTGAAAAGTTTGCATAGTTAAGTGTTTTAGTCCTCATTATGCATTCTCTCGGGTGTTTTTTCCCCAGTTTTGTTTGTGTTCGCATATTTGAGTGTTTTAGTCCTCATTATGCATTCTCTCGGGTGTCTTATTCCCCAGTTTTGTTTGTGTTCGCATATTTGAGTGTTTTAGTCCTCATGATGCGTTTTCTCGGGTGTGTTATTCACTATTCTTGTTAACATTTGCATATTTTAGTGTTTTAGTCCTCATTATGCGTGTCCTTGGGTGGTTTAGTCCCCATTCTCGTAAATGTCTGCATACTGAGTGTTTTAGTCCTCATATGCATGTCTTGAAGTCTTGTTGTTTTCAACTTCTCACTTTTTGTTCAAAGTCCAATTTACTTGGCATTTGTCTGTCTCTCCAGAAATTTTTCTTCATATACTTGTCGTGTATTCTCAGATATTACACCCTTTTATCCGATTGCCATTCTCGGATGTCCATAGTGAAGTTATCATTGATTTGATGTACTGTCCCGGACCTTTTTTCCATATCATTCAGTTCTGTTCCTGAATGTTGTGATTCACATTTTATCTGATTGCTATTCTCGGATGTTGTGATCACTTGCCTTCCGATTGCTATTCTCGGATCTCCCTGTTGGAGTCATCATTGAATTGATGTGCTTTCCTGAACTTTCTCCCAATTCATTCAGTTCTGTTCCTGAATGTTGTGATTCATATCTTATCTGATTGCCATTCTCAGATGTTGTGATCACTTCCTTTCCGATTGCCATTCTCGGATGTCCATAGTGAAGTCATCATCGATTTGATGTACTGTCCTGGACCTTTTTTCCATCTCATTCAGTTCTGTTCCTGAATGTTGTGATTCTTATTTTTATCTGATTGCCATTCTCAGATGTTATTGATCACTTACCTTCCGATTGCTATTCTCGGATTTTCATGTTGGAATCATCATTGAGTTGATGTGCTTTCCCTAATTTTCCCATTTTCATTCAGTTCTGTTCCTGAATGTTGTAATTCACATTCTATCTGATTGCTATTCTCAGATGTCGTGATTACCTTTTTCCGATTGCCATTCTCGGATATCCTTAGTAAAGTCAGTAATGTCAGCTATGGATGCTTCTGGTGTACTGTTTCGGGACTTTTCTCACTTCATTCAGTGCTATTCCTGGATGTTGTGATGTTTCCTGTCCAATTGCCATTCTTGGACATTTTCACCTCAGCTGAGCCATGTGTTGGTCTCTAGCATGTTGTTTTTCCCCGTGGAGTTTTATGATCCTTATCCCCAGCGTTTATTCTTTTTCATGTGTCGTTTTGTCCCTCACGGATTTCTCTGAATTTCATTTGATTCCAGATACATTTCATATTATCTCATGATTTTTCTCATATTATTTCATATGCCGTCACATATTTTCTCTGCATTTCATATTTTTCTCAGAACATCTCATGTGCCTTCATATATTTTCATTTGCTTTCATAAATAGTTTCATGTGCTTCATATCATTTCATATTGTTCATTTCATATCGTTCATCTCATTTCATTCCAGTTTTTGGCATCTTAGGATCAAAAATTGGGTTTTTTGATATTTAAGTATCTTCCATCTTGTCGAAATGAAGATTTCGATCTTCATTATCTCTGGATCGAAGAAACTTAAATAGGGGCATCTGTCAGACCCTAATTTTTGACCTAAGATTTTTCGCATCTCATTCGCATTTCTCATACAAACAAGATCATGCACTGGTTGTTTATCCTTTTTCAGGTGCAGGTCTATGCTTTGCAGAGGATCACCATGTTTAATTGTCATTATCTGTTTATATTTACTAACCTCTAACCAAAATATCAAAAAATATGTTGCAGTTGCTTCTTCTTCTTCTGTGTTGCAGGATTTAAAAGATAGGGTAGTGATTCTCAATTCAAATGCGTTTGTTCAGTCAATTCGATTCAGATGGACGTTTGACCTAATCTTGGTCAAACTATCAAATAGATTGTTTCAAACTGCAAGCTGTGTGTGCCAGTGGTTTGTTTCTCAGACTGTGCGTATCCAAAAAGTTCAAGCTGTGTTGCATGTGAGATCATCAGTTTATCAATGGTTGTCTGGGGATTTATTTTCCTTGGTATGAACTCAAAGTATTAAGGAAATTTTCAGACGATTCGGGTGGCTGTGGCTTGAGTGGAAAGTTTCAGGTTGTTCAGTGGTTCGGGAATAACTGTGTTCATCAAGTGGTTTGTGAAAAGTCAGAAATTGGTAGTGGGCTTAAGAAAATCATCACTTTATATCCATTTATCCGTTCCATCCATTTTTATTCGATCCATAAACCATCATTTTTTTTATATAGCCATTATTCATTTTATTCATGTTCCAATTTTTACAGATTATTCACATTATTCACTTTTCAAAATTCCTATTTTTTTTCTTTTCGAATATCCATATTTCATTAATTCCTAATCATTTTTTTTATCCATTCTTTTAATCCATTTTTCTTTAATCCAAAATTTTATATTCAATTCTTTTCCTATTATTTTCTATTTCCATTTTTTTTGTCCCATTATTTTTTCTTTCTATACAAAATCTACACAAAAAAAATTACCATAAGAAAAAAGAAATTCATTTTTAACCATTTGTTTTTATTTCTTTACAATAAATTGAAAAAAGAATGTAAAGAACCAAGGTTGGCCCATATCCTCCAAGCCTGCCCAAGCCATTTCCCACTCCTTTCCACACGTGACAAGCCAATGGCAAAGCTTCACACGTCTTTCGCATCCAGCCAACAGCCCCACCCGCATATGCATTTCACAAAATTTCCCTCAGTATTTCTCAAAGCCACACTGCACTTTCACAAGCCTCACATTTCACACCCAATACATTCCAGCCTTGCCCGCGCTGCACATACAAGCTGAAGGCACAAGTCCAAGCCGCGGCAAGTTCCTTTATGCCAAGCAAAAAAAACAAGTATCAGCTCACAATTTATATCACTTCCTCACATCAGCTTGCAGCCACAACTTTCACATCAAGCTGCCCGTACGCGCTACACAGCCCAAGCCGTCCCGTACGAATCCACAAGCATCAGCAACTTCGCCGAAGCTGAACTTCACTTTTTAGTTACCAGCCACGCCTAGCATCTCAAGCTGACAGCAACAAACAGGCCCAGGTCCACACGCTTACAACACGCGAAACAACAACCTGAAACGCAAAGCTTACGCATCAAAACGCAGTTCATCGCAGCACAAAACGCAAGCAGTGAAAATGAAATTGCAAGCACACGAGAACCGTGACCATTCCGAAACGCAGCTCACTCCTTGATTCTTCCGCTATAAAAACACCTCAATTCCATTTCAATCTCCAAGTTTAGAAAACCTCTCAAATCCCTCTCAAAATTTCTCTCCAATTTTTCAATCCATTCCTTCAATCAAACTCCAAAATCCCTAATCTCTTATTCTTTATCCTCTTTCAAATCCGAAACAAAAGAAACAAAATCTTCCATTAATTTCCTTCAAATCCCTAAAATTAAAACTATCCGAAATATATAGAAGAGAAGGGTGAATCGGAAAAGGAAGGGAATGAGATTTGTGTGAGAAAGGAGAAGAAGAAGTTCCGGTTTCGTTTTTCTTTGAAGGTGAGGTTGAGCTTGATTTCCGCCGTGTTTTGTCTGCTTCTGCCCTGTTCTTGCGTTGTGTTTGGAGAGGAAGAAGACTTGTTGTGCTTATTTCCTTTTCTATTTTCTTTGTTTTGTTCATAATTTATTTATTTTTTATTTTATTTAATTGATTCTAAAAGAAATGGAAATGCTGTTGGGCCTAAGGCCATTGGTATGTTGCTTATCACCATATAAATCGTGGAATATTTCCCCTCCCCCTCCTTTGTATATCTTTTTTTCTTTAAGTTCTTTTTTTAAGGTTTTATTCTAATAAGAATTGTTTTTTTTAGAAAAAAATATTGGAGGAAATATTTAGAAGCATTTTATTAAAAGATATTTTAAAAAGATTTTTTAGAATATATTTTAGAAAAGAAATTTAGAAGAAGTGTTTAGAAAAACAATTTAGAAAAGATATTTGGAAAAGAGATTTTTAGAAAAAGAATTTAAAAATATATTTTCTATTTCTTTTTTGGATCCATTATTCTTCATTTCTTTTTAATTTTTGGTCGATGACAATCTTCCGATTCGGGATTGTTGATTTCCGATTAAGTTTAATCTTCATTATTTCAAATCTATGGATGAATGATCATTTCGGATCATTCTCCATACTTTGAGATCGTGATAGGTTGCTTTTCGAGAAATTCAACGATAATCTCGATTAAGATTAGACCGTTCTCTTTCTTTTAGTGTGACATGTTTTCGAAGAACGATCCATAATATCGTTTCTTTAACATGTATTAACACGAATAGTTTCCACTTTAATTAGTGGTGGCCGGCCTCATTTGTAGGGTAATTACTCCGTAAATTACTCGGCGATTGCTTAACATAGACCTACAGTTGTCCCGATTCGGATTGCGATCCACTTGGATCCGGTTGCCTCGATTTTATTTTTCTTTTCGTGGTTGTGCTTGATTAAGTTCATCATACCACTTTATATTGTAAATATTATAATAATGTGAATACACTAACATTTAATTTTAATCTCTCGCACCTTATCCTTTTACTTTAATTTCTTGCTCCTTTATCTCTCTTATTATGCTTTATTATACTATATCATTCATCATTTTGCTTATTGTTTATTTTGTGATACTTGTTATTTTTCCTTTGTCCATTTGGACACAAAAATATTAATAAAGGATTAAACATCTAAAAAATTGGACTTTAATTTCGGACTATGGTTACTATCCCTAGCTTGAGACTTGGAGTTTCGGACCTAGATTCTAGGATCATCCCTTTGCTCATTTGTTATGGATTGAAGACTTTGGCTCCGGTTGAGTTTACTTGATTATGAAGATGGAAATCCGATTGTTTCAAAGAGTGCTTGCCATATGGTTTGATCATCCTTCCTTTGGCTTTTATTTTCAAGTACTAGGATAGCCTCTTCATCTCTTCCCATCTTCTTCAATTTTCAAATCTTCTTCCTCTTTTCAAAACTTTCTTTGTTTTCTAACTTCAAACATTTTCTTAATCAAACCTTGACTTCGGTCATGTGCTTTTACCTTTTCATTTCATTTCCTTAAATAAATGCTAAACCACATAAGCATATCGGAACTTCTTTCTCAAAAAAACTTTAAAACTTTCACAACTCATTCACTTATTTTTGTGCCCTCGTGCACGTTTCTCTTAACCTTTTTTATGTTTAGATATGATTCATCCTTTCTAGCGGAATTATTCGCTAAAGGATGACGACTTATCTTTACATTTTTAAAAATCAATTCATTTCATTTTGCCTTTTCACAATTTGTACCACAAACTACGGGGTTTTGATCTCGCATTGCACCTTGTGGGTACGTAGGCATGAGACGTTCGTCTCTTCAAACACCAAAATCTTAAAAAACATTCTTCTTCTCATCTCCTCAATGTTTTTTCAAGCAAACCATTTCAAACCAAAAAATTATTTCAAAGGGTTCCCGTGGAGTACCACGGACAAGTCGGGTGCTTAAAACCTTCCCGATTTGTAACCAATCCCCGTACCCATTCTCTGTTTGATTCTTTTAGCTTTTTAGCTTTTAAGATTCATTAAGGTTTTGTTCGTTCATTTTCCTTTTTCCATTCGGAAATAAATAAAAGCGCGGTGGCGACTCTGTGTATATTGAGTTAAGTTAATCAATAGCTTACACTCATGATTTTACCGCTACAGAAAAGTGGCGACTCTGCTGGGGAGTCAATCTCTAAGTGGATTCGGCCTACTTTGATTTGTTTACTGCTTTAGTTTGATTTGCTTGTTACTTGGTTGTTCTGTTTCGGTTTTGGTGATTCTCTGTGAGATAGATCCTAACCCGGATCTGAGTGGAACTTATGATAGGACGGCGATATTCGAAGCGATATGTGATGGAGTAGTCCAAAGCAATATCAATTTGATAATCTCCACTCGGTTAGGCTCTCTTGGACTATCAATGTCATGACGAGTAATCGTACGTGGCATTATTTTCCGACTTTGAGCTGATCATACTGAGGACCGTAGAACCCTTAACCAATCTAAACCAATTTAGGAACGTAGTGCGGAAACTATCTGAGTGTAAACTTAAGGTGGTTGTCACGCGATACTACACTCGGACGAGGTCTATTTTAAGAATGTTATCGGTTGGGGAGTAATCCAACGTACCGATAAAATTCTAAAGATGGCTGTTAACTCCGGGAACCTCTGTTAGCACCCTTCTAGTTTTTTGCAGGTACAATGAAGACAAACCTTAGTACTTACCTGTGTGGGGTTGTGTTCTCATCCCTTGACTCCATGCTCGTGATTCGAACCTTTGAACCTGTGTGCTTTGCGTGATCTTGTTTGTGGTTGTTGCATTTACATATTCATCATGATCATCGTCACAACCATTTTTTCAAGGAAAATAATTCTGATTGTTGCAAATATTGGAAAGAATAAAGTATTCCTTTTTGTCAAGATTTTTCATGACAGTATTCTCGATGTTGATCATGTTTGCAATAATCGAGTTGTTTTTCTGAAAATGGAAGTGAGCATTGCATATCATTGCATCCTCGCATATTCTTGTGTTCATCCGAGTTGTGTGGGAACTCATCCTGGTTGTTTCTTTCCTCAATTGTCTGTTGATCCGTCAAGCTGACTCCTCACCACAGATACGGTACTAGAGTTGTTATCAGACGAAGAGCTATTAGATTGAGAATGGAACGCCAAGAACAACATAACATGGAAGTTCGAATGGAAATTGATGAGTTGAAGGCCGGTATGACCAAGCTCACTGAAATGATGCAAGTTCTGATTGCTCGAGGTGAACCACCTCAAAGGACTGTTATCTCTGAAGTTTTTACCGCTGTTGTTGACCCTCCTGTTGTTCAGCAACCAGCTTCTACTTGGCTAGAATATGGGTTACCTCCGGATTATGTGCCAGTTTCTGCTACTGCTCAGATTGGTGGTCCATCTGTTGTACCAGTTTTTTCAGCTCCGACTTTTGTTGAACATCAACCTGTTATGCACACTACCGCTCAGACTACTTATCAGAATTCTCCTTTCTTGTACCAAGCTGCTGGTCAACAAGCTGAAAGTCAAGGTGAACCTGGATATATGGATGAAGTTAGAGAACAATGTTTGACTCTTGAGAAGAGGGTAAGAGGTCTAGAAGGAAAAGATGCATTTGGTTCTGCTGCTATTGACATGTGTTTGGTTTCCGATTTGGTTCTTCCTGATAAATTCAAAGTCCCTGTATTTGAGAAGTACAATGGTCATACTTGTCCAAAGATTCATCTGCTGATGTATTGTCGCAAAATGGCTGCGCATGCTAAGGATGACAAATTGCTTATTCACTGTTTTCAAGATAGTTTGAGTGGTGCTTCCATGAAGTGGTATGTTGGACTTGAGAAGAGTCACATTCGAAGCTGGAAAGATTTGTCTGATGCTTTTGTAAGACAGTATAAGTACAATCTGGACATGGCGCCTGACCGTCGTCAACTTCAAAATATGTCACAGAAAGAGAAAGAATCGTTCAAAGAGTATGCTCAGCGTTGGAGAGAGCTAGCTGCTCAAGTTGAACCACCTTTGCCTGAAAAGGAATTAACTGGTTTGTTCATGGACACTCTTCAACCGCTCTTTTGGGAGAAAATGGTAGGAAGTGTTTCATCCGATTCGTTGCTGAAGAATATGAGGAACTTGTTCCCGTCTTGTTTGATAGTATAGCATTCATAACTTCCCGTCTTCGTTCGTCGTACTACTATTGAAGGAATAAGTTCCTGAGTATCCCGATTGAGGATAAAAGAGATGGACATAAATTCAAGGGGAGATGTAGCTTGAAGTATCTATAATGATAGATTTGCACTGCTGGGGACTTGTAGTTATCTTGTGGGGATGACCCGGCAAAGCTTCGTTGAATTCCTACCTTTGTTCGTCCTTAGTAAATACTATTACTGCATTTTCATGCATTTCTGGTAAACATCAATCATATTCAAAAGCGTATATACATTCAAACATAACCAATAAACGTTTTTCGCTTTAGTAAAAGAGGAAAAGTAATCCTGAATACAGAGGGAAAAGTAAAGCTGAACTCGAAAAAAGAATCGTTTCAACTTTGAGAGTGTATAACCAATTAGATTTAGAGCTCCTGAGATTCTTAACTTTCCTGAATACCTTCCCAGAAATCCTCATAGTTGGATCTGAAGACATGATACTGACACCATCTGATACTACTGGCATAGACAATTAATTTCCACAATGGCTTCTGCTGAGAATCCAATATCAAGGTAATACAATGAGAGGAACGTGTCTTCAAATTGTGATGGACCATATATGCTCCGGGTATTAGATTTGAAAAGAAAGCATTGCCCCATGGTTGAGGATGAATTGTCCCATAATGGAAGTATCTGAATGTAGTTACCTCAAGAGAAATAAGCAGAATGCCCCACAATAATATGCCCCTGACATCATGAACTTTATAATGTTACCCTTGGTAATTCAAATATATGAGGAGAGCTGCCCCTGGCTATTAAGCATTGTTGAATCTGGACCTGATTGCCCCGAATGAATTGAACAGTAAGTTGGTATGCCCCGTGATTGGGAAACAGTGACTATGCCCCTTTGTATACATGGACTTTGATCCAGGAAGCAACTTTGTTTATCGGAAGGACTTTGGTTTATTGAACATTCATCCTGTAAGTTTCTCTGTTTATCAAACACTCAGGTATATGCAAACAAATATATTCAAAAATGCAATGCTTATGTCTGTCTTGAAGTTTTGAAAAAGAGTTTTTTTAGAAAAACAGTGTTTGTGAAAACTGTGATATTAACTCAAGTTTTATAATAAGCCCTAAAGGAGTCAGGATACCTTTTTGTAGCAGTACGCTTTCGAACTAACCATGCTTCAGTTAGGACTTTTAAAGGGTTGTAACGTGGCCTGGTTCACGGTTTAAGAAACAAAGGATAAAGGCTCAAATTTTATTTGTACCCAACCCAATCTCCATGATGTTCTTCAGTCCTATACTCAGTTAACTTATGCATTGAGGCTCAAAGGAGTTTGGAATTGTAACACTGACATTTATGATGGTTCAGAAACCAGAAATTTATTTGAACATTCAGTCATCTTTCTTTGTTGAGGATTCATAGTGACCTCTTTTTTCTTTTGACTTTGTTATATCTTCTTTTTGCTTGAACTGTTTATTTCAAGGTTACAGTCAGCGGGATGTCTTAATTTTTTATTAAGTCTCCTTCATAGGTTTTGACTTAGTGAGCTTTTTTTTTTGCTAGATATTGACTGTCAGGTTTAATGATTACAGAGAACCATCATTAGTTGTGTATAACACAGATAATTGGCATATTTGAGTTAACCGGGTAACTACCCTGCCCCAGGTTATGAATAAGGGTTTTAATTTGTGCGAGAATAAAAACTCCTACTTCATAGGCTCAAAAGGGTTGACTAGGGATTAACTTCCTTATATCTCCATTGTTTAGGAATTGAAACAATGCCTGTACATCGTCAGCATAGTCTGTTCAAAAGCATACTGCCTAATATTATGGTATTGTTTTCGTCATCCTCCCTCTATAGGCTTATAGCTTTATCAGGAGTTAAATATCACAAAATAGAAATATGAAGCATAGTTCAAAATATAGTGAAACGAATGGTTAAAATTAAAATAAAAACTAACAATTCTATTTATTTATTCTAGACCCTATATAAAAATAAATAGACTCAAAAAATAAAAGTCGGGCGTCAAAGTGCTCGAAAAAATAAAATAAACACGTTAAAATAATCAGCGCGAAATAAATGACTCGGAAAAATACAGCGTTTGGTCGGATTTTGAAATAAAAATTATGACCGTTTAAGCTGCTCAGACTGATCAACATATGACCAAAAATAGTCGTAAAAATATTTTTAGCATGTCAGATTAAACCACGTGAACCGCAGATTAATATTACCGACATTTGCAAACTTAAACTTGACATTTTTTCGTTTACTGATTTTAGGCACAATTGAAAATTAATTTGACCAGTCTGTAAATTCCGAGAAATTATTCCGGCTAATATTAAGACAGAAAAAAAAATGTTATGCTATGAAGATGATGCAAATGAATGTGAAACAAAAAATTGGTTAGAGTTAAAAATAGAGGGCAAATTTTGGGGTGCAACACAGTCAAAGAAATAAATCCCCTGAAATGAGGAGATTGTTACAAATTGAGAAAAATGAAGGTGCTGGCAATGTTGATGACGCTTCAGTGAGCTTCCCTTTGTTATGACCCGTATGACCTTGACGTTCTTCTCATCTTGCTTTCTGAAGAAAGTTTATTCTGACCGGTGCTTTAGCCTTTCGAAGTTTGCCATGTTGCGAGTGATACAGACGAATTCAGAATGCAGTTGTTCGCTTATTCCCTAATTTTGCGTGGATCGCCCTTTCGGGTTTTCAATCCACCGGGATACCCATTTTTGCCTGAGCTGTCCAATGCGGCTTTTCAACTCAGCTGGTGTACATTTTTTCAATTTTTCCCTTATTTTTTCCCGAGTCTTTTATTTTGTTTTTGACTCATCGGGATGCCCTATTTTTGCCTGGACTTACATTCTGTTTTTATGTCCAGCGGGTCATTTTATGCGAAGTATTTTTTAACTGCATCTGAATTCACAGGGGACAAGAAATCTTCACCATCCATAGTAGTGAGCATCAGTGCTCCACCAGAGAAAAATTTCTTTACTATGAACGAACCATCGTAATTCGGAGTCCACTTGCCCCTGTGGTCTGTATGAGGGGGAAGGAGTCTTTTCAGCACAAGATCTCCTACTTGGTATTCTCGAAGCCTGACTTTCTGATCGAAGGCTTTCTTCATTCTCTTTTGATATAACTTCCCATGACAGATTGCAGCTAATCTCTTCTCTTCGATCAAATTTAACTGGTTGTACCGAGACCGGACCCATTCTGCTTCATTCAACTTGACATCCATCAATACCCGTAAAGAGGTAGGACTGCCTCCATACCATACACAAGCTGATACGGTGTTGCCCCAGTGGATGTTCTGATTGAGGTACGGTACTCATGCAAGGCAAATGGTAGCATCTCATGCCAATCTTTATAAGTAACCACCATCTTTTGCACAATCTTCTTGATATTCTTGTTAGTTTCCTCAACAGCGCCATTCATTTTTGGCATGTACGGAGAAGAGTTGTGATGTTGGATTTTGAAGTCCCGGCACAGTTCTGCCATCATTTTGTTGTTCAAATTGGAACCATTATCAGTAATGATTCGCTCGGGTACTCCATATCGACAGATGATGTCTCTTTTCAGGAATCTGGCTACCACTTGTCTGGTGACATTTGCATACGAAGCTGCTTCAACCCATTTGGTGAAGTAATCAATGGCTACCAGGATGAATCTGTGACCATTTGAAGCAGTCGGTTCGATCTTTCCAATCATATCAATGCCCCACATGGCAAAGGGCCAAGGTGAAGACATCACATTCAAAGGATTTGGAGGCACATGCACTTTGTCCGCATAAATCTGGTATTTGTGGCATTTTCTGGCATAAGCACAACAGTCTGCATCCATTGTGATCCAGTAGTAACCTGATATTAACAACTTTTTAGCCATTGCGTGTCCTCCAGCATGGGTACCGAAAGATCCTTCATGTACCGCGTGCATCAGCAAGTCTGCTTCTGTCTTATCAACACATCTGAGAAGTAGCATGTCAAAGTTTCTCTTGTACAAGGAACCATCAGTATTCAGGAAGAAACTACCAGCTAGCCTTCTTAATGTCTTCTTATCATTGGATGATGCCCCAGGTGGGTATGTCTGATCCTCCAAGAAGCTTTTGATATCATGGAACCAAGGCTTGTCATCTTTAGCAATGTCCACAGAGAATACGTATGCTGGCCTGTCAAGTCTGGATACTGAAATCCGAGGCACAAAGTTGGCAGCTTGAAATTTGATCATGGAGGAAATGGTAGCCAGAGCATCTGCAAATTGATTTTCATCTCGAGGGATATACTCCAGTTTGACTGTAGTGAAGAAAGTCAGTAATCTCCTAGTGTAGTCTCGGTATGGAATCAAATGCTCTTGGTGGGTGTATCATTTGTCGTTGGTCTGATTGATTACCATAGCTGAATCTCCGAACACGGTTAAAGTCTTGATCCTGAGGTCAATGGCTTCCTCAAGACCCATGATACAGGCTTCGTATTCAGCTTCGTTGTTAGAGCATGCAAAGGTGAGTTTTTCTGAGAAAGGCATGTGAACTCCTTTAGGTGTAATGAGCATTGCACCAACTCCACGACCATTCATATTAACAGCCCCATCAAACATCATTGTCCATTCTTCTTCTGGGTCGGGCCCTTCAGTGTGAACAGGCTCTTCATGGTCTTTTGCTTTCAGGAACATGATGTCTTCATCAGGGAAGTAAAATCTCATTGGCTGGTAATCATCAATGGGTTTCTCAGCCAGATAGTCAGACAGTACACTGCCCTTGATGGCCTTTTGAGATGTGTACTGAATGTCATACTCTGTCAGAATCATTTGCCATCTTGCAACCCTTCTAGTAAGTGTTGGCTTCTCAAATATGTACTTGACTGGATCCATCTTTGAAATCAATAAGGTAGTGTGGGTCAACATATACTGCCTTAGTCGGCGAGCAGCCCACGCTAAAGCACATAAAGTTTTCTCGAGTAGTGAATAACGTTGTTCACAGTCGGTACACTTTTTGCTTAGGTAGTATATTGCATACTCTTTTCGACCAGACTCGTCATGCTGGTCCAGCACACATCCCATTGATCCTTCTAATACTGTCAAGTACATTATTAGAGGTCTTCCTTCCACTGGAGGCATGAGGATTGGAGGTTCTTGTAAGTACTCCTTGATTTTGTCAAAAGCCTTCTGGCAGTCTTCATTCCACCTGATCGCTTGTTCTTTCCTTAAAAACTTGAATAGGGGCTTACAGGTTGTAGTAAGGTGAGATATGAACCTCGATATGTAGTTCCATTTACCTAAGAACCCCCGAACTTCCTTTTCAGTCTTTGGTGCAGGCATCTCTTGAATGGCTTTGACTTTATCAGGGTCAACTTCAATTCCTTTTTCACTTACAATGAATCCCAGCAGCTTACCGGAACGTACCCCGAATATGCATTTGTTGGGTTTTAGCTTCAGTTGATACTTTCTCAGACGCTTGAACAGCTTCAACAGATTTACCAAATGGTCTTCTTCTGTGAGGGACTTGGCAATCATGTCATCCACATAACATTTGATTTCTTTGTGGATCATGTCGTGGAATAATGTTACCATAGCCCGTTGATAAGTGGCACCAACATTCTTCAGTCCAAATGGCATTACCTTATAACAGAATGTGCCCCAGGGTGTGATGAAGGTAGTCTTCTCCATGTCTTCAGGTGACATCTTGATCTGATTATATCCTGAAAATCCGTCCATGAAGGAGAATACCGAGAACTGAGCCGTGTTGTCGACCAATACATCAATGTGAGGTAAAGGGAAGTCATCTTTCGGGCTAGCTCTATTCAGATCCCGGTAATCCACACACATCCGTACTTTTCCATCCTTCTTAGGCACTGGTACAATATTAGCAACCCACGACGGGTAACTAGTTACAGCAAGGAAACCGACGTCCCACTGTTTTTGCACCTCTTCTTTTATCTTCATGGCCATATCCGGACGAGTACGGCGCAACTTCTGTTTTACTAGAGGACAGTCTTCTTTCAAAGGCAGCTTGTGCATAACAATGTCGGTATCCAGACCTGGCATGTCTTGATAGGACCACGCAAAAACATCTACGTACTCTTGCAGCATGTCAATAAGTTGTTCCTTCACTGAATCTTGCAGACGGGCCCCGATCTTCACTTCTTTCAAGTCTTCTTCGGTACCAAGATTAACTGTCTCAACTTCCTCCTGATGAGGAGAGATAACCTTCTCCTCTTGCCTTAACAGTCTGGCTAGTTCTTCAGGTAGCTCATAATCTTCTTCAACCCCTTCATCGGCTTGATTAATCGGATTGTCGAAGTTGTAACACCCCAAATTTGCCCTCTTCATTTTAAGCATCATACCATACCATATTCATCATCCTCATATCATTTTCTTAGCATCATATCATGGAAAGATGAAGCATAGCATCCCTCATGTCCTAGCATCAAGCATATGGTCATCTGTGGAGGTCCTAGAAGCATTTCAAGCCATGACAAGGGTCCCAATAAGTTTGTACAAGTTCTATGGTAATTCTACACTCCATTTACAAGTTCAAGTCCATTAGCAAAGGCTCAGAAGATTGCATGATCATCAGAGGTCTCAGGACAAGGCAAAGCTCCTATGCAAAGCACCCAAATTAGGGTTTGAGATTCAAGCACCAAGATCTCACAACTTTGGCCATTTCTTTTGGGCAAAGTCCTCCATATGTTAATAGTATCCTATGTGTCAAATTTCATGAGAAAATTCCATGTGGAAGTCAGTCAATGCCTCAGTTGCTTGCAGATGAAGCAAAAAGTCAACAGAGCCCATAAAAAGTCAACTGTGCAATTTCAAGGGGTCTAATCAAAATTGTTTGGCCAAGAGGGGTCCTTAAAATGTTATAAGAGGTTTGGAATGCCTAAAGTTCAAGAATCATGGAGATTTGAAGGGTTTTGCAAAAATGGTACAAAGTTGGTTCATGAAATTTTCCAAATTTGGCAACTTTTGCCCTAATTTTCAAATGGCCTTAACATGATCAAAAATTCTTCAAATGGACCAAAGTCAAACATGAAAGTTGTAGAGTAAGGGCTCCCATTTTCAAAAAGTACAATTACATTTTCACTGGATTCCTGGATCTCCCCCTAGGCCATTCGAAAATTCCACCATTTCTAGGGCAAATTCAACTTTCCAAAAGTGCACCAAGTGCAAAAGGCCTTGAACTTGAATTTTGTGACTTGGTACAGGCCCAATCTTGTTTCAAACTTAAAATGAATTGTATTAAGACCATTTTGCTCAAGAGAATTGGTCATTTTTGTGCACTTTGGAAAAATCCCCCCAAAACATGCAAATTAGCAAAAATCATGAAACAAGTGTGGCACTTGAATCTAAGGGCCAGGAATGACTGGATTTGAATCAAGGGTGGAAAATGAAAGCCACACATGCTGAGAGGCCCAAGAGAGCATGAGCATAGCATGCTTATTCCACTAAGTGCAAATGATGCAACTTCACACTTTTCTCATTTCCGATTCGTGCACTTTCTCTCACACTTTCAGCATTGCTTTGTGAGGTCACAACAAAGAGAATTAGGATTTAGAAAATCTCAGATCTACTTCATTCTCTCATTCTCAACTTTCTTGCAAATTTTCATTTCCTCACATATCTCTCCATTCTTTTACATTCTTCAAAAACTTCTTCCGTATTCTTGATCAGTGAATCACATAGATCAAGAATCAACCACTCATTTGAGCTTAAAGCACTGAAATGGAAGCTTGCCATTGAGAAGCAACTTGTCTTGAAACCTCAGATCCAGTCCATTTCAAGACCTTAGATGCATTTATTTTGCATCTAAGGAGCAAGAGGAGTGATTTGCACGCATTGGTTGGTTTTCTAGCTCACTATTTCAAGGTCTCCATCTCAGGTATGGCTTGAAATCCTATGTTCTAAAAATGAAATTGAATGGTTGCTTTGTGTTCTTTGATCTTCCCTGGTCATGCTGCACTTTGTAGAATTAATTTTTGTTCATTGTAGTGAAAGTTATCTTGATTTCAAGTTTGATGGTCAATCTTTATTTTGCTCGATCCGGCCAATCCATTGAGATTCAAGTGTTTTTGATGCCATATTTGAATTCATTGAGGTCTAATTAGTGGATCTGGGCTATTTGTTTGCATTATTTGGTTGTGTGTAGCTCTGTTTCAGTTTCCGGTGCCGGAGCCCTAGCTCCGGTCACCGGAATTTGTCTTAAGGTCACCTAGGGTTTTGCTGCGAAGAAGATGCACAACCACCCTTGGATCATCCAATCCAACGCCTATTGCACTGCCATGTAGCCCTGCATATGCTTCCGTCTCATGTTATGTTGCTTCATTTCATTTAATACGCCATGCTTTACAGTCCATGATAGCTAACGTGAACCAACCAATCCCAGCGCGTCTCAACGCCATCTCAATTAATGAGGTTCCCTCCCTCAGCCATCTGATCTATCTAACGTTCCAATTATTTTCTAACATTTCCTATTATTAATCCAACTAATTTCCACCATAGACCATGTACATCAGCGTGCGGCTTTGGGCTTATCCAAGTGCTTTTCGCACCTCACCATAATCAGGCCCAACTCCATTTACACATAGAACCTTTACTATCACACCCCTTTCCTTTTGTTTTTTTTTTCTTTTTCTTCAATTTATTTTCCTTTAATTCAGTTTCATTTCCATTTAATTAAAATAGTTATAATCATCCAAAAAATCCCAAAAAAAAAATCATGTGTGTCATTTGATGTCTCTATTATTTTGTCATATTTTTATTTTAATCTTTTCCATTATCCACGTGTCTGAAATAATTCATCATCTCACATAGCTTCTTTTTAAGTCTTTCTTGACCTGTCTGCCTTGTTCATTTTCTATAGGTTTTAATATTTTGATTTTTGATCCCATTCTTTTTGCTTTGGATTCCTAAGACATTGTAGTTTTCATGTGATTTTTCTCTGGATTTTTAGAAACTTGTTTCTTGAGTCTTGGTCTGGTAACTTGTGATGTAAGTTTGTAACCCTCACTTGTGTTCTTGCCTCCATTTAACCTAGTTTGCTTCTGAATCTTTTCAAATCCTTTTGGATAGTTGATATAACATGTTGGAAGATCATTTGGTTTCAATTGTGGAATTTTTAGATGGTTGGTTGTTTTGTTTTGGATTTTATCTTGAACCTTGTCCCATTTTGCTTCCTTTGAACCTTTTGGTCTCTTATAAGCCTAGGAGGGCACTTGTGCCCATTTCTTCTTCTCATTTGGGGTTCCTTTGGGGTGTGGGTACTTTCCTGGTCCTAGGATAGGGTTTGTGTATTCTTAATATTTGTGTTTGCTTTTTCTTTAAGTCATTTGCTTCTTTAAGTGCTTTCACTTCATCTTATTGCTTCCTTTGCTTCCATTTTGGTATTGTTTGGTCTTGTACCTCCATTCTCTTCATCTTGTTGGCTTCTTAAGCCATTCTTCATCTTGTCTTGGTTCTGGTTGTGAGCTTTGTGTCCATATTTTGTTCATTTTGCTTTGCATATTTCATAAGTGTGCATTTGTTTTCATATGTGTTCATGTTGCATCATTTTGAGTTGTAAGCTTCATGTCTTCTTTCTTTGAGTTACATTTGCATTGTGCATATGTTCATACCATTTTACTTCTGATTGTGTGATATTATTATGTTATCTTGCTCATTTGGTTTCACTTGCATGCATACTAACCTTGCAGGGGCTATGGTAAGTGTGAGATGTGGGAATTGGGTTCCACATCTCCACATCTCCAATTCTCATCTTCTCCTCTTATAGTTATATGCACTAACCATTTGTTGTTGGGCTTAGGCCTTTCTCATCCCTTCTTCTATCTTCTTCTTCTCTTCTTCTTTCCTTCTTCATTAGGATAGAAACCTCACTAACCTTTAGGACATCCATGCATGATAACACTTAGGATTATTTTAGTCCCCCTTTAGAATTTTTCCTTTGTGATCCTTTTGGTTCTTCTTCTCTTCTAATCTCATAACTCTAAAAAACACTTTAATAAGTTTGAAGTAATGCATTGATCCATAGCCTTATCCCATGAGGTATGCTTGTAGTCTTCCCATCTTGGGATAGTACAAGTTTGCTTTGTGATGCACAAGTCTGATCAAGGTATCTTCTTCATAAAGAAAAGCATAAAAAACATTTCTTCATCTATAAATAACCAAAAACACTTAATAAGTAAACAAGTTGGTGAGCCTAAGCCCTAATCTTTGGGTTCAAGTTTTGGGGATCTTCTCCTTACTTGAGTGTGCTTGTTCTATTATTCCATCTTGGAATGTAGTGACAAGTGCACATTCCGTTGAAAAGAGCTTGAGTTCACTTCCTTGTGACACACTCAATAAAAGCTTCATAAAAAACACAAACAAACAATAAGCATCTTTCCTTCGGGAATTCTTTTCTCACCTCATTCGCTCTGTACGCGAACTTGCTCCTACATGTCACCTTGCAAGACGATTACGCACTCGTCGTCCGAGTCTGCAACACCTAAGCAATGGCATAGGCAGTTCAAGCCTTAATTCACAAGCAATTTTCCTTGTTACCCCTAGTTAGGGGAACTACAGCATCTCTGATCCTCATTATCCTGATGAGGCACGTAGGCAGCGGGGTATGGCCCGTTCGAGCATAATCTTTATTTTCCCTACCTTTTTCCTTTTCTTTTCTTATTCAGTTCTTTTCCAGTTCCAGTTTTTCTTCATTTTCATTTCTTTTGCTGCAGTTTTCATACCCTCACCCTTTGAAACAGTTTCTTTTGCAAGCGTGGATCCCGTCGGGTACGGCGGACGATTTGGGTGCTAATACCTTCCCAGGTCGTAAGCGACTCCCGAACTCAGCCTCTTTGGTTCGCAGGACCCGTGTCCTTCCTTTTCTTTTCTTCTGGTTTGTGCAGCATTACCATTCCCTTTCTTCGGGATAAAAATGCCTGGCTGGCGACTCTATTCTTTTCCGCGCCACTTTCGCGTTTGTACCAGGATGGAAATCCGGGGAGCGACAGAAGTCATACGAAGTCATAGCAGTGTCGTTGTCGGTGCAGTCTGGAGGATAATCTCTGCAAGGGTTTAGATTTGTTCATTTTAGTGATCGGTTTTATCTTGTTTTTAAAAAGTGAAAATTTATTATTTTGAAAACAATGTCATTTTATTGTTTTGTACGAAAAATGAAAAATGAAAAACAGTGAGCGGAAAAAGAGACTCGTTTGCAAAAGATGTCCTGATATTCATTAGTTGATCGTTTGCACAAAATACAAGATGGCCCGATTACAAAATGAGTCCTGACACCTTGGGCAAGATGCAGGACTTGATGCATGCTTAAAATACAGGAAATAATAATTACTCTACAGGAGTAACTCTTATAATTTCTTGGGAAGACCAGTTAGAGACTTGGTTCCCCGGGGTCTTTGGACGTATCCAGCTTTCCAGGTTGTGTTCATCTTCTTCCTCGTCTTCCAGACTGTTCACAGCATCCGGGGTAAGCATTCCCCCGCTGACAAATTTGGGCTCCGTTGTATCCTCCGGTTGATCTTGTCGAGTTGGTCTGTAACCCAACCCGAATCTGTCTTCTTTCTTTTCTACTGGCAGCAGGTGGCCCCTGCCTTGAGCGGTACCCTCTTCAACAACCTTTCAGGCTTGTTGATATGAAGTGATGGAAGTTCCAGACACAGCAGTTGCTTCATTGATGTTAAGGGCCTCAAACCCCTGACTCATAGTCTCATGGATCTCCCCATCCATCTCTATATACTTGTAAGTAGCCAGCTGGCTAATGAAAATGTCTTCCTCCCCGCAGATTGTGATGATCTGGCCTTCCCACTCAAATTTTAATTTCTAGTGAAGGGTAGATGTAACAGCGCCAGCGGCATGAATCCAGGGTCTACCCAACAAACAGCTGTAGGCCGGCTGTATGTCCATCACGAAGAAAGTAGTTTTAAAGGTTTGTGGGCCAATCATCACAGGTAAATAAATCTCTCCAAGCACTGATCTCTTAGAGCCATCAAATCCTCTCACCACTAAGTTACTTGGACGTAATGCCAAACCATCATACTCCAGCTTCACCAAGGCTTTCTTTGGGAGGACATTGAGCGAGGACCCAGTGTCCATAAGCACATGAGAAAGAACAGCACCTTTGCATTCTAAGGTAATATGTAAAGCCTTGTTATGATTGCGTCCCTCCGTTGTTAAATCAGCATCTGTGAAGCCCAGTCCATGACTGGTGTTAACATTTGCAACCACTGTTTCCAGTTGATTGACCGTAATCTCTTCTGGCACATAGGCTGCGTGCAGGACCTTTAACAGTGCATTCCTATGGGCTTCGGAACACATTAACAATGATAATATAGAGATTTTGGAGGGTGTCTAATGAAGCTGGTCCACTACCTTGTAATCACTCTTTTTGATTATTCTCATGAACTCGTCCACCTCTTGTTCAAAAGACGTCTTCGAAATTTCTTTAACAGTTGGCTCTTCAAGCACCACATTCTTCCCATTTGCCTTAGCAGCGGCTTCTGCTTCAGCATTGGGTCTTGGTGTTTGTGAGGCAAAAAGGCGTCCGCTTCTGGTGAAGCCTCCGCCTCCCCCAACATTGTCAACTTGTGGTGATGAGGTTGCTGAATCTAGAGTGATCTTCTTTCCGTCGCCGTATAGATCAGAGCCGTAGTGCCAAGGTATGGCGTTACTGCTTTCATAAGGAACAGGTCCAGGCACCGTAATGGTGACCAGACTGATTGCTGCAGCGGAAGGAACTGTGATGGTATGCGGGTCCTAATAGATTGTGACTGGAGATCTGACAGGAGGTGTTGCAGTTTGTTGTTGGAAATTGTTGTTGGGATGAACATTTGTTGGGTCATAATAGATAGTGACCATTGAGACATCTTCGTTAATGTTTGTTGGTGTTGTAGGTGTTTCCGTTGATAAGATGGGTGTTGATGTTGTAGAAGTAAATGTTGCTGAACTCTGATCTGTTGAAATGATGGATGGAGTGATTGCTGGAGTTGTGGATGAATCAGTGGGTATGATAGTTGTTGCAGTTGTAGGAGGATATGTTGTTGCTGAAGAAAGAATTGTTGATGTTGTAGGAGGATCCGTTGTTGCTGGAGGAAGAGTTGTTGATGTTGAAGGAGTCGTCGTGGTAATCTGTAAAATTCCATCTCTGATAAGGCCATCTATGTCTAACCTTAGCCTCTCACAACCATTAATAGCAGTTTTGCACGATTCGCAGCAGGCCTCACAACCTGGGAACACCTGGAGTCTCAGGAGTTGAGCTTTGACCTCTGCCAGCGGTGTTCGGATCTGTGCAACATTATTAATCAGTGCAGATGGTTGGTCCCCTTCTATGGCATTAATCATGGGCCCACCATGATTAGGCATAGGATTTCTGTTAACATTTGGAGGAGGGGCGAAATTGAGAGCTTTGGAATCGACCAGATCTTGAACCTTCATTTGCAAGGCCCTACATTTCTCGGTATTGTGACCAAGTGCGTTGGAGTGGAAGGCACACCTAGCATTAACATCATAATTCTTCGGGAGGTTGAGAGAATCTGGTGGAGCCAACGTCCTTAACTCAACCAGGTTAAGCTTCAAGAGTTGTGGCAGTAGAGTGACATAATGCATGGGGATATGATTAATCACCCTATTTGCCTGAGATGGCCTCTGTTGAAAGGGGCGATGCTGTTGGTTGCTGTTGTTGTTGTTATACGATCTTTGTTGCGGAAAGTACGGTTGTTGCTGATAGTGATGTTGTTGTTGTTGTTGAGGAAAACGTGGTTGTTGTGGAGCTGGAGTTGGGATGGTAACGACTGCTATTGATCTGCGAGAATACTGGGGTCTGCCCCTGCCTGCATGGATAGCATTTGTTTCACCTGCCCTTCGGGGTCCTGAAAAAGGTTTTCTTGTATTATTGGAGGAGCTTGCACCGTTGTCAGAGATTTTGCCCATCTTCAAAAGACTCTCAATTCTCTCACCAGCTATAACTACATCGGCAAAACTGGTGGAAGAGAATGCAGCAAGTCTATCAATATAAGTTCCCTGCAAGGTGTTCATAAACATGTTAGCCATTTCTCTTTCAGACATGGGTGGCTGGACAGTAGCAGCAAGCTGTCTCCACCTTTGAGCATAATCCCGAAAGCTTTCCCTTGAAGACTGAGACATGCCCAATAGAAAGGTTCTATTGGGAGCCATGTATAGGTTGTACTGGTACTGACGGATAAAGGCCTCGTCCAAGTCTTTCCAACACCTTATAGTGGCCCTCGTCAGATGCGAATACCATTCTCTTGATGCCCCAGTCAGGCTGTCCTCAAATTAGAACATCCATAACTTCTCGTCCATGGTATAAGCCTTGAGTCTCCCTAAGAAGGATTGCAGATGAGTACGCGGGCAGGAGGTACCATTATATTTTTCAAATCATGGGGGTTTGAATTTGTGAGGAATCCTCACCCCATCTACCAACCCCATATCCATTACGTCAAAGCCTAAAGAGTTATGGGATTCCAAGGATCTCAGCTTTTCAGCAATCTCATCCAGTCTTCGGTCATAAACCTCATCCCCAGCTCCGACAACTGTGAACTGTTCCTCTTTGGGATCTTCCTGCAAGACCCTGACTCCAGTAGTATTTCCTTGAACATTCCTTATACCATTAACATCGGGGTTAAAATGGGGCCCAAACTCTGGTGGGTCAATGTGAGGCTGTCCGCGTTCATTATTGTTGGTTCCTCCTGTACCAGGGTGAGGCTCTTCGGGTGTCTGCCTTTCTACCAGCTCTCTCAGCCTTTCCTGGCTCTGAGCAAAGCCAGTAATCACAGCCATAAACTGAGTCATCTGGTTTCTCATCTCGACCCTTTCGTTTTCCATTTGATTTCTTACTTCATTCAGGTCCTGCTACACCTGATCCATCTGAATGCCTGGAAGGTTGTTACGTGTTGGGTACCGGTGTGCACAGTTGAAAGGGAACACTCTGCGACGAGCAATGTTTCCTGAAACCACAACAAAGTGAGAAACAAACAACAAAAGAAACCTACAAAACAAAGAAAGATGTTAGTATGCAATGCAGTATGCTTATTTGTCTTCCAAGGTATCCGGTTTGGTTCTTTGGTTTTGACCTTTCCAGACGTCGAGGAAATGCTTGATGATGTTGAGAGAAAGCCCACCAATAAATGAGACAAACTGATATATTACAAATAATGGAAATACATAGTCTATTTATAATACACGCCCATGGTGGGTCAAAAATACAACAATCAAAAGCAAAAAGTACATCAAAAAAGAAAGAAATACAAGCAAAAGGAATCAGACATCCAATCCAAAGTCATCCTCCCTGACTTCCTTCAGGAGGGCCTCCGTCACTGGACCAGCTGGGTGCTCTATAATAGTCCTAATGAGGAGGTTCCTGGTAGCAATGGCATTGGTCAGCTTCTTATGCCTGTCCTAATCCTTTGATCTCTTTAACCCCGCCCGGAGTTTTAACTCTGATATCTCCTTATGAGCTGCCAATAAAGCTTCCTGATGTTTCTTCTCATTGGCCTCCAGTTGCTCTATCCTGGCTTGAGTCCTCTGGTCTTCTTGTGCACGGGCTTCGGGTATCCTGACCCACCTAGCCTGGCTTTCCTCCAGATAATGCTCTGCCCTAGCTTTCTGAATCTTGGCCTCCTTGCAGGCATTCTTCAGTATCAACTCCCCGGCTCTTGCCTTCCTGATGTAGTCATCTGTCCTTTCAATCTTGGTCAGATGCTCAGTCTTGAGTCTTTCCAATCTCTCAATGTCTAGACGACGTCGTTTCTCTCCCAGAGAGTCTTCTTCAAGGCTTCAGCCAGCTGATCATTCCTTTCCTTCAGCTTTTCAAATTCCTCTAGGCTGACAGTTGCTGCAGGTTGCACAGTAGAGGGCCCAGGGGCGTCTTCCAAGGTGAAAGGCATCCTGGTGATCTGAGCTCTAGAACGGGACCAGTCAGAGTACTGGGCTGAAGCAATATGGTTGCACCTTCCAAGGATGGTTGTCCCTTTGGTCTGGATGTTATCCCAAGCCCAGGCAGCTTGTCTAACAACAACAGAGTTAGCCTGAACTTCACAGTATAGGGTCTCAGCTAAATCCTGTCCTCTGGGAGGATGAACCAAGGCATATCCTAATTGTCTATTAAACAGTAAAGGGTTGTAATTGATGCAACCTTTTACTCCTATCAGAGGCACATTAGGGTACTGTCCACAGCTGGTAATAATATCCTTGCCTTTGGTGCTCTGGGTGCACCACCTGATGTCATCTGAAGTCAAGGAGATGAACCTCTTAGCCTAATTCTTCTGTTGATGGGGGTTCAAGAAGGCATCTGACTTAGGCAAGTGTCTGAGCAGCCAAGAATAGAACAGAGGAGCACAGCACCTGACCAACTTCCCACTTAGCTTTTCATTTCTCTGGTGGATGGAGTAGTAAAAATCCCTTAGCAATGTGGGCACAGGGTTCCTCATCAGGAACAAGTGGATGGCATTCTTACTCACAAATTTGGGCTCATTTGCAAACAATATAACCCCATATATACTAAGGGCTAGAAGTGCACAGACTGCCTTCCATTCTCCCACTGCAGCCTTCAGGGTGGCCTGAGAAATCAAGAAGTCCAGATGTAAGCCAGGAATCCCAGCTTTTGTTGTCATGTTTTTCTCAATGAGGGCAGGCTCCAAATGTAATGCCCTAGCTATTTCTTCACTTCTGGGAGCAGTCATCTCTGGGTTGAAAGGAATTCCTTTTCTGATAGGAACTCCAATCAGCAAGGAAAACTCTTCTAGCAGTGGTCCCATCTGAAAAATCAGGAAAGGTGAAGCACCTAAGAGGAGGGTCATAGAACTGCAAGCATGTGTGGATCATGCTCCTCTGAGATGAATCAAGATCCATGACCATGTCCAAAATACCCCCATAGTTCTCTCTGAATAGTGGGATGTGGTCAGGTGTAATAAGGGACTGGACCTGCCTGATACCAGCCAAGATGGGCTCAAAGAAGTGATAAGATATGTTGCTTTTCCTTGGAGTAGCCATGAGTGCTGATGAAGAAGTTGAAAATAAGCTGATGAAGATCACAGGCTGAGAAGCTGGAGGTGAGTCTCTGACAGACTGATGCAGGTGCTGAAGAAGATAGCTGAAGCAGATGCTGAAGAAGATAACTGAAGCAGAGGTCTAAGCAGTAGAAGGGGTCAAAACCAAACCAAATATGATATGATGGATACCCTGAAACACAAATAAACAAATGTTAAATGATGCAATGATGATATATGCAAATGATATGCAAAGGTTTGTGATCAAGAGCTTGATCTGATTATTTGCCTTGGTATAGGTCCATGTATGTTCAAAAGTCTGGATGAAGGCTTAGAAATCCAGTAACCAGTGTGGGGGACTCAAATAAAGAGTCACATGTCCGGGGTAAATCACAAGAACTGTCCAAAGTGAAGTATTCTTAAACAATACAGTAACAGGGTATGATGTGGCCAATGGTTCCTGCAAACCTGTAAACAACCCAACCCCCTCACATGTAATTTTCTAGAACAAGGATCCTCAGACTTGGATCAGTTATGAGGAGTGTAAACACTTCTAACCCGGAGGTACAGTGTTTACAATAACCATAAAACATCCTCCTCTAACTCACCCCAGATTCTGAAGGTCAAAATAAAGGTCATCCAGATTTAGCAGGCTTCCCAGATAGCCCTAGCACTACAGGAAATCTGTAGCACAGAGTTCTCAATAAGAAACCCACATCTGAACCGTGTTTCATATTCCCGCACCAGACCAAAATGGAATGGGAAATAATATGAACCACTCTAGCCAAGGTGTCACTCAGGTCCCAGGTATAGGACCTTAATCTCTCAGTGAAACCCCACCCACCAAAACAGAAGCAGATCCAGCAATGATAATGACAGTATGATGTATAAAAAACTATAAAGAAAGCATTAAATAAAATTGTACATAAAGCAATAAATAAAGCAAATAAATAAACACAATTAGCATATAACACCCCCGTAAACACAAATCAAACAAGCGCTAGGAGGAACCCACAAAAAGAACCAGAAGCCCTGGTTGCAGTATAAGGGTCCCCAGCAGAGTCGCCAAGCTGTCGCTCCCAACAAATGACACTGGGCCAGAAGGGGTACAGACGCGAACGGTCGGCGAAAGGAGAGAACATGAAGATGAACTGAAAAGAGTCGCTAGCTAGGCATTTTTATCCCGAAGGAAAGGTAATGCTGCATAAACCTGGGAAAAGATGGATAAGACGGTCGCGAACCAGAGAAACTGAGAAAGGGGGTTGGTTACAACCTGGGAAGGTATTAGCACCCAGATTGTCCGTCGTACTCGACGGGATCCACGCTTGAAAGATTTGTGATTAAAGGGGTAGTGTCAGTGCTATCTGTGTGCAAAAGCTAGAAAAGAATGTACAGGTGTCAGTGTAAGAAAGTGAAGAGAAATGCTCAGGAATGAGGCTTAAAATAATAATGTTGGAAGAGGGGAGAAGAGACAGAGACTTTTGTTCGATAACTGTTAAGTTATGCCTATGTATCCTATCGTGCAATGAGGAAGTCAGAACACCGTAGTTCGACTCAAAGAGACTAAAAGATAAATTGACTTGTGAACTACTTACTTGTCTATTCTCAAGTGTATGACCTGTCTGGCTCAGGTGCAAACTGTCTTGCATTAGACGGAAGAAGCGAGTTCTCGTTTGTGAGTGAATGAGGTGAGAAAAAGAATCCCGAAGGAGACGATTATTGTTTGTTTCTGAGATTTCAATCTTTTATTGCTTTTGGAGTTTGTCATAAGAAAATGAGCTTAAGCCTAAACCAAGGGTTAGTAAACTCATCACATCTTCCCTCTGATTAGGGGTAATGAGAATACCTTAAGTATGAAGTAAACACCTCACACTTAATCACCATGATGTAGGATTAAGATCATTAACCTACTTGTGATTATTTAGATGTTTTTTGGAGTTTTTGTTTAGTGTTAAGTAATGAGTTTAAGCCATAATCAAGGATTTAATGGACCCATTACACCATCCTAATAGAAGGATAATAGATGAGAACATTTAAGCTGAGGAAGATACCCCAACTTAATACATGATTAGGGATTAACCTCATGACAAAACGAAGCCTTTATTAAAGTGGATTTTAGTTAATGGTAATATTAAGAAGTGAATTTTATGATTTGTAAGACAACTTGAGGAGGACTTGTCCATTAACACTAGGGTTAGTCCTTCTTAACCAATTAAGGAAGAATTAGAACCCTAATGCAAGGCCCAAGTTACAAGCTTGATGTCTTAGTGATTATTGGATTGATTAATTAAGAGATTTAAACACATCAAGGGTTTAACACTTAGGATTAAAGTTATACACTCCATCCTAAGAGAAGGATGCAGGCATAATCTTAATCACAAAGCCTTAAAACCTTAAAGGTTTAGTCTTTGATTATGAGGTGAGAAAAGAGACACAAAAGATGAAACAAAGGTAAAACTAATGGGGGGACTAATAAAACCCTAATTGTTAACATGCTTGGGTGTTCCTAGGGTTTATGAGGCTTGCAAGAGATCTTCAGGAAAAGCCACCAAGGAGAAAGCAAGATGGAAGGAGGAGAAGCAAAAGAAGCAAGTCAACTTACTTCACTTAAGAAGATAAGTTGCTTGAAGAAAGAAAGTGAATAAGGCACATGAATGAGCAAGCTCACTCTAAAGCAAAAGTAAAATGCAACAATGAATGCATAAGAGAGATGAGAAGAGATTGTGAGAAGTGAAGGCAAATTCACTTCTCAAAGTTCTTACCACCTGAAAAGTTAGCATAAAGAAATGAAATGGAATGCAAATGAAATGTGTGCAAGGATGCAAACCAAAACCAGGAGCATAATTATGATGTAAATGATGCTAAGAGATAATGCAAATGTATGTCAAGAGCTTTGAATGATCATACAAGTAATGAGGATGCAAATGAAGCATGAAAGAAGCATGAAAGTTTATGAAATGTAATGGATGCACAACATGGCAAAAGGATGAGGAAATGATCAAGCATGATTATAATGTGTCCTAAGATGTCTTATATGTCATGTGGATGCAAGAAATGTCATGGAAAGTTCTTGAATGAATGCATATGCAAGATGTATGCAAATGAAGATGAAAAATTAGGGTTTTCATGCAACATGAGATGCAAAACTCAAAAATAGAAGCAAATGACAAGATAAAAAATTGAAAATGGAATCAAAGGAACTCTAACCCCATATGATATCACACCCCAAAGGAGAAGACCTAACTCTTAACCTAATGAAAGTTATGATTTTTCTAAGTTATCTAGGGTTTTAAGGTACCTAAAGGGAAAAAATGCAAATCAGTTCAAAAAGGCAGAAGAAATTAGTGATAACATTATGCTAGAAACTACATGTCAAATGAAGATCAATGCAAGAAGAACCATGGTCATACCATTCTTGGTTAGGCAGAAAATAATTCTTGAAGTTAGGGTTCTAAAATGTGAATTTTATGAACCCTAAATTCAAGAAAATTGTCAAAGATGGTTCAAAACCAAAAAGAAATTTGTGTGGATGGTATGACAATGTCTCTAAATGTTTAAAGATGCAATATGATTTTTTTTGGGATTTTTAGAAACCTAAATGATATTTTAATTAATTAATTTTCATTAATTAATTAAAATAAACATTTAAATGTTTTAAAAATTATTTTTTAATGCAAAAAATAAAAATAAAAATATTTTTGGGTTAAGAAAATTATTTGAAGTGAAAATGCAGAATAAAAATATTTTTGGAAATTTTTAACTATTTTAAATAAATGGAACAAAATAAATAAGAAAAATATGAATTAAAACTGAATTAAATAAAAGTAATCTGATCTGAGGGATGTTATTGATTCTGGGGAAATAAATGTTGACCACGCGCCACATCCTATGGTCCACATTCAAACTTCATTAAACCTAATTAACTAATTAATTAATCCAGATTAAACTTAAATGAGCTAATCTCCACCCTCCATCTCACACGGGAAAGAAAGATCCAATGGCCCTAATTCAAACGCTGCCCTAACCCTAATTATCTCATTAATCACTTTCAGGTCACCGGAGAAGAGCTCCGATCGTCTTCTCCGGTGACACCCTCACCTGAAAATCCTTAACTTCTTCCCTAAGTAATTTCTGGAGCTCTAAAGCTCCAGATCAACTCCCCTCACTCCCCTAAGCTCAAATCTACCCTCAAATCACATTTATTCTCACTCAAACTCAAGATTTGAAAGGAAGAACAAAAATAGCAGAAATTTCAGAACAATCATACAAACTCATTTCTCAACCATTTTCGAAAATTCAAAGTTTAGTGTGATCAGTGGAGCATGCTTTATCATATTGTAACATGAAAAGAGAGTTCTGGAAAAATGAATTCAGATGGCTACCTGAGATGAAGCTTTTCACCCTTGAGCTTTCTGGCCACTTCCTTGGTGCAAAAAGACTCCTTTGAACCTCCTGAGGCAGTTGCAATGCTTAGAAAGCTTTGAGGATGGCTGGTTTGAGTGGTAGCAATCAAACTGGTCAGAAATCGTGTTTGGTGTATGGTGTGTTCTTGGCTGATTTGAGGGTTGCTTTAGGGTCAGTGAGTGATTTAGAGATGAATGGTGGAATTGGTTTGAAGATTGAGTGAGTGAGCTATGAGTTTCGAAGGAAAATGCAAGAGGAATGATTTTTGGGGAAGCTGAGTTCTTGGAGGTTTTTGCTTGTGTGTGTTATGAAAAATGACCCTTGAGGCATGCTTGTAGTGTCTGGATTGGGCAGAGAGTGGGTGGTGGACTGTTGTGATTGGTATGGGTGAATTTGCATAAAGTCAACATTTCTTGTACTTGAGGTATGGGCAAGAATGCAGCTGGCCTTTGGGCATGTCCATGCGCAGCTGACTTCAAGGATATCCACAAAATCAATCTTGAGGCAATTCAGCATGTGGGAACAAAGTTATGGGGTGTTTTGCAATTATGTGAAGTTTTGGCCCCTTTGAGAAATCTTGATGTTCAAGGCATGTAATATTGCAATTATTTGGGCAATTCTGATCTAGAGGCAATGCACTATGATGTTATGATACATTGAAGTGTGTTTGAAGTCACAAAAAGCCTTGGCAAGTGGTTTTGCAAAGAATCCCTTTTGGTGCATTCTTGAAATTTATGGGATTTTTGCCAACTTTGACAAGCCATATCTTGAGTTCAAAAATGAATTAGATCTTGTTCTTGTACTTTTTGAAAAGGGAATGATCCAATATACAACTTTCATGGCCAACAATTTTTCATTTGAAGCATTTTTGGTTGAGAAAGAGGAGGTTGAAAAACTTTCCCAAAATGGAAAGTTTACATTACAAGTCATTTCCATTTTTGGCAACTTTTGGTTTAGCTCACTTTTATTCAATTTTGTGATCTTCTAAGCTCTTCAATGATCAAATAAAGATCATATAACCTCAATTTGATGAAAAATCCACTTTGGTTCCATGTTGGGGGGCCTCAGATGCCCTGATTTTGCTCTGGCTTGCTCAAGAAGTTACCTAGTGAACAGATGATTTCCACAATGAATTTCTTCATCAAACTTGGTACACATGATCCTCATAACATATTGAGACCATTAGAAACAAGAATGGACAAAAAATTTGGGGTTATGGCCTCTGAAACCAAAACCCTAATTTCAGGTCATTTGTGTAGTTAAACCCTAGCTCTGCTTCCATGCTTTGACAGTTCTTGTGATTTTTTAACTTCTTTGATCTTTGGAGGATATAATATGATGATTGAACATACATGTACCCTCTTAGAATGATTGAATACCTTTGGAGTGGCCCAGATGGATCCTTGGATTGCTCATATCACAAACCCTAGATGCAGATGAACTTGAACTAATGCAGTGAAGCAAAAATGCAACATGAAATGGTATGATTAAACTTATGTAAATATGAAAGATCACAAGCCATTGTGTGAACTTAGTGAGGGAAAATTTGGGGTGTTTACAGTCAACAGCTACTAAGATGTACTGATTTCCTAAAGATGGTGGGAATGGTCCCATAAAGTCTATATCCCATACGTCGAAGAGTTCTACTTCTTGGATATTTCTTAGAGGCATCTCATTACGTCTTGAAATATTTCTTGTACGTTGGCATTTGTCACATTTGACAATGAAATCATGGACATCACGCCACATAGTAGGCCAGAATAGGCCAACTTGAAGAATCTTGGCGTAGGTCTTAGATGTGCTTGCATGTCCACCATAGGATGCAGAGTGACAATGCTCAATTATATTATGTACCTCCTCTTCTAGAACGCAACAGCGGAAAATGCCATCTTTACCTCTCTTGAAAAGAAATGGTTCGTCCCAATAGAAGTTTCTCACATCACTGTAGAACTTCTTCTTCCGGTGGTAATTTAGATCGGGGGGTATGATGTTAGCGACTAGGTAATTAACAAGGTCTGCATACCAAGGTGCATTACTTATAGATAAGGATTTATGAGAATGCTCATGTGGGTCTGGGTTATCATCTTCGATAGTCTCTAGTTGGGCTATCAGTCTATCATAGGCAAAATCGACATTTATGGGCACTGAGTCAGGTTTCAGATATTCTAGCCTAGAAAGGTGATCAATTACTACATTATATGTGCCTTTCTTATCACGGATATCTAAATCAAACTCTTGCAGTAATAGAATCCATCGAAGTAACCTAGGTTTGGCATCTTTTTTACTTAGTAAGTAACGAATGGCAGCATGGTCGGTGTAAACTATAATTTTGGCTTCTACTAGATAAGATCTAAATTTGTCTATGGCGAAAACTACAACTAGAAGCTCTTTTTCGATTGTTGCGTAGTTGAGTTGTGCAGCGTCTAGGGTTCTACTGGCCTAATAAATTACGTGTAACTTTTTATCTTTTCTCTGACCTAGAACGGCTCCAACATCATAGTCACTAGCGTCACACATTATCTCAAACGGTTTTGACCAATCAGGGGGTTTCATTATAGGTGCTGAAATCAGAGCTTGCTTCAATAGATTAAATGCTTCAGTACATTTTTCATCGAAGATGAATTCAGCATCTTTCATTAAAAGACCAGTTAAGGGCTTTGTTATCTTGGAGAAGTCCTTGATAAAACGTCGGTAAAATCCGGCATGTCTAAGAAAACTTCTTATCTCCCTGATAGTCTTCGGCGGTTTTAGATTCTCTATGACTTCTATTTTAGCTTTGTCTACCTCTATACCTTTTTCGGAAACTATATGTCCTAAAACAATCCCTTCGGTGACCATGAAATGACATTTTTCCCAATTTAGCACAAGGTTTACCTCCACACATCTTTCCAGGATTTTCTCAAGGTTGATAAGACAATTTTTGAAATCAGATCCACAAACTGAGAAATCGTCCATAAATACTTCCATGATTCCATCTAAATAGTCTGCAAAGATAGACATCATGCAGCGTTGGAAAGTGGAAGGGGCATTACAGAGTCTAAAAGGCATTCTTCTGTAGGCAAAAGTTCCAACAGGGCATGTAAAGGTAGTTTTTTCTTGATCTTCGGGGTGAATAGGTATTTGGAAGAATCCTGAATATCCATCTAGGTAACAAAAGTAAGAGTGTCTGGCTAGGCACTCCAACATTTGGTCTATGAATGGTAATGGGAAATGGTCCTTCCTATTTGCTTTATTTAATTTTCTATAGTCTATGCACATATGCCAACCTCCATTAGTTCTTTTTGCTACAGGTTCACCCTTCTCGTTTTGCACGATTGTGATGCCTCCCTTTTTAGATACTACATACACAGGACTCACCCATTTATTGTCCGAGATCTGATATATTATACCTGCCTCTAGTAACTTAAGAACTTCAGTCTTAACTACTTCACTCATCATAGGATTTATTCTTCTTTGGTGTTCTCTGGAGGGTTTTGAATCTTCTTCAAGCAAAATTCGATGCATGCATACGGATGGGCTTATTCCTTTTAGATCCGAGATCTTATATCCTAAGGCTAAGGGGTATCTTCGTAAAACATCTAATAATTGGTTTGTTTCCTCTTGGTCCAAGGTAGCACTGACTATAACTGGACGGTCCATTTCTTCATCAAGAAATTCATATCTCAGGTTCTTAGGCAGTTCCTTAAGTTTTACGGTTGGTTTCATAGGGCAAGGCATATGATCTGGGGTAAGAGATAAACATTCGTGAAGGTTATCATCAATGTAGGGTTTTTTATAACTGTCATCTTCCCAAATAAGGGTTGATGGCAATTTTATAGATTCAGTTTCTTCTTCTTGTTCTAATTCCCTAATGCATTCATCAATGATATCTAAGGCATAACAAGCATCTCCTATTACAGGTGCCATAAGAAATTTAGAGAGTACAAATTTTATCTTCTTGTCACCTACCTCAAAGGTTAGTTTCCCTTTTTTAACATCTATTATGGCTCCAGTGGTTGATAAGAATGGTCTACCTAGGAGGATTGGTATGTCGTCATCTTCTTTAATGTCCATGACAACAAAATCAGTAGGTATAAGCAGCTGACCTATCCTAACAGGGACGTCTTCAAGTATGCATATAGGGTATTTAACAGATCTATCGGCTAATTGAAGTGACATCTTAGTAGGTTGTAATTCTCCTAAGTTTAACCTTTCACAAACTGCTAAAGGCATTAAGCTCACACTAGCTCCTAAGTCTAGAAAATCTTTTTCGATGACATGATTCCCCAAAATACAAGGAATGGAAAAAATTTCGGGATCTTTATCTTTCTTTGCTAACCTATTTTCGGAAATAGAATTACATTCCACGGGTTTCGGATCTTCAAGTCTACGTTTATTTGTAAGTATGTCTTTGAGAAACTTAGCATAAGAAGGTATTTGGGTGATGGCTTCTGTAAAGGGGATTTCTACGTGAAGTTTTTCTATAACCTTAACGAATTTTTTATACTAATTATCGATCTGGCTTTTCTTTAGTCTTTGAGGGTATGGTATTGGTGGTGTGTATGGTGGTGGTGGTACATAGGTTTTGTTTTTAGGTTCTTCTCCTTTTTCTTGACTTTCCGGGTTTTCAGATTCCTCTGGTTCCTTCTCTTCATTTCTCTCAGACGTTTCGGGATCACTTAATCTAGGGTTAGAAGGTTCCTTATAAGCGGTTCCACTTCGTAGAGTAATTTCATTTGCTTGCCCTTTCGGGTTCTGTTGAGGTTGTCCAGGGAACTGTCCTCCAGGTGTAGTCTAAGGGGCTTGGTTTAAAGCTACCTGAGAGATCTGGGTTTCAAGCATCTTATTATGAGTAATAATTTGGTCAACCTTGGTTCCTAACTGGGTAATTAGTTCGTTAACATGGACGTTTTAGTTCATGAACTCTTTGTTTTGTTGTGTTTGAGCGGTGATAAAATTTTCCACAATTTTCTCAAGGCTCGGATTTGGTGGTACAGGTTGCATAGGTTGATTTGTTCTCGGAGCTTGGTAACCTTGTTGTCTCGGAGGTGCGGTATTTTGGATAGTGTTATTATTTTTATAGGAGAAGTTTGGGTGATTCCTCCATCCAGGGTTGTATGTGTTTGAAAATGGGTTCCCTTGGGTGTAGTTCACTTGCTCAAGGTTGGTCTCGTTTAACAAATTGCATTCGGCGGATTGGTGTCCTTGTGTCCCACATATCTCACAATTTGGAGAAACTGCAGCTACAGTATTCGGAGTTGTACACATATGTTCGACTCTAAGGGCCAACGCGTCCAGTTTAGCTTGCATCATGTCTATAGAGCTTAGCTCATGTATTCCTCCTTGGGCTTCCTTCTTTTCCATTGTCGCTCGTTCTACTCCCCATGATTGATGGTTTTGGGCCATATCTTCGATAAGGGCACTAGCTTCAGGGTAAGGTTTGTTCATCAGTGCGCCACCAGCGGCAGCGTCGGTGGTCATCTTAGTGTTATAATGAAGTCCATTATAGAAGGTTTGAATGATTAGCCAGTTCTCTAAACCAAGATGTGGGCATGCTCTTAATAGCTCTTTATATCTCTCCCAGGCTTCGAACAACGATTCTCCTTGGTTTTGGATAAATCTGGTTATTAGGTTTCGAAGAAGAGTGGTCTTACTTGGGGAAAAATATCTAGCAAGGAAAACGTTTCTAAGGTCTTCCCAAGTTGTTATGGAATTGGATGGAAGGGAATCTAACCATGATAGAGCCTTATCTATGAGGGAAAAAGGAAATAATCTTAAGCGTATCGCCTCAGGAGGAGCTCCATTGGTTTTAAAGGTGTCTGCTAACTGGAAAAAGTTTTTTAAATGTTGGTTTGGGTTCTCGGTAGCAAGACCTGTGAATTGTCTCTATTGCACTAATTACAGCAGGGATGGTTTAAGTTCAAAATTATTGGCTGGGATAACGGGGTTTACTATACTGGAACTAGGTTCCTCGTTTGATGGTTGGGCGAAGTCCTTAAGAGGTCTTCGGTTTTGATCTTAGGCCATAGCTCTCCTATTCCTATGGAAAAACAAACGTGCGCGAGCGTAACATTCAGGTTCAGCTAGAGGGTCTACTATGCTTCCGGCACTGCAAGTCTTTCGCATTGACCGGTAGGTAACAACCTTAGTCTAAACGGTATAACTACAGGGTATGAAATTTGATGAAATTGGTCCCCGGCAACGGCGCCAAAAAACTTGATGCGTGTTTTTCGCAAGTGTACTAACACGTCAGAGTGATATAAAAAATTGTCGAATCCACAGAGACCAAGTGTCAATCTATCGTACCTGTTGTTATGGTGTGTATCTAAGGCAATTGAATATAATGGTTTTAAAGAGTGCGCAATGGTAAATAAAATAATAATTTTAAACAATTAATAAAGACAGGTTCGAATGTAATTCACATAATCAATTGATAATCTGGTACTTGTTAATAGAACTACTTATGGGCAATGTTTTCCACTTTGAAAAGAACTAATTTAGCAGGAACTGTCGCTTTCGCGTATTCAGAACCGAGTTGTACTCTCTAATCAACCCCTCCTATTGTCACGGATAAAAAGGTGCGTACTGTGTTAGAGTAGTAAACCTATTTTTAAGAAATATAGTATCTTAACTAAGTTGAAAGATACTTTAACCTGGATTTCTTAACAAAAAGAGGTTCTCACGAACCAGACTCTAAACTTCTTAACGCGTTCGAAAATGGTTTTAAAATCTCTTTTCTTTTTAATCTAAAAACTCCTAATGAACTAGACAAAGCGCTTTTGGTTGTTTTTGAAATATTTAAAAACAATTAAACTTAAATTGAAAGTTAAAATAGCCCTTAAGTATTTCTACGAACAGTTGTACGGATTACCGGTTCAATTATGATCCTTACATTCTAACATTTATGGATTTAGTTAGATATGGTAAAGTAAAAGTTCTTTTTATTATTTTTCATAAAAGTAATTAGTGCGAGTGCGGATAAATAAATAAAAGTAGTGCAAGTGCGGAAAGTAAATAAAAGTAGTGTGAGTGCGAGAAATAAATAAAAGTAGTGCGAGTGCGAGAAATAAATAAAAGTAGTACGAGTGTGAGAAATAAATAAAGTAAAGCGAGTGCGGAAATAAAATAAAGTAAAGCAATGCGGAAAGTAAATAAAATAAAGCGAGTGCGGAAAAATAAAATACGAACTGGAATTAAAATGGCGGCAGGATTAACTTCCTCCCAGAGTGCTCCAAAACTCGATCACACAGACGTATACTGACTCGATCACTCGATTGTAGTAACACCCCGATGTGAAGTGATTACTACTTTAAAAATGATATATGCCTAAGAGATACTAAGTTTGGATGATTGAAAACGAAAATCTAAGGCCCTATTATAGGAAAACAAATAGCAAGAAAGGACCAAGATGCCCCCCTCCACTAAAAAGTGGAGGGAAACACTTTTGCCTTGTGGCGCCCGCCATAGGTACATTTTTGTGGAGAGAGTGGGGAACTTGGGTTCTTGCAGTTGTGGAGTGGTCTTGGGACGTGGCCACGTCATGGCTGACCCCATGGCACCAGCCATGGTGGATACCATAAGTGTGAAAAGCTGAATTTCTTGGTTTTCGTCCGTTTCAACTCCTTTTTCGCTCCTTTTCTTGATTTAGGCCCCGATTACATAAAAAACATGAAAAAAAGGAAAAAAAGTAATAACATAACAAAATAGCAATAAAAACTAAGAATGCATGCGAAATTGGAGTCAGAAATACGGTGAAATTTAGTGTTATCAACGATCATCAAGAGGGGACGGCTGCTCTTGGGGATTATCTCGACATAGGACGAATGTCGGATAACAAAGGTCAACGATGGGGACGGCCATCAGATAAAATGATGAGGGACGGTCATCATAAGGTGAAGGACGATCACCTAGAAAGGGATGACTACTTTTTATCACGACATAGGACGAATGCCGGATAGGAGAAAGTTGTTTTGTTGGCGATTTACTGGGGAATGGTAAACACGGACGAGTGTTTACGTCTTTAAAAGGTATAAGTGTCTGACAGTGTGTATTAACCAAAGATGCGGATGAGCATCCTTAGAACCACGATACGGACGAGTATCGGTAGAAACAAACACTGACACGTGTTTGAGGATGATGATATGGATGAGTATCAACCGGTTAAGCAAGGAACACGGACGAGTGTTGAATCTGTTGAAGGGTGATATATACAAGATACAGACGAGTATCGAAGACTTCTGTATTAAGTATGTATAAGCATGATCTGCTTGTGAAGTATGTGCAAGACACGGACGAGTGTTTTGACTTACTTGGGAAATATGACATGGGCGAGTTTCAAAAAGAACATGTACAAGTTATGAACAAGTGTTTGAGAATTCTGAAGGTTTTATGGTGACCTTACTGGGGAAAGATGACACGGACGAGTGTCGAGAAAGAGCATGTATAAATATGAACAGGCATCTGCATTTGAGAGTGTAAAGGGGACGCTTTGGCTTTTGTCTGCAGGGGATAAGTTTTATATATCACTGGTGAAGTGATATAGATATTTGCAGGTGATTGGCTCGAACCTGGCTCATGATCATGCAAATGTTTGATTTTTGATGTAATGCTCCGTATTAGACGGAATGATACGCTTATTTTAGTGAAAAATGATGCGAATGCTATGATTATGCAAATGAGAAACCCGATCCGATATCCGGATCCTGCGGGGATGGAGATCTCTGATTGATCTGTCTGGAGGGAGAACTCAGCTGGGGAAAGAGATCATTGGCTGATCTGTCCGGAGGGAGAACTCCTGTTGGGGATGAGGAAGTTTTAGCAACTCCGCTATGGAAGTATTTCAGGCATTGCTCTACTGGGGGAGGCAACTCTACGGGGAAACAATTCCACCGACTCTGCTGAGGATGAGCAAATTCGGGCACTTCTGATGGGGAAAATAGAAAGTTCTTTGACCACTTTGCTGTGGAAAAGTCGTCAGGCGTTGCTCGGGAGAGCGTACTCGGGGAGGAGATGACTTCTGGGAAGTAACCTGCTGGGGATTGATGAATTCCTCAAAGGGGAAATATTTCTCGTCAAGGAGTCTTGCTGATGATGTGATTGTTGGCTTGGTTGGGGATATAATGCTTGATATGCCCCATGCTGCGAAATGGTCTGCCTTGAGTACCTGCAACCTGTTAAGACAAAGGAAAGCGCACAATTGTCCTGAGGTATCCTTAATCGGATTTCGTCATAGGAGTTAGGCTTGTCTGAGAGTAATATATTTCCTGCAAGCATTTATTAAAATGGCTCATATATTTTATGCAAGTATTGTATTATGAACTTTGGACATTTTGCAAACGAAACAAAAATGTATAAAACAAAGTGTGACTGAATATTCTGATTTTATTGATTTGTGCCCCCTGAATAGGCAAGTACAATCAAAGAAGCGAATCCCCTGAAAGGAGGAGATTGTTGTAAATTGAGAAAATAAGAGTGTTGGCAATGTTGAAGATGACGCTCCAGTGAGCTTCCTTTGCTATGACCCGTATGACTTTGACGTTCTTCTTATCTTGCTTTCTGAAGAAAGTTGATTCTGATCGATGCTTTATCCTTTCGAAGCTTGCTATGTTGTGAGTGATACAGACTAATTCAGAATGTAGTTGTTCGCTTTTTCCCTAATTTTGCGTGGATCGTCCTTTCAGGTTTTCAATCCACCGGGATATCCATTTTTGCCTGAGCTGTCCGATGTGGCTTTTCAACTCAGCGGGTGTACATTTTTTTGATTTTTCCCTTACTTTTGCCCGAGTCTTTTTATTTTGTTTTTGACTCGCCGGGATGCCCTATTTTTGCCTGGACTTACATTCTATTTTTGTGTCCAGCGGGTCATTTTATGCGAAGTATTTTCTAACTGCATCTGAATTCACAGGAGATAAGAAATCTTCGCCATCCATAGTAGTGAGCATTAGTGCTCCACCAGAGAAAACTTTCTTTACTATGAATGGGCCTTCGTAGTTTGGTGTCCATTTTCCCATGTGGTATGTATGAGGAGGAAGAAGTCTTTTCAGCACAAGCTCTCCCACTTGGTATTCTCGAGGTCTGACTTTCTGATCAAAGGCTTTCTTCATTCGCTTCTGATATAGTTTCCCATGACAAATGGGCGTTAATCTCTTCTCTTCAATCAGATTCAGTTGGTTGTATCGAGACTGGACCCATTCTGCTTCATCCAATTTCACATCCATCATTACTCGTAAGGAGCGGGTAGTTCAACTTCAACAGGTAGCACTGCTTCCATACCATACACAAGCTGATAAGGTGTTGCCCCAGTAGATGTTTTGATAGAGGTTCGGTACCCATGCAAGGCAAATGGTAGCATCTCATGCCAGTCTTTGTAGGTGACTACCATCTTCTGCACAATCTTCTTGATATTTTTGTTAGCTTCCTCAACAGCGCCATTCATCTTTGGCCTGTAAGGAGAAGAATTGTGATGCTGAATTTTGAAGTCCCGACAAAGTTCTGCCATCATCTTGTTGTTCAAATTGGAACCATTATCAGTAATGATGCGCTCGGGAACTCCATATCGATAGATGATGTCTCTTTTCAGAAATCTAGCTGCCACTTGTCTGGTAACGTTTGCATACGAAGCTGCTTCAACCCATTTGGTGAAGTAATCAATGGCTACCAGGATGAATCTGTGACCATTTGAAGCATTCGGTTCAATCTTTCCAATCATATCAATGCTCCACATGGTGAAGGGCCAAGGTGAAGACATTACATTCAAAGGATTCGGAGGCACATGCACTTTATCCGTGTAGATCTGGCATTTGTGGCATTTTCTGGCATAGGCACAACAGTCTGCATCCATTGTGATCCAGTAGTATCCTGATCTTAACAACTTCTTTGCCATTGCATGTCCTCCGGCATGGGTACTGAAAGAACCTTCGTGTACTTCGTGCATCAGTAGGTCTGCTTCCTTCTTGTCAACACATCTGAGCAAGACCATGTCGAAGTTTTGCTTGTATAATGAACCATCAGTATTGAGGAAGAAACTACCGACTAGCCTTCTCAATGTCTTCTTATCATTTGATGATGCCCCAGGTGGGTATGTCTGAGTTTCCAAGAAGCATTTAATGTCATGGTACCAAGGCTTGTTATCGTTGACAGTGTCCACAGAGAATATATATGCCGGTCTGTCCAATCTGGATACCAAAATCCGAGGTACATAGTTAGCAGCTTGTACTTTGATCATGGATGAAATGGTATCCAAAGCGTCTGCAAACTGATTCTCATCTCGAGGCATGTATTCAAGCTTGATTGTTGTGAAGAAGGTCAACAATCTCCTTGTATAGTCACGGTAGGGAATCAGATGCTCCTGATGAGTGTATCATTTATCGTTGGTCTGATTGATTACCAAAGCTGAATCTCCGAATACATTCAAGGTTTTGATCTTGAGGTTAATGGCTTCCTCAAGACCCATGATATAGGCTTCATATTCTACTTCATTGTTAGTGCAGGAAAAGGTGAGTTTTGCTGAGAAAGGCATGTGAACTCCTTTAGGTGTAATAAGTACTGCACCAACCCTACGACCGTTGCAATTAACTGCCCCGTCAAACATCATAGTCCATGCTTCTTATGGGTCGGGCCCTTCAGTGTGAATAGGCTCTTCAAAATATTTTGCTTTCAAGAACATGATGTCTTCATCAGGGAAGTCAAATCTCATAGGCTGGTAATCATCAATGGGTTGCTCAGCCAGATAGTCAGACAATACACTGCCCTTGATAGCTTTCTGAGAGGTGTACTGAATGTCATATTCTGTTAGAATCATTTGCCATCTTGAAACCCTTCCGGTAAGTGTTGGCTTCTCAAATATGTACTTGACTAGATCCATCTTTGAGATCAATAAGGTAGTATGAGTCAACATATATTGTCTTAGTCGGCGATCAGCCCACGCTAAAGCACAACAAGTTTTCTCGAGCAGTGAATAACGTTGTTCACAGTCGGTAAACTTTTTGCTTAGGTAGTATATTTCATACTCTTTTCGTCCAGACTCGTCATGTTGGCCCAACACACACCTCATTGACTCTTCTAATACTGTCAGGTACATGATTAGAGGTCTTCCTTCGATTGGAGGCATGAGAATTGGAGGTTCTTGTAGATACTCTTTGATCTTGTCAAAATCTCTCTGAAAATCATCGTTCCACCTGACTGTTTGTTCCTTTCTTAACAGCTTGAACAAGGGCTCACAGGTTGCAATGAGATGAGATATGAACCTTGAAATCTAGTTCAATCTACCTAAGAACCCCCGAACTTCTTTCTCAGTCTTAGGTGCAGGCATCTCCTGAATGGCTTTGACTTTATCGGGATCAACCTCAATTCCTTTTTCACTTACAATAAAACCCAGCAGCTTTCTAGAACGTACCCCGAATGTGCATTTGTTGGGGTTCAACTTCAACTGATACTTCCTTGGGCGCTTGAATAGTTTTAGCATATTCACCAGATGATCTTCCTCTGTAAGGGACTTGGCAATCATATCATCCACATAACACTCGATTTCTTTGTGAATCATGTCATGGAACAACGTTACCATAGCACGTTGATATGTTGCACTGGCGTTCTTCAGACCAAACAGCATTACCTTGTAGCAGAACGTGCCCCAGGGTGTGATAAAAGTTGTTTTCTCCATGTCTTCAGGTGACATCTTAATTTGATTGTATCCAGAAAATCCATCCATGAAAGAAAATACTGAGAACTGAGTTGTGTTGTCCACCAATATGTCAATGTGAGGTAAGGGGAAAACATCCTTCAGGATAGCTCTATTCAGGTCCCGATAATCCACACACATACTCACCTTGCCATCCTTCTTAGGTACGGGTACAATATTAGCAAACCACGGCGGGTAACTAGTTACAGCAAGAAAACCGGCGTCCCACTGCTTTTGTACTTCTTCTTTGATTTTCATGGCCATGTCTGGGCGAGTACGGCGCAACTTCTGTTTGACCGGTGGGCAATCTTCTTTCAAAGGCAGCCTGTGCATGACAATATCTGTATCCAAACCCGGCATATCTTGATAAGACCAAGAAAAGACGTCAACATATTCCCGAAGCATATTGATAAGTTGTTCTTTCACTGGAGCTTGCAGACTAGCCCCGATCTTCACCTCTTTCACCTCTTCCTCGGTACCAAGATTGATGGTCTCAACCTCCTCCTAATGAGGAGCAATCACTTTTTCCTCTTGTTTCAATAACCTAGCCAACTCTTCAGGCAACTCATAGTCTTCATCAACCCCTTCATCTGCTTGATTTATCGGATTGTCAAAGTCATACGAAGTCATAGCAGTGTTGTTATCGGTGCAATCTGGAGGGTTATCTCTGCAAGGGTTGAGATTTGTTCACTTTAGTGATTGATTTTAATCTTGTTTAGAAAAAGTGTGAAATGTAGTTATTATTTTGAAAAACATTGTCGTTTATTGCTTTGTGCGAAAATAACAAAAATGAAAGACAGTGAGTGAAAAAATATCATTTTCAAAAGATGTCCATTTGTTCATTAATCATTCATTTGCACAAAATACAAATATGGCCCTATTACAAAATGAGTCCTGACACCTTGGGCAAGATGCAGGACTTGATGCATGCTTAAACAGGAAATAATAATTACTCTACAGAAGTAATCCTTATAATTTCATGGGAAGACCAGTTAAGGACTTGTTGGACTGGGACCCTTGGACGAATCCAGCTCTCCAGGTCGAACTCACCTTCAGCCTCGTCTTCCACATTGTTGATTGCATCCGGGGTCAGCATTCCCCTACTGATAAACTTGGGAGCTTCAGCAGCCTCCTCTTGGACCTATCGGGATGGTTTGTAACCCAACCCGAACATGTCTTCCTTGATCTGAACTTGCAGTAGCTTGCCCCAGCCTTGGGCATTCCCGTCTTCAACAACCTTCCGAGCTTGCTTATAAGAGGAGATTGGAGTACCAGACACTTCAGTTGTTGCTTCATTGACATTGAGGGCCTCAAACCCTTGGCTCATTGTCTCATGGATCTCTCTGTCCATCTCAATATACTTGTAATAGTTAGATGACTGACGAAGATATTCTCTTCACCACAGATTGTGATGACTTGGCCCTCTCATTCGTATTTTAACTTCTGGTGAAGGGTTGACATTAAAACGCCAGCGGCATGAATCCATGGTCGACCCAACAAACAGCTATATGCAGGCCGGATGTCCATCACGTAGAAGATAGTTTTGAAGATTTGTGGGCCAATCACCACAGGCAGCTCAATTTCCCCAAGAACCGATCTTTTGGAACCGTCAAAGGCTCTCACTACCAGGTTACTTGGACGCAAAGCAAGACCATCATATTCCATTTTGACCAAGGCTTTCTTTGGAAGAACATTGAGTGAGGACCCAGTGTCAACCAAGACATGAGAAAGAACAACACCTTTACACTCCAAGGTGATGTGCAAAGCCATATTATGGTTGCGGCCCTCCGTAATTAGACCAGCATCAGTAAAACCTAGCCCATGGCTAGTATTGACATTTGAAACCATTGTTTCTAGCTGATTAACTATAATCTCTTCTGGCACGTAAGCTGCATGTAGAACTTTGAGAAGTGCATTCCTATGAGCTTCGGAACACATTAGTAGTGATAGAATAGAGATTTTGGAGGGGGTATGATCGAGCTTGTCCACAAACTTATAGTCACTCTTCTTGATTATTCTCATGAACTCGTCTACATCCTGGTCAAAGGATGTCTTCTGAGCTTCCTTGGCAATAGGCTCATCAGGTGTTACACTCTTGCCCTTAGCCTTAGCAGCAGCTTCTGCTTCAGCATTGGTTCTTGGGAATTGTGAGGCAAAGAGACGTCCGCTTTGGGTGAAGCCTTCGCCTCCCCCCACATTATCAATTTGTGGTGTAGAAGTGCCAAGAGTGACTTTCTTTCCGTCGCAATACAAATCTGAGCCATAGTGCCATGGCACGGCACTACTATTGTCATATGGAACTGGTCCTGGTACCGTGATAGTAATCGGACTGATTGTTGCGGAAGAAGGAACTGAGACAGTTTGAGGTTCATAATAAATTGTGACAGGAGGTCTGGCCGGAGATGGTGCAAGTGATGAAGGTTGCTTATGTTGATGTGAGTTGTTGAAAGAATCTGGAATGGGGATTGTTGCAGGATCATAGTAAATAGTCACTGTGGAAATGTCTTCATTGATGGTTGTTGTTGTTGTAGAAGGATTCGTTGGAATGATTGTTGTTGAAGTTGTAGGAGGAAGGGTTGTTGATGTTGTAGAAGAATCCGTTGGAATGATTGTTGTTGAAGTTGTAGGAGTGACATCTGTTGCATCTGATGGAATGATGTGTACTGGTGTTGTAGGAGGAATGAATGTTGATGTTGTAGGATCTCGAACTGTTGAAGTGATCTGTAAAGTGCCTTCCTTGGTAAGATTGTTTATACCAGTCTTCAAATTTGCACAACCATTGATAGAAGTCTTGCAAGCTTCGCAGTGGGCCTCACAACCCGGGAACACCTGGCATTTTAAAAGTTGCGCTTTAACCTCAGCCAGAGGTGTTTGGATGCTTGCAATACTGTCAATTAGGTTCATTGGTTGATCCTCCTCAATGGTATTTATCCTAGGCCCACCATGGCTAGGCATAGGATTCTTGGTAACACTTGGAGGAGGTGCAAAGTTGACTGCCTTAGAATCAATCAAATCCCGAACCTTCATGTGTAAGGCTCTGCACTTATCGGTAGTATGGCGAGGTGCATTTGAATGGAAGGCACACCGGGCATTAACATCATAGTTTCTTGGAAGGTTCTGGGGATCTGGAGGAGCCAGAGTCCTTAATTCAATCAGATTGAGCTTTAGTAGTTGTGGAAGTAAGGCGACATAGGGCATCGGAATGGGATCGATAACCCTGTTGATTTGTGAAGGCCTCTATTGAAACAGACATTGTTGCTGATTGTTATTATTGTAAGCTCTCTGTTGAGGAATTTGTTGTTGTGGTGGAAAGTGCAGTGGTTGTGGAGGATACTGTTGTTGAGGTACTAGAGTTAGAATTGTGACAGCAGCTACTGATCTTGGCATGTATTGAGGCCTACCTCTGCCCATATGCACTGAATTGGTCTCACCTGTCCTGCGAGGTCCTGCGAAAGGCTTCCTTGTATTGCTGGAAATGGCACCATTGTCTGAAATTTTGCCCATTTTCAAAAGACTCTCAATTCTCTCACCGGCTATAACTACATCGACAAAGCTGGTGGATGAGAAAGTAGCAAGTCTGTCAATGTAAGTTCCTTGCAGGGTGTTCATAAACATGTCAGCCATTTCTCTCTCAGACATCGGAGGCTGGACAGCAGGAGCAAGCTGTCTCCATCTTTGGGCATACTCCCTGAAGCTTTCTCTTGAAGATTGTGACATACCCATTGGGAGAGTCCTGTTGGGAGCCATGTCCAAGTTATATTGATACTGGCGTATGAAAGCTTCGGCCAAGTCCTTCCAATTTCTGATTGTTGCTCTGGACAGGTGAGAGTACCATTCACGGGATGCCCCGGACAGACTATCTTCGAAGTAGAACATCCACAACTTTTCGTCCATTGTATAAGCTATTAGTCTCCCTAGAAAAGACTGCAGGTGAGTACATGGACAAGAGGTACCATTATATCTCTCAAAGCAAGGAGGTTTGAATTTGTGAGGAATCCTGACTCCATCAACTAAACCCATGTCCATAACATCAAATCCCAAAGAGTTTTGGGACTCCAGAGATCTCATCTTTTCTGCTATTTCGTCCAGACGACGATCATAGGCTTCATCCCCAGCACCAATTACTGTAAATTTTTCCTCTTGAGGGTCTTCTTGCAAGGCACAACCTCCAGTGTTTCCTTGAGTATTCCTGATAGCATTGACTTCAGGGTTGAGGTGAGGCCCAAACTCTGGCGCATCTGTTCGTGGCTGCCCGTGATCATTGTTACTAGTACCTCCTGTACCTGGATGATTCTCTTCTGGAGTTTGTCACTCAACCAACTCTCTTAATCTTTCTTGGCTCTGAGCCAACCCAGTCATTATTTCCATGAACTGGTTCATTTGTGCCCTCATCTCAGTTCTTTCATTAGACATATGAGTTCTCACGTCAGTCAAATCTTGCTGAACTTGGTCCATCTGTAAGCTCGAAAGGTTGTTTCTTGTTGGATACCGGTGAACTCTGTTGATGGGGAAAACCCTCCTACGAGCAATGTTTCCTGAAACCACAGCAAAGTGAGAAAACAAACAACAAAAATACCTACAAAACAAAAAATGTGGTTAGTATGCAATGCAGTTTGTCTATTTATCTTCCAAGGGTATCCAGTTTGGTTCTTTGGTTTTGACCTTCCAGACTTCTGGGAATGAAGATGTTGAAGAAAGATGAAGCCCAAGAGAAAATCCAAGTAATACATAAACCATATATTACAAATGCAAAAGATACATAGTTTATGATTACAACAAGTTCCCATGGTGGGTCAAAATACAACAAAATAATCAAAAAGTATAACCAAAATAAAAAAAAGTACAAAGAAATCAAACATCTAGCCCAAAGTCATCCTCCCTGACTTCCTTCAGGAGAGCATCAGTCACTGGCCCAACTGGATGCTCTGTGATGGTCCTGATAAGAAGGTTCCTGGTGGCAATGGAACTTGTCAACTTCTTATACTTGTCTTGGTCCTTTGATCTCTTCAACCCCGCCCGGAGTTTCAACTCGGAGATTTCCTTCTGTGCTGCTAACAGTGCTTCCTGACTCTTCTTCTCATTAGCTTCCAACTGCTCTATCCTAGCCAGTGTCTTCTGATCTTCTTGTGAACGAGCTTCAGTAATTCTGATCCACCTAGCCTGACTCTACTCCAAGTAGTGCTCAGCTCTGGCTTTCTGAATCTTAGCTTCTTTACAAGCATTCTTCAATACCAACTCCCCTGCTCGGGCTTTTCTGATGTAATCATTTGTCTTTTCAATCTTGGTCATATGCTCGATCCGGAGCTTTTCCAATCTTTCATTGTCCAGACGACTATCATTCCTCTCCCAGAGGGTCTTCTTCAGAGCTTCAAAAAGTTGGGTATTCCTCTCTTTCAACTTCTCAAACTCCTCTAAATTGATTGTAGCTATAGGCTCTACTGCTGATGGCCCTGGCACATCCTCCAGGGTAAATGGCATGCGGGTGATCTATCCTCTGATGCAAGACCAATCAATGTACTGAGCTGAAGCTATGTTGTTGCATTTGCCAAGAATAGCAGTCCCTTTTGTCTGAATATTATCCCAAGCCCAGGCTGCTTGTCGGATGATGGTATGATTATTCTGAACATCACAGTAAAGGGTCTCTGCTAAATCCTGCTCTCTGGGTGGATGTACCAAGGCATACCCTAGCTGCCTTTTGAAAAGCAAAGGGTTGTAGTTGATGCAACCCTTCACTCCAATAAGAGGTACATTGGGATATTGCCCACATCTTGTAGTTATATCCCTGCCCTTGGTACTCCGAGTACACCACCTGATGTCTTCTGAAGTGAGAGCAATCATTCTCTTAGCCCAATTTCTTGACTGGTGAGGATTCAGGATAACTTCTGTCTTTGGTAGGTGTCTCAATAACCAACAGCAGAAGAGAGGTGCACAACATCTGACCAGTCTTCCCCTCTGCTTCTCATTTCTCTGGTGCACTGAGTAGTAGAAATCCCCTAGCAAGGTAGGAACTGGATTATTCAGCAGGAAGATATGGATAGCATTCTTGCTTACAAACTTAGACTCGTCTGCAAATAAGATGATTCCATATACACTAATAGCCAGGAGAGCAAAAACAATTTCCCACTTCCATGCTGCAGCATGACTGGTGGCCTGAGTAATCAAGAAGTCCAAATGGAGGCCTGAGATTCCAACCTTGGTGGTCATATACTGATCAATGATGGTGGCTTCCAAGTGCAGAGCCTTAGCTATGTCCTCATTCCTAGGAACAGTCATCTCAGGGTTGAAAGGAATTCCTCTTCTAATAGGGACACCTAACAACATGGAAAACGCTTCCAATAAAGGACCTATCTGAAAGTCTGGGAAAGTGAAACATCTGAGAGGAGGGTCATAGAACTGAAGGCAAGTGTGAATCATGCTCCTCTGTGATGCATCCAAGTCCAAGATCATGTCCATAATACCACCATAATGTTCCTTGAATAAAGGAACATGATCAGGAGTGATAAGTGTCTGGATCTGTCTGATGCCTGCTAGAGAGAGCTCAAAGAAATGGCAAGTGATGTTGCTCTTCCTGGATGAGTCCATACTGATAATGGATGTTGATGAAGATAACTGAGGAGAAATACTGATGAAGGAAACTGGAGAAAATATCAACTGAAGAAGACCTCTGATGAAGATAACTGATGAAGGTGGCTGAGCAGAAGAGCAGTCAAAACCAAACCAAAGAAGATGTGGATACCCTATAAAACAAATAGACAATATGTTAAATGATGCAAAACGATGTATGCAAGATGATATGCAATGGTTTATGATCAGGTGTTGGATTTTTCATTTGCTTTGATAGGGTCCATGAGTGTTCATAAGTCCAGATGAAGGCTAGAGAACCAGTAACCAGGTGGGGGACACAAATAAAGAGTCACAAGTCCAGGGTTTCATAGAACCAGTCCAAAATAGTGTGACCTTTAAAACAATATCCAGTAACAGGGTATGTTGAGGCCAAGGGTTCCTGCAAACCTGTAAACACCCCAACCCCCTCACAGGTATTGTTCTAGAACAAGGATCCTCAGACTTGGATTTATTATGAGAAGTGTAAACACTTCTAACCCGGAGGTACAGTGTTTACATTAATCATAAAGGATCCTCCTCTAATTCACCTCAGATGTTGAAGGTCGTCTAAAAAGGTCATTCATACTTAGCAGGCTTCCCAGATAGCCCTAGTACTACAAGGAAACCTGTAGCACAGAGTTCTCAAGAAAAAACCCATGTTTGAACCGTGTTTCATATTCCCGCACCAGACCGAAATGGAATGGGAAAGAATATGAAGCCACTCTAATTCTATGTGTCACTCAGGCTCCCGGTATGGAACCTTACTCACTGAGATATCCCTCCCACCAAGGTAAAACAACAAATCCAGCACATGATAAGATGACAATAATATGAAATGCATAAAACGGTAAATGAAAGCAATAAATAAAGCTGTACAGAAAGCAATAAATAAAGCAATAAATAAAAAGCACATACAGCACATAACACCCCCATAAACACAAATCAAACAAGTGTTAGGAGAAACCCACAAAAAAGAACTAGAAGCCCAGGTGTCAAGATAGGTTCCCCAGCAGAGTTGCCAAGCTGTCGCTCCCCGGATTTTCATCCTGGTGCAAACGCGAACTGTCGGCGAAAGAGAAATGAGGTTGAATTGAATAGAGTCGCCATCTAGGCATTTTTATCTCGAAGGAAAGGTAATGCTGCATAAACCTGGAAAGAGATGGATAAGACGGTTGCGAACCAAAGAAACTGAGAAAGGGGGTTGGTTACGACCTGGGAAGGTATTAGCACCCAGATCGTCAGTCGTACTTGACGGGATCCACGCTTACAAGATTGTGTTTAAAGGGGGTAGTGTATGTGTTGACTGTGTGCAAAATCTAGGGAAATAAAGTACAGGTGTCAGTGCAAAAGGTGGATTGCTCAGGAACTGAGGCTTAGAAAAGAATGCTGAAAGAAGGGGAAGACACAGAGACTTTTATTCGATAACTGTTAAGTTATGCCTATGTATCCTCTCGTACAATGAGGAAGTCAGAACACCGTAGTTCGACTCAAAGAGACTGAAAGATAAATTTATTGTGAACTGCCTTCTTGTCTATGCTCAAGTGTATGACTCGTTTGGCTCGAGTGCTAACTGTCTTGCATTAGACGGAAGAAGCAAGTTCTCGTTTATGAATGAGTGTGATGAGAAAAGAATCCCGAAGGAGACGATTATTGTTTGTTTTTGTAATTTCAGTCTTTTATTGCTTTTGGAGTTTTGCATAGGATAATGAGCTTAAGCCTAAATCAAGGGTTGTAAACTCATTATATCCTCCCTGATTAGGGATAATGAGCATACTTAAGTATGAGATAAGCATCTCAACTTAATTACCATGATGATGTAGGATTAAGATCATTAACCTACTGGTGATTATTTAGATGTTTTCGGGTTTTTGTTTAGTGTTAAGTAATGAGTTTAATCTCTAATCACAAATTAGTGAACTCATTACACCATCCTAATAGAAGGATGATAGATGAGAACACTTAAGCTGAGGAAGGCACCTCAACTTAATCCATGGTTAGGGACTAAATTCATTATATAACAAACCTTTATTAAATGGATTTTAATTAAAGGGTGATATTAAGAATGGATTTTATGGTTTGTAAGATAAACTTGAGGAGGACTTGTCCATTAAACACTAGGGTTAGTCCCTCTTAACCATATGGAAGAGATAGAACCCTAATGTAAGGCCCAAGTTACAAGATAAAGTCTTAGTGATTATTGATGTGTTTTGATTAAGAGGTGTAAACAAATTAAAGGTTTAACACTAAGGATTAAAGTTATACACTCCATCGTAAGATAAGGATGCAGGCATAACCCTAATTCAAAGTCCTAAAACTTTAAGTGTTTAGTCTTTGATTATGAGATGAGAAAAGAGAGAATCAAGGAGACTCAGAGGTAAAAAGCTAGGGGGCTATATACAACCCTAAAAGTTATCATGCTTGGATATCCTATGGTTAGTGAGGCTTAAAAGAAAGGATCTTCAAGGCCACCAAGGAAGAAGCAGATGAAAAGAGAAGGAGAAAGAAAAACAAGTTACTTACTTCTTGAAGAAGATAAGTAACTTGAAAGAAAGAAAGTAATAAGGAGGGAGCATAAGTGAAACATGTTCACTTCAAAGACAAGTAAATATGCATATGAAAAGGAAATAAGAAATGAAAGGTGAAGTCAAATCCACCTCCCAGATAACTTACCCAAAAGTTCCTGAAATGTTAGTATGGATGCATAAGACATAAGGCAAAAGGAAATGAGATGAAATGAGATGCAAAGACCAAAGTTAGAAGTGAAAATGCAATTTAAATGGCATATGAGATGATGCAAAGTCATACAAGATGCATATGAATGATCATACAAGGATGAGATGCAATGGAAGCATGTTTAGAAGCATGAAAACACATGGATGTTCATGAAATGTAATGGATGCAAAGCATAGCAAATGAATGAAGAAATGATCAATCAATGTTCAAGCATGTCTTAAGATGTCTAAGATGTCATACAAATGCTTGAAATGGCATGGCAAGTTCATAAGTTCATGATATGCAAAGAAGGATGCAAATGAAGATTCAAAATTAGGGTTTTAAGGCAACATGAGATGCATATGACCAAAACAGAAGCAATCAACATGATAAAAAATTGAAATCAAGCTCAAATAAACCCTAATCCCATATGAGATCACACCCCCATAGGAGAAAGTCAGAAGCTTAACTAGGGTTTTTGGGTGCTTCTAAAGGTAAAATGCAAATCAAATTGAAAATGCAAGATAAAATCATGAGATAAATAACTTAGAAATTGTATGCAATATTTGAGACAATTCAAAAAGAACCAAGTTCAAACTCATCATGGTTAGGCAGAAAAGAATTTTTCAAGTTAGGGTTAGAAAATGTGATTTTTAAGAACCCTAATTCAAAGGAAATTGTGATCAATCCTAAAAAGAAATTTGTATGGTGAGTTTGAAAATGTTTCTAAATGTATTGGAATGCTTCATGAATTTTTTGGTGATTTTTAGAAACCTAAATGCATATTTAATTAATTAAAATCAATTAATTAATTAATTAAAACATTTAAATATTTTAAAAATACTTTTTTAATGCAAAAATAAAATTAAAAATGTTTTCAGGTAAAGAAAAATATTTGAAACAAAAATGCAAGAAATGAGATTTTTTTGATGATTTATGCTATTTTTAAAAATTGTGGAAAGAAAATTCAATTAAAATGAAATAAAAATGAATTTAGATGAAAGTATAAGGATCTGAGGGCTGAGATTCAAACTGGAGGAAAATATTTTGACTGCGCGCGCAATCCTATGGCTGACATTCAAACTGGGTTTTTATTTAATTAATCCTAAATAATTAATTTAATTAAAAGGTTAGGGTTTAATGAAATGATCAGAACCGTCCAAACACGCGCTAACCCTAAAATCTAAAGGCCCAAATTCAAACTGGGAAATTAATTAGAGTTTAGCCCTAATGACTTTCAGGTGACCGGAGAAGACCTCCGGACATCTTCTCTGATAGTTCTCTCACCCTAAATCCCTCCCCAGGCCATAAAAACGCACCAAAGTCTCCAGAAATGATCATTGAACACCATATAACACAAATCAAGCATCAAAACTCATTTATTTTTCATGAATCAACTGAATAGAAGCAAACAACAAAATACGGGCAAAGTTTCAGAGCAAGCATACACATTCATTTCTCAATCATTTTCAAAATTAAAGACATCAGCATGACCAGGGAAGCATGTAGAATCATTTAAGAACTTAGAAGAGAGTTTCTGGAAAAATTGTTCTTGATTGTTACCTGAGATGAAGCTTTGCTATTTTGAGCTTTCTGACCTTCTCTTTGATGCAAAATCACTCCAATGGATCCTCTGAAGCTTATGGAAGGCTTGAAACAAGTTTGCGATGGCTGATTTATGTGTTTCAGTTCTGCTAAGGCAGAAATCGTGTTTGTGTTTGGGCTTGTTTTAGACCATGGCAAGGGGTGGGAAATGATCCTTGAGGTATGTGGAGTTGAATGGTGAAAGAAATTTTAAGTTTTTATGGTTAAGGAGTGAGTTTCGAAGAGAGGAAGTGTTATGGAAATTTTTGGGATTTCTCAGTTCTTGAGGTTTCAGGCTCCAAGCTTATGTGAAATGGGCTCCTTGATGTCCACATAAGTCATGTTGATTGGACAGAGAGTGGTTGTGGCACCGGCTGATTTGTATGGCTTGATTTGCAAAAAGTCAAAAGTTACGGTACCATAAGCATGGGCTGAGTCAGAGGAGGCTTTTGGGGTGTCTTGGCCTCAGCTTGGTTCAAGGATGGCTCTAGGATCAAGTTTATGCAGTTGGCACAAGTGGATGAAGAGTTTCAAGAGGATTTGCAAAGTTTATGCATAATTGTCATTTTGAGATTTCTTGTGGATCAAGCCATGAAAACCATGCATTCTTCGGCCAATTCTGATGTTTTGAAGTTGCTTTGACATTTTATGGTACATAGAAGTTGATTAGAGGTCATAAAATGGCTTGGCAAGTGAAATTGCAAAAATCCCTCTTTGGCATGAACTTGAAAATTATAGGATTTTTGCCAACTTTGAAAGGCCATATCTTGAGTTCTAGGATGAATCAAGACATGTTCTTGTACTTTTTGAAAATGGGAAGACATAATCTACAACTTTCATGCCCAAGAATTTTTCATTTGAAGGATTTTTGGTTATGAAAGAATAGGTTGAATATCTTTCCCAAAATGGAAAGTTTCCATTACAAGTCATTTCCAAAAATAGCAAATTTGCATTTGGCTTGAAATTCTTCAATTTTGTGAACTTCCAACCACTTCTAAGATAAAATAAAGATTATAGAGACTCAAAATGATGATGATGACCCTTTGGTGCCCTTGATGGAGGCCTCAGATTTCCTGATTTTGACTTTACTTGCTCAAGAAGTTACCTAGTGATTAGATGACTTCTATAATGAATTTCTTCATCAAATTTGATACACATGATCCTTATAACATATCAAGACCATTAGAAACAATAATGACCAAAAAAATGGGTATTAAGGCCTCTGAAACCAAAACCCTAATTTTAGGTCATCTGTGCAGGAAATCTTCAGTCTGCCTCCATGCCTTTGCCATGCTTTGTGATCTTTTGACTTTTATGAACTTTGGGGGGCATATTATGATCATGGAACACACATGGACCCTCTTGGTAAGATTCAAGACCTTTGGGATGGCTCATATCACTCCTTGGATTGCTCAGATCACAAACCCTAGATGCAGATGAAATGAACTATGTAGAGAAACAAATATGCAATATGAGAATGTATGCTTATGCTTATGCTATATGAAAGATCACATGCCATGGTGTGAGAAAAAGTGAGGGAAAATTTGGGGTGTTTACACCAGGCCCTGGCCGATTTCGTCACCGAGATGACCCTCGCAGAAGCTTCCATGGAAAGCAACCGTAAATGGATCGTCTATGTTGACGGAGCATCAGGACCCTCTGGTAGTGGGGCAGTGTTCATCCTCGAAAACGAAGAAGGTCTCGTGATCGAGGTATCGTTAGTCCTTTTCTTTCCAACATTAAATAACCAGGTTGAGTACGAAGCCTTCTTAGCAGGAATACGCCTTGCAAAAGATATGGGCGCGCAGGAGGTTACAATTTTCATCGATTCACAATTGGTCGTGTCCTAAGTAAAGGGAGAATATCAAGCAAAGAACGAAAATTTGATTGAATACTTGGCTCTAGTCCAGCGTATGCTCGCGCAGTTTAAAACCTGGGATGTCTAGCACATTCCACGCGAACGCAACTCACGGGCAGACATATTGTCCAAGTTAGAAATCACTCGCAAGAAAGGAGGAAACAAATCCATAATTCAAGAGATACTTCCTAGTACCAGCATTGAGAAGGTCGAGACCGTTCTCGATATCAACGTCATAGTATACGCCAGTTGCTGGATGACCCCTGTTTTCAAATTCCTAACAATCGGGGAACTACCCGATGACAAAAAGGAGGCTAGTGCCACTAAACGTCGTTCGTCGTCTTACGTCCTGGTGGTTAGTAAAATGTATCGTCGAGGATTCTCAACCCCACTCTTGAGATGCGTCGAGGAGGAAAGCGTATCCGACATATTACATGAAATGCACGAAGGAATTAACGCTCAACACCTGGGCGGCAGATCTTTGGCCCGCAAAGAGTTACAAGCCGGCTATTACTAGTCGACCATGTAAAATGATTTCAGATAGCACGCGAAAAGGTGCGAAAGGTGCCAACGTCACGGGGACATACACATCGCGCCCCCATATGCTCTAAAGACAATGTCATCACCATGGCCACTCGCGCAGTGGGGCATGGACATCCTCTGATCTTTCACGACAGGCTCTTTCCAAAACAAATATCTAATCATGGCAGTCGATTACTTCACCAAGTGATAGAGGCTGAGGCCCTTGCCAGAATCATCGTGTTCAACATCCTGGGATTTTATAAAAGAAACATCCTGGCAAGATTTGGCGTACCGCAATCCCTTATAACAGATAATGGCACCCAATTCACGGATAGAAACTTTCAGGACTTTGTCGCTAAGACAAGAACCAAACAACACTTTGCATTCGTCGAGCATCCCCAGACAAACGGGCAGGCCGAGGCCGCTACGGGGTCTCAAACGAAGGTTAGGCGAAGCAAAAAAACAGGTGGGTCGAGGAACTCCACAGCGTATAATGGGCTTATCGAACCGCCCCGCACTCGACGATTGGGGAGACCCCATTTCGAATGACATACAGAACTGAAGTTGTCATCCCCGTGGAAATCAGGGATCCCTCTCGACGGATAGAAGCCCTCCTGGAGGAGGAACTCAACGATGAGGCCTTAAGAGAGGAGCTCGATTTGGTAGAGGAATTTCTTTTAAGGGCAGCTCTCCGCGGGGAATACCTAAAGCAAAAGATCTCATTACGATACGACAATAAAATCGTCAGGAGAGAATTCCAGGTAGGTAGCCTTGTCTTGTGCAGAAACCAGAAGGATTCACACGAAGGCAAACTCGCAGTAAACTGGGAGGGCATGTATCGCGTTAAATGAAAAACGAGCACGGGAGCGTATTAACTAGAAGAATTAAGTGGAAAACCATTCGCTCGACCATGGAATGCTGAAAAACTCAAACAATATTACAGCTAAAACCCAGCCAAAACGCGGGATATTGTCGGCCAAGAAGCCCACTAGTAGGGACGGATGTCCGACCACATGGATGTATCATGGTATAAATACAACCCTCAATATCAACACGCACAACTACTTGTTCCGTTTTTCGGACAAATGAGTTGCCCAACGGGGACACCTCAAATAAACTCCGTCGTTGTCGTACCAGCGTGGCAGACCCCCAGCTCGTGATGGGAAAGGTCTAAGCCTTAGGTAAATGGGACATAAAACAACAATAATTTAACATAAAATTACAGTCAGAAGGCCAACATTGTCTTTACATAAACAAAAAATGGGACAAAACCCAAAACAAAACTTAACAAAATGGCATGCAGGCCAAAGTATCAATGGCGCGCAGGCCAGACAATCATTCTTCATCAGGAGGCGAGAACTTCCCGTCCTCCACACGGTGTAAATGGTCGGTTCCTTCGATAAACGGACCCACCCCTGGATTGGTAACCTTGAACTACTCCACTACATTGAAAAATCCAAACACAACCATATTCAAGTTATCCTGGGCCAGAAGCCGAATCCAAGCGATCAGATCTGCCCTGGTCGTCATAACTACCTCCTCCTTAGTCTCATGCTCCCCGGCAGCCACTTTTCCTTCCACCTCCACTTCCTTCTCCTTCAGCCACACATTCTCATCCTCGAGCTCCGCCATTGGGTTTCGCAGTTTGATTACCTCTTTCATAAGCTCGAGCTTACTCTTGTAATGGCCTTTGGCCTGAAACAAGTCGTTCTCTAGCTTGTGATTTTCGGCCTCCACCTTCTCGATTTTGTCTTTGGTCGCCTGAAGGTCCTTGCGGGGGACAAGGTCAGCATCATTAAAGGCTAGGGCAGTCTCCAATATCTGGATCATCCTTGGAGCATCTTGGCAAATCTCAGCCCTCAAGTCCAAAGGATCTGCGACAAGAATGGCAGCAGCGTCAAGGTCATGAACCCAAACGGACGACCCCTTGTCAAACAGGGTCATCTGAGTAACACGTGGTGGCAAGTTGAAGGGGCCCGAGGCCGCAGCATTAATATTTAGAGGAGGAAGGGGATCCTCAGTCCTTTATCGTTTTCCCAGTGGAGATCCAGTCATAGGAGTACCTACCGGGTTGGAGCTGCCCGAAGCCACGAAGTTATCCAAGGTGCTCTGGTCCTTGACAACATCGACCCGACTCTTAACGGCGCCCTTTTTGACATTACCCTTGTTCGACTTCACCAAGCGATTTCTGATTTCGACCATTTGTGCTGCAAAAATAACATGAAACCGGTTAGATAACGAACAGGTCCATGATACAAAAAGTTGGATTATAAAATATAAATTCAACTAAGAGTTGCATCGCTGCCTCCTCGGTTGGGAAACTGAGTAGTGATTTTACATTAATTAATCTAGCTATCGTGGTCGGCGTCCCGTCAGGACGAAGGAGGGCCTTCCCGTCAGAATCCACCAGTTTCGTAGGACGAAAGCTGGCGACATAGTTGAATAAATTATTATATGACATTATATCATCGGCGCTCAGCTCCTCGGGCTTGGTGATATAGTGCTTGTTGGAGTGTTGAAAGTGTACATTCACCCAATCCAAGGGGAAGTGGGCCACCGTCTTCTCCTTGTCATCAACCAACTCCTGGTCGTACAACGAGCCCTTGGTAGCCTGTGAGCAAGGTTGGATCACATAGAAACGGTACTTGAAATCCCATATAGAATCCTGATAGGCTTTGAAGAGTCTGTTGGCCTGCTTCAATGACACCCAATTGTGCCAACCATCGTGGGACTTCCTCTGCAGGTGGAATATCCGGAAGAGCAGACTGACTGTCGCCCCGATCTCCAGGTAACGACACACCAGCTCGAAAGCTCTAATGAAGGCCGGAACGTTAGGGTGGAGTTGTGTAGGTTCCAGCTCAAGATGTGTGAAGACCACCTGCTGGAAATCAGTGAAGGGAAAAATGTACCCAGTCTCGCAAAACGCGAACTCGTACATGGGGAACCTGAGAGCAGGTAAGCGGGAGCATATCCTCTGTGTGGGGTTCGGAGGTAAAGCTCTCCAGTTAGCAGTTTCCCCTTCTTTTTCCTCTCTATCATGGCCCACGCGTATGAAGCATCGATCGCAAATTGAGAGGCCATTTTGAGTGGCTCATCCAGTATCCATAAGCGATCTTGGGCGGGAACATCTGCATTATCGGGGGCAGGGATTTCCTCGACTTTGCGAGCATTCTTCTGACTACATTCACTTGAAAAGCAGAGGAAGCATAGTGAATTAGACGAACTCAAATCCACCCTTCCACCACAAATCAAGTGAAAAGGCTTCGAAAAAACCCAAGGACGTGCCCCAGGTTAGCCCTTTAGTCAAGAAAAACCTTGCGATGGCCAAATCGCCATACTGAGCTAGTCCTCCATAATTGTCAATCTAGTGTCTGCGGGGATAAACCCCTCTACAAACTTATGCTCAGTCGACTAACACTAAATTATTTCTACCAAGATCTGATTTGGATCTAACCCTAGCCTACTTGAAAAATCTGGGAATCTATGAAGTTCATCAAAATATCCAGAGGTTCATCAGAATATCCAAAAAACCATGAATATCACATGAACTTATGGGAGAAAGATGAACATTCATCAGCCAAGCCTGGAAAATAAAAGAAGAAGATGCACTTTCACCAGAATCCATGGCAATTACTAGGAAGAAGATGACGGCGACAATGAAAGTTTCAACGAGAGAAGTTGTAGACTAGAATTCACGGTGAGAGGAAGCGATCGTAGGAAATGGACAAATGAATGTCTTCTCCCCTTTTATAATGTCCCAAACACACATGGGGAAGCGTAAAGGCCACTGTAATTATTTCCTAGGGCTAGCCCCAAGTATCATAAATGTGTGACAAAGCTTTATTACGCGTGTCATAAATACTTCAAATGTTTTGTTTTCTAAAAAAACAGAAAATCTTTTAGTCTGAATTCTTCCTGCGAACACATGCCCGACAAAAAAAAGCACGGAAATTTATGGTCGCATGAGACATGTCGGTCACGATCTCAACACCTTAAGTCACTACCCCTTTGGGCATAACGACTTGGGGGGTTCCTATTCTGGACTGACCTAGCATGTGCCCTATGCCAAATCAAGGCCCAATCCAGTATACGTCTGGGGACAAGACAAATATGGTATCCATGAGGATACGACTGTTACATAGTTATAGCCTTTGGGGACTTCCCCCTTTATGCGCCAAACGCCTCCCACGCGGACTGCCCAATGGATTACTGAGGCAGTTACACTTAGTCAAAGGCTATGTGCCTGCGTCATACGGGCAGATGCCCTTATAAAAACTATCCATCTTTGGGGAGTCAGGTATCCACTTTCTATCCCTTTTTTTACTTGCGCTTTTGTCGTCACTCTAAAACTGACTTGAGCGTCGGAGTACCTTGTAGGTACCCCACCATTTCCTCTCATCAACATACCATAGTCCCAGTTGGAGGCCAAGAAGACCTGTTCAAAATCTTTTTGTACAAACACACACACACACACACACACACACACACACATATATATATATATATATATATATATATTGTGAATCAGATACCTTAGAAACAAAGTATAATAAGTTTATTTATGATCAAGAAACCCACAAGGGTTAGGGTTTATGAGAACATAAGAGTAACAACAAAGATTTGATTATAAACTGCTATTCTTTCGTTTCTCTTTAAAACAAGATTACAAGTATACAAGAATAACAAATAATCTCTCTCAATTTTGAATTAGAGTTTTATCTTCCTATTTTCTCTTATGCCAAATATGAGAGACTAGTATGCTATTTATAAGAAAACTAACATACTAACCTAATGGGCTTTTTAACAATTACCCATTATAAGCTAACTTAGGGTGCAAACTAACTTAAACAATTGGATCTATAACACAAGGTCCTATAACACAAGGCCCAATTTAACAACATCATGTGAGCGGACTTCGATGACATGCTATTCGTACTAGGGTTTATTCAAATATTCCACAAATATCTAACTTGGAAAACACCCTATACCAACATGAAACAAACTAGCTTTCTTCATGAAACTTTATCAACTGCATATAGTGGAAAAACTTCCAAATAGGCAACTTCTTGGTGATCATATCAGCAATATTATGATTTGTCGAAACCTTCAGCACTTGGACTTCTCCATGCTCGATTGCCCCTCTGACAAAATGCAGCCTCACATCAATGTGCTTGGTTCGCTCATCATAGGTTGAGTTCTTCGACAGGTGTATTTCACTTTGACTATCACATTTAACAATTATACCTTGACCTTGAAGTTTCAGTTCCTTTGCAAAACCTTCAAGCCACATTGTTTCCTTTACAGCTTTAGTTAGGGAGATATATTTCTCTTTAGTGGTTGATAAGGAAACAACCTTCTGAAGTGTTGCTTTCCAATTAATTGTTGTGTCAAATATAGTGAAAACATATCCAGAAATAGATTTTCTAGAATCCATACAACATGCATAATCAAAGTCGACATATCCTTCGATTACTACTTTACTATCTTCACCCAAGGCTCCACCATAAATTAGGACTCTGCTCAGAGACTCATTTATGCACCTTAGAATCCACTTCAATGCTTGCCAGTGAGCCTTTCCAGGATTCACCATGTACCTGCTTACAAGAATTACTACATATGTTATATCGGGTCTAGTACAAACCATAACATACATCAAAGAACCTACTATATTAGCATATGGAATGTTATTCATATAAGTTCTTTCGACATCAGTACTGGGACACTGATCTATACTCAGCTTGAACTAACGGTTTGTCGGAGTCATGACAGGATTTGAATTCGACATACCAAACTTATTGAGAATCTTCTTCAGGTATGACTCTAATGATAATCATAATCTCGAATGATTTTTATCTCTCCGGATGTCAATCCCAAGAATCTTGGACGCATCTCCCAGATCCTTACTATCGAACTCCTTATTAAGTTCAGCCTTCACCCTCATTACATCTTCGACATTATTGCTTGCGATTAGAATATCATCCACATAAAGCAACAAAATAACAAATGAGTTACCAGGTCGAAATCTGAAGTAAACATAATAGTCGAACTGACTTTTGATGAAACTTATGCGTGCAATGAACTTGACGAACCTCTTATTCCACTATCGAGGAGATTGTTTCAGCCTATATAAAGATCTCTTTAGTTTGCACACATACTTTTCTTTCCCCTCTTCGACATACCCTTCAGGTTGTCTCATCAGGATTGTTTCATCAAGATCACCATACAAGAACACAGTCTTCGCATCCATCTATTCCAGTTCAAGGTCGAATTGTGCCACCATGGTAAGCAACATTCGAATGGACATGTGATTCACAGAAGGAGAGAACACATCATTAAAGTCGACACCTTCTTTTTGAGTGAAACCCCTTGCAACCAACCTTGCCTTGTATCTCTTTGATGTCACTCCTTTGATTCCTTCATTAACTTTGAAAATCCATTTACAACTGACTAACCTGGCTCCAACAGGTTTTTCAATCAGTTCCCATATGTTGTTATCGTGAAGAGATTTCATCTCATCATCCATGACCTTCATCCATTCAGTCTTATTTCGACTCCTCATAACTTCCTTATAGTCTCTAGGTTCTTTGTCCAGAACCCCACTTGCAGAGATTGAGGCTTAAGCTATAAGATATACATAACCAAGTATCTGAGGTGGCTTGATGACTCTTCTCGACCTAACTTTTTCCAACAGTTAGTCATTATCAGTCTCCTAATCTTCATGAGCAGTTTCTACTTCTTCTTCGAATTCATCTGGGTCATGCAATTCATCATCACAATGTTCCACCTCAACAGGAATTTCTCCATGTTCCAGCTCTTCGTTAACATCATCAGTTTTCTTGAAATCCATCTCAGCTTCATTGAAAACTACATCTCAACTGGTGATACACCTCATGTGACCTGGCTCTAGGCGCCATAGTCTCTCTGACTTTTGAATTAGGGTTTTATCTTCCTATTTTCCCTTATGCCAAAGATGAGAGACTAGTATTTTATTTATAAGAAAACTAACATACTAACCTAATGAGCTTTTTAACAATTACCCATTATAAGCTAACTTAGGGTACAAGATAACTTAGGGTACAAGCTAACTTAAACAATTGGATCCATAACACAAGGCTCAATTTAACAACAACAACATGTGAGTAGACAAATTTAGGTAACAACTTTTAAACACAAATTTAATTTACTATTCTTCCTCATATATTGACTTGAGCGTTAGAGTGCTAATTAACCTTGCAGGTTCCCCCTCTCCACTGTACTAGAAGATCTGATCCACCATCATTGTCGATCCTCACTCCATTTCTAGTTTCAGAATAGAACAATAGTGTTGTTTATGGGAATTGGATTCTGATTCATGTATTTTCTACGATTTCACGTTTTTCTCTTCGATTCATGAATTCATAATCTTCTCAAATAACTAAATCAAGAGCATTCACACTCAAAATCGAATATTCACCACATTCAATATAATTGAGTGTCATTTTAACTTCAATTCTTCGAATTCTCAGATCTCAAGTTCCTATGATTCTAAGTGATGGGTGGATCTAGGGCTGGAAAAGAGTTGAGTCGAACTCGCCTCAGCTCGACTCGACTCGTTAAGAATTGGTTCAACTTAAATATTGGTTCGAGTTCGACACGATTTTTTTTAAGCTCAAACTCGACTCTTTATAAGTTCACGAACAGTTCGGCTCAACTCGTCAGGTTCATCTCGTTAGGTTTAAGTCACTTGTTTCACGGACTTTAAAGCCATTTTTTTAGTTTTTTTTTTTATATATTTGACATTTTAAATTAATATTTTTTAAACGAAAATGTTGAAATAAAATAAGAGTTATCAAATTGGAATTTAACTTTCTCTAAAATCTACTAATTCAAAAACTACACAACCATCAAGAGATAAATCTGAATGTCTAAGTCAAAAATACTCAATTGGAGTTTAAATTTGTCTAAAAAATTCACAACTTCATCTAAATATTTAGGAACCTTACAAATTTAATGAAATAGTATATAAACAATTACTAGAAATTGATAAATTTCAATCACAGAATGTATACATCACTTACAACCTTCATTACACATGTTATTTTCGCAAATGCCATAAGGCCTCCAACAAGGATGACTCTAAATACAATTGTCAGCTTTACTACCATAATTAGTACGAAAAAATTTGGAGTAAATCTTTAAACCTAATCTTAAAGACAATATAATCCTTATCATATATAATCGAGTTGACTCATGAACCTAACAATTCAAAATATGTATAGTTCAAGTTCAGTTCATTTAGTTGACGAACTACGTTTTTCGCTCATATTCAACTCATTTGGTTCATGAACCTAGTTCAACGATTTAATTTTTGAACCGAGTTCCAAACTATTTTCGAGTTGGTTCGGTTCATTGTCAGCCCTAGGTGGATCTAAAGTTACTCGCTTTGATGCCACTCGAGAAGTCGTCTCCACTAATGCAACTCAAGCAAAGATTAATCAACCACCCCTACCTCCATCTCCTCAGCAAAACCTTATGAATCTAGAAACACATGTTCTGTCACATCCAGATCTAGTTCATCATCCTCATGTGGTTGGACCTATCCAATTGACTACGATAAGACCTCAAATTCCACCTTCAGCCATGCAGCCTAAAGCCTTGTCTGGTCTTCATCTGTTGCAAGCAACCCATGGATTGCAAATTGTGAACGAGTTGTTGAATAATATGTATATCATCATTCTGTATCAGAATTCGCACACAATCAAGGAATGGTTACAACATCTCCAAGAAAGCTTCCACAATGTTCCTCCACGAGGAAACATCATTCAAGAGGTTGTTTCAAGGAGAACTCTTACCACCATCCTCGAACCAACCACGATGAAGAAAGATGAAGCTCCTAAATCAAGAAATCACCATCGAAGCAGGAAACAACAAAGTCCTCCTCAAATCCCAGAGGGAGGCATATGCAACCACACTTCTCCCTCAGATCAAGAAGAAAAGCAACCGGTGAAGGCGAAACCAAAGAATTCGTTGTGCACCAAGATTCTAGAAAGAAAAATACCAAAATTCATGGAGAAGTAACCCAATTTAAGTGAATATGATGGAAAGGGAGATACAGACGAACACATGTAACTCATCAATGAGCGACTGGACTACTTTAGTGCTGACGGAGCATCTAAATGCAGATTCTTTACATTGACCTTGGTTGGATCAACCGGACTATGGTTCAATAGTTTTCCCATTGGGAGCGTCAAATCATGGACTAGTTTGTGTGAACAGTTATCTGCCCATTTTATTTCCTGGAAACGACGGCCAATGACTAAAGCCACTTTGAGAAAAGTTATCCAAGGTAATAAGGAAAGCCTACAGTCTTACATTGACCAGCTTACCTAAGTTGTAGTTGAAATCAAAGGACCTGAAGAAGGCCTTAAGTGTGTGTGTGTGTGTGTGTGTGTGTGTGTGTGTGTGTGTGTGAGAGAGAGAGAGAGAGAGAGAGTGTGTGCAAACGCGGGGGATGGATAATGTGTGTTAATCAATCAATTATGTTATGCCAAGTGGCAGCAAGGAAGAGTAAAAGAGTTGAATAAATTGGATGTTTTATTATAGTTATGAAAATATCCAAAATTTAGTGTAAAAGAAAATATTTGAAAGGATATGTTGGACAGATCATGAAATCAATTTTGTAGAATAGATAGTAGACTTGATTAAATGTCTTCTTGCAATGAATAGATATAAATTAATTAAGCGCCAACTATTTTATTTTTGCTGAACAAAGTAATTTATCTACAAGGAATATATATTACAATGTAAGTCATTTATTTAACACATGTGTAACACATCACACGAAACAAAGGGTGAGCTGAACGGTGAAAGGGGGAATGTGTGAGCCTCTATTCCATGTACAGTGGAGAGGTTGGTTGGGGTGAGATCATGCTTGGATATTCTGTTAGTAAAGAGCAGAGAGTAGATTTTCTTTGAAGTTTGTGAGTTTAGTTCTCAGGAGTAGAAGAAATATTTGTCTCAAAGTAACATCTATGTCAGAAGAGTTTATATGGATTTATTTGTTACTTACTTATTGTAGATGTTTAGAATTGGCAGAATTTTTGACCAACAAGAAATGTTGAATTCAGTTCAGGATGTCCCATCAGATGTTGGGACATTATCAAACAGAGTATAAGTAAATGAACTTAATTCAGGATGTCACACCAGATGTTGGGACATTGTATCAGTAAATGAAATAAGTTCAGTTTTTCAGGATGTCCCAACAGATGTTGTGACATCTCAAACCTGCTACCAGAATAAATTAATGACTAACAGAACTGAGTAAATTAAGGAAAGTTATCTGGAATTAATTATGGATGGATAAAACAGAATAAGGCGCATCTGTAGGGAGTGTTGTTATGTGACTTCAGCATAATTAGAAGAACTGAATCACCTAGAATCTAGGAAGTAACAAACCCTAATTCAAGGTGGAAGCAGCATGCGTTTCAGGATTGGATAAACCTACAGAAAGCCCAAAATCCAAACACCTATTTAAGCAACAGAAACTCTCAGAATAGAGTACGAATTTAAGAAGACAAAATAGGGTGTTGTGTGTTTTAATAGAAGGTTGTTTAATTGTACCACTTATGAGCTTCTAAGCAAAAGTGTATTTGTGTCTTGATTGAAACTATGAAGTAAGATCAAGCTGTTTTGTTTGAAGTATGACTTCAATTTTATTAAACTTGTAAAACATATCACTGTGTGATTGAGGGGGAGTGAGTTGATACTCATATCTAAGTTGTGTCTTAGGTAGAAATTGCATTGGGTAGATATTAAGTGAAAGATTAAACTGGGTGGTTTAAGTCTAGAATTAATATTACTTATAGTGGATTTCCTCCTGGCTTGGTAGCCTCCAGATGTAAGTGTGGTTATACACTGAACTGGGTTAACAAATTCTTGTGTTGTTTATTTTTCTTGCACTTTAAGTTTTAGTTAAGTCTTCAAGTGTTTAAACATCTCATTCGACATCTCATACCTGATCACAGAATTACAATTGGCATCAGAGCAGGCACCCTGCCTGTTTATACTGGGTGAGATCTAGGGACTGCAAATTCTGGAAACATGGACAGAGATGTAGGATCAGTAAATAGACCACCTATATTGGATGGATCTAATTATGACTACTGGAAGCCAAGAATGGTTGCATTCTTAATATCACTTGACAATAGGGCCTGGAAAGCAGTCAACAATGGATGGGAGCACCCTGTCCAAGACACCAAAGATGGAGCAAAAGTGTTGAAACCTGAAGAAGAATGGAGTAAGGAGGAAGAAGATTCAGCACTTGGCAACTCCAAGGCCTTAAATGCTTTATTCAATGGCATTGATAGGAACATCTTTAGACTTGTGCATCACTGTGAGCTGGCCAAAGATGTTTGGGACACTCTCAAAACAACTCATGAAGGAACATCAAAGGTGAAGATGTCAAGACTTCAACTTCTCACCACCAAGTTTGAAAACTTGAGAATGAAGGAAGATGAGACAATTCATGAATTCTACATGAACATCTTAGATATAGCCAATACTTCTGGAGCTTTGGGAGAAAAGATGACTGATGAAAAGCTTGTAATAAAGATTCTCAGATCTTTACCAAAAAGATTTGACATGAAGGTCACAGCAATAGAAGAAGCTCAAGACATATGCACAATGAAAGTTGAAGAGCTCATTGGTTCCCTTCAAACATTTGAGATGGGAATGAATGACACAATTGTAAAGAAGAACAAAAGCATAGCCTTGGTGTCAAATACTGATAAAGAAGAAGAAAATGATGAATCAGAAACTGAAGAAAACTTATCAGAAAACATTGCTATGCTTGGAAGACAATTCAAAAAGATTCTCAGAAAGATGGAAGACAAGTCCAGACCAAGTGGAAGATACACAAACTCTTCTGAGAACAAAAGACCTTATGATGCGAATAGAAGGTCAAATTATGATGAAAAGACCAGTCAAGAAAAAGGGATTAAATGCCATGGATGTGAAGGATATGGACACATCAGAAATGAATGTCCTACCTATTTAAAAAGACACAAGAAAGGTCTCTCTGTAACCTGGTCTGATGAAGACTCAGGAGGTGATTCAGAAGAAGAATCAGCTAAGCATATCACTGCTCTAGCTGGATTATGTGAATCTGAAAGTGAATCCAGTGATGGGGAGCTTACTTTTGAAGAGCTTGAGCAATCATACAGAGAACTAGTTAAAAGAAGCACTGAAATATGCATGGAGAATATAAAGCAAAAGAAGCAGATTGAGGCACTAAAGGATGAAAAAACAAGTGATCTAGAGATCATTGACACCTTGAAAAGTGAAGTAATTCTGCTCAACTCCAAGTTGGAGCATATGTCCAAATCTGTTAGAATGCTGAACAGTAGCTCAAGCACATTGGAGGTTATTCTCAACAACAATAAGCATTCAGGAGATAGAAGTGGACTGGGATTCAACAAAGTTCAGAAGGTTGAAGCTAGCACCAACAAAACTACTTCAAATTCCATACAGTCAAACAAGATGTCCCAACAGATGCTTCAACATCATGAAAAGAACGCAAAGTCAAATATAATGTTCCATCAGATGTCTCAACATTATGAAAAGAACATAATGAAGAAGAAGTATCAAAGATGGAGATGTCATCATTGTGGAAGGTTTGGACATATCAAACCTCATTGCTACAAGTTGCATGGATATCCAAATCAGATGTATCAGCAATTTCCTAAGATAGAGATTACCAAGAAAGTGCTGCATAGACATCAACCTCAAAGATATCAGCAACCCCCTAAGCAGAAGACAGAGGTCATCAAGAAAACATGGGTTCCTAAAGCTAGTCCTCATGCTGATCAAAGCTACATGCCCAAGAACAAACAACCATGGAGCTCCACTAATGGACACTGCACAGGGCAGAGGTATCAAAAGAAACCTCAATACAAATGGTCAAAGAAAGGTGTTGCATATATAGCTCATACATCCCTAAGAGTATCAGCTAAAGAAGACTGGTACTTTGACAGTGGATGTTCAAGACACATGACTGGATTGAAGAATCTGCTAGTAGACTTAAAGTCATATTCATCCAGATATGTAACATTTGGAGATGGAGCTAAAGGTGAAATCAAGGGACTTGGAACCTTGGACTGTCCAGATGTACCAAGACTAGATGATGTGCTGCTGGTAAAAGGTTTGACTACTAACTTGATTAGCATAAGTCAATTGTGTGATCAAGGTTATAGTGTAAACTTTACCAAAACTGAATGCATAGTGTCTAATAAAGAACAGAAGGTTGTCATGAGAGGATCCAGATCTAAAGACAATTGTTACATGTGGGAACCTCAAGACTTCAGTCTCACTTCAACTTGCTCTTTAGCCAAAGAAGAAGAAGTGAAACTATGGCACCAAAGACTAGGTCATCTTCATTTCAGAGGCATAAAGAAAATCATATCTATGGAAGCTGTGAGAGGTATTCCTAAACTGAAGATTGATGATGGAAAAATATGTGGTGAATGTCAAATAGGCAAGCAAACCAAGATGTCTCATCCAAAGCTCCAACATCTGACAACTTCCAAAGTTTTAGAATTATTACATATGGATCTTATGGGACCTATGCAGGTTGAGAGCCTTGGTGGTAAGAGGTATGCCTATGTGGTGGTTGATGACTTTTCAAGGTATACATGGATAAATTTTATCAAAGAAAAGTCTGATGTATTTGATGTTTTCAAAGACTTATGCCAAAGAATACAAAGAGAAAAAGCCAGCTGTGTGATCAGAATAAGAAGTGACCATGGAAAGGAGTTTGAAAATCAAAAATTCTTAGATTTCTGTTCTTCAGAAGGAATAAATCATGAATACTCTTCACCAATCACTCCTCAACAGAATGGGATTGTTGAGAGGAAGAATAGAACTATCCAAGAATCAGCAAGAGCTATGATTCATGCTAAAAAGTTACCTTTGTACTTCTGGGCCGAAGCTATGAACATAGCTTGTTACATCCATAACAGAGTCACTCTAAGGAAAGGAACTTTGTCCACAATCTATGAAGTCTGGAAGGGCAGAAAACCCACAGTCAAGTACTTCCATGTGTTTGGAAGTAATTGTTATATTCTGGCTGATAAGGAGCAAAGAAGAAAAATGGATCCTAAAAGTGATGAAGGGATTTTTCTTGGATACTCTATAAACAGCAGAGCATATAGAGTATTTAATTCTAGAACCAAAGTTATCATGGAGTCCATAAATGTGATAATTGATGATGCTCCTACAGATGGTACAGAAGATGTTGGAACATCTGCTGATAGCCAAACTGAAGCTGAAGAAAAGAGTGATCATTCTGACTTCACTCAAACTGATGCAAGGACAGAACAATCCAGCAAACCTCCCTCCATCAGAATCCAGAAGGATCATCCCAAAGATCTGATAATTGGGGATCCCAACAGAGGTGTAAGCACTAGATCAAGAGAAGTGATTTCAGGTTCCTGTTTTGTCTCAAAAATAGAACCTAAAAACATCAAGGAAGCTCTTACTGATGAGTACTGGATTTGTGCTATGCAAGATGAATTAGGACAATTCATAAGGAATGAAGTGTGGAATCTTGTTCCTAGACCTGATGACATTAATGTGATTGGAACTAAATGGGTGTATAAGAACAAGTCAAATGAGCAAGGAGTTGTTACAAAGAACAAAGCTAGACTTGTAGCTCAAGGATACACACAAATTGAAGGAGTAGACTTTGATGAAACCTTTGCACCAGTAGCAAGGCTTGAATCAATCAGACTACTTTTGGGAATTGCTTGTATCTTAAAGTTCAAGCTATTTCAAATGGATGTGAAAAGTGCCTTTCTAAATGGATATCTTAATGAAGAAGTATATGTAGAACAGCCTAAAGGATTTGTTGATCCAAGCTGTCCAAATCATGTATATAAACTAAAGAAGGCTCTTTATGGTCTGAAGCAAGCTCCAAGAGCATGATATGAAAGGTTGACTACTTTTCTTATCAAGCAAGGGTACAGGAAAGGTGGAATAGACAAAACCTTGTTTGTGAAGGATGATGAAGGTAATGTCATGATTGCTCAAATATATGTAGATGACATTGTCTTTGGTGGGATGTCAGACAGGATGGTTAAACATTTTGTCACTCAAATGGAATCTGAATTTGAGATGAGCCTAGTAGGAGAACTAACCTACTTCCTTGGATTGCAAATAAAGCAAATGGAGGATTCCATGTTCATTTCCCAAAGCAAGTATGCTAAGAACATTGTCAAGAAATTTGGGATGGACAATGCTACTCATAAAAGAACTCCTGCCCCCACACATTTAAAGCTGACTAAAGATGACAAGGGTGAGAATGTAGATCAAAGTCTATACAGAAGTATGATTGGAAGCTTATTATATCTGACTGCTAGCATACCAGACATATCCTTTGCAGTAGGTGTTTGTGCAAGATATCAAGCTGATCCAAAAGTCAGTTATCTAAACCAAGTCAAGAGAATTCTGAAATATGTCAATGGTACTTGTGACTATGGCATAATGTACTTTCATGGATGCAAACCAATTCTCACTGGCTTTTGTGATGCTGATTGGGCTGGAAGTGCTGATGACAGAAAAAGCACTTCAGGAGGATGCTTCTTTTTAGGAAACAATTTGATTTCTTGGTTCAGTAAGAAACAAAATTGTGTATCCTTATCTACTGCTGAAGCTGAATATATTGCAGCTGGAAGCAGTTGTTCACAATTGGTTTGGATGAAGCAAATGCTCACTGAGTACAATGTCCCACAAGATGTCATGACATTGTACTGTGACAACTTAAGTGCTATTAACATATCAAAGAATCCTATCCAACATAGCAGGACCAAGCATATTGATATCAGACATCATTTCATCAGAGATCTTGTGGAAGAGAAAGTGATTTCATTGGAACATGTAGCTACAAATCTGCAGTTGGCTGATATATTTACTAAAGCCTTGGATGCTACCCAATTTGAAAACCTAAGGGGTAAATTGGGAATCTGCTTATGTGAAATTTAGCAGTTATGGAGATGTGCCAACATGTCATATGACATCGTGTGGCATGATCACCAGATGGCAACACCAGTCTGGTCAAGCACCTTGTGTATTCCACTCCTAGAAATTCTCCAAGTAACGGCTCTTATAAGAATATCAGCTCACTTTCAGCTATTCATCTTCTCATCATTTTCTCACAACAACTTGATTGCTATAGCTAACTTTCAGAGATCATCAAACTCAACCAATCTCAATCTCTTTCTTCACCACATTCTAAAATGGCTCATCACCAAAACCCTAACATCTCTGAAGAAATCCTCAACAAGGAAGATGTGGTGCATGCAACCCCCATCTCTGTGGTACCCATGGATTCAACTCCAATGGACGAAATCAGAGGAAGTGTTCCTCTTGCTCAAAAACCAAGAACCCCTACTGTGAAAAGGGCAAAGGAACCTGTTTTCAGCAAGGCCAAAGGCATGCCTTCATCATCAAACACCACTCCAAAAGCTTCTGCATATGTGGATGATTCCATAAAGGAGCTGGTAAACAGGATCTTATCTGAGCAAAGAGTGGTGAGTGGTATATCTATCCCTATGAACACCATGCCAGCTCCACAAGAAGAACAACAAAATCAGGCTGAAAAGGACACTCCTGCTCAACAGGATGTCCCAATAGATGTTGAAACATCTGAGGACCAGCAAAAGGCCTCCTTTGATGCTGCTGATGACACATCTGAGGACCAGAAAAAGGCCTCCACTGATAGTGATGAAGAAACATCTGAGGACCAGCACAAGGCCTCCACTGAAGATCAAATCTCTGTTGATCCACCTGCTGAAGAGGAGACTGCTCAACCCCCTCCTGTTGTGAACATAGAGCATAATTCTGATACAGAAATCATTGCTTCTGTAAACCCTAGTATAGCCAAAAGGCTTAGAACTAGGAAGGAAAAGAAGAATGCAGGACATGCAACTCCTGAGAAGAAGCAAGCTACACCAAAGAAGGACAAAGCTAAAGTTGTCTTTGGTCCTACAAAACAATGGAGCAAGGTGCAAACACAGAAGAGGAAAGCTGTCACCCCTCCAGATTCAGATGTTGAAGAGGATGTCCCAACATCCCCACCAAAGAAGAAACCAGCACCTTCAAGGTCATCAACTGTTGTTCCAGAAGCTCCTCTGGACAACATCTCTTTTCATCATGTGTCAAGTGTGAACAGATGGAAGTTTGTCTATCAAAGAAGGGTAGCCCTTGAAAGAGAGCTGAGCAGTAATGCACTTGAGTGCACTGAGGTAATTGATCTCATTTCTTCTGCTGGCCTATTCAAAACTGTATCAAATTTCTCTCCTTGCTATGAGCTGCTAGTCAAGGAATTCATAGTCAACCTCCAAGAAGATTGTGCTGATGGTAAGTCTGCTGACTTCAGAAAGGTATATGTAAGAGGGAGATGTGTGGAATTCTCTCCTAGGGTTATCAACCACTACCTTGGAAGAGAATCTGATGGTCCAAATGAGTTAGGGAAGACTGATAACCAGGTCTGCAAGGTTATCACTGCTAATCAGGTCAAAACTTGGCCAGTCAAAGGGAAGCTATCTGTTAGCATGCTGACAAGGAAGTATGTCATGCTGCATAGGATTGGCACTGCAAACTGGGTCCCTACCAACCATACCTCCTCAATAGCAACTGGGTTGGGCAGGTTCATATATGCAGTAGGTACCCAAACAAAGCTGGATTTTGGAGCTTATATCTTTGATCAGACATTGAAGCATGCTGGATCATCTGCAACAAAGCTGCCAATTGCCTTCCCTTCCTTGCTGTGTGGAATAATGCTGAGTCAGTATCCTGGTATCCTCACTGAGAAGGACACAATTTGCAAAAGAGAAAGCCCTCTGGCCTTCCACTACAAGATGTTCTTGAGTCATCATGCAGCTGATGTTGAAGCTCCCTCTGGGACATCTGCTGGTCCTTCAAAGGCAAAGTCTCCAATCTCCAAAGCTGCCTTGATTGTTGAGCTGAAGATCACATGCAAAGAACTGGATGCAAGGAAGCAGAAGCTTGAGGAGATTATCCAAAGGCTGGAGATTGAAGAAAGTGCTCAGAAAACTGCTGCTTCTGATGAGGAGACTGAGGAAGAGGAAGAAACAGATTATGAGGAGTCTGAGTGAAAATTGTATGTGAGGAATATGTAATGACTGCTTCTGCATTGTAATTTTGAATTAGTAACTTTGGCCCCAAATTTATGTCTAACAAGGGGGAGAACTGAACAACAACAACTATGTATGATGCTGATTACTGATTAATGAAAAACTTTTGTTTGCTTCTGAACTAAAATTGTGATTTTAATGGAAAAATTTCTGTTGCAACAAGTCTGAACAAATGTAGAATTGAGGGGGAGTAAACTCTCATATGACTCAACAGAAAAGAACTGTTGAACTCTGATAAAAGAACTTTTGTTGCACTCTGATAACCAGAAAAGTATGTTAGCCAAAAATTAGCCAAAGGGGGAGTTTGTAGATGTTTAGAATTGGCAGAATTTTTGACCAACAAGAAATGTTGAATTCAGTTCAGGATGTCCCATCAGATGTTGGGACATTATCAAACAGAGTATAAGTAAATGAACTTAATTCAGGATGTCACACCAGATGTTGGGACATTGTATCAGTAAATGAAATAAGTTCAGTTTTTCAGGATGTCCCAACAGATGTTGTGACATCTCAAACCTGCTACCAGAATAAATTAATGACTAACAAAACTGAGTAAATTAAGGAAAGTTATCTGGAATTAATTATGGATGGATAAAACAGAATAAGGCGCATCTGTAGGGAGTGTTGTTATGTGACTTCAGCATAATCAAAAGAACTGAATCACCTAGAATCTAGGAAGTAACAAACCCTAATTCAAGGTGGAAGCAGCATGCGTTTCAGGATTGGATAAACCTACAGAAAGCCCAAAATCCAAACACCTATTTAAGCAACAGAAACTCTCAGAATAGAGTACGAATTTAAGAAGACAAAATAGGGTGTTGTGTGTTTTAATAGCAGGTTGTTTAATTGTACCACTTTATGAGCTTCTAAGCAAAAGTGTATTTGTGTCTTGATTGAAACTGTGAAGTAAGATCAAGCTGTTTTGTTTGAAGTATGACTTCAATTTTATTAAACTTGTAAAACATATCACTGTGTGATTGAGGGAGAGTGAGTTGATACTCATATCTAAGTTGTGTCTTAGGTAGAAATTGCATTGGGTAGATATTAAGTGAAAGATTAAACTGGGTGGTTTAAGTCTAGAATTAATATTACTTATAGTGGATTTCCTCCTGGCTTGGTAGCCTCCAGATGTAAGTGTGGTTTTACACTGAACTGGGTTAACAAATTCCTGTGTTGTTTATTTTTCTTGCACTTTAAGTTTTAGTTAAGTCTTCAAGTGTTTAAAAATCTCATTCGACATCTCATACCTGATCACAGAATTACACTTATGGTAACACTAATTGATACAGTACCACAAGAGAGAGAAAAGAAGAAAGATGAAAATCTCATATATTGATCTTAGATAGAAAGAGTACAAAGGCATGATATATAAAGTAGCCTTAGATCTAACTAACTGTACAACTGGCATATAGCTGTAACAGATCAATGACACGTTGCATAACAACTACTCTCTATTAGTCCCCCTTAGAAATTGAAGGTGTGTTTAATAAACTAAGTTTATTGAACACTCGCAGTTTATCACGCAGAGGTAAAAACTTGATGGCTGAGAGAGGTTTGGTCAACAAATCTGCCCACTGATCTTGGGCAGGAACATGCTCCACAATTAGGCTCTTAGAGATCACTTTTTCCCTTACAAAAAATATATCCAGTTCCATATGTTTTGTCCTGTTGTGCAAGACAGGATTGTGTGCAAGTGTCACAGTGCTGAGGTTATCACACAATAATTTAGGAGTAAGAAATCTGCAGTGAAGTTCCTGCAGTAAAGACTGAACCCAGATTATATCAGATGCTAACTGTGCCATACTCTTGTACTCAACTTCAGCACTGGACCTTGCCACCAACTGTTGTTTCTTGGACCACCAAGAGATGAGATTAGGACCTAGAAACAAGCAAGCTCCTGATGTTGACCTTCTGTCATCAGGGTCTGATGCATAGTCAGCATCACAGAAACCAAGTAATGATAGAGGTTTGTGAGGTGCTGCAGGCTGAATCAGTAAACCATAGTGCAGAATCCCACTGAGGTATCTCAGTATCCTTTTAACTGCTTTCCAATGCTCTTCCAAAGGATTTGACAGAAATTGGCACACCTTATTGACAGAAAAGGAGATCTCTGGCCTAGTGAGGGTAGCATACTGAAGGGCACCCACCATAGACCTGAACTGGGTGGAATCAGAGATAGGTTCAGAACCAAACCTAGAGAGTTTACTGGTAGAGACCATAGGCGTGGGCATGCCATTGGCATTGATCATATTAACTTTGGCTAGAAAATCTGTCAAGTATTTGGCTTGGGATAGAAGCAAGGAGCCATTGGGCAGATGAGTGACTTTTATGCCAAGAAAATAATCCAAATTGCCAAGCTGTTTAAGTGAGAAATCAGAATTTAGCTGGGTGATTATACCACTGATGAAGGCAGAAGAATTACCAGTGATGATTATATCATCAACATATACCAACACCATAATACTTAGGCTGCTAGTATGGAGAATAAGAAGGATAGGATCACACTTGCTAGCATGAAAACCATGACTTAGGAGAGAGCCTTTGAGTTTATCAAACCAGGCTCTAGGAGCCTGCTTAAGGCCATAAATGGCTTTGTTTAATTTGCACACCAAAGTCTTGTCTACAGCTTCAAAGCCAGGAGGCTGCTGCATGTAAACTTCCTTTACAAGTGTGCCATTTAAAAAGGCATTATTCACATCAATTTTCTGTATAGACCACTTGTGAGTCACAGCAAGAGTGAGTACAGTCCTGACAGTTACATGCTTGACCACAGGAGAAAATGTCTCTGTAAAATCACTGCCAGCCTGCTGATGAAACCCTTTGGCCACTAATCTGGCCTTGTATTTGTTGATGGTTCCATCAGGGTTCTCCTTGACCCTAAATACCCACTTGTAACCAATCGGCTTCCTAGAATCAGGTGGAAACACCAAGTTCCAGGTCTGATTCTTTAACAGTGCAGTGTACTCATCTTTCATGGCCTGAAGCCAATGAGGAGAGGCCAAGGCTTGTCCAACAGAATTAGGTTCCATATGAGTAAGTAAGAGGGTAAATTCAAGTCTAGGTTTAGTAATACCACTTTTAGACCTTGTTTGCATGGAGTGAATATTGTGAAGATGAATGGAAGGGTTAGGCAGAAGAGGTACAGTATTGATGGTGGACTCAGAGGCAGGAGAAGAAGGGGAAATAGTGGGAGCCTCTGCAATATCAGACTGCAGAGGAGTGACAGACAAAGAATTGACAGGTGTAGTATGAATGGGAGAAGAAGTAGCAGATTCTGCAGTTACTGAAGGTGAACCAGAGATAGGAGAAATAGCAAAGTTGGCAGGAGTAGGACTGAAATTGCTAAGTTCAGCGGAAGGTGTATGAGAGGGTGGAGTGGGAACAGAAGGAACGTGAGTGATAGGCACAGCAGAAACAACCCTAGTGACAGAGTTAGACACATTAGGAACAAGAGGGAAGGACCAATAAGAAGGAGTAGAGGGGAGTGAAGAAGATTGATCAATGGCAGGAGATGGAAAGAGAGTAGGATAGGGAAATTTAGACTCATTGAAAATGGCATCTCTAGAGACATAAATCTTGCCAGTGGCAGATAGTCACTTGTAGCCCTTGTGAATGGTAGAATAACCAAGAAAAACACACTCTTGGGACCTAAAGTCCAATTTGTGAGAGTTGTAAGGGCGAAGAAAGGGAAAACAGGCACAACCAAAAACTCTTAAGTGAGCATAATCAGGAAACTTGTGAAACAGTTTGAAATAGGGAGTTTTATGCTCAAGAGACGCATTAGGACGTCTGTTTATGAGATAAGTGGTTGTGATAAAGGCATGATCCAATTTCTGAACTTTTTCAGCTATGTTGAGTGTGCGGGTTTGGAAAACTACTCAAAATGGATTTTTTTTAATGCAAATACCAGAATGAGAACTTTGCAAATGATTTTTTCTTAGTTTTTCCTCGTTCATCAAACTAATGAGTTCTTATTTTATATATAATGAACTCAGCAGCAGATTTATAGCCATGAAACTAAATATATTTTATTCTACATATCTTAAATACAATATATTGCCAAGCCAAATAAATTCATATAATCTGTCATACATTTTTCAACAATGATCTAGAGTACAATTCTCCAAATTCTATGGCGCCTAGTTATTCATAGTAAATACAAATACAAAATCACTTTTTCTAATTGTAAACAAACCAAAATAAATTGTGCTTTTTCTTAAAAATCTCTAAAATATCATATTTTAAATTCTGCAGAACAAAATCACTTTTAGTGCTATTCTGGTCTACAAAAAATTTTAGTCTTCCTTTCTCTGCAATCTGCGTATTCAGTATTCACAATATCATCCTCTAAAATCGATACTCAATAGAAGTTATTTGGCTTTCCAATTTTAATATTCTGCTCTGCAAGGAATCCTGTTATGGCATTCTTCTGCCAGCCTTTGAAGCTCCTGCAATAAATTTCAAGGTGAATATTAGCTTGAGCAAAAAGTAAAAGCATTAGGGGTCTATCAACAAAAACTTTCATGCTTTGTAGTTGCAGATGATTTTTTATGAACTTTTGAGCCCTCTATCATATGGCTTCCGGTTAATGTTTTGCATGCATACAAACAACTGATTTCAGAAAGATAATGCCTCATTAGGCTTACTTTTGGTCAAGATGTGCAAGAATTTCGCCACCGGGAAAAGCAGATTTAGTGGCCTCATATGCAGCTTTTATAGATTGTTTCCAAGTTCCTCCAATCTCCACATTTGTTTTTCCTTTTGGATCTTCCATTGGCACTGAATACCCCGAAAGTAGGTGACCGGCCCAAACATTGTCTTTCCTATATCGCAAAAGCAAAGCAAGTATAATTCTCATAGTTCGTTTAAGTGTTTATCTATTTCTTTTATTCAAAACAACAAGGTTAAAAAAATCATTCCAAAGATTGCAAAATTTGATGTAAATATCCGAGTAAAGTAAAAGGGTTTTCAAAATAACTTAAAAGGTAAAAGAGGTTGAGACTTGAGAATAGTTTCTATTCTCACATTTATGTAATCAGAAATTTCAATTCCACGTTCACTTACAATATTACGTCCATATGCCTAGGCACATAATGTCCACCGCCAATCCCTAAAAGGACTTTCTTCTTATCATTCGCCCTGTAAGAGTGTAAGAATCGGATTCGTATTAGAAAATTTTCACCAATTGTAGAAGGAAGCTCTCTAACACATAAATGAAACAAATCTAAATATTGACTACAATTGGATAAACAATTTAATTAAGCAATTATAGCATAGGCACTTATCATCGATACAATTTCTTAACACTATCATTCTACCTGCTCCAGTTCCCGACATCAATACCTCCTCCAAGTCCAAGTCCTTCCCAAACTAACTGTAAGAATCCAAAAACAACATCATCTCAGTAAACAAAATAAAAATACTACTAGCTCGATTATTTTTGCACAAAGCATTTAGCATTTTGCAACAGAATGCATCCTTACAGAGAAGCTCTGCGTATTGATGCAAAGGTTATGGAAAAGTAGAAAAGTAAAGTCAACCTGAGCCATAACTTGAGCAGCATCTTGTCTCTTCCAATAGTCTTCAGTACTGCCTATACCAAAACAGAAGAAATACAGTCGTTAACCTATGCTCAAATTGTAGTTAACGGTTAACATCTTCTCCTGTAACTCTTGTAACTTTGAAGAATGAATAGAGTATGCAATATGCTTATAAAATTTATCAATCTAAAATACATCTAGGAGGAAAGAAAGAGATCTAACCAATCTCCAGAAACATGGTTGGTTTGTTTGTCAAAGGTCCGTGATGAGTGGCCTCCAAAGTAATCTAAATTGAGGAAACGCATTAAAATTATTCAAGAAGTGCTTTTCAAAATTCATAACACATTCACTACATAATATAACAATAAGCCCTCTTGCTCCAATATTGAAAGCAGAAAAATTCATCACATAAAGTAGTAACAGTCAAAAGGCAAGAAAAGAAAACCACGTTAAATTGCAATTAAAAAATAATAAATAAGAAAAGAACCTCAAATTCAGGGACTAAATTATGAGCTTGAGCAATATTTTTCAAAAGTCGAATCCAAGGTCCAATCCTAGGATTTGGCAGTGCTGCCCATCCTGGTTTCCCACCTTGAGGTGGAACATCACCTTCACGCAAATGAGGAACTCCTGCAAAAACACAGTCATCATGATGCTTTGGCGAGGCGCAAAGAATTAGAGGAAAAAATGAAAAGAAAAAAAAATGCAAAAACACAGTTGAAAATTACCAATAGGATGAACAGTGAGGGCTGGTTTATTAGATGCAGCAGTGTGTTTACTTAAGAAGATAACTTCATCAACAACCTCTCCAGTAACCTTTTCCCACCTTTCGTCCAAATAATCTTCCACAACTATACTGTTTCCATGAAGCAAAACCCTTACACCTTCATTCACAAAACTCTTCGTATCATCCTAAAATTCATAAACCCTCAATTACAACAAAACATTACTAATAAGTTAAGAAAGTAAAGAAGAAAAAGAAAGTCCGAACCTGGAAATGGGGTCCGGGTTGCCAGCCTGGAAATGCTAACAGGGCATTGGCTGGGTTGATTGAAGCCGGGTCGATTGTTGTGGCAACAAGAAGAGACACCATTGGATGATGATGATGATGATGAGTTGAAGATGAATAAAAGTTGGAAAGTGATTTTGATGGAGGGATTCTGAGGCTGCTGCGGTTTAGGTGAAAAAAGGGGTGACGGGAACAAGAACGAACAATACCATGTAACATGTCATGTGGAAGAAGAATTTTGTTTGGTCACTTGTTGTGAAAGAGATTGTCTTTATTTATGTACCAAAGGTCATAACATATACTCAGTTTATTTATTTTAATAAATGTCACTTTTTTTTATAATTTTTTTTGTTTTTTTAGGTTTAATTGTAATTTTGGTACCTTTATTTTCATTTTTTTCACTTTTGTTCTTCCTATTTTAAAATTCAGAATTTTGTCTTCCTATTTTTATTTTTGTTGATTTTTGATCCCCCAATTTTAAAATTTGAAATTTTAATCCCTTATTTTAATTTTTTTAGACTTTTGGTCCCCTTTATCAATTAGAAAGGAAACTAAAATCCAAAACAACTTAAAATTGGGGGACCAAAAGTAAAAATAAAATGAAAATAGATGGATCAAAATTCTGGATTTTAAAAATGAGGATCAAAAATAAAAATAATTGAAAACAGGAGGACCAAAATTCTAGATTTTAAAAATGAGGATAAAAAATAAAAATAATTGAAAACAGGAGGACCAAAATTTCGGATTTTAAAATAGGGGGACCAAAACTATAAAAAATGGAAATATAGGGACCAAAATTGCAATTAAGCCTTCTTTTTAATTGTCATTGGCAAAATTCAAGGTAGTGTTAAATGCACTTTGTCAAAATTACCTCTAGATAATTATTATAGAGAGATAAAAATAAAATGAATGTCATAAATAGTTAGATGTATTATAGGTAAGAAGATAATTATTGTAAAAAAAAAAGTAACAATAATGATTAATTTTCTTGGTATGTGTAAAAACTCAAAAAATGACACTTAAAAAGGAATTGAGGGAGTAGTACTACTCAAAAATCTCTTTTTTGTTACTAGTGATTTAATTTATATTATAAAATTCACTAAGAAAATAAGTATTTGAGGAATTAAAATTATTAACAAAATTATTGTTAAACCCCCGAGAGTTGGCCTAGTGGTAGATGCTTGGGTCTTAAGAGTTTGCTCCTCTCAAGGTCCCAGGTTCGAATCCTACTGGGTGCAATCAATCCTTGTGTGGGTCAGTCTATACTGAGCTTTGCTTTGCGAAGCGCCTTGGTAGTTGTTTCACTGGTTTTTTCCCTTCCAATATTGGCAGCTTCAATTCGACCAAGCTCTTGTCTAAACTAGGCATTTCGTCATAGTCCCATGAAAAATAGTCTTTGTATTCATGCAATAATTGGACTACTTCGACTTTGAACTGTGGGTACATCTTAACACTTATGTAAGTTGGCCGTTTTGCTGTCCCTAGTCCCAGATCTATTTCTTCTAATGGATCTTGTGCTACCATCTTCATGTTGGTCGACACTGGATCCTTTTCGAACCCTAAAGGTTCGTCGTCATAAATGGCGTCAAGCTTTTGTTGTTGCCATTCGCCCATATCACTGTTTTCACCATTTTCTTCAACGTTTTTCCTGAGGACTTTGATTGTTCGAGTCTTTTTGGTTGGCTTTGACAGCCATATATTTTACTTTGGCTTCCAAGGCCGCTTTTAGTTTGTTTTCGGCTATGTAAGTTGTAATTCTTTCAAGCGTTGATGCTTCAGTCATTATCGTCGAATTCACTTCCCCACCCAGTTGGTTCTATATGGGCAGTTCCCCATATATAATTTGATTCGTCGACCACTTCTTTGTCCCACTGAAAACTGTAGGTTGGGTGAAGGTACATTGAGCAGTAAGCGTCGAAATCTACTGGACTACATGGGGGTATGTGAGCCAAATTCTTGTCGAAACTCAAACGATCCACATGGTTTACTTCATACATGAAGTAACTTTGATCTGCTTCTATATTTTCGACTATACCATATGTGTTCCAGATAGCTATTCGTTGGTGCATTGATGAGGGTACGGCCCCTATACCATGTATCCATTCTCTCCCAAGAAGCAAATTATAGTTTACTTTTGAGGCAATCACCATGAACATTGGCGGTCTTGTTATTGTTCTGACAGTTAAATCCACCTGGATTACTCCCATAGTGGTTCCAATTTTTCCCTCATAATTTGACAGCACCATGTTATGAGGTTTGGCGTCAGAATCATCTTTCCCAATTTTCTTTAACATAAAATGGGGCATCATGTTAACTGTTGCTCCCCCATCCACCAGTATCTTATTTATTCCAACATTTTCCACTTTTCCTTTTATGAATAAAGGCTTTAGATGCCCTTTCATTGATTCGTCTGGCCTCTCGAAAAATGCATTTTATTCTTCTACGCGGCCATTATTCATCACATAGTAACAAACAGGTCTATGTGCCATTTGTTCTTCCTCTATACTTTCATCCTTATCTTCGACTTCCATCATTCTATCGTAATCTCTGGGTAATACTGAGACTACGTTGCAGACAACATCGAAATACGCCTCTGATTCAGATTGGAAATCATCAGTCATTTCCTCATCCTCTTGAGCTTTTCCTTTGGCTTTTATTTGTTCGACACTATCTCTCAGATTATCAATCTGGGAAGATTCCTTTCTGTCTACCCTTTGCATGTTTCTGCTGGCTGCAGGTTCATTTTTCTTGATGGTATTCTTTTCGACCATATTTCTTTCTGCGGACTCCTTCTCTGCTCTCTTCTGCCTCTGGAATCTTCTCCATTGGGACTTCGTCATGGGATTTTACCCTTGAAGTTTTCTGAAGGGTAGGCTTTTGGTTTGCGTTTTTCGACTTTGCTTCTTTCTGCCATTGAAGTGCCTCTTTTCACGTCAAAGCTTCCCCGGTCCTTTCGTCCCTGAGCGTCCCTGATGGGTTGTACCCATTTGTTGTCACCTGCTTTGTTTGTTGGCTTGAACAAACTATAATTCCTTCCTCTCATGCCCTGTTGGTGGTGTTCGCTTTTTCTTGGATCATACCTCTCTACTTTGGCAGTTGGGATTGACCCTCAATTCCCTTTCCTCTTGAACTTCTCTATCACCTCCAGGTTGTTGGCCGCCTTTCTGTCGAAGATAACGTTGCAGCGCGGGCACAACATTACTTATGCCTTCTTTCTTTGGCATTTCTAGATGAACTCTATTAAACTTTCGTCCTCTTTTGGATACGCCAGTCTTTGGTATTGCTCTCGACGGCGCTCTTCAGTGGTATGTGCTTGACTTTTGTGTGATGTTTCTACCATGTTAATACCAGCTTCCTTTCCACCACCTGTAACACCCCCTTTCTATACCCCCAATTAATAAATAAATCAATTAGGCATAAAATAATATTCCATCAGAGTATATTTAAATCATGACATAAAAGGGGTATGTTGCATTATACTTGAAATTAAAACCATATTACACCTGCTCATAATAGATATGCAACAATAGGATAGTTTTCAAATGGTAAATGATTATACAACGGAAACATTTCAACAACATCAAACATATATATTTCCATTCATATATATATGGTATCATCGCTTGGTTTGCCAAATCTAAGGTAATTTTCTCATTAAACAAATTGTTATGAAATTTAGTGGCTAAAAATATGTTGTGATAGGTTGATTAAGCTTAGCTAAAACTAAGCAGGTAACTTTTTCTCATAACCTTTTATTAACAAGCAAACAACCTTTTCAAAGTGGTTTTTAAAACTGAAAAATGTTTTTAGTGTTTTCTGTAAAGTTCATCTTTTTTATCCCGGGGAAGGGAGTTGTTGATGATTTCAAAAAAGAAAATTTTTGCTGAAAACATTTTGACATCTTTGATTTGGGAGAAATCCTTCTATCCCTACGGGTTGATAGTTAAACAATTTTTGTTTGCTTAGATGGCTTTTAAATGGTTGTTGCTTCTGTTAAAATTATGTTATGAGTCCAAGTTATCTATTTAAGATTTACCTTTGCATATCAACCAATCACAACATCCTTAGCCTGTTCCTTGTATGGATTCTGATGATGATAATCATCAAAACAATTTAATCAAAAATGAAGAACTAGTTGAATATCCAAGAAATATGGATAAACTCAACAAATGGGTTATACCCTCCGTTCCTTCTAATCAAATTTATAGATTTGGTAAGATGGATGTTTTTTCTCGTTTTGCTGTTAAAACTCTAGAGCAGACTATTCAAATTTCTGAAGAAAAACAGACAATCAAACTGTTAACTAAAAAAGATTTGAAACCCTTTAAAAATTATAATTTTATCCATATTGGATTGGTTCAAATTGCTTTAAAACCTTTAACATTATTAGGTTTAAATTCTAGCATAATGGCTTATGTTAGAGATGGTAGATGTAAAGATTTCAAACAATCTTTAGCTGCTATGGTAGAAACAAGTTTGTGTCATGGACCAGTCTACTTTGATGTTTCACCTAATTTAAATCTATCTTTATCTGATAAAAATTTATTAGATGCTATTCAGTTAACTGTTCATACTAACGGTTACAACTTCAAACCTGGAAGTGAAATCATAGCAATATGCTATAGAATCTATTATAAGGTTCTCACTACGCTTAATCCTAAAGCAAAACAATTATCGTTTCCTGGAACTACGACTTTGGTTCAAACCAATTTATTAACTTCCAATGTTGCAACCAATAGATTAATAAAGTGGGATGAAATAAACTTCCCAGAGACATGGTCTCTCCCTCAGGAAATAGATCCTGAACCGATCCTTAATAGAGATATAGATCAGATAATTCAGACTACTGAAGGAGATTTAGAAATAAACTTCACTCCTAAAAGAATAATCAGGATACCCAGATCCCTATCTGCTAGACACTCAGTTAGTGAATTTTACACAACTTCTAGTCAATTACCTAGACCTTCTACATCTCAAATAAGGGAAGAGATAGAAGTCGTTGAAAATATAAAACTTAGCGAAAATAGAATTCCCCAAGGGATTTATCAAAAACCCAATACCCCAAAAGTAGAATCACCTACTCCGTCAGATATGGATTTCCAGTTATAATGTTAGATTATTCCCCTGGTAGTAAGCTGAGAAAACTCGTCAATGATGAGTTTCAACATGAGAGATACACTCAATTCAGAAATTGGTTTTTTGGAAAATTTTCAAAATCTGAATTAACCCAATTTAAAGAAGAATACTACACTCAAATGAGCCTTGAGCAAGATTTCGTTACTTTTGTTAAATGGTTTGTTAAACACTTTATAAGTAAAAAACAAGAGGAAATCCTTGTTTTACAAAGACCTTGGGAAAACATTAGAGGAGAAATAATGGAATCTCCCTTTCCCCCTGAACAAACAATAAGTTTGAGTCAAAATACTGAAGCTACCCCTTATCTTAACCTTCAATTACAAAGAGTTGAACAAAATCAAGTTACTCTTAAGGAATTAAATTCCGTCATCAGGTCTCAGAATTATACCAATGCCTACCTTGTGTGCTTAGGAGAACAATTTATCTCTTGGAAAAAGATCTCTTATCCATAAAAGATCTTTTAGAAAAACAAATAGCACATCAAGATATCATTATTAACCATATAAATAAACCTAAGGAACAAATATCAACATCCACTATTTCAGATGTTCCTATAGTGCAACCTCCTGTTTCCATAGAAGGATTTAAAATGGAAACCAATGGTCAAGAATTTGTTCGTATTTTAGAACAAAAGTTAAAGGGTCTTAATATCACAGTTATGTCTCAAGAAGATTATTCTGAAGATAATAACGAAAACCATATTGACCAACTTTCTGATATGTTTGCTAATTTAGACATTAGTAACCTTGACAGTAATAATACTAATAGTATAAACCCTGTCTATGCTCCTAAACCCATAGAAAAGTATTATTATAAACGACCCTCACCGCAAGATTTGCTCTTTGAGGAACCTGAACCCTTCCAAAATTCTTATTCAGGAAAAGCCATTTATGAATGGAATGCTGATGGTCTTAATGACAAACAAATTATAGATATAATCTATAGGATGATCATGTATTCCACTGTTTGCAAGCAACATGGAAATTCAGATAGTTCAATAGCATCCTTTATAACAACAGGATTTGTTGGCCAACTTAGAGGCTGGTGGGATCATTATCTCACTGAATCTCAAAAATTAGAAATTCTTAATCACAAGAAAATCATTAAGATAGAGCCAGGTACCAGTACAAGCACTATTGTGGCTACGGCCACCACAGGAGAAGAAGATGCAGTATATACTCTGTGTCTTTCCATCTTACAACATTTTGTAGGAACCAATGTCCCCATTGGAGAAAAAATCCAAACTCTTCTCCAAAACCTTAGGTGTCCTTCTCTTACCCACTTTAGATGGTATAAGGATACTTTTCTTTCAAGAGTTTATCAATTAAACAATCCCAATTCTTTGCATTGGAAAGCAAAATTTATTGATGGATTACCCCATTTCTTTTCTGAAAAGGTTAGACAATCTTTAAGACAGAAAAATGATGGGATAAATATTAATTATTCTAACCTTACTTATGGTCATATAATTAGTACTTGTGTTAATGAAGGATTAGCTTTATGTAATGACATAAAACTTAGAAATCAACTTAAAAAGCAAAAGTTTTCTGAGAAACACCAACTTGGTGAATTTTGTGAGCAATTTGCTTTTGATCTAGGAAAATCTCCAGATAGTAAAAAGAAAAAAGGAAAAATTTTCCGCAATAAACCTCATAGGGATAAGCCAAAAAATTCTTATAAAAATTCTTATAGAAATAAGAAAAAGAGTCACTATAATAAAAGTAGACCTAAAGAAAAATCTTTTGACCCTAAAGGAAAAAGAAAAGCCAAAAGGCTTGACATAACATGTCATAAATGTGGCAAATCTGGCCATTATGCCAACCAGTGTTGGACTAAAAAAGCTCTTAATGAGATAGAAGATGAACAATTACGTTCTCAATTAGAAAAAGTATTACTTCTCAATTCTGATTCAGAAAATTATTCTTCAGAAGAAGATATAAACATGATTTATGAATCCTCTAATAAAAGCTCTTCTGATTATTCTGACAATAATAATTGTCAATGTAATCAATTAAATTACTGGAAATCAATCGTTGATATGAATGGGTTAAATGTTCTAACCTCAGAACAGGATGAAGCTATAAAAGCTATAGAATCCATTTCTGATCAAAAATTAAAAAGAAAAATGCTTGAGGTCTTAATTCAAGAAAACTCAAAAAAGGATTTTCCTATCATTACAGAAGCACCTTACCAATTAAGTGAGGTTTTGTCTAGATTTCGACAGTCTAACATCCGTGAAACTCCTGTTTCTATTATGGATTTACATAGAGAAATAAATCTCTTAAAAAATGAAATATCTCAGATTAAAAGAGAAAACTATGGTTTATCTCAAAGACTTACTTTTTTAGAATCTAATAATTCAAATATTGAAGAAATAGCTTCAACTGGTAATCCTTCACCTAGTAATGAATTTCTTTCTCTCATTGATAGAGTAACCTCTCAAAAATGGTTTGTTAGAATAACTTTAGTTATTAATAGAAATTTCATATTAGAAAATGAAGTTGCCCTTATTGATAGTGGTGCTGATCTAAATTGCCTTCAAGAAGGAATTATTCCCACTAAATATTTTGATAAAACTACACAGTCTCTTACCCAAGCTGGAGGAGATAAACTCACAGTTAATTATAAACTGTCTAATGCTTATGTTTGTAACAAAGATATTTGTTTACCTACTCATTTTATTCTTGTAAAAAATTTAACTCATAGAATTATATTAGGAACTCCTTTTCTGCATAAAATTATGCCTCTGGTTAATGTTGACCAAAAGGGAATTACTTCTATTATCAATAATAAAAGAATTACTTTTGAATTTATTACTGATCCTCATACTAGGATGATTAATGAAGTTAAAGATATTCTTCTTAAAAAGGAAAGACAAATTTGCTTTCTTAAAGAAGAAGTGGATTTATTAAATATCACTTCTCAACTTAAAAAACCTGAAATTCAAGATCAAATTAAATTAATTGATCAACAGTTTAGAGATGAAATCTGCAATGATTTACCTAATGCATTTTGGGACAGAAAGAAACATGTTGTTTCTTTACCTTATCTAGATGACTTTAATGAAAGTCAGATTCCCACTAAAGCTAGGCCTGCTCAAATGAACCATGAGTATTTGGATTTATGCAAAAAAGAAATAGAATCTCTTTTAGAGAAAAAATTAATTAGAAAATCCAAATCTCCTTGGAGTTGCACAACCTTTTATGTCAATAATGCTGCTGAAAAAGAAAGAGGTGTCCCTAGACTTGTTATAAATTACAAACCTCTTAACAAAGTGTTAAAGTGGATAAGGTATCCTATTCCTAATAAAAAAGATCTCTTAGATAGATTAAACAATGTTTTAATCTTCTCCAAGTTTGATATGAAATCTGGTTATTGGCAAATTCAGATTAATGAATCTGATAAATATAAAACAACATTTACTGTACCTTTTGGACATTATGAATGGAATGTCCTTCCTTTTGGCCTTAAAAATGCCCCTTCAGAATTTCAAAATATTATGAATGATATTTTTAATCCTTATACAGAATTTATAATTGTTTATATTGATGATGTCTTAGTTTTTTCTAAAACTATAGATCAACATATTAAACATTTAAAAATATTCAAAGGATTAGTTAAGCATAATGGACTAGTTATATCTGCTCCTAAGATGAAACTTTTTCAAACAAAAGTTAGATTTTTAGGTCATGAAATTGACCAAGGAACTATAATTCCTATACAAAGAAGTATTGAATTTGCTTCTAAATTCCCCAATATTATTACAGATAAAAAACAATTACAAAGGTTTCTTGGTAGTCTCAACTACATTGCAGATTATTATGAAAATCTTGCTAAAGATACTGCCATATTACATGCTAGGCTTAAAAAGAATCCTGGCCCTTGGACAGATGAACATTCTCAGGCAGTCCAAAGAATTAAAAATAAAGTTAAATGTCTGCCTTGTTTATCTCTTGCTAACCCTAAGTATTTCAAAATTGTTGAAACTGATGCTTCAGACTTAGGCTATGGAGGAATCCTCAAACAAATAATACCTGATACATCAAAAGAAGTTTTGGTCAGATTTACTTCTGGAAAATGGAATCCTACCCAGGCAAAATATTCTACTATTAAGAAAGAGATGCTTTCTATTATAAAATGCATTTCTAAATTTCAAGATGATCTTCTTAATAAGAAATTTTTATTAAAAATTGATTGTAGCTCAGCTAAATCAATTATTGAAAAAGATGTTAAAAATCTTGTTGCTAAGCAAATCTTTGCTAGCTGGCAATCTCAATTATCTATGTTTGAATTTGATATTCAACACATTAAAGGTGAAAATAATTCTCTTGCTGATTATCTAACTCGTGAATTTTTGCAGGGAAAAAATGATGACCCCATATAGGGGCAGAGGCCGCGGCTATGGCCGTGGTGGAAGAGGGAGTAACAATATGTTACCCCATCCAGATCCAAACATTCCTCTAATAGGGGATTGGACTACAGTCTACAAAGGTATAAAAATGCAGCAATTGCCTGCATCTTCATCAAAAAAGGAAGATATTCCTTCCTCATCCTCTAATAAAAATACTTCCTACAAGGAAGTTGCGGTTAATAACCCACCTCAAGAGCAAATGGATTACTTTGAAAATCCAATAACTGAAAAAATAATGTATATTGATGATGAGGATATTAAGATCAATCCAAATGATGGATGGTCTATCAAAGTTAGATACCTCGAATCAAGAGGATATCTAGGTCTTCATGGAAAGTCTAGACCTCACCTAGAAATTCTTCTAACTGTTACCGAATCAGTAACATTTACTCACCATTACCAGAACAATAATCCTGAAAGTTTTATAAACTTCAGTAAATGTCATATTAACAAAATTTTGTTACCCAGAGAATGGGGTCTTAACCCAAATGGTGAAAAAGCAATTAAAATTGCAGAAGGAAAGTATATTTACTTTAATTACTGGGACTATGTCCAAGCTTTTACTGAAGCTTTTTATTATCAAAATCCTAAGAATAAACACTCTTGGTTTTTCTCAATAAACCCAGAGATAGTTAATAAACCCATACCAAATTGGTTTTATGAATGGTGGACTAAATTTGGTCCGTCTTTGGAAATACTACCCAAAGAGTTACTGGACTTATACAATCCTTGGTGCGAAAATAGCCCACTTGTTTTAAATATTTTATCTAACAATTTGATCACCGGACAATGTCCATTTTTATTCTTTGCCAAATTTCAGATTTCTTGGATATGGAGATGGTCAGTCACCATATCTCAAGATAAATTCAATATCCCCATTTTAGAAAGAAATTTCTTCTATAAATGGTGGAACAAAATGAGTTCCGAAGAAGTCCAGAACAAAGTAATATTAATTCAAACAGATATTGCTGAAGACCAAAATAATAAGGTCAAGGAGCAAAGTTCCCAACAAATGTCTATGGGAAATTTGAAGAACTTCTTCCAGAGAAAATATCCAAATGAATCGGAAGATGAAATCATGATTAGAGCTTTGGATTATATGAAGAACCAGTTCTTCTCCACCTTCCCAACAAAATCAACAAAAGATGAGGACTCATCTATGAAGACCAACTCTTCCATGGGATCAATTGATTCCCACAACTTTGACTGCTTGGCAGGAGAAGCTCAGGCAGACGACCCTACTGCAGAGGATTTCTGGGACGCAATGATTCAATCTATGGCCCAGAAAGCAAAAGGAAAAGCAATGAAATAAGAATCCAAAGACAAACAAAAGAAGACAAGAAAAAGAATCTTATCTTGTCTAAAGAATCAAAAACAAATACATAAAAACAAAAAAGAATCTCAAAACAAAGAGATAAAAACAAAGAAAGGGAATCTTATTTTGTCAAGAGAATCTCAAGACAAAGAAATAAAGACAAGAAGGAATCTTATCTTGTCTGCCACTTCATAGCATGATTGGAGTAATAATTTTATCTTTAGGCATAAATGTATGCAATTATTTTTCTTTTGTTAAAGTTTTTTGTTTTTTTGTCATAATTAATGTGTCGATGGGGCCCAGTGAGTACCTGGCATTAATTATACAACTTGTTTAGTTTTTTACCGGCTATTGTAAGTAGTTGTTACCGGCTTAAATAGTAAGCCTTAGCTTCCCTATATAAAGGGATCTAAGTTTCTTTTGTAAAGCATGTTTTTAGAAGTTGAAATATATAAGTTTTCTTAAAATCCTCTCTACCATCTCTCTACACTTCCCTATATATGTATGTATAAAATGATACATGTACAAAATGCATCACAAAAATGGCGCTAAGCCAACCTAACTACCCGGTGCTACATATCAGAGCCGACCGACCAAAACAAATGAAGACTCACTTCACAAAAAGGACCTCCAGCATCCTAGTCTACAATGCCTCATAGAGCATCATAAAACAACAAAAGGGTGAGAAACATTATCATAATAACATTGCATATAATTATATATATATATCAACATATAACGTACACAAAATAACATATTCTCACCACAACCAATTCCAACAATATACTTAACATCAAGCATACTTTGCCATCACCTTCACATCACATAAACAATTATCATTCATCTTTACATTACATGCATACATTGCAATGTACAACAATACCAATCAAACATATTATTACGCACAATTCACTAATTCACATAAACTTATATTATTTATGGTTATTCCTCAATTCTATTCATTCCGCATAAACATACGTCTAGCTATGTTTAATCACACATATACATTACAAATGTATAAATCACATACATATACATATATCAAACATGCATATATACAAACAAGTATGTTTCATCACACATATTATCATCTCCATAATACTCCAAATAAACATATGCACATTCATGTTTATTTCTGCATATCATAATTAAAATGATAAAATACAACTCATAGAGACCGACACACGACTCTATGCAGATGCAATGCGGTACCGACTCAATATTTCAGCAAGTTCACTCAGGAACATAATGGAATCATCGCTTGTTACCTAAAGTAACTCCACGTCGGGCACACGATGTTCCCCAATGCTCACACCCCACATGGGCACACAATGTTTATGGATTGCTCACACCCCACACGGGCACACAACCCGATCGCTCACACCCCACATGGGCACACGATCTATGTGAATAAATCACTCATCGCTCACACCCCTCACGGGCACACGATGTTTCTGGATTGCTCACACCCCACACGGGCACACAATTCGATCGCTCACACCCCACATGGGCACACGATCGTGTTGTAGTCATTGCTCACACTCCTATTGAGCACACGATGCTACAACGGATTCACAAAGCATCCCACAACACAAGAATGCATACATTATGCTTCACATGCAAAATGACACACAACATTCTTGATAATGCATACATTATTCACAACATAATTATGCACTCAACTCATTCAATTAACATACATTGACATTCAATTCAAGCAATGTATTCATTTTCCAAACGGCCACAACATCACATCAAACCCACAATTCCATAATTAATTTATTCATGTTTTATTGGAAAAGTCGGGTGAAAGTCGGCTAAAAATTACATTTCTTAGCATCATTAATTTCTACACGTTTCTAGCTTCGAATCGATATAAGGAACACTAAAAACGGATACTCGAAACTAAAGCTACGAATTAAAACATAAATCCTTTCAAAACCTACAGGCTCGCTGAGCGAGAAAATCCCTGGAACTCTCATTGAGCGAGGGATAGCTTGCTGAGCGACCACTGCGATTTCCAGAATTTATCAGCTGCGAACAGTCAACTCCAAACCCTCCAAAACTCAACCAAACTCTACTAAACATGATCAACAACATGTATCTAACATCATACTTCGATTATAACGCTTTCTAACCAATTAATCCATCAATTTCTCACATTTTCACTAAAACCCTAACTATTCATCTTCTCTAAATTTTATCCAAATCAAAACCCAATCAACCAAACACATACATAATCATACACAATATTAAGATAATAATGTTTATCACCCTTACCCGATTGTTCTGATTCCTAGGAGCAATCTTGAAGAATCCAAGCTTTTCCTCTTTTCTCTTCTCTTCCTTTCTATTTTCTTTATTTCTCTTCTATTTTCTTTTCTTTCTCTTTTCTTTCTCTTATATTCTTTTCTCTCTCTTTTCTATTCTTACTAACTATTCTACACTTAACTCATTCTCTTATCTATTTCTACTAAATATCATTTTTCTCACAAAAATATAATTCTATCTAATTCTAACTTATCACTAATTAGAAAATGTCTAAAATCCCCTCTTATCTAATTTTATCCGAAAATTCATAAAATGGTAAAATCACATATAACACCAACATATCACATCAACATATCAACATATCATATCATCCTGTTAATTTCACAAATAAAATAATTATTACCCAATTAAAATAAAAGACTCAACAAAATTGGGAAAATCGAATCGCGGCGTTACAACTCTCCCCCACTTTAGAAATTTTCGTCCTCGAAAATATTACCTGATCCAAACAACTCCGGATACGACTCGCGCATCCTACTCTCCAATTCCTAAGTCATATTGCCTTCCGCAGCGCCTCCACACGCTACTTTCACAAGCGCAATATCCTTGCCTCTTAGCTTCTTGATCTCACGATCTAAAATCCTAACCGGCAAAGCTTCCACCGTAAGGTTATCCCTTACTTCAACCTCGTCCATAGGAATAACATGTGACGGATCAGGAACATACTTCCGAAGTTGCGAAACATGGAACACATCATGCAAATTCGAAAGATTCGGAGGCAACGCCACACGATAAGCCACGACACCAACTCGTGCAGTAATCTGATATGGCCCAATAAAACGAGAAGTCAACTTCTTCGACTTCAAAGCACGACTCACACCCGTAACCGGTGTAACTCTCAAAAACACATGGTCGCCTTCTTGAAACTCAAGATCCTTCCTTCTCTTGTCATGATAACTCTTTTGTCTACTTTGAGAAACTCTCATCTTCTCCCAAATAAACTTCACATTTTCCATCGTTTGTTGTACCATCTTCGGTCCAACTACCGTTCTCTCTCCGGTTTCATGCCAACACAAAGGTGTTCGACATCTCCGACCATATAAAGCCTCAAATGGTTCCATACCAATACTCTAATGAAAAATGTTATTGTAGGTGAACTCAATCAACGCTAAATAACTATCCCAAACACCACCCTGTTCTAGCACACAAGCATGCAACAAAACCTCTAACGATTGAATTGTCCTTTCGGTTTGACCATCCATTTGTGGATGGAAAGTCGAACCCAATCTTAGCTTAGAACCCAAATCCTTTTGCAAACTTTCCCAAAACCTCGATGTAAATCTAGGATCTCTATCTGATACAATACTCTTAGGAACTCCATGTAATTTCACAATCACAGAAACATAAATCTCGGCTAGCTTCTCCAATGGATAACTAATATCAATCGGAATAAAGTGAGCAGATTTAGTAAGCCTATCCACAATCACCCAAATAGCATTATGACCTCTTTGCATATTCGGCAAACCCGTAACAAAGTCCATCTATATACTATCTCATTTCCATTCCGGAATATATAACGGTTGCCTCAAACCATTAGGCTTCTGATGTTCCACCTTAGACTTCTGACAAGTCAAACATGCATACACGAAATGAGCTACATCTCTCTTCAATCCAGACCACCAAAAGATCTTCTTCAAATCTTGATACATCTTATTCGCTCCCGGATGAATACTTAAATTACTCCGGTGTCCCTCTTCCAATATCATCTTTTTCAACTCCTAATTATCGGGAATACAAATACGACCACAGAATCTCAAAACTCCAAAATCATCAACCTTGAAATCCTCATTTTCATTCATCATCAAATCGAAAAATTTCAAATCCAACTTTTGCTTTTCACAAACGGTTTCAAGAAAATCATTCATAACATGTAGCATACCAAGTCTCACACTTCTCGGCGTCATCTCGCAAACCAAACTCAAGTCTCTAAAATTCTCCAAAAGTTCCCATTCTCTTATCATCAATGCAGAAATATGTAACAACTTACGACTCAAGGCATCGGCCACCATATTTCCCTTACCCGGATGGTAATTCAAACCAAAATAATAATCCTTCAAAAGCTCTAACCATCTCCTTTGTCTCATGTTCAATTCCTTTTGATCAAATAAATACTTCAAACTCTTGTGATCACTAAAAACTTCAAATTTCGCACCATAAAGATAATGCCTCCAAATTTTTAGAGCAAAAACTACGGCCGCTAATTCCAAATCATGCGTAGGATAATTCTTTTCATGCACCCTCAATTGTCTTGAGGCATAAGCTATAACTTTTCCATCTTGCATCAAAACACCACCTAACCCAAACAATGAAGCATCACAAAACACCATAAATGGTTCTGTCGGATTCGGAAAAATCAAGATCGGAGCCGTTGTTAACCTTCTCTTAAGTTCCATGAAACTCTCTTCACAATGAATATCCCAAATGAAAGCCTTTCCTTTACAAGTCAACTGCGTTAACGGAAGTGCGAACTTTGAAAATCCTTCAATAAACCTCTGATAATAGCCCGCCAAGCCTAAAAAGCTTCGAATCTCCGTAACCGATCTAGGAACTTCCCATTGCATCACCGCATCAATCTTGGATGGATCAACACTAATACCATCATCGGAAATAACATGTCCAAGAAAACTTACCTTCGATAACCAAAACACGCACTTAGACAACTTAGCATACAATTGCTTTTCTTTCAAAATCTGTAACACAATTCTTAAATGCTCTTCATGCTCTTTTTGATACTTAGAATAAATCAAAATGTAGTCGATGAACACAACCACAAAACGATCCAACTGTTCATGAAAAATATGATGCATGTATTCCATAAACACACCCGATGCATTAGAAACTCCGAATGGCATCACGGAATACTCGTAATGACCATATCGTATCCTAAAAGCCGTCTTTTGAATATCCTCTTCTTTCACACGAATCTGGTGATATCCTGATCTCAAATCGATCTTACTAAAAACACGCGCACCAACCAATTGGTCCATCAAATCATCGATTCTCAAAAGTGGATACTTGTTCTTAATTGTCACCTTGTTCAACTGTCGATAATCGATACATAACCACATACTCCCATCCTTCTTCTTTACCAACAATACTGGTGCACCCCAAGGAGAAACACTCGGCCTAACAAACCTCTTATTTAACAAGTCATTCAATTGTTTCTTCAATTCTACCAACTTTGAAGCTGACATACGATACGGTGCCATCGAAATCGGTCTAGTACCCGAAACTAGATCAATAGAAAACTCAACTTCTCTTTCCGGCAGTACATCCTTGATATCATCCGGAAACACTTCTGGAAAATCACACACCACTCGTAACCTACTGAGCTCCACTTCGCTCTCCACTGACAACGATGCAAATAAACCAAACAATTGAGCTTCGTCCACTAAACATTTCTTCAACTCTTTCGTGGATAGGAAACTCTCATCTTCACCATCATCCAAAGAAGGAAACCTTACTAACTTATGATAGAAATCTATATGAACTCGATTAAATTGCAATCAGTTCATACCCAAGATTACGTCTAAACCTTCCAACGGCAAACAAACTAAATCCATAACAAATTCTTTACCATACATGGTCAAAGAACAACTTACACACACCAAAGAAGTAGTTACCGACCCTGAAGCAGGAGTCTCAATAACCATCTCACCACCCCAATAAGACATAAACAAATTCAAACGCTTAGCGCACTCAAGAGAAATGAATGAATGAGTCGCTCTTGTATCAATAATAGTAACTAAAGGCGTACTATTAATAAAGTATGTACCTTTAATCAAATGGTATGCACTAGTAGTATCCTTCCCTGCTAATGCTAACACCTTTCCGCCCGCCTGAGCTTGCTTCGGCTTAGTACACTTAGTACTAATGTGACCAACTTCTCCAAAATTGAAGCACTTCACAACATTCCTTCTACACTCGGTAGTAGCATGTCCAAGGCCTCCATAGTTTGAACATTTCACAATATTCTTCCCACATTCAAAAGACTTATGGCCCAAATCGCCACACTTGTAACACTTAACGGGACCAGAACTCCCTCCACCAGATCTCTTATCAAAGTTTCCCTTATGCTTGCCCTTATCAGCGGGCGTCACATAAGGTCCACTTCTAGCTTGTTGCTTCCCTTTCCTCTCACTCACACTCTTGTAATGCGTAGAACGAGCTTTGCTATCTTCTTCAAAAATTCTACAATATTCAGTCAAATCTGAAAACCTTCTAATTCTATGATATCCCACAGCTTGCTTAATTTCAGGACGCAAACCATTCTCATACTTAATACACTTCGAAAACTCGGCAGTAGCAGCAGCATAATGAGGATGAAATTGAACCAACTCTACAAACTTAGCAGTATAGTCAACCACTGACATACTACCTTGCTTCAGCTCAAGGAATTCCATCTCCTTCTTTCCCTTCACACTCTCAGGGTAATACTTCCATAAGAACTTAGCACGAAAAACTTCCCAAGTTATCTCTTCATCATCCTCCTCAAGAGCTTGACTTCTACCGACCCATCAATCATCAGCCTCTTCCTTCAGCATGTGGGAACCAAGCCTCACCCTACTCTCTTCAGCACAGTCCATGACTCTGAAGATTCTTTCAATCTCCTTCAACCAATTCTGAGCACCATTGGAATCAAATCTTCCTTTGAAGACCGACGGTTGATTCTTCCTGAACTCATCATTAGCACTCACATTCGACGCTCCCTGCACCGCCCTAGTCATTGCTTCCAAAGCAGCATCCATTGCATTGTCATTTCTACCAGCCATATTCTGATCATTCCCAAAGACAACAACAAGATTAAACAAAAGTTCAATCATAACAACAACAAGACAGACACAACTGACTCGAACACTGGCTCTGATACCACTTAATGTAACACCCCCTTTCTATACCCCCAATTAATAAATAAATCGATTAGGCATAAAATAATATTCCACCAGAGTATATTTAAATCATGGCATAAAAGGGGTATGTTGCATTATACTTGAAATTAAAACCATATTACACCTGCTCACAATAGATATGCAACAATAGGATAGTTTTCAAATGGTGTCGCTCCCGGGATTTTCATCCTAGTACAAACGCGAAAGTGGCGCGGAAAAGGTAGAGTCGTCAGCCAGGCATTTTTATCCCGAAGGAATGGGAAAGGTAATGCTGCACAAACCTGAGGAAGAAGGAAAGGACGGGGTCTTGCGAACCAAAGATCTAGGTTCGGGAGTCGGTTACGACCTGGGAAGGTATTGGCACGCCAGACCGTCCGCCGTACCCGACGGGATCCACGCTTGCTTGCTTGTTTCAAAGGGTGAGAAAATATAACTGTTGCTGAATAAAACTGCTGACTGGGATGGAAAATGAAATGAGAAAGGAACTGGAAATGAGAACAAAAAGAAAGAATGGGGAAAATGTAGGGAAAATAAAGAATGTGCTCGAACGGGCCCTACCCCGCTGCCTACGTACCTCATCGGGATAATGAGGATCAGAGTCGACGTAGTTCGCCTAACTAAGGCGGGAACTATTTGTTTGTATTTTTTAAGCTGATGTTGCCATAGATCTAGCTCAGGTGTTACCGGCTCTGACTCAAGGGTGTTTACCGTATCATTGTTTAAACTGTCGAGGCAAGTCATATTCGTCCGCAAAGAGTATGAGATGAGAAGAGAAGACGCGATGTCTTGGTTTATTTTCTTTTATGAGAAGTGTTTTGGAGTTTATTGTTTGTTAACATTCTCATACTAAGACTTATCCATCATGGTAGGGACTTACACCTCGCCCCGAAACAGGACGTGTATAAGAACTCCGCAACAAAGTCTTGTGTCGTATGAGAACGTTTAACCTTTGTTAGGTGCGTTTTATTGTTTGTCTTTATGGGATGAGAAAGAGACTCAAATCGAAAAAGGAAAAACTAAGGGGGACTAAGACCAACCCTAAGTTGTTTATTCAATATCAAGGAAATCCTAAAGGTTAGTGAGGTTTCTAATCCTAAGGAGGAGAGGAAAGAGGAAGAGAAAAGGAAGAAGAACACAACTTACTTCCTAATGAAGTTAAGTTGGTTCCAAAAGGGGAAACCCTAACAAGCACAAACATTATGTAAGGCAAAATGGTGCAAATTAAATGCATTAGAAATACCAAAGAGGATAGGGTTTTTAGACATACCTTGCCCTCCCTACAAAACAAAGGTTAGCATGGTAAACATGATAAAAATAAGGCAAACAAAATTACCTAATTAATTCCTAAGGGAACTAGGACCTAAACGAGACTCAATCTATAGTTTAAAGGACCTAAAGCTAATGCAATGCAAAATTCAGCAACTTATTGTCGCTCCCGCCAAATGACACAGGGCCAAGAGGGGTACAGACGCGAACGGTCGGTGAAAGAGGAAGAGAACACACAAGGGTGAACTCAAAAGACAAGAGTCGCCAGCTAGGCATTTTTATCTCGGAGGAAAGGTAATGCTGCATAGACCTAGAAAGATATGGATAAGACGGTCGCGAACCAGAAAGACTGAGAAAGGGGGTTGGTTACAACCTGGGAAGGTATTAGCACCCAGATTGTCCGTCGTACTCGACGGGATCCACGCTTAAAAGATTTGTGTTTTAAAGGGGTAGTGTCAGTGTAATTTGTGTATCAAAGCTGGAAAGAATTCAAGTGTCAGTGTAAAAGAAAAGTGAAGTGAAATATGTGAAGTGTCAGTGCAAGAACAGGAATGAAATGCTCAAGACTATGAGGCTTAAAGAATAATGCTGGAAGAAGAGGAATATACAGAGACTTTTGATCGATAACTGTTAAGTTATGCCTACGTATCCTCTCGTGCAATGAGGAAGTCAGAACACCGTAGTTCGACCCAGAGAGACTGAAAGATAAATTGACCTGTGAACTGCTTACTTGTCTATGCTCAAGTGTATGACCTGTCTGGCTCAGGTGCAAACTGTCTTGCATTAGGCGGAAGAAGCAAGTTCTTGTTTGTGAGTGAATGAGGTGAGAAAAGAATCCCGGAGGAGACGATTATTGTTTGTTTTTGTGCTCTTAAATCTTTTATTGCCTTTGGAATTTGTCATAGGAAAATGAGCTTAAGCCTAAACCAAGGGTTAGTAAACTCATCACACCCTCCCTCGGATTAGGGGTAATGAGAATACCTTAAGTATGAAGTAAACACCTCACACTTTAATCACCATGATGTAGGATTAAGATCATTAACCTACTTGTAATTATTTAGATGTTTTTGGAGTTTTTGTTTAGTGTTAAGTAATGAGTTTAAGCCATAATCAAGGATTTAATGGACTCATTACACCATCCTAATAGAAGGATAATAGATGAGAACATTTAAGTTGAGGAAGGCTCCTCAACTTAATCCATGGTTAGGGATTAACCTCATGACCAAACAAAGCCTTTATTAAGTGGATTTTAGTTAATGATAAGATTAAGAAGTGGATTTTATGGTTTATTAGACAACTTGAGGGGGACTTGTCCATTAACACTAGGGTTGGTCCTTCTTAACCAGTTAAGGAAGAGTTAGAACCCTAATGCAAGGCCCAAGTTACAAGCTTGATGTCTTAGTGATTATTGAGTGAATTGATTAAAGGAATTAAACACATTAAGGGTTTAACACTTAGGATTAAAGTTATACACTCCATCCTAATAGAAGGATACAGGCATAACCCTAATCACAAAGCCTTAAAACCTTTAAGGTTTAGTCCTTGATTATGAGATGAGAAGAGAAGACACAAAGATGACACAAAGGAAAAAACTAATGGGGGACTAATCAAACCCTAATTGTGATCATGCTTGGATGTTCCTAAGGTTTATGAGGCTTGCAAAAGATCTTCAAGAGAAAAGCCACCAAGGAAGAAGCAGATGAAAGGAGGAAAAGCAGAAGAAGCAAGACAACTTACTTCACTTAAGAAGATAAGTTGCTTGAAGAAAGAGAGAGAGAAAGGAGCATGAATGAGCAAGCTCACTCTAATCCATAAATAAAATGCAGCAATGAATGCATAAGAGAGATGAGAAGAGATTATGAGAAGTGAAGGCAAATTCACTTCTCAAACACTTACCACCTGAAAAGTTAGCAACAAGCAATGAAAAGAAATGAAAATGGGATGAAATGAAAAGATGCAAACCAAAACCAGAAGCATACTCATGATGCAAATGATGATATGGGATTATGCAAAAGCAAACCAAGAGATGCAAATGATCATACAAGTAATGGAGATGCAAATGAGACATGAAAGGAAGCATGAAAGTTCATGAAAACTTATGAAATGCAATGGATGCATAACATGGCAAATTAATGATGAAATGATCAAACATGATTCTAATATGTCCTAAGATGTCTTATATGTCATGTGGATGCACAAAATGTCATGGAAAGTTCATGTATGCAAGCATATGAAGGATGAATGCAAATGAAGATGCAAATTAGGGTTTATACATAACATGCAATACAAAAAATCAAAACCAGAAGCAAATGATATGATAAAAATTTGAAAATGGGATCAAAGGAACCCTAAACCTATACAAGTTCACTTCCCAAAGGAGGGGACCTAACTCCTAACCTAGTGAAAGTTATGGATTTCTCAAGATTACTAGGGTTTTGGGGTGCCTCACAAGGAAAAATACCAAACAAATTGAAAATGCAAAATTAAATCAAACCAATTTTATCCTATAAACTACATGCTATGGAGGATGCAATGCAAAAAGAACCATCATCAAACTCAAAAGGGTTAGGCAGAATGAATTTTTCAAAGTTTGAACCAAAATATTGCCTAAAAATGAATTTAATTCCAATGAAAATGATCAAAAGGCATCAAGAACAAAAAAGAAATTTGGTTTGAGAGTTTGATAATGTTTCTAAATGTTTCTAAATGCAATGTGAATTTTTTGGTGATTTTTAAATACCTAAATGCATTTTTAATTAATTAATTTTCATTAACTAATTAAAAATAAACATTTACATGATTTAAAAATAAATTTTAATGCAAAAAATAAAACTAAAAATATTTGTGGGTTCTGAAAATTAATTAAATCTTTGACAAAAAAATTCAGAATTTTTAAACATGATTTTCTATTTTAAATAATTCGTAAAAGATAAATCAAATAAAATGAAATAAAAAATTAAAATAAATGAAAGTATGCACAATCCAAGGTTGAGATTCAAAGCTGGGAGTCAATGGTTGACTGCGCGCACTATCCTACGGCTGGCATTTAAACTGACTGGATTTAACTAAACCTGATTAATTAAATTAATAAATTAAGATTAGGGTTAAGTGAAACCATCCTGGCCATTCAAACACGCGGGAGTCAACAAAAGTCAGCCAGATCCAGGGTTCACATTCAAACTTTGCCCTAAACGTGATTAATGACTTAATGACTTTCAGGTGGCCGGAAATGACCTCCGGTCATCTTCTCCGGCCACACCTCCCCTGAGAAATTGCTAACTTCTTCCCTAGGCCACTAAAAATTAATCTCTCTGCCCAGAATCCAACCCCATACATCATACAACAAGAATCATCAATCAAAACACATTTATTTTTCGTATCAAAGCTGAATCGAATCAAAATGTGTTTAGGTCAAAAAATTTCAGAAGCTTCATACATACTCAATACTTAACCATTTGCAAAACTAAACATATCAGCATGATCAACACATCACATAGATTCATTTAGGAACTTAAAAACAAGTTTCTGGAAAAAAAGTTCTTGAGCTCACCTGAAATGGAGCTTTCAATCCAGGAGCTTTTTGCCTGCTTCTTTGCTTCAAAATGGCTCCAATGATCCTCTTGATGAAGCTTTGAATCTTGGTTGGAGTTTAAAGTGGCTGGTTTGTGAGATTGATCAAGTTCTGTTCAGTGAGGGATGAGAATCGTGTTTCTATTTGAGGGGGTTTCAGGGACAAATGAGGGTTGGGAAATGATCAGAGGAACATGTTGAGTGATTCTATGAAGTTTGTTTTGATGTTTGTGTCTTGTGTGCCGAGTTTCGAAGGAAAGTGCATAAGAGGTGAGTTTGGAGAATGCTGGCTTGTGGGAGAGATCAGGATGAGTTGTGCTATGTGTTGAGTCTCATTTTGTCCATGTATCACACTGTGATAGGTCTGTGGAGTTGGTGTGGCCTAGCTTGATTGGTATGGGCCATTTTGCATAAAGTCAACTTTTTGTGTAAGAGAGGTATGGGTCAATGGCAGGCCAAGGACAAAGGGGTGTCCTGCGCAGCAAGGATTGAGGAGAGCCATGGAATCAGTCTTGAGGCCAATTAGCAAGTGGATTAGGGTTTGTGAGAGGTTTTGCAACTTTGTGATCTTTTGGCCCTTTTGTGATTACTTGAAGCATAAGTCATGAAAATGGACAAACCTTTGGTGCATTCTGATCTTTAGGCATTGGTTTATGTTTGTGTGATGCATAGAAGTTAATTTGATGTCACATTTTGCCTTGGCAAGAGGTTTTGCAACTTTGCCTCTTTGGTGTAAAACTTGAAATTATGTGATTTTTCCCAACTTTGACAAGCCATAACTTTTGATCCAAAATGAATTAGAATGAGTTCTTGTACTTTTTGAAAAGGGAATGATCCATTCTACAACTTTCATGACCAAAGTTTTCTCATTTGAAGCATTTTTGAATCAAAAAGAAAGGGTTGAAGAACTTTCCCAAAATGGCAAGTTTCCATTACAAGTCATTTTCCCAAAAAGGCAACTTTGCAAATGGCTTGAAATTATCCAATTTTGTGAACTTCTAACATCTTCTATGATCAAATAAAGATCATACACATCCAAAATGATGAAGAACACCCTTTGGTTGGGTCACTGGGGGCCTCAAATGCCCTGATTTTGCACTGACTTGCTCAAGAAGTCAACTCTTGATTAGATGCTTTCCCCATGGAATTTTTTCATGAAACTTGATATGCATGATCCTTATAACATATAGAGACCAATAGAAACAAGAATGACCAAAAAATTTGGAGTTATGGCCTCTGAAACCAAAACCCTAATTCTAGGTCATTTGTGTAGTTAAACCTGACTCTGCTTCCATGCCATTCTCAGTTCTTGTGATTCTTTGACTTCCTTGACTTTGTGGGGATATAATATGATGCTTGGACATACATGGACCCCTTTGAAATGATTGAAGACCTTTGAAGTGGCTCAACTGGCTCAGGGATGGCTCAGATCACAAACCCTAGGTGCAGATGACTTTGAACCAATGCATTGAAGCAAAAATGCAATATGAGATGCTATGGTTGAACTTATGCATATGAAAAGATCAAAAGCCAATGTGAAGTGAGTGAGGGAAAATTTGGGGTGTTTACAGCTGCCCCTATTCAAACATGAGTTAGTTGTGTAGGATGTAAGCAACGACTTAACAGGCAAACAAGATAACTTGTGGTTGAATACCAAAGACAGTCCAAAATTTGCACTCACAGGATGAAGAAGAAAAGGGATATAGATTGTAAAGGAAAATAAAGTATGATTATAAAGTGCGGGTGACGGAGGACGACCGTCGAGCAGAGGACGACTGCTGGGGAAAGAGCAATGACGGGGACGGCCGACATGCTGGGGATATAAGAGATTATGATGGGGACGGCCATCAAGTAAAGCTATAAGACTCTCTGGGGATTATAGGTAAATGAAATAAATGATGAGGTACGGTCATCAAAGGTGAAGGACGATCACCTAGCAGGGGACGGCTGCTCTGTTGGGGGTAAAGTGAGGGACGGTCATCGAAGGTGAAGGACGATCACCGGGCAGGGTACGGCTGCCGAAAGTACCACGACATAGGACGAATGTCGGGTAACAAGGTCGATGATGGGGACGGACATCGGATAAGCATGATGAAGGATGATCATCAAGAGGTGAAGGACGATCACCTAGCAGGGTACGGCTGCTCTCAGGATTTATCATGACACAGGACGAATGTCAGATAACAAGATCAACGATGGGGACGGCCATCGGATAAAATGATGAAGGACGATCATCAGGAGGTGAAGGACGATCACCTAGAAGGGGACGGCTGCTAAAGATATCATGACATAGGACGAATGTCAGATAAGAAGGGGTTCTAATGAATAGAGACTCCACTAGGGGTTTGATGAAGGACGATCATCAAAAAGGTGAAGGACGATCACCTGGCAGGGTACGGCTGCCGCAAAGGTATCATGACATAGGACGAATGTCAGATAAAAAGGAAATAGTTTAACAAGTTTTGTTGGGGACTTTGCTGGGGAAAAGTAAACACGGACGAGTGTCTACATCCAAGAAATGAAAGGTATAAGTGTTTGGGCACTGTGTATAGACTAAAGATGCGGACGAGCATCCTTAAGACTATGATACGGACGGGTATCAGGTAGAAACAAACACTAACACATGCTCAGAGATGATGATACGGACGAGTATCAACTGGTTAACAAAGAACACGGACGAGTGTCGGATCTAAGGGGACTCTTCTGGGGAATAATAGGCACAGACGAGTGTCTAAATTCTAAAAAAAGAGGTAAAAGTAACCGATATTGTGTATGGATTAAAGATGCGAACGAGCATCCTTAAGACTATGATACGGACGAGTATCAGTAGAAACAAACGCTGACACATGTTCAGAGATGATGATACGGACGAATATCAACTAGTTAACAAAGAACACAGACGAGTTTCGAATCTAAGAAAGATAAGTGGTGTATACAAGATACGGACGAGTATCTGTATGAGTAAAAAGTATGAGTAACAAGTATGAGTAAGACACGAACGAGTGTCTATCTTGCTGGGGAGAGTGCGACACGGACGAGTGTCGGAAGAATGTATTATAAACAAATATACGATTTACAAAGTGTTTAGGTAACTATGTTGGGGAAGGTGATACGGACGAGTGTCAAGGGATTGTATGTATATGTATCTGTATGGTGAGTGAAAAGGGGACGCTTTGGCTTTCTGCTGGGGGTATGACACGGACGGGTGCCGAAGGGAGCATGTATCTGTATCTGTAAGAGAAAATTCTTGGCTCTCTGCCGGGGAATTTGGGGAGTATTCTGTATATTGTTGATGAATTGTCAGTATTCAGAACATGGCTTATGATTATGCAATATGTTTGATTTTTTCCGTAATGCTCCGTATTAGACGGAATGCTACGCTCTGTGGGGAGGATATGAAGCGAATGCTATGATTATGCAAAGATAACGATCCGGGATTCGGATCCCGTTGCCGTTGAAGATCTCTGGTCGATCTGCTTGAAGTGGATATCCCCGCTGGGGATAAGATCATTGGTAGATCTGATAAGATGTGTCCGCATGGGGAAACAGATCACTGATAGACCCATCTCAGTGATGGGGGACCCAGCTGGGGTTTGTAGAAGCTTTCGTCACTCTGTTGTGATTTCTTCATGCGTTGCTCTTCTGGATAGAGGTTGAAACTTTGCGGGGAGATACTTACCTGGTCGGCACTAGGCTATGGAAGAAGAAAGATCACTGGAAGATCTTCCTAGAGATTTCTGTAGAGATCCTACTGAGGATGATGTCGCTCCCGGGATTTTCATCCTAGTACAAATGCGAAAGTGGCGCGAAAAGTTAGAGTCGCCAGCCAGACATTTTTATCCCGAATGAATGGGAAAGGTAATGTTGCACAAACCTAAGGAAGAAGGAAAAGGACGAGGCCTTGCGAACCAAAGATATGGATACGGAATTCGGTTACGAATTGAGAAGGTATTAGCACCCCAATCCGTCCGCCGTACCCGACGGGATCCACGCTTATAAGTCTGTTTTCAAAGGGTGAGAAATAATATGTTGTTTGAATAAAAGAATGGCTATCTGAAATGGAATGGAAATGAGAAAAAGAATGGAATTAACAAATGGGGATAAAAGGGGAAAAATGTAGGGAAAATAAAGATCGTGCTCGAATGGGCCCTACCCCACTGCCTACGTACCTCATCGGGATAAATGAGGATCAGAGACGCCGTAGTTCGTCTAACTAAGGCTTACACTCGTTTGTGATTTTTAGGATGACGTTGCCATAGTTCTAGCTCAGGTGTTACCGGCTCTGACTCGAGGGTGTTTACCGTATCGCTGTTTGAACTGTCGAGACAAGTCATGTTCGTCCGCAAAGAGTATGAGATGAGATGAGAAGACGTGACTTCTTGGTTTATTGTCTTTTATAAGAAGTGTTTTGAGTTTGTGTTTTTCGTATGTACAACACTAAAGACTATGACACAGGAGCGAATACTTTCCAAGATCGCCCCCAATGGAACGTTTGTAAAGCATCCTAGAAGAGTGAAGGAGACCTCCACTAGTCATTTCCCGTATGGCTTAAGGCTCGTGGCGCATTGTACACCTTTCCTTTATTAAGTGTTTTTGATTTTATTTTAAGATGAGAAGTGAGACTCAAGTTATCAAAGGAAAAATTCTAAGGGAAACTAGACTTACCCTAAGTTAGTTTGAATTTGAAGATAACCTATGGTTAGTGAGGTTTGAAAGAATTAATCTACCTAAGAAATATTAAACTAGAAATGCAAGTAAAAGAGTTAATAGTGAACAATAGGGTCCTCCTAAGTCATGGTGGGTAAAAACGTGAATGAAACATAAACGGGATAAAACGATGGATCGGGTGGGTCGATTGCGTGGTGCTAAGACGCACGACTTATGGTGTGAAACATACAAGGCTTGCTTTTGGTTGAATGGAGTGGAACGATGGTGATCGAGGAACCCTAAAGTCACATGCATTTTTATTTGTTTATTTGAAATTTTACTCGACGTTGGATCGAGTATCTTATTTGTTTCATTTTTGAGATTTTGTTTTCTAACGATTCGTTTTATCTTTTCTATCCTAATTATGGAAATTAAACAAGCATACAAGTATTACGCTATTACATCACAAAGTACACAAAGTAATTGAGGCACAAAAATATCCAAGTCCATAAGCAAATCCTTGAAAGAATACCTTGCACAAAAAACAAATAGTTAGTGAATGCCATGAATCATGAATATGCATAATATGATGGAATGAATTAAAATGACAAAAAAAATAATCAAAAGTTATGGAAAAAATGTGAAATTAATCCCTAGGGTATCTAACCTGATTATAACACTATGTCCAAAAAATCTCTCAAAAATTCTAAATCTAACTATGGTACATGATCACCTAAATCTAACTAAGGTTTAATCATAATTTTGTACAATTCACACTACCAAAACAATAGAAAAAATGTCCTAAAAAATACACCAAAAATATTCTAGATACTTTAATTTGTCCTCTAATCATAGCCAAAAGAATGGGCAAAAAAATGTTATGGGAAGTGGCAGAAAGAAATTGTACAAATTTATGTGTTCACATGAGAATTCAATACAAAATCAATTAAATTAAAATTCGCAATTAAACTTGAAAAATGGTTAAATTCAAAAATAAAGATTGGAAGAAATTCTAAATTGACTTAATATCCTCCTGTAATGTTTTTGGATTTTTACCATGCATTTTATTATTTATTTTGAATTAATTTGGAAAATATATAGAAATAGAATTTAAAAGAAAAGAGAAATTGGAGGGAGGTGACAATAGAAATGTTTTTAAGCTTAAAACTAATGGGCTTGGAAACAAGGGTGCAAGTAGCAAATTCGCAAGGCCCAATAAAGAAAACAAAAGGATGGTGGAGCTTAATACTGATTTTCTAAGAGATTTTTTTATTAATGGCAATTACTGTGATATTAATCTTTTAACCTCTCCATTAATCTGTGCATTAATCCTCCATTTAAACACAGATTAATTAATATAATGATTTAATAAAATAATTTAAATTTAAGGCAAGAAAAGGAAGAAGAATAAAAAGGGATGGGGAATTCGAAAAAAACCCTAGCTTTCTTCTTCTTCATCACGCCGCCGTTATCGCCCCCCATCATCACCTCCGTCTCATTCTTTTCCGATCATCATCATCCATGCCTTCTTCTTTCCGCTTCGCCATCAGTTCTCCTCCTCTCCTCCCTCAACACTCACCTTCTCTCAAAACCCTAACGCCGCAGCGGAGGATTTCCTCCGATCAATCCTCTCAAACCGAAATCATAAACAAACGAAACCTCACTCCCCCTCTCAAATTCGTAATCGATCTTCTCCTTAGCTCACTCAAACACCCGAATTGGAGTTCATACCAAACAGAAGCGCAAGAAAATCACCGCAAAACCAAGATTGACATACCTGAGAGACAACAACAATCAAGAGTTGGTCAAGGTATGAGCTCGATTCTCCGTTCCTCTTTTCGCTGTGATTTGCGATTTTCCTTTGAATATACGTTGATCTGAGTTGTTGTGGTAATTGACTCCCACAGGTTGTTGCAGCCGTTTGCGCGATGAGAACGAAGGAGGCGACGAATGTGAATCGATGGAGACGAAGCTACGCGATGAAGGTGATGATAATTTCTGGGCGTATTTTATTCTTTGATGAATTGATGAATTTCGAACGCAGTTCTTCTTCTTATTCTGATTTGGCGTTTTTAAACCATTCTTGATGATATACCGAATTTGTGTTGCTCCCCTGTTTTGATGCAGTTTTTTGTGAATTGGTAAAGATCATCGATGAAGATCAAGATTATGGTTGAGGCTACAAATACAGATTCAAAAAGATCGTTACAACACGATTACAGGATTGTTATTGAAGGTGATTGAGGAGTTGCAGAAGATTCATATAGAAGATGGATGGAAAGGGATGAAGAATTGAAATGGAGAATCCCAGAAATGGTGGAGTGATCGAGATGAAGATGAAGAAAGTGAAGGATGAGGATGACGAAGATCGTTCTTTGGTGAGGACATGAATGAAGGTATATGAATCTATAATTTCACAGCTTTTCCAACTCTATTTCTCTTCAACTCATCTTCTGCATACTGATTATGATTCGTTTTTAACGAAATTTGTGAAGAAGAAATGAAGATTGATGGAGCTGTTATGCAAGATTAATGGTGATAGTGTGGGGTTGAAGGTGAAAGCCAATGAAGTTGAAGATCCATGGCTCAAAGATAATGGTGATGCGACGATGAGGGGATTGAAGGAGCTGATTGAAGAATGAAAAAAATAAGTGGAGTGAGAGATCAAGACATAGTGAATCCGCAGGGGTGAAGAAGAATCTGTTAGTTTTATGGATGGTTCTGGAGATTCCTTCCAAAAATCAGTTAGGAATTGGTTAAGATTTTTTTGTTGAGAAAATTAGTTAGAAGTCTTGTAGCTGAACCCTTATTTATGGATTTTCTCCCGAACTTTCTTGTAATGCACTTGTGAAGAAAATTTGCTAGCCATCAATAAATCTGATTTAGAATTGATTTTATTTCTAACATTCATTAAAAATTAGTTGCCTCCAATATCCATTCTCTGTTATTTTCCCTGTGGTCGTGCTTTCATTTGCTTGGATATTATTTATTTTTCAATGATAGTAGGCCAATAAGGACAATAAGCTTGCATTATGACAGAAAATATATGATCATGGGCTTCGTGATACATGTATGCTTAGAGATGATTCAAAATCTTGAAATTCAATTGGACTTAATTGATGGGCGTGGACAAAAATGCTTGGAAAAATGAATGGTCTACTAATAAAAACAAAGGAGTTATTATCATGAGACCAAATTGGTTTAGAATGAATATTGGTATGGACAGTTGGACTAAATGTTTTAAGATATTAGAATTCGGATAAAGAAAAATAAATAAATTAACGAACAAGGTTTATTTATTTGGAACAAGAAATGGGCCTAAAAATGGATGTAACACGGATTCGAATTGAATATGAATCAACTATCGGTTTAAGGATTGTGGGTGAAAATGGATAAAAAGAAAAGAAAATGGATGAGAACATAATTTGAGAAAATGGATAGCAAAAATTGTCGTGCTACTTCCCTCGAAAACTTGAACTCAGAACTATCCATATGAACACTTCTGATCTCACTTGAGCCCTTGAACCCAAATTAATTTCCTTAAGCTTCTGACCCAAATAGCAAGCCTATGACGATGAATGCGTGCCATGTTATAGATTTCCTAATGAAAGATGCATACTAATGAGACGGGAATCCTGTTAAGGGTAATAAATAGGAGGGCAAATTTTGGGGTGTTACAGCTGCCCCTATTCAATCACTGTAGACTTGGATGGATGATAGCAGTTGCTTTCAGACGTTTGGAGTCTGTAGGGATTGAATACTAGAAACAACCAGAAAATTTGCACTATGCGACGGAAGAATAAAGAAATAAACTCAACCGAACGAACTCGGCTTGGATATAATTATGATGGCAGAATCATAAACGGGGGATGCCTTTTGAGTGATGTCAGACGGCTACTGACTTGCCACGCTGCGGGTGGACCTTGATAGGGGGCAACAATGCCTTAGTGATGTATTATTGGATTGAGTTAGACGAAAAATGACTTGCCACGCTGTGGGTGGACTTTCACTAGCTTGTGATAGAATTTTAAGATACTTTGCCACCCTGAGGATGGACTTTTGCCAATCTACGGTTGGACTTCACGATACGATTTGCCACGCTGTGGGTGGACGTTTGAAAATTTGCCACACTGCGGGTGGACTTTTGCTCACTACGGGAGACTTTTGCTCGCTACGGGAGACTTTAGAGATTTGCCACACTGCGGGTGGACTTTTGCTCACTACGGGAGACTTTTGCTCGCTACGGGAGACTTTAGAGATTTGCCACACTGCGGGTGGACTTTTGCTCACTACGGGAGACTTTTGCTCACTACGGGAGACTTTAGAGATTTGCCACACTGCGGGTGGACTTTTGCTCACTACGGGAGACTTTTGCTCGCTACGGGAGACTTTTGCCCACTGCGGGGGACTTTAGAGATTTGCCACACTGCGGGTGGACTTTTGCTCACTACGGGAGACTTTTGCCCACTACGGGGGACTTTAGAGATTTGCCACACTGCGGGTGGACTTTTGCTCACTACGGGAGACTTTTGCTCACTACGGGAGGCTTTTGCCCACTACGGGGGACTTTAGAGATTTGCCACACTGCGGGTGGACTTTTGCTCACTACAAGAGACTTTTGCTCACTACGGGAGGCTTTTGCCCACTACGGGGGACTTTAGAGATTTGCCACACTGCGGGTGGACTTTGAAATCTGCCACCCAAAGATGGACTTTGGCCAGTCTGCGGCTGGACTTTGCATATGTTGAATTGCATGGCATGTTGCCCCATGACACTGGGGACGTTATGTCTTGAGCATCGCTAATGAACTGGTGTAAATGTAAAAGAAATTCCTGACGCGGAAGTAATAAGTCTCTTCTAACTCTGTGGGGAACATAATGATCGCAAATTCGATATCAAGTAGTCCCGTGGGGATAACATCTCTGTCGGAGAAGAGCGTGAATAATTCATCTGTCCCGAATTATCACCTTTGCCAAAAGTAAATTGGACTTTTAGATTTGAGGGCCGTGCCTGGGGATACCTCGACTATTGGGGATTATCCACTCTTATGGATCTGCTGGGAAGGAGAAAGATTTATCTGAAATCTTCTAGGGAAATAGGAATTGCCTTAGATCTATTGAGGAACCGAAATCAAGGAAACCATCTGAAGGAGAAAGTGCTGACTTTAGTGAGGATAACTTTTATTTGCCTGTTGGTGATGACAACATCGAGATACGTCCTGCTGAGGAGGAAAGATTTCAAGTTATCTCGTGGTGGGGATCAGTTGATTCCGTATGGATTTTACCTTAAGAGGATTTTACAAAAGACTTGGCGTCTTTAAACTCTTAGGTATCATAACGACTGCATGAATCAACGTAGCAACCTTGCTGGGGAGGTACCCATTGCCAATGCGGATGAGTTTGTATCTGTCAGAAGTGCTGAACGAGATAGTTGGCTTGACAAGTGACCACGGTATTTTAAACTCCGGGTAAATGCTTCCGATCGTCTGTCTTCGGGAAAGAATGAACTCTCGTACTATTGGGGTGGCCGGCCCCAGTACGAGTATTTGAATAGCTTTGCACCTGACTGACTGATCTTCGCTTTTGGAGAGATCTGAATCTCGAGGTGATTGCCCCAGTTTGACTGAAATTTGAAGAGATTGCTCGACTTAACTGCCCCGAATAGGCTAGCTCTTACTGTGATTAATTAGGAAAGTCCTTGCTCAATGAAGCTTTCTCAGAAAAGTGCACCTCGACGTGACAGTCTTTCAGAAGTTTTAAACTTCTCAACTTGGCAAGCTTAAGCTTCTGGATTGAATTTCCGCATGTGAACCATTTATGATGCCAAACAAATGTATGCAAGCAAAAATGTTTATTCTTAGAATGAAAATTCTAATGCAACAAACAAGTTGATCTTGAAGTTTTGAAAATGGATCGCTAACCTTCGTGAGTGAATCACTGGTTAAGATACGACCTTATTTTGAATGAAAGTATGTACATGCAATACCAACAAATATCTTTTAGCATAAATCATAGGAGTCAGGAACGCGGCCTCGTGGTAGTACGCTCTCAAATTATCCCTGTTTCAATTAGGACTTTTAAGGGTTGTATCGTGGCCTGGTTCATGGTTATAGAAACAAAGGATATAGGCTCGAAATTTATTTGTGCCCACCCACTCTTCGTGATGTTCTCCATTCCTATGTTCAGCTAATTTTCACAAGCATTCATCTTTCATAAAGGTTTCGCGTCGGTTGAGGAACCATTGCTGCTATTAGTTCAAACACCAATCAGGTTATTGCTGAGAGTCAGTCACTCCTCTATCTTTCGTGTCTGTGTCACACGACTTTGTTCTTATTTGAGGATCTTTCTTATGTAATCCTTTCTGTCTTTCGCTTTTGCGTTATTTTGCTTATCCCCAACTTTTGCCTGGACTGATTCTTGTGAATCTTTGATTGTGTAGTCCAGCGGGATGCCCTAACTTTTGCATAAGTCGCTTGTTTTCAAGTTTCGACTTAGCGGGCCTTTTCTTTTCTTTTTCTTTTTTGCACTTTGAACAAGTCGCGTGACATTGTTTGTCTTGATTGCTTCGCGAGGGTTGTGCTTGCCTCATTCTTTGGTCGACGAAGGATAACCATTGTGGTTTTCCATCTTTGGACCTTTTGAGTTGGGTAACCATTGTGGTTTCGGGTCTTTGGACCTCTTGATTAGCATAGTAGAATGCAATGGATCTACAAATACACTCCTTTATGAAAGTCTGAACGCTTGGTCCAACTAGCTGACGTCTACCCTGCCCCTGGGTTACATGTGAGGGTTTTTTATGTGAAAAGAAACTCCTACTTCAAAGCTCGAAGGGGTTAGCAAGGGTCTATCTTCCTTATATCTCCAGTGTTTAAATATTTGAAACAAAGCCTGTACATCGTCAACAGGGCCTTACTCGAGAGCACACAATTAGAGATTTTGCGTTTTTGTTTCGTCATTCTCCCTCATAGAATTTAAGCATGACAATTGGTATTGCGATGTACATATGCAAAATTATAAGGGGATGCAAATGAATTTACTTCAAGAAAAACATGTGAGTTTTATTATTGCTAACATTCAAAAGCAAACGATTTTCATACATGTAGACAAGTGTTTAGCATATAAAAGAAACTACAAATGGAAATGCAGTAAAGAAACTGAATATTGCCGTAGTTGAGGAGGCTTGGCTCCGTCTGGACCTGTCAGTCTTGGATACTTTCAGTGGTCAATAGCTCTTTCACGGACTTGTAATCTTCAATTCGCAGTTGTATACCTAACCATGGCAGTCATGCTTCTTCTTCTAGCTATCTTGACTCTGACACGAGACATCTGAAGAAAAGAGTGAAGCTGGGGAGTAAAGTTGCCCCATAAGGTTGCTCGGAAAGACCTGATGGTCTTCTGCCTACGTATCTCCATTGACTAATAACCAATGAAGAATCAGAGCGACGTAGTTCCCCTCAATAGGGATGAAAGTGAACAATGAAGAAAGGCAAACACGCAAATGCCGTCACTGAGAGTATTTGAATACTGCTGGCTTTATTTGCTTCATGAATACCCTGGCGTCCTGGGTGATCAACTCGAAGACTTCAGCTTAACGTGAACCATCTGGTAGAATAACCGTGACACCGGTTCCATTATGACTAGGCATTGGATTCTGGAGTACATTTGGGAGAGGAGCAAAATTGATCGCCTTGGAGTCAACTAGGTCCTGTACCTTGTTCTGAAAAGCCCAACATTTCTCAATACTGTGCCCCTGGGCACCTGAATGGAATTCGCACCTGGCATTAGCATCAAAATTCGGAGGTAGGTTGTCAGGAGTAGGCGGTCTCATGGTACGAAGCTCAACCAGGTTCAACTTTAGCAGCTCTGGGAGCAATACAGCATATGGGCATGGGACGGTGTTAAGTCTGCGGTTTCTCGCTCTTGTTCTTTCCTGAAACGGTCTATGTACCTGTTGTTGCTGACCCTGTGGTCATTGTTGTTGAACCTGTGGAGTAATAGTCACCGCAGCTGCTTGGTGGTAACCTTGAGAATAACCTCTGTCTCGGCCTCTATACACAGCATTCGTCTCACCTTCTCTTCTTCTTTGACCGTTGCCAAAAGGCTTTCTCACACCAGAAGAACTAGCACTGCTTGCATCCTGGATCTTTCCCAATTTCAGAAAATTCTCTATTCTTTCTCCCGCAATGACGATATCAGAAAAACCAATGGACGGGCAGGCGGCCAGACGATCCAAGTAAATACCCTGCAAGGTGCCCATAAACATGTCGGCCATTTCCCGATCCAGCAATGGAGGTTGAACCTGTGCGGCCAGCTCACGCCACCTCTGGGCATACTGCTTAAAACTCTCCTTAGGTCCTTGAGACAAGTTCTGTAGCTGAGTGCGATTCGGAGCCATATCAATGTTGTATTGATACTGCTTGAGAAATGCTTCAGCTAGATCTTTCCAACTTCGAATAGAGACCCGACTCAGCTTCATGTACCAGCTCAACGAAGCTCCAGATAAACTGTCTTGTAAGAAATGCATCCAAAGTTTCTCGTCATCAGTGTGAGCCGAGATTCTTCCAAAGTACGCGTGAATGTGAGTCCTAGGACACGTGCTGCCGTTGTACTTGTCAAACGATGGTGCCTTGAACTTGGGAGGGATTTTGACTCCTGGTACTAACCCGAGACTGGTTACATCGATGCCCAAGGAATTCTGACATTCCATGGCCTTGATCTTTTCTGCCAGCTCTTCATACCTGCGATTGTTGATCTCATTCACGTTACCCATATCCGCATCCAGTAGAGTGAACTGGTCCTCTTGATTGTCTTCTAAACCTGCATTACGTGTTGTGGTCCTGTTTGGATTAGGTTCTCCGTTACGGGCAGTGTTAGAATCCACATTCTCAGCCGGTATTCCCGTATTAACATTCCCATGAGGTTGCTCAACCATCAACCGGAGACGCTCCTGGTTCTGGGCCATGCCAGTCATCATTTCCATGAACTGATCCATCCTCTGTCGGAGCTCATTAAGATCTGTCTGCATTCGTTCAGCCATCCTTACTCGGTTTCTTTTAGTCGGATATCGGTGAACGTGTTGACCAGCTATATTGCCTGTACGTGAAATAAGTTAGAAACTCTGGGTAACCTGCAAAAACACAAGAATATGATATGCAGGAAATGAATGTTATGGCATGTCGATTCATTTTTAGGGCATCCCATCCCCTGATTCCAGCTTTGTGGGTTTGATGAAGACAGAAGCTCTTTTTGCTGTAAATAACAAGCAGTGTTGATAATATAAGGTGTGTGTGTGTAGCAGACGTGCCAAACAATCCCAAGAATACGAAGACCAACGCGTTTTTGCAAATGTGTCAATGATCACAGAGTGAGAGAACACAAAATGATAGTAAAGAGATCTTTTTATGATAAGAATTTTGTTGATATAGTCAAAACACCCAAAGCATGGATTCAAACAGAAGTACAATGATAAGAAGATTCCATCAACAGTCCTGATGGTAATCCCACAACATACAAGCAAACAGAAAGATGTCTTTGTCAATGCGATCCTCCATCTAGATCTAAGTCAATGGTCGGTCCTGCCTTTGGAACTTCTACCAACTCCTTTGTCTGCACCTGGTTGTCTTCAAACCTCTTCAGCTTCTTCTGATAGCAAATCATCATCTGCTTGTAGTAATCAGCTTCTTCTCGGGCTTTAGCAAGTTCTGCATCTTTTTCTCTCAACTTACCGGCCATCTCTTCGTCTTTCTCCTTTAGCTTACTCGCGATCTCTTCAGCTTGAACTTTGTCTTGTTCCTCTCTTTTGACCCTGTAAGCAGCATGTCTCTTTTTCATGTTCTCAAACATCAAGGTCTTCTGATCCAGTTGCCTTCTAGTGTCAATGTGTTCCTTGGAAGAACTTCTAGTAGCAAACTCGAACCTCTCATACCGAGCTAACTCAAGCTCACACTGTTTCCTTGCAATAGCATGCCTCTCAACATCTTCTTGAGCTTTCCACTCAACCTCAAGTCTGGCGTGATTAGCTTTGGCAAGCTCCTGACCTAACTGTGCATTCTCCATTAACAAACCGTCTTTTTCCGTCTTCATCTTGTTGAACTCTTCAATGCTAACTGTGGTAGGTTGTTCAATGACCGTGGGATATAGAAGAGGCGCAGGCCCAAATGGTAACAGTAACACTTCAACCCGTTCTCTTAACCATTCTGCAAACAGTGGATACATTCGATAATTCCCTACTCCCAATGTCTTCTTCCCTTTTGTCTTTCGACTATGCCAAGCATTAGAAGCTTTCTGAGCAATCTCGAATCTATCCGTTGATTGGAAGTACAAGGACTCTGTGACGTCCATATCAGCTGGTGGTTCCTTTAAGGCATACCCAAACTGTCTAACCGTGAGAGAAGGGTTATAATTAATTCCCCCTTTTCTCCCGATCAATGGAACATTAGGAAATCCTCCGCAACTATGAAGAATGTCAATACACCGCAAACCCTGATTAACCCAGGTAATGTCCTTTGCTTGTAAACCCATCAATCGTTCAGACCATTCAAGAGTGTTCTTCGTCTTCTCAAAAGCTCCTGATTGCGGCAGAAAGCGTGTGAACCACTTGTAGAATACAGTCGCGCAACAATTCAACATTCCCCCCCTTCGCTTCTCATTCTTATAATGCACAGAGTGGTAGAGATCACCTAAGAGAGTAGGAATAAGATTCTTTGCTATGAAAATGCGAATAGCATCGACATCCACGAAGTTGGGCATGTTCGGGAACAAAGTGATTCCATAGATACACAAAGCTAGGATCGCATTGAAGGTACTCCAACTTTTTGCCTCAGCTGCTTTGGTAGCCTCATCTAACAAGAAACTTAAATGATATCCCCGGAAGCCTCCTTTGCTATCAATCCGGTCTTCCAATAATGACTTGCTCAAATAAAGAGCAGTTGCTACATCTTTGAAGTCGGGATCAATCTTGGTCCCAAAGAATGGTGCACAGTCCTTCACGGAAACTCTCAGGATGCTCGAATACTCCTCTAATGTAGGTGCCAACACGAAATCAGAAAGTATGAAACATCTAAGCTGTGGATCATAAAACTGTAGCAAGGTGTGCATCCCTCTGAAAGCATAGTCACTGATGGGCTCTATGAAATACAAAATCCACCCGTAATCCTGCTTGAAGACATTCAGAACTTCTGGAGGAGCTAAGGCCTTCACTTTGAGAATCTCTTTCACAACAGGCTGATAAACCTTGTAGGAGATAATATACTTGGTCTTTTTCTTGGATTCCATGCTCATAGATAAATACCCACAACTGGAATCAAGGACGTGATATGCAGCCCTGCAAATGAATAAACATGCGTTAGGAATGCAAGTATGCGGATGATGTGATGCAATGCAATGGCATGTGATCACTGTTGCATATACTGGGCACTGTTGTACTGCCTTCTGAATTTGCCTGAATACCGATTGTCAAGAATACCAGATCATAAGTTTGTGTCGGAAGAAAACCCAAGTATCAAGAACAAGGTAGGTTGAAGGTTTAGTTTTCCTGGGAACCTGTAAACCCCTCTCAATCTCACGGGTATGCTACTACGGGTCAACATCACGGACTCTCAAAGCCGAATAGCAATAATACGTTCACCATTTCCGAGAAATGGCTCATGACCAAATCAGGGAATCGGTTTGGCATTATGTACTACTCAGGGAGGCCTCAACTGAATTCCGGAAAAACAAGCATCCCTCATAAGTTCCCGGCTTCAAGCACTGAAGTCGAGAAACAATAGTACATTCATCCCGAAGGGTACAATACTACCGTCATACGACCAGTTGCTTTAACCAGGTTCCTATGAGAGAACAAGGTCATCCTATGCGATTTCCTAGTGGGCCCTCGGGTGCGAATGGGTTTGCCACGAAATGTGGTCTGCCATTGTCACCACTGGAGAGGGTTGTTTCCACTAAGGTCCTCGATGATCGGTTCCCAGTGTTAACAGCTCAAGTGGGAACATTCTATGGTCTGCCTAGGCAGTATAGAACATATCCCAAGAGAGCCTGATCTGGGTGTGGGACTCGTGAAAACTACACGTGCTCAAGACCACGCAAGCCACACGACTGCCCACTCTAAATCCTATGTGTATACTCAAGCCGGGTATTTGGCTTATCTCACAATAATCCCATCCCGCCAAGGAAAACCAGAACAGCCAGTACAGTATATGCCAGTATATGCGACAATAAAATAAAGTGCAGAAAGTTGTAAATAAAGCTGTAAAGGAAAGCGATAAACTGTAAACAAAACAGTAAAGCTAAACTAAAGCATAACAACGAATGAATAAGCACCCAAAGAAAACAGAAACAGACAAGTGCTAGGATTGACTCTCAAAGGGGAAATTAGAATTTCTAAAATTTCCCAGCAGAGTCGCCAGCTGTCGCTCCCGGGATTTTCATCCTAGTACAAATGCGAAAGTGGCGCGAAAAGTTAGAGTCGCCAGCCAGACATTTTTATCCCGAATGAATGGGAAAGGTAATGTTGCACAAACCTAAGGAAGAAGGAAAAGGACGAGGCCTTGCGAACCAAAGATATGGATACGGAATTCGGTTACGAATTGAGAAGGTATTAGCACCCCAATCCGTCCGCCGTACCCGACGGGATCCACGCTTATAAGTCTGTTTTCAAAGGGTGAGAAATAATATGTTGTTTGAATAAAAGAATGGCTATCTGAAATGGAATGGAAATGAGAAAAAGAATGGAATTAACAAATGGGGATAAAAGGGGAAAAATGTAGGGAAAATAAAGATCGTGCTCGAATGGGCCCTACCCCACTGCCTACGTACCTCATCGGGATAAATGAGGATCAGAGACGCTGTAGTTCGTCTAACTAAGGCTTACACTCGTTTGTGATTTTTAGGATGACGTTGCCATAGTTCTAGCTCAGGTGTTACCGGCTCTGACTCGAGGGTGTTTACCGTATCGCTGTTTGAACTGTCGAGACAAGTCATGTTCGTCCGCAAAGAGTATGAGATGAGATGAGAAGACGTGACTTCTTGGTTTATTGTCTTTTATAAGAAGTGTTTTGAGTTTGTGTTTTTCGTATGTACAACACTAAAGACTATGACACAGGAGCGAATACTTTCCAAGATCGCCCCCAATGGAACGTTTGTAAAGCATCCTAGAAGAGTGAAGGAGACCTCCACTAGTCATTTCCCGTATGGCTTAAGGCTTGTGGCGCATTGTACACCTTTCCTTTATTAAGTGTTTTTGATTTTATTTTAAGATGAGAAGTGAGACTCAAGTTATCAAAGGAAAACAAAAGGATGGTGCTAAGACGCACGACTTATGGTGTGAAACATACAAGGCTTGCTTTTGGTTGAATGGAGTGGAACGATGGTGATCGAGGAACCCTAAAGTCACATGCATTTTTATTTGTTTATTTGAAATTTTACTCGACGTTGGATCGAGTATCTTATTTGTTTCTTTTTTGAGATTTTGTTTTCTAACGATTCGTTTTATCTTTTCTATCCTAATTATGGAAATTAAACAAGCATACAAGTATTACGCTATTACATCACAAAGTACACAAAGTAATTGAGGCACAAAAATATCCAAGTCCATAAGCAAATCCTTGAAAGAATACCTTGCACAAAAAACAAATAGTTAGTGAATGCCATGAATCATGAATATGCATAATATGATGGAATGAATTAAAATGACAAAAAAATAAAAAAATCAAAAGTTATGGAAAAAATGTGAAATTAATCCCTAGGGTATCTAACCTGATTATAACACTATGTCCAAAAAATCTCTCAAAAATTCTAAATCTAACTATGGTACATGATCACCTAAATCTAACTAAGGTTTAATCACAATTTTGTACAATTCACACTACCAAAACAATAGAAAAAATGTCCTAAAAAATACACCAAAAATATTCTAGATACTTTAATTTGTCCTCTAATCATAGCCAAAAGAATGGGCAAAAAAATGTTATGGGAAGTGGCAGAAAGAAATTGTACAAATTTATGTGTTCACATGAGAATTCAATACAAAATCAATTAAATTAAAATTCGCAATTAAACTTGAAAAATGGTTAAATTCAAAAATAAAGATTGGAAGAAATTCTAAATTGACTTAATATCCTCCTGTAATTTTTTTGGATTTTTACCAAGCATTTTATTATTTATTTTGAATTAATTTGGAAACTATATAGAAATAGAATTTAAAAGAAAAGAGAAATTGGAGGGAGGTGACAATAGAAATGTTTTTAAGCTTAAAACTAATGGGCTTGGAAACAAGGGTGCAAGTAGCAAATTCGCAAGGCCCAATAAAGAAAACAAAAGGATGGTGGAGCTTAATACTGATTTTCTAAGAGATTTTTTTATTAATGGCAATTACTGTGATATTAATCTTTTAACCTCTCCATTAATCGGTGCATTAATCCTCCATTTAAACACAAATTAATTAATATAATGATTTAATAAAATGATTTAAATTTAAGGCAAGAAAAGGAAGAAGAATAAAAAGGGATGGGGAATTCGAAAAAAAACCCTAGCTTTCTTCTTCTTCATCACGCCGCCGTTATCGCCCCCCATCATCACCTCTGTCTCATTCTTTTCCGATCATCATCATCCATGCCTTCTTCTTTCCGCTTCGCCATCAGTTCTCCTCCTCTCCTCCCTCAACACTCACCTTCTCTCAAAACCCTAACGCCGCAGCGGAGGATCTCCTCCGATCAATCCTCTCAAACCGAAATCATAAACAAACGAAACCTCACTCCCCTCTAAAATTCGTAATCGATCTTCTCCTTAGCTCACTCAAACACCCGGATTGGAGTTCATACCAAACAGAAGCGCAAGAAAATCACCGCAAAACCAAGATTGACATACCTGAGAGACAACAACAATCAAGAGTTGGTCAAGGTATGAGCTCGATTCTCCGTTCCTCTTTTCGCTGTGATTTGTGATTTTCCTTTGAATATACGTTGATCTGAGTTGTTGTGGTAATTGACTCCCACAGGTTGTTGCAGCCGTTTGCGCGATGAGGACGAAGGAGGCGACGAATGTGAATCGATGGAGACGAAGCTACGCGATGAAGGTGATGATAATTTCTGGGCGTATTTTATTCTTTGATGAATTGATGAATTTCGAACGCAGTTCTTCTTCTTATTTTGATTTGGCGTTTTTAAACCATTCTTGATGATATACCGAATTTGTGTTGCTCCCCTGTTTTGATGCAGTTTTTTGTGAATTGGTAAAGATCATCGATGAAGATCAAGATTATGGTTGAGGCTACAAATACAGATTCAAAAAGATCGTTACAACACGATTGCAGGATTGTTATTGAAGGTGATTGAGGAGTTGCAGAAGATTCATATAGAAGATGGATGGAAAGGGATGAAGAATTGAAATGGAGAATCCCAGAAATGGTGGAGTGATCGAGATGAAGATGAAGAAAGTGAAGGATGAGGATGAAAAAGATTGTTCTTTGGTGAGGTGTAACACGGTGGGAGAACTGACTTTAGTTATGTTGCGGATAGCAAGAGTCGCCACCGACTTTTATTTTATCCAAAGGAAAGGCATAAAAGAACAGGAAAGACCTTTTAAAAGATTTTTGGGTCCGGGGGGTAGGTTATGTAAAGGGAAGGTGTTAGCACCCTTTACATCCATGGTTATCCATGGGCTCTTAGTTACTTAGCTCACTTTAAATTGTTTTTGAAATGTGAAGTGTGTGAATAAAAATTTTCTGAAGAGTTTGATAATGATCCATGTACGGATGCGTAAAAAACCTTTGTTTTGAAAATTTGCTTGAAATTGTGAAGTGTTGAAATGTTTTTGAAAAGTGAGCAAGTATCTAAGAGGAACCTACCCTAAGTTTAAAGTCTTTTCTGTTCTTGAATCCTTTAAATGGTAAGACTATCCCTATTATTAAGGAATAGGTAGTCATTACCTTGGATGTAGGGGACAAGTGAAGGGACATTGTTATTTAGGCAACTGTGGGGTGTATAAGCAATTTTGGAGGGACTATCATCTTTATTCGAAAGGGACAAGATCATTACGAAGGCAACATTCGAAAAGGGACTTGATCTTTTATCTGTTAAGGGACTAGATGATGTGAGATTGAGGGACTTTGCTTTATACACCATACTTGACCTTTTGATTAGGCAACATGAGAGGTATCCCTAAGGAAGTGAGATGGCGATCAAAGATCGACTTACGTGTGTGAGTGTACAGTTTTAATATTTATCTTTTATTTAAATGACCTAATTCCAATTTTAAAATACAAACATGTTTTTGCACTCCCTATTTACTAACCATAGCATAAAATAAATATTTAATAATAATACTACAATATTACATGAAGGAAGCATTTACAAAAATAATAACAAATTAAGCAAAAATAATAATAATAAGTGAATAAGCAAAAATAATAATAATAATAAATAATTGGGTTAGTAGAAAATAATAATAATCACAATGTGGTTAGTAATATAAAAATATAAAAAATAAACATAATTAATAAGAATAATAATGAAATAAGCAAGAATATTATAATAATTAAAAAAATCAAATTTTTATATAAACAATTATTTAAGATTAATAAGAAAGTATGAGCAATTATACTAATTATTATAAAATTTTGAATTATATGCAAAATTATAAAAATTAAATTAATTTTAAACATAGTATGAAAATAAAATTATAGTTACCAAAATTAATTTAACAATTTTTTTAATTAATTCTAAACATATATTAAAATTTATGTACATACAAAATTAAATTATAAACAATTATCACATTAACAAAAATTAAATTAAGAATTTTAATTAAGCCATGAATATAATATATACAAATAATAATATTAAACAAATAGAAGAAGAAAAATTAGGGTTTGAGAAAAATATGTTTTTTAGGGTTTGTAAAAATAAATTAGGTTTTATATGCAAAAATGTTAAATATTAAATATTAACTCAATTATACAAATAAATTATATATAATAATAATATATACATAAAAGAAATTAGTTTTAGAAAATATTATTATTTTTTTAGAAATTTTTTAGAACATATATTAATTTAAATCTATTTACATATTAATCATATAAATAATATTCAATAATAAACAATTAACAAAATAAATAAAACAGAATTTAAAAAAACTTACCTGGGCTGGGGATTGAACCCAGCCCCTTTGCCTCCAAGAACTCCAGCCAGCAACAACAACCACTAGGCCAACGCGCACCTGATGCCAAGGAAAGGAGAGAAATTGGTTTTGTGCCTTGTTCCTGAAAATCAAAGAAAAAGAAAGAAAAACAAAAGGCCTGGGGGGATCGAACCCAGGACCTTCAAACATCACACAAACACATTAACCATTCCAGCTGGGAGAGTGCACCTGTTAGTATAACAACAATAATACATAATATATTATGTTTCATTGTTAAACTGGAAAAATAGGAAAAATTGCTGAGGCCAGGATTCGATCCCTGGACCTAAGCTTTATATGCGCGTCCTCTAGCCAACTGAGCCAGCCATCAACTGTGAAATAAAACAGAAAACAATTCATAAAATAATATGCACAATTTTTGAATTCTGGAATACGCGCGCAGGGCATCATCTTCTTCCTCCAGCCCTAGGATATTTGCTGCGAATTTATATACCATTTTTCCTGCGAATTCCAAACTTGCAGCAAGACCTATGAATCTTGTACATCACAAAAACTGTAAAATTTCACCAAATTAATTGTTCAAACATGATCCAGAGACAAATTGGCATTGATCTGTGTTTTTAGAATGGATTTATATTAGCTTGAGTGTGAAACCCTAATGGAGGCTGAAAACCCTAGCCATGGTGGAATTCGTCTCAGTTCATGAAACTCAAATTAAACTATCCAGAATTCATCACAAGCTTCAAACAATCACAAATCAACAAACAAAATTCATTAATAATAGCTAAACAAGCAAAATCGAAAAAAATAAATTCAAGAACAAGAGGGATTCGGTTTATGCGATATGAGATGTTTTGGATGCAAATGATCATTGGGAATGATTCTATGATGTCTCAGAAACATTCTTGTGTCCTCAAAATACCTTGAAACCTCTTGAATGGATGAAACCGAAAATTGATTTTTGGATGATTTTTGAAATTTGAAACTTACTCTTGGGAGGCTGAAAATCGTGTTCTATGATTAGGTTTAAGTTATATACTTATAGTGTGATGAATTTAGGTCAGAAAACTTGATGTTTGTGTGAAAGATTTGATCCAAAAAGATTGAGAAAGATAAGCTTTAAAATTCAAATATTCTTGCATGAACACTTTCTATTTCAAGCCAATCAACATTATTTTTGTATCAATTTGATCCATATTGAATTCATGACCTTCTAGAACCAAAAATAATTTTAAATCTTCACACTTGATATTTTATTTAAATTTAAAATGATTTTTAATATAAAAAATCATAATAAATAAATTAAATAAAATAAAAATTATGAAAATATCAAATAATTTTCGTGCATGATGTCATGGATCACTTTGGGTCATTAAAAGTTCAGCCCACTTAGCAAAATTTGGTTTTAAACCTCCATTTGCTTCATAAACTTCCCTAAAATTTCCCAACTTTGCAAGGGCACACATCCTTCAATTTTAATGCTATGAGGGTGTTCTTGGACATTTTGGAAAGCTTGAAGAGTCCTATAACCAACCCCAGTGGTTTCATGTCCATATCATTTACCATTCTCAAGTTATGCCCTTTTGAAGTTGTTGACTTTTTGTTGACTTTCAAAAGGACCTATAATGTCTTAGCTCATACCTTCCAAATGAAGCATTTTTGGGCTTGGCTTGTGAGACACAAAGTTGTAGAGAATTCAATTTCCTTCAAAATGAGCTTTGGATGGAGAATTGGTGATGAAGCATGTGAAAGTTATGGCTGGTCAAAGTTCAGTTGACTTTTACTGAGGAAACCCTAATTTAGAAACTCCTGATTCTTGATGATCTGAAATATCCTTGATGAATCATGATCAACCCTTGATCAAATGATGAATTTTACTTCATATACTTGATGTTGGCAAAAAATCATGAAGTTTGACTTTGGTTTGACCACAGTTGACCTCAGTTTGACTTTTTAACTGCTTTGACTGATTTTGACTTATCTGATCATCTGACTGAGCAAACCTTTGAGAAAAGTCTTGAAACTTGTCATGGGGTTTCTTATACACATATAAGATGTTATGAAGCTCACTTGAAGTCTTGGAAATCCATTTAGCCTGATTAAAGTCAAAACCCTAGTTTTGGATGCACTGCTTAGGAGGTGCATTGTCTGAGGGAATTGTCAACTCTTCTGACTATTTGTGAACTTTGTGAACCATCATAAAATGTCTTGTGAACCTTGTGAACCTCATGGGAGGTCTTGTGAACCTTGTGAACCTCATGGAAGGTCTTGTGAACCTTGTGAACCTCATAAAGTGTCTTGTAGACTTCATGAACCTCATGAAAGGTCTTGTAAGTATTGTGAATCTTGTGAACCTTGTGAACCTCATAAAGTGTCTTGTAAACTTTGTGAACCTCATGGAAGGTCTTGTGAACCTTGTGAACCTCTTAGCACACAAAGTCTTGTATTGTGAGGGCAAATTTTGGGGTGCAACAGCTGCCCCTGTTCAATTTTCTGAAACCTGAGGGGTTAGATTGGTATATTTTCCAGTCGTGACCTGGAAGGTTGAAGGGGATTGAACACAAAAGCCCAAAAATTTGCACTCACCGGTGCGTAGAGTAGTATTGATGACTGGTTGGATATGCTTGAGTGGGCTTAAAGATGCCACTTGGAGAAAAATTCTCCAGATACATTTCTTGGAGGATAAAGCAGTCCAAAATATGAAGGTATAATGATAGCTTTCAGGAAGATAGACAACGTCCCGAGGTAGTGGTAATAGCTTTCAGGAGGATAACCAATGTCCTGAGGAAAAGATATGCTTTCAGAAGGATAAACAACGTTCTGAGGAAATAATATGCTTTCAGGAGGATAAACAACGTTCTGAGGAAATAATATGCTTTCAGGACGATAAACAACGTCCTGAGGTAGGGGTGATAACTTTCAGGAAGATAAACAACGTCCTGAGGAAGTGGTAACCTTTGGGAAGATAAACAACGGCCCAAGGTAATAATATGCTTTCAGGAGGATAAAGCAGTCCTGAGGTAATGATATAACCTTTGGGAAGATAAACAACGGCCCAAGGTAATAATATGCTTTCAGGAGGATAAAGCAGTCCTGAGGTATTGATAGCTTTCAGGAGGATAACAACGTCCTGAGGAGATAATATGCTTTCAGGAGGATAAACAACGTCCCGAGGTGATGATATGCTTTCAGGAGGATAAACAACATCCTGAGGAAGTGGTAACCTTTGGGAAGATAAACAACGGCCCAAGGTAATTATATGCTTTCAGGAGGATAAAGCAGTCCTGAGGTAATGATATAACCTTTGGGAAGATAAACAACGGCCCAAGGTAATAATATGCTTTCAGGAGGATAAAGCAGTCCTGAGGTATTGATAGCTTTCAGGAGGATAACAACGTCCTGAGGAGATAATATGCTTTCAGGAGGATAAACAACGTCCCGAGGTGATGATATGCTTTCAGGAGGATAAACAACATCCTTAGGAAGTGATGATAGCTTTCAGGAAGATAAACAACGTCCCGAGGAAATGATAACCTTTGGGAAGATAAACAACGACCCAATAGTCACAATTTGTTGATGAAATTTGTCTGCTGGAGAATTAATCTGAAAAACAAGATTATAACATTCTGTATGATAATATTAGCTTATGCATTATGTATGCATGTATAATATGATACACTTAGGTAATGTATTATGTATATGTATGATATGATGTAAATGATGTATGTATGCATCATGCAGCCTGAAGCGTCTGGATATCTTCGTATAACAACTGCTGGCCAGGGAAAATAAATCCTGATTCGTTGCTGAAGAATATGAGGAACTCGTTCCCGTCTTGTTTGATAATATATTATACATAACCTCCGTCTTCGTTTGATAGTAGGGTATACATAACCTTCAGTCTGCTGGGGATAGCAAGGTATACATAACCTCCCGTCTTCGTTCGTCGTACTCCTATTGGAAAGTAAATTCCCGAATATCCGTATGAGGATAAAAGAGATGGATATAAATTCCAGGGGAGATGTGACTTGAAGTACTTCATGAAGATGGATTTGCCCTACTGGGGATTTGTAACTGTCTTGTAGGGGTGAACCTGGTGAAGCTTCGTTGGAATCCTTCCCTCGTTCGTCCTTAGTAAATACTATTACTGCATTTTCATGCATTTCTGGTAAACATCAATCATATTAAGCATACATGCATTTCTGGTAAACATCAATCATATTCAAAAGCATACATACATTCAAACACAACCAATGGACGTTCCGCTTATGTAAATAGGGTAAAAGTAAATCTGGATTCAAAAATGGAATTTTATTCATATCAAAAAGTGACCCATACATGGGTAAGTTTGTACAAGGAGACATAAACCCTAGTAAGAGGATTTTGTCATAAAATTTTACAAAACAAGGAGAATCAGCTATGTGGGAAATAATCCTATTGAGTTTCAATTCTACTATTGCCATTATCCTCAAGTATCTCATCTTTTGCTGTTGAGACGGAAATGATTGGATTGAGCTTTATCTGTTCAAACTTGAGTAGGTAACACAACTGGTTGCAGTTTCATGGGTGATCCAAACGAGACATAGTCATACGCTTTAATCCCTAACTTTTGCCTGGATTGCCCTTTCAGGTTTTCAATCCACCGGGATACCCTTTTTTGCCCAAGCCGCCTTTTCAGGTTTTCGACTTGCCGGGTGTACATCTTTTTATATATATCCCTAATTTTTGCCCAAACCCTTTTGGTTTGCCGGGATGCCCTTATTTTTGCCTAGGCCAGTCAACCTAGCGGGTCTCTTTTTATGCGTAGTATTTTTTAACTATGTCTGCGTTTACAGGCTGCGGGAAGTCTTCACCATCCATAGTAGTAAGTATCATGGCACCTCCTGAGAATAATGTCTTGACTACAAATGGTCCTTCATATGTTGGAGTCCACTTGCCCCTAGGATCACCCTGTGGTAATATGATACGCTTGATTACCAAGTCACCAACCTGATATACCTTTGGCTTAACCTTTTTGTTAAAAGCTTTGATCATTCGTTTCTGGTACATCTGGCCATGACAAAATGCTGCTAACCTCTTCTCATCAATCAAGTTTATCTGGTCAAGTCGAGTCTGAATCCACTCATCTTCATCCAAGCCTGCATCCTTCATAATTCTTAAAGAGGGAATCTGAACTTCAATGGGCAGAACTGCTTCCATACCATAGACTAAGGAGAATGGGGTTGCCCCTGTTGAAGTACGTATTGTAGTACGATAACCATGAAGAGCAAATGGTAATATATCATGCCAATCCTTGTAAGTCACAATCATCTTCTGTATAATCTTCTTAATGTTCTTATTAGCAGCTTCAACTGCCCCATTCATCTTTGGACGATACGGAGAAGAGTTGTGATGCTTAATCTTGAACTGCGTGCAGAGATCCGTAATCATAGTGTTGTTCAGATTAGAGCCATTGTCAGTAATAATCCTTTCAGGGATGCCATACCTACATATGAGATTATTCTTAATGAATCGAGCCACAACATTCTTGGTAACAAATGCAAATGAAGCTGCCTCCACACACTTCGTGAAGTAATCAATAGCAACCAGGATGAAACAATGCCCATTAGAAGCAGTAGGCTTGATCTCACCAATCATATCAATGCCCCACATGGCAAAAGGCCAAGGAGCAGTCAACACATTCAAAGGTGATGGAGGTATATGGACTTTATCAGCGTAGATTTGACACTTGTGACATGTTCTGGAGTGTTGATAGCAGTCAGCTTCCATGGTAGACCAATAGTAACATGCTCTTAATATCTTCTTTGCCATAGTATGACCACTAGAATGAGTGCCAAAGATCCCATCATGCATATCTTCCATAATCTCTGTTGCTTCCTTCTTATCCACGCAACGAAGCATAGTTGAATCATGATTGCGCTTGTACAAAATCCCATTACTCAAAAAGAACTTAGCAGAAAACCTTCTCAGAAACTTCCTATCTTTGACAGATGCCCCTTCAGGGAACTCCTGAGTTTCAAGATATCTTTTTACTTCATAGAACCAAGGCTTCTCCTCTGTCCCTTCAGTGTCAATCTCATTGCAGTATGCAGGCTTCTCAAATCTATCAATAGTAATCTTGGGAGCTTCATCATCCCAACTGATCTCAAACATGGATGCCATGGTGGCTAATGCATCTGCCAACTGATTCTCTCTCCGTGGAATATGTCCAAAGGTAATCTCTTTGAAATGTGGGATCAAAGACAACACATGCTCTCTGTAAGGAATAAGATTATCATGTTTGGTATCCCAATCTCCTTTAATCTGACTTACTACCAGGGCTGAATCTCCATACACATCAAGGAACTGAATCTTCATATCAATTGCAGCTTTAATACCCAGGATACATGCCTCATACTCAGCCATGTTATTGGTACAATAGAAACAAAGTCTAGCAGTAATCAGGGTATGACAACCTTCAGGGGAACTAATCACAACACCAACACCATTACCAAGTGCATTAGAGGCACCATCAAAAACCATAGTCCATCGGGATCCTTGTTCAGGTCCGTCATATTGTCCAGGTTCTTTGGTAATAATCATAATGTCTTCATCAGGGAACTCAAAACTCATTGACTGGTAATCATCCACTGCTTGATGAGCCAAATGATCAGCAACAACACTTCCTTTGATGGCCTTCTGAGTAGTATATTGTATATCATATTCTGTCAAGATCATTTGCCATCTTGCAATTCTTCCGGAGAGAGCAGGTTTCTCAAATATGTACTTGATTGGATCCATCTTCGAAATCAATAAGGTAGTATGAGTCAACATATACTGTCTTAGTCGGCGAGCAGCCCATGCCAAAGCGCAGCAAGTTTTCTCGAGCAGTGAGTATCTTGTTTCACAGTCGGTAAACCTTTTGCTAAGGTAGTATATTGCCTGCTCTTTTCGACCAGACTCGTCATGTTGCCCCAAGACACACCCCATTGAGTTGTCTAACACTGTTAAGTACATAATCAAAGGTCTTCCATCAACTGGTGGCATCAAAATTGGAGGTTCTAGCAGGTATCTCTTGATTTCATCAAAGGCAGTCTGGCACTCATCATTCCATTCCATCACCTGATCTTTCTTCAACAACTTGAAGATTGGCTCACAGATGGCAGTCAATTGGGAAATAAATCTTGCAATGTAATTCAATCGTCCCAAGAAACCTCTAACTTCCTTCTCAGTACGGGGAGTTGGCATCTCTCGTATAGCTTTCACTTTTGCAGGATCCACTTCAATGCCTCTTCCACTGACTATGAAACCCAGGAGTTTACCAGACCTAACTCCAAAAGTACACTTGTTTGGGTTCAATCTCAACTTATATTTCTTCAACCTCTCAAACAATTTATGCAGATGATCAAGATGTTGCTCTTCATTCTGGAACCTGGCTATCATATCATCCACATACACCTCTATCTCATGATGAATCATGTCATGAAACAAAGCCACCATAGCACGCTGATATGTTGCCCCTGCATTCTTCAAACCAAATGGCATCACTTTATAACAAAAAGTGCCCCACTGTGTAACAAATGTTGTCTTCTCCATATCTTCAGGTTCCATCTTGATCTGATTATAACCAGAGAAACCGTCCATAAAAGAGAATACTTTGTGCTGAGCAGTGTTGTCTACCAGAACATCAATATGAGGAAGTGGAAAGTCATCTTTGGGGCTAGCCTTGTTCAAATCTCTGTAGTCCACACACATACGTACCTTACCATCTTTCTTAGGTACCGGCACCACATTTGCAACCCACTGAGGATAAGAAGTCACTGCTAAGAACCCTGCATCAAACTGTTTCATTACCCCTGCTTTGATCTTCTCTGACATTTCAGGACGCATACGACGAACCTTCTGTTTCTTTGGACGACAATCTTCTTTTACTGGTAAACGATGAACCACAATGTCTGTATCCAACCCTGGCATATCTTCATAGGACCAAGCAAAGATCTCCACATAGTCATGTAACATCTGAATCAATCTGCTCTTGACACTATCCTCTAATTCGGCCCCTATCTTGACTTCTTTCCTGTTTTCTTCAGTTCCTAGATTCACAACTTCGACTGGCTCTTCATGTGGCTGTATGGCTTTCTCTTCTTGTTGTAACAACCTAGCAAGCTCTACAGGTACTTCACAATCGTCCTCATTTCTTTCTTCAGTTTGATAGATCGGATTCTCGAAATTATAATTGGCAATAGTAGAACTGTTATCAACAGGATCCAGAGTGGATGAGGATCTGCATTTTAGTGATGTGGGTGTGTGTAAGAACACATAGCTGATAAAACAAAAATAAAAGAAAAGAAAGACAAGGAACACAATATTTACTAAAACGAAACGTCCACTGATTTTTATTGAATGAAGTATGCAAATGAAATGACATCCCGTAACAAGCACACCATTGTGCCCCGGGTAAGGCACAAGGCTTGAAAGTTTTATTGTTCAAGAAATTACAGACTTAAAAAGCAACAACACAGTAATAGTATTTACTCCTGACTAAAGGAGATAGGGATAACATCTTCAGCTTTCCAGTTATTGAGTCCAGCACCCACAGTAGGAAAAATCCAAGCATCCAGGTTGTAGTCTTCATCATAGTCACCCACAACATTGATCTGGTTCTTCATAACCCCTTGATTGGTGATACGAACAACACGAGCACGACGAACAGCCTTCTGGGACTCTGCAGTGAAACCCAAACCAAACTTGTCAGACTTATATGGGATATCAGGAAGCTGACCCCAAATAGTACAACCACCTTCATCCACCACAGCTCTAGCATCTTTAAGGGAGGCCATTGTTGGAGGTATTCTGGTGACCACATGAACTTTCTTGACAACAGGAGGAGCTTCATAATCATTAACAATCCAAGGAACTACTTCAAATGTCTGACATGGAGTTTCAACATATTCACCTTCCACTTCCAGATACTTGAAGGTGTTCACATGGCTGACAAAATATTCTTCCTCTCCATAGACAGTAACAACCTTTCCTTCTACCGGATATCTCAACTTCTGATGTAATGTAGAGGTTACAGCACCTGCCCCATGGATCCAGGGACGACCAAGCAAACAAGAGTATGAAGGACGAATATCCATCACATAAAATGTAGCATTAAAAACCTGAGAACCAACTTTGATTGGGAGATCAATTTCTCCATGCACAACTCTTCTAGAACCATCAAAAGCCTTCACCACTATGTTACTGGGTTTCAACACAGCATCTTCAGGACTCAGCTTATTCAGGACTTCTTTGGGCAACACATTCAGAGAGGAACCATTGTCTATCAATACATGTGACAGGGTAGTGCCCCTGCATTCAATGGAGATATGCAGAGCCCTGTTATGATCCCTCTTGGCAGGAGTCAAATCAGCATCAGAGAAACCTAACCCATTATCATAGGTCAGGTGGGCAATACAATTCTCAAACTGGTCAACAGAAATTGCATTGGGTACATGAGCAGTCTTCAGAAACTTAATCAAAGCTTTGGCATGAGCTTCAGAATATAACAACAAAGACATCATGGAAATCTTGGAGGGAGTGTGCCCCAACTGATCAACAATGTCATAATCACTCTTGCGAATGATTTTCAATACTTCTTCCATCTGCTTAGAGAGATCATCAGCAGCTGGCACATCAGTAGATATAGGTTCAATAACAGGACCTTTGCCCCGAGCATCAGTGGTGGAGGTAGCAGCTGGAGTAACTGCATTCTTGGAAGTAATTGGAGGAGAGAAGACTCTTCCGCTTCGTGTGATCTTACTAGATCCAACAATATTGTCAACATCAACAGGCATATTAGCTAAGGGTTCCTGCTTAACACCATGGATATAAACATCAGACCCATAATGCCAAGGCACAGCTTTATCAAACGTATACGGAATAGGACCAGGAGTGGTAATGACCATAGGAGCCACTCTGGCTTCAACAACAATCTTCACAGGGCCTTCAGCAGTAATCTTAATTGGACCCCTATGAGTGATTTTAACAGGACCCTTGGACGTGATCCTTACTGGCACTCTATCAACCATATCAACCTCTTCAATCTTCCTACCTTTAGTAATATGATCCACCATACTCTCTACAGAAAATGGAGTCCTCTCAAATACTATGGTATATTTATCCATGAGACGTTGAATTCCATCTCTCAATCTCCAGCAACTATCCGGCTTATAGGTACAATACAAACAGTCTTCACGACAACCTGGAAAGAACCCAGCTTGTACTAACTTCTTCTTGATAACAGACAATGGTGTGGTCAACTCTGCAACTGAATAAATATGTAAATCTTCATCAATTGCATTGACAGTCTTCTCATGATTTGGCATGGGAGCAGTGATCACATTTGGAGTACCCGGAGGGTCAAACTCAATTTCTCCAGCCTCAATCATATCTTGGATTTTGTTCTTCAAGACCCAGCAACTATTAGTATCATGTCCCTGACAGTTTGAATGATATGCACATCGTGCATTGGGATTGTACCTGGGTGAGGTAACATTAGGATTCTGAGGAGCCTCTTTCAGAGTGATAAGTTCAGCCTTCAACAAGTGTTGCAATGCCTGGGCCATTGACATGTTGATCTTAGTGAACTGCCTTCTAGCCCTCTGTTGGTTGCCATGTGGCTGCTCTGATGTTGTAGGAGTTGGATTGGAAATATGAACTGCACTCACAGACTGATGCCTTCTATTACGATCAGGTTGACCATAAACAGCATTTGACTCTTTCTTCCCAGTGGGAGGCTTCTTTGCAGCACCTGATGAAGAAGCACCCACTTGAATCTTGCCACTCCTGATACCACTTTCTACCCGTTCTCCTGTCATTATCAACTCAGTGAAGCCAGATGATGAGCTTCCAATGAGATGACTGTAAAATGGACCATTCAATGTACACATGAACATATCAACCAACTCCCTGTCAGTTAAAGGGGGTTGTACTCTTCCAGCTAAATCTCTCCACTTCTGAGCATACTCCTTGAAACTTTCTTTGGCACCCATAGACATGCTTTGCAGCTGCATGCGAGTGGGGGCTAAATCAGCATTGTATTGATACTGCTTATAAAAGGCTTCAGCAAGATCATTCCAATCCCGGATGTTGACACTCTCCAACTGATAGTACCACTCCAATTGAGCTCCAGCTAAGCTCTCTTGGAAGAAATGAATCCACAACTTCTTATCAGCAGTATGAGGTTGGATTCTCCTGACATAAGACCTCAGATGTAACTTGGGACAAGAGACCCCATCATAAACAACAAAAGTAGGAACCTTGAAACCAATGGGTATGATTACCCCAGATATCAGACTCAAATCTTCGAAATCCAGCCCAGAAGACTTCTGCAACTCCATAGCATCCATTCTATCCACCAGCATCTTGAATTTGTCTTCATTAGGCTCATGGTAGTAATTATCCTCAGAATCAGAGTCCCCCATAGTGTTGTGGAGACTGCCTCCCTCTTTCTCAGACTCTTCAGATTCATAGTCTTCAACCTGTTCTTTGGTCTTGACAGGACCTCTGAACCTTCTTCCCATGTTGATCAGGCCACCTGACCTTCTAGTCTTCTTAGTCTTCTTGGCCAACAGTGTCTTCAATTCATCCTGCCCCTTGGACAAGTTCAGGATCAGCTCTTGGAACTGTGCATTTTGTGCCTGGAGATCCTTAACTGTTTGCTCAAGAGCCATTGCTGAAATAAACAGCGAGAAGATAAGAAACCTGTGCATAATTATAAACCTGTGATGCAATGATATGATATGTGTATGCGTATGCAATGTTTTCAAGGACCGCAGGATTTAAATTTGCTTAAACAAACAAGAAGGTAAACTTTTATTAGTAATAAACTTGTTTTGCCTCTTGGGCTTACAGAAAATGAAATGCAATAAATACAAGAGATGGGGTTTTAAGTCTCCCATGGACGTTTCCTCTTTGTGTTGAGGTATGAGTTGAGATTCCGCTCCTCGTGAAGTTGCTTTGTTAGTTCCAGGATTCTTTCTTGGCTTGCTTTGTAATGAGCCTCGAAAGTATCCCTTTGCTCCTTCAGTTGGATCCAAGATCTCTGTAAGTCTTCCATGTCAGTAGGCATGTCTGGGTGAAGGATGGTATAAGCAGTATCTCCTTCAGCAACAGGTTCCATGGTAACTGGCAGGATAGCAGGATATGGCATCATGAGAGTCTGAGCACGAGATCGCACCCATCTGAGATAAGCCTCCATAGGAATAGTGTACTTAGGCTCCAGAGTCTTGCTGTCAACCTTGTTTACTTTTCCCCATGCTCGTATGAATCTCTGACGGTAACCTTGAAGATCGTTGTCGTAGTCAAACACAATACCCTGAATCAACATGTCATGAGGACCATCACTCCGAGCGTAACCAAACTGTCGTAAAGCTAGAGAGGGGTTGTAGGTGATGCCTCATCTTATGCCTAGAAGTGGCACATTAGGTAATTCCCCACAACGGTCAATGATAGTGACATTCTCCATAGATCTGGAGCACCAATGAATATCTGAATGCGAGAGTGACATGATCCTTTTTGACCATCTGAACCCTTGCTCATTCTTCATTACTGAGCGAGGAAGGTGAGAAATAAACCACCTAGACAGTAAAGGTATGCATCACATCAAAGTTCCTCTTGCCCTTGTAGTACGAGTATGAAGAGAGTGTAGGATATCTCCAAGCAATGTAGGCACTGGATTGTGACTCAGGAATATGTTGATGGCATGAACATCTATGAACTGATCTGGATTGGGAAACAACACTAAGCCATAAATCAGCAAGGCTAAGATATCCTCAAAAGCATCATAGCTCATAGCCTTCAAAAACACTTGAGCCTTCTCTATCAACACCTTGGCAAGAATACCCTTAACTTTGCTTCTCGTTTCTAGAACAATGTCAGACTTCTTCAGATGTAGAGCTGCAGCAATAACCTCAGGTTTAGGCTCCTTTTCCAAGCCTGTGAATGGTTTCTGATTAAGAACAGGTATACCCAGAAGTTTAGAGAACTCCTCCATGGTTGGAACCAGCTGGTAGTCGGGGAATGTGAAGCAATGATGCTTAGGATCAAAGAACTGAAACAGAACACTCATCATGTCTTCATTGAACCCTGAGGTGACTAGATCCAGTAGGTGACCATGTCTCTTGATGAACTGGGAATGATCAGACACTTGAGAAACCAACTCTTTGAGCTTGGCAGGTATGCCCACAAAGTTGATCCTGATGGTGTTTCTACGAGCAGAAGCCATGACCTGCAACAAAGAACAAAGATAAATCCCTTGGTCCTTGAAATGGTTAGGGAAAATGCTATGCTTATGATGCATGATGATGATGTTATGCTCAATCACAAACATGTGGCACACACAAACAAGTCACACAATAGCCCTAGGTTTAAAGGCTTGCATGAGGTTCAAAGGTAAGTACCCTCCCCAGAAGTTAGTTGGTTCATCCTGTCCTACAAAAGTAACCAGGTTCTAAGGGATCTCAATATCATTGATCCTTCACAAGGGTGGTTGTTCAGTAGGCAACTTACTTGCCAACCAAAACCCTCCAAGTTTAAGATCTCAATGAGTGTAGCATCGAGTATCAACCAACTTCAGTCTTCACCAAAGCCGGTTATCTCACTATTTTTCTAAAGGCCAAGATGGGATAACTAGGGTTCTAAAAGTTAGTTAGTGCATTGACAACATATGGCAGCCTCATATTGTCCTCAACTTGACTTAAGGAACATAAGCACCAACCAAGAAGTCACACTAACTATGGCCACCAGATCAACCATATCGGTATACGCCGTACAGTTTCCTTGGTCTATTGCCATTTACCTAAGGTACACTAGATCCGGGTTAGGATCTTTCACACATAAGAGCCCAACAAGTAAGTATAAAGAAAATAAGGTAAACAATTTTAAAGTGATCTAATTCCTAAGGGTACCCCTCTTTTATTATATCCCCAGCAGAGTCGCCAGTTCTGTAACACGGTGGGAGAACTGACTTTAGTTATGTTGCGGATAGCAAGAGTCGCCACCGACTTTTATTTTATCCAAAGGAAAGGCATAAAAGAACAGGAAAGACCTTTTAAAAGATTTTTGGGTCTGGGGGGTAGGTTATGTAAAGGGAAGGTGTTAGCACCCTTTACATCCATGGTTATCCATGGGCTCTTAGTTACTTAGCTCACTTTAAATTGTTTTTGAAATGTGAAGTGTGTGAATAAAAATTTTCTGAAGGGTTTGATAATGATCCATGTACGGATGCGTAAAAAACCTTTGTTTTGAAAATTTGCTTGAAATTGTGAAGTGTTGAAATGTTTTTGAAAAGTGAGCAAGTATCTAAGAGGAACCTACCCTAAGTTTAAAGTCTTTTCTGTTCTTGAATCCTTTAAATGGTAAGACTATCCCTATTATTAAGGAATAGGTAGTCATTACCTTGGATGTAGGGGACAAGTGAAGGGACATTGTTATTTAGGCAACTGTGGGGTGTATAAGCAATTTTGGAGGGACTATCATCTTTATTCGAAAGGGACAAGATCATTACGAAGGCAACATTCGAAAAGGGACTTGATCTTTTATCTGTTAAGGGACTAGATGATGTGAGATTGAGGGACTTTGCTTTATACACCCTACTTGACCTTTTGATTAGGCAACATGAGAGGTATCCCTAAGGAAGTAAGATGGCGATCAAAGATCGACTTACGTGTGTGAGTGTACAGTTTTAATATTTATCTTTTATTTAAATGACTTAATTCCAATTTTAAAATACAAACATGTTTTTGCACTCCCTATTTACTAACCATAGTATAAAATAAATATTTAATAATAATACTACAATATTACATGAAGGAAGCATTTACAAAAATAATAACAAATTAAGCAAAAATAATAATAATAAGTGAATAAGCAAAAATAATAATAATAATAAATAATTGGGTTAGTAGAAAATAATAATAATCACAATGTGGTTAGTAATATAAAAATATAAAAAATAAACATAATTAATAAGAATAATAATGAAATAAGCAAGAATATTATAATAATTAAAAAAATCAAATTTTTATATAAACAATTATTTAAGATTAATAAGAAAGTATGAGCAATTATACTAATTATTATAAAATTTTGAATTATATGCAAAATTATAAAAATTAAATTAATTTTAAACATAGTATGAAAATAAAATTATAGTTACCAAAATTAATTTAACAATTTTTTTAATTAATTCTAAACATATATTAAAATTTATGTACATACAAAATTAAATTATAAACAATTATCACATTAACAAAAATTAAATTAAGAATTTTAATTAAGCCATGAATATAATATATACAAATAATAATATTAAACAAATAGAAGAAGAAAAATTAGGGTTTGAGAAAAATATGTTTTTTAGGGTTTATAAAAATAAATTAGGTTTTATATGCAAACATGTTAAATATTAAATATTAACTCAATTATACAAATAAATTATATATAATAATAATATATACATAAAAGAAATTAGTTTTAGAAAATATTATTATTTTTTTAGAAATTTTTTAGAACATATATTAATTTAAATCTATTTACATATTAATCATATAAATAATATTCAATAATAAACAATTAACAAAATAAATAAAACAGAATTTAAAAAAACTTACCTGGGCTGGGGATTGAACCCAGCCCCTTTGCCTCCAAGAACTCCAGCCAGCAACAACAACCACTAGGCCAACGCGCGCCTGATGCCAAGGAAAGGAGAGAAATTGGTTTTGTGCCTTGTTCCTGAAAATCAAAGAAAAAGAAAGAAAAACAAAAGGCCTGGGGGGATCGAACCCAGGACCTTCAAACATCACACAAACACATTAACCATTCCAGCTGGGAGAGTGCACCTGTTAGTATAACAACAATAATACATAATATATTATGTTTCATTGTTAAACTGGAAAAATAGGAAAAATTGCTGAGGCCAGGATTCGATCCCTGGACCTAAGCTTTATATGCGCGTCCTCTAGCCAACTGAGCCAGCCATCAACTGTGAAATAAAACAGAAAACAATTCATAAAATAATATGCACAATTTTTGAATTCTGGAATACGCGCGCAGGGCATCATCTTCTTCCTCCAGCCCTAGGATATTTGCTGCGAATTTATATACCATTTTTCCTGCGAATTCCAAACTTGCAGCAAGACCTATGAATCTTGTACATCACAAAAACTGTAAAATTTCACCAAATTAATTGTTCAAACATGATCCAGAGACAAATTGGCATTGATTTGTGTTTTTAGAATGGATTTATATTAGCTTGAGTGTGAAACCCTAATGGAGGCTGAAAACCCTAGCCATGGTGGAATTCGTCTCAGTTCATGAAACTCAAATTAAACTATCCAGAATTCATCACAAGCTTCAAACAATCACAAATCAACAAACAAAATTCATTAATAATAGCTAAACAAGCAAAATCGAAAAAAATAAATTCAAGAACAAGAGGGATTCGGTTTATGCGATATGAGATGTTTTGGATGCAAATGATCATTGGGAATGATTCTATGATGTCTCAGAAACATTCTTGTGTCCTCAAAATACCTTGAAACCTCTTGAATGGATGAAACCGAAAATTGATTTTTGGATGATTTTTGAAATTTGAAACTTACTCTTGGGAGGCTGAAAATCGTGTTCTATGATTAGGTTTAAGTTATATACTTATAGTGTGATGAATTTAGGTCAGAAAACTTGATGTTTGTGTGAAAGATTTGATCCAAAAAGATTGAGAAAGATAAGCTTTAAAATTCAAATATTCTTGCATGAACACTTTCTATTTCAAGCCAATCAACATTATTTTTGTATCAATTTGATCCATATTGAATTCATGACCTTCTAGAACCAAAAATAATTTTAAATCTTCACACTTGATATTTTATTTAAATTTAAAATGATTTTTAATATAAAAAATCATAATAAATAAATTAAATAAAATAAAAATTATGAAAATATCAAATAATTTTCGTGCATGATGTCATGGATCACTTTGGGTCATTAAAAGTTCAGCCCACTTAGCAAAATTTGGTTTTAAACCTCCATTTGCTTCATAAACTTCCCTAAAATTTCCCAACTTTGCAAGGGCACACATCCTTCAATTTTAATGCTATGAGGGTGTTCTTGGACATTTTGGAAAGCTTGAAGAGTCCTATAACCAACCCCAGTGGTTTCATGTCCATATCATTTACCATTCTCAAGTTATGCCCTTTTGAAGTTGTTGACTTTTTGTTGACTTTCAAAAGGACCTATAATGTCTTAGCTCATACCTTCCAAATGAAGCATTTTTGGGCTTGGCTTGTGAGACACAAAGTTGTAGAGAATTCAATTTCCTTCAAAATGAGCTTTGGATGGAGAATTGGTGATGAAGCATGTGAAAGTTATGGCTGGTCAAAGTTCAGTTGACTTTTACTGAGGAAACCCTAATTTAGAAACTCCTGATTCTTGATGATCTGAAATATCCTTGATGAATCATGATCAACCCTTGATCAAATGATGAATTTTACTTCATATACTTGATGTTGGCAAAAAATCATGAAGTTTGACTTTGGTTTGACCACAGTTGACCTCAGTTTGACTTTTTAACTGCTTTGACTGATTTTGACTTATCTGATCATCTGACTGAGCAAACCTTTGAGAAAAGTCTTGAAACTTGTCATGGGGTTTCTTATACACATATAAGATGTTATGAAGCTCACTTGAAGTCTTGGAAATCCATTTAGCCTGATTAAAGTCAAAACCCTAGTTTTGGATGCACTGCTTAGGAGGTGCATTGTCTGAGGGAATTGTCAACTCTTCTGACTATTTGTGAACTTTGTGAACCATCATAAAATGTCTTGTGAACCTTGTGAACCTCATGGGAGGTCTTGTGAACCTTGTGAACCTCATGGAAGGTCTTGTGAACCTTGTGAACCTCATAAAGTGTCTTGTAGACTTCATGAACCTCATGAAAGGTCTTGTAAGTATTGTGAATCTTGTGAACCTTGTGAACCTCATAAAGTGTCTTGTAAACTTTGTGAACCTCATGGAAGGTCTTGTGAACCTTGTGAACCTCTTAGCACACAAAGTCTTGTATTGTGAGGGCAAATTTTGGGGTGCAACAGCTGCCCCTGTTCAATTTTCTGAAACCTGAGGGGTTAGATTGGTATATTTGCCAGTCGTGACCTGGAAGGTTGAAGGGGATTGAACACAAAAGCCCAAAAATTTGCACTCACCGGTGCGTAGAGTAGTATTGATGACTGGTTGAATATGCTTGAGTGGGCTTAAAGATGCCACTTGGAGAAAAATTCTCCAGATACATTTCTTGGAGGATAAAGCAGTCCAAAATATGAAGGTATAATGATAGCTTTCAGGAAGATAGACAACGTCCCGAGGTAGTGGTAATAGCTTTCAGGAGGATAACCAATGTCCTGAGGAAAAGATATGCTTTCAGAAGGATAAACAACGTTCTGAGGAAATAATATGCTTTCAGGAGGATAAACAACGTTCTGAGGAAATAATATGCTTTCAGGAGGATAAACAACGTCCTGAGGTAGGGGTGATAACTTTCAGGAAGATAAACAACGTCCTGAGGAAGTGGTAACCTTTGGGAAGATAAACAACGGCCCAAGGTAATAATATGCTTTCAGGAGGATAAAGCAGTCCTGAGGTAATGATATAACCTTTGGGAAGATAAACAACGGCCCAAGGTAATAATATGCTTTCAGGAGGATAAAGCAGTCCTGAGGTATTGATAGCTTTCAGGAGGATAACAACGTCCTGAGGAGATAATATGCTTTCAGGAGGATAAACAACGTCCCGAGGTGATGATATGCTTTCAGGAGGATAAACAACATCCTGAGGAAGTGGTAACCTTTGGGAAGATAAACAACGGCCCAAGGTAATTATATGCTTTCAGGAGGATAAAGCAGTCCTGAGGTAATGATATAACCTTTGGGAAGATAAACAACGGCCCAAGGTAATAATATGCTTTCAGGAGGATAAAGCAGTCCTGAGGTATTGATAGCTTTCAGGAGGATAACAACGTCCTGAGGAGATAATATGCTTTCAGGAGGATAAACAACGTCCCGAGGTGATGATATGCTTTCAGGAGGATAAACAACATCCTTAGGAAGTGATGATAGCTTTCAGGAAGATAAACAACGTCCCGAGGAAATGATAACCTTTGGGAAGATAAACAACGGCCCAATAGTCACAATTTGTTGATGAAATTTGTCTGCTGGAGAATTAATCTGAAAAACAAGATTATAACATTCTGTATGATAATATTAGCTTATGCATTATGTATGCATGTATAATATGATACACTTAGGTAATGTATTATGTATATGTATGATATGATGTAAATGATGTATGTATGCATCATGCAGCCTGAAGCGTCTGGATATCTTCGTATAACAACTGCTGGCCAGGGAAAATAAATCCTGATTCGTTGCTGAAGAATATGAGGAACTCGTTCCCGTCTTGTTTGATAATATATTATACATAACCTCCGTCTTCGTTTGATAGTAGGGTATACATAACCTTCAGTCTGCTGGGGATAGCAAGGTATACATAACCTCCCGTCTTCGTTCGTCGTACTCCTATTGGAAAGTAAATTCCCGAATATCCGTATGAGGATAAAAGAGATGGATATAAATTCCAGGGGAGATGTGACTTGAAGTACTTCATGAAGATGGATTTGCCCTACTGGGGATTTGTAACTGTCTTGTAGGGGTGAACCTGGTGAAGCTTCGTTGGAATCCTTCCCTCGTTCGTCCTTAGTAAATACTATTACTGCATTTTCATGCATTTCTGGTAAACATCAATCATATTAAGCATACATGCATTTCTGGTAAACATCAATCATATTCAAAAGCATACATACATTCAAACACAACCAATGGACGTTCCGCTTATGTAAATAGGGTAAAAGTAAATCTGGATTCAAAAATGGAATTTTATTCATATCAAAAAGTGACCCATACATGGGTAAGTTTGTACAAGGAGACATAAACCCTAGTAAGAGGATTTTGTCATAAAATTTTACAAAACAAGGAGAATCAGCTATGTGGGAAATAATCCTATTGAGTTTCAATTCTACTATTGCCATTATCCTCAAGTATCTCATCTTCTGCTGTTGAGACGGAAACGATTGGATTGAGCTTTATCTGTTCAAACTTGAGTAGGTAACACAACTGGTTGCAGTTTCATGGGTGATCCAAACGAGACATAGTCATACGCTTTAATCCCTAACTTTTGCCTGGATTGCCCTTTCAGGTTTTCAATCCACCGGGATACCCTTTTTTGCCCAAGCCGCCTTTTCAGGTTTTCGACTTGCCGGGTGTACATCTTTTTATATATATCCCTAATTTTTGCCCAAACCCTTTTGGTTTGCCGGGATGCCCTTATTTTTGCCTAGGCCAGTCAACCTAGCGGGTCTCTTTTTATGCGTAGTATTTTTTAACTATGTCTGCGTTTACAGGCTGCGGGAAGTCTTCACCATCCATAGTAGTAAGTATCATGGCACCTCCTGAGAATAATGTCTTGACTACAAATGGTCCTTCATATGTTGGAGTCCACTTGCCCCTAGGATCACCCTGTGGTAATATGATACGCTTGATTACCAAGTCACCAACCTGATATACCTTTGGCTTAACCTTTTTGTTAAAAGCTTTGATCATTCGTTTCTGGTACATCTGGCCATGACAAAATGCTGCTAACCTCTTCTCATCAATCAAGTTTATCTGGTCAAGTCGAGTCTGAATCCACTCATCTTCATCCAAGCCTGCATCCTTCATAATTCTTAAAGAGGGAATCTGAACTTCAATGGGCAGAACTGCTTCCATACCATAGACTAAGGAGAATGGGGTTGCCCCTGTTGAAGTACGTATTGTAGTACGATAACCATGAAGAGCAAATGGTAATATATCATGCCAATCCTTGTAAGTCACAATCATCTTCTGTATAATCTTCTTAATGTTCTTATTAATGGTGATAGTGTGGGGTTGAAGGTAAAAGCCAATGAAGTTGAAGATCCATGGCTCAAAGATGATGGTGATGCGAAGATGAGGGGATTGAAGGAGCTGATTGAAGAATGAAAAAAATAAGTGGAGTGAGAGATCAAGACAGAGTGAATCCGCAGGGGTGAAGAAGAATCTGTTAGTTTTATGGATGGTTCTGGAGATTCCTTCCAAAAATCAGTTAGGAATCGGTTAAGATTTTTTTGTTGAGAAAATTAGTTAGAAGTCTTGTAGCTGAACCCTTATTTATGGATTTTCTCCTGAACTTTCTTGTAATGCACTTGTGAAGAAAATTTGCTAGCCATCAATAAATCTGATTTAGAATTGATTTTATTTCTTACATTCATTAAAAATTAGTTGCCTCCAATATCCATTCTCTGTTATTTTCCCTGTGGCCGTGCTTTCATTTGCTTGGATATTATTTATTTTTCAATGATAGTAGGCCAATAAGGACAATAAGCTTGCATTATGACAGAAAATATATGATCATGGGCTTCGTGATACATGTATGCTTAGAGATGATTCAAAATCTTGAAATTCAATTGGACTTAATTGATGGGCGTGGACAAAAATGCTTGGAAAAATGAATGGTCTACTAATAAAAACAAAGGAGTTATTATCATGAGACCAAATTGGTTTAGAATGAATATTGGTATGGACAGTTGGACTAAATGTTTTAAGATATTAGAATTCGGATAAAGAAAAATAAATAAATTAACGAACAAGGTTTATTTATTTGGAACAAGAAATGGGCCTAAAAATGGATGTAACACGGATTCGAATTGAATATGAATCAACTATCGGTTTAAGGATTGTGGGTGAAAATGGATAAAAAGAAAAGAAAATGGATGAGAACATAATTTGAGAAAATGGATAGCAAAAATTGTCGTGCTACTTCCCTCGAAAACTTGAACTCAGAACTATCCATATGAACACTTCTGATCTCACTTGAGCCCTTGAACCCAAATCAATTTCCTTAAGCTTCTGACCCAAATAGCAAGCCTATGACGATGAATGCGTGCCATGTTATAGATTTCCTAATGAAAGATGCATACTAATGAGACGTGAATCCTGTTAAGGGTAATAAATAGGAGGGCAAATTTTGGGGTGTTACAGATGATACTTGACAAACTCAGCTGGGGAGAAAACACCTCCGGTGCTAATCTGGAAGACGGACTGAGTAGATAATGATTTGACAGCTTGCTGGGGGGAAGCCTTCATTCCCTATGCTGCGCTTTGGGTACCTGCAATCCTGTAAAGAAACGCACAAGTACTCCGAGGTATCCCCTACTGGATTCCATCATGAGAGTTTAGACACCTCCGGGAGTAAGTATATTTCCTGTAAGCATGTAGTTTCAGAAAGACGCATCCGTATTTATGCGATCAACAAATTAATGACATCAGACATTTTTGCAAATAAAAGAGTACGAGACAGTGTGTGACTGAAAATCTGATTTTATTAATTCGAGTGCCCTGAATTGGCAAGATACAGTCATATAAACAAATCCCCTGGAATGAGGAGATTGTTACAAATTGAGAAACAAAAAGATGCTGGCAATGTTGATGACACTTCAAGGAGCTTCCCTTTGCTATGACTCGTATGACATTTGACGTTTTTCTCGTCTTACTTTTTGAAGAAGGCTGATTCTGAAAGAAGCTTGATCCTTTCGAAGCTTACCAAGTCGTAAGTGATACAAATGAATTCAGAATGCAGTTGTTCACTTATTCCCTTATTTTGCGTGGATCGCCCTTTCGGGTTTTCAATCCACCGGGATACCCATTTTTGCCTGAGCTGTCCAATGCGGCTTTTCAACTCAGCAGGTGTACATTTTTATTTATTTATTTTCCCTTATTTTTGCCCGAGTCTTTTATTCTGTTTTTGACTCGCAAGGATGCCCTATTTTTGCCTGGACTTACATTCTGTTTTTATGTCCAGCGGGTCATTTTATGCGAAGTATTTTTTAACTGCATCTGAATTCACAGGGGACAGGAAGTCTTCACCATCCATAGTGCTGAGCATCAGTGCTCCACCAGAGAAAACTTTCTTTACTACGAATGGCCCTTCATAGTTCGAAGTCCACTTGCCCCTGTGGTCTGTATGAGGAGGGAGGAGTCTTTTCAACACAAGATCTCCTACTTGGTACTCTCGGAGCCTGACTTTCTGATCGAAGGCTTTCTTCATTCTTTTCTGATACAACTGCCCATGACAGATTGCAACCAATCTTTTCTCTTCAATCAGATTCAGTTGTTCGTATCGGGATCGGACCCATTCTGCTTCGTTCAGCTTAACATCCATCAGTACCCGCAGGGAGGGTAATTCAACTTCAACCGGTAGGACTGCCTCCATACCATACACAAGCTGATACGGTGTTGCCCCAGTGGATGTTCTGATTGACGTACGGTACCGATGCAAGGAAAATGGTAGCATTTCATGCCAGTCCTTATAGGTAACTACCATCTTCTGCACAATCTTCTTGATATTTTTATTAGCTGCCTCAACATCACCATTCATCTTTGGCCTGTAAGGAGAAGAGTTGTGGTGTTGGATCTTGAAGTCCCGGCATAGTTCTGCCATCATCTTGTTGTTTAAGTTGGACCCATTATCAGTAATGATTCTCTCGTGCACTCCATACCGACAGATGATGTCTCTCTTTAGAAATCGGGCTACCACTTGTCTTGTAACATTTGCATATGAAGCTGCCTCAACCCACTTGGTAAAATAGTCAATGGCTACCAGGATGAATCGGTGGCCATTTAAAGCAGTCGGTTCAATCTTGCCAATCATATTAATGCCCCACATAGCAAAGGGCCAGGGTGAAGACATCACATTCAGAGGATTTGGAGGCACATGCACTTTATCTGCATAAATCTGGCATTTATGGCATTTTCTGGCATAGGCACAGCAGTCTGCGTCCATTGTGATCCAGTAATAGCCTGATCTTAGCAACTTCTTGGCCATGGCATGCCCTCCTGCATGGGTACCAAAGGATCCTTCGTGCACCTCGTGCATTAACAAGTCTGCTTCTGCCTTATCAACACATCTGAGGAGTACCATATCTAAATTTCTCTTGTACAGGGAACCGTCAGCATTCAGGAAAAAACTACCAGCTAGCCTTCTTAATGTCTTCTTATCATTGGAGGATGCCCCAGGTGGGTATGTTTGATCCTCCATGAAGCATTTGATATCATGGAACCAAGGCTTATCATCTTTGGCAACATCTGCTGCAAATACATATGCTGGTCTGTCAAGTCTGGACACTGAGATCCGAGGTACGAAGTTGGAAGCTTGAACTTTGATCATGGATGAAATGGTAGCCAGAGCATCTGCAAACTGATTCTCGTCCCGAAGGATATACTCAAGTTTGACCGTTGTAAAGAAAGTCAATAACCTCCTTGTATAATCCCTGTAAGGTATCAGATGATCCTGGTGTGTGTACCATTTGCCGTTGGTTTGATTAACTACCAGAGCTGAATCTCCGAACACAGTCAAAGTCTTGATCCTGAGGTCAATGGCTTCCTCAAGACCCATAAAACAAGCTTCGTATTCAGCTTCGTTGTTAGTGCAGTTAAAGGTGAGTTTTACCGAGAAAGGCATTTGAACTCCCTTGGGTGTAATGAGCACACCAACACCACGACCATTCATATTAACAGCCCCATAAAACATCATAGTCCATTCCTCTTCTGGGTCAGGTCCTTCAGTGTGAACGGGCTCTTCATGATCTTTTGCTTTTATGAACATGATGTCTTCATCAGGGAAGTCAAATCTCATAGGCTGGTAATCATCAATAGGTTACTCAGCAAGATAATCAGACAGTACACTGCCTTTGATGGATTTCTGAGATGTGTACTGGATGTCATATTCTGTGAGGATCATTTGCCATCTTGCAACCCGTCCGGTAAGTGCTGGCTTCTCAAAAATGTACTTAACTGGGTCCATCTTCGAGATCAATAAAGTAGTGTGGGTCAACATATACTGTCTCAGTCAGCGAGCAGCCCACGCTAAAGCACAGCAAGTTTTCTCGAGCAGTGAATAACGTTGTTCACAGTCGGTAAACTTTTTGCTTAGGTAGTAAATTGCATACTCTTTTCGACCAGACTCGTCATGCTGGCCCAGCACACACCCCATTGACTCTTCTAATACTGTCAAGTACATTATTAGAGGTCTTCCTTCAACTGGAGGCATAAGGATTGGAGGCTCTTGCAAGTATTCCTTGATTTTGTCAAAAGCCCTCTGGCAGTCTTCGTTCCACCTGACCGTTTGTTCTTTTCTTAACAGTTTGAACAAGGGCTCACAGGTTGCTGTAAGATGAGATATGAACCGTGAAATGTAGTTCAATCTACCTAGGAACCCTCAAACTTCTTTCTCAGTCTTCGGTGCAGGCATTTCTTGAATGGCTTTAACTTTGTCAGGGTCAACTTCAATCCCTTTCTCACTTACAATAAATCCCAGCAGTTTACCGGATCGCACCCCAAATGTGCATTTGTTGGGGTTTAACTTCAATTGGTACTTTCTCAGACGCTTGAATTGCTTCAACAGATTCACCAGGTGGTCTTCTTCTGTGAGGGACTTGGCAATCATGTCATCCACATAACATTCAATTTCTTTATGGATCATGTCATGGAATAATGTTACCATAGCCCGTTGATATGTGGCACCAGCATTCTTCAGTCCGAATGGCATCACCTTATAACAGAACGTGCCCCAGGGTGTGATGAAAGTTGTCTTCTCCATGTCTTCAGGTGACATCTTGATCTGATTATATCCTGAAAATCCGTCCATGAAGGAGAACACCGAGAACTGAGCCGTATTATCAACCAATACATCAATGTGAGGTAATGGGAAGTCATCTTTCGGGCTGGCTCTGTTCAGATCCCGGTAATCCACACACATCCTCACCTTGCCGTCTTTCTTAGGCACAGGTACAATATTAGCAACCCACGGCGGATAGCTAGTTACAGCAAGGAAACCGGCGTCCCACTGTTTTTGTACCTCTTCTTTTATCTTCATTGCCATATCTGGGCGAGTACGGCGCAACTTCTGTTTAACCGGCGGGCAGTCTTCTTTCAAAGGCAGCTTGTGCGTGACAATATCGGTATCCAACCCTGGCATATCCTGATAAGACCAAGCAAAGACATCCACATACTCCCGAAGCATATCAATCAGTTGTACCTTCACTGAGTCTTGTAGGCAGGCCCCAATCTTAACCTCTTTCACGTCTTCTTCCGTACCGAGATTAACTGTTTCAACCTCCTCCTGATGAGGAGTGATAACCTTCTCCTCTTGCCTTAACAACCTGGCTAGCTCTTCAGGAAGCTCATAATCTTCTTCAACCCCTTCGTCAGCTTGATTGATTGGATTGTCAAAGTCATATGGAGTCATAGCAGTGTTGTTGTCGGTGCAGTCTGAAAGGCACTCTCTGCAAGGGTTTAGATTGTTCATTTTAGTGATCAATTTTAATCTTGTTTAGAAAAAGTGAAATGAAGTTTTCATTTTGGAAAACATTGCCATTTTATTTTTGTACAAAAAAGAAAAATGAAAAACAGTGAGCGAAAAAGGAAAAGACTCATTTGCAAAAGATGTCCGATATTCATTGATTAATCCATTTGCACAAAATTACAAGATGGCCCGATTACAAAATGAGTCTTGTCATCTTGGGCAAGATGCAAGACTTGATGCATGCTTAAATATACAGGAAATAATAATTACTCTGCAGGAGTAACCCTTATAATTTCCTGGGAAGACCAGTTAAGGACTTGGCTCCCTGGGATCCTTGGACGTATCCAGCTCTCCAGGTTGCGGTCGCTTTCCTCCTCGTCTTCCACGTTGTTCACTGCATTCGGGGTGAGCATTCGCCCGCTGACAAAATTGGGCTTCTTGGCAGCCTCTGATTGATCTTGTTGAGTTGGTCTGTAACCCAACCCAAATCTGTCCTCCTTCTTCTCCACGGGAAACAGCTTGCCCCAGCCTTGGGCAATACCCTCTTCAACAACCTTCCGGGCTTGCTGATAAGACGTCATGGAGGTTCCCAGTACAGCAGATGCTTCATTAATGTTCAGGGCCTCAAACCCCTGGCTCATGGTTTCATGGATTTCTCCATCCATTTCAATATACTTATACGTAGCCAGATGGCTAACAAAGATGTCTTCTTCCCCACAGATGGTGATGATCTGGCCTTCCCACTCGAATTTCAGCTTCTGGTGAAGGGTAGACGTAACAGCGCCAGCGGCATGGATCCAGGGTCTACCCAACAAACAGCTGTAGGCCGGCTGAATGTCCATCACATAGAAGGTAATTTTAAAAGTCTGCTGGCCAATCATCACAGGCAAATCAATCTCTCCAAGCACTGATCTCTTAGAGCCATCAAATGCTCTCACCACCAAATTACTCGGACGCAATGCCAAGCCATCATACTCTAGCTTCACTAAGGCTTTCTTTGGCAAAACATTGAGTGAGGACCCAGTGTCCACCAGTACATGAGATAGAACAACACCTTTGCATTCCAAGGTGATATGTAAAGCCTTGTTGTGGTTACGTCCCTCTGTTGTTAAGTCAGCATTGGTGAAACCCAGCCCATGACTGGTATTGACATTTGCCACCACAGTTTCTAGCTGGTTAACAGTAATCTCCTCTGGCACGTATGCTGCGTGCAGGACTTTCAATAATGCATTCTTGTGAGCTTCAGAACACATCAACAGGGATAATATGGAGATTTTTGAGGGAGTTTGGTGAAGCTGATCCACCACCTTGTAATCACTTCTCTTTATGATTCTCATGAACTCATCTACATCTTGCTCAAAAGATGTCTTCTGAGTCTCTTTGACAGCTAGCTCTTCCGGCACCACACTCTTTCCTTTTGCTTTAGCAGCGGCTTCTGCTTCAGCATTAGGTCTTTGTACTTGTGAGGAAAAAAGGCGTCCGCTTCTGGTGAAGCCTCCGCCTCCCCCAACATTATCAATTTGTGGAGAAGAGGTTGAAGAATCCAAAGTGATTTTCTCCCCGTTGCAGTAAAGATCAGAGTCGTAATGCCAAGGTATGGCATTACTGCTTTCATATGGAACTGGTCCAGGCACCGTAATAGTAACTGGACTGACTGCTGCAGAGGAGGGTACTGTAATGGTGTGCGGATCGTAGTAAATTGTGACTGGTGACCTGGCAGGAGGTGCCACTGTTTGTTGTTGGAAATTGTTGCTTGGAGGAACATCTGATGGATCATAGTAAATGGTGACTGCTGAGACATCTTCATTAATTTCTGTTGGCGTTGTAGAAGATCCTGCTGGTAAAAAGGATGCTGATGTTGTAGAAGAAATGGTTGTTGACATTTGATTTGTTGAAGTGATGGATGAAGCCATTGTTGATGATATCGATGAATCGGTCGGGATAATTGTTGCTGCTGTTGTAGAAGAATCAGGAATTGTTGTCAAAGGAATTGCTGGATTTGTAGGCGCCGCTGTTGAGATCTGAAGGATACCATCCTTGATAAGACCATCTATACCGCTTCTCAAATTATCACACCCGTTGACTGCAATGTTGCAATACCCACAACCGAGCTCACACCCGGGAAACACCTGGCACTCTAGAAGCTGAGCTTTAATTTCGACCAGAGGTGTTCGAATTTGTGCAACACTGGTGATCAAAGTAGATGGTTTGTCTTCCTCGATGGCATTAATCCTCGGCCCCCCATGGTTAGGCATAGGATTTCTGTTGACATTTGGAGGCGGTGCGAAGTTGAGGGCCTTAGAATCCACCAGATCCTGCACTTTCATTTGCAAAGCCCTGCATTTCTCTGTGTTGTGACCAGGTGCATTGGAATGGAAAGCACACTTGGCGTTGACATCGTAATTCTTTGGGAGATTGGAGGGATCTGGAGGTGCCAATGTCCTTAGCTCAACCAAGTTAAGTTTCAGGAGTTGTGGCAATAAGGCGGCATAAGGCATAGGGATAGGATCAATCACCCTATTTGCCTGTGACGGTCTTTGCTGAAAGGGTCTTTGTTGTTGATTGCTGTTATAATTGTTGTATGCTCTTTGTGGCGGATACTGAACTTGCTGTTGGTAATGTTGTTGTTGTTGTTGTTGATATGCTGGTTGCTGAGGAATCGGAGCTGGAATAGTGACAGCTGCTACTGATCTGTGGACATACTGAGGTCTTCCCCTGCTAGCATGAATGACATTTGTCTCACCGGTCCTTCTAGGTCCCACAAAAGGCTTCCTGGGATTACTGGACGAACTTGCACCATTATCAGAAATTTTGCCCATTTTTAACAAACTTTCAATTCTTTCACCGGCTATAACTACGTCTGCGAAGCTGGTGGAAGAAAAGGCAGCCAGCCTATCAATATATGTTCCTTGCAGAGTATTCATGAACATGTCGGCCATTTCTCTTTCCGACATGGGTGGCTGAACAGCAGCAGCAAGCTGTCTCCACCTTTGGGCATATTCCCTGAAGCTTTCCCTAGAGGATTGAGACATTCCCATCAAGAGGGTCCTGTTAGGAGCCATGTCCAGATTGTATTGGTACTGCCTGATGAAGGCTTCAGCTAGGTCCTTCCAGCATCTGATAGTAGCTCTGGTCAAGTGTGAATACCACTCCCTTGAAGCCCCAGTCAAACTGTCTTCAAAATAGAACATCCACAGCTTTTCGTCCATGGTATATGCTTTAAGTCTCCCCAGAAAGGACTGCAGGTGAGTTCGTGGACAGGAGGTTCCATTGTATTTCTCGAAGCATGGAGGTTTGAACTTGTGGGGAATTCTTACCCCGTCTACTAACCCCATATCCATTACATCAAAACCCAGGGAATTTTGAGACTCCAGAGATCTCAACTTCTCAGCAATTTCATCAAACCTCCTATCATAGACTTCATCACCAGCTCCCATGACAGTGAATTGCTCCTCTTGGGGGTCTTCTTGTAAGATCCTCCCCCCAGTAGTATTTCCTTGCACATTAGCCGGGATGTTGACTTCAGGATCTAGATGAGGTCCAAATACAGGTGGATTAACATGAGGCTGTCCCCTCTCATTGTTGCTTGTTCCTCCAGTCCCTGGATGAGGTTCCTCGGGAGTCTGTCTCTCTACCAATGCCCTTAGCCTTTCCTGACTCTGGGCTAAGCCAGTCATTACTGTCATGAATTGGGCCATTTGGTTTCTCATCTCCACCCTTTCATTAGCCATCTGGGTTCTGACCTCTGTCAGGTCTTGCTGTACTTGCTCCATTATAATACCCGGAAGGTTGTTGCGTGTAGGATACCGGTGTGCACGGTTGACAGGGAACACTCTTCTGCGAGCAATATTTCCTGAACCACAACAGAGTTAGAAACAGACAAAATAATAACAAAACCTACAAAAAAAAACAAAAGTTAGTATGCAATGCAGTATGCTTATTTATTTTCCAAGGTATCCGGCTTGGCTCTTGGTTTTGACCTTTCCAGACCCCAAGGAAGATGCTTTGATGTTGCTTGAGAAAAGAAACTCATTGAAACAAACTAACAAATACATTACAAATGGTATATCATACATAGTTTGTTTTTTACAACACATGCCCCTGAAGGGTCAAAATACAACATAAAAAGAAAAGTACATGAAAACAAAAACAATCAAAGAGTCAGACATCTAGTCCAAACTCATCCTCCTTAACCTCCTTCAAAATTGCCTCAGTCACCGAACTAGCTGGATGCTCCGTAATAGTCCTGATGAGGAGGTTCCTAGTGGCAATAGCAGTGGTCAGCTTCTTGTGCCTGTCTTGGTCCTTTGACCTCTTCAAACCAGCCCTAAGCTTCAATTCTGAAATCTCCTTCTGGGCTGCCAGCAGAGCTTCCTGTTGTTTCTTTTCATTGGCCTCTAACTGCTCAATCCTGGCTTGAGTTCTCTTATCTTGTTGAGTACGAGCTTCAGTGATCCTGACCCACCTAGCTTGACTTTCTTGCAGATAGAGTTCAGTTCTAGCCTTCTGAAGCTTGGCCTCCTTACAGGCATTCTTCAATATTTGCTCCCCAGCTCTTGATTTCTTGATATAGTCCTCTGCTTTCTCAATCTTGGCCAGATGCTCCACCCTAAGCTTCTCCAACCTCTCAATGTCTAGACGACCATCACTCCTCTCCCAGAGGGTCTTCTTCAGAGCTTGAGACAGATTCTCATTCCTTTCCTTCAGCTTCTCAAATTCTTCCAGGCTGACAGTGGCTGCTGGCTATACCGTGGAAGGTCCAGGTGTGTCCTCAATGGTGAAGGGCATCCCAGAAATCTGAGCTCTAGCATGAGACCAATCATAATATTAAGCTGAAGCCACATTATTGCACCTCCCAAGAATGGTCATCCCTTTGGTTTGGATGTTGTCCCAAGCCCAAGATGCTTGTTTGACAACAGCTAGATTAGGCTTTATCTCACAATACAAGGTCTCAGCTAAATCTTGCACTCTAGGAGGGTGAACTAAAGCATAGCCCATTTGTCTCTTAAACAGCAAAGGATTGTAATTGATGCAACCCTTCACTCCTACTAGAGGTACATTGGGGTACTGCCCACAGCTAGTGATGATGTCCTTGCCCTTGGTGCTCTGGGTGCACCACCTGATGTCATCTGAAGTCAAAGCAATAAGTCTCTTAGCCCAGTTCTTCTGTTGGTGAGGATTCAGGAAGGCATCAGTCTTAGGTAAGTGTTTGAGTAGCCAGGTATGAAACAGAGGAGCACAACATCTCACCAACTTCCCTCTTTGCTTCTCATTTCTTTGATGAACAGAATAATAGAAATCCCCCAGCAATGTGGGTACTGGGTTCCTTAAAAGGAAGAGATGAATGGCATTCTTGCTGATAAATTTGGGCTCATCTGCAAATAGTATAACCCCATATATACTGAGGGCTAATAATGCACAAACTGCCCTCCATTCTCCCAAGGAGGCCTTCAGGATGGCCTGAGAAATCAAGAAATCCAAGTGTAAACCAGGGATCCCAGCCTTTGTTGTCATATTCTGCTCAATCAAAATAGGCTCCTGGTACAGTGCTTTTGCCACCTCTCCATTGCTGGGAGAAGTCATTTCTGGGTTGAAGGGGACACCACCCCTGACAGGTACTCCAATCAATGATGAGAACTCCTCCAGCAGAGGTCCTAACTGAAAGTTCTGGAAAGTGAAGCATCTCAAAGGAGGGTCATAGAACTGTAAGCAGGTGTGGATCATACTCCTCTGAGAAGGATCCAGGTCCATAACCATATCAAGGATGCCTCCATAATGCTCTCTGAATAATGGGATGTGGTCTGGAGTGATAAGGGACTGGACTTGCCTGATACCAGTCAACACAGGCTCAAAGAAATGGTATGAAATATTGCTCTTCCTGGGTGCAGACATGAGTGCTGATGAAGAGCTAAAGACAAATGCTGATGAAGAGCTGAAGACAGGTGCTGATGAAGATCAAAAATCAATACTGGAGATGAGCCACTGATAGGCTGGTGCTGGTGATGAAGGCAGCTGAAGCAGACAACTGACGAAGATAGCTGAAGTAGATACCTGATGAAACAGAGGTCTATGCAGATGAAGGGGTCAAAACCAAGCCAAATATGATGTGGATACCCTGAAAAACAAATAAACAAATGTTAAATGATGCAATGATGATGTATGCAAATGATATGCAAGGGTTTGTGATCAAGCTGGATCTGATTACTGCCTTAATATAAAGTCCAAGTATGTTCAAGAAGTCCAGATGGAGTTTTAGAAGTCCAGTAATCAAGGTGGGGGACTCAAATAAAGAGTCACATGTCCAGGGTTAAATCACAAGAACTGTCCCAAAATGAGGTACTCTTAACCAAAACAAAGTAACAGGGTATGAAGTGGTCAATGGTACCTGCAAACCTGTAAACAGCCCAACCCCCTCACAGGTGATGTTCTAAAACAATGATCCTTAGACTTGGATCAGTTATGAGAAGTGTAAACACTTCTAACCCGGAGGTACAGTGTTTACAATAACCATAAAAGATCCTCATCTAATTCACCTCAGTTTCTGAAGGTCATAATAAAGGTCATCCAGACTTAGCAGGCTTCCCAGATAGCCCTAGCACTACAGGAGATCTATAGCACAGAGTTCTCAAAAAGAAACCCATATCTGAACCGTGTTTCATATTCCCGCACCAGACCGAAATGGAATGGGAAAGAACATGAACCACTCTAGCCTAGGTGTCACTCAGGTCCCAGGTATAGGACCTTAAACTCTCAGTAGAACCCCACCCACCAAAACAAAAGACCAGATCCAGCAAGATGACAGTATGACAGTATGATGTATAAAAATGTAAAGAAAGCAATAAATAACTGTACATAAAGCAGTAAATAAAACAACTATATAAACACAATTAGCACATAACACCCCAGTAAACACAAATCAAACAAGCACTAGGAGGAACCCACAAAAGAACCAGAAGCCCTGGTTACAGTATAAGGGTCCCCAGCAGAGTCGCCAAGCTGTCACTCCCACCAAATGACACAGGGCCAAGAGGGGTACAGACGCGAACGGTCAGCGAAAGAGGAAGAGAACACACAAGGGTGAACTCAAAAGACAAGAGTCGCCAGCTAGGCATTTTTATCTCGGAGGAAAGGTAATGTTGCATAGACCTAGAAAGATATGGATAAGACGGTCGCGAACCAGAAAGGCTGAGAAAGGGGGTTAGTTACAGCCTGGGAAGGTATTAGCACCCAGATTGTCCGTCGTACTCGACGGGATCCACGCTTAAAAGATTTGTGTTTTAAAGGGGTAGTGTCAGTGTAATTTGTGTATCAAAGCTGGAAATAATGCAAGTGTCAGTGTAAAAGAAAAGTGAAGTGAAATATGTGAAGTGTCAGTGCAAGAACAGGAATGAAATGCTCAAGACTATGAGGCTTAAAGAATAATGCTGGAAGAAGAGGAATATACAGAGACTTTTGTTCGATAACTGTTAAGTTATGCGTACGTATCCTCTCGTGCAATGAGGAAGTCAGAACACCGTAGTTCGACCCAAAGAGACTGAAAGATAAATTGACCTGTGAACTGCTTACTTGTCTATGCTCAAGTGTATGACCTGTCTGGCTCAGGTGCAAACTGTCTTGCATTAGGCGGAAGAAGCAAGTTCTTGTTTGTGAGTGAATGAGGTGAGAAAAGAATCCCGGAGGAGACGATTATTGTTTGTTTTTGTGCTCTTCAATCTTTTATTGCCTTTAGAATTTTTCATAGGAAAATGAGCTTAAGCCTAAACCAAGGGTTAGTAAACTCATCACATCCTCCCTCTGATTAGGGGTAATGAGAATACCTTAAGTATGAAGTAAACACCTCACACTTTAATCACCATGATGTAGGATTAAGATCATTAACCTACTTGTAATTATTTAGATGTTTTTGGAGTTTTTGTTTAGTGTTAATTAATGAGTTTAAGCCATAATCAAGGATTTAATGGACTCATTACACCATCCTAATAGAAGGATAATAGATGAGAACATTTAAGCTGAGGAAGGCTCCTCAACTTAATCCATGGTTAGGGATTAACCTCATGACCAAACAAAGCCTTTATTAAGTGGATTTTAGTTAATGATAAGATTAAGAAGTGGATTTTATGGTTTATAATACAACTTGAGGGGGACTTGTCCATTAACACTAGGGTTAGTCCTTCTTAACCAGTTAAGGAAGAATTAGAACCCTAATGCAAGGCCCAAGTTACAAGCTTGATGTCTTAGTGATTATTGAGTGAATTGATTAAAGGAATTAAACACATTAAGGGTTTAACACTTAGGAATAAAGTTATACACTCCATCCTAATAGAAGGATACAGGCATAACCCTAATCACAAAGCCTTAAAACCTTTAAGGTTTAGTCCTTGATTATGAGATGAGAAGAGAAGACACAAAGATGACATAAAGGAAAAAACTAATGGGGGGCTAATCAAACCCTAATTGTGATCATGCTTGGATGTTCCTAAGGTTTATGAGGCTTGCAAAAGATCTTCAAGAGAAAAGCCACCAAGGAAGAAGCAGATGAAAGGAGGAAAAGCAGAAGAAGCAAGACAACTTACTTCACTTAAAAAGATAAGTTGCTTGAAGAAAGAGAGAGAGAAAGGAGCATGAATGAGCAAGCTCACTCTAATCCGTAAATAAAATGCAGCAATGAATGCATAAGAGAGATGAAAAGAGATTATGAGAAGTGAAGGCAAATTCACTTCTCAAACACTTACCACCTGAAAAGTTAGCAACAAGCAATGAAAAGAAATGAAAATGGGATGAAATGAAAAGATGCAAACCAAAACCAGAAGCATACTCATGATGCAAATGATGCTATGGGATGATGCAAAAGCAAACCAAGAGATGCAAATGATCATACAAGTAATGGAGATGCAAATGAGACATGAAAGGAAACATGAAAGTTCATGAAAACTTATGAAATGCAATGGATGCATAACATGGCAAATTAATGATGAAATGATCAAACATGATTCTAATATGTCCTAAGATGTCTTATATGTCATGTGGATGCACAAAATGTCATGGAAAGTTCATGTATGCAAGCATATGAAGGATGAATGCAAATGAAGATGCAAATTAGGGTTTATACATAACATGCAATACAAAAAATCAAAACCAGAAGCAAATGATATGATAAAAATTTGAAAATGGGATCAAAGGAACCCTAAACCTATACAAGTTCACTTCCCAAAGGAGGGGACCTAACTCCTAACCTAGTGAAAGTTATGGATTTCTCAAGATTACTAGGGTTTTGGGGTGCCTCACAAGGAAAAATACCAAACAAATTGAAAATGCAAGATCAAATCAAACCAATTTTATCCTATAAACTACATGCTTTGGAGGATGCAATTAAAAAAGAACCATCATCAAACTCTCAAGAGTTAGGCAGAATGAATTTTTCAAAGTTTGAACCAAAATATTGCCTAAAAATGAATTTAATTCCAATGAAAATGATCAAAAGGCATCAAGAACAAAAACAAAATTTGGTTTGAGAGTTTGATAATGTTTCTAAATGTTTCTAAATGCAAAGCGAATTTTTTGGTGATTTTTAAATACCTAAATGCATTTTTAATTAATTAATTTTCATTAACTAATTAAAAATAAACATTTAAATGATTTAAAAATAATTTTTAATGCAAAAAATAAAAATAAAAATATTTGTGGGTTCTGAAAATTAATTAAATCTTTGACAATAAAATTCAAAATTTTTAAACATGATTTGCTATTTTAAATAATTCGTAAAAGATAAATCAAATAAAATGAAATAAAAAATTAAAATAAATGAAAGTATGCACAATCCAAGGTTGAGATTCAAAGCTGGGAGTCAATGGTTGACTGCGCGCGCTATCCTACGACTGGCATTTAAACTGACTGGATTTAACTAAACCTGATTAATTAAATTAATAAATTAAGATTAGGGTTAAGTGAAACCATCCTGGCCATTCAAACACGCGGGAGTCAACAAAAGTCAGCCAGATCCCGGGTCCACATTCAAACTTTGCCCTAAACGTGATTAATGACTTAATGACTTTCAGGTGGCCGGAAATGACCTCCGGTCATCTTCTCCGGCCACACCTCCCCTGAGAAATTGCTAACTTCTTCCCTAGGCCACTAAAAATTAATCTCTCTGCCCAGAATCCAACCCCATACATCATACAACAAGAATCATCAATCAAAACACATTTATTTTTCGTATCAAAGCTGAATCGAATCAAAATGTTTAGGTCAAAAAATTTCAGAAGCTTCATACATACTCAATACTTAACCATTTGCAAAACTAAACATATCAGCATGATCAGCACATCACATATATTCATTTAGGAACTTAAAAACAATTTTCAGGAAAAAAAAGTTCTTGAGCTCACCTGAAATGGAGCTTTCAATCCAGGAGCTTTCTGCCTGCTTCTTTGCTTCAAAATGGCTCCAATGATCCTCTTGATGAAGCTTTGAAGCTTGGTTGGAGTTTAAAGTGGTTGGTTTGTGAGATTGATCAAGTTCTGTTCAGTGAGGGATGAGAATCGTGTTTCTGTTTGAGGGGGTTTCAGGGACAAATGAGGGTTGGGAAATGATCAGAGGAACATGTTGAGTGATTCTATGAAGTTTGTTTTGATGTTTGTGTCTTGTGTGCTGAGTTTCGAAGGAAAGTGCATAAGAGGTGAGTTTGGAGAATGCTGGCTTGTGGGAGAGATCAGGATGAGTTGTGCTATGTGTTGAGTCTCATTTTGTCCATGTATCACACTGTGATAGGTCTGTGGAGTTGGTGTGGCCTAGCTTGATTGGTATGGGCCATTTTGCATAAAGTCAACTTTTTGTGTAAGAGAGGTATGGGTCAATGGCAGGCCAAGGACAAAGGGGTGTCCTGCGCAGCAAGGATTGAGGAGAGCCATGGAATCAGTCTTGAGGCCAATTAGCAAGTGGATTAGGGTTTGTGAGAGGTTTTGCAACTTTGTGATCTTTTGGCCCTTTTGTGATTACTTGAAGCATAAGTCATGAAAATGGACAAACCTTTGGTGCATTCTGATCTTTAGGCATTTGTTTATGTTTGTGTGATGCATAGAAGTTAATTTGATGTCACATTTTGCCTTGGCAAGAGGTTTTGCAACTTTGCCTCTTTGGTGTAAAACTTGAAATTATGTGATTTTTCCCAACTTTGACAAGCCATAACTTTTGATCCAAAATGAATTAGAATGAGTTCTTGTACTTTTTGAAAAGGGAATGATCCATTCTACAACTTTCATGACCAAAGTTTTCTCATTTGAATCATTTTTGAATCAAAAAGAAAGGGTTGAAGAACTTTCCCAAAATGGCAAGTTTCCATTACAAGTCATTTTCCCAAAAAGGCAACTTTGCAAATGGCTTGAAATTCTCCAATTTTGTGAACTTATAACATCTTCTATGATCAAATAAAGATCATACACATCCAAAATGATGAAGAACACCCTTTGGTTGGGTCACTGGGGGCCTCAAATGCCCTGATTTTGCACTGACTTGCTCAAGAAGTCAACTCTTGATTAGATGCTTTCCCCATGGAATTTTTTCCTGAAACTTGATATGCATGATCCTTATAACATATAGAGACCAATAGAAACAAGAATGACCAAAAAATTTGGAGTTATGGCCTCTGAAACCAAAACCCTAATTCTAGGTCATCTGTGCAGTTAAACCTGGCTCTGCTTCCATGCCATTCTCAGTTCTTGTGATTCTTTGACTTCCTTGACTTTGTGGGGATATAATATGATGCTTGGACATACATGGACCCCTTTGAAATGATTGAAGACCTTTGAAGTGGCTCAACTGGCTCAGGGATGGCTCAGATCACAAACCCTAGGTGCATATGACTTTGAACCAATGCATTGAAGCAAAAATGCAATATGAGATGCTATGGTTGAACTTATGCATATGAAAAGATTAGAAGCCAATGTGAAATGAGTGAGGGCAAATTTGGGGTGTTTACACTTATTTACAACACTTAATGCACAAACAGCTATGAAATGCACTATGCAATGCAACATCTTTTTACAGCACCTATATGTATGCAAAAACAGGTGTTAAAAGTCACAAACAACATGAATTTTTAACAAACAACATGTATTCTACAACACTTATATGCAAAACAGCTATCAAATGCAAATTCTAGATTTTATGTTTTTCACTTGTAATGCGCAAATTCAATGCAAAGTACACCAATCAATCATGATTATGCAATAATGAACATGGATCAAGCACATGATTTAGATGAACATTGTTATTCTTAATGGAGTATGCAAGAATGCATCACATGAATCATTATGCAACAAGCATGCAAAACATGAACATGGCATATGAAGATGCTCTACATTGATCATGAATGTGCAAAATGATGGATCAACAAAAGTGCTAATCTGAATGCAAAAAACCAGAATTTTATTGATGTAGGAATGTGATCAAGAATGCGATTAAAATGCAACAAATGCAACACATTGTGCTTATGCATAAACATGCCTATGAACATGCAACATTTGGTATATGCTGTAAGGATGCGAATGCATTAACGATACATGCGAATGATGCGAGAATTGGAATGCAACATGATCATTTATATGCTAAAGAATGTATGGGTATGGCAAAAACATGCAATAATTCAAGTTATGCATTAATGGACACAAACATATATAACATGCGAAATGGATGGAATCGTGTCGAATCGACTCGAAATGGGGGAATGGGATATCGAAACTAACCTAGAAATTTCCCTAAAATCAGTACCTAAACATGTATGGGGGATGATAGGCATGAAGAATTAAGACTAAGCTATCAAATAAGCTAAAATCTAAATTCCTACGACGAGAACCGTTTTTCCTATTTACAAGGGATTCTTTACACCTACTAGGACCTAGATTAGACTACAAATCTAATTCCTAATAATCCAAATGCAAATTGCAAGCAAGAAAGCAACGAAAACGAAAATGAAAGGTACAACGCAAACATAATCGAAAATCATGTGGAGAATGTCGTTAAGGCGAGATGAAGAGGATAAATTAAGGCATAATGGTTAAATCACCAACCTACGAAACGGAGGAGTGTTTCGGTAATTGTTGCAATGAATCGGAGTGCGAATGGAGAAGAAAACCGGAGAATCCGCGAATGCAAAATAAATGCGATTCGGTCTTGACGCTTCTCGATTAATCACTTCCGATAAGTCACAATCTCCACCAAAAACCAGTAGCTTCTTATTCCACAATGCTCAATTCAATGGAGGATGGAGGCTAAGCTTTAAGACCTTCAAGTTTCAATGTGAAACTTGAAGAACTTTTGTTGAAAAGCTATGGTGAAAATGGTGGAAAAGTGGGAGAGAAAGTAATGGATTTTGAGATTGTGAAAATGGTGATTGAGTGAAGAATGAGGGAGAGAGTGATTTGTGGTGATTCCCTTAGCTTTGGGAGGAGATGGATTTATATAATGCATTGGTTTGGCATGAGGTTTGGGCTTGGATGTAGCTTAGGTTAGGAGTTAGTTGGGATTCTAGAGAATTCTAGAACTCCTTGGAAGGTTGTAGAAAACTCTAGAATGTGGTAGAAGAGGGTGAGCTGGCTCTTCTTGAACTTTCTTTAGTTGGGATCAATCCAATGCATCAAACACCATGAAGCTTATGATGGAGATTAGTGAAGTGAAACACAAGCTTAGTTATTCAAGGACTGCATCTTGAGTTTGCTCTCTTGATTATGGAATGCACAATAATTAGAATGGACCTGCATACATTCAATGATAACTTGCTGATGTAGCAAAGATCAAATGGCAAAATTCAGCTTGAAACCAATGAATCTAGTGTACACTAGCTCATGAACATTTGTGGTGAAGACCACTTTGATGTAGCAGCAATGGTGAAGCTTGAATTGATGCCAAAGTGAAGCTAAATGAGCTATAGAATGTGTACCAATCATTTCCAAGTTCAACCCCAAAGATAGCATAGCATTCCCCCTTGTTTTGCATTAAAAACAGCAGCAAAATGGCAAAAAATAGCATCATGTATCGATACATAAGGTTATGCATCGATACATACTGAAGAGAAGGCTAAATTCAGCAAAAAAACACATTATCTATCGATACATAACACGGATGTATCGATTCATAACAGTTTTTTAACTGTTATGTATCGATTCATAACACGGATGCATCGATACATTCTGTTTATGTATCAATACATCCAGCTTATGTATCAATACATAGCCAGCACACATGTATCGATACAAAACTCGTATGTATTGATACATGGCCCCCCAAAACTATTTTTTTTCCTTGATTTTTTCACTCTTTCTTGCTCAAACTTCATCCACAAGTCCCTTATGACCAAGATTTCATGTCCTTGACCTCAAGAAGTCAAGAGTTGACTTTTTATTCATCCTGGTTGACTTTTCTCCAATTTTCTGATTTTCAATCAACTGAACAATTGAGGGCCTTCCAAAATGAGTCCAATGGTGAAATTTGAACCATAGGTACTTGACATCATGTAGAGAACCATGAAACCATGCTTGGACCAAAGTCTCATTGATAAGCCCAGTTCATTAGAAACCCTCATCTGACTCCTTTTTGTTGGGAAATGTTGCACTGCTTGCCTCCCTTGATCAAAGCACCTCTGTATAGGACTTGTGGCTTCAAGTGAATACTTGTGGGATGTTGTGGACCATTTGCACAAGGTGGAGAAGCTTTGTGGCCCTTTGATTGCCTTTGTATAGCCTTCAGTTGCTATGTTCACTGATCACAAACTTATGCCCCTGTTGTGATGGTTATGATGCAATGTTTTTGGTTACTTTATGAATTTATGTATGCTAAATGCAAAGTGATATGCTAAATATGAAAATGAGAGGGAAAATTTTGGGGTGTTACAGCTGCCCCTATTCAATCACTGTAGACTTGAATGGATGATAGCAGCTGCTTTCAGACGTTTGAAGTATGCAGGGATTCAATACTAGAAACAACCAGAAAATTTGCACTCGGTGGAAGAGAATAGGGAAATAAACCCAACCATCTAAACTCTGCTTGGGGAGAACTTGGATGTGAAGAGTAGTGAATCTGTGAATGTTTCGGAATAATGCTGGGAGATTGCTGATTTGCCACGCTACGGGTGGACTTTTGCTGGGATTTTAATGACATGCCACACAACGGGTGGTCTTCTGAATGCTTTGCCACACTACGGGGGTCTCTGCTCGCTACTGGAGACCTTTGATGGACTTTTGCTTACTCTGTGGGGATATTCTGCCACACTGCGGGGGACTTCAATTTCTTTCGCCATACTACGGGGGCACATTGCTTAGCTACGGGAGACTTCTGATGATTCGCCACACTACGGGGGCTGCTGCTCACTACGAGAGACTTTGGCTCACTACGGGAGACTTTTGCTCACTACGGGAGACTTCTGCTCACTACGGGAGACTTTGATTTCTTGCCACACTACAGGGGCTGCCGCTCGCTACGGGAGACTTTGGCTCACTACAAGAGACTTCTGCTCACTACGGGAGACTTTTGCTCACTACGAGAGACTTCTGTGTTTTGCCACACTACGGGGGCTGCTGCTCACTACGGGAGACTTTGAGAATTTGCCACCCAGAGGATGGACTTTGGCCAGTTTGCGGCTGGACTTTGAGAATTGCCACGTTGCGGGTGGACCTGGGATAAATTGCCACGCTATGGGTGGACTTTGGATAAATTGCCACGCTACGGGTGGACTTTGAGAATTGCCACGCTACGGGTTGACTTTGAGAATTGCCACGATGTGGGTGGACCTGTGATAAATTGCCACGCTACGGGTGGACTTTGGATATCAACCTTGGATTTAATACACATGCTGAATTGTATGACATGATGCCCCATGACACTAGGGGATAGGCACAAAGGGAATTCCTGACGCGGAAATAACAAATCTTTGCTGACTCTGTGGGGAATACCGATGATTGCCGATATTTCTGCTGGAGAAGAGTGTGGCTAGTCTGCCTCGACTTGCCAAAAATAAATTGGACTTTAGATTCGAAGACCCTGCTAGGGGATGCCTCAACTGCTGGGGATTGAATCTCACCCCCACAGATTTCGCTGGGGAATCGACAAATTTTCGACTTAGCTGGGGGAAGACCTGTCAAGTCTCTGCTGAGGAGAACTCTCTTGTTTATCTGAATTTTCCAAACCTCTGTGGGGAAGGGACCCGTTCAACTAATTGCCGAGAATTTCTGGATTCTTGTAAGAAGTACTTCACTACAGGAAGACGGCTCTTGTTAGGGATGATCCTTATTGCTCTGCTGGGGAAGAGAAGGATTTGGTTTGAGATTCGCTGGGAAATAAGATCAAGGAAACCTGCTGAAGAAAAATTTGACGACTTTACTGGGGATAACTTCCATGCGTCTGTTGGGGATAACGAAATTGAACCGCGTCCTGTTGAGGAGGAAAGATTTCAAATAGTCTCGTGCTAGGGATCATTCGCTTTGATTCGGGCTTTACCTTAAGAGGATTTTACAAAAGACCTGATTTCTTTAAACTCTTCAGGAGTATAATTGCCCCGGTATTCTGAACTTCCGATTATCTGTCTTCGGGAAAGAATGAATCCTTGTGCGATTGGGGCGACTTGCCCCAGTATGAATCTTTGGTCAATTGCTTTGGGAGAGATTTGAATCTCGAAGTGATTGCCCCAGATTGGTTGGCTCTTGAGGATATTGCTTGACATAACTGCCTCAGATGGGTTGGCTCTTACCATGACTGGTTGGGAAAGTCTTTACTCAATGGAGCTTTCTCGGAAAAGTGCACTTCAACGTGACTGTCTTTCAGGAGTTTTAGACCTCTCAACTTGGCAAGCTTAAGCTTCTGGACTGAATTTCCACATGTGAGCTTTTTATGATGCCAAACAGATGTATGCAAGCAGAAAAATGTTTATCCTAAGAATGGAAATTCTAATGCAACACACATGTTAATCTTGAAGTTTTGAAAAGGTGTCGCAAACCTTTGTGAACAAATCACTGGTTATGATACGACATTATTTTTGAATGAAAGTATATACATGCAATACCAACAAGGACTTTTAGCACAACTCATAGGAGTCAGGAACGCGTCCTCGTAGTAGTATGCTCTCAAATTAACCCTGTTTCAGTTAGGACTTTTGAGGGTTGTATCGTGGCCTGGTTCACGGTTTGTAGAAACAAAGGATATAGGCTCAAAGTTTATTTGTGCCCACCCCTCTTCGTGATGTTCTTCGTTCCTATGTTCAGCTAACTTTCACAAGCATTCACCTTTCACAAGGATTTAGTGTTGGTCAAGGAACCATTGCTGCTATCGGTTCAAGCACCAATTAGGTTATTGTTTGTGAGTCAGTCACTCCTCTATCTTTCGTGTCTGTGCCACACGACTTTGTTCTTGCTTAAGGATTTTTCTTGTGTAATCCCTTTCGTCTTTCGCTTTTGCGTTATTTTGCTTATCCTTACCTTTTGCCTGGACTGATTCTTGTGAATCTTTGATTGCGAAGTCCAGCGGGATGCCCTAACTTTTGCCTAAGTCACCTGTTCTCAAGTTTCGACTTAGCGGGCTTTTCATTTCATTTTTTTCTAAACAAATCGTGTGACACTGTTTGTCTTGATTGCATTGCGAGGGTAGTGACTGCCTCAATCTTTGGTCGATGAAGGATAACCGTTGTGGTTTTCAATCTTTATACCTTTTGACTTGGATAACCATTGTGGTTTCTGGTCTTTGGACTTCTTGATTAGCATAGTGGAATGTAATGGATCCTCAAATACACTCCTTTATGAAAGCCTGAACGCTTGGTCCGACTAGCTGACATCTACCCTGCCCCTGGGTTTCATGTAAGGGTTTTTCATGCGAGAAGAAACTCTTACTTCAAGGCTCAAAAGGGTTAGCAAGGGTCTATCTCCCTTATATCTCCAGTGTTTAGGGATTTGAAACAAAGCCTGTACATCGTCAACAGGGTCTTATTCGAGAGCACACAATCAGAGATTTTGCGTTTTTGCTTCGTCATTCTCCATCATAGAGTTTGAGCACGACAATTGGTATTGCAATGTAAACATGCAGAATTAAATTGACAAATGAATTACTTCAAGAAAAACATGTGAGTTTTATTATTGATAACATTCAAAGGCAAACAACTTTCATACATGTATACAAATGTTTAGCAAATAAAAGAAACTACAAATGGAAATGCAGTAAAGAAGCTGAATATTGTCGTTGTTGAGGAAGTTTGACTCCGTCTGGACCTGTCAGTCTTGGATACTATCAGTGATCAATAGCTCTTTCACAAACTTTTAATCTTCTAGTTGCAGCCGTATACCCAACCATGGCTGTCATGCTTCTTCTTCTAGCTTATTATGACTCTGCCACGAGACGTCTGGAGGAAAAAGTGAAGCTGGGGAGTAAAGTTGTCCCATGAGGTTGCTCGGAAAGACCTGACGATCTTCTGCCTACGTATCTCCATTGACTGATGACCAATGAAGAATCAGAGCGACGTAGTTCCCCTCAATAGGGATGAAAGTACATTGAAGAAAAACAAACAGTTGCCATTGCTGAGAGTATCTGAATACTGATGGCTTTATTTGCTTCCTGAAGATTCCAGCTTAATGTGGACCATCTGGTAAAATAACCGTGACACCGGTTCCGTTGTGATTAGGCATTGGATTCTGGAGTACATTTGGGTGAGTCGCAAAATTGATCGCCTTGGAGTCAATTAGGTCCTGTACCTTGTTCTGAAAAGCCAACCATTTCTCAATACTGTGCCCCTGGGCACCTGAATGGAATTCGCATCTGGCATTTGCATCGAAGTTCTGAGGTAGATTATCAGGAGAAGGAGCTCTCATGGTACGTAGCTCGACCAGGTTCAACTTTAGCAGCTCTGGGAGCAATACAACATATGGGCATGGGACGGGATCAAGTCTGTGGTTTCTCGCTCTTTTCCTTTCCTGATTTGGTCTCTGCACCTGATATTGTTGACCTTGAGGTTGTGGTTGAGCCTGAGGAGTAATAGTCACAGCAGCTGTTTGGTAGTAACCTTGAGAACGACCTCTATCTCGGCCCCTATACACGGAATTGGTCTCACCTTCTCGTCGCCTTTGGCCATTGCCAAAAGGTTTCTTCACACCAGATGAACTAGCACTGCTTGCATCCTGAATCTTTCCTAATTTCAGGAAGTTTTCTATCCTTTCTCCAACGATGACAATATCAGAAAAACTAATGGACGGGCAGGCGGCCAGACGATCCAAGTAAACACCTTGCAAGGTGCCCATAAACATGTCGGCCATTTCTCGATCCAGCAATGGAGGTTGAACCTGTGCGGCCAAATCACGCCACCTCTGGGCATACTGCTTAAAATTTTCCCTGGGTCCTTGAGACAAGTTCTGCAACTGGGTGCGGTTTGGAGCCATATCAATATTGTATTGATACTGCTTGAAAAAGCTTCAGCTAAATCTTTCCAGCAGTGGATAAAGACCCTGCTTAGCTTCATGTACCAGCTCAATGAAGCTCCAGATAGACTATCTTGGAAGAAATGCATCCAAAGTTTCTCGTCATCAGTGTGAGCCGAGATTTTTCTGAAGTATGCATGAATGTGAGTTCTAGGGCACGTGCTGCCGTTGTACTTGTCAAATGATGGCACCTTGAACTTAGGAGGGATTCTGACTTCTGGCACTAACCCAAGATTGGTTACATCAATGCCCAGGGAATTCTGACATTCCATGGCCTTAATCTTCTCCGCCAGCTCTTCATACCTTCGATTGTTGACCTCGTTCATATTACCCACATCAGCATCCAGTAGAGTGAACTGGTCTTCTTGAGTATCTTCATTACGGGCCGCGACCCCATTTAGATTTGGCCCTCCGTCACGGGCAGCGTTAGGATCCACATTCTCAGTCGGTGTTCCAGCATTAGCATTCCCATGGGGCTGCTCAACCATCAATCTGAGATGCTCTTGATTCTGCGCAATGTCGGTCATCATGTCCATGAACTGATCCATCCTCTGTCGGATCTCATTGAGATCAGTCTGCATTCGTTCAGCCATTCTCACTCAGTTTCTTTTTGTTGGATACCGATGAACGTGTTGACCAGTTATATATCCTGAAGTTGAATAAGTTAGGAAGTCCGAATGACCTGTAAAAATGCAAAATATGCAAATCATGCAGTAAATGCGTATGATATGTTCATGAGGATGCGACATGCGACCCTGCAAATGAGTAAGCATGTGTTAGTAATGCAAGCATGCAAAGGATGTTATGCAATGCACTGGTGTGTGATCAAAGGTATGACGATCACTGGTCTGACATTGGTGTCGAGAAGACAATCATGTGCTGGTGAAGAGTTGTAAAAACAGTACCACCGAAATTCCGGATTTCGAAACCAAAGGACCATGTAAAACCTGATCATAATACTGAACAATGCTGGCAAGGCGGGTATGTTGGAAGTTTTAGGGTTCCTGCAAACCTATAAACCCCTCCCATATCACGGGTATGCTATACCGAGTCAACATCACGGACTCTCAAAGCCGAATAGCAATAATACGTTCACCATTTCCGAGAAATGGCTCATGAACAAATCAGGGAATTGGTTTGGCATTATATACTAACCAGGGAGGTCTCAGCTGAGTACGGGGAAAACAAGCATCCCTCATAAGTCCTCAGCTTCAAGCACTGAATCGAGAAACAATAGTACATTCATCCCGAAGGGTACAATACTATCGTCATACGAACAGTTTGCCTTGACTGGGTTCCTATGAGAGAACCAGGCCATCCTATGCGAGTTCCTAGTGGGCCCTCAGATGCGAGTGGGTTTGCCAACAAATGTGGTCTGCCACTGTCATCAATAGAGAGGGTTGTTTCCACTAAGGTTCTCAATGATCGGTCCCTAGCTGCACATAACCATCAAGGTCATATCCCGAAGTGGAGAAGAACCCCCACACAAGATATTTCCAAGACGGTCGCAACCTGGGTGTGGAACACATCGTCACTCATCATGTAACCATGCGAGTACAACGTGTCCACGCTAATCCTATAGTGCACTCAAGCCGGGTATTTGGCTTATCTCACAGTAACTCCCAGCCCACAGAAAAAATGAAAACCAACACAGCCAGACAGTGATAATGATGCATGATAAATACTGAAAGCAGTAAATAAATGCGGTAAAGTAAAGCTGTAAAGTAAAACTGTAAATGAAAACAGTAAAGCTAAACTAAAGCACACAGCAGCAAACAGATAAACACCGAAAGAAACAAAAACAGACAAGCGCTAGGATTGACTCTACAAGGGAAACCAGAGATTCTGGGTTCGGTCCCCAGTAGAGTCGCCAGCTGTCGCTCCCGGGATTTTCATCCTAGTACAAACGCGAAAGTGGCGCGGAAAAGGTAGAGTCGCCAGCCAGTCATTTTTATCCCGAAGGAATGGGAAAGGTAATGCTGCACAAACCTGAGGAAGAAGGAAATGGCGGGGTCCTGCGAACCAAAGATCTGGGTTCGGGAGTCGGTTACGACCTGGGAAGGTATTGGCACCCCAGACCGTCCACCGTACCCGACGGGATCCACGCTTGCTTGCTTGTTTCAAAGGGTGAGAAAATATAACTGTTGCTGAATAAAACTGCTGACTGGGATGGAAAATGAAATGAGAAAGGAACTGGAAATGAGAACAAAAAGAAAGAATGGGGAAAATGTAGGGAAAATAAAGAATGTGCTCGAACGGGCCCTACCCCGCTGCCTACGTACCTCATCGGGATAATGAGGATCAGAGTCGACGTAGTTCGCCTAACTAAGGAGGGAACTATTTGTTTGTATTTTTTAAGCTGACGTTGCCATAGCTCTAGCTCAGGTGTTACCGGCTTTGACTCAAGGGTGTTTACCGTATCGCTGTTTGAACTGTCGAGGCAAGTTGTATTCGTCCGCAAAGAGTATGAGATGAGAAGAAAAACGCGATGTCTTGGTTTATTTTCTTTTATGAGAAGTGTTTTGGAGTTTATTGTTTGTGAACATTCTCATACTAAGACTTATCCATCGTGGTAGGGACTTACACCTCGCCCCGAAACAGGACGTGTATAAGAACTCCGCAACAAAGTCTCGTGTTGTATAAGAACGTTTAACCTTTATTAGGTGCGTTTTATTGTTTGTCTTTATGGGATGAGAAAGAGACTCAAATCGAAAAAGGAAAAACTAAGGGGGACTAAGACCAACCCTAAGTTGTTTATTCAATATCAAGGAGATCCTAAAGGTTAGTGAGGTTTCTAATCCTAAGGAGGAGAGGAAAGGGGAACAGAAAAGGAAGAAGAACACAACTTACTTCCTAATGAAGTTAAGTTGGTTCCAAAAGGGGAAAACCTAACAAGCACAAACATTATGTAAGGCAAAATGGTGCAAATTAAATGCATTAGAAATACCAAAGAGGATAGGGTTTTTAGACATACCTTGCCCTCCGTACAAAACAAAGGTTAGCATGGTAAACATGATAAAAATAAGGCAAACAAAATTACCTAATTAATTCCTAAGGGAACTAGGACCTAAACTAGACTCAATCTATAGTTTAAAGGACCTAAAGCTAATGCAATGCAAAATTCAACAACTTATTTACAACACTTAATGCACAAACAGCTATGAAATGCACTATGCAATGCAACCGCTTTTTACAGCACCTATATGTATGCAAAAACAGGTGTTAAAAGTCACAAACAACATGAATTTTTAACAAACAACATGTATTCTACAACACTTATATGCAAAACAGCTATCAAATGCAAATTCTAGATTTTATGTTTTTCACTTGTAATGCGCAAATTCAATGCAAAGTACACCAATCAATCATGATTATGCAATAATGAACATGGATCAAGCACATGATTTAGATGAACATTGTTATTCTTAATGGAGTATGCAAGAATGCATCACATGAATCATTATGCAACAAGCATGCAAAACATGAACATGGCATATGAAGATGCTCTACATTGATCATGAATGTGCAAAATGATGGATCAACAAAAGTGCTAATCTTAATGCAAAAAACCAGAATTTTATTGATGTAGGAATGTGATCAAGAATGCGATTAAAATGCAACAAATGCAACACATTGTGCTTATGCATAAACATGCTTATGAACATGCAACATTTGGTATATGCTGTAAGGATGCGAATGCATTAACGTTACATGCGAATGATGCGAGAATTGGAATGCAACATGATCATTTATATGCTAAAGAATGTATGGGTATGGCAAGAACATGCAATAATTCAAGTTATGCATTAATGGACACAAACATACATAACATGCGAAATGGACGGAATCGTGTCGAATCGACTCGAAATGAGGGAATGGGATATCGAAACTAACCTAGAAATTTCCCTAAAATCAGTACCTAAACATGTATGGGGGATGATAGGCATGAAGAATTAAGACTAAGCTATCAAATAAGCTAAAATCTAAATTCCTACGACGAGAACCGTTTTTTCCTATTTACAAGGGATTCTTTACACCTACTAGGACCTAGATTAGACTACAAATCTAATTCCTAATAATCCAAATGCAAATTGCAAGCAAGAAAGCAACGAAAACAAAAATGAAAGGTACAACACAAACATAATCGAAAATCATGCGGAGAATTCCGTTAAGGCGAGATGAAGAGGATAAATTAAGGCATAATGGTTAAATCACCAACCTACGAAACAGAGGAGTGTTTCGGTAATTGTTGCAATAAATCGGAGTGCGAATGGAGAAGAAAATCGGAGAATCCGCGAATGCAAAATAAATGCGATTCGGTCTTGACGCTTCTCGATTAATCATTTCCGATAAGTCGCAATCTCCACCAAAAACCAGTAGCTTCTTATTCCATAATGCTCAATTCAATGGAGGATGGAGACTAAGCTTTAAGACCTTCAAGTTTCAATGTGAAACTTGAAGAACTTTTGTTGAAAAGCTATGGTGAAAATGGTGGAAAAGTGGGAGAGAAAGTAATGGATTTTGAGATTGTGAAAATGGTGATTGAGTGAAGAATAAGGGAGAGAGTGATTTGTGGTGATTCCCTTAGCTTTGGGAGGATATGGATTTATATAATGCATTGGTTTGGCATGAGGTTTGGGCTTGGATGTAGCTTAGGTTAGGAGTTAGTTGGGATTCTAGAGAATTCTAGAACTCCTTGGAAGGTTGTAGAAAACTCTAGAATGTGGTAGAAGAGGGTGAGCTGGATCTTCTTGAACTTTCTTTAGTTGGGATCAATCCAATGCATCAAACACCATGAAGCTTATGATGGAGATTAGTGAAGTGAAACACAAGCTTAGTTATTCAAGGACTGCATCTTGAGTTTGCTCTCTTGATTATGGAATGCACAATAATTAGAATGGACCTGCATACATTCAATGATAACTTGCTGATGTAGCAAAGATCAAATGGCAAAATTCAGCTTGAAATCAATGAATCTAATGTACACTAGCTCATGAACATTTGTGGTGAAGACCACTTTGATGTAGCAGCAATGGTGAAGCTTGAATTGAGGCCAAAGTGAAGCTAAATGAGCTATAGAATGTGTACCAATCATTTCCAAGTTCAACCCCAAAGATAGCATAGCATTCCCCCTTGTTTTGCATTAAAAACAACAGCAAAATGGCAAAAAACAGCATCATGTATCGATACATAAGGTTATGCATCGATACATACTGAAGAGAAGGCTAAATTCTGCAAAAAACACATTATGTATCGATATATAACACGGATGTATCGATTTATAACAGTTTTTTAATTGTTATGTATCGATTCATAACACTGATGCATCGATACATCCTGTTTATGTATCAATACATCCAGCTTATGTATCAATACATAGCCAGCACACATGTATCGATACAAAACTCGTATGTATCGATACATGGCCCCCCAAAACTGTTTTGTTCCTTGATTTTCTCACTCTTTCTTGCTCAAACTTCATCCACAAGTCCCTTATGACCAAGATTTCATGTCCTTGACCTCAAGAAGTCAAGAGTTGACTTTTTACTCATCCTGGTTGACTTTTCTCCAATTTTCTGATTTTCAATCAACTGAACAATTGAGGGCCTTCCAAAATGAGTCTAATGGTGAAATTTGAACCATAGGTACTTGACATCATGTAGAGAACCATGAAACCATGCTTGGACCAAAGTCTCATTAATAAGCCCAGTTCATTAGAAACCCTCATCTGACTCCTTTTTGCTGGGAAATGTTGCACTGCTTGCCTCCCTTGATCAAAGCACCTCTGTATAGGACTTGTGGCTTCAAGTGAATACTTGTGGGATGTTGTGGACCATTTTCACAAGGTGGAGAAGCTTTGTGGCCCTTTGATTGGCTTTGTATAGCCTTCAGTTGCTTTGTTCACTGATCACAAACTTATGCCCCTGTTGTGATGGTTATGATGCAATGTTTTTGGTTATTTTATGAATTTATGTATGCTAAATGCAAAGTAATATGCTAAATATGAAAATGAGAGGGCAAATTTTGGGGTGTTACAAATGGTAAATGATTATACAGCGGAAACATTTCAACAACATCAAACATATATATTTCCATTCATATATACATACATATATATATATATATATATATATATATATATATATATATCAACAAGTTTGATGCCAACAACAATATTCATGTTTATACAAAACATTCATTCAAAAGATACATGTACAAAATGCATCACAAAAATGGCGCTAAGCCAACCTAACTACCTGGTGCTACATATCAGAGCCGACCGACCAAAACAAATGAAGACTCGCTTCACAAAAAAGACCTCCAACATCCTAGTCTGCAATGCCTCATAAAGCATCATAAAACAACAGAAGGGTGAGAAACATTATCATAATAACATTGCATATAATTATATATATCAACATATAACGTACACAAAATAACATATTCTCACCACAACCAATTCCAACAATATACTTAACATCAAGCATACTTTGCCATCATGTTCACATCACATAAACAATTATCATTCATGTTTACATTACACGCATACATTGTAATGAACAACAATACCAATCAAACATATTAATTACGCACAATTCACCAATTCACATAAACTTATATTATTTATGATTATTCCTCAATTCTATTCATTCCGCATAAACATACGTCTAGCTATGTTTAATCACGCATATACATTATAAATGTATAAATCACATACATATACATATGTCAAACATGCATATATACAAACAAGTATGTTTCATCACACATACTATCATATCCATAATACTCCAAATAAACATATGCACATTCATATTTATTTCTGCATATCATAATTAAAATGATAAAATGCAACTCATAGAGACCGACACACGACTCTATGCAGATGCAATTCGGTACCGACTCAACATTTCAGTAAGTTCACTCAGGAACCAAATGAAATCATCGCTTGTTACCTAAAGTAACTCCCCGTCGGGCATACGATGTTCCCCATTGCTCACACCCCACATGGGCACACAATGTTTATGGATTGCTCACACCCCACACGGGCACACAACCCGATCGCTCACACCCCACATGGGCACACGATCAATGTGAATAAATCACCCATCGCTCACACCCCACACTGGCACACGATGTTTATGGATTGCTCACACCCCACACGGGCACACAATCTGATCGCTCACACCCCACATGGGCACACGATCGTGTTGTAGTCATCGCTCACACTCCACATGAGCACACAATGCTACAACGAATTCACAAAGAATCCCACAACACAAGAATGCATACATTATGCTTCACATGCAAAATGACACACAACATTCTTGATAATGCATACATATTCACAACATAATTATGCACTCAACTCATTCAATTAACATACATTGACATTCAATTCAAGCAATGTATTCATTTGCCAAACGGCCACAACATCACATCAAACCCATAATTCCATAATTAACTTATTCACGTTTTATTGGAAAATTCGGGTGAAAGTCGGCTAAAAATTACATTTCTTAGCATCATTAATTTCTACACGTTTCTAGCTTCGAATCGATATAAGGAACACTAAAAACGGATACCCGGAACTAAAGCTATGGATTAAAACACAAATCCTCTAAAAACCTACAGGCTCGCTGAGCGCCCTCTCGCTCGCTGAGCGAGGAAATCCCTGGAACTCTCGTTGAGCGAGGGATAGCTCGCTGAGCAACCACTGCGATTTCCAGAATTTCTCAGCTGCGAACAATCAACTCCAAAACTCAACCAAACTCTACTAAACATGATCAATAACATATATCTAACATCATACTTCGATTATAACGATTTCTAACCGATTAATCCACCAATTTCTCACATTTTCACTAAAACCCTAACTATTCATCTTCTCTAAAGTTTATCCAATTCAAAATCCAATCAACCAAACACATACATAATCATACAGAATATTAAGATAACAATGTTTATCACTCTTACCCGATTGTTCCGATTCCTAGGAGCAATCTTGAAGAATCCAAGCTTTTCCTCTTTTCTCTTCTCTTCCTTTCTATTTCCTTTCTTTCTCTTCTATTTTCTTTTCTTTCTCTTATATTCTTTTCTCTCTATTTTCTATTCTTACTAACTATTCTACACTTAACTCATTCTCTTATCTATTTATACTAAATATCATTTTTCTCACAAAAAATATAATTCTATATAATTCTAACTTATCACTAATTAGAAAATGTCTAAAATACCCTCTTATCTAATTTTACCCGAAAATTCATAAAACGGTAAAATCACATATCACACCAACATATCACATTAATATATCAACATATCATATCATCATGTTAATTTCACAAATAAAATAATTATTACCCAATTAAAATAAAAGACTCAACAAAATTGGGAAAATCGAATTGGGGCGTTACACCATCAATGTTCAGTTTGTCCATCTTTTCGATGAGTGCTTGCTCAGTCTCGCCCATCCCTCTCGTTGAATCACCTTTTCCATCTGGGGATAAATTTCCACAGACGTCTTGGTAGCAACCTTCAATTGACTTTCCTTTGGGATCTTCCATTATTTTGCACAAAATTCCATACTTGGCTGGCTTCTCAGAAACTATAGCCATCCTTATTTTGTTAGCATTCTTACCAGTCGAAATGTTGACAATGAGGTCTTCAGTGACCTTCTTTTCGACACCGACACCTTCAGTGGCCTCCTTTTCAATGTTGATCTCACTATCAGTCGTTATTGCACTTTTTGTTTCCTCAAGGCTCTCAGCAGTCTCTACTTCCTCTTTGACAGAATCTTCAGTGATTTCGTCATTGTCGGTTTCGTCGTAACCTTTAGTGGCTTCGACCTTGCTTGAGTTATTGAGGTCGTCAGCGACCTTCGTGTTCTTTGAGACAGAATCTGCATCCTTAACAATTTCAGCATTCCGTCACGGATAGCATTCTGTACGAGATCCCTAAATAGAAAACATTGAGATATTTTATGACCCAGAAAGCCATGGTACTTACAAAAACCTCTCTTTTTATGTTGTTCTATAGGAGGTACTTTAGTGCATGGTGACACTATCATCTGACCATCTTCGACTAATTTATCAAAGATTTCATCACATTCGGTTACGTCGAATGTATAAGTTCTCTTAGGCATTTTGTCATTCTTTTCAGATTCGACTGGATTTTTTCCATTCGACGAAACTAAAATTTTACAGGAATATGGTGGGCCTTGTTTCAATTCTACTAGGTCGATTTCTTGTTCTTCGAGACTAACTAGTTCGTCTATGTCATTTTCATCATCCTGGCATATTCCCACATAAGCTACTCTCTCTTTCTTATTCTTACTTGCCCTGAGTTTTTCAGCTTTTAGTCTTTCGACCTGTCTCACCCTATCTGCTAATTGAGCCATATCTCTCAAAATATTGGGTGTCTAATTTCTTCCTTATAGAATAATCTAGCCCTCCTGCATCCATTTCGAATAGCTCATGTTCAGGAACCTGGGTGAATCATCTTGCTTTTAGTAATCTAAACCTATTCAAGTAATCATCTATTGGTTTAGAGAGCTTCCTCTTCACACTAGCTAACTCCTTTAAACTTATTTTGGTTTGTCTCATATAAAATTGTTCATGGAACAATCTTTCTAATTGGGTCCATGTATATATTGAACTTGCAGGAAAAGATGTAAACCAAGTGAACGCATTTTTCGTCAGAGAGCTTGGTAAATATTTTTTCCTCAAATTTTCATTGTGGGATATTTCTCCCGCTTCGATCAGGTAACGGGAAACATGTTCAATGGTAGATTCACTAGTATCTCTAGAGAATTTGGTGAATTTAGGAACTTTTCACCTTGGGGGTAATTCCTGTTGTAGGATATATTCTGATAATGGAGAAATGTAACTAGGCCTTTATAATTCTACATTTACTCCATTTTGTGCCATTATCCTTTCGACCATGGCATCTAAGTTATTTTTGGCAGGCAAATTATTTTAACGCATCTGTTGCACTATATTATCAGCATCTTGACCCCTCTGGACTAATATCCTTTTAGGCTCTTGTTGAACAAGAATTTCTATGCGAGGTTGTTCGACTACTTCCTCTTGATTTCTAAGGTTTGCCTGGGGAATGTATGCAGGTCTTTGATTTATGGTGGGTTCTTCTTTGACACCTAATATTGGGTTTTGCACTATTTTTTCTGGTTATCGAGTTTGAGGAGCACCAAAGAAATCAACAATGCGTATCATTTGTTGTGCCAGTAATTGGTTTGTCTGGGTGGTATTCTGTATTAAAGGATTGGACATTGTACCCATCTGTTGTGTCAACATTTGGACCATGTCGTGATTGCTTTCGTCCACTTGTTGTCTAATTATTTGTGTAGAATTATTTGTAATTGCTGGCATATAAGTTTGGAATCCTTGTGGGGGATGATTTAATCTGCCTAAGTTTCCACCAGATCTTGATCCTTGTAATGGTGAAGAGCTATTGACCAAGGAATCATAATATAGTGACGATGCATTTTGAAAACTTGCCATCGTTGTAGTTGGCATTCCATAAGGTTGTTCCCTACTATATGGAGGCATTATAAAATTCTTCGCAAAAGGCCTATGAACACTCCCTATAGGAGGAGGTGTCCCTATGGGCATTTGGTGGCCCATGGTGGAGAAACTGGGCGTATTTTGGGATGCTGCAAATGCTGGTGTTGACCTGATGATGAAGGTATGGCCTCTGATACAGAGATTGACCCTGTATTTCCTCTAGTCAAAGGAGTAGGGTTAAGTATCATAGTGTTTTCTTTTTGACTATTTGGCGGATTCGCCATTTTTCTCACTCTTGTTCTCTTAGGTCTTTCTACGTCAGTTACAACTAATTTACCGCTTCTTAGAATCATACAATGGAGTATAATCTTTCTTATTCATAGTGATTAAGATATATTTTGCACCAATGTCCCACTGGGCGTGCCAATTTGTTTGTTGTCGAATTTTACGAACAATCATTGGTTTCTAATTTACGTTTAAACCGGTTTACTTGCAGGACCAACCATACAAGTCCTAGGACATAGATGTGAGTTTTGATCAACAATATAGTGATCTTAACAATCTCATGATTTCTATTTTTATAAGGTTTTGTATATGTTTGTATGATTAAAAGAAGAAGTAAAAAGTATTTGACGAAGACATAAAAGAAATAAAAATTCTGGAAAGTACAAAGTAAATTGACTGGAAAAAGGTAAAAGATATCTAAAACGAAAATAAACTTGCAGAATGCAGAAATATAAATGAACTTGAACTTTCATAAAACTTGATAAATGTAGAATTGGTGTTCACACGTACATTTTTTCAGAAGTTAAACTTTTTTCTCTCACACGGTTACTTTGAGTATATTACAGGAATTTGTACAATATTTCACACACATAATTCTTGACAAGAATTGCCTTATTTATACACAAACTAAATAACTGCCCCTAACGACAAATCCTACAGTTACGACATTTGGCCTTTGGCATGTCTTCTTTCTACCAAATGCTTCCACGCGTCCTTCTACCAAATGTCTTTAATCTTTGAATTTTAAATCACACCTTCTGTGTCAAAGCAACACATCCCTTCAAAGTTGCCGAACTCGTCGAAACAACTTTTGCCACCTGACCATGTCGAAAACATCAAAGGACATTCTCTAATTGACTTGGTCAAAACTGTCGAAACCACTACCTTCACCTAGCCTCGTTGAAATTGTCGAAACATCATCATTTCCTATCTTTGTCGAAAGTATCAAAAATAATCTTCAAATTTCTTTGGTCAAAAACAACTCCTGAGAATGCTTTCTTCTCTAATCTAAATGTTGTTTTGGACTTCAGTTTCATGGCGTTGAAAATCCTTGTCTACACCAGTCCATACGGAGCTTTGCTCTGGCTTTAAACAGGACCCCCGCTAGTGGACGGTGAGATTGATCCTCTTGGATTATTCGATCGAAAGGCCGGATACCAAGATTTCAAAAAAATATATATAGTTATTATTTTTTTATCCTTTTAATACATTTCAATACATACTTTAAAGATAAAACTAATATTAGTGTGAAAGAAGATTTTTAGAATCAAAATTGTTAACAAAATTATAGTTAACAAATATTTTTGTTTGACTATGTCAAATATTTTAAAAATCAATTTTCAAATTGATGAAGTACTAAGTCATTGGTTCATTGATCGAATCACTAGAGTATTTATGATCTGCATGACTAAATCGAATATTTGATTGAATAAATTAGTTTATATAACAAAATTATATAATCATTGAACCGATTAACTTGGTCTCTAAAGATAATTTTAAATTTTCAAAATATCATAATTTCACAAATTTATACTTTAAATTTAAATTCTAAATATAGTCATTACACACAACAAAATAGTACAAAATAAATCCTAATATATTTTGAACAAAGTTTAATATAAATTGAAGGGTTAAATATGTTTTTGGTCCCTACAAATATCTCATTTTTTGAAATTGGTCCCTATAAATATTTTCTTCAAACATTGGTCCTCCAAAAATTTTCCGTTTCGAAATCTAGTCTCACCCGTTAGTTTTTACTAACGGAGGCTGACTTGGCAAGCCATGTGTGCCTAAATTATTTACTGATTTGTGTGAATATGGTCAGTGTGGATAATATGAAAAAAAAAGAAAAAGGAAATAGGAAGAGTAATGTTAAGAGTCACATTCGTTGTCAAGGGTATCCAACCATTGCATTTTGTAATTCAATCCCTAGTCAATGTAATCCAAGCGTTGTGATTTTGTCTTCTCCTTCTCAAGATTCGAATCTTGTAGTTTGCGCAAGTCAACTTTCAGCTTGTTAAGTGGTCCGAAGAAAGAGTTGTTTTCTTGAAGGTGGCCCCAGGTTAGTAAATCTTGTCTGCCATTGTTGTACTTGTGTGGTCCCATTGTTTTCTATTTAGGTTGTTCGATGCATTAAGTGTCTGTGTTTGTTAATGTGAGTAAAGAATTAGGGCATAGCAACATGTTTATGTTTTCAATTTATATTTTGTGAAAATTCAGGGTTACTATAATTTCCTATATTAAACCTATGTTAAATTATGTGTACAGGTAAATGGATAAGTTCAAGATAGTTTTCTTCACAAAGGGTCGTTTTGTAAAAGACACTAACTTAAAATATGAGGGTGGGGATATATTTGCGTTTAGTAGACAAGAACCCGATTATTGGAGTTTCTTTGAGGCTGTTGATCTGATGAAAGTGATAGAACCTGAGTTTGAATATACTAAAGTTAAAATGTGGTGGAAGCATGAGGGTGGTTTGCTTGAAGAAGATTTTAAAAAAAATTATGGATGATGGAGATGCACATGAGCTAGCCATGTATGCAATTGGATACAAGTGTGATGTAGAGATTTATTGTGAAGCTAAGGTTGATGGAGAGGAAAGTTTCATGACTAAATATAAAGAGAAAGGTAAGGGAGTGAAATGTGTAGACAAAGCTGAGTCTTTTAGTGAATCAAGTACTGATTCTAGTAATGATTTAGTGGAAGATGTACACTTTGATGATAGTGAAGATTGTTGATTTTGAAGAAGGTCTTGTTTATGTAACTGTCAATAGGGATGATGAAGGAAACATGGAGGAGGTAAAAAAGATAGATAATTTTGAAACTAGAGATGGAAAGAGTAAAGAAGATGACAAGGTGTTTAATACTGAAGAGATGGGTAAGGAGCATTTGATTGAGGATGAATATATAACGGATGAGCTTGATAGTGGAGGTGATGATGAAAGTTGTGATGAGAGGTCTTGTATTTTGAGGTATAATTGTAACACGGTGGGAGAACTGACTTTTGGTCATGTTGCGGATAGCAAGAGTCGCCACCGACTTTTATTTTATCCAAAAGGAAAGGACATAAAAGAACAGGAAAGACCTTAAAAATATTTTGAGTTCGGGGGGTAGGTTATACAAAGGGAAGGTGTTAGCACCCTTTATATCCATGGTTATCCATGGGCTCTTATTTACTTAGCTCATTTTGAATTGTTTTGAAAAGGTGTAGTGTGTGATTAGAAACTTTATAAGTACTTTGTAATGATCCTCGTATGGATGTATACAAAGACTTGTTTTTTGAAAATTTGCTTGAAAAGTGTGGTGTAAAGAGTGTTTTGAAAGGTGAGCAAGTAATTAAGAGAAACCTACCCTATATTAAGTCGTTACTGTTCTTATGTTCTTTCAATGGTAAGTCTATCCCTTTTATTAAGGAATAGGTAGTCATTACCTTGGATCTATAAGGGACATGTGTAGGGACATCTGAATATAGGCAACTGTAAGGTGTCTTTAGCAATTCGTAGGGACTTATCATCTTTTGTTCGAAGGGACAAGATCATTTATCGTAGGCAACCTCGAAGGAACTTGATCTTATAGAATGAAGGGACTTGATGATATTTGTGAAGGGACTTTGCTTAAAACACCTTACTTGACCCTTTGAAATAGGCAACTAAGAGGCAACCCTAGGAAGTGCAAGATGGCGATCAAAGATCGACTTACTTGTGTGCGTGTTTGTATTCAAATATTTATCTTATTTAAGTTAATTATTCTAAGTCAATTTTAATTACAAATATGTTATTCACACCCTAAAATTACTAACCACATAGCAAATATATTCATAATAAAAATATAAACCTAAACTATTACAAAGCTTCGGTACAATTACAATATAATCGAGAAATATAATAAAGATAAATAATAATAAATAAGCAATAATATTAGTAATAATAAGAAATAAAAATAAAGGTTAGAATAAAAATACAAGAAAGAAATTAGCAAGACAAATTAATATTAGAAAATATTTTTTAGATTTAATTAAGAAAATAGGTTTTAATAATAATAAACAAATAATACATTATTCACATATTTAAAAAATGATTAATGATTAATTATAGTTTATAAAAAATTAGGTCAAATATTAAGGTTAAGAAAAATTAGGGTTAGGGTTATGAAAATTAGGGTTAGGGTTATGAAAATTAGGGTTAGCTAAATTAGGGTTTTTTATTATTAATTTAAACCTAATTAGTTTATTTACAAAAATATATACAATAATAATAATAAATATAAATACATTATAAAATAAATATAAACAATTTGATTTTAAGAAAATAAATTTTGAATTTTAAAATATAAGTTTTATTTGTAGAAGATAATATTATAAACATTTGTTTTGAAATTATTTTTTAAGAAATTAAATAAACTAAATAAATATAAGAAAAACACAAAATATTTGAAGAAAAAAAACATACCTGGGGCTAGGATTCGAACCCAGGCCCTAGGCTTTCCCTCCTCTAGTCCAGGAATCACTACCACCAGGCCAAGCGTGTCTTGGTGTTTATGATGTGAGTGGCAATCGTTTTATTATAACCTGTAAAAAAATCAAATAAAATGCAAAAAAAACAAAATGGCCAGGGGGGATTCGAACCCAGGACCATCACAATCACACACAAACACACAAACCAGCTGAGCCACATGGGGCGCGTTCAACATATAATCAACAAATAAACATTATAAATTAAAACAAGTTTTTGAATTCCAATTTTCATCATCTTCCTCCTCCGTCCCTGCGAATGTACCTGCGAAATTACATACAAAATTTCCCGCGAATTTTCCCATATTCATAACCTGCGAAAATCGCATCTCATAGTCAGGCCTATAGTTTCATCAAATTAATTAGGTTATTGTGATCCTTGGGATGTATACAGTGTAGCCATGTTCTTTTAATGGATTTATATTTCTCCATACGTAAAACCCTAAAACGAGCTATAGACCCTAACAATGGCAGTTACATCATCCTGCTTCGAAACTCCAAGAAAACATGCAGAATCAATCTAAACAACATCCGGATTCACAATATCAAGTTAGAATTCATTGATAATACATATATAATGTGAATCGAAAAATTGAAAATAAGAAGATAATGTGATTCGGTTTCCATTATACATGAGGTTATGGATGCTTATGATGATGCAAATAGTATCAAGAGAGCTCAAGGATCATGTATAAGTCATTAGATCACCTTAATTCAACCTGCAAATAAGAAACCGAAAATTGAATTTTTTGTAAATTTTTTGAATGTGAAAAGTGTTCTTGGAGGCTGCCAAATTGTGTCTTGTGTTTGTGATCACTTGTATACATATAATGGAAGCCAATTAGGTCAAAAACCAATCTCTTCTTTGGGCTTTTTGGATATCTTGATCATGAAGATAGATATGATTCCAAAAGTGAGAAAATTCAAATATTTTCATGCCTTAGAGACTTTACATGAAATTTGATCTTCTCAATCATCTTTAAATGATATTTCAATCATTCTAGAACAAAAATCAGATTTTTAAATTGACTTTTTATATTTTATTTTCATTAAAATTGAATTTTATTAAATAAAATCCAAAATAATAAAATATAAAACATAAAAATATGGAAAAATAGTCAATGGGTCGTGTATGACCTTATCCTTGAGATTGGATTGGAATTTGGTAGGCCCATTTGGCAAAAATTGGTTTTAAGACTTCATTTGCTTCACAAACCTCCCAAAAATTTCCCAACTTTGCAAAGGCACATCTCCCTCAATTTTAAGGCTATCAAGTTATTCTTGGACTTTTTGGAAAGCTTAGAGAGTCCTCTAACCAACCTCTTTGGTCTCATGTCTATATAGTTTACCATTTTCAAGTTATGCCCTTTGGAAGTTGTTGACTTTTTGTTGACTTTTAAAATGACCTATAATGTCTTAGCCCATACCTTCCAAATGAAGCATTTTTGGGCTTGGCTTGTGATACACAAAGTTGTAGATAATTCAATTTCCTTCAAAATGAGCTTTGGATGGGAAATTTTTGATGAAGCATGTGAAAGTTATGGCTGGTCAAAGTTCAGTTGACTTTTCTTATGAAAACCTTAATTTAGAAACTCCTGATTCTTGATGATCTGAAATATCCTTGATGAATCATGATCAACCATTGATCAAATGATGAATTTTACTTCATATACTTGATGTTGGCAAAAAAATCATGATGTTTGACTTTGGTTTGACCACAATTGACCTCAGTTTGACTTTTTAACTACTTTGACTGATTTTAGCCTATCTGATCATTTGATTGAGCAAACCTTTTGGTAAAGCCTTGAAACTTGACATAGGGATTCTTGAATACATATAGGATGCTATGAAGCTCACTTGAAGCCTTGGAAATCCATTTAGCCTTATGAAACTCAAAACCCTAATTTAGGATGCATTGCTTAGGAGGATGCTTTGTTGAGGGAACTTCCAAGCTTTCTGACTAATTGTAAACCTTGTGAACCTCTTGAGATACCTTGTGAAACTCTTAGGGCACCATAGTACACAATGTCTTGTCTAGGTGAGGGCAAATTTTGGGGTGCAACATCTGCCCCTATTCGATTTTCTGAAACCTGAGGGGTTAGATTGGCCTGTGTGCCATTCGTGACTTGGAAGGTTGAAGGGGATTGAACACAAAAGCCCAAAAATTTGCACTCACCGGTGTGTAAAGTAACACTGCTGATTGGTTGTATATGTGTCGCTCCCGACAAATGAAAATGGATCATATGAAGGTACAGACGCGAACGGTCGGCGAAGGGAACAGTGAGAACACACAGCCGTGAACTCACTGGAGATGAAAAGAGTCGCCAGCTAGGCATTTTTATCCCGGAGGAAAGGCAATGCTGCATAGGCCTAGAAAAAGATGGATAAGACGGTTTGCGAACCAGAGAGACTGAGAAAGGGGGTTGGTTACAACCTGGGAAGGTATTAGCACCCAGATTGTCCGCCGTACTCGACGGGATCCACGCTTGAAAGATTTGTGTTTTAAAGGGGTAGTGTCAGTGCAATCTGTGTGTAAAATGGCTGGAAAGCAATATGTACAGGTGTCAGTGCAAAAGAAGTGAAGTGTATAATGATGTGAAGTATGAAAGTGTCAGTGTAAGAACAGGAGTGAAATGCTCAAGATCATGAGGCTAAAGAATAAGGCTGAAAAGAGGGGGAATAAACAGAGACTTTTGTTCGATAACTGTTAAGTTATGCCTACGTATCCTCTCGTGCAATGAGGAAGTCAGAACACCGTAGTTCGACCCAAAGAGACTGAAATGAAATTGAGTGTGAACTGCTTACTTGCCTATGCTCAAGTGTATGACCTGTCTGGCTCAGGTGCGAACTGTCTTGCATTAGACGGAAGAAGCAAGTTCTCGGTTGTGAGTGAAGGTGATGAGAAAAGAATCCCGAAGGAGACGATTATTGTTTGTTTTTGAGTTTTCAGTCTTTTATTGCTTTTTGAAGTTTGTCATAAGATAATGAGCTTAAGCCTAAACCAATGGATTTAGTAAACTCATCACATCATCCCTCTGATTAGGGGTAATGAGGATACCTTAAGTGTGAAGTCAAATTCTCACACTTAATCACCCTTTGATGTAGGATTAAGATCATTAACCTACTTGTGATTATTTAGATGTTTTTGGGTTTTTGTTTAGTGTTGAGTAATGAGGTTAAGCCATAATCAAGGATTAAACAGACTCATTACACCATCCTAAAAGAAGGATAATAGATGAGAATGTTTAAGTTGAGAAAAACTCCTCAACTTAATCCATGATTAGGGATTAAACCCATGACAAAACAAGCATTTGATTAAGTGGATTTTACTTAATGATATGATGATGAAGTGATTTTTATTGTTTGTAAGACAACTTGAGGGGGACTTGTCCATTAACACTAGGGTTAGTCCTTCTTAACCAGTTAAGGAAGAATTAGAACCCTAATGCAAGGCCCAAGTTACAAGTGTGATGTCTTGATGATTATTAGATGAATTGATTAAGAGATTTAAACACCTTAAGGGTTTAATACTTAGGATTAAAGTTATACACTCCATCCTAAGAGAAGGATGCAGGCATAAGCTTAATCACAAAGTCTTAAAGCCTTTAGGGTTTAGTCCCTGATTATGAGATGAGAAGAGAGACACAAAGAGACATAAAGGTAAAAACTATGAGGGGAGACTAATCAAAACCCTAATTCATCATCATGCTTGGTTGATCCTAAGGTTTGTGAGGTTTACAAGAGCAATCTTCAGAAGAACCACCAGGAAGCAGATGAACAGGATCAAGAGAAGCAAAGTGACTTGCTTCATTCAAGAAGTCAAGTCACTTGAAGAAAGAAAGTGGGAAGAACAAAAATGAGCAAGCTCAATCTCAAACACAAATAGAAATGCAGCAATGGATGCAAGAGAGATGAAAAGAAAAGGTATGAGAAGTGAAGGCAAATCCACTTCTCAAGTTTACTTACCACCTGAAATGTTAGAAAGAAATGCAATGCAATGCAAGATGAGATGAAATGATATGATGCAAAGCAAGACCAGAAGCATGTTAATGATGATTATGATGTTATGAGGTGCTATGAACATGATACAACATATGGAGATGCTCATACAAGATTATGAATGCAAATGATGCAAGCTAAGGAGCATGAACAAGCATGGAATGTTATGAAGCATACAAGACCAATGGCATGGCAAAGATATAATGCAATGATCAATGATGCTTCATACATGTCTTAAGATGTCAAATGAATCATAAGAATGCACAAAATGCAAAGACAAGTCATGTTATGCAAGAGAATGTAAGAGGGATGCAAATGAAAGCCCAAATTAGGGTTTATGGATCAAACATCAAACACAAACCAAAAACAGAAGCAAACTTCAACATAAAAAATGGAAAATGGTACCCAAAGAAACCCTAGACCTATAATGAATCACTGCCCAAAGGGGAGCTCTCAACTCTCAACCAAACTCAAGATATGATTTTTCTAAGTTATTAGGGTTTTTTAGGGTTCTTATCAAAACAAATGCCAATCAATTAGAAAATGCAAGATCAAATCATGGCCTTTTTAACCTTGAAAATACATGTCAAATGGAAAACAATGCAAAAAGAATCAATGTCTCAACCTTCACCAATAGGCAGAAATGAATTTTTAAACTTGTGATCAAAATAATGCACAAAATATGATTTAATTCCATGAAAAATTCTTAAAATGCATCAAGATCAAAAAAGAAATTTGGTTTGAAGGTTGGACAATGTTTCTAAATGTCTTAGAACATTTCATGAATTTTTTTGTAATTTTTAAATACCTAAAAGTATTTTTAATTAATTAATTCCCATTAATCAATTAAAAATAATATTTTAAACATTTAAAAATACTTTTTTAATGATAAAAAATAAAATAAAAATATTTTTGTGTCATAAAAATTAATAAAACCTTAAAGAAAAAGTTTCATAATTTTTATGAATTTTTAACTATTTTAAATTAATTGTACAATTTAAATGAAAAAGAAATGAATTAAAATTAAAAGAAAATAAAAGTAATCAGATTGGATGGCTGGGATTGGCCCTGGTTTCAAAAGCGTTGACTGCGCGCCAGGATGAAAGGCCCAGATTGCTTCTGGCTAAATTAAATTAATTAAAGATTAATTAACCTAAAGAAAGAGATTAGGGCTAAATGAGCACATCTGGGCCGTCCACACACGCGCGAAGTCAAGGGAGTCAACTGATCAAACGCTCCAGATTCAAATGGCATTTAATTACTGGATTAAGCCCTAATTACATTCAGGCGGCCGGAGAAGACTTCCGGTCTTCTTCTCCGGCCAGCTCTCACCTGAGAATCACTCAACTTCCTCAAAACGTAATAAAAATGAAAACTAAAGCCAAGGGAATGTTCTTCTCACCCTCACGAATCAAACCCCTAACCTAGAACAAATTTATTTTACCTAAATCATCTGAATCGAAGAGGGAAAGTTCTAGGGTTCGTAAGCTTCAAACACAAATTAAATTCTCAAAACACAACCATTTCAAAAACTAAAAGCATCAGGATGATCAGGAGAGCATAAAGAACAAGTTTGTAACACGAAAAATCATTTCTGGAAAAATTAATTTCGAGCTACCTGAGATTTGCAACTTTCAATTTAGGAACTTTCAGGCCTCTTCCTTCAGTGCAAGCTGCTCCTCTTGGTCCTACAAAGGTGCTTGAATGCTCAAAATGAGTTTGGGTTGGCTAGAGAGTGAGCTTCGAAAGCTTCTGCTTCAGTTCAGTCAAAAATGGCAGCAGTGATTCTGGCACTTTCAGGTCATGGTGATGGGTTGTTTGAGGTCTATGCAATGTGTTGAGAAGGTTTGCAAGGTTTGTTTTGATATTTGTGGGCTATGGTGATAGTTCCAAGTGAAACTGCAAACTGAGGTGAGAGATGGCAGTAAGAGTTTCTGGCTGTTTCAAGCCTGGGCTTTGGGTGCTTTGTGATCTATGAAGTGTGTTTAGTTGAGTGATGAAGAAAGTTTTAGTGTTTGATGGCTGTGTGAGCAGATCCGAATGAAGTTGCAATGTGGGAGGTTTTTTTGTGTAAGTTGTGAATGAGGATGCTTCAGCCTTGGCTTGTGATATGTTCAACTTGCAAATTGAAATCATAAACAATTCTGATTGGTCAGTTGATGTGACTTGTGCTTTATGGATTGGTAGATCACTTTTTGCTCAAAAACCACTTTATGTGTAAGAGAAGCATGGTGTTTGGACTAGGCAAGGACAAGGTTGGTTCTGGTGCAGCATGGGTGAGGGAGAGGCCTAGCTTGGCTCAGCACTCAATGCAGCAAGTTGGCACAATGTTATGAGTGATTTTGCAAGTTGGTTGGCTTATGGTTCACATGTGACTTCTTAGCCTAACCAAACATGAAACCATGACATTCTTGGTCCAAAACTGATTTTTGTAACTTAGAGAAAGTTCACATGCTGGTTTGAAGTGAACTAGAGGCTGCATGATGCATTGATTCAAGGTTTTGCAAAATTTCCACTTAGTGCACAACTTGAAAAACAATGATTTTAGCCAACTTTGCAATGCCATAACTTTTGATCCAAGAAGAGTTTGATCATGTTCTTGTACTTTTTGAAAAGGGAAAGATGAGATCTACAACTTTCATGACCAAAGTTTTTCCATTTGAAGCCTTTTTGGATCATGAATCAAGGCTTGAAAATTGACCTAAAATGAGGCATTCTTGAAAAGTCAACTATGCCCAAAAAGTCAACATTTGCAAAAACCCTAAATTCTTGATTTTTATGAACTTCAACCTTCTTCCATGATCAAATAAAGATCATATACACTCAAAATGATGAAGATCACCCATTGGTTGGGTCATTGGGGGCCTCAGATGCCCTGATTTTGCACTGACTTGTCTGAAAAGTCAACTCTTGATCAGATGACTTCCCCATGGAATTTCTTCATGAAAATTGATATGCATACTCCCTATACCATATAGAGACCAATGGAGACAAGAATGACCAAAAAATTTGAGATTATGGCCTCTGAAACCAAAACCCTAATTTTAGGTCAACTGTGCAGTTCAAGCTGGCCCTGTATCCACTCAAACCCTAGTTCTTGTGATTCCTCTGCATTTTTGACTTTGAGGAGATGAAATATGATATAAGAACACACATGGACCCCTTTGAGTTGATTGATGTCCTTTGGAATGGCTCAAGATGCCCTGAGGTTGCTCAGATCACAAACCCTAGGTGCAGATGCCTTGAAAGCTATGCAGTGGATAAAAAATGAGATGTGAGATGATATGATTGTGTTTATGCATATGAGGATGATCACAAGCCATGGTGTGAATGGGTGAGGGCAAATTTGGGGTGTTTACAGCTGCCCCTATTCAAACATGAGTTAGCTGTGCAGGATGTAAGCGACGGCTTAACAGGCCAAACAAGGTAACTTGTGGTTGAATACCAAAGACAGTCCAAAATTTGCACTCACAGAATGAAGAAGAAAAAAGGGATATAGATCGTAAAAAGAAAAAATAAAGTATATTGTAAAGTGGGCGACGGAGGACGACCGTCGAGCAGAGGACGACTGCTGGGTAAAGTGGTATATGGAGCAAAGCGATGACGGGGACGGCCGACATGCTGGGGATAAAAGGTAAAGCTAAGACGGGGACGACCGACTAGCTGGGGGGAGTAAAACAAGTAAAGCTAAGACGGGGACGGCCGACTAGCTGGGGAAAGTAAAATCATGATGGGGACGGCCATCACGATAAAACTGTAAAATTTCTGAGGATTAATGAAACATGACGGGGACGGCCATCAAGTTCATAAGGCAAAGTAACCAACGATGGGGACGGCCATCGGGCTAAAAAGGAAAAGGGACCACGACGGGGACGGCCATCGGGTTAAAGAATAAATGAAATAAACAGATGATGGGGTACGGCCATCAAAGGTGAAGGACGATCACCTAGCAGGGGACGGCTGCTCTGTTGGGAATAAAAGAAATATGATGGGGACGGCCATCAAAGGTGGAGGACGACCACCTGGCAGGGTACGGCTGCCGAAAATATCAACGATGGGGACGGCCATCGGATAGAAAAGGTCAACGATGGGGACGGCCATCGGACGAGCAAGATGGAGGACGACCATCAAGAAGTGGAGGACGACCACTCAGCAGGGGACGGCTGCTCTCGGGGTTTATCGTAACACAGGACGAGTGTCAGATAACCACAATCAACAATGGGGACGGCCATTGGATAAAATGATGAAGGACGATCATCAAAAGGTGGAGGACGACCACCTAGCAGGGGACGGCTGCTAAAAACAACGATGGGGACGGCCATCGGATGAGCATGATGGAGGACGACCATCAAGAAGTGGAGGACGACCACTCAGCAGGGTACGGCTGCTCTCAAAGGTATCATAACACAGGACGAGTGTTAGATAAAAAGAAAATTTGTTGGCAATCTACTGGGGAGATAGTAAACACGGACGAGCGTTTACATCCAAGAAACAAAAGGTATAAGTGTTTGGTATTGTGTATAGATTAAAGATGCGGACGAGCATCCTTAAGACTATGATACGGACGAGTATCATGTAGAAACAAAATGACACATGTTCAGAGATGATGATACGGACGAGTATCAACTGGTTAACAAAGAACACGGACAAGTGTTACATCTGACAGGACTCTTCTGGGGAAAAGTAGATACGGACGAGTATCTATATCCAAGAAGACATAAGTGTTTGACACGTTGTATGGATTAAAGATGCGGACGAGCATCCTTAAGACTATGATACGGACGAGTATCATGTAGAAACAAACACTAGACGCAATGTTCTGAGATGATGGTACGGACGAGTACCAACTGGTTAACAAAGAACAAGGACTACTGTCGAATCTGTGGGGTTATGAGTGATGATGTATACAAGATACGGACGAGTATCTGTATAAGTGTACCATGAGTAGTGAGTATTGTATTGATGAGTATTTTGACTGCTGGGGAGAGTGACACGGACGGGTGTCAAAGGAGAAAAGTATAATATTAACAAGTATGTGGGTTGATGAAAGTGTACGCGACTGCGCTGGGGATATGACACGGACGGGTGTCAAAAAGGGTGTATATACAAGTACATGTGAGTGCAAAGAGGACCTCTTTGGCTTTCTGCTGGTGATGTGACACGGACGGGTGTCAGGACGTATCTGTAATGAGGGTGATTTGTTTGTAAAGGGTGCTCAGGCGACTTTACTGGGGAAAGATGACACGGACGGGTGCCAAAATGAATATATACTGGTGTTTGTGATTGTGAGGCAGCTGCTTCTGCTGGGACTCTGGTGGGGTTTCTGTATGGTGATGATGAACGGTTTATTATTCACAAGCGTTCAATTCACAACATGACTTATGATTATGCTATGCATTTGATTTTTTGCCGTAATGCTCCGTATTAGACGGAATGCTACGCTCTGGGGGTGAATATGATGCGGATGCCATGATTATGCAAAGGGGCACAGATCCGGGATTCGGATCCCGTTGCCGCCAAGATCTCTGGTCGATCTGCTTGAAGTGAACATCCCAGCTGGGGATGAGATCGTTGGTAGATCTAATGATGTATCTGTTTGGGGATATAGGTCACTGGTTGACATATCCTTGTAATACGGGACCCAGCTGGGGTTTGTAGAAGCTTTATGTACTCTGTTGTGATCTTCTCCGTGCGTTGCTCTTCTGAATAGAGGCTTGAAGCTCTGTGGGGAGATGATTCCCTGATTTCTGTATTCTGTTGAGGAAGAATGGCAACTCGGCTGGGGGAGTGAGAGGCAACTCAGCTGGAGAGAGCAACAAGAGGCAACTCAGCTGGGGATATAGCATTTCCGATGCTGAGATTGAGTGCATGTCGATTTGGCAACTTTGCTGGGGAAATGGGCACCTTCCAGTACCATGTGGAAGATAGACTGAGTTGACAATGGTTCGCCTACTTGCTGAGACGTAACCTGCATGCCCCTGGTTGCGTTCTGGATACCTGCAATCCTGCAAAGATAATGGAACGTACAAAAGGTCCCGAGGTATCCCTTACCGGATTCCGTCATAGGAGTTAAGTACTTTCGAGAATAATCACATTCCCTGTAAGCATGTGTTTTGTTTTTAGAGAAAGGCATCTGTACTTATGCAATTGTATTTTTAGAGATATCAGACAACTCCTTGCAAAACGTAAATGTAAAAACGAGACATGACTGAGAATCTGATTTTATTAATTCATGTGCCCTGAATTGGCAAGATACAGTCAAAGAAACATATCTCCTGAAATGAGGAGATTGTTACAAATTGAGAAATAAAGTGTTGGCGGTGTTGACGACGCTTTCAAGGAGCTTCCTCTTCTGCTATGACTCGTATGACAATGACGTTCTTCTCGTCTTGCTTTCTGGAGAGAGTTGATTCTGACTGAAGCTTGATCCTTTGGAAGCTTACCAAGTTGTAGGTGATACAGACGAACTCAGAATGCAGTTGTTCGCTTATTCCCTTATTTTGCATGGATCGCCCTTTCGGGTTTTCAGTCCATCGGGATACCCATTTTTGCCTGAGCTGTCCGATGCGGCTTTTCAACTCAGCGGGTGTACATTTTTCATTTATTGTCCCTTACTTTTGCCCGAGTCTTTTATTCTGTTTTTGACTCGCCGGGATGCCCTATTTTTGCCTGGACTTACATTCTGTTTTTATGTCCAGCGGGTCATTTTATGCGAAGTATTTTTTTACTGCATCTGAATTCACAGGGGACGGGAAATCTTCACCATCCATGGTGCTGAGCATCAGTGCTCCACCAGAGAAAACTTTCTTTACAACAAATGGTCCTTCATAATTTGGAGTCCATTTGCCCCTGTGGTCTGTATGAGGAGGGAGGATTCTTTTCAACACAAGATCCCCTACTTGGTACTCTCGGTGCCTGACTTTCTGATCGAAGGCCCTCTTCATTCTCTTCTGATATAGCTGCCCGTGACAGATTGCAGCCAATCTTTTCTCTTCGATCAGACTCAGTTGTTCGTATCGGGACCGTACCCATTCTGCTTCACTCAGTTTAACATCCATTAGTACCCGTAGGGAGGGTAATTCAACTTCGACAGGTAGGACTGCTTCCATACCATATACAAGCTGATACGGCGTTGCCCCAGTGGACGTTCTGATTGACGTGCGGTACCCATGCAAGGCGAATGGCAGCATTTCGTGCCAGTCTTTGTAGGTGACTACCATCTTCTGCACAATCTTCTTAATATTCTTATTTGCCGCCTCCACAGCACCATTCATCTTTGGCCTGTAAGGAGAAGAATTGTGATGTTGGATCTTGAAGTCCCGGCATAATTCTGCCATCATTTTATTGTTTAAGTTGGAACCATTATCAGTAATAATTCGCTCGGGCACTCCATACCGACAGATGATATCTCTTTTCAGAAATCGGGCTACCACTTGTCTTGTAACATTTGCATATGAGGCTGCTTCAACCCACTTCGTGAAATAGTCGATGGCGACCAGGATGAATCTGTGGCCATTTGAAGCAGTTGGCTCAATCTTGCCAATCATATCAATGCCCCACATAGCAAAGGGCCATGGTGAAGACATGATGTTCAAAGGATTGGGAGGTACATGCACCTTATCCGCATAGATCTGGCATTTATGGCATTTTCTGGCGTAAGCACAACAGTCTGCATCCATTGTGATCCAGTAATATCCTGATCTTAGCAATTTCTTAGCCATGGCATGCCCTCCGGCATGGGTACCAAAAGATCCTTCATGCACTTCGTGCATCAACAAATCTGCTTCCGTCTTGTCAACACATCGGAGGAGTACCATATCAAAGTTCCTTTTGTATAAAGACCCATCAGTGTTCAGAAAGAAACTTCCAGCAAGCCTTCTCAAGGTCTTCTTATCATTGGAAGATGCCCCAGGCGGGTATGTCTGATCCTCCAAGAAGCACTTAATGTCGTGGAACCAAGGCTTATCATCTTTTACAACATCTGCTGCAAATACATAGGCTGGTCTATCAAGTCTAGACACTGAAATCTGAGGTACAAAGTTGGCCGTTTGAACTTTGATCATGGATGAAATGGTAGCAAGAGCATCTGCAAACTGATTCTCGTCGCGAGGGATATACTCAAGCTTGACTGTTGTAAAGAAAGTCAGTAACCTTCTTGTATAGTCCCTGTAAGGTATCAGATGATCTTGGTGGGTGTACCATTTCCCGTTGGTTTGATTGACTACCAAAGCTGAATCCCCGAATACGGTCAATGTCTTGATCCTGAGGTCAATGGCTTCCTCAAGACCCATAATGCAAGCTTCGTATTCAGCTTCGTTGTTAGTGCAGTTGAAAGTGAGCTTTGCCGAGAAAGGCATGTGAACCCCTTTAGGTGTAATGAGTACTGCACCAACACCACGGCCATTCATGTTGACAGCCCCATCAAACATCATAGTCCATTCTTCTTCTGGGTCAGGCCCTTCAGTGTGAATAGGCTCTTCATGATCTTTTGCTTTAATGAACATGATGTCTTCATCGGGGAAGTCGAACCTCATAGGCTGGTAGTCATCAATGGGTTGCTCAGCAAGATATTCAGATAGTACACTGCCCTTGATGGCTTTCTGAGATGTGTACTGTATGTCGTATTCTGTGAGAATCATCTGCCATCTTGCAACCCGTCCGGTAAGAGCTGGCTTCTCGAAAATGTACTTAACTGGATCCATTTTTGAGATCAATAGAGTAGTATGGGTCAGCATATACTGTCTCAGTCGGCGAGCGGCCCACGCTAAAGCACAGCAAGTTTTCTCGAGCAGTGAATAACGCTGTTCACAGTCGGTAAACTTTTTGCTTAGGTAGTATATCGCATACTCTTTTCGACCAGACTCGTCATGCTGACCTAGTACACACCCCATCGATTCTTCTAATACTGTCAAGTACATAATCAGAGGTCTTCCTTCAACTGGAGGCATAAGGATTGGAGGTTCTTGCAAGTACTCTTTGATCTTGTCAAAAGCCTTCTGGCAGTCTTCGTTCCACCTGACCGTTTGCTCCTTTCTTAACAGCTTGAATAAGGGTTCACAAGTTGCTGTAAGGTGAGATATGAACCGTGAAATGTAGTTCAATCGACCTAAGAACCCTCGAACTTCTTTCTCAGTTTTCGGTGCAGGCATTTCTTGAATAGCTTTGACTTTATCAGGGTCAACTTCAATCCCTTTCTCACTTACAATAAAGCCCAGCAGCTTACCGGATCGCACCCCGAATGTGCATTTGTTGGGGTTCAACTTTAGTTGGTATTTCCTCAGGCGCTTGAATAACTTGAGCAGATTCACCAGGTGATCTTCCTCTGTAAGGGACTTGGCGATCATATCATCCACATAACATTCGATTTCCTTATGGATCATGTCATGAAACAATGTTACCATAGCCCGTTGATACGTTGCACCAGCATTCTTCAGTCCGAATGGCATCACTTTATAACAGAACGTGCCCCAAGGTGTGATGAATGTTGTCTTCTCCATGTCTTCAGGTGACATCTTGATCTGATTGTATCCCGAAAATCCATCCATGAAGGAGAATACCGAGAACTGAGCCGTGTTATCCACCAATACATCAATGTGAGGTAATGGGAAGTCATCTTTCGGGCTGGCTCTGTTCAGATCCCGGTAATCAACACACATTCTTACTTTTCCGTCCTTCTTAGGCACAGGTACTATGTTAGCAACCCACGGAGGATAGCTAGTCACAGCAAGGAACCCGGCGTCCCATTGCTTTTGTACCTCTTCCTTGATTTTCATAGCCATGTCTGGGCGAGTTCGGCGCAACTTCTGTTTGACTGGTGGGCATTCTTCCCTCAAAGGCAGCTTATGCACAACAATATCGGTATCCAACCCTGGCATATCTTGGTAGGACCAAGCAAACACATCAACATACTCTTGAAGCAGATCTATCAGCTGTCTCTTCACTGAGTCTTGCAGGCAGGCCCCGATTTTGACTTCTTTCACGTCTTCCTCCGTACCAAGATTAATCACTTCAATCTCCTCCTGATGAGGAGTAATAACTTTTTCCTCCTGTCTCAGCAACCTGGCTAGCTCTTCAGGAAGCTCATATTCTCCATCAACCCCTTCATCAGCTTGATTGATCGGATTGTCAAAGTCATACGATGTCATAGCTGTGCTGTTGTCGGTGCTGTCTGGAAGGCACTCTCTGCAAGGGTTAAGTCGGTTCATTTTAGTGATTGATTTTAATCTTGCTTTAGAAAAAAGCGAAATGAAGTTATCATTTTGAAAACACCGCCATTTATTTTTGTACAAAAAGAAAAATGGAAAAACAGTGAGCAGAAAAGAAAAAGACTCGTTTGCAAAAAGATTGTCTGATATTTCATTAATTTAATCTTGTTTGCACAAAAGTACAGATGGCCCTGGTTACAAAATGAGTCTTGTCATCTTGGGCAAGATGCAAGACTTGGATGCATGCTATAGAAAAATACAGGAAATAATAATTACTCTGCTCGAGTAACACTTATAATTTCCTGGGAAGACCAGTTCGAGACACTGCTCCCCGGGATCTTCGGACGAATCCAATTCTCCAGATTGCGCTCCTCTTCCAGCTCGTCTTCCAGACAGTTGATAGCATCGGGGGTGAGCATCCCCCCACTGACAAAACCTGGCTCTGCAGCAGCCTTTGCTTGATGTTGAGTTGGTTTGTAACCCAACCCAAATTTGTCCTTCTTCTCCTCCACAGCTAAAACCTTGCCCCAGCCTAGGGCAGTTCCCTCCTCAACAACCTTCCGGGCTTGTTGGTAAGATGACATTGGAGTACCAGATATAGCAGATGCTTCATTCACATTCAAAGCCTCAAACCCCTGGCTCATTGTTTCATGGATCTCTCCATCCATTTCGATGTATTTGTAGGTCGCCAGGTGGCTGACAAAAATGTCCTCTTCTCCACAGATTGTGACAACTTGACCCTCCCACTCAAATTTTAACTTTTGGTGAAGGGTAGACGTTATAGCGCCAGCGGCGTGAATCCAGGGTCTACCCAACAAACAGCTGTAGGCGGGCTGAATGTCCATCACATAAAAGATAGTTTTAAAAGTCTGCGGGCCAATTGTCACGGGCAGCTCAATCTCTCCCAGAACCGATCTCTTTGAGCCATCAAAAGCTCTAACCACCAGGTTGCTGGGTCTCAATGCCAATCCATCATATTCTAACTTCACCAGAGCCTTCTTTGGTAAGACATTCAGGGAGGAACCTGTGTCCACCAGCACATGAGAAAGGACAGCTCCTTTGCATTCCATAGTTATGTGCAAGGCTTTGTTGTGATTGCGGCCATCCACTGTCAGGTCAGAATTGGTAAACCCTAGCCCATTGCTAGCAGTAACATTTCCAACAACGGTTTCCAATTGGTTGACAGTAATCTCCTCGGGCACGTAAGCTGCGTGCAGTACTTTCAGTAGTGCATTCCGATGGGCTTCGGAGCACATAAGCAGTGAGAGGATAGAGATTTTGGATGGCGTCTGGTGAAGTTGATCCACAATTTTGTAGTCACTCTTTTTGATGATTCTCATAAACTCATCAACTTCCTGATCGAATGGAGTCTTCAGGGCTTCTTTGGCAGCTGGATCTTCCTGCACCGGTCCTTTACCCTTTGCCTTGGCAGCAGCTTCTGCTTCGGCAGTGGGTCTTTGTACTTGTGAAGCAAAGAGACGTCCGCTTCGGGTGAAGCCTCCGCCTCCGCCCACATTATCAATTTGTGGTGCAGGTGCTGTTGTTTCAAGAGCGATTCTTTTTCCTTCGCAGTACACGTCAGAGCCATAGTGCCAAGGGATGGCCCTATCGCTTTCATATGGTACAGGTCCAGGCACTGTGACAGTGACCGGACTGATTGCTGCTGCTGAAGGGATTGTTATTGTTTGTGGATCATAAAAGATTGTAACTGGTGCTCTGGCGGGAGCAGCACCTTCTGAATGGTAGGCAGAATTATTTTCAGGATCATAGAATATGGTGACGGTAGAGACATCTTCATGATTGATTGCTGGTGTTGTAGGAGGCTCTGTTGGAAGGACTGTTGTTGTTGTTGATGGAGAGTCGAAATGGAATGAAGCTGAAGTTGTAGCAGGAGAAACTGTTGTAAACTGATCATTTGGAAGGACAGGTGAAGTACTTGTTGATGGTGCTGATGAATTGCTGGGAACAATAGTTGCTGCAGTTGTAGGAGGGTCTGAAACCGTTGCTGATGAAGTTGTCGGATTTGCAGGAAACGATGTAGTGATCTGAAGTAGGCCACTCTGAATAAGGCTGTTAATGCCATTCCTCAAGTCCTCACACCCATTCCATGAAATATTGCAGTAGGGACATCCCAGTTCACACCCCGGAAATATATTGTTTTCACGGAGCTGAGCTTTGATTTCCACCAATGGTGTCCTGATCTGATCCACACTGGTTATGAAATAAGACGGTGTGTCTTCTTCAATTGCGTTAATTCGAGGACCACCATGGTTTGGCATTGGGTTTTTATTGACATTGGGCGGAGGTGCAAAATTCAGAGCCTTGGAGTCTACTAAGTCTTGTACCTTCATATGCAGTGCCCTGCATTTTTCTGTACTGTGACCAGGCGCGTTTGAGTGAAAAGCACACCTAGCATTAGAGTCATAGTTTCTTGGTAGACTGTTTGGATCCGGAGGTGCCAACGTTCTTAGCTCAACCAGGTTGAGTTTCAGAAGCTGTGGCAGCAAAGCAGCATACGGCATTGGAATCGGGTCGATCACTCGATTAGCTTGAGAGGGCCTTTGTTGGAATGGCCTCTGTTGATTGTTGTTGTTGGAGTTGTTGTTGTTGTAGTTCCTTGGAGGATATTGGTTCTGCTGATACGGAGGTTGTTGTTGGAAGTTTTGTTGCGGAGGTTGGTAGACTGGCTGAGGATGAGCTGGAGCAGGAATGGTGACTGCTGCTATTGTTCTTGGAACATATTGGGGCCTACCCCTGTTGGAGTGAATGGCATTGGTCTCGCCAGTTCTTCTCGGGCCTGCAAAAGGCTTCCTTGTACTGCTGGACGAACTGGCGCCATTATCGGAAATTTTACCCATTTTTAACAGGCTTTCAATTCTCTCCCCAGCTATAACAACATCTGCGAAGCTAGTGGACGAGAAAGCAGCCAACCTGTCAATATACGTTCCCTGGAGAGTGTTCATAAACATGTCTGCCATTTCTCTCTCAGACATTGGTGGTTGAACAGCAGCAGCCAATTGCCTCCATCTCTGGGCATATTCTCGGAAACTTTCCCTTGACGACTGTGACATTCCCATTAGGAGAGTCCTGTTGGGTGCCATGTCTAAGTTGTATTGATACTGTCGGATGAAGGCCTCTGCCAGGTCCTTCCAGCATCTTACAGTTGCCCTTGTCAAGTGGGAATACCATTCCCTTGATGCTCCAGTCAAACTGTCTTCGAAGTAAAACATCCAGAGCTTCTCATCCATTGTATAGGCCTTCAGCCTTCCCAGAAACGATTGCAAATGAGTCCGGGGGCATGAAGTCCCATTATATCTTTCGAAACAAGGAGGCTTGAACTTATGAGGGATCCTGACCCCCTCTACTAAACCCATGTCCATGACATCGAACCCCAAAGAATTTTGGGATTCCAAAGACCTCAACTTCTCAGCCAACTCATCCAATCTCCTATCATAGGTTTCCTCTCCAGCACCCATGACTGTAAACTGATCCTCCTGAGGATCCTCTTGAAGTACTCTGGCTGCAGTGGCTGTTCCTTGAACGTTTGCAGGAATATGAATCTCAGGATGTAGGTGTGGACCAAATATAGGGGGGTTAACATGTGGTTGCACCCTTTCATTGTTACTGGTGCCAGCAGTTCCCACATGGGGGTCATCTTGAGTTCTCCCCTCTACCAGAACTCTAAGCCTCTCCTGGCTTTGAGCTAAATTATTCATCACTTCCATGAACTGAGTTATTTGGGTTCTCATCTCCACCCTTTCATTAGCCATCTGGGTTCTGGCCTCATTGAGGTCTTGCTGCAACTGGTCCATCTGGATGCCCGGAAGGTTGTTTCTTGTAGGGTACCTGTGTGGCCTGTTGAGAGGGAATAGCCTGCGGCGAGCAATAATTCCTGAATGTCACAACAGAGGTTAGCAACAACAAAATAAAAACCTACAAAACAAACAAAAGGGTTAGCATGCAATGCAGTTATGCTTATTTGCTATCAAGGTATCCGGTTTGGCCTTCAGTTTTGACCCTTCCAGACCCTTGAAGATGATGCTGTTGAAGCTGCTTTTGATGTGAACCCAGATAGAAACCAATATATTACAAAGGTGAAATAATACAATTTGTTCATTTTTTACAACACTAGCCCTCTAAGGGGTCAAAAATACATCACCAAAAAGCAAAAGTACATGGAAAAGGAACAACAACAAGCAAATAATCAGACTCCAAGGCCAAACTCATCCTCGCGAACTTCCTTAAGAAGTGCTTCGGTCACAGGATCAGCCGGATGCTCCGTAAGATTCCTGATGAGAAGGTTTCTTGTTGCAACAGCTGTAGTCAACTTCTTGTTCTGGCTTTGGTCTTTGGATTTCTTCACTCCAGCTTTGATTTTTAACTCTGAAATTTCCTCCTGGGCTGCTGCCAGGGCTTTTTCCATCTGCTCCATCTTATCTTGAACTCTCTTGTCTTCTAGAGTACGGGCTTCAGTGATCCGGACCCACCTGGCCTGACTCTCTTTCAAGTACAAGTCTGTCCTTGCTCTTTGGAACTGGGCTTCTTTACAAGCATTTTTCAGAATCTGCTCACCAGCTTTAGACTTGTTGATATAGTCTCCAGACTTCTCAATCTTAGTCAAGTGTTCTACCCTCAATTTCTCCAATCTCTCAATCTCCCTCACACCTTCACTTCTCTCCCGGAGGGTCTTCTGTAAGGCTTGAGATAACTTCTCATTCCTTTCCTTCAGGCTTTCAAACTCTTCCAGACTGATAGTAGCAGGGGGTGGTGCTGAAGATGACTCAGGCCTGTCTTTGATGGTGAAGGGCAATCCTGAGATTTGGGCCCTAGCATAGGACCACTCATGATATTGGGCTGATGCCACATTATTGCACTTCCCCAGAATGGTGATTCCCTTGGTTTGAACATGATCCCAGGCCCAGGCAGCCTGCCTAACAACAGTCAAACTGATCTTGTTCTCACAGTAGAGGGTCTCAACCAGGTCTTGTTCCCTAGGAGCATGAACCAGTGCATAGCCTAATTGCCTCTTGAACAGCAGGGGGTTGTAGTTGATACTTCCCTTAACTCCTACCAAAGGTACATTGGGAAAGTGCCCACAGCTTGTGATCATATCTCTGCCCTTGGTGCCTTGGGTGCACCATCTGATGTCTGCTGCAGTAAGAGTAGTGAGCCTCTTAGCCCAGTTGCTTTGCTGATGAGGATTCAGGAATGCATCTGTCCTGGGTAGATGCTTGAGAAGCCAAGCATGGAATAGTGGAGCACAACACCTCACTAGCTTACCCCTCTGTTTCTCATTCCTCTGATGTACTGAGTAATAGAGGTCACCCAACAAGGTTGGCACTGGGTTCTTCAGGATGAACAGGTGGATGGCATTCTTGCTGATGAATCTGGGCTCATCTGCAAACAACACAATTCCATATACACTTAAGGCCAACAATGCACAAACAGCTTTCCACTCCCCCAGGGAGGCCTTCAAACTAGCTTGAGAAATCAGGAAGTCAAGGTGAAAACCAGGGATCCCAGCTTTAGATGTCATGTGTTGTTCAACCAATACAGGTTCCAGGTGCAAAGCTTTTGCTATCTCTCCATTGCTAGGAAAGACCATTTCAGGATTGAAAGGAATTTCTCTCTTGATAGGCAAGCCAACCAATGCTGAGTATTCTTCTAAAAGGGGTCCCAACTGAAAGTCTTTAAAGGTGAAACACCTCAATGGGGGGTCATAGAACTGAATGCAGGTATGGATTAGGCTTCTCTGAGATGGGTCCATATCCATAACCAAGTCAAGTATATCCCCATAATGTTCTCTGAACAGAGGTATGTGCTCTGGAGTGATCAGGGTTTGGATCCTCCTGATGTCTGATAAGTCTGGTTGGAAGAAATGGTAAGTGATGTTGCTTTTCTTTGGAGCCATGAGTGCTGAGGACTGAGTAGAATAAGTGCTGATGAAGATGCTGAGAAGTGGGCCACTGGCTGGCTAGTGCAAGTAACTGAAGTATATGGCTGACAAGCTGAAGCAAGATGCTGATGGAGACAGGTCAAAACTGCAGATGGGGTCAAAACCAAAACCAGATAAAGGTGGATACCCTGAAACACAAATAAGCACATGTTAATATGATGCAATGAGTATGAATGCAGATGATATGCAAAGGGTTTGTGACTGAGCTAGATCTGATTAACGGCCTGGGTATAGATCCATGTGTGTTCAAGAATTCCTGATGGAGGTCTATAAATCCAGTAACCAGGGTGGGGGACTCAAATAAAGAGCCACATGTCCAGGGTTTTAGAATCACAAGAACTGTCCAACATGGAGTATTCTTAACAAAGTCAAAGTAACAGGGTATTCTGAGGTCAGGGTACCTGCAAACCTGTAAACAGCCCAACCCCCTCACAGGTAGTGATCTAGAACAAGGATCCTCAGACTTGGATCAGTTATGAGAAGTGTAAACACTTCTAACCCGGAGGTACAGTGTTTACAATAACCATAACAATTCCTCCTCTAATTCACCTCAGTTTCTGAAGGTCAGTACTAAAAAGGTCATCCAGACTTAGCAGGCTTCCCAGATAGCCCTAGCATTGCAGGAAATCTGCAACACAGAGTTCTCAAGAAGAAACCCATATCTGAACCGTGTTTCATATTCCCGCACCAGACCGAAATGGAATGGGAAATAATATGATTCACTCTATCCTAGGTGTCACTCAGGTCCCAGGTGTAGGACCTTAACTCTCAATGAAATACCCACCCACCAAAAAAACAAGGAAACCAGATCCAGCCAGCAACAGTGACAGTATGATATATACAAATGCAATAAAGAAAGCGGTAAATAAAGCTGTACAGAAAGCAATAAATAAAGCAAATACACAAATAACACATAACACCCCAATAAACACAAATCAATCAAGCGCTAGGAGGAACCCACAAAAAGAACCAGAAGCCCTGGTTGCAGTATAAGGATTCCCCAGCAGAGTCGCCAAGCTGTCGCTCCCGACAAATGAAAATGGATCATATGAAGGTACAGACGCGAACGGTCGGCGAAGGGAACAGTGAGAACACACAGCCGTGAACTCACTGGAGATGAAAAGAGTCGCCAGCTAGGCATTTTTATCCCGGAGGAAAGGCAATGCTGCATAGGCCTAGAAAAAGATGGATAAGACGGTTTGCGAACCAGAGAGACTGAGAAAGGGGGTTGGTTACAACCTGGGAAGGTATTAGCACCCAGATTGTCCGCCGTACTCGACGGGATCCACGCTTGAAAGATTTGTGTTTTAAAGGGGTAGTGTCAGTGCAATCTGTGTGTAAAATGGCTGGAAAGCAATATGTACAGGTGTCAGTGCAAAAGAAGTGAAGTGTATAATGATGTGAAGTATGAAAGTGTCAGTGTAAGAACAGGAGTGAAATGCTCAAGATCATGAGGCTAAAGAATAAGGCTGAAAAGAGGGGGAATAAACAGAGACTTTTGTTCGATAACTGTTAAGTTATGCCTACGTATCCTCTCGTGCAATGAGGAAGTCAGAACACCGTAGTTCGACCCAAAGAGACTGAAATGAAATTGAGTGTGAACTGCTTACTTGCCTATGCTCAAGTGTATGACCTGTCTGGCTCAGGTGCGAACTGTCTTGCATTAGACGGAAGAAGCAAGTTCTCGGTTGTGAGTGAAGGTGATGAGAAAAGAATCCCGAAGGAGACGATTATTGTTTGTTTTTGAGTTTTCAGTCTTTTATTGCTTTTTGAAGTTTGTCATAAGATAATGAGCTTAAGCCTAAACCAATGGATTTAGTAAACTCATCACATCATCCCTCTGATTAGGGGTAATGAGGATACCTTAAGTGTGAAGTCAAATTCTCACACTTAATCACCCTTTGATGTAGGATTAAGATCATTAACCTACTTGTGATTATTTAGATGTTTTTGGGTTTTTGTTTAGTGTTGAGTAATGAGGTTAAGCCATAATCAAGGATTAAACAGACTCATTACACCATCCTAAAAGAAGGATAATAGATGAGAATGTTTAAGTTGAGAAAAACTCCTCAACTTAATCCATGATTAGGGATTAAACCCATGACAAAACAAGCATTTGATTAAGTGGATTTTACTTAATGATATGATGATGAAGTGATTTTTATTGTTTGTAAGACAACTTGAGGGGGACTTGTCCATTAACACTAGGGTTAGTCCTTCTTAACCAGTTAAGGAAGAATTAGAACCCTAATGCAAGGCCCAAGTTACAAGTGTGATGTCTTGATGATTATTAGATGAATTGATTAAGAGATTTAAACACCTTAAGGGTTTAATACTTAGGATTAAAGTTATACACTCCATCCTAAGAGAAGGATGCAGGCATAAGCTTAATCACAAAGTCTTAAAGCCTTTAGGGTTTAGTCCCTGATTATGAGATGAGAAGAGAGACACAAAGAGACATAAAGGTAAAAACTATGAGGGGAGACTAATCAAAACCCTAATTCATCATCATGCTTGGTTGATCCTAAGGTTTGTGAGGTTTACAAGAGCAATCTTCAGAAGAACCACCAGGAAGCAGATGAACAGGATCAAGAGAAGCAAAGTGACTTGCTTCATTCAAGAAGTCAAGTCACTTGAAGAAAGAAAGTGGGAAGAACAAAAATGAGCAAGCTCAATCTCAAACACAAATAGAAATGCAGCAATGGATGCAAGAGAGATGAAAAGAAAAGGTATGAGAAGTGAAGGCAAATCCACTTCTCAAGTTTACTTACCACCTGAAATGTTAGAAAGAAATGCAATGCAATGCAAGATGAGATGAAATGATATGATGCAAAGCAAGACCAGAAGCATGTTAATGATGATTATGATGTTATGAGGTGCTATGAACATGATACAACATATGGAGATGCTCATACAAGATTATGAATGCAAATGATGCAAGCTAAGGAGCATGAACAAGCATGGAATGTTATGAAGCATACAAGACCAATGGCATGGCAAAGATATAATGCAATGATCAATGATGCTTCATACATGTCTTAAGATGTCAAATGAATCATAAGAATGCACAAAATGCAAAGACAAGTCATGTTATGCAAGAGAATGTAAGAGGGATGCAAATGAAAGCCCAAATTAGGGTTTATGGATCAAACATCAAACACAAACCAAAAACAGAAGCAAACTTCAACATAAAAAATGGAAAATGGTACCCAAAGAAACCCTAGACCTATAATGAATCACTGCCCAAAGGGGAGCTCTCAACTCTCAACCAAACTCAAGATATGATTTTTCTAAGTTATTAGGGTTTTTTAGGGTTCTTATCAAAACAAATGCCAATCAATTAGAAAATGCAAGATCAAATCATGGCCTTTTTAACCTTGAAAATACATGTCAAATGGAAAACAATGCAAAAAGAATCAATGTCTCAACCTTCACCAATAGGCAGAAATGAATTTTTAAACTTGTGATCAAAATAATGCACAAAATATGATTTAATTCCATGAAAAATTCTTAAAATGCATCAAGATCAAAAAAGAAATTTGGTTTGAAGGTTGGACAATGTTTCTAAATGTCTTAGAACATTTCATGAATTTTTTTGTAATTTTTAAATACCTAAAAGTATTTTTAATTAATTAATTCCCATTAATCAATTAAAAATAATATTTTAAACATTTAAAAATACTTTTTTAATGATAAAAAATAAAATAAAAATATTTTTGTGTCATAAAAATTAATAAAACCTTAAAGAAAAAGTTTCATAATTTTTATGAATTTTTAACTATTTTAAATTAATTGTACAATTTAAATGAAAAAGAAATGAATTAAAATTAAAAGAAAATAAAAGTAATCAGATTGGATGGCTGGGATTGGCCCTGGTTTCAAAAGCGTTGACTGCGCGCCAGGATGAAAGGCCCAGATTGCTTCTGGCTAAATTAAATTAATTAAAGATTAATTAACCTAAAGAAAGAGATTAGGGCTAAATGAGCACATCTGGGCCGTCCACACACGCGCGAAGTCAAGGGAGTCAACTGATCAAACGCTCCAGATTCAAATGGCATTTAATTACTGGATTAAGCCCTAATTACATTCAGGCGGCCGGAGAAGACTTCCGGTCTTCTTCTCCGGCCAGCTCTCACCTGAGAATCACTCAACTTCCTCAAAACGTAATAAAAATGAAAACTAAAGCCAAGGGAATGTTCTTCTCACCCTCACGAATCAAACCCCTAACCTAGAACAAATTTATTTTACCTAAATCATCTGAATCGAAGAGGGAAAGTTCTAGGGTTCGTAAGCTTCAAACACAAATTAAATTCTCAAAACACAACCATTTCAAAAACTAAAAGCATCAGGATGATCAGGAGAGCATAAAGAACAAGTTTGTAACACGAAAAATCATTTCTGGAAAAATTAATTTCGAGCTACCTGAGATTTGCAACTTTCAATTTAGGAACTTTCAGGCCTCTTCCTTCAGTGCAAGCTGCTCCTCTTGGTCCTACAAAGGTGCTTGAATGCTCAAAATGAGTTTGGGTTGGCTAGAGAGTGAGCTTCGAAAGCTTCTGCTTCAGTTCAGTCAAAAATGGCAGCAGTGATTCTGGCACTTTCAGGTCATGGTGATGGGTTGTTTGAGGTCTATGCAATGTGTTGAGAAGGTTTGCAAGGTTTGTTTTGATATTTGTGGGCTATGGTGATAGTTCCAAGTGAAACTGCAAACTGAGGTGAGAGATGGCAGTAAGAGTTTCTGGCTGTTTCAAGCCTGGGCTTTGGGTGCTTTGTGATCTATGAAGTGTGTTTAGTTGAGTGATGAAGAAAGTTTTAGTGTTTGATGGCTGTGTGAGCAGATCCGAATGAAGTTGCAATGTGGGAGGTTTTTTTGTGTAAGTTGTGAATGAGGATGCTTCAGCCTTGGCTTGTGATATGTTCAACTTGCAAATTGAAATCATAAACAATTCTGATTGGTCAGTTGATGTGACTTGTGCTTTATGGATTGGTAGATCACTTTTTGCTCAAAAACCACTTTATGTGTAAGAGAAGCATGGTGTTTGGACTAGGCAAGGACAAGGTTGGTTCTGGTGCAGCATGGGTGAGGGAGAGGCCTAGCTTGGCTCAGCACTCAATGCAGCAAGTTGGCACAATGTTATGAGTGATTTTGCAAGTTGGTTGGCTTATGGTTCACATGTGACTTCTTAGCCTAACCAAACATGAAACCATGACATTCTTGGTCCAAAACTGATTTTTGTAACTTAGAGAAAGTTCACATGCTGGTTTGAAGTGAACTAGAGGCTGCATGATGCATTGATTCAAGGTTTTGCAAAATTTCCACTTAGTGCACAACTTGAAAAACAATGATTTTAGCCAACTTTGCAATGCCATAACTTTTGATCCAAGAAGAGTTTGATCATGTTCTTGTACTTTTTGAAAAGGGAAAGATGAGATCTACAACTTTCATGACCAAAGTTTTTCCATTTGAAGCCTTTTTGGATCATGAATCAAGGCTTGAAAATTGACCTAAAATGAGGCATTCTTGAAAAGTCAACTATGCCCAAAAAGTCAACATTTGCAAAAACCCTAAATTCTTGATTTTTATGAACTTCAACCTTCTTCCATGATCAAATAAAGATCATATACACTCAAAATGATGAAGATCACCCATTGGTTGGGTCATTGGGGGCCTCAGATGCCCTGATTTTGCACTGACTTGTCTGAAAAGTCAACTCTTGATCAGATGACTTCCCCATGGAATTTCTTCATGAAAATTGATATGCATACTCCCTATACCATATAGAGACCAATGGAGACAAGAATGACCAAAAAATTTGAGATTATGGCCTCTGAAACCAAAACCCTAATTTTAGGTCAACTGTGCAGTTCAAGCTGGCCCTGTATCCACTCAAACCCTAGTTCTTGTGATTCCTCTGCATTTTTGACTTTGAGGAGATGAAATATGATATAAGAACACACATGGACCCCTTTGAGTTGATTGATGTCCTTTGGAATGGCTCAAGATGCCCTGAGGTTGCTCAGATCACAAACCCTAGGTGCAGATGCCTTGAAAGCTATGCAGTGGATAAAAAATGAGATGTGAGATGATATGATTGTGTTTATGCATATGAGGATGATCACAAGCCATGGTGTGAATGGGTGAGGGCAAATTTGGGGTGTTTACAATATGATGGAGTGGGCTTAATGATGCCACTTAGAGGAACTGGAGATGGGCTTATAGATGCCATCCATAATATCAGAAGGTGATAGTATCTTTATGTTGTCACTGGATATCAGTACTAGGTCTTCGTATAGGCCATCTCTGAATCATCCCTGTAACATGGTTTGAGTTGAATGTCAGCACTAGATCTTCGTATAGATCGTCTCTATATTATCTCTGAGGGAAAAGAATATCCTTCATTACGTGTCAGTACTTAGATCTTCGTATAGATCGGCTCTGAACCATATTTAGGAACATACTTTGACTTAAGCATCAAAAATCAAATCTCCGTGACGATCTGTTCTGAATTGTTTTTGGTAATATCTTGGGCTAAGTACAAGATCTTCGTATAGATTCTTTGTGTACCATCCAAAGATACACTGTTGGATAGACCATTAGAAATAAATCTTCGTAGCGATTATCTCTTCTGGAAATACCCCAGATTAGGTAATAGATCTTCGTATAGACCATTTATATACCATCCCAAGGATAGAAAGAATATCATGATTAAATATTTGTGACGATCACTCCTGAACTTCTTCTGAAAGAATCTCTTGGATTAAGTGCTAGATCTTTGTATAGATCATTTACACACTATCCCAAAGATAGTTGACCATCGGAAATAAATCTTCGTAACGATTATATCCTTTGGAAATATCCTGGATTAAGCACTAGATCTTCATATAGATCATTTACGTACCCTTCCAAGGACAACTTGAGTATTGATCATCAGAAATGAATCTTCGTAGCGATTATCTCTGAATTAAGTATCAGTACTAGATCTTCGTATAGATCGTCTCTGAACTGTTTCAAATTGTTGATAATGTTTATCTGCCTGCAAATATCCTGAAAAGAAAAGGTTAGTTTATGCAACATGTATGCATGTATGGCATGATGCTCTTAAGTAAATGTTTTATGCATTTATGCTATGATATGATGTAAATGATGTATGTATGAATCATGCAGCCTGAAGCGTCTAGATATCCTTATATAACAACTGCTAAATAGGGAAAATGGATCACGGTTCGTTGCTGAGGAATATGAGGACTTCGTTCCCGTCTTGTTTGATAGTATGGTACTCAGAACCTCCTGTCTTTGTTCGTCGTACTTCTTATTGAAGGAATAAATTCCTGAGTATCCTGACTGAGGACATAAATCCGAGGGGAGATATTACTTGAAGTATCTGAAAAGATTATTCTGTGGGGATGAACCGGCGAAGCTTCGTTGAATTCCTACCTTCGTTCGTCCTTAGTAAATACTATTACTGCATTTTATGCATTTCTGGTAAACATCAATCATATTTAAAAACATACATACATTCAAACACAACCAAGGGACGTTTTCGTTTAGGTAAACAAGGTAAAAGTAAATTTGGATTCAAAGACGAGATTTTATTTATTTTAGAAAGTAACATATACACAGGCAAGTTTGTACAAGGAGACAGAAATCCTAGTAAGAGGAATTCGTCGTATAAGTTTTACAAAAATAAAGAAAAACAGCTATGTGAGAAATAATCCTATTGAGTTTCAATTCCACTATTTCCATTATCTTCAAGTATCTCATCCTTTGCTGTTGAGATGGAAACGATTGGATTGATCTTTATCTGCTTAAACTTGATTTAGGTAGCATCAATAGTTGAAGTTACATGGGTGATTCAACAAGACATAGTCATACGCTTTAATCCCTATTTTTGCCTGGATTGCCTTTTCAAGTTTTCAATCCACCGGGATACCCTTTTTTACCCAAGTCGCCCTTTCAGGTTTTCGACTTGCCGGGTGTACATTATATATATATATATATATATATATATATATATATATATATATATATATATATATATATATATATATATATATATATATATCCCTAATTTTTTCCCGAACCCTTTTGGTTCGCCGGGATGCCCTAATATTTTTTGCCTAGGCCAGTCAACCTAGCGGGTCTCTTTTTATGCGTAGTATTTTTTAACTATGTCTGCGTTTACAGGCTGTCGGAAGTCTTCACCATCCATAGTAGTAAGCATCATGGAACCTCCTGAGAATACTCTCTTGACTACAAATGGTCCTTCATATGTAGGAGTCCTCTTGCCCCTAGGATCACCCTGTGGTAATATGATACGCTTGATTACCAAGTCACCAGCCTGATATACATTTTGCTTAACCTTCTTATTAAAAGCTTTGACCATCCATTTCTGGTACATCTGACCGTGACAAACAGCTGCCAACCTTTTCTCATCAATCAAATTTATCTGGTCAAGTCGAGTCTGAATCCACTCATCTACATCCAAGCCTGCATCCTTCATGATTCTTAAGGAGGGTATCTGAACTTCAATGGGTAGAACTGCTTCCATACCATAGACTAAGGAGAATGGGGTTGCCCCTGTTGAAGTACGTATTGTAGTACGATAACCATGAAGAGCAAATGGTAACATCTCGTGCCAATCCTTGTACGTAACAGTCATCTTCTGTAAAATCTTCTTAATGTTCTTGTTAGCAGCTTCTACTGCCCCATTCATCTTTGGACGATACGAAGAAGAGTTGTGATGCTTAATCTTGAATTACGTGCAGAGATCAGTAATTATGGTGTTATTCAGATTAGAGCCATTATCTGTGATAATCCTTTCAGGGATGTCATACCTACATATGAGATTATTCTTAATGAATCGAGCCACAACATTCTTAGTAACAGATGCAAATGAGGCTGCCTCCACCCACTTTGTAAAGTAATCAATGGTCACTAGGATGAAACGATGCCCATTAGAAGCAGTAGGTTTGATCTCACCAATCATATCAATGCCCCACATGGCAAAAGGCCAAGGAGAAGTCAACACATTCAATGGAACTGGAGGTATATGCACCTTATCAGCATAAATCTAACATTTGTGACATGTTTTAGAATGTTGATAGCAGTCAGCTTCCATGGTAGACCAATAGTAACCTGCTCTCAATATCTTCTTTGCCATGGTATGACCACTAGAATGAGTGCCAAAAATCCCATCATGCATGTCTTCCATAATCTCTGTTGCTTCCTACTTATCCACACAACGAAGCAAAGTCGAATCATGATTGCGCTTGTACAAAATTCCATTACTCAAAAAGAACTTAGCAGAAAACCTCCTCAAAAACTTCTTATCTTTGAAAGATGCCCCTTCAGGGAACTCCTGAGCTTCAAGATATTTCTTCACTTCATAGAACCAAGGCTTTTCCTCTCCTCCTTCAGTGTCAATCTCATTGCAGTATGCAGGCTTCTCAAATCTGTCAATAGTGATCTTGGGAGCTTCATCATCCCAGCTAATCTCAAACATAGATGCCATGGTGGCTAGTGCATCTGCCAACTGATTCTCTCCTCGTGGAATATGTCCAAAGGTAATATCTTCAAAATATGGGATCAAGGACAACATATGCTCTCTGTAAGGAATGAGTTTTTCATGCTTGGTATCCCAATCTCCTTTAATCTGACTAACTACCAGTGCTGAATCTCCAAATACATCCAGGAACTGAATCTTCATCTGAATGACAGCTTTGATACCCATGAACATGCCTCATACTCAGCCATGTTATTGGTACAATAGAAACAAAGTCTTGCAGTAATTGGGGTATGACAACCTTCAGGGGAAATGATCACAACACCAACACCATTACCAGGCGCATTAGAAGCTCCATCAAAAACCATAGTCCATCGGGATCCTGGTTCAGGTCCGTCATATTGTCCAGGTTCTTTGGTAATAATCATAATGTCTTCATCAGGGAACTCAAAACTCATTGACTGATAATCATCCACTGCCTGATGAGCCAAATGATCAGCAACAACACTTCCTTTAATGGCCTTCTGAGTAGTGTACTGTATATCATATTCTGTTAAGATCATTTGCCATCTTGCTATTCGTTTGGAGAGAGCAGGTTTCTCGAATATGTACTTGATTGGATCCATCTTTGAAATCAACAAGGTAGTATGAGTCAACATATACTGTCTTAATCGGCGAGCAGCCCATGCCAAAGCGCAGCAAGTTTTCTCGAGCAGTGAGTATCTTGTTTCACAGTCGGTAAACTTTTTGCTAAGGTAGTATATTGCCTGCTCTTTTCGACCAGAATTGTCATGTTTCCCCAACACACACCCCATTGAGTTGTCTAATAATATTAAGTACATAATCAAGGGTCTTCCATCAACTGGTGGCATCAAGATTGGAGGTTCTAGGAGATATCTTTTGATTTCATCGAAGCCTATCTAGCACTCATCATTCCACTCCATCACATGATCTTTCTTCAACAACTTGAAGATTGGCTCACAGGTAGCAGTTAACTGGGAAATAAACCTTGCAATGTAATTCAGTCGTCCCAAGAAACCTTTAACTTCCTTTTCAGTACGAGGAGCTGGCATCTCTTGTATAGCTTTCACTTTTGCAGGATCTACTTCAATACCTTTCCCACTGACAATGAAACCTAGGAGTTTACCAGACCTAACTCCAAAAGTACACTTATTTGGATTCAATCTCAGCTTGTATTTCTTCAACCTCTCAAACAGCTTATGCAGGTGATCAAGGTGTTGTTCTTCATTCTGGGGCCTGGCTATCATATCATCCACATATACCTCTATCTCATGATGAATCATATCGTGAAACAAAGCCACCATAGTGCGCTGATATGTTGCCCCGACGTTCTTCAAACCAAATGGCATCACTTTATAACAGAAAGTGCCCCATTGTGTAACAAATGTAGTCTTCTCCATATCTTCTGGCGCCATCTTAATCTGATTATAACCGGAGAAACCATCCATGAAAGAGAATACCTTATGTTGAGTAGTGTTGTCTACCAAAACATCAATATGACGAAGTGGAAAGTCATCTTTAGGGTTGACCTTGTTCAAATCCCTGTAATCCACACACATGCGCACCTTACCATCCTTCTTAGGTACTGGTACCACATTTGCAACCCATTGAGGATAAGAAGTAACAGCTAGGAACCCTGTATCAAATTGTTTCATCACTTCTGCTTTAATCTTTTCTGACATTTCAGGACGCATGCGACGAACCTTCTGCTTCTTCGGACGACAGTCTTCTTTTACCGGCAAACGGTGAACCACAATGTTTGTATCCAACCCTGGCATATCTTTATAAGACCAAGCAAAGATCTCCATATAATCACGTAACATCTGGATTAATCTGCTCTTAACACCATCCTCTAATTCAGCCCCTATCTTGTTTTCTTTCCTGCTTTCTTCAGTTCTCAGGTTCATAACTTCGATTGGCTCTTCATGTGGCTGTATAGTTCTCTCTTCTTATTGTAACAACCTAGCAAGCTCTACAGGTACTTCACAATCTTCCTCCTTTACATCTTCAGCTTGATAGATCAGATTCTAGAAATTATAATTGGCAATAGTAGAACTGTTATCAACAGGATCCAGAGTGGATGAGGATCTGCATTTTAGTGATGTGGGTGTGTGTAAGAACGCATAGCTGATAAAACAGAACTAAAAATATAAAAGAAGAAAAAGGAGCACAATATTTACGAAAACTAAAAGTCCATTGATTTTTATTGAATGAAGTATGCAAATGAAATGACATCCCGAAACAAGCATACCATTGTGCTCCGGGAAAGACACAAGGCTTAAAAGTTTAATTGTTCGAAATTACAAACTTAAAATAAAAACACAGTAATAGTATTTACTCTTGACTAAAGGAGATAGGAATAACATCTTCAGTCTTCCAATTGTTGAGTCCATCACCCATGGTAGGAAAGATCCAATCATCCAGGTTGTAGTCTTCATTACAGTCACCCACAACATTGATTTGATCTCTTATGACCCCTTGATTGGTGATACGAACAGCACAAGCACGACGAACAGCCTTCTGAGATTCTGCAGTAAAAACCTAAACCAAACTTGTCAGACTTGTAAGGGATGTTGGGAAGCTGACCCCAAATAGCAGAACCACCTTTCGCAACCACAACCTTAGCATCTTTGAGGGAGGCCATTGCAGAAGGTATGTTAGTAACCATATGAATTCTTTCAGGAACAGGGACAAACTGAGGAACAAGATCAGAGCAAGGAACAACTTCAAATGTTTGACACGGAGTTTCAACCATCTCACTCTCCATTTCTACATATTTGAAAGTATTCACATGGCTCACCATGTACTCTTCTTCACCATAGACAGTGACAATTTTGTTTTTCACCGGATATTTCAACTTCTGATGCAAGGTGGAAGTCACAGCACCTGCCCCATGGATCCAGGGGTGTCCAAGCAAACAACAATATGCAGGACGAATATCCATCACATAGAAAGTAGAGTTGAAGACTTGAGAGCCTACTTTGATTGGAAGGTCTACTTCTCCATGTACCACTCTTCTTGAACCATCAAAGTCCCTCACCACCACATTACTTGGCCTTAACACAACATCTTCAGGACTTAGCTTGTCCAGAACCTCTTTAGGGAGCACATTTAATGAAGAACCATTGTCCACCAGTACATGAGACAAAGTAGTGCCCTTACATTCAATGGAGATATGCAGAGCTCTGCTATGGTTTCTCTTGGCAGGAGTCAGATCAGCATCAGAAAAGCCCAGCCCATTATCACTAGCCAGATGTACCACACAATTCTCAAATTGGTCCACAAAAATCTCATTTGGCACATGAGCAGTCTTCGGGAACTTGATTAAGGCTTTAACATGAGCCTCAGAACACAACAGCAAAGATAACATGGAGATTTTGGAGGGAGTATGCCCCAACTGGTCAACAATATCATAATCACTCTTGCGAATGATCTTCAGTACTTCTTCCATCTGTTTAGAAAGATTTTCAGCAGTCGGTGCCTCAGCCTGCACAGGTTCAATTGCAGGACCCTTGCTCCGAGCATCAGTACTCGGCCCAGCAGTGGAGGTAGTAGTTGGAGTAGCTGCACTTTTGGAGGTATTCTGAGGGGAGAAAACTCTTCCACTTCTAGTAATCTTACTAGATCCAGCAATGTTGTCAATATCAAGACCATTATCAGTAACAGGTGCATCAGCCAGAGGTCCTTGCTTGACACCATGGATATAAACATCAGAACCATAATTCCAGGGTATAGCTTTATCAGAAGTATAAGGAACAGGCCCAGGAGTGGTAATGATCATAGAAGCCACTCTAGCTTCAGCAATAGTCTTCACAGGGCCTTCAGCAGTAATCCTGACAGGACCTTTAGAGGTGATCCTGACAGGGCCTTTGGAGGTAATCTTCACTGGTGCTTTATCAACCATAGCTGCATCTTCAAGCTTCGTACTTCGAGTCAGATGTTCACACATACTTTCAACAGAAGGAGTTCTCTCAAACAATATAGTGTAATTGTCCATGAGGCGTTGGATACCATCCTTTAACTTCCAACAACTATCAGGTTTATAGGCACAGTAAAAACAGTCTTCATTGCAACCTGGAAAGAATCCATCCTGCACCAGCTTCTTCTTGATAATGGATAGAGGAGTAGTCACATCTGCAATTGAGGAAACATAGGTAACCTCATCAACAACATTAACAGTCTTCTCATGGTTGGGCATAGGAGCAGTGATCACATTTGGGGTCCCAGGAGGGTCAAATTCAATCTCCCCAGCTTCAATCATGTCTTGAATCTTGTTTTTCAACACCCAGCAGTTGTTGGTGTCATGTCCCGGACTATTAGAATGATAAGCACATCTTGCATTAGGATTGTATCGATGAGAAGATGTATTAGGATTCTGAGGAGGATCCCTAAAAGTAATGAGTTCCCCTTTCAACATGTGTTGCAAGGCTTGAGCCAGTGACATGTTGATCTTGGTGAACTATCTTCTAGGCTTCTGTTGATTGTTTTGTTGTGGCTCTGGTGCTACAGGAGCAGGATTGGAGATGTGAACTGCTCCCACGGATTGGTGACTCCTGTTACGACTATGTTGACCATACACAGCATTAGACTCCTTCTTTCCACTAGGGGGCTTCTTAGCAGTGCTTGATGAAGAGGCACCCAGCTGTATCTTACCACTTCTTATACCACTTTCCACCCGTTCTCTAGTCATTATCAGCTCAGTGAAACCAGATGATGAGCTTCCAATGAGGTGACTATAGAAAGGACCATTCAGCGTACTCATAAACATATCCACCAGCTCCCTGTCAGTCAGAGGAGGTTGAACTATGCCAGCCAAGTCTCTCCATTTATGGGCATACTCTTTGAAACTCTCTTTAGCACCCATAGACATGCTTTGGAGCTGCATGCGAGTAGGTGCCAAATCAGCATTATATTGGTATTGCCTATAGAAGGCCTCAGCAAGATCATTCCAATCACGAATATTGACACTTTCCAGTTGATAATACCATTCCAATTGAGCCCCCGATAAGCTCTCTTGGAAGAAATGAATCCATAGCTTCTTGTCAGCAGTATGTGGTTGAATCCTTCGGACATAGGACATTAGATGCAGCTTAGGACATGAGACACCATCATACACTACAAAAATAGGAACCTTGAAACCAATAGGTATAACCACTCCAGAAACTAAACTCAGATCTTCAAAATCAAGCCCATAAGATTTTTGTAGTTCCATTGCATTCATTCTGTCTACCAGCATCTTGTACTTCTCTTCACTAGCAGGATCATGATAATAATTTGCTTCAGAATCAGAATCTCCCACAGTATCATGGAGACTACCTCCCTCTTTCTCAGAATTCTCAGACTCAGAATCCTCAATCTGTTCCTTTGTTTTGATAGGACCTCTGAATCTTCTACCCAGGTTGATAAGACCTCCTGATCTTCTAGTCTTCTTCTTCTTCTTAGCCAGCAGTGTCTTCAACTCATCTTGTCCCTTGGACAAGTTCAAGATCAGCTCTTGGAATTGTGCATTCTGAGCCTGGAGATCCTTGACAGTCTGTTCAAGAGCCATTTCTGCTGAAATAAACAGCGAGAAGATAAGATACCTGATCATAAGAAACCTGTGATGCAATGATATGGTATGTAAATGCGTATGCAATACTTTCAAGGACCGCAGGATTTAAATTTGTTTAAACAACCAGAAAGTAAACTTTTATTAGTAATCAATAAACTTGTTTGCCCCTTGGGTTTACAATAAAATGAAATGAATACAAAGATAGGGTCTTAAGTCTCCCATGGACGTTTCCTCTTTGTGTTGAGGTATAATTTGAGATTCCGCTCCTCGTGAAGTTATCTTGTCAGCTCCAGGATTCTTTCTTGACTAGCTTTGAAATGAGTCTCGAACGTATCCCTTTGCTCCTTCAACTGGATCCAGGACCTCTGTAACTCTTCCATGTCAGTGGGCATGTCTGGATGAAGAATGATATAAGAAGTATCTCCTTCTGCAACAGGCTCCATGATAACTGGCAGGATAGCTGGATATGGCATCATAAGAGTCTGAGCATGTGCTCGTACCCATCTGAGATAAGGTTCCATAGGAATGGTGTACTTTGGTTCCAGAGTCTTGCTGTCAACCTTGTTCACTTTACCCCAAGCTCGTATGAACCTTTGACGGTAACCTTGCAGATCGTTGTTGTAGTCGAACATAATACCTTGAATAAGCATGTCATGGGGACCCTCACTCCGAGCATAACCCAAACTGACGTAGAGCTAAAGAAGGGTTGTAAGTAATGCCCCCTCTTATGCAAAGGAGTGGCACATTAGGGAACTCCCCACAATGGTCAATGATAGTAACATTCTCCATAGATCGATAGCACCAATGAATATCTGAATACGAAAGTGACATAATCCTCTTGGACCACCTGAACCCTTGTTCATTCTTTATCACTGATCGAGGAAGGTGAGAAATAAACCACCTAGACAATATAGTTATACAGCACATCAGAGTTCCTCGTGCCTTCGTAGTACAGGTATGGAGAGAATGTAAGATGTCTCCAAGTAATGTAGGCACTGGATCATGAGTCAGAAATATGTTGATGGCGTGTATGTCTATGAACTGGTCTGGATTAGGGAACAACACTAGGCCATAGATTAATAAGGCTAAGATCTCCTCAAAAGCATCATAACTTATAGCCTTCAGGAACACTTGAGCTTTCTCCATCAATACCTTAGCAAGAATACCCTTAACTCCACTTCTCGTTTCTAGGACAATGTCAGATTTCTTCAGATGTAGGGCTGTATCAATGACTTCAGGTTTAGGCTCTTTTTCCAAACCCGTGAAAGGTCTTTGATCAAGGATAGGTATATCCACTAGTTTGGAGAATTCTTCCATTGTAGGAACCAGCTGATAGTCGGGGAATGTGAAGCAATGATGTTTAGGATCAAAGAACTGAAATATGACACTCATCATGTCTTCATTGAACATTGAAGTGACTAGATCCAGTAGGTGACCATGCCTCTTGATGAATTGGGAGTTATCAGAAACTTGAGAGACCAATTCCTTAAGCTTAGGAGGTATTCCTACAAAGTTGATCCGGATAGTATTCCTACGAACAGAAGCCATGACCTGCAACAAAGAACAAAGATAAATCCTTTGGTCCTTGAAATGGTTAGTGAAAATGCTATGCTTATGATGCATGATGTCATGATGTTATGCTCAATCACAAACATGTGGAACACACAAACAAGTCACACAATAGCCCTAGGTTTGAAGGCTTGCATGAGGTTTAAAGGTAAGTACCCTCCCCTGAAGTTAGTTGGTTCATCCTGTCCTATAAAGTAACCAGGTTCTAAGGGATCTCAATATCATTGATCCTTCACAAGGGTGGTTGTTCAGTAGGAAACTTACTTTCCAACCAAAACCCTCCAAGTTTAGGATCTCAATGAGCGTAGTATCGAGTATCAACCAACTTCAGTCTTCACCAAAGTCGACTATCTCACTACTTTCTAAAGGCCAAGATGGGATGACTAGGGTTCTAAAAGTCAGTTAGTGTATTGACAACATATGGCAGCCTCATATTATCCTCAACTTGCTTAAGGAACATAAGCACCAACCAAGAAGTCACACTAACTATGGCCACCAGATCAACCATATCAGTATACACCGTACAATTTCCTTGGTCTATTGCCATTTACCTAAGGTACACTAGATCCGGGTTAGGATCTTTCACACATAAGAGCCCCAACAAGTAAAGTAAAGCAAACAAAGCAAATAAATTTAAAGTGATCTAATTCCTAAGGGTACCCCTCTTTAATATAGTAACTCCCCAGTAGAGTCGCCAGTTCTGTAACACGGTGGGAGAACTGACTTTTGGTCATGTTGCGGATAGCAAGAGTTGCCACCGACTTTTATTTTATCCTAAAGGAAAGGACATAAAATAACAGGAAAGACCTTAAAAAGATTTTGAGTTCGGGGGGTAGGTTATACAAAGGGAAGGTGTTAGCACCCTTTATATCCATGGTTATCCATGGGCTCTTAGTTACTTAGCTCACTTTGAATTGTTTTGAAAAGGTGTAGTGTGTGATTAGAAACTTTCTAAGTACTTTGTAATGATCCTCGTATGGATGTATACAAAGACTTGTTTTTTGAAAATTTGCTTGAAAATTGTGGTGTAAAGAGTGTTTTGAAAGGTGAGCAAGTAATTAAGAGAAACCTACCCTATATTAAGTCGTTACTGTTCTTATGTTCTTTCAATGGTAAGACTATCCCTATTATTAAGGAATAGGTAGTCATTACCTTGGATCTATAAGGGACATGTGTAGGGACATCTGAATATAGGCAACTGTAAGGTGTCTTTAGCAATTCGTAGGGACTTATCATCTTTTGTTCGAAGGGACAAGATCATTTATCGTAGGCAACCTCGAAGGGACTTGATCTTATAGAATGAAGGGACTTGATGATATTTGTGAAGGGACTTTGCTTAAAACACCTTACTTGACCCTTTGAAATAGGCAACTGAGAGGCAACCCTAGGAAGTGCAAGATGGCGATCAAAGATCGACTTACGTGTGTGCGTGTTTGTATTCAAATATTTATCTTATTTAAGTTAATTATTCTAAGTCAATTTTAATTACAAATATGTTATTCACACCCTAGAATTACTAACCATATAGCAAATATATTCATAATAAAAATATAAACCTAAACTATTACAAAGCTTCGGGACAATTACAATATAATCGAGAAATATAATAAAGATAAATAATAATAAATAAGCAATAATATTAGTAATAATAAGAAATAAAAATAAAGGTTAGAATAAAAATACAAGAAAGAAATTAACAAGACAAATTAATATTAGAAAAGATTTTTTAGATTTAATTAAGAAAATAGGTTTTAATAATAATAAACAAATAATACATTATTCACATATTTAAAAAATGATTAATGATTAATTATAGTTTATAAAAAATTAGGTCAAATATTAAGGTTAAGAAAAATTAGGGTTAGGGTTAGGGTTATGAAAATTAGGGTTAGTGTTATGAAAATTAGGGTTAGCTAAATTAGGGTTTTTGATTATTAATTTAAACCTAATTAGTTTATTTACAAAAATATATACAATAATAATAATAAATATAAATACATTATAAAATAAATATAAACAATTTGATTTTAAGAAAATAAATTTTGAATTTTAAAATATAAGTTTTTTTTTGTAGAAGAAAATATTATAAACATTTGTTTTGAAATTATTTTTTAAGAAATTAAATAAACTAAATAAATATAAGAAAAACACAAAAAATTTGAAGAAAAAAAACATACCTGGGGCTGGGATTCGAATCCATGCCCTAGGCTTTCCCTCCTCTAGTCCAGCAATCACTACCACCAGGCCAAGCGTGTCTTGGTGTTTATGATGTGAGTGGCAATCATTTTATTATAACCTGTAAAACATCAAATAAAATGCAAAAAAACAAAATGGCCTCTGGGGGATTCGAACCCAGGACCATCACAATCACACACAAACACACAAACCAGCTGAGCCACATGGGGTGCGTTCAACATATAATCAACAAATAAACATTATAAATTAAAACAAGTTTTTGAATTCCAATGTTCAGCGCCAATTTTCATCATCTTCCTCCTTCGTCCCTGCGAATGTACCTGCGAAATGACATACAAAATTTCCTGCGAATTTTCCCATATTCATAACCTGCGAAAATCACATCTCATAGCCAGGCCTATAGTTTCATCAAATTAATTAGGTTAATGTGATCCTTGGGATGTATACAGTCTAGCCATGGTCTTTTAATGGATTTATATTGCTTCATACGTAGAACCCTAAAACGATCTATAAACCCTAACAATGGCAGTTACATCATCCTGCTTCGAAACTCCAAGAAAACATGCAGAATCAATCTAAACAACATCAGGATTCACAATATCAAGTTAGAATTCATTGATAATACATATATAATGAGAATCGAAAAATTGAAAATAAGAAGATAACGTGATTCGGTTTCCATTATACATGAGGTTATGGATGCTTATGATGATGCAAATAGTATCAAGAGAGCTCAAGGATCATGTATAAGTCATTAGACCACCTTAATTTAACCTGCAAATAAGAAACCGAAAATTGAATTTTTTGTAAAATTTTTGAATGTGAAAAGTGTTCTTGGAGGCTGCCAAATCGTGTCTTGTGTTTGTGATTACTTGTATACATATAATGGAAGCCAATTAGGTCAAAAACCAATCTCTTCTTTGGGCTTTTTGGATATCTTAATCATGAAGAAAGATATGATTCCAAAAGTGAGAAAAATCAAATATTTTCATGCCTTAGAGACTTTACACGAAATTTGATCTTATCAATCATCTTTAAATGATATTTCAATCAATCTAGAACAAAAATTAGATTTTTAAATTGACTTTTTATATTTTATTTTCATTAAAATTGAATTTTATTAAATAAAATCCAAAATAATAAAATATAAAACATAAAAATATGGAAAAATAGTCAATGGGTCGTGTATGACCTTATCCTTGAGATTGGATTGGAATTTGGTAGGCCCATTTGGCAAAAATTGGTTTTAAGACTTCATTTGCTTCACAAACCTCCCAAAAATTTCCCAACTTTGCAAAGGCACTTCTCCCTCAATTTTAAGGCTATGAATGTGTTCTTGGACTTTTTGGAAAGCTTAGAGAGTCCTATAACCAACCTATTTGGTCTCATGTCCATATCGTTTACCATTTTCAAGTTATGCCCTTTGGAAGATGTTGACGTTTTGTTGACTTTTAAAATGACCTATAATGTCTTAGCCCATACCTTCCAAATGAAGCATTTTTGGGCTTGGCTTGTGAGACACAAAGTTGTAGAGAATTCAATTTCCTTCAAAATGAGATTTGTATGGGAAAGTTTTGATGAAGCATGTGAAAGTTATGGCTGGTCAAAGTTCAGTTGACTTTTCCTGTGAAAACCCTAATTTAGAAACTCCTGATTCTTGATTATCTGAAATCTCCTTGATGAATCATGATCAACCATTGATAAAATGGTGAATTTTACTTCATATACTTGATGTTGGCAAAAAATCATGAAGTTTGACTTTGGTTTGACCACAGTTGACCTCAGTTTGACTTTTTAACTACTTTGACTGATTTTAGCCTATCTGATCATTTGACTGAGCAAACCTTTTGGGAAAGCCTTGAAACTTGACATAGGTATTCTTGAAGATATATAGGATGCTATGAAGCTCACTTGAAGCCTTGGAAATCCATTTAGCCTTATGAAACTCAAAACCCTAATTTAGGATGCATTGCTTAGGAGGATGCTTTGTTGAGGGAACTTCCAAGCTTTCTGACTAATTGTAAACCGTGTGAACCTCTTGAGATACCTTGTGAACCTTGTGAACCTCTTGGGGCACCTTAGTACACAATGTATTGTCTAGGTGAGGGCAAATTTTTGGGTGCAACAATAATGAGGATGAGACACTATGCAAAAAAAATTCTTTCAAAGTTGGAATGGAGTTTTCATCTCTAAGACAATTCAAAGATGCTATTTTAGAGCATAATGTGTTGAATGGAAGGGAGGTAAAGTTTCATAAAAAATGACTCTGATAGATGTAGGATTGTGTGTAAGTACAAGGCTAAATGTGACTTATTGTGTTGTGTAGTAGGTTACTTAAAACCACCACATTTAGAATCAAAACCTTGTATGCAAAACACAAGTGTGGAAGGAAGTTTTTTAACAGCAATGCTAGAGCTTAATGGGTGGATAAAGTTATTGTTGATGGTTTAAAGAATAATTCAAAGATGAGTTTAACTGAGGTGGTAGCTGATGTGAGGCAAAGGTATGCCACAGAGATCCCAGCATGTAGGGCATTCAAGGCAAGAAACATTGCAAGAGCCATTGTTGAAGGTGATTCTAGCAAACAATTTAGTCTTCTATGGTCTTGTGGGGCTGAATTAAGAAGGGCATTAGCTGGAAACACTTTTAAAATAAACACAATTACTCCTACTGAAGGGATGGCTCCAAGATTTGAGAGATGCTACATGTCCCTAAATGGAACCAAGAAAGCTTTGACAAGATCATGTAGACCTTTCATAGGATTGGATGGTTTTCATTTGAAACACAAGTATGGAGGGATTATTTTGATTGCTGTTGGGAGAGATCTTAATGATCAGTACCTACCAATTGCATTTGTTGTGGTTGAGATGGAAACTAAAGATTCTTGGAGCTGGTTCATGAAATTGCTAATTGAGGACATTAGTGACCGTAGGTGGTGCTTCATTTCTGACCAACAAAAGGTAGTCTTAGTATTTTATTTGAATGCATTTACTTTTATCATATTGAAACATTATTATTTCCTTGCATTTACAAAATGTAGTCTTACTGATATTGCCTGCACAAACAGGGTCTGGTCCAGGTTTTTGAAGAAGAGTATCCAGCATACGAGCATAGGTTTTGCTTGAGACACTTATATGCAAACGTTTAGAAGAAGTTTGGAGGTGGCACCTTGTATAGAGATCTTATGATGGTTGCTGCAAAAGCAACCTATTTTGAAGCACATCAGGCTAAGATGTCAATGATCAAAGAGATTAGTGTGGAAGCATATGAGTGTATTGAATCCATTCCTAAGAACAAATGGTGTAAGCATGCCTTTCCTATTTTTTTTTCTAAATGTGATGTTTTAATGAATAACTTAAGTGAGTCATTCAATGCAACAATCTTGTTACAACGAGACAAACCTATCATAACAATGTTGGAGTGGATTAGAAATTATCTAATGGGGAGGTTTTCTACACTTAGGGAAAAAGTAGAGGGTTATAAGGGAGTGATTATGAAGAAAAAAAACCTTAAGGAGGTTAGATAGAGAGATAGAGGAGAGTGTTACCTGGACGGCAACCTATGTTGGTAGGCTGACATTTCAGGTCACCCATGTGTTGTTTACTGACAGTTTTGTTGTGGACTTAGAGAAAAAGACATGTTCTTGTAATTATTGGGAGCTTATAGGTATTCTGTGTAGGCATGTTGTAGCTGCAATATATAGGAAGGTTGATGTCCCTTTAAAGTATGTAAACAAGTGCTATCACAAGAGCACTTATCAGGCCTGCTATGGTGATATCATAACTCCATTGAATGGATAAAACAAGTGGCCTAGAACTAAGAATTCAATCATGCTTCCAACTAGGTATAAACATGGGCCAGGTAGACCAAAGAAATTGAAAAGGAAGGAATTGGATGAAGTTGCACAAACTAAGTGGAAAAGAACAAACACTAGCCATATATGCAAATTCTGTTTTCAATTGGGACATAACAAGAGGACCTGCAAGAAATTGAAACAAGAGGTAGAAACAAAGTCATAGACAAGACAGGCTACTACTAAGGCTACACACCCTAATGTTGAAGACATTCCTTCCCAAGCTTCTCAGAATATACCTACACAAGCTAGTCAAGCAAATGTACCTCCAACTGTGGCAACCAAAAATAGGGTAATACTTATGTTGACATAATGAATTTTTATTAGGTCTAATGCTAATTTAAATGTATTCTAATGTTAATATCATATGTGTAGTAGGGGAGGCCCAAGGGAACCATAAACAAAGATTCCAAAAAGGCCAAGGGATCACAATCTATCATTGAAGCAACAACTAGCAGAGGTACTGTGAAAATAATTTAAGGGGTAGCAAAAAGGAATTCAACTTCAAAGGAAGCACCAACTATGAAGAAACCAAGTGTGACTGAGAATGTAAAACCTACTGTCAAGGAACCATTTGTGAATGAGAATGTAAAACCTACTGTGCATCAACCAGCTATGAAGGAACCAACTATGAAGGAACCTAATGTTAAGGAGCTAGCTGTGAAGGAACCAACTGTTACTAAAATGGATCACCCAATTGTGAATGAAGTAGATGCAACTGTCAATGAAGCTGAGCCAACTGAGAATCAAACAACTGATGATCCAGAACCACAACCAATTGTCATTGAGAACCCTACATCATTAGATGAGATCATGGCTGCCCTACTTAAAGGTGATGGAGTATTGGACATTCAACCTCTGAGAATTGATAAGTCTCCTCTCAAATCATCTATCAAATCACCAACTAAGCCTAGTGGAGCAAGAGTTTTTTTTGGGAAGCAACCAAAAGTGTTTAGAGCTACTCCTTTCAAACCACCATGGATAAGAACAACTATGTCAATGTCATCGAGTAGTGAACCAATCAAACATAGGACACAAAACAGGTACAAATCTAGAAGCAATGTGTTACCTAAAAAAGGCACAGTGAGAGGTTGAGGACTTTGAAGTCCAAGAACATACAAGGGCCTGGAAAAGAACCTGATGATCCACCGGTGATAGAAGAAGAAGAGTGCACAAGCAAGGGACAAACTGAATGAAGTGGCAAACCATGTTCTTTGTTTTTTTTTTAATTAAGTATCTAAGAAACAATTATGGTGTGAAGTGCTTTTTTTTGGTTTTGGATTCAGATGTAATGCATTAGTTTTTAGTCCTTGATGTTAAAAAATTATGATATTTTGATGTAATTCACTTCTGGTTTAATGTAATGGTTTTATGTACTTCTGGTGTAATGATATACAATGATGCTTTGAAATTTTAAAGTACTTTTTCTGGTGCAAATCTTACTGGATTAACAAAATTTGTATCATAGCAGACCAAAAAATAATCTGGATTTTGATGTAATTAAGTTTTGATGTATGCCTTTGTATTTCAAATCAACAACCTAACTAAATTTGTATATCAAAACAGAAACATATCGTGCAAAAAGAAATACTTGTTCATAACATTCCAACATACCAAATTACAAAGTACCTAAACATTAAATAGTACCTAAACATTTCTTGTTCAAAACAACATTAACATTTACATCTAAGAACAAAATACATGTTAACATTAACATTGAAATTATAATACATATGGTTTTGAACTTTCCAAATAATTCCTCCTTCTTTAACTTCAACTTCAACCTGGTGTTCTTCTTCAATGATGCTTCATAAAGCTCTTTAAATTAATCGATAAACTGCATATCTCTCTCATTATTGTTGCATTCAGATTCCAAAACTTTGCCATCTTCCTTCCTTAAGCCATACTCATCATCCCAGACGAACATATTACACGTTCCCGCGTTCTTCCAAAATGGGCATCTCTAGAACAATCTCCCATTATTCTTTCCCTTCTTGCAAATGTATGCAATCAAAATACCCTTGCATCCACACTTTTTCCCTTCATTGTTGGTAGAAATGATGGATTGTTGTGACCCGAAATTAGTTACCCTAGATGAAGACGACATGACGAATTGGAAGAAGGAGAAGAAATTGTGGAAGAATTGACGAAGAGATGAAGACCAAATATGAACCCTAGTTTACAAATTATGTGGAAAGATGAGATTTAGGGTTTGAACATACTGGAAGGGGATGTTTGACTACATATACACTGCAATGTATTCACACGTGGATTATTTGAGTTACACCATGGCAAATAATTTAGGCACACATGGCTTGCCAAGTCAGCCTATGTTAGTAAAAACTAACGGGAGGGGCTAGATTTCGAAACGGAAAAGTTTTGGAGGACCAATGTTTGAAGAAAATATTTAGAGGGACCAATTTCAAAAAATGAGATATTTGTAGGGACCAAAAACATATTTAACCCTAAACTGAATAACAAAATAAGTGAAGTGTCTAATAAATTTAATTTTAATAATGGAAAGTTGTTTCAAATAAGTTATGAACAAAATTTATGTAATTTATATTGGATTGATTGCATTTAGCAAAACAACAACATGGAGAAGTGTCAAAGTGTTCAAGATTGATCTAACTTGCTCAAGTTGTATAAAGGATAGATGTTGGGCACAATCCTCCAGCATGTAGGTACGACATCTGAGTCTTACTCAGTAGACATCATACTGTTACATTTTGAATGAATCTTTTGAGAATATTCAATTATATTTTATTGCTAATTGACTTAGTAATATGTTTAGATTATTTGTTTGACAAAAAGGACGAAGATTGATTCATATTTAAAATTGAATTCAAATTGAAACAAATCATATCTCTTGGAGATATTTATGGAACATATAATATCCATATTTTACATTAATTCTGGACGAAATTACATATTTTATCTAAGGAGAAAATCCAAGAGTTATCATGTTATATAAGGAACTCAAAACCTATATTAGAAGCCAATCAATACATTGAATTCTCAGATCATTGCCTAAGAGGTTTGATATGAAAGTAACTAACATTGAAGAAGCTCATAACGTAATATTAAGGTTGAAACGATCGAGGTTCTTCTCTCCAAATTATCTTGGTAGTGACCGCGTGGAAGGCTAAGAACAAGGTGGAGTTCTTCTCAAATATTCAGACAGTTCATCGCTCAAAGAATCAGTAGGATAAATAGGTGAATGATATACACGAAGGCTTAGAGAAAATTGGTGATATTTGAAGATTCAAGAAGCGTGAGTCGAGTAAAGATTATGCATAAGAGTTTGACATTATGTTGTGTACAAGTCAAGATCCATATAAGATATTTATATATATTTTTAAGATTATTGTGGATAAGTGATTATATGAACTCTTGCAATTTTAATCAAAATAAAAATGAACAATGCAACTTCCAATGGGAAACCATTGAAGGATGTAATAGGCAAAGCGAGGACAAACACTAAAGCATTATGAATTCTGATGTCTTCTCTCTCTGTCTCTCACTCTCTCTCTCTCTCTCTCTCTCTCTCTCCCTCTCTCTCTCTCTCTCTCACACACACACACACACACACGCATACACACACACTCTTGCATTTAATTTTCGTAACATATTGCATGCTTTGGTTTTCAATTCTAACGTAGTTTATCATTTATTCAATTTGGTTTCTATTTATTATGTAAGGGTTATGTTTTGTTAGAATTGGTGCATAATCAAGCTTTAATGGTGATTAAATTCTGAGAAATTGTTGAGTTTAGAATTCATTGAAAAAGAATCGTTCTATAATCACACCTAGTGAAATATACAACATAGTCAATTGAATACCTTTGTCTATCATCACTAAATCATCTTTGATATTTGTGAAGTGATTAAGTGTTTACGTGATCAAGTTTTGATAAAAGTATAATTATCATATTTTTGCTCTAAATCTTCTGCACGCAACTCTGAAAAACCTCTGATAACCTATTTTGGAAAATCAGTTGAATTTTTTGTTTTAGTATATTCACCCAGACTGTTTTCTTACTCTATATTCCCACCCAACAAGTTCCAGCCAATTTGATTTGAGAATACTGCTTCCTTCAATATTTGATAAGTGGCGTATGTGTTCTTTACACTAAACGACATGACATTATAGTAATAGTTATCATGGTTGGACATGAAGGTAATTTTGGGTGAGTCCAAGGGGTCTATCTTTATCTGATTGTATGCAAAATAGGCGTGCATGAAACTCAATGTCCTATACCGCAACAATCCATTGGGTAATGACTATGATTCTTTAGGACATACGACATTCAAATTGGTGAAGTCTGTAACACCCTGATTTCATAACTTATTTAATAAAATTATTATTATGAATATAGGTGGTATTTTTGAAATTGTTAGTAAATAATTATTCTATTTAAATATAATATGATAATAATGTGGAATTATTAGAATATTATTATTAAGTAAATAAAATAATAATAATTGGAGGTCTAAGGGGTGTCGTACTTCGAAAAATACGATCCTCGCCTTGGACGCGGAAAAACAAACAACAGGGTCGCCACCTAATTCTATTTATTCTAACTAAAGAAAAGGGAGATATAGATACAACCTAATAAGGATAATAAATGGTCGACGAAACCAAATTCTAAGTTCCGGAGTCGGTTACGCAATATAAGGTATTAGCACCCCTCACGTCCGTTGTACTCAATGGGAACCTCTTAGTCTAACTATGCGATTAAATGTTGATTTATGTCTTTGTCTTCTAAATGGTTTGCTAAAATATTTGTTCTAAGGGAAAATAATATTTTTATTATTATTATTTGTTATAGAGAAATGAGGAGTTTTTTATTAGGGTGCTCGTCAAGGGTTAAATCCTTGTGCTTACGTATTCCCTTGTGCAATGGGAAATTCAGAGCTTCGTAGTTCGTGCTACTACGGTTTGCTGGTGTTTTTTAATGAACGATTGTTTAAACCGCTCTCTAACTGCTAAGCATTGGCTTGTCTGCTCGCGATAGGAGGCTGAAGCGCTAGCTTGTTTACGAGATAGAAAAAAGTTTAAACAATGTTCGTTTAGAGAAAAGGTTTGGTCTTGTTTAGTATTTTAAGAATGAAAGGGAGAATGAATCACGTCCCATGGGGCGAGCCTCAGGAATGATCCATTCAAGAACCCGTGGAATGCTAGACTCCAGAATTCAGTTTTTTTCGTTATTTGATTACGTAAATAATTTAGATGTTTGTAATGGAAAAGCTTGATTAGCATTGGCTTAAGGTTAATTGTTGAGTGTGTTTTAGAGACGAAAGGGTGAATGAATCACGTCCCATGGGGTGAGCCTCGGGAATGATTCATTCAAGAACTCGTGGAATGTTAGACTCCAGAATTCAGTTCTTTCGTTATTTAGTTTTGAAGAGTTAAAAGTTGGAAGTTCTAAAGTGAAGAGAGATTAATGGTTATCTATGTGACAAAGTACAAGATTGTAAAAGGTTAATTATTTGTAAATGATAAACGGATGCGAATGACACAAAGTCAACAAAACTCCTTTCCTTTGGATCGGGTCACAAGTATAAAATATGAATAGAATCGAAAGATACACGCACGACAATGCCTCATGTTTTCATCAAGGAAATATGAAACATATACTCGTCCTCTTTGTATTTTTAATATTATGGGAATAAAATAAATCGAAAGGAAATAAACTAAACTAAACTCTTTTTATTATCTTAGAAATCCTAATACCATATTTTTCTAACAAGCTATAATTAACTTAAACCTAAACAAAATATATTGATTAAGGTCCCAAATCTAAAAGAACAAACAAATTAACTGAATCAATAAGAACCACTTAAACTAAACAATTTTTTTTTTATATATTTTTATATATTAAACTAAAAAAATCAATTTTAATAACTAAAAGAAGAAAGAACATTTTTTGGATTTTCTAATATAAAATAACATAAATAACTATTTTTTTTTTTGAATTTTTCTATAAAATACTATATTATATTTTTTGGATTTTTTAATGACTAGTAAACAATGACTAATACCAACAATTTTTTGACTTTTTTTTATACTTAATTAATAAAGAAAAAAACTAGTTAAGAAATCTAAAAAATAATAGAATGGAAAAAAATATAAAAAGAAGTAAAAGTATTTTTATTGGATTATTTAATATTTAACTCTATTCTAAAAGATTTAACTAACTAATTTAAAATTTCATGAATAACAATAATAAAACATATTTTTGATTTCTAGATATTATTATAAATAATACTAATATATGAAAAAAAAAATACATCTAAAAAAACAATAAAACATGATATTAACATGGGTCTAGACTATGGAATGTGTGTAGCAACTTTTAGTGGGTCATTGTTTCCACGTAGAAACAAAACCATTTAAAACAAAAATATAAGAAAATAAATCACACAATAAATAAGGAAATAAAAACAAATTAACAGGAATAAAACATATTTTTTTAATTTTTAGATATTTCTTAAGAAAAACCTAAACTCTTAAATATAAGAAAATTTTCTAAACTAAGAAAATAAATTTATGGATCTAAAAGTATTAATAGTAAACAATGGAGTCTAAAAGGGAAGGATTAATACAAAGAAAGACATCACCTAAACAGCTACAAATATTGTTTTAAATCTCCTAAAAAAGGAAACTAAATAAATAAATAAATAAAAACAGTTTCAATGAAATTAAAGCAGGAAAATAAATAAATAAATGGGACCAAATAACCTTTATGACCAAATCAAAATTTGTTTCTACGCTCTTCCTCTTCTTTCTCGCAAACGAGATTCACGATCCTTACCCTTCTTTATGCTTCAAATGATCTGCAACACTCACTCAACTGATCTTTTTTCACAACTCTGTTTTAACATAGTTGTTCTCTTTGCTCTATCACTATATCGTCTCACTGTAGTGTGATGGAGGTCAATGAAGACGGAAGGATGTAAATGGTGGTAACTTATTTTGCTTCCTTTTTGATTTCGTTGGTTCACGGCGGAGGATTTGGTGTGATAGAGATAAGGTTATGTGGAGCGGTGGCGAGATCGGTGGATCAGTGGAATTGAGTGTGGTGAAATCTTTGAAGTGGTGGTGGTTCTAGTGTTGTAAGAGGGTCTAATGAAGGTCCGGATGTTTTTTTTAAGTAATAAAGAGAAGTTTTTTTTTTTCTTACAGGTATGTGATATTTCTTTATGCTTCTCCCCCTTTCGTTCTCCATCCCCCTTTTTTCTATTGTTCAGACTTCTTCTTTTTTACATTTTGAAATTCGTTGGTTCATGTCTTGTAACTTTCAATGGCGGGTTTTCTTTACAAATTGCAGATTATCTTTTTCCATATTGGTGAAAGGTTTGGAATCAAGTGTTTGTAATGTATGGTTGTTGTTTTCACTTTCTTTGGTTCAGGTTTTATTTGGCTAAAATGGTATAAATTTTGGTCAAAGGGGATGAGATGTATCAAATGCAGAGGAACAGACTGTAAGGCGTGTACAGTGTATCGTTGAATTTTTTTTGTTGTGTTTGGTGTTTCAAATGCAAAGCAAAGTTTGGTTGGGATTGAACTAAATAAATTTAAAAATAATAATAATAATAAACTAAACACATACTAACTAATTAAATATAAATATTAAAATGATTAAAATGAATCTAATTATAATAAAACTAATAAACTAATTCAAATGGGATAATTAAAATAAATTAATCCTTAACTAATCAAAATAAAATAACTAATAAAGATAAACTAAAACAAAAATTGTCTTAAATTCTAACATAAAATAAAAGTAAAAAAGAGTTATGCATAGAAAAAAATTAATTAAATTAGAAAATAAGACCAACACCTTAATTTTAATCAAAACAAGCTCTAAGATCAACAAACATGAATAAGATATTAAACTAATTTCTATATAAATAATATAAACTAAACCAAATAAAAATATAATCTAATTAAATCTAAAATAAATAAAACTAAATTAGACTATCAAATTAAGATTAATCGAAAAATGTTCTAAAATAGTATTTAACTAAAAAAATTAAAATAAATAAATAAATTGTAAAGTGAGATAAAAATTCTATTTCTAAACCGAAACAAGCTCTGAAATAAAAAAAAAAATAAATATTGAATGATAAAATTGAATAGAAAATGAAATGATTAATGATTAATAAACTAAAATGCAAAAATGACTAATTATTGATAATGCGATGAAAATGCGTCAAATGAATGAATATTTAGAGAAAAAAATGTCCGGTCAAAATTTAGGGTGTGACAAGGGGCAAGGTGGTAAAATGGTATTGTTTTATGAGAAGAGAAAATGATTCATTTTGAGAAATCGTTTTTGGTGGAAGAAGAAGGAACTGACTCTAGAGAAAGAGAAAAGGAAGGAGAAGTGCAAGAGACCTAAAGCCCCAAGATCAAGATTTTGCAAGGAATCCATTGAATTCAAGGTAAGGGGGAGAAAAAGGTTATATATTGGTGATCTAACATGAAAGGGTAGTTGGGAGTTCCTTACTCTCTTAAGAATTGTGTGATTTTAGTTTGTTTTGGTGAAATTGTGGTATGTGTATCAAATAACCTTGTGAATTGTTTTTATGTGAGATAATTGTTGTGAGATTGTGAAATATGATTGGTATGAAAATTGTTACATGAGTATTGTTGATGATAATGTAAATTGGAAAGATTAAGTAAAACCTAGAATTTTCCTAATTTGATTAGTGATGTTAGGTTGAGAAGATAATGAGGAATTAAAAGTATAAAATGAGTATAGGAACAATATTTGGACTATTTTGAGTGATAAAAGTGAGATATAAGTGATGAAATACAAACTGGTATGAAATTGGAAAAGAAAAGTGATTTTTGAAAAAACTGATTTTTGGGCGCAGGGTCCCTGACACGGGGGCCATGCCAGGCTTCTGGTTGAGGAATTGTTAATTATTTTGAGGAGTTTGGCTACATGGGGCCTGACACGGGCCGTGTCAGGTGACACGGGGGGCGTGTGAGCCTTCAGTCTTGGGCTTGATTTTGGTTTTAGAGGGGGAAGTGCGTAGGTCGTGTGACACGGGGGGCCGTGTCAGGCCTCTGGTTTTGGAAAATCTTCCCTATTTTGTAAGAGTTTCGTTTCTATGTCTTGAGTGATGTTAGTACCATTAATCCGAGGCATTGAGGACAATATTCATGAGTAGTTATAGGACAAGACGACTAATAATTAGTGTTTAAATCTTATGTGCTTGTTTTGACTTGTATGATTTTGTTAATGGATCAGATGGATCGGGTTGATTGTGGGTATTGTTCCTTGTCTGATCTTATGTAACCCATATGATGAAACGTTTGGTAACTTATGAGGATCGGGAGGATCGTGTTATGTTGGGTAAATATATGGGAAATAGTTGAGGATGAAGTTAATGAATAGTTCGTAGGATATGATAACCAATGATTAGTGTGTAAGATATATGTGTTTGTGTTGATTTGTATAACTTTTGGTGATTAATCATATGGATCATATTGATAATGTGTGTTGACTATTATCTGATTTTTATGTGACCCATGTGAGGGAGTGTGTGGTAACTTATGAGGATCATGAGGATCGTGTTATGTATGATTATGTTCATGCATGTATTTTGGTATGCATAATCGAGTGTTGCATATGCATGTATGGTGGGTGGGATAATCACATCTCAGATGGAGCGTAAGTGATTATCCGGATTCATTTCGAATCAATGGTGAATGGATGATCATGTCTCAGTAGGAGCGTAAGCGATGCATCCAAGGTTCGAATCGATGAACCAATGTTGAGTCGGTACCGCATTTGCATTGTGTCTTGGAGTCACTTTGCATTTTATTGAATGAATGATATGTGAAAAATGATATGTGATATATGTTGATGGATTGTGTGAGATTACCCTTAAGATGTTAAATGCACCGTTAAAATATTGAATTGTTTTCTCACCCCTTTTTATTGTTGTTGTGTTTGTACTTCTTGGGAAGTACAAATAAACCAGGTACTTGAGAGTGCTTTGGAGTTGTGTTGCTTGTTCGAGTCATAGGATGCTCTGATACGTAACACGGGAATCAGAGATTTTGATGTTTATTTATTATTGTTATTAGTTATGTATCATCTTTTTGTTGGAAATAAATATATGAGAATTGGTGATTATATTATTATTGGTAGTTGTCGTATGATGAATAAAAATGAGATTTTCCGCTGTTTTAATAAAGAACTATGTGTGTTGGTTTTTGTTGAAAAAGTAGCATTCCACTTTTGTTAAAACTGTGATTTTTATTAAGGAAAATGACTAATTTATGTTTTGGGTAAAATGGGTGTTACAATTGGTATTAGAGCAGGTCCGTCCGTCTGACCAGGTTGTCGTGTGTCGTTCATTCTCGAGTATGTGATATGTGTGTTGCACACTAACGGTACTTGCTTGTACTCTAACTGTCTGTTTGTAGGTGTTAGTTGAAAACAAGTGGGGGAGAAGCTATTGCTTCTCTGGAGTGTTGGCTTGTGGTGTGTTGGAATTGTAGTGGTGCAAGGGTTGCTAAGAGTTGTGTTAACTGAGGATTCACTCGTGAAGCAACTTAGTTCACAAGATGCAAAAGACACTATTAGAGTTGGAAGATATGATTTATGACCATCATGATTATCGGCTATCTATTGAAAAATTGAGGAACTGATCACCCTTAATCCTTTGTTAATAGTAGACGAAATCGTGTTGGATACAAAAGACATATTTTTCAACTAAAATAGTATATTCAGTAGACTGTTTGGAGTTAAGCCAAAGTTATTGGTGGTTTAAAAGAATAGATGCGATTTCCGGTATCCGGAAAAGAGATGTATTTGAGGATTGGGTATGTTGATTGGATATTACTAGTGGTTACTCCTCAGTAAGTAGGAAGTGAATTTGAGATCGATGATTGTTAAAAGTTGAACATTGTATCTACTGAGTACGTAGAGAAACTTTTGAGAGGGGACACTGACGTCTGATTTGGTTGCATAGATGGCAGTGATCGGAAGTAAGGTCACAATGATAGACCATTTGTAGAGTACAAATTGTAATTGTGTTTTGCATAATATATTAGAGGTGTTGTTATAAGTAAAGATGGAACTATTCCTTGATCGGCCCTGGTGCTAAAAGGAATAGATAGGGAATTCATCGACAAAAGGGAATTGTAGAAGCAAAGGTGCCTTATGGGAAAAACTTCGGTGTTATTGATATAGAAAGATGAGGATATGAAGTTGCATGTTGATTAGTGAATATTATGAGAATTCACAATTGTGATGGGAATAGATTGGACTCGATTGATAAAGGATCAAGAGTGAGCTGGAATTCATTCGTAGTATTGTTGTTGTTGTGATTTGGATTATCATGCCTATCAGAACCTTGAGATAGTTGGGACTTTGTAAGAATAGTATATAGGGAATGTGATAATCGGAACCAGATGTTGATAGGTCATGTTGGATGAATTTACTATGTTGAGGGATGTAGAATGGAGATTTAGGATGTAAGTATTGAGTTATGTTTTGGCATAGCATGATCGAAGGTGGAGGAGACTTTGAAAGTATGAAGCTGTAATTTTTGTCGGAAATTAATTATAACCATATGTCTTCACATTGTAGTGATATTGAGTCGTTGCCTTAGGAGTGTGGTATATGTTGATACATAATATGGATATTTTCGTGGATGTTTTTGAGACGGTGAACTGTGAGCAACGAGATTGATTAAAAGCTATATGTTGTGGTTATTATGGGATGAAGGGAGAGAAATGTAAATATCGTTGTATGTGTTGGATCAATAAGACAAAAGTAAAATAGTAGGTGTGTAATATTTATATTTCTGGAATTTATGAATTAAGGGTCTAGTTAATATGGAATTTGAAACGTTAGAAGGATGATCCAATGAGGGAGTAAATGTAATGTGAAGCCATGAAATGATCATGGATGTTGTGTAGAAGATAGTGGTGACTGGTATGTATTAAGGTGGGTATGGAGTATGAATTGTGCCTTTCATATTTGCTTGGATAGTTTCTAGATGGTAACTTTTGGAAGATGTCCTGATCTATGATAAAAGTAGAAAAAAGATTTGTAGAATGTTGGAAATTGAAATATAAGAATTGGAAAAGATACAGTTATATACTAAGTTATCAAAGATGATTTTTATAAACAGGTGTAGAAGTGTTTGATTGTGTTGTTCAGAGGAAGGTATGGGTATGAGTCATTCTGAAGTGGATGTGGATCTACAATGATGAAAACGAGTAAGTTATAAGAGATTAGAATGTATTTGGACTTAGTTGGTTGTTATTGAGGTTTATAAAAAGTTTTCCAAGTTAGTATTTTGTTGTTTCGTATAACTTGCGAAAGATAAGTTGTTTGTTGAGAAGGGTTGTTATGAGAGAGAGAGAGAGTTCTGGAGAGCCGAAGTAGAAGTTAGCTACGGTTACAGTCTGATTTTGTTTGATTCTGACCAGCTGTAGATAAAATGTTGGATAATGATTGCGATAAGTTGATAAGTTATTATTACCCGAACGTAAATTCGTAGTTGGTGTTATCCGATGAGAGAGGAATTATGGATGTATTTATCTTACCCATGGATTGGAAGTGGATGAGAGTGAAATTGTGTTGAGTATCCGATAGTATTGTTGTTACGATTGGAGATTGAAGTGTTTGGTAATCACATGAGTATACAATTCTGATTTGATCGGAAAGAGTGGAGTATGAGACGACTAAGATAGTCAGAATGTCTGAGGTAGGGAGTCGAGAACTTTTCATATGTTTGTATTGATAGTTAAAGATTTGGAATTCAGTTAGTAGTCAAGAGACTTGCGTTCAGATATTGTAACACCCTATATAATATATATCTAGAATAATATCATACAAGTGTTAATTTTTTTGGTACTGACACCATCATAAGTTCCTAATAGCATAATTCACATTCTTGACCAATACTAAAACACAATACGAACTATGGTGCAAGACATGGAAATTATACTAAAACAAAATACTAAGATCAATACAATATCCATTATTGTATAAAGATACAGAAATACACAGCGGAAGACTAAAACTATGCTTCACTTGAAACATCCTGAGCATAGCTCCACTTATAAATCAAACCTGCAAGAGAAACCTGAAAAGCAACAACAATAGTGGGGTGAGATAACAACATCTCATTGGGTTCCCTATCTTAGAGTTCTCTCGGCTCTAAGGGTTCTATCAAAACCTAACTCAAGTCTCTATAAAAGGAAAACGACCTTGAGTTCACACGTCTCGCTCTCGTTGGAACCACTTCCAAGAGTTCTACAAATCCTACTATTACTAGCTAGGATGTTACCTTTATAATTCTCATGGAACTCGATATAACACCCATCTCAAGCGGATACCATGCTTCCCGTGGGACTCAGTGAAACACCCACCTCAAGCCTAAAACAAGTATGATGCTTCCCGTGGGACTCAGTGTAATACCCACCATAAGACTTACTACATGATTACTGTGGGACTCTATGTAATACCCATCACAAGCCCAAACCAAGTCTTATGCTTCCCGTGGGACTCAGTGTAATACCCATCACAAGACTTACTCAATGTTTCCCGTGGGACTCAGTGTAATACCCACCACAAGCCCAAACCATACTGATGTTTCCCGTGGGACTCAGTGTAATACCCGCCACAAGACTTACTTCATGCTTCCCGTGGGACTTAGTGTAATACCCGCCATAATCCCAAACCAAGTCCGATGCTTCCCGTGGGACTCAGTGTAACACCCACCACAAACCCAAACAAATTGACGGTACCTTAAGCCTTTACGGATGCTTCCCGTGGGACTCAGTGTAATACCCACCACAAGACTTACTCAAGACTGTTCAAAGGATACCACGTATAACGCGTCAAGGATTCGCAACGACCTAGGATTAACCTAAGCACCTCAAGTCATACCATCTAACAATTTCTAGTCACAATATTAGGCCATGCTATTGGGTTATGGTAAGATTCCTAACTCTTCCTCCATCCTTGATACTTTTAGTTATATAGTTTTCAAACATATAACCCTAACATTCTAGTTTAATTATCATCATTAAACTAATCCCACAATGATCTCATTGCCTATACTCTCAATTAATTCTCATGATTTAATATGTTTTCCATAATTAACGCATGTTCCATAATTTGACTAATACCATAATTCCTTAACTAACATAATCACGGTTAATCAGAAAAGTTGGCTCAAAATAATAATTCTCGACATCATATGATAGTTCATGTTTTTATTTTCGAATCGATATGTGGAACACTAAAAACGGATACCCAGATTACAAGTTATGAAATAAATATGAAAAACTAAACTTTCAGGTCTAGTTGAGCGAGCCCTCAGCTCGCTGAGCGAGAAACTCTCTGCAGGAGCTCGCTGAGCGAGCTCCTGCTCACTGAGTGAGCTATACCAGATCACCAATCTTTCTGCTGAATTTTCATTGCTCGCTGAGCGAGCTCTGCGATTCCAGAAAAATTCAGGCTTACGGGAAACACTCATTTCCATGCCAAACTCAACCAAAACATCACCAAAACAGAGGAGCAAGCACTAAACATGAATACCATCATATACTAGTCATTATACTTTCATTTAATCGAGTTTTAACCGTTTAATCTTTCAATTTCTAAATTTTATACAAAACCCTAAAACTTAATATCTCAACCAAAACTCAAAGAAAAGTTTCTAACTATGAACCCACCTTGCCAATGAAGAGGAGTTTGGTGAAGATGAAGATTTGATGAAGAAATGGTGAAGATCCAAGCTTTCCCTCTTCTTAGGTTTTCTTCCTCTTCTTCTTTTCTCCCTTTCTTTCTTTCTTTCTTTCCTTTTTCCTTCTTTCTCCTTTTCTTTTCCTCTTACCAAATTTCTTTCTCTTTATTCTTATAAACCCTTATTTTCTCTTTTTATAAAATAAATACCATTTATTAGTTAGTAACACTAACTGGTCCAATTTCAGAGTATCCAAAAATGTCTTTGAGTCGAATATTTAATAAAGCCTCTATGTCAGATAATACTTAAATTAATTAATATTATCCAGAGCATTTAATTAAATACGGGGTATTACATCCCCCCCCCCTTAAATTGAAATTCGTCCTTAAATTTCCTTTACTCATCCTCAATGACCGTTTACGACATTGTCTTAGATCCACACTTATCCTTAGTTCTCTTACATATTCTAACATGATTAAATCCCAATTTGAGTATGCGGCTCAAAGTCCTCGTTCATAACAAATCAAATCTCACGTCCTTACTCACACACTCGTTCCAATATTGGTTAACTTTCAACTTACTATTTCCGCAACTCATCTGTTGCTTCATACTTAATCACTTAGTATCATCTTTCCGTCGAAGAAAAATGCCATGCTAAAACCTTCCATTGGTTCACAACACAAGACATAACACTCAGGCTTGATTCCGGAACACACAACACTCGACAAGGTTTCACAAGGTATCTTGGAGAGATCTTATTTTCATACAATTTCCCAACAAAAGCTCCTATTAAGATCCTCCAATCACTAACGCCATATCAAAAGTTTTCAAATGGCTTCCTTTACTAATTCCACTTGATCTTTCAAAGTCTAACAACGAAGATACTACGAAATCTCAAAAAATACTAAGCAGCTGATAGTCTGCGGAGAAAACACTTATCCATTGGAGCTCTCAACAACCAATAAAATAAGAACTTGCAAACATGCAATGATAGAACAATTCACTTGTCAAATACAAGATCATAATGTCGGTCCACACTCTCCAACGACAGAGATATCGGGGTTGTACTGCTGCAATTACAACCGATACAATTCCAATTCCATTCAAAACTCGAAAAAATTTATCCAATCAAGCTCAACCAATCTGACCATGGTTACTATGCTCCGTATTAATTCTCTTTACAAAATTTTCATTCGAGATTTCTGTCAACATAAGGTCTCCATCAATAAAACGCAGTAACATCATAGAACTTACAATAGCCAGTGAGTCACCAATACCAAACTCAAATTATCCTTAGAACACTTGCGGGTTTCCATAACACTTGAGGTTAAGAATCCGACGATACTAAACTGACCAATTGTTTAACTCATGTCCACACAATAATCCAATGCCAAAACTTTTCCTGGAAGATCAACACTTTGCTATCTGATACCTCGAATAGAGCCAAGACGGACTTACAGTTCGAAAGGTACGATTCTCTAAAGTTCTCCACAAAAGTCATGTGTTAATCGATTGCCCATCCGAGGTTAAACGATCGAACACCACTAAACTTGTTCTTCTTATTAACTAAAAATCTAACTCAACATTACCAATTCAGACCACGCCATCTTGAAAGATGATTCTCACTCTCGACGTCCAGACATGCGCACAACCACTCGCCGTTCACAACTCGAGATATCACTAACGGGCACAACATGAAGATCACAAATCCAACAAGCAAAGAAGTAGAATTTCCATTCTGTCACGGTCACAACACAAATACTCAATGGAATGGCTCGATTCCATTCGCATAATGACGTTGTCAAAAGGTTTTCGTCGCAAGCTAACACTTAGTTCATCCATAAACAAAATCCAACACACAATCCTTATTGGGTAAAAACAAGATGATGAACACCTCATGTCTAGTATACAACCTTGTCCTCTCTCTTTAATTCCTTGACATGGATTAAAATAATAACAACATTTCAATCTCATTAGAGACAAATTCCAAATACTTTGATTATTCTTCACACTTGGAAACTGGGGTAATGCACTCCTCTGAAGAACCTTTGGTACCTCTACTTACATATAATTCTGGATTTCCTTACTTCCTACTAATCATTTCATAGAATGTCTCCACATCCTTCTGCCATACTAAGAAAGCTCCAATCAGGCACTCAAGTCCAAATGTATGCATCTTAGAAAATATCCAACTTTTGAAACTTAATAACGTTAACCAGTCACTAACAAGAGGGTAACCAATCACTCAAACACAAAAACAACTTTTGATCTTCATTGTTACCTAAGCCTCCTAACTCATTCCAATTGAAACTAAAAGTTATAACCATCCCCAACGGATGATTCCAACCGACAAATACTGAAAGAAAATGGCAGATAAGTTGTGGTTAGGGGACCTATTCTCATTAATCCAAGCAATAGGTTACTGCAAACCAGATTACAAATTCATCTGATACATGTGCAGAAGTTTAATGCAAGGTGATAACTAATCAACTTGACCTCCACAAATGCTTTCCTTACATCAAAGTCTTTCTTAACCAAGCCAACAATAACTCTAGGAGAGTCCTTCCATCCACCATTCTCGTAGACCATCAAACGTCAGGACGTCCGCTCTTCTTAAAAATTCATATAATACTGAATTAACGACCGTCTAAAACAAGTCTCTGAATTTGTAGGTTTGCCTCATACCTATTCAATCTCATTCGTTGACTATCATGTCCTTGATAATACGAGTGATATCCATAGAGGTAACATTGATCGCAGAGTTCCATTCGGACATGTAGCATATCGAGAAGCACGCTCTCGCTTCCGATGAGAACATACCATCCAATGCCTTCTCATATCGCGCGGTCAATGTCGTCTCCATACCGTATTAACTCCATGCTTTGTGGTAATCTTCTCACACTCAAACACAAACCTTCTTACTAGAAATTCTTCCAAAACCAATGTGTTTACTCTAACACTTATCACCACTCTATCAAGTCCGCACCTCACACACCTCATATCACTAAAAAGAGTTTATTCTTCTTCCGACACTATACATTACACCATTCCTTAGGTCACTCAACAATTTTCGACTTAAACTCTTATAAAAAACATAACACCCTGATGTCTTACTCTGATCCTTATCTCTTCGATTTCAATCGAATAAACTACTTTGGTCTTCTATCCTTCGTCCGGGGTATACTTATCTCAATTTTAAATGTGTAGTCGCATCCTTGTGTCCCTCTTCACGTTCAGCCACACCTTAGGTTCTTTTCGTGGAATAAAACTTCTCAACACTCTTGTCCATACTAGTGACCATTACCGATCCACCAATGACTTTATGTATTCCTCGATACACCGACCACTCATTCTGTAGAGATCTTTACCCCTCATATCCTATTCAGTCCAAAGGATCCCTCAAACCACACACTTATCTGTAATCCCATGTTATAGGAAGTAAAATTCTTAAGAAGACTCCAACCGAGCTGACCAAAGCTCTCCTCTGCTATCCCTTGGCTTGAGCCCACTCTCACCGCACATGTTGCAACAACACTTTGGAGTCCTCATGGTCGCACAACCATGATTCCACCTACCACATACATAACATTAGGCTGATCAGACCCAATACTACACAGTATGATATTAAGAACCATGTCGGCAAGACACACTTAAGAGGCAAGAAAGATTTACTTATGATGTTTCAAGGCTAGGTCGAGGATACGACCTACTATGATACCAACTTTAACACCCCATATAATATATATCTAGAATAATATCATACAAGTGTTAATTTTTTTGGTACTGACACCATCATAAGTGCCTAATAGCATAATTCACATTCTTGACCAATACTAAAACACAATACGAACTATGGTGCAAAACATGGAAATTATACTAAAACTAAATACTAAGATCAATACAATATCCATTATTGTACAAAGATACAGAAATACACAATGGAAGACTAAAACTATACTTCACTTGAAAGATCCCGAGCATAGCTCCACTTGTAAATCAAACCTGCAAGAGAAACCTGAAAAGCAACAACAATAGTGGGGTGAGATAACAACATCTCAGTGGGTTCCTTATCTTAGAGATCTCTCGGCTCTAAGGGTTCTATCAAAACCTAACTCAAGTCCTTATAAAAGGAAAACGACCTTGAGTTCACACGTCTCGCTCTCATTGGAACCACGTCCAAGAGTTCTACAAATCCTACTATTACTAGCTAAGATGTTACCTTTATACTTATCATGGGACTCAATATAACACCCATCTCAAGAGGCTACCATGCTTCTCGTGAGACTCAGTGAAACACCCACCTCAAGCCTAAAACAAGTCTGATGCTTCCTGTGGGACTCAGTGTAATACCCACCACAAGAATTACTCCATGCTTCCTGTGGGATTCAGTGTATTACCCACCATAAAACTTACTCCATGCTTCCCATGGGACTCAGTGTAATACCCCCCACAAGCCCAAACAAAGTTTGAGGCTTCCCGTGGGACTCAGTTTAACACCCACTACAAGCCCAAACAAACTGACGGTACCTCAAGCCATTACGGATGCTTCCCGTGGGACTCAGTGTAATACCCACCACAAGACTTACTCAAGATTGTTTGGAGGATACCATGTATAACACGTCAAGGATTCACAACGATCTGGGATTAACCTAAGCACCTCAAGTCATACCATCTAACAATTTCTAGTCACAATACTAGGCCATGTTATTGGTTTATGGTAAGATTCCTAAATTTTCCTCCATCCTTGATACTTTTAGTTATATAGTTTTCAAACATATAACCCTAACATTCTAGTTTAATTATCATCATTAAACTAATCCCACAATGATGTCATTGCCTCCACTCTCAATCAATTCTCATGATTTAATACATTTTCCATAATTAACGCATGTGTCGCTCCCCGGACTTTCGTCCCGGTGCAAACGTGAACGATCGGCAATTTTAAAGGTTGTGGATGATCATACAAGGATGATGCAAACACATGTCAAGAGTTGTGGATGATCATACAAGGATGAGGATGCAAATGAAGCAGGTTTTGAACCATGAAAGTTCATGAAAGTTTATGAAATGATATGAATGCACAACATGGCAAATGAAAGATGCAATGATCAAACATGATTCTAATATGTCCTAAGATGTCTTATATGTCATGAGGATGCACAAAATATCATGGCAAGTTCATGTATGCAAGCAAATGAGAGGTGAATGCAAATGAAGGCAAGAATTAGGGTTTATACACAATATGCAATGCAAAATTCAAAATCAGAAGCAAATGACATGACAAAAAATTGAAAATGGGATCAAAGGAACCCTAACCCTACACAAGTTCACTTCCCAAAGGAGGGGACCTAACTCTTAACCTAATGGGTGTTATGATTTTTCTAAGTCAACTAGGGTTTCAAGGCACCTCAAAAGGAAAAATGCTCATTAAATTGAAAATGGAAGATAAATTCAAACCAACTTTACCCTAAAAACTACATGATATGAAGGATGCAATTCAAGAAGAACCATCATCAAACTCTTCATGATTAGGCAGAATGAATTTTTTCAAGTTAGGACCAAAATATGTCCTTTAAATAACTTTTATTCCAATGAAAAATGTCAAAATACATCAAGGACCAAAATGAAATTTGTTTTGAGAGTTTGATAATGTTTCTAAATGTTTTAAAATGCAATGTGAATTTTTTGGTGATTTTTAAATACCTAAATGCATTTTTAATTAATTAATTTCCATTAACTAATTAAAAGTAAACATTTAAATGATTTAAAAATAATTTTTAATGCAAAAAATAAAACAATATATTTTTGGGTTATGAAAATTAATAAAAGATTTAATAAAAAATTTCAGAATTTTTTAATGTGTTTTACTATTTTTAAAAATTCGTGGAAATAAAATACTAATAAAATGAAATAAATGGAAAAGTATGCCAAAGGGAGGGTCCAGATTGAATCTGGGCTTGAAGTTGTTGACTTGGCGCCACATCCAATGGCCCAAGTTTAAACCTGACTAATCCTAATTAATTAATTCCTTAAACCCTAATTAAAACTAATCATGAGATCCCAGCCATCCAACACACGTGGGAAAGAGCAATCGCACGGTCCACATTCAAACCTCCACTAATTACACAACTAAACCTAATTAGGGCAAATTAAACTCAGACGGCCGGAACAGTGGTTCCGGTCGTCTTCTCCGACGAACCAAAAACCCTAGCTTCTTCTATAGGTCACCAAACCTCAAATTTCTTTCACAAAAATGATCCTCACATCAATCTAAACCTAAACTCACCTGAAACTCATTTATTTCACTTCATAAGCATGAATCAAAGAAAAATATGAAACACGGGCAAAAGTTCAGAGACTTCATACATGGTGGTTTCTTCACCATTTTCAAAAGCAAACACATCCCCATGATCAGGGGAACATACAAAATCATAAAAGAACTTAAAAACTAAATTCTGGAAAAAAAGTTCTTCATGTTACCTGAGATGAAGACTCTCTGATTTTGAGCTTTTTGGACTCTCCCTTTATGCAAACCCACTTCTTTGAACACCCTGATGATGAAATGAAGCTTAGAAGGCTTTGATAATGGCTGGTTTGAACGCTTCAGTTCTAGTGTAGCAGAAATGGAGGGTTAAGCATGTGATGTTTCAGACTGTTTCAATGAAGGATTTTGGTTCTGTGGATGATTTATGATTTGATGGTGAAAGAAAAATGGAAGTTTGATGGCTGTGTGAAGAGTTTCGAAGAGGAGAAGTTTTTGACAGTTTTTGGGAATGCTGGATTGTAGGAGGTTGCAGGCTTGTGTGAGGCTTTTTTTATGATCCTTATACAAATCCTAAGTTATTGGAATGAGTCAGAAGACTTGACATGCACTGTGGGAATGGTATGGGGTGATTGGCCAAAAAGTCAATGTTAGGTGTACTTCAAGCATGGGCCATGGCAGAAGAAATCTAAAGGGTGTATCTGCCTCAGCTGAGTTTGAGGATGACCCTTGGATGGTTTATGATGGACTGCAACACTTGGATTGCAAGATAGCATGTGTTTTGCCAATTTCCAACTTTGTGCATCTTGTGATTTTTGGTCATGGACATGTCTCATTCCTTGGGCAATATGCAGCAAAATGCACCATATAATGTTGCTATGACACTTTGATATTGATTAGAGAACAAACAAAACCATAGGAACCCTTCTTGCAAGATTTCCCTCTTTGTGACTTTTATGAAGAATGGCTTATGATACTTGGAATTCAAGGCATGAAAGTGAGAAATTTTTTGGGCAAATCTGAATTATGGACCATGAATTATGTTTGTGTAATGCTTAGAAGTTGATTTGAAGTCACATTTTGCCTTGGTACAAGAATTTGCAAATTTCCCTCTTTGGTACAAAAGTGAAAATTAAGTGATTTTGTCCAACTTTGCAAGGCCATAACTTTTGATCCAAAATGAATTAGAATGAGTTCTTGTACTCTTTGAAAATGGGAGGATCCAATATACAACTTTCATGACCAAAGATTTTCCATTTGAAGCATTTTTGAATCAAAAAGAGGAGGTTGAAAAACATTCCCAAAATGGCAAGTTTACATTATAAGTCACTTTCCCAAAAAGGCAACTTTGCAAATGGCTTGAAATTCTTCAACTTTGTGAACTTCTAACATCTTCTATGATCAAATAAAGATCATACACATTCAAAATGATGGAGAAACCCCTTTGGTTGGGTCACTGGGGGCCTCAAATGCCCCAATTTTGCACTGACTTGCTCAAGAAGTCATCTCTTAATCAGATGCCTTCCCCATTGAATTTCTTCATGAAAATTGATATGCATGATCCTCATAACATATAGAGACCAATAGAAACAAGAATGACCAAAAATTTGGAGTTATGGCCCCTGAAACCAAAACCCTAATTTTAGGTCATCTGTGCAGTTAAACCTGGCTCTGCTTCCACACCTTCCTCAGTTCTTGTGATTCTTTGACTTTCTTGACCTTGTGAGGATATAATATGATGCTTGAACATACATGGACCCTCTTGAGATGATTGAAGACCTTTGGAGTGGCTCAAATGGCTCAGGGAAGGCTCAGATCACAAACCCTAGATGCAGATGGCTTTTAATTAATGCAGTGAAACAAAAATGCAATATGAGATGCTATGGTTGAACTTATGCAAGTGAAAAGAGTCACAAGCCATGGTGTGAATGGGTGAGGGAAAATTTGGGGTATTTACAGCTGCCCCTATTCAAACATGAGTTAGTTGTGTAGGATGTAAGCATTGGCTTAACAGGCAAACAAGATAACTTGTGGTTGAATTCCAAAGACAGTCCAAAATTTGCACTCACTGAAATGAAGAAGAAAAGGGATATAGATTGTAAAATAAAATAAAGTGTGATTATAAGGTGCGGGCGACGGAGGACGACCGTCGAGTAGAGGACGACTACTGGGGATGAAGCAATGACGGGAACGGCCGACATGCTGGGGAAAGTAAATAAGACTCTCTGGGGATGAAAGGTAAACGATGGGGACGACCATCGGGTTGAAGAAATAAATGATGAGGAACGGTCATCAAAGGTGAAGGACGATCACCTAGCAGGGGACGGCTGCTCTGTTGGGGATAAGGATGAGGGACGGTCACCCAAGGTGAAGGACGATCACCTGGCAGGGTACGACTGCCGAAGGTATCACGACATAGGACGCATGTCGGATGAAAAAGGTCGACGATGGGGACGGCCATCGGATAAGCATGATGAAGGAAGATCATCAAGAGGTGGAGGACGATCACCTAGCAGGGGACGGCTGCTCTCGGGGTTTATCATGACATAGGACGAATGTCAGATAACAGCATCAACGATGGGGACGACCATCGGATAAAATGATGAAGGACGATCATCAAAAAGGTGAAGGACGATCACCTGGCAGGGTACGGCTGCCGAAAATATCATGACATAGGACGAATGTCAGGTAGAAGAAAATCAATTCTGCTGGGGAATGGTAGACACAAACGTGTGTCTAATTTCATGAAGACATAAGTGTTTGACACGGTGTATAGATTAAAGATGCGGACGAGCATCCTTAAGACTATGATACAGACGAGTATCAGTAGAAACAAACGCTTGACGCATGTTCAGAGATGATGATACGGACGAGTATCAACTAGTTAACAAAGAACACGGACGAGTGTCGAATCTGAGGGGATTTAAGTAGTATATACAAGATACGGACGAGTATCGGTATGAGTGAAAAGTGATGAGTGAGACATAGACGAGTGCTCAACTTGCTGGGGAGAGCATGACACGGACGGGTGTCGAAAGAGGAAGTGTATAAATTATAGACTGGAGTGTAATCTGTGGGGGATAGGATGACACAGACGGGTGTCGGAAGAAGGGTATTATAAACAAGTATTTGATTCACAATCAGTGTTTAAGTATTTATGTTGGGGAAGGCGACACGGACGGGCGTCAGGGAAGTGTGTAGATATATGTACACATGTGTTGTGAGTGCAAAGGGGACGCTTTGGCTTTCTGCTGGGGGTATGACACAGACGAGTGTCAAGAAGCATCTGTTTGCAGAGAACACTCGAGCGACTTTACTGGGGAATGATGACACGGACGAGTGCCAAAAGGAGCATGTTTCTGTATTTGTGAGTGTAGAGGAAATGCTTTAATATTCTGCCGGGGAGTTTGAGAGATATTTTGTATTCTGCTGATGTGGTACTGTTGGTATTTACAAGTGTTTGATTCAGATCATGGCTTATGATTATGCAGTATGTTTGATTTTTGCCGTAATGCTCCGTATTGGACGGAATGCTACGCTTTGTGGGAAAAATATGATGCGAATGCTATGATTATGCAAAGATACTGATCCGGGATTCGGATCCCGTTGCTGTGGAGATTTCTGGCTGATCTGCTTGAAGTGGATATCCCAACTGGGGATGAGATCATTGGTAGTTCTGACATATCTGACTCTGCATGGGGAAATAGATCACTGATAGACCTATCTCGATAATGAGGGACCCAACTGGGGTCCGTAGAAGCTTTCGTCACTTTGTTGTGAGATTTTTCAGGCATTGCTTTTCTGGGTAGAGGTTGAAACTCTGCGGGGAGATGGTTCCCTGTCTGACACTTGGCTGAGGAGGAATGACGACTGGCAACTCAGCTGGGGAGAAAGCAGCCCTGGTTTTGGAAGATGTACTGAGTAAATGATAATTTTGCTGGGGATGAGCTTTCATGCCCCATGTTGCGCCTTGAATACCTGCAATCCTGTTATGGCAAAGAAACGTACAAGTATCCCTAGGCATCCCTTACTGGATTCCATCATAGGAGTTTAGATACTCCCGGGGGTAAATATATTTCCTGCAAGCATGTAGTTTAGGAAAGACGCATCTGTATTTATGCGATCAACATATTAATGACATCGGACATTTTGCAAATAAAAGAGTACGAGACAGTGTGTGACCGAAAATCTGATTTTATTAATTTGTGTGCCCTGAATTGGCAAGATACAGTCATAGAAACAAATTCCCTAAAATGAGGAGATTGTTACAAATTGAGAAACAACAAGATGCTGGCAATGTTGATGACGCTTCGAGGAGCTTCCCTTTTGCTATGACTCGTATGACTTTTGTCGTTCTTCTCATCTTGCTTTCTGAAGAAGGCTGATTTTGACCGATGCTCGAACCTTTCGAAGCTTACCATGTTGTAAGTGATACAAACGAATTCAGAATGCAGTTGTTCGCTCATTCCCTTATTTTGCGTGGATCGCCCTTTCAGGTTTTCAATCCACCGGGATACTCATTTTCCCTTATTTTTGCCCGAGTCTTTTATTCTGTTTTTGACTCACCGGGATGCCCTATTTTTGCCTGGACTTTCATTCTGTTTTTATGTCCAGCGGGTCATTTTTATGCGAAGTATTTTTTAACTGCATCTGAATTCACAGGGGACAGGAAGTCTTCACCATCCATAGTACTGAGCATCAGTGCTCCACCGGAGAAAACTTTCTTTACTATGAACGGACCATCATAATTCGGAGTCCACTTGCCCCTGTGGTTTGTATGAGGAGGAAGGAGTCTTTTCAGCACAAGATCTCCTACTTGGTACTCTCGGAGCCTGACTTTCTGATCGAAGGCTTTCTTCATTCTTTTCTGATACAGCTGCCCATGACAAATTGCAGCCAATCTCTTCTCTTCAATCAGATTCAGTTGTTCGTATCGGGATCGGACCCACTCTGCTTCGTTTAATTTGACATCCATCAACACTCGTAAGGACGGTAATTCAACTTCAACAGGTAAGACTGCCTCCATACCATACACAAGCTGATACGGCGTTGCCCCAGTGGATGTTCTGATTGATGTACGGTACCCATGCAAGGCGAATGGCAGCATTTCATGCCAGTCTTTATAGGTAACTACCATCTTCTGCACAATCTTCTTGATGTTCTTATTAGTCGCTTCTACAGCGCCATTCATCTTTGGCCTGTAAGGAAAAGAATTGTAGTGTTGGATCCTGAAGTCCCGACACATTTCTGCCATCATTTTATTATTCAAGTTGGAACCATTATCAGTAATGATTCGCTCGGGAACTCCATACCGACAAATGATATCTCTCTTCAGAAATCGGGCTACCACTTGCCTGGTAACATTTGCATAAGAAGCTGCTTCGACCCACTTGGTAAAATAGTCAATGGCAACCAGGATGAATTTGTGGCCATTTGAAGCGGTCGGTTCAATCTTGCCAATCATATCAATGCCCCACATGGCAAAGGGCCAAGGTGAAGACATCACATTCAGAGGATTCAGAGGCACATGCACTTTATCCGCGTAAATCTGGCACTTATGGCATTTTCTGGCATAGGCACAACAGTCGGCATCCATTGTGATCCAGTAATAGCCTGATCTTAACAGCTTTTTAGCCATAGCATGCCCTCCTGCATGGGTACCAAAGGATCCTTCGTGCACCTCGTGCATCAACAAGTCTGCTTCTGTCCTATCAACGCATCTGAGGAGTACCATATCAAAGTTTCTCTTGTACAGGGAACCGTCAGTATTCAGAAAGAAACTACCAGCTAGCCTTCTTAATGTCTTCTTATCCCTGGAAGATGCCCCAGGTGGGTATGTTTGATCCTCCAAGAAGCATTTGATATCATGGAACCAAGGCTTATCATCTTTGACAACATCTGCTGAGAACACGTATGTTGGTCTGTCAAGTCTGGACACTGAAATCCGAGGCACAAAGTTGGCAGCTTGAACTTTGATCATGGATGAAATGGTAGCCAGAGCATCTGCAAACTGATTTTCGTCTCGAGGGATATACTCAAGCTTGACCGTTGTGAAGAAAGTCAATAACCTCCTTGTATAATCCCGATAAGGTATCAGATGATCTTGGTGGGTGTACCACTTGCCGTTGGTTTGATTAATTACCAGAGCCGAATCTCCGAACACAGTCAAAGTCTTGATCCTGAGGTCAATGGCTTCCTCAAGACCCATAATACAAGCTTCGTATTCGGCTTCGTTGTTAGTGCAGTTGAAGGTGAGTTTTGCCGAGAAAGGCATGTGAACTCCCTTAGGTGTAATGAGTACTGCACCAACACCACGACCATTCATATTAACATCCCCATCAAACATCATAATCCATTCTTCTTCCGGGTCAGGCCCTTCAGTGTGAACAGGCTCTTCATGATCTTTTGCTTTTATGAACATGATGTCTTCATCAGGGAAGTCAAATCTCATAGGCTGGTAATCATCAATGGGTTGCTCAACAAGGTAATCAGACAATACACTGCCTTTGATGGCCTTTTGGGATGTGTACTGAATGTCATATTCTGTGAGGATCATTTGCCATCTTGCAACCCGTCCGGTAAGTGTTGGCTTCTCAAAAATGTACTTAACTGGATCCATCTTCGAGATCAATAAAGTAGTGTGGGTCAACATATACTTCCTTAGTCGGCGAGCAGCCCACGCTAAAGCACAGCAAGTTTTCTCGAGCAATGAATAACGTTGTTCACAGTCGGTAAACTTTTTGCTTAGGTAGTATATTGCATACTCTTTTCGACCAGACTCGTCATGCTGGCCCAGCACACACCCCATTGACTATTCTAATACTGTCAAGTACATTATTAGAGGTCTTCCTTCAACTGGAGGCATAAGGATTGGAGGCTCTTGTAAGTATTCCTTGATTTTGTCAAAAGCCCTCTAGCAGTCTTCATTCCACCTGACTGTTTGTTCTTTTCTTAACAGCTTGAACAAAGGTTCACAGGTTGCTGTAAGGTGAGATATGAACCTTGAAATGTAGTTCAACCTACCTAGAAACCCCCGAACTTCTTTTTCTGACTTCGGTGCAGGCATTTCTTGAATGGCTTTGACTTTGTCAGGGTCAACTTCAATCCCTTTCTCACTTACAATAAATCCCAGCAGCTTACCGGATCGCACCCCGAATGTGCATTTGTTGGGGTTTAACTTCAGTTGGTACTTCCTCAAACGCTTGAATAGCTTCAACAGATTTACCAGGTGGTCTTCTTCTGTGAGGGACTTGGCAATCATGTCATCCACATAACATTCAATTTCTTTGTGGATCATGTCATGGAATAACGTTACCATAGCCCATTGATAAGTTGCACCAGCATTCTTCAGTCCGAATGGCATCACCTTATAACAGAATGTGCCCCAGGGTGTGATGAAAGTTGTCTTCTCCATGTCTTCAGGTGACATCTTGATCTGATTATATCCTGAAAATCCATCCATGAAGGAGAACACCGAGAACTGAGCCGTATTATCAACCAATACATCAATGTGAGGTAAAGGGAAGTCATCTTTTGGGTTGGCTCTGTTCAGATCCCGGTAGCCCACACACATCCTCACCTTGCCGTCTTTCTTAGGCACAGGTACAATATTAGCAACCCACGGCGGATAGCTGGTCACAGCAAGGAACCCGGCGTCCCACTGTTTTTGTACCTCTTCTTTAATCTTCATTGCCATATCTGGGCGAGTACGGCGCAACTTCTGTTTTACTGGTGGGCAGTCTTCTTTCAGAGGCAGCTTGTGCATAACAATGTCGGTGTCTAACCCCGGCATATCCTGATAAGACCAAGCAAAAACATCCACATATTCTCGAAGCATGTCAATCAGTTGCTCTTTTACTGAATCTTGCAGGCAAGCCCCGATCTTAACCTCTTTCACGTCTTCTTCCGTACCAAGATTAACTGTTTCAATCTCCTCCTGATGAGGAGTGATAACCTTCTCCTCTTGCCTTAACAACCTGGATAGCTCTTCAGGTAGCTCATAATCTTCTTCAACCCCTTCATCAGCTTGATTGATTGGATTGTCAAAGTCATACGAAGTCATAGCAGTGTTGTTGTCAGTGCAATCTGAAGGGCACTTTCTGCAAGGGTTTAGGTTGGTTTATTTTAGTGATCAGTTTTATCATATTTAGAAAAAGTGAAAATGAAGTTATTTTATTCTGAAAAACATTGCCATTTTATTTTTGTACAAAAAGAAAAATGAAAAACAGTGAGCGGAAAAGAAAAGACTCATTTGCAAAAGATGTCCTGATATTCATTAATTGATCTTTGCACAAAATACAAGATGGCCCGATTACAAAATGAGTCTTGACATCTTGGGCAAGATGCAAGACTTGATGCATGCTTTAAAATACAGGAAATAATAATTACTTTGCAGGAGTAACCCTTATAATTTCCTGGGAAGACCAGTTAAGGACTTGGCTCCCCGGGATCCTTGGACGTATCCAGCTCTCCAGGTTGCGGTCGTTTTCCTCCTCGTCTTCCAAATTGTTCACAGCATCCGGGGTGAGCATTCCCCCGCTGACAAAATTGGGCTCTTTTGCAGCCTCTGATTGATCTTGTTGAGTTTGTCTATAACCCAACCCAAATCGGTCTTCTTTCTTTTCCACGGGCAACAGCTTGCCCCAGCCTTGGGCGGTACCTTCCTCAACAACCTTCCGGGCTTGCTGATATGACGTTATGGAGGTTCCCAGTACAGCAGATGCTTCATTAATGTTCAGGGCCTCAAACCCCTGGCTTATGGTTTCATGGATTTCTCCATCCATTTCTATGTACTTATACGTAGCCAGATGGCTAACAAAGATGTCTTCCTCCCCACAGATGGTGATGATCTGGCCTTCCCACTCGAATTTCAACTTCTGGTGAAGGGTAGACGTAACAGCGCCAGCGGCGTGGATCCAGGGTCTACCCAACAGACAGCTGTAGGCCGGTTGAATGTCCATCACAAAGAAGGTAGTTTTGAAGGTCTGCGGGCCAATCATCACAGGCAGATCAATCTCTCCAAGCACTGATCTTTTAGAGCCATCAAATGCTCTCACCACCAAATTACTCGGACGCAGTGCCAAGCCATCATACTCCAGCTTCACTAAGGCTTTCTTTGGTAGAACATTGAGTGATGACCCAGTGTCTACCAGTACGTGAGACAAAACAGCACCCTTGCATTCCAAGGTGATATGCAAAGCCTTATTATGGTTGCGTCCCTCCGTTGTTAAGTCAGCATTAGTAAAGCCCAGTCCGTGACTGGTGTTGACATTTGCCACCACAGTTTCTAGCTGGTTAACAGTAATCTCCTCTGGCACGTATGCTGCGTGCAGGACTTTCAATAATGCATTCCTGTGAGCTTCAGAACACATCAACAGTGATAATACTGAGATTTTTGAGGGAGTTTGGTGAAGTTGGTCCACCACCTTGTAATCACTCCTTTTTATGATTCTCATGAACTCGTCTACATCTTGTTCAAAAGATGTCTTCTGAGTTTCTTTGACAGTCGGCTCTTTAGATACCACACTCTTTCCCTTTGCTTTGGCAACAGCTTCTGCCTCAACACTAGGTCTTTGTGTTTGTGAGGCAAAAAGGCGTCCGCTTCTGGTGAAGCCTCCGCCTCCCCCAACATTATCAACTTGTGGGGAAGAGGTTGATGAATCCAGAGTGATTTTCTCCCCGTTGCAGTAGAGATCAGAGCCATAATGCCAAGGTATGGCATTACTGTTTTCATAAGGAACGGGTCCAGGCACCGTAATGGTGACCGGACTGATTGCTGCAGAGGAGGGTACTGTGACGGTGTGCGGATCATAGTAAATTGTGACGGGTGATCTGGCAGGAGGTGCCATGGGTTGTTGTTGGAAATTGTTGTTGGGAGGAACGTTTGACGGGTCATAGTAGATTGTAATTGCTGAGACATCTTCATTAATATTTGTTGGCGTTGTAGAAGATTCTGCTAATAAAATGGATGCTGATGTTGTAGAAGAAATGGTTGTTGAAATCTGACTTGTTGAAGTGATGGACGAAGCAATTGCTGATGATATTGATGAATCGGTAGGAATGATTGTTGCTACTGTTGTAGAAGAATCAAGAATCGTTGTTAAAGGAATTGCTGGATTTTGCAGGCGCCGTTGTTGAAATCTGAAGGATACCATCTGTAAACACCCCAAATTTGCCCTCACCCATTCACACCATGGCTTGTGATCATTTTCATATGCATAAACTCAATTATAGCATCCCATATCACATTTTTTATTCACTGCATAGATTCTAAGTCATCTGCATCTAGGGTTTGTGATCTGAGCAATCCAAGAGCTTCTTGAGCCACTCCAAAGGTCATCAATCACTTCAAAGAGGTCCATGTATGTTCAAACATCATATTATATCCTCTCAAAGTCAAGAATGTCAAAAAATCACAAGAATTGAGAATGGCATGGAAGCAGAGCCAGGTTTGACTACACAGATGACCTAGAATTAGGGTTTTGGTTTCAAAGGCCATAACTCCAAATTTTTTGGTCATTCTTGTTTCTATTGGTCTCTATATGGTATAGGGAGTATGCATATCAATTTTCATGAAGAAATTCCATGGGGAAGTCATCTGATCAAGAGTTGACTTTTCAAGCAAGTCAGTGCAAAATCAGGGCATCTGAGGCCCTCAATGACCCAACCAAAGGGTATTCTTCATCATTTTGATTGTGTATGATCTATATTTGATCATGGAAGATGTTGGAAGTTCACAAAATTGAAGAATTTCAAGTCTTTTGCAAAGTTGACTTTTTGGGAAGTTTGACTTTTAATGAAATTTACATTTTAGGCAACTTTTTCAACCTTTACTTTTTGATTCAAAAAAGCTTCAAATGGAAAAACTTTGGTCATGAAAGTTGTAGAATGGATCATTCCCTTTTCAAAAAGTACAAGAACATGACCTAATTCATTATGGATCAAAAGTTATGGTTTGTCAAAGTTGGCAAAAATCACAAAATTTCAAAGTTTCCACCAAAGAGGCATTTTGCAAAATGACTTGATCAAGTGTTCTAAAGCTACCAAATGGACTTCTAAACTTCACAACATGATCATATGGCTTCTAAAATTCAGAATGGGCCAAAGAAGTTTGCATTTTGATGCATTGAAACTCATGAAATCTCAAAGGAACCAAACTTGGACCAACTTGCAAAACTCATCATAAGTTATGAACCACTTGCTGTCTAGCTTCTAAACTCTTCTCACAGCATTCCTTGATTCAAGCTGAGCCCAAGCATGCCAAGAAGCAAGTGGTACCATAGCCCATACCTCAAGTACAAGTCAAGTTGACATTTTGGCAACTTGCCCATACCAATCACAATAGGCCAGCACCAACTCTCTGACCTATCACAATTGTTTATACACATCAAAGGCAAGCCAAAGCACATAACAACACACTCTGATCTTGCCCATAGCCATAGTTATCAAAAATCTCCTCATTTTGCAAGAGCCTTCGAAACAGCCAGCACAAGTCTCAAACACACAAACAAACTTCACAAACAATCTCAACACTCTTTCCTGATCACAAAGCACCCATCACCATTGCCTTAAACTCCCAGAATCACAAATACGATTCTCACCTCACCTTGAGCAGAACCTCTGCCATTTTCCAAACCAGCCACTACAAACTTCTTCTAAGCATCAGGACTTCACCAGGGGACCAAGAGGAGTAGTTTGCACGAAGAGAGAGGGTCAGAAAGTTGCAAACTGAGAAAGCTCAAAGCTCAGGTATATCAAGAACTTTTTTTCCAGAAATGAATTTTTTAAGTTTCTAAGTTGTTCCTCATGCTTTGCTGATCACTCTGATGTTCTTAGTTTTGAAAATGGTTGAGAAATAAGTATTTAATCTTGTTCTGAAACTTTTCTGACCTAAAAATGTTTGGCTTCGATTCGTTTGATTGATGAAGAATAAATGATGTTTGAATGGGGGTTTTGATTTAGTTTGGCATGGGGATGATTTCTGGATAGTTAGTTTTCGTTTTCATGAAGTTTTGAGGATTTTAGAGATTTTCAGGTGGGAGTCCCACCGGAGAAGACGACCGGAGGTCTTCTCTGGCCACCTGAAAATAATTAGGGCTAATCCCTGTGTTTAATGAAGTTTGAATATTGCCCCTTGGATGTGTTGACTCGCGCGCATTTGGACGCCCAGGATCTCTCTATTTTGCCCTAATCTTAAGTTGACTTTATTAATTCAGATTATTTAATTTTTAATTGGGATTAATGAAGTTTGAATTTCAGCCTTTAGATTGCGCGCGCAGTCAACAAACCATTCCCCAGATTCAATCCTGGCTCTCCATTGCGCATACTTTCCTTTTATTTCATTTTTAATTCATTTCTTTTGTTTTATTTTGTACATTTATTTAAAAATAGCAAAACAATTTTAAAAATTCTGAAAATTTTTGTATAAACTTTTATTAATTTTCAGAAACCAAAAACATTTTTATTTTTATTTTTTGCATTAAAAAATATTTTTAAATCATTTAAAAGTTTATTTTTAATTAATTAATGAGAATTAATTAATTAAAAATACTTTTAGGTATTTAAAAATCACCAAAAAATTCATGAAACCTTTAAAATCATTTAGAAACATTGTCCAATCCTCAAACCAAATTTCTTTTTTGATCTTGATGCATTTTGACAATTTTCCATGGAATTAATTCATTTTCAAAGCATTATTTTGATCCAAACTTCAAAAAATCATTTCTGCCTAACCATTGAGAGTTGGACTTTGATTCTTTTTGCATTGTGTTTTGCATATTATGAAGTTTGTAAGATTAAATTGGCATGATTTGATCTTTCATTTTCAATTTGTTTGACATTTTTCTTGTTAAGGTACCCTAAAACCCTAGAAATCTTAGGAAATTCATAACTCTAATTAGGTTAAGAGTTGGAACCTCTCCTTTGGGCAGTGAGTTTGTGTAGGTTTAGGTTTCCTTGGAGTGCATTTTCAATTTTTTATCTTGATGTTTGCTTCTGATTTTGGTTTTTGTTTGTTGCATTGATCATAAACCCTAATTTGGGCTTCCTCTTGCATCCATCTTGCATTTGCTTGCATACCTTGACTTGCCATAGCATTTTGTGCAGCCATTTGATTCATTTGACATCTTAAGACATATTAGAAGCATGTTTGATCATCACATCTTGCATTTGCCATGTTGTATGTCATTTGCATTCCATAACTTTTCATGCATGATCATGGTTCTTAACTTGCTTCATTTGCATCCATAAGTTTGTATGATCATCCCCATTGCTTTGTTTCATGTTTGCATCATCTCATAGCATCATTAAGATCATGTATGTGCTTCTGGTTTTGATTTGCATCATGTCATTTCATCTCATCTTGCATTGCATTGCATTTCTTTCACTAACTTTTCAGGTGGTAAGTTACTTTGAGAAGTGAATTTGCCTTCACTTCTCACAACTTCTTTTCATCTCTTTTATGCATCCTTGCTGCATTTTGTTATGTGTTTGAGATTTAGCTTGCTCATTCTTCTTCTTCCTACTTTCTTTCCTCAAGTGACTTGACTTCTTGAATGAAGCAAGTTGCTTTGCTTCTCTTTGCTCCTTTCATCTGCTTCCTGGTGGTTCCTCTGAAGATTTCCCTTGTAAACCTCACAAACCTTAGGAATAACCAAGCATGACAATGATTAGGGTTTTGATTAGTCTCCCCACTTAGTTTCTACCTTTGTGTCTCATTGAGTCTTCTCTTCTCATCTCATAATCAGGAACTAAACCCTAAAGGCTTTAAGGCTTTGTGATTAAGCTTATGCCTACATCCTTCTATTAGGATGGAGTGTATAACTTTAATCCTAAGTGTTAAACCCTTAATGTGTTTAAATCCTTTAATCAATCCATCTAATAATCATCAAGACATCAAGCTTGTAGCTTGGGCCTTGCATTAGGGTTCTAATTCTTCCTTAACTGGTTAAGAAGGACTAACCCTAGTGTTAATGGACAAGTCTTCCTCAAGTTGTCTTACAAACCCTAAAAATCACTTCATCATCATATCATTAAATAAAATCCACTTAATCAAAGGCTTGTTTTGTCATGAGTTTAATCCCTAATCATGGATTAAGTTGAGGAGCATTCCTCAGCTTAAACATTCTCATCTATTATCCTTCTATTAGGATGGTGTAATGAGTCTGTTTAATCCCTGATTATGGCTTAATCTCATTACTTAACACTAAACAAAAACCACAAAAACATCTAAATAATCACAAGTAGGTTAATGATCTTAATCCTACACCATGGTGATTAAGTGTGAGAAGCTGACTTCACACTTAAGGTATTCTCATTACCCCTAATCAGAGGGAAGATGTGATGAGATTACTAAATCCAGTGGTTTAGGCTTAAGCTCATTAACTTATGACAAACTTTCAAAAGCAATAAAAGACTGAAAACACAAAAACAAACAATAATCGTCTCCTTCGGGATTCTTTTCTCATCTCATTCACTCATAAACGAGAACTCGCTTCTTCCGTCTAATGCAAGACAGTTAGCACCTGAGCCAGACAGGTCATACACTTGAGCATAGGCAAGTAAGCAGTTCACAAGTCAATTTATCTTTCAGTCTCTTTGGGTCGAACTACGGTGTTCTGACTTCCTCATTGCACGAGAGGATACGTAGGCATAACTTAACAGTTATCGGACAAAAGTCTCTGTATATTCCCCCTCCTTCCAGCATTATTCTTTAAGCCTCATGATCTTGAGCATTTCACTCTTGTTCTTACACTGACACTTCATTTATACACTCCACTTCTCTTACACTGACACCTGTACACCCTTTCTAGCTTTGATACACAAATTGCACTGACACTACCCCTTTTAAACACAAATCTTTTAAGCGTGGATCCCGTCGAGTACGACGGACAATCTGGGTGCTAATACCTTCCCAGGTTGTAACCAACCCCCTTTCTCAGTCTCTCTGGTTCGCAACCGTCTTATCCGTACCTTTCTAGGTTTATGCAGCATTACCTTTCCTTCGGGATAAAAATGCCTAGCTGGCGACTCTTTTCATTTCCTGTGAGTTCACTCCTGTGTGTTCTCACATCCTCCTTTCGCCGACCGTTCGCGTCTGTACCCTATTTGACCCGGCTTCATTTAGTGGGAGCGACACCATCCTTAATAAGACCATCTATGCCGCTTCTCAAATTTTCACACCCGTTGACTGCAATGTTGCAATACCCACAACCGAGCTCACACCCGGGGAACACTTGGCACTCTAGAAGCTGAGCTTTAATTTCGACCAAAGGTGTTCGAATTTGTGCAACACTGGTGATCAAGGTAGATGGTTTGTCTTCCTCAATGGCATTAATCCTTGGCCCGCCATGATTAGGCATAGGATTTCTGTTGACATTCGGAGGGGGTGCGAAGTTGAGGGCTTTAGTATCCACCAGATCTTGGACTTTCATTTGTAAGGCCCTGCATTTTTCCGTATTGTGACCAGGTGCATTGGAGTGGAAAGCACACCTGGAGTTGACATCATAATTCTTTGGGAGATTGAGGGGATCTGGTGGTGCCAACGTCCTTAACTCAACCAAGTTAAGCTTCAGGAGTTGTGGCAATAAGGCAGCATAAGGCATAGGGATAGGGTCAATCACCCTGTTTTCCTGTGATGGTCTTTGTTGGAAGGGTCGCTGTTGTTGATTGCTATTGCTGTTGTTGTAGGTTCTCTGTTGCGGATACTGAACTTGTTGTTGATAATGTGGTTGTTGTTGTTGTTGATATGCTGATTGCTGAGGAATCGGAGCCGAAATGGTGACTGCTGCTACTGACCGTTGAACATACTGAGGTCTGCCCCTGCTTGCATGAATGGAATTGGTCTCACTGGCTCTTCGAGGTCCCACAAAAGGCTTCCTGGGATTACTGGATGAACTTGCACCGCTATCAGAAATTTTACCCATTTTTAATAGACTTTCAATCCTTTCACCGGCTATAACCACATCTGCAAAGCTGGTAGAGGAGAAGGCAGCCAATCTATCAATATAGGTTCCTTGCGGAGTATTCATGAACATGTCAGCCATCTCCCTTTCTGACATGGGTGGTTGGACAACAGCAGTAAGCTGTCTTCACCTTTGGGCATATTCTCTGAAGCTTTCTCTGGAAGACTGAGACATTCCCATTATGAGGGTCCTGTTAGGAGCCATGTCCAGGTTATATTGATATTGTCTGATGAAGGCTTCAGCTAAGTCCTTCCAACATCTGATGGTAGCTCTGGTCAAGTGCGAATACCACTCTCTTGAAGCCCCAGTCAGACTGTCTTCAAAGTAGAACATCCACAGCTTCTCATCCATGGTATACGCTTTAAGTCTTCCTAGAAAAGACTGCAGGTGAGTTCGTGGACAAGAGGTTCCATTGTATTTCTCAAAGCACGGGGGTTTGAATTTGTGGGGAATTCTCACCCCGTCCACTAGTCCCATATCCATTACATCGAAGCCTAAGGAGTTATGAGACTCCAAAGATCTCAACTTCTCAGCAATTTCGTCTAACCTCCTATCATAGACTTCGTCTCCAGCTCCCATAACATTAAATTGCTCTTCTTGGGGATCTTCCTGCAAGATTCTCCCCCCAGCAGTATTTCCTTGCACATTTCCTGGGATGTTGATTTCCGGATCCAAATGAGGTCCAAATACTGGTGGATTAATGTGAGGCTGGCCCCGCTCATTATTACTTGTTCCTCCAGTTCCAAGATGAGGTTCCTCGGGAGTCTGTCTTTCCACCAGTTCCCTTAACCTTTCTTGACTCTGAGCCAAACCAGTCATCACAGCCATGAATTGAGTCATTTGGTTTCTCATCTCCACTCTTTCATTAGCCATCTGAGTTCTGACCTCAGTCAGGTCCTGCTGTACTTGCTCCATTTGGATACCAGGAAGGTTGTTGCGAGTAGGGTACCGGTGCGTACGGTTGACAGGGAACACACGACGACGAGCAATATTTCCTGAGATCACAGCAAAGTTAGAAACAGAGATAATAACAAAACCTACAAAACAAAACAAAAGTTAGTATGCAATGCAGTATGCTTATTTGTTTTCCAAGGTATCCGGCTTGGTTCTTGGTTTTGACCTTTCCAGACCTCGAGGAAGATGCTTGATGTTGTTGAGAAAAGAAACCCAATGAAATCAAACTAATATATTACAAATGATGAACAATACATAGTTTGACATCAAATGGAAGTGAACAACAAAAAGCAAAGTACATCAAATGGAAGTGAACAACAAAAAGAAAAGTACATCAAATGGAAGTGAACAACAAGCAAAGAAGTCAAACATCCAATCCAAACTCATCCTCCTTAACCTCCTTCAGAAGTGCCTCAGTCACTGGACCAGCTGGATGCTCTGTAATGGTCCTAATGAGGAGGTTACTGGTGGCAATGGCAGTGGTCAGCTTCTTGTGCCTGTCCTGGTCCTTTGATCTCTTTAATCCAGCTCTGAGCCTTAACTCTGAAATCTCCTTTTGGGCTGCCAACAAAGCTTCCTGCTGCTTCTTTTCATTGGCCTCTAATTGTTCAATCTTGGCTTGAATTCTCTGATCTTCTTGTGTCCGGGCTTCAGTGATCCTGACCCACCTAGCCTGACTCTCTTGAAGATAGAGCTCATTCCTAGCCTTCTGAATCTTGGCCTCCTTACAGGCATTCTTCAATATTTGTTCCCCAGCTCTTGCTTTCCTGATGTAGTCCTCTGTTTTCTCAATCTTGGCCAGATGCTCCACCCTAAGCTTCTCCAACCTCTCAATGTCCAAACGACCATCACTTCTTTCCCAAAGAGTTTTCTTCAAGGCTAGAGACAGATTCTCATTCCTTTCCTTCAGTTTCTCAAATTCTTCCAGGCTGACAGTTGCTGTTGGCTGTACTGTAGAGGGTCCAGGTATGTCCTCCAAGGTGAAGGGCATTCCAGTAATTTGAGCTCTAGTATGGGACCAGTCATAGTACTGAGCTGAAGCAACATTATTACACCTCCCAAGAATAGCCATCCCTTTTGTCTGGATGTTGTCCCAAGCCCAGGATGCTTGTCTGACAACAGCTGAATTAGGTTTTACTTCACAATACAGGGTCTCAGCTAAATCTTGCACTCTAGGAGGATGAACCAAAGCATAGCCCAGTTGTCTCTTAAATAGTAAAGGATTGTAGTTGATGCAACCCTTCACTCCTATTAGAGGCACATTTGGGTATTGCCCACAGCTGGTGATAATGTCCTTGCCTTTGGTGCTCTGTGTGCACCATTTGATATCATCTGAAGTCAAAGCAATGAGCCTCTTGGCCCAATTCTTCTGTTGGTGGGGATTCAGAAAGGCATCTGACTTAGGTAGGTGTTTAAGCAGCCAGGTGTGAAACAAAGGAGCACAACATCTCACCAACTTCCCCCTTTGTTTCTCATTCCTCTGATGGATGGAGTAATAGAAATCTCCCAGCAAGGTGGGTACTGGGTTCCTCAGAAGAAAAGGATGAATGGAATTCTTGCTGACAAATTTGGGCTCCTCTGCAAACAGTATAACCCCATATATGCTGAGGGCTAACAGTGCACAGACTGCCCTCCACTCCCCCAAGGAGGCCTTCAGGATGGCCTGAGAAGTCAAGAAGTCCAAGTGCAAACCAGGGATCCCAGCTTTTGTTGTCATACTTTGTTCAATCAAGGCAGGCTCCAGGTACAATGCTTTTGCTACTTCTCCATTGCTGGGAGCTGGCATTTCTGGGTTGAAGGGGATTCCACCCCTAATAGGCACTCCAATCAATGAAGAAAACTCTTCCAGCAGAGGTCCTAACTGAAAGTCTGGAAATGTGAAGCACCTCAAGGGAGGATCATAAAACTGCAAGCAGGTGTGGATCATGCTCCTCTGAGAAGGGTCAAGGTCCATAACCATATCCAGGATACCTCCATAATGCTCTCTAAACAATGGGATATGGTCAGGTGTGATAAGTGACTGGACCTGCCTAATACCAGTCAACACAGACTCAAAGAAATGGTAGGATATGTTGCTCTTCCTGGGAGTAGTCATGAATGCTGCTGAAGATGATGAAGATAGCTGCTGATGAAGATCAAGACTGATACTGGAGATGGGCCACTGATAGGCTGATGCTGGTGATGATGAGAATAACTGAAGCAGATAACTGATGAAGCAGAGGTCTATGCAGAAGAAGGGGTCAAAACCAAACCAGATACAATGTGGATACCCTGAAAAGCAAATAAGCAAATGTTAAATGATGCAAATGATGAATATTCAAATGATATGCAAGGGTTTGTGATCAAGCTGGATCTGGTTATCTGTCTTAATATAAAGCCCATGTATGTTCAAGAAGTCCAGATGGAGGCTCAGAAATCCAGTAACCAAGGTGGGGGACTCAAATAAAGAGTCACATGTCCAGGGGTAATCACAAGAACTGTCCCAAAAATGAGGTACTCTTAAACCAAATAGTAACAGGGTATGATATGGCCAAGGGTACCTGCAAACCTGCAAACAGCCCAACCCCCTCACAGGTAGTGTTCTAAAACAAGGATCCTCAGACTTGGATCAGTTATGAGAAGTGTAAACACTTCTAACCCGGAGGTACAATGTTTACAATAACCATAAAAGATCCTCCTCTAATTCACCTCAGTTTCTGAAGGTCATAATAAAGGTCATCCAGACTTAGCAGGCTTCCCAGATAGCTCTAGCACTACAGGAAATCTGTAGCACAGAGTTCTCAAGAAGAAACCCACATCTGAACCGTGTTTCATATTCCCGCACCAGACCGAAATGGAATGGGAAAGAACATGAACCACTCTAGCCTAGGTGTCACTCAGGTCCCAGGTATAGGACCTTAAACTCTCAATGAAACCCCACCCACCAAAACAGAAAACCAGGTCCAGCAATGATAATGACAGTATGAAATATGAAAAACTGTAAAGGAAAGCAATAAATAAAGCTGCACATAAGGCAATAAATAAAGCAAATAAATAAACACAATTAGCACATAACACCCCAGTAAACACAAATCAAACAAGCGCTAGGAGGAACCCACAAAGAGAACCAGAAGCCCTGGTTACAGTATAAGGGTCCCCAGCAGAGTCGCCAAGCTGGCGCTCCCACCAAATGACACCTGGTCAGAAGGGGTACAGACGCGAACGGTCGGTGAAAAGAGAGGGAATGAATAGAGTCGCCAGCTAGGCATTTTTATCCCGAAGGAGAGGTAATGCTGCATAAACCTAAGAAAAGATGGATAAGACGGTTGCGAACCAAAGAAACTGAGAAAGGGGGTTGGTTACAACCTGGGAAGGTATTAGCACCCAGATTGTCCGCCGTACTCGACGGGATCCACGCTTAAAAGATTTGTGTTTAAAAGGGTAGTGTCAGTGCAATCTGTGTATCAAAGCTGGAAAAGAATGCAAGTGTCAGTGTAAAAGAAAAGCGAAGTGTACAAAAGAAGTGTCAGTGTAGGAGCAAGAATGAAATGCCCAAGATAATGAGGATAAAAGAATAATGCTAGAGGAGGGGGAATATACAGGGACTTTTGTTCGATAACTGTTAAGTTATGCCTATGTATCCTCTCGTGCAATGAGGAAGTCAGAACACCGTAGTTCGACTCGAAGAGACTGTAGGATAAATTGACTTGTGAACTGCTTACTTGTCTATGCTCAAGTGTATGACCTGTCTGGCTCAGGTGCAAACTATCTTGCATTAGACGGAAGAAGCGAGTTCTCGTTTGTGAGTGAAGATGATGAGAAAAGAATCCCGAAGGAGATGATTATTGTTTGTTTTTGTGTTTTCAATCTTTTATTGCTTTTTGGAGTTTGTCATATGAAAATGAGCTTAAGCCTAAACCAAGGGTTAGTAAACTCATCACATCCTCCCTCTGATTAGGGGTAATGAGGATACCTTAAGTGTGAAGTAAACACCTCACACTTAATCACCATGATGTAGGATTAAGGTCATTAACCTACTTGTAATTACTTATATTTTTTTGGTGTTTTTATTTAGTGTTAAGTAATGAGTTTAAGCCATAATCAAGGATTTAATGGACTCATTACACCATCCTAATAGAAGGATAAATTCAAACCAACTTTACCCTAAAAACTACATGATATGAAGGATGCAATGCAAGAAGAACCATCATCAAACTCTTCATGATTAGGCAGAATGAAATTTTTCAAGTTAGGACCAAAATATTGCCTTTAAATAACTTTTATTCCAATGAAAAATGTCAAAATACATCAAGGACCAAAAAGAAATTTGTTTTGAGAGTTTGATAATGTTTCTAAATGTTTTAAAATGCAATGTGAATTTTTTGGTGATTTTTAAATACCTAAATGCATTTTTAATTAATTAATTTCCATTAACTAATTAAAAATAAACATTTAAATGATTTAAAAATAATTTTTAATGCAAAAAATAAAAATAAAAATATTTTTGGGTTCTGAAAATTAATAAAAGATTTGATATAAATTTTCAGAATTTTTTAATGTGTTTTACTATTTTTAAAAATTCGTGGAAATAAAATACAAATAAAATGAAATAAATGGAAAAGTATGCCAAAGGGAGGGTCCAGATTGAATCTGGGCTTGAAGTTGTTGACTTGGCGCCACATCCAATGGCCCAAGTTTAAACCTGACTAATCCTAATTAATAATTCCTTAAACCCTAATTAAAACTAATCATGAGATCCCAGCCATCCAACACACGCGGGAAAGAGCAATCGCACGGTCCACATTCAAACCTCCACTAATTACAAAACTAAACCTAATTAGGGCAAATTAAACTCAGACAGCCGGAATAGTGGTTCCGGTCGTCTTCTCCGACGAACCAAAAACCCTAGCTTCTTCTATAGGTCACCAAACCTCAAATTTCTTTCACAAAAATGATCCTCACATCAATCTAAACCTAAACCCTCACCTGAAACTCATTTATTTCACTTCATAAGCATGAATCGAAGAAAAATATGAAACACGAGCAAAAGTTCAGAGACTTCATACATGGTGGTTTCTTCACCATTTTCAAAAGAAAACACATCCCCATGATCAGGGGAACATACAAAATCATAAAAGAACTTAAAAACTAAATTCTGGACAAAAAGTTCTTCATGTTACCTGAGATGAAGACTCTCTGATTCTGAGCTTTTTGGACTCTCCCTTTGTGCAAACCCACTTCTTTGAACACCCTGATGATGAAATGAAGCTTAGAAGGCTTTGATAATGGCTGGTTTGAATGCTTCAGTTCTGGTGTAGCAGAAATGGAGGGTTAAGCATGTGATGTTTCAGACTGTTTCAATGATGGATTTTGGTTATGTGGATGATTTATGATTTGTTGGTGAAAGAAAAATGGAAGTTTGATGGCTGTGTGAAGAGTTTCGAAGAGGAGAAGTTTTTGACAGTTTTTGGGAATGCTGGATTGTAGGAGGTTGCAGGCTTGTGTGAGGCTTGTTTTATGATCCTTATACAAATCCTAAGTTATTGGAATGAGTCAGAAGACTTGACATGCACTGTGGGAATGGTACGGGGTGATTGGCCAAAAAGTCAATGTTAGGTGTACTTCAAGCATGGGCCATGGCAGAAGAAATCTAAAGGGTGTATCTGCCTCAGCTGAGTTTGAGGATGACCCTTGGATGGTTTATGATGGACTGCAACACTTGGATTGCAAGATAGCATGTGTTTTGCCAATTTCCAACTTTGTGCATCTTGTGATTTTTGGTCATGGACATGTATCATTCCTTGGGCAATATGCAGCAAAATGCACCATATAATGTTGCTATGACACTTTGATATTGATTAGAGATCAAACAAAACCATAGGAACCCTTCTTGCAAGATTTCCCTCTTTGTGACTTTTATGAAGAATGGCTTATGATACTTGGAATTCAAGGCATGAAAGTGAGAAATTCTTTTGGCAAATCTGAATTATGGACCATGAATTATGTTTGTGTAATGCTTAGAAGTTGATTTGAAGTCACATTTTGCCTTGGTACAAGAATTTGCAAATTTCCCTCTTTGGTACAAAAGTGAAAATTAAGTGATTTTGTCCAACTTTGCAAGGCCATAACTTTTGATCCAAAATGAATTAGAATGAGTTCTTGTACTCTTTTAAAATGGGAGGATCCAATCTACAACTTTCATGACCAAAGATTTTCCATTTGAAGCATTTTTGAATCAAAAAGAGGAGGTTGAAAAACTTTCCCAAAATGGCAAGTTTACATTATAAGTCACTTTCCCAAAAAGGCAACTTTGCAAATGGCTTGAAATTCTTCAATTTTATGAACTTCTAACATCTTCTATGATCAAATAAAGATCATACACATTCAAAATGATGGAGAAACCCCTTTGTTTGGGTCACTGGGGGCCTCAGATGCCCTGATTTTGCACTGACTTGCTCAAGAAGTCATCTCTTGATCAGATGCCTTCCCCATTGAATTTCTTCATAAAAATTGATATTCATGATCCTCATAACATATAGAGACCAATAGAAACAAGAATGACCAAAAAAATTGGAGTTATGGCCCCTGAAACCAAAACCCTAATTTTAGGCCATCTGTGTAGTTAAACCTGGCTCTGCTTCCACACCTTCCTCAGTTCTTGTGATTCTTTGACTTTCTTGACCTTGTGAGGATATAATATGATGCTTGAACATACATGGACCCTCTTGAGATGATTGAAGACCTTTGGAGTGGCTCAAATGGCTCAGGGAAGGCTCAGATCACAAACCCTAGATGCAGATGGCTTTGAATTAATGCAGTGAAACAAAAATGCAATATGAGATGCTATGGTTGAACTTATGCAAATGAAAAGAGTCACAAGCCATGGTGTGAATGGGTGAGGGAAAATTTGGGATGTTTACACAATGGGATCAGTTCGACGACATGAATAACACCTACAGGAACTTGACTCTGGAGTTTCTCAGCTCGTTTGATTATGACCCCTGGGCTGGACCCGATGTACATGTTATTTTCAGGTTGTTCGAGACTGAGTATTCTTTCTTTAACAAAGAGTTTGGTGATTTACAAGGATTACAGACTATCCCCGATGTTATTCCCGAGACGCTGATGGGATACTTTATGAGTAGAGAAGTGGAGGAGTTTTGGAGCGATATCTCAGGTGGAGGGAGCCAGGATCCTTCCACTCAGCTATCCTAGGTGTTGCACCCAAACTTTTACCCTCACAAGACAAGACTTTGTGTACTAAGAGGTTCACAAGGTTCACAAGGTTCACAAGACCTCTCATGAGGTTCATGAGGTTCACAAAGTTCACAATTGGCCAAAAGATTTGACATTTCCCTCAGACAATGCATCCTCCTAGGCAGGGCATCCAAAACTAGGGTTTTGACTTTAATCAGGCTAAATGGACTTCCAAGACTTCAAGTGAGCTTCATAACATCTTATATGTGTTTAAGAATCCCCATGACAAGTTTCAAGACTTTTCCCAAAGGTTTGCTTAGTCAGATGATCAGATAGGTCAAAATCAGTCAAAGCAGTTAAAAAGTCAAACTGAGGTCAACTGTGGTCAAACCAAAGTTAAAATTCATGATTTTTTGCCAACATCAAGTATATGAAGTAAATTTCATCATTTGATCAAGGGTTGATCATGATTCATCAAGGAGATTTCAGATCATCAAGAATCAGGAGTTTCTAAATTAGGGTTTCCTTAGGAAAAGTCAACTGAACTTTGACCAGCCATAACTTTCACATGCTTCATCAAATTTTTCCCATCCAAAGCTCATTTTGAAGGAAATTGAATTCTCTACAACTTTGTGTCTCACAAGCCAAGCCCAAAAATGCTTCATTTGGAAGGTATGAGCTAAGACATTATAGGTCCTTTTGAAAGTCAACAAAAAGTCAACAACTTCAAAAGAGCATAACTTGAGAATGGTAAAAGATATGGACATGAAACCAATGGGGTTGGTTAGAGGACTCTTTAAGCTTTCCAAAATGTCCAAGAGCACCCTCATAGCATTAAAAGGATTTGTGCCCTTACAAAGTTGGGAAATTTTTGAGTGGTTTATGAAGTAAATGGGGTCTTAAAACTATAATTCTTCAAATGGGCTGAACTTTTTGTGACCCAATGTGTTCCATGACATCATGCACGAAATTTATTTAATATTTTCATAATTTTATTCATTTTATTTTATTTATTATGATTTTTTATATTAAAAATCATTTTAAATTCAAATAAAATATAAAAATATGAAGATTTAAAAATATTTTGATTCTAGAAAGTCATGAAAGCTAATTGGATTAGATTGATATGAGAATTATGGTGGTTGTCTTAAAATAGCAAGGTTGTATCCAAGAATATTTGAAATTTAAGACATGATCTTTTTCAATCTTCAATGATCAAAAAGTCCAAATAATCTTACAATGTTTTGACCTAATTATGTTCTACTATATATACATAACTCATCCAAACACAAAGGGGACGAATTGGCTGACTCAAGAGTAAGTTTCAATTTTTCAAAAATTCATCAAAAAAACACATAATTCGGATTCTTGGTTAGAGGCTCTCTCAAGGCATTCTAAAGGTTGCAAAACACTCCTTGGACATCACTGAACCTATTTCAATCCTTAAAAGCATCCCAATCATGCCATATTGCATAAACCGAATCATTCTTCCTCAAGTTTATTGACTTTTTCGATTCCATACTTTTATGCATTATCAATTGATTCTAATGATTTTTTTGTGTTTGTAATGATCTTAGCAAGCTTTCTGGATAATTGGATTGAAGAATGATGACCTGAATCGTAAATAGCCATTGTTAGGGTTTCGGCCAAGCTTTTAGGGTTTCATGATAGACCTAATATAAATAAATTTTAAAGACATAGGATGATTGTATGAGCTCTGGGGATCATAATGCACTAATCAATTTGAAATAATTTCACTGTTTTGTTGGTGTTTGAATTTCGTAGGTCCTGTACAGGTTGAAATTCGCAGGAAATTGCCCAGGAGAATTCGCAGCAATATTCGTAGGTCATGAGGTAGGGGATGAAGTTGTTTGGCGCGCAGAAAGAATTTGAAATTTAAACAAGGATTAAAAAAAACTTGTTTTATATACATGACAACTAAAGCGTGCGGCTCAGTTGGTTTGTGTATTTGGCTGATGAATGAATGGTCCTGGGATCAAAACCTCCCCAGGCCATTTTTGGTTTTGGTTTTTTCTCAATATTTTTTGCAGGATAAAAATAAAAAGATTTGAACTTATTTTGTTATCACCAAACGCACGCTGGCCTGGTGGTTGTGGAGGCAGGACTCAAAGATTAAAGCCTAGGGCCTGGGTTCGAATCCCAGCCCCAGGTAAGTTTTTTCCACTTTTTCTTGTTTTCTCAATTTAATTTGTTTATATTATAATTAAACTAATAAATTAAAAATGTTAAAAATAAAATGTTCATATTATTTTCTTTTATATAATTCAAAATTCATGTTTTCAAAAATTAAACTTTATCATTAAAATTATATTTAATATTTATTCTATTATAAATTATTAATATTGTATGTTTTATATAAATAAATTAATTAATTTGATATGTGAAAAACCTAATACTCTTATATAAAACCTAATTATTTTTACAAACCCTAATTTTCTTTTATGAAATCCTAATTATATTATAACTTGTAAATTATTTGTAAATTTTAATTATGTACATTATTTTATAATTTGTTTATAATTATTATTGTATATAGTTTTTCTTATGTAAATAATTTAATTAAATAGTAAACCCTAGTTTATTTTTTTAAAAAACAATTAAAAATCCTAATTTTATCTTATAAATATAATTTATTTTTGTTGTATGTTTATTTAATTATAATTAACCAATATTTTTATAATATGTATATAAAATTAAAATAATTGGACTATTAGTCATATTTTGTTAATATATAATATTTATCATTTATTTCTATTATTAATTAAAAACCTTAAAAATAATTATTCATTTAAAATTGAACTTTTAATTTTCATTATGCTAATTCGTTCATCTTATTCTTATTTATTTTATTACTACTAACCCCCTTTATTTATTTATTTATCTATTAGGTGATTGTTTATTTTATTATTATTACTATTACTAACCCAATTATTTATTTATTTATTTACTTATTTATTTTAATTATTTTAATTATTATAATGTAATTGTATCCCTCATGTAATAGTTGTAGTAATTTTTATTATTTATTTTTAAATGCTATGGTTAGTAAAATAGGGAGTGTAAAACATGTTTGTATGTAAACTTGAATTTAGATCATTAAAACTTAAAGATAAATATCTGAATTGGTACACTCACACACGTAAGTCGATCCTGGATCGCCATCTCACTTCTTAAGGGTTACCTCTCAAGTTGCCTAAACAAAAGGTCAAGTAAGGTGTAAAGCAAAGTCCCTTCTCTAATATCATCTAGTCCCTTAACAGATAAAAAGATCAAGTCCCTTCGTGGTTGCCTTCGTAATGATCTTGTCCCTTTCAAATAAAGCTGATAAGTCCCTTCGAATTGCTAAATACATCTTACAGTTGCCTAATCACAGTTGTCCCTTCACTTGTCCCTTATACATCCAAGGTAATGACTACCTATTCCTTAATAATAGGGATAGTCTTACCATTTAAAGGATATTTAAGAACAGAAAAGACTTAACTTAGGGTAGGTTCCTCTTATGTACTTGCTCACTTTTCAAAAACATTTAAAACACTTCACATTTCAAACAATTTTCAAAACAAAGGCTTTATATATATCCGTACATGGATCATTATAAAGTACTTAAGAAAATTTCTATTCACACACTTCACATTTCAAAAACATTTTAAAGTGAGCTAAGTAACTAAGAGCCCATGGATAACCATGGATGTAAAGGGTGTTAACACCTTCCCTTTACATAACCTACCCCCCGAACCCAAAAATCTTTTAAAGGTCTTTCCTGTTCTTTTATGCCTTTCCTTTGGATAAAATAAAAGTCGGTGGCGACTCTTGCTATCCGCAACATTTAACTAAAGTCAGTTCTCCCACCGTGTTACACTTGCAGATGAAGGAAAAAGTCAACAGAGCCCTTGAAAAGTCAATTGTGAGATTTCAAGGGGTCCAACCTTTTTTCTATCCAGGGGATGTTCCTATAATGATAAAAGAGATTTGGCAAGATCAGGGATCAAAATCAGATCAAAATGGTTGGCACCGGCTTATTTTTGAAGGTTCCCACCAAAAGGGGGGAAATTCAAAATTCACTGGCGTTAACCGGTTAACGGATTGGTTAACCGGTTAACGGCCATGAATTTTGAATTTCCAGCAGCAATTCAGCATGTGTGATTTTTGTTCCATTTTTCATTTTTCTGATTTTTATTCATTTTTGAATTAATTGGAAATTAAGGGAAAGATCTAGAGCTCTTGTCCAAGCCTAATCCCATTGCTACATCCTAATCACACTACCCAAACCATAATTTTGGATCCCAATCCTAATTTTTGGGCCCCAAACCTAAACCATATTTATTCATTTCTTTCCAAACCAAAGGGGTCTTCCCTCATTTTTCACTCTCATTTTTCTGAATTTTCACTCCTCTCACTCATAATTCTCTCACTTTTCTCTCCCAATTTTCCAAATCACTCAAAGTTCCTCTTTGAAGATCACACAACCTTGCCTTGAGGTATGTAGATCTTGGAACTAGACCTCCATTCATAACTTCATTACATTTGTTTGCTGGTTTTGGTGGTGATTCAGATCTGGTTTGGGATCTAGAAGTGCTTTTGGATCCAAAATTCTGCATCAAGAACTTGTTCTTGCATTCATTTTGCATGGAGGGTGGACCTTAGCATCGGATCTTCAAGATTTTTGCGCGAGATCTCTCATTTTCAGCTTAATCAACAATTACCAAAGCATACCTCAGCTTTGTAGGTTGGTTAATTTCAGACCTAGCTCTGTTTTAGCTTATTTGCATGCTTGCGCCTTAGATCCGCTATGTGTTTGCGTATTTGCTTGTGTTGTTTGAATTGATTGATTGATTTGTGACCAGATCCATGTATTAGTGTTCATAAGCTTCATGATGCCATTTAATGTGAATTGAGACACTATTTTCATGTTCAAATGCTTGCTGGACTGGTATGAGATTGTTTGGAATAAGCTGTTTGTGAGCTGGTTTCTGCAGGTTTTTGCTGCTGTTTTAGCAGTGTTAACCGGTTAACGGATTGGTTAACCGGTTAACGCACATGGATTTTGCTGTTTTTACGCAGGTTTTGGCATGGTTAACCGGTTAACGGATTGGTTAACCGGTTAACACTGAAGCAGTAAGCTACTTTTGAGTTATTTTTGGCATGCTTGATCTCCATACTCGTCCTAAATACCATGGATCATTATATGATCATTGAACATGTTTGTTTGAGTGATTTTCTTGCTGATCGACGCATATTTCCGTGTTTTCGACACGTAAATGTTTATTTGTGCCATGTATGATCTAATTAGGTGATCTTGATGGTTGTGAACTTTGAGCATGTTATTGCCTTGATTTTATTAATAAGCATTTGCTGGATTTTGCTAACCTTGCAGGGGCTATGGTAAGTGTGATATGTGGGAATTGAGTTCCACATCTCCAATTCTCATCTTCTCCTCTCATGTTTATGTGAACTAACCATTTGTTGTTGGGCTTAGGCCTTTCTCATCCCTTATTCTATCTTCTTCTCTTCTTTTTCCTTCTTCATTAGGATAGAAACCTCACTAACCCTTATGACATCCATGCATGTTAACACTTAGGAGTATTTTAGTCCCCCTTTAGAATTTTTCCTTTGAGATCCTTTGGTGCTCTCTCTTCTCATCTTCAAACTTAATTCTAATTCACTTAATAAAGGTTGAGTACTTTCATGTGACATGAGACTTTGCTATGAGATGCTTGCACGCGTTCCGTTTCGGGGCGAGGTGTAAGTCATCACTCGTGGTGAATAGGTCTTAGCATGAGTACCTCACAAAGAAAAAGCTAAAAAAACATTTCTTAATTAAAAAACCACAAAAACACTTAATAATGGTAATAGGCCAGTGTGCTCAAGCCTTCACTTGTGGGACTAGCTTTGGGGATTTCCTCCATAGATAGGTGTGCCTCTTGCGCATTCCATTTCGGGATGATGTGAGATGTACACATCCCATTGAGTAAGACTTAGGTAAACTTACCTATGCAAACCTTCACTCATAAAAGTTTCTAAAAAACACCAAACAAGCAATAAGCGTATTTCCTTCGGGAATTCTTTTCTCACCTCATTCGCTCCGTCCGCGAACTTGCTCCTACATGCCACTTTGCAAGACGGTTACGCACTCGTCGTCCGAGTCTGCAACACCTGAGCAATGGCATAGGCAGTTCAAGCCTTAATTCACAAGCAATTTCCTTTTAGTACCCCTAGTTAGGGGAACTACGGCGTCTCTGATCCTCATTATCCTGATGAGGTACGTAGGCAGCGGGGTAGGGCCCGTTCGAGCACAATCTTTATTTTCCCTACATTTTTCTCTTTGTTTCTTATTTCATTTCTTTTTCAGTTCCAGTTTTCTTTTCATTTTCATTTCTTTTGCTGCAGTTTTCATACCCTCACCCTTTGAAACAGTTTCTTTTGCAAGCGTGGATCCCGTCGGGTACGGCGGACGATCTGGGTGCTAATACCTTCCCAGATCGTAACCAACTCCCGAACTCAGTCTCTTTGGTTCGTAGGACCTGTGTCCTTCTTCTTTTTTTCTTCTGGTTTGTGTAGCATTATCATTCCCTTTCTTTGGGATAAAAATGCCTGGCTGGTGACTCTATTCTTTTTCCGCGCCACTTTCGCGTTTGTACCAGGATGGAAATCCGGGGAGCGACAGCTGGCGACTCTGCTGGGGACTGCACACCAGATGATCTCTGGTTTCCCTGTGAGTCTCTCCTAGCGCTTGTGTGTTTCTGTTTCATTGGGTGATGTTTGTTTGTTGTGGCTTGTTATATTTTATTGTTGTTTATTTACAACTTTATTTACAGCTTTATTTACAGTTTTCAGTATTTATTTTCCGCATCATGTATATCATACTGGACTGTCTGGACTGGTTTTCTGTTTGGTGGGCTCGGGTGATACTGTTACCGAGAGATAAGCCAAGTACCCGGCTTGAGTGCACCCTAGGATTAGAGTGGACATATTGTACTTACATGTGGCATGATGAGTGGCGATGTGTTTCACGCCCAGATTGCGACCGTCTTGGAAATATCTTGTGTGGGGATTTCCTTCACTTCGGGATAGGACCTTGATAGTTATGTGCATCTGGGGACCGATCATTGAGAACCTTTGTGGAAACAACCCTCTCCAGTGGTGGCAGTGGCAGACCACATTTTGTGGCAAACCCATTCGCACCCGAGGGTCCACTGGGGACTCGCATAGGATGGCCTGGTTCTCTTATAGGAACTCAGTCAAAGCATCTGGTCGTATGACAATAGTACTGTATCCTACGGGCTGAATGTACTATCATTTCTCAATTTCAGCGCTCGAAGCTGGGGACTTATAAGGGATGCTTGTTTTTCCCGGACTCAGCTGAGGCCTCCCTATGTAGTACATAATGCCTAACCGATTCCCTGATTTGGTCATGAGCCATTTCTCGGAAATGGTGAAAGTATTATTGCTATTCGGCTTTGAGAGTCCGTGATGTTTGACCCGGAGCACACCTATGAGATTGGGGATGGGTTTACAGGTTTGCAGGAACCCTCGACTTCATCATACCCTTGTTACTAGTACAGTTCATGTTATGATACAGTTACTTTGGTTCCGGAGTTCTGGTTTTCTTGTTCTGGTATTCTTGATACTGTGGTCCTGAGATCTTCTTCAGAGAGTTGTGATTATCAGAGAGTGTGACTCAGTGGACTTTTGGTTTGTCAGTTATTCAGAGGGGCCCTTGTCAGTGTCCAGACTCCAGACAGTCCCAGATGACCATATGTCTTTGCATTTGCATCTGCATTGCATCATTCCATCATTAATCATTGTTTTGTTTTTCATTCACAGGTTCATATCTCCGCTTCCGGTTCTGGTATCCCCTTCAAGGATGGAAGATCCTCGCAAGCAGAATATTCATTTCAAGTTCTTTGACATCAAGGTTGGCCTGTTGAAGAAGATGGTAAAGCTGATTACACCCAACCATGTGGAGAGATTCAGAAAAGCTTATGGGAGTATTCTTGATGTGGTGGTTGAGCTAGATCCTTCCGAGAGGAGTGCCATTCATACATTGCTTCAGTATTATGACCCTCAGCTCCGTTGCTTCACTTTTCCTGATTTTCAGTTGGGCCCTATGCTGGAGGAGTATGCTCTGATCCTGGGTGTGCCGGTTCGAGACCAAGTTCCTTTCAATTCTGAGATGAGTAGACCTGCACCTGAGGCTATTGCTAAGGCTTTTTATTTGAGCCCTTCTGCTGTGAAGTCTTTGACCATCATTAAAGGAGGTGTGTCTGGGTTTTCTTTGGAGGCTCTGGTGAAGAAGGCGGAAGAATTGGTTGTTGAAGAAGAATGGGATGATGTCTGTGCTATCTTGGCTCTTTCTATCTATGGCATTATCTTGTTTGCTGATATGGAGAAGTTCATAGATATAAACGCCATACATCTCTTTTTGCTGAAGAATCCTGTGCCTACCTTACTCGGGGATTTGTATTACTCAGTGCATTACAAAACTGAGAAGAAGAGAGGAGGTTTGGTCCGTTGCTGCGCTCCGTTATTTCACATGTGGTTCATGAGGCATTTGCCTAGTACGGGAGTGTTTAGTGACCACACCTTGGTATGGGCTCAAAAGCTGGAAAAGTTGCTCGCCAAGGATGTCAGGTGGATTACTCAAAGGCTGCAAGGTGCACGTTTCATCACTAGCTGCGGGAGTTATCATAGTGTGCCTTTGTTGGGAATAACTGGAGGGATTAATTACAATCCAATCCTGTTAAGAAGACAATTGGGATACGCTTTGAGAGAGGTGCCTGAAGATTGGAAGCTGACCCCTATTTTCTACTTCTTAGTGAAAGATAATATGCCCTTAGTGAGGAAGGTTGCAGGAGCTTGGAAGTGCATTAAGGGAGAAGGGATAGTTAGCTTTGGGAAGTGCAACAATCATACATTCCCAGAGTACGAAGCTTGGTTGAAAGGCAGAGCCAGAAGAGTTTTGTTACCGTTCTCACCACCAGTTCCCCCAGTTGCTGAGTCCATTGATACAGTGTCTTTGGAGGAGTTCAAGAAGTTGGAAGCCCGGCTACATGCAGTTAGAGTTAAAAATACCGAGATGGTAAGCCTGTATCACCAAGCCAACAGGGCCAAGATTGAAGCTGAAGAGAAGTTGCTGAAAATGCAGACTACCTTGGAGGCCAAGGAGAAGGACTTCGCTGGTAGAGAAGCCCATTTCCGCAGGTTAGGGATGATGGAAGCCCAAAGAGAAGCTGAGCGCAAGAAGAATTCAAAGATCCTCAAAGATGCTCGTCAATCTATTGTCTGGTTGAAGGGACAGAAAGAGCAAGAGCTGAAGCAATATAAGGAAAAAGAAGAGTTCTTTGAAGTTCAGATGGCTTACAAAAAAGAAGAGGTAGAGCAAGTCCACAAGATTCGCAGAGAGAAGACTCAGCAGCTCGTAGATAGTCAACAAGCTCTCGAAGAAGCACTTAAAGAGATTGAAGACCTCAAGTTGATGGTTGGAGTCAAGAGGGTCAGGCCTGATATGGGGTTTGGTGATGGAGTTTCAGGATCCTCAGGCGGTGGGTGTGCTTCTTAGTTTGTTTTCTTTGTATCTGGATTACCTACAGGCATGTTGTAGGAGTCCTAGCTGTTTGTTTCTCCTCTGTAAGAACTTGTACCCTATGGGGAATTCTGTTTTATTGTGCCTAATGGGCTGATCTATGTTATGACTGTTTTTCACCATTTCTTGGTTCGCCTGCTGTTATGGTTTGAATGTGGTTTCCCGCAAAGGTTTCTGAAAGTCGAGGATCAGTGCCCATCTGGTTTTCTTTGCTAAATACCGGAACCGGGGCATGAATGACCTGTGATTGGAAGCATAAACAACTGCATTGCATCCATATAACCTGTTTGTTGTTTTGCAGGTAGTGTCTCAGTTACTAACGTGTTTTGTGTTTCAGGCACTATAGCTCCTCGTAAAGTTCGGGAACAACCAGCAGTGCACAGATATCCAACCAAGATTAACAGAGAACGAGCCATGGACCAAATGCAAGCGGACTTGGCAGATTTGAGACAAAGAATGGATAACTTTATGACGTTAATGGTCGGCATGGGGCAGAACCAAGAGCGTATGCGGGAGATGGTTGAGAATCAGAACAGGAACATTGCTGTTGTTACTACTGCTGACAATCGTACCGGTGCGGGCGCACGTCAGGTTGAAATTCCTACTGCTCAACCAGGAGTGACTATCACCAATGATGGGTTGCACAACATTCAGATGGATAATCATGAGGACCAGTTCACTTTACTTGATGAAGTTGAGGGTCAAGGAGCAGAGATGAACAGGAGGTTCGAAGAGATGGTCGAGCAAATCAAAGCTATTCAGTCCCAAAGCTCTTTGGGATTTGACATAACCGACTTGGGCTTGGTTCCTGGGGTCAGGATTCCGTATAAGTTCAAAGTTCCAACCTTCGAGAAGTATAATGGCACTGCTTGCCCGAAGACCCATCTGCAATCATTTGTTGGGAGAATTGCCACTCACACAGATGATGAGAAACTCTGGATGTATTATTTTCAAGACAGCTTGGTGGGAGCTTCTCTTGAATGGTACATGAAGCTCAGTAGGGTCAATGTCAAGAGTTGGAAGGATTTAGCTGAAGCCTTTGTGAGGAAGTATCAATATAACATGGACATGGCTCCGAACCGCACGCAGTTGCAGCACATGGCTCAGACAACAAAAGAAGGCTTCAAAGAATATGCCCATAGGTGGCGCCAGCTAGCTGCCAGGGTGCAACCACCCCTGTTGGAGAACGAAATGGCCGACATGTTTATGGGCACTCTCCAAGGTGTATTTCTTGAAAGACTGGCGTCGAGTTCTACTACTAAGTTCAACGATATTGTTATTGCGGGAGAAAGAGTTGAAACATTGTTGAAAATGGGGAAGATACAAGACCCAAGTGCTAGCAGCTCAAATGGAGCGAGGAAAGCTTTTAGTGGACCTCCTAGAAGACGAGAGGGCGAGACGAATGCTGTATTCGGTCGAGGCCAGGGCCGTGGCTATAGAAGACCCTATGAACATGTGGCTGCTGTCACCATTCCTGCAGCTCCCGTACAACAGATGCTACCTCCTCCACAACAACATCAACCACAACAACAACCTCGTACCAATTATCAGCAGAGACCGTATCAGCCGAGGCAGACTCGCCCGGCTAATAGGGTGATTGAGGCTATCCCGATGACTTATGCTGCCTTATTGCCAAGACTGTTAGATTTGAACCTGATTCAACTGAGAACTTTGGCACCACCACCTCCTGGAGAGCTTCCAGTTGGTTATGATGTCAACGCACGATGCGCTTTCCACTCTGGAGCACCCGGGCACTCGACTGAGAAGTGCAGGGCTTTGCATCACAAGGTTCAGGATCTTGTAGATTCTAAGGCAATCAACTTTGCGCCGCCGCCGAATGTTAACTCGAACCCTATGCATAATCATGGAGGGGCAAGAGTCAATGCTGTTGAGGGAGATGACAAGTTGAGTTTGGTTTTGAGTATCGATGAAGTCAAAAGACCTTTGAGGGTGGTGAAGGAGAGACTGTTGAAGGGTCAAGTATTTCCTGGTTGCTGTCTTGATTGTGAAGACTGTATGAGTGTTGTGAATGGTTGTGAGAAATTGAAGATGGGTTTGTAGGGTTTGATTGATGTTGGATCCTTGCAGTTCAGTAGGGTTGGTAATGAAGAGGCTGATGATGTGTCAACCATTACTATTTTCTACGATGAAGCTGATATGCCCGTCAGACAAGAGCCGGTTACAATCTATGCTCCTCAGATTAGTCTCGTAACTATTACTGTACTTGGGCCAGTGCCGTACACAGATGATAGAGCCATTCCCTGGCATTATGGATCTGATGTTTATGTAGCTGGACAGAAGATGGAGAGCAGACATGTTGCTGACCCGACTGTAGAGAACGTCGGAGGAGTAGGGGGTTTCACCCGAAGTGGTCGTTTGTTCGCTTCCCCTGCGCTGAGAGGGGATCCTGAGGCCGAGGCTTCGTCCAAAGCCAAAGGAAAATAGGCTACGAACGATGAGTCAACTACTCATGTGGCTGGGCAGGGGACGTTCGAAAAGGAGGTAGAGGAATTCATGAGGATTATCAAAAGGAGTGACTACAAGGTGGTTGATCAACTAAACCAAACGCCTTCCAAGATTTCCATCTTGTCACTGCTAATGTGCTCTCCCGCACACCGAGAGGCCCTACTGAAAGTACTCCAAATGGCCTACGTTCCTCAGGAGATTACTGTCAACCAACTAGAAGCGGTTGTAGGAAGTGTCAATGCAAGCCATGGCTTAGGCTTTACTGACAGAGACCTCACTTCGGAGGGCAGAAACCACAACAAAGCACTACACATCACGATGGAGTGCAAGGGCACTGTGTTGTCTCATGTTCTTGTAGACACAGGCTCCTCCTTGAATGTGCTTCCGAAGAAGGCATTGATGAAGCTTAATATTGATGGGATTATCCTAACACCAAGTGATCTGGTTGTTAAAGCTTTCGATGGTTCAAGAAGATCCGTTTTCGGAGAGGTTGAGTTGCCCGTCAAGATAGGCTCTCAAGTCTTCAAAAGTGTTTTCTATGTTATGGACATCCAGCCTGCATATAGCTGTTTGTTGGGAAGGCCGTGGATACATGCTGCTGGAGTCGTTACTTCAACCCTGCATCAGAAGCTTAAATACGTGGTTGACGGCCAGGTCATCACAGTTTGTGGGGAAGAGGACATATTCGTCAGCCATCTGTCGACATTCAAGTACGTAGAAATGGATGGAGAAATCCATGAGACTTTATGCCAAGCCTTTGAAGCAGACGTCAGCATCCTGACTCCTGTGGAGAAGAGCAATAAAAAGGAGGGCACATCTGTCCATTCCTACAGGGAAGCAAAAGAGGTTGTGCAATCAGGCAGTGCCCAGGGCTGGGGCAAGCTGTTGGAGTTGGAAAAGAAAGATGATAAATTCGGCTTAGGGTATCAGCCTGGTGGGTCTACTCATAGTGGTAAAGCTATCACGTTTACAAGTGTTGGGTTACTCAACCGTGATCAGATCTGTACGGCAAGCCAAGATGGGGATAGTAACGGAGACTGGGACAACAATTGGATCCGCCCGTGTGCGCCCGGTGAGGAGCTAGGAAATTGGTCTGCTGAAGACATTGTTCAAGTCACCTGGCTCTCAGAGTAATTGTTTTGTTTCCTTTTATTAGCATATTGCATTGTCAAATCCAGCATTCTGCCCAAGATGCTTGGATCCATTGTATGGGGCCACCATGTTTTGTATTGCATCGTTACTTTGCTATGAAATAAAAGGACATTTTCAGACAAAATGTGTTCTATGTCTTTGTTTTTAAACTTTTTCACAAAAAATATAAAAAATGGCAATGTGTTTTTTGTTTTGTGTTAGCGTCTCTTTTTCAAAATAAACAGATTCTGAATAAGCACGGCATCTGTGCAGTGTTGATCATCCGGATTCCACGGATAACGTTCCTGCTATGACTATGCATGACTTTGATAATCCAGTCTACCAAGCTGATGAAGGGGTTGAGGAAGACTGTGACCTCCCTGAAGAATTGGTTAGATTGTTGAAACAAGAGGAACACGTTATTCAGCCTCATCAAGAGGAGATTGAGACCATCAACATTGGCAGTGAAGATGCAAAGAAGGAAATCAAGATAGGGGCTAGTCTGCAGGCTGACGTCAAGAAAGAGTTGATCAGTATGCTGAGAGAGTATGTGGATATCTTTGCTTGGTCATATCAAGATATGCCAGGATTAGATACCGACATCGTGATGCATAAGCTACCCCTGAGAGAAGACTGTCCTCCTGTAAAGCAGAAATTGAGAAGAACTCGCTCGGATATGGCGATGAAGATTAAAGAGGAGGTTCAGAAGCAGTGGGATGTCGGGTTCCTTGCTGTGACTAGTTATCCACCTTGGGTATCTAACATCGTACCAGTACCTAAGAAGGACGGCAAGGTCCGGATGTGCGTTGACTATCGGGATTTGAACAGAGCAAGCCCAAAAGATGATTTTCCGTTGCCACACATTGATGTGTTGGTGGACAATACTGCTCAATTCTCGGTGTTCTCCTTCATGGATGGCTTCTCCGGTTACAACCAGATCAAGATGGCGCCGGAAGACATGGAGAAGACAACGTTCATTGCCCCATGGGGTACATTCTGTTATAAGGTCATGCCCTTTGGTTTGAAGAACGCCGGGGCAACTTATCAACGGGCGATGGTCACATTGTTCCATGACATGATCCACAAGGAGATTGAATGTTATGTGGACGATATGATTGCGAAGTCCCGAGACGAAGAGGAGCATCTGGTCAACCTGAAGAAGCTATTTGATAGACTGATCAAGTACAAGCTGAGGTTGAATCCGAACAAGTGCACTTTCGGAGTGCGTTCCGGGAAATTGTTGGGTTTCATTGTCAGTCAAAGAGGAATTGAGGTAGACCCTGCTAAAGTAAAAGCTATTCAAGATATGCCTGCACCGAAGACAGAAAAAGAGGTGCGCGGGTTTTTAGGGAGGTTGAACTACATTTCTCGGTTCATATCTCATCTAACTGCCACGTGCGAACCAATATTCAAACTGCTAAGAAAAGAGCAAACGGTCAGGTGGAACGATGATTGCCAAAGAGCTTTCGACAAAATAAAGGAATATTTGCAGGAACCTCCCATTCTAATGCCTCTAGTGGAAGGAAGACCTCTAATCATGTACTTGACCGTGATAGAAGGGTCAATGGGGTGTGTGCTCGGCCAACATGACGAGTCTGGTCGAAAAGAGTACGCCATTTATTACCTTAGCAAAAAGTTTACCGACTGTGAATCCCGATACTCACTGCTCGAGAAAACTTGTTGCGCTTTGGTATGGGCTGCTCGCCGACTGAGGCAGTACATGTTGACTCATACCACACTTCTCATTTCCAAGATGGATCCTGTCAAGTACATCTTTGAGAAACCAGCATTGACCGGAAGGGTTGCTAGGTGGCAGATGATTTTAACTGAATACGACATCCAGTATACTTCTCAGAAAGCCATCAAGGGAAGTGTAGTGTCGGATTACCTTGCCCAGCAACCTCTTGAGGATGACTATCAGCCAATGAAGTTTGATTTCCCTGATGAGGACATCATGTACCTCAAAACAAACGATTATGAGGAACCACTTCCGGAGGAGGGGCCTGACCCCGAATCCAAATGGAAGTTGATGTTTGATGGGGCAGTCAATATCAATGGTCGTGGAGTTGGTGCCGTACTCATTACTCCTGAACGTGTTCACTTACCATTCGCTGCCAGAATTACATTCGGCTGCACCAACAATGAAGCGGAATACGAGGCATGTATAATGGGAATAGAGGAGGCGATTGATCTTTGGATTAAGAACCTCGATATATTCAGAGATTCAGCCCTCGTCATTAACCAAGTTACCGGCAAGTGGTATACGCATCAAGAGCATCTAATTCCATACAGGGATTATGCTAGAAAACTGTTGACGTTCTTCACGACAGTTAAACTTCAATACATACCACGTGACAAAAATCAGTTTGCCGATGCATTGGCCACTCTCTCTTCGTCGATTAAAGTCTTGTGTTGGAATTTTGTGCCCAGAATTGACATATCCAGGATTGACTCTCCAGCTTATGTCTTCTCTGTAGACGCCGTGTCTGACGAGAAACCTTGGTATTTTGATATCAAGTTATTCCTGGAAAATCAAGAATACCCAAATGGGGCATCTTCCAACGACAAAAAGACCTTGAGACGACTTGCTGCTAGTTTCTTCTTGAACACAGACGGGGTTTTGTACAAGAGAAACTTCGATATAGTCTTGCTCAAATGCGTGGATAGACACGAAGCAAGCCTGTTGATGCAGGAAGTCCACGAAGGATCTTTTGGTACCCATGCAGGAGGGCATGCTATGGCAAAGAAATTACTGAGATCAGGTTATTACTGGATGACAATGGATGCAGACTGTTGCTCATTCGCTCGTAAGTGCCACAAGTGCCAAATATATTTAGACAAAGTGCATGTTCCTCCAAGCCCGCTCAACGTCATGTCATCTCCTTGGCCCTTTTCTATGTGGGGCATTGACATGATCGGGAAGATTGAGCTAACTGCTTCGAATGGTCATCGCTTCATCCTGGTCGCGATTGATTTCTTTACCAAATGGGTAGAAGCAGCGTCTTATGCCAACGTCACTCGTCAAGTGGTGGCAAGATTTTTGAAAAGAGATATCATATGCAGATACGGAGTGCCCGAAAGGATCATTATTGATAATGGTTCTAATCTCAATAACAAGATGATGGCAGACTTATGTCGGGACTTCAAGATACAGCATCACAATTATTCTCCTTACCGACCAAAGATGAATGGCGCGGTAGAGGCTGCAAACAAGAATATCAAGAAGATTGTGCAAAAAATGGTTGTCACCTACAAAGATTGGCATGAGATGTTACCGTTTGCTTTGCATGGGTACCGAACGTCAGTCAGGACGTCAACGGGGGAAACTCCCTTCTCTCTGGTGTATGGCATGGAAGCAGTCCTGCCTGTTGAAGTAGAGATTCCTTCACTGCGTGTGATGATGGATGTTAAGCTGGATGAGGCTGAATGGGTGCGTGCTCGTTATAATCAGCTATGTCTAATTGAGGAAAAGAGATTAGCGGCCATCTGTCATGGTCAGCTTTATCAGAGGAGAATGAAGCGTGCATTCGACCAACGAGTACGCACTCGAGAGTATCAAGTGGGAGAGCTTGTATTGAAGAGGGTCGTTCCTCCAGGTTCAGATCACAGGGGCAAGTGGACCCCGAACTACGAAGGACCATTCATAGTGAAGAAAGTCTTTTCAGGAGGAGCGTTGATGCTCACCACTATGGATGGAGATGACTTCCAGTCCCCTGTTAACTCGGACGCAGTTAAAAAATACTTCGTATAAAGAAACCCGCTGGACACAAAAACAGAATTATAGTCCAGGCAAGAAAAAGGCATCCCGGCGAGCTAAAAACAGAATAAAAAGCTCGGGCAAAAATTAGGGAAATAAATATTAAAAAAAATGTACACCCGCTGAGTTGAAAAGCCGCATTGGACAGCTCAGGCAAAAAAGGGTATCCCGGTGGATTGAAAACCCGAAAGGGTGATCCACGCAAAACAAGGGAATAAGCGAACAACTGCGATCCGAGTTATCTGAACCACATCATCGTTTCGTACAACTTGACAATATCAGAAGGATAGGAAACGGTCCCCTCGTCCTCTCAGAAAGCCGAAGCAGAACGGAGAGTCTCGAAGACATGCAGGTCATAGCAGAAATGGAACTCCTTGGAATGTCGTGTACATTGCCATTAGGATAGTTTCTTTTTCTCAATTTTTATAGTGGCTACCTCTTTCCAGGTGGTTGCTTCCTGTTGTAAAATCTTTGCCTATTATCAGTCAAAAAGCTGGGTGTGTTTATTTTTGTTTGCAAAATGTCCTAAATTTTTGGCAAAAATAGCATTGCACCTAAACATGGTGATAATTTTGAAAAGAAAACTGACATGCAGGGAAACTGTAACCCTCTTTGAGTGAAAGGTGACGATGGATGAACAGATCATTCCACGCAAATCCCCGGGGCACACGTGTGTTTTCTGTTGTTGCAGGTTGCAGGATGGCGTCACATTCTCTCAAGCAATTTACTCTTCCCCAGTAGAGTATCTCCCCAAGCAAAGATTTCTTCTCCCAGCAGGTATCTGAAACCTGACCTTTCCAGCAGAGATTTTATCCAGCTAAGCCTTGGCAGTAGCCCAAGCATTTTCTTCTTCCCCAGTGAAGTAGCAGTGTATGCTTCCCCAGCGGAGTATGCCCAGCAGGTATCTGAACGCTTGACATCACCAGAGATAGAATTATTAGTATTCTATTCTCAGCAAGAGTCCCCTCAGAGTCTTGAATCAGCATATGCTCTCCCCAGCCAGAGTATTGTCCAAGCAGCTTCCCCAGTCAAGCCTGAAGATGATCCTATCCCCACAGAGTTCATATTTGATCTTTTCACCTCCGTCCGTGAAATATTTCCCAGCAAAGTTGCCATACTTTTGGGTATTTGATGATACAGCCAGGTATTTATCACATTAGTCAGAGTTGGGTATTCAGACCTCTTGACTTGTCTTCCCCTGTAGAGTTGTATCTCTTGCTGCCAATCAGGCATTTGTCTACCGCTCGTCTGCGTTTGTCAACACTCGTCTGTGTTATCCCTAAATGGAGGTCTCCCCAGCATTGGTTACTGCTTGATTGCATCTTTCAACATCCGTCTGTGTTGGCTCTGTGGTATTGCTCGCCTGCTTTCCCCCAGCATTGGCTTATGATTACCTTGATGTTGCTCGTCTGCAGTTTTTCCAACACTCGTCTGTGTTTGGTTATGATAGTTGTTGTTGCTCGTCCGCAACTCCTCAACACTCGTCTGTGTTCTGATATGATATTTGTTGTTGCTCGTCTGCAACCTCCTAACACTCGTCTGTGTTTGGTATTGGATCCTTTGCTGCACTCTTTTGTGCCTTGATATGTATTCTCTGTTGTTGCTCGTCTGCAACTGTCCAGCACTCGTCTGTGCCTTGATATGTATTCTCTGTTGTTGCTCGTCTGCAACTGTCCAGCACTCGTCTGTGCCGTGATATGTATTCTCTGCTGTTGCTCGTCTGCAACTGTCCAGCACTCGTCTGTGCTGATTACCGGTTTGAAGCTCGTCTACTTTTATTCCCCAGAAGTCGTCTGTGTTTTGAAGCTCGTCTGCTTTGCTTGGATACTCGTCTGTATCATTTCCAGCACTCGTCTGTGTTATACCAGTTTACATCTGTATGTGAGGATTTGCTGTTTACCCCGGTATTTTTGTATTGTAACTTCAAATGCTCGTCTGTGTTTGAATTTCTGGTATTCGTCTATACCAGTGGCTGATACTCGTCTGTATCATTGCCTGAAGCACTCGTCTGTGTTTCTCGGATCATCGTTTGATACTCGTCTGTATCATTGACCTATAACACTCGTCTGTGTTGTCTTGATGATCATCCAATACTCGTCTGTATTGAAGAGGTTTCAAATCCTGACAGTGGGAATTAATGTCAAAATGGTTACCGGTCCTGGCGTAACAGGTAAATCCGAAGGAGGCTCGTCTGTCTCAAGCACCAATTATTGTTGCTGCACCTGGCGTCACAGGTTTGCTTGAAGAAGACTCGTCTGTCTTGTACCATATATCCGCGGATAATATATGAAGAAGGTTCGTCTACCTTGATTGCATGTCTATCCCACAGACTTAAATGCATTACCGGTCCTGGCGTAACAGGTAAATCCGAGGGAGACTCGTCTGTCTCATGTTATGTTTTGCAGTGTTTGAGGACTCGTATGTCCAGCTCCTGGCGTCACAGGATGGTTTGAAGATTCGTCCGTCTCAACGTGTTCTTATTCCAGATATTGGTTCAACTTGGAAGAAGCTCGTCTGCTTCTTTCTCCCCTGCAGTACCCAGAGCGTCATCTGGTTGGATTTATTTCCCGGTGTTGCATTCTTCGTCAGAGTGCAAATTTCTGGTCTTCTTGGTATTCAACCACAATTTATCTTGAATGGTCGATAGCTCGTACTATCGTCCTTTACAGATTAACTGATGATTGAATAGGGGCAGCTGTAACACCCTAAATTTGCCCTCTTCTTTTTAAGCATCATATCGCATCATATACATCATGAGCATATCATTTCCTTAGCATCATATCATAGAAAGGTGAAGCATAACATCCCTCATGTCCTAGCATCAAGCATATGGTCATCTGTGGAGTTCCCGGAAGCCTTTCAAGCCATGACAAAGGTCCTAATGAGTTTTTGCAAGTTCTATAGTGAGTCTACACTCCATTTACAAGATCAAGTCCATTGGCAAAAGCTCAGAAGATTGCATGATCATCAGAGATCTCAGGACAAGGCAAAGCTTATGCAGTGCACCCAAATCAGGGTTTGAGATTCAATCACCAAGACCTCGCAACTTTGGCCATTTCTTGTGGGTCAAGTCTTCTATATGTTGAAAGGGTCCTATGTGCCAAAGTTTATGAGAAAATTCCATGTGGATGTCAGACAATGCCTCAGTTGCTTGCAGATGAAGGAAAAAGTCAACAGAGCCCTTGAAAAGTCAATTGTGAGATTTCAATGGGTCCAACCTTTTTTCTAGCCAGGGGATGTTCCTATAATGATAAAAGAGATTTGGAAAGATCAGGGATCAAAATCAGATCAAAATGGTTGGCACCGGCTTATTTTTGAAGGTTCCCACCAAAAGGGGGAAAATTCAAAATTCACTGGCGTTAACCGGTTAACGGATTGGTTAACCGGTTAACAGCCACGAATTTTGAATTTCCAGCAGCAATTCAGCATGTGTGATTTTTGTTCCATTTTTCATTTTTCTGATTTTTATTCATTTTTGAATTAATTGGAAATTAAGGGAAAGATCTAGAGCTCTTGTCCAAGCCTAATCCCATTGCTACATCCTAATCACACTACCCAAACCATAATTTTGGATCCCAATCCTAATTTTTGGGCCCCAAACCTAAACCATATTTATTCATTTCTTTCCAAACCAAAGGGGTCTTCCCTCATTTTTCACTCTCATTTTTCTGAATTTTCACTCCTCTCACTCATAATTCTCTCACTTTTCTCTCCCAATTTTCCAAATCACTCAAAGTTCCTCTTTGAAGATCACACAACCTTGCCTTGAGGTGTGTAGATCTTGGAACTAGACCTCCATTCATAACTTCATTACATCTGTTTGCTGGTTTTGGTGGTGATTCAGATCTGGTTTGGGATCTAGAAGTGCTTTTGGATCCAAAATTCTGCATCAAGAACTTGTTCTTGCATTCATTTTGCATGGAGGGTGGAGCTTAGCATCGGATCTTCAAGATTTTTGCGCGAGATCTCTCATTTTCAGCTTAATCAACAATTACCAAAGCATACCTCAGCTTTGTAGGTTGGTTAATTTCAGACCTAACTCTGTTTTAGCTTATTTGCATGCTTGCGCCTTAGATCCGCCATGTGTTTGCGTATTTGCTTGTGTTGTTTGAATTGATTGATTGATTTGTGACCGGATCCATGTATTAGTGTTCATAAGCTTCATGATGCCATTTAATGTGAATTGATACACTATTTTCATGTTCAAATGCTTTCTGGACTGGTATGAGATTGTTTGGAATAAGTTGTTTGTGAGTTGGTTTCTGCAGGTTTTTGCTGCTGTTTTAGCAGTGTTAACCGGTTAACGGATTGGTTAACCGGTTAACGCACATGGATTTTGCTGTTTTTACGCAGGTTTTGGCATGGTTAACCGGTTAACGGATTGGTTAACCGGTTAACACTGAAGCAGTAAGCTACTTTTGAGTTATTTTTGGCATGCTTGATCTCCATACTCGTCCTAAATACCATGGATCATTATATGATCATTGAACATGTTTGTTTGAGTGATTTTCTTGCTGATCGACGCATGTTTCCGTGTTTTCGACACGTAAATGTTTATTTGTGCCATGTATGATCTAATTAGGTGATCTTGATGGTTGTGAACTTTGAGCATGTTATTGCCTTGATTTTATTAATAAGCATTTGCTGGATTTTGCTAACCTTGCAGGGGCTATGGTAAGTGTGAGATGTGGGAATTGAGTTCCACATCTCCAATTCTCATCTTCTCCTCTCATGTTTATGTGAACTAACCAATTGTTGTTGGGCTTAGGCCTTTCTCATCCCTTATTCTATCTTCTTCTCTTCTTTTTCCTTCTTCATTAGGATAGAAACCTCACTAACCCTTATGACATCCATGCATGTTAACACTTAGGAGTATTTTAGTCCCCCTTTAGAATTTTTCCTTTGAGATCCTTTGGTGCTCTCTCTTCTCATCTTCAAACTTAATTCTAATTCACTTAATAAAGGTTGAGTACTTTCATGTGACATGAGACTTTGCTATGAGATGCTTGCACGCGTTCCGTTTCGGGGCAAGGTGTAAGTCATCACTCGTGGTGAATAGGTCTTAGCATGAGTACCTCACAAAGAAAAAGCTAAAAAAACACTTCTTAATTAAAAAACCACAAAAACACTTAATAATGGTAATAGGCCAGTGTGCTCAAGCCTTCACTTGTGGGACTAGCTTTGGGGATTTCCTCCATAGATAGGTGTGCCTCTTGCGCATTCCATTTCGGGATGATGTGAGATGTACACATCCCATTGAGTAAGACTTAGGTACACTTACCTATGCAAACCTTCACTCATAAAAGTTTCTAAAAAACACCAAACAAGCAATAAGCGTCTTTCCTTCGGGAATTCTTTTCTCACCTCATTCGCTCCGTCCGCGAACTTGCTCCTACATGTCACTTTGCAAGACGGTTACTCACTCGTCGTCCGAGTCTGCAACACCTAAGCAATGGCATAGGCAGTTCAAGCCTTAATTCACAAGCAATTTCCTTTTAGTACCCCTAGTTAGGGGAACTACGGCGTCTCTGATCCTCATTATCCTGATGAGGTACGTAGGCAGCGGGGTAGGGCCCGTTCGAGCACAATCTTTATTTTTCCTACATTTTTCTCTTTATTTCTTATTTCATTTCTTTTTCAGTTCCAGTTTTATTTTCATTTTCATTTCTTTTGCTGCAGTTTTCATACCCTCACCCTTTGAAACAGTTTCTTTTGCAAGCGTGGATCCCGTCGGGTACGGCGGACGATCTGGGTGCTAATACCTTCCCAGGTCGTAACCGACTCCCGAACTCAGTTTCTTTTGTTCGTAGGACCTGTGTCCTTCTTCTTTTTTTCTTCTGGTTTGTGCAGCATTACCATTCCCTTTCTTCGGGATAAAAATGCCTGGCTGGCGACTCTATTCTTTTTCCGCGCCACTTTCGCGTTTGTACCAGGATGGAAATCCGGGGAGCGACAATGCCCACTGACATGGAAGAATTACAGAGGTCCTGGATCCAATTGAAAGAGCAAAGGGATACTTTTGAGACTCATTACAAAGCAAGTCAAGAAAGAATCCTGGAGCTAACAAAACAACTTCACGAGGAGCGGAATCTCAACTCGTACCTCAACACAAAGAGGAAACGTCCATGGGAGACTTAAAACCCCATCTTTTGTATTTATTTCATTTCATTCTTATTGTAAGCCCAAGGGGCAAACAAATTTATTACTAATAAAAGTTTACTTTCTTGATTGTTTAAACAAATTTAAATCCTGCGGTCCTTGAAAACATTGCATACGCATTTATACACCATATCATTGCATCATAGGTTTATTGTGCACAGGTTTCTTATCTTCTCACTGTTTATTTCAGCAATGGGTCTTGAACAAACAGTTAAAGATCTCCAGGCACAAAATGCATAGTTCCAAGAGCTGATCCTAAACTTATCCAAAGGGCAGGATGAATTGAAGACACTGCTGGCCAAGAAGACCAAGAAGACTAGAAGGTCAGGAGGCCTAATCAACATGGGAAGAAGGTTCAGAGGTCCTATCAAGACCAAGGAGCAGGTTGAAGATTATGAGTCTGAAGAGTCTGAGAAAGAGGGAGGCAGTCTCCATAATACAATGGGGGACTCTGATTCTGAAGCTAACTACTATCATGAGCCTAATGAAGATAAGTTCAAAATGCTGGTAGATAGAATGGATGCTATGGAATTGCAAAAGTCTTCTAGGCTGGATTTTGAAGACCTGAGTTTGATATCTGGGGTGGTCATACCCATTGGTTTCAAGGTTCCTACTTTCGTAGTTTATGATGGTGTCTCTTGTCCCAAGCTGCATCTGAGATCTTATGTCCGGAGGATCCAACCCCATACTGCTGATAAGAAGTTGTGGATCCATTTCTTCCAAGAGAGCTTATCTGGAGCTCAATTGGAATGGTACTATCAGTTGGAGAGTGTCAACATCCGTGAATGGAATGATCTTGCTGAGGCCTTTTATAAGTGTCGCTCCCACCAAAATGACACCTAGGTCAGAAGGGGTACAGACGCGAACGGTCGGCGAAAAGAAGAGAGAATGAAAAGAGTCGCCAGCTAGGCATTTTTATCCCGAAGGAAAGGTAATGCTGCATAAACCTAAGAAAAGATATGGATAAGACGGTTGTGAACCAGAGAGACTGAGAAAGGGGGTTGGTTACAACCTGGGAAGGTATTAGCACCCAGATTGTCCGCCGTACTCGACGGGATCCACGCTTAAAAGATTTGTGTTTTAAAAGGGTAGTGTCAGTGCAATCTGTGTATCAAAGCTGGAAAAGAATGCAAGTGTCAGTGTAAAAGAAGTGTGAAGTGTATAAGAGAAGTGTCAGTGTGAGAACAAGAATGAAATGCTCAAGACTATGAGGCTTAAAGAATGAGGCTGGAAAGAGGGGGAATATACAGAGACTTTTGTTCGATAACTGTTAAGTTATGCCTACGTATCCTCTCGTGCAATGAGGAAGTCAGAACACCGTAGTTCGACTCAAAGAGACTGAAAGATAAATTGACTTGATGAACTGCTTACTTGTCTATGCTCAAGTGTATGACCTGTCTGGCTCAGGTGCTAACTGTCTTGCATTAGACGGAAGAAGCGAGTTCTCGTTTGTGAATGAAGGTGATGAGAAAAGAATCCCGGAGGAGACGATTATTGTTTGTTTTTGTGTTTTCAATCTTTTATTGATTTTGAGGTTTGTCATAAGTTAATGAGCTTAAGCCTAACCAAAGGTTAGTAAACTCACCACATCTTCCCTCTGATTAGGGGTAATGAGAATACCTTAAGTGTGAAGTCAGCATCTCACACTTAATTACCATGATGTAGGATTAGGATCATTAACCTACTTGTGATTATTTAGATGCTTTTGTTGTTTTGGTTTAGTGTTAAGTAATGAGTTTAAGCCATAATCAAGGATTTAATGGACTCATTACACCATCCTAATAGAAGGATAATAGATGAGAACATTTAAGCTGAGAAAGACTCCTCAACTTAATCCATGATTAGGGATTAAGCTCATGACAAAACAAAGCCTTTATTAAGTGGATTTTAGTTAATGATAAGATGAAGAAGTGATTTTTATGGTTTGTAAGACAACTTGAGGGGGACTTGTCCATTAACACTAAGGTTAGTCCTTCTTAACCAATTAAGGAAGAATTAGAACCCTAATGCAAGGCCCAAGTTACAAGTTTGATGTCTTGATGATTATTAAGTGAATTGATTAAAGGATTTAAACACATTAATGGTTTAACACTTAGGATTAAAGTTATACACTCCATCCTAATAGAAGGATGCAGGCATAAGCTTAATCACAAAGCCTTAAAGCCTTTAGGGTTTAATCCCTGATTATGAGATGAGAAAAGAAGACTCAAAGATGACACAAAGGTAAAACTAAGTGGGGGGACTAATCAAATCCTCATTGTTATCATGCTTGGGTGATCCTAGGGTTAATGAGGTTTACAAGAAAATCTTCAGAGAAACCACCAGGAAGGAAGCAGATGAAAGGAACGAAGAGAAGCAAAGCAACTTGCTTCACTTAAGAAGACAAGTTGCTTGAAGGAAGAAAGTAAGAGATGAACATGAATGAGCAGGCTCACTCTAATACACATACAAAAGGCAGCAAAGAAAGTATGCAAAATATGAAAAGAGATTGTGAGAAGTGAAGGCAAATTCACTTCTCAAACAACTTACCACCTGAAATGTTAGCACAAGAAAATGAAATGCAATGCAAATGGGATGAAATGTCATGATGCAAACCAAAGTCAGAAGCATTTACATGAGGTTAATGATGTTAAGAGATGATGCAAACACATGGCAAGGGATGAGAATGATCATACAAGCATAAGGATGCAAATGAGGCATGCTTTGAACCATGAATGTACATGAAAAGCTATGAAATGCAATGGACATATAACATGGCAAATGAAAGATGCAATGATCAAACATGGTTCTAATATGTCCTAAGATGTATTATGAATCATGTGGATGCACAAAATGTCATGGCAAGTCATTGGATGCAAGCAAATGAGAAATGGATGCCAAAGAAGTCACAAATTAGGGTTACATGCATCATGCAAAGCAAAAATCCAAAACCAGAAGCAAATGGCATGATAAAAATTTGAAAATGTAATCAAAGATACTCTAAACCTATACAAGCTCACTGCCCAAAGGAGAGGACCCAACTCTTAACCTAGTGAAAGTTATGAATTTCCTAAAATTGCTAGGGTTTTAAGGTACCTTATCAAGAAAAATGCAAAACAAATTGAAAATTCAAGATCAATTCAAACCAATTTTATCCTATAAACTACATGCTATGGAGGATGCAATGCAAGAAGAATCATCATCCAACTCTCAATGGTTAGGCAGAATGAAATTTTCAAAGGTTGAACCAAAATATTGCCTTAAAATGAAATTAAATCCAATGAAAATGATCAAAGGGGCATCAAGAACAAAAAAGAAATTTGGTTTGAGAGTTGGACAATGTTTCTAAATGTTTCTAAATGAAATGTGAATTTGTTTGTGATTTTTAAATACCTAAATGTATTTTTAATTAATTAATTTTCATTAACTAATTAAAAATAAACATTTAAATAATTTAAAAATAATTTTCAATGCAAAAAATAAAAATAAAAATACTTTTGGGTTTTAAAAATCATTAAAATCTTTGACAAAAAATTTCATAATTTTTAAAGGTTTTTTGCTATTTTAAATAAAATGAGGAAAAGAAATGAAAAGAAAAGAAATTAAAATGAATAAAAAGGGAGGGTCAACGCAATCAAAGGCCAGCATTCAAACTCAGGGGGGAGGGAAAGACTGCGCGCGCTCATGGACGGTTGAGATTGCTTCTGGGGAATTCAAATTTAAACCTAATTAATTAATCTAATTAATCCGAAATAGGGCTTAATGAAGGATCTGGTCCGTTCATTCGCGCGGGAGTCAATGGAAGTCAACAGAATCCAAGGTCCAAATTCAAAGTTGATTAATTACACAGATTAGGGTTTAATGACCCTCAGGTGGCCGGAGAAGACTTCCGGTCGTCTTCTCCGGCGAGACCTTCACCCTATCTCTCTCAAAACCTCACTAAAACGTGCCAAAATCTCCAGATTCACTCAAACAAACATCCTAAACAAGAATCCAACAACAAAACCTATTTATTTTTCATGAATCATGAAGAACAAGCAAAAATAAATTTCACGGGCAAAGTTTCAGACAGACCATACATCCTCATTTCTTCATCATTTTCAAAAAATCAAAGCTCATTACATTCAGGGGAGCATGTAGATCATTTTAGTAACTTAAAACAAGGTTTCTGGAAAAAATAAATTTCGAAGCTACCTGAGGTGAAGCTTTCATTTTGGAGCTTTCAGCCTGCCTCCTTGCTTCCAATCACCTCTACTGACCTCCCTCAAGTGTTTGCAAAGCTTGTCTGGAGTTTATTTTGGCTGGTTTGTGAGTTTGAAGAAGTTCTGTTCAGAGAGGGGAGGAAATCGTGTTTTAGTTTTAGGGGGTTTCAAGGCAAGGTGAAGGGTCAGGGATGATCAGTGGAGTGTTTTGAGATGGATGGTGGAAGAAATTTGAGGAATGGATGGCTGAGTTAAGGGATTCGATAGAAAATGCATAAGAGGTGAAAACTTGAAACTATGGCTTATGAGAGAGATCAGGCTTGTGTGTGTGTTGTGTTGAGTCTCTTTTGGTCCACTTATCACACTTGGATGGGTCAGAGAAGTTGGTGTGGCACTGTGGGATTGGTATGGGCCATTTTGCACAAAGTCAAGTCTAGGTGTACTTGAGGTATGGGCAAGTGAGAGGTTGTGATAGGGGCATGGTTTGGCTCAGCTGAGATCATGGAGTTCTTGTGGATCAGATTTTGTGAGCTGTAACAAGTAGAGGCATGGCTACATGAGTTTTTGCAAGTTGGTACATCTTTGGCCCCTTTGGAAATTCATGAAGTTCAAGGCACCAAAATACATAATTCTTGGGCCAATTCTGATTTTTAGGAGTCACATGAGCATGTTGTGAAGAGTTTGTGCACATTTGAAGTCTTTAGAATGCTTGATCATACCATTTTGCAAAATGCCTCTTTGGTACAAAACTTGGAATTATGTGATTTTTCCCAACTTTGACAAGCCATAACTTTTGATTCATAATGAATTAGTACAAGTTCTTGTACTTTTTGAAAAGGGAATGATCCATTCTACAACTTTCATGACCAAAGTTTTCTCATTTGAGGCATTTTTGAATCAAAAAGAAAGGGTTGAAAAAGTTTCCCAAAATGGAGAGTTTCCATTACAAGTCACTTTCCCAAAAAGGCAATTTTGCAAATGGCTTGAAATTCTTCAACTTTGTGAACTTCTAACATCTTCTATGATCAAATAAAGATCATACACATTCAAAATGATGAAGAACACCCTTTGGTTGGGTCATTGGGGGCCTCAGATGCCCTGATTTTGCACTGACTTGCTCAAGAAGTCATCCTTTGATCAGATGCCTTCCCCATGGAATTTCTTCATGAAATTGATATGCATTATCCTTATGACATATAGAGACCAATAGAAACAAGAATGACCAAAAAATTTGGAGTTATGGCCTTTGAAACCAAAACCCTAATTCTAGGTCATTTGTGCAGTTAAACCTGACTCTGCTTCCATGCCTTCCTCAGTTCTTGTGATTCTTTGACTTTCTTGACTTTGTGAGGATGTAATATGATGCTTGAACACACATGGACCCCTTTGAAATGATTAATGGCCTTTGGAGTGGCTCACATGGCTCTTGGATTACTCAGATCACAAACCCTAGGTGCAGATGACTTAAGAACAATGCAGTGAAGCAAAAATGCAATATGAGATGCTATGATTGAACTTATGCATATGAAGAGATCACAAGCCATGGTATGAATGGGTGAGGGCAAATTTGGGGTGTTACATCTGCCCCTATTCAAACATGAGTTAGCTGTGCAGGATGTAAGCAACGGCTTAACAGGCGAACAAGATAACTTGTGGTTGAATACCAAAGACAGTACAAAATTTGCACTCACAGAATGAAGAAGAAAAGGGATATAGATTGTAAAGGAAAATAAAGTATGTTTATAAAGTGCGGGTGACGGAGGGAGACCGTCGAGCAGAGGACGACTGCTGGGGATAAAGCAATGACGGGGATGGCCGACAAGCCGGAGATATAAGAGATTATGATAGGGACGGCCATCAAGTAGAGTTATAAGACTCTCTGGGGGTTATGAAAATAAATGACGAAGTACGGTCATCAAAGGTGAAGGACGATCACCTAGAAGAGGACGGCTGCTCTGTCGGGGGATAAGATGAGGGACGGTCATCTAAGGTGAAGGACGATCACCTGGCAGGGTACGGTTGCCGGAAGCATCACGACATAGGACGAATGTCGGATAACAAAGGTCGACGATGGGGACGGCCATCGGATAAGCATGATGAAGGACGATCATCAAGAGGTGAAGGACGATCACCTAGCAGGGTACGGCTGCTCTCAGGGTTTATCATGACATAGGACGAATGTCAGATAACAAGATCAAAGATGGGGACGACCATCGGATAAAATGATGAAGGACGATCATCAAGAGGTGAAGGACGATCACCTAGCAGAGGACGACTGCTAAAAATATCACGACATAGGACGAATGTCGGGTAAGAAGGGGTTCTAACGAATAGAGACTCCACTGGGAATGATGAAGGACGATCATCAAAAAGGTGAAGGACGATCACCTGGCAGGGTACGGCTGCTGGAAAGGTATCATGACATAGGACGAATGTCAGATAAAAGGAAATAGTTCAACAAGTTTTGTTGGGGGACTTTGCTGGGGAATAGTAAACACGGACGAGTGTTTTCATCCAAGAAATGAAAGGTATAAGTGTTTGGCATTGTGTACAGATTGAAGATGCGGACGAGCATCCTTAAGACTATGATACGGACGGGTATCAGGTAGAAACAAATGCTTGATGCATGTTCAGAGATGATGATACGGACGAGTACCAATTGGTTAACAAAGAACATGGACAAGTGTTGATCCTGCGGGGACTCTTCTGGGGAACAATAGACATAGACGAGTGTCTAAATTCAAGAAGACCTAAGTGTTTGACACGGTGTATAGATTAAAGATGCGGACGAGCATCCTTAAGACTATGATACGGACGAGTATCAGTAGAAACAAACGCTGACGCATGTTCAGAGATGATGATACGGACGAGTACCAACTGGTTAACAAAGAACACGGACGAGTGTCGGATCTGAGGGGATTTAAGTGATATATACAAGATACGGACGAGTATCTGTATGAGTAAAACAAGTATGAGTGGTAAACAGACGAGTGTTTAACTTGCTGGGGAGAGTGACACGGACGAGTGTCAAAAAGAAAAAAGTGTAATATAAACAAGCGTATGTGTACCAAGGAAGTTGTGTATAAGTATCTGTGAGTGCAAAGGGGCGCTTTGGCTTTCTACTGGGGATATGACACGGACGGGTGTCAGGAAGTATTCGTATCCTTAGGGAAGATGCCTTGGCTCTCTGCCGGGGGATCTGGGGAGTTTTTCTGTATATTGTTGATGAATTGTCAGTATTCAGAACATGGCTTATGATTATGCAGTATGTTTGATTTTTGCCGTAATGCTCCGTATTAGACGGAATGCTACGCTCTATGGGGGAAATATGATGCGAATGCCATGATTATGCAAAGAAACCGATCCGGGATTCGGATCCCGTTGCTGTGAAGATTTCTGGTTGATCTGCTTGAAGTGTATATCCCAGCCGGGGATAAGATCATTGGTAGATCTGATAAGATGTGACTCTGCATGGGGGAGTAAGTCACTGATAGACCCGTCTTGGTAATGAGGGACCCAGCTGGGGTGTGTAGAAGCTTCCGTCACTCTGTTGTGATTTCTTCATGCGTTGCTCTTCTGGATAGAGGCTGAAACTCTGTGGGGAGATGGTTCCCTGGCCTTTGTACTTGGCTGAGGAGGGATAATAAATGGTAACTCAGTTGGGGAGAAAACACCTCTGGTGCTAACTGTGAGATAGACTGAGTAGATAATGATTTGCCAGCTTGCTGGGGTGAAGCTTTCATGCCCCATGTTGTGCTTCGAATACCTGCAATCCTGAGAAGACAAAGAAACGCACAAGTAATCCCGAGGTATCCCTTACCAGATTCTATTCATAGGAGTTTAGACACTCCTGGGAGTAAGTATATTTCCTGCAAGCACGTATTTTTTAGAAGAGAAGCATCTGTATTTATGCAAACCATATCTTAAAGACATCGGACATTTTTGCAAACGAAAATAAAATGTGTAAGACGAAACATGACTGAAAATCTGATTTTATTAATTCGAATGCCCTGAATTGGCAAGATACAGTCAAAGAAACGGATCCCCTGAAATGAGGAAATCGTTACAAATTGAGAAACAAAAAGGTGCTGGCAATGTTGATGACGCTTCAAGGAGCTCCCCTTTTGCTATGACTCGTATGACTTTTGACGTTCTTCTTATCTTGCTTTCTGAAGAAAGTCGATTTTGAACGAAGCTTGAACCTTTCGGAGCTTACCATGTTGTAAGTGACACAGATGAATTCAGAATGCAGTTGTTCGCTTATTCCCTTATTTTGCGTGGATCGCCCTTTCGGGTTTTCAATCCACCGGGATACCCATTTTTGCCTGAGCTGTCCAATGCGGCTTTTCAACTCAGCGGGTGTACATTTTTGTTTATTTTCCCTTATTTTTGCCCGAGTCTTTTATTCTGTTTTTGACTCGCCAGGATGCCCTATTTTTGCCTGGACTTACATTCTGTTTTTATGTCCAGCGGGTCATTTTATGCGAAGTATTTTTTAACTGCATCTGAATTTACAGGGGACGGGAAGTCTTCACCATCCATAGTACTGAGCATCAGTGCTCCACCGGAGAAAACTTTCTTTACTACAAATGGCCCTTCATAGTTCGCAGTCCACTTGCCCCTGTGGTCTGTATGAGGAGGGAGGAGTCTTTTCAGCACAAGATCTCCTACTTGGTACTCTCGGAGCCTGACTTTCTGATCGAAGGTTTTCTTCATTCTTTTCTGATATAGCTTCCCCTGACAGATTGCAGCCAATCTCTTCTCTTCAATCAGACTTAGTTGTTCATATCGGGATTGGACCCATTCTGCTTCGTTTAGCTTAACATCCATCAGTACCCGCAGGGAAGGTAATTCAACTTCAACTGGTAGGACTGCCTCCATACCATACACAAGCTGATACGGTGTTGCCCAGTGGATGTTCTGATTGACGTACGGTACCCATGCAAGGCAAATGGTAGCATCTCATGCCAGTCCTTATAGGTAACTACCATCTTCTGCACAATCTTCTTGATATTCTTATTAGCTGCCTCGACAGCGCCGTTCATCTTTGGCCTGTAAGGAGAAGAATTGTGGTGTTGGATCTTGAAGTCCCGGCATAGCTCTGCCATCATTTTATTGTTCAAGTTGGAACCATTATCAGTAATGATTCGCTCGGGAACTCCGTACCGACAGATGATGTCTCTCTTCAGAAATCGGGCTACCACTTGCCTTGTAACATTTGCATAGGAAGCTGCTTCAACCTACTTGGTGAAATAGTCAATGGCAACCAGGATGAATCTGTGGCCATTTGAAGCAGTCGGTTCAATCTTGCCAATCATATCAATGCCCCACATGGCAAAGGGCCAGGGTGAAGACATCACATTCAGAGGATTGGGAGGCACATGCACTTTATCCGCATAAATCTGGCATTTATGGCATTTTCTGGCATAGGCACAACAGTCAACATCAATTGTGATCCAGTAATAACCTGATCTTAACAACCTTTTAGCCATTGCATGTCCTCCTGCATGGGTACCAAAGGATCCTTCGTGCACTTCGTGCATCAACAAGTTTGCTTCTGTTCTATCAACGCACCTAAGAAGTACCATATCAAAGTTTCTCTTGTATAGGGAACCATCAGTATTCAGGAAGAAACTACCAGCTAGCCTTCTTAATGTCTTCTTATCATTTGAAGATGCCCCAGGTGGGTATGTTTGATCCTCCAAGAAGCACTTAATGTCATGGAACCAAGGCTTATCATCTTTGGCAACATCTGCCGCAAATACATATGCTGGTCTGTCAAGTCTGGACACTGAGATCCGAGGTACGAAGTTGGCAGCTTGAACTTTGATCATGGATGAAATGGTAGCCAGAGCATCTGCAAACTGATTCTCGTCCCGAGGGATATACTCAAGCTTGACCGTTGTAAAGAAAGTCAATAACCTCCTTGTATAATCCCTGTAAGGTATCAGATGATCCTGATGTGTGTACCATTTGCCGTTGGTTTGATTAACTACCAGAGCTGAATCTCCGAACACAGTCAAAGTCTTGATCCTGAGGTCAATGGCTTCCTCAAGACCCATAATTCAAGCTTTGTATTCAGCTTCGTTGTTAGTGCAGTTAAAGGTGAGCTTCGCCGAGAAAGGCATGTGAACTCCTTTAGGCGTAATGAGTACTGCACCAACACCACGACCATTCATATTAACAGCCCCATCAAACATCATAGTCCATTCTTCTTCCGGGTCAGGCCCTTCAGTGTGAATAGGCTCTTCATGATCTTTTGCTTTTATGAACATGATGTCTTCATCAGGGAAGTCAAATCTCATAGGCTGGTAATCATCAATGGGCTGCTCAGCAAGATAATCAGACAATACACTGCCTTTGATGGCTTTTTGAGATGTGTACTGGATGTCATATTCTGTGAGGATCATTTGCCATCTTGCAACCCGTCCGGTAAGCGCTGGCTTCTCGAAAATGTACTTAACTGGGTCCATCTTTGATATCAATAAAGTAGTGTGGGTCAACATATACTGCCTTAGTCGGCGAGCAGCCCACGCTAAAGCACAACAAGTTTTCTCGAGCAGTGAATAACGTTGTTCACAGTCGGTAAACTTTTTGCTTAGGTAGTAAATTGCATACTCTTTTCGACCAGACTCGTCATGCTGGCCCAGTACACACCCCATTGACTCTTCTAATACTGTCAAGTACATTATTAGAGGTATTCCTTCGACTGGAGGCATAAGGATTGGAGGCTCTTGTAAATATTCCTTGATCTTGTCAAAAGCCCTCTGGCAGTCTTCATTCCACCTGACCGTTTGTTCTTTTCTTAACAGCTTGAACAAAGGCTCACAGGTTGCTGTGAGGTGAGATATGAACCGTGAAATGTAGTTCAATCTACCTAGAAAACCTCGAACTTCTTTCTCAGTTTTCGGTGCAGGCATTTCTTGAATGGCTTTGACTTTATCAGGGTCAACTTCAATCCCTTTCTCACTTACAATAAATCCCAGCAGCTTACCGGATCGCACCCCGAATGTGCATTTGTTGGGGTTTAACTTCAGTTGGTACTTCCTCAGACACTTGAATAACTTCAACAGATTCACCAGGTGGTCTTCTTCTGTGAGGGACTTGGCAATCATGTCATCCACATAACATTCAATTTCTTTATGGATCATGTCGTGGAATAATGTTACCATAGCCCGTTGATACGTTGCACCAGCATTCTTCAGTCCATATGGCATCACCTTGTAACAGAACGTGCCCCAGGGTGTGATGAAAGTTGTCTTCTCCATGTCTTCAGGTGACATCTTGATCTGATTGTATCCTGAAAATCCGTCCATGAAGGAGAATACCGAGAACTGAGCCGTATTATCAACCAATACATCAATGTAAGGTAATGGGAAGTCATCCTTCGGGCTGGCTCTGTTCAGATCCCGGTAGTCCACACACATCCTCACCTTGTCGTCTTTCTTAGGCATAGGTACAATATTAGCAACCCATGGTGGATAGCTAGTTACAGCAAGGAAACCGGCGTCCCACTATTTTTGCACCTCTTCCTTTATCTTCATTCCCATATCCGGGCGAGTACGGCGCAACTTCTGTTTCACTGGTGGGCAATCCTCTTTCAAAGGCAGCTTGTGCATGACAATGTCGGTGTCCAACCCTGGCATATCCTGATAAGACCAAGCGAAGACATCTACGTATTCCCGAAGCATATCAATCAGTTGCTCTTTCACTGAGTCTTGTAGGCAGGCCCCGATTTTAGCCTCTTTCACATCTTCTTCTGTAACAAGATTAACTGTTTCAACCTCCTCCTAATGAGGAGTGATAACCTTCTCCTCTTTCCTTAACAACCTGGCTAGCTCTTCAGGAAGCTCATAATCTTCTTCAACCCCTTCATCAGTTTGATTGATTGGATTGTCAAAGTCATACGAAGTCATAGCTGTGCTGTTGTCGGTGCAGTCTGAAAGGCACTCTCTACAAGGGTTTAGATTGTTCATTTTAGTGATCGATTTTAATCTTGTTTAGAAAAAGTGAAATGAAGTTATCATTTTGGAAAACATTGCCATTTTTATTTTTGTACAAAAAGAAAAATGAAAAACAGTGAGCGGAAAAGGAAAAGACTCATTTGCAAAAGATGTCCGATATTCATTGATTGATTTGTTTGCACAAAATTACAAGATGGCCCGATTACAAAATGAGTCTTGTCATCTTGGGCAAGATGCGAGACTTGATGCATGCTTAAAAATACAGGAAATAATAATTACTCTGCAGGAGTAACCCTTATAATTTCCTGGGAAGACCAATTAAGGACTTGGCTCCCCGGGATCCTTGGACGTATCCAGCTCTCCAGGTTGCGGTCGCTTTCCTCCTCGTCTTCCAAGTTGTTCACTGCATTCGGGGTGAGCATTCCCTCGCTGACAAAATTGGGCTTCTTAGCAGCCTCTGATTGCTCTTATTGAGTTGGTCTGTAACCCAACCCAAATCTGTCTTCTTTCTTCTCCACGGGCAACAGCTTTCCCCAGCCTTGGGCAGTACCCTCTTCAACAACCTTTCGGGCTTGCTGATAAGACGTCATGGAGGTTCCCAATACAGCAAATGCTTCATTAATGTTCAGGGCCTCGAACCCTTGGCTCATAGTTTCATGGATCTCTCCGTCCATTTCAATGTACTTATACGTAGCCAGATGGCTAACAAAGATGTCTTCTTCACCACAGATAGTGATGATTTGGCCTTCCCACTCGAATTTCAGCTTCTGGTGAAGGGTAGACGTAACAGCGCCAGCGGCATGGATCCAAGGTCTACCCAACAAACAGCTGTAGGCTGGCTGAATGTCCATCACATAGAAGGTAATTTTAAAGGTCTGCGGGCTAATCATCACAGGTAGATCAATCTCCCCAAGCACTGATCTTTTAGAGCCATCAAATGCTCTCACCACCAAATTACTTGGACGCAGTGCCAAGCCATCATACTTAAGCTTCACTAAGGCTTTCTTTGGTAGAACATTGAGCGAGGACCCAGTGTCCACCAGTACATGAGATAGAACAACACCCTTGCATTCTAGAGTGATGTGTAAAGCCTTGTTGTGGTTATGTCCCTCTGTTGTTAAGTCAGCATTGGTGAAACCCAGTCCATGACTGGTATTGACATTTGCCACCACAGTCTCTAGCTGATTAACAGTGATCTCCTCTGGCACGTATGTTGCGTGCAAGACTTTCAGTAATGCATTCCTGTGAGCTTCAGAACACATCAACAGGGATAATATGGAGATCTTTGAGGGAGTTTGGTGAAGCTGATCCACCACCTTGTAATCACTTCTCTTTATGATTCTCATAAACTCGTCTACATCTTGCTCAAAAGATGTCTTCTGAGTTTCCTTGATAATCGGCTCTTCAAATACCACACTCTTTCCCTTTGCTTTGGCAGCAGCTTCTGCTTCGGCATTAGGTCTTTGCAATTGTGAGGCAAAAAGGCGTCCGCTTCTGGTGAAGCCTCCGCCTCCCCCAACATTATCAATCTGTGGAGAAGAGGTCGATGAATCTAGAGTGATTTTCTTCCCATTGCAGTAAAGATCAGAGCCATAATGCCAAGGTATGGCATTACTGCTTTCATATGGAACTGGTCCAGGCACCGTGATGGTAACTGGACTTACTGCTGCAGATGAGGGTACTGAAATGGTGTGCGGATCGTAGTAAATGGTGACTGGTGACCTGGCAGGAGGTGCCACTGTTTGTTGCTGGAAATGGTTGTTTGGAGGAACATTTGACGGATCATAGTAGATGGTGACTGCTGAGATATCTTCATTAATTTCTGCTGGTGTTGTAGAAGATTCTGCTGAATAAAGGGATGCTGATATTGTAAAAGAGAGGGTTGTTGACATCTGATTTGTTGAAGTGATGGATGAAGCCATTGTTGATGATATTGATGAATTGGTAGGAATGATTGTTGCTGCTGTTGTAGAAGAATCAGGAATTGTTGTTAGAGGAATTGCTGGATTTGTAGGCGCCGTTGTTGAGATCTGAAGGATACCACTTTTGATAAGACCATCTATGCCGCTTCTCAAATTATCACACCCATTGACTGCAATGTTGCAATACCCACAACCGAGCTCACACCCGGGGAACATCTGGTACTCTAGAAGCTTAGCTTTAATTTCTACCAGAGGTGTCCGAATCTGTCCAACACTAGTGATTAAGAAAGATGGCTTGTCTTCCTCAATGGCATTAATTCTTGGCCCTCCATGATTGGGCATGGGATTCTTGGTGACACTTGGAGGGGGTGCAAAGTTGAGGGCTTTAGAATCCACCAGGTCTTGGACTTTCATTTGCAAAGCCCTACACTTCTTCGTATTGTGGCCAGGTGCATTGGAGTGGAAAGCACATCTGGCGTTGACATCATAATTCCTTGGAAGATTGGAGGGATCTGGTGGTGTCAATGTCCTTAATTCAACCAAGTTGAGTTTCAGGAGTTGTGGCAGTAAGGCAGCATAAGGCATAGGGATAGGGTCAATCACCCTATTTTCCTGTGACGGTCTTTGCTGAAAAGGTCTTTGTTGTTGATTGTTGTTATTGTTGTTGTAGGTTCTCTGTGGCGGATACTGAACTTGCTGTTGATAATGGGGTTGTTGTGGTTGTTGATATGTTGGTTGTTGAGGAATCGGAGCTGGAATAGTGACAGCTGCTACTGATCTGTGGACATACTGAGGTCTGCCCCTGCTGGCATGAATGGCATTTGTCTCACCGGTTCTTCTAGGTCCCACAAAAGGCTTCCTGGAGTTACTGGACGAACTTGCACCATTATCAGAAATCTTATCCATCTTCAAAAGGCTTTCAATCCTTTCCCCAGCTATAACTACGTCAGCGAAACTGGTGGAAGAAAAGGCAGCCAGCCTATCAATATATGTTCCTTGCAGGGTATTCATGAACATGTCGGCCATTTCTCTTTCCGACATGGGTGGCTGGACAGCAGCAGCAAGCTGTCTCCACCTTTGGGCATATTCCCTGAAGCTTTCCCTGGAGGATTGAGACATTCCCATCAAGAGGGTCCTGTTAGGAGCCATGTCCAGATTGTATTAGTACTGCCTGATAAAAGCTTTAACTAGGTCCTTCCAGCATCTGATAGTAGCTCTGGTCAAGTGTGAGTACCACTCCCTTGAAGCCCCAGTCAAACTGTCTTCAAAGTAAAACATCCACAGTTTTTCGTCCATGGTGTATGCCTTAAGTCTTCCTAGGAAGGATTGTAAGTGAGTTCGTGGACAGGAAGTTCCATTGTACTTCTCGAAGCACGGGGGTTTGAACTTGTGGGGAATCCTTACCCCATCCACTAACCCCATATCTATGACATCAAAACCCAGGGAACTTTGAGACTCCAGAGATCTCAACTTCTCAGCAATTTCATCAAACCTCCTATCATAGACTTCATCACCAGCTCCCATGACAGTGAATTGCTCCTCTTGGGGGTCTTCTTGTAAGATCCTTCCCCCAGTAGTATTTCCTTGCACATTAGTCGGGATGTTGACTTCCGGATCTAGATGAGGTCCAAATACAGGTGGGTTAACATGAGGCTGTCCCCTCTCATTGTTGCTTGTGCCTCCAGTCCCAGGATGAGGTTCCTCGGGAGTTTGTCTTTCTACCAATGCCCTTAACCTCTCTTGGGTCTGAGCCAGACCAGTCATTACTGTCATGAATTGGGCCATTTGGTTTCTCATCTCCACCCTTTCGTTAGCCATCTGGGTTCTGACCTCTGTCAGATCCTGCTGTACTTGCTCCATTATAATACCCGGAAGGTTGTTGCGTGTAGGATACCGGTGTGCACGGTTGACAGGGAACACTCTTCTGCGAGCAATATTTCCTGAGGCATAACAGAGTTAGAACAAATAATAACAAAACCTACAAAACAAAACAAAAGTTAGTATGCAATGCAGTATGCTTATTTATTTTCCAAGGTATTCGGCTTGGCTCTTGGTTTTGACCTTTCCAGACCTCGAGGAAGATGCTTTGATGTTGCTTGAGAAAAGAAAACCCAAATGGAAACAAACTGACAAATATATTACAAATGGTGCATAACACATAATTTGTTTTTTACAACACATGCCCTTGAGGGGTCAAAATACAACAAAAGAAAAGAAAAGTACATGAAATGGAAATGAACAACAAGCAAAGAAATCAAACATCTAATCCAAATTCATCCTCCTTAACCTCCTTCAAAAGTGCCTCAGTTACAGGACCAGCCGGATGCTCTGTAATAGTCCTGATGAGAAGGTTCCTAGTGGCAATAGCAGTGGTCAGCTTCTTGTGCCTGCCTTGGTCCTTTGACCTCTTCAAACCAGCCCTAAGTTTCAACTCTGAAATCTCCTTCTGGGCTGCCAGCAAAGCTTCCTGTTGTTTCTTTTCATTGGCCTCCAACTGCTCAATCCTGGCTTGAGTTCTCTTATCTTCTTGAGTACGAGCTTCAGTGACCCTGACCCACCTAGCTTGACTTTCTTGTAGATAGAGATCAGTCCTAGCCTTCTGAAGCTTGGCCTCCTTACAGGCATTCTTCAATATTTGCTCCCCAGCTCTTGATTTCTTGATGTAATCCTCTGCTTTCTCAATCCTGGCCAAATGCTCCAATTTAAGCTTCTCCAACCTCTCAATGTCTAGACGACCATCACTCCTCTCCCAGAGGGTCTTCTTCAGAGCTTGAGACAGATTCTCATTTCTTTCCTTTAGCTTCTCAAACTCTTCCAGGCTGACAGTGGCTGGAGGTGGTACTGTGGATGGTCCAGGTATATCCTCAATGGTGAAAGGCATCCCAGAAATCTGAGCTCTAGCATGGGACCATTCATAATATTGAGCTGAAGCCACATTATTGCACCTCCCAAGAATGGCCATCCCTTTGGTCTGAATGTTGTCCCAAGCCCAGGATGCTTGCCTGACAACAGCTAGATTAGGCTTTATCTCACAATACAGGGTTTCAGCTAGATCTTGCACTCTAGGAGGGTGTACTAAAGCATAGCCCAGTTGTCTCTTAAACAGCAAAGGATTGTAATTGATGCAACCCTTCACTCCTACTAGAGGTACATTGGGGTACTGCCCACAGCTAGTGATGATGTCCTTGCCCTTGGTGCTCTGGGTGCACCATCTGATGTCATCTGAAGTCAAAGCAATAAGTCTCTTAGCCCAATTCTTCAACTTCCCTCTTTGCTTCTCATTTCTTTGGTGAACAGAATAATAGAAGTCCCCTAGCAACGTGGGTACAGGGTTCCTCAAAAGGAAGAGATGAATGGCATTCTTGCTGATAAATTTGGGCTCATCTGCAAATAGTACAACCCCATATATACTGAGGGCTAACAATGCACAAACTGCCCTCCATTCTCCCAAGGAGGCCTTCAGGATGGCCTGAGAAGTCAGAAAGTCTAAGTGCAAACCAGGGATCCCAGCCTTTGTTGTCATGTTTTGCTCAATCAAAATAGGCTCCAGGTACAGTGCTTTTGCCACTTCTCCATTGCTGGGAGAAGTCATCTCTGGGTTGAAAGGGACACCACCCCTGACAGGTACTCCAATCAATGATGAGAACTCCTCCAGCAGAGGTCCTAACTGAAAGTTCTGGAAAGTGAAGCATCTCAAAGGAGGGTCATAAAACTGTAGGCAGGTGTGGATCATACTCCTCTGAGAAGGATCCAGGTCCATAACCATATCAAGGATGCCTCCATAATGCTCTCTGAATAATGGGATGTGGTCTGGAGTGATAAGTGCCTGGACCTGCCGGATACCAGTCAACACAGGCTCAAAGAAATGGTAAGAAATGTTGCTCTTCCTGGGTGCAGACATGAGTGCTGATGAAGAGCTTAAAACAAGTGCTGATGAAGATCAATACTGGAGATGAGCCACTGATAGGCTGATGCTGGTGATGATGAAAATAACTGAAGCAAATAACTGATGAACAGAGGTCTATGCTGATGAAGGGGTCAAAACCAAGCCAAATATAATGTGGATACCCTGAAAAACAAATAAACAAATGTTAAATGATGCAATGATGATGTATGCAAATGATATGCAAGGGTTTTTGATCAAGTTGGATCTGATTTATCTGTCTTGATATAAAGTCCATGTATGTTCAAAAAGTCCAGATGGAGGTTCAAGAATCCAGTAACCAAGGTGGGGGACTCAAATAAAGAGTCACATATCCAGGGTTGAATCACAAGAACTGTCCAAAGTGAGGTACTCTTAATCAAACAAGTAACAGGGTATGATGTGGCCAATGGTACCTGCAAACCTGTAAACAGCCCAACCCCCTCACGGGTGATGTTCTAAAACAAGGATCCTCAGACTTGGATCAGTTATGAGAAGTGTAAACACTTCTAACCCGGAGGTACAGTGTTTACAATAATCATAAAAGATCCTCCTCTAATTCACCTCAGTTTCTAAAGGTCATAATAAAGGTCATCCAGACTTAGCAGGCTTCCCAGATAGCCCTAGCACTACAGGAAATCTGTAGTACAGAGTTCTCAAGAAGAAACCCACATCTGAACCGTGTTTCATATTCCCACACCAGACCGAAATGGAATGGGAAAGAACATGAACCACTCTAGCCTAGGTGTTACTCAGGTCCCAGGTATAGGACCTTAAACTCTCAGTAGAACCCCACCCATCAAAACAAAAACCAGATCCAGCAAGATGACAGTATGACAGTATGATGTATAAAGCTGTAAAGAAAGCAATAAATAACTATACATAAAGCAGTAAATAAAGCAAATATATAAACACAATTAGCACATAACACCCCAGTAAACACAAATCAAACAAGCGCTAGGAGGAACCCACAAAAAGAACCAGAAGCCCTGGTTACAGTATAAGGGTTCCCCAGCAGAGTCGCCAAGTTGTCGCTCCCACCAAAATGACACCTAGGTCAGAAGGGGTACAGACGCGAACGGTCGGCGAAAATAAGAGAGAATGAAAAGAGTCGCCAGCTAGGCATTTTTATCCCGAAGGAAAGGTAATGTTGCATAAACCTATGAAAAGATATGGATAAGACGGTTGCGAACCAGAGAGACTGAGAAAGGGGTTGGTTACAACCTGGGAAGGTATTAGCACCCAGATTGTCCGCCGTACTCGACGGGATCCACGCTTAAAAGATTTGTGTTTTAAAAGGGTAGTTTCGGTGCAATCTGTGTATCAAAGCTGGAAAAGAATGCAAGTGTCAGTGTAAAAGAAGTGTGAAATGTATAAGAGAAGTGTTAGTGTGAGAACAAGAATGAAATGCTCAAGACTATGAGGCTTAAAGAATGAGGCTGGAAAGAGGGGGAATATACAAAGACTTTTGTTCGATAACTATTAAGTTATGCCTACGTATCCTCTCGTGCAATGAGGAAGTCAGAACACCGTAGTTCGACTCAAAGAGACTGAAAGATAAATTGACTTGATGAACTGCTTACTTGTCTATGCTCAAGTGTATGACCTGTCTGGCTCAGGTGCTAACTGTCTTGCATTAGACGGAAGAAGCGAGTTCTCGTTTGTGAATGAAGGTGATGAGAAAAGAATCCCGGAGGAGACGATTATTGTTTGTTTTTGTGTTTTCAATATTTTATTGATTTTGAGGTTTGTCATAAGTTAATGAGCTTAAGCCTAACCAAAGGTTAGTAAACTCACCACATCTTCCCTCTGATTAGGGGTAATGAGAATACCTTAAGTGTGAAGTCAGCATCTCACACTTAATTACCATGATGTAGGATTAGGATCATTAACCTACTTGTGATTATTTAGATGCTTTTGTTGTTTTGGTTTAGTGTTAAGTAATGAGTTTAAGCCATAATCAAGGATTTAATGGACTCATTACACCATCCTAATAGAAGGATAATAGATGAGAACATTTAAGCTGAGAAAGACTCCTCAACTTAATCCATGATTAGGGATTAACCTCATGACAAAACAAAGCCTTTATTAAGTGGATTTTAGTTAATGATAAGATGAAGAAGTGATTTTTATGGTTTGTAAGACAACTTGAGGGGGACTTGTCCATTAACACTAGGGTTAGTCCTTCTTAACCAATTAAGGAAGAATTAGAACCCTAATGCAAGGCCCAAGTTACAAGTTTGATGTCTTGATGATTATTAAGTGAATTGATTAAAGGATTTAAACACATTAAGGGTTTAACACTTAGGATTAAAGTTATACACTCCATCCTAATAGAAGGATGCAGGCATAAGCTTAATCACAAAGCCTTAAAGCCTTTAGGGTTTAGTCCCTGATTATGAGATGAGAAAAGAAGACTCAAAGATGACACAAAGGTAAAAATAAGTGGGGGGGACTAATCAAATCCTCATTGTTATCATGCTTGGGTGATCCTAGGGTTAATGAGGTTTACAAGAAAATCTTCAGAGAAACCACCAGGAAGGAAGCAGATGAAAGGAACGAAGAGAAGCAAAGCAACTTGCTTCACTTAAGAAGACAAGTTGCTTGAAGGAAGAAAGTAAGAGATGAACATGAATGAGCAGGCTCACTCTAATACACATACAAAAGGCAGCAAAGAAAGTATGCAAAATATGAAAAGAGATTGTGAGAAGTGAAGGCAAATTCACTTCTCAAACAACTTACCACCTGAAATGTTAGCACAAGAAAATGAAATGCAATGCAAATGGGATGAAATGTCATGATGCAAACCAAAGTCAGAAGCATTTACATGAGGTTAATGATGTTAAGAGATGATGCAAACACATGGCAAGGGATGAGAATGATCATACAAGCATAAGGATGCAAATGAGGCATGCTTATAACCATGAATGTACATGAAAAGCTATGAAATGCAATGGACATATAACATGGAAAATGAAAGATGCAATGATCAAACATGGTTCTAATATGTCCTAAGATGTATTATGAATCATGTGGATGCACAAAATGTCATGGCAAGTCATTGGATGCAAGCAAATGAGAAATGGATGCCAAAGAAGTCACAAATTAGGGTTACATGCATCATGCAAAGCAAAAATCCAAAACCAGAAGAAAATGACATGATAAAAATTTGAAAATGTAATCAAAGATACCCTAAACCTATACAAGCTCACTTCCCAAAGGAGAGGACCCAACTCTTAACCTAGTGAAAGTTATGAATTTCCTAAAATTGCTAGGGTTTTAAGGTACCTTATCAAGAAAAATGCAAAACAAATTGAAAATACAAGATCAATTCAAACCAATTTTATCCTATAAACTACATGTTATGGAGGATGCAATGCAAGAAGAATCATCATCCAACTCTCAATGGTTAGGCAGAATGAAATTTTCAAAGGTTGAACCAAAATATTGCCTTAAAATGAAATTAAATCCAATGAAAATGATCAAAGGGGCATCAAGAACAAAAACGAAATTTGGTTTGAGAGTTGGACAATGTTTCTAAATGTTTCTAAATGCAATGTGAATTTTTTTGTGATTTTTAAATACCTAAATGTATTTTTAATTAATTAATTTTCATTAACTAATTAAAAATAAACATTTAAATAATTTAAAAATAATTTTCAATGCAAAATATATATATATATATATATATATATATATATATATATATATATATTTTTGGGTTTTAAAAATCGTTAAAATCTTTGACAAAAAATTTCATAATTTTTAAAGGTTTTTTGCTATTTTAAATAAAATGAGGAAAAGAAATGAAAAGAAAAGAAATTAAAATGAATAAAAAGGGAGGGTCAACGCAATCAAAGGCCAACATTCAAACTCAAGGGGGAGGGAAAGACTGCGCGCGCTCATGGACGGTTGAGATTGCTTCTGGGGAATTCAAATTTAAACCTAATTAATCCGAATTAGGGCTTAATGAAGGATCTGGTTCGTTCATTCGCGCGGGAGTTAATGGAAGTCAACAGAATCCAAGGTCCAAATTCAATGTTGATTAATTACACAGATTAGGGTTTAATGACCCTCAGGTGGCCGGAGAAGACTTCCGGTCGTCTTCTCCGGCGAGACCTTCACCCTATCTCTCTCAAAACCTCACTAAAACGTGCCAAAATCTCCAGATTCACTCAAACAAACATCCTAAACAAGAATCCAACAACAAAACCTATTTATTTTTCATGAATCATGAAGAACAAGCAAAAATCAATTTCACGGGCAAAGTTTCAGACAGACCATACATCCTCATTTCTTCATCATTTTCAAAAATTCAAAGCTCATTACATTCAGGGGAGCATGTAGATCATTTTAGTAACTTAAAACAAGGTTTCTGGAAAAAATAAATTTCGAAGCTACCTGAGGTGAAGCTTTCATTTTGGAGCTTTCAGCCTGCCTCCTTGCTTCCAATCACCTCTACTGACCTCCCTCAAGTGTTTGCAAAGCTTGTCTGGAGTTTATTTTGGTTGGTTTGTGAGTTTGAAGAAGTTCTGTTCAGAGAGGGGAGGAAATCGTGTTTTAGTTTCAGGGGGTTTCAAGGCAAGGCGAAGGGTCAGGGATGATCAGTGGAGTGTTTTGAGATGGATGGCTGAGTTAAGGGATTCGATAGAAAATGCATAAGAGGTGAAAACTTGAAACTATGGCTTATGAGAGAGATCAGGCTTGTGTGTGTGTGTAGTGTTGAGTCTCTTTTGGTCCACTTATCACACTTGGATGGGTCAGAGAAGTTGGTGTGGCACTGTGGGATTGGTATGGGCCATTTTGCACAAAGTCAAGTCTAGGTGTACTTGAGGTATGGGCAAGTGGGAGGTTGTGATAGGGGCATGGTTTGGCTCAGCTGAGATCATGGAGTTCTTGTGGATCAGATTTTGTGAGCTGTAACAAGTAGAGGCATGGCTACATGAGTTTTTGCAGTTGGTACATCTTTGGCCCCTTTGGAAATTCATGAAGTTCAAGGCACCAAAATACATAATTCTTGGGCCAATTCTGATTTTTAGGAGTCACATGAGCATGTTGTGAAGAGTTTGTGCACATTTGAAGTCTTTAGAATGCTTGATCATACCATTTTGCAAAATGCCTCTTTGGTACAAAACTTGGAATTATGTGATTTTTCCCAACTTTGACAAGCCATAACTTTTGATTCATAATGAGTTAGGACAAGTTCTTGTACTTTTTGAAAAGGGAATGATCCATTCTACAACTTTCATGACCAAAGTTTTCTCATTTGAGGCATTTTTGAATCAAAAAGAAAGGGTTGAAAAAGTTTCCCAAAATGGAGAGTTTCCATTACAAGTCACTTTCCCAAAAAGGAAATTTTTCAAATGGCTTGAAATTCTTCAACTTTGTGAACTTCTAACATCTTCTATGATCAAATAAAGATCATACACATTCAAAATGATGAAGAACACCCTTTGGTTGGGTCATTGGGGGCCTCAGATGCCCTGATTTTGCACTGACTTGCTCAAGAAGTCATCCTTTGATCAGATGCCTTCCCCATGGAATTTCTTCATGAAAATTGATATGAATTATCCTTATGACATATAGAGACCAATAGAAACAAGAATGACCAAAAAATTTGGAGTTATGGCCTTTGAAACCAAAACCCTAATTCTAGGTCATCTGTGCAGTTAAACCTGGCTCTGCTTCCATGCCTTCCTCAGTTCTTGTGATTCTTTGACTTTCTTGACTTTGTGAGGATGTAATATGATGCTTGAACACACATGGACCCCTTTGAAATGATTAATGGCCTTTGGAGTGGCTCACATGGCTCTTGGATTGCTCAGATCACAAACCCTAGGTGCAGATGACTTAAGAACAATGCAGTGAAGCAAAAATGCAATATGAGATGCTATGATTGAACTTATGCATATGAAGAGATCACAAGCCATGGTATGAATGGGTGAGGGAAAATTTGGGGTGTTACAATAAGCAATATCAATACAATGCTGATCTAGCCCCTACTCGCATGCAACTACAAAGCATGTCTATGGGTGCTAAAGAAAATTTCAAGGAGTATGCCCAGAAGTGGAGAGATTTGGCTGGAAGAGTGCAACCCCCTCTAACTGACAGGGAGTTAGTTGATATGTTTATGTGTACATTGAATGGTCCTTTTTACAGTCATCTCATTGGAAGCTCATCATCTGGCTTCACTGAGTTGATAATGACAGGAGAGCGCGTAGAAAGTGGTATAAGGAGTGGCAAGATCCAAGTGGGTGCTTCTTCATCCAGTACTACAAAGAAGCCCCCTAGTGGGAAGAAAGAGTCAAATGTTGTTTATGGTCAATCTGATTGTAGTAGGAGGCATCAGTCTGTGAGTGCAGTTCATATCTCCAATCCAACTTCTACAACACCAGAGCCACCACAGGGCAATCAACAGAGGCCTAGAAGACAGTTCACTAAGCTCAACATGTCACTGGCCCAAGCCTTGCAACACTTGTTGAAGGGTGAACTTATCACTTTGAGGGACCCTCCTCAGAACCCCAATGTTACCTCTCCCAGGTACAATCCTAATGCACGATGTGCATATCATTCAAATTGTCAGGGACATGATACCAATAGTTGTTGGATATTGAAGAATAAGATTCAGGATATGATTGATGCTGGAGAGATTGAGTTTGACCCTCCGGGTACTCCAAATGTGATTACTTCTCCCATGCCAAATCATGAAAAGACTGTCAATGCCATTGATGAAGTTTCACGTATTTCCTCAGTTGCAGACGTGACTACACCATTGTCTGTTATTAAGAAGAAGTTGGTACAAGCTGGGTTCTTTCCAGGTTGTCATGAAGATTGTTTCTATTGTGCTTATAAGCCGGATAGTTGTTGGAGATTGAAGGACGAAATTCAACGCCTCATGGACAATTACACAATATTGTTTGAGAGGACCCCACCTTCTGTGGAGAGCATGGTTGAACATATAACTAAAGGTGCGAAGGTTGAAGAGGTGGATATGGTTGATAAAGCGCCGGTAAGGATTACTTCCAAGGGTCCTGTAAAAATCACTCGTAAGGGTCCAATTAAAATGACTGCTGAAGGCCCTGTGAAGGTTGTTGCTGAAGCTAGAGTGGCTCCTATGATCATCACCACTCCGGGTCCTATTCCATATACTTCTGATAAAGCTGTGCCTTGGCATTATGGCTCCGATGTTTATATTCATGGTATTAAGCAGGAACCCTTAGCTGAGACACCTGTTGCTGATGAAAACCTTGATGTTGACAATATTGCTAGATCTGGTAAGATCACACGAAGCGGAAGAATTTTCTCTCCTCCAGTTATTTCCAAGAATACAGTTACTCCAGTTACTACCTCTACTGCTGATACTCGGGGCAAAGGTCCTGTTATTGAACCTATACAAACTGATGTACCCGCTGCTGATGATCTTTCTAAGCAGATGGAAGAAGTACTGAAAATCATCCGCAAGAGTGATTATGACATTGTTGATCAATTGGGGCATACTCCCTCCAAGATTTATATGTTGTCTTTATTGTTGTGTTCTGAGGCTCATGCCAAGGCCTTGATTAAATTTTTGAAGACTACTCACGTACCAAATGAGATTTCAGTAGACCAGTTTGAAAATTGTGTTGCACACTTGACCTATGATAATGGTTTAGGTTTCTCCGATGCTGATTTAACTCCTGCTAAGAGGGATCATAATAGGGCTCTACATATCTCTATTGAATGTAGGGGCACTACCCTGTCACATGTATTAATAGACAATGGTTCCTCGCTGAATGTGTTACCCAAAGAAGTTCTGAATAAGCTTAGTCCTGAAGATGTTGTGTTGAAACCCAGTAATATAGTGGTGAAGGCTTTTGATGGCTCGAGAAGAGTAGTGCATGGAGAAATTGATCTCGCAATAAAAGTAGGTTCTAAGGTCTTCAATGCTACTTTTTATGTAATGGATATTCGTCCTTCGTATTCTTATTTGCTTGGGCGTCCCTGGATCCATGGGGCAGGTGCTGTAACTTCTACCTTACATCAGAAGCTGAGATATCCAGTAGAAGGAAAGGTTGTCACTGTTTACGGAGAGGAAGGATATATAGTTAGCCATGTGAACACCTTTAAATATCTTGAGTGGAAGGTGAATATGTTGAAACTCCGTGCCAGACGTTCGAAGTGGTTCCTTGGGTTGTTAATAATTGTGAAGCTCCTCCTGTTGTCAAGAAAGTTCATGTGGTCACCAGAGTACCTCCTACAATGGCCTCCCTCAAAGATGCTAGAGCTGTGGTGGATGAAGGTGGTTGTACTATTTGGGGTCAGCTTCCTGACATCCCTTACAAGTCTGACAAATTTGGTTTGGGTTTCACTGCAGAGTCCCAGAAGGCTGTTCGTCGTGCTCGTGCTGTTCGTATCAACAATCAGGGGGTCATGAAAGATCAGATCAATGCAGTGGGTGACTATGATGAAGACTACAACTTGGATGCTTGGATTTTTCCTATTGTGGGTGCTGGGCTCAATAATTGGAAAGTTGAAGATGTTATTCCTATCTCCTTTAGTCAGGAGTAAATACTATTACTGTGTTGTTACTTCTAAAGTTTGTAATTTTTGAACAATTAAACTCTTAAGCCTTGTGCCTTACCCGGGGCACAATGGTATGCTTGTTTCGGGATGTCATTTCATTTGCATACTTCATTCAATAAAAATCAGTGGACGTTTCGTTTTCGTAAAAATTGTGTTCCTTGTCTTTCTTTTCTTTTATTTTTGTTTTATCAGCTATGTGTTCTTACACACACCCACATCACTAAAATGCAGATCCTCATCCACTCTGGATCCTGTTGATAACAGTTCTACTATTGCCAATTATAATTTCGAGAATCCGATCTATCAAGCTGAAGATGGAAAGGAGGAAGATTGTGAAGTACCTGTAGAGCTTGCTAGGTTGTTACAACAAGAAGAGAAAGCTATACAGCCACATGAAGAGCCAATCGAAGTTGTGAATCTGGGAACTGAAGAAAACAAGAAAGAGGTCAAGATAGGGGCTGAATTAGAGGATGGTGTTAAGAGAAGATTGATTCAGATGTTATATGATTATGTGGAGATCTTTGCTTGGTCCTATGAAGATATGCCAGGGTTGGATACAGACATTGTGGTTCACCGTTTACCAGTAAAAGAAGATTGTCGTCCAAAGAAGCAGAAGGTTCGCCGTATGCATCCTGAAATGTCAGAAAAGATTAAAGCAGAGGTGATGAAACAGTTTGATGCAGGGTTCTTAGCTGTGACTTCTTATCCTCAGTGGGTTGCAAATGTGGTGCCGGTACCTAAGAAAGATGGTAAGGTACGTATGTGTGTAGACTACAGGGATTTGAACAAGGCCAGCCCCAAAGATGACTTTCCACTTCCTCATATTGATGTTCTGGTAGACAATACTGCTCAGCATAAGGTGTTCTCTTTCATGGATGGTTTCTCTAGTTACAATCAAATCAAGATGGCACCTGAAGATATGGAGAAGACAGCATTTGTTACACAGTGGGGCACCTTTTGCTATAAGGTGATGCCATTTGGTTTAAAGAATGCAAGGGCAACATATCAGCGTGCTATGGTGGCTTTGTTTCACGATATGATTCATCATGAGATAGAGGTGTATGTAGATGATATGATAGCCAGGTCCCAGAATGAAGAGCAACATCTTGATCATCTGCATAAGTTATTTGAAAGGTTGAAGAAGTACAAGTTGAGATTGAACCCAAACAAGTGTACTTTTGGAGTTAGGTCTGGTAAACTCCTGGGTTTCATTGTCAGTGGAAAAGGTATTGAAGTGGATCCTGCAAAAGTGAAAGCTATACAAGAGATGCCAGCTCCCCGTACTGAGAAAGAAGTTAGAGGTTTCTTGGGACGATTGAATTATATTGCAAGATTTATTTCCCAATTAACTGCTACCTGTGAGCCAATCTTCAAGTTGTTGAAGAAAGATCAGGTAATGGAATGGAATGATGAGTGCCAGACAGCATTTGATGAAATCAAGAAATATCTGCTAGAACCACCAATTTTGATGCCACCAGTTGATGGAAGACCCTTGATCATGTACTTAACAGTGTTAGACAACTCAATGGGGTGTGTGTTGGGGCAACATGACGAGTCTGGTCGAAAAGAGCAGGCAATATATTACCTTAGCAAAAAGTTTACCGACTGTGAAACAAGATACTCACTGCTCGAGAAAACTTGTTGCGCTTTGGCATGGGTTGCTCGCCGACTAAGACAGTATATGTTGACTCATACTACCTTATTGATTTCGAAGATGGATCCAATCAAGTACATATTTGAGAAACCTGCTCTCTCCGGAAGAATTGCAAGATGGCAAATGATCTTGACAGAATATGACATACAGTACACTACTCAGAAGGCCATTAAAGGAAGTGTTGTGGCTGATCATTTGGCTCATCAAGCAGTGGATGATTATCAGTCAATGAGTTTTGAGTTCCCCGATGAAGACATTATGATTATTACCAAAGAACCTGGACAATATGAAGGACCTGAACAAGGATCCCGATGGACTATGGTTTTTGATGGAGCTTCTAATGCACTTGGTAATGGTGTTGGTGTTGTGATTAGTTCCCCTGAAGGTTGTCATACCCCGATTACTGCCAGACTTTGTTTCTATTGTACCAATAACATGGCTGCGTATGAGGCATGTATCCTGGGTATAAAAGTTGCCATTGATATGAAGATTCAGTTCCTTGACGTGTATGGAGATTCAGCCCTGGTAGTAAGTCAGATTAAAGGAGATTGGGATACCAAACATGATAATCTCATTCCTTACAGAGAATATGTGTTGTCTTTGATCCCACATTTTAAAGAGATTACCTTTGGACATATTCCACGAAGAGAAAATCAGTTGGCAGATGCATTAGCCACCATGGCATCCATGTTTGAGATCAGCTGGGATAATGAAGCTCCCAAGATTACTATTGATAGATTTGAGAAGCCTGCATACTGCAATGAGATTGATGCTGAAGAAGCAGAGGAAAAGCCTTGGTTCTATGAAGTGAAAAGATATCTTGAAGCTCAAGAGTTCCCTGAAGGGGCAGCTGTCAAAGATAAGAAGTTTCTGAGGAGGTTTTCTGCTAAGTTCTTCTTGAGTAATGGAATTTTGTACAAACTCAATCATGATTCAACATTGCTTCGTTGTGTGGATAAGAAGGAAGCAACTGAGATTATGGAAGATATGCATGATGGGATCTTTGGCACTCATTCTAGTGGTCATACCATGGCAAAGAAGATATTGAGAGCAGGTTACTATTGGTCTACCATGGAAGCCGACTGCTATCAACATTCCAGAACATGTCACAAGTGTCAAATTTATGCTGATAAAGTACATATACCTCCGTCACCATTGAATGTGTTGACTGCTCCTTGGCCTTTTGCCATGTGGGGCATTGATATGATTGGTGAGATCAAGCCTACTGCTTCTAATGGGCATCGTTTCATCCTGGTCGCTATTGATTACTTCACGAAGTGGGTGGAGGCAACTTCATTTGCATCTGTTACTAAGAATGTGGTGGCTCGATTCATTAAGAATAATCTCATATGTAGGTATGGCATCCGTGAAAGGATTATTACTGACAATGGCTCTAATTTGAACAACACTATGATTACTGATCTTTGCACGCAGTTCAAGATTAAGCATCACAATTCTTCTCCGTATCGTCCAAAGATGAATGGGGCAGTAGAAGCTGCTAATAAGAACATTAAGAAGATTCTACAGAAGATGATTGTTACTTATAAGGATTGGCATGAGATGTTACCATTTGCTCTTCATGGGTATCGTACTACAATACGTACTTCAACAGGGGCAACCCCATTCTCCTTAGTATATGGTATGGAAGCAGTTCTGCCCATTGAAGTTCAAATTCCCTCCTTAAGAATTATGAAGGATGCAGGCTTGGATGAAGATGAGTGGATTCAGACTCGACTTGACCAGATAAATTTGATTGATGAGAAAAGGTTGGCAGCAGTTTATCATGGCCAGATGTACCAGAAACGGATGATCAAAGCTTTTAATAAGAAGGTTAAGCCAAAGGTATATCAGGTTGGTGACTTGGTAATCAAGCGTATCATATTACCATAGGGTGATCCTAGGGGCAAGTGGACTCCTACATATGAAGGACCATTTGTAGTCAAAACAGTATTCTCAGGAGGTGCCATGATGCTTACTACTATGGATGGTGAAGACTTCCCACAGCCTGTAAACGCAGACATAGTTAAAAAATACTACGCATAAAAAGAGACCCGCTAGGTTGACTGGCCTAGGCAAAAATAAGGGCATCCCGGCGAACCAAAAGGGTTCGGGCAAAAATTAGGGATATATATAAAAAAAATGTACACCCGGCAAGTCGAAAACCTGAAAAGGCGGCTTGGGCAAAAAAGGGTATCCCGGTGGATTGAAAACCTGAAAGGGCAATCCAGGCAAAAGTTAGGGATTAAAGCGTATGACTATGTCTCGTTTTGATCACCCATGTAACTACAACCAGTTGTGCTACTTAACCAAGCTCGAACAGATAAAGATCAACCCAATCGTTTCCGTCTCAACAGCAGAAGATGAGATACTTGAAGATAATGGCAATAGTAGAATTGAAACTCAATAGGATTATTGCCCACATAGCTGATTTTCTTTGTTTTATAAAAACTTTTATGACAAATTCCTCTTACCAGGATTTCTGTCTCCTTGTACCAATTGGCCTATGCATAGGTCACTTTGTGATATAAATAAAATTTCATCTTTGAATCCAGATTTACTTTTACCCTATTTACATAAGCGAAACGTCCATTGGTTGTGTTTGAATGTAAAATGCTTAATATGATTAATGTTTACCAGAAATGCATAATATGCTTAATATGATTGATGTTTACCAGAAATGCATGAAAATGCAGTAATAGTATTTACTAAGGACGGACGAGGGAAGGAATTCAACGAAACTTCGCCGGTTCATCCCCACCAGACAGCAAATCCCCCAGTAGGGAAAATCCATCTTCATAAGTACTTCGAGTCACATCTCCCCTGGAATTTATATCCATCTCTTTTATCCTCATACGGATAGTCGGGAATTTATTCCTTCAATAGGAATACGACGAACAAAGACGGGAGGTTATGGATACCTTACTATCGAACGAAGACGGGAGGTTATGGATACCTTACTATCAAACGAAGACGGGAGGTCTATGAATACTATATTACCAAACGAGACGGGAACGAGTCCCTCATATTCTTCACTATATGATCCAACAAGACGAGTTCCTCATATTCTTCAACAACAAATCGAGATTTATTTTCTCTGGCCAGCAGTTGATATACGAAGATATCCAGATGCTTCAATCTGCATGATGCATACATACATCATTTACATCATACCATAACATACATATCTGTCGCTCCCAAAAGATGAGACTGACTCAAATTAGGTACAGACGCGAACGGTCGGCGAAAAGAACAATGAGAACACACAGCAGTGAACTCACTGGAAAAGAAAAGAGTCGCCAGCTAGGCATTTTTATCCCGGAGGAAAGGTAATGCTGCATAGACCTAGAAAAGATGGATAAGACGGTTGCGAACCAGAGAGACTGAGAAAGGGGGTTGGTTACAACCTGGGAAGGTATTAGCACCCAGATTGTCCGTCGTATTCGACGGGATCCACGCTTAAAAAGATTTGTGTTTTAAAGGGGTAGTGTCAGTGCAATCTGTGTATAAAAGGGCTGGAAAAAAGATGTATAGGTGTCAGTGTAAAGGAAGTGTGAAGTGTATAAATGAAGTGTCAGTGTAAGAATGAGAATGGATTGCTCATGATAATGAGGCTAAGAGAAAGATGCTGAAAGAGGGGGAATATACAGAGACTTTTGTTCGATAACTGTTAAGTTATGCCTACGTATCCTCTCGTGCAATGAGGAAGTCAGAACACCGTAGTTCGACCCAAAGAGACTGAAAGAATGAATTGACCTATGAACTGCTTGCTTGTCAACGCTCAAGTGTATGACCTGTCTGGCTCAGTTCTCGTTTATGAGTGAATGAGATGAGAAAAGAATCCCGGAGGAGACGATTATTGTTTGTTTTTGAGTTTTCAGTCTTTTATTGCTTTTTGAAGTTTTTCATAAGTTAATGAGCTTAAGCCTAAACCAATGGATTTAGTAAACTCATCACATCTTCCCTCTGATTAGGGGTAATGAGAATACCTTAAGTGTGAAGTCAGCTTCTCACACTTAATCACCATGATGTAGGATTAAGATCATTAACCTACTTGTGATTATTTAGATGTTTTTGGTGTTTTTGTTTAGTGTTAAGTAATGAGGTTAAGCCATAATCAAGGATTAAACAGACTCATTACACCATCCTAATAGAAGGATAATAGATGAGAATGTTTAAGCTGAGGAAAGCTCCTCAACTTAATCCATGATTAGGGATTAAACTCATGACAAAACAAGCCTTTGATTAAGTGGATTTTATTTAATGATATGATGATGAAGTGATTTTTAGGGTTTGTAAGACAACTTGAGGGGGACTTGTCCATTAACACTAGGGTTAGTCCTTCTTAACCAATTAAGGAAGAATTAGAACCCTAATGCAAGGCCCAAGTTACAAGTGTGATGTCTTGATGATTATTAAGTGAATTGATTAAGAGATTTAAACACATTAAGGGTTTAACACTTAGGATTAAAGTTATACACTCCATCCTAATAGAAGGATGCAGGCATAAGCTTAATCTCAAAGCCTTAAAGCCTTTAGGGTTTAGTCCCTGATTATGAGGTGAGAAGAAAGACTCAATGAGGCACAAAGGTAAAAACTAAGTGGGGGACTAATCAAAACCCTAATCATTGTCATGCTTGGTTGTTCCTAAGGTTTGTGAGGTTTACAAGAGAAGTCTTCAATGGAACCACCAGGAAGCAGATGAAAGGATCAGGAGAAGCAAAGTAACTTGCTTCATTGAAGAAGACAAGTCACTTGAGGAAAGAAAGTAAGAAGAAAAAGAATGAGCAAGCTCAATCTCAAACACATATCAAAATGCAGCATGGATGCAAGAGAGAGATGAAAATAAATTGTGAGAAGTGAAGGCAAATTCACTTCTCAAAGTTGCTTACCACCTGAAAATTTAGTGAAAGAAATGCAATGCAATGCCAAATGGAATGAAATGACATGATGAAAAACAAAACCAGAAGCATATATGGGATGATAATGATGCCATGAGATGATGCAAACATGAGATAAGGCATGGTGATGATCATATGAGCTCATGGATGCAAATGAAGCAAGCTAAGACACATGAACATACATGAAAAGTTATGAAATGCAAATGGCATACAACATGGAGGATGCTAGATGCAATGGTCAAACATGCTTTCAATATGTCTTAAGATGTCATATGAATCAAATGGATGCACAAAATGCTATGGCAAGTCAAGGTATGAATGCAAATGCAAGGTGAGTGCATATGGAAGCCCAAATTAGGGTTTATGATCAAAGCATCAAACACAAACCAAAATCAGGAGCAAACATCAATATAAAAAATTGAAAATGCACTCAAAGGACCCCTAATCCTATACTAACTCACTGCCCAAAGGAGAGGTTCCAACTCTTAACCTAATTCAAGTTATGATTTTCCTAAGTTTTCTAGGGTTTTAGGGTTCCTTAACAAGAAAAATGCCAAACAAATGGAAAATGAAAGATCAAATCATGACCATTTAATCTCACAAACTACATGATATACTAAACACAATGCAAAAAGAATCAAAGTCCAACTCTTTAGGGTTAGGCAGAAATGATTTTTGGAAGTTTGGATCAAAATAATGCATCAAAATGATTTTAATTCCATGGAAAATTCTTAAAATGCATCAAGATCAAAAAATAAATTTGGTTTGAGGGTTGGACAATGTTTCTAAATGTTTTTAAATGTTTCATGAATTTTTTGGTGATTTTTAAATACCTAAAAGCATTTTTAATTAATTAATTTCCATTAATCAATTAAAAATAAACTTTTAAATATTTAAAAATACTTTTTTAATGCTAAAAATAAAAATAAAAATATTTTTGTGTTCTGAAATTAAATAATAACTTGTATAAAAAATTTCAGAATTTTTGAAAAGGTTTTACTATTTTTAATAAAATGTACAAATTAAATGAAATAATATGAAAAATAAAATGAATTTAAAGCTGAAAAAGAAAAGTCAACAGATCCAAGGGCCCTCATTTAAACTTGCTGCGCGCGCGTTTGACTTGGCGCCAGATCCCACGGCTGGAATTCAAACTTGGCTAATTAAGTGATTAAGCCCTAATTTTGCCCTAATGACTTTCAGATGACCGGAACAGTGGTTCCGGTCATCTTCTTCGGCGAGCTCAAATGCTAAATCATTCTACACGCTATGAAAATGAAAACCAACTATCCAGGAATCTTCCCCACCCTAAAACGAATCAAACCCCTCACTTAAACATCATTTATCACTCATAATCAGAGAGAATCGAAGCAAACAAATCCTAGGGCAAAAAGTTTCAGAAACAGATTAAACTCTCATCTCTCCACCATTTTCAAAACCAAAGACATCAGAGTGATCAGTGAACTACAAAGAACAACTTAGGAACTTTAAAAATCATTTCTGGAAAAAAAGTTCTTGAGCTACCTGAGTTTTGAAGCTTTCAACTTTGCAGCTTTCTGACCTCCCCTCTTTATGCAATCCACTCCTTTTGGTCCCTTGATGATGTCTGGATGCTTAGAAGGAGTTTGTGCTGGCTGGTTTGGGAGATTGAACAAGTTATGTTCAAGCTCAGGTGAGAATCGTGTTTGGCTTATGTGAGGTTTCAAGGATGAATGAAGGCAGGGAAATGATCAGAAGGATGTGGTGATGAGTTCTATGAAGTTTGTTTGTGAGTTTGTAGCTTGTTTTCTGAGTTTCGAAAGCTTTTGCTTTTGAGAGTGAAAATGAGAAAGTTATGTTCTTGCTGGTTTCAGGCTTGTGTGTTATGTTGTTTGGCTTGCCATTTGTTTGTATAAACAATGTTGATTGGTCAGAAGATGTGACATGCCCTTTTGTGATAGGTGTAGCTACTTTTGCAAATTTGTCAACTTTGTGTAAGAGAAGCATGGGTCATGTTCTAGCCAAGTACAAGGGGTGTGGGCTGCGCAGCATGGTGTGAGGGAAAGGCTAGGATGGTTCAGCAATGTAGCTAGCAAGTGGATGAAAGGTTATGATGGCTTTTGCAACTTGCTTGCTTTTGATCTTCATGAAAATATCTTGCTCCATGGGCCATAAAACTTGTAATCCTTTGCCCCATTCTGATTTTTAAGACTTGTGTGATGTTTGTATAAGGATTAGACATCAATTAGAAGTCACAAATTGCCTTGGTACAAGTTTTTGCAAGTTTCTCATTTGGTGCATAGCTTGAAAATTTAGTGATTTTTGCCAACTTTGATGCACCATAACTTTTGATCCAAAATGAATTAGGTCATGTTCTTGTACTTTTTGAAAAGGGAAAGATATAATATTCAACTTTCATGACCAAAGTTTTTCCATTTGAAGCTTTCTTGAATCAAAAAGTAAGGGTTGAAAAAGTTGCATAAAATGACATTTTCATGAAAAGTCAAACTTGCCCAAAAAGTCAACTTTGCAAAAGGCTTGAAATTCTTGAATTTTGTGAACTTCCAACTTCTTCCATGATCAAATAAAGATCATATACACTCAAAATGATGAAGATCATCCCTTGGTTGGGTCATTGGGGGCCTCAGATGCCCTGATTTTGCACTGACTTGTCTGAAAAGTCAACTCTTGATCAGATGACTTCCTCATGGAATTTCTTCATGAAAATTGATATGCAAACTCCCTATACCATATAGAGACCAATAGAAACAAGAATGACCAAAAAAATTGAAGTTATGGCCTCTGAAACCAAAACCCTAATTTCAGGTCATCTGTGCAGTCAAGCCTAGCTCTGCTTCCACACCAATCCCAGTTCTTGTGATTCTTTGGCATTTTTGACTTTGAGAGGATGTAATATGATATAAGAACACACATGGACCCCTTTGAAGTGATTGGTGGCCTTTGGAGTGGCTCAAGAAGCTCTTGGATTGCTCAGATCACAAACCCTAGGTGCAGATGACTTTGAATCTATGCAGTGAATCAAAAATGTGATATGAGATGTTATGATTGTGTTTATGCATATGAAATGATCACAAGCCATAGTGAAAATGGGTGAGGGCAAATTTGGGGTGTTTACAGCTGCCCCTATTCAAACATGAGTTAGCTGTGCAGGATGTAAGCGACGGCTTATCAGGCAAACAAGATAACTTGTGGTTGAATACCAAAGACAGTCCAAAATTTGCACTCACAGGATGAAGAAGAAAAGGGATATAGATTGTAAAGGAAGAATAAAGTATATTATAAAGTGTGGGCGACGGGGACGACCGTCGAGCAGAGGACGACTGCTGGGTAAAGAGCAATGACGGGGACGGCCGACATGCTGAAAAGTGCGAAAAATAAAGCAATGACAGGGACGGCCGACACGCTGGGGAGGAAAAGAATTATGATGGGGACGGCCATCAAGTAAAGCTATAAGATTCTCTGGGGATTGATGAAACATGACGGGGACGGCCATCAAGTTCATAAAGTAAAGTAACCAACGATGGGGACGGCCATCGGGCTAAAAGGAAAGGGGACCACGACGGGGACGGCCATCGGGTTAAAGAATAAATGAAATAAACAGATGATGAGGTACAGTCATCAAAGGTGAAGGACGATCACCTAGCAGGGGACGGCTGCTCTGTTGGGTTAAGATGAGGGACGGTCATCTAAGGTGGAGGACGACCACCTGGCAGGGTACGGCTGCCGAAAATATCGCGACATAGGACGAATGCCGGATAAAAGGTCAACGATGGGGACGGCCATCGGATGAGCATGATGGAGGACGACCATCAAGAGGTGGAGGACGACCACCTAGCAGGGGACGGCTGCTCTCGGGGTTTATCATGACATAAGACGAATGTCAGATAACCAAAATCAACAATGGGGACGGCCATTGGATAAAATGATGAAGGACGATCATCGAGAGGTGAAGGACGACCACCTAGCAGGGTACGGCTGCTAAATATCACGACACATGATGAATGTCGGATAGAAGTCAACGATGGGGATGGCCATCGGATGAGCATGACGGAGGACGACCATCAAGAGGTGGAGGACGGCCACCTAGCAGGGTACGGCTGCTCTCAGGGTTTATCATGACATAGGACGAATGTCAGATAAAAAAGAAATTGCTTTACTGGGGAGTAGTAAACACGGACAAGCGTTTACATCCAGGAAAATAAAAGGTATAAGTGTTTAGATGTGTAGGTTAAAGATGCGGACGAGCATCCTTAAGACTATGATACGGACGAGTATCAGGTAGAAACAAGTACTGACACATGTTCAGAGATGATGATACGGACGAGTATCAACTGGTTAACAAGGAACACGGACGAGTGTTGTATCTGAGGGGACTCTTCTGGGGAATAGTAGACACAGACGAGTATCTATATTCAAGAAGACACAGTGTATGGATTAAAGATGCGGACGAGCATCCTTAAGACTTATGATACGGACGAGTATCATGTAGAAACAAACGCTTGACGCATGTTCCGAGATGACGGTACGGACGAGTACCAACGGGTTAACAAAGAACACGGACGAGTGTCGAATCTGCGGGGATATAAATGGTGTATACAAGATACGGACGAGTATCTGTATAAGTATGAGTAGTGAGTACGAGTGATGTATAGATGAGTGGTTAACTTGCTGGGGAGAGTGACACGGACGAGTGCCAAAAGGAGAAGAGTATAATATAAACAAGTATCTGATATACAAAGTGTTTATGTTACTGTGCTGGGGAAAATGACATGGATGGATGTCAGGGAAATGTATATATATAAGTGTATGTGAGTGCAAAGAGGATGTCCTTGGCTTTCTGCTGGGGATATGACACGGACGAGTGCCACAAGGAGTGTGTATTTGTATTGGTGAATTGTGAGGCAACTGCTTTGCTGGGGAATCCGGGAGGTATTCTGTATATTGTTGAGGAGTTGATAATATTCACAAGTGTTTGATTCTGGTCATGACTTATGATTATGCTATATGCTTGATTTTTGCCGTAATGCTCCATATTAGACGGAATGCTACGCTCTGGGGGAAAATATGATGCGAATGCTATGATTATGCAAGGATACTGATCCGGGATTCGGATCCCACTGCTGTGAAGATCCCTGGTTGATCTGTTGGTGTGAACATCCCAGCTGGGGGTAAGATCGTTGGTAGATCTGATGACAGGATTCTGCTTGGGGAAATGGGTCAATGATAGACCTTTTCCAATAATGAGGGACCCAGCTGGGGGGGTTGTAGAAGCTTTCTTCACTCTGTTGTGACTCCTTCGTGTGTTGCTCTTCCGGATAAAGGCTGGAACTCTGTGGGGAGATGATTCCCTGGCTTTTGTACTTGACTGAGGAAGAATGATTGGCAACTCGGCTGGGAGAAGCAACAAGCGGCAACTCAGCTGGGGATAAAGTACTTGGAATGCTGAGACTGAGTAAGTGTTGATTTGCCAGCCTGCTGGGATGAAGCTTCCATGCCCCATGTTGCGCTTCGGACACCTGCAATCCTGCAAAGACAAGAAACGCACAAGTAATCCCGAGGTATTCCTTACCGGATTCCGTCATAGGAGTTAGACACTTCTGAGAGTAAGTATATTCCCTGCAAGCACGTGTTTTATTTTCTTTATTTTTAAGGATAACATTTATATTCATGCAATCAGTTTTTCTTAAGACATCAGACATTCTTTGCAAACAAAAATGTACAAGATGAAACATGACTGAAAAATCTGATTTTATTAATTCATGTGCCCTGAATTGGCAAGATACAGTCAAAGAAACATATCTCCTGAAATGAGGAGATTGTTACAAATTGAGAAACACAAAGCTGGCAATGTTGACGTCGCTTTGAAGGAGCTTCCTCTTGCTATGACTCGTATGACTTTTGACGTTCTTCTCGTCAAGCTTTCTGGAGAAGGCTGATTCTGATTGAAGCTTGATCCTTTTGAAGCTTAACCGGTTGTAAGTGATACAGACGAATTCAGAATGCAGTTGTTCGCTTATTCCCTTATTTTGCATGGATCGCCCTTTTGGGTTTTCAATCCATCGGGATACCCATTTTTGCCTGAGTTGTCCAATGCGGCTTTTCAACTCAGCGGGTGTACATTTTTGTTTATTTTCCCTTATTTTTTCCCGAGTCTTTTATTCTGTTTCTGACTCGCCGGGATGCCCTATTTTTGCCTGGACTTACATTCTGTTTTTATGTCCAGCGGGTCATTTTTTATGCGAAGTATTTTTTAACTGCATCCGAATTCACAGGGGACGGGAAGTCTTCACCATCCATGGTGCTGAGCATCAGTGCTCCACCAGAGAAAACTTTCCTTACTACGAATGGTCCTTCATAGTTTGGAGTCCATTTGCCCCTGTGGTCTGTATGAGGAGGGAGGATTCTTTTCAACACAAGATCTCCTACTTGGTACTCTCGGTGCCTGACTTTCTGATCGAAGGCTCTTTTCATTCTTTTCTGGTACAGCTGTCCATGACAGATTGCAGCCAATCTTTTCTCTTCAATCAGACTCAGTTGTTCGAATCGGGATCGGACCCACTCTGCTTCGTTCAGCTTAACATCCATCAGTACTCGCAAGGAGGGTAATTCAACTTCAACGGGTAGGACTGCCTCCATACCATACACAAGCTGATACGGTGTTGCTCCAGTGGATGTTCTGATTGACGTGCGGTACCCATGCAAGGCAAACGGCAGCATCTCATGCCAGTCTTTGTACGTAACTACCATCTTCTGCACAATCTTCTTGATATTCTTATTAGCTGCCTCAACAGCGCCATTCATCTTTGGCCTGTAAGGAGAAGAATTGTGGTGTTGGATCTTGAAGTCCCGGCATAACTCAGCCATCATCTTGTTGTTTAGATTGGAACCATTATCAGTAATGATTCGCTCGGGAACTCCGTATCGACAGATGATATCTCTCTTCAGAAATCTGGCTACCACTTGCCTAGTAACATTTGCATATGAGGCTGCTTCAACCCACTTGGTGAAATAATCAATGGCGACCAGGATGAATCTGTGGCCATTTGAAGCAGTCGGTTCAATCTTGCCGATCATATCAATGCCCCACATGGCAAAGGGCCATGGTGAAGACATTATATTCAAAGGATTGGGAGGCACATGCACCTTATCCGCATAAATCTGGCATTTATGGCATTTTCTGGCATAGGCACAACAGTCAGCATCCATTGTGATCCAGTAATAACCTGATCTTAGCAGTTTCTTAGCCATGGCATGCCCTCCAGCATGGGTACCAAAGGATCCTTCGTGCACCTCGTGCATCAACAAGTCCGCTTCTGCTTTATCAACGCATCTGAGGAGTACCATATCAAAGTTTCTTTTGTACAGGGAACCATCAGTGTTCAGGAAGAAACTACCAGCCAGCCTTCTCAAAGTCTTCTTATCATTGGAAGATGCCCCAGATGGGTATGTTTGATCCTCCAAGAAGCACTTAATGTCATGGAACCAAGGCTTATCATCTTTGACAATATCCGCTGCAAATACATATGCTGGTCTGTCAAGCCTGGACACCGAAATTTGCGGTACAAAGTTGGCAGCTTGAACTTTGATCATAGATGAAATGGTAGCCAGAGCATCTGCAAACTGATTCTCGTCCCGAGGGATATACTCAAGCTTGACCGTTGTGAAGAAAGTCAATAACCTCCTTGTATAATCCCTGTAAGGTATCAGATGATCCTGGTGGGTGTACCATTTGTCGTTGGTTTGATTAACTACCAAAGCTGAATCTCCGAATACAGTCAATGTCTTGATCCTGAGGTCAATGGCTTCCTCAAGACCCATAATGCAAGCTTCGTATTCAGCTTCGTTGTTAGTGCAATTGAAGGTGAGCTTTGCCGAGAAAGGCATATGAACTCCCTTAGGTGTAATGAGTACTGCACCAACACCACGACCATTCATATTAACAGCCCCATCAAACATCATAGTCCATTCTTCTTCCGGGTCAGGCCCTTCAGTGTGAATAGGCTCTTCATGATCTTTTGCTTTAATGAACATGATGTCTTCATCAGGGAAGTCAAATCTCATAGGCTGGTAGTCATCAATAGGTTGCTCAGTAAGATATTCAGACAATACACTGCCCTTGATGGCTTTCTGAGATGTGTACTGTATGTCGTATTCTGTGAGAATCATTTGCCATCTTGCAACCCGTCCGGTAAGAGCTGGCTTCTCGAAAATGTACTTAACTGGGTCCATCTTGGAGATCAACAAGGTAGTGTGAGTCAACATATATTGTCTCAGTCGGCGAGCAGCCCACGCTAAAGCACAGCAAGTTTTCTCGAGCAATGAATAACGTTGTTCACAGTCGGTAAACTTTTTGCTCAGGTAGTATATTGCATACTCTTTTCGACCAGACTCGTCATGCTGGCCCAGCACACACCCCATCGACTCTTCTAATACTGTCAAGTACATTATCAGAGGTCTTCCTTCAACTGGAGGCATAAGGATTGGAGGCTCTTGTAAGTATTCCTTGATCTTGTCAAAAGCCCTCTGGCAGTCTTCGTTCCACCTGACCGTCTGTTCTTTTCTCAACAGTTTGAACAAAGGCTCACAGGTTGCTGTAAGGTGAGATATGAACCGTGAAATGTAGTTCAATCTACCCAGAAACCCTCAAACTTCTTTCTCAGTTTTCGGTGCAGGCATCTCTTGAATGGCTTTCACTTTATCAGGGTCCACTTCAATCCCTTTCTCGCTTACAATAAAGCCCAGCAGCTTACCAGATCGTACCCCAAACGTGCACTTGTTGGGGTTTAACTTCAGTTGGTACTTCCTCAGCCGCTTGAATAGCTTCAGCAGATTTACCAGGTGGTCTTCCTTTGTAAGGGACTTGGCGATCATGTCATCCACATAACACTCGATTTCTTTATGGATCATATCGTGGAATAATGTCACCATAGCTCGTTGATATGTGGCACCAGCGTTCTTCAACCCGAATGGCATCACCTTGTAACAGAACGTTCCCCAGGGTGTGATGAAGGTTGTCTTCTCCATGTCTTCAGGTGACATTTTGATCTGATTGTATCCTGAAAATCCGTCCATGAAGGAGAATACCGAGAACTGAGCCGTATTATCCACCAGTACATCAATGTGAGGTAATGGGAAATCATCTTTTGGGCTGGCTCTGTTCAGATCCCGGTAGTCAACACACATTCTCACTTTGCCGTCTTTCTTAGGCACAGGTACTATGTTAGCAACCCACGGTGGATAGCTAGTTACATTAAGGAATCCGGCGTCCCACTACTTTTGCACCTCTTCTTTGATCTTCATTGCCATGTCTGGACGAGTACGGCGCAGTTTCTGTTTAACCGGTGGGCATTCTTCCCTTAAAGGCAGCTTGTGCATAACAATGTCGGTGTCCAACCCTGGCATATCCTGATAAGACCGAGCAAACACATCCACATACTCCTGAAGCAGGTCAATCAGTTGTCTCTTCACTGAGTCTTGTAGGCAGGCCCCGATTTTAACCTCTTTCACATTTTCATCTGTACCAAGATTAATCGTTTCGACCTCCTCCTGATGAGGAGTGATAACCTTCTCCTCTTGTCTCAACAACCTGGCTAGCTCTTCAGGAAGCTCATATTCTTCTTCAACCCCTTCATCAGCTTGATTGATTGGATTGTCAAAGTCATACAAAGTCATAGCCGTGCTGTTGTCGATGCTGTCTGGAAGGCACTCTCTGCAAGGGTTCAGTTTGTTCATTTTAGTGATTGATTTTAATCTTGTTTAGAAAAGTGAAATAAAAGTTGTCATTTTGAAAACATTGCCATTTATTTTTTTGTACAAAAAGAAAAATGGAAAAAACAGTGAGTGGAAAAGAAAAAGACTTGTTTGCAAGAGATGTCTGATATTTCATTGATTAATCTTGTTGCACAAAAATTACAGATGGCCCGATTACAAAATGAGTCTTGTCATCTTGGGCAAGATGCAAGACTTGATGCATGCTTAAAATATACAGGAAATAATAATTACTCTGCAGGAGTAACCCTTATAATTTCCTGAGAAGACCAGTTTGAGATACTGCTCCCCGGGATCTTTGGACGAATCCAGCTTTCCAGGTTGCGTTCATCTTCCGACTCATCTTCCAAGTTGTTGACAGCATCGGGGGTGAGCATCCCCCCACTAACAAAGTTGGGCTTCTTAACAGCCTCTGCTTGATCTTCTTGAGTTGGTTTGTAACCCAACCCAAATCTATCTTCTTTCTTCTCCACAGGCAACAATTTTCCCCAGCCTTGAGCGTTTCCTTCTTCCACCACCTTCCGGGCCTGCTGGTAGGATGTCATGGAAGTCCCAAGTACAGCAGAGGTTTCATTAATATTCAGGGCCTCAAACCCTTGACTCATTGTCTCGTGGATCTCCCCATCCATCTCAATATATTTGTAAGTAGCCAGATGGCTAACAAAAATATCCTCCTCTCCACAGATAGTAACGACTTGGCCTTCCCACTCAAATTTTAACTTCTGGTGAAGGGTAGACGTTACTGCGCCAGCGGCATGAATCCATGGTCTACCCAACAAACAGCTGTAGGCAGGCTGAATGTCCATCACGTAGAAGGTCGTTTTGAAAGTTTGTGGGCCAATTGTTACAGGCAACTCAATTTCTCCCAGAACTGATCTCTTAGAGCTGTCAAAAGCTCTTACTACCAAGTTACTGGGTCGCAATGCCAATCCTTCATATTCCAGCTTCACAAGGGCCTTTTTAGGTAAGACATTGAGGGATGATCCTGTGTCTACCAGCACATGGGAAAGAACTGCACCTTTACATTCCAGGGTAATGTGCAAAGCCTTGTTATGATTGCGGCCTTCCGAAGTTAAATCAGTGTTGGTGAATCCTAGTCCATTGCTAGCATTAACATTTCCAACCACAGCTTCCAACTGATTGACTGTGATCTCCTCTGGCACATAAGCTGCGTGCAAGACTTTGAGTAGTGCGTTCCGATGGGCTTCGGAGCACATAAGCGACGATAGAATGGAGATCTTGGAAGGCGTCTGGTGAAGCTGGTCCACTATCTTGTAATCACTTTTCTTGATGATTCTCATGAACTCATCAACTTCTTGATCAAAAGGTGTTTTTAAAGCTTCTCTAACAACCTGCTCTTCTTGCACCATGCTCTTCCCTTTTGCCTTGGCAGCAGCTTCTGCTTCGGCAGTGGGTCTTTGAATTTGTGGGGCGAAAAGATGTCCGCTTCGAGTAAAGCCTCCGCCTCCCCCCACATTGTCTATTTGTGGTGAAGAAGTCGATGATTCAAAAGTGATTTTCTGTCCTTCGCAGTATAAGTCAGAGCCGTAATGCCAAGGGATGGCATTACTGCTTTCATAAGGTACTGGCCCAGGCACTGTGACAGTGACTGGACTGATGGCAGCTGCAGAAGGGACTGTGATAGTCTGTGGATCATAATATATTGTGACTGGTGCTCTGGTAGGAGTGGCATTTTGTGAGTTGTAGGCAGAATCAATTTCAGGATCATAATAAATCGTAACTGTTGAGACATCTTCATGGGTTGCTGCTGATGTTGTAGGAGACATTGTTGGAAGGATGGGTGTTGTTGTTGTAGGAGATTCGAAATGAAGTGGTGCTGAAGTTGTAGAAGGAATGTTCGTTGATATCTGGTCAGTTGAAATGACAGATGAAACATTTGTTGATGAAACTGAAGAGTTGTCGGGAACAATGGTCGTTGCAGTTGTAGGAGATACTGGAATTGTTGCTGATGAGATTGCTGGATTTGTTGGAATTGATGTGGTAATTTGAAGCAGGCCACTCTGGATGAGACCATCTATGCCATCTCTCAAGTTATCACAACCATTCACTGAAATGTTGCAATAAGCACACCCTAGCTCACATCCCGGGAACATTTGACATTCGAGGAGTTGAGCTTTAATCTCTACCAACGGTGTCCGAATCTGACCCACACTGGTTATTAAATAAGACGGCTTGTCTTCTTTAATAGCATTGATTCTGGGACCTCCGTGGTGTGGCATAGGGTTTTTATTAACATTTGGTGGTGGTGCGAAATTTAGAGCCTTAGAATCTACCAAGTCTTGTACCTTCATGTGCAAAGCTCTGCACTTTTCTGTACTATGGCCAGGTGCATTTGAATGGAAAGCACATCTGGCACTGGAGTCGTAATTTCTAGGTAGACTGGCAGGATCTGGAGGTGCCAACGTCCTTAGCTCAACCAGGTTGAGTTTCAGGAGTTGTGGCAGTAATGTTGCGTAGGGCATAGGGATCGGATCGATCACCCTATTGGCCTGAGAAGGTCTCTGTTGATATGGTCTTTGTTGATTGTTGTTGGTATTATTGTAGTTTCTCTGAGGAGGATACTGATTCTGTTGCTGATAATTTTGTTGTGGTGGTTGATAAGCTGGTTGTGGATGAACTGGAGCGGGAATGGTGACTGCTGCCACAGACCTATGAACATATTGGGGCCTGCCCCTGCTGGTGTGGATAGCATTGGTCTCACCAGTTCTTCTTGGGCCTACAAAAGGTTTCCTTGTATTGCTGGATGAGCTAGCACCGTTGTCAGAAATTTTGCCCATCTTTAACAAGCTCTCAATTCTCTCTCCAGCTATAACAACATTTGCAAAGCTGGTGGAAGAGAAGGCAGCTAACCTGTCAATGTATGTTCCTTGGAGGGTGTTCATAAACATATCTGCCATCTCCCTCTCTGACATAGGTGGCTGGACAGCAGCAGCCAATTGCCTCCATCTCTGGGCATACTCTCGGAAACTTTCTCTAGACGACTGTGACATTCCCATTAGGAGGGTCCTGTTGGGTGCCATATCCAAATTATACTGGTATTGTCTAATGAAGGCTTCTGCCAAATCCTTCCAACACCTGATGGTTGCTCTTGTCAGATGAGAGTACCATTCTCTTGAAGCTCCCGTCAAGCTATCCTCAAAATAAAACATCCATAGCTTTTCGTCCATGGTATAGGCCTTCAGCCTCCCCAGAAATGATTGTAAATGGGTTCTGGGGCAGGAAGTCCCGTTATACTTCTCAAAGCATGGTGGTTTAAATTTGTGGGGGATCCTGACCCCGTCCACTAGACCCATGTCCATAACATCAAATCCCAAAGAATTCTGGGACTCCAAAGATCTTAGTTTCTCAGCAATCTCTTCCAGCCTTCTGTCATAGGCTTCCTCCCCAGCTCCCATCACTGTGAACTGATCCTCCTGGGGGTCTTCTTGCAGTACTCTCCCTGCTGTGGCAGTCCCTTGCACATTGATAGGGATGTTGATCTCTGGATGCTGGTGGGGTCCAAAGACTGGGGGATTAACATGAGGCTGGACTCTCTCATTGTTGCTTGTCCCAGCAGTCCCTGGATGATGGTCTTCCTGATTCCTCCCTTCTACTAGTGCTCTTAACCTTTCCTGGCTTTAAGCCATATTGTTCATCACCTCCATAAATTGTGTCATCTGATTCCTCATTTCCAACCTCTCGTTGGTCATTTGATTCCTGACCTCTGTAAGGTCCTGCTGCATTTGGTCCATCTGTATGCCCGGAAGATTGTTGCGGGTGGGATATCTGTGTGGACGGTTGAGTGGGAACACCCGTCGTCGAGCAATAGTTCCTGAAGTCACAACAGAGTTAGTAACAATAAAACAAAACCTACAAAACAAAACAAAAGGTTAATATGCAATGCAGTATGCTTATTTGTTTCCAAGGTATCCGGCTTGGCACTTGGTTTTGACCTTTCCAGACCCCTGAGGAAGATGCTTGTGATGTTGCTTGAAGAATTCAGATAACACAAACCAACACATATATTACAAAAAGGTAAATGATACATAGTTTGTTTCTTACAAATCATCCCCTCTGAGGGGTCAAAATACATCATAAGAAAATAAAAGTACATGGAATGAAAACAACAACAAGCAAAAGTCAGACACCAAGACCAAACTCATCCTCCTGAACTTCCTTTAGAAGTGCTTCAGTCACAGGATCAGCTGGACGCTCTGTAAGATTCCTGATAAGGAGATTCCTGGTAGTAACAGCTGCAGTTAGCTTCTTGTGCTGACTCTGGTCCTTTGACCTCTTTACACCAGCTCTAATCTTCAATTCTGAGATCTCCCCCTGGGCTGCTGCCAGGGCTTCCTGTTGCTCTTTTGCACTAGCTTCCATCTGCTCAATCTTATCCTGAGTCCTTTTATCCTCCTGAGTGCGAGCTTCGGTGATCCTGACCCACCTAGCTTGACTCTCCTTTAGATACAAATCAGTCCTGGCCTTCTGGAACTGAGCTTCCTTGCAGGCATTCTTCAAGATCTGTTCTCCAGCCCTAGACTTCTTAATGTAATCCTCAGACTTCTCAATTCTAGCCAAATGCTCCACTTTCAGCTTTTCTAACCTCTCAATATCCAATCTACCATCACTCCTCTCCCAGAGGGTCTTCTGTAGAGCTTGAGTCAGTTTTTCATTTCTCTCTTTCAATTTCTCAAACTCTTCTAAGCTGACAGTTGCTGGAGGTGGTGTTGTGGAGGGTCCAGGCACATCTTCAATAGTGAAAGGCATTCCAGTAATTTGAGCTCTGGCATGAGACCACTCATAGTACTGGGCTGAGGCTACATTGTTGCATCTCCCGAGAATGGTTATCCCCTTAGTCTGCACATTGTCCCAGGCCCAGGATGCTTGCCTGACAATAGCCAGATTAGGCTTGATTTCACAATAAAGGGTCTCAGTCAGATCCTGTGCTCTAGGAGGATGGACCAATGCATAGCCCAGTTGTCTTCTGAATAGCAGAGGGTTGTAATTGATGCAACCCTTTACTCCAATCATAGGTACATTGGGAAATTGCCCACAACTTGTAATGATGTCTCTGCCCTTGGTGCTCTGAGTGCACCACCTGATATCATCTGAGGTTAGAGCAACAAGCCTCCTAGCCCAGTTCTTCTGCTGGTGAGGGTTCAGGAATGAATCAGTCTTTGGAAAATGCTTGAGTAGCCAAGTATGGAACACAGGAGCACAACATCTTACTAATCTTCCCCTTTGCTTTTCGTTCCTTTGATGAGCAGAGTAGTAAAGATCTCCCAGTAAGGTGGGCACTGGGTTTCTCAGGATAAAAAGATGGATTGCACTCTTGCTAACAAACCTAGGCTCATCTGCAAAAAGTATGACCCCATATATGCTAAGGGCCAACAGAGCACAGACTGTCTTCCACTCCCCCAAGGAGGCCTTCAGAGTAGCCTGAGAAGTCAAGAAGTCCAGATGAAATCCAGAGACTCCAGCCTTAGCTGTCAGATTTTGCCCAATCAGAACTGGTTCCAGATGTAATGCTCTTGCTATCTCCTCATTACTTGGGAAAGCCATCTCAGGGTTGAAGGGGATTCCACCCCTGATAGGTACACCAACCAATGATGAATATTCCTCCAACAAGGGTCCCAACTGAAAATTCTGAAAGGTGAAGCACCTCAGAGGGGGATCATAGAACTGCAGGCAAGTATGTATCAAGCTCCTCTGTGAAGGGTCCAAATCCAATACCACATCAAGGATTCCTCTATAATGTTCTCTGAAATGTGGTATATGGTCTGGAGTAATCAGGGTTTGAATCCTTCTGATGCTAGCTAGCTCAGGCTCAAAGAAGTGATAGGAGATGTTACTTTTCTTAGGTACCATGCCGCTGAAGGATAGGTGTTGATGATGATGACTGAGGACAACACTGAAGATGGGCCACTGATAGGCTGAGACTGAGGATGCAAGTGACTGAAGCAGGTGGCTGATTGCTGAAGCAAGTGCTGATGAAGATAGGTCTAAACTGAAGAAGGGGTCAAAACCAAGCCAAAATGATAGGATGGATACCCTGAAAAACAAATAAACACATGTCAAAATGATGCAATGAGGATGTATGCAAATGATATGCAAGGGTTTGTAACTAAGCTGGATCTGATTAATTGCTCTGATATAAGTCCAGGTATGTTCAAGAAACCCAGATGGAGGTTCATAAGTCCAGTAACCAAGGTGGGGGACTCAAATAAAGAGTCACATGTCCAGGGTTTAGAATCACAAGAACTGTTCCAAAATGGAGTACTCTTATACAAAACAAAGTAACAGGGTATGCTGAGGTCAAGGGTACCTGCAAACCTGTAAACAACCCAACCCCCTCACAGGTGATGTTCTAAAACAAGGATCCTTAGACTTGGATCAGTTATGAGAAGTGTAAACACTTCTAACCCGGAGGTACAGTGTTTACAATAACCATAAAAGATCCTCCTCTAACTCACCTCAGTTTCTGAAGGTCAATACTAATGGTCATCCAGACTTAGCAGGCTTCCCAGATAGCCCTAGTACTGCAGGAAATCTACAACACAGAGTTCTCAAGAAGAAACCCATATCTGAACCGTGTTTCATATTCCCGCACCAGACCGAGATGGAATGGGAAAGAATATGAACCACTCTAGCCTAGGTGTCACTCAGGTCCCAGGTGTAGGACCTTAACTCTCAATAGAACACCCACCCATTAAAGCAACAAAACAGATCCAGCCAGCACAGTATGATAGTATGATGTATATAAAGCTATAAAGAAAGCAATAAAACAACTGTACATAAAGCAAAAATAAAACAAATATACAAACACAGATAGCACATAACACCCCAGTAAACACAAATCAAACAAGCGCTAGGAGGAACCCACAAAAAGAACCAGAAGCCCTGGTTGCAGTATAAGGGTCCCCAGCAGAGTCGCCAAGCTGTCGCTCCCAAAAGATGAGACTGGCTCAAATTAGGTACAGACGCGAACGGTCGGCGAAAAGAACAATGAGAACACACAGCAGTGAACTCACTGGAAAAGAAAAGAGTCGCCAGCTAGGCATTTTTATCCCGGAGGAAAGGTAATGCTGCATAGACCTAGAAAAGATGGATAAGACGGTTGCGAACCAGAGAGACTGAGAAAGGGGGTTGGTTACAACCTGGGAAGGTATTAGCACCCAAATTGTCCGTCGTATTCGACGGGATCCACGCTTAAAAAGATTTGTGTTTTAAAGGGGTAGTGTCAGTGCAATCTGTGTATAAAAGGGCTGGAAAAAAGATGTATAGGTGTCAGTGTAAAGGAAGTGTGAAGTGTATAAATGAAGTGTCAGTGTAAGAATGAGAATGGATTGCTCATGATAATGAGGCTAAGAGAAAGATGCTGAAAGAGGGGGAATATACAGAGACTTTTGTTCGATAACTGTTAAGTTATGCCTACGTATCCTCTCGTGCAATGAGGAAGTCAGAACACCGTAGTTCGACCCAAAGAGACTGAAAGAATGAATTGACCTGTGAACTGCTTGCTTGTCAACGCTCAAGTGTATGACCTGTCTGGCTCAGGTGCAAACTGTCTTGCATTAGACGGAAGAAGCAAGTTCTCGTTTATGAGTGAATGAGATGAGAAAAGAATCCCGGAGGAGACGATTATTGTTTGTTTTTGAGTTTTCAGTCTTTTATTGCTTTTTGAAGTTTGTCATAAGTTAATGAGCTTAAGCCTAAACCAATGGATTTAGTAAACTCATCACATCTTCCCTCTGATTAGGGGTAATGAGAATACCTTAAGTGTGAAGTCAGCTTCTCACACTTAATCACCATGATGTAGGATTAAGATCATTAACCTACTTGTGATTATTTAGATGTTTTTGGTGTTTTTGTTTAGTGTTAAGTAATGAGGTTAAGCCATAATCAAGGATTAAATAGACTCATTACACCATCCTAATAGAAGGATAATAGATGAGAATGTTTAAGCTGAGGAAAGCTCCTCAACTTAATCCATGATTAGGGATTAAACTCATGACAAAACAAGCCTTTGATTAAGTGGATTTTATTTAATGATATGATGATGAAGTGATTTTTAGGGTTTGTAAGACAACTTGAGGGGGACTTGTCCATTAACACTAGGGTTAGTCCTTCTTAACCAATTAAGGAAGAATTAGAACCCTAATGCAAGGCCCAAGTTACAAGTGTGATGTCTTGATGATTATTAAGTGAATTGATTAAGAGATTTAAACACATTAAGGGTTTAACACTTAGGATTAAAGTTATACACTCCATCCTAATAGAAGGATGCAGGCATAAGCTTAATCTCAAAGCCTTAAAGCCTTTAGGGTTTAGTCCCTGATTATGAGGTGAGAAGAAAGACTCAATGATACACAAAGGTAAAAACTAAGTGGGGGACTAATCAAAACCCTAATCATTGTCATGCTTGGTTGTTCCTAAGGTTTGTGAGGTTTACAAGAGAAGTCTTCAATGGAACCACCAGGAAGCAGATGAAAGGATCAGGAGAAGCAAAGTAACTTGCTTCATTGAAGAAGACAAGTCACTTGAGGAAAGAAAGTAAGAAGAAAAAGAATGAGCAAGCTCAATCTCAAACACATATCAAAATGCAGCATGGATGCAAGAGAGAGATGAAAATAAATTGTGAGAAGTGAAGGCAAATTCACTTCTCAAAGTTGCTTACCACCTGAAAATTTAGTGAAAGAAATGCAATGCAATGCCAAATGGAATGAAATGACATGATGAAAAACAAAACCAGAAGCATATATGGGATGATAATGATGCCATGAGATGATGCAAACATGAGATAAGGCATGGTGATGATCATATGAGCTCATGGATGCAAATGAAGCAAGCTAAGACACATGAACATACATGAAAAGTTATGAAATGCAAATGGCATACAACATGGAGGATGCTAGATGCAATGGTCAAACATGCTTTCAATATGTCTTAAGATGTCATATGAATCAAATGGATGCACAAAATGCTATGGCAAGTCAAGGTATGAATGCAAATGCAAGGTGAGTGCATATGGAAGCCCAAATTAGGGTTTATGATCAAAGCATCAAACACAAACCAAAATCAGGAGCAAACATCAATATAAAAAATTGAAAATGCACTCAAAGGACCCCTAATCCTATACTAACTCACTGCCCAAAGGAGAGGTTCCAACTCTTAACCTAATTCAAGTTATGATTTTCCTAAGTTTTCTAGGGTTTTAGGGTTCCTTAACAAGAAAAATGCCAAACAAATGGAAAATGAAAGATCAAATCATGACCATTTAATCTCACAAACTACATGATATACTAAACACAATGCAAAAAGAATCAAAGTCCAACTCTTTAGGGTTAGGCAGAAATGATTTTTGGAAGTTTGGATCAAAATAATGCATCAAAATGATTTTAATTCCATGGAAAATTCTTAAAATGCATCAAGATCAAAAAATAAATTTGGTTTGAGGGTTGGACAATGTTTCTAAATGTTTTTAAATGTTTCATGAATTTTTTGGTGATTTTTAAATACCTAAAAGCATTTTTAATTAATTAATTTCCATTAATCAATTAAAAATAAACTTTTAAATATTTAAAAATACTTTTTTAATGCTAAAAATAAAAATAAAAATATTTTTGTGTTCTGAAATTAAATAATAACTTGTATAAAAAATTTCAGAATTTTTGAAAAGGTTTTACTATTTTTAATAAAATGTACAAATTAAATGAAATAATATGAAAAATAAAATGAATTTAAAGCTGAAAAAGAAAAGTCAACAGATCCAAGGGCCCTCATTTAAACTTGCTGCGCGCGCGTTTGACTTGGCGCCAGATCCCACGGCTGGAATTCAAACTTGGCTAATTAAGTGATTAAGCCCTAATTTTGCCCTAATGACTTTCAGATGACCGGAACAGTGGTTCCGGTCATCTTCTCCGGCGAGCTCAAATGCTAAATCATTCTACACGCTATGAAAATGAAAACCAACTATCCAGGAATCTTCCCCACCCTAAAACGAATCAAACCCCTCACTTAAACATCATTTATCACTCATAATCAGAGAGAATCGAAGCAAACAAATCCTAGGGCAAAAAGTTTCAGAAACAGATTAAACTCTCATCTCTCCACCATTTTCAAAACCAAAGACATCAGAGTGATCAGTGAACTACAAAGAACAACTTAGGAACTTTAAAAATCATTTCTGGAAAAAAAGTTCTTGAGCTACCTGAGTTTTGAAGCTTTCAACTTTGCAGCTTTCTGACCTCCCCTCTTTATGCAATCCACTCCTTTTGGTCCCTTGATGATGTCTGGATGCTTAGAAGGAGTTTGTGCTGGCTGGTTTGGGAGATTGAACAAGTTCTGTTCAAGCTCAGGTGAGAATCGTGTTTGGCTTATGTGAGGTTTCAAGGATGAATGAAGGCAGGGAAATGATCAGAATGATGTGGTGATGAGTTCTATGAAGTTTGTTTGTGAGTTTGTAGCTTGTTTTCTGAGTTTCGAAAGCTTTTGCTTTTGAGAGTGAAAATGAGAAAGTTATGTTCTTGCTGGTTTCAGGCTTGTGTGTTATGTTGTTTGGCTTTCCATTTGTTTGTATAAACAATGCTGATTGGTCAGAAGATGTGACATGCCCTTTTGTGATAGGTGTAGCTACTTTTGCAAATTTGTCAACTTTGTGTAAGAGAAGCATGGGTCATGTTCTAGCCAAGTACAAGGGGTGTGGGCTGTGCAGCATGGTGTGAGGGAAAGGCTAGGATGGTTCAGCAATGTAGCTAGCAAGTGGATGAAAGGTTATGATGGCTTTTGCAACTTGCTTGCTTTTGATCTTCATGAAAATATCTTGCTCCATGGGCCATAAAACTTGTAATCCTTTGCCCCATTCTGATTTTTAAGACTTGTGTGATGTTTGTATAAGGATTAGACATCAATTAGAAGTCACAAATTGCCTTGGTACAAGTTTTTGCAAGTTTCTCATTTGGTGCATAGCTTGAAAATTTAGTGATTTTTGCCAACTTTGATGCACCATAACTTTTGATCCAAAATGAATTAGGTCATGTTCTTATACTTTTTGAAAAGGGAAAGATCTAATCTTCAACTTTCATGACCAAAGTTTTTCCATTTGAAGCTTTCTTGAATCAAAAAGTAAGGGTTGGAAAAGTTGCATAAAATGACATTTTCATGAAAAGTCAAACTTGCCCAAAAAGTCAACTTTGCAAAAGGCTTGAAATTCTTGAATTTTGTGAACTTACAACTTCTTCCATGATCAAATAAAGATCATATACACTCAAAATGATGAAGATCATCCCTTGGTTGGGTCATTGGGGGCCTCAGATGCCCTGATTTTGCACTGACTTGTCTGAAAAGTCAACTCTTGATCAGATGACTTCCTCATGGAATTTCTTCATGAAAATTGATATGCAAACTCCCTATACCATATAGAGACCAATAGAAACAAGAATGACCAAAAAAATTGAAGTTATGGCCTCTGAAACCAAAACCCTAATTTCAGGTCATCTGTGCAGTCAAGCCTAGCTCTGCTTCCACACCAATCCCAGTTCTTGTGATTCTTTGGCATTTTTGACTTTGAGAGGATGTAATATGATATAAGAACACACATGGACCCCTTTGAAGTGATTGGTGGCCTTTGGAGTGGCTCAAGAAGCTCTTGGATTGCTCAGATCACAAACCCTAGGTGCAGATGACTTTGAATCTATGCAGTGAATCAAAAATGTGATATGAGATGTTATGATTGTGTTTATGCATATGAAATGATCACAAGCCATAGTGAAAATGGGTGAGGGCAAATTTGGGGTGTTTACAATATCCATAAGTACATAATACGTCACTTAAGTGCATCATACTATGCATACATAATGCATAAACTAATATTTCCCTTGCAGGATAGTTATATGCAGGTAAAACAGTATCAACAACTTACAACGGGTCAGAAATGATCCATACACTACTCAAGATGTCCTCGAATAGCAGGCAAACGGTCCGTAAAAAGATCCATTCCCTGGTTCAAGACATCTTTCAGAAGAACAAATCCTAACGTTCTTTTGACCCTTAAGAGCAAATCCTGACGCTCTTTTGGCCCCTTGTTCAAGACTTTTTCAGAAGAACAAATCCTGACGTTCTTTTGACCCTTAAGAGCAAATCCTGACGTTCTTTTGGCCCCTTGTTCAAGACTTTTTCAGAAGAACAAATCCTGACGTTCTTTTGACCCTTAAGAGCAAATCCTGGCGCTCTTTTGGCCCCTTGTTCAAGACTTTTTCAGAAGAACAAATCCTGACGTTCTTTTGACCCTTAAAAGCTAATCCTGACGCTCTTTTGGCCCCTTGTTCAAGACATCTTTCAGAAGAACTAATCTTGACGTTCTTTTGACCCTTAAGAGAAAATCCTGACGCTCTTTTGGCCCCTTGTTCAAGACATCTTTCAGAAGAACTAATCCTGACGTTCTTTTGACCCTTAAGAGCAAATCCTGACGCTCTTTTGGCTCCTTGTTCAAGACTCTTTCAGAAGAACTAATCCTGACGTTCTTTTGACCCTTAAGAACAAATCCTGACGTTCTTTTGGCCCTTGAATAGCAGGCAAACGGTCTGTGAAAAGATCCATTCCCTGGTTCAAGATATTTTTCAGAAGAACTAATCCTGATGTTCTTTTGACCTTGGAGAGTAGGCGAACGGTCCGTAAAAAAGATCCATTCCCTAATTCAAGATATTTCCAGAAGAGATAATCGCCACGAAGATTTATTTCTACTGGTCCATTCAGCAATTCAAAACATGTTGCATAAATGATTCAGAGGTGGCTTATACAAAGACCTAGTACTGATATCCAGTATCAACATAAAGACATCATCACATCCTGATACTTTAGATGGCATCTCCAAGCCCATCTCCAGTTCATCCTGATACTTTAGATGGCATCTCCAAGCCCATCTCCAGTTCTTCCAAGTGGCATCTTCAAGCCCACTCAAACATACACAGATAATCATCAGTATTACTCTATGCACTGGTGAGTGCAAATTTTTGGGCTTTTGTGTTCAATCCCCTTCAACCTTCCAGGTCACGAATGACACGTATACCAATCTAACCCCTCAAGTTTCAGAAAATTGAACAGGGGCAGCTGTTGCACCCCAAAATTTGCCCTCACAAGACAAGACTTTGTGTACTAAGAGGTTCACAAGGTTCACAATACATATCATGAGGTTCACAAGGTTCACAAAGTTCACAATTAGTCAGAAGATTTGACATTTCCCTTAGACAATGCATCCTCCTAAGCAGTGCATCCAAAACTAGGGTTTTGACTTTAATCAGGCTAAATGAACTTCCAAGACTTCAAGTGAGCTTCATAACATCTTATATGTGTTTAAGAATCCCCATGACAAGTTTCAATACTTTTCCCAAAGGTTTGCTCAGTCAGATGATCAGATAGGTTAAAATCAGTCAAAGCAGTTAAAAAGTCAAACTGAGGTCAACTGTGGTCAAACCAAAGTCAAACTTCATGATTTTTTGCCAACATCAAGTATATGAAGTAAAATTCATCATTTTATCAAGGGTTGATCATGATTCATCAAGGAGATTTCAGATCATCAAGAATCAGGAGTTTCTAAATTAGGGTTTCCTCAGGAAAAGTCAACTGAACTTTGACCAGCCATAACTTTCACATGCTTCATCAAATTTTTCCCATCCAAATCTCATTTTGAAGGAAATTGAATTCTCTACAACTTTGTGTCTTACAAGCCAAGCCCAAAAATGCTTCATTTGGAAGGTATGAGCTAAGACATTATAGGTCCTTTTGAAAGTCAACAAAAAGTCAACAACTTCAAAAGAGCATAACTTGAGAATGGTAAAAGATATGGACATGAAACCAATGGGGTTGGTTATAGGACTCTTTAAGCTTTCCAAAATGTCCAAGAACACCCTCATAACATTAAAATTGAAGGATTTGTGCCCTTGCAAAGTTGGGAAATTTTTGAGTGGTTTATGAAGTAAATGGGGTCTTAAAACCATAATTCTTCAAATGGGCTGACTTTTTTGTGACCCAATGTGTTCCATGACATCATGCACGAAATTTATTTAATATTTTCATAATTTTATTCATTTTATTTTTATTTATTATTATTTTTTATATTAAAAATCATTTTAAATTCAAATAAAATATAAAATGATGAAGATTTAAAAATATTTTGCTTCTTGAAAGTCATGAAAGTTGATTGGATTTAATTGATATGAAAATTATGAAGATTATATCAAAATAGCAATGATATATCAAAGAATATTCAAGTTTTATGGCATGATCTTTTTCAATCTCAAATAATCAAAATATCCAAAGAACCATGACATTTTTTAACCTAATTTGATTCACTACATATAGAGGAACATAACACAACTCAAGGGACGAATTCAGAAGCCTCCTAGTGCATTCTCCAATCTTCAAATTTTCACAAGAAATCAATTTTCGGTTTTGGCAAATAAGGAGGTTTCAAGGCATTCTAAAGGCCATTTTGTATTGTTTTGCTTTTTTATGATTTTTTTACAGGTGAAGAAACAAAACGCATTGGTGATATAATCTTCATAATTTTCATAATTTTCAAATAAAATATAAAATGATGAAGATTTAAAAATATTTTGCTTCTTGAAAGTCATGAAAGTTGATTGGATTTAATTGATATGAAAATTATGAAGATTATATCAAAATAGCAATGATATATCACAGAATATTCAAGTTTTATGGCATGATCTTTTTCAATCTCAAATAATCAAAATATCCAAAGAACCATGACATTTTTTAACCTAATTTGATTCACTACATATAGAGGAACATAACACAACTCAAGGGACGAATTCAGAAGCCTCCTAGTGCATTCTCCAATCTTCAAATTTTCACAAGAAATCAATTTTCGGTTTTGGCAAATAAGGAGGTTTCAAGGCATTCTAAAGGCCATTTTGTATTGTTTTGCTTTTTTATGATTTTTTTACAGGTGAAGAAACAAAACGCATTGGTGCTCATTCCATATCACCTGCGCGTGCGTAGCCCAGTGGCTGGCTTGTTGGTCTTGAGGGTGTAAAAGCCTAGGGCCTGGGTTCGAATCCCAGCCCCAGGTATGTTTTTGTTCATATTTTCTTTTATTTTGTTTTTTGTTTATAATATATTATAATTAATTTAATAAATGAATAAATGTTAAAACAAAACAAAAAATGTTTATATTATTTTCTTGTGTATAATTCAAAGATCTTATATTTTCAAAAAATTTAAACTTTATTAATAAAATTATTTAATATTTATTTTATTGTATATATTATATGTTTTGTATAAAAATTTTAATTATATTTAGATTAATTTATAAAACCTAATATTTTTACATAAAACCTAATTTTATTTTATAAACCCTAATTATATTATAAATATTAATTTATTTGTTTGTAAATTTTAATTATATATATATTTATTTTATAATTTGTTTATATTATTATTATATGTAGTTTTTATATAAATAATGTAATTAGGATTAGATTAAGTAGTTAACCCTAATTTATTTTTTCTAAACAATTAAAAACCCTAACTTTATTTTATGAGTTTAATTTCTATTTTTTTATGTTTACTTAATTATAATTAACAAATATTTTTTTATAATATGTATATAAAATTAAACTATTAAAATTATTAGTCATATTTATATAATATTTATTATTTATCTCTTTTTCTTAAATTCTTAAAAAAAATAATTATTTATTGAACTTTTAATTTATTATTATATTATTATGTTAATTTCTTCTTCTTATATTTATTTTGTTTATTATTACTAACCTCTTTATTTATTTATTTATTTATTTATTATGTGATTATTTATTTAATTTATTTTATTATTATTATTATTACTAACCAATCTAATTATTTATTGATTTACATGCTTCTTTATCTAAATTATTATTATAATGTAATTGTACCAATTATGTAATAGTTGTAGAATTATTTTTATTATTTATTTAAATTGCCATGGTTAGTAAAATAGGGAGTGTAAAACATGTTTGTATTTAAAATTGAATTTAGATCATTAATCTCAAGATAAATATATGAATTTGTACACGCACACACGTAAGTCGATCTTGGATCGCCATCTCACATTCTTAAGGATACCTCTCATGTTGCCTAAACAAAAAGGTCAAGTAAGGTGTAAAGCAAAGTCCCTTCTCTCATATCATCTAGTCCCTTAAAAGATAAAAAGATCAAGTCCCTTCATGGTTGCCTTCGTAAATGATCTTGTCCCTTTCGAATAAAGATGATAAGTCCCTTCGAATTGCTAAATACACCTTACAGTTGCCTAATCACAGTTGTCCCTTCACTTGTCCCTCACACATCCAAGGTAATGACTACCTGTTCCTTAATAATAGGGATAGTCTTACCATTTAAAGGATATTTAAGAACATAAAAGATTTAATTTAGGGTAGGTTTCTCTTATGTACTTGCTCACCTTTTCAAAACATTTCAAATACACTTCACATTTCAAACAATTTTCAAAACAAAGGCTTTATATATATCCGTACATGGATCATTATAAAGTACTTAAGAAAATTTCTAAACACACACTACACTTCTCAAAAACATTTTAAAGTGAGCTAAGTAACTAAGAGCCCATGGATAACCATGGATGTAAAGGGTGCTAACACCTTCCCTTTACATAACCTACCCCCCGAACCCAAAAATCTTTTAAGGTCTTTCCTGTTCTTTTATGCCCTTTCCTTTGGATAAAATAAAAGTCGGTGGCGACTCTTGCTATCTGCAACATAACTAAAGTCAGTTCTCCCACCGTGTTACACTAGGTCATCCACAACCCTGCATTGAGGTATTTCTAGATGATCCTAGCACACTCTTTCCTCAGTTTACCAGATACTCAGACTTTGCTTAGCGAGGAGGAGATATTCATAATGTTTTGTACAACCTAGTCACGCCCTGTGGCATGTGGCAACTTTATGCTGAATGGCCTTAGCAGTGTCGCCAGGTCATCTGTAGGCATCATTCATGTCAGTGGGATTATTACTCAGATTGCTACTACATTAGGTTTGTCTCGCAAGCTGTTACATCTCAGGACCTTCTGTAGCTACACCACCATGGATGTTGACTTTTGCCTAGACAAAGGGTTGATGAGGAGAGCCTCTTTTGATCCCAACAAGTTTAGATTACTGATTAATAGCGAGGTGATACATTACTTCACACTACCTGACCCGCTGATGAACAGTGTCCATGACCCAGCTAATTGGAGTTATGCTTTAGAGGGTCATGGAGAGATTGTTGAGGAGCCAAAATCACCTCCTGTTGTTGAGTATACTCATACACCTCCTTCTCCCAGAGTCACTGTTTTGTCTAACAATTTGTCTTTGCAGCCACCTGATTTACAAACCCAGATTTATGAGCTCCGTAGAGAGACTACCAGGCTCAAACAGGAGGTAACTGACTTGGCTTTACAGATTGAGGTATCCGATCTTACCCACGCCACTAAGGCAAACGCTCTATATCAGGAGATTGGAGAGCTTCGTCGGGAGATCGTGGAGCTTCGTGGATCGGACCAGGCAGAGGAGCCTGCTACATGATCATGTTACCATGACATTATTGCTCTAGTATTTAATATTTTATGCATTATTTTATTTCTCGCATCTCCAAACATATTTTATATTATCGCATCTGCTACATTTGTTATGTACTTTGGTTGAAAATCATTTATATATATGTTATATTAAATTATATGCATGAATATTTATATATATATATATATATATATATATATATATATATATATATATATATATATATATAATAACAAAAAAATAATACAAAAATAAAATTTCTTTTTATGTTTAATATTTTTATTAAAGGTTGTGCAAGTATCGTGCCTAAGAAGAAGAAAGCAAACATTATCTGGACCCCCAAAGACAAAAAGGTATGCAAAGCCCACTTGGAATTTTCAAAATTTGGCCCATCCATGAAATGGCCTTGTGGCGCCCGCCATAGAGGCATGGCGTCCGCCATGACGTCCCACAAAATTCGGGACAGATTCACTCCCCCGCCATTTTTGAACCTTCAAACTTCCAAAACTCATTTTTTCCCTCTTCCAAAACTCCATTGAACCTCATAAAAACTCTCACCTTTATCATTCATTCACCATCCATTAAACCCTTCCAAGTTTCATTTATATTCATTCATTACAATCCATAAAAATCTCACCTTTACCATTTTCTATTTAAACCACTCTTCACCATCTTCAACTCATCCAAGGAGCAAAAGCAATGGAATTCGATGGATTTATTCTTCGCGAAGGAAAACCCGTGGATAGGCAAAGAAGGATCATTCAAAAGCTTCAGAGTCGAGAAATTCTCTCGACTAGGTACGTGGATGATAATTGTCTGTATTCTTTGGGTCTGTACCATAGCGTTTATCATTTACTAGATTTTTTAGGCTTGCACAATATTTTTGCAAATCAAGAACCTACCTTTGAGCGGCTGACAATTGAGTTTTTGAGTTCTTTAATATATACTGTCAGTCCTAACACTACTAGTACAGTCGGTACTGTCAATTTTAGAATGTTTGGAATTGAATATGAATATAGTACCGACGAACTAACAGGCCTGTTAGGAATCCCTCATTGGGAAGGTGCTATATGTGAGGCCCCTTTGGATTCAGAATGGTCGGCCAATGTATTTTCGTCCTGGTAGAGACTGTCAAATACTTCAATAAATTCTTTTAAAGGAATCCTCACATCGACCATCCATAACCCGACCATCAGAGTTTTCAGATATCTGTTAGCATGTACTATTTTTGACCGGGAGAATCCAAATAAGGTAAATGCTAAAGAGCTTCTATTTTTGCAAGGAAGCCTCACAAATAGTCATATCAATCTGGTCCCGTTTATGCTTGCACACATGTCTTTAACTATTAAAAAAATAGGACCGATTGTTTTTGGAGGACCTGTTACGTCTATTGCTCGGGCCCTTAACCTGAACAATGAGATAGCCACACTTGAACCCCTACCTCATCGCACAGTTAACCTAAAATTTATAAAAGACATGAAATTGTGCCGAGTGAGAAGAGCATGTGGTTATGAATTGATGATTCATGGTGTAGCTATCCCATCTGTTGCCTTGCCTTGCAGTAGACGTACCGATGTACGTAATGAAAGGAATTGGACTTATGATTTAATTGCTCCACCTGTTCTAGATCCAATTCCTCCTAATGTTCCTGATGGGGAGGGACATAACACTAATGAAGAATTTGACCGGAGAAAGCAATCTCTCGTACCTCACGTGTCCCCCCATCATCCTTCACATCCACACACCGCACCATTTTCCTCTAACCCCGTTGCAGGTGCTACTCCTGGATTTTATATTACTGAGGAGATGTGGCGTGATATGATGGCTAGAGAAGAAAGGAGAGACGACCTACTCTCTACCATTTCACAACAACTGGCGGATAACATGAGCTACATGAAACAATCGCGGTTAAGGTCAGATCGTGCCTACGGGAACGTTTGCCGCACCTTGACTACGATCACAGCCGAACAGTCCCGTCAGCGAGAAGTCAACCGCCGACATTACCAGAAGGCCACTCAGGGTTCCGTCCTAGGTAACCTTCGAGAGGTCAGAGATGCCCAAGCAGCCTTATCGGCCTGACTAGACCAGAGATACCAGCACCGCAGCAGATCCCGTCGTTCCAGGCATTCTCAGCAGGACGGCGAGGGCACTAGTGGTCCTCAACAATAGTTTTACAGGTTACTCTCCTTATCTTATTTAGAAACATTGAGGACTATGTTCGATTTAAGTGTGGGAGGGGATTTTATTGCTTTCTGTTTTTTCCTTTTCTTAGTTATTTATTTGCTTTCTGTTTTTCTATTTTTCAGATAGTTATTTACTTTTTTACCTTATAGTTGTTTAAGTTTTTTTCTAGATAATGCATGAGTCTAACGAGTCACCAGTACAGTGTATCTTTAGTGCACCATCATTTTCCCCATTTCTTTAGCCTTACCAAAAAAAATTCAAAAGAAAACAATGTTGTTTCACATGTTTTTTGGGCCTTAAGACATGTTTGGATTAGGATGTGGTGACTTAGGTGAACTTTTTGGAACATCAGTATCGTTTTAGCACCATAGACTTCATAAATATAGGAATCACTCCTGAACCCCACATACCATGGCCTTTACTATCATTTAAAAATTTTCCTAAGTAGTTTATTCTAGCATTCAGCTCCGTCTTAAGCATGCTCTATTTAGGGGACCAATGAACATAAGTGAATGATCCAGTGCTAATAAAAAAAAGATAGAAAAATGCAAAACGCTGGGATAGGTGACCCTCACAAAGTCATTTAAACTAAAAAGAAAAAAAAATTGCCACAAAAAGAAAAAAATGCAATCACCCATTGATAGTTGGTTCAGAGGTATCTGGCACTGAATTCGGTATGGCGGATTATGATCCGATCCCCACAACTGCATTTGGGTCAAATAAAAGGGTTTACACAGACTTATGTGCCAGAAACCCTATGTTTTAGATCAGAATCACTAACCGGTCACTCTATTATGAAACATGTATGGATAATGGGCTTAATGTGATTGCGCCTGAATGAAAGGGACCCAAAAAGAGATGAAAAGATAGGCCTAGGTATTGTGGGATGATATGGGTTGGTTAATATAGGATTGAAGTTTATGTCCGTGTCATTATGATACACTTGGTTCACTTAGTTAGTACTTGTCACTGCATCCTGGCTTGAACTTAGAAGCCCTTTTAGCCTAAATCACACGTCGACGCTAGTTTTTCTCTTTGAGCTTTTTAATGTTTTGCTTGAGGACAAGCAAAGGTCTAAGTGTAGGAGGATTTGATAACTGAATTTCACCGTATTTCTGACTCCGATTTCGCATGCATTCTAAGTTTTTTATTGCTATTCTGTTATGTTATTACTATGTTTTTCTTTATTTTCAGGTTTTTAGTTTAATCGGAGCCTCGAGCGAGAAAAGGAACGGAAAAGGAGCTGAAAAGAGCAAAAATCAAGTAATTCAGCATTTTGCACTTGTGGCACCCACTGTGGCTGACACCATGGGGTCATCCGTGACGTGGACACGTCTCCACCTCCCGTCAACTGCCACGTTCCCCATGATCTCCACTATCTTCCTTCATTTTTCACTCATGGCGAGCGCCATGAGGGTGTGGCGGGCGCCACAAGGCAAAATGAAGTTCCCTCCATTTTTTCAAATGCAGGGGCATCCATGTCTTTTCATACTATCATCTTGCCTATAAATAGGACTTTAGTTTTTCGTTTTTCTTCATCCAGACTTAGAATTCTTAGGCATATATCAGTTATAAAGTAGTAACCACTTCACATCAGAGTGTTGCTACAATCGAGTGATTGAGTCTGTATACGTCTGTGTGATTGAGTCTTGGAGCACTTTGGAAGGAAGTTAATCCTGCCGGCATTTTAATTCCAGTTCGTATTTTACTTTCCGCATTGCTTTACTTTATTTAATTTCCGCACTGCTTTATTTTATTTAATTTCCGCACTGCTTTATTTTCATTTATTTCCCGCACTCGCACTACTTTCATTTATTTCCCGCACTCGCACTACTTATCTTTGTTTCCCGCACTCGCATTACTTATCTTTATTTCCGAACTGCATTACTTTAATTTACTTTCCCGCACTCGCACTAAATACCTTTTATGAAAAATATTAAAATGAACTTTTACTTTACCATGTCTAGCTAATTTTATAAAGGTTAGAATGTAAGGATCAGAATTGAACCGATAATCCGTACAATTGTTTGTAGAAACACTTAAGGGCTATTTTGACTTTCAATATAAGTTTGCCTGTTTTTAAAGTTCCGTTGGGTAAGATCGAAAGTCGTCCAACGTCCATTTAAACTTAATTGTTTTTAACTATTTCAAAAACAACCAAAAGTGCTTTGTTTAGTTCATTAGGAGTTTTTATATTAAAAAGAAAAGAGATTTTAAAATTATTTTCGGACGCGTTAAGAAGTTTAGAGTCTAGTTCGTGAGAACCTCTTTTTGCTAGAAAATCCAGGTCAAAATACTTTTCAACTTAGTTAAGATACTATATTTCTTAAAAATAGGTTTACTACTCTAACGCAATGCGCACCTTTTTATCTGTGACAATAGAAGGGTTTGATTAGGGAGTACAACTCGGTTCTGATTACGCGAAAGCGACAATTCCCGTTAAATTAGTTATTTTCAAAGTAGAAAACATTGCCCATAAGTAGTTCTATTAGCAAGTAATTGATTACCAATTGATTATGTGAATTGCATTCGAACCTGTCTTTATCAATTAATTAAAATTTATTGTTTTATTTATCGTTGCACACTCTTTAAAACTATTATTTTCAATTGCCTTAGATACACACCATAACAACAGATAACGATAAATTGACATTTGATCTCTGTGGATTCAATAATATTTTATATTACTATGACGCGTTCGTACACTTGCGAAAAACACGCATCACTGGGTATAAGGTGTCGAAAGAGAATTTAGAAAAGGTTATTGATGTCAGAGGAAGGATCATATCCACCAAGTTGTCTCCATCATATTTGGAAACAATAAAGTTAGGATATGGTGACGAAGATGTTTTTTGAAATTTTCAATGTAGATGATTCAAGATTCGAAGATTGGAGAAAACTCATCAAGGATTATCTACAAGACCCAAATATGAAGGTCGAAAGAAATGTTAAGTACATAGCTTTGAGTTATGTGCTTTTTGGAAATGAACTTTTCAAAAAGACTTCAGAGGGAGTTTTATTGAAATGCTTGGACGAAGAAGAAGCTTACATAGCTTCGTCGAATGTACATAGTGGGGGCTTGTGGTACACATCAAGCATGCCACAAAATGAAGTGGTTACTATTCCGACAAGGAATGTATTGGCCAACAATGTTGAAAGACTGTGTTGACTTCGCCAAGTGATGTCAAGAATGCCAATTGCACGCAGGCATACCACACATCCCTGCAAGTGAGTTTCATTCGGTTGTGAAGCCTTGGCCATTCAGAGGTTGGGCTTTAGACCTAATTGGCGAAATTCGACCAGCTTCTTCAAAAGGGCAGAAGTACATCCTAGTTGGAATCGATTATTTTACCAAGTGGATCGAAGATATACCATTAGTAAATGTGGATCAAAAGCAATGATCGAATTTATTCAAAAGTATATAATTTATAGATTTGGAATTCCAGAAACAATAACTACAGATCAAGGATATGTATTTAATGGAAAAAATATGCAATTATTTGCAAAAGAAATAAGATTTAAACTCCTTACGTCGACACCTTACTATGCTCAGGGAAATGGTCAAGTTGAAGCAGCTAATAAAGTTGTGATTAATTTGATTAAAAAAACATGTGAGCAAGAAACCCAAAATTAGGCATAAAACTTTAGATCAAGCTCTATGGGCTTGCCGAACGTCTCCTATAGAAGCTACAAACTCTACCCCATTTAGATTAACTTATGGTCATGATGTAGTTTTACCAGTCGAAATTTATTTACAATCAATTCGAATTCAGAGGCATCATGAAATCCCATCAAATGTATATTGGAGTATGATGATGGATGAATTAGTTGATTTATATGAAGAGAGGTTGCGTGCACTGGATTTGGTGAAGAGGCAAAAACAAAGAGTAAAAAAGTTTTATAACAAGAAAGTAAAACACAAAACTCTTTTAGTTGGTGACTTGGTGTGGAAGGTGATCCTCCCTATGGATCGAAAAGATAAATTAATGGGAAAATGGTCTCCTAAGTGGGAAGGACCTTTCCAAGTTTTGAATTTTGTTTTGAATGGCGCATTTGAAATTGAAGAAATAGGAAAGGATATGAGAATCCTAAAGATAAATGGAAAGTATTTGCAAAAAATACAAACCAACATTTCAAGAAGTCAAAATAAGCGCATAATAACTTCACATAACATAAAATAATGGTGTTTCTTCGCCAGAAAATGGCATTAATGTCATTACAAAAGAAGATTATCATAAAGTTGCTAAGAGATAAATATAGCAAAAAACTACTCCTATTACAATTGAATATTGCCAAAAGATTTCTTCAACTCATCAAACTTCTTCTTCTGAATTTGGAGTCGACGATCACAAAAGCTCTTGTTGGTCGAAAGGGTTTCAATTTCTTGGGTAAGTAGTTAAGCCCTTTCAGCATGATGAACCCCCACCTTTAGCTTTTCGTCGATCTTCTTCTGATTAGGCTTCAGAAGAGTTTCTTTGCGTTTCTTCTCCTGGGAGATTTTCTTTTGAAGTTCAGCTATCTCCTTCTCCCATTTTTAAATGTTGTTGTCGCATTCGACAATTTCTCTGGCATAAGCCTCATAAACCTGCTGCAGCTCTGTGATTTTGTTGGTCGAAGCAGTTGCAGCATCCCATTCAGCAAGTTGGGTCTCAGATTTTTTGGAGATTTGTTTTGCAATGTCCTTGAGACGTTTCAGGTCAGCACTCACCATGTCGATCAGAGTAGTCAGGTCCATTACAAAGCTGCTCACTTCAACAGGAGATTCCAAGATGTTGACTTGTTTTAGGATCTTCTTCAAGTCGAACCAAGCAGTCAAATTTTCATCTAAAACCTTGAATAAGTCCACATCAATAATTTTCGTCTTGATCTCAGCCATGGTAGTTTCAAGAGAATGCGCGCTGGAAGTGGCTCCTGAAGTAGTCGAAGTACTTTGAGAGGAGTCTTGGAAGTTGAAACGGGCACTGAGTACAACTCTAAGATACTCCAAGGGCTTTTGTACTTTAAGATTTTCAATCTCTTCACGAGAAAGACTTGTCGAACCAGTTGATCCTCCTTTCTGTGAGTCAGGATTTGGTTGACTTGGTTGCCCTTGGTGTGAGCCATCATTTTCGTCCTTCGACTTGTCATCACCACTACTAGTTAATCCCTTTTTGACATTATCATCTTCGACCTCAGCGTCAGCTTTCATCTCTTCACTCTTCTGGTGAGAATTTGCTTTTGGAGGAGGAGAAGGAGAGTGGTCGTCAAAATATTTAAGAGAATCAGGCGATGGTGGTTCTTCTGCCTCTGGTCCCTTTATTAGATTTTGAGGAGAAAAGGGTGGTGGGCTAGTAGTTTGATGATTTGGAGCATTTTGATCTGTTTTCTTCTTTTCAGGAGTGTCGTCGAGATTGGTATGCGAATAACCCAAAATTAAGAAATAAAAATACAATAAAAAGATAAAGGTTAACAGTCGAAACAAGAAATTACATGAGGAATCTCAGTGTGAAAACTGGAGTTCCCACTCTTTGCGTCCCTTATTTGCACGTTCACAATTGGACTTGGTGGAGGAGTTTATTTCTCTACTTTAGTTTTGGATTTTTGAGCAGGAGATTTTGTAGGTTTCTTCTTTTTTTGGGGCTGGCCTAGTTCTGGTGATTCATCACCATATTCTTCGCTAGAAATCTTTTCTTCTGGTTGTTTTCTTTTGGGCGTAGGTGGCGGTTTTCGACTTACCTAGACGTAGAAGTAAAGATAGTTCAATTTTAAAAGTGAAAAATAGGCTAATCAAAGAGAATAGGATTGTACCTTTGTCAAAGTCTTCTTGGTGGAGACTGGTGGATCTTCTTCCATCATATCAGCAATGCTTTTGACAACAACTTTCTTGGGTTGGACTTTGGTGGCTAAGAAAACAAAATAGAATCAGAAATAAATACAAAAAGAGACAATATTAGAATATCGAAATAAAGAAAATGTTTTCGTTAAACACCTTCAAGAATGGGAGTTTCCACGCGAACATGTTCTATTCCAATATGAAGGTGTCCTTTGTAGTTATCCAAAGTGAACTTAGTCGGAACCACACGCTCAGTAGGTTTTTTGCTTTGTTGTCGAAGCAGTTTTATGGAATCCCCACAAACGAACCAATTTGGAAATGGAGGGCTCAACGCCACGCCAAAGTCAGCAGAAGGAAGAGGGGGAAACCTTAGTGGATAAAGATTGAAAGCCAATTCATATCGTTGTTATGGTCGAACATATGAAGGCAATTTCAACTTTCCAATCTTTCCGTCAACTTATGTTTTAAAGTCACTGCTGCTTCACATATGGTTCGACTAAGTTCCTCCGGCCTATAGATGGTTTCAAAATATTTTTGAAACTTTTGTATTTCTTTAATAGGCTTTTCTTTACCTTTTTTCGTCCGATCCTGCACAAGAGTAAATTCATTTGTCAAGTAGTTGTAAATGCTTTTACATCATAGAATTTGGTGCGGTAGTATTCCCTCCACCAAACATCAAATTCACGGGTACAAAGAAAAGAAGGTCGAAAAACCACTGGGCAAATATCAAGAGAATCATCGAAAAATTTCTTCGCCAATTGGAGGCTTTGTTCTTCAGAATGGTAGGAGTTGTAGAAGAGGATTGAGCCTTTCTTTGGAAAGATGGATTTTGGTTTCGGCTGGACCAGTCCAAATTGTCTAGCAACTAAGTTGGGTTGATAAACGATTAGGGCAATTTTGGTCTTTATCACATTATGGTGAGAGGGAAGGAGCCTAGGTACCAGGAATGATTCCCAAATGTCGATAAATCTACTTTCCTCTTTCTTTATCTCAAAAGGAGGTCGTGTGGTAAACCATTCAGGACCAACTACTTTGTTGGCGAAAGGTGCCATGGAAGGAGTAAAGTTATACCTCTTGGCGAACATCATGACGTAACTTGTGAAAGCCTGTCGAAGACTGAGCCCTTCATCAAATGGCGTTAGTTGTGCTAGCCTGGGCCATTCGACAATCCTATTTTTTACTTCTTCTTTATCCACCACATTCTTGACAGGAATATAGGTTTCAAAAGTGGCATTAAGCCACAATTGTAATAGCTAAAGGGGTCCTGATATGCTAAGTTTCCCTTTGTCGGTGGCAGTTTTCAGAAAGTCTACACTTTTGCTCAATGACTCATACATGTTTTCCAGGATCATCTCGCCTAGGCATAATCTGATTCCATCTTCGAGTTGATTAGCTATGGTGACGAATTTTTTCTCCACTTGTAGAGAGCGGGAGTAAAAGACATACTTCGACAACCATAGAGTTAAAAAAGCTATGTGCTCTTCTTTAGACACCGTATCAGTCGTCTTATCATGGTAGTGGTTGATGATGATGGAATATGAGGCTTTGCTGGTGTCGAAACCAATGGAGTCATGGTTTTGAACAGTAGGGTCGAAATTCCAACCTAGGGGACTAAGTCCACAGATGACTGCTATGTCAAAAAGGGTTGGTGTGACCATTCCACAAGGGAGGTGGAAATTGTTATAAGTGCTATCCCAGAAAAAGAGGGAAGCTAAAATCATGTTGGGGCAGTAGCTGGGTCCTATTTTCGACATCTGGATTAAGTCGAAGATCCTTATCTCTTTCCAAAAGGTTGTCATGAATTTTTCAATCTTTGCTAACCAAGCAAGATAGTCAGAGGGATCTTTCGCCATGAGACTGGTTCTAAAGATCCTAACATTGTTTAGGTGGAGCAAATTGAGACCTTCATCAGTGGTCGAATTTGAACTTTCAGTTTGTTCTTCAGTTTGCTTGGGTTTAACCCCAACTCCTATGGGTTTTAGGCGTTGGTACGAAGGGAAGTATTCTTTTAACCTATTTGGGTTAATGTCTGGGTTTGGAAGAGGTCCTAAGATAGAATGACAAGTACCAGAAACCAGTATAGGAATTAATACATGAGACTTGTAAATGCTAGCCTTTTCCTTTTCATTGGGAGGCTCTAGAATGTATTATTGATTTCCAACAATGTTAGGTTCATTCAACCTGTGTGCGTATGGGAGTGAAGTAGAGCTCTTGGTCTTTTTGCTGCTGGAAGATTTGATGGAGGCCATTGTTGTCTTGAAAGAAGTTTTCTTTGCAGTTAGAAGAATGTAATTTTGCTTGAAGAAGAAGAAGATGGCATAAAAAGTTTGAAGGAAGAAATGAGTTGGTATTTATAGTAAAAAAAAAAGAAAATTTAAACGGCTGGGTTTAGTTGAATCATGGGCCATGTGGCGAAATTTTTCATGAAGAAAGTGGGTTTGATGGCAGTTGAAAAGTCTATGATTTCCTAACTTTTAGGGGATGAAGGAGTAGTGTCAGCAACGTGGGCTGAGTTAACATTTCTGAAAAAGAGTATGATGATGAAGATTTCTAGGGATTTGGAATATCTCGTCTTGGAAATGATGAAAATAATAAAGGTGATATGACATCAAAATGATTCTCGATATCAAATGATTTTTTCTCCAAAATTCGCACCTATGTCCTAAGACTTGTATGGTTGGTCCTGTAAATAAACTAATTTAAACGTGAATTAAAAACTAACGATTATTCGTAAAATTCGACAACAAACACACATACAAGACTAATTAAAAACATTTTAATTTAAAAAAAAATTATATGCACGAATAAATATGTAAAACCTTTCATTATAATTGAAATAGAATATTTTTTAGACAGAAAAAAGATGTATAATTTTATAATTAAATAATTACATTTTACTTATAATTTTTATTCAAATTTCTACTCTCATAATTAATTTTTTTCATATAATATTTCTTAATTTTAATTTTATTTAATTTTATGGTTCTGGGGTTTAAATTAGGCATTTAGGTGTGGTTGGAAAACAGAACAAATGTTACGTTCCTTTTCATCTTCACTTCACAAAGTTTCTCTTTTCATGGCATCCGAAAAACCTCAACGTCTTCACCAAAGTAAACTGTTTCTTCCCTCTTTCTCTCTCATTTGATTTTGTTGCATAAGCAATTCCAATTTAATTTTCGATTTTTGTTCTTTCAGCCGTTGAAGGAACCAACTTTCAGAACACAACAAAGAGGGCAAAAACCATGGCCACTTCCACTGCAAATGCAACAGAGTCCGCTATGAATGAACCTTTTAGCAAATATGTTGAATATCTGAATAACCTTGTAATGTTTCTTATCATTGGTTTTTCTAGCTTTCTAAATTTCATTGCATGAATGTGAGTTCATTGGGGAACGGAGTGAAGAAATTAGCTTACGAGTTATTGTTTTGATGCCTAAAGATTTGATTTTGTATTAGTTTTTATATTTGGGGTGTGGATATGTGAGGTTTTGAGACATGGTTATTCTCATCTAGGTTTACACCTCTAGAGTATGCTTGTCGCGGTGTCCGACCGACGTAGGTCTGACACCCGTACAATACGTGTCGGAAAAGTTAGACAAATGTTTCAAAAAAATATAGTTTTGAGTTGGTCAGACACTCTTTTTGTTGCTCATACAACATGGGCCGGACCAGACACTCGTAAGAGTCTATTAACAGTTATTGCTTTTAGTTCCTGTCTCAATGGTACCGATTTCAGTGTGCTATAATATCTAGTTCATTATGTTTGGAGGGAAGGGAAAGAAGAGGGAAAGTCACTTTCATTTTTATAGTATTAGATTAGATAGTTATAAAATGTTTTAAAAAAATGAGTAAGGGAGGATGGCCTCACAATGAAAAGTTTGGACTGATAGAAATGTTTGATGTTTCGGCTGGTGGAGATGGTGAGTAGTACTGTTGAAGACAAAACCCAAGTTTCACAATGAAAAATGAAAAGACCTTAAAGTTATAAAAAAGGGAATCCAACATGTTATAAAACCGGCTTCCGATGCGAGGGGTGTATTTTATTGTAAAACTATTTTCTGGTCTTATCTTCGTTTAATATGGAACCTGAGTTGGGTTGAGCACAAGGGTACTTGCAGGAAATACTCTCATGATCAAGTTAGAATTATTTTTTAGCAGGGTAAGAGTAATACCTAGATGATTAGATGCACCTTTTCGTCTAAAGTGTAAAATTATTTATAATATATGCTTATGTTTGTGTTACATGCATGTCACCATGAGATATTCCTGTGGTTGTTTGTTTGGATTAAATTAAATCTTGGTAGAGGAAGGATCAAGAACCAATTAGAGAAATCGATAGAAACTTGAGAAAAAGATATAGAAAGTTGGTTATTTATTGAATATACAATAATTTGAATGCTTTTGAATTTGAAGTATATGGATATTGAGTTAGCTCTGAATATCCTGTATAATCATTCCCTTTACAACATTGCTGCATACCATTCAATGCTATTGACTGTTATTTTGAAACTTCTGTAAACATGTATTTGTAGAACGATAAACGGGAAAGAGTAGTGAAAGCAAGCCGTGATATAACAATGAATAGCAAAAAGGTCATATTTCAAGTGCACAGGTTACCTATCCCTTTACATCTCAATCTCTTCATTCTTGTGTTTGTGTTGGATCTATAACTGTTTTGCTATCTAGGATCAGCTGAATCCCTTATAAGTTATATTCTCCACGGTCTTTGCTTGAAATAGTTTGTCCTTCAAACTTTATTTGTTCTTTAATTTCTCTCACATTCATCTTAAAGTGGAAGTACATGAGAAAGCAGAAAAGGATTATTTATTGTTGCAATGTGATCTTTATCTTCTTGGTCTTACATAACATATTGTATTTTTTTTAAACAAGGATGAGTAAATACAATAAAGTGGAAGTACTTGATAAAGCCGAAAAAGATTTAGCAGCTGTGACAAACCAGTACGTGTCTCGACTAGTCAAAGAACTGCAGGGAACTGATTTTTGGAAGCTAAGACGAGCCTACTCACCTGGGGTATACTTTCAGTTACTTTCTTGTTTCAATGTTTGAGTTCAAATACTCTTATCTGATATTTTTGTCTGTGTTGGCAGATACAGGAGTATGTTGAAGCAGCTACATTCTGCAGTTTCTGTAAAAACGGAACTCTTTTGAAGCTTGATGAGATGAATAACACATTGTTGCCACTCAGTGATTCTTCTCTTCAGCCTCTGCAGATAAACATCCTTGACTATCTGTTAGGGGTGAATTTCTTTCTTGGTTTTTAATGTTATCCGACTGATCTATTCATGTTGTTAATTATTTCATACAACAGCCCTGACACAGACACCCGACAGTGACACAACACTTACACCTCAACACCAATAATAATTTGAGCAAAATGAATCATTGAATAGTTCTGACACAGATACCTGACACTGACACGACACTGACATCTTAACACCGATATTAATTTGAGAAAAATGAATAATTGAATGTAAACCACATGTGTCAGTGTTGTGTTAGTTTCATTGTTCTAGACATGGACACCGGAAATGTCTTCAATCAGTATCGGTGCTACATAAGATATAACATTTTAATAAGGGCTGCCTCAATGCATTCTAAAGTACTTGATTTGTTGCGATGTTCTCTACAATTCTTTTGAAGTGAGCATTCAACGTAGTTATGCTTTTTCTCCATAAGGTTCTCAATATTCTGTTACAGCTTGCAGATTTGACCGGAGAGCTCATGCGATTGGCCATTGGTAGAATATCAGACGGTGAACTTGAATTTGCCGAGAAAATATGCAGTTTTGCACGCGATATATATAGGGAGCTTACACTCCTTGTTCCACATATGGATGATAATTCTGATATGAAAACAAAGATGGATGTCATGCTTCAAAGTGTTACGAAAATAGAGAACGGTAATGTCTCAGCTTTCAAATTTCTGTTTGCAAGACTAAGTTTTGTATCGAAAATTGACGCCACAGTAGTTTTTGCACTAAATCTTGAAAACACTTGTTGTTTATGTAGCTTGCTATAGTGTTCATGTGAGGGGGTCAGAGTATATTCCACTTTTGGGATCAAATGATTCAAGTTCATTCTTAGTAGGAGTTCAAGATATTGAACTATGAGGTATTTCATATCATTGTTCTTAGTTTACTATATTTACCTCTTTGTTCCTTTTTCTAATGCAAAGATGTTTCCTTTTCTTGTACAGGTTATCTATTAGAACCGGAATGAAATCTATGTAGACGAGGGATATTTACCGCGATTTTTGGTGAATGTGAAGATTATATGTATGGTTGTCGTTTTATTTTAAACTTTGAACATTTCACTTAATGTTATTAAACTTTTTTTGTTTGAGATTAAAGAAAGTTTGGCATAAAAATAGAATTATGCTAGCATATGAATATTTTGGATTTTTAATGAGAGGCTAATATAGATGTGTCCAAGCCTTGTTTTAAAATGATGTAGAAGGCTAATTTCAGAGATAATAGTATTAGATGATATTTCATTGCATTGTTCCTTGGGATTTGGTTGAGTAGAGTATTTGCTGTAAAGGTTCCTCTTTGTCCCATCCGCACCTTTAAATTGTTGATGGATGCATTAATGTTCTTCTGCTTCTGCCCTAATTAGGATTTTCCTAATATCCTTGAAATGGAGGCAGTCCTGATTATAATGTTTTTCTTTTTCACGCGGACAATACAAGTTGAGAATTTCTAATGACATCCATTCTAGATGTTTATAATGCACTATATGATTTTTCACAAATGTTCCATGTTTTCGGAGATGTATCTCCGGATGCATTTTTAACGCACACTCAATAAAGACCAGTCTGAATTATGTCCTTATTTTTGGTTTAATTTATTCCGGAGATGCATCTCCAAAATATTTTAGTTACATCTTCTGAGACATACCAATATCATATTCCATAGAAAAATAATTTTCTAAAATGAAATTGACATTTATAACATAAAATAAGCATTATAATGATGAGTTCAACATTAAATGAAATATTACATTTCAATATCCTGGTGGATGCTTGTAGATCTTCAGAATATCTTCGATCAATCTTTATAGCGTCACTTCCAACTCGAGCGGAATTTTTGTTTTGAAACGGAAATGCGTATTCCATATAGCATTAACATTCGTTTGCGTCTTGAGCTCAAATTTGTTGAACTCATTCTTCTCTCCGTTGTTAATCGACGGTGAACAGTACTCAAACTTTACAATCTTTTGATTGTCTCTATAAGGTAGGAGATGATGAATTTCGTCTTTGATATCTTAAAGGGAGGTGAAGTCGGTGAGCTTGAACGTTTGCCCGAGTGTAGAGTTGGAGAATGAGACATTTGCGACATACCAATAAATATTTATTTGTGACATTTGATACATTTTTAGTTTGTGTGAAATATAACATTAGTGCACCTAAATTTATAAAAATCATATATCAATTTGGACTACTCATTAACTGACATATTGATTATGGAGGTATATCTTCGGAACGACACCTTATTATCTCGTTCCGAAGATGCATCTTCAAAACTTGTCCTGAACCAGTTTAAAAACAGAACACTAAAACATAACCTATTTTTTCATTAACAAAAACACAAATGTTGTTATGGGGAAGATAGAAAAAATGCATCAAGATAAAATATGAACAAAATGTGAATATATAACACTTCATTTATATTGAGACACAATTACATACAATTATCTGTTTGGTTAAACAAGAAATTAAACGAATCGAAATATATGTCACCATCTAAATCTATATGTGGTACTCACTTGAACTTTTGTGCATTTGATTCTTTTTCAATGTTGTTCAATCACTCAAATTCTTGCATCATTTCCATAAAATGATCCGACCAAGTCTCAATTTTTGTGGTTGAATGAGTCGTCCACTCCGATGATGCAAGTGGTATAGGGCATCCCGGTTTCAAGTAAACTTGAACAAAATGACTTGATTTTGAAAGCCACCAAATACACACGATACAATCATTTGAATTTTGGGGTGGACCAGTGCGTAATGGGAAAAAGGTTTATGAAAAACCGTAGCGTGTCAGGTCAACACACACTTTATCATACGCACATGCTATTAGGTGGTCCATTTCAGGGAAACACATCCATTTTGCCTTCGGTGCCAGACTACTCAAGAAAGGAATAAGAGACTCATAAACACATCAAATTTTTCTTTCTTTCCATACAACCATGTGTATTATTCTTGACGCGTCTGAAGGAAAATAGCGATCTAAACGCAGCGGAAAACAAAATTTTCCTTTAATGATCCTTACGAATGAGCATGGTCAGTGATAGAATCGTTACCTCTTTGTGGCGATTCAGATCTTTGATGCAGCGATCACAAGCGTTGATGAAGTGCAACGCCTCTACTTAGTCCACACGAACAGCTTCCGGTCACAGTGCTAGCTGCTTACGAACGGAATTATTTGAGTGAGAAAAGAGAATCAAAAACGAAATTGCATCAAGTGAAAGCTTCATCACAAGGGTTCCTTTTATAGACTCTCTTGTGGGCTGCGGGCTAAAAGCCCAATTCACATGATCCATAATAATATTATATATTATTATAATAACTATTATTATAATAAATATATTTATTTTATTATTATTTTATAACCATTATAAAATAACAATAATTATTATTATATTATCCGAATTTCTATTTTCACTTAAGTGCACCGTACCTTACGGTGTTCCTTTGATTTCTCTATCTCTCATCAAACTGTCCTTATGTGTGTGACCCTGTAGGATTTCGTAACGTTGGTAATTATATTAAATTATATATTTAACATAATAAACAGTGAGCGGTATCTAGCAACACATCACTGCTACCCAAGTCACGAAAATGTCATGTGATCTGACAAAACCTTTTTCGTGATAATATATGTTTGTACAATTACCCTTTTGCCCCTATGTCTATATTGAACACAAGGCATACACTATGTCATCCTTGTCCAGTTCAATATTGGGCCCTTAGACATTTCTCCTGTTATGCAGGATTGGCAAATTCCATCTAGGACACTCATGTCCCTCAGCATGCTTCGTGGAGTGCCCATCAACTGTCTTTATGATCATCCAGTTACGGATAATGTTTGATCAGCAATAAAGCACCCGACTCTACATCTAGGGTCCATAGTGGTTTCAGGTCGAAGGGTGGTAATACACCATTATCACCATGAGAATAACTTATGACACTTTGCATAACATACTATGTAGTATTCTCATAGCGGGTCAATCCGGTATAAATATTACTCCTAATATTTATACCTATGTCAAGACTTGATAACTCTTTATCCATGATCCATGAGATGTGATCATCAGTCTATCTTCATAATAGTCTCAATGCTTTAATGTTATCCCACTTTGCAATAAAGCTTGACTACGGATATTTTAAGAATAATGTCTTTATGTTTAATGGGATCTCATGATTAAGTCACACTTAACATTTCATTAAACAGACTAACTATTCTAGGGACTTTATTATTCTGAAAGACAAACATAATAAAGAAAAGCCTTTTATTATTAAACGAATAATCTGATACAAGTACCAAAAAGTATTGGCCTCTAGGGCTTACACCAACAATCTCCCACTAGCACTAGAGCTAATTAGGCATACCCTTAATACCCATAGATCTAGTATGACCATCATGCTTCTGTTGCGCAAGAGGCTTTGTTAATGGGTCAGCGATATTGTCAAGTGTAGGTACTCTACATATCTTCACATCTCCCCGATCGATTATCTCTCGAATGAGGTGATAACGCCTAAGTATGTGTTTGGATCGTTGGTGAGATCTAGGCTCCTTAGCTTGTGCGATAGCACCATTGTTATCACAATATAAACCAATGGGATCCACAATGCTAGGGACTATGCCAAGTTCACTAATGAACTTCTTGATCCAAACAGCTTCCTTTGCTGCATTTGAGGCAGCAATATACTCGGCCTCAGTTGTAGAATCAGCAACTGTTTCTTGCTTTGAACTTTTCCAGCTCACAGCGCCACCATTGAGACAGAACACATAACCAGATTGTGATCTAAAATCATCCTTATCTGTCTGGAAGCTAGCATCAGTGTAACCAATTACATCAAGCTCTTCCTGACCTCCATATATCAAGAATGAATCCTTAGTCCTTCTCAAGTACTTAAGGATATTCTTGACAGCTACCCAGTGAGCATCACTGAGATCAGATTGGTACCTACTCGTTGCACTTAATGCATACGAGACATCTGGTCGAGTACATAACATGGCATACATGATAGATCCTATTGCATATGCATATGGAATCTTATTCATGCGATCCCTTTCTTCCTTAGTTGAAGGGGATTGTGTTTTTGATAAACACAGACCATGTTGCATAGGTATGAATCCTTTCTTGGAATCATGCATATTAAAGCGTCTCAACACTTTATCTATGTATGTACTCTGACTTAGGCCAAGCAGTTTTTGTGATCTATCTCTATAGATCCTAATTCCTAATATATAGGCTGTTTCACCTAGGTCTTTCATAGAAAAACAATTCCCTAACCAAGTCTTCACTTGTTGCAAGGTAGGGACATCGTTTCCAATGAGTAATATGTCATCTACATATAATACCAGAAACACGATCATGCTCCCACTAACCTTCTTGTAGACACAAGGTTCATCTTCATTTTTGATGAATCCATATTGTTTTACGGTTTCATCAAAACGAAGATTCCAGCTTCTGGAAGCTTGCTTCAATCCATAGATTGATCGCTGTAACTTGCATATCTTTTGGGCATCTTGTGGTATGTCAAATCCTTCAGGTTGTGTCATGTACACATCCTCAAAAAGATTCCCATTAAGGAAAGCAGTATTGACATCCATCTGCCATATTTCATAATCATGATATGCAGCGATGGCAAGTAAAATCCGAACAGATTTAAGCATTGCAACTGGTGAAAAGGTTTCATCATAGTCAACCCCATGAATTTGTTTATAGCCTTTTGCAACCAGTCTTGCTTTATAGGTATGTACCTTACCATCCATGTCAGTCTTCTTCTTGAAGACCCACTTGCATCCTATAGGGTTAACTCCTATAGGAGGTTCTACCAAGGTCCAAACCTGGTTTGTGTACATGGAATCCATTTCAGATTTCATGGCTTCTAGCCACTTCTCAGACTCAGGACCAGTTATGGCCTCTTTGTAGGTCACATGCTCATCTTGATCCATGAGTAATACATCACCCTGATCACTTATGAGATATCCATATCTCTCAGGTTGGTGACGTATCCTGCTTGACCTACGCTGGTCTTGTTCTACTTGGGCAGGTTGCTCTTCCACAACTACTTGTGTTTCCTGCTCTAGTTCCTCCATAGGTGTTTCAATGTTTTGTGATTCTTGAATTTCTTCAAGCTCTATTTTCCTCCCACTGTTTCCTTTGGAAATAAAATCCCTTTCCAGAAAGACTCCAGTTCGAGCGACAAACACTTTGCCCTCAGAAGGATTGTAGAAGTAATATCCTCTTGTTTCTTTAGGATACCCCACAAATAAGCATTTGTCAGATTTGGGCTCAAGCTTGGTTGAAATTTGTCGTTTGACGTAAACTTCGCAACCCCAAATCTTCATGTAAGACATATGTGGTTTCTTACCACTCCATATCTCATATGGTGTCTTATCAACCTTTTTGGATGGAACACGGTTAAGTGTGTAAGCTGCTGTTAATAATGCATGTCCCCAAAAGGAGTTTGGAAGATCGGCGTGACTCATCATGGATCAGACCATGTCTAACAAGGTTCGATTTCTTCTCTCAGATACACCATTCCATTGTGGTGTTCCAGGAGGAGTAAGTTGGGATAGAATCCCATACTCTTTTAGATGGTCATCAAATTCTAGGCTTAAATATTCACCGCCTCGATCTGATCGAAGAACTTTAATATTCTTACCTAGTTGGTTTTGTACTTCATTCTTGAATTCCTTGAACTTTTCAAAGGACTCAGATTTGTGTTTCATTAAATACACATATCCGTATCTACTGAAGTCATCAGTAAAAGTGATGAAGTACTGAAAACCTCCTCTGGCTGGTATGTTCAGTGGTCCACATACATCAGTATGTATGAGTGCCAAAAGATCATTAGCCCTTTCACCTTTTCCTGTGAGTGTGGACTTTGTCATCTTTCCAATTAAACAAGATCTGCATGTCTCATATGATTCATAATCAAAAGAGTCCAAGAGTCCATCTTTATGGAGTTTGGAAATGCGTTTCTCATTTATGTGGCCTAATCGACAGTGCCAAAGGTAAGTTGGATTCAACTCATTAGGTTTCAACCTTTTAGTATTAATGTTATAAATTGGCATTTCAAGATCAAGGACATATAGTCCATTATTCATTTTTGCAGTAGCATAGAATATATCATTCAAATAAATGGAGCAACAATTATTCTTTATTATGAATGAAAAACCAAACTTGTCCAAACAAGAAACGGAAATAATATTCCTGCTAATTGCAGGTACATAATAACAGTTCTCTAACTGAATTATTAAACCACTAGGTAAAGTTAAAACATAAGTTCCTACAGCTAAATCAGCAACCTTTGCTCCATTGCCAACTCGTAGGTCAACTTCACCTTTTGCCAAATCTCTACTCCTTTTTAGCCCCTGCACATTAGTACAAATGTGAGAACCGCATCCAGTATCTAATACCCATGATGCAGAAGTAGATAAATTAATTTCAATAACAAAAATACCTGAATTTGAAGTCTCTACTCCATTATTCTTATCTTCCAGGTACTTTGGGCAATTTCTCTTCCAATGTCCGGTCTTACCGCAATGGAAGCAAGTGCCCTCCTTTGCTATTCCTCCACTAGGCTTCAAAACAGGAGGAGTGGGTTTGGGTTTGGCAACTTCCTTGCCTTTCCCTCTACCACCCTGTTTGATGGGCCTCTTGTTCTGTTTCTTTCCATTACTGACCATCAGAATGGATTTCCCTTTTGTCTTCATATTCTGCTCAGCAGTTCTCAACATGCCTAGCAGTTCTGGAAGACTTTTGTCCAAGTCATTCATATTGAAATTCAGGACAAACTGACTGAAGCTCTCTGGCAACGATTGCAAGATCAGATCAATCGCAAGTTCCTTTCCAAGGGGAAACCCTAATCTGTCAAGGTTCTCCACATACCCAATCATCTTGAGTACATGGGGACTTACAGGGGCTCCCTCAGCTAACTTGCTGTTAAAAAGGGACTTTGAAACCTGAAACCTCTCATTTCTTGCTTGCTCTTGATAAAGCATTTTCAGATGTCCGATCATATCGAACGCAGACATGTTCTCGTGTTGCTTTTGCAACTCAGAGTTCATGGTAGCAAGCATGAGGCAAGCGGTTTCATTGGAATCATCGAAATGCTTCTTATAAGCATCTCTTTCTGCCTTTGGTGCAGAACTAGGAGGTTCCTCCTCAGGAACTGGTGTCTCCAAGACATACAGCTTCTTATCGTGCTTGAGGACAATCCTCAGATTACGGTGCCAATCCAGGAAATTTGTCCCAGACAATTTTTCCTTATCTAGGATGGATCGCAAAATATTGTTCGATGTGTTTGTTGTCATGGTAATCTACAAGAGAAATATGAAAATATAAGTATCATTAAAAACAACATATTTAATTAGGCCTTTAATCAAATATGCTCCCACTATTTTATTCAAAACAAATGACCCTCATCATTTGATTCGGAAAATCCCGTTGGAAGACTTTCTAGTGGGTCGAGATCCATGTTTCACTTTGTTTTAAGTCAGCGTTAGGCTGATTACACAAAACTAAGTTATTTAGGTAGGAACTCCTTCCAATTGTATCTCATACAACTCTCGAATATTTTCAATTGGGTGAATAACTCCTTATTCTGATCCATCACATGAATCATTCCCAATTCTTGCTTCTAAACATGTATAATCTTATTATAATTTGTTTAGTTAAGTTTGACTCATTGTTTTAGCAATTGGATATTACAATTATCCCATCACACCTTACTAATATAGAACATGCACCTCGCGTAGGCGAAACCTACAATGCTCGATACTAGTCTTGATGAGTGCTAAAAATTGGAAAACATAAACTTAATATTTAATTTTGAGGGAATTTGTTATTAGTTTGATCTCACCGGCTTAACATGCAAAACGTCTCTCACATGCATCAACATACAATTACATGCATCAACATACATATAAAAAGATACAATTATGGCCCCTAACGCAATTGTTCTCTCAAGCCAATGAGAGAACCTAAGCTAACCTAATAACGATCTAAGCTTCTCCAAGCATGATCTCCAAGGTTATCCTCCTTTAATATTGAATACTTCTTTTTTCTTCATAACATAATATTACATTACATATAAGAAAACTCGTTTTACATACGAGGGAGTGAGATGAGAAAAGAAGTTACATAAAGAGATTGAGAGAGAGGCACGACACGCAGGCCGTATTTAAAAATCCCAAAACAATAATAAAGGATAAACTAAGGCCATAACTGATCACCACAAATAAATAATAATAAACACACTTTTATTATTAGTTTAAAATTCCGATAATTAAATAAACTAAATTAAATTTCGGCTGATTGATCACACTTTGCAGACTTAGCCGGGGGTTCCGCTGCCCGGTCAGCGGACGGTGGTTCCGCTGACCGTTCAGCGGACGGGGGTCAAGGGGGCAGCGCCTCCTTGCGGGGTTGTTAGGGGCAGCGCCCTGACGAAAATTTTTATGAACACTTCATTGTATTTCACGTCGTTTCCTGCACAACTTTTGTGCATTTACAACCCCAACCGGAAAAGTCTGCGGCAATACAACACTTGTACTGCCATTAATCCTAATGCAACAATTTCATGTCGTCAAACACAACTCGATTGATAACTCAATATGATAGATCAACATGTCATTGCTTCACCATACTAACGTCGGATTCCGAAGCGAATGAAAATGATGATCTTTCAAAAGAATTACAATCCTTATGTGATTGAATGGATGAAATCAAAACAGTATATCCCATATACCATCTTTGCATCAGAATTTCTTATATCTTATATAAAAGTGATCGATCTAATTGTGTAACCTATGGATGATCAATGTATCGCACAACTTCACCATACTAATGTCGGTTTCTGAAGCATAATCAACATCAATCATCCAAATCGTACACAACAGATGCCAAATTTAATTAATCGTTTATTGTTAAATTCATTCTATGTTTTAATCGAATCAAATACAGAAAAGACGGAAATTTAACAGCTATCAGATCCATGGTTTCGTAAGTGGCTCTGATACCACTGAAGGAAAATAGCGATCTAAACGCAGCGGAAAACAAAATTTTCCTTTAATGATCCTTACGAATGAGCATGGTCAGTGATAGAATCGTTACCTCTTTGTGGCGATTCAGATCTTTGATGCAGCGATCACAAGCGTTGATGAAGTGCAACGCCTCTACTTAGTCCACACGAACAGCTTCCGGTCACAGTGCTAGCTGCTTACGAACGGAATTATTTGAGTGAGAAAAGAGAATCAAAAACGAAATTGCATCAAGTGAAAGCTTCATCACAAGGGTTCCTTTTATAGACTCTCTTGTGGGCTACGGGCTAAAAGCCCAATTCACATGATCCATAATAATATTATATATTATTATAATAACTATTATTATAATAAATATATTTATTTTATTATTATTTTATAACCATTATAAAATAACAATAATTATTATTATATTATCCGAATTTCTATTTTCACTTAAGTGCACCGTACCTTACGGTGTTCCTTTGATTTCTCTATCTCTCATCAAACTGTCCTTATGTGTGTGACCCTGTAGGATTTCGTAACGTTGGTAATTATATTAAATTATATATTTAACATAATAAACAGTGAGCGGTATCTAGCAACACATCACTGCTACCCAAGTCACGAAAATGTCATGTGATCTGACAAAACCTTTTTCGTGATAATATATGTTTGTACAATTACCCTTTTGCCCCTATGTCTATATTGAACACAAGGCATACACTGTGTCATCCTTGTCCAGTTCAATATTGGGCCCTTAGACATTTCTCCTGTTATGCAGGATTGGCAAATTCCATCTAGGACACTCATGTCCCTCAGCATGCTTCGTGGAGTGCCCATCAACTGTCTTTATGATCATCCAGTTACGGATAATGTTTGATCAGCAATAAAGCACCCGACTCTACATCTAGGGTCCATAGTGGTTTCAGGTCGAAGGGTGGTAATACACCATTATCACCATGAGAATAACTTATGACACTTTGCATAACATACTATGTAGTATTCTCATAGCGGGTCAATCCGGTATAAATATTACTCCTAATATTTATACCTATGTCAAGACTTGATAACTCTTTATCCATGATCCATGAGATGTGATCATCAGTCTATCTTCATAATAGTCTCAATGCTTTAATGTTATCCCACTTTGCAATAAAGCTTGACTACGGATATTTTAAGAATAATGTCTTTATGTTTAATGGGATCTCATGATTAAGTCACACTTAACATTTCATTAAACAGACTAACTATTCTAGGGACTTTATTATTCTGAAAGACAAACATAATAAAGAAATGCCTTTTATTATTAAACGAATAATCTGATACAAGTACCAAAAAGTATTGGCCTCTAGGGCTTACACCAACAACGTCTTCAACTCTTGGATAAGTTGATGTGTAACAAGTGTATGACTATCTTCTCCTTTACCGAGTAAATCTGAAACAAGTCGGTAATCGCAATTACCGTCCCCCACAATATTGACAATCTGACATCTCGTCGATGAATGGAATATTTGGCGGAGGCGGCGTCGGAAGTGGTTTGCTAATGCAAACGTCTTTGACAACACTTTTTTTTGTTGAGATTTTGGAGTCGGTGAGTCGGTAAAAAACATTTTCAACATGCTTATAATATGAAGGATACCGTGTAGTCGAATTGTCATTTGGTGTAGGCTTCATTTTCTTTGGAGCACCTTTTGTTTTTACGGGTTGAGAGGGTGGTTTCTAGATAAGCAATCTTCCTCAATTGTTCTTTGATATGGAATTTCATGTTGTCATCAGCTTTCAAAAATCTCTCTTGTATTACTTTCCATTCGATCAAAATAGAGATATTCAATTTACCGTCATCCATGCATCCATCATCATCAAACTTAAGTCTCTTCCAATGAGTGCAAACCTCATCCATTCTTATTGGTACATAAAGTTTCACCTTTTTAGCAATAACATAAGCACATGGGAGATTATATGTTTTCACAATTGTGAATCCACACTTTGCGCTATCAGAGCCTACATTATCGACTTGTGTTTTCCTCATGAAAAATATAGTTCAAACCCGCCCGAGAAATGTTACCAACCAACTGAGAATACATAACGTTGTCTTTAAATCTGTGTTACTAAACTGTGATGCTCAGACCAAATGTTGTATGTATCTCATTATGCTGGTTTTGAATCATGTGTTTCACGAAGTCCCAATCTCTACACAAATCGTCCTTACAATTTCTGAATCTTTGGAAGTGACTGTGTGGAAGGTTATAGACAAGGTGGAGTTCTTCTCAATCTTTGGACAGTTCACCACTCAAGAAATCAGTGGGATTAATGGGTGATTGCCACACACGAAGACTGTTAGGAGATTGGTGAAGCTGGAAGATTCAAGAAACAAGAATCGAGTAAAGATTTCTAAAAGAGTTTGAAATTAAGTTGTGTAAATGTCAAGATCGAGATATGAGATTTATTTTTCTCAATATTATTGAATTAGTGATAGTATGTGTTCATACCTAAATATTTACATAACGAGCTATATAGTCGGAGAAGAGCAAAATCATAACTCGGGTAGTCTCATAGTATGCCATCCACGAACCATTCATCATACCTAGCCCGCCTCTCATAAGAATGGGTATTCCATCACGCCAAGTCCAGATTCCGGACATTCATACATTTGGCAACTAATGAGATGTAATGGTTCTGACTTATCAAAGCCAACTGTTACTAAGTCTTCAAGACAAACAATGATGAAAGATGGTTACGAATTAAAAGGCCTACAACGACGGAAGGTCATGAGGCTTATCTTAATGACTTCTCCTGATGAAGAGAACTATATAAAGGGGCTCCCCCCAGAGGGATAAGCAAAATACAATTATCTTGAAACTTGCTACCTTAACACTGCTCTCGAATCCCCTAAAGTGTTACATAACACAGATGACGTAGCTCTCTCCGACCAAAAAAGGGAGGGCTAACACCTTTGGTGTTCTAACAAAATTTGGTGCCCACCGTGGGGCTTGGTAAAACATTTCCCTGGCCACAACAACTATTATCAACATGTCAGATGATAGTAGTGATCCTCCACCTATAGTGGCCCAACTCTTGGCCATGATGGAGGAAATGCGTCAGCAAAATGAATCGCTATAGGACAATGTACACACACTACAACAAAAGATTCAAGTTGAGGAAGAAACAAAGGAATAAGTGCTCGAGCCGCAACCTTTATCTCAAGAAATTTGGGACGATCACGTCCCAGACAATTCAAGGAACCAACATTAGTGACGTAAGATGACAAGATGGATCCTCAAGAACACGTTATAGCCCTGGAAAATCAAATGGCTATAGTGGTGCATACAAATTCGCTAAAATGTAAGCTTATAGCGGGTACTTTAAAGGATGTAGCATTTATAAGGTATATGAGTCTCCCTTGCCTCTCAATTACCAGCTACCAGGACTTAACCAAAAAACTGGTACAATATTTCTCAGCATGCAAACATCAAAGGGTGTCTACCACTACTCCATTTAGCGTCCAAAATAAGCATTCTGAATCACTTAGGGAGTGTCTTGCCTAATTCAATGAAGAGACCCTCAAAGATCCTAATCAAGAATTGTTCGTAGGAGCTTTTCAGAATGGATTACGAGTTGGGCAATTCAATGAGTCCCTGGCTCAAAAGCCGACTACTAATATGGATGAAATTACCTCCCGGACTGAGTGCTACATAAAAGGTGAAGAAAGAAACCAAGAAAAAGGGATCGAGATAGTACATAAAAAACATAAAACAAAAAGGAAAGTACAATCCGGAAGAAGGAAACACCTCGGTCAGCTCTCCAAGAATGATATTCCCCCATACCGTACAAGACAACACCTGCACCAGATAGAAACTACACGTCACTGAATACCCAGAGGGGTGACATTTTGAAGGAAGGAGGACATCTGAACTTGCTACCAGAACCTGTCCGTCCCAAGAGGACGAATACGATCATGGGAAGAAATTTGGAGGCGTGGTGCAACTATCACAAAATCAAGGGTCATCATACAGAAGATTGCCAACAGTTGAAAATGGAAATTGAAGATTTGATCTAGAGAGGACATCTCTTATCTTATGTGAAAGATTCACGTTCACAAAATAATAAAAGGAGTCCTCGTCGAGAGGATCCGGGTTCTGAGAAAACATCACAGAAGAAGGGTTCAAATGTCGGAGAAGGTCATGAAACGAAGGTTGTCCGTCACACACTAAACACCATAGCCCGAGGTTTTGCAGGAGGAGGTGAGACCAGTTTCGCCAAAAAGAGACATGCAAGGACGATCATGCACATTGACTAATCCCTACCAGAGAAGATCAATGAAGATCCATGGGCGGTTACGTTCTCTAAGTAGGACGTTATATGGGTGCTAGCTCATGATAATGATCTTATGGTCATAAAAGTATTGATACGAGATTAGAGTGTAAAAAGAGTACTAATAGACCTCGAAAGTTCATCATATGTGTTGTATTGGGACGCCTTCCGGGGAATGGGGCTTGACGCCACTGAGCTTTTACCATTTAAGGGAAGTCTTGTAGGATTCCCAGGAGAACAAGTACAGGTACTCAGACACCTGGCATTTCCAAAAACTTTTGGAAGCACAAACAATGCAAAAATCGTACGAGTCAGATATCTCATTGTCAATACTGCCTCGCCCTATAACATCATCATAGGAAGACCTTCATTCAACGCTCTAGAGGCCTCACTATCAACTTTATACCTCACCATGAAATTTCCGCTTGGAGAAGGTCGGGTTGGAATAATCAAAGGGGATCAGGGACTGGCAAGAAAATGTTACAAAGATAGTTTGAAATTAAGGAAAAAGAACCACAAAATGAGATAGGTTCTATAACAGACCTTAAGGTTCACATGGTTAAAATATGTATGCAAGAAGACTTAGAAACCGAGACCGATGAAGAAAGCTCAGGGAGGACATTTCTTTTGGAAATTCATGCTAAAAGAAGCGAGAAGAAGCCAAAGGTGATCATAGAAGAAAATATCCTCAGCATAGGGATCCCAAATAAAGTTGTGACCCCCCAACATTGAAAGACTAACATCAACAATTTCTCCATGTTTAAACTTTTAGGTTCAAGGTCAGCAGGTGAGTCACTACGCCTTGATCGCCGAATTACTATCAACAAAGAAAGATGAAACAACCCACCTCATGGTGAGGGTGTACTCTCAACTAGCAGCCGGACTAATGAGACGAATGTGGCATGAAAGGGATACCAGCTTGGTGAATTATCTCAAGGTCATATCATCAACATACTTAGCATCTACTAGGCTTGGGATATAATACACTGCTAACCAAGATAATCCTTAGACCAGTCACCTAGTTGACTTGGCCATTGCCAAAAACCTAAGTGAAAACAAAGTGGTGTTGCAAGGAGGGTACAAAGTATAAAAGACGCGCTATTTAGGCAAAAATAAAGAGGATAGGAAGAGAATCCAACCAACAAATATACATGACACTCTGGGACGACCAAGCGGAAAATTCGATTTCTTGGTAATGTACACGGCTCCCAAAAGCTTCAGCATTGCATACGAGGACATCTATCCGACCGGTTGGGAAGATCCACCTAAATAAAAAGAACACATAGAGTATTCCCTTTAAACTGCTAGGCTAGGCTCGGTTAGAGGGAGTAGGAATATCTAATCTATGAGACCCTCAAGGCTTAGATAGGATTTCAGCCGACTTATGTTAATATCTTGATGAATGAATAAAAGAAACCGAATTGCACTATTTTCCCTTCATGTACAAACAAACGATAATCGTCTTTCCTTCGGGAATTCTCTTTTCATCTCCTTCACTCCAAACGAAAGAACTTGCTCCTACTTGTCTTTTGCAAGACGGTAAATGCACTCGTTCTAGACGAGCCTGCAACACCTGAGCATATGCATAAGAAATTAAATCCCAAAAACACAAGCAAGTTGTGTCAGTCTTATTGAGTCAAACTACGGTGCTCTGACTTTCCTATTGCACAAAGGGAATACGTAGGCACAAGCGACGATTCTTGGCGAACACAAACCTCTAGTATCTTTCCTCGTTCCTTGTGTTAGTTCATCTCCTTATTCTTTCATCTCATTCTTCTTTTGAGTCATTTCTAGTAGCAATTGCAGCAGTAGCAGATGCCCTTACCCTTCGAAACAGTGCTAGCAAGTGTGGATCCCGTTGGGTACGACAGACAATCTGGGGTGTTAATACCTTCCCAGTTTGTAACCGACTCTCTTACCCTTTCTCTTTGGTTCGCGAGACCTCACTTTCTCATTCTTCCGGGTTTGTGCAACATTACCCTTCCTTTGGGGATAAAAATGTCTGACTGACGACTCTTCCTTTTCCACGCCACTTTCGCGTTTGTACTAGGATGAAAATCCTGGGAGCGACAGACTTGCTTCAATTTATCGATAGACTGAGATAGGGCTGACCTATGCTCTGACTCCAGGACGTCTTTTTTCTTCCTCTCTTCAACTAGAGTTTTCTCCAACTCAGTAAAATTTTCATATTAAGTCTTCTGAGTTTCCTTCAACTAGGAGATTTCACCTTTAAGCTTGAACTCAACCTCTTTAGAACTATCAATTAGTTCAAATAAGAATCATGCTAAAACAACACACCTCATTAGATAAGAGCTGATGTTTTGAGTGATCTTCTGCTTCCCAATGGACTTCACTTTAGCAACGTCCTCAGAGGCATTAAGATGATCACAGAGGAATCTAAAGCCGTCAAAGTCATTTGACCAAAACTTAAATTCTCCCAAGGCAGAACTCCCTTCAGGACCTTGCATTAAAGAACAAATATATAAGCCTGCTTAATGAATATCTTTGTCCGAAAGAATTTTTAGTTTCTTTGGATCCGCCTGAGAAACATCGTCCGGGTTAGGAACCGCCAGGGACTGAGATTCATCTTTAACTGAGACGGTTTTAATACCCTTCCTTCTGGGTTGTTTAGGAGTCCGGGACTCCAACCCACTCAAATCTGATTTGGACTCAAAGGGACCTCTAGTGCCTTTACGAGCTTTATGTGCACTCTTCATCAGTTTCCTCTTATCAGGAACTGATAAATCAGTCATCTTGTCTGCAAAAGGGAAAGTGTTTAGTATAAAAGCATAAGGAAACAAAATCAATGCATGAAAATAACAATTACCCAAAAAAGAAGAAGTTGGCCGTCGGATAAAAGAAGTAATTCCTTAACTTTCATCATACGAAAATAATCCAAAATAGCTAGGGACTCAATCTCAATCTCAGTTAATTTCTCATAGTCAAACCCAGTGATGGACAATGGGTCCTTTGTCCAGTAATGGGGGAAGCGAGGATGCCCGTCCGAAGCATACAAAATTTGGGGGCATGTCAGTCCACTATGAACTTTAACGAAGCGATCTTTGTAGTTCTTATAATTGGATGCATAAGCTTGAAGGAAGCTTCTCTGTGGAATCCCACTGAATTGAATCCAACTTCAATTATCAATGCCTTTCACCTGAAAGTATGAAAAAAACGATGGTTGGGGTAATAAATAAAACCTCACACACTCGCTCAAAGGATTTTATAAATCCCCAACTATTGGGACGTAGCTGGGACAGAGCGACATTGACAGTCTTTAACACATCAATTTCAAAATCAGTGAAAGGTATTTGGATATCAAAATCCTCAAGAATACTCTGATAGAAGTAGAAAAAATCTTCAGTAACATTATTTGGCCAGAGACTACAAACTCGTTCTTGAGGAACACATGCCTCCAAGATAACGTCCTCTTCAGAGCCGGTAGATGATATGTTCCGTAAAGAACAGATTATTGTGATGTCATAATCGTCAGCAACACTATTCTTATAGTTCATGACTTTAGATTCGAATGGAGCAACATTTTCCATTAAAAATTCCACTGAACTTGAAGAATCAAAATCAAAGTCACTATCAAAAGAAAGAACTTTGTCATTGAATTTATTCATAATTCGCCTATGCTCTTCTATTCCTAAAGGGACATCTAACACTCAGGTATATTCTTCCCAAAGTTTTCTTCTTTCTTTGTCACTTTTATGAATGGTCTTTACCTGATCGTCACATTCCCTAAGAACTACCATGGCTATTAAAATTAAAAAGAGAAAAGTAAAAGGCAAGAATCAGATACCTGAGAAAAATGATGAACAGAAGGGCTTGAGGTGTGCTTGAGAAAAAGGAACGTAAGAATAGGAAGAGGGAAATAAATGATTTTTAAATGCGAGAGATTCAACGTTCAAGAATAGTTAGGGGCTAGCTATTCATGAGACTTTAAAGTAATCATAACACTAAGAAGTCTAAAGGACATGACCTTTTAGAAGTTATTTTGTGCCCCGTGAGAGTCTATATAAGGACCGAATATATAGCCCGATTGCCTTTAAATATGTATAGGCTCATGCTTGACCGAGCACTATAGCTACAAAAGCAGGAATAGAACCCATATGACTTATGTTCATGCCTAAATATTTACATGACGAGCTATATAGCCGGAGAAGAGCAAAATCATAACTCAGGTAGTCTCACGGTATGCCATCCATGGACCATTCATTATACCTAGCCTGCCTCTCATGAGGCCGGGAATTCCATCACGCTAAGTCCGGATTTTGGGCATTCATACATTTGGCAGCTAAAGATATGTAACGGTTCTGGCGCATCAATGTCAATCATTACTAAGTCTTCAAGACAAACAATGATGAATGATGGTTACAAATTAAAAGGCATGCAATGGCGGAAGGTCATGAGGCTTATCTTAATGACTTATCCTGATGACGACAACTATATAATGGGGCTACCGCCAGAGGAATACGCAAGGCACAATTATCTTGAGACTTGCTAACTTAGCAATACTGTCGAATCCCTTAAAGTGTTACATAACACAGACGACGTAGCTCTCTCTGACTAAAAAAGGGAAGGATAACACTTTTGGTGTTCTAACCAAATTTGGCTAGAACAATATGAAATTTTGCAATATTTGTCAAAATATAGTCGAAAAAAATAATTTTCAATGAAAAATCATTGAAGAGTGGAGTAGGCTTCTGCGAGAACAATAAAGCTAAATCACTATATATCCCGATGTACTCTCTCTTTTTCTCTCTCTCTCTCTCTCTCATATTTCATTTTTTATAGGATATTTCATGCTTAGGTTATTAATTATTAGTGTATTTTATTGTTTGTTTCACCTGGTAGCGATTTATTACGTAAGGTTAAATTTTGTTAGAACTCATACCTAATTAAGCTTTAATGCTGATTGAAATATGGAAAACTAATGCTAATAGAATCCGATATTAATTGAAGCATTATACATGACACATCTCATGTAATATACAATTACTTGACCAATAATTGTCTTTGAACAATCTGTGAAATTTGTGAATTGTCTATTTGTCAACATGGTTGAATTCCAATACAACCACAAGATCTATATTTTTGCTATAAGACTTCTGCACGATTTTGAAAAACCTATGATATTCTATTTTTGAAAAATCGTCAAAATTTTAATTCGGGTATATTAACCCCCCCTCTAGACCTTTTCTCTACTCCATATTCTCACTCGACACCTCTTAGCTCATAAGGAAGAAACCTTCAAAGCTTTTGTAAAGTTTGTTAAGTTTGTCCAAAATCTTTACAATTTAAAAATTATCACTCCGTATTAATCATGGTGATGTGTTTGTAACCCATTAATTTGTAAACTTTTGTAACGAAAGTAAGATTACTTATAACTTCTCATGTCCGAGAACTCCACAACAAAATGGTATTATTGAGCGTAAAAATCATGTTGTAGAAGAATTGACTTAGACAATGACAAGCAAAATGAGTTCGTCTGAGTACTTTTGGAAATATGCGATTAATACCACATGTCATGTTTTAAACAAGGTGATCATTCGACCAATCATAGAGAAGACACCCCATGAATTACCAAAAGGCAGGAAACCAAATATTTCCCTTTTTTGCATTTTTGGTTGCAAATGCTTTATTTGAAATAACATAACGAACAATCTTGATAAATTTGATGCAAAGTATGATGGAGGTATTTTTCTAGGGTACTCGTCTTTGAGTAAAGTATATAGGGTTTACAACCATATAACATCATCAATAGAAGAATCTGTTCATGTAGCTTTTGATGATACCAGACTCATAAAGTCAGGGAAAGATATTTCTTCTGATGTTTCAGGTGTGATAAGGGAAAATTTAGTCAACAAAGAAATTTCCAAAGAGGATCCTCCTCCACCAACCTAACAGGAAATTATTGAAGACAAAGAGGGAATCGAACAAGAGAAAGATAAACAAGAGATCTCAACTCAAATACTTTCATATTGGATTGTTGCAAACGATCATTCATTGGATTAAATACTTAATGATATCAGGAAAGATGTAAGTGCAAGATCTCAGGTTAATAATTTTTATAAGTATTATGCTTTCATCTCTCAAATTGAACTTGCTATATTTGATGCCTTACTTGATGAGAGATGACTCATTTCTATGCAAAAAGAGATCATTCAATTTACATGAAATGTCGTTTGAGACCTTGTTCCATGTTCTAAAGATAAAACCGTCATTGGAACTAGGTTGATGTTTAGGATAAATTGGATGAAAATGACATAATTACTAGAAATAAAGATAGGCTACTGGCAATAGGGTATAGTTAGGCTGAAGGAATTCATTATGAGGAAACTTATGCTCCATAAGTTTGTCTTGAAGCAATACGACTTCTTTTGGCATTTGCATGCCTCCTGGATTTCAAGTTATATCAGATGGATGTAAAATAAGATTTTTTTTATCGACTTTATGAACAAAGAAGTCTATGCCTCTCAACTTCCTGATTTTGAGGACCATGAAAATCCCGATTATGTTTTTAAATTTAAACGAATCATTTATGGTCTCAAACAAGCTCCTAAAACTTGGTATGAATGCCTTAGTGGAATTTTTATAAAACAAAGATTTAAACATGGTAAAGTAGATACTAATATGTTTATTAGACGTAAATAAAAACATCTTATATTCTGTTTCCCAGTTTCCACCAAGTTGGAGATTGCAAAATATTCTGGCAATTGAAATTATTGAATGGTTGAATATAATCACAGAAATGGGTTAAACGTGCAGTGAGTCACTGTTTTGGGTTTTTAGTGATGTATTTCTTGTATTCTGTTGTTTAGAAATAATTTCTTTCTGCATGCTGACTTCTTTTTCTTCTAGGATTTAGAATGTGCTGGGGTAAATATAAATGAAGCACTAATCATGTATGTAAATCAAAAAGGAAATGTGATATAACTACTTTTGATGTATGACATAATGCAAAGTAATTTTTACATATACTACAACACATTTTTACAACAAAAGATTTTCATAATCATTTTGCATGATTTATTTTCATTTCACCATTTCAAAGGCCACAAAGCTGATTTTTAAAACAACTCCCATAATTTAAACAACTCGAATTATAAGAGGCACTTCATAAAAAATTGACTATTCAATCCAAAAGCACTTTGATGAAATAATCTGAGTCTCTGCCATCTTCATTTGAGATCACCACGAGTTCAAATTCAATCTCAAAAATGCAGCAAAGCTAAAATTCTTGAAGGAGAACCTTATCATCCATTATGGTATCTACAGTTTGCAGTTGTCCATAGAAGATATTTGGTTTAGCAAGAACTACAAATTTGATAATACTTCTCACTCATAATACCTATCCAATCATTCAGATTCCCTGAGCAACATCCGTGAGATTTGGAACATATCCATGTAATCTCAACAACACTGTCAATCCCTTCAATACCCTATATATACTTTTTGTCTCTGAATGCCTCTCATCTAATGAATAAAATTCCACCACATTATCATTACACTCAATAACACTACATCCAGGCAATTTCCTAAACCCAGTATCTCTCATTGCAACCTTCAATCTGGCAACATCTTCCCATTTTCCCAAATCTTTATATATGTTCGAAAGCATGACGAAATTTGCAGGATTTTTCGGTTCAAGTTGAATGAGCCTCTGCAGAGCCAACTCAGCTATCTCAACATTCTTGTATATCCTACATGCTCCTAGTAATGCAGCCCAAATAACCGCGTCAGGTTCCATTGGCATATTTCTTATAAAACTCAATGCTTTGTCTAAAAGACCAGCTCTTCCAAGCAAATCAACCATACATCCATAATGCTCAATTTGAGGCACAATTGAATAATCATCAACCATTGATTTGAAATACATAAAACCATCTTTGACCAAACCCATATGAGTACAAGCAGACAATATTCCAACAAAAGTAACCCCATCCGGTTCTTCTCCCTCACTCTTCATCCTATCAAACATGCACAACGCGTCGGGCGCATGTCCATGTATGGCAAGTCCATTAATGATAGTGTTCCAACTGATTATATCTTTTCTATCCAAACAGTTAAACATGACAACCGCGTTTTCAATAATACCACATTTTGCATACATATCAATCAAAGCATTCCCAACAAACAAGTTTCCTTTATACCCAATACTCTCTGCATACACATGCACCCACTTACCCATATCAAGTGCTCCCAATCTCGAGCACGCAGACAACACAGCCACAAGCGTGAAATCGTTAGGCACCACATGACCCTCAACCAACATCCGTTTAAACGACTCCAAAGCAGCCGGAAAAAGATCATTTTTTACATAACCACCAATTAGTCCATTCCAAGAATATACATTCCTTTCCGGAATTTCATCAAACATCTTCTCAAACAACTCAACATCCCCATTAGCAGCATAACCGTTTATCATAGCATTCCACGACATCGTATCCCGGTTCGGCATCTTATCGAAAAGCTCCCTTGCAACAACCATATTCTTCATTTCAATGTAACCCGAAATTAAAATGCTCCACATTACAACATCCCGCTCAGGTGCTAAATCAAAAAGTCTTCTCCCAGAAGTCACATCCCCACAAGATATATAACCGCTTATAATAGCAGTCCACACAACAACATTCCTCTCACGCATTTCACCAAACACTTTATAAGCATCTTCAATACACCCCTTCACCGAGTACATATCAATCAACGAAGTAGCCACAAATGAATTCGACTTAAACCCGCGCTTTGCAGCACAACAATGAACTTCTTCACCTTCTACAAAACCTTCCGACTTCACACACGACTTAATGATCATCGGAAACGTGAAGCAATTCGGCATCGCTGCAGCACGGTTCAGTTTCCCGAACAAAACAACAGCTTCACGATGAAGTTCGTTTTGGGAGTAACCACGGAACATAACGTTCCATGTAGCGGTATTTGGTTCGGGAATTTTATCAAACATTTTACGTGCGTGGTGCATTCGTCTGAGTCGCGAACAGGTTGCGATGAAACTCGGCGCGACGAAATCGTTGTGCACGAGTCCATGGGTAACTATTTGGGCTTGAATCTGGTGAAGACGTTCGCAGGTTTTACATGAACGCAATAGAGTAATCAATTTTTCTTCTATGATTCTCTGAACCGGATTTAACACAACCTTAGTTAAAGGCTCCACCATTAATAACGCAGGTTAATTATTGGTTTGAGTTTGGACCGGTTTAGCCTGAACCGGTTTGCAAGCATGTTTCGTTTATATTTGATCAATGAAACTTTAAAACAAAGAGAGATAGTTAAGAATTCATTTTAGAGGAATGAACGAGAAAGCAAATTTCAAATTGAGTTCTGAAGGTACTGTTGATTTATAATTTCATCCCAGTCAAAGCTCATGTCGCATCTTAAAGTGTTTGCTTACCAATTATATCTCGAAAGTTCTTTGATTTTGATCTGGATTTCAATCTATCTTTATTAGGGGTGAAAATACGCTAGTCTAGATTAGATTTTATAAGATCTGAGTGAATTTGATCTACGATAAATTTAAAAGATTTAAGTCTGGTCTATGACCTACAATATGCTCTCTTTTTTGGTATGACGTGATCTTTTTAAAAGTCTGATCCGACCTAAAAATTTATTTATAAATATTTTTTCTCATTAAGGTTTTAAATAATTTCATATTACTTAAGAAATTTTATAGGCTGATCTATACATGCATATATAGACCGACCTATTTAGTTTTTGTTCTTTTATATATATATATATATATATATATATATATATATATATATATATATATGACAACCTATTTAACATATTTTTAATATATATGAAAATAGGCTGATCTATAAGGCTTCATAAGCTTTTTTAATAGCCTAAACTTGACCTATTTAATTAAATAAGTTAAAAAAAATCTAAATATGATCTTTTTATTGAAAAAGTATGGCCTGACATATCCTTAAATAGGTTAGGTTATAGGCCTCTGTAGGTCTGTCTGACCTATTCTCACCTCCACTAGTTATGTTTAAGTAAAAGTTGATTGGTTATGGAATTGGAATGATGTGTAAAAATCTAGGGTCGTGTTAACTCATACTAGTACATGTTATAAGGAAATATACTTTCAATCAATCATAATTATGTATTAGAATAAAATTTATTTTTATTTTTACAAAAATTAATTGAAATGCACTGATAGTGTAAAGTAATTTTATACCGCTAGTGAATGGTAACTGTTCCGGACTGGGCCGCGAGGTTATACAGGGGAACGGCCCAACATGTGTCGGGCAAAGGCCCATATGCTCGAGCAGGTGAACCCCTTGGATAAATCACCTGCTGATACGACGAGCACACACTGAAGACGGGCAGAGAGCATGTCTGCCAGCTCATCTGCCACGCCACCCAACTGCCCGCTATTATCTCCTGAAAGATAGGGGCAGTTGGACCAGGGGGGAGACCTTTTGTCTAGGTCTTCACGCTTCTTACGTGTCCCTTGGCAGCTCCTCCTTGGGCCTAGCCAGATTAAGCCCATTGAGGGGCCTTGGCCTAGCGCTGGGGGCACATTATAAATACCCTTTCTTGGCAAAGGGTCAAGTATTCTCACTCATTCTGAACAACCCTTAATATTATGTACCTCTTCTGACTTAAGCATTGGAGTGCTTTGCAGGTACACCCCATTCCTCACTTCATTCTCTGGTCCATTCATCAAGCCATTGGAAGGCCCTTCTGATCAGGTGAGATCAGTGGCGCCGTCTGTGGGAACTAGCTCCCCCTTCTTCCACAAACAGAAGATCAAAGCTCAAACACTGTCCTTCCAACATGGCCGGAGAACAACCTAGCGAGCGCAGCCGTCCCCTCGTCGACTATACCATGGACGACGGCCCACAGTTCCATGAAGCAGACGCCCGAGACGGCCGTCCAGCCACTCCGTCTCCTGAATCCCAGAATAACGGGGATCCCCCTCACGTTCAAAATCAAGGGACCGAGGCATTTCACCCCATTCCCGTTTCTGTCGAAGGAGACGCCACCATGATTGCTATGGTGAACGCCCTCAACCAAGCCGACTCTATGCTCTACCAGCAGCACGAGAGAATCATGGCCCTAGAAGCTGAACGACAGGAGGTCTGACCTCAACAAGAGAGGAGGACACAACAATGTCCAGAAGCAACGAAGAAATGAGGACGTCGCTCCCCAGAGCCTCACGTCAGCAGGGCACGCACCCGCCGTGATAACGGTCGAACGGGAACCTCGCCGAGACGCAACCGTAGCCCCGACCGCAACGAACTCTCCCCCCTAAGGAGCGACGAAGAAGACCTGCATTGTCCCCTATCACGGGAAATAATGGAAGCTCCGCTCCCCAAAGGCATGGAGAAACCTCCTAACCTAGCTGTGTACGATGAGACTACCGACCCCGACGATCACGTCGACAACGTTAACGCGATGCTCGACTACCGTAATGACATCACCGGGCACCTCAAATGCAGGCTGTTCTCGACGACCCTCAGGAAAGGGGCCATGGCCTGGTACAAGAGCTTGTCCCCCCGAGTCCATCACGTCTTGGAGAGTCATGAGATCCATGTTCACGAGGCATTTCTCAGTCTCCCGGCGTCATCCCAAGACAGAGGCGACCCTCGAGGCCATAGTACAAAAGAAAAATGAAACACTACGCTCGTACATCGAGCGATTCAACCAGGAAGCTGTCGAAGTAGATACTACTGAACACATGAAGAAATACCTCCTCGAAAGGGGGCTCCTGCCCGGTAGCGAACTCAGCAGAGCTGTCGGGATCGAGCCTCCCCGCACCTTGAATGAACTTATGCACAAGGCCCAGGCCTACATCAGATACGAGGAGAAGCAGGTAGCCCACAACGCCCGTAGCGGCCGTAATATCGGAGAGAACGATCACCCCAAGCGTGAAGATCCGAATATTCCCCGTCACAATGGGGACAAGTGAAGGGAAGAAAGGCCCCGCGAGCCCCGAGAAGGAAGAGGCCCCGCGGGCCGATACAGCGAATATACTTTACTGACAGCTCCCCGCGAGCGTATCCTCGCGGAATGTATCAACTCCGAATTCAAGCAGGGCAGAGTAAGGTTCCCAAAACCATCTGCACCAAAGCCTCACACCGACAAGTCCAAATACTGCAGGTTCCACAGGAGCCACGAGCATGTGACCGAGGACTGCGTTCACCTAAAAGATGCAATAGAGATTTTAATCCAGGAAGGGCATCTTAAACAGTATACTAGGAGGAACGAAGCTCCCAAACACGAGGAGTCGGAGAAGAAGAGACCTCGGGAGGACACACCCCCCGACAACTCTCCTTATCAAGTGGCCCTCTGCGTGTCACGACCAGAGGATTTCACCCTCCCTGAGCCATTGCCCGAAGGACGGATCACTGCACTTATCCCCTGGGAAGATTTCCCGACCGCCCTTGTCATATCGGGCGGAGGGATCAACGGCGAGGCCGCCGCCCTCTCAGTAAAATGCAAATTCGACGAGCTCCTTCTGACCGTGCCCGAACAAAAGGCAACGCTGATAAAATATCGGGGTAAATCCAACCCAATATCCTTCTTTTTAGAAGAGCTTCCGGGCGGCTCCCCGAATTCGGGCATCCCGCTCTTGATCAGGGTCAGGATGGCCCAGTTCGACGTCAGACGCATTCTGGTCGATCAAGGCAGCTCGGTAGATATCATGTACGTCCACCTCTTCAAGACTCTGAAATTAGACAAGACCAACCTATCCCCCTACATCGGGTCCGACCTCCAAGGATTCAATGGAGCCACGACAAGACCGTGGGGATATGTCGAACTCCTCGTCACCTTCAGGGAGCAGGAAACGGCCAGGGAAATCAAAATCCAATTCCTGGTCGTAGACTGTCCATCCCTCTAAAATTGCATCTTCGGCCGCCCGACATTAGCCGAACTCACCGCGGTCCCATCTACCGTCCATCTAAAGATGAAGTATTACACCAAACTACGCCACGTAATCACCATCCACGGCGACATCGAGGCTGCCCGACGGTGCTACGACGCTGCAGTAAAAGGACAAGCCACGGTCAATACAAAGAGCAACAAAAGGCCCAAAACCGAAGATCCTATTCCCCAGGGAATCAACGCCATCGACCTCGACTGCCGCATTGGCCACGACGAAACCGAAGAATGGAAGCCCGCCAAAGTACAATCTCCCGAAAATCCGTTCCGACCGGTCCCCGACGGAGAGTTCGAGCTCATCCCTCTGGGTGACGATCCTGGAAGAACAATAAAGATAGGCAAGGGATTGCCCGAGGAAACAAGGGAGAAGCTCGTGACATGCCTAAAGGAGAACTATGACCTCTTCGCATGGAACGCCGCAGAAATGCCCGGCCTGGATCCTGAAACCACGTGTCACCAGCTAGCTATAGACCAGGCAGTCAAGCCCATAGCACAACGTAGGCGCAAGCAGTCCACCGAGAAGGTGGAGGCTGCCGAGCGAGCTGTAAAAGACCTCTTAGAGGAAAATTTTATTTCTGAAGCCCAATACACAACCTGGCTCTCTAATGTAGTCCTCGTTAAGAAAAATAATGGAAAATGGCGCATGTATGTTGATTATACTGATCTTAATAGGGCTTGCCCCAAAGATGCTTTCCCTCTCCCTAACATAGATAAGCTCGTTGACAATTCTGCAGGTTTTAGACTCCTGTCCTTCATGGACGCATATAGTGGATATAATCAAATCCCTATGTCGGACACGGACAAGAGACACACGGCGTTCATGACCCCGACCGCCAATTACTATTACAACGTAATGCCGTTCGGACTCAAGAACGCCGGGGCCACATACCAGCGCATGATGAACAAAGTCTTCAAGGAAGAAATAGGGGATATGCTCGAGGTATACATGGACGACATGATCATCAAGTCACACGAGGAGGTCGACCATGCTCGACACCTATGCAAAGTCTTCGAGCAGGCGAGACGGTGTAAAATGAGGTTTAACCCTGAAAAATGCACGTTTGGTGTCCGGGCAGGAAAATTTCTGGGTTTCTACCTCACCGAAAGGGGTATCGAGGCCAACCCCGACAAATGCTGGGCGTTCTCGGAATTTCCAACCCCGAAGACCAAAAAATCAATCCAATCCCTCAACGGAATGCTCGCCTCACTCTCCCGTTTCATCGCCAAATCCGCCCAGCATGCACTGCCATTCTTCAGATTCCTTCGTAAGGAAGCCAGCTTCGAATGGACCCACGAATGTGAACGGGAACTGCTCCATTTGAAGAAGGTTCTCTCTGAACCCCCGGTCCTATCACGACCATTATAAATAGAGACCTTATACCTATATCTGTCCGTGGCAACCGAGGCCGTCAGCGCCGTCCTAATAAGGGAAAACGACGAAGGAGAAAAACCCATCTATTTTACGAGCAAAGCGCTCCAAGGTCCCGAACTCAGATACCAACAAATTGAAAAGGTCTCCCTGGCTCTCATAAATACGTCGAGGAGGCTACGCCACTACTTCCTCGCACACATGGTCAAAGTAAGAACCGACCAGCCAATTAAACAGCTTCTCGGACGGCCAGACATGGTCGACAGAATGCTCAAATGGTCGTTGGAACTCTCCGAATTCGATATACAATACGAGAATAGAAAGGCCCTGAAAGCCCAAGCACTGGCCGACTTTGTTGCGGAAATGACCCACAGCCCGACACCGACGGACGACACCCACAAATCGACGATCTTCGTCGACGACGCCTCTAGTACAACGGGCAGTGGAGCTGGAATCATCCTCGAGAATGAGGACGGAATCCTGATCGAGGTCTCACTAGCACTAGCCTTCCCGACATCAAACAACCAAGCCGAATATGAGGCTTTCATCGCCGGTCTGAGGTTGGCTGAAGACCTAGGAGCAAAGGAGGTAAAAATATCAACAGACTCCCAGCTCGTGGCATCACAAGTACGAGGAGAGTACCAGACCAAGAACGATAACCTTGTCGAATACCTGGCCTTGGTCAAAGAAATACTCGAAAAATCCGAGAAGTGGGAAGTACAACACGTGCCTCGCAAGCACAACACACGGGCCGACATCTTATCGAAGCTAGCTAGCACGAGAAAGAAGGGCGGGAACAAATCTGTAATTCAAGAGATCCTTCCTCGACCTAGCATCGAAAAACCACCTCCTCCACTCGAGGTCAACGCGATTGGGGATACTCATTGTTGGATGACACCTATCTATAATTACCTAACGAAGGACGAGCTTCCCATCGACCCAAAAGAGGCAGCCACCACCAAACGGAGGGCATGCTCATACGTCCTCCTCGAAGGGAAACTTTACCGTAAGGGGTTTTCCATCCCATTACTCAAGTGCGTCGAGGAAGAGAAAGTCTCCGACATACTGGGAGAAATACACCGAGGAATAAACGCCCAACACCCCGGCGGGCGATCACTCGCACGAAAAGATCTTCGAGCGGGCTACTACTGGCCGACCATGCAACACGACTCCAAAGAACACGTAAAAAAATGCGACAAATGCCAACGGCACGCCTACTTGCACCTCGCGCCCCCGAACGAGCTACAAACACTCTCTTCTCCATGGCCCTTCGCATGGTGGGGCATGGACATCCTCGGGCCTTTCGTGACCGGATCGTACCAGAATAAATACATCATCGTAGAGGTAGATTATTTTACCAAATGGATCGAAGCAGAGGCGCTGGCTAAAATAACAGTGCAAAACATTCTTCGATTCTTTAAACGCAATATCCTCGCTCGATTCGGCGTACCCCAGGTCCTCGTCACGGACAACAGAACGCAATTCACAGACGGGGGATTCCAAGACTTCGTTGCGAGCTTAGGTACTAAGCAACATTTCATATCCGTCGAGCATCCTCAAACAAACGGGCAAGCGGAGGCGGCCAACAGGGTAATCCTGCGCGGACTCAAACGCAGGCTCGGTGAGGCAAAAAGGGCGTGGGTCGAGGAGTTACATAACGTTCTATGGGCTTACCGTACAACACCCCACTCCACAACCGGGGAGACCCCATTCCGACTAACTTACGGCACCGAAGCAGTCATCCCGGTTGAAATAAGAGAGCCGACGAGACGTATAGAAGAACCCCTAGACGAAGAAATGAATGACGAGGCACTCAGAGCCGAACTGGACCTCGTCGACGAGGTCCGCTCCGAAGAGGCCCTTAGAGAAATATCCCTCAAACTAAAAATAGCCTTGCGCCACGATGCGAAGGTCATAAAAAGAGAGTTCCAGGTGGGCAGCCTGGTCCTCAGAAGAAACCAAAAAAGCCCCAGAGAGGGTAAACTGGCCGCCAACTGGGAAGGCCGCTACCGCGTCCGCGACAAGACGAGCAACGGGGACTATTATCTAGAAAACCTACAAGGTGAAGAACTCGCTCGACCATGAAACGCAGAGAAACTTAGACAATATTACAGCTGAATATGTCAAGGGGAGACGTGGGAGGTACGACCACGCTCTTCGTCTCCAAAACTACAGAGAGGAACCGCGCGGCCCGGGGACGAACTGACCCCTCCAGCGAACACAACCCTCCCCGACGGTTGGGACTTCGATCGAGCACCAACGTCGAAGTACCAAGACCGGCAGGGCACCCAGCTCGCGATGGGAAAGCCCAAGCCTCGAAGCCGGCGTCCCGAACACCGAACCCGGTTTTCGATCCAAACGGGCACGACGCCCGCTACCTCATCGGTTCCCTAAATCGAGGAGAATAACATGGTAGAGCATAAAACAGTTCATGAATATAAAACATAATAAAAAATAACCGAGCAAGAAGAATAATCAAAGACAACATTCATACATTCAACAAACGGCCAAAGCCAGGTACGCCCGAAGGCCAAAATACATACGCCCGAAGGCCAAAGTACATAAAAAGGCACGCAGGCCATACATAAAAAGGCACACAGGCCATACAAAGTGGGCACGCATGCCATATAAACAAAACAAATCAAAACTCTTAAGACTCCGCCCGGAGCTCCTCCTAAACATTCTCCTCCTCCTCTCCGTCATCCCCCCAGCTCTTCTTCGACTTCAAAAGGGCACACTATCTCCCCCTCCTGGACACAATAATTATGGGCTGACCCCTCCGTCACCAATTCGGGATTTAAAACCCTCAGTTGTTCGACGGCGTTGTCAAAACCCTCCTTAAATATAGCCACGAGGTCCTGATTGAGAGAGCGAATGTGCCCCATCAGCTCACCTCGGGAACCAAGAGCGAGCTCCTTCTCAGTCTCGTCAGCTAACGGACGGACCTTATCCTCAAGCGAAGCGAGCTGAGTACGCAATTTGACATTCTCCTCAATCACCTTCTGATGCCCGGCTATTTGCTCCTCTGTAACACGGTGGGAGAACTGACTTTAATTAAATGTTGCGGATAACAAGAGTCGCCACCGACTTTTATTTTATCCAAAGGAAAGGGCATAAAAGAACAGGAAAGACCTTAAAAGATTTTTTTTGGGTTCGGGGGGTAGGTTATGTAAAGGGAAGGTGTTAGCACCATTTATATCCATGGTTATCCATGGGCTCTTAGTTCCTTAGCTCACTTTAAAATGTTTTGAAAAAAGTGTAGTGTGTGATTAGAAATTTTCTTAAGTGCTTTATAATGATCCATGTACGGATATATATAAAGCCTTTGTTTTTGAAAATTGTTTGAGATATGAAGTGTTTTTGAAATGTTTTGAAAAGGTGAGCAAGTACATAAGAGAAACCTACCCTAAGTTAAATCTTTTCTGTTCTTAAATATCCCTTAAATGGTAAGACTATCCCTATTATTAAGGAATATGTAGTCATTACCTTGGATGTATGAGGGACCAATGAAGGGACAACTGTGATTAGGCAACTGTAAGGTGTATTTAGCAATTCGAAGGGACTTATCATCTTTATTCGAAAGGGACAAGATCATTTACGAAGGCAACCGTGAAGGGACTTGATCTTATTATCTTTTAAGGGACTAGATGATATGAGAGAAGGGACTTTGCTTTACACCTTACTTGACCTTTTTATTTAGGCAACATGAGAGGTATCCTTAAGAATGTGAGATGGCGATCAAAGATCGACTTATGTGTGTGCGTGTACAAATTCAAATAATTATCTTATAATTGGTGATCTAAATTACTTTTAAATACAAACATGTTTACACTCCCTATTTTACTAACCATGACAATTAAAAATAAATAATAAGAATAATTCTACAACTATTACATAGTGGGTACAATTACATTATAATAATAGAATAATTTAAATAAATAAACACATAATAAATAAATAAATAAATTGGTTAGTAATAATAAACAAAAATAAATATAAGAAGGTTAGTATAACAATATAATATAGAAACAAATTAAAAGTTCAAAATTAAATAAATAATTATTTTTTAAGAATTTTAATAAAAGAAATAAATAATAATAATTATATACTAATAAATATGACTAGTGGTTCTAATAATTTAATTTTATATACATATTATAAAAAATATTTGTTAATTATAATTAACTAAACATATAAAAAATTAGAAATTAAACTCATAAAATAAAGTTAGGGTTTTTAATTGTTTAGAAAAAAAATAAATTAGGGTTAACTATTAAATTATTTATATATATATAAACAAACTACATATAATAATTATAAAATAAATATATATAATTAAAATTTACAAACAAATATATTAAGATTTATAAGATAATTAGGGTTTATAAAAAAAATTAGGTTTCTTACATATAAAATTTTAGGGTTAATTATTTAATCTAAGCCTAATTAAATTATTTATCTAAAAAACATATAACATTAATAATATACAATAAAATAAATATTAAATAATTTTAGGAATAAAGTTTAAATTTAAAAAAAAAAATAAGTTTTTGAATTCTATACAAGAAAATAATATAACAATTTTATTTTAAACATTTATCATTAATTAAATTGATTAAACATATTATAAACAAAAAACAAAATAAAATAAAATATGAAAAAAACATACCTGGGGCTGGGATTCGAACCCAGACCCTAGGCTTTGCATCCCTTGGACCAACACCAGCACCACCAGGCTATGCGCGCATTTGTGACTATGGATGGAGAATGATTTTTATATTTTAAACCTGAAGAATAAATGGAATTTTAATCAAAAAAATAACTGAGGACAGGTTCGAACCCACGTCCTTGGCTTCTTTCATGCGCGTATCAACCACCAGGCCACTTATCATCCTGTGAAATAATATACAAACAACACAATAAATATACAAATCAAAATTCAAAAATCTGAAGCGCGCGAAGATCTTCATCTTCAACCTTGGATTCGCAGGTTTTCCTGCAAATTTATCTACAACTTTTCCTGCGATTATTCATACCAATACAACCTGTGAACATCAAACACCATTCAAACAGTACAATTTCACCAAATTAATAATGCTAATGAGTTTCTTATGACCTATACGATTCATCCATGTCTTTAGAACTTATTTATATTGGTTTAATAGTGAAACCCTAAACGGCCACCCTAAACCCTAACAATGGCATCTGATGATTTAGGCCATGAAACTCCAATTGGTTTGTCCAGAAAGTTTCTACACTTCAAAACAAACATGAATCAATAATCAAACATAATTTATAATGGTTAAATTTATGAAATCGAAAAGCAAAAAATTAAAGAAGAAGAACGATTCGGTTTGTGTAATTCATGGGGATTGAGATGCATATGATTATAACAACATGATCAGTGATGATCAGAGAAGCTAATGCAACCTTTAGAATGTCTTAAGATCCTCTCTAACTCCAAAACCGTATGTCACTTTTTCCTTGATTTTTTGAAGTTGAAGAATATGTATGGAGGCTGCAAAAATTCGTCCTTATGATTGTGATGAGTTTGTATACATATAGTGATGTAAATTAGGTCAAAACAACATGGATTTATGGGCCTTGTCTTGGTTACTTGATCATGAAGTTTCATACTTTCAAATATTGAAAAAAATCTCATCTAACCTTTCCAAATTAAGCTAGCACGAAATTGGATCAAATCAATCATCTCTAAATGATATTTAAAACCTTCTAGAATCATAATCTCATCCAAATATATGTTTTTCATATTTTATTTCAATTTAAATTGTATTTTAATGAATAAAATTCAAATAAATATGAAATAAAAAATGAAAAATCAGAAAATAGGTGGGTTGGGTCGTGCTTGGTGTTTTTATAAAGATGGGATGGCAATTTGGTGGGCTCATTTAGCAAAAATTTGATTTTAGGCCTTATTTGCTTCATAAACTTCCCTAAAATTTCCCAACTTTGCAAGGGCACAAATCCTTCAATTTTAATGCTATGAGGGTGTTCTTGGACATTTTGGAAATCTTAAAGAGTCATCTAACCAACCCCATTGGTTTCATGTCCATATCGTTTGCCATTCTCAAGTTATGCTCTTTTTAAGTTGTTGACTTTTTGTTGACTTTTAAAAGGACCTATAATGTCTTAGCTCATACCTTCCAAATGAAGCATTTTTGGGCTTGGCTTGTGAGACACAAAGTTGTAGAGAATTAAATTTCCTTCAAAATGAGATTTGGATGGAAAAAATTTGATGAAGCATGTGAAAGTTATGGCTGGTCAAAGTTCAGTTGACTTTTCCTATGAAAACCCTAATTTAGAAACTCCTGATTCTTGATGATCTGAAATCTCCTTGATGAATCATGATTAACCCTTGATAAAATGATGAATTTTACTTCATATACTTGATGTTGGCAAAAAATCATGAAGTTTGACTTTGGTTTGACCACAGTTGACCTCAGTTTGACTTTTTAACTGCTTTGACTAATTTTGACCTATCTGATCATCTGACTGAGCAAACCTTTGGGAAAAGTTTTGAAACTTGTCATGGGGATTCTTAAACACATATAAGATGTTATGAAGCTCACTTGAAGTCTTGGAAGTCCATTTAGCCTGATTAAAGTCAAAACCCTAGTTTAGGATGCATTGCTTAGGAGGATGCATTGTCTGAGGGAATTGTCAAATCTTCTGACTAATTGTGAACTTTGTGATCCTTGTGAACCTCATGATATGTATTGTGAACATTGTTAACCTTGTGAGCCTCTTAGTACATAATGACTTGTCTTGTGGAGGGCAAATTTTGGGTTGCAACAGCTGCCCCTGTTCAATTTTCTGAAACCTGAGGGGTTAGATTGGTACATGTGCCATTCGTGACCTGGAAGGTTGAAAGGGATTGAACACAAAAGCCCAAAAATTTGCACTCGCCGGTGCATAGAGTAATACTGATGATTAGCTGTATATGCTTGAGTGGGCTTGAAGATGCCACTTGGAAGAATTGGAGATGGGCTTAGAGATGCCATCTAAAATATCTGGATATGGTGATGTTTTTATGTTGATACTGGATATCAGTACTAGGTCTTTGTATAAGCCATATCTGAATCATTTATGCAACATGATTTGAATTGTTGGATGGATCAATAGAAATAAATCTTGTGATGATTATCTCTTCTGGAAGTATTTTGGATTAGGGAATGGATCTTTGTACGGATCGTTTGCCTATTCTCCAAGGTCAAAAGAACGTCAGGATTTGTTCTTCTGAATAATGTCTTGAACCAGGGAATGGATCTTTTTACGGACCGTTTGCCTGCTTTTCAAGGGCCAAAAGAATGTCAGGATTTGTTCTTAAGGGTCAAAAGAACGTCAGGATTTGTTCTTCTGAAAAAGTCTTGAACAAGGGGCCAAAAGAACGTCAGGATTTGTTCTTAAGGGTCAGAAGAACGTCAGGATTTGTTCTTCTGAAAAAGTCTTGAACAAGGAGCCAAAAGAGCGTCAGGATTTGCTCTTAAGGGTCAAAAAAATGTCAGGATTTGTTCTTCTGAAAAAGTCTTGAACAAGGGGCCAAAAGAGCGTCAGGATTTGCTCTAGTCAAAAGAACGTCAGGATTTGTTCTTCTGAAAAAGTCTTGAACAAGGGGCCAAAAGAGCGTCAGGATTTGCTCTTAAGGGTCAAAAGAACGTCAGGATTTGTTCTTCTGAATAAAATGTCTTTGAACAAGGGGCCAAAAGAGCGTCAGGATTTGCTCTTAAGGGTCAAAAGAACATCAGGATTTGTTCTTCTAAATAATGTCTTGAACCAGGGAATGGATCTTTTTACACACCGTTTGCCTGTTATTCGAGGACATCTTGAGTAGTGTATGGATCATTTCTGACCCGTTGTAAGTTGCTGATATTGTTTTACCTGCATATAACTATCCTGCAAGGGAAATATTAGTTTATGCATTATGTATGCATGCATAGTATGATGTACCTAAATAAATGTATTATGTACTTATGCATATGTATGTTATGATGTGATGTAAATGATGTATGTATGCATCATGTAGTCTGAAGCGTCTGGATATCTTCATATATCAACTGCTGGCCAGGGAAAATAAATCCCGATTTGTTGCTGAGGAATATGAGGAACTCGTCTTGTTTGATAACATAGTATTCATAAACCTCCCGTCTTCGTTCGATAGTATGGTATCCAATACCTCCCGTCTTCGTTCGATAGTATGGTATCCAATACCTCCCGTCTTCGTTCGATAGTATGGTATCCAATACCTCCCGTCTTCGTTCGATAGTATGGTATCCAATACCTCCCGTCTTCGTTCGATAGTATGGTATCCAATACCTCCCGTCTTCGTTCTTCGTACTCCTATTGAAGGAATAAATTCCCGAATATCCGTCTGAGGATAAAAGAGATGGATATAAATTCCAGGGGAGATGTGACTCGAAGTATTTATGAAGATGGATTTGCCCTATTGGGGTATTTGTAGCTGTCTTGTGGGGACCAACCGGCGAAGCTTCGTTGAATTTCCTTCCCTCGTTCGTCCTTAGTAAATACTATTACTGCATTTTATGCATTTCTGGTAAACATCAATCATATTAAGCATTTATGCATTTCTGGTAAACATCAATCATATTCAAAAGCATACATACATTCAAACACAACCAATGGACATTTCGCTTATGTAAATAAGGTAAAAGTAAATCTGGATTTAGAGGGAAAAGTAAAGCTGATCTTGAAAACATAATCGTTTCGACTTCGAGAGTGTATAACCAATTGGATTTAGAGCTCCCGAGATTCTTAACTTTCCTGAATACCTTCCCAGAAATCCTATAGTTGGATCTGAAGACATGATACTGACACCATCTGATACTACTGGCGTAGACAATTAATTTCCACCATGGCTTCTGCTGAGAATCTAATGTCAAGGTAATACAATGAGAGGAATGGCATCTTCAAATTATGATGGACCATATACGCTCCGGATACTAGATTTGAAAAGAAAGCATTGCCCCTTGGCTGAGAATGAATTGTCCCATAATGGAAGTATCTGAATGTAGTTACCTCAAGAGAAATAAGCATGATGCCCCACAATAATATGCCCCTGACATCATGAACTTTATAATGTTACCCTTGGTAATTCAAATATACGAGGAGATTTCCCCCTGGCCATTAAGCATTGTTGAATCTGGACCTGATTGCCCCGAATGAATTGAACAGTAAGTTGGTATGCCCCTTGATTGGGAAACAGTGACTATGCCCCTTTGTATACATGGACTTTGATCCAGGAAGCAACTTTGTTTATCGAAAGGACTTTGGTTTATTGAACATTCATCCTGTAAGTTTCTCTGTTTATCAAACACTCAGGTGTATGCAAACAAATATATTCAAAAATGCAATGCTTATGTCTGTCTTGAAGTTTTGAAAAAGAGTTATTTTAGAAAAACAGTTTTTGTGAAAACTGTGATATTAACTCAAGTTTTATAATAAGCCCTAAAGGAGTCAGGATACCTTTTTGTAGCAGTAAGCTTTCGAACTAACCATACTTCAGTTAGGACTTTTAAAGGGTTGTAACGTGGCCTGGTTCACGGTTTAAGAAACAAAGGATAAAGACTCAAATTTATTTGTACCCAATCCATTCTTCGTGATGTTCTCCAGTCCTATGTTCGGTTAACTTATGCATTAAGGTTCCAAAGTAGTTTGGAATTGTAACACTGACATTTGTGATGGTTCAGAAACCAAAATTTATTTGAACATTCAGTCATCTTTCTTTGTTGAGGATTCATAGTGACCTCTTTTTTCTTTTGACTTTGTTATATCTTCTTTTCGCCTGAACTGTTTATTTCAAGGTTACAGTCAGCAGGATGTCTTAATTTTTTTTACTAAGTCTCCTTCATAGGTTTTGACTTAGTGAGCTTTTTCTTTACTGGATATTGACTGTCAGGTTTAATGATTACAGAGAACCATCATTAGTTGTGTACAACACAAATAATTGGCATATTTGAGTTAACCGAGTAACTACCCTGTCCCAGGTTATGAATAAGGGTTTTAATTTGTACGAGAATAAAAAACTCCTACTTCATAGGCTCAAAAGGGTTGACTAGGGATTAACTTCCTTATATCTCCACTATTTAGGAATTGAAACAATGCCTGTACATCATCAGCATAGTCTGTTCAAAAGCATACTGCCTAATATTATGGTATTGTTTTCGTCATCCTCCTTCTACAGGCTTATAACTTTACCAGGAGTTAAATATCACAAGATAGAAATATGAAGCATAGTTCAAAATATAGTGAAACAAATGGATTAATTCAAGACAAACATATGCAATGCATTAATGAAAACAAAAGTTTAACATAATAGTAAGTGTTTAAACAAATAAAAGAAATTACAAATGAAAATTCAAATGTTGTCCCATCCAGTTGGCTGAATGTCTTCAATTGCAATCTGTGAACTTTGAGGAGCAGTATACTTCACCATGAAATCAAATTTACCACTTGGATGTCCCAAGGTGCCCCATATCTCAACAGGAATAGGTAGGTTTCCTTTCTTGCTACCCTGGGCAACTTGTCTTGCAGCTTCAGTGTTTGATGGACGATAATAGAATTCAACTTGACCTTCTGGAGTAACCTCTAGGATTCCTTCGTCAATCAGGTCTTGAATCTTTTTCTTCAATGCCCAACAGTTATTAGTATCATGTCCAGGACTGTCGGAGTGATACTCACACCTTGCCTTGGGATTATAGTGAGGATAGGAAGTTTTAGGATTTTGAGGAGGATCTTTCAAGGAAATTAGCTTCATCTCCAACAAGCATTGCAGAACTTGTGACATTGGAGTGCTGAACTTGATAAACTGCCTTCTACATTCCTTGTGTTGAGGTGGATTAACCTTATCAGGTCTTTCTTCTTCAACTGAAGAACAATCAATGGCCACCTGTCTCTTACCTTCTTTTATCTTCATCTTCCTTTCAACCAAATCAGCTCGTTGTAATGGAGGTTGACTAACACTTAGATTCCTAACTTCATTACTTTGACATTTATGGACAAAGGTTCTTATCTCTTCTTGCCCCTAAGCTAAACTTTGAATAAGAACCACCTAGTCATTCGTCTGGGTCCTCATTTCTGTCATCTCAGCTTGTAGTTGTTCCAGCTGATCATCCTTGTTGTCCTCAAGATTCTTCTTCTTATCCAGCAATGTCTTCAATTCATCTTGTCCCTTGGACAAGTTCAGAATCATCTCTTGGAATTGTGCATTCTGAGCCTGGAGATCTTTGATAGTCTGTTCAAGAGCCATTTCTGCTGAAATAAATAGCGAGAAGATAAGATACCTGTACATAAGAAACCTGTGATGCAATGATATGGTGTATAAATGCGTATGCAACATTTTCAAGGACCGCATGATTTAAATTTGCTTAAACAATCAAGAAAGTAAACTTTTATTAGTAATAACTTTGTTTGCCCTTTGGGCTTATAATAAAAAATGAAATAAATACAAAAGATGGGGTTTTAAGTCTCCCATGGACGTTTCCTCTTTGTGTTGAGGTATGAGTTGAGATTCCGCTCCTCGTGAAGTTGCTTTGTTAGCTCCAGGATTCTTTCTTGACTTGCTTTATAATGAGCCTCGAAAGTATCCCTTTGCTCCTTCAACTGGATCCAGGACCTTTGTAAGTCTTCTATGTCAGTGGGCATGTCTGGGTGAAGGATGGTATAAGAAGTATCTCCTTCAGCAACAGGCTCCATAGTAACTGGCAGGATGGCAGGATATGGCATCATGAGAGTTTGAGCACGAGATTGCACCTATCTGAGGTAGGCTTCCATAGGAATAGTGTACTTAGGTTCCAGAGTCTTGTTGTCAACCTTGTTCACTTTTCCCCATGCTCATATGAACCTTTGACGGTAACCTTGAAGATCGTTGTCGTAGTCGAACACAATACCCTGAATCAATATGTCATGAGGACCATCACTCCGAGCGTAACCAAACTGACGTAGAGCTAAAGAAGGGTTGTAAGTAATGCCTCCTCTTATGCCTAGAAGTGGCACATTAGAAAACTCCCCACAACGGTCAATGATAGTAATATTCTCCATAGATCTGGAGCACCAATGGATATCTGAATGAGAGAGTGACATAATCCTCTTGGACCACCTGAACCTTTGTTCATTCTTCATCACGGATCGAGGAAGGTGAGAAATAAACCACCTAGATAGCAAAGGTATGCAGCACATCAGAGTTCCTCGTGCTTTCATAGTACGAGTATGAAGAGAATGTAGGATGTTTCCAAGTAATGTAGGCACTGGATTGCGAGTCAGAAATATGTTGATAGCGTAAATGTCTATGAACTGATCTGGATTGGGGAACAACACTAAGCCATAAATTAACAAGGCTAAGATCTCCTCAAAAGCATCATAGCTCATAGCCTTCAAGAACACTTGAGCATTCTCTATCAACACCTTAGCAAGAATACCCTTAACTCCGCTTCTCGTTTCTAGAACAATGTCTGATTTCTTCAGATGTAGAGCTGCAGCAATGACTTCAGGTTTAAGCTCTTTTTCCAAGCCTGTAAAGGGTCTTTGATCAAGAACAGGTATACCCAGAAGTTTAGAGAATTCTTCCATTGTAGGAACCAGCTGATAGTCGGGGAATGTGAAGCAATGGTGCTTAGGATCAAAAAACTGAAACAGAACACTCATCATGTCTTCATTGAATCCTGAAGTGACTAAATCCAGTAGGTGACCATGTCTCTTGATGAATTGGGAGTTTTCAGAAACTTGAGAGACCAATTCCTTAAGCTTAGGAGGTATCCTTACAAAGTTGATCCGGATAGTATTCCTACGAGCAGAAGCCATGACCTGCAACAAAGAACAAAGATAAATCCATTGGTCCTTGAAATGGTTAGTGAAAATGCTATGCTTATGATGCATGATGATGCTATGATGTTATGCTCAATCACAAACATGTGGCACACACAAACAAGTCACACCATAGCCCTAGGTTTAAAGGCTTGCATGAGGTTTAAAGGTAAGTACCCTCCCCTGAAGTTTAGTTGGTTCATCCTGTCCTATAAAGTAACCAGGTTCTAAGGGATCTCAATATCATTGATCCTTCACAAGGGTGGTTGTTCAGTAGGCAACTTACTTGCCAACCAAAACCCTCCAAGTTTAGAATCTCAATGAGCGTAGTATCGAGTATCAACCAACTTCAGTCTTCACCAAAGCCGGTTATCTCACTACTTTCTAAAGGCCAAGATGGGATGACTAAGGTTCTAAAAGTCAGTTAGTGTATTGACAACATATGGCAGCCTCATATTATCCTCAACTTTACTTAAGGAACATAAGCACCAACCAAGAAGTCACACTAACTATGGCCACCAGATCAACCATATCGGTATACGCCGTACAGTTTCCTTGGTCTATTGCCATTTACCTAAGGTACACTAGATCCGGGTTAGGATCTTTCACACATAAGAGCACCCAACAAGTAAAGTAAAGCAAACAAAGCAAACAAGTTTAAAGTGATCTAATTCCTAAGGGTACCCCTCTTTTATTAAGTCCCCAGCAGAGTTGCCAGTTCTGTAACACGGTGGGAGAACTGACTTTAATTAAATGTTGCGGATAACAAGAGTCGCCACCGACTTTTATTTTATCCAAAGGAAAGGGCATAAAAGAACAGGAAAGACCTTAAAAGATTTTTTTTGGGTTCGGGGGGTAGGTTATGTAAAGGGAAGGTGTTAGCACCGTTTACATCCATGGTTATCCATGGGCTCTTAGTTCCTTAGCTCACTTTAAAATGTTTTGAAAAAAGTGTAGTGTGTGATTAGAAATTTTCTTAAGTGCTTTATAATGATCCATGTACGGATATATATAAAGCCTTTTTTTTGAAAATTCTTTGAGATATGAAGTGTTTTTGAAATGTTTTGAAAAGGTGAGCAAGTACATAAGAGAAACCTACCCTAAGTTAAATCTTTTCTGTTCTTAAATATCCCTTAAATGATAAGACTATCCCTATTATTAAGGAATAGGTAGTCATTACCTTGGATGTATGAGGGACCAATGAAGGGACAACTGTGATTAGGCAACTGTAAGGTTTATTTAGCAATTCGAAGGGACTTATCATCTTTATTCGAAAGGGACAAGATCATTTACGAAGGCAACCGTGAAGGGACTTGATCTTATTATCTTTTAAGAGACTAGATGATATGAGAGAAGGGACTTTGCTTTACACCTTACTTGACCTTTTTGTTTAGGCAACATGAGAGGTATCCTTAAGAATGTGAGATGGCGATCAAAGATCGACTTATGTGTGTGCGTGTACAAATTCAAATAATTATCTTATAATTGGTGATCTAAATTACTTTTAAATACAAACATGTTTACACTCCCTATTTTACTAACCATGGCAATTAAAAATAAATAATAAGAATAATTCTACAACTATTACATAGTGGGTATAATTACATTATAATAATAGAATAATTTAAATAAATAAACACATAATAAATAAATAAATAAATTGGTTAGTAATAATAAACAAAAATAAATACATTGGTTAGTAATAATAAACAAAAATAAATATAAGAAGGTTAGTATAACAATATAATATAGAAACAAATTAAAAGTTCAAAATTAAATAAATAATTATTTTTTAAGAATTTTAATAAAAGAAATAAATAATAATAATTATATACTAATAAATATGACTAGTGGTTCTAATAATTTAATTTTATATACATATTATAAAAAATATTTGTTAATTATAATTAACTAAACATATAAAAAATTAGAAATTAAACTCATAAAATAAAGTTAGGGTTTTTAATTGTTTAGAAAAAAATAAATTAGGGTTAACTATTAAATTATTTATATATATATAAACAAACTACATATAATAATTATAAAATAAATATATATAATTAAAATTTACAAACAAATATATTAAGATTTATAAGATAATTAAGATTTATAAAAAAAATTAGATTTTGTACATATAAAATTTTAGGGTTAATTATTTAATCTAAGCCTAATTAAATTATTTATCTAAAAAACATATAACATTAATAATGTACAATAAAATAAATATTAAATAATTTTAGGAATAAAGTTTAAATTTAAAAAAAATATAAGTTTTTGAATTCTATACAAGAAAATAATATAACAATTTTATTTTAAACATTTATCATTAATTAAATTGATTAAACATATTATAAACAAAAAACAAAATAAAAGAAAATATGAAAAAAAACATACCTGGGGCTGGGATTCGAACCCAGACCCTAGGCTTTGCATCCCTTGGACCAACACCAGCACCACCAGGCTATGCGCGCATTTGTGACTATGGATGGAGAATGATTTTTATATTTTAAACCTGAAGAATAAATGGAATTTTAATCAAAAAAATAACTGAGGACAAGTTCGAACCCACGTCCTTGGCTTCTTTCATGCGCGTATCAACCACCAGGCCACTTATCATCCTGTGAAATAATATACAAACAACACAATAAATATACAAATCAAAATTCAAAAATCTGAAGCGCGCGAAGATCTTCATCTTCAACCTTGGATTCGCAGGTTTTCCTGCGAATTTATCTACAACTTTTCCTGCGATTATTCCTACCAATACAACCTGCGAACATCAAACACCATTCAAACAGTACAATTTCACCAAATTAATAATGCCAATGAGTTTCTTATGACCTATACGATTCATCCATGTCTTTAGAACTTATTTATATTGGTTTAATAGTGAAACCCTAAACGGCCACCCTAAACCCTAACAATGGCATCTGATGATTTAGGCCATGAAACTCCAATTGGTTTGTCCAGAAAGTTTCTACACTTCAAAACAAACATGAATCAATAATCAAACATAATTTATAATGGTTAAATTTATGAAATCGAAAAGCAAAAAATTAAAGAAGAAGAACGATTCGGTTTGTGCAATTCATGGGGATTGAGATGCATATGATTATAGCAACATGATCAGTGATGATTAGAGAAGCTAATGCAACCTTTAGAATGTCTTAAGATCCTCTCTAACTCCAAAACCGTATGTCACTTTTTCCTTGATTTTTTAAAGTTGAAGAATATGTATGGAGGCTGCAAAAATCCGTCCTTATGATTGTGATGAGTTTGTATACATATAGTGATGTAAATTAGGTCAAAACAACATGGATTTATGGGCCTTGTCTTGGTTACTTGATCATGAAGTTTCATACTTTCAAATATTGAAAAAAATCTCATCTAACCTTTCCAAATTAAGCTAGCACGAAATTGGATCAAATCAATCATCTGTAAATGATATTTAAAACCTTCTAGAATCATAATCTCATCCAAATATATGATTTTCATATTTTATTTCAATTTAAATTGTATTTTAATGAATAAAATTCAAATAAATATGAAATAAAAAATGAAAAATCAGAAAATAGGTGGGTTGAGTCGTGCTTGGTGTTTTTATAAAGATGGGATGGCAATTTGGTGGGCTCATTTAGCAAAAATTTGATTTTAGGCCTTATTTGCTTCATAAACTTCCCTAAAATTTCCCAACTTTGCAAGGGCACAAATCCTTCAATTTTAATGCTATGAGGGTGTTCTTGGACATTTTGGAAAGCTTAAAGAGTCATCTAACCAACCCCATTTGTTTCATGTCCATATCTTTTACCATTCTCAAGTTATGCTCTTTTGAAGTTGTTGACTTTTTGTTGACTTGTAAAAGGACCTATAATATCTTAGCTCATACCTTCCAAATGAAGCATTTTTGGGCTTGGCTTGTGAGACACAAATTTTTAGAGAATTAAATTTCCTTCAAAATGAGCTTTGGATGGAAAAAATTTGATGAAGCATGTGAAAGTTATGGCTGGTCAAAGTTGAGTTGACTTTTCCTGTGAAAACCCTAATTTAGAAACTCCTGATTCTTGATGATCTGAAATCTCCTTGATGAATCATGATCAAACATTGATAAAATTATGAATTTTACTTCATATACTTGATATTGGCAAAAAATCATGAAGTTTGACTTTGGTTTGACCACTATTGACCTCAGTTTGACTTTTTAACTGCTTTGACTGATTTTGACCTATCTGATCATCTGACTGAGCAAACCTTTGGGAAAAGTTTTGAAACTTGTCATGGGGATTCTTAAACACATATAAGATGTTATGAATCTCACTTGAAGTCTTGGAAGTCCATTTAGCCTGATTAAAGTCAAAACCCTAGTTTAGGATGCATTGCTTAGGAGGATGCATTGTCTGAGGGAATTGTCAAATCTTCTGATTAATTGTGAACTTTGTGAACCTTGTGAACCTCATGATATGTCTTGTGAACCTTGTGAACCTTGTGAGCCTCTTAGTACATAATGACTTGTCTTGTGGAGGGCAAATTTTGGGGTGCAACATCCTCCAAACTCACCTTGGCCGCCTTCAGCTGATCCCGCTCCTCCTTAACCTCCTCCAGCTCTTTTTTCAGCCCCTCCTGAAGCTGATGCTCCTCCTTGTAGTCCGACAAGTCCTTAGACAGCTTGTCCTTCTCTGATCGGACCTGCAGGAGAGCGTCCTCCAATGAGGCAGTCGACACTGAAGTATCAGTCAAGACCATGGCCGTTTCCATCACCCGGATGACGGCGGCCAAGTCCCTTGCCAGTTCCTTACGCCGGGCACCAACCTCCTGGTTCAGAATAGCCCTTGCTTCGGGCGCTGGCACGACGATCGCATCCTCGGCCTTGAAAAAGGCCCGCTCCACGTAACAGGGGGGCAGTAAATAACTGCCAAGTCCACCCGGACTCCCGTTCCCCCCTAAGGTCGACCTCGAGAGAGTCCCCTCCGGACGCTTCCGCTTGTGGAGAGGGGAGGCTGATAGAGGCGGGCTGTCAGGTATGTTGATCGTAGATGCCCGAGGAGGAGAGGAGGGCACTGGACTCGCTGTGTTCGAGGTACCAGCCCCAGAGTCCCCAGCTACCACCTGAGCACGAGGCGCGGTTTTCTTCTTCTTCTTCTTTGGAGCCCTGTCCGGGGCACCAACCTGGTTGGCCAGCTTGAGGACCCGGTCACGAGCAGTGGGCATAGCACCTGCAAAACGAGGCACATAAACATTAGCGGGTGAAGACATAAACAAAAATAAAAACAAGTTAAACACCTACTCAATAATTCCATGGCCTTCTCCTCGGTTCTACACTCGAGCAAAGCCTTTGTATTAATAATATGGGCCTCGCAGATCGGCATCCCGGCCTCGTCAACGTAGGCCACACCCTTTCGATCTGTCCAGACCGCCAGATTGAAGCTCTGCACGTACTCAACCAGCTTCTTATACGCGAGCCTATCCTCGACACCCAACATTGCAAACTTAATCCTATAATGGCCGGTGGTGAGATCGAAATGGTCGCGCTGCTACCTCAGCGGTATCTTCGACATTAACTTCTCCTCTCCATTTGCTTCCCGTTTGTAGTAATATAGGGAATGCAGGGCAGCACGGGTGATCGGTTTCACCACATACCACCGACCCTTAAAATGACGGGCAGAATCCACGTACGTCTTGGACAAACGCACAAGCTGCTTGAAGGAAACCCAGCTGTATCGTCCCCCAAGACCGGACCGCTGGAGGTGGAAGACATGGAAGAAAAGGGCTCGAGTACACCCAATGCCGAGGAAGCGGCAGACCAACTCAAACGCCCACATAAAAGCAAGGGCATTAGGGTGTAACTGAGACGGCGCCAGCCGAAGCCACTTGAAGATGGACATTTGAAAAGAATTGAAGGGCAGCCTGATCCCCGCCTCCCAGAAAGCGAACTCGTACATGGCAAACTACTTCCCCGGGAAACGATGGCATATCCGGTCTGCCTCTTTGGGAGCGTGGCACTGCCAGTTTTCGGGATCTTCCCGGCTTCTATCCTCCACCACGGCATAAGCGGGGATTGCCTCGTCACAAAAATAGGATTCCTCCTCCAAGGGTTCATCCGCAACCCAGGAGAGGTCATTCTGCCCGGACGATGAGGCGTGTTCAGTACCATCCTCGGAGCTCTCCTCCCCGACAGATAAACGCGTGATGACCGCATCTTCGGACCGTGGCCCGGTATCTTCTCTTCTCGGTCGTAAACGCCCGGTTGCACCTGAAACGCAGACATAAAGAGTGAATTCGACGTCATATCAAATCCACCCTTCCACCGCAGGTCAAGTGAAAGGGCGTAGAAGCAACGTTCACAGGCATCAGTGCGAAACTCCACCCACTGCCACCAGGCCCGGTGGAGAAGTCTCGCACGTGTTCGGTGCAGGAATACGCACGTTCTTATGCACCGGGAAAAAATCCCATATATACTTATGCAAATTTTGCCCGACACATGAAATTCCTGCCCGGGACAGTCTAACCCTAACCCTATTTTTTCATCTACAGTCTATTTCACTATTCCTAAGTCAAATCTAATCAACCTATCACAAACACAACATGCATTCACATCCATTTAACGCAAAAAAGTGGAAAATAGAGGATTAAGAAGGCAAAAATGATACCTGACATGTTGAGAATCAAAGAGAGACGGCGGCGCGCGAGCAACAGCGGTGGTTCAGGCAGCAAGACAGGCGGAGACAAGGAAAATCGTCAGAGCTTCCGGTGAACGTCTGAGCGAAAAAGTGAAAATGAAGTCACTCAACTTCCTTTTATAGTCCCAGGCGCGTGGATCAACGCGCTAGGTCATCATTACCTACTGCCTATGTCGCCATTGCACACTAAACGAAGCGACACCATGAATACTGAAACACGTCAATCCATAAGGAAACTGAAATGACGTCGGGCAGCTATGCACCTCCCCGACTCCATGGAACGTCCCGACCCCGTACGAAGTTCTCGACCTCTACAGAAACAGCACGTGCCCGTCGGTGACCTTCGTCCTCGACACTGTTCAGAGTGTCAAGTGCCCGAAGAGAAAAGGATGTTGCGGGCAGCTCTGCTGGAATATTACCTGCCCAGCCATATGCCCGCTGCCTTATCCTTGGCGCGCGTACCCCGGTTGCGATACAAGTCATCACTCCGACTCAGAGACTCGACTTGGGGGCTCCTGTTCCGGACTGGGCCGCGAGGTTATACAGGGGCACAACCCAACATGTGTCGGGCAAAGGCCCATATGCTCGAGCAGGTGAACCCCTTGGATAAATCACCTGCTGATACGACGAGCACACACTGAAGACGGGCAGAGAGCATGTCTGCCAGCTCATCTGCCACGCCACCCAACTGCCCACTATTATCTCCTGAAAGATAGGGGCAGTTGGACCAGGGGGCAGACCTTTTGTCTAGGTCTTCACGCTTCTTACGCGTCCCTTGGCAGCTCCTCCTTGGGCCTAGCCAGATTAAGCCCATTGAGGGGCCTTGGCCCAGCGCTGGGGGCACATTATAAATACCCTTTCTTGGCAAAGGGTCAGGTATTCTCACTCATTCTGAACAACCCTTAATATTCTGTACCTCTTCTGACTTAAGCATTGGAGTGCTTTGTAGGTACACCCCATTCCTCACTTCATTCTCTGGTCCATTCATCAAGCCATTGGAAGGCCCTTATGATCAGGTGAGATCAGTAACCGTCAAATGTTAAGTTACATTTGACTTTTATTTTAAATATATTTAAAATACTGATTTGAATGGTTATGATGAATTGATTGTGTAAAACTTTTTACTCTGACAGTGTATAACAATTAATCTCTTTAAAAAATTGATATTATATGATAATTTTAGGTATTTTAATTGATTGCATGTGTAAAATTGTCTTACACTGACAATGCACTATCTTTAAACTCTTCTTCAAATATTAGTGTTATGGACTGACCTAGCAAGTGTCATATGCCAAATTGAGGCCCAATCAAGTATTCGTCTGGGCATAAGCCCAATAAGAGACTAGCGAAGATATGACCGTTGTAAGATAGAGCCGTTGGCATATAGCCGTTGGGGTCTTCCCCTCACGCGCCATAACGCTTTTCATGCGGTCAACTACCCTCCGGATTTACAAGAGACAGTTATGTTTAGTCAAAGGCTACGCTTCCACAATCCATGGACATGTGTCTTTATAAATATCCTCCATCATTGGAGGGCCAGATATTCAATTCTAATCACCCAATTTCTTATGCTTTAGTTCGTTTTACATTGAAACTTACTTGAGCGTCAGAGTACCTTACAGTTACATCAACTCCCCTCCTACAAGCATCATCATAGTCCCAGTTGAAGGCCGTGAGGACCTATCCGGATCATTTATGTACAATTAGATATATTTTTTTAAATAAGTGTATAGTTCTTAAATTTTCAAAAAATGTAAAATTTTGATACAAAGTTTATATATTTTTTAAAATAGTGTATGTATTAGCATTTTTCAGAAACTATAATATTAATAAAGTTTCATATATATATTTTTTAAATATATGCTTAATATCTTTTTGAGTCCCTTACCTATATCTATGGGTTCATTTTGGTCTATTTTCTTTTAAAAATTTCAATTTGGTCTCTTACGTTGTCAAACAGAATCGACGTGGCATAATTATTTTTTATTATTACATTTAATAATTAAATGTTTTAATTAATTTTTTTTAGAAAAACTATTTAAATTAATTATCAAAAACTTTAATATAAAATATTTGAACCTAAAGGGTCGTGTCCTTTACAATAGCAGCCCAATAATCAAGATTTGTTATTGTTATGTGGACAAATGGTTTATGAAGACTCAACATTATTATTGAAAATTCAATGTGGGACTTCAATCCACCTTCAAAACCATTGTCTCATTATAACCACTACATTGATAATTTACCAAACAATCAAGTAGTTGGATGACCTCCCCTTCAAACATATCGAGTGAATAACTTTAATGCCAATGTGAAATCAACTAAAGCATTCGACTCTGTGACTGAGAAGAACAAGAACAATAATATTGTCGTAAGGAAAAGTATTGAAGCATTCGTATCTGTGGTAAGAGTCTGGGAAGGTGTGGCATTGGAATTATGCTATCTTTTGGAAGATAGTGGTTTATCAATGCAGTGGCTATGATGCTTCATTAATGGTTTATCAACCTGTTTAGAGTCATCTAAATCTGCAGTGCATATAATGCTTCACTAATGGTTCTATTCAGAGCAGGTTTAAAAATATATTTATTACATTATTTTCATTAATCTAATAGTAATAATATTACATCATTTCTCATTTCTCTAATGGTGTTCATAGCAGGTTTATTACATATACTTCATAAATCATCTTGGCAAACTTTTTAAATCACTCAGTGTTGGCATTGCATTCAACGAGTTGTCAACTTATAGTGACTTCAAAATTTGATTCATTGTTGGAATTGTGAGAACAAGATTTGATTCTGCTCAATATATTTATGTTTTGATAATAACAATGAAGTATTTAAGTGAAGACAATTTTGGTACTCTAACGTTTGTTATTGTGTAAGACTGACAAACAGGTTCTTACTTTGAGGGAGTTCTTGCAAATCAAAGGTTCTGATATGATAATATCCGCTTATGCGCAAATTGGAAACAAAATTGCTCTAGTGCCAACTCATCAGAAAGATCTTGAGAAAACTGATGTTGTTGCTGCAACGTTTTCTAGGATTCTGACTCTGAATGAGTAAGACTCTGATACGACAATGTTCTGAAGACCAAGTGTTGAAGATTCTGAAGACAGAATGATCTGAAGACCAAGTGCAGAAAGACTCTGAAGACTTGAAGTTCTGAAGAACAAGGGTTTCGTAGACCAAGTGCTAAAGACTCTGAAGACTTGAGGTTCTGAAGACAGAATGATCTGAAGACTAAGTTTTGAAGGCTGAAGACTTGAGATTCTGAAGAACACACCATTCTTATCTCAATACATGCTTCAATACAATTATCCATCAGAAGCCTCTGAAGTTCTGAAGATAAGAATCAAGATCAAGAGACATCCTTTTATCAACTCATGCTTCAATACATCTCTCAACCAAAATTCTATGATGTTCTGATAAATAGGATCAAGTGTTACTCTTCTCTCAACCCATGCTTCAAGCATCTATCAACCATAATCCTCTGAAGTTCTGAAGAAAAGAAGTAACGGTCAAGAAATTTAATTTATCTCTGCTCATGCTTCACACATTTATCAACCATAAGTCGCTGAAGATCAGAAGATAAGGATTAATGGATAAGGGGGAATAGTACAATAGTACAAAGACACTTTGTTACACTATCAATTCCATTACCCCATTATCCTGATTCGGTAGTACAAGAAGGATGATTGTGTGTACTATTTTTCACCCTCAGTAACGACATTCCTTTGGCCAGCTATGATGTAACAAATATATTTCTCAAACGCAAATATAAGGATTATCAAGTGAAGAAGCAAAATGACGAACACTGACATATCTTTATACAAGACTACAAAGCTCAAACATTCAAATTTCATTTGTAGTATCAAGTTTCAAAAAATCCTAATTTGTGTTTACACCTGTTTATTTCAGAAGCACTTCTTTGTAAACAAACCTTGTAGCAAACTGTTGTTTGCATTACCTAAAGGACCTAGTGTAGGTCAGGAACTTTAGGAAGACTAAGTTTGTGGATCTTAGTGGTTATTAGTCACAGAGTTTTCGTGTGATTGTAATATGTTGAGATTATAGTGGATTAAGTCCTTGTTAAAGGAAAAATCACCTTGGTGGGTGGATTCGAGGTAGGTTGTGGTTGAAAAGTGAACCAGGATAAATTCTTGTGTTCTTTTTTCTTTCACTATTCTACTATTTGATTGTGTTTGTTCTTATAGCAATTTTTTTCAAAACATCATTCAACCCCCTCCTTTCTAGTGTTTTCTCACCCTTTCAATTGGCATCAGAGCTTCGGTTCTAATTGTGATATTGAGTTATCATACACTTAATCGTGTTAGTATCGATCTAGCGTTTTTTGTGTGAGTTTATTTTGATATTATGCCTGCACCTACTCCATCTACCTCAACATCTCACAAGAAAGATCATTATAACTCTAAACCACCGATGTTTAATGGCGAGAAGTTTGATTACTGGAAAGATAGAATTGAGAGTTTCTTTCTCGGTTTACTGTGTTCTGAAAGTTTTTCTTGCAATCTTCAAGGAAAATAAATGGAGTTAAATGATGAAAAGCTATCCAACAAATCACTCGCTCATAAAGTTAGTTCCCTGGAATGACTGGTGATGAGTGTCGCTCCCAAAGATTTGCATCCCGGTACAAGCGCGAACGGTCGGCGAAAGGAGAAATGAAATGAAAGTGAATAGAGTCGCCAGCTAGGCATTTTTATCCCGAAGGAAAGTTAATGCTGCATAAACCTAGGAAGAGATGGATAAGACGGTTGCGAACCAAAGAAACTGAGAAAGGGGGTTGGTTACAACCTGGGAAGGTGTTAGCACCCAGATTGCCCGTCGTACTCGACGGGATCCACGCTTAAAAGTTTGTGTTTAAAGGGGTAGGTGATAACGAGAAAATGTATCGATTATATTGCTATGTTTCATTACCGTTTTATCGCATAATCGTCATTTTAACACCCGATTCCTCGATTTTTCCTTACCATTTTGCAGGTACATCGTATAAAGAGCTAAATCAGGAGCCAAGAGCAAAAGGAGAAAAAACAACCATAAAAAGATGAAGAAATGAAGAATGCTGCAAAACCTGCATATTTTGTAACACTCACGGTCGTCACCTAGGTGTCACGACCGTGACACCCCAAAAGGAGCAATCACGACCGTGACATATCCCTCACGACCGTGACACTTAAATTACAAAGGACACGAACGTGATGCCCTTGTCACGACCGTGACAAGGGAAAAATAGGTTATTTGACTGAGACTTGGTCACAAGGTTACGTGCACATGATCTGCCTATTTTCCAGTTGACCCTCCTGTATCCACGTTCCTGGATTTTCTCAATGCTCCTACGAGGCCCATGCAGCAAGTTCAACCACCAGCCCATTAAATCTTCTATAAATAGCATAATTCATTTGAACAATTTACAGAGTATTATTTTTATCAATTTCTTGCGGAAGCTCTGCCGAATTATTTTACAACCTTATTATTTCTTTTTCAGCATTATTTTCATTGCTCTACTTTTATTGTATCCAAACCCAACCTATAACAATTTCCAACATCAGGAAATTGTTATAAAATTTATTTGTTTCAAAGCCTTCAAAATTTTTTAGTTTATTTTCGATTCCGCCAAATACTCCGAGCTTTCCGGTCTGTGGAAGAAGGAGTCTGCCATTTTTATTGTTAACCAGGTTTATATTAATTTGCAATTTTATATTTATGTTATTTATTTATTTTTCTTCCATGAATATTTCGTTTTATGTTTCTCTGCCTCTGTCTGGTTCAACAAAAATGAGTAGCTAATTACCTTAGGGCGGTATGTAGTTAAAACAAACTAAATCGGTAAAATCAACTATAGGCTTAAAATAATTAATAGCTTAGTATTCTGGCTAATACTTTTTATTATAAAATCGACCTTTTCGTTACGAGAGTAAGGAAAGTGTATTAGGTTAGGTCAAGACCACGAGAGTGTGAGATTTTAACCAGATAGCTAAAGTTAGGCATTTAAATTAAACACAGCGAGAGCGCTTTAAAATAAATTAGAATTACTAAGTTTCCAAAAATTATCTCTAAACACTTATGGGCTAGCGAGAGCAGGCATAGGGCTTTAGGGGTAAGATCTGAGATAAGACCACGAGAGTGTGAGTTAAAGGTATTTAAACTGGTAACCTCTACAGAATAGATTAAGTGAACCATCTTTTTAAGCCTAGGTTAGATTGACCCGCCTAAGTTAGCATAACTACATACCGACCGCCTTAGTATTATTTTTATTAAACTTAAATTTAATTCCCGCCTTTAATCTTTAAAAACAACAAAAAATCGTGACAACCCTTCACCTTAGCTAAACTAGAAGTTCATCTAGCACTAAGTAACCATAGAGTCCCTGTGGATCGATAATCTTAAATATTACTTCGATAGGCTGTGCACTTGCAGTTAAGATACCGCTAGACGCATAATTAGATACGTCTTTAGCCCATCAAGTTTTTGGCGCCGTTGCCGGGGACCTTAATTTAGTTACTAGTGCACTTTAGTAGCATTGTCTAGACTAAGGTAACAACTATTTTCTTTTCTTAATCTAAATTCCCGAGTGTATGCCAAGTACTCGCTCTAAAGGCGAAGACTTGCAACCTCTAATCCCAGAATCGGAACGCTTCTTACACGTAAGAAGACGGATATTCGATTACGAACAAAGTTACAATATTCCAGATCTTCAAGTAGATCCACCTAAACCAGTCATAACATCAAAGGACGCAGAGATGGATGAAGAACAGAATCACCCACTCAAGTATTACGCCAGTCCTTCGCAAGCTGAACCGCATTCCAGCATTGCCGCACCGGCTATCAACCGAAATGACTTCGAACTAAAACCTTCGTTGATATCAGCCGTGCAACAAAATCAATTCGCCGGAAATCCTACCGAGGATCCGAACCTTCATCTTTCGATCTTTGTGCAATACGCAGATACCGTAAAAGCCAATGGAGTTACCCAAGAAGCTATTAGACTACGTTTGTTTCCTTTTTCACTTCGAGACAGAGCAAGAGCCTGGCTTCAATCTCTGCCTTCGAATTCAGTAACTACATGGGAGGAACTAAAGAGAGTTTTCTTGACCAGATATTTCCCACCTAGCAAGACAGCTATGCTGAGAGCTCAGATCAACAGATTTAAGCAAAGGGAAAACGAATCACTATTCGAAGCTTGGGAACGCTATAAGGATATGCTGAGAGTTTGTCCACATCACGGATTAGTAGAATGGATGGTCATCCATACCTTCTATAATGGACTTTTGTACAATACAAGAATGACAATTGACGCTGCCGCATGCGGTGCACTGATGGACAAAGAATATAATGATGCCTATGCACTTATCGAAAGTATGGCTCAAAACCATTACCAATGGGGAAGCGAGAGAGTCGCAACTGAGAAACCAACAAAAGGAGGTATGTACGAAGTGAGTAGTATGGTCCAAGTCAATGCAAAGTTTGACCAACTAAACCAAAAGATCGACAACTTGGCCATAACACCAACAACCACCGTGGCTGCAGTAACACCTAACTGTGAGTTATGTGGAGTTCCAGGACATGAAGTTCCTGACTGTCAACTATTGACAGGAATTCCCACAGATCAAGTGAATTATGCTCAAGGAAACCCATACTCAAACACATACAACCCAGGTTGGAAGAATCATCCGAACTTCTCCTATAAGAATAACAATGCTTTATACGCACCAGGTCAAGCACCAGCTACACCACCAGGATATCAAAAGACTGCTCCTAATGTCCCTAGAAAATCGAACCTTGAGTTGATGATGGAGAACTTTATAGCTAACCAATCTCAAACAAACAAGGACTTCTTAAACCAAAACATTCACACTAGTGAGCAGATTAAGCAATTAGTAAGCAAAGTAGATGCATTAGCTACACATAACAAAATGCTTGAAACTCAGATTTCACAAGTAGCTCAACAACAAGCACCTACCGCTGCACCAGCTGGAGTATTTCCTGGACAACCTCAACCTAATCCGAAAGGACATGCCAATGCCGTAATATTAAGAAGTGGCAAGGAACTTGACGGACCTACCGATCCAAGACTTGACAATCCATCCATGTACCAAAAACCAGATAAACCGACTGAAGTGGTGAATGATCCAGAAGAAAAGGAAGATGATAATCAAGAGGCAGTGGAGAAAGAAAAGCCTTATGTGCCTCCACCGCCCTATAAATCACCAATTCCGTACCCTCAGAGATTAACCAATTCCAAGACGACGGGTCAGTTTAAGAAATTTGTCGAACTTCTGAAATAGTTGAATATTACTATTCCGTTTACAGAAGCGATCACTCAAATACCCTCGTATGCTAAGTTTTTAAAAGAGATCTTATCTAATAAGAAAAAGATAGAGGATAACGGAACAGTTACACTTACTGCTGAGTGTAGCGCCATAATTCAGAATAATATGCCTCCTAAGCTAAAAGATCCAGGAAGTTTCTCTATACCCTGTGTAATAGGAAAATTCGTCATTGACAAAGCTCTATGCGATTTAGGAGCCAGTATCAGTGTTATGCCCTTAACGATTTGCAAAAGGCTAGACATGGGAGACCTAAGACCAACTAAAATGTCTGTTCAACTAGCCGATTTCTCTGTTAAATATCATGTAGGCATACTAGAAAACGTCCCAGTACGTATAGGACAATTCTACATCCCTACTGATTTCATAATCATGGACATCTCTGAAGACTCCACTACACCTATCATACTAGGAAGACCATTCTTAGCTACCGCCGGAGCTATAATAGACGTAAAAAGAGGAAAGCTAACCTTTGAAGTAGGTGAAGAGAAAGTTGAATTTATTTTAACACAATTCTTACAATCACCAGCTATAGAGGATACCTGCTATCTATTGGACGTAATTGACGAATGTGTAAGAGAAATGGAACTGAAAGAAACCACCTATTCTGAAATTATGAAAATTCAAATCCCTCCAATTTTCGAAGATGATAATTGGCGTGCACCGTATCAAGACGATAGTCTAAGCGAAAGTTTAGCACTTACACCAGATCCCATGCCAAGTAAAGACAAACCTACATTAGGATTAAAAACTTTACCTAATAACCTAAGGTACGAATTCTTAGACATTGAATGTAAAAGACTAGTTATAATAAATTCCAGTTTAGGAACTCTAGAAACAAAGAAACTTTTAGATGTCTTAAAGAAATATCCAACTGCATTAGGATATAACATATCTGATCTCAAAGGAATATGCCCTTCAATCTGTATGCATCGTATTCTGCTAGAAGAAGATTGCAAAACCTCCAGAGAATCTCAAAGAAGAATTAACCCAATCCTTAGCACTGTAGTAAAAGAAGAAGTTAAGAAACTACTAGATGCCGGAATAATATATCCAATCTCTGATAGTAAATGGGTTAGTCCAGTACATATAGTGCCAAAGAAAGGAGGTATCACTATAGTGAAAAACGCTCAAGGCGAATCGATATCGCAAAGAGTAGTGACAGGACATAGAGTATGCATAGATTATCGTAAACTAAACAAAGCCACTCGAAAAGATCATTTCCCACTACCTTTTATAGATCAAATGTTAGAACGATTAGCCAAGCATTCATATTTCTGTTATCTTGACGGTTACTCAGGATTTTTCCAAATCCCTATCCATCTAGATGATCAAGAGAAGACTACATTCACATGCCCCTATGGAACGTTCGCTTATAGACGAATGCCCTTTGGATTATGCAACGCTCCTGCAACCTTTCAAAGATGTATGATGTCAATCTTCGCAGATTTTATAGACAACATCATGGAAGTGTTCATGGACGACTTCTCTGTATGCGGGCAAAGTTTTGAAGGATGCCTATCAAATTTAGAAATGGTGTTAGAAAGATGTGTAAAAGTAAACCTCGTGCTTAACTGGGAGAAATGTCATTTTATGGTCAGAGAAGGAATCGTATTAGGACACGTCATATCCGACAAGGGAATTGAAGTAGATAAAGCTAAGATAGAAGTGATAAAAGATCTTCAACCCCCTAAAACAATTCGAGAAATACGAAGCTTTTTAGGACACGCCGGTTTCTACCGACGATTCATCAAAGATTTCTCGAAAATCACTAAACCTCTTACTGGTTTATTAATGAAAGATGCTGAGTTCATATTCAATGAAGATTGTCTTAAAGCATTCGAAACTCTAAAAACAATCCTCATCACTGCACCAATCATGCAACCCCCTGACTGGAGATTACCTTTCGAAATCATGTGCGATGCGAGTGACTATGCTGTAGGCGCAGTTCTAGGCCAGAGGAAGGAAAAGAAACTTCATGCGATTTACTATACCAGTAGAACCTTAGACTCTGCTCAGATGAACTACGCCACTACTGAAAAAGAACTGTTAGCAGTTGTCTTTGCGCTGGACAAATTCCGTTCTTACCTAGTAGGAGCGAAAATAATCGTCTACACAGACCACGCTGCTATCAGATATCTATTAACTAAGAAAGATGCTAAACCGAGACTCTTGAGATGGATTTTACTCTTACAAGAGTTTGATCTCGAAATAAAAGATAAGAAAGGTACTGAAAACGTCGTAGCGGACCATTTATCTAGAATAGAAGGTATTAAACCCGAACAAGTGCCGATTAACGATGATTTTCCGTATGAACAGCTGATAGCACAAATAGGAAGTGACCCAGTTCAGTTAGACTTAAATGAACCAGAACCCGTGGAAACAATCCAGACAACTGTAGGACTGCCATGGTACGCTGACATTGTTAACTACCTAGCCGCAGGAGCTCTTCCACCTGATTTAACCTATCAGCAGAAAAAGAAATTCTTTCACAATCTAAAACATTATTATTGGGATGAACCATTATTGTTCAAAAGAGGACCCGATGGAATCTTTCGTTGATGTATTCCCGAAGAAGAAATAGAAGATGTCATTGCTCAATGCCATTCATCTCCTTATGGTGGACATGCAAGCACTTCCAAGACTTGTGCAAAAATCTTACAAGCCGGTTTATTCTGGCCTAATCTATGGAAAGATGTCCACATCGCTGTTATAAATTGCGATCGGTGTCAACGCACCGACAATATTTCAAGAAGAGATGAAATGCCTCAAAAAGGAATATTAGAAGTAGAAATCTTTGACGTCTGGGGAATAGATTTCATGGGACCATTCCCATCATCTTTCGGTAACAATTACATACTCGTAGCTGTTGATTATGTTTCAAAATGGATTGAAGCTATAACTTCTCCTACAAACGACACACGAGTAGTAATAAAGCTTTTCAAAAATATAATCTTTCCCAGATTTGGTGTGCCTAGACTCGTCATAAGTGACGGTGGCTCGCACTTCATTTCAAAAATCTTTGACAAATTACTATCTAAGTATGGAGTAAGACACCGTGTGGCAATACCATATCACCCACAAACAAGTGGACAAGTCGAAGTCTCAAACAGAGAAATCAAACAAATCTTAGAAAAGACTGTCGCTATATCTCGGAAAGATTGGTCATCTAAACTTAATGAAGCTTTATGGGCTTATAGGACCGCTTACAAGACACCCATAGGAACTACACCTTTCAAATTAGTATATGGAAAGTCTTGTCATCTCCCGGTAGAACTAGAACACAAAGCATATTGGGCGATCAAAACTCTCAATATAAACTATAATGCTGCAGGAGAAAAGCGAATCCTAGATATTAACGAACTAGAAGAATTAAGGCTAGATGCGTATGAGAATGCTAAGATATATAAAGAAAGAACTAAGCGATGGCATGATAAACGCCTATCTAGGAAAGAATTTAGTGTGGGAGACGTTGTACTCCTCTTTAATTCAAGACTTAGGCTCTTTCCTGGAAAATTAAAATCTAGATGGTCAGGACCCTTTGAAATAACTAAAGTGTTCCCGAGTGGAGCAATAGAAATTAAGGGTAGAAATAGTGAACCATTCATAGTAAACGGACAACGTTTAAAACATTATCATAAAGTTGAAAATAAAGATTATGCAAATAGTCTAAGGCTTTTAGAGTTGTCCACTAATTCCCCTGATTAATCTACACCTAAGCATTACGCCAGGCTTTTGAGGATAAAAACAGCGCTTAGTGGGAGGCAACCCATTTACTCATTTAATCATTTAAATCATTTTTATCATTCTATTATTTTGTCATTTATCGTTTTATTACTCATTTATTTGTTTTGTCATTTTATATTTTTATTTCAATATTACTATTATTGCCTTTAAATTATGCATTTCATTTCCTTATTTTTCTTTATTTTAATCTTAAATCACTTTTACAGATTTTCTAAAGTCTTTTCCACTTTCCTTCTCCCCCTGATTTGTTTCCTCCATATTTGCACTGACCATGGCTAACCAACCGATAAACCATATGGAAACCAAATTTAGAGGTAGGAACCAAAGAATGAAATTTGAAGAGTTATCACAGAGGCCAATGGATTTGACCCTGTACCCGGATGATCTGACTATGGAAACCCTAGGTATACATGATAGCATCCTGTACTTGTTTAACCGACTTGGATGGGAGAATGCATTGATTCAACATAAGTTTGTGACTTACCGCGAGCTCACCCTTGAGTTCCTTAGCTCCTTAGTTTACCTACCCGAGCGCGGTTTTGGATTCAGGAAGGGATTTATCAGTTTCCGCCTATTTGGAATAGAATATGACTTTAACCATAAAGAACTAACTGACTTATTAGGATTCCCTAGTGGACCCTTTGCTTTTACTACCACACAGGTAGAATTGATGGACATTGAGCTGGATTTCTTTTGGGGAACATTAACCGGAAACTACCACCCTGAACCAAATAGCATGAACAATGATGAGATCCATAACCCAGCTATCCGTTACTTCCATAAGATTCTTGCCCACACCTTCTTTGGAAAAGAAGAAAACATTATCGGAGTATCTAAAGATGAGATATTCATTATGTCATGCTTCACTAATGGACAGCCTGTCAATGGTGTGCCTTTCATGATGCAAACCTTCACCCGAATCCAAGAAGAACCTGAATTACCTATATTAGTAGGAGGTCTTGTAACCATGATTGCTGATGCCTTAGGACTTAGGTACCAATTGCACAGGTGCAACCGTTTAGGTACCATCCGTCCTATGAATCTTAACTTTTGCTTTAATCGCCATATCATAAGGAATTTAGGACATCCACCTTTCGAGTACCTAATCCGGAATGAGGTAGTAACCCTGTTCACACTACCAAACCATGCTAGAGTAAGTGTTCACAATAAGGATAACTGGCTTTATGAGTTAACCCCACCTGATTATCCATCTACTCCTGAAACACCTCAGTCTTACAAGATAAAAGATGATATAATGACCGATGTCGAAACTAACCCTGAGACACCTCCTGGTTACCATGACATTGACCACACCGACGAAGTGATTGAAACCCCTGAAGTGAATCAAGTAGATTATGCTAACAACTTACAGAATATCATGAACACTCTTGAAGCTTACCAAACCGATATAAATACATTTAAGGATGAGATTAAGAGCATGCGATTGGACATTATAGGTCTGACTGACATAACCTGTGAACAATTCTATCACCTGAACTCCGCAATCGAAGATTTGAAGAAACACTTTTGAAAATGCTATAAGTGATCTAGTTTATTTTACTTATTGTTTTTGTTTCTAGTTAGTTTTACTTTTCGCAAACAATTTCGTACCGTATTTTCATTAATGTAATTTCATTTCAATTACCATATGCAATGCACTTCTAGTTTACAAATTTTTTCCATTTTAATCAATTTATATGTTTTCATTCTATATACTGTTATGCTTGAATGGATTCATATTCTATACAATCTCTCGTATGATGCAATTTACAAGTACTATATTGAAATTATTTATTATATGGTGTTTATATTTAATATTGAGTGAGAAGTGATCAAAAATATTATATAAAGTATATGAAGCGTGAGAGATAATGCTTTCTGGAAATTATTCAAGGATATAAACCCTCACGGTCGTCACCCCCCCTAACGATCGTGACAAGCTAATTTAGCGTGTCACGACCGTCATCTCCTTGTCACGACCGTGACAACCCTAAATATAGAATTCGTGAGAAATAGAACTGTTTCTCTTTCGAATCCTCTTCATCTTCTTCCTCCATAACTTTCAAAACCACCCATTATCTCCCCCAACTTCCGTAACCTCCCATTACCAAATTAAAACTCATTAACCTCTCCATTATCACCACACCTATCACATTCTCACCTTCCAATATTTATCCGAACCATTATTTCTCTCATTTTATCACTTTTTCACAAAAAAATCCAAACTCCTCATCTCCCACTTTAGTTCTTGCATGCAATGGATGCTATACAATTCAGAGAGGGTGAGAATGGAGAAAACCAGCGAGAAAGATTCATCCGATTCCAGAACCGCGGTGTGCAACCCACGCGTTATATTGACACTGTCTGTTTGAGAGAATTGGGAATGCTTGCCAGTGTCAAGAGCCTGCTTCAAAAAGTCGGTCTGTGGGATCTTTGCAGTCAGCCCCAGCCCACATTCGAGCTTCTGACATTGGAATTCCTAAGCTCATTCCATTACATCACTCCTACCGGTTCTCAGAGTCAACTTACCGGTTTCGCCAAGTTCAGATTGCATGGCCGGGAGTTCGAACTTTCGCAAAACAGGATAGCCGAGTTGCTAGGCTTCGATCATGGGAATGAAGCTCACCTCCGCGTGCCGGATAATTTCAGTGAAACCACTTTCACTTTATGGCACAACATAACCAACACCCGTGCCTCAGCCTTCCAGAGCCTTAATGCTACACACATCCACAACCCGGCAATCCGATATTTTCACCGAATCATTTGCAACACCATCTTTGCACGAGAGAGTAACCATAAGCTCAACTCCAAGGAGCTTCTGTTCTTGCACTGCGCTCTAAATGACGAGCCAATCAACGCTGCCCCGTTCATGCTTTCTCACATCTAGGCCATTGCACAAAAAGGCTCAACCCCATTTTTCATTGGCGGCATTGTCACCACCCTCGCCATTCAGTTGGGGCTTGGTGACTTGGTCGTAGATCATCCTTTCAGAGACGCCGAGTTCCTAACCAAGAACTATTGCAGGTCTGCTCACTTGATTGTGCAGAGAGAGGATGGCAGGTATAGCCCTGTTATCCACGGCACTGTTTATCACCACATCATTCTGCCATCCTGTGACCGCATCGATCCATCTAGCCGAGCCAACTGGCTCTTTGCTTTACCGGATGCTGCCGGCCACGCCCCCATTCATGATGATCAGGCCGATCCTCCAGTGGATGAGATGCAAGACGCTATGGATGCAGCTGAGCTTGTCCAGGACATTTCAGAGTCATCTACCCGACAACCTCCTGCACAAGAATTCACTCTTGAGGACGTCCTCCGTGCGATTCATCAGCAAAATCAGATGAATGCCGCACTGGAGCGAAGGCAGAAGGAGCATCATGATGCTTTACTCTGCACTATTGCAACCAACCAGACAGCTACTAATGAGAAGCTCGGAGAAATTTTTAGCGAGCTAGAGGCCTTACGCATTGAGATCACTGCTGTTACCGGTACCGGTTCTGATCCTGAAGCGACTCCTACCAGACGCTCCCGCACCAGAAGCCGAGCCCGCGGTCCCCAGCAGCCTTAGTTTTAGTTTTTGCTTATGTTTGTTTTTCATTTTCGTAGTTTGTATTGTACTTTTACCGCTATTATATCACAACATTGGGGACAATGTCTGATATAGTGTGGGACAGGTACCTTTCATTTTCCGCATTTTCCCTTTTCGCATTTTTCCATTCCGTTGTATTTCCATTCCGTTGTATTTATTTTCGTAAGTTAATGAAACGAGCAATTGTTGTGCTATTTTCTTTAGTTTCGAACTTTCCCCGTTTATTTAGCCATACCGAAAAAAATCTTTAATTATTCGCATTACCCGACTTACCTACGAAATCATAATTAGGAAGCTGAGAACGATTCAACAAGACCAATACAATCTTGACACCTTTGACTTCCCACTTAAGCAATCCCGATCCGATGATTGTTACGACTACACCTTAAGTTTCAGTTCAAAAGTAACCCCTAGTAGTTTATACTAGCAGTCAGCACCGTCTGAACACAAACCACGTGGGTAGCCGATGAATATAAGCGTTTGATGCCTAATCTAAAATAATCCTTCATATCTCGATGAAAATGAAAAGAAATTGCACCAAAGTACACGGTCGCATATAAGAAACGAGAATTATGAGAAGGAGTCCATTGCGGGTTGGTTCAGAGGTACTGGTTCTGAACTTGGTAAGGCGTGCTACAGCTCAATCCCCCACAACCTCCAAATCGGATTATGCAGGGTTACCGCACTCGTGTACCAGACCCCGTGCTTAAAAAGGATCAAAGTCGCTAACCGGCTACTCCACTACGTGCGTGCTAAGGCAAATGGCTTAATGTGATTGCGCTAGAATGAAACCGGGCGAAATAAGATCGAAGGACTCTAGGTAAAATCGTAAGGAAATTGCCGATTGTTTCGTTTAACGGGAAGTCGACGACTTAGCTTGTTGCTTGTGTCATTAGTGTATCGTTAGTGTTTTATCAAAGTACCGGTTTATCCGACAAAACGATCCCTCGTACGGTTTGTTATGTGTATGCGTCGATAAAAACTTGTCCGACGATTTTCAACCGACTATTTGCTTGAGGACAAGCAAAGGTTTAAGTTTGGGGAAGTTTGATAACGAGAAAATGTATCGATTATATTGCTATGTTTCATTACCGTTTTATCGCATAATCGTCATTTTAACACCCGATTCCTCGAGTTTTCCTTACCATTTTGCAGGTACATCGTATAAAGAGCTAAATCAGGAGCCAAGAGCAAAAGGAGCGAAAACAACCATAAAAAGATGAAGAAATGAAGAATGATGCAAAACCTGCATATTTTGTAACACTCACGTTCGTCACCTAGGTGTCACGACCGTGACACCCCAAAAGGAGCAATCACGACCGTGACATATCCCTCACGACCGTGACACTTAAATTACAAAGGACACGAACGTGATGCCCTTGTCACGACCGTGACAAGGGAAAAATAGGTTATTTGACTGAGACTTGGTCACAAGGTTACGTGCACATGATCTGCCTATTTTCCAGTTGACCCTCCTGTATCCACGTTCCTGGATTTTCTCAATGCTCCTACGAGGCCCATGCAGCAAGTTCAACCACCAGCCCATTAAATCTTCTATAAATAGCATAATTCATTTGAACAATTTACAGAGTATTATTTTTATCAATTTCTTGCGGAAGCTCTGCCGAATTATTTTACAACCTTATTATTTCTTTTTCAGCATTATTTTCATTGCTCTACTTTTATTGTATCCAAACCCAACCTATAACAATTTCCAACATCAGGAAATTGTTATAAAATTTATTTGTTTCAAAGCCTTCAAAATTTTTTAGTTTATTTTCGATTCCGCCAAATACTCCGAGCTTTCCGGTCTGTGGAAGAAGGAGTCTGCCATTTTTATTGTTAACCAGGTTTATATTAATTTGCAATTTTATATTTATGTTATTTATTTATTTTTCTGCCATGAATATTTCGTTTTATGTTTCTCTGCCTCTGTCTGGTTCAACAAAAATGAGTAGCTAATTACCTTAGGGCGGTATGTAGTTAAAACAAACTAAATCGGTAAAATCAACTATAGGCTTAAAATAATTAATAGCTTAGTATTCTGGCTAATACTTTTTATTATAAAATCGACCTTTTCGTTACGAGAGTAAGGAAAGTGTATTAGGTTAGGTCAAGACCACGAGAGTGTGAGATTTTAACCAGATAGCTAAAGTTAGGCATTTAAATTAAACACAGCGAGAGCACTTTAAAATAAATTAGAATTACTAAGTTTCCAAAAATTATCTCTAAACACTTATGGGCTAGCGAGAGCAGGCATAGGGCTTTAGGGGTAAGATCTGAGATAAGACCACGAGAGTGTGAGTTAAAGGTATTTAAACTGGTAACCTCTACAGAATAGATTAAGTGAACCATCTTTATATGCCTAGGTTAGATTGACCCGCCTAAGTTAGCATAACTACATACCGACCGCCTTAGTATAATTTTTATTAAACTTAAATTTAATTCCCGCCTTTAATCTTTAAAAACAACAAAAAATCGTGACAACCCTTCACCTTAGCTAAACTAGAAGTTCATCTAGCACTAAGTAACCATAGAGTCCCCGTGGATCGATAATATTAAATATTACTTCGATAGGCTGTGCACTTGCAGTTAAGATACCGCTAGACGCATAATTAGATACGTCTTTAGCCCATCAGTAGGTGTATGTGTTGTCTGTGTGCAAAAGTTGGAAAGGAAATATACAAGTGTTAGTGTAAAAGGGTGAATGCTCAGGAACTGAGGCTTAGAAAAGAATGCTGAAAGAGGGGGAAGACACAAAGACTTTTGTTCGATAACAGTTATGTTATGCCTACGTATCCTCTCGTGCAATGAGGAAGTCAGAACACCGTAGTTCGAATCAAAGAGACTGAAAGATAAATTGACTGTGAACTGCTTGCTTGTCTATGCTCAAGTGTATGACTCGTCTGGCTCGAGTGCTAAATGTCTTGCATTAGATGGAAGAAGCAAGTTCTCGTTTGTGAATGAAGGTGATGAGAAAAGAATCCCGAAGGAGACGATTATTGTTTGTTTTTTTGTTTTCAGTTTTGTTATTGTTTTTTGGTGTTTGTCATAAGTTAATGAGCATAAGCCTAAATCAAGGGCTTGTAAACTCATTATATCCTCCCTGATTAGGGATAATGAGAATACTTAAGTATGAGATAAGCATCTCAACTTAATTACCATGATGATGTAGGATTAAGATCATTAACCTACTTGTAATTATTTAGATGTTTTTGGGTTTTTGTTTAGTGTTAAGTGATGAGTTTAATTTCTAATCACAGATTAGTGAACTCATTACACCATCCTAATAGAAGGATAATAGATGAGAACACTTAAGCTGAGGAAGATATCTCAACTTAATCCATGGTTAAGGATTAAATTCATTATATAACAAGCCTTTATTAAGTGGATTTTAATTAAAGGTGAGATTAAGAAGTGAGTTTTATGATTTGTAAGATAACCTGAGGGGGACTTGTCCATTAAACACTAGGGTTAGTCCTTCTTAACCATAAAGGAAGAATTAGAACCCTAATGTAAGGCCCAAGTTACAAGTTAATGTCTTAGTGATTATTAAGTGGATTGATTAAGAGGTTTAAACAAATTAAGGGTTTAACACTTAGGATTAAAGTTATACACTCCATCCTAATAGAAGGATACAGGCATAACCCTAATTCCAAAGTCCTAAAACCATAAAGGTTTAGTCTCTAATGATGAAATGAGAAGAGGGACACAAAGAAGACTCAAAGGAAAAAGTCTAAGGGAAATTATAAATCCTAGAAGTTATCATGCTTGGAAGTCCTAGGGTTTGTGAGGCTTAAGAAAAGAAGTCTTCAAGGAAGCCACCAAGGAGAAGCAAGATGAAAAGAAGGAGATGAGAAGAGGAAGAATAAGTTACTTACTTCCTAAGAAGATAAGTAACTCAAAGGAAGAAAGTGAGAAGGATGGAACATAAGTGAACAAGATTCACTTCAAGGACAAGTAAAAATGCAGCAAGGATTCAAAATGAAGGTATGAGAAGAGGTGGGAGGTGAAGGCAAATCCACCTCCCAAACAAACTTACCATTAACCTGAAAAGTTAGCACAAGATGCATAAGGAAAGAAATGAAATGAAATGATGAATATGCAAGGGCAAAGACCAAAACCAGAAGCATACACATGATGTAAATAATGCAATGATATGATGCAAAGACATACAAGTTGCATATGTGTGATCATACAAGAGAATGAATGCAAATGAAGCATGTAGGAAGCATGTGAACCCATGGATGCTTATGAAATGAAATGGATGCAAAGCATAGAAAATGTATGGATAAATGATCAAGAAATGTTCAAGCAATGTCTTAAGATGTCTAAGATGGCATACAAATGTTTGGAATGGCATGGCAAGTTCACATGTTCATGCAATGCAATGGAAGATGCAAATAAAGATGCAAAATTAGGGTTACATTAAAGAATGAGATGCAAATGACCAAAACAAAAGCAAATGACATTAAAAAAAATTGAAAATGCACTCAAAGGAACCCTAAACCTACATTAGGTTACCATCCAAAGGGGGAGGTCAGAAGCTAAACCTAGAAGGAGTTATGAATTTCCTAAGTTTCTAGATTTTTTGGGTGATCTTCAATGTAAAATGCCAAACAATTTGAAAATGCAAGATAAAAATGAAACAAAAATGTTTATAGAAACTAGAGGCCATGCATAGAACAATGCAAAATGAATCATTCACAAACTGAACTTGGTTTAAAAGTTATGAATTTTTGACGTTACGGTTAGAAAATGAACATTTTTAAGAACCCTAATTCATTGAAAAATCTCAAAGTATGAAGAAACCAAAAATAAATTTGTATGGTGAGTTTGTAAATGCTTCTAAATGTCTAAGAATGCTCTTTGATTATTTTTTGTGATTTTTAAATACTTAAATGTATTTTTAATTAATTAAAATGAATTAATTAATTAAATAAAACATTTAAATGATTTAAAAATATTTTTTTAATGCAAAAAATAAAAATAATAATATTTTTGGTTTCTGAAAATTAATAAAAGATTTGATAAAAATTTTCAGAATTATTTGATCATTTTTGCTATTTTAAAATAAATGTGAAAGAAAATGCAAGAAAATGAATTAAAAATCAAATAAATGGGAAAGTAATCAGATCCAAAGGCCAGGATTCAAAGTTAAGGGGAAGGGATTGACGGGCGCGCAATCCAGTGGTTGAGATTACTCCTAACTTATTTAATTAAAATTAAACTTAATTAAACTGGATTAGGGCTAATGGGGGATCTAGACCGTTCAAACACGCGCGAGAAGCAAGATCTGAGGGCTCACATTCAAACTTCATTAATCACATGATTAAACCCTAATCATATTCAAATGACCGGAACAGTGCTTCGGTCATCTTCTCCGGTGAGACCAAAACTCCAACTTCTTCCCTAGGCCAAATTAGGTGCTCTAATTCTCCAGATTCAGTCCCCTAATCATCCTAAGGAAGAATCAACCCTCAAACCACATTTATATTGCATCAAACACAAGATTCGAATCAAAACATAAAAACTGCAAAAGTTTCAGAAGCACGATACAAGCTCAATACTCAACCATTTTCAAAAGTAAAAGGTGCAGTGTGATCAGTGAAGCATGAAGAACATTTCTATAACAAAAAATACAAGTTCTGGAAAATTTGTTCTTGATGATACCTGAGGTGAAGCTTTTTTAATTTGAGCTATCTGGGCCTCTCCTTGGTGCCAATCAACTCCAATGGACCTCCTGAGGATGCTTTGATGCTTAGAATGAATTTATTTAGCCTCTTTCTGAAGTTTAGTTCTTAGAAGTGAAAAATCGTATTTTTGTTTTGTGAGGTTTTAGGCTATAATGAAGGGTGGGAAATGATCTGGAGGATGTATGGAGATGATTGGTGAAGTTTGCTTGAAGTTTGGCCGAGTGGTTTGAGAATTTCGAAGAGATGAAGTTTCTTTAGGATTTTGGCAATCTGAATATGTGGGATGATTCAGGCTCCAAGATGTTATGAAATGTGATCCTTATGGTATGTATGTGAAGCTGTGATAGGTCAGGAGAGTTGTTGTGGGCTATGTTGATTGGTATGGTGTGAAATGTAAAAAGTCAAGATTTGTGTCCTTGGAGGTATGGGTCATGGCAGATCTGGTTTCAAGGGGTGTCTGGCCTCAGCTGAGTTCATGGAGGACCATGGAAACAGATTTTGTGAGCTGGCACAAGTGGATGGAAAGATTTGCACCATTTGGCAATTTTGAGAAGTTTTGGCCCCTTTGGAATTTCTTGAAATCCAAGGCATGAAAATGCATAATTCTTGGCACAATTCTGATCTTTAGAGGTCACATAGGCATATGGTGAAGTGTTTGTGCACTTTTGAAGCCCTTAGAATGTCTTGGCAAGTGGTTTTGCAAAAAACCCTCTTTGGTGTATTCTTGAAAATTATAGGATTTTTGCCAACTTTGAAGGATCATAACTTGAGTTCCATAATGAATTAGAACATGTTCTTGTACTTTTTGAAAAGGGAAAGACCTAATATACAACTTTCATGACCAATAAGTTTTCATTTGAAGCATTTTTGGTTGAGAAAGAGAAGGTTGAAAAACTTTCCCAAAATGGAAAGTTTCCATTACAAGTTATTTCCATTTTTGGCAACTTTTGGATTAGCTCAAATTTCTTCAATTTTGTGAACTTCCAAGCACTCCAATTATAAAATAAAGATCATAGAACTTCAAATTTATGAAAATACTACTTTGGTTCCATTGTCGGGGGCCTCAGATGCCCTGATTTTGACTTAACTTGCTAAAGAAGTTACCTAATGAACATATGACTTCCGCAATGAATTTCTTCATCAAACTTGGTACATATGATCCTTATAACATCTTAAGAACATTAGAAACTAGAATGGCCCAAAAATTTGGTGTTGAGGCCTCTGAAATCAAAACCCTAATTTTGGTCATCTGTGAAGTGAAAACCCTAGCTCTGCTTCCATGCCTTGCCAGTTCTTGTGATTTCTTGACTTCCATGAACTTTGAGAGATATAACATGATGATAGAACACACATGGACCCTCTTGGAATGCTTTGAGGCCTTTGGAGTGGCTCTGATGGAATCTTGGATTGCTCATATCACAAACCCTAGATGCAGATGAACTTGAACTATGCAGATGAAACAAATATGCAGTGTGGGATGGTATGATTATGCAAAAATGCAAAAATGAAATATCATAAGCCATGGTGTGAATATGAGTGAGGGCAAATTTGGGGTGTTTACAGCTGCCCCTATTCAAACATGAGTTAGCTGTGCAGGATGTAAGCCCCTGGCTTAACAGACAAACAAGATAACCTGTGGTTGAATACCAAAGACAGTCCGAAATTTGCACTCATTGGGGAAAAGAAGAAAAGGGATATAAATTGTAAAAGATAGTATAGTATGATTATCAAATGCGGGCGATGGAGGACGACCATCGAGCAGAGGATGACTGCTGGAGATGAAGCGGTAAGTAAAGCAATGACGGGGACGACCGATAAGCTGAGGAAATAAAGAGACCACGACGGGGACGGCCATCGAGTAAAGAAACAAGATTCTATGGGGTTAAAGTAAAGGCAATGATGGGGACGGCCATCAGGTTTGCAAAGTAAAGTAAACAACGATGGGGACGACCATCAGTTTAAAGAATAAAAGAAATAATGATGAGGGACGGTCATCAAAAAGGTGAAGGACGATCACCTAGAAAGGGAAGGCTATTTTTTATCACGACATAGGACGGATGTCAGATAGAAAAGGTCGACAATGGGGACGGCCATCGGATAAGCATGATGAAGGACGATCATCAAGAGGTGAAGGACGATCACCTAGCAGGGTACGACTGCTCTCGGGGTTTATCACGACATAGGACGAATGTCGGATAACAAGATCAACGATGGGGATGGCCATCGGTTAAAATGATGAGGGACGGTCATCAAAAGGTGAAGGACGATCACTTAGCAGGGTACGGCTGCTAAACAATATCACGACATATGACGAATGCCGGATAGAAAAGGGTTCCAATAATGGAGACTCCGCTGGGGAAAGGATGAGGGACGGTCATCCAAAGGTGAAGGACGATCACCTGACAGGGTACGGCTGCCGAAAGTATCACGACATATGACGAATGTCGGATAGAAGAAAAGTTGCTCTGTGGGGGAATGGTAAACACGGACGGGTGTTTACGCTCAAGAATAAAAGGTATAAGTGTTTGACACTGTGTTTAGATTAAATATGCGGACGAGTATCCTTAGGATCACGATACGGACGAGTATCAGTAGAAACAAACGCTGACGCGTGTTCAGAGATGATGATACGGACGAGTACCAACTGGTTAACAAAAAACACGGACGAGTGTCAGATCTGTTTCAGGAGTGATATATATATACAAGATACAGACGAGTATCTTCTATATAAGAGAGTATAAATTTGTTTGTGAAGTATGAGCGAGACACGGATGAGTGTTCAACTTGCTGGGGAAAGTATGACACGGACGGGTGTCAAAAGAGAATGTGTATAAGTTATGAACAAATATTTGTATTGTGAGAGTGTAAAGGTGTTCTGGCGACCTGTGGGGACAGGAAGACACGGACGGATATTGAAAGGAGTGTGTTATAAACAAGTGTTTGGTTTGCAACAAGTGATTTGGAAATCGTGTTAGGGAAAAGTGACACGGACGAGTGTCAAAAAGGCATGTATATGTATCTGTATTTGAGAATGCAAAGAGGATGTTTTGGCTTATATCTTCAGGGGAATGATATGACACGGACGAGTGTCGAAAAGGGTATGTATGGACAGACATTTGTGTTGGAGAGTGCAAAGGGGACGCTTTGGCTTCTATTTACAGGGGATGTGTTTTTGTACGTTGCTGATGAAACACTGATGGTAACCGCAGGTGACTGGCTCAAACCTGGCTTGTGACCATGCAAATGTTTGATTTTTGCTGTAATGCTTCGTATTAGACGGGATGCTACGCTTATTTTGGTGACTTATGATGCGAATGCTATGATTATGCAAAGAGAAAACGATCCGGGATTCGGATCCCACTGAAAACAAGATCTCTGGCTGATCTGCTTGGAAGGATATCCCAGCCGAGGGAGATCATTGGTAGATCTGTTAGGAGATATAGCTCTGCTTGGGGAAATAGATCATTGGTTGATCTACCCTGTAAGGAGAACTCAGCTGGGTGGAAGGAGGCTTCCGTCACTTTGTTGTGTAAGAGTTTCAAACATTGCTCTTCTGGGGAGAGACTGGAAATTCTGTGGGGAGATAGTTCTTTTAACCTGCTGAGGATGAGATCTGGCACTCCGGTGGGGATCTCGGCTGGGGAAGCTCCTGTTGAGTAGACTTGCGCTGGGGATGAGGAGGCTTTGGCAACTTCGCTGGGGAAATGCAGTTCAGATATTGCTCGGGAGATCCTGCTTGGGGATGAGGTAACTTCCGGGAAGTAGCATGTTGGGGATGCGATGCTTGGCATGCCCCATGTTGCGTATTGAATACCTGCAACCTGTTAAGACAAAGAAACGCACAAGCATCCCGAGGTATCCCTTACCAGATTCCGTCATAGGAGTTAGATATTCCTGAAAGTAAATATATATTTCCCGCAAGCATTTATTAAGAATGACTCATTTGTTTTTATGCAAGTATTTATTATGAATATTGGACATTTTGCAAATGAAATAAAAAATGTACAAAAAGAGGTGTGACTGAAAATCTGATTTCATTAATCTGGGTGCCCTGAATCGGCAAATACAGTCAAAGAAACAAATCCCTTGAAATGAGGAGATTGCTATAAATTGAGAAAAGCAAAAGTGTTGGCAATGTTGATGACGCTTCCGGTGAGCTTTCTTTGCTATGACATGTATGACCTTGACGTTCTTCTTATCTTGCTTTCTAAAGAAGGTTGATTGTGACCGATGCTTTATCCTTTCGAAGCTTGCCGTGTCGTGAGTGATACAGACAAATTCAAAATGCAGTTGTTCGCTTATTCCCTGATTTTGCGTGGATCGCCCTTTCGGGGTTTCAATCCACCGGGATACCCATTTTTGCCTGAGTTGTCCAATGCGGCTTTTCAACTCAGCGGGTGTACATTTTTTTAATTTTTTCTTATTTTTGCCCGAGTCTTTTATTCTGTTTTTGACTCGCCGGGATGCCCTATTTTTGCCTGGACTTACATTCTGTTTTTATGTCCAGCGGGTTATTTTATGCGAAGTATTTTTTAACTGCATCTGAATTCACAGGGGACAAGAAATCTTCACCATCCATAATAGTGAGCATCAGTGCTCCACCAGAGAAAACATTTTTTACTAGGAATAGACCATCGTAGTTTGGAGTCCACTTGCCCCTGTGGTCTGTATGAGGAGGGAGAAGTCTTTTTAGCACAAGATATCCTACTTGGTATTCCCGAAGCCTGACTTTCTGATCGAAGGCTTTCTTCATCCTCTTCTGAAATAGCTTCCCATGACAGATAGCAGCTAATATCTTTTCTTCGATCAGATTCAGTTGATTGTACCGAGATCGGACCCATCCTGCTTCGTTCAGCTTTACATCCATCAGTACCTGTAAGGAGGGTAATTCAACTTCAACAGGTATAACAGCCTCCATACCATATACAAGCTGATAAGGTGTTGCCCCAGTGGACGTTCTGATCGAGGTTCGATACCCATGCAAGGAAAATGGTAGCATCTCATGCCAGTCTTTATATGTAACCACCATCTTTTGCACAATCTTCTTAATGTTTTTGTTAGCAGCCTCAACAACGCCATTCATCTTTGGCCTGTAAGGAGAAGAATTGTGATGTTGGATTTTGAATTCCCGACAAAGTTCTACCATCATTTTGTTGTTCAAATTGGAACCATTATCGGTGATGATTCGCTCGGGAACTCCATATCGACAGATGATGTCTCTTTTCAGAAATCTGGCTACCACTTGTCTGGTGACGTTTGCATACGAAGTTGCTTCAACCCATTTGGTGAAGTAATCAATGGCCACCAGGATGAATCTATGTCCATTCAAATCAGTCGGTTCAATCTTTCCAATCATGTCAATGCCCCACATAGCGAAGGGCCAAGGTGAAGACATTACGTTTAAAGGATTCAGAGGCACATGCACTTTATCCGTGTAGATCTGGAATTTGTGTCACTTTCTGGCATAGGCACAACAGTCTGCATCCATTGTGATCCAGTAGTAACCTGACCTTAATAATTTCTTAGCCATTGCATGTCCTCCAGCATGGGTACCGAAAGATCCTTCATGCACCTCGTGCATCAGCAAGTCTGCTTCTTTCTTATCAACACATCTGAGCAGAACAATATCAAAGTTTCGCTTGTATAATGAACCATCAGTATTAAGGAAGAAACTGCCGGCCAACCTTCTTAGTGTCTTCTTATCATTGGATGATGCCCTAGGTGGGTACGTTTGATCCTCTAAGAAGCTTTTGATATCATGGAACCATGGCTTGTCATCTTTAGCAATGTCCACAGAGAATACGTATGCTGGTCGGCCTAGTCTGAATACAGAAATCCGAGGCACATAATTTGCAGTTTGAACTTTGATCATGGAGGAAATGGTAGCTAAAGCATCTGCGAACTGATTTTCATCTCGAGGGATATACTCAAGTCTGACTATTGTGAAGAAAGTCAATAATCTCCTCGTATAGTCACGGTATGGGATCAGATGCTCTTGGTGAGTATACCATTTGCCGTTGGTCTGATTGATTACCAAAGCTGAATCTCTGAATACGGTTAATGTCTTGATCCTGAGGTCAATGGATTCCTCAAGACCCATGATACATGCTTCGTATTCTGCTTCGTTGTTAGTGCAGGCAAAGGTGAGTTTCACCGAGAAAGGCATATGAACTCCTTTAGGTGTAATGAGCACTGCACCAACTCCACGACCATTCATATTGATAGCCCCATCAAACATCATAGTCCATTCTTCTTCTGGGTCAGGCCCTTTAGTGTGAATAGGCTCTTCATGATCTTTTGGTTTTAGGAACATGATGTCTTCATCAGGGAAGTCAAATCTCATGGGCTGGTAATCATCAATGGGTTTCTCAGCCAGATAGTCAGACAGTACACTGCCTTTGATGGCCTTTTGAGATGTGTACTGAATGTCATGCTCTGTCAGAATCATTTTCCATCTTGCAACCCTTCCGGTAAGTGTTGGCTTCTCAAATATGTACTTGACGGGGTCCATCTTTGAGATCAATAAAGTAGTGTGAGTCAACATATACTGTCTTAGTCGGCGAGCAGCCCACGCTAAAGCACAACAAGTTTTCTCGAGCAGTGAATAACGTTGTTCACAGTCGGTAAACTTTTTGCTTAGGTAGTATATTGCATACTCTTTTTGACCAGACTCGTCATGCTGGCCCAACACACATCCCATTGATCCTTCTAATACTGGAAAGTACATTATTAGAGGTCTTCCTTCAACTGGGGGCATAAGAATCAGAGGTTCTTGTAGGTATTATTTGATCTTGTCAAAAGCCTTCTGACAATCTTCATTCCACCTGACCGTTTGTTCCTTTCTTAACAGCTTGAACAAGGGTTCAAGGTTGCAGTAAGATGAGATATGAACCTTGATATGTAGTTCAATCTACCTAGGAACCCCCGAACTTCCTTTTCAGTTCTAGGTGCAGTCATCTCTTGAATGGCTTTGACTTTGTCAGGATCAACTTCAATTCCTTTCTCACTTATGATAAATCCTAGCAGCTTACCGGAACGTACCCCGAATGTGCATTTGTTGGGGTTTAACTTCAGCTGATACTTTCTCAGACGCTTGAACAACTTCAGCAGATTCACCAGATGATCTTCTTCAGTGAGGGACTTGGCAATCATGTCATCCACGTAGCATTCAATTTCTTTGTGGATCATGTTGTGGAATAATGTTACCATAGCCCGTTGATAAGTGACACCGGCATTCTTCAGTCCAAATGGCATTACCTTGTAACAAAACGTGCCCCAAGGTGTGATGAAGGTTGTTTTCTCCATGTCTTCGGGTGACATTCTGATCTGATTATACCCAGAAAATCCATCCATGAAGGAAAACACCGAGAACTGAGCTGTGTTGTCGACCAATACATCAATGTGAGGTAATGGGAAATCATCCTTTGGGCTAGCTCTGTTCAGATCCCGGTAATCCATACACATACGTACTTTTCCATCCTTCTTAGGCACTGGTACAATATTAGCAACCCACGGCGGGTAACTAGTTACAGCAAGGAAACCGGTGTCCCACTTCTTTTAAACTTCTTCCTTAATCTTCATGGCCATATCCAGGCGAGTACGGCGTAGCTTCTGTTTTATTAGAGGGCAGTCTTCCTTTAGTGGCAGCTTGTGCATGACAATATCTATATCTAAACCTGGCATGTCTTGATAGGACCAAGCAAAGACGTCGACGTATTCTCGAAGCATGTCAATAAGCTGTTCTTTTACAGAAGCCTGCAGACTGGCCCCAATCTTCACTTCTTTCAAATCCTCTTCGGTACCAAGATTAATTGTTTCAACCTCCTCCCGATGAGGATTGATCACTTTCTCTTCTTTCCTCAACAACCTGGCTAATTCTTCAGGTAACTCATAGTCTTCTTCAACCCCTTCATCGGCTTGATTAATTGGATTGTCGAAGTCATACAAGGTCATAACAGTGCTGTTGTTGGTGCAATCTGGAGGGTAATCTCTGTAAGGGTTGAGATTTGGTCGTTTTAGTGATCAATTTTAATCTTGTTTAGAAAAGTTAAAAATGAAGTTGTTTATTTTGAAAACATTGCCATTTTATTGTTTTGTACAAAAGTGAAAAATGAAAAGACAGTGAGCGAAAAAGTGACTTGTTTGCAAAAGATGTCCGATATTCAATTATAATCCATTTGCACAAAATTACAATATGGCCCTATTACAAAATGAGTCCTGACACCTTGGGCAAGATGCAGGACTTGATGCATGCTAAAAAGACAGGAAATAATAATTACTCTGCAGGAGTAACCCTTATAATTTCCTGGGAAGACCAGTTAAGGACTTGGTGCCCCGAGATCCTTGGACGTATCCAGCTCTCCAGGCTGCGGTCGCTTTCCGCCTCGTCTTCTAGGTTGTTAACAGCATCTGGGGTGAGCATTCCCCCACTGATGAACTTGGGCTCTTCAGCAGCCTCTGATTGATCTTATCGGAATGGTTTGTAACCCAAACTGAATCTGTCCTCCTTCTTCTCCACTAGTAGCAGCTTGCCCCAACCTTGGGCATTACCATTTTCAACAACCTTCCGGGCTTGCTGATAGGAGACAATTGAAGTACCCATTCTATCTTCCTAGGATGCAGCAAATACTTCAGTCGTCGCCTCATTGACATTCAAGGCCTCGAACCCTTGGCTCATAGTTTCATGGATTTCACCATCTATCTCAATATATTTGTACGTAGCCAAATGGCTAACAAATATGTCCTCTTCACCACAGATGGTGATAATCTGTCCTTCCCACTCATATTTCAATTTCTGGTGAAGGGTCGACGTTACTGCGCCTGTGGCGTGAATCCATGGTCGACCCAACAAACAACTGTAGGCCGGCTATATGTCCATCACAATGAAAGTAGTCTGGAAGACCTGCAGACCGATTATCACAGGCAGCTCCACCTCTCCAAGAACAGACCTCTTGGAGCCATCAAAAGCCCTGACCACAAGATTGCTTGGTCGGAGAGCTATTCCATCATATTCGAGCTTGACAAGAGCTTTCTTCGGCAAGACATTGAGTGAAGACCCAGTGTCTACAAGAACATGAGATAATACAGCTCCCTTGCACTCCAGGGTTATGTGCAAAGCTTTGTTGTGGTGACGCCCTTCTGTTGTCAGATTAACATTGGTGAAGCCTAGCCCATGGCTAGTATTGACATTTGACACCACTGTTTCAAGCTGATTCACTGTGATCTCTTCTGGCACGTAGGCAGCGTGCAGAACTTTGAGTAGTGCATCTCGATGAGCTTCAGAACACAACAACCGGGATAACATAGAGATCTTAGAAGGAGTATGGTGGAGCTGATCCACAACTTTATAGTCACTTCTTTTAATTATCCTCATAAATTCATCCACATCCTGATCAAAGGATGATTTATGAGTCTCTTTTGATGCAAATTCTTCACGTATCACACTTTTCCCTTTGGCTTTGGCAGCAGCCTCTGCCTCGGTACTAGTTCTTGGAGCTTGTGACGCAAAGAGGCGTCTGCTTCGGGTGAAGCCTCCGCCTCCCCCGACATTATCCACTTGGGGAGTGGGAACTGAAGAATCAAGAAGGACTTTTTCTCTGTTGCAGTAAAGATCAGCACCATAATGCCATGGTACATCACTGTCTTTATCATATGGAATTGGCCTGGGCACCGTGATGGTGACTGGGCTTACTGCGGCAGAAGTTGGACCCGTTATTGTTTGCGGATCATAGAAGATAGTGACAGGACTTCTTGTGGATGTTGGAGGTGATGAATTGAAGCTTGATTGTTGTTGAAACTGTTACTGAGACTGTTGTTGAAAGTTGCTGGAGTTTGGGACCGCTGTCGGGTCATAATAAATAGTAACTGTGGAGATATCATTGTTTGTGGTTGCTGAAGTTGAAGAAGGAGGTGAAAATGAATTGTTGTTTGCTGAAGTGAAGGAAGAAATGGTTGCTGAAGTTGTAGATGAATCAGTAGGAACAATTGTTGTTGCAGTTGTAGAAGGGTCATTTGTTATTGTAAAAGGAGATGCTGGTATTGTAGAAGCAGTTGTGGTTATTTGCAGAATGCCTTCTTTAATCAAACCATTGATTCCATTCCTTAAGCTTGCACACCCATTCTCGGAAAGCTTGCAAGATTCACAATAGGCCTCACAACCTGGAAACACTTGGCATTTCAAAAGCTGGGCTTTAACCTCTGCCAGAGGTGTCTGAATACTTGCAATATCTTCTATTAAACTCATGGGTGAGCCTTCCTCTTTAGCATTAATCCTTGGCCCACTGTGGCTTGGCATAGAATTTTTCATGACATTGGGAGGTGGTGCAAAGTTCAGGGCCTTTGAATCTACCAGATCCTGGACCTTCATATGCAGAGCCCTGCATTTTTCTGTGGAGTGACCAGGTGCATTAGAATGAAAAGCACACCTAGCGTTGACATCGTAGTTTCTTGGAAGGTTCTGAGGATCAGGTGGAGCCAATGTCCTTAACTCAGCAAGGTTGAGCTTTAGGAGTTGTGGCAGCAATGTGGCATATGGCATTGGAATGGGGTCAATCACCCTATTGATCTGAGATGGCCGCTGTTGAAAAAGGCGTTGTTGTTGATTGTTGTTATTGTTGTTGTATGATCTCTGTTGTGGAAACTGTGGCTGTTGCGGAAAATGCTGTGGTTGTTGAGTATACTGAGGAGGTAGAGTAGGAATAGTGATGGCAGCAACTGATCTGGGCAGATATTGGGGTCTTCCTCTTCCCATATGCATAGAGTTTGTTTCACCAGATCTGCGGGGCCCGACAAATGGTTTCCTTGTACTGCTTGAACTAGCACCGTTGTCGGAGATCTTTCCCATCTTCAGTAAGCTCTCAATTCTTTCCCCAGCTATCATCACATCTGCAAAGCTGGTGGAAGAAAATGCAGCCAATCTGTCAATATAGGTACCTTGGAGAGTATTCATGAACATGTCTGCCATCTCCCTTTCTGACATCGGGGGTTGAACGGCAGCATCTAGTTGCCTCCACCTTTGGGCATACTCTCTAAAGCTTTCATGGGAAGACTGTGACATTCCCATCAGAAGTGTCCTGTTTGGAGCCATGTCCAGATTATACTGATACTGAAAGATGAAAGCTTCAGCCAAGTCTTTCCAGTTTCTCACTATGGCTCTGGTCAAGTGAGAATACCATTCTCGGGATGCCCCTGTCAAGCTATCCTCGAAGTAAAACATCCACAGCTTCTTGTCCATGGTGTAAGCTTTCAATCTCCCCAGGAAAGTCTGAAGATGGGTGCGTGGGCAGGATGTGCCATTGTATCTTTCAAAGCAATGGGGTTTGAACTTGTGAGGAATTCTCACCCCTTCCACCAATCCAATGTCCATGACATCAAAACCTAGAGAGTTTTGGGATTCCAGAGACCTTAGCTTCTCTGCAATTTCATCCAACCGACGATCGTAAACTTCGTCTCCAGCCCCAACCACAGTAAACTGCACTTCTTGAGGGTCCTCCTGCAAGGCTCTTCCTCCAGTAGTGTTACCTTGGGTGTTTCTTATGGCATTGATGTCTGGGTTCAGATGAGGTCCAAACTCTGGTGGATCAGTGCGAGGCTGCATGTGATCATTGTTACTGGTACCCCCTGTACCTGGATGGTGTTCCTCAGGAATTTGTCGCTCAACCAACTCCCTCAGTCTCTCCTGGTTCTGAGCCAAACTGGTCATCACTGTCATAAATTGATTCATTTGGGACCTCATCTCCGTCCTTTCATTGACCATCTGGGCCCTCACTTCAGTCAGGTCTTGTTGAACTTGATCCATTTGTAGTCCCGGAAGGTTGTTTCTTGTCGGGTATCGGTGTATTCTGTTGACAGGGAACACTCTTCTGCAAGCAATGTTTCCTGAAACCACTACAAAGTGAGAAACAACAACACAAAAACCTACAAAACAGAGAAATGATGTTAGTATGCAATGCAGGATGCCTATTTGTCTTCCAAGGGTATCCGGTTTGGTTCTTTGGTTTTGACCTTTCCAGACCTCGAGGAAATGTTGATGTTGCAAAGAGATTAAGCCCACAAATAATACAAATATATTACAAAAGTGAAAATACATAGTTTGATTACAATAAAGTCCCCATGGTGGGTCAAAATACATCAACAAAATCAAAAGTACAGACAAAGAAAGTACAAATACAAGGAAGTCAAACATCCAGTCCAAAGTCATCCTCTTTGACTTCCTTCAGGAGAGCCTCAGTCAGTGGACCAACTGGGTGCTCTGTGATAGTCCTGATGAGGAGGTTCCTGGTGGCAATGGCACTGGTCAACTTTTTATGCTTGTCCTGATCCTTTGACCTCTTTAACCCCACCCAGAGTTTCAACTCAAAGATCTCCTTCTGTGCTGCTAACAAGGTTGTCTGATTCTTTTTCTCACTAGCCTTCAGTTGCTCTATCTTAGCTTAAGTTCTCTGATCTTCCTGTGCACGGGCTTCAGTGATCCTGATCCACCTAGCCTGGCTCTCCTCTAAATAATGCTCTGCCCTAGCCTTCTGAGTCTTAGCTTCCTTGCAAGCATTCTTTAGTACTAACTCCCCTGCTCTAGCCTTTCTGAAGTAGTCATCCGTCTTCTCAATTTTGGTCAAGTGCTCAATCCAGAGCTTCTCTAACCTCTCATTATCTAGACGGCTGTCATTCCTTTCCTAGAGGGTTTTCTTCAAAGCTTCAGAGAGCTGAGTATTTCTTTCTTTCAATTTCTCAAACTCCTCTAGGCTGACAGTAGCTGCAGGCTACACTGTTGAAGGTCCAGGTACATCCTCTAAGGTGAATGGCATTCGGGTGATCTGTGCCCTAGTACGAGACCAATCAAGATACTGAGCTAAAGCTATGTTGTTGCATTTGCCTAAGATAGCTGTTCCCTTGGTCTGAATGTTGTCCCAAGCCCAGGTAGCTTGTCTTACAATAGCTGAGTTGTGCTGGATGTCACAATAGAGGGTCTCTGTCAAGTCCTGCCCTCTTGGGGGATGGACCAAAGCCTACCCTAACTGCCTCTTAAAAATCAAAGGGTTGTAGTTGATGCAGCCTTTTACTCCAATCAAAGGCACATTAGGATATTGCCCACAACTAGTAATGATGTCCTTGCCCTTGGTGCTCTGAGTGCACCACCTGATGTCTTCTGATGTAAGGGAAATCAATCTCTTAGCCCAGTTCATTGGCTGATGAGGGTTTAGGAAAGCATCTGATTTTGGCAAGTGTCTCAACAACCAACAGTAATAGAGGGGAACACAACATCCGACCAATCTTCCTCTTTGCTTCTCATTCCTCTGGTGCACTGAATAGTAGAAATCTCCAAGCAGGGTGGGGACTGGATTCCTTAACAAAAACAGTTGAATAACACTCTTGCTTACAAACTTTGGCTCGTCTACAAACAAGATAACTCCATATATGCTGAGGGCTAAGAGTGCACAAACAACATCCCACTTCCCTGCTCCAGCATGCAGGGTGGCCTGGGAGATCAAGAAATCCAAGTGCAGACCTGGAACCCCAGCCTTGGTGGTCATGCTCTGATCAATGAGGGTAGGCTCCAAGTGCAAGGCCTTAGCTATATCTTCATTATTGGGAGCAACCATCTCAGGGTTGAAAGGAATCCCTCTCCTGATGGGGACACCTAACAACATGGATAATTCTTCTAGCAGAGGTCCCAACTGAAAATCAGGGAATGTGAAACATTTGAGAGGAGGATCATAAAACTGCAGGCAAGTGTGAATCATGCTCCTCTTGAATGCATCCAGGTCCATGATCATGTCCAATATGCCTCCATAATGTTCCATGAATAATGGGACATGATCAGGAGTAATGAGAGACTGGATCTGTCTGATGTCTGTCAGAGTGGGCTCAAAGAAATGGTATGTGATGTTGCTCTTCCTGGAAGTGTCCATGCTGATAATGGATGCTGGTGAAGAAGACTGATGAAGATAACTGGAGAAGAGTCTCTGATGAAGATAAACTGATGAAGGTGCTAGAGAAGAAACTCTGGTGAAGACAAACTGGAGAAGAGTCTCTGATGAAGACAAACTGATGAAGATGCTGGTGCAGATAACTGAAGAAGTCTGAGCAGCAGAATAGGTCAAAACCAAACCAAATATAAGAAGGTGGATACCCTGTAAAACAAATAGGAAAATGTTAAATGATGCAAAATGATGTATGTAGAATGATATGAAAAGGGTTTGGGATCAAGTGTTGGATCTGTTATCTGACTTGATAGGGTCCATGTGTGTTCATAAGTCCGAATGGAGGTTTAGAAAACCAGTAACCAGGTGGGGGACTCAAATAAAGAGTCACAAGTCCAGGGTTTCACAAGAACTGTCCAAAAAATACAACCTTAAACAAACATTAGTAACAAGGGTATGATGAGGCCAAGGGTTCCTGCAAACCTATAAACATCCCAACTCCCTCACATGTATTGTTCTAGAACAAGGATTCTTAGACTTGGATCAGTTATGAGAAGTGTAAACACTTCTAACCCGGAGGTACAGTGTTTACAATAACCATAAAAAATCCTCCTCTAATTCACTTCAGATGCTGAAGGTCATAAAAGGTCATCCAGACTTAGCAGGCTTCCCAGATAGCCCTAGTACTAAAGGGAAATCCGTTGCACCGAGTTCTCAAGAAGAAACCCATGTTTGAACCGTGTTTCATATTCCCGCACCAGACCGAAATGGAATAGGAAAGAATATGAAGCCACTCTAGCCTATGTGTCACTCAGGTCCCCGGTATGGAACCTTAATCACTCAACAATCCCTCCCACCAAGGAAACAGCAGATCCAACACAAATGATAATGACAGTATGAAATGCATAAAACTGTAAATGAAAAGCAATAAATAAAGCTGCACAGAAAGCAATAAATAAAGCAATAAACAAAAAGCACAAGTAGCACATAACACCCCCATAAACACAAATCAAACAAGCTCTAGGAGGAACCCACAAAAAGAACCAGAAGCCCTGGTTGCAATATAAGGGTCCCCAGCTGAGTCGCCAAGCTGTCGCTCCCAAAGATTTGCATCCCTGTACAAGCGCGAACGGTCGGCGAAAGGAGAAATGAAATGAAAGTGAATAGAGTCTCCAGCTAGGCATTTTTATCCTGATGGAAAGGTAATGCTGCATATACCTAGGAAAAGATGGATAAGACGGTTGCGAACCAGAGAAACTGAGAAAGGGGGTTGTTTACAACCTGGGAAGCTGTTAGCACCCAGATTGTCCGTCGTACTCGACGGGATCCACGCTTAAAAGTTTGTGTTTAAAGGGGTAGGTGTATGTGTTGTTTGTGTGCAAAAGTTGGAAATGAAATATACGAGTGTCAGTGTAAAAGGGTGAATGCTCATGAATTAAGGCTTAGAAAAGAATGCTGAAAGAGGGGGAAGACACAAAGACTTTTGTTCGATAACAATTAAGTTATGCCTACGTATCCTCTCGTGCAATGAGGAAGTCAGAACACCGTAGTTCGAATCAAAGAGACTGAAAGATAAATTGACTGTGAACTGCTTGCTTGTCTATGCTCAAGTGTATGACTCGTCTGGCTCGAGTGCTAACTGTCTTGCATTAGACGGAAGAAGCAAGTTCTCGTTTGTGAATGAAGGTGATGAGAAAAGAATTCCGAAGGAGACGATTATTGTTTGTTTTTTTGTTTTCAGTTTTGTTATTGTTTTTTGGTGTTTGTCATAAGTTAATGAGCCTAAGCCTAAATCAATGGCTTGTAAACTCATTATATTCTCCCTGATTAGGGATAATGAGAATACTTAAGTATGAGATAAGCATCTCAACTTAATTACCATGATGATGTAGGATTAAGATCATTAACCTACTTGTAATTATTTAGATGTTTTTGGGTTTTTGTTTAGTGTTAAATAATGAGTTTAATTTCTAATCACAGATTAGTGAACTCATTACACCATCCTAATAGAAGGATAATAGATGAGAACACTTAAGCTGAGGAAGATATCTCAACTTAATCCATGGTTAGGGATTAAATTCATTATATAAAAGGCCTTTATTAAGTGGATTTTAATTAAAGGTGAGATTAAGAAGTGAGTTTTATGATTGGTAAGACAACTTGAGGGGGACTTGTCCATTAAACACTAGGGTTAGTCCTTCTTAACAATAAAGGAAGAATTAGAACCCTAATGTAAGGCCCAAGTTACAAGTTAATGTCTTAGTGATTATTAAGTGGATTGATTAAGAGGTTTAAACAAATTAAGGGTTTAACACTTAGGATTAAAGTTATACATTCCATCCTAATTGAAGGATACAGGCATAACCCTAATTCCAAAGTCCTAAAACCTTAAAGGTTTAGTCTCTAATGATGAGATGAGAAGAGGGACACAAAGGAGACTCAAAGGAAAAAGTCTAAGGGAAACTATCAATCTTAGAAGTTATCATGCTTGGAAGTCCTAGGGTTTGTGAGGCTTAAGAAAAGAAGTCTTCAAGGAAGCCACCAAGGAATAGCAAGATGAAAAGAAGGAGATGAGAAGAGGAAGAATAAGTTACTTACTTCCTAAGAAGATAAGTAACTCAAAGGAAGAAAGTGAGAAGGATGAAACATAAGTGAACAAGATTCACTTCAAGGACAAGTAAAAATGCAGCAAGGATGCAAAATTAAGGTATGAGAAGAGGTGGGAGGTGAAGGCAAATCCACCTCCCAAACAAACTTACCATTAACCTAAAAAGTTAGCACAAGATGCATAAGGAAAGAAATGAAATGAAATGATGCATATGCAAGGGCAAAGACCAAAAATAGAAGCATACACATGATATAAATGATGCTATGATATGATGCAAAGACATACAAGATGCACATGTGTGATCATACAAGAGAATGAATGCAAATGAAGCATGTAGGAAGCATGTGAACACATAGATGCTTATGAAATGAAAGGGATGCAAAGCATAGCAAATGTATGGATAAATGATCAAGCAATGTTCAAGCAATGTCTTAAGATGTCTAAGATGGCATACAAATGTTTGGAATGGCATGGCAAGTTCACATGTTCATGCAATGCAATGGAAGATGTAAATAAAGATGCAAAATTAGGGTTACATTAAAGAATGAGATGCAAATGACCAAAATAGAAACAAATGACATCATAAAAAATTGAAAATGCACTCAAAGGAACCCTAAACCTACACTAGGTTACCATCCAAAGGGGGAGGTCAGAAGCTAAACCTAGAAGGAGTTATGAATTTCCTAAGTTTCTAGGGTTTTTTGGGTGATCTTCAATGTAAAATGCCAAACAATTTGAAAATGCAAGATAAAAATGAAACAAAAATGTTTTTAGAAACTAGAGGCCATGCATAGAACAATACAACAAGAATCATTCACAAACTCAACTTGTTTTAAAAGTTATGAATTTTTGAAGTTAGGGTTAGAAAATGAACATTTTTAAGAACCCTAATTCATTTAAAAATCTCAAAGTATGATCAAAACCAAAAAGAAATTTGTATGGTGAATTTGTAAATGCTTCTAAATGTCTAAGAATGCTCTCTGATATTTTTTTTTGTGATTTTGAAATACTTAAATGTATTTTTAATTAATTAAAATGAATTAATTAATTAAATAAAACATTTAAATGATTTAAAAATAAAAGATTTGATAAAAAAATTCAGAATTTTTTGATCATTTTTGCTATTTTAAAATAAATGTGGCAAGACAATGCAAGAAAATGAATTAAAAATCAAATAAATGGGAAAGTAATCAGATCCAAAGGCCAGGATTCAAAGTTAAGGGGAAGGGATTGACTGGCGCGCAATCCAGTGGCTGAGATTACTCCTGACTTTAATTAATTAAAATTAAACTTAATTAAACTGGATTAGGGCTAATGGGGGATCTAGACCGTTCAAACACGTGCGGGAAGCAAGATCTGAGGGTTCACATTCAAACTTCATTAATCACATGATTAAACCCTAATCACATTCAGATGACCGAAACAGTGCTCCAGTCATCTTCTCAGGTGAGACCAAAACTCCAACTTCTTCCCTATGCCAAATTAGGTGCTCTAACTCTCCAGATTCACTCCCCTAATCATCCTAAGCAAGAATCAACCCTCAAACCACATTTATATTGTATCAAACACAAGATTCGAATCAAAACATAAAAACTGCAAACGTTTCAGAAGCACGATACAAGCTCAATACTCAACCATTTTCAAAAGTAAAAGGTGCAGTGTGATCAGTGAAGTATGAAGAACATTTCTATAACAAAAAATACAAGTTCTGGAAAATTTGTTCTTGATGATACCTGAGGTGAAGCTTTTTGTAATCTGAGCTATCTGGGCCTCTCCTTGGTGCCAATCAACTCCAATGGACCTCCTGAGGATGCTTTGATGCTTGGAATGAATTTATTTAGCCTCTTTCTGAAGTTCAGTTCTTAGAAGTGAAAAATCGTATTTTTGTTTTGAGAGGTTTCAGGCTATAATGAAGGGTGGGAAATGATCTGTAGGATGTATCGAGATGATTGGTGAAGTTTGCTTGAAGTTTGGCTGAGTGGTTTGAGAATTTCGAAGAGATGAAGTTTCTTGAGGATTTTGGAAATTTTAATGTGTGAGATGATTCAGGCTCCAAGATGTTATGAAATGTGATCCTTAGGGCATGTGTGTGAAGCTGTGATAGGTCAGGAGAGTTGTTGTGGGCTATGCTGATTGTTATGGTGTGAAATGCAAAAATTCAAGATTTGTGTCCTTGGAGGTATGGGTCATGGCAGGTCTGGTTTCAAGGGGTGTCTGGCCTCAGCTGAGTTCAAGGAGGACCATGGAAACAGATTTTGTGAGCTGGAACAAGTGGATGGAAAGATTTGCACCATTTTGCAATTTTGAGAAGTTTTGGCCCCTTTGGAATTTCTTGAAATCCAAGGCACTAAAATGCATAATTCTTGGCACAATTCTGATCTTTAGAGGTCACATAGGCATATGGTTAAGTGTTTGTGCACTTTTGAAGCCCTTAGAATGTCTTGGCAAGTGGTTTTGCAAAAAATCCTCTTTGGTGTATTCTTGAAAATTATAGGATTTTGCCAACTTTGAAGGATCATAACTTGAGTTCCATTATGAACTAGAACATGTTCTTGTACTTTTTGAAAATGGAAAGACCTAACCTACAACTTTCATGACCAAGAATTTTTCATTTGAAGCATTTTTGGTTGAGAAAGAGGAGGTTGAAAAACTTTCCCAAAATGGAAAGTTTCCATTACAAGTCATTTCCATTTTTGGCAACTTTTGGATTAGCTCAAATTTCTTCAATTTTGTGAACTTCCAAGCACTCTAATGATCAAATAAAGATCATAGAACTTCAAATTGATGAAAATACTCCTTTGGTTCCATTGTTGGGGGCCTCAAATGCCCTGATTTTGACTTAACTTGCTCAAGAAGTTACCTAATGAACATATGACTTCCGCAATGAATTTCTTCATCAAACTTGGTACATATGATCCTTATAACATCTTAAGAACATTAGAACTAAGAATGGCCCAAAAAGTTGGAGTTGAGGCCTCTGAAACCAAAACCCTAATTTTGGTCATCTGTGTAGTGAAAACCCTAGCTCTGCTTCCATGCCTTGCCAGTTCTTGTGATTTCTTGACTTCCATGAACTTTTAGGGATATAACATGATGATAGAACACACATGGACCCTCTTGGAATTCTTTGAGGCCTTTGGAGTGGCTCTGATGGAATCTTGGATTGCTCAGATCACAAACCCTAGATGCAGATGAATTTGAACTATGCAGATGAAACAAATATGCAGTGTGAGATGGTATGATTATGCAAAAATGCAAAAATGAAAGATCATAAGCCATGGTGTGAATATTAGTGAGGGCAAGTTTGGGGTGTTTACAATGAGAAAATCATATTTATTATCAGAAGAACCTCCTAATTTACTGAATGAATTGTGATATTTATTGATAGAAGAGTAACTTCAGAAGCTTCTGAAATACTTGTATTTCAACTGATTTCCCAAATCTGAAAGCATTGAGAAACACTATTGGGACCTAATGTCCGATGTTCTTCATTACTTAGTCTTTTGAAGCTGATATTAATGCATGATTCAGATGAAAAGAAGCATATGAGTTCTGAAATAAAAGGCAAGCATTGAAGTGTAAGAGATGATGTGAAATCTATCTTGCTTCAATATTTGATAATAAGGAGTCTGTTCTTTAAGGTGATATCTTAAAAGACTCAATTTCTCCTTGATTTAGGATCATCATGGAACTTGTGTTAAAATACAATTCTATGAGAAATCTTCACTTTCTTATTGAGTTCTGTCAACTATACTGTGACAATACTTTGATTTGCTTTGTAACAAATTTTGATAGTCAACACTATCTGTATCTATGCTTGTTAATAATTTCAGAGTCAAAATATTTGATCCTAGACAATGAGATTAGTAACAATGTTTAGAACACGATTTTGTTCTTATCATAACTTATTCTAGACTCACTCTGGAGTGATTTATGATTCTACTGTCTGAATGAGATACAAGGCAAAGAAGAGTCTGTTTATACCTACATGTATGGTCTTATAGAAATGTGTATCATAATATATTTGTTGTGGATATCAAGGAAAGGAGTAGAGGCATATTCCATATTGCTTATCTATGGTTGATTACAACATTTAATGGAAGTAGAGCCAACAACCCAGATTCATGTATTGGTGGTACTGAATTTGGTATGAGTAGTGGAATCAATGATTAGACAACCATTGAATCAGAATCCACATAAAGTTGTTTTCAGACTCTATTGGTCAAGTCTGAATACTGAATTGAGTATGGCCGATAAAAAAGGAGGTATGCTTGTTCTTTTTCTAGTTTATCTTTTGATTCAATGAAACATTTATGTATATGTAAATACAAAGTTTCTATTAGACTTCTAGAGAATTTCTTTTGGAAAAGAGAACTTCAGAAATCTTTAAGAAAAAACTATGTTGTGTTTGTCTATATTGAATGTCTTATTAAGCTAGATGATGATCATATTTATGGAAACAATTTCCTCACTTTTTGTGATGTTAATCATGTGTGTTAGCTGTTTAAGAATACAATTCAATATTCATCTATCACTCATGGATCTTGTTTTAAGATGAAGTGATAGTTCTAAATAGAATCTTAGACTTATAACTGACAGATTATATCTTTGTCTAAGTATAGATCAACTAGACTCTAATGGATGATAATGTCTAGGAGTTGTAAGATTTTTAGATTCAGAAGAAGACTCTTTACTTCTGATATAGAAGTTTGAGTAAAAAGTTTTCTAAAGACTTTTATAATACTTAAATTTTCATAAAGATAAAATTCATCTAGTGGAACTTAAATATATACTGGATAAGAACCTTTGGGTAATGATGTTTTCTCTTTGGGTACTTTCTATTACTTTTCACTGTCTTGTGAAACATCATTGTGTCCTTTTTCTGACAAGATTATTATTTGTGTAGGATTCTTGCTCATTTCTTCTTTTTTCTTTGCTTCTTGGTTTGTGCTGATCAAACCAAACTTCAGATGAGTTATTCAGCTAATTCTTCTTTGAATCAGTTGGTTGTCATCAATGAAACGTTTGTGGATTTTGATGAGTTTCTTAAGATTGGTTTTGACTTCTGGAAGATTGTGTCTAAACAAGGTTGAAATGGATACTTTGAGATGCTATGTGATTTCACTTATCCAAGTCTTGTCAAAGAGTTTTGGATTAATGCCCCCATTGTTGAGATGAATTATGAGTATGCTATTCTATCTAGAGTAACTGGTGTTTCTATAACAATAACTTCTAACGAAGTTGCTAATGTGATCAACTGTGAGGATATTAAAGAAAGACCAATAACACTTGCTTGGGAACACTATTTTTCTACTTGGTCTAAAATATTCGTCTTGATGCTACTATTTTAAATCAGATTCTGAACTTAAATTTACTTCCTAAGGATAAGGAGTCAGACCCCTTGGACCTTACTAATAAAGATCAATTTCTACTTCTCAATTCAGACGTGAAGATTAATATTCCTAAAGTTTTTGACCATTTGAAGAGGACCCTTTCTTCTTTTCACAAGGGAAAAATCTTCTCCATTCCTTATGGACAAATTATTTCAAAATCACTTGTTCAATAAGGGGTTATCATAAGTTCAGAGCCCGGTTCTTCTAAAATCTGGAGATACTAGCTTGAAGCTATCGATGAAAGATTCTAGTGCTAGATTTCCGCATAGTTATGCTTTGTATTTTGTTGAAACATTTGTATTGATTTTCTTATTATCAATTCAAAGTTTGTCCATGCTTGTTTTTAGTTTAATTGTTAAATATTTATTCATTGTTGCTCATAAGAATTTAAGAGTAAATGGGAGAAAGAACTCAATGTATGTAACTTGTTTCATTAGTAAAAAGGAAGCTATTACAAGACAATTATATTTCCTAGTCTGTAGGATTGACCCTAAAGAGTTCCCTAGAATCATCTAACATGTCCAGATTATATAAGTAATATTGGCATTCTTCCTTAGCAAACTACATAGTCTTATTTCTCAGTCGGTTTCTGCGTTTGGACCCAAAAGATCTTCTTCTTCTGTGTGTATTCACAAAGGATGTTGAAGAGGATAACACTTCTGAGGTTTTCTGCTTGCTTGTAGATCCCTCAACTGATGCTTTACTATGGTTTGCTTGAGTTGTTGCATTCATTAATGTTGTTTTCCTGAAATCTCTCTTTGGAACTCAAATCTGATTTTACTTGTATCCTGGTGTTTTAGGGAATAAGTGATGATAAAAAAACTTACTATGAGTCCTTTTATAGATGTTTTACTTACATTGTCCTTGGTCAATGTTATTTTTAATGTTGATTAATTCAATTCAATATTTTAATAACTCTTAGAAATGTCATCTAACAATCTAACCTATTTAAGATTCTTTAAACAAGTTAGACTATTGTCTGTTTCACTTTGCTAATATAATTTTAGAAAATCTAAAGGAAAGTTGTTGGAATGTACTTGCATGTAGAAGAGATTTTGGTTAAAAAGTTATTTCATTAATATTAAGAGCGATTACAATTATTTTAAATAATAGGCAACTAAATGATCCTAGAAAAGATCTCTAGCTAGGTCATCTTATACCCTAAGGTGTGCATAGCTAACATAATCCACTTCTTTATCATCTGAATCAACTTCTTCTTCCTCCTCTATGACTGGGAGTGAGTGATAAAACCGCTTATTGACCCTCCTTATTCTCTTTTTTGACCTCTTTAGAATTATTCTTTTTGGCTTCAACACAACAACTAAAGAACCTCCTTCTTAATGTTGTTATGGAGTTGCTAAAGTTTCCTCTTAGGAAATAAGTAGTGCATAGGGAAAAAGTCCAGTTGTAAAAGATTCATAAGCATCTCGCTTTTGTAGGGATTTGTCATCTTCTTTTGTAGATCTCTCTTCAATTTCTGTTACGACGGATTTGTTATGACTCTCAGCTTATGCCTCCATATATCTTAGTATATTTTAATGAAAATGATTTATATTTTGGGTGCTTTTATTATGTCTTATATGCACACTAAGCGTCAAAATTTAATCCTTGCTTAGCTCTTAGAATAATAACGATCACTAGAACTTTAAACCGTGCACTTTACAAACCTTAATGATCCTTATTACTTGTTAATTTTCCAATTCTTCGAAGCTGATATAGTAATGATGATCTGGATGCATTGATTAGTTAAAATTATTTTCTTTTCCTTTTCCTTTTTCTTTAGTTTCTTTTATTTTATTTGTTTCTTTTTTATGTGACAAAAGGAGAAGAAATAATGGTAAGTATTTAAGTGGAAACTGAACCCACTGAGTACCTATTCTGTTGTACATATTGGTCATTTATATTTCTGTAATTTAATTTTTAGTTTTTATGGTTATCTTGCCCATGGATACACATTGTAACTTTCTTGTACAAAGACTAAAGAGGAGCTTACAAATCTCAGATTTAGCCTATCAGCCTTAGAAGGAGCTTTCAAACTTCATTATGTTGTTGCCAAATGAAGTTAAAATATTATATTTATTTTTTATTAAAAATGGAACTTAGGGGGAGCTTGCAAACCAAAACCTTAGAACTGTTTGACCCTGGGGGAGCTTACAAACCTCAAACCCTGATGTTATTAAAAAGACTGAATTACTTTTTCTTGAAAAATAGTACTTGGTGTTAGAGTCAGTAAAACTCAACTTTGGACTATTAGACTTAGGGGGAGCTAAAAAAATCATACCTTGATGTTATAGAGAAAATTATAAATGTCCAACATTATCCTTTAAATACTTATGTTTGTCATCATAAAAAAGAGGGAGACTGTTAGAGCAAGATTTGTTCACGGCATATTCTCTTTTAGTTTTGATGATAACAAAAGTATTAAAATAACAATGGTTTATTTGATGTGTGCTTTATATATGCAGATTCTAGTTCATGTACATTAATAATTAGAATTTGATATACTTGAACACACTTAAGAGTTGCTACATTGCTAGCTTCTAGTGGCAGAATCTGAAGAACATTTACTAGTGTGGCTTGGTGCAGACTCTGGTGTTAAAGGTATAACATTTAGATGAGTCACTACACTTGGTAAGTGTATATCAACAACTGGTACCACTCAAAGTTGGTGATAAAGCTGGAAGTTATCCGTATTGTAGAAAGCAAAATGTATTGTCTTATTAGTTTGTCATTCAGAGTCCACAAGATTGCAAGGCTCAAGAAAAGTTTACATGCTTTATGGATGTCTACTTCTAACGACTCTATCAGCACAAAACCTCTTGAAGACTCCAAGATTAAAGATGTTACACACTGGTTTCAAAATCTTTTGTGTATCTATCTTTAATGTCTCTTGTATTATGGAGCAAAGACAAAGACACCTTTATCAAGTTACCTCTTTAATGGCTAGTTTTCTGCAAAGGCTATAAATATGGTTGAAGGTTCAAGCTGAACTTTTAACAAGGATTCTTTAGAAGAAGGAGTAGCAAGATCAAGAAATTATCAACTCTATTGTAATATATAAATTTTCTGTTTGTAGGTTGTAAATGTAAAAACCTTGAGATTTCTTACCATTGAATATCTTAGAAATCTTAAGTGCTTTAGATATTTTTTATGGTGATTTCCCGTACCTATGATACTTGTATCATATACACCTTTTCTTTATTCTGTTGGACATGTTCAGTAATTTAGATCAAAGTCTATTTTTATGTGCTTGAGCAGAAGTCTTGTCTCATTGAGATTTAAGAAACAAGACTCGAGTCAAAATACTTGAGCTACCTAAGTCTCTTTCTATGTGTTGGAGCTGAAAAAGTATTAATCAACAGGGCTAATTGAGAAAAAGTCTTCAACCAAGATACTTATGCCACGTAAGTCTCATTTCTTAAGTGCTTGAGTTGTGAAAGTCTTATTTAGCTAGGCTGACTGAGCAAAGTATAAGTCTCCGTATGAGGATCGTGAACAGAAAGTCTCAAGTGCGACTTGAGAAAGGAAGTCTCAATCCGGACGACCAGAGGAGGAGGTGGCTCAGTCAAAGGATGTGAGAATGAAGTCACAATCTGGATGACCAGAGGAGTATGTAGCTTTGTCAGAGGATGTGAGCAAGGAAGTCTCAACCAAAGTGACCTTTGGAGCCATGGGCTCGGTCAGAGGGTGTGAGCAAAAGTCTTAGGCAGCGGGTCTGAGAAAGTGTAAAAGACTTATGCAGAAGCATACAAAGTTGTAATCATGAGGTGGTTATAATAAAAAGCTCTTGTGAGGCAATGAGACTGAAGTACTCTCAATTAGGGAAGGAACCATGATAAATCTTGTGTGTATTTTATTATTATTTATTTACTTCTATTAACTCCACTGCTAATTGTCATACCCTAAAGTTTGACCCTAAGATATACACCTCATTAGAGGAAATCCACTGGCCAAAGGACGGTGGCAGACTGATCAGAACAATATCCCCATAAAGAATCAGGATTCTTGAGTCCCTCAGAGGATTCAGGAAAATGGACAATCATTAATACATAATATTTTCAACCTTTCAATCACCAATAAAATGATTAATGAATCTCAAATGATGTAAAATCTTTCTAGGATTGTACAAAAGTTTCAGTGATCTGGGCCCCGAGCCATCACAATCACCAATTAGGGTTTCAGTCAACCGATGCCCTCTAGATGAAATTTTTAATAGAGAAAGGATCCAAGACATCCATACATCATCAAGAATGTTGACATGACTTGGACAAACCATATACAAGTACAAGAGGTGCAGAGACCAAAGACTGCAAGATTAGGGTTTCACAGTGCCCATATTAGGGTTTCTGACTAACCAAAAGTCAAGATTTTCATCTGGACAAGAGCCTATACCATAGGTAATGGTTTAAATAGCTCATATAAATCACATACCTCTATTCATAAGGTCAAAATACCTTAAAGTATGTCCAGTCAAAAAATCAGAAAAACAGGGGTATCTAGTGTAATTTCCATCTGGACCAAAAAGTCAAAGTTTGACTTTTTCACCCAAAATGTTCCTCATGACCTATATTACAAGAATATATGGTCCATGAATGCATTTGATCACAAAAAATTAGAAATTTGAAGATAACTTGTTAAAGGGGCAACCTTTGAAACTTAGAAAAATTTCTAAGTTATGGAAAAAATGTTCAAGTGGCCTACTTCCAAGCATCATAACTTTTGATCCAAGCATCAGATTTTGATGAATCAAAGCTCAAATGAAAGAACTCATCACAAAATACAAATGATTCAACTACAAGAAACTCCAATTCTTCATGGATTTTAAATTATGAATGGATCATAATCAAGAAAAATACTGATTTTCAACACTTAAACAAAATTTGTCTAAGTACAAAATCAGCAAAACACCATAACACCAAAATTTGGAAGACTTTTTTACCAAGATCTAAGCTGATTCAGATCCTTCTCAAAACACCAATGTTGTTTCAAATGTTGCCAACAATTCAAAGAACCAATTGACATGAAAAGATCTTGCTTGTACATGAAGAAATCATGGATCAAAGTGGCAATCCCATACTATTTTGCAAAAAATAGATTTTCACAAACTTTTGAAATCTGATTTTTTGAATCAAAGGACAACGTCAAGTGGGTTTAAGCATCTAAACAATCATTACAAACCTGAGCAAACCTGCAAATTCATGATTACACCATGAAATTCACCAAAATGACATTCATGAATTTCAATATTATGTATTTTGATCCAAGGGTCACCAAGCTCTAAAATGACATATTCTTGGCTCTCTTGTTCAACAAGAAGTATGTGGACAAAATCCAAGCATAAAAATTCTGAGGAATGTGAAATTTGCTGCTGCATAGCTGAACTATTTAAGAAATCCATCATTTCATGTGTAAGAGATATTTTTACAAAGCATGACTCACAATTGTGACCTCATCTCTTAAAGACTTAAGGGATAAGTAATCTCAACATATTTGCATATAAATAGAGACCTTATTTGATCATAAAAATTATACCATATCCTCTAATCTCCAAGCTTTCTCTCCTTTGCTCTCAAAGACTCAAAACTTGATATTTTGAGTAATCATTACTGGTTTTTGAGTTGTGGCCACTATCAACTCAAACCAATTTCTCAAACACATCACATATGATGTTTATGAGGTCTTTAAACACTTAGATCACCTCTTGAACACTTCCAACCCATAATCACTCTTCAAAACCTCGAAGAAGCTTGGTTTCTGCAACTTGAAGATCAGAAGTTGATCCAGCCATTTGCAATCAAGTCCAAGTGTTCAAAGACACTCCATATAGTGTAGGGAAGTTGTCCAGATCATCACAACATCTCTGTAACACCTTCATCTTGAAATCGCAACTCCAGCTACAAGCTCAAGTTCAGGTAAGCTTCACACTTGGCCAATTCATGATCCATGTATATTTCCTCGCACTATCTTTTTGCCATATGTGTGTAATCATATTCTAAGTAATTCCCCTCAATCAATTTCATAAAATCATCATCATGTAGAATTTCATGAGGCTCGGGCCAAATTAGGGTTCTTCAGTGTTCTTCACTGATTTTTCACTCTACACTAAAAATAAATAAAATTAATTGGTACCATGGTGTTCGTGAGTTAAAAACGAGCAAGATTGATGTTTATTTCATTTCATTTCATTGCATATTCAGTGAGATACGAGGGATTTTGTAAAATCTCCATTTATGGGCAAGATGAAGAACACCGCGCGTGTTCTACATTGTTCTTGGCGCCCTTTTTCAAATTTTCAAATATTTGAATTTTGTGATTTTATTTAATTCAATCCAAAATTAATTTCTCTCTGATTATTTTGAGTATTTAAATGATTCTTTTTTCATTAATTCTAAAAAATGTTTAAATATTTTATTCCATAAAAAAATCACCAAAAAATATTTTTTTAATATATTTATTATTTTCATAAAGAATTAATTTTATTTGTTTCTAAACATTTTAAAATTCATGTCTTTCACTTGATTTTTCAAACATAAATGATATTCAAGTTATCTCATGGATAAGACATAATTTTTCAAACATTGATCCAAGATTTTAACTTGTTTTTCAATTGTGTTTGAAATTTATCAAAGTTTTAAATATTCCATCCATTTTCTTTTATATGAAAATTTTGACTTTTTAGATTCATTGAATAAATAATGTATTTAGACTATAAATAGACCATATACATCAACTATTTAATAAATATAAAAAGTTAAAATTTGCTTATAAAATAGAATGGAGGGAGTATTTTTTAAATATTTAAAATATCAAAAACTAGGCTTTTGATTTTAATCACCCTCAAATTGGTTATTATCACTTTTTGGCCACAATTAGAGTGTAAGACCCATCCCTTTTTGAAAAATGAACCATTAGGTTTCATCTGATCCATTTTCAAAAACTCGGCGCGATCACCTTTTTCACCGTATTAAGTTTCCATCTGTGAATCTTTTTCTGTGAACATTTTTACACATAACCATTTGTTTTCTAAAATGAATTTTAAAAATGTGTCATGAGAAATCCTTTGTGTTTAGGACTCATTTCTTATGTTTTAAACTTTCTCCGGTCTGTTTTAAAATTCCGCCAGGCTTCCGTATAAGTCCTGAACCTCTCAAATGTTTCTTAAACAGTTTTTAATCTCCTAAACCGAGATTCATGAGCAGTTGTTTACAAATCTCATCTTCTTTTTCTTTTTTTCCTTCAATTTCATGACTAAAGATCTAATACACTAGCAACTAGGCTGAGCTTCACTCCGGTGAACTGCTTTCTAGGCCGTAGGTAGCTTTTCAACATCCAAGTCCTACTATGTGTATGAAATCATCAGCTAATTAATCAACAACAAAAAATCCATAGGCATCCTTATGTTTAAGCCCTATTATTGGCTTCTGAGCCATCTTTTCTCTTTCTAACTTCTCGATGTTTTCTTAAACTGCCATGCTTGCTTAAAATAGAACTATTTGCCAAAATTATCTTTCTTCACCTCATACTAAAGCAAAGATTATAACATACTTCTTAATGACAAAGATAATAAAATGTATAAAACACATATGTAATCTTTTTCCCTCGGTATTTTGTCTCCTGCTTCCCATTGTAACCCCTAACTTCGTTCTTAATAAAACAACTTAAGAATATTCAGACCATAACAAAGACATACTAAACGCTGTTAAACACATTCACTAACACCCTTTATATGTTTGCATACATCTTTACTGTTTATAGTTGAATCTTGCTAGAATCTCTAAGTAGTTAGGTTATCTTCATCTAAACATATACACCATTCAAAACACTTAGGATTTTTCTTTACAACTTACTAGGGGTTTACAAAGATAAGAAGTTTTCTGGTGAAGTGATTATTTGTAAACCATCCACAACCTCCTCTTGGGCTTTATCCAAGGACCTATGGGCCTCATACAAGTAACCTAGCCTCCTCTTGGGCTTAAACATCAGGACCCTCTCACGCTTCCTAAAAGAATAGGAACAAACCTTAGAAACAAAAACACCTAGAATAGTCTCCCTCTCCCTGATGGATAACCAAGCTAGCCTCGTCTTGGACTTTGTACAATTGAATTTCTCCAAACAAAGGAATGTCTGATGACCATACAATAAACCAATAGACAAAACACTCTTTATACAGAGTCAGTCTACCAACAATTTTCAGCCTCTCATCTTAGGCTTCATATAAGATACATATAATTAAGAGTCAGCCTCTCACAAATAAGCTTCTCACCTGGGCTTCCAAATCAGACCACATATAAAATTTTCCCAACAGAGTCAATTTTCTTTGTTTAACTTCAAACCCGGGCTTCAATCAAGGCACAAATAAATCAAAATTTTCCCTATTTAAAGATGACAAATTCTCTCTACTGAGCATCTTTTAGCTTCAACCTTGGGCTTCAATCAAGACATATACAGTCAAACACTTTACAGTCACTTAAAATCAGTCATAGACTTGGACTTTAATTAAGCTAACACCAATCATAGTCTTGGACTCTAACTAAGCTAACAACAGTCATAATCTTGGAATTTAACTAAGCTAATTCTTTCATTACAGTCATAGTCTTGGACTTTAACTAAGCTAACAATATCAATATAGTCATAGTCTTGGACTTTAACTAAGCTAATTTCCCACAATATAGTCATAGTCTTGGACTCTAACTAATCTAAACATCCAGCCTTTCTTGAGCTATGCAAATCAAGATAACCCATTCAGCTGTCCTGAGCTATGCAATTCTGGTCAACCATTCAGTCCTTCTTGAGCTATGCAATTCAGGGTACCCATTCAGCCTTTCTTGAGCTATGCAAATCAAGACACCATTCAGTTTATGCCTTGAGCTATGCAATTAAAGCAACCAACCAACCAACCAGTTACAAACAACTTTTTTTCAGCTTCAATCCCGGGCTTTGATCAGGACACATACAAACATTTTAGCTTCAATCTTGGGCTTTGATCAAGACACAAATATAAACTCTTGAGCATCAACATCTTGTGCTTTAACTAGGATACAAATCAACCCCTTTCCTCCTAGCTCTAGCCTTTTAGGAGGAACTATGATGCCCTGATCCCTCAATTCTCTTTTTGGGGATATGTAGGCAAAAGGTCGTAAGATCTTTGCGAGCACACCAAACATAAACAAAAATTAGGTTTCTAAACCTAAGAAAAACAATAGAAAATTATGATGATATATAAACACAAAAACATCAACATCACCCTATCAATCAACACTCATCTCATACCCAGACCAATATCAAAGAAACCCCAATCAATATAAAAAAGAACAAATTTTGCACTAAACCAAAGGTGAAATAAGCTAAAGAAAAACCCAAAAACATGTAAGCATCTGTTAAATAACAATATGCAGAGCAGGGTGAGTTTAAGATATCGTTTCCCTTCCATACCCACCTTTACCAAGAAAAATAAGAAATCATAAATTCACAAAACGCGACAGTGATTAAAGACCACAAAAATCGAGCTACAGGAAAATGGCACCGTCTGTGGGAAATTTCTTCTTATTGTTTTAAGATAGAATTTTCTTTTAAAACCTTTTTTAGTTAGAAAAACCCTAGGATTAGGAATAGGTATATATACAGCTTTTATATTGCTTTTATGCTGCTTATGTTTATGTTTTCTAAAATTATCTTATCAAATAATATCCTTTGGGGTGGTCTCTAAAAAATGGGAATGCGATTAATTCGCATCTGGGTGAGGTTAAGTACACTCTAAGTAGTGTAACACCCTAAATTTGCCCTCTTCTGTTTAGCATCATCATCATATCATAATCATCATAAGCATGTCATGTCCTTAGCATTTTGCATAGAAAAATGAAGCATAACACTCACATGTTCTAGCATAAGGCATATGATCAGTCATCCGGGAAATTTGAAGCACTACAAGTCAAAGTCAAGAGCCTGGTGACCTGACAGGAAGCTCACAGGGTATCTCATACAAGCTTAGTATCATGGTCAAAGCCCTAAAAAGAATCGAGGAACAAAATCAAATCAAAACGGCTGGCGCCGGGTTATTCTTGAAGTTTCCCACCAAAAGGAGGGAGAATTCAAAATTCACTGTCGTTAACCGGTTAACACTTTGGTTAACCGGTTAACGGCTGCGAATTTTGAATTCCAACAGCAATTTTCAGCATGTGTTTTTGGCTCCAATTTTCAAGTTTCTGATTTTTATTCATTTTGAATTAAGGAGAAGGATCTAGATGATTTACCAAGCCTAATTCCAATGCTAAGTCCTAATCACGTTCTAAGCCAATTCCAAACCATATTTTTTTGGATCCCAAACCAAAATTTTGGGCCCCAAACCTAAATCATATTTATTCCATTTCCCTCCAAACCAAGAGAGGGCTCTCTCATAATTCACTTCTCATTTTTCTGAATTCTCACTCCTCTCTCACTATTCTCTCACTTTTTTCTCTCAATTTTCCAAATCACTCTTTGAATATCACATGACTTTGCATTAAAGTGTGTAGATCTTGGAACTATACCTTCATCCATAGCTTCTTTGCATCAATTTGTTGGTTTTGCTACTTGGTTAAGATCTGATTTGGAGATTAGAAGTGCTTTTGGAGCCAAAATTCTGCATCAAGATCTTTTGCTTGCATTTATTTTGCACGGAGTGTGAAGATTAGCATCGAATCTTCGAAGTTTTCCGCGCAATTCCTCATTTCCAGCTCAAACAACAATTACCAAAGCATACCTCAGCTTTGTAGGTTGGTTAAGTTCAGATCTAACTCTGTTTTTTTAGCTTATTTGCATGCTTGTGCTTAGATCCACCATGTGCTTGTGTATTTGCTTTTCTTGCTTGGAGTGATTGATTGATTTGCAACCGGATCCATGTGTTGGTGTTCATGAGCTTAATGATATTGATTAATGTGAATTGATCCATTTATTTCATGCTTAATTGATTGCTGGTCTGTTGTGGAATCATTTGAATAAGCTGGTTTGAGCTGATTTTCTGCAGGAAATTGCTGCTGTTTTCGTAGTGTTAACTGGTTAACGCTTTGGTTAACCGGTTAATGCACCTGTTTTCTGCGTGTTTTTCTGCAGGTTTGGACTGGTTAACCGGTTAATGCTTTGGTTAACCGGTTAACACTGAATCAGAGTGCCATTTTGGGGCTGTTTTGAGCTTGTTTGTTCCCCTTACTTGCTTTATTCATCATGGATCATTATATGATCATTGAACATGCTAGTTTAGGGTGATTTTCTTGCTGGTTGATGTATGCCTTCATGTTTTCAACACGTAAATTCATGTATGTGCAAAGCTTGGCATGTTTGTTTAAACTTGGTTTTCTAGAATTTTGAGCATGCTAATTCCATGATTGTGTTGATGAACATGTGTTGAATTCTTGCTAACATTTCAGGGGCTCATGGTAAGATAAGTGTGGATGTTTATCCACATTTCAACTCTTCATCTCTTCCTTTTAATGTGCTTTCTACTTTGTGGTTTTTGATGTGCCTTATGCCATCATGCATTTCAACTCTCATCTTTCCCCCTTAGAAGCAACTTATCTCCTTTAGAGGAGTAAGTTGCTCTCTGGCTTTCCTCTCCTTTCTTTTTCTTCTCCTTTGGTTCTTTCTTTTCTTAGGATAGTTTCAAACCATACTAACCTTAGGACCACTTTTTGCATGATAACTTTTAGGTTTAGTCTTTCCCCATTAGACTTTTGCCTTTTGCTCCTTTTGGTTCTTTCTCTTCTCATCTCAAAACAAAACCATAAAAAACATTAATAAAGAAAGAAGTGACTTCTTGTGTATAGCCTTATTCCATGGGGCATATGTATTCATTCCATCTTGGAATAGTACATTTGTCTAGCATGATGCACAAGTCTAATCATGAAGTCATCTTCATCAATAAAAAGCATAAAAAATACTTCTTCATTCTTAATCACTAAAACATTTAATAAGTTTAATAAGTTCAACAAGTTAGTGAGCTTAGGCCCCTGCCCTTGGAAACGAGTCTTGGATAAATTCTCCTTACTTGGTGTGCTTGTTCTATTATTCCATCTTGGAATGTGGTAGCAAGTACACATTCCATGGAAAAGAGTTTGAGTTCACTCTCTTGTGCCACACTCCTAAATGACTCATAAAAAAACGCAAACAAACAATAAGTGTCTCCTTCGAGACTTCTTTTCTCATCTCCTTCGCTCCATATGCGAACTTGCTCCTACTTGTCACTTTGCAAGATGGTTACGCACTCGTCGTCCGAGCCTGCAACACCTGAGCATTGACATAGGCAGTTCATGCCTTAATTCACAAGCAATCTTTCCACCCCTAGTTAGGGGAACTACGGCGACTCTGATCCTCATTGTCCATAGAGGTACGTAGGCAGCGGGGTAGGGCCCGTTCGAGCACACTCTTTTATTTTCCCTACATTTTCCCCATTTCTTTTCTTTTCTTATCCAGTTCCCGTCTTTCTTTTTGCAGCAACTTTCATTTCTTCACCCTTTGAAACATTTTCTTTGCAAGCGTGGATCCCGTCGGGTACGACGGACGATATGGGGTGCTAATACCTTCCCAGGTCGTAACCGACTCCCGAACCCAAATTTCTTTGGTTCGCAGGACCTGTGTCCTTCCTTTTCATTTCTTCTAGTTTGTGCAGCATTACCATTCTTGTTCTTTCGGGATAAAAATGCTTGGATGGCGACTCTACCTCTTTTCCGCGCCACTTTCGCGTTTGTACCAGGATGGAAATCCAGGGAGCGACAACTGGCGACTCTGCTGGGGACTCGAACCCAGAATCTCTGGTTTCCCCTTGAGAGTCAATCCCAGCTCTTGCGTGTTTCTGTTTCTTTGCATGTTGATTGTTTGCTGTTGCGTGTTTATTTTGCTGTTGTTTATTTACAGTTTTATTTACAGCTTTATTTACAATTTTCAGTATTTATTTTTATGCATTATATGTATATACTGGACTGTCTGGCTGTGCTGGTTTCCTTTTTTCTGTGGGATTGGGAACTGTTACTATGAGATGAGCTCGTACCCGGGGCTCGAGTGTGTCGCTCCCCTGAAAAGGCACTAGGTCCCAAGGTGCAGACGCGAACGGTCGGAGAAAGGAGAAAATGAAAATGAAGTGAAAAGAGTCGCCAGCTGGGCATTTTTATCCCGAAGGAAAGGTAATGCTGCATAAACCTAGAAAAAGATGGATAAGACGGTTGCGAACCAGAGAAACTGAGAAAGGGGGTTAGTTACAACCTGGGAAGGTATTAGCACCCAGATTGTCCGTCGTACTCGAAGGGATCCACGCCTACAAGATTATGCTTAAAGGGGTAGGTGTATGTGCTATCTGTGTGCAAAAGTTAAGAAAAGAATGTACATGTGTTAGTGCAAAAAAAAGTGAATTGTTCAGGAACTGAGGCTTTAGAAAGAATGATGAAAGAGGGGGAAGACACAGAGACCTTTGTTCGATAACTGTTAAGTTATGCCTACGTATCCTCTCGTGCAATGAGGAAGTCAGAACACCATAGTTTGACTCAAAGAGACTGAAAATAAATTGACTGTGAATTACTTGCTTGTCTATGCTCAAGTGTATGACTCATCTGGCTCAAGTGCTAACTGTCTTGCATTAGACGGAAGAAGTGAATTCTCGTTTATGAATGAGTGTGAGGAGAAAAGAATCACGGAGGATACAATTATTGTTTGTTTTTGTGTTTTCAGTTTTGTTATTGTTTTTGGTTTTTTGCATAAGTTAATGAGCTTAAGCCTAAATCAAGGGGCTGTAAACTCATTATATCCTCCCTGATTAGGGATAATGAGCCTATTTAAGTATGAGATAAGCATCTCAACTTAATTACCATAACTATGAAGGATTAAGATCATTAACATACTTGTGGTTATTAAGATGTTTTTGGGTTTTTTGTTTGGTGTTAAGTAATGAGTTTAATCTCTAATCACAGATTAGTGAACTCCCTACATCATCCTAATAGAAGGATAATAGATGAGAACACTTAAGCTGAGGAAGATACCTCAACTTAATCCATGGTTAGGGACTAAATTCATTATATAACAAACCTTTATTAAATGGATTTTAATTAAAGGGTGAGATTAAGAAGTGAATTTTATGGTTTGTAAGACAACTTGAGGAGGACTTGTCCATTAAACACTAGGGTTAGTCCCTCTTAACCATAAGGAAAAGTTAGAACCTTAATGTAAGACCCAAGTTACAAGATAAAGTCTTGGTGATTATTAGTGTGATTTGATTTAAGAGGTTTAAACAAATTAAAGTTTTAACACTTAGGATTAAAGTTATGCACTCCATCCTAAGAGAAGGATACATGCATAACCCTAATTCCAAAGTCCTAAAACATTAAGAGTTTAGTCTCTGATTATTGAGATGATAGTAGAGACTCAAGGAGACTCAAAGGTAAAAGACTAAGGGAGACTATACATAACCCTAAAAGTTATCATGCTTGGATATCCTATGGTTTGTTAGGCTTAAGAGAGAAGATCTTCAAGGCCACCAATGGAAGAAGCAGATGAAAAGAGAAGGGAGAAGAAGAATAAGTTACTTACTTCCTGAAGAAGATAAGTAACTTAAAGAGAGAAAGTAAAAAATATAGAACATAAGTGAACAAGTTCACTTTAAGGACATGTTAATATGCATATGAATGAGATAAGAAGAGGTGGGAAGTGAAGGCAAATCCACCTCCCAAAATAACTTACCAAAAGTTCCTGAAAAGTTAGTATGAATGCAATAAGACATAAAGCATAAAGAAATGCATTGAAATGAATTGAGATAAGAAAAGTCAGAAGTGATTATGCAATTTAAATGGCATATGAGATGATGCAAAGTCATACAATGTGAATATGAATGATCATACAAAGATGGGATGTCATGAAAGCATGCTTAGGAACTTGGAAACACATGGATGTTTATGAAATGAAATGAATGCAAGACATGGCAAATGAATGAAAAAATGATCAAGCAATGTTCTAACATGTCCTAAGATGTCTAAGATGACATATGAATGCTTGAAATGTCATGGCAAGTTCACATGATGATGAATATATAAGGTGAATGCAAATGAACATGAGAAATTAGGGTTTTATGAACATATGAGATGAAAATGAACAAAACAGAAGCATACAACATGATAAAAAATTGAAACCAAGCTCAATCAAACCCTAAACCTATACAAAGTCACACCCCAAAGGAGAAGGTCAGAAGCTAATCCTATTGAAATTTATGGTTTTCCTAAGTTTGCTAGAGGTTTTGGGTGATTCTCAAAGAAAAATGCAAATCAATTTGAAAATGCAAGATAAATTCATGAGGAAAATGACCTAGAAACTACATACAATATGTGAAACAATGCAAAAAGAATCAAGTTCAAACTCTTCTTGGTTAGGCAGAAATGGTTTATCAAAGTTAGGGTTAGAAAATATGATTTTTAAGAACCCTAATTCAAAGAAAATTATGAAATTATGATCAAACCTAAAAAGAAATTTGTATGAAGAGTTTGAAAATGTTTCTAAATGTATTGGAATGGTTCATGATTTTTTTGGTGATTTTTAGAAACGTAAATGTATTTTTAATTAATTAAAATACTTTAATTAATTAAAAATAACATTTAAATATTTTAAAAATACTTTTTTAATGCAAAAAATAAAATAAAAGTTATTTTCAGGTTGAGAAAAATATTTAAAACAGAAATGCAAGAAATCATATTTTTTGAAAGTGTTTTGATATTTTTAATAAAATGTGAAAAGAAAATGAAATAAAATGAAATAAAAATTGAATTAAAATGGAAGTAATCAGATCCAGTGGTCCAGATTCAAACCTAAGGGAAAGGGGTTGACTGTGCGCGTTAATTAATGGCCAGGATTCAATCTGAGGAAATTAATTAATTAATCCTAATTTAAACTAATTAAACAGAATTAAAGTTAATGAAGCAATCTGTGCCACTCATTTGCGCGCTAACCCTAAGATCTAAGGGCCTACATTCATACTGGCTAATTAAACCCTAAGCATTTTCAGGTGACCGGAGCTAGCTCCGGTCATCTATTCCGGCGAACCAAAATCCCAAAAACTCATACAAGCATCTAAATTCCTAATTTCTTGCCCAAAATCACTCCTCTAACATCATAGAACATGAATCCACAAACAAAATTCATTTATCATACACAACAAGGTTGAATCGAAGCAATCAAGTTTTAGGTCAAAAATTTCAGAAGCTCCATACACGGTCATTTCTCAATCATTTTCGAAACTAAACATATCAGTGTGATCAGGGGAACATGAAGATTGATATTTTAACTTAAATAGCAAGTTTTGGAAAAAATGTTCTTGAGGTATACCTGAGTTAAGACTTTTTCAGTTTGGAGCTTTCTAACCCTTTCTTTGATGCAAATCAACCCCAATGGACTCCCTGAAGCTAATGAGAAGCTTAGAACAAGCTTGTGATGGCTATTTTGAAGTGTTTGGTTTTGGTTTTGCAGAAATCGTGTTTTTGATTTGGGAGGTTTCAGGCCATGGTGAGGGGTGTTTTGTAATCCTTAGGTGATTTTGAGATGAATGGTGAAAGAATGAGTGAGTTTTGATGGCTGGTTTGAGAGAATCGAAGAAGGGAAGGTTTTGACAATTTTTTGGCAATCTGAGTTCTCCAATGTTTCAGGCTTGAATGTCTTATGGAATGATGTCCTTAGGGTTCACATAAGTCATTGTGATTGGTCAGAGAGTGGGTGGTGGCTTAGTTTAATTGGTATGGGCCAAGTTGCAAAAATGTCAACTTTGTGTACTTGAGGTATACGCATGGTGCATAGCTGTTTCAAGGGGTATCTTGGCCTCAATAGAGTTTGTGGATGGCCCTTGGATCAAGAGATGGCAGCTGGAAGGCTTGGATGGAGAGATGTCATGTGTTTTGCAACTTTCCAACTTTGAAGTTTCTTGTGAATCAAGCCATGAAATGCTTCAATCCTTGGGTCAATTATAATTTTGGCAAGTTTCATTAACATGTTGTGACATAATTGAGTGGATTAGTGGTCACTTAGAAGCTTGAAACTCAAAATTGCATAAATCCCTCTTTGACATGAACATGAAAATTATGTGATTTTTGCTAACTTTGAAAGGCCATATCTTGAGTTCTAGGATGAATCAAGACATGTTCTTGTACTTTTTGAAAAGGGAAATACCTAATCTACAACTTTCATGTCCAAGAAATTTTCATTTGAAGCATTTTTGATCAAGAAAGAGGAGGTTGAAAATCTTTCCCAAAATGGAAAGTTTCCATTACAAGTCATGTCCAAAAATAGCAAGTTTGCAAATGGCTTGAAATTCTTCAATCTCGTGAACTTATAAACACTTCTAAGATTAAATAAAGATCATAGAACCTCAATTTGAAGAAAATGATCCTTTGGTTCCATTGTTGGGGGCCTCAGATGCCCTGATTCTGACTTTTCTTGCACAACAAGTTACCATTTGATCAAATGACTTCCACAATGAATTACTTCATCAAATTTGGTACACATGCTCCTTATAACATATTAAGACCATTAGAATTAAGAATGACCAAAAAATTTGAGATTAAGGCCTCTGAAACCAAAACCCTAATTTTAGGTCATCTGTGCAGAAAACCCTAGCCTGCTTGGACCTCTGAGCAATCCTTTGTGATTTTGTAACTTCAAAGACTTCTTGGGGATGTAATAAGATCATACCCTCTTGGCATGCTTTAATACTATTGAGATGGCTCATATCACTTCTTGGATTTCTCAGATCATAAACCATTGATGCAGATGAAATGAAATTATGCAGTGGGATGGTATGCTTATGTAATGCAAAAATGAAAGATCACAAGCCATGGTGTGAGAAAAAGTGAGGGAAAATTTGGGGTGATTACAACTTCACCTATTCAAGCATGAGTTGGCTGTGCAGGATGTAAGCGCCTGGCTTAACAGACAAACAAGATAACTTGTGGTTGAATACCAAAGACAGTCCGAAATTTGCACTCGCTGGGAATAAGAAGAAAGGGATATAAATTGTAAAAGATAGTATAGTATGATTATCAAATGAAAGCGATGAAGGACGACCATCGAGCAGAGGACGACTGCTAGGGATAAAGTGGTAAGTAAATCAATGATGGGGACGACCGACAAGCTGGGGAAATAAAGAGACGACAGTGGGGATGACCATCAGATAATAAAACTCTCTGGGGATTTAGACAAGCATAGATGGGGACGGCCATCGGGCTTGGAAAGTAAAGTAAACAATGATGGGGACGGCCATAGGATTTAAAGAATAAATGAAATATTGATGAGGGACGGTCATCAAAGGTGAAGGACGAATCACCTAGCTGGGAACGGCTGCTGAATATATCACGACATAGGACGCATGTCAGATAGAAAAGAACAACGATGGGGACGACCATCGAGTAAATGATGAGGGACGGTCATCAAAAGGTGAAGGACGATCACCTAGCAGGGGACGACTGCTCTCGGGTATTATCACGACATAGGACGAATGTCGGATAATAAAATCAACGATAGGGACGGCCATCGGATAAATGATGAGGCACGATCATCAAAAGGTGAAGGACGATCACCTAGCAGGGGACGGCTGCTAAACATATCACAACATAGGACGAATGCCGGATAGAAGGTTCCAATAATGGAGATTTCACTGGGGAAAAATATGATGGATGGTCATCCAAAGGTGAAGGACGATCACCTGGCAGGGGACGGCTGCCGAAGAAATATCGCAACATAGGACAAATGCCGAATAGAAAATTTGTTTTGTTGGTGACTTACTAGGGGAATGGTAAACACGGACGAGTGCTTATGCTTTGAAATAAATGGTGTAAGTGTTTGACGGTGTGTACAGACTATAGATGCAGACGAGCTTCCTTAGGACCATGATACGGATGAGTATCAATAGAAACAAACGCTGACAGGTGTTTAAGGACGATGATACGGACTAGTATCACTCGGTTAAGAAACGAACACGGACGAGTGTTGAATCTGCCAGGGAGGTGATATATATAAGATACAGACGAGTATCGAAAGATTGGGCAAGGGACACGGACGAGTGTTTGTCTTTCCAGGGAAGTATGACACGGACGAGTATTTAAAAGAATATGTATAAATATAAACAGGCATCTGCATTGAGAATGCAGAAGGTATTCTGGCGATCTACGGGGGGATAGGATGACACGGACGAGTGTCGAAAAGAGCGTGTTATGAACAAGTATTTGTTTGCAGAATGTGTTCTGGCGACCTTACTGGGGAAGGATGACATGGACGAGTGTCAACAACGAGCATGTATAAGTATCTGTATTTGAGAGTGCAAAAGGGACGCTTTGGCCTTCACCTGCAGGGGATATGAGTTTTGTATATTGCTGGTGATGGTATTGATATTTGCAGGTGACTGGCTCGAACCTGGCTTATGATCATGTAAATGTTTGATTTTTGCCGTAATGCTCCGTTTTAGACGGAATGCTACGCTTATTTTGGTGAATATGATGCGAATGCTATGATTATGCAAATGAGAAACCGATCCGAGGCTCGGATCCTGCAGGAATAAAGATCCCTGACTGATCTGCTTGGAGGGATAACCCGGCTGGGGAAGAGATCATTGATAGATATGTCAGGAGGGAGAACTCTGTTTGGGGAAATAGATCATTGGTAGATCTATCTGGAGGGAACACTCTTAATGGGGATGAGGAGGTTTTAGCAACTCCGCTGGGGATATTTTTCAGGTATTGCTCTTCTGGGGAGGCAACTCTGTAGGGAATCAGTTCCACCAACTCTGCTGAGGATGAGAGAAATCTGGTATCTCTGGTGGGGAAGAGAAAGGTCTTTGACCACTTTGTTGTGGAAGAAGTTGACAGGCATTGCTCGGGAGATCCTGCTCGGGGAGGAGATAACTTCTTAGAAGTAGTGTGCTGGGGATGTAATGCTTGATATGCCCCATGTTGCGAAAGATTATTTGTCTTGAGTACCTGTAACCTGTTAAGACAAAGGAAAACACACAAGTGTCCCGAGGTATCCTTAACCGGATTCCGTCATAGGAGTTAGATTCACCTGAAAGTAATATATTTCCTGCAAGCATTTTATTAAAATGGCTCATATGTTTTATGCGAGTGTCGTATTATGAACATTGGACATTTCGCAAACGAAACAAAAATGTATAAAAAACGAAACGTGACTGTAAATTCTGATTTTATTAATTTGTGTGCCCTGAATTGGCAAGTACAGTCAAAAGAAGCGAATCCCTTGAAATGAGGAGATTGTTGTAAATTGAAAATAAAATAAAAGTGTTGGGAAATCTTGTAGATGACGCTCCAGCGAGCTTCCTTTGCTATGACCTGTATGACCTTGACGTTCTTCTTATCTTGCCTTCTGAAGAAGGCTGATTCTGACTGACGCTTTGTCCTCTCGGAGCTTGCCATGTTGTGAGCAATACAGATGAATTCGGAATGTAGTTGTTCGCTTATTCCCTGATTTTGCGTGGATCGCCCTTTCGAGTTTTCAATCTACTGGGATACCCATTTTCGCCTGAGCTGTCCAATGCGGCTTTTCAACTAAGCGAGTGTACATATTGTTTTTTTCCCTTGTTTTTGCCCGAGTCTTTTATTCTGTTTTTGACTCGCCGGGATGCCCTATTTTTGCATGGACTTACATTCTGTTTTTATGTCCAGCGGGTCATTTTATGCGAAGTATTTTTTAACTGCATCTGAATTCACAAGAGACGGTAAGTCTTCACCATCCATGGTTGCGAGCATCAGTGCTCCACCCGAGAAGACTTTAGTTATCACATAGGGACCTTCATAGTTTGGTGTCCACTTGCCCCTGTGGTCTGTATGAGGAGGAAGGATTCTCTTTAGAACAATCTCTCCCACTTGGTATTCTCGAGGTCTGACTTTCTGATCGAAGGCTTTCTTCATTCGCTTTTGATATAACTGCCCATGACAGATGGCTGCTAATCTTTTCTCTTCAATCAGATTCAGTTGATTGTACCGAGATCGGACCCATTCTCCTTCGTTTAATTTCACATCCATCATTACCCGTAAGGAGGGTAGCTCAACTTCAATAGGTAGGAAAGCTTCCATACCATACACAAGCTAATAAGGCGTTGCCCCAGTAGATGTTCTGATTGAGGTTCGGTACCCATGCAAAGCAAATGGTAACATCTCATGCCAATCTTTGTAGGTGACTACCATCTTCTGCACAATCTTCTTGATTTTCTTGTTAGCTGCCTCGACAACGACATTCATCTTTGGCCTATAAGGAGAAGAGTTGTGATGTTGAATTCTGAAGTCCCGACAAAGTTCTGCCATTATTTTGTTGTTCAAATTGGAACCATTATCAGTAATGATTCGCTCGGGAACCCCATACCGATAGATGATATCCCTTTTCAGAAATCTGGCTACCACTTGTCTGGTGACGTTTGCATACCAAGCTGCTTCAACCCATTTGGTGAAGTAATCAATGGCTACCAGGATGAATTTGTGACCATTTTAAGCAGTCGGTTCAATCTTTCCAATCATGTCAATGCCCCACATGGCAAAGGGCCAAGGTGAAGACATCACGTTTAAAGGATTTGGGGGCACATGCACTTTATCTGCGTAGATCTGGCACTTGTGGCATTTTCTGGCATATGCACAATAGTCTGCATCCATTGTGATCCAGTAGTAACCCAATCTTAGAAACTTCTTTGCCATTGCATGCCCTCCGACATGGGTGCCGAAAGAACCTTCGTGTACCTCGTGCATCAATAGGTCTGCTTCTTTCTTGTCAACACATCTGAGCAAGACCATGTCGAAGTTTCACTTGTATAATGAACCATCAACATTGAGGAAGAAACTGTCGGCCAACCTTCTTAATGTCTTCTTATCATTGGATGATTCCCCAGGTGGGTATGTGTGATTCTCTAAGAAGCATTTGATGTCGTGGAACCAAGGCTTGTTGTCATAAGAAATGCCCACAAAGAATACATATGCCGGTCGGTCTAGTCTGGATACCAAAATCCGAGGCACATAATTGGCAGTTTGTACTTTGATCATGGACGAAATGGTACCCAAAGCGTCTGCGAACTGATTCTCATCTCAAGGGATGTATTCAAGTTTGAGTGTTGTGAAGAAAGTCAATAATATCCTCGTATAGTCACAGTATGGAATCAGATACTCCTGATGAGTGTACCATTTGCCGTTGGTCTGATTGATTACCAAAGCCGAATCTCCGAATACATTCAAGGTTTTGATCCTGAGGTCAATGGCTTCCTCAAGTCCCATGATACAGGCTTCGTATTCTGGTTCGTTGTTAGTGCAGGCAAAGGTGAGTTTTGCCGAGAAAGGCATGTGAACTCCTTTAGGTGTAATAAGCATTGCACCAACCCCACGACCATTCATATTGACAGCCCTGTCAAACATCATAGTCCACGCTTCTTCTGGATCAGGTCCTTCAGTGTGAACTGGCTCTTCACAATCCCTTGCTTTTAAGTACATGATGTCTTCATCAGGGAAGTCAAATCTCATGGGCTGGTAATCATCAATGGGTTGCTCAGCTAGATAGTCAGACAATACACTGCCTTTGATAGCTTTTTGAGATGTGTAATAAATGTCATACTCTGTCAGAATCATTTGCCATCTTGCAACCCTTTCGGTAAGTGCTGGCTTCTCAAATATGTACTTGACGGGGTCCATTTTTGAGATCAACAAAGTAGTGTGAGTCAGCATATACTGTCTTAGTCGGTGAGCAGCCCATGCTAAAGCACAACAAGTTTTCTCGAGCAGTGAATAAAGTTGTTCACAGTCGGTAAACGTTTTGCTTAGGTAGTATATTGCATACTCTTTTCGACCAGACTCGTCATGCTGGCCCAACACACACCCCATTGACCCTTCTAATATTGTCAGGTACATTATCATAGGTCTTCCTTCAATTGGAGGCATGAGAATTGGAGGTTCTTACAGGTACTCGTTGATCTTGTCAAAAGCTTTCTGACAATCGTCGTTCCACCTGACTGTTTGTTCCTTTCTTAACAGCCTGAATAAAGGTTCACAGGTTGCAGTGAGGTGAGATATGAACCTCGAAATGTAGTTCAATCTACCTAAGAATCCTCAAACTTCTTTTTCAGTCCTAGGTACGGGCATTTCCTGAATAGCTTTGACTTTGTCGGGATCAACCTCAATTCCCTTTTCACTTACAATAAATCCCAACAGCTTACCGGAACGTACCCCGAATGTGCATTTGTTGGGGTTCAACTTCAGCTGATACTTCCTCAGACGCTTGAACAGCTTTAGCAGATTCACCAGATGATCTTCTTCAGTAAGGGACTTGGTAATCATGTCATCCACGTAGCATTCGATTTCTTTGTGGATCATATCATGGAATAATGTTACCATAGTGTAATACCTCAAAATTTTCCCTCTCATATCCTCAAAATTTTGCATAGCATTTTGCCTACATAGATTCATAAAATAATAAAAAACATTGCATCATGTGTAGCATGGCTGAGGCATAAGTATGTGATCAATGATTGGAGCAATTGAAGGCTATACAAAGGCAATCAAAGGGTCACAAAGCTTCTCAACATCATGCTAAGGGTCCACAACATCCCACAAGTTCTTATTTGAAGCCACAAGTCATGGAAAGTTTTGGTTTGATCAAAGAAGACAAGCAGTGCAACATCACTTGATGGAAAGGGCCAAATTAAGGTTTCACTTCTACTAGGCTTCTGCATGAAGTTATGAGCAAAAGTGGATTCCATTGTGTTCTATATGATGTTAAGTGCCTAGGGTTCAAATTTCATCCACAAAATCATTTTTGAAGAGGTTCAATTGGCCAGATGACTGAAAATCAAAGAATCGGGGAAAAGGCAACCGAGCTAGGTAAAAAAGGTTGACTCCTGACTTTTAAGATCAAAATCATGAAATTAGGGTTGCAATTATCATATGGTTCAAATTTGATCAAGAAATGATGGAGGAATCATAAAAAATCAAGAAAAAAATCATTTGAAAAATGGTTGATTTCACCTTTCCCTCCACTTTTCCTTCCACTTTCCTTCCACATTTCCTTTCATTCTTTCCCTCTTGTTTTTCCACTTCAATTCCACTCCATTTCCCTTGGATGCTTCTACCATGTTCCACAACCTTCTAGAGTATTCCATGGAATATTCCAAGGAATATTCCTTCTCCAACCCTAACCCTAACTAACTACTAACCTAACTCCATTCCTAAACCTAACTCCATTCCCAAACCTAGCTCCAAGCCTAGCCTCTATATAATCATTAATCACTTCAATGCCAAAGGTTCCCAAGTTTTGGTTCCCAACTTTTCACCCTCTCACAATTTCTAAAATCACTTTTTCTCTCTCACTTTTCCTCCATTTCCCTTTTCACCAAAGCTTTTTTGAAGAAGCTCTTCAAGTTTCACATTGAAACTTGAAGATCTTAAAGCTTGGCCTCCAATCTCCACTGAATTGTGGATTGTAGAAGAAGAATCTACTGATTTTTATGAAGATTTCTACTTATCGGAAGTGCAAGAAGGCTCAAGCATCAAGAACACATTTATTTTGCGGATTCGCAGTTTTCTTGGTTTTCTCTTCGATCAAGCTCCGATTCTTGCAACATTTACCGAAGCACTTCTCCGCTTCGTAGTTTGGTGGTCTAAAATCACTTTTCCTTTAAGTTATTCTCTTCATCTCGTCATTTCAGCATTCTTTAAGTGCTTTTCGTATTGCTTATGTTTGATTATGTTTTCGTTACATTTTGCTTGCGATTTGTGGAGTTTAATGGATTAGAAGCTAGGTTGTAGCTTGTTATAGATTCTAGCATGTGTTAATAAGCGCTAATTGAGTAGAAATTCGTTATAGCATGATTAGGTGGGGGTTAGGGTTGTTTATAAGGAAGATTGTGGCAAAATGCACTTATTTCAAAAGCATTTTTCACTTTTTGTTCAGCGTTAACCGGTTAACGGTTTGGTTAACCGGTTAACGCATGCGTTTTTGGCCAAATATAGTGCTGTCTGGGGTCCGTTAACGTTAACCGGTTAAAGCTGTTACTTTTTGTTTTTTTATCTTATTTTCTTGCTCAATCTTGCTTCCTAGTGCTTCTAAGGTTCATGTATGTTTAGGTATTGATTTTAGGGAATTTTTGGGTCTATTTCCAGTAGCCGATTCATTTGTTTCGAGTCGTTTCGACATGATTCCGTTTACTTTTCCATGTTTTGTGTCAAATGTGTAAATATGATATAATTGATTCTTGATGTTGTTTTTCTACACTTTAATAATTTGTTTCACATGTTAATTGCTTGCTTAAATTCAACATATGCTTCATGATTATTGTCATTGCTTGCTTGATTGATAAAGTGATTAAATGCCATGTTGATTTTTTGTCAAAAGTGATTAAATGCTTCACATGTTCATGCAAGTTTCTTGTGCTTAATTGATCATATCTTAACATGAGTTCAATTCTGATTTTTATGCCATACATGTGAAACAATTGATGCTTGTAGTGATATTTGTTCAATCTCATGATAAAATGCTCATTTGTGCAATATGAAAAAGTGTGGTTATTCTTGTTGATCATTGTTCATTTTAATCAAATAAATGATCTAAATAAATTCACATGTTTAAGTTCATGTTGTGGTGTATATAGATCCATGTTAATTGATGTTGATGTGTTGTTTATCATTCACTTTGTGCATATAAATTAAAATGATCAAATCTGCCCCATGTTTTCATAGCTGTTTGTTAATATAGGTGCTGTAAAATACATGATGTTTGTTATGTTTGCATGCTGTATGTGACTTTTTACACCTATCTTTTCATGTTGTATGCTGGCTGTAAAAGGTTGCTTTGTGTTATGCATTGTTTTCATAGCTGCTTTTAGTTTAGGGGCTGTAGTAGGTGCTGAATTTTTGTTTTAGCATTTGTTTTAGTTCTAGAATTAAGATAGAGTTTAGATAGAGTCCTAGAGTTTTTTAGGATTTAATTGGTGTGGGTTTGCTTTATTATTTTTAATAAAATGCACACTAATCTTTGTTTTGTAGGGAGGGAAAAGTATGTTTCCTTACACCTTATCCTTTTATTTTATTTTTGTGCATTTCCTTTATGCATTTAATTCACCTTTTACTTCCATATTTTGTGATTGGTAGGATTCCCCTTTGTTAGGATCAACGTATCTTCCTTAGGAAGTAAGTTGCATCCTTTTTCTTCTTTCTCTTCCTTTTACTCTTTAGGATTAGAAAAGCTTCACTCACCATTAGGACCACCATTTTAATAAATAACTTAGGGTTGTGTCTTAGTTCCCCTTAATTTTTTTCCTTTTCCGATTTGAGTCTTCTTTCTCATCTTCAAACAAAATCCAAAAAGACTTAATAAATGCATGAAAGGATCCCTTGTCTAGCATGACGTACAAGTCTTATCAAGGGGTTGTTTCACAAAGAAAATCTAAAAGACACTTCTTCACAAAATACAAAAACACTTAATAAAGTTCAATAAGCTAGTGAACTTAGACCCTAATCCTTGGAAACGAGTCTTGGATAAATTCTCCTTGCTTGGTGTGCTTGTTCTATTATTCCATCTTGGAATGTAGTAGCAAGTACACATTCCATGGAAAAGAGTTTGAATTCACTTCCTTGTGCCAAATTCATACAAAACTCTTAAAAATCAAATAACAAACAATAAGCGACTTTCCCGCGGGAACTTCTCTTCTCATCTCATTCACTCATAATGCGAACTTGCGACGACTTGTCTCGCATGCAAGACGGTAAACACACTCGTACCAGACGAGCCTGCAACACCTGAGCATAGACATACGCAGTTCCAGCTATAAAAAACACAAACAAAGTTCCCGCCTGGTTAGGCGAACTACGTCGACTCTGATCCTCATTATCCCGATGAGGTACGTAGGGAGTGGGGTAGGGCCCATTCGAGCACATTCTTTATTTTCCCTACATTTTCCCCCTTCTGTTCTTTCTCTTTTCCAGTTCCTTTCTCATTTCCATTCCCATTCCATTTAACAGTTCATTTGTTCAACAACAATTATTTCTCACCCTTTGAAACAAACAAGCAAGTGTGGATCCCGTCGGGTACGACAGACGATCTGGGGTGCTAATACCTTCCCAGGTCGTAACCGACTCCCGAACCCAGATCTTTGGTTCGCAGGACCTTGTCCTTTCCTTCTTCCTCAGGTTTGTGCAGCATTACCTTTTCCATTCTTTCGGGATAAAAATTCCTGGCTGGCGACTCTACCTTTTCCGCGCCACTTTCGCGTTTATACTAGGATGAAAATCCCGGGAGCGACAACTGGAGACTCTGCTGGGGATCGAACCCAAAATCTCTGGTTTCCCTTGTAGAGTCAATCCTAGCGCCTGTTTGTTTTTTCTTTCTTTGGGTGTTTATATGTGTGTGTTGTTATGTTTATTTATTGTTTTCATTTACAGTTTATTTTACAGCTTTATTTACTGCTTTCAATATTTATTTTCACATGCATCATATGCTGGACTGTTTGGCTTTCATTTTTTCTGTGGGATGGGGTTACTGTGAGATGAGCTCGTAACCGGGGCTCGAGTGCATCCTAGGACTTAGAGTGGTTCCACTTTGGCTTCATGGCATCTTGCTATGTTGGTAGTAGTGAGTTCCACACCTTGACTTGTGACCTTCTCGAAAATGTATTGATGCCAGAATCTTTTTGGGGCAATACACAACCTTGATAGTTATGTGCAGTCAAGGGACCGATCATTGAGAACCTTTGTGGAAACATCCCTGTCCAGTGATGACAGTGGCAGACCACATTCGTTGGAAAACCCACTCGCATCCGAGGGCCCACTGGGAACTTGCATATGATGGCCTGGTTCTCTCATAGGAATCCAGTTAAGGAAAACTGTTTGTATGACGATAGTATTGTACCCTTCGGTATGAATGTACTATTGTTTCTCGATTCAGTGCTTGAAGCTGAGGACTTATGAGGGATGCTTGTTTCCTTGGACTCGACTGAGACCTCCCTAAGTAGTTCATAATGCCAAACCGATTCCCTGATTTGGTCATGAGCCATTTTTCGGAAACGGTGAACGTATTATTGCTATTCGGCTTTGAGAGTCCATGATGTTGACCCGAGTAGCACACCCGTGAGATTGGGAGGGGTTTACAGGTTTGCAGGAACCCCAAAACTTCAACATACCCATTATCCCAGCACACTTCGGTGATATGATCTTGTTCTGTTAATTATGGATTCTGAAGTCATAAACTCCTGATTAGAGATACTTGTGATGATGTTGTGGCCCTGCACAGACACTTGATCAATTGATTCACTACACAGACACATCACTAATCACATGCCTTTACTTGCATAACATCATTACATCATTAATCATTTGTGTTCTTTTATTCCCAGGGTTCATTATCTCCCATTTCTGGTCATATATGCGGCTTCAACATGGAGATTCCAAGGAAAAGAAATGTCCACTATACTTTCCCACAACCGGAGACAGAGAGTATTCATGGATTGATTAGCTTGATGGGTGACAAAGTCCTTGATGATTTCAAGAAAGAGTTTGGCAAGATCCTGGATTATGTGAGCAAGCCCACAGTTGACCAGAGGGATAACTTGCATTCTTTGTTGCAGTTCTATGATCCACAGCTGAGGGTCTTTGTTTTCCCTGATTATATCTTGGCACATACATTAGAGGATATTTCTAGTATGCTTCAGAGAGGACCCCTCCTCATGAGGATATCACTGCTTCCTGTCATTTGAGTATGCTTAGACTCAAGATGGGATTAGAAGCTGGCCAAAGTAAGGGGATCCCTTTGGATTTTCTTATCACAGAGGTACATATCATGGCATTGGGAAAGAAATGGGCAGACTTCAAAGCATTGTTAGCCATGACAGTGTATGGAATTAGTTTATTTCCAAGAGAGAAAGGGCTAATTAGTATGAAGGCCATTACCATCTTTGTCAAAATAAATCTTGTACCTACATTGCTAGCTGACTTCTACTATGGAGTTCACCACAGGAATGAAAAGAGGAAGGGACATGTAAATTGTTGTGCACCCCTATTTGTTGAATGGTTTGTAAGGCAACTCCCTAAATCAAGACCTTTTCAGGATTTGAAACAGTCTTGGAAGTGGTCCAAAAGATTAATGGGCTTAACCTCGGCTGACATTGCTTGGGGATGCAACAGAGATCTTGTGGGCAAAGAAATGTTAGTCAGTTGTGGTAGCTTTCCAAATGTTCCCTTGATAGGAAGGAAAGGTGGGATCAGTTACAATCCTATCTTGTCCAGGAAGCAGTTTGGTTATCCATTAAGAGCTGTGCCTTTGATTGAAGAGGCAAATGAATCTTTGTACTTTCCAGCAGAAGGAAATCTCAAGAAGAGCATGTTGTTATCCCAAGCTTGGGAAGTTAGAGTGATAAAAGGTAAGAAAGACTTTGGGAGAGTGGATCCCAACACTTATGATCCTTTTGCCAGCTGGTTGGAGGATCGTGTGGAGACCATGTTGCTCCCATTTTCTAGAGAAACACCTATCTACCCTAAGGAGGTAGCACCCACAACTTCAGTGCCTCTTCAAGATTATCAAAAGTTGGAAGCCTTGGTTCAACAACTCAGGTTGGAGAATCAAGAAGCTTACAATTCATGTCAGAAGCTGAAGATGCAGAATCAAAAGTTGGAGGAAAGAGCTCATAAAGCTGAAGAGACGGTTATGCTCAAGCAGCAAGATTTTCAAGAGAAAGAGCTTTACTTCAAGAAAAAGGGATTAGCTGAAACTCACAAGGCGGCCTAGCGTCGGAAGAAGAGGAAGGATTTGAATGAAGCCAACAAAGTTGTCACCTTATGGCAAGATAAGTGGGAGGACAATTTGAGGAAGCAGAAAGAGCTGGAAGTCAAGCATAAGCTAGAAGTCAAGAGTCTTAAATATTCTTTGGATGGACAGAGAGAGCTCCTTCAGAAGGCTTATCATCAAGAGAAGAGTCCTCTCCAAAGTTTAGCAGAAAGCCAACAAGCAGTAAAGGAAGCTCAGAAAGAAATAGAAGAATTGAAAGTGAAAGCTGATGTTAAGAGAGCCAATGTTAATCCTATTACAAGCCAAGAAAGTGAAAAGGTGTTCCTACAACAAATTGAGGAGTTGCATGCCTCCTTTGACCTTAGGGATATCCTAATTCAGAAGCTCGTATAGGAACCCTACACATCCGGATATAGCTCAGATGTTGCAAAATGTCAAGCACCTCAGTTGGAGATTACAGGATGTAGACGTTCCTAAGCTTTAGTTATATTCATATGACTTGGATTACTCACAGGCTTGTTGTGGGAATCCCCTCTTTCTTGATGTACTTTTTCTTTCTTGACGTACTGAATTTGTACCTTGTAAGGATCCTTATTATTCCAATTGTCTTCCGATTTACCTAAAGTCTCTGGTTATATCTGTTGCACAGACACAAAATAAATGCCACCACTTCAAGTTTGAATGTCACACATGATTTTATTGCAAGGGATCTTTTCTCAACACCAGAATGGGAAAGTAATTGAAGCCTTGGGAATAAAAGGAACACATTGCATTGCATACACATCATTTGCATTTTTTTCTTTATTTTGCAGGTTTTCTACAGGATGCTTAACTTATCTGTGTTTCAGGCAAAGATTGCGAGAGCTGCCAAGAACCGGCATCTCTGACAGAATATCCCGCATCGTTACGCAACTCGCAACAACCAGAGGATAGTCATGGACACTATGCAAACCGAGCTTAATGAGTTTCGCACCAAAATGGGAGAGTTCATGGTCATGATGCAATGGATGGCTCAGGGACAACAAGAGTTAAGAAATGAAATTCAGGGGCTCAACCTTCCTCAGACTAATATCCCTGTAACCACTCCTGACGTACAAGTGGCTCCTCCTAACACCAACAATGGTCTAGGTGGGCCTCAAGTTCCAAAACAGGGCACACCAAATTTCATTCCAGTACAAGACAGGCAGGAGGACCAGTTCCCTTCTTTCAACAATGACATGGGTTTCGGCGGAGAAGGAAATCTTCAAGAATTTTTTATGCTTGCCGAGAAAGTCAAAGCCCTAGAGTGTAGAGATACTTTGGGGATAGATGTGTCTGACATGGGCCTAGTCCCCATGGTGGTTATTCCTCACAAATTCAGGCCACCTACTTTTGACAAGTATAACAGTAGTTCCTGCCCTAAGACTCACTTGCAGGCATTCTACCGGAAAATTGATGCTCATACTAGGAATGAAAAGCTCTAGATGTACCACTTCCAGGATAGTCTCTCCGGAGGATCCTTGGAATGGTATATGAAGCTAGAGAGAAGCTCTGTGAGAAGCTGGAAGGAATTGGGAGAAGCATTCCTCAAGAAATATCAATATAATATCGACATGGCACCCAGTCATACTCAACTTCAAAGTCTGACTCAGAAGAACTCCGAGAGCTTCAAAGATTATGCACAAAGGTGGCGTGAAGTGGTCACTAGAGTGCAACCACCTTTGTTGGAGAGAGAAATGGTAGACCTATTCCTGGATACCCTCCTTGGGCATTTCATGGAAAGGCTAGTTGGATGTTCCTAAAGTGGATTCTCAGATATCATCTTGATGGGCGAAAGGTTAGAAAGCTGGATCAAGCAAGGGAAGATTCACAATGGGGGCGCTTCGAGTTCTGGTGTCAAGAAGCCCTTCATGAAGAGGAGAGAATGAGAGACCGGGGCAGTGTACGCGCAGATGGGAGGAAGCAACATAGGGTTTTATTAACAAGTGGCCCCCGTCACTATATCAGCTCAACCTGTTCAACACCAAGTCCAACCACCGCAGCCGCAACGCCAATAATGGTATCAACAAAGAGCTCCTCGTCCATATTACCCCCAGAAGACCAGATAAAGACATTTAGAAACTCCGCCGATGTCCTATTCACAGCTTTTGAATAATCTCCAACAACTTCAGATGGTTCAACTACGAACTCTACAACCCCCGAAGCCGGGCCAAATCCCCGAGGGTTATGATACAAACGCCAGATGCGAATTTCATTCCGGAGCTCCCGGGCATACTACAGAAAACTGCAAAGCTCTGAAGCATGTTGTTCAGGACCTACTGGATTCTAAAGCGATTAATTTCGCTCCTACTCCCAATGTAATACATAACCCCATGCCTCCTCACGGAGGTACGGTTGGGGAAATTGATGAATGGGAGAATCTAAACTTGGTGTGTGATGTCAACGACCTGCAGACTCCGTTGAGTGTTGTTAAGGTTTGCTTGTCACGAAGGGGTGTCTTTCCTGGGTGTGAAGATGATTGTCCAGGGTGTATTGAAGCTCCAAATGGCTGTGAACAGTTGAAAACAGAGATTCAAGGTATGATTGATGAAGGAGTGTTGCGGTTTGACAAAGTTGTAAAGGAAAGCGAAGTCTCTACAATAACCATTTTCTAAGATCCATCTCAAGTCCCCCACGGGCAAGAGTGGCACCAATAACCATCACCATTGCAGGACCAGTAATGTATCAAAGTGATAAAGCCATTCCCTGGAATTATGGTGGCGAGGTATACTGTAACGGCCAGAAACAAGAGTTGGCCACGTCTAGTACAACCCCAGCTCAAGTAGAAAATGTTGGAATCGGGGGCTTTACTAGAAGTGGAAGGTTGTTTGTGCCGAAAACACTAAGAAATAATGTGATACCACCCAGGGACACTGCAGAAGCCCAGGCTAGAGCAAGAGGGAAACAACCGGTCGTTGTCAATGAGCCCACACCAGTGAATGATCCAGACATCACCTTTGATAAAGAAGCTGAAGAATTTATGAGAATTATCAAAAAAAGTGATTACAAGATTGTGGACCATCTGCAGCAGACTCCGTCGAAGATTTCCATCTTGTCCTTGCTAATGTGTTTTGACTCCCACAGGAAAGTTCTCTTGAATATCCTAAACAAGGCTTATGTGCCTCAGGATATCTCGGTAAATCAATTGGAAGCGGTGGTATCTAGTGTCAATACCAGTCACGGATTAGGCTTTACAGACATGGATCTAACATCTGAAGGGCGTGCTTATAATCGGGCACTGCATATCTCTTTAGAATGTAAGGGTGCAGTACTTTCTCACGTGTTGGTAGATACCTGATCATCGTTGAATGTTTTGCCCAAGAAGGCATTGATGAAGTTGGATTATGATGGAGTGGTTTTAAAGCCCAACGACCTGGTGGTTAGAGCATTTGATGGGTCGAGAAGGTCAGTGTTCGAGGAGGTGGATTTACCAATTAAAGTAGGTCCACAAATAATCAATACCACATTCTACGTAATGGATATACAACCTGCATACAGTTGTTTGCTGGGAAGGCCTTGGATACATTCAGCAGGAGCAGTATCATCCACACTTCATCAAAATCTAAAGTTCGTCTGGGAAGGCCAAATTGTAAATGTTAGTGGGGAAGAAGGCATTTTTGTTAGTCATCTGGCTTCATTCAAGTATGTGGAGATGGATGGCAAAATAGTTTAAACTCCATGTCAGGCTTTTGAGCCCCTGAAAAACTGAACAAGCATCGTCATTGGTAGCTTCTTATGAAGAACCAAAGAAGGGGGTTTCCATAGCCTCTTATAAGCAAGCTCTTGAAGTGGTAGAATTTGGGATGCGAGAAGGCTGGGGCAGTCCAGTAGAAGTGCCAGAAAAGAAAGATATGTTTGGGATTGGTTACCATCCTAGGCGGTCATCATCTGAACCGAGTGCTAGAGGTCGTCAAGTCCAAATTACTTTCACGATTGCGGGAGTGGTGGACTATGGAAGCATCAGTGTCGTGCAAGACGATACAGTTGATAGTGAATGTGGCTTAGATGAGTGGATCAGGCCTTCTGTTCCAGGGACTCAACTTGGTCATCTGAAAGGCTTATCTCAGTCACCTCCTTCGAAGAGTAATAATCTTTGTTTTTTGTCTTTCCTGTACTCGAGCACTATGTCTTGCATGGGGCATAGTAGCTTTTTGTAAGGGTTCTTTTGTTCCTAACACAATTCATAATCATAAATAAAGCTGACGTTTCACATTCATCCATGTTGTTCTTTGTCTTTCATTTTTTGCTTTTGTTTTTCAAAAAGATAGAAAAGTTTAAAAATGGCAATGATTCTCATTTTCTCAAGTTTTTGCTAAAGCCTTGCATGAATTACCATTCATGCAGGTGCTCGTCATTGGATCTTATCAATGACGACCCTATTATGGTTGAGTATGACTGTAACAATCCAATTTATCAAGCCGATGAGGAGGGTGAAGAAGATTGCGAACTTCCTGAAGAATTGGCCAGACTGCTTAAACAGAAGGAGAAGATGATTCAGCCGCATGAAGAGGCCGTCGAGGTGATAAACATGGGTACCGAAGAAGACAAGAAAGAAGTTAAGATCGGGGCCGCATTAGAAGAATCTATCAAGACTCATCTAATTGCTATGCTTCGAGAGTATGTTGATGTCCTTGCATGGTCCTACCAAGATATGCCTGGTTTAGACACTGACATTGTGATACACAAGTTACCTCTGAGGGAAGACTTTCCTCCAGTGAAGCAGAAGTTGAGACGCACACGCCCTGATATAGCAATCAAAATAAAAGAGGAAGTACAAAAGCAATTTGATGCTGGTTTCTTGGCTGTGACCAGTTACCCTTCGTGGGTTGCCAATATTGTGCTGGTCCCTAAGAAAGACGGTAAGGTCAGGATGTGTGTAGACTACATGGATTTGAACAGGGCCAACCCTAAAGATGATTTCCCTCTGCCTCACATAGATGTGCTTGTTGATAATACTGCTCAATTTTTTGTGTTCTCTTTCATGGACGGGTTTTCAGGTTATAACCAGATTAAGATGTCTCCCGATGATATGGAAAAGACTACCTTCATCACACCTTGGGGCCCTTTCTCTTACAAGGTCATTTTGTTTGGTATGAAGAATGCTGGGGCCACTTACCAACGGGCGATGGTGACGTTATTTCACGACATGATTCATCATGAAATTGAGGTTTATGTTGATGATATGATAACAAAATCCCAAACAGAAGAAGAGCACTTGGTCAATCTAGCAAAGTTGTTTGACAGACTCTGAAAGTTCAGATTGAGGTTGAATCCGAATAAGTGCACCTTCGGGGTCCGTTCCGGCAAGCTACTTGGCTTCATTGTTAGTGAGCAGGGAATTGAGGTTGATCCATCCAAAGTAAAAGCCATCCGAGAGATGCCTGAGCCAAAGACTGAAAAGCAAGTGCGTGGTTTCTTAGGGAGACTAAACTACATTGCACGGTTTATCTATCACCTAACGGCCACGTGTGAGCCCATCTTTAAGCTTCTGAGGAAGAATCAGGCCATTAAATGGAATGAAGACTGTCAGCAAGCCTTTGACTGAATAAAAGAATACCTACTAGAACCTCCAATTCTCATGCCTCAGGTACCAGGGAGACCTTTGATCATGTATCTTAACGTGCTTGAAGGATCGATGGGATGTGTGCTGGGTCAGCAGGACGAGTCTGGTCGAAAAGAGCATGCCGTTTATTACCTTAGCAAAAAGTTTACCGATTGTGAGACACGCTACTCACTACTCGAGAAAACTTGCTGCACTTTGGCATGGGCTGCTCGCCGACTAAGACAATACATGCTGACTCACACCACTCTCTTAATTTCCAAGATGGATCCTGTGAAATACATTTTCGAGAAGCCGACTCTGACAGGAAGGGTAGCCCGATGGCAGATGATACTAACAGAGTATGATATCCATTACACTTTGCAAAAAGCAATCAAAGGAAGTGTATTGTCAGAATACTTGGCTCAGCAGCCAATTGATGATTATCAACCTATGAAATTCGAGTTTCCGGATGAGGACATCATGTTCCTCAAGTTGAAAGACTGTGAAGAACCACTTCCGGAGGAGGGGCCAGACCCTGAATCCAAATGGAAGTTGATGTTTGACGGAGCTGTGAACATGAACGGAAGTGGAGTAGGTGCTGTTATCATCTCACTAGAAGGGATCCATACACCTTTAGATGCTCGGTTGACTTTCGAATGCGCTAACAATGAGGCAGAGTATGAAGCTTGCATCATGGGTGTTGAAGAGGCAATCAACTTGTGAGTCAAGAACCTCAAGATCTTTGGAGATTCCGCTCTGGTGGTGAACCAAGTCAATGGCAAATGGTTAGTTCATCAACCTCACTTGGTTCCTTACAAGGATTATACCAGGAGGCTGCTAACTTTCTTCACCAAGTTCAAGTTGAATTATATTCCTCGAGACGAAAATTAGTTCGCTGATGCTCTAGAAACTTTGTAATCTATGATTAAAGTCTGTCAAGAGAATTTCGTGCCTCGAACCATGGTCTCCCGTCTTGAAAGACCTGCTTATGTATTTGCAGTTGACAGTGGTGAAGAAGACAAACCTTGGTATCATGATATCAAGCAATTCTTGAAGACTCAAGAATACCCGGCTGGGGCATCCAGTAAATACAAGAAGACCCTCAGAAGACTAGCAGATGGTTTCTTCTTGAATCAAGATGGTGTGCTATACAAGCGAAACTTCGACATGGTTCTGCTCAGATGCGTGGATAGACACGAAGCAGACCTGTTGATGCAAGAGGTTCATGAAGGCTCCTTTGGTACCCATGCTGGAGGACATGTTATGGCCAAGAAATTGTTGAGATCGGGATATTATTGGATCACCATGGAATCCGATTGCTGTAAATACTCCTGTAAATGTCACAAGTGTCAAATTTATGCCGATAAGGTCCATGTACCTCCGAATCCATTGAGTGTAATGTCTTCACCATGGCTGTTCGCCATGTGGGGCATTGATATGATTGGCAAGATCGAACCGACAACTTCCAATGGTCACCGTTTCATCCTGGTTGCTATAGACTACTTCACGAAGTGGGTCGAAGCGGCATCTTATGCCAATGTTACTAAACAAGTGGTAGCCCGGTTTATTAAAAGAGACATCATTTGCCGGTACGGAATTCCTGAAAGAATCATTACTGATAATGGTTCTAATCTCAACAACAAGATGATGACTGACTTATGTCGGGATTTCAAAATAGAACATCACAACTCTTCTCCATATCGCCCAAAGATGAATGGCACCGTCGAGGCGGCCAACAAAAACATCAAGAAGATCGTGCAGAAGATGGTTGTAACATATAAAGACTGGCATGAGATGCTACCATTCGCTTTACATGGGTATAGAACGTCAGTGCGTACCTCAACAGGGGAAACCCCGTTCTCATTAGTGTATGGTATGGAGGAAGTCCTACCAATTGAAGTGGAAATCCTCTTGTTGAGGTTAATGATGGACATTAAGCTAGATGAAGCTGAGTGGCTCCGATCCAGATATAATCAATTGAGCCTCATTGAAGAAAAACGTCTAGCAGCTGTATGCCATGGACAATTGTATCAACGGAGGATGAAGCAGACTTTTGACAAGAAGGTACGACCACAAAGGTACATACCAGGTGACTTGGTGCTAAAAAGGATTCTTCCTCCTCTTAACGATCACAGGGGCAAATGGACACCTAATTATGAAGGACCATTCGTGGTTAAAAAGGTTTTCTCAGGTGGAGCCTTGATGCTGACAACCATGGATGGAGAAGACTTCCATTCCCCTATCAACGCAGACGCAGTAAGAAAATACTTCGTGTAAAAAAGGTCCCGCTGGATAAAAACAGAATAAAGATCCAGGCAAAAAATGGGCATCCCGGCGAGCCAAAAACAGAATAAAAGGCTCGGGAAAAAATTAGGGAAATATTCAAAAAATGTACACCCGCTGAGTTGAAAAGCCAAATCGGACAGCTCAGGCAAAAAATGGTATCTCGGTGGATTGAAAACCCGAAAGGGCGATCCATGCAAAAGAGGGACTAACATGAACGACTGCGATCTGCAAAATTCACAACCTATCTGCAACTGAGGTTATTCTAAGGGTTGAAGACCAGTTCAATCACCGTCCTCATGGGGAAGAGCGAGCGGAATGTCTCGAAGATATACAAGTCATAACCGGGTTGAAACTTGATGAGATCCACTTCTTACATTGCCAATAGGATAGTTTGTTTTCCTTTTGGCTATTTCCTCTTTCTAGGGAATTGCTTCCTTTATAATGCCTATTCATGATCATTTTCCAAAATCAATAAAAATTCAATTTCAGTAAACTTGTGACTATTTGCTTCTTGTTTTTGTTTTTCATCTAGCATTAATTGATTGCGGAAACGTCCAGCAAATTGTGATTTATATTGTGTTGTGAACATTTGAAGGTTTTCTAACTCATGCAGGAGGACAGAAACATTTAATACAACTCTAAAAAGTGTGTCAAGTGGCCTAGATAAAGATTCATGCTATGAGTCTGGGGCATACAGATCCAAACTAACTCTCCATGTTGCAGGCACTATCAATTGTGTTTATGCAGGTACAGGTACAGGTGTTGCTAACAGAGCTAAAGCAGGTTTCCGGGAAGAACATTTCATTATACTTGAACAAGAACAGGTGTTTTCCAGGATGTATCCAGTTATCCCCAATGGAAGTGAAGTTGAATTTCTTCTCCAGCAAGGCAGCAGAAGGTTGGTGTCCTCCCCAAGCAGAGACTTCCCTTTGATACAGGGGTAATTCCCAGCAGTACAAGGATTATCTTTCCTCCCCAGTAGTTTGCTTCCTCAGCAGGGTCATACCTCTGGTTCCCAACCAAGTCAGGAGGTCTCCATTTCCCCACCAGAGTGTAGGAAGGGTCCATCTCCAGTAGGGTATTGGCTCTCCAATCTCAAAGTCCAATTTATTTTTGGCAGTGGCGGCAGTTCAGAGCCGGCATATCATTGATAATATTACCCGCAGAGTTATTTCCTCCTCACCAGGACTAACTAGATCAATACAGTGATCATCAGTTCCTCCCCAGTCAAACCATCTGGGATACTTGCAGTCTCCTTTCCGGGAGATCCTTTGCATTTGCATTTGCGTAATCATCATTGCATTTGCATCCTCCAAAGCGTAGCATTTCCATCCTCATGGAGCATTACGCCATAAATTCAAGCATACGCATGCCAGCATGGGCTAGTTTTGAGGTATTACATACGACCTATAACATCTTCTCAACCTGAAGTACTCCGCACAGAGGATACCAATATCATTTTCCACACATCCTTGTCTTTTCTAGTCGATGTTTGTCACCCATTCCGCGTCTTGTTTGGTACAACAGTCGCGTCGCAGGTTCTCGTTTTGTACAACGGTCCTGTTTGCCTGGGCTCTCGTTTATGTACAATGATCCCGTTCCATCTTGTTCTATTTTCTTTGTTGTTTTTGGTTATCGACTGAGGCCGGTATACCGTTGCGTCTCCATTCGAGGATGGTTTCGTGTTAGATTCGAGGATCTTTTGAGAATTGTCATTCGGGGATGGCATTCTTTTCTTCAAGTCCTTCTAAGGTTGGTCTTGTTTGTGTTATTGTGGCTATCATTCAAGGATGGTAGACCATTTTGAGCTTATTGATTGAGGTCAGTTTGTCTCTTTTGCAAAGTCTATCTGAGGTCAGTCTTTGTGTTTTTGGTTATCAACTGAGGCCGGTATACCATTGCATCTCCATTCGAGGATGGTTTCGTTTTAGATCCGAGGATCTTTTGTGAGTTGTCATTCGAGGATGGCATTCTTTTCTTCAAGTCCTTCTAAGGTTGGTCTTGTTGTTGTGGCTATCATTTGAGGATGATAGACCATTTTGAGCTTATTGAATGAGGTCAGTTTGTCTCTTTTGCAAAGTCTGTTTGAGGCCAGTATTTGCGTTTCGGGTTATCGACTGAGGCCAGTATACCATTGCGTCTCCATTCGAGGATGTTTTCGTGTTAGATCCGAGGATCTTTTGAGAATTGTCATTCGAGGATGGAATTCTTTTCTTCAAGTTCTTCTGAGGTTGGTCTTGTTTGTGTTGTTGCGACTATCATTCAAGGATGGTAGACCATTTTGAGCTTATTGATTGAGGTCAGTTTGTCTTTGTTGGAAAGTCTGTCTGAGGTCATTCTTTGTTGTTTCTGGTTATCGACTGAGGCCGGTATGCCATTGCGTCTCCATTCGAGGATGGTTTCGTGTTAGATCCAAGGATCTTTTGTGAGTTGTCATTCGAGGATGGCATTCTTTTCTTCAAGTCCTTCTGAGGTTGGTCTTGTTGTTGTGGCTATCTTCCGAGGATGATAGACCATTTTGAGCTTATTGATTAAGGTCAGTTTGTCTCTTTTGCAAAGTATGTCTGAGGTCATTCTTTGTGTTTCTGGTTATCGACTGAGGCCGGTATGCCACTGTGTCTCCATTCGAGGATGGTTTCATGTTAGATCCAAGGATATTTTGAGAATTGTCATTCGAGGATGGCATTCTTTTCTTCAAGTCCTTCTGAGGTTGGTCTTGTTGTTGTGGCTATCATTCGAGGATGATAGACCATTTTGAGCTTATTGATTGAGGTCAGTTTGTCTCTTTTGTAAAGCCTGTCTGAGGTCAGTCTTTGTGTTTCTGGTTATCGAATGAGGCCGGTATGCCATTGCATTTCCATTCTAGGATGGTTTCGTTTTAGATCCGAGGATCTTTTGTGAGTTGTCATTCGAGGATGGCATTCTCTTCTTCAAGTCCTTCTGAGGTTGGTCTTGTTGTCGTGGCTATCTTTCGAGGACGATAGACCATTTTGAGCTTATTGATTAAGGTCAGTTTGTCTCTTTTGCAAAGTATGTCTGAGGTCATTCTTTGTGTTTCTGGTTATCGACTGAGGCTGGTATGCCGTTGTGTCTCCATTCGAGGATGGTTTCATGTTAGATCCAAGGATATTTTGAGAATTGTCATTTGAGGATGGCATTCTTCCCAGCATATTTTATTACCCAGTGTGCAAATTTCCAGGTTTTATTCGAGTATTCAATCACTCCATACCTTGAACGTCTAAAAGCTCTCGCAATTATTCGTTCAGGCTTGCATATGATTGAACAGGGGAAGCTGTAATACCTCAAAATTTGCCCTCTCATATCCTCAACAATTTTCATAGAATTTTGCCTACATAGATTCATAAAATAATAAAAAACATTGCATCATGTGTAGCATGGCTGAGGCATAGGTATGTGATCAATGATTGGAGCAATTGAAGGCTATACAAAGGCAATCAAAGGGTCACAAAGCTTCTCAACATCATTCTAAGGGTCCACAACATCCCACAAGTTCTTATTTGAAGCCACAAGTCATGGAAATTTTTGGTTTGATCAAAGAAGACAAGCAATGCAACATCTCTTGATGAAAAGGGCCAAATTCGGGTTTCACTTCTACTAGGCTTCTGCATGAAGTTTTGAGCAAAAGTGGATTCCATTGTGTTCTATATGATGTCAAGTGCCTAGGGTTCAAATTTCATCCACAAAATCATTTTTGAAGAGGTTCAATTGGCCAGATGACTGAAAATCGAAGAATCGGGGAAAAGGCAACCGAGCTAGGTAAAAAAGGTTGACTCCTGGCTTTTAAGATCAAAATCATGAAATTAGGGTTGCAATTATCCTATGGTTCAAATTTGATCAAGAAATGATGGAGGAATAATAAAAAATCAAGAAAAAAAATCATTTGAAAAGTGGTTGATTTCACCTTTCCCTCCACTTTTCCTTCCACTTTCCTTCCACATTTCCTTTCATTCTTTCCCTCTTGTTTTTCCACTTCAATTCCACTCCATTTCCCTTGGATGCTTCTACCATGTTCCACAACCTTCTAGAGTATTCCATGGAATATTCCAAGGAATATTCCTTCTCCAACCCTAACCCTAACTAACTACTAACCTAACTCCATTCCTAAACCTAACTCCATTCCCAAACCTAGCTCCAAGCCTAGCCTCTATATAATCATTAATCACTTCAATGCCAAAGGTTCCCAAGTTTTGGTTCCCAACTTTTCACCCTCACACAATTTCTAGAATCACTTTTTCTCTCTCACTTTTCCTCCATTTCCCTTTTCACCAAAGCTTTTTTGAAGAAGCTCTTCAAGTTTCACATTGAAACTTGAAGATCTTAAAGCTTAGCCTCCAACCTCCATTGAATTGTGGATTGTAGAAGAAGAAGCTAATGATATTTGTGAAGATTTCGACTTATCGGAAGTACAAGAAGGCTCAAGCATCAAGAACACATTTATTTTGCGGATTCGCGGTATTCTTGGTTTTCTCTTCGATCAAGCTCTGATTCTTGCAACATTTACCGAAGCACTTCTCCGCTTTGTAGGTTGGTGGTCTAAAATCGCTTTTCCTTTAAGTTAATCTCTCCATCTCGCCATTTCGGCATTCTTTAAGTGCTTTTCGTATTGATTATGTTTGATTATGTTTTCGTTACGTTTTGCTTGCGATTTGTGGAGTTTAATGGATTAGAAGCTAGGTTGTAGCTTGTTATAGATTCTAGCATGTGTTAATAAGCCCTAATTGAGTAGAAATTTGTGTTCGCATGATTAGGTGGGGGTGTAACACCCCCAATTTGCCCTCTTCTTTTTAAGCATCATATCACATCATATTCATCATGAACATATCATATTTTTGGCATCTTAGCATGAAAAGATGAGGCATAACATTCTCATGACCTAGCATTAGGCATATGATCATCTTTGGAGGGTTTTGAGGCATCACAAGCTATGGCAAGGGGCCCAATGGATTTTTCCAAGTCCTATGATGGGTCTACATCGCTTTCACAAGCTCAAGATCATTCACAAAAGTTCAGAAGATGGGAAGATCATCAGGGAATTCAAGCTAGGGCAAAGCTCCTACACATTGATCCCAAATTAGGGTTTGAGTTTCAAGCATGAAAACCTTATGACTTTGGCCATTTCATTTGGGCAAAGTCTCTCATATGTTAAGAGGATCCTAGGGATGAAATTTGGTGAGAAAATTGCTTGTGGAAGTCAAGTATTTCTTCAGTTGCTTGTAAATGAAGAAATTGGTCAACTGTGCATTCTGAAAGTCAACTGCGAGATTTCAAAGGGGCCAACCCCATTTTTCTAGCCAAGGGATGTTCTTATAACCTTATAAGAGGTTTGGCAAGATCAAAGATCAATAATCATGAGGTTTTGAGGTGTTTTGCAAAATTGGCATATGGTTGGTCATGGAAATTTCCATTTTTAGTAACTTTTTGCCCTAATTTTCAAGTAAGCATAACTTGGTGGAAAAAGCTTCAAATGGACCACAACCAAACATGAAAGTTTAAGATTAAAGCCTCCCATTTTCAAAAAGTACAAGAGCATTTTCATAGCCCTCATGGTTTAAGAGGAATGCCCTTCGAAAATTGGTGGATATTTAGGGCATGGCATGCATTTCAAGCATCCTTCAAATGCAAAACTTCATGAACTTTATTTTTGAGTGACATAATGAACCAAGTGAGGTCACAAACTTACAAATAAATTCCAAGAGTCCATTTTGCTCCAAAAATAATGCCTAATTCGTGCATGGGATGAGGTATAATTCACAAGAGGGAAATTTGCATGAACATGGGAAAAACATGATCCCCACATCCAAAGGCCAGGATAATTTCTGTTTTGAATTAAGGGTGATATATTGATCACACATGGGCAAAGAATGAGAGGGATGCACGAGCCAAACACCTCATCACACAAATCTTGCCAAATTTGCAATTTCACTCTCACACTCTCATCTCACGTGCATTTTCCCTCATCCTTTCAGCATTGCATTTTTTATCCATATATAAGAAAGCTAGGGTTTTATTTGAGGCTGGATCCATCACATTTCATCATTCCAAAGTTTTTGCACCAAGAGCATTTTCCTTCGAATCTCCTCATTCTTTCACTCTCTTCACAAAAAAATCACATATTCTGAATCCTTGGAGCTTAAGGATCATTAATCCACCATTGGTTTAAGCTGAAGCTCAAGATTTCAAGTGGTGCCATTCAAGTGCAATTGCTCTCCAACTTCAAGATCCAGAGCAATTCAAGCTCTCTCTTGCATTTATTTTGCAAGGAAAGGTTAGAAGAGGTAGATCTGCAGTGTTTAGAGGCTTGTCTTAACCTATTTCGTGCTCTGCAAGTTCAGGTAATCTTCTGAATCCATGGATCTAGAAATGGGTTTTGATGTATGCATTATGATCTGTGAAGTATGTTTATGATTCTGTGATGTTTGATTTTGAAAATGCTTGAGAATTGAAGTTGTATTGATGATTTGAAGTTTTATGGTTAAAACTGTTTTGTTTCGATCTGTTTGATTCAGTGATCCATTGTGAATTTGAGTGCCATATTTGGATTCAGCGTGCCCTAATTGTTTAATCTGGAGTGTTTGATTCATTTCAGTGAATATTTGTTCATGGTTTGTGTTTTCCGGTGCCGGAGCCCTAGCTTCGGTCACCGGATTCTGGGTTTGAGTTCATCAGAGTTGAATGAAGAAGATGACCACTTAGCCGTAGGATTTCCCATCTGGACGTCTCTCAATTTGCCAGCGCATAAATGAAGCCACCTCCCTCTCACGTGTTTTATATTTTCCTGAATTAATGTTTTTGTTTCTCACCACACCACAATTAATCTGTTCCCTTACTCTAAACCAATCAATGTGATGACTAGGTTTAATGAGTTGACCTATCTCACGCGTGCGTTTGATCCCATGGTCTCTGTTTTTTCTGAATTTTATTGAATTTCCACAACAATATTGTGAGATGCGCTGACTTTTGACTGGGCTTGACTTGCTAATCCCACCCCCTGACTCTGAGTCCCAACATAATTGAACTGAAATCCATTTCTATTCGCACCCGCTGGCCATTTCCTTTTATTTTTATTTCTTTTTATTTCCATTCCATTTTCAGTTTGGTTTTTAATTTTTAAAAATAGTTTTAAGTTTCAAAAAATTCTAAAAAAATTCATGAATGATTGTTTCAGTTTTCTCTAATTTTTGATATTTTTATTTTCCATTTATTTTTATTTGACACGTGGAATTTAATTGTTCCTTTTAATTAATTCATTTTTATTTCATTTTGAAGCATGCTGACTTGTTCATTTTCTATCTTGATCATTATTTTGAATTTTTGGTTGGTTCTTTTTGCTTTGAATTCATGAGGGAATGTAGTTTATTGGTGATTTTTTTTCTGATTTTTGGAATCTTGATTAATTGATTTTGGTCCTTAACTTGTGAGTGAAGTCATTTAACCCTAATCCATGTTTGACCTTTCATTTGACTTGTTTAGCTTCTGAATTTATTTCCCTCCTTTTGGCATGTTGTTATGTTATGGTTGAAGATCACTTGTGCAAGGTTGTGGAATTTTGGAATGCTCTTTTGATTTGTTTTGAATTTTTGTTCTTGACTTGTCCCATTTTGCTTCTTTTGGATTATTTGCTCTCTCCTTAGCTTAGAAGGGCACTTGTGCCAACTTCTCCAACTTGTTTAGAGCCTTATTAGGATGTGGATACCTCTCTGATCTTGGGTTGTGGTTTGTGTCTTGAAAATCTTGTAATTTGTTTGCCTTTGGAGTTCTTCCATTCTTATGTATATCCACCTCACTTCCTTTGCTTCTTTCTTCTCATAATGTAATTTCTTAGCTATATGCCCTTCTTCTCTTCATCTCTCTTGCTTCTTAAGCTTTTCTAACATGATTAGGGTTCTGGTCTTGGGGTTGGGATTTGTTCATTTTGCTTTACATCTTCTCATGTTTGTTTTGATTTGTCATAAGTGATTCATGTTACCTCATGTTGATTTGTGTGTTTCTTTTCTTATTCTTGTGACTTGTATTTGCATTGAGCATTTATGTGTATGACTTCACTTCTGGTTGTATGGTGTTGGTATGGCATTATGATCATTTTGTATTGCCTTTATACTTATGTTACTAACCATTTCAGGGGCTTAGGTAAGTGGGAGGTGTGGATGTGATTCCCACATCTCCAAATTGTATCTCTTCTCTTCTTATTATTATTTGTTCTAACCTTGTGATTGTTGGGCTTAGGCCTTACTTTCCCCCTTCTTCTTTCTTCTGCTTCTCTTCTTCTTTCTTTCTTCTTTAGGATAGTAAACCTCACTAACCTAGGATTTCCCATGCATGACAACACTTAGGATTGTTAGTCCCCCATTAGACTTTTACCTTTGTGATCCTTTTGTTTCTCTTCTCTTCTCATCTCAAAATACTAAAGAAGACACTTAATAAAGATTGAAGTGATACCTTGAGCAATAGCCTTATCCCATGAGACACTTGTAGTCTTCCCATATTGGGATAGTACAAGCTTGTCTTGTGATGTACAAGTCTGATCAGGATATCATCTTCACCAAGAAAGTCATATAACACACTTCTTCATTGTAAATACAGAAAAAACTTAATAACTTAATGAGTTAGTGAGCTTAAGCCCTAACCTCTGGACTCAAGTTTTGGGGATCTTCTCCTTACTTGAGTGTGCTTGTTCTATTATTCCATCTTGGAATGTAGTGATAAGTGCACATTCCATGGAAAAGAGCTTGAGTTCACTTCCTTGTGACACACTCCTAAAAGCTTCTAAAAAACACAAACAAACAATAAGCGTCTTTCCTTCGGGAATTCTTTTCTCATCTCCTTCGCTCCGTACGCGAACTTGCTCCTACTTGTCATTTTGCAAGACGGTAACGCACTCGTCGTCCGAGCCTACAACACCTGAGCATTGACATAGGCAGTTCAAGCCTTAAGACGCAAGCAATCTTCCCCCCCCCCCTAGTTAGGGGAACTATGGAGACTCTGATCCTCATTGTCCAGGTGAGGTACGTAGGCAACGGGGTAGGGCCCGTTCGAGCAGAATCTTTATTTTCCCTACATTTTTTCCTTCTCATTTCTTTTTCAGTTCCCTTTTCGTTTCTTTTCCAGTTCCAGTTCCTTTTCTTTTGCAGCAGCTTTCTTTCCTACACCCTTTGAAACAGATTTCTTTGCAAGTGTGGATCCCGTCGGGTACGGCGGACGATCTGGGTGCTAATACCTTCCCAGGTCGTAACCGACTCCCGAACTCAATCTCTTTGGTTCGCAGGACCCGTGTCCTTCCTTTTATTTTCTTCTGGTTTGTGCAGCATTACCATTCCCGTTCCTTCGGGATAAAAATGCCTGGCTGGCGACTCTAACCTTTTCCGCGCCACTTTCGCGTTTGTACCAGGATGGAAATCCGGGGAGCGACAGCTGGAGACTCTGCTGGGAAAACCAACTAGAATCTTTGGTTACCTTGAGAGTCTCTCCTAGCGCTTGCATGTTTCGGTTTCTTTGGGTGTTGATTGCTTGCTGTTGTGTGTTGTATTTTACTGTTTTTTGTTTACAGTTTATTTACAGCTTTATTTACAGTTGTCAGTATTCATTTTCTGCATCATATTATTACTGGACTGTTTGGACTGGATCTTCTGTTTGGTGGGTTTGGGTGATACTGTTTCTGAGAGATGAGCTCATTACCATGGCTCGAGTGCACCTTAGGACTTAGAGTGGTTCCACTTTGGCCTCATGAGATCTTGTCATGGGGGTAGTAGTGAGTTCCACGCCCAGATTTGCGACCGTCTTGGGAATGTCTTGGTTTGGGGATCTTCCTCTCTCATTTCATAACCTTGACAGTTATGTGCAGCTGGGGACCGATCATTGAGAACCTTGTGGAAAAATCCCTCTCTAGTGATGACAGTGGCAGACCACATTTTGTGGCAAACCCATTCGCATCAGAGGGCCCACCTGGGACTTACATAGGATGACCTTGTTTTCCCGGACTCAGATGAGACCTCCCTGCATAGTATATAATGCCAAACCGATTCCCTGATCTGGTCATGAACCATTTCTCGGAAATGGTGAAAGTATTATTGCTATTTGGCTTTGAGAGTCCATGATGTCTGACCTGGAGCATACCAGTGAGGTTGGGAGGGGTTTACAGGTTTGCAGGAACCCTTGGCCTCTACATACTCTCATTATCAGTGGTCCTTGTTGAGATTTGGTCCTATGGTTCTGGTGTTCTGGTTTTCTTGGTACTATGGTTTTGAGAATTTCTATCAAAGGGTTGTGAATCAAAGGATCTTGGTTTACAGTTGATCAGAGGGTCCTTATGTTCAGTGTCCAGTATCCAGATGGTCCCAGACTGATCATATGCCTGCATTGCATTTGCATTGCATCATTCTTGCATTAACTGCTTATGTTTCCATTTTTCAGGTTATTGTTCATAGTCAGCTCCCAGTTCTGGTAAATCTTATCTCCAGATGGCAGAAGTCAGAAAAATTACAAGGAAAAAGAATGTTCACTATACTTTTCTTCAACCTGAAGTCAGGAGTGTTTAAAAGTTAGCATGTTTGATGAATGACCAAGTCTTGGGAAATTTCAGAAAGAGATATGTCCAGATATTGAAGTATATGGACAAACCCACTGCAGACCAGAAGGACAACTTGCATACCTTGCTTCAGTTTTATGATCCTCTGCTGCGGTGCTTTGTGTTTCCAGATTACATCTTGGCTCCTACCTTGGAGGAGATTTCCAGCATTTTGGTTGTTCCAGTCAGAGATACCTTGCCTTTCTATGGGTCTGAGGTGGTGCTTAAGGAAGAAGACATAGCCAAAGTTTGTCGTTTACTAGCTGCTACAGTCAAGAAGGCTTTGAAGGACAATAAAGGCAGAGGACTCCCTTGGAGTGTGCTGATACCAGAGGCTGAAGAATATGCTAAAGAGGGTAAATGGGGGGATTTTGGTGCTGTGCTGGCTTTGATGGTGTATGGGTCTAGCTTGTTCCTGGGAGAGAAAGAGTTTGTGAGCTTGGAAGTGATCTCTATCTTTGCTAAAGGCAATCCTGTGCCAACTCTGTTGGGAGATTTCTACTACAACGTTCACTACCAGAATGAGAAAGGTAGAGGTGACCAGTGGGCTGTTGTGCTTCATTGTTTGCTGAGTGGTTTGCCAGAAAATTGCCAAAATCAGGTGCTTTTAAGGAGATGAGGGATGAGTGGAGATGGTCTAGAAGGTTGATGGGGTTAACTGCTGAGGATATAGCTTGGGGATATGACAGAGATTTGCTGGGAAAGAGTTGTTGGTCAGTTGTGGAAGATTTGCTGAAGTGCCTTTTCTAGGAAGGAAGGGTGTGATTAGTTATCATCCAACATTAGCCAGGAAGCAATTTGGGTATCCTTTGAGAGATCCACCACAGATGGAAGAGTTTTCTGAGTCTTTGTATTTTCCTGTGGAGGGAAACAAAGAATTAGTTATACAAGCATCTCAGGCTTGGGCTCATAGGATGAGGAAAGGTAAGAAAGACTTTGGCAGAGTAGATCCCAAGACGTATCCTCCTTTTTCTACATGGTTGCAAAAACGTGTAGAAGAAGTGCTCATGCCCTTCTCAGTAGAAGCTCCACTTTATCCCAGAGAAGTGCCAAGCCAGAGTACTGTCTCCCTTGAAGAGTATAAGAAATTGTAAGCTCAACTGCATGAAGTTCGAGTGGAGAATGTTGAAATGGTTAACCTGTACCATCTTGCCAACCTGGCCAAAAATGAAGCAGAGGGAAAGCTGCAGAAGATGCAAGCCTCCTTGGAAGCTAAAGTGAAAGACTTTGCTGGAAGGGAAGCTCACTTTCAAAGATTGGGTCTGATGGAGGCAAAAAGAGAAGCTGAACGCAAAAGACTTTGAAAACTCTCAAGGAAGCTCGCCAGTCCATTGTTTGGTTGCAAGGCCAAAGGGAGGATGAGCAAAAGAAGTTTAAAGAAAAAGAAGAGTTTTTCGAGGTGCAAATGGCCTTCAAGAAGGAAGAGGTGGAGCAAGTTCACAACATACGAAGGGAAAAGACTCAGCAGTTGGCACAAAGCCAGATAGCCTTGGAGGAGGCACTGAAGGAAATTGAAGAGCTCAAGCTAAGAGCAGGTGTGAAGAAGAACAGAGCAGAGGTGGCTACAGAGGAACCTGGGTCTTCAGTTTAGTTATTTATTTGTTCAGACTACCTACAGACTTGTTGTAGGAGTCTTGATTTATCTTTTGTTTTTATTCATGTAATAACTTGTAACCCTTCGGGGAATATTTTTGTTGGTGCTCTAACTTTTGGCCGACAGTGGGTTGTCCATGATATACAATGTTAATATGCAAATTATCATTTCTGAATATGCAAGGCTTGTTTGTCTGGTACTGCTAATATCTGAACACTCTTCAAAGAGAAAGTCTGAAAGTTAATACTCAAAGTGGCTGTCTGGAGCAAATACCAGAACTGGGGCATACAAATGCTTAAAATTTGGAAACATGAGCAGTTACATTGCATACATATAACGTGTTTGTTTGTTTTGCAGGTAGTGCTTCAGTTTCTAATGTTTATGTTGTTTCAGGCACTATAGCTCCCAGAAAGGTTCGAGAACAGCCGATCATACACAGATATCCCACAAGAGTCAACAGAGAAAGAGTCATGGATCAAATGCAGGCTGATTTAGCTGACTTGAGACTGAGGATGGACAATTTTATGACCCTTATGGCAGGAATGGGTCAGAATCAGGAACATCTGCGTGAGTTGGTTGAAAATAGTCAAGCCAGGAACAACGGTACTGCTGATGGAGGTAATTGTAACGGTGCGGGCGCCCGTCTAGTTGAAATCCTTGTAGCACAGCCAGGGGTTACCATTATCAATGATGGACTGAACAATGTATAGATGGACGGTCAAGACGAACAGTTCACTCTGCTGGACGAAACTGAAGGCAAATGGGCTGAAATGAACAGGAAATTTGAAGAGATGGCCGAACAGATCAAGGCTATTCAATCTCAGAACTCTTTGGGGTTCGACATTACTGACTTGGGCTTGGTTCCAGGGGTTAGAATCCCTTACAAGTTCAAGGTCCCGACTTTCGAGAAGTACAACAGCATAGCGTGTCCAAAGACTCATCTTCAGTCCTTTGTAGGAAGGATTGCTGCCCACACTGATGATGAAAAGTTATGGATGTACTATTTCCAGGACAGCCTGGTTGGGGCCTCCTTGGAATGGTATATGAAGCTAAGTAGAGTCAACATTAAGAGCTGGAAGGACTTGGCAGAGGCTTTCGTGAAGCAATACTAGTACAATTTGGACATGGCTCCAAATTGCACGCAATTGCAAAACATGTCTCAAACTGCTAAGGAGGGGTTTAAGGAATATGCTCAAAGGTGGCGTCAGCTCGCTGCCAGAGTGCAACCACCATTGCTGGAGAACGAGATGGCTGATATGTTCATGGGGACATTGCAAGGGGTGTTTATCGAAAGATTGGCGTCTTGTTTAGCTACCAAGTTCAATGATATAGTAATTGCTGGAGAGAGGGTCAAGACTTTGTTAAAGATGGGAAAGATTCAGGATACCAGTGCAAGCAGCTCGAGTGGAGTAAGAAAAGCTTTCAACGGGCCCCCAAGAAGAAGGGAAGGTGAAACCAATGTTGTGTTTGGCCGAGGACGGGGCCGAGGGTATAGAAGATCATATGGGCAAGTGGCAGCTGTCACTATCCCTTCTAGTCCTGTGCAGCAGGTACAGACTCAACAACAACAACAACAGTAGCCACAACGTAACAACTATCAACAAAGACCTTATCAGCCAAGACAAGCTCGTCCGGCTAATAGGGTGCTTGAGGTAATTCCCATGACTTACACTGCATTGCTGTAGAGATTGCTAGACCTGAATTTGATACAGCTGAGGACCTTAGCACCACCACCACCTGGAGAGCTTCCAGTGGGGTACGATGCAAATGCTAGATGCGCTTTCCATTCAGGGGCACCCGGGCACTCAACTGAGAAGTGCAGGGCACTACAGCACAAGGTTCAAGATTTGATCGACTCCAAGGCGATTAACTTTGCACCACCACCGAATGTTACTTCAAACCCTATTCTGAACCACGGAGGGGCTAGAATAAATGTTGTTGAGGGTGGTGAGAAGTTAAGTTTGATTCTGAGTATAGAAGAAGTGAAGACTCCACTATTGGTAGTGAAGGAGAGGCTGTTGAAAGAACAAGTGTTTCGAGATGCAGTTCTGATTGTGAAAAGTGTGTGAATTCAGTGAATGGTTGTGAAGACCTGAAGATGGGGTTGCAGAATCTGATTGATGAAGGGTCATTGCAATTTGATAAAGTTGATAATGAAGTTGATGATGTGTCCACTATAACCATATTTTATGATCAAGCTGACATGCATGCTAGAAGAGAACCTGTGACTATTTATGCTCCTGAAGTCAGTCCTGTGACTATCATTGTTCCTGGGCCTATTCCTTATACAGATGATAAAGCCATTCCATGGCATTACGGCTCAGATGTGTATGTGGAAAGACATAAGGTCGAGAGTAAGTCAATAGCTATTGACCCGACTGTAGTGAACGTCAGAGGGGTTAGAGGTTTTACGAGAAGTGGTCGTCTTTTTGCTCCCCCAGTTCTGAGAGGAGATCCTGAGGCTGAGGCTTCGGCAAAGGCTAAAGGAAAGCAAACAGCGATTGAAGAAACGACAACTCCTGCTGCTGGACAGGTGTCATACCCCAAATTTGTCCTACCCGCACTATTTTATTTTACGGTTTAACTATAATATCTCAAAAAATCAAAAATATGTACCATTTTATTTTTCTGTCAAATATTCGAAAAATGCACTTATTTCTTTGCAAATTCAAATTCAAATTTTCTTTTATTTTTAGTCTTTTATTTCTATCTTTATGGTTTAGTGTTATCAAAAAATATATACAAAAAAGTCCGTCGTTATTGTTATTTTCATTAAAACATTTTATGAAAATTCATTTTTTTTTAAAAAGGGCCCTTTATAAAAAAAAAATATTACTTTTCTTCTAATTCTATTATTATAGTTTTTAGATTCTACTCTTATCATCATTATTACTTTTATTATTCCTACTACATTATTTATTTCTTATTATTATTTTATTATTATTGATGAACTCTTTTTTTTAGAAACTTAATCATTTTTTTTTCTTTGTGTTTAATTTTCATTTGTCCATAAAAAGTATTATGAAAATATATAGATTCTTTTAATTCCAATTATTTTTATTATTATTATTATTATTATTATTATTATTATTAGTATACTTTTTATTATCATTATTATTATACTCATTATTATTATTATACTTATATCAAATATTCACATTTTTCTTTCTTCTCTCATCAATGCACCAACAAACTCCACTCAAAGATTCTCAATATACGGACAACACCTTTTCCGTAACAAATTTCTCTACCTCCACCCACATTCCACTCACTACCAACAAACTACCATTCACCAAATTAACAGCTCATTAGCATATCTTTTCCTGATTTTTATCCAAAATTTCTCCCCAAATCTTACCACAATACCCTCTGTTTTTTTTTACTATATAAAACTGATCTGTTACAGTACACAGGGGGGAGACAATTTCTGCACATAGAAAAAACAAAACAAAAATCATATAACAAAATATCTCCAATCCCAAAACGCAAAATCTGCAAATATTTTTACCATACAATCTCAATACCTCACCTCCATACACAATCAACTCCTTTCAACACCAAACACAAGTTTAAAGAAATTGAAATCTCTCCATACTCCTCCATCAATTCCACAAATTTTCATCAATAAACAACAATCTTTAACCATAACCTTCAATCACCTTTCATAAACACTCACTGTAAATCCAATCCATAAACCATTATCTTCAAACCGCAAAAAAAACTCTACGCCAAATCCATCAAAACCATATCCAAACACAGTCTGAAACCACCGCCAAAGCTGTTGCGCGAAATCCAAAACCAGAGCCATCCTTCACCTTCAACACCTTCACACAACAATACCATGTTCTTCTTCACCGACACCACCTGCTTTCCGTAAATCCAGTCACCGCACAAATCCGTCAAACAGCCAAAACCACACTCACCAGAAATCGCCAACTCAAAACAAAAACCCACCACGAACTTGCAAACAGAACATCACCATTCAACTTGAACCACCCTTCGACAGAGACCGCCGGCACTACATAACTCGTCACCATCTTCACTGAACAAAACTTTCCAACCTCAAACCCAGAAAATCCAAACTGACCCGTCCAAACAGACCCGGCCGCAACCCCAACCGTGAATCATCGCCACAAATCACCACGCGAGTGAAATCTTGAGTAACAAAATCCGCCGCGAGCCGCCGCCGAGGGTAACCGGCAACGAAACCGAGTCACCAACAACACGCCGGAAAACCACAAGAGCAACCGCGCGAACCCGAGAGCCACGAAGCCAGCCGCCGCCGCGCCAGCAATCGCGAAACACAGGCTGAGAACCGCGCCATCGCGAGGCAGAGAGTGTGAGAACCTATTCTCGCAGAGTGAGAGAGGAGAGGTAGCCATCGCGTGAGTCTTCTTCTTGCTGTTGATTTTCAGCTTTTCTTTTATTTATTTGTTTATAAAACCCTTTTGTTTTTGATAATAAATGATTTTTTTCGCTGAGCTTTTTATTATCTTAAGAGTACACGTTGCTTTTTTTATTATTATTCTTTTTTCTGGTTTGACTTTGTTTGATCCTTAAAGCCATTTAATGAACATATTATGCAAACCCACGCAAATCCAGACCTATTTCCCTTCTTTTTTAAAATTCTTGTTTTTTTTTATATTATTGTTTATTTAATTTCTGTTGCTATTTGTTGTTGGTTTGGGTTAGTAAACCCACTGTTTTATCATACACGCCAAGGTAAAAAAAAAGGGGACTTCCTTTATGCACATATCATTATTTTGTTTATAAAAAAGAAAGAATCCTAAAAAAGTGCTTATCTAGTAATTTGTTTTAGTTGTTTTTTTAATTTTTTATTCAATGTTTAGTTTTATTCTATCTTAGGTGTTTTTTTGTTATTTGCTATTTTTTCGGGGCCAATGATATAACTAACGGCCAATTTATCGCCCGATTCTAATCGGTGATTTGTGGTCAATATGAGGCCCCCTTTGTATTTAATTTTTCATTTTATTATTCCGACAAACAAACATGTAATTTAATTCAATTTATTTATTCTTGATTTTATTTAATTTATTTATTATTTATATTCATTATTTTATTTTTAATTCAAGCAAATTTAATTTATTTATTCATTTTCGCATTTAAAAAAATTACGATTCGACTCCTCATAGAACGATTTCATTAAATCGGCTCTAAGGCAGTAAACGAACCAAATTTCGCCGCGTCCCAAAAAGGTCCAACGCATTTGAATAGTTGCGCTCGAAAAAGGTCCAACGCCTTCAAATAGTTGCGTCCCGAATAAACAGGCCGAACGCCTTCGAATAGTTCAAAAACACTGCACACACGCTTTCTCTTGGGCTAATTACAACGAGACCTCTTTATTTCTCGCAATCCCCTGTATTTATTTTGTATCCCTCTCCCCTTACTTTGTACGCATCTCTATTTTCTCGTATTTTATTTAATTTCGAATCCTTGGTCCAACGCCAAGCGATTGCACTTTGCACACTTGCACTTTATTTTTCAGTTATCTTTTTCATTTAGGATTCACTCCACCTTTGTGAGCCGAGCGATTCGTGCCTCGCTAACAAAACCACAAAAATAACCTCCAAGTTGCATTTACCCTTTAACCTCAAAAAACCAAAACGTTTCGATTAGATCCAAACCCTTGATCCAACGTCAAGCGGCTTTAGGAAATAAAAACACTTTAATAAATACGAGAAGAACTGTACGCCACGAGCCTTAAGCGGTAGAAAGGAGGATAACGAGCTCTCGTTACTCGCTCCGATTATTTCGACGCAGGACACTCGTCTTGTTGGGCGAGATAAACTATCCATAGTCTTTAGTACATTCGACTCCTAAACCCTTTCATCAACGAAAGGTAATAAAATCAACAACCATTACCCTTAGTAGGCCGAACTACGAGGCTCTGACTTTCCCATTGCACACGGGAGTACGTAGGCACGAGGATCTCAATCCTTGCCGAGCACCTAGGTTCAATCTAACTTATAATTCAACTCATTTCCCTCTAGCAAGCAATTCGTTTAAGCATAGACATCCTTTCGCACGCGTTAACTTAGATGGTTCCCATCGAGTACGATGGATGTAGGGGGTGCTAATACCTTCCCCCTGCATAACCGACTCCCGAACCCAGGCAATGGTTCCGTTGACCTTTGTCCTCATCCTTTTCTTCCCGGGTTGTATCTATATCTTCCCTTTCCCTCTTCGGGAATAAATAGAATTAGGTGGCGACTCTTCAGTCCGTCCAGCGCGTGACTCCGTTCATTCGGATCGCGTGAGGTCGTATTTTTCGGGGTACGACAGCTGGCGACTCTGCTGGGGATTGGTTCACCCCTATGCGAGTCAAGCCTAGTCTAGGTTTTTTGCGCTTGTTTGGATGTTTGCTTTTATGCCTTGCTTGTTTATTTTTATCGCTTTCTTTATCGCATTCCATCTTATATATCTTGTGGCTCCTTGGTACTATAATTTGGATCGATACTTTGCAAAAGAAACTTGAGGGAAAAGCTCTATACCCGGGCTTTCGAGTACAAACATAAGTTAGCGAGGTTGTGTAGTATGGGCTCCCGAGAGAACCTCTCTCGTGGGTTGTCGATACGAAAACCTCACTTGGAGTAGATTCTGATGAGAATACTGACAACCGTCAAATCCTTGGCGTGTGTGCTCAGTTGCTTTCATTAGAGTCATCAACTCTGAGGACCTTTAGAACCTTTTGGTTAAAACATCGGTTGATGGTTGCGTAGTATTGGGCACCAGGGTTCACCCTCGCGTGGCTCGATACGAAAACCTCACTTGGAATAGACTTACTCAATGGAGTTGATTGACTGTCAAGAATGTATGAAATTGACAGTGCATCAAACAGTTGAGAAAGTTCCATAACTCCAAGACTTTGTTTTAAACCTTGTGTCGATGATCACGTAGTATGGACTCCCGAGAAAATTTTCTCTCGTGGGTTGTCGATATGAAGATCTCACCCAAAATAGATTCATATGGCGGAGTCAATCAACCGTCATGCTTATGGCGCGTGTGATGAACAACCATATGAATCGATAACTTTGGGATCCTTAAAACCTTAGAGTCTACCCAGTGAGTTCCTGATCAGAGTATCCTCCATCTGTACCTTGGACTCGTGAGACTTTGATCTTGTGATCCTGGATTTTGTCATTGCATATCATATCATTTGTATTAATCATCAATTCTTGCATTTCATTCCAAATTCGAAAAACTTATTTTCATGTTCCTCCATCTTCAGTAAATCAAGTTGGTTTCCCGACGCCCGTATCGAGTTAGATGACCGTATTCAACTTGAGCCAACACTAGAGGACTGATGGATCAGATTCGACAAGAACAAGCTGCTATGAGGGGAGAGATTGACTCAATCAAGAGCAAGATTGATCGTATTCATGAGGCCATGCAAGCCTTGGCCAGGATGGTTGTGTCTCATCAGCCTGTTCCTTCAATGCCTGTTCATCCAGCTATTCAAGCTCTGTTTCCGCCTCCGATGGCTTACCAACCACGTCCACCTCCAATGGTTGCAGCTGCGCAATATGGACCTAGACCATACCAGCAACCAGCTTATCCATACCAGCAACCGGCTTATCAACAACAGCCCGGTCAACAACAACAACGCGCTCCTCAACAGCGCCCACCATATCAAAAAAGAGGATCGGAGAGACACTTTGATCCATTGCCTATGTCATATGGAGAAATCTTTAACGGACTGATGGCAAAAGGAACTCTTGTGTTGAAGGACATGCCACCTCAAACTGGTAACGCTTGAGATTATGATGCCAATGCTCGCTGTGAGTATCACAAGGGTGCTCCAGGTCACACAATTGACAACTGCAGGTTATTCAAGCACAAAGTTCAAGACCTGATCAACTCTAAGGATCTCACCTTTACTCAGAAGGGTCTGAATGTCCAGAGCAATCCTTTGTCGCCGCAAGTGGCCCCTCAACAAATGCTTTCGAAGAAGTTGCCGAAGACCAAAGTTGAGTAGTCTCCCACTTTGAAGCATTCAATCGAGAGAAGTTCAATTCCTCAAATCAAGGCAGCCAGTGCCATTTATGATTTCTGCATTCTTGTTGTTTTGTAATGTTTGTTTAAGTACTATTTGCTTTGAACATTGTCATTTGTACTTGGTTTTGTTAATGTTATGTTTATGCATGTTTTGAATTAATCTATTCGCATTCGCTCATCATTTATCATTTATCATTTATCACAAAATCACAAAAATATTTCCCTCACTTCACTTTAGCAAATATTTGAGGGAGGATGATGAAAACGAAATACCCATAACTGTTGTGGTATGCTTTCGGATAAAATCTCGTCAATGATGTACAGGCATTCTTTCAAATCCCCAAACACTGGAGATATAAGGAGTTAATCCCTAGTCAACCAATTCGAGCCTAGAAGTAGGAGCTTTCTTTCGGATACAACCCTTACATTTAACCCGGGGCAGGGTAGTTGTTCAGTTAACCTGACTACACCTTCAAATCGCAAGATGAGACATCCCATTGGAGGACCATCAACAAATGACTTGGCAGTCACAACATTCAAACAAAAAAAAAAGGAAAAGAAAAGAAAAGAAAGAATCACTAAGTTGAGCACCCGAAGGGAGACTTAGTCGAAAAAAAATCAAAAGAGGAACTCAAATCCTCAGCAAAAACAAAACAAATATCAGTGACTACCAAATCAAGAATCAAAGGGTCACCAGCAAAAAAATGACTGCCACTTCCAAGCGAACTTTAAAGCTTCGTCTTCATTCTTGCAAAGACAAAACAAATGCATGTGTAGAGTTAACTGAACATAAGACTGGAGAACAATACGAAGAAGGGACGGGTACAAATCAAACTTTGAGCCTTATATCCTTTGTTTCTTAAACCATTAACCAGACCACGTTACAACCCTCAAAAGACCTAATTGAGGCACGGTTTATTCTGAAAGCATGCTACCAGCAAAGTTGCGTAAATTGACTCCTATATATTTGCTAATCTTCATTCTCGTTTGCACATTATTCTTGCTGCATCTTTTACACAATTTCTAAATCAGCACTTTGTTTGAGCTAACGGTTCATTCGTCGCACTATCACAATCATTCAAATAAATTGACTTTTTTCCAAACTTACATGAACTTTACATTAACACTACCATTTGTGTATGAACAATTTAATTGCAATTCAGTGCTTGACATCAGTACAATCCCAACAAGGGGCAATCAAAAGAGGAATTTGAATCAATACTTCTTCAACAGCCCAATCAGGGGCAATTTATTTCAAAAACAGCTCAGTCAGGGGCAAGATCACCTTCAAAAGCTCAATCAGGGGAAGGTCATGTCATGGCCACTGTCGAAGCTTCCCCATCAAATTTATTTCAGATACCCTACAAATAGGGGCAGCCAAACAAGGAGTACATCTTCCTATCTCTTATCCCCAGCTGAACAGGCAGTCCTTGCTAGACGTTGACAGTCATTCAAAGCAAATCAGTCTTCATACATCAATTAAGTCGCTTCGCTCATCAGCAAGAAACCAAACTTGGAGTTTTCAGATCCATCTTCTGATCATACATCGTCGAAGATCGAGTGTCGGGGAATCAATCCCTCCACCCACCCAAAGTCCAATCATTATTGGCAACTACCAAACTAAAAGTCCACCAAGCTGGCACCTTTCAATTACTCATATGCATCATTATGCATCATCAACAACATAAGCATCATTTATTTCAATCATTTATATCATATGCATCATATGCATACCTAAATAAATCCGACCCTTTTTATTTTCCCCAACATTTTCAACTTATATCTCAGTGCATAAACATTTGCATCGTATCTCCATCATTATGGAATACCATTTCAAAACAATCAAGCATACGTGCATAACTCAGGATCCAGGATCAATCCAAGATTCCAGGCCTTTCCCCAGCAGAAGTCAGAATCCAGGGTCGGCCGAAGATTCCAAAGATTCGCCTATGTGTTATTCAGCGGGCGTCCCCGGTGGATATTTATCTTCCAGATTATTTAATTTTCTGATTACTCAGCATCCTTTTGATGTTGGGGTCGCTTTATCATCCTTTTGGTGATAGCGATTGTTTAATTTTCTGTTACCCGTCATCCTTTTGATGTCGAGGTCGCTTTATCATCCTTTTGGTGATAGCAATTTTATTTAATTTTCTGATTACTCAGCATCCTTTTGATGTTGGGGTCGCTTTATCATCCTTTTGGTGATAGCGATTGTTTAATTTTCTGTTACCCGTCATCCTTTTGATGTCGAGGTCGCTTTATCATCCTTTTGGTGATAGCAATTTTATTTTATTTTCTGATTACTCAGCATCCTTTTGATGTTGGGGTCGCTTTATCATCCTTTTGGTGATAGCGATTGTTTAATTTTCTGTTACCCGTCATCCTTTTGATGTCGAGGTCGCTTTATCATCCTTTTGGTGATAGCAATTTTATTTAATTTTTTGATTACTCGTCATCCTTTTGGTGTCAGGGTCGCCTTATCATCCTTTTGGTGATAGCGATTATTTAATTTATGTTACTCGTCATCCTTTTGGTGTCGGGGTCGCCTTATCATCCTTTTGGTGATAGCGATTGTTTAATTTTCTGTTTCTCAGCATCCTTTTGGTGTCGGGGTCGCCTTATCATCCTTTTGGTGATAGCGTTTGTTTAATTTTCTGTTACTCAACATTCTTTTAGTGTTGGGGTCGCATTATCAACCTGGCGGTGGTAAGCGATCAGTCAATTTTCTGTCAACCTGTTTCGGTTTCGAATCGCCGTTGTTTTCCAATTTTAATCATCCATTTACTGCACAGTTTCTGTTATCGGACAAATTTGGAGTCTTTTAATATCTAATTATCTTATACCTCGAAAGTTTGAACGTGAGCCAGTTCATCTTACTCGGTCTAAGCCAATTCGATAGGGGCATCTGTCATACCCCAAATTTGTCCTACCCGCACTATTTTATTTTACGGTTTAACTATAATATCTCAAAAAATCAAAAATATGTACCATTTTATTTTTCTGTCAAATATTCGAAAAATGCACTTATTTCTTTGCAAATTCAAATTCAAATTTTCTTTTATTTTTAGTCTTTTATTTCTATCTTTATGGTTTAGTGTTATCAAAAAATATATACAAAAAAGTCCGTCGTTATTGTTATTTTCATTAAAACATTTTATGAAAATTCATTTTTTTTTAAAAAGGGCCCTTTATAAAAAAAATATTACTTTTCTTCTAATTCTATTATTATAGTTTTTAGATTCTACTTTTATCATCATTATTACTTTTATTATTCCTACTCCATTATTTATTTCTTATTATTATTTTATTATTATTGGTGAACTCTTTTTTTTAGAAACTTAATCATTTTTTTTTCTGTGTTTAATTTTCATTTGTCCATAAAAAGTATTATGAAAATATATAGATTCTTTTAATTCCAATTATTTTTATTATTATTATTATTATTAGTATACTTTTTATTATCATTATTATTATACTCATTATTATTATTATACTTATATCAAATATTCACATTTTTCTTTCTTCTCTCATCAATGCACCAACAAACTCCACTCAAAGATTCTCAATACACGGACAACACCTTTTCCGTAACAAATTTCTCTACCTCCACCCACATTCCACTCACTACCAACAAACTACCATTCACCAAATTAACAGCTCATTAGCATATCTTTTCCTGATTTTTATCCAAAATTTCTCCCCAAATCTTACCACAATACCCTCTGTTTTTTTTACTATATAAAACTGATCTGTTACAGTACACAGGGGGAGACAATTTCTGCACATAGAAAAAACAAAAAAAAATCATATAACAAAATATCTCCAATCCCAAAACGCAAAATCTGCAAATATTTTTACCATACAATCTCAATACCTCACCTCCATACACAATCAACTCCTTTCAACACCAAACACAAGTTTAAAGAAATTGAAATCTCTCCATACTCCTCCATCAATTCCACAAATTTTCATCAATAAACAACAATCTTTAACCATAACCTTCAATCACCTTTCATAAACACTCACTGTGAATCCAATCCATAAACCATTATCTTCAAACCGCAAAAAAACCTCTACGCCAAATCCATCAAAACCATATCCAAACACAGTCCGAAACCACCGCCAAAGCTATTGCGCGAAATCCAAAACCAGAGCCATCCTTCACCTTCAACACCTTCACACAACAATACCATGTTCTTCTTCACCGACACCACCTGCTTTCCGTAAATCCAGTCACCGCACAAATCCGTCAAACAGCCAAAACCACACTCACCATAAATCGCCAACTCAAAACGAAAACCCACCACGAACTTGCAAACAGAACATCACCATTCAACTTGAACCACCCTTCGACAGAGACCGCCGGCACTACATAACTCGTCACCATCTTCACTGAACAAAACTTTCCAACCTCAAACCCAGAAAATCCAAACTGACCCGGCCGCAACCCCAACCGTGAATCATCTCCACAAATCACCACGCGAGTGAAATCTTGAGTAACAAAATCCGCCGCGAGCCGCCGCCGAGGGTAACCGGCAACGAAACCGAGTCACCAACAACACGCCGGAAAACCACAAGAGCAACCGCGCGAACCCGAGAGCCACGAAGCCAGCCGCCGCCGCGCCAGCAATCGCGAAACACAGGCTGAGAACCGCGCCATCGCGAGGCAGAGAGTGTGAGAACCGATTCTCGCAGAGTGAGAGAGGAGAGGTAGCCGTCGCGTGAGTCTTCTTCTTGCTGTTGATTTTCAGCTTTTCTTTTATTTATTTGTTTATAAAACCCTTTTGTTTTTGATAATAAATGATTTTTTTCGCTGAGCTTTTTATTATCTTAAGAGTACACGTTGCTTTTTTTATTATTATTCTTTTTTCTGGTTTGACTTTGTTTGATCCATAAAGCCATTTAATGAACATATTATGCAAACCCACGCAAATCCAGACCTATTTCCCTTCTTTTTTAAAATTCTTGTTTTTTTTATATTATTGTTTATTTAATTTCTGTTGCTATTTGTTGTTGGTTTGGGTTAGTAAACCCACTGTTTTATCATACACGCCAAGGTAAAAAAAAAAGGGACTTCCTTTATGCACATGTCATTATTTTGTTTATAAAAAAGAAAGAATCCTAAAAAAGTGCTTATCTAGTAATTTGTTTTAGTTGTTTTTTAATTTTTTATTCAATGTTTAGTTTTATTCTATCTTAGGTGTTTTTTTGTTATTTGCTATTTTTTCGGGGCCAATGATATAACTAACGGCCAATTTATCGCCCGATTCTAATCGGTGATTTGTGGTCAATATGAGGCCCCCTTTGTATTTAATTTTTCATTTTATTATTCCGACAAACAAACATGTAATTTAATTCAATTTATTTATTCTTGATTTTATTTAATTTATTTATTATTTATATTCATTATTTTATTTTTAATTCAAGCAAATTTAATTTATTTATTCATTTTCGCATTTAAAAAAATTACGATTCGACTCCTCTTAGAACGATTTCATTAAATCGGCTCTAAGGCAGTAAACGAACCAAATTTCGCCGCGTCCCAAAAAGGTCCAACGCCTTCGAATAGTTGCGCTCGAAAAAGGTCCAATGCCTTCAAATAGTTGCGTCTCGAATAAACAGGCCGAACGCCTTCGAATAGTTCAAAAACACTGCACACACGCTTTCTCTTGGGCTAATTACAACGAGACCTCTTTATTTCTCGCAATCCCCTGTATTTATTTTGTATCCCTCTCCCCTTACTTTGTACGCATCTTTATTTTCTCGTATTTTATTTAATTTCGAATCCTTGGTCCAACGCCAAGCGATTGCACTTTGCACACTTGCACTTTATTTTTCAGTTATCTTTTTCATTTAGGATTCACTCCACCTTTGTGAGCCGAGCGATTCGTGCCTCGCTAACAAAACCACAAAAATAACCTCCAAGTTGCATTTACCCTTTAACCTCAAAAAACCAAAACGTTTCGATTAGATCCAAACCCTTGATCCAACGTCAAGCGGCTTTAGGAAATAAAAACACTTTAATAAATACGAGAAGAACTGTACGCCACGAGCCTTAAGCGGTAGAAAGGAGGATAACGAGCTCTCGTTACTCGCTCCGATTATTTCGACGCAGGACACTCGTCTTGTTGGGCGAGATAAACTATCCATAGTCTTTAGTACATTCGACTCCTAAACCCTTTCATCAACGAAAGGTAATAAAATCAACAACCATTACCCTTAGTAGGCCGAACTACGAGGCTCTGACTTTCCCATTGCACACGGGAGTACGTAGGCACGAGGATCTCAATCCTTGCCGAGCACCTAGGTTCAATCTAACTTATAATTCAACTCATTTCCCTCTAGCAAGCAATTCGTTTAAGCATAGACATCCTTTCGCGCACGTTAACTTAGATGGTTCCCATCGAGTACGATGGATGTAGGGGGTGTTAATACCTTCCCCCTGCATAACCGACTCCCGAACCCAGGCAATGGTTCCGTTGACCTTTGTCCTCATCCTTTTCTTCCCGGGTTGTATCTATATCTTCCCTTTCCCTCTTCGGGAATAAATAGAATTAGGTGGCGACTCTTCAGTCCGTCCAGCGCGTGACTCCGTTCATTCGGATCGCGTGAGGTCGTATTTTTCGGGGTACGACAACAGGGTACCTTTTAGAAAGAAGTGGAGGAATTTATGCGGATAATTAAAAAGAGTGATTATAAGGTGGTTGAACAATTGAACTAGACGCCGTCCAAAATATCAATTTTGTCTCTGCTGATGTGTTCTCCAGCACATAGAGAAGCCTTGCTGAAAGTATTGCAGATGGCATACGTTCCTTAAGAAATAATTGTTAATCAACTGGAAGCGGTAGTGGGCAGTTTGAATGCAAGCCACGGGCTGGGCTTTACAGATAGAGACCTTACGTCAGAAGGCCGTAACCATAACAAAGCACTACATATTACTATGGAGTGTAAGGGTGATGTGTTGTCGCATGTCCTGGTTGACACAAGCTCTTCTCTTAATGTACTCCCGAAAAAAGCCTTAATGAAGCTGAATGTTGATGGTATCGTCTTAAGACCCAGTGATTTGATAGTTAAAGCTTTTGATGGGTCCAGAAGGTCGGTGTTCGGAGAAGTTGAGTTACCTGTGAAAATAGGGTCTCAAGTATTCAAAAGCACCTTCTATGTCATGGACATTCAGCCCGCGTACAGTTTCTTGTTGGGACGCCCATGGATTCATGTTGTCGGAGCTGTAACATCCACTCTGCATCAAAAGCTAAAATACGTGGTTGATGGCCAAGTAATTACTGTGTGCGGAGATGAAGATATCTTTGTGAGCCACTTATCAACTTTCAAATATGTGGAGATGGATGGAGAGATCCATGAGACGCTGTGTCAGGCCTTCGAAGCGATTAATGTCAGCATTTTGACTCCAGTGGAGAGAAACAATGAGAAAGAAGGTATCTCCATTCACTCCTACAAGAAGGCAAAGGAAGTGGTTCAGTCGGGAAGCGCCCAAGGTATCTCCAGTAGAGAAGAAAGTCGACAAGTTTGGTTTGGGTTATCAGCCTAGTGGGTCTAATTGGTCTTCAAGTGGCAAATCTATTACCTTTACAAGCACTGGGATGCTCGACCATAACCATATCTGTGTGACAAGCAATGAAGAGGGTGACAGTGATGGTGACTGGGACAATTGGATTCATTCGTGTGCACTCGGAGAGGAGCTGAAGAACTGGTCAGCTGAAGACATCGTCCAAGTTACCTGGAAATAAGAGTAATTTATTTGTTTCCTTTTCTTATCATGCTGCATTGTCAATCCTGCACTCTGCCCAAGGTGCAAGGATCCATTGTATGGGCCACCATGTTTGTTATGCACTTATTTTACCATGAAATAAAGGACATTTTTCAGGCAAATTGTGTTCTCTCTCTTTCGTTTTAAATTTTTCACAAAAAAAAATGGCAATGTGTTTTCCCTTTTTGTTTTTGTGTTTGCGTCTCTTTTGAAAAATAAACAGATTCTGAAATAAGCACATCGTCTGTGCAGTGTTGATCATCCGGATTCTATTGATAACGTTCCTGCTATGACCACGCATGACTTTGACAATCCTATCTACCAAGCTGATGAAGGGGTTAAGGAAGACTGTGAACTCCCTGAAGAATTGGTCAGATTGTTGAAACAAGAGGAACGAGTTATTCAACCTCATCAGGAAGAAATTGAGATCATTAACATCGGCACTGAAGATGTGAAGAAGGAGATCAAGATTGGGGCCAGTCTGCAGGCCGTAGTAAAGAAAGAGTTGATTGGTATGCTGCGTGAGTATGTGGATATCTTCGCCTGGTCGTATCAAGATATGCTAGGGTTGGATACCGACATTGTTGTGCATAAGCTACCATTGAGAGAGGACTGTCCTCCGGTGAAACAGAAGTTGAGAAGAACTCGTCCTGACATGGCGATGAAGATCAAGGAGGAAGTTCATAAGCAATGGGATGCCAGATTCCTTGTCGTAACTAGTTACCCACCTTGGGTAGCTAACATTGTACCTGTAACAAAGAAGGACGGCAAGGTTCGGATGTACGTTGATTACCGGGATCTAAATAGAGCGAGTCCAAAAGATGACTTTCCATTACCTCACATTGATGTGTTGGTAGAAAACACTGCTCAATTATCGGTATTTTCCTTCATGGATGGCTTCTCCAGATATAATCAAATTAAGATGGCACCAGAAGACATGGAGAAAACAACGTTCATTACCCCGTGGGGTACATTCTGCTACAAGGTGATGCCCTTTGGTTTGAAGAACGCCGGGGCAACATATCAGCGGGCTATGGTCACATTGTTCCACGACATGATACACAAGGAGATAGAGTGTAATGTGGACGATATGATTGCAAAGTCCCGAGACGAAGAAGAGCATCTGGTCAACCTCAAGAAGCTGTTTGATAGACTGATAAAGTATAAGCTGAGGTTGAATCCAAACAAGTGCACTTTCGGAGTGCGTTCCGGGAAACTGCTGGGTTTCATTTTAGGAAGGTTGAACTACATTTCACGGTTCATATCTCATCTAACTGCCACGTGCGAACCAATATTCAATTTACTAAGGAAAGAGCAAACGGTCAGGTGGAATGAGGACTGCCAAAGAGCCTTTGATAAGATCAAAGAGTATTTGCAGACACCTCCGGTTCTAATGCCTCCAGTTCCAGGACGGCCACTTATCATGTACTTGACTGTGTTAGAAGGGTCAATGGGGTGTGTTCTAGGCCAACATGACGAGTCTGGTCGAAAAGAGTACGCTATTTATTACCTTAGCAAAAAGTTTACCGACTGTGAATCCCGTTACTCACTGCACGAGAAAACTTGCTGCGCTTTGGTATGGGCTGCTCGCCGACTGAGACAGTACATGTTGACCCATACCACACTGCTAAATTCCAAAATGGATCCTGTCAAGTATATCTTTGAGAAACCAGCGTTAACCAGAAGGGTTTCTAGGTGGCAAATGATCTTAACAGAGTATGATATACAATATACTTCTCAGAAATCCATCAAAGGAAGTGTATTGTCAGATTATCTTGCACAACAACCTCTTGAAGATGACTATCAGCCAATGAAGTTTGATTTCCCTGATGAGGACATCATGTACCTCAAAACAAACGATTGCGAGGAACCACTTCCGGAGGAGGGGCCAGACCCTGAATCCAAATGGAAGTTGATGTTTGATGGGGAAGTCAATATCAATGGACGTGGAGTTGGTGTTGTTCTTATTACTCCTGAAGGTGTTCACTTTCCCTTCGCTGCCAGAATTACTTTTGGTTGCACCAACAATGAAGCGGAATACGAGGCATGCATAATGGGAATAGAGGAGGCTATTAATCTTCGAATTAAGACCCTCGATATATTCGAAGATTCAGCCCTCGTCATTAACCAGATTACCGGCAAGTGGTATATGCATCAAGAACATTTAATTCCTTACAGGGATTATGCTAGAAAACGGTTGACGTTCTTCACAACAGTTAAGCTTCAGTACATACCACGAGATAAGAATCAATTTGCCAACGCATTGGCCACTCTTTCTACGTCTATCAAAGTCTTGTGTTGGAATTATGTGCCCATGATTGACATTTCCAGGCTTGACGCACCAGCTCATGCTTTCTCTGTAGACGCAGTGTCTGATGAGAAACCTTGGTACTTTGATATCAAGTTATTCCTATAAAAGCAAGAATACCCAGCTGGGGCATCATCCAATGACAAGAAGACCTTAAGGCGACTTGCTGCTAGTTTCTTCTTAAATACAGACGAGGTTTTGTATAAGAGGAACTATGACATGGTCTTGCTCAGATGCGTGGATAGACACGAAGCAAGCTTGTTAATGCAGGAAGTCCACAAGGGATCCTTCGGTACTCATGCAGGAGGGCATGCTATGGCTAAGAAGTTGTTGAGATCGGGGTATTATTGGATGACAATGGATGCAGATTGTTGTTCATACGCCCGTAAGTGCCACAAGTGCCAGATTTATGCAAACAAGGTGCATGTTCCTCCAAGCCCGCTCAACGTCATGTCATCTCCTTGGCCCTTTTCTATGTGGGGCATTGACATGATCGGGAAAATAGAGCCTACTGCTTCAAATGGGCATCGCTTCATCTTGGTTGTGATCGATTACTTCACTAAGTGGGTTGAAGCAGCGTCTTATGCCAATGTCACTCGTCAAGTGGTAGCCAGATTTTTGGAAAGAGATATTATCTGCAGATATGGAGTTCCAGAAAGAATCATTACTGACAATGGTTCTAACTTGAACAACAAGATGATGGCAGAATTATGTCGGGACTTCAAGATCCAGCATCACAATTCTTCTCCTTACCAACCAAAGATGAATGGTGCGGTAGAGGCGGCAAACAAGAATATCAAGAAGATTGTGCAAAAGATGGTTGTCACTTACAAAGATTGGCATGAGATGTTACCATTTGCACTGTATGGGTACCGAACGTCAGTCAGGACGTCAACTAGGGCAACTCCCTTCTCATTGGTATATGGTATGGAGGCAGTCTTGCCTGTTGAGGTAGAAATTCCTTCATTGCGTGTGATGATGGATGTGAAGCTTGATGAGGCTGAATGGGTGAGTGCTCGATACAATCAGTTATGTCTAATTGAGGAAAAGAGATTAGCGGCTATCTGTCATGGTCAGCTTTATCAGAGGAGAATGAAGCGAGCATTCGACCAACGAGTACATACTCGGGATTATCAAGTGGGAGAGCTTGTTCTCAAGAGGATTATTCCTCCAGGTTCAGATCACAGGGGCAAGTGGACCCCAAACTACGAAGGACCACTCATAGTGAAGAAAGTTTTCTAAGGCGGAGCACTGATGCTCACCACTATTGTAGATGTTAGAAATTGGCAGAATTTTTGAAAAACAAAGTAAAAGTTATGAACTTAGTTCAGAACATCAGGATGTCACACCAAATGTTGTGACATCACGAACCTGCTATCTGCCTTAAATGATATGCAACAGAAGTGCTTAAAATCAGGAGTAAATATCTGGAAGTAAATGTAAAAGGGTGAGAACTCCAAGGCGCCTCTTTAGGAAGTTAAGTTGTCTGGAAACAGAAAACTAACTCACCTTGATTCAAGGAGATAACTGTGGGATTTAAAAATTACAAGTCTGGATAATTTGCAAAAAGCCCACAAACTCAGCATCTATTTAAGAAACTGATACACTCAAGTAAATCCAACGAATTTAAGTAGAGTGTCAAGGGTGTTAGTGAAGCTAGTTACTTAAGCATGTTTTATTTGTGTGTTATTCACGTTATAAGCTTTTAAGCAAAAAGTGAATTGTGTCTTGATTGAAACTGATAAGTAAGATCAAGCTGGTGTGTCTGAAGTGTGACTTCAAACTTATTAATCATTATAAGTTAGAGATCACTGTGTGATTGAGGGGGAGTGAGTAGGTACTCATATCTAAGTAGAGTCTTAGATAGAAATTGCCTTGGGCAGATATTACGTGAAGGATTAAACTGATTGGTTTAACTCCCTAATTAATATTACTTATATTGAATTTCCTTCCTGGCTTGGTAGCCCCCAGATGTAAGTGTGGAGATACACTGAATTGGGTTAACAATTTTCTGTGTTAATTAATTTACTAGCTCATTAATTTATTGCTTAGGATATCAGTGTCTAAACATCTGTTTCGACATCACATATCTGATCCCAGAATTTCAATTGGCATCAGAGCAGGCACCCTGCCTGTATAACTGGGTGAGATCTAGGGACTGCAAATTTTGGGAACATGGACAAAGATGTAGGATCTGTGAATCGACCACCTATTTTGGATGGATCCAACTATGATTACTGGAAGCCAAGAATGGTAGCATTCTTGAAATCTCTTGATAGCAGGGCTTGGAAAGCAGCTAACAAAGGATGGGAGCACCCTGTCAAAGACAATAAGGATGGGGCAAAAGTGATGAAGCCTGAAGAAGAGTGGAGCAAGGAGGAAGAGGAGTCAGCATTTGGAAATTCCAAAGCCTTAAATGCCTTGTTCAATGGCATTGACAGGAACATATTTAGGCTTGTGCACCACTGTGAGCTAGCAAAGGATGTTTGGGACACCCTCAAAACTACTCATGAAGGAACATCAAAGGTGAAGATGTCAAGACTTCAACTTCTCACCACCAAGTTTGAGAACTTGAGGATGAAGGAAGATGAGACCATTCATGAGTTCTACATGAACATCCTGGAGATTGCTAATACTTCAGGTGCCTTGGGAGAGAAGATGAGTGATGAAAAGTTGGTAAGGAAGATTCTCAGATCACTGCCCAAGAGGTTTGACATGAAGGTCACTGCCATAGAAGAAGCTCAGGACATCTGCACAATGAAAGTTGAGGAGCTCATTGGTTCTCTTCAAACCTTTGAGATGGGAATGAGTGATACTATTGTGAAGAAAAACAAGAGCATAGCCCTGGTCTCAAACACTAATAAGGAAGAAGAAAGTCATGAAGTAGGCTCTGAGGACAACTTATCAGATGCAATTGCTATGCTTGGGAGGCAATTTAACAAAATTATCAAAAGACTGGACAACAGGCCCAGACCAAGTGGAAGAAACTCAACCTCTGAGAATAAAAGATCTTATGACTCTAACAGAAGGTCAAACTATGATGAGAAGACTAACCAAGGAAAAGGGATCCAATGTCATGGATGTGAAGGTTATGGAAACATTAGAAGTGAATTCCCAACCTATCTAAAGAAGCAAAAGAAAGGCCTTTCTGTGTCCTGGTCAGATGAAGACTCGGGCAGTGAGTCAGAAGAAGAGTCTACAAAGCACATCACTGCTCTAGCTGGATTATGTGAAACTGAAGGGGAATCCAGTGATGAGGATCTGACATTTGAAGAGCTTGAAACATCTTACAGGATGCTATGTGAAAGGAGCACTGAGGTATGCAAGGAAAGTGAACAGCAGAAGAAGCAGATTGAGGAATTAAAAGCTGAAAAGGCAAGTCATCTGGAGATCATTGCCACTTTGAAAAATGAAGTCAGCCTACTCAACTCCAAAATGGAGCATATGTCCAAATCTGTCAGAATGCTGAACAGTGGCTCAAACACATTGGATGCCATTCTCAACAACAACAAGCACTTGGGGGATATGACTGGGCTGGGATTTAATAAAGCTCAAAACTCTGAGGCTAGCACCAACCAAACAACTCCAGATCCTATGAAGTCAAACAAGATGTTCAAGCAGATGTCTCAACATCATGAGAAAAACATGATGAAAAAGAAATATCAAAGGTGGAGATGCCATCACTGTGGAAGGTTTGGTCACATCAAACCGTTTTGCTACAAACTGCATGGATACCCCAATCAGAGTTCCCAACACCTTCCTAAGCAGAAGACAGAGGTCACCAGGAAAACTTGGATACCTAAAGCTAGACATTATACTGATCAAAGCTACCAGTACATGCCTAAGCAGAAGAACAAGTTCACCAGGAAAACTTGGAACTCTAGAGATGGACACTACCCATGGCAGATGCATCAAAGGAGACACACATATATCCAGCAGTGGGAGCCTAAGAGAGGAAGACAGCCTGATCTGAACTCACATTCTAGGCAAAGGAAACCTCACAACAGGCACAAGTGGTCCAAGCAGGTTGTTGTCTTTATAGCACACACATCTCTCAGGGTATCTGCTAAGGAAGACTGGTATTTTGACAGTGGCTGCTCAAGGCACATGACTGGACTGAAGAATTTGTTGGTAGACTTAAAGCCACACTCATCCAGCTATGTAACCTTTGGAGATGGAGCAAAGGGGGAAATCAAGGGAGTTGGGATCCTGGACTGCTCAGGTGTACCAAGTCTAGATGGTGTGCTGTTGGTGAAAGGGTTAACTGCTAACTTGATCAGCATAAGTCAGTTATGTGACCAAGGTTACAGTGTTAACTTCACCAAAGCTGAGTGCATAGTTTCTGATAAAGAGCAGAAAGTAGTCATGAGAGGAGCTAGATCAAAAGATAACTGCTATATGTGGGAACCCCAAGATTCCAGCCTCACATCTACTTGTTCCATAGCCAAAGAAGAAGAAGTGAAGCTATGGCATCAAAGATTGGGTCATCTCCATCTCAGAGGAATGAAGAAGAGCATCTCTATGGAGGCTGTAAGAGGGATCCCAAGACTTAAGATTGATGAAAGAAAAGTGTGTGGTGAGTGTCAAATAGGTAAGCAAACCAAGATGTCACACCCAAAGCTTCAACATCTGACAACCTCCAAAGTCTTGGAATTACTGCATATGGACCTTATGGGACCAATGCAGGTAGAGAGTCTTGGTGGAAAAAGATATGCCTATGTGGTTGTTGATGACTTCTCAAGATATACCTGGATAAGCTTCATCAAAGAAAAGTCAGATGTGTTTGAGGTGTTTAGAGATCTGTGCCATAGGATCCAAAGAGAAAAGGCAAGTTGTGTGGTCAGAATAAGAAGTGATCATGGAAAGGAGTTTGAGAATAAAAAATTCTCAGACTTCTGTTCATCAGAAGGGATCAACCATGAGTACTCTTCTCCCATCACCCCTCAACAGAATGGGGTTGTAGAAAGGAAAAACAGAACTATTCAGGAGTCAGCTAGAGCCATGATTCATGCCAAGAAGTTACCCCTGTACTTTTTGGCTGAAGCCATGAACACAGCATACTACATCCACAATAGAGTCACACTAAGAAAGGGAACTCTATCCACCATCTATGAAGTCTGGAAGGGTAGAAACCCTACAGTCAAGTACTTTCATGTATTTGGAAGTAAGTGCTACATCCTGGCTGATAGGGATCAAAAAAGGAAGATGGACCCTAAGAGTGAGGAAGGGATATTTCTTGGATACTCTATAAATAGCAGAGCTTATAGAGTATTTAACTCCAGAACCAAGGTTATGATGGAGTCAATAAATGTGACTATTGATGATACCTATGCAAAGACAGATGTTGTTGATGATGTTGGAACATCTGTTGACAATCCAACTGAAGTTAAAATAGAAAGTGATAATCTTGACTTCACTTTAACTGAGGCAAAGTCAGAGCAATCCAACAAATCTCCCTCCATCAGAATCCAGAAAGATCATCCTAAAGAACTGATAATTGGTAATCTCAACAGTGGTGTCACCACTAGATCAAGAGAGATGATCTCAGGCTCCTGCTTTGTTTCAAAGGTAGAACCTAAGAACATCAAGGAAGCTCTGAATGATGAGTACTAGATCTCTGCTATGCAGGAAGAATTAGGCCAGTTTACAAGGAATGAAGTATGGGATCTGTAACACGGTGGGAGAACTGACTTTAGTTATGTTGCGGATAGCAATAGTCGCCACCGACTTTTATTTTATCCAAAGGAAAGGCATAAAAGAACAGGAAAAACCTTTAAAAGATTTTTGGGTCCGGGGGGTAGGTTATGTAAAGGGAAGGTGTTAGCACCCTTTACATCCATGGTTATCCATGGGCTCTTAGTTACTTAGCTCACTTTAAATTGTTTTTGAAAATGTGAAGTGTGTGAATAGAAATTTTCATAAGAGTTTGATAATGATCCATGTACGGATGCGTAAAAAACTTGTGTTTGAAAATTGTTTGAGATTTGTGAAGTATTTGAAATTTGAAATAATGAGCAAGTAACTATGAGGAACCTACCCTAAAGTTTAAGTCTTTCTGTTCTTGAATACTTTAAATGGTAAGACTATCCCTATTATTAAGGAATAGGTAGTCATTACCTTGGATGTAAGGGACATATGAAAGGGACATCTGTTTTAATGAAGGCAACTGTAGGGTGTATTAAGCATTTTGGAGGGACTGTCATCTTTATTCGAAAGGGACAAGATCATATTGAAAGGCAACCATTAAGGGACTTGATCTTTGATTGTTAAGGGACTAGATGACTTTTCTTTTTAAGGGACTTTTGCTTTATACACCCACTTGACCTTATGATTAGGCAACATTGAAAGGTAACCTTAGAAAGTGAGATGGCGATCAAAGATCGACTTACGTGTGTGAGTGTTTAATTTTATATTTATCTTATAATTTAAATGATCTAAATTCAATTTTAAATACAAATAGTTTTCACTCCCTATTTACTAACCATAGCATAAAAAATAAATAATTTAAATATTTAAGAAAATTACATCCAGGAGCAATTACATAATAATAAAGCAATTTAAATAAATAGCAAAAATAAATAAATAAGTAAATAAGCAAAATATAAATAATAAGTAAAATAAATAAGCAATTTAATTGGGTTAGTAATAATAATTAAAAATAAATAAGGTTAGTAATAAACATGATTAGTAATAATAATAATAAACAAAAGATTATAATAAACAAAATTTTAATGGTTAATAGCAAAATATGAACAATTATATTAATTAATTATAAAATTTAAAATTATAAACAAATTAAATAAATTATGAACATATTATGAGAAACTATTAAATTTGCAATTTTAGAAATTATTTACATATATAATCAATTATAAACAATTTAGAAAATATCTTCATATTATAAATAAATTAGACATTTTAATTTCTACACATATTTATATACAAAATTTTAAATTATAAACAATTTAAGTATTTAATGAAAATTAGATTAACAATATTAAACAAAAAGAAAAAAAGAAATTAGGTTTTTTATTATAATTAAATTAAGGTTTGTAAAAAAGGTAGATTTTTAGGGTTTATATAAAAAATATTAAAGATTAATTATTAATTAAGAAAACAATTTATTGTAAAAAACATGTTATTTGAATTAAATTAAAATTATAATAATAAAACAAAATAGAAAACAACAAAAAAAAAAGAAGTAGAAAACTTACCTGGCTGGGGTTTGAACCCAGCACCTTTGGCCTGCATCCAACCACACATACCACCAGGCTACCAGCGCGCAGGTGATAGAAGAGTGACTCCAATTGGTTTTGTGTACTAAACCTAAAAATCAGAAAAAAAAGAAAACAAGCAAAAGGCCTGGGGGGAGAATCGAACCCAGGGCCTTGCAAGCAATATACAAACACCTTACCATTCCTGCTGGATGAGCGCATCTGATATTATAGTGGCAATAAAACATAATATATAATGCTTCATGATTAACCTGAAAAATAAGAAAAAAAATGCACAAGGCCAGGATTCGAACCCCTGCCCTTTGACAATACACACGCTGGTTTCACCATTGGGACAAGCTGTACGCTTGTGAAATAAAATAGAAACTATATCATAATATTTTAAAACAACAATTTAAATTCAAATTTCGCGCCAGACCAGCTTCATCTTCAACCTTGGATTCGTAGGATTACCTGCGAATTTTGCTATGAAACTACCTGCGATTTTTCATGCACACAAAACCTGTGTTTTTCAAACCACACTCAAACAACACAATTTTATCAAATTAAAAACATCTTTGACTTCCTTGCAACCTGTACAATCCAATTATGTCAACCAAATTCATTTATATTGTGTAAATTGAAGAACCCTAATTTAGAGCTTTAAACCCTAAACATGGTATATTCATGATTCGGCCATAACTCTTCACCAAACTATCCAGAATTCATCTATAGCCAATAACAAACATCAATATATCATTAAAATTCATTATCAATAAGTAAATATGGTGATTCGAAAAAAAATATATGAAGCACATGGATGATGCGGTTCATGCATTATGGAGTGTTTTGGCTGCAAATAAATGTTGGTTTCCACTCAATGAGGGCCAAGGATCATGATTGTGTCTTTAGTTTACCTTCAAATGCCTTGTTTGATTGAAACCGAATGTGAGTTGTGGAGAGGTTTTTTGGTTTATGAAACTTACTCTTGGGAGGCAGAAAATTCGTGCTTGTCATTAGGTTTGTGTTAAGTACTTATAGGATGATCAATTTAGGTCAAAAAGTTGGATAGTTGTGAAGAAAATTTGATCCAAAAAGATTCAAAAAGATGGCCTTTGAAAATCAAATTTTTTTGCATAAACACTTGCTATTTTGGTATGATTCTCATTACTCTTGTATCAATCAAGTCTAAATATAATTTAAGACCTTCTAGAAACCAAATCAAATTTAATTTTCATTATTTTATATTTTATTTGAATTTAAAATGATTTTTTAATATAAAAATCATAATAAATAAAAACAAAATAAATAAAATTATGAATAAATCAATTTAATTTCGTGCAAGATGTTTTGATGTGGATTGGGTCATTATTTGGCAAGCCCATTTGGAAGAAATTGGTTTTAGACCTCCATTTTCTTCATAAACCAACCCAAAATTTCCCAACTTTGCAAGGGCACACATCCTTCAATTTTAATGCTATGAGGGTGTTCTTGGACATTTTGGAAAGCTTGAAGAGTCCTATAACCAACCCCACTGGTTTCATGTCCATATAATTTACCAATCTCAAGTTATGCCCTTTTGAAGTTGTTGACTTTTTGTTGACTTTCAAAAGGACCTATAATGTCTTAGCTCATACCTTCCAAATGAAGCATTTTTGGGCTTGGCTTGTGAGACACAAAGTTGTAGAGAATTCAATATCCTTCAAAACGAGCTTTGGATGGAGACTTGGTGATGAAGGATGTGAAAGTTATGGCTGGTCAAAGTTCAGTTGACTTTTACTAAGAAAACCCTAATTTAGAAACTCCTGATTCTTGATGATCTGAAATCTCCTTGATGAATCATGATCAACCCTTGATAAAATGATGAATTTTACTTCATATACTTGATGTTGGCAAAAAAATCATGAAGTTTGACCTTGGTTTGACCACAGTTGACCTCAGTTTGACTTTTTAACTACTTTGATTGCTTTTGACTTATCTGATCATCTGACTGAGCAAACTTTAGAGAAAAGTCTTGAAACTTGTCATGGGGGTTCTTAAACACATATAAAATGTTATGAAGCTCACTTGAAGTCTTGGAAGTTCATTTATCCTGATTAAAGTCAAAACCCTAGTTTTGGATACACTGCTTAGGAGGTGCATTGTCTGAGGGAATTGTCAACTCTTCTGACCAATTGTGAACCTTGTGAACCATCATAAGGTGTCTTGTGATCCTCATGGGAGGTATTGTGAACCTTGTGAACCTTGTGAACCTCATAAAGTGACTTGTAGACTTCATGAGCCTCATGGAAGGTCTTGAAAGCATTGTGAATCTTATGAACCTTATGAACCTCATAAAGTGACTTGTAGACTTCATGAACCTCATGAAAGGTCTTGTAAGCATTGTGAATCTTGTGAACCTTGTGAACCTTCTTAGCACACAAAGTCTTGTATTGTGAGGGAAAATTTTGGGGTGCAACAAGATCTTGTTCCTAGGCCTGATGGCATTAATGTAATTGGCACTAAGTGGGTGTACAAAAACAAGTCTAATGAGCAGGGAGTAGTTACAAGAAACAAGGCTAGGCATGTGGCTCAAGGATATACTCAAATTGAGGGGGTGTATTTTGATGAAACCTTTGCACCAGTAGCAAGACTTGAATCCATCAGACTACTCCTAGGAATTGCTTGCATCCTAAAGTTCAAATTATTTCAGATGGACGTTAAAAGTGCCTTCCTAAATGGGTACCTTAATGAGGAAGTATATATGGAGCAACCAAAGGGATTTGTTGATCCAAGCTGTCCATACCATGTATATAAGCTGAGGAAGGCTCTGTATGGGCTAAAGCAAGCTCCCAGAGCATGGTATGAAAGACTGACCACCTTTCTCATTAAGCATGGATACAGGAAGGGAGGAATAGACAAAACCCTGTTTGTAAAGGATGAAGAGGGAAAGGTTATGATTGCTCAGATATATGTGGATGACATAGTCTTTGGTGGGATGTCAGACAGAATGGTTAAACATTTTGTGACTCAAATGGAGTCTGAGTTTGAAATGAGCCTAGTGGGAGAATTAACTTACTTCCTTGGACTGCAAATCAAACAGATGGAGGACTCCATATTCATATCCCAAAGCAAGTATGCAAAGAATACTGTCAAGAAGTTTGGGATGGACAATGCAAGTCACAAGAGAACACCTGCCCCCACTCATCTAAAACTGACAAAGGATGACAAAGGTGAGAGTGTGGACCAAAGCTTGTACAGGAGCATGATTGGAAGTCTACTATATCTTACAGCTAGCAGACCAGATATAGCTTTTGCAGTAGGTATGTGTGCAAGGTATCAAGCTGAACCAAAGGTGAGCCATCTCAACCAGGTTAAGAGGATCTTGAAATATGTAAATGGCACTTGTGACTATGGCATAATGTACTTTCATGGTTGTGAACCCATCCTCACTGGGTTTTGTGATGCTGACTGGGCTGGAAGTGCTGATGATAGAAAGAGTACATCAGGAGGATGCTTCTTTCTAAGGAACAATTTAATTTCTTGGTTCAGTAAGAAACAGAATTGTGTGTCCTTATCCACTGCTGAAGCTGAATACATTGCAGCTGGTAGCAGTTGTTCACAGCTGGTATGGATGAAACAAATGCTCACAGAATACGATGTCACACAAGATGTCATGAGATTGTACTGTGACAATTTAAGTGCTATTAATATCTCCAAAAATCCTATCCAACACAGCAGGACTAAGCACATAGATATCAGACATCACTTCATCAGAGACCTTGTGGAGGAGAAGGTGATCACATTGGAGCATGTAGCCTCAGAGCTGCAATTAGCTGACATATTCACCAAGGCTTTGGATGCTACCCAATTTGTAAACCTAAGGGGTAAATTGGGAATCTGCATGTGTGACATATAGCAATTATGGAGAAGTGCCAGCATGTATTATGACATCGTGGGGCATAACCACCAGGTGGCAGAACTAGTCTAGCTAATAACCGTTTGTATTCCAGTTCTACAAATTCCAATAGAAACGAGCTCTATTTATGTACAAACGTGCCTTCAGCTTCTCACATTCTCATTAGCACCACTGAACTCTTTGCATGCTACATCTGAGATTCTAAACCCATCTAAGTCTATCATCAAACCTTTGTGCATCCCCACTACAATCACAAACATGTCACAACATCAGAACCCTAACTCCATTGATGAGGGTCTCCTTCAGGAAGACGCAGTGGACGTCACTCCATTGTCTGTAGTACCCATGGATGCGACACCCATAAACATTGTCAGAGGAAGCATTCCCATCGCCCAAAAGCCCAGGACTCCCTATGCAAGAAGACCCAAGGAGCCAGTCTTCAGCAAAAGTAAGAGAGCCTCTTCAACTTCCAGTGCTCCCAAAGCTTCTGCTTACGTGGACTCCACAATCAGAGATCTTGTAACCAGGATCCTGACAGAAGAAAGGGTTGTGCCTGGGGTGTCAGTTCCCCTGAACAGAATGCCTGCCTCAACTCCCAGCAACCAAGCTAAAGAAGACATGCCTGCTCCACAAGATGTCCCAAGTAATGTTGAGACAACTGAGGGCCAGGACAAAGCCTCAAATGATGATAAAGGAGTAGAAGGTCCTACTGATGATCAAGATGCTGAGAATGAGGCTTCCCAACCTCCACCAGGTGTGAACCTGGACGATGATTCTGATACAGAGATCATAGCAGTTATTGATCCTAGCATAGCCAAGAGGCTTATGGCTAGGAAGGATAAGAGGTCAGCTGCTCAAGCAACCCCTGAGAAAAGACAGCCAACCCCCAAGAAGGACAAGGTCAAAACTGCTTTTGGACCTACAAAGCCATGGAGTAAGGTCAGCACACAGAAGAGGAAGGCCACAGCTCCATCTGATTCTGATGTTGAGGAGGATGTCCCAACATCTCAACCCAGAAAGAGGCCAGCACCTTCTAGGACTGCCATTGTTGTCCCTGAAGCACCCCTGGATAATGTGTCCTTCCACCATGTCTCCAGCGTAAGCATGTGGAAATATGTCTATCAGAGAAGGGTGGCTCTAGAACGAGAGCTGGGTAGTAATGCCTTGGATTGTACTGAGGTAATTGATTTAATTTCCAATGCTGGACTGTTCAAGACTGTCTCTAAATTCTCTCCATGTTATGAGTTGTTGGTAAAAGAATTTATAGTGAACTTACAAGAAGGATGTGCTGATGGGAAATCTGAGGATTTCAGAAAAGTGTATGTCAGGGGAAGGTGTGTAGACTTTTCTCCTAGGGTGATCAATCAGTACTTGGGGAGAGAAGAAGATGGGCCAACTGAGCTTGGCAAGACTGACAATCAAGTGTGCAGAATAATTACAGCTAACCAGGTCAAGACATGGCCAGTAAAAGGCAAACTCTCAGTCAGCCTGTTAACCAGGAAATATTCCATGCTACACAGAATTGGGGCAGCCAACTGGGTCCCAACCAACCACACCTCAACCATAGCCACTGGGCTTGGGAGGTTTATCTGTGCTGTAGGCACCCAAACCAAGCTGGATTATGGAGCATACATCTTTGACCAGACTCTCAAGCATGCAGGAACCTCAGCCATCAAGCTTCCAATAGCCTTCCCATCACTACTCTGTGGGGTGATTCTCAACCAGTATCCAGGAATCCTTACTGACAAGGACTCTGTCTGTAAAAGGGAAAGTCCATTGTCTTTCCATTACAAGTTGTTTCTAGGTCATCATGCTGCAGATGTTGAAGCACCGGGTGGGACATCTATTGGGACATCTGCTGTCAAGACACCTATATCAAAGGCAGCCCTAATTGCAGAGCTCAGGACAACCTTCAAGGAGCTGGAAGAAAGGAAGAAGAAGCTTGAGGACCTGATTCAAAGACTGGAGCTGGAAGAGGCTGTTGGGAATGATGATGGAGCTGGTGATGAGTCTGAGGATACAGAGGATGAAGAGTGAAGCTGTTTGTTGATGGAAAATGTATGTTTGGAGTCTGTCTGTTTTGAATTGTATGTTTGTTATGTCTGTTTCTTTAATGTTTTGTTTGGCCCCAAAATTTATGTCTAACAAGGGGGAGAAATAAATTTGTGTGTGTTGAACAATGATATTATGTCTGTCTGTTGAAATGGTATATTTTGGACATATCAAAGTGTCACTGGGTGTAATGGGTACTTATCAAAGTCTGTTGGGCCAAGTCATGGCAGTGTACATCTCAGGTAACTATATGTTTGAGGGGGAGCAAATTCTTAGCTCTTACATGTTAGCCAAAAATTAGCCAAAGGGGGAGTTTGTAGATGTTAGAAATTGGCAGAATTTTTGAAAAACAAAGTAAAAGTTATAAACTTAGTTCATAACATCAGGATGTCACACCAGATGTTGTGACATCGCGAACCTGCTATCTGCCTTAAATGATACACAACAGAAGTGCTTAAAATCAGGAGTAAATATCTGGAAGTAAACGTAAAAGGGTGAGCACTCAAAGGCGCCTCTTTAGGAAGTTAAGTTGTCTGGAAACAGAAAACTAACTCACCTTGATTCAAGGAGATAACTGTGGGATTTAAAAATTACAAGTCTGGATAATTTGCAAAAAGCCCACAAACTCAGCATCTATTTAAGAAATTGATACACTCAAGTAAATCCAACGAATTTAAGTAGAGTGTCAAGGGTGTTAGTGAAGCTAGTTACTTAAGCAGGTTTTATTTGTGTGTTATTCACGTTATAAGCTTTTAAGCAAAAAGTGAATTGTGTCTTGATTGAAACTGATAAGTAAGATCAAGCTGGTGTGTCTGAAGTGTGACTTCAAACTTATTAATCATTCTAAGTTAGAGATCACTATGTGATTGAGGGGGAGTGAGTAGGTACTCATATCTAAGTAGAGTCTTAGATAGAAATTGCCTTGGGTAGATATTACGTGAAGGATTAAACTGATTGGTTTAACTCCCTAATTAATATTACTTATATTGAATTTCCTTCCTGGCTTGGTAGCCCCCAGATGTAAGTGTGGAGATACACTGAACTGGGTTAACAATTTCCTGTGTTAATTAATTTACTAGCTCATTAATTTATTGCTTAGGATATCAGTGTCTAAACATCTGTTTCGACATCACATATCTGATCCCAGAATTTCAACTATGGATGGAGAAGATTTCCAATCCCCTGTTAACCGGACGTAGTTAAAAAATACTTCACATAAAAAGACCCGCTGGACATAAAAACAAAATTAAAGTCCAGGCAAGAAAAGGGCATCCCGGCGAGCTATAAACAGAATAAAAAGCTCGGGCAAAAGTTAGGGAAAAAAACATGTACACCCGCTGAGTTGAAAAGCCACACTGGACAGCTCAGGCAAAAAAGGGTATCCCGGTGGATTGAAAACCCGAAAGGGCGATCCACAAAAAACAAGGGAATAAGCGAACAACTACGATCCAGGTAATCTGAATCAAGTCATCATTTCGTACAACTTGACAATATCAGAAGGATAGGAATCAGTCCCCTCATCTTCTCAGAAAGCAAAGGCAGGAGTGGAGAGTTTTGAAGACATGCTGGTCATAGCAAGAAGGAAACTCATTGGGATGCCGTGCCCATTGCCATTAGGATAGTTTATTTTCTCAATTTTTATGGTAGCTACCTCTTTCTAGGTGTTTGCTTCCTGATGTAGAATCTTTGCCTATTCAGAGGCCTTTCAATAAAAGAATATTCAGTCAAAAAGTTGTGTTTGTGTTTATCTTTTGTTTGCAAAATGTCCTGAATTTTTGGCAAAAATAGCATTGCATTTAAAACATGGTGATAATTCGAAAGAGAAGAAAAATGAAATTGCAAGGAAACATTTGAAATCTTCTTTGAGTGTCGGGTGACGATGGATGAACAGATCATACCATGCAAGTCCCCGGGGCACATATATGTTTTATGTTGTTGCAGGTTTTGCAGGATGGCGTCCCATTCTCCCAGACAGAGTTTTCCCCAGCTAAGTCATGGCAGGTAGGATCCCCAAGCAGTTTATGTTCCCCAGTAGGGTATGCCCAACAAGCAGTGGGAGGCCCACTCCCCACAGAGTTTATCTGTCAAAACTCTTGTCACAACAAAAGACATTTGAGGAAGCATCTCCCCAGCCGTGTTGGAAGATCGTCATTTCCCGGAACTCGTCTGTGTTCATAATTTATTGCCGCTCGTCAGCATTTCTAAACACTCGTCTGTGTTATTACTTTGGTATTGCTCGTTTGTTGTCCAAAGCAGTTACTCGTGGTTGCAATTGTTGTTGTTGCTCTTCTGCACTTTCCGACACTCGTCTGTGTTTGATATGTAATGTTTGTTGTTGCTCGTCTGCATTCTCCAGCACTCGTCTGTGTTTATTATCTGTTTGAAGCTCGTCTGCATTTGTTTGGATACTCGTCTATATCATCCCTTACACTCGTCTGTGTTAGTTTATATCCACATATGTTGATTTGACAATTACCTTGGTACTCGTCTGTATTGCTACTCTGAATGCTCGTTTGTGTTGGATTTATGGTATTCGTCTGTACCAGTGACTGATATTCATCTGTATCATTGCTTGAAACGCTCGTCTATGTTTCTCGGATCATCGTCTGATATTCGTCTGTATCATTGACTTATGGAACTCGTTTGTGTTCTCTTGATGGTCATCCAATACTCGTCTGTATTGAAGAGGTTTGAAGTCCTGACGGTGGGAATAACGTCAAAATGGTTACCGGTCCTAGCGTAACAGGTTTATCCGAAGGAGATTCGTCTGTCTCAAGTACAACTTATTAATGTTGCACTTGGTGTAACAAGTTCGCTCAAAGAAGGCTCGTCTGTCTTAGACCATGTATCCACGGATAATATTTGAGGAGGGTTCGTCTACCTTGATTATGCATGTCTATCCCACAGACTTAAGTGCATCACCGGTCCTGGCGTAACAGGTTTATCCGAAGGAGATTCGTCTGTCTCAAGTTATATATTTTGCAGAGTACGTGAGGGCTCGTACGTCCAGTTCCTGGCGTAACAGGATTGTTCGGAGAAGACTCGTCTGTCAAAGTATTCTGATTCCAAATACCAGTTTCAACTTAGAAGGAGCTCGTCTGCTTTCTCTTCACTTCAGTCACCAAAGCATCATTTCGTTGGGTTTATTTCCCAGTTTTTGCATTCTCCAGCAGAGTGCAAATTTCAGGTCTTCTTGGTATTCAACCACAGTTTATCTTGAACGGTCGTTAGCCCGCACTACCGTCCTTTTCAGATTAACAGTTGTTTGAATAGGGGCAGCTGTAACACCCCAAATTTGCCCTCTTCTTTTTAAGCATCATATCACATCATATTAATCATGAACATATCATATGTTTGACATCTTTGCATGGAAAGATGAGGCATAACATTCTCATGACCTAGCATTAGGCATATGATCATCTGTGGAGGGTTTTAAGGCATCACAAGCTATAGAAAGGGGCCCAATGGATTTTTCTAAGTCCTATGATGGGTCTACATTGCTTTCACAAGCTCAAGATCATTCACAAAAGCTCAGAAGTTGGGAAGATCATCAGGGAATTCAAGCTAGGGCAAAGCTCCTACACAATGATCCCAAATTAGGGTTTGATTTTCAAGCATGAAAACCTTATGACTTTGGCCATTTCATTTGGGCAAAGTCTCTCATATGTTAAGAGGATCCTAGGGATGAAATTTGGTGAGAAAATTCCTTGTGTAAGTCAAGTATTTCTTCAATTGCTTGTAAATGAAGAAATTGGTCAACTGTGCATTCTGAAAGTCAACTGTGAGATTTCAAAGGGGCCAACCCCATTTTTCTAGCCAAGGGATGTTCTTATAACAATATAAGAGGTTTGGCAAGATCAAAGATCAAGAATCATGAGGTTTTGAGGTGTTTTGCAAAATTGGCATATGGTTGGTCATGGAAATTTCCATTTTTAGTAACGTTTTGCCCTAATTTTCAAGTAAGCATAACTTGGTGAAAAAAGCTTCAAATGGACCACAACCAAACATGAAAGTTGAAGATTAAAGCCTCCCATTTTCAAAAATTACAAGAGCATTTTCATAGCCCTCATGGTTTAAGTGGTATGCCCTTCGAAAATTGGTGGATTTTTAGGGCATGGCATGCATTTCAAGCATCCTTCAAATGCAAAACTTCATGAACTTTATTTTTGAGTGACATAATGAACAAAGTGAGGTCACAAACTTACAAAGCAATGCCAAGAGTCCATTTTGCTCCAAAAATAATGCCTAATTCGTGCATGGGATGAGGTATAATTCACAAGAGGGAAATTTGCATGAACATGGGAAAAGCATGATCCCCACATCCAAAGGCCAGTATAATTTCTGTTTTGAATTAAGGGTGAGATATTGATCACACACGGGCAAAGAATGAGAGGGATGCACGAGCCAAACACCTCATCACACAAATCTTGCCAAATTTGCAATTTCACTCTCACACTCTCATCTCACGTGCATTTTCCCTCATCCTTTCAGCATTGCATTTTTGATCCATATATAAGATAGCTAGGGTTTTATTTGAGGCTGGATCCATCACATTTCATCATTCCAAATTTTTTGCACCAAGAGCATTTTCCTTCGAATCTCCTCATTCTTTCACTCTCTTCACAAACAAATCACATATTCTGAATCCTTGGAGCTTAAGAATCATTAATCCACCATTGGTTTAAGCTGAAGCTCAAGATTTCAAGTGGTGCCATTCAAGTGTAGTTGCTCTCCAAATTCAAGATCCAGAGCAATTCAAGCTCTCTCTTGCATTTATTTTGCAAGGAGAGGTTAGAAGAGGTAGATCTGCAGTGTTTAGAGGCTTGTGTTAACCTATTTCGTGCTCTGCAAGTTCAGGTAATCTTCTGAATCCATGGATCTAGAAATGGTTTTTGATGTATGCATTATGATCTGTGAAGTATGCTGATGATTCTGTGATGTTTGATTTTGAAAATGCTTGAGAATTGAAGTTGTATTGATGATTTGAAGTTTTATGGTTAAAACTGTTTTGTTTCGATCTGTTTGATTCAGTGATCCATTGTGAATTTGAGTGCCATATTTGGATTCAGCGTGCCCTAATTGTTTAATTTGGAGTGTTTGATTCATTTCAGTGAAGATTTGTTCATGGTTTGTGTTTTCCGGTGCCGGAGCCCTAGTTCCGGTCACCGGATTCTGGGTTTGAGTTCATCAGAGTTTAATGAAGAAGATGACCACTTGGCCGTAGGATTTCCCATCTGGACGTCTCTCAATTTGCCAGCGCATAAATGAAGCCACCTCCCTCTCACGTGTTTTATATTTTCCTGAATTAATGTTTTTGTTTCTCACCACACCACAATTAATATGTTCCCTCACTCTAAACCAATCAATGTGATGACTAGGTTTAATGAGTTGACCTATCTCACGTGTGCGTTTGATCCCATGGTCTCTGTTTTTTCTGAATTTTATTGAATTTCCACAACAATATTGTGAGCTGCGCTGACTTTTGATTGGGCTTGACTTGCTAATCCCACCCCCTGACTCTGAGGCCCAACATAATTGAACTGAAATCCATTTCTATTCGCACCCGCTGGCCATTTCCTTTTATTTTTATTTCTTTTTATTTCCATTCCATTTTCAGTTTGGTTTTTAATTTTTAAAAATAGTTTTAAGTTTCAAAAAATTCTAAAAACATTCATGAATGATTGTTTGAGTTTTCTCTAATTTTTGATATTTTTATTTTCCATTTATTTTTATTTGACACGTGGAATTTAATTTTTCCTTTTAATTAATTCATTTTTATTTCATTTTGAAGCATGCTGAGTTGTTCATTTTCTATCTTGATCATTATTTTGAATTTTTGGTTGGTTCTTTTTGCTTTGGATTCATGAGGGAATGTAGTTTATTGGTGATTTTTGTTCTTATTTTTGGAATCTTGATTAATTACTTTTGGTCCTTAACTTGTGAGTGAAGCCATTTAACCTTAATCCATGTTTGACCTTTCATTTGACTTGTTTAGCTTCTGAATTTCTTTCCCTCCTTTTGGCATGTTGTTATGTTATGGTTGAAGATCACTTGTGCAAGGTTGTGGAATTTTTGAATGCTCTTTTGATTTGTTTTGAATTTTTGTTCTTGACTTGTCCCATTTTGCTTCTTTTGGATTATTTGCTCTCTCCTTAGCTTAGAAGGGCACTTGTGCCAACTTCTCCAACTTGTTTAGAGACTTATTAGGATGTGGATACCTCTCTGATCTTGGGTTGTGGTTTATGTCTTGAAAATCTTGTAATTTGTTTGCCTTTGGAGTTCTTCCATTCTTTTGTATATCCACCTCACTTCCTTTGCTTCTTTCTTCTCATAATGTAATTGCTTAGCTATATGCCCTTCTTCTCTTTATCTCTCTTGATTCTTAAGATTTTCTAACATGATTAGGGTTCTGGTCTTGGGGTTGTGATTTGTTCATTTTGCTTTACATCTTCTCATGTTTATTTTGATTTGTCATAAGTGATTCATGTTACCTCATGTTGATTTGTGTGTTTCTTTTCTTATTCTTGTGACTTGTATTTGCATTGAGCATTTATGTGTATGACTTCACTTCTGGTTGTATGGTGTTGGTATGGCATTATGATCATTTTGTATTGCCTTTATACTTGTGTTACTAACCATTTCAGGGGCTTAGGTAAGTGGGAGGTGTGGATGTGATTCCCACATCTCCAAATTTTATCTCTTTTCTTCTTATTATTATTTGTTCTAACCTTGTGATTGTTGGGCTTAGGCCTTACTTTCCCCCTTCTTCTTTCTTCTTCTTCTCTTCTTCTTTCTTTCTTCTTTAGGATAGTAAACCTCACTAATCTAGGATTTCCCATGCATGACAACACTTAGGATTGTTAGTCCCCCATTAGACTTTTACCTTTGTGATCCTTTTGTTTCTCTTCTCTTCTCATCTCAAAATCCTAAAGAAGACACTTAATAAAGATTGAAGTGATACCTTGAGCAATAGCCTTATCCCATGAGACACTTGTAGTCTTCCCATCTTGGGATAGTACAAGCTTGTCTTGTGATGTACAAGTCTGATCAGGATATCATCTTCACCAAGAAAGTCATAAAACACAGTTCTTCATTGTAAATACAGAAAACACTTAATAAGTTAATGAGTTAGTGAGCTTAAGCCCTAATCTCTGGACTCAAGTTTTGGGTATCTTCTCCTTTCTTGAGTGTGCTTGTTCTATTATTCCATCTTGGAATGTAGTGATAAGTGCACATTCCATGGAAAAGAGCTTGAGTTCACTTCCTTGTGACACACTCCTAAAAGCTTCTAAAAAAACACAAACAAACAATAAGCGTCTTTCCTTCGGGAATTCTTTTCTCATCTCCTTCGCTCCGTACGCGAACTTGCTCCTACTTGTCATTTTGCAAGACGGTAACGCACTCGTCGTCCGAGCCTGCAACACCTGAGCATTGACATAGGCAGTTCAAGCCTTAAGACGCAAGCAATCTTTTCCACCCATAGTTAGGGGAACTACGACGACTCTGATCCTCATTGTCCAGGTGAGGTACGTAGGCAGCGGGGTAGGGCCCGTTCGAGCAGAATATTTATTTTCCCTTCATTTTTTCCTTCTCATTTCTTTTTCAGTTCCCTTTTCGTTTCTTTTCCAGTTCCAGTTCCTTTTCTTTTGCAGCAACTTTCTTTCCTACACCCTTTGAAACAGATTTCTTTGCAAGTGTGGATCTCGTCGGGTACGGCGGACGATCTGGGTACTAATACCTTCCCAGGCCGTAACCGACTCCCGAACTCAGTCTCTTTGGTTCGCAGGACCCGTGTCCTTCCTTTTCTTTTCTTCTGGTTTGTGCAGCATTACCATTCCCGTTCCTTCGGGATAAAAATGCCTGGCTGGCGACTCTAACCTTTTCCGCGCCACTTTCGCGTTTGTACCAGGATGGAAATCCGGGGAGCGACAGGGGGTTAGGGTTGTTTAGAAGGAAGATTGTGGCCAAAAGCACTTATTTCAAAAGCATTTTTCACTTTCTGTTCAGCGTTAACCGATTAACGCATGTGTTTTTGGCCAAATATAGTGTTGTCTGGGGTCCGTTAACGGGTTAACCGTTTGGTTAACCGGTTAACGCTGTTAGTTTTTGTTTTTTTAGCTTATTTTCTTGCTCAATCTTTCTTCCTAGTGCTTCTAAGGTTCATGTATATTTAAGTATTGATTTTAGGGAATTTTTGGGTCTATTTCCAGTAGCCGATTCATTTGTTTCGAGTCGTTTCGACATGATTCCGTTCACTTTTCCATGTTTTGTGTCAAATGTGTAAATGTGATATAATTGATTCTTGATGTTGTTTTGCTACACATTAATAATTTGTTTCACATGTTAATTGCTTGCTTAAATTCAACATATGCTTTATGATTATTGTCATTGCTTGCTTGATGTATAAAGTGATTAAATGTCATGTTGATTTTTTGTCAAAAGGGATTAAATGCTTCACATGTTCATGCAAGTTTCTTGTGCTTAATTGATCATATCTTAACATGAGTTCAATTCTGATTTTTATGCCATACATGTGAAACAATTGATGCTTGTAGTGATATTTGTTCAATCTCATGATAAAATGCTCATTTGTGCAATATGAAAAAGTATGGTTATTCTTGTTGATCATTGTTCATTTTAATCAAATAAATGATGTAAATAAATTCACATGTTTGAGTTCATGTTGTGGTGTATATAGATCCATGTTAATTGATGTTGATGTGTTGTTTATCATTCACTTTGTGCACATAAATAAAAATGATCAAATCTGCCCCATGTTTTCATAGCTGTTTGTTAATATAGGTGTTGTAAAATACATGATGTTTGTTATGTTTGCATGTTGTATGTGACTTTTTACACCTATCTTTTCATGATGTATGCTGGCTATAAAAGGTTGCTTTGTGTTATGCATTGTTTTGATAGCTCCTTTTAGTTTAGGGGCTGTAGTAGGTGCTGAATTTTTGTTTTAGTATTTTTTTAGTTCTAGAATTAAGATAGAGTTTAGATAGAGTCCTATAGTTTTTTAGGATTTAATTGGTGTGGGTTTGCTTTATTATTTTTAATAAAATGCATACTAATCTTTGTTTTGTAGGGAGGGAAAGGTATGCTTCCTTACACCTTATCCTTTTATTTTATTTTTGTACATTTCCTTTATGCATTTAATTCACCTTTTACTTCCATATTTTGTGATTGGTAGGATTCCCCTTTGTTAGGATCAACTTATCTTCCTTAGGAAGTAAGTTGCATCCTTTTTTCTTCTTTCTCTTCCTTTTGTTCTTTAGGATTAGAAAAGCCTCACTCACCATTAGGACCACCATTTTAATAAATAACTTAGGGTTGTGTCTTAGTTCCCCTTAATTTTTGTCCTTTTCCGATTTGAGTCTTCTTTCTCATCTTCAAACAAAATCCAAAAAGACTTAATAAATGCATGAAAGGATCCCTTGTGTATAGCCTTATTCCATGGGGAACTTACATTCATTCCATCTTGGAATGGTGTAGGCTTGTCTAGCATGATGTACAAGTCTTATCAAGGGGTTGTTTCACAAAGAAAATCTAAAAGACACTTCTTCACAAAATACAAAAACACTTAATAAAGTTCAATAAGCTAGTGAACTTAGACCCTAATCCTTGGAAACGAGTCTTGGATAAATTCTCCCTTCTTGGTATGCTTGTTCTATTATTCCATCTTGGAATGTAGTAGCAAGTACACATTCCATGGAAAAGAGTTTAAATTCACTTCCTTGTGCCAAATTCATACAAAACTCTTAAAAATCAAATAACAAACAATAAGCGACTTTCCTGAGGGAACTTCTCTTCTCATCTCATTCACTCATAACGCGAACTTGCGACGACTTGTCTCGCATGCAAGACGGTAAACACACTCGTACTAGACGAGCCTACAACACATGAGCATAGACATACGCAGTTCCAGCTATAAAAAACACAAACAAAGTTCCCGCCTGGTTAGGCAAACTACGTCGACTCTGATACTCATTATCCCGATGAGGTACGTAGGCAGTGGGGTAGGACTCATTCGAGCACATTCTTTATTTTCCCTACATTTCCCCCTTCTGTTCTTTCTCTTTTCCAATTCCTTTCTCATTTCCATTCCCATTCCGTTTAACAGTTAATTTGTTCAGCAGCAGTTATTTCTCACCCTTTGAAACAAAGAAGCAAGCATGGATCCCGTCGGGTACGACAGACGATCTGGGGTGCTAATACCTTCCCAGGTCGTAACCGACTCCCGAACCCAGATCTTTGGTTCGCAGTACCTTGTCCTTTCCTTCTTCCTCAGGTTTGTGCAGCATTACCTTTCCCATTCTTTCGGGATAAAAATGCCTGGCTGGCGACTCTACCTTTTCCGCGCCACTTACGCGTTTGTACTAGGATGAAAATCCCGGGAGAGACACATAGCTCGTTGATACGTTGCACCGGCGTTCTTCAGTCCAAACGGAATTACCTTGTAACAGAATGTGCCCCAAGCTGTGATGAATGTTGTTTTCTCCATGTCTTCGGGCGACATCTTGATTTGATTGTATCTAGAAAACCCGTCCATGAAAGAAAATACCGAGAACTGAGTTGTGTTGTCCACCAATACATCAATGTGAGCTAATGGGAAATCATCCTTCGGGCTAGCTCTGTTCAGGCCCCGGTAATCCACACACATACGCACCTTGCCTTCCTTCTTAGGCACTGGTACAATGTTAGCAACCCACGGCGGGTAACTAGTTACAGCAAGGAAACCGGCGTCCCACTGTTTTTGTACTTCTTCCTTAATCTTCATGGCCATATCTGGGCGAGTACGACGTAACTTTTGTTTAATCGGCGGGCAATCTTCTTTCAATGGTAGCCTGTGCATGACAATATTCGTATCTAGACCTGACATGTCTTGATAGGACCAAGCAAAGACGTCGACGTATTCCCGAAGCATGCTGATAAGTTGTTCTTTTACTGGATCTTGCAGACTGGCCCCAATCTTTACTTCTTTCAAATCTTCCTCGGTACCAAGATTAATAGTTTCAATTTCCTCCTGATGAGGAGTAATCACTTTCTCTTCTTGCCTCAACAACCTAGCCAACTCTTCAGGCAACTCATAGTCTTCATCAACCCCTTCATCTGCTTGATTAATTGGATTGTCAAAGTCATATAAGGTCATAACAGTGTTGTTGTTGGTGCAATCTGGAGGATTAGCTCTGCAAGGGTTGAGATTTGTTATTTTTTAGTGATCAATTTTAATCTTGTTTAGAAAAGGTGTAAATGAAGTTATTATTTTGAAAACATTGCCATTTATTGTTTTGTGCGAAAAATAACAAAAATGAAAAGACAGTGAGCGAAAAAGAAAATTGTTTGTAAAAGATGTCCAATATTCATTGATACTCCATTTGCACAAAATACAAATATGGCCCTATTACAAAATGAGTCCTGACACCTTGGGCAAGATACATGACTTGATGCATGCTAAAGCAGGAAATAATAATTACTCTGCGGAAGTAACCCTTATAATTTCCTGGGAAGACCAGTTAAGGATTTGTTGTCCCAGGATCCTTGGACGAATCCAGCTATCCAGGTTGAGGTTGCTTTCAGCCTCATCTTCCACGTTATTGACAACATCTGGGGTTAGCATCCCCCCACTTATGAACTTGGGCTCCTTGGCAGCCTTTGCTTGATCTTGTCGGAATGGTTTGTAACCCAAACCAAATATGTCCTCCTTCTTCTCTACTGGCAGCAGCTTGCCCCAGCCTTGAGCATTTCCATCTTTAACAACCTTCTGAGCTTGTTGGTAAGAAACAATTGAAGTACCCATCATATCCTCCTGGGATGCAGTAAATACTTCAGTTGTCGCCTCATTGACGTTCAGTGCTTCGAAACCTTGGCTCATGGTCTCGTGAATCTCACCATCCTCTTCACCACAGATCGTGATAATTTTCCCTTCCCACTCGTATTTTAATTTCTGGTGAAGGGTTGACATAACTGCGCCAGCGGCGTGAATCCATGGTCGACCTAACAAACAGCTGTAGGTCGGCTGAATGTCCATCACGTAGAAAGTAGTTTGAAAGACCTGGGGGCCAATTATCACAGGAAGCTCCACCTCTCCAAGAACAGACCTCTTGGAACCATCAAAAGCTCTAACTACCAGATTTCTTGGTCGGAGAGCTATACCATCATATTCAAGCTTAACAAGGGCTTTCTTCGGCAAGACATTGAGTGAAGACCCAGTATCAACTAGAACATGTGAAAGCACAGCCCCTTTACAATCCAGAGTGATGTGTAAAGCTTTGTTATGATGACGACCTTCCATTGTCAAATCAGCGTTGGTGAAGCCTAGTCCGTGACTAGTATTAACATTAGACACCACTGTCTCTAGCTGATTTACTGTGATCTCCTCAGGCACATAGGCTGCGTGCAAGACTTTAAGTAATCCATCCCGATGGGCTTCGGAACATAACAACAATGATAAAATGGAGATCTTGGAAGGAGTCTGGTGGAGTTGATCCATAACCTTGTAATCGCTTCTCTTGATTATTATCATAAATTCATCCATATCTTGATTAAAGGATGTTTTATGAGCTTCTTTCAAAGTTGGTTCTTCAGGCACCACATTTTTGCCTTTAGCTTTGGCAGCAGCCTCTGCCTTAGCATTTGCTCTTGGAACTTGTGACGCGAAGAGACGTCCGCTTCTAGTGAAGCCTCCGCCTCCCCCGACATTATCGACCTGTGGTGTATGAGTTGAAGCATCAAGAAGTACTCTCTCCCCATTGCAGTAGAGGTCTGAACCATAGTTCCATGGTACAACATTATCTTTTTCATACGGAATGGGTCCAGGTACCGTGATGGTGACTGGACTGACTGCAGCGGAAGTAGGAATTGTTATCGTCTGTGGATCGTAATATATGGTGACAGGATTTCTGACTGATGGTGGTGGTGAAAAGCTGAAGCTGGGTTGTTGTTGAGATTGTTGCTGAAAATTGTTGGAATCGGGGACTATTGTTGGGTCGTAGTATATGGTGACTGTGGAGACGTTGTTGTTAATGGTTGTTGTAGCTGTAGAAGCGAATGGGGTTGAACTAGTGTTTGTTGAAGTGGTGGAAGAGATGATTGTTGATTTTGTAGCCGAGTCCGTTGGAACAATTGTTTTTGTAGTTGTAGGAGGAGTGTTTGTTGGTGTTGTTGTAGGAATTGCTGATGTTGTAGAAACCGTTGATGTTATCTGCAGGATACCTTCTCTGATAAGGCCATTGATGTCACTTCTTAAACTTGCACACCCATTGACGGAAACTTTGCAAGATTCACAGCAGGCCTCACAACCTGGGAACACCTGGCATTTTAAAAGCCGAGCTTTAACCTCTGCCATAGGTGTTTGAATGCTTGCAGTATCTTCAATTAAGTTCATGGGTTAATCCTCTTCAATTGCATTTATCCTGGGCCCACCATGGCTGGGCATAGGATTCGTCGTGACATTAGGAGGTGGTGCAAAATTTAAAGCCTTTGAATCAACTAGATCCTGGACCTTCATGTGCAAAGCTCTGCACTTTTCTGTAGTATGACCCGGTGCATTAGAATGGAAGGCACATCTGGCATTGACGTTGTAATTCCATGGAAGGTTCTGAGGATCTGGTGGAGCTAAAGTCCTTAATTCAACGAGATTAAGCTTCAAAAGTTGTGGCAACAAAGTGGCATAGGGCATTGGTATAGGCTCATTTACCCTATTGACTTGAGATGGTCTTTGCTAGAAAGGACGTTGCTGTTGGTTGTTGTTGTTGTAGGACCTTTGTTGAGGAAAATGTTGCTACTGAGGGAAATGTTGTGGTTGCGGAGTGTATTGTTGTTGTTGAGGCGGTGGAGTAGGAATTATGACAACGACAATTGATCTTGGCATATACTGGGGCCTTCCTCTGCCCACGTGAACTGAATTAGTTTCACCCGACCTTCGAGGCCCTGCAAAAGGTTTCCTTGTGCTGCTTGAGCTGGCGCCGTTATCAGAAATGTTACCCATTTTTAACAGACTTTCAATCTGTTCTCCATCTATGACCACATCTGCAAAGCTAGTGGAAGAGAAAGTAGCCAACCTATCAATGTATGTCCCCTGTAGGGTGCTCATAAACATATCTGCCATCTCTCTTCCGACATTGGAGGTTGAGCAGCAGCAGCCAATTGCCTTCATCTCTGAGCATAGTCTCTGAAGCTTTCCCTGGAGGACTGTGACATACCCATTAGAAGAGTTCTATTAGGAGCCATGTCTAGATTGTATTGGTATTGGCGTATGAAAGCCTCGGCCAAATCTTTCCAATTTTTGATTGTTGCCCTAGTCAGATGAGAGTGCCACTCACGGGATGCCCCAGTCAAGCTATCCTCAAAATAAAACATCCATAGCTTTTCATCCATAGTGTAGGCCTTTAATATTCCCAGAAAGAATTGAAGATAGGTGCGAGGGCAAGATGTTCCATTATATCTTTCAAAGCAGGGATGTTTGAATTTGTGACGAATTTTAACTCCCTCTACCAGCCCCATATCCATAACATCAAATCCTAAGGAGTTTTGGGACTCCAGGGATCTCAGTTTTTTTGCTATCTTGTCCAAACGACGATCATAGACTTCATCTCCTGCTCCAACAACAGTGAATTGTTCCTCCTGAGGGTCCTCTTGCAAGGTTTGTCCTCCATTATTACCTTGGGTATTCCTTATAGCATTAATGGCAGGGTTAAGATGAGGTCCAAACTCCGGGGGGTCAGTACGAGGCTGCATATGATCATTGTTGCTGGTACCCCCTGTACCTATGTGATTTTCTTCAGAAGTTTGCTGCTCGACCAACTCTCTTAATCTTTCTTGGCTTTGGGCCAACCCAATCATTACTGCCATAAACTGGTACATTTGAGCCCTCATTTCAGTTCTTTCATTAGCCATCTGGGTTCTCATGTCAGTCAGATCTTGCTGAACCTGGTCCATCTATAAGCTTGGAAGGTTGTTTCTTGTAGGATACTGGTGAACTCTGTTGATGGGGAAGACTCTCCTACGAGCAATGTTTCCTTAAACCACAACAAAGTGAGAAACAACAACAAAAATACCTACAAAACAAAGAATGAAGTTAGTATGCAATGCAGTATGTTTATTTGTCTTCCAAGGGTATCCGGTTTGGTTCTTTGGTTTTGACCTTCCAGACCTCGAGGAAATGATGATGTTGAAGAGAAATGAAGCTCACAAAATAACACACAAACCATATATTACAAATGCAAAGGTACATAGTTTTGTGATTACAATAAGCATCCAGCCCAAATAAATCAAAATACAACAAAATCAAAAGTACAAACAAAAGGAAATACAAATACAAAGAAATCAAACATCCAGCCCATAGTCATCCTCTTTGACTTCCTTCAGGAGAGCATCAGTCACTGGGCCAACCGGGTGCTCTGTGATGGTCCTGATAAGAAGGTTCCTGGTGGCAATGGCAATTGTCAACTTCTTATACTTGTCTTGGTCTTTTGATCTCTTTAACCTCGCCCGGAGTTTCAACTCAGAGATTTCCTTATGTACTGCTAACAAGGCTTCCTGACTCTTCTTCTCATTAGCTTCCAACTACTCTATCCTAGCCCTGGTCTTCTGATCTTCCTGTGAACGAGCCTCAGTAATTCTGATCCACCTAGCCTGACTCTCTTCCAAGTAGTGCTCAGCTCTGGCCTTCTGAATCTTGGCTTCCTTGCAAGCATTCTTCAATACCAACTCCCCTGCTCGGGCTCTTCTGATGTAATCATCTGTCTTCTCAATCTTGGTCATATGCTTGATCTGGAGCTTCTCCAACCTTTCATTGTCCAGATGACTATCATTCCTCTCCCAGAGGGTCTTCTTTAGAGCTTCAGACAACTGGGTATTCCTCTCTTTCAACTTCTCAAACTCTTCTAAGATGACTGTAGCTACAGGCTCTACTGCTGATGGTCCAGGCACATCCTCCAAGGTAAATGGCATGTGGGTGATCTGTCCTCTGAGACGAGACCAATCAATATACTGAGCTGAAGCTATGTTGTTGCACTTCCCAAGAATGGTAGTCCCTTTTGTCTGAATATTGTCCCAAGCCCAGGCTGCTTGTAGGGCAATGGCATGGTTATGCTGAATGTCACAGTAAAGGGTTTCTGATAAGTCCTGCTCTCTTGGTGGATGCACCAAGGCATACCCTAATTGTCTTTTGAACAGCAAAGGATTGTAGTTGATGCAACCCTTCACTCCAATAAGAGGTACATTGGGATACTTCCCACAGCTGGTGATTATGTCTCTGCCCTTGGAAATCATTCTCTTAGTCCAATTTATTGCCTAATGATGATTCAAGAAAGCTTCTGACTTTGGCAAGTGCCTCAGTAACCAACAGTAAAAGAGAGGTGCACAACATCAGACTAATCTTCCCCTCTGCTTCTCATTTATCTGATGCACTGAGTAATAGAAATACCCTAGCAAGGTGGGAACTGGATTCTTCAGAAGGAAAAGATGGATAGCAATCTTGCTTACAAACTTAGGCTCGTCTGCAAACTAGATGATACCATATATACTAAGGGCCAAGAGAGCACAAACAATGTCCCACTTCCCTGCTGCAGCATGACTGGTGGCCTGAGTGATCAAAAAGTCCAAGTGGAAGCCTGGGATTCCAGCCTTGGTGGTCATATTCGGATCAATGATGGTGGTTTCCAAATACAGAGCCTTAGCTATATCCTCATCCTAGGAGTAGTCATCTCAGGGGTGACAGGAATCTCTCTCCTGATGGGGACACCCAACAACATGGAAAACTCCTCTAACAAGGGACCCAACTGAAAGTCTGGAAAGGTAAAACATCTGAGAGGAGGGACATAGAACTGAAGGCAAGTGTGGATCATACTCCTCTGTGATGCATCCAAGTCTATGATCATGTCCATAATGCCACCATAATTTTCCCTGAATAAAGGGACATGATTAGGAGTGATGAGTGTCTGAATTTGCCTGATGCCTGCTAGGGAGGGCTCAAAGAAATGGTATGTAATGTTGCTCTTCCTGGATGGGTCCATGCTGACAATGGATGCTGATGAAGAAGACTGAGGAGAAATACTGATGAAGGCAACTGATGAAGGTGCTGAAGAGAATCTCTGATGAAGATAGATGATGAATATATCTGATGAAGATGGCTGATGCAGATGAACAGTCAAAACCAAAACCAAAGATGATGTGGTTACCCTGTAAAACAAATAGACAAATGTTAAAATGATGAAAAATGATGTATGCAGAATGATATGCAAGGGTTTGTGATCAAGTGCTGGATCTGTTATCTGTCTTGATAAGGTCCATGTGTGTTCATAGGTCCGGATGGAAGCTAGAGAACCAGTAAACAGGTGTGGGACTCAAATAAAGAGTCACAAGTCCAGGGTTTCATAAGAACAATAAAAAATGATGTAACCTTAAAACAAATCTGATAACAGGGTATGATGAGGCCAAGGGTTCCAGCAAACCTGTAAACATCCCAACCCCCTCACAGGTATTGTTCTAGAATAAAGATCCTCAGACTTAGATCAGTTATGAGAAGTGTAAACACTTCTAACCCGGAGGTACAATGTTTACATCAATCATAAAGGATCCTCCTCTAATTCACCTCAGATACTGAAGGTCATCTAAAAGGTCATCCAGACTTAGCAGGCTTCCCAGATAACCCTAGTACTATAGGAAATCCGTAGCACAGAGTTCTCAAGAAGAAACCCATGTCTGAACCGTGTTTCATATTCCCGCACCAGACCGAAATGAAATGGAAAAGAATATGAAGCCACTTTATCATATGTGTCACTCAGGCTCCCGGTATGGAACCTCACTCACTGAATATCCCTCCCACCAAGGCAAACAAGAGATCCAGCACAATGATATGATGACAGTAGTATGAAATGCATAAAAACAGTTAATGAAAACAATAAATAAAGCTGTACAAAAAGCAATAAATAAAACAATAAACAAAAAGTACAAGTAGCACATAACACCCCCATAAACACAAATCACACAAGCGCTAGGAGAAACCCACAAAAAGAACCAGAAGCCCTGGTTGCAAGATAGCTTCCCCAGTAGAGTCGCCAAGCTGTCGCTCCCCTGAAAAGAGAAAATGAAAATGAAGTGAAATGTTGTTTGTTTGTTGATTTGAGTTCCATGATGTTTGGGGATCATTTCTGGGCAGTTAGTTTGAGTTTTAGTGAGCTATAGAAGAAGTTAGGATTTGAGGTCACCGGAGAAGATGACCGGAGCTTAGCTCCGGTCACCTGAAAGTCATTAGGGTTAGCGTGCCCAGATTCATTGCCAACCCTTGGATGAAGATTAGTTTAGTGCGTGGATGGTCAGGATTTGTTATTAAACCCTAATTGGAATTAATTAATTTAAATCAGATTAATTAACCCAGGATAGATACCAGCCCTCCATCTGCGCGCGCAATCAACCCCTTTCCCCCAGGTTTGAATCTCAGCCTTAGGATCAGCTGACTTTCCCTTTTAATTCATTTTTATTCATTTTTATTCTATTTCTTTTGCATATTTATTTTAAAATACTTAGAAAAATCCCAAAAATATTTCCTTTTGCATTTTTATTCCAAATATGTTTCTTAATCAGAAAATGATTTTTATTTTATTTTTTGCATAAAAATTGTATTTTTAAAATATGTAAATGTTTATTTTAATTAATTAATTGAATTTAATTAATTAAAATACCATTTAAGTTTCTAAAAATCACCAAAAAAATCATGAATCATCCCTTTTCATTTAGAAACATTTTCAAACTCTTCACACAAATTTCTTTTTAGGTTTGATGATCATTTGAGAATTTTATTTGAATTAAGGGTCATTTAAATCTTATTTTTTGAACCCTAGCTTGGAAAAATCTTTTCTGCCTAACAAAGAAGAGTTTGAAGATTATTCTTTTTGCATTGTTTTGTGCATATCATGTAGTTTCTAGGATATGTTTGGCATAAATTTATCTTTCATTTTCAATTTGTTTGGCATTTTACATTGAGGATCACCCAAAAACCCCTAGCAACTTAGGAAATTCATAACTCCTTCTAGGTTTAGTTTCTGACCTCCCCCTTTGGATGGTGACCTAGTATATGTTTAGTGTTCCTTTGAGTGCATTTTCAATTTGTTATCATGTAATTTGCTTCTGTTTTGGTCACATGCATCTCTTGCTTTCATATAACCCTAATTTTGCATCTTCATTTGCATTCATCTTGCATATGCATCCATACATAAACTTACCATGACATTTTATGCATTTATATGTCATCTTAGATATCTTAGGACATGTTAGAATCATTCTTGATCATTTCTTCATTCATTTGCCATGATTTGCATTCATTTCCTTTCATTAACTTTCATGAACTTTCAAACTTCAAAGCATGCATCCATTTGCATTTCATCTTTGTATGACCATTCATTTCACTTTGTATGCCTTTGCATCATGTCATAGCATCATTTACATCATGTGTATGCTTCTGGTTTTGGTCTTTGTCTTTGCATATGCATCATTCCATTTCATTTCTTTCCTTATGCATCTTGTGCTAACATTTTCAAGTGGTAAGTTAATTTGAGAAGTGGATTTGCCTTCACTTCTCATTTCTCTTCATCTTCTTCATATGCATCTTTGCTGCATTTTTAATTGTCTTTGAGTGGGCTTGCTCATTCATGTTCATCTCTCACTTTCTTTCTTTAAGTTACTTATCTTCTTCAATGAAGTAAGTAACTTATTTCTTCTGCTTCTTCCTCCTTCCATCTGCTTCTTCCATTGGTGGCTTCCTTGAAGATCTTTCTCAAGCCTTACAAACCATAGGAACATCCAAGCATGATAATAATTAGGGTTGTGATTAGTCCCCCTTAGTTTTTACCTTTGAGTCTTCTTTGTGTCTCTCTTCTCATCTCATCATTAGAGACTAAACCTTTAAGGTTTTAGGACTTTGGAATTAGGGCTATGCCTGCATCATTCTCTTAGGATGGAGTGTATAACTTTAATCCTAAGTGTTAAACCCTTAATTTGTTTAAACCTCTTAATCAATCCATTTAATAATCACTAAGACATTAACTTGTAACTTGGGCCTTATGTCATACCCCAAACTTGTCCTATTTATATAATCACCTGCATTCACTTTCTGTTATCACTAACCGTTATTCAAAAATTAAAAAATATGTGTATATTGCTCTTGTTTCTCTTGTTTGTCTAAACAGGTGTTTCCAAGGTTCAGATTCTTACACGGGCAATTAGATTTTGGAACAATGATCAAGTCAGGTTCCTTTGATTTTAGAATACTTTACCCGGTCAATTGGTTCATAATTAAGGGTTTTGTCATGTTCATTCCAAGTTCAAGTGCAGTGCGTGAATTTAAGTGCTCAGGAAACATCAATTGGATTTTATTTTTTGTTTTTTATTTTGACTTAAAAGTGAACAGTTTTTATGGCAATGGTCATTCTTTTTTGGATTTGTTCCAAAATAGTTCAATCCATATTCCTATGTGGTGTTATTCTAGGCCATGAGTAGAATTGCTTTCAAATTTTGTTTTTGGGGCCATAATTAAGAGAGTTCGGTGGCAAGGAATGAAAAGGATTTTTTTACTGAAGTCGTGCTGGATTTGGGTGCAAGTCATGTTGGATTTTCAAGATGAATTTTAGCTTATGACCAATGGTTAAGTCGTGTGGTCGGTGTAGGCAATTTGGTGAGACTGTTACAAGTGTATTAAAAAAAGGAAGTTTAAAATTATGGAACAATTGAGAAAAAAAAACTTATGGAATCCTGCTCCAAAGGACATGATTACATCTCAGAATATTTTAAATTTTGAAACTGTCCACAAAACATGCAAGGCATACTAAGGTCGGTGTACAAGTTCACAAAAGATGCCAGGTGTCTATTAATTGATTTCAAGATATAAAAAGTACAAACGGTAGAAATCATTAACAAAAATATACAAGCCTTGCTCTACAAAGTTCATCTAGGCCTAAAAGAATCATACACAGAGCCAAATCCAGGGATATGTATTCAATTTTTGTTTTACAGAAAATATCGCACAGTTCCTGTTATACCTTTGCCCATATTACGAATTGTGTACTTTTTCGCCAGCAATGTATCATTTATCAATCTTCACCCTTGCACTCTCATAGAAAGTTATTCTCTGCAACATTTATTCAACATGAATTACAATGTAATTCTCCATAATCAAACTTCACGCCAGAATTTTCATCTTCATCCAAGTACAGTTATTTAACATGATTATAAGTACAGTTATGATACCTGCAGCCCAGTTTCAGTTTTCGAAAGCAGCAGCTATTCCTCAGTTGAGAACTCTAGTTTCGAGTTACCAGTGATTCCGGCAAAGCATCCTCGCAGTAAACGTCGGTGTTTCTCAAGCTTTAACGAACTCTTCGTACCATTCCTATCTTCAAGATTCATTTACGTGCGCTACCGAGAATATTGCCATAAGTTATAATCTTCTTCCTCCTTGTGAAAAGTACCCTGCATCTGCATTGGTTACCTGCAGAAACAAGTACAAGAACAATTATCAGAAAAAAAGCATTGTTGCAAGTCAGCTCTTGTAAAGAATTGATTCAAGTACACATCAAGATACAATACTTGTTGCACTAAGCTCTTTCAGAAAAAACAGTTAAAAGAGCATCCAAAAATGAATAGCCAGGTATCAGTTAATTCAAAACTCGAAGCTATTGTAGTCAGGCATATCCAAGCACAGTTTCAGACAACTGCCAAACAGGCACTTCAGGATGCACTCAAATCTAGTTTTGAAACATCAGTGGTTCCTGCATATGAGATCTCCTGCAAAACCATGTTTGAGCAAGTGGATGCTACACTCCAGAAAGGCATGGCTGAATATTCAAATGCAATGCAACAACGCCTTGAATCTGGGCCTACTTCATTGGCAATGACTCTAAGGGATTCCATTAATTCAGCTTCATCAGTTACTCAAACCTTGAATAGAGAAGTGCTCAAGGGTCAGAGAAAGCTAATGTCACTTGCAACCTCAAGAACAAGCTCAGGCACATTGAGTACTCTTCCCATCCAGCTGAACAATGGTCCATTACTTCATGAAAAGGTTGAAGCACCTCTAGACCCCACAAAGGAGCTATCAAGATTGATTTCTGAACGAAAATACGAGGAGGCATTTATCGCAGCATTGCATAGAAGTGATGTATCTATTGTATCATGGTTATGCTCTCAGGTTGATTTACATAGACTTTTGTCAATGGTTCCTCTTCCCTTAAGCCAAGGTGTAGTGCTTTCTCTTTTGCAGCAGTTGGCGTGTGATATTAACAACGGCATGTCCCGAAAGATCGCATGGATGACAGATGTGGCTACTGCCATTAATCCCTCAGATCCCATGAAACAAATGCAATTCCAGCAGCACATTTTTCTCAATCGACCTGCATGGAGCATACAGAGATTAATTAGTAAACACACAAAATGTCAAGTTTTATTTAATTGTGTTCAAAATATAAAAGGGACAAGTTAGGTAGCAAGGTATAAGCTATCATAGAACCTCGGTTCCTAGAAGTATGAATCAAATGCCTAGAAACAGAGAAAGCCAAAAATGGTATAAACGAGATTCATGCTAGGTCACCATGGAATTCTTTCTCATGATTCCTGTGCACTCAGGTTTTCAAAAGTCTCATGCCCTCATCCAAGCTTTTCATCAGGTGATTCATGTTCATGCTAAGCTTATGTTTACATCCTATTGCTTCTTAAACTGGTCCTTCTCCATATGAACTCCACTATCCTGTTTGTTGAACATCCACAAAGTTAGTATGTACAAGAAGAAAAGTGAATATTACCAAGATAAAGAGCAATGATATTTGCAGGACGGTAAGTGTTATCAATAATGGATGTCCAATTTTGAAAGGAACAATAAAATGCAGAGTTTGCAATGCATCAGACTGTACATCCGGCCTCTTCGTTCCTCAGACGCACTCCAAGTCTCAAGCCAATGGCATGATTTCTTCATGCAGCGTGCACGATATCAATCTATTTCACAAAGCCAACATGAAAACCACGAATTGGCCACGGTTCACCTGCAGAATACCAAAACCAGGGAATCAGTTCATCTCCATCAGAGCAGGAGTATAAGTTTCAGTAGACACAGTACTAACATCAAACATTTTGAAGTCAGAAGATATTTGAGATGACACATTAACAAGTAGTAGTAAGTCAGTGAGTTTCCAAGGTGAAATTTGTTTTGTAACAGTAAGAAACCAGGTTTATATCAGCAAAATTACAAATTCTTCACAAGTTCATATTGGTAAAAATAAGTCAGTGAGAAAATTCTCATTGGGACCACATGTTCTAGAAACATTTCCACTACAGACAAATTCAGATCAATGACTCACCAATAAACAGGGCCCCACAAAATCACTTGAATATATCCTTTCTCACGCAAGAAAATTCCTCTAACAAATTTGATTCCTTCACATGATTCTCACACCTCAAAATCTCACAGGTGATGGGCATCAAGTTTCTCACAGAATTCTCTCAATCCATACATACCACCCTCACTCAAATGGTTCTATAAAAAAAGCACTCAATCATTTTCAATAAAGAGAAGACCTTAGCTACACATAGAGAAAAAAGAGAAATCCTTTACCGTCACTCTGCAAAATTCCTCCCAGAAAAACCCTAAAATCATCTAAAGTTCATTTTTCTAGATGTCTAATCAGAGTTTCACATTGAAACTCTGAAGTAGGTGAGCATAACCTGATGCACAAAAACTCATACACGACATACAATAACAACCTAGCATAAGAAACTTAACAAAGAAGAAGAAAAGGATTCGAGCAAAATAGCAAGCAAAGTTGAAGGAATGCGTACCATTTAATCTGTATCTGAAACATCTCGATTGGTAAAACCCTCGAACTTTTTTTCCTTATCTCTCTGCTTCCACTCTGATTTTGTGACTGGATGTTGTAATTTATCGTGAAAATAGTGAAACGTTGGGGTTTTAGGGTTACGATTTGGGGATAAGGTTATCATGTTTGAATGCTTGTTCCGTGTTCGATTTGTGAATCTGTGTTTTTCATAAGGTTGGCATTTGTTGATTTGTGAGATTGAGGATGGAAGTTTGACCTCTACACGATGAAGGCGCATTTTTCTCTTTCTCTTAGAAAGAAGAAGAACTGAGTGTGAAAATTTCTTTGAATCATGTTTTTATTAGTTAGTTATTTGTGGAGATGATTAATATTTTGGCATAAAAGTTTTAATTTGGAATAATACTTCTTCTTTCCCAATGCTGAAGTCTACGCGTCCCCATGACAGCCATTTTGTTTTCAAAATTCTGCAACGTGTATTTTGACCAATTATGCTTAAGTGAGACGGCTAGGTCCCATTGTTTGATTCTTCTTTGTAGGTGGCTGTTGACATGGGTTATTAAAGGGTAATCAGGTCTTTAGTGACCCGAGCCCAGTCAGCATGATTGGTACTTAATGGACCAGCGCACCGATCTATTATTAATTGGTTCACCTTTATTTTGTTTGTCAATTATTTTCTTTCTTTTTATTTTAATAAAAGTTTTTTTTTTGAGATAAGATATTTTTGGTTTACATATGTTTGTATCTTAAAGTCTCTGTTAGACATACCAGGGTCTATGATAAAAAAAACACGGTTTATTGACATTCCAATTAGTGACGTTGTCTAAACCAATTTGAGGCCGATTTTTCTTCATTTATCATTTTATCAATTTATTGATTTATTTATACTTACTATTTGGTCTATGATATTTTTCTTCGATTTGTGACATTCGATTTACCGACGTTGTCCAAATTGATATGAGACCGTTTTCTATCATTTCTTATGGTTTCTAATTATTTTAGATCCATTGTCATTATCGACTTTATTTTTAATTTGGCCAATGATAAATGGTGATATTCGATTTCTAATAAATCGACGTTATCCCCTAATTTGAGGCCACACTTTAATTTTTCTTATTATTTCTCATTATCTCAATTTATTTTATTCTGGCCGATGAATAAATATTTAAATATTCGATTTCAAATAAATCGACGTTATTTAAATTAAATATGAGGCCAAACTATTATTTTATTATTATTTCGACTTTATTTTATTTTTATGGTCGATGATATAACAAACGATCTAAATGTTCGATTTCGATAATTCGTTATCATTTAGATCAATATGAGACAAATTCTATTTATCGCATTTGTTCTATTTAAATAAATATTTGATTTATAAAGTAATGCTCGACTTCTTATAGAATGATTCTAACTTTGAATCGATTCTAAGACAGTTAAAGAGCTAAATTTCGACGCTTTCGGTTTAATTCGAGCTCCAACGGCTCCACCTTAGCTTAGTATTTGGAATCGTTCTCGCGTAACCATTTAACCTTTAACTTCCATTTCGCGCTTACCCTTCGCGATCGCTTTATGCCTCACAATCGACCTACCAAAACGTTTCTTTAAGTCCAAACCCCTTGATCCAACGTCAAGTGGTCTTAGGTATTAAAACACTTTAATAATATGAGAGAAATTGTACGCCACGAGCCTTAAGTGGTAGAAAGGAGGATTACGAGCTCTCGTTATTCGCTCCGATTATTCTGTCGAAAGACACTTGGCTTGTTGGTTCGGAATAAACTATCCATAGTCTTTAGTGCAATTCGACTCCTAAAGAAAGATAATAAAACTTAATTCCTTTTCCTCTTTTAGCAAGTAATTCATTAGGCATAGACATCCTTTCGCGCGTGATAACTTAGAAGGTTCCCATCGAGTACGATGGATGTAGGGGGTGCTAATACCTTCCCCCTGCATAACCGACTTCCGAACCCCGACAATGGTTACGATGACCTTGTCTTTATCCTTTCTTCCCGGGTTTTATCTATATTTTCCCTTTCCCTCTTTGGGAATAAATCAAAATTAGGTGGCGACTCTCAAGTCAGCCCAGTCGCGACCGCATTCGCGAGGATCGTATTTTTCGAGGTACGACAGCTTACATTAGGGTTCTAATTCTTCCTTTATGGTTAAGAAGGACTAACCCTAGTGTTTAATGGACAAGTCCCCCTCAAGTTGTCTTACAAACCATAAAACACATTTCTTAATCTCACCCTTAATTAAAATCCACTTCAATAAAGGCTTGTTTTGTCATGAGTTTAATCCCTAATCATGGATTAAGTTGAGGTATCTTCCTCAGCTTAAGTGTGCTCATCTATTATCCTTCTATTAGGATGGTATAATAAGTTCACTAATCCTTCATTATGGCTTAAACTCATTACTTAACACTAAACAAAAACCCAAAAACATCTAAATAATCACAAGTAGGTTAATGATCTTAATCCTACATCATCATGGTAATTGAGTTGATATGCTTATTTTATACTTAAAGTATTCTCATTATCCCTAATCAGGGAGGATATAATGAGTTTATAAACCTTGGATTTAGGCTTAAGCTCATTAACTTATGACAAACACCAAAAACAATAAAAGATTGAAAACACAAAAAAACAAACAATAATCGTCTCCTTCAGGATTCTTTTCTCATCACACTCATTCATAAACGAGAACTTGTTTCTTCCGTCTAATGCAAGACAGTTAGCACTCGAGCCAGAGGAGTCATACACTTGAGCATAGACAAGTAAGCAGTTCACCAGTCAATTTATCTTTCAGTCTCTTTGAGTCGAACTACGGTGTTCTGACTTTCTCATTGCACGAGAGGATACGTAGGCATAACTTAACTGTTATCAAACAAAAGTCTATTTGTCTTTCCCCCCCTTTCAGCATTCTCTTTTAAGCCTCAGTTCCTGAGCAACTCACCTTTTTGCACTGACACATGTATATTCTTTTCCCAGCTTTTGCACACAGATAACACATACACCACCCCTTTAAACACAGTCTTTTAAGCGTGGATCCCATCGAGTACGACGAACAATCTGGGTGATAATACCTTCACAGGTTGTAACCAACTCCCTTTCTCAGTTTCTCTGGTTCACAACCGTCTTATCCATCTTTTCTTAGGTTTATGCAGCATTACCTTTCCTTCGGGATAAAAATGCCTAGCTGGAGACTCTATTCATCTTCACTTCATTTCCTCCTTTCGCCGACCGTTCACGTCTGTACCCTATCTGGATAGGTGTCTTTTTGGGGGAGCGACACACGGCTTCCACAAGAACACAACCCTAATGATGTTTACATTTTGGTTGGTTGGTTCTAAACTAGTTTAAAAGGTTTCTTTTATAACCTATTCCCAACTGGATTTAGGCCTAAACAATCACAGCAATAGCAGCTACAAAACAAAAAGATATTCAAATATAAAAACTCCTAAAATATCTCTAAATATAGAAACTAGATATTTTTCAATATTTTTCTTCAATGTAAATTTGAGTCTTCAAGATCTTTTACATCAGCGCCATTTGGATTGCTTCAAATCTTCAAAACAAACTATTTTTGTTGAAACCAAAACTGAAACTTCAATCTACTTCAGCAGTTCATGATGTCGAATGAACTGTCTTGACATCTTCTTCGACATGTTGTTCCAGATGTTGAAACATTTCAACACAACATGTTTGGGCGCATACAACAGGATTCTTTGCTTAATATATTCTTCATTTGCAAAGATCGTGTATATACACATTGCTTCTATATTTGTTTTACAAAATTCATGCCAATTACAGAACTTACAAGAAGAAACCAAAACCATGTGGGCATCTATTAAATAATAGTATGCAAAGCGGGGTGAGTTTAAGATATATTTTCCCTTCCATAACCAGCTTCACCAGGAAAAAAATAATAAATAAGAAATTAGCAAAAACGCGATAGTGATTAAAGACCACAAAAATCGAGCTACACTAATGAATTAAAACAGAATCTGAACACCAGTTCTGATTCTGAAAGTTTGATCAGAAGCTAAATCAAGAAAACGCAAAACACAATTTAACACCCTTTCTTGTGTACTTTTCACACCTTTATATGTGTTTGTGGGCGTGTGTGTGCTTGTGTGGGTGGGTGTGTAAGTATGAATGTGTGTACGTGTGCAAGTGTGTGTGCGCGCGTGTGTATATATATATATATATATATATATATATATATATATATATATATATATATGTGTGTGTGTGTGTGTGTGTGTGTGTGTGTGTGTGTGTGTGTGTGTGCGTGTGTGTGGCCGTTTCATAGTTTCTAGATACCTAGATTCACAAATCTCACTTTAGGTTGCAAACTATGGTTTAAGTATCTAAGAATTTTCATAACTAGTTCCGCATAAGAAAATGTTTTTCCTAGAGTTCTCATATGACTCACTATATGAGTAAATTTTGTTTGCATTTGATTTAAGTTATTTTTCAGGTTTCATTCTAAAAAGTTCATACTCATGAGTTAACTTGCCCAAACTTTCCCTTTTACCTCATTATTTCCTTATTGTGTAATTTGGAGGATGTCCCCAAATTTCTTTTGCAATCTCACAATGAGAAACTTACAAAAACTCATCAAGACCCAGAGTGATACTAATGAAAACATTCACCTTCAAATAGAGCTACATATTTTCTATATCATCTTTGGTCCATTCCTTTCCTAGTTTGTTTTTGAAATTCTGGAATCAAATATGAGATGTCGAAAGAGATGCCACGATACTAATATTTGAACAATGATTAACATAAGGACAAGGTAAAATATGTAGTAACTAGTTATAAAGAACACATGCAATTACTAACCCAGTTCGATGCAAACACACCTATGTCTAGAGGCTACCTAGCTAGGAAGGAAATCCACTAAACAAAATTAGTTCAAAGACTCTCAGCGAACAATCTTCAGTTTACAATCTTCTCACCTAATCTCTACCCGTGTAGTTTCTATCTAAGACACACTTAGATAAGAGACTCTACTCACCCCCTCAATCACAGCAGTGATAAGAACACAAAATACAAAAGAAAGAAAAACATTCTTCAAATACAAAAACCTTGATCTTGCTTAAAAGCTTCAATCAAGAATAATACACTCTTGCTTAAAATCTTAGAGTGAACAGATTACAACTTAATAAACTCAATCCAATTCAAACATCTAGGTGATGTGTGAATGACTCACAATTAACAAAAGACTAAACCCTAAAACAATGCACACAACTTAAATATCTTCTCTATGTACCCAAAATAGGGTTTCTGAATCTTTTAAATAGACTTCATAAAACATGGCCTTGGGCCTTCTAACAAAATCAAATTAAACTTAATTAAACTGATTTTCCACAATCAAAGGCACTAAAATAGAAATATCTGAACCTCCTTAAAAAGCATATCAATCATGAATAAAAACTCCTCCAATAAAAATTCCAGCAATCACTTATTAAGATCACACAAAAGATTGCTTCAAAAGCGCAACAAATTAAGCACAAGATTTTGAATTGAGTGTTCAGAAGAACATGTCATAACATCAGATTTGACATTATGAGAAAAACCTGCAACATCTGAGAAATACACATGCAGATTATAAGATCCACTTGTTAAGACATTAAGTATGACATCAATTTGCAGCAACAAGTTTTAGCAAAATTTCATCAAATTAAAAGAACCTACAAACTCCCCATTTGGAAAATTTTGGCTAAAACCCAAATTGAGCCCACAAACAAACATATCAGAGCAAAAGAAAAATCAGAAACACATCAGCAGAGACACATTCATCGAGCACACCAAGAAAAAACAAATGAAGCACCTATTCATCTCCCCCTCAATGCAACCTGCAGACCACATTACTTTTCCTTCAACTTGTAAAGACATTAGCCACAAACCCATACAAACATCTAAACTACATGTAACACCTCTCCCCCTTTTTAGACATAATTAGACAAACTACCAATAAACAAAGCCAGATAGAGAAAAATAGCCTGAATATATAGAGCCAGGATAACTAAACATCTGAGTCATATGAAGAGTGCAAGATTACAAACCAAGCACATGAAGTGCCAAAAAAAATTAAGAAAAAAAACAAAAAGAAACATCATCAGGACCAGAATCACCATAAACATTATCACTTGTCTTCATCTAAAGCAGAAGTCCCATCTTCATCACAATTATCAGAATCAGAATTACCATCAGACTTATCAAAATCAGCTTCCTCACCCTTCTTTTCATGAGCAGTTTCCTCACCTTTTCCACCTTGTTGTTCTGCATCTAGCCTTAAGGACCTGATTAATGCATCATATTTGAACTTCCTTACAATTCTAATACAAATGACTTCATAAGTTCCTTTCAAGCCTCAATTAATTCATAAATAACACCATCTTTGGTGGTGGTAGAACCTTCAGCAGTTGAAGATGTTAAAACAATGTCTGGGACATGTTTCCCAGCAAATAATTTGTAATGAAGAGACAAGGGAGTTTCCCTCTTTCTTACAATATCAGTACTCAACATAATTCCAGGATTTTGATTAAGAACAATGCCACAAATAAGAGAAGAAAATGCAATGGGAAGTTTGACAGCAAGAGTACCAACTTGCTTTACAGTTTGGTAAAAAATATAAGTACCATAATCAAACTTGGTTTTGGTACCAACAACATAGATGAGTTTTCCAAGACCAGTAGCAATAGTTGAAGTATGATTTATGGGAACCCAATTAGCTTCACCTATTCTATGAATAATAACATACTTCACACTCAACAATCCAGCAGACATCTTTCCTTTGGAGGGCCACTCATTCAACTACCTAGCAGTGATCTCCCTACACACTTGATTATCAGTCACCTCAAGTTCAACTTCTTCCTCTTCACTTCTTCCTAAGAATTTGTGAATGATAGCTGGAGAAAACTCAACACATATCCCTCTAACATACATTTTTTTGAAATATTTACTCCTTCCATCAACACACTTCACTGGAACATTAAAAATAAACTCTTTGACAAGCCCTTCGCAACACTTTCCTAACTTAGTAACAGTCTTCATATTCCCAACATAAGAAATCAGTTCCATTATTTCTTGACAGTCCAAGGCATCATTGCCTAATTCTCTCTCAAGGCCAACCCTCATTTGATATACATATTTCCATCTTTTTACAGTTTTAACAGAATGAAAAGAAATGTTATCCATAGGCACCTCTGGAACTTGATCAGGGATCTTATTAACCATATATTTCTTCTTAGGAGAGATGATCTGAATATCATCTTCAACATCATCATCAGAAATATACTCAACTCAAATTTTTCTCTTCTTGGTTACCACCTTACTCAAATACTTAGGTGGACCAACAATAGTCTTCTTTGACAAACTTCTTGAGGGGGTTGTCTAAGGTACATCCTTTTCTTTTCTGGTCATAAGTATTTTAGCTATGTTGGATTTCACTTTCATGATCAACTCATTATCAGACAAATCATCTACATCAACAACATCTCCAGCATTATCCTTCTTCCTTTTAGTTGAATCAAGAACCATATTCTTGGTATGAGGACCTTGCTTTGCAGATGATGTTTCAACATTAATTACAAAATTTGTTCCATCATCCTTCAACACAGAGCTAGCAAGTTTGTGCAGGTTTCCCTCATCTATCTCAGAGGGGTCAACACCAACAGTAACAACATCATATTTGTTCTTATCATTAGCCTGTGGGGCATAGATTTGAGATAGTGGGATAGTAAGCCCAGGAACCTCATGAACCTCAATCAAAACCTATAGGTAAATCTTCTAATTGTATGATCAACATAATGCGTATCTTCCTCTTCCCAATTAGAGATAACAAGAGGGGTTTCCGAAGAGTTACATGTAGAAACCTCCTTTAGTCTTCGTGCATGCGGAGTTCTGGGCCTTTGGAGCTTAGCAACAGTGTTGGGAACCATGTTCAAGGGAGCGATATCAATAACATCATCAAATGAAATATTCATTGGTTGAGCCCTACGGTGGGAAGTAGAGTCAACTTCTTTTGGAGAAGATTTCTTTGAGGGAGACCCATCATGATGTTGAGACATTTTGATTAATTTTAGATTTGAGGGAGTATGAGCAATGAGGTTCTTTTGGAGAGAATGCAAGATGAAAGAGTTGTTGGAAGAAAACAAATTTCTAGGGTAGCATGTGAGAATGAAACTAAAGATATTCTGAAATGATTGCACTTGATATGGGAACTTAATTTGTTGAACATTTATGGAAAATAGGAGGATATTCTTTCTAAGAATTAATTTACATTTTAAGTCTTGAAAACATAACAAGTCCTTAAAGATGTTCCGACATGCAGTTAATTGCTATAAGACTTTATGGATGCAAATTCCTAATTTACACCTCAAATTTCCAAACTGATTAGCATCTAGTGCCTTAGTGAAAAAGTCATTCAGTTGCATCTCAGTGGCTATGTGTTATAGGGCAACAATTTTATCTTTAAGAAGCTATCTTATGAAATATTGATGAATACCAATGTGCTTGGTTCTGCTGTGTTGAATAGCCCTTAGGTTGTCACAATATAATGTCATGATATCTTGTGTGACATTGTATTCAGTCAACATTTGTTTCCTCCACACCATTTGAGAGTAATTGCTTCATGCTTCATCAGTAAACAAAAATACACAACTTTGCTTATTGTTAAACCATGATCTGAGTTTGTTCTTTACAAATAAGCACCCTCCTGATATGTTCTTCCTATCATTAGTACTCCCAGCCCAACCATAATATTCAGATAATACAGAGTCAGATCCATGAGTATACAGTATCCCATAATCACAAGTTCCACTAGCATACTTCAGAGTCCTATTCATTTGATTGATATGACTCACCTTAGGTTCATCTTGGTATCTAGCCCAAATACCTACAACAAATGCAATATCACGTCTGCTTGCAGTGAGATAAAGCAAGCTTCCTATCATATTTTTATATATGCTTAGATTCATATTGACACCCTTTTCATCTTTAAACAAATTCAGATAAGTAGGAGCAGGTGTCCTCTTGTGCCTTGTATTATTCATTCCACACTTCTTAACTATGTTCTTGTCATATTTACTCTGAGAAAGAACTATAGAATCTTCCATCTGGCTGACTTGTAGTTCAAGATAGTAAGTTAACTCTTCAACAAGTCTCATCTCACATTCTGACTGCATTTGCTTAACAACATGTTGAACCATCTTATCTTACATCCCACCAAACACAATATCACCCATATAAATATGGGCAATCATGATTTTTCCTCCTTCATCTTTGACAAAAGGAGTCTTATTTATACCTTTTTTCATGCATCCATGATCAACAAGGAACTCTATTAATCTTTCACACCAAGTTTTAGGAGCTTGCTTCAAGCCATAAAGTGTTTTCCTCAACTTGTACACATGGTTAGGAAGGTTTGGATTAATGAACCCTTTACTTTGTTCCACATACACCTTCTTATTTAAGTAACCTTTCAAGAAGGCACTTTTTCCATCCGTCTAAAACTCCATGATGTAAGCCACTCCTAACAACAATTTGATGGATTCTAGACAAGCTTTTTCATCAGACTTATTCTAGTACACCCATTTTGTTTCAATGACATTTGTTCCTTCAAGTCTTGGAACCAGACCCCATACTTCATTCCTCTTGAATTGGCCTATCTCTTCTTGCATAACATTGATCTATAACTCATCAGTTGAGGCTTCTTTAACATTATTGGGCTCTATCCTTGACACAAAGCAATATCTTGATACAACTTCCCTTGATCTAGTAGTGACTCCCTTGTTTAGGTCTTCTTTAGGGTGATTCTTTTGAATTCTGATAGGGGATCCTTTGTTAACTTGACCAACTTCAGTTTCTGCAATAGTGGATTCAAGTTCAATATTTCTGTTTGAGGTTTCATCTAGGATATCATTCAGGAATGTTCCAACATCTTCTAGGACATCAGCCATTTTACCAAAACATGTATGGATTCCATCATAGCTTTGGTTGTGGAGTTCAAGACTCTATAAGCTCAATTATTTTTCGAATAGCCCAAAAATATTCCTTCTTCAATCTTTAGTTTTGAAATTACTCTAACATCTTCTATGGATAGGATTATTTTTATTTCTTGCAAATGTACTAGTTTTTGGTGCCATAACTTAACCTCATCTTCTTTGGCTGGATCACATATGGAGCAATAACTAGAATATTTAGATACCCATAAGTAACAATTTTCTTTTGACATGACTCCCTTCCTAACAACTTCATTGTTTTTCATTTGTGACTAAGAATTCAGATTTGGTGAAGTTGACATTGAATCCTTGATCACATAGTTGATTGATTCTAATTAGGTCAGTAGTTAGTCCTTTGAAAAGCAAAACATCATCAAGATGTGGGACTCTTGAGAACTCCAACTATTGTACCCTAAAATTTTCCCTCTCACAATCAAAGAAATGTGTCCCTAGAGTTCTCTCAAGGTTCACAAGGTTCACAAAGTTCACAATTTGGTCAGAACGTTTGAGAGTTCCCTTAGACAAAGTCTCCTCCTAAACAATGGATCCAAAACTAGGGTTTTGAGTTTATCTAATCTAAATGGACTTAAAAGGCCTCAAGTGAACTTCATAACATCCCACATGTCTTCAAGAATCCCAATATCAAGTTTCAGGGCTTTCCCAATAAGTTTGACCAGTCAGATGATCAGATATGCAAAAATCAGTCAAAGTGATTAAAAAGTCAAAATGAGGTCCACTATGGTCAAATTAAAGTCAAGCTTCAATATTGTTTGCCAACATCAAGATTATGAAGTAAAATTCATCATTTTATCAAGGGTTGATCATGATTCATCAAGGAGATCTTAGATCATTAAGAATCAGGAAGTTTCTAAATTAGGGTTTCCTAGGAAAAGTCAACTGAACTTTGACCAGCCATAACTTTCACATGCTTCGTCAAAAATTTCCCATCCAAAGCTCATTTTGAAGGAAATTGAATTCTCTACAACTTTGTGTATCACAAACCAAGCCTAAAAATGCTTCATTTTGAGGGTATGAGCTAAGACATTATAGGTCATTTCAAAAGTCAATAAAAAGTCAACTTTTTCCAAAGAGCATAATTTGAAAATGGTAAAAAAATATGGACATGAGACCAAAAAGGTTTGTTAGAGGACTATTTAAGCTTTCCAAAATGTCCAAGAACACGTTAATAGCCTTAAAATTGAGGGGTTTATGCCTTGTCAAAGTTGGGAGATTTTCAAGGGGTGTATGAAGCAAATAAGGTCTTAAATCCATTTTTTTCCAAATGGGCCTATCAATTTGCAATCCAATCTTCACAATAACATCAAGCACGACCCAATTCCAAAGATTTCTGATTTTTATAATTTATTTATAATTTATTCGGATTTTATTCATTAAAATTCAATTTAAATCAAAATAAAATATAAAAATTCAAATATTTGATTTGATTTTTCTTCTAGAAACTCTTAAAGACCATTCAAGTTGATTTGATCTCCTCCAAATTTGTGCACATCCTTTGGAGTATGTAAAGATATGATTTTTTATCACAATTATGGATGATATTTCTTCACCATTAAGTAACCACAAAAGCCCAATAATCCATCGGTTTTTTGACCTAAATTGACTCTCCTACATATACGCAATTGAACACAAACACAAGACACGATTTTGCAGCAGCCATTGCACCTTCCAAACTTCAAAAATTTCATAACAAGTTCAAATTAGGTTTCCCTCATTGAGGTGCTTTCCAAGCCATTTAAAGGTTGAGACATCTTCCTTGAAGCATGTACAATGTATCTGGACCTTCACATTGATCAAAAACATCCAATATCATAGAATCTGAATCTTGGTTTTCTTGATTTTTTTATTATTTTCGATTCACTTAATTCATGCATTATTATTACTTTTTGATCTTATAATGTTGTTTATGATGGTATATAGATCGTTTCTGGGCAAAAACATGAAGCTTCCATGGACGAATTCGCTAGATGCCATTGCTAGGGTTCTTGCTCTAAATTTGGGGCTTTCTAAAATAACAAATTTAAATGAATTCTAAACACGTAAATAAACTGGCTTTGTTGTGGGGAGTGCAATAGTTCCCTCAATTTGTTGAATTTTTACAGGTTTGATGATCTTTGTACAAAGCTAAGAAATCCTACGAAACCAGGTTCGCAGGAAATATCGTAGGAAAAATCGAAAGAAAATTCGCAGGAAATTCAAACGAGGGAGATGAAGTTTGGGTGCCATTCTGATTTGTTTTGAATTTTAATATTTATTGTTTTGTTTTTGTGTTATAACAACTGATGACGCCCAGCCCAGTGGTTCCATGCGCGCACCTGTATTGGCTAAGTCATGTGTTCGATCCTTGGTGAGATCCATCTTTTTTTAATTTTTCAGGTATTTAACAAACTTAATATATTATGATATTTTACTATTATATTAACAAACGCGCCCTATGTGGCTTAATGGCAAGAGTACTGGCTTTACATGCACAAGGTTGAGGGATCGAATCTTGATGGAGGCAATTTTGTTTTAATTCGTTTGATTTTCGTCAAGCTTAATATATATTTTATGAAGGTTGCCTAAACGATACCACGCGCGTCCAGCTCAGTTGGTCAAAGCTCTCATCCCTGAGGTACAGGACCTGGGTTCAAATCACAGGTCCCTTTATTTTGTTCAATTGTTTTCTTGTTTTTTCTATTATCTTAGTTTTCTATTATTCTAATTTCTTTTCAAAATAAACAATTAATTAATTAAAACAATAATTAATAATTAGCTATTAACATAATTTCTCAACTATTTTCTTTAAAAAAATAATAATAACTTTATTTTCATTATATTCCTTCTTTTAATAATTTTTGTAGATAAATCTTTATATGATATTTTGTAAATAAAAATTTAAATAACTCTTATTATAATTAAAAATTCTAAATTTTGATATTATGTATATAATTGATCTTTTATATTTTAATTAATAATTAACATATTTGTCCTAATATCACCCTATTTTTTCTTAATTAAAATCCTTAACCTAATTTTATTCTAAAACCCTAATTTTGTTCACTAACCCTAATTCCTCTAACTTTAAACTTTAATCTAATTTTCTTAACCTAAATTTAATTCTTTTTTTAATTAAAACTTCAGGTTAATCTTAAATCTTAATTTATTTAATTTCTTTTATTTAATTTTAATTATTATTGCTTTAATTCTTCTTATCTTGTTATTTATATTTTCCTTATATTATCATTTATTCTTTTTCTCGCTCGATTATTTTGTAATTGCCCAAATCCTTGTAATAGTTTAGATTTATTTTTCAGTCATTTTAATTATTATTATTTAAATGTGTGGTTAGTAAATAGGAAGTGATAACCTAATTGTAATAATATGGACTTAGAAAATTAATTAAATAAGATAAAATATCTGAAAAATAACACTCACACACGTAAGTCGATCTAAGATCGCCGTCTGCACTTCCTAGGGTATCCCTCTTGGTTGCCTTATTTAAAATGGTCAAGTACCTCGAATATAGGGGTGTCTTAAGCAAAGTCCCTTCACGTATAAATCATCAAGTCCCTACAGATTTAAAAGATCAAGTCCCTTCGAAGTTTCCTACGGAATAATGATCTTGTCCCTTCAAATAAATGATGATAGTCCCTACGAATTGCTAAAGACATCCCTTAAGTTGCCTTCATTGACTGTATGATGACCCTACGTCCGTCCCTTAAATAAATCCAAGGTAATGACTACCTATTCCTTAATAATAGGGATATTCTTACCCTTGAAAGAATATAAAAGAACATGAATGACTTAGTATAGGGTAGGTACCTCATAGTTACTTGCTCACTCTTCAAAAATAATTTTCACACCTCACAATATTTTCAAACATTTTCAAATAAGGCTTTGTATACGTCCATACGAGGATCATTACAAAGTACTTAGAAAATTTCTAATCACACACTACACTTTTCAAAAACAATTAAAGTGAGATAAGTAACTAAGAGCCCATGGATAACCATGGATATAAAGGGTGCTAACACCTTCCCTTTAGATAACCTACCCCCCGAACTCAAGTCTTTTTTTAAAAATAGGTATTTCCTATTCTTTTATGTCCTTTCCACTTGGATAAAATAAAAGTCGGTGGCAACTCTTGCTATCCGCAGCATTTATAGAAAGTTAGTTCTTCCACCGTGTTACAGAACTGGCGACTCTGCTGGAGAATTATTAAGTAAAAGAGGGGTACCCTTAGGAATTAGATCACTTAATTGTTTGATTTGTTTGCTTTATATTATCTGTTGGTATTTTGTGTGAAAGATCCTAACCCGGATCTAGTGTACCCTAGGTAAATGGCAATAGACCAAGGAAACTGTACGGCGTATACCGATATGGTTGATCTGGTGGCCATAGTTAGTGTGACTTCTTTGAGGGTTCTCATGTTCCTTAAGTAAGTTGAGGATAACTTGAGGCTACCATATGTGGTCAATACACTAACTAACCTTTAGAACCCTAGTGAACCCATCTTGGCCTTTAGAAAGTAGTGAGATATCCGGCTTTGGTGAAGACAAAAGTTGGTTGATACTCGATGCTACACTCATTGAGATCCTAAACTTGTGGGGTTTTGGTTGGAAATTAAGTTGCCTACTGAACAACCACCCTTGGGAAGGATCAGTGATATTGAGATCCCTTAGAACCCGATTACTTTTGTAGGACAGGATGAACCATCTAAACTTCAGGGGATGGTACTTACCTTTAAACCTCATGCAAGCCTTCAAACCTAAGGCTATTGTGTGACTTGTTTGTATGTTCCACATGTTTTTGATTGAGCATGACATCATGACATCATAAGCATAGCATTTTCACTAACCATTTCAAGGACCAAAGGATTTATCTTTGTTCTTTGTTGCAGGTCATGGCTTCTGCTCGTAGGAATACTGTCCGGATCAAATTTGTAGGAATACCTTCTAAGCTTAAGGAATTGGTCTCTCAAGTTTCTAAAAAGTCTCAATTCATCAAGAAGCATGGTCACCTACTGGATCTAGTAACTTCAGGGTTCAATGAAGACATGATGAGTGTCCTATTTCAGTTCTTTGATCCTAGACATCATTGTTTCACATTCCCCGACTATCAACTTGATTGGTGTACCTATCCTTGATCAGAGACCCTTCACAGGCTTAGAGAAATAGCCTAAACCTGAAGTCATTGTTGCAGCCCTATATCTGAAGAAATCAGACATTGTCCTAGAAACGAGAAGCGGAGTTAAGGGTATTCTTGCTAAGGTATTGATGGAGAAGGCTCAGGTGTTCTTGGATGCTATGAGTTATGATGCTTTTGAGGAGACCTTAGCCTTATTAATCTATGGCTTAGTGTTGTTCCCTAATCCAGATCAGTTTATAGACGTACACGCCATCAACATATTTCTGACTCGCAATCCAGTGCCTACATTACTTGGAGATATCTTACACTCTCTTCACACTCGTACTACAAAGGTGAGAGGAACTCTAATGTGCTGCATACCTTTATTGTCTAGGTGGTTTATTTCTCACCTTCCTCGATAAGTGATGAAGAATGAACAAGGGTTAAGGTGGTCTAAGAGGATTATGTCACTTTCTCATTCAGATATTCATTGGTGCTCTCGATCTATAAAGAATGATACTATCATTGATCATTGTAGGGAGTTCCCTAATGTGCCACTCCTTGGCATAAGATGGGGCATTACCTACAACCCTTATTTAGCTCTACATCAGTTTGGTTATGCTCAGAGTAACGGTCCTCGTGACATGCTTATTTAGGGTATTATGTTCGACTACGACAACGATCTTCAGGGTTGCCGTCAAAGGTTTATACGAGCTTGGAACAAGGTGAATAGGATTGATAGCAAGACTTTGGAGCCGAAGTATTCTATTCCTATGGATCCTTATCTCAAATGGGTGTGATCTCGTGCTCAGGCTCTTATGATGCCATATCCTGCTGTTCTACCAATCATTATGGAGCATGTTGCTGAAGGAGATGTTCCTTATACCATCCTTCATCCAGACATGCCCACTGATTTGGAAGAGTTACAGAAGTCCTGGATTCAGTTGCGGGAGCAAAGGGATACTTTTGAGACTCATTTCAGAGCTAGTCAAGAAAGAATTATGGAGCTGACAAGGCAACTTCACGAGGAGCGGAACCTCAACACATACCTCAACCCAAAGAGGAAGCGTCCATGGGAGATTTAAAATCCCATATATTTATTTTTGTACTTTATTGTTATTTCCTTTCAGTGTAACCCCAAGGGGAAAATTTATATTAAACACTTACTAATAAAATTTTGTTTTTGTTTTCTTTAAACAAATTTAAATCATGCGGTCCTTGAAAACATTACATATGCATCTACATACCATATCATTGAATGACAGGTTTCTATAGCAGGTTTCTCAATCTTCTCGCTGTTTATTTAAATAGAAATGACTCTCGAACAATCTGTCAATGACCTCCAAGCTCATAATGCTCAGTTTCAAGAAATGATCCTGAATTTGTCCAAGGGGCAAGAAGAGTTGAAAGTACTCCTCTCTGAAAATAATGAAGATAACAAGAATGGTCAGTTGGAACAATTGCAAGCTGAGATGGCAGAAATGAGGATCCAGATGAATGGCCAGGTGGCTCTTATCCAAAGTTTAGCTCAGGGGCAAGAAGAGTTGAGAACCTTTGTCCACAAACTTCAAAGTAATGGAGTTGGGAATCTAATTATCAGTTAACCTCCGATAAAACAAGATGACTTGGTCGAAAAGAAGATAAGGATAAGAGAAGGAAAGAGACAGGCTACCACTGATTGTTCTTCAGTTGAAGAAAAAAGACCTTGTAAGATTAATCCACTTCGACACAGGGAATATAAAAGACAATTTATCAAATTCAACACTCTAATGTCGCAAACTTTGCAATGCTTGTTGGAGATGAAGCTAATTTCCTTGGAAAATTCTCCTCAAAATCCTAATACTTCCTCTTCTCGTTATAATCCCAAGGCAAGGTGTATGTATCACTCCAACTGTCCCGAACACGATACTAATAGTTGTTGGGCATTGAAGAATAGGATTCAAGACCTTATTTATGAAAGAATCCTAGATGTTACGCCAGAAGGCCATATTGAGTTCTTCTATCGACCATCAAACATCAAAGCGCCCAGACATCTGGAGTAACCAGTTTAGAGGAAGAGGCTTTGAGAACATTTGAATTTTCATTTGTAATTTGTTTTGTTTGTTTAAACACTTACTATTATATCAAACTTTTGTTTTCATTAATGCATTGCATATGTTTGTCTTGAATTAATCCATTTGTTTCACTATATCTTGAATTATGCTTCATATTTCTATTTTGTGATATTTAACTCCGGATAAAGCTATAAGCCTGTAGAGGGAGGATGACGAAAACAATACCACAATATTACGCAGTATGCTTTTGAACAGACTATGTTGACGATGTACATGCATTATTTCAATTCCTAAACAGTGGAGATATAAGGAAGTTAATCCCTAGTCAACCCTTATGAGCCTATGAAGTAGGAGTTTTATCCTCACGCAAATTAAAACCCTCAATTATAACCTGGGGCAGGGTAGTACTTTGGTTAAATCAATTTTGCCAGTTAATGTTCATTAAGTCTGACAGTCAATATCCAGCAAAAGAAAAACCCACTAAGTCAAAACCTATGAAGGAAACTTAGTAAAAATTGAGATATCCCGCTGACTGTAATCTTGAAATAAACAATTCAGGCAAAAAGAAGGGAAAACAAAGACAAAAGAAAAAGAGGTCACTATAAATCCTCAATAAAAAAAAGATGACTTTTCAAATAAAGTTATGGTTTCTGAATCATCTCAAATGTCAGTACACCTTTGGAGCCTCAATGCATAAGTTAACCGAACATAGGACTGAAGAACATCATGAAGAATGGGTTGGGTACAAATAAAATTTGAGCCTTTATCCTTTGTTTCTTAAACTGTGAACCAGACCATGTTACAACCCTTAAAAGTCCTAATTGAAGCATGGTTAGTTCGAAAGCGTACTGCTACAAAAGGGTATCCTGACTCCTTTAGGGCTTATTATAAATATCGAGTTAATATCACAGTTTTCATAAACATTATTTTACTAAAATAAATCTTTTTCAAAACGTCAAGACAGACATAAGCATTGCATTTTGAATATCATTGGTTGCATATAACTAAGTGTTTGAAAGCAGAGAAACTTACATGATGAACACTCAATAAACCAAAGTCCTTCCAACAGACAAAGTTCCTTTCTGGATCAAAGCCAATATATACAAAGGGGCATTGCCACTATCTTCCACTCAAAGGGGCATGCCATATTACTGTCCAATCCAGTTGGGGCAGTCAGGTCAAGATTCAACAATGCTTAATAGTCAGGGGGCAAATCTCTCCATCTGAAGTACCAAAAGTTATATTACTGAGTTCACGATGCCAAGGGCATATTATTGTGGGGGCATTTTGGTTGTTCCTCTTTTGGTAGCTTTTTCAAAACACTACTATTCTGAGACAAGTCATCCTCAACTAGGGGCAACGCTATCTTTTCAAGCATAATTGGATCAAATTTAGTTGCAAGCCCCTTAATTGTTGACCAAGGTATTCATGATCCACTGCACATTACATAGCCTTGATATGGGATTATCAGCAGAAGCCATTGTGAAAATTAACTACCTACGTTAGTAGTATCAGATAGTGTCAGTATCATGTCTTTGGATCCAGCCATGAGAATTTCTGGGAAATTATTCAGGAAAGTTAAGAACCTCAGAAGCTCTAAATCCAATTGGTTATACACTCTCAAAGTTGAAATGATTATGCTTCGAGTTCAGGTTTACTTTTCCCTCTTTATTCAAGGAAGAAATGTTTTCCAAATTCAGGTTTACTTTTCCCTCTTTATTCAAGGAAGAAATGTTTTCCAAATTCAGGTTTACTTTTCCCCTTTTACTAAAGCGAGAAATGTCCATTGATTATGTTGGAATGTGTATATGCTTTTGAATATGATTGATGTTTACCAAAAATGCATAAAATGAAGTAATAGTATTTACTAAGGACGATCGGAGGTAGGAATCCCCAATAAAGTTCATATCCAACGAATCTTCGTCGGTTCATCCCCACAGAGTAATATCTACGGATATTATTACGGAACACTTCAAGTAATATCTTGTACTTCCAACTCTACGAAGTCTCCAAACAATTTCATATCCTCCGAAGAATTGATGTTTGACCGAATAAGTCTCCCGGATCTATGTCCATCTCTTTTATCCTCATTCAGGATATCCAGGAACTAAATCCTTCAATAAGAAGTACGAAGAACGAAAAACGGGAGATTCTAAGTACGATGTTCTTAAACAAAACGGAAATGAAGTCTTCATACTCCTCAGCAACAAATCGGGATTTATTTTCCCCAGTCAGCAATTGTTCTACGAAGCTACTTATACGCTTCAACTACATAATTCATACATACATCACATCATATCATATCATACGCATTCTCATAAAATATTATTTTGCAGAATGTTATATACATCATGATATTTGCATAAAACTAACCTTGTTTTTCAGGATAATTTCCCCAGCAGACGAACAACATCAACAACTTATTCTCGAGCTTATTTCAAACGACATCTTGAATTGTGTTACCCTCTAGGAATACATATACCAAAGTCTTGAGCTTCTACATCTTCCAAGATTACATCTAGTCATTACCTTGGGTCGTCGTTTATCTTCCCAAAGGTTATCTCATTATCTTGGGACGTTGTTTATCTTCTCGAAGTCTATCTTGGGACGTTGTTTATCTTCTCAAAAGCCATATTATTACCTTGGGCCATCGTTTATCTTCCCAAAGTGTCTCTCCCGGGATTTTCATCCTAGTACAAACGCGAAAGTGGCGCGGAAAAGGTAGAGTCGCCAGCCAGACATTTTTATCCCGAAGGAATGGGAAAGGTAATGTTGCACAAACCTAAGGAAGAAGGAAAAGGACGAGGCCTTGCGAACCAAAGATTTGGGTCCGGAAGTCTATTACGAATTAGGAAGGTTTTAGCACCCCAATTCGTCCGCCGTACCCGACGGGATCCACGCTTATAAGTCTGTTTCAAAGGGTGAAAAACAATATGTTGTTTGAATAAAAGAATCGCTATCTGGACTGGAATGTAAATGAGAAAAGATTTGGAAAGAAAAATTGTAATAAAGGGGGAAAATGTAGGGAAACTAAAGATTGTGCTCGAATGGGCCCTACCCCACTGCCTACGTACCTCATCGGGAAAATGAGGATCAGAGTCGCCGTAGTTCGTCTAACTAAGGCGGGCACTTGTTTGTGATTTTTAGGATGACGTTGCCATAGCTCTAGCTCAGGTGTTACCGGCTCTGACTCAAGGGTGTTTATTGTATCGCTGTTTGAACTGTCAAGGCAAGTCGCATTCGTCCGCAAGGAGTAAGATGAGAAGAGAAGACGTGATGTCTTGGTTTATTGTTTTTTAGAAGAAGTGTTTTGAATTTTTGTTTATTGTATGTAAAACACTAAAAACTATGACACAGGAGTGAATACTTTCCAAGATCGCCCCCAATGGAACGTTTGTAAAGTACCCTAGAAGAGTGGAGGAGACCTTCACTAGTCATTTCCCATATAGCTTAAGGCTCGTGGTGCATTGTACACATTTTCGTTTATTTAGTGTTTTGATTTTTCTTTAAGATGAGAAGTGAGACTCAAGTTGGAAAAGGAAAAAAACTCTAAGGGAAACTAGACTTTTACCCTAAGTTAATTGAGTTTAAGGGTGACCTATGGTTAGTGAGGTTTGAAGGATTAAAACTACCTAAGGATATAAACCATAAAGAAAAAAACGAGTATGAACAAAGTAAAGGAATGAGATCCTCCTAGATCATGGTTGGTGATAACGTGTGTAAATCATAAATGGGATGAAACTATGGATTGGGTGGGTCGGTTGCGTGGTGCTGAGACGCACGACTTATGGTGTGCAACATACAAGGCTTGCTTTTGGTGTAATGGGATGGAACGATGGTAATCGAGGAATCCTAAAGTCACATGAAACTTTATTTATTTATTTGAAAAATTTACTCGACGTTGGATCGAGTATTTTATTTTTGAGATTTTGTTTTCTATCGATTCGTTTTATCTTTTCTATCTTAATTATAGGAACTATACAAGTATTACATCACAAAGTGAAAACCACAAACATATAATCGAGGCATAAAAAACATAATCCAAGTCCATACGCGAATCCTCGAAAAATACCTCGTACGAATGGAAAATTGTTAGTAAATAAAATGAAAATGCATATGCAACAATATGATGGAAATGAATTAAGATAACAAAAATATCAAAAGTCCTGGAAAAAATGTGAAATTAATTCCCTAGGGTCTCTAACCTGACTATAATATTGTGTTAAAAAATATCCTAAAAATTCAAAGTCTAACTATGTCAAATGGTCATTTAAATCTATCTAAGATTCAATCATAATTTTACACGAACAACACTATCAAAATAGTGGATAAAATGGCCTAAAAAATACACCAAAAATATTTCCAGGTACTATTATTTGTCCTCTAATCATAGCAAAAAGAATGAGCCAAAAATATTACAGGAAATGGTAGAAATAAAATGTACAAAATTATGTGTTCATGAAAGAATTCAATCTAAAAACTAATTAAATGGAAAATCTAAATTAAATTGAAAAATGACAAAATTCAGAAAGTAAAAATGTAGAAAGGTTCTAAATTGAGTTAAAAGACTACTATAAGTTTTGGGGATTTTTATTATGCATTTTAATATTTTTTGTTGATTTAAATGAAAGTTATATGAAACAGAAATTAAAAACTAAGAAAATAGAGAAAGGGGGTGTTGGTGAAGTAAATTTGCAGTTTTTAAATAAAGAATTGGGCCAGAAATGGGGTGCGGAGAGCAGAAACATTAGGCCCATTAGCGCGGGTTCAGAGGGTGTATGGTGGAACTACAGTCAACGGATGTTGACTCCGCCTGGATCATTGGATCAACTTATTCCAAGGGTATTCGCATCAGACGGTTTGCAAGGCGAGGGAGTATGGGTATTACAATGAACGACACGCAGGATCAAAGGAAAAAGGTCCTACCGGACAGTGACACTTGTCACCGCCGGAATGGACCGAACTGCAACCTCTTATCCTCAAAGGGTGGTGGACACTTAAGCATTCTTATAAGTTTTAATGATTTTCTTTATGTCTTCTAATGTAATTAACGGTGCAATTAAACACCAATTAAAAGTTTTTTAATTTCCAAGATTAACTTAACCTAAGAATCAAACAACAAGTTATGCGCTAAAACCTCAACCCTCAGACTTCCCCTTGCGTATTATCTTTCTCCCTCAAACCACTTCCTCTTCCCAAACTAAAACCCTAATCGCCGCCGGTGGTAATCTTCTCAGGTGGTTTCTCTCAACCTTCAATAGTAAACCTAAACCTCACCTCTTTTCCATGCCTAATCCCAAATCCGAACTCAAGTTCTCCTAAATATCTCCCAAATTCTCAGATCGAACAATCAAAACACTACTCCGAACATTCTAATTCCAACGTGATAATAAAGAGAGAAGAGTTGTGTGTACCTGAATTGACAAAGACAACAGCTATCCAGAAACAACGACCTCACTTCATCTTTCCCCTCATCCGCCAATCCAAATATCCCCCTTTCTCTCTGTGAACCAACAAGAACGAGATCAACGCGGTGAAAACCTAAAGCGATCGGACACTTTTCTTGGAAACTTATGGCGTCGTCGCTCCCTCTTGATTCGAAGACAACTGACGAAAGTCTTCTCTTTCCGATGGATAGCGATGAAGCTTATGTCGTGATTGGTGCAAAGCGAGGCAAAAAGATTTGATTCGGATCTTGAAACAGATGGAGACTCGCTCCCGTTGATGAAATTGATGGAGACTAATGAAAATTCGGTGAAGTTTCTTGAAGGAGATGTGAAGATGATACAAATCAATTGAAGGTCAACGATGAAGTGTGCAGTTTCAAAGGTTCAGGTATGCAATTTTGTGTTTGGTTTTTTTTTCTCTTCTGATTACGAATTCGCGTTTTCGTGACCTTTGTACTATTATGGATTTCTTATCATCGATGAACTAGTGATGATGAAACATTGTTGCAGGTTCAGATGATAATTGAGATTGAAGAATTCATATTGAGATTGATTTGATGATGATGCATGCGGATTGAGGAAGAGTTTAGGAGATTGAAGAATCGTTGATGCTTGATGAAGATTGGATGAAGAAGGAAAGGAATTTGCAGAGAGATGAAGATAGAGTGAATGAGAGCAGAAGACTGAAGAAGAATTCTCAGATGAAAGCTGAGAGAGAGGATGAAGATGAAGCAGAGAAAATGAGACGAGAACCCCTTTCCAATTGCAACCAGTTTCAGCTTTATAGAAGATCTTCTCAGGTAAATTCTGTTAGATCAGTTAGGATTTCTGTTTGGAGTCTGTTAGAGTTTGTTACGGTTTTGATTTATCAGTTTGCGTTTGTGAACCCCTGCAACCATTCTTCAGTTTCTAATCTGTGTTTGTGAACCCCTGCAACTCTCTTTTTTTTAGTTTCAATTTCTCTTTCTGATACATCCCTTTACGGATTCTTTTATTCTTGTTATGTCTGATCTGAAATTTTCCTTGTTGATATTGCGATATTCGTACTAATCCTCACTGATGAATTGCGTTTGTGTACACAGTTTCGATGCGGCGCAGCGTTGAACTACACAGGACATGGATGATATTACTATGGATATTTGAGTTATAAGTCACGTTGCGAGAATGGTGGGAGACTTTTCAAGAATAGTTGTTTTCTGGAAGATGAGTGATGAAGATTCAGGATCTTGGAGGTTGACAATTGACGAAGTTGTTGGTGCGGTGACGATTAAAGAAGATTGGAGGGTGAAGCTCATATCTTTTGTTATGAATTGTTGTAACTATTTTTCTGCTACGTTTTGCTGTACAAAGAGATCTTTCTAGCCAATTTTCCCGTCGAACAAAAACTAATGTGTCTGAACTCTTGTGTAATGGTTTTCCATTAATTCTCTTTCCCTTTAATGAATCTTATTTATGCAAGATCACATTCCTTCTAATTCTGACGATACACACTAACCAGATCTTGCATGCTTACGACCATTCTTCGGATTCTTGGGTTTTTCAGTTTGACCCTCTTGACGATGGTAAAAATCCCACCCATTTGATCAAAAAAACTGTAATGAGTGCAACGAATCCTCAAAAAAGCTTTGAAGCCCTGGCCAAGACCTAGTGGCAACAATAGAACATATAATGGATCCCACACTTGACCCAGAAATAATTCTTGGCATAAGTGTATGTTCTACAAGTGTTTTAACCACACCGACATGAAAAGCTCCAAGAGAAGCACCCTCGCTTAACAACAAAGCAGTCCTCCCAAAAGCATGTCTAGTTTCATGCATGAAAGCATGTTTCTCTTCCAACGCAAGCTCCTCGGAATCAGAGTGGCAAACCATTCTCAACTGAGTTGAAACCTCATCAATATACTCTTTGATTTGTCTAGGAATATGAATCCTACCTTTGTGAAGCTCAGGGTTACACATATTACCTAAATTTCTAACGAGACCCACTCTCATACAAAAATTAATATCTCTAAGAGAGCCCTCTTGTCTGCGATGTTTTAATTCTTCAAGCTTGTTGGTGACCAATTCGACATCATAGAAATCCAATGCATTCAACTTTGGTGTCTCTTTATCAAGCATCTTAGCTGCATGAGCCCACTCCTCATAAGTCAAAGCAGTTGTCATCATATTTCTCCAAAATTTCCTCCTATATGCTAATTCAGCCTTAACCTTAACATTACTATAACGTTTCAATAAGAAAGCAAGAATTGTCATCATGGCTAATATCTCCTGAGGGTTTCGCGGATGCAACCATGATAGTATGGGTTCCCAAAATCTCCTAAACCTATGAAAAAAATTCCAACAAACCTAAAAATAACTGATATCTGAAATGTGAAATGGATTTACAAAAAAGAACCCTAAAAGCAATTGCACGGCCAAGAATTCCTGAAGGGCCGATTGGAAAAAGATCAATTGTAGCTTCATTGCTTATACGATCCATCCCTGGAAGAACAAATGCTAAGAGCAATGCGGTCTTATCTAATGTAAAATAAAATAAAATGAATTAATAAGGTACGCGATCAACAAAGAATGACATCAAAAAAATAACATAATTACATATTCAAAATGAGGAAGGTTGAATTATAAAAAGTCAAAACCCTAATCTTGGAGGGAAATCGATGAAGGAGAACTTTTCATTCCTAGAAGAAACCTTAATTCACACTTCATTGTTTGAATAGCCAGCATGATCAATATGAGATTTTGAAGGGAAATAAAATCTTAATTCACATTAATAACATCCTGACTTAACGCTTCTGATGAAACCTTTGAATAAATGAAGGTAAACATAAGTCGGTTAGTGATAATAAATTAGAGGGAAAATTTTGGGGTGTTACACAAAGGTTATCTCATTATCTTGGGACATTGTTTATCTTCCTGAAGGCTATCTTGGGACGTTGTTTATCTTCCCGAAGGCTATCTTGGGATGTTGTTTATCTTCTCAAAAGCCATATTATTACCTTGGGTCGTCGTTTATCTTCCCAAAGATTATCTCATTATCTTGGGACGTTGTTTATCTTCCCGAAGGCTATCTTGGGATGTTGTTTATCTTCTCAAAAGCCATATTATTACCTTGGGCCGTTGTTTATCTTCCCAAAGGTTATCTCATTATCTTGGGACATTGTTTATCTTCCTGAAGGCTATTTTGGGATGTTGTTTATCTTCTCAAAAGCCATACCGTTACCTTGGGTCGTCGTTTATCTTCCCAAAGGTTAACTCATTATCTTGGGACGTTGTTTATCTTTCCGAAGGCTATCTTGGGACGTTTTTTATCTTCTCAAAAGTCATATCATTACCTTGGGCCGTCGTTTATCTACCCAAAGGTTATCTCATTATCTTGGGACATTGTTTATCTTCCCGGAGGCTATCTTGGGACGTTGTTTATCTTCTCAAAAGCCATATCATTACCTTGGGCCGTCGTTTATCTACCCAAAGGTTATCTCATTATTTTGGGACGTTGTTTATCTTCCTGAAGGTTATCTTGGGACGTTGTTTATCTTCTCAAAAGCCATATCATTACCTTGGGTCGTCGTTTATCTTCCCAAAGGTTATCTCATTATCTTGGGACGTTGTTTATCTTCCCAAAGGCTATCTTGGGGCGTTGTTTATCTTCTCAAAAGCCATATCATTACCTTGGGCCGTCGTTTATCTACCCAAAGGTTATCTCATTATCTTGGGACGTTGTTTATCTTCCCGGAGGCTATCTTGGGACGTTGTTTATCTTCTCAAAATCCATATCATTACCTTGGGTCGTCGTTTATCTTCCCAAAGGTTATCTTATTATCTTGGGAAGTTGTTTATCTTCCCGAAGGCTATCTTGGGACGTTGTTTATCTTCTCAAAAGTCATACCATTACCTTGGGTCGTCGTTTATCTTCCCAAAGGTTATCTCATTATCTTGGGACGTTGTTTATCTTCCCGAAGGCTATCTTGGGACATTATTTATCTTCTCAAAAGGCATATTATTACCTTGGGCCATTGTTTATCCTCCCAAAGGCTTGATCTTCATATTTTGGATTGCTTTCCTCTGAAAGAAGTATATCTGAATATTTTTTCTCCGAAGGGCAACTTTAAGCCCATTCAAGCATCACAACCAACCAACAGTATCATTCTACGCACCGGAGAGTGCAAATTTTTGGGCTTTTATGTTCAATCCTCTTCAACCTTCAAGTCATGAATGGCGTACATGCCAATCTACTCCTCAGATTTCAGAAAATTGAACAGGGGCAGTTGTTGTACCCCAAAATTTTCCCTCCCACAATCAAAGCAATGTGTCCCTAGAGTTCTCTCATGGTTCACAAGGTTCACAAGGTTCACAAAGTTCACAATTTGGTCATAAAGTTTGAGAGTTCCCTCAGACAAAGCCTCCTCCTAAACAATGGATCCAAAACTAGGGTTTTGAATTTATCTAAGCTAAATGGACTTCCAAGGCCTCAAGTTAACTTCCTAACATCCCACATGTCTTCAAGAATCCCCATATCAAGTTTCAGGGCTTTCCCAATACGTTTGACCAGTCAGATGATCAGATATGCAAAAATCAGTCAAAGTGATTAAAAAGTCAAACTGAGTTCAACTAGGGTCAAATTAAAGTCAAACTTCAATATTTTTTGTCAAAATCAAGATTATGAAGTAAAATACATCATTTTATCAAAGGTTTATCATGATTCATCAAGGAGATCTCAGATCATCAAGAATCAGGAAGTTTCTAAATTAGGGTTTCCTAGGAAAAGTCAACTGAACTTTGACCAACCATAACTTTCACATGCTTCATCAAAAATTTCCCATCCAAAGATCATTTTTAAGGAAATTTAATTCTCTATAACTTTGTGTCTCATAAGCTAAGCCTAAAAATGCTTCATTTGGAGGGTATGAGCTAAGACATTATAGGTCATTTCAAAAGTCAACTTTTTCCAAAGAGCATAATTTGAAAATGGTAAAAGATATGGACATGAGACCAAAGAGGTTTGTTAGAGGACTCTTTAAGCTTACCAAAATATCCAATAACACCTTCATAGACTTAAAATTGAGGGATTTATGCCATGTCAAAGTTGGGAGATTTTCAAGTGGTGTATGAAGCAAATAAGGTCTTAAATTCCGTTTTTTTTTTACAAATGGGCCTATCAATTTGCAATCCAATCTTCACAATAACATCAAGCATGACCCAATTCCAAATATTTCTGATTTTTATAATTTATTTGGATTTTATTCATTAAAATTCAATTTAAATCAAAATAAAATATAAAAATTCAAATATTTGATTTGATTTTTCTTCTAGAAACTCTTAAAGACCATTCAAGTTGATTTGATCTCATCCAAATTCGTGCACATCCTTTGGAGTATGTAAAGATATGATTTTTTATCACAATTATGGGTGATATTTCTTCACCATCAAGTAACCACAAAAGCCCAATAATCCATCAGTTTTTTGACCTAACTCTCCTACATATACACAATTGAACACAAACACAAGACACGATTTTGCAGCAGCCATTGCACCTTCCAAACTTCAAAAATGTCATAACAAGATCAAATTCGGTTTCCCTCATTGAGGTTCTTTCCAAGCCATTTAAAGGTTGAGATATCTTCCTTGAAGCATGTATAATGTATCTGGACCTTCACATTGATCAAAAACATCCCATATCATAGAATCTGAATCTTGGTTATCTTGAATTTTTTTATTTTCGATTCACTTAATTCATGCATTATTATTGCTTTTTGATCTTATAATGTTGTTTATAATGGTATATAGATCGTTTATGGGCAAAAACATGAAGCTTCCATGGACGAATTCGCTAGATGCCATTGTTAGGGTTCTTGCTCTAAATTTGGGGCTTTCTAAAATAACAAATTTAAATGAATTCTAAACACGTAAATAAACTGGATTTATTGTGGGGAGTGCAATAGGGCCCTCAATTTGTTGAATTTTTTTTACAGGTTTGATAATCTTTGTACAAAGCTAGGAAATCCTACGAAACTAGGTTCGCAGGAAATATCACATGAAAAATCGAAAGGAAATTCGCAGGAAATTCAAACGAGGAAGATGCAGTTTGGGCACCATTCTGATTTGTTTTGAATTTTAATATTTATTGTTTTGTTTCTGTGTTATAACAACTGATAATGCCTAGCCCAGTGGTTCCATGTGCGCACATGTATTGGCTAAGTCCTGTGTTCGATCCTTGGTGGGATCCATCTTTTTTTTTAATTTTTCAGGTATTTAACAAACTTAATATATTATGATATTTCGCTATTATATTAACAGACGCGCCCCATGTGTCTTAATGGCAAAAGTATTGGTTTTACATGCACAAGGTTGAGGGATCGAATCCTGATGGAGGCAATTTTTTTTTAATTCGTTTGATTTTCGTCAAGCTTAATATATATTTTATGAAGGTTGAATAATACCACGCGCGTCCAGCTCAGTTGGTCAAAGCTCTCATCCCAGAGGTACATGACATGAGTTTGAATCCCATGTCCCTTTATTTTGTTCAATTGTTTTCTTGTTTTTTCTATTATCTTAGTTTTCTATTATTCTAATTTCTTTTCAAAACAAACAATTAATTAATTAAAACAATAATTAATAATTAGCTATTAACAAAATTTCTCAACTATTTTCTTTAAAAAATCATAATAACTTTATTTACATTATATTCCTTTTCTTAATAATTTTTGTAGATAAATCTTTATATGTTATTTTGTAAATAAAAATTTAAATAACTCTTATTATAATTAAAAATTCTAAATTTTGATATTATGTATATAATTGATCTTTTATATTTTAATTAATAATTAACATATTTTTCTTAATATCACCCTATTTTTTCTTAATTAAAATCCTTAACCTAATTTTATTCTAAAACCCTAATTTTTTTCACTAACTCTAATTCCTCTAACTTTAAACTTTAATCTAATTTTCTTAACCTAAATTTAATTCTTTTTTTTAATTAAAACTTCAGGTTAATCTTAAATTTTAAATCTTAATTTATTTAGTTTCTTTTATTTAATTTTAATTATTATTGCTTTAATTCTTCTTATCTTGTTATTTATATTTTCCTTATATTATAATTTATTTTTTTTCTCGCTCGATTATTTTGTAATTGCCCAAAGCCTTGTAATAGTTTAGATTTATTTTTTCGTCCTTTTAATTATTATTATTTAAATGTGTGGTTAGTAAATAGGAAGTGATAACCTAATTGTAATAATATGGACTAAGAAAATTAATTAAATAAGATAAAATATCTGAAAAATAACACTCACACACGTAAGTCGATCTAAGATCGTCGTCTGCACTTCCTAGGGTATCCCTCTTGGTTGCCTTATTTAAAATGGTCAAGTACCTCAAATATAGGGGTGTCTTAAGCAAAGTCCCTTCACGTATAAATCATCAAGTCCCTACAGATTTAAAATATCAAGTCCCTTCGAAGTTGCCTACGGAATAATGATCTTGTCCCTTCGAATAAATGATGATAGTCCCTACGAATTGCTAAAGACACCCCTTAAGTTACCTTCATTGACTGTATGATGACCCTACGTCCGTCCCTTAAATAAATCCAAGGTAATGACTATCTATTCCTTAATAATAGGGATAGTCTTACCTTTGAAAGAATATAAAAGAACATGAATGACTTAGTATAGGGTAGGTACCTCATAGTTACTTGCTCACTCTTCAAAAATACTTTTCACACCTCACAATATTTTCAAACATTTTCAAATAAGGCTTTGTATACGTCCATACGAGGATCATTACAAAGTACTTAGAAAATTTCTAATCACACACTACACTTTTCAAAAACAATTAAAGTGAGCTAAGTAACTAAGAGCCCATAGATAACCATGGATATAAAGGGTGCTAACACATTCCCTTTATATAACCTACCCCCCGAACTCAAGTATTTTTTTTAAAAATAGGTCTTTCCTGTTCTTTTATGTCCTTTCCACTTGGATAAAATAAAAGTTGGTGGCGACTCTTGCTATCCGCAACATTTATAGAAAGTCAGTTCTCCCACCGTGTTATACCAACATTCCAACCCCTTTGATTTAACCCTTGGCTCCATCACCAAAATTCACATAACTATTATAGTAAGGTTTGATGTCAACAAATAGATTTTTAATACTTGTCATGTGTCTGGAGCATCCACTGTTAAAGTACCAATCTTTTTTAGCTGATATTTTGAGAAAAGTATGAGCTATCAAACTGGTAGCAGCAACTTTAGGCACCCATTGTTGTATCTTGATGAAAATGGTCTGATTAGGTCTAGGTTGAGGAGCAGACTCAGGGTATTCATACAACCTGAAACAAAAAGGTTTTATTTGTCCAAACCTCCAACAATAATGGCATATCCATCTTTTCAATTTCCCTCTTGTGTGGTTAAGTTGACCTCTACCATGATGTTGAGACACGTGCTTTGACATCTCTAGTTCAGGTTCAGATTGACTATTGTCTGAAGAAGATTTCCTTTCACCATTAAATCCTAGGCCAGTCATATCTCCTGCTATTTTTCCCATCAGAAGGATCTCTTCTAAAGTGTCAGATCCACTGTTCAACATTCTAACAGACTTGAACATTTGATCAAGTTTAGAATTTAGCATGACAACTTCATTCTTTAGATTGAAAATGGTTTCTAGATGTTCTTCCTTTTCAGCCTCCAATTTGATTATGAGTTTCTTTTGCTTCTCTCCTTGTTGACAGACTTCTTCACTTCTAAGACACAACTTTCTGTAGGAAGCTGTCAGTTCTTCAAAGGACAATTCATCATCACTAGAATCTTCATCAGAGACATATCTACCTGTTGAGCAGTAACACTTTTAGCAGATTCTTCTTCAAGTTCACTTTCAGAGTCCTCATCATACCAAGAAATAATTAGACCCTTATTTTGCTTCTTGAGATAAGTAGGACATTTAGCTCTGTCATACCCCAAATTTGTCCTACCTTTTTTTTTCTTCTTCTGTTTATCAATATTTGTTTAAAATCCAAAAATATGCATCATTTTATTTTTTCTGTCTAACAAATATTTCAAAAATCCAAAATGAGTACCGTTTTCTCTTTCTGTCTGATAATCAAAAAAATCCAAAAACGCATTTTTTCTCTTCTCGTATTATTATAAGTTTTATTTTTGTTTAATTCATTATCAAAAAACACAAAAAAAATATATTTCTTATCATCTTTTATTATTAATATGTTATTACCGTTATCGTTATTATTATTATTTTTATTTGATTTATCAGAAATTTTATCAATTCTTTTTTTATATAACCTTTTAATTTCTTTTCATAATCCACTTTTTTTTATTAAAAGTTTCCTAAAAATACATCCCATGTTTCTCTTTTATTTTTTTTATTCTAAATAATTATTCAACTCTTCATTCAAATTTTATTTCTAAAAGCCCATTATCATTTTCATTTTTAAAATCCTTCATTTGTACAAAATTACATAATTTCATTTGTTTTTATTACCATTGTTTATTCTTATTATTATTATAGTTATTTTTACTATTATTATTATCATTTTCTTTTTTAATATTATTTCCTTTTAGTTACTATCACCATTTATTATGGTTATTATTATTAAACCTATATTATTTTACCGTTGGTATTTTAATTACTATTATTTCTATTTTTCATCATTATTCTTATTAGTTTTTATAATTATTTATTATTAGTTTCTATTTTTATTTACCATCAGTTTTATTATTTATAGTTATAACTATTATTATTATTATTATTATTATTATTATAAATTCCATCATCAATTTACTATTATTATTATTATTGTTATTATTAAGCACATAACTTTTTCTTTTCACATGTACTACTCAGCAACAATACAACACTACCCACATGACTTTATCAGCAAAAAATTTCAAATCCAGCCTGTCTTTTTTCCACTACCGCAACAACAAATTCTCAATACCTTCACTACCAATTCCTCCAACCTTGCACATGACAACACAAAATTCCAGCTAGCATAACAAATAATATTCATCCTTATCCTTTCTTCTCAATTTCCAATTTCACCCTTTTTAAAATCTTTCTATAAAACCAGCTGATGATTCATCAATAAGGAAGCTTGGTAAAACCTTAAGAAAATTCTGGAAAAAAACAAAAGACCAAGTTTCAAAAACCAGGAAAATCAAAAAAACTACTAACTTCATAAACCATTTCAGAACCTACCATCCATTAAAAAAAAACTAAACCAAAAAAAATAATAAAAAATTGTTTTTCTTCATCACCTTCACCTTTCACAAACTCAGTAAAGGAAACTGGATCCGCGTGAACTCAAACTGTCATCTTCACGGATCTGGGAACGTGAATCATGAGCGAGCCACCATCACCATCTAAACTCAAACAGCCGCAGCAAAACCGAAAAGCGTTCGAATCCGTGAGCTTCACACAAAAGCAGAACCGCTCAACCCGAAACCACTCAGCCGCCGCACACCGTTAGCCCACCATTAAGTAATCATCATCCAAACCGCGACACAAAAACTCACGAACCGCTGATCCGCGAAATCCGCATCACCGCCGCCGAATCAATCCGGGAGATCTTCATCTCCGTTGAACCTTCACGAGCCAGCACCGAAAGCAAAGACGGAACGAAACCGCGAGCTGAGAGAGATCGGAGAAATTCGATTGCGAGAGTGAGTTTAAAATCGAACAAAGCGCCGCCGGAGAGAGAGACTCGCGAATAAGCGCCGCCGCGGAAATCATCTGGGGTGGGTCTCTGTTTCTGTTTGCGAACCATGTTCTCCTTGTTTCTTTCTGAACTTTTATTTTGTTTTAAAAAATTAATACCTAAATCCTGATTATTTTCTTTATTATTGTTTTTTATTCTCATTTAATTTTGTTGGGCTGGATCCGTTTTTTAAATTCTGCTATATGCACCATCATATGAACCCGCACCACACTCCCAGCCAGTCATGTTCTTTTTTTTAAGCCCATATAAAATTAGTCCATTATACACATGGGGCCGCGGCAAAGAGAAAAAAAAACAAAACCTTTTTTTAATTATTTCACTTGTTTTTTATTTTATTATTTCTTTGTATTTTCAAGCTCAATCGTTGTGTTAAGATATTTATTTTGCTTTGATTCATTGTCTAGAAAAAAGTCTAAAAAAAATTTTAACAGCGCATTAGTTTTTTTATTAATTATTATTTTTTTGGGCCAATGATATATTAAACGGTTGACTTTAGCCCGATTTCGTTAAATCGGCAAAAGTCGACCAATATGAGGCCAAAATAGTTAGATTTATTTTATTTATCATTTATTTTATTTTGCCCATTAAATTTAGGTTATTTTCATTTATTGTATTATTTTGATTATTTCTCATATTAAATATTCAAGTCAATTTATTTATTATTTATTATTTATTATTCTTATTCCGATTTAATTCCCGCATTGTGATTTAATTCGTTTATTTATTTTATGGCATTTTCAATAATCAATTCGACTCCTTATAGAATGATTTCAACTCTAAATCGATTCTAAGGAAGTGAAAGAATAATATTTCGACGCGCCCGATTAAAAGGTCCAACGCCTACGAATAATTGTCTTCGATTTTATTTCTCTACAACTTTTATCGTTTTAATTTAGTTGCAAGCCATGTAAGCCGAGCACACCGTGCCTCGCCATCCAAATATTTCCAAACGCAAATCATTCGAATATTTTCATAATCAAAATAACGGATAAACTGAATTCTGGAGCCTCGCATTCCTCGAATTCTTGAATGAACACTCCCGAGGCCCGCCCCGCGGGATGCGGTTCATTCGACTTTCCGTAATTAAAACTTTTTAATCTACATATCAAATAATGAAAGAATTGAATTCTGGAGTCTCGTATTCCTCGAATTCTCGAATAAATTCTCCTGAGGCCCGCCCCTCAAGACGCAGTTTATTTACCCTTTCATTCTAAAAAACCCTAATCGAATCAAACATTTTTTCAAACGAACATTATTTAAATCCTTTCTATCTCACGAACAAGCTAGCGCTTCAGCCTCCTATCGCGAGCAGACAAGCCAACGCTTAGCAGTTAGAATGCGATTTAAATACTTGTTCATTAAAACAAACCAGCCGACCAACTTTAGTACCACGAACTACGAAGCTCTGACTTTCCCATTACACAAGGGAATACGTAGGCACACGGATCTTACTCCTTGTCGAGCACCCTAGGAACGAAATAACCCATTTCTCCTATTAACCTTATATTAGAATCTTTCGCATTTACTTGTTATTATTCGAAGAAAACAGAAAGCATTAGTCAACATTAGATCTCAAGTTAAACTAAGAGGTTCCCGTTGAGTACAATGGACGTAAGGGGTGCTAATACCTTCCCCTTATGGAATCGACTCCCGAACCTAGAATCTGGTTTCAAAGACCTTGTTCTATCCATCCATTTTTCAAAAGGTTTCTCGATATTTTCCTTTTCCTTAATTGGAATAAAATAAGTTCGGTGGCGACTCTGTTGTTTTTTATCTTTATCCGCGGTATATTTTTTATCGCGAGGTCATATTTTTCGGGGTGCGACAGCTGGCGACTCTGCTTGGGACAGTCAGAGAGTCAAGCCTAACTTAGTTTACTTTGCGATCAATGTTTACTTTGCTTATCTGTTTTCTTCATGCTTTTTATTTATGCTTGTTTATTTTCTCTCTCTTCTTATTATGATCATTATCATACTTGCTTATTGGATCCTGGGACGACATTGAGTTTTCGAAAAAGATGAGGGAACACCCAGTTTAGAATTGGAAGTTATTAGTGTTAGTCTCCAAGGACCCGCTCCTTGCAAGCCTAGCATGAAAGCTCCCCCCAGAGAGTAGACCTATTCGTAGATCTTATCATAATACAGCTAGCCTGTCACATGACTTGATTCATGAAAGGGCTGTGACTCTGGGACCCACTTTTAGAACCAGTTTCAATGTTGGCAGTTGTGTAATGTTAGTCTCCGAGGGCCCGCTCCTCGTAGGCCTAACATGAGAACTCCAATCAAGGTAGATCTTATCGTTATTATCGTCATAATACAGCTAGCCTGTGGCAGGACGTTAGTACGATAGGCGTCTGTGACCTTGAGTATTTTTTTTATCCATAACCGTAGAAACTATCATGTGAGTGGTTTTACGGGTAAAAAACTTAGAACAATCCTATAAGATTCTACCTGTTAAGGTTACTTTTATCAGTGATACCGGTTATTTACTCGTTACTATGGTTAACCTCAAAGAAGATTATACTCGTGATCCTGGATCTTGCATTGCATCCATACGCATATTAATTTCATTTGCATTATTTGTTCATCTTGCATTTCATTCCAAAGCCGTAAACTCATGGCATGTTCCTTCATCTTCAGTAAATCAAGCTGGTTTCCCGACGCCCGTATCATGCTAGACGCCCGTATCTAACCAGAGCCAACACTAGAAGACTGATGGACGTGATTCAAGAAGAACAAGTTGCTATGAGGGAAGAGATTAACTCGGTCAAGAAAAAGATTGACCAGATTTACGAGACCATACAAGCTTTGGCCAGGATGGAAGAACGTCGCGAAGCTGCTGCCGCAATGAACAATGCTTTAGTGCAAGGATCTGCCTCGCGAGCAATGCCTTCAGTTCCAGTTCCCAATCCTTTGGTCTATGGTTTGCCTCCAGGCTTCACTCCTGCTGTTGAGGAAGTCACTTCTCAACCAATACCTACCTCTGGTGTTACTGTTGGCGCTATTCCTCAAGCTCAACCTATTCCAACTCAAGTCCAGTTTCCTCATGCTGAAGAAGATCATCAAGTTGAGTATGAGATGCATATTGCTGTTCCAATCACCAATCCCCATGCTGTCCAAGAATCCGAAGATATGAAGATGTGTCGCGAGTTAGCTGAAAAACTCCGAATCATGGAAGGACACAATTCAACTTCTCTGAGTGCCTCAGACATGTGCTTAGTTCCAGATGTTGTGATCCCTGCTAAGTTCAAACTGCCTGAATTCGAAAAATACAAAGGCCTCAGTTGTCCTGAACTCCATTTGAGGATGTATTGCAGAAAAATGGTCGTTCATGCCAAAGATGATAAGCTTATGATCCATTGCTTCCAAGACAGCCTGTCTGGAGCATCTCTAGAATGGTACATGCAGCTCGAACGTAACAATGTTCGTACTTGGCTTGATCTATCCGATGCATTCAAAAAGCAATACAAGTACAACACTGACTTAGCTCCGAATCGCACTCAACTTCAGAGTATGACTCAAAAGGAGAGAGAATCCTTTAAGGAGTACGCCCAACGCTGGAGGGAGTTAGCTGCCAGAGTGCATCCACCATTGGTTGACCGTGAATTGATCGACATCTTCATGGGCACCTTACAGGGGCAATACTACGAGAAGCTGATCAGCAGCGTATCTTCTGGATTTTCTGACATGGTGATGGTCGGAGAAAGAATTGAAGAAGGTTTGAAAAGTGGAAAGATCCAAGGAGGTTCTAGCAGCCAAACCAATGTCAAGAAACCTTTCAACGGGTACAAGAAGGGTGAAACAAACGCTATTTCTTCTGTAAGTGGGAATCTTCAACAGAGTGCATCTACTCCAATTCCCTACTACCAGTATCCTTATGTTCCTGCTGCACAATACGCTCTTATGCCATATCAGCCAATTCCCCCAATGCCTTATCAGTAGGCCATTTAAGCTCCATTTCCGCCTCAGATGGCTTATCAACCACGTCCGTATTCTATAATTGCAGTTGCGCAATATGCACCTGGACCATACCAGCAATCGGCTTATCCACAACGGCCTGGTCAACAACAACAATGCGCTCCTCCACAACGTCCACCATATCAACAAAGAGGATATGATAGACACATTGATCCCCTGCCTATGACATATTTTGAAATCTTTAATCAGCTGATGGCAAAAAGATCTCTTACTTTGAAAGATATGCCACCTCAGACTGGTAATGCCCGAAACTATGATGCCAATGCTCACTGTGAGTATCACAAAGGCGCTCCAGGTCACACAATCGAGAACTTCCATTCCTTCAAACACATGGTTCAAGATATGATCAACTCTAAGGATCTCACCCTCACTCCGAGAAATGCAAATGTCCAGAACAATCCATTGCCGCCGCACAGTGTCAACAAGTGAAGACATTTGAAGGGGTTGTTGAAGACCAAGCTGAGTAGTCTCCAACTTTGAAGCGTTCAATCAAGAGAAGTTCAATTCCTCAAATCAAGGCAACCAGTGCCATTTATGATTTCTGCATTTCTGTTATTTTGTAATGTTTGTCTAAGTACTATTTGCTCTGAACATTGTTATCTGTACTTGGTTATGTTAATGTTATGTTTATGCATGTTTTGAATCAATCTATTCGCATTCACTCATTATTTATCATTTATCACAAAATCACAAAAATATTTCTCTCACTTCACTTTAGCAAATATTTGAGGGAGGATGATGAAAACGAAATACCCATAACTGTTGCGGTATGCTTTCGGATAAAACCTCGTCAATGATGTACAGGCATTTGTTCAAATCTCCAAACACTGGAGATATAAGGAGTTAATCCCTAGTCAACCACTTCGAGCCTAGAAGTAGGAGTTTCTTTCGGATACAAACCCTTACATCTAACCCGGGGCAGGGTAGTTGTTCAGTTAACCTGACTACACTTCAAATCGCAAGATGAGACATCCCGTCAGAGGACCATCAACAAATGACTTGGCAGTCACGACATTCAAACAAAAAGAAAAGAAAAGAAAAACCACTAAGTTGAGCACCCAAAGGGAGGCTTAGTCGGAAAGAACAAATCAAAAGAGGAGCCCAAATCCTCAACAAAAACAAAGCAAAGATCAGGTGACCACCAAATCAAAATCAAAGGGGCACCAACATCAAAGTAAAATAAGATGACTGCCACTTCAAGCAAACTTTGAAGCTTCATCTTCACTCTTGCAAAGTCAAAACAAATGCATGTGTAGAGTTAATTGAACATAGGACTGGAGAACATTACGAAGAAGGGATGGGTACAAATCAAACTTTGAGCCTTATATCTTTTGTTTCTCTAACCATTAACCAGACCACGTTATAGCCCTCAAAAGACCGAATTGAGGCGCGATTTATTCTGAAAGCATGCTACCAACAAGGTTGCGTAAATTGACTCCCATATATTTGTTAATCTTCATTCTCGTTTGCACATTATTCTTGCTGCATCTTGCGTGCACTTTCTAAATCAGCACCTCGTGTGGACCAACAGTCCATCCGTCACACTATCACAATCATTCAAATAAATTGACTTTTTCAAAACTTACATGAACTTTACATTAACACTACCATTTGTGTATGAATAATTTAATTGCAATTTAGTGCTTGACATCAGTGCAATTCCAACAAGGGGCAATCAAAAGAGAAATTTGAACTTCATTGGTGACAACATGAATCAAGACTACCTCAACAGTCTGATCATAGGCAAATTATCTTCAATAGCCCAATCAGGGGCAGATTATTTCAAAGTCCATTGATCAGGGGCAAGATCACCTTCAAACAACTCAATCAGGGGCAGACGCCTACCATATCCAGACACTAGGGCAGATCATGTCATGACCATTGTCAAGGCTCCCCACTGGATTTATTTCAAATACCCTACAGGCAGGGGCAGGCAAAGAAGGAGCAAATCTTCCTATTTCTTCTCCCCAGCTAAGCAAGCAATCCTTGCTAGACTTTGGCAATCATTCAAAGCAAAATCAATCATCACGTGTCAATTAAGTCGCTCCGCTCATTAGCAAGTGACCAAAGCTTGGAGCATTCAGATCCATCTTCTGACCATACATCGTCAAAGATCGAGTGTCGGGGAATCATACCCTCCACCCATCCAAAGTCCAATCATTATTGGCAACTATCAAACCAAAAGTCCACCAAGCTGGCATCTTTCAATCGCTCATATGCATCATTACGCGTCATAAGCATCATTTACATCAATCATTTACAGCATGTGCATCACGTGCTTATCTAAACATAAAACAGACCTTTTTATTTTCTCCCAACAGTTTTAACTTTCATCAATGCATAAGCACTTGCATCGTATCTCCATCATTATGGAATACCATTTCACAAAAAAACAATCAAGCATAGTTGCATAATTCAGGATCCAGGATCAACCCAAGTTTCCAATCCTTTCCCCAACGGAAGTCAGGATCATATTAATCGAAGATTCCAGGCATCTCCTTGGTGGATTCAATGGCCGGTATTTAAATTTCATTCGCCTTATCATCCTCTGGTCATAAGTGTTTTTCATTTTCCGTTATTTGCCTTATCATCCTCTGGTGATAAGTGATTTTTATTTTTAGTCATTCGCCTTATCATTCTCTGGTGATAAGTGATTTTTATATTCAGTCATTCGCCTTATCATTCTCTGGTGATAAGTGATTTTTATTTTCAGTCATTCGCCTTATCATCCTCTGATGATAAGTGATTTTTATTTTCAGTCATTCGCCTTATCATCCTCTGGTGATAAGTGATTTTTATTTTCAGTCATTCGCCTTATCATCCTCTGGTGATAAGTGATTTTATTTTCAGTCTTTCGCCTATCATCCTCTGTTGATAGTGATCCTTTATTTTTTCTGTCTTTCGCCTATCATCCTCTGTTGATAGTGATCCTTTATTTTAAGTCATTCGCCTTATCATCCTCTGGTGATAAGTGATTTTATTTTCAGTCTTTCGCCTATCATCCTCTGTTGATAGTGATCCTTTATTTTTTCTGTCTTTCGCCTATCATCCTCTGTTGATAGTGATCCTTTATTTTTCTGTCTTTCGCCTATCATCCTCTGTTGATAGTGATCCTTTATTTTTTTGTCTTTCGCCTATCATCCTCTGTTGATAGTGATCCTTTATTTTTTCTGTCTTTCGCCTATCATCCTCTGTTGATAGTGATCCTTTATTTTTCTGTCTTTCGCCTATCATCCTCTGTTGATAGTGATCCTTTATTTTTTTCTGCCTTTCGCCTTATCATCCTCTGTTGATAAGTGATTTTATTTTCAATCAGTTGCCTTATCATCCTCTGTTGATAAGTGAGTTGATTTTCAGTTATTCGCCTTATCATCCTCTGGTGATAAGTGATTATTTTCAGTCTTTCGCCTATCATCCTCTGTTGATAGTGATACTTTATTTTTCTGTCTTTCGCCTATCATCCTCTGTTGATAGTGATTCTTTATTTTTCTGTCTTTCGCCTTATCATCCTTTGGGGATAAGTGATTTTATTTTCAGTTATTCGCCTTATCATCCCTCTGGTGATAAATGATTTTATTTTCAGTCGTTGCATTATCATCTTTTGGTGATAAGTGATTTTATTTTTCAGTTTTTTCGCTTTATCATTCGCCAATGATAAGTGATTTATTTTGTCAATTTGATTCCTGCTGTGTTACCCATCATTTCCAATTTTAATCATCTGTTATTTTCACTATTTCATTTCTTTTCGGACAAATTCAGAGTCTTTTAGTATCTAATTGTCTTATAGCTTGAAAATATGAATGCATGCCAGCTCATTTTACTCGGTCTAAGCCAATTCGATAGGGGCATCTGTCATACCCCAAATTTGTCCTACCTTTCTGTTTATCAATATTTGTTTAAAATCCAAAAATATGCATCATTTTATTTTTTCTGTCTAACAAATATTTCAAAAATCCAAAATGAGTATCGTTTTCTCTTTCTGTCTGATAATCAAAAAAATCCAAAAACGCATTTTTTCTCTTCTCGTATTATTATAAGTTTTATTTTTGTTTAATTCATTATCAAAAATCACAAAAAATCTATTTCTTATCATCTTTTATTGTTAATATGTTATTACCGTTATCGTTATTATTATTATTATTTTTATTTGATTTATCAGAAATTTTATCAATTCTTTTTTTATATAACCTTTTAATTTATTTTCATAATCCACTTTTTTTATTAAAAGTTTCCTAAAAATACATCCCATGTTTCTCTTTTATTTTTTTTATTCTAAATAATTATTCAACTCTTCATTCAAATTTTATTTCTAAAAGCCCATTATCATTTTCATTCTTAAAATCCTTCATTTGTACAAAATTACATAATTTCATTTGTTTTTATTGCCATTGTTTATTCTTATTATTATTATAGTTATTTTTACTATTATTATTATCATTTTCTTTTTTAATATAATTTCCTTTTAGTTACTATCACCATTTATTATGGTTATTATTATAAAACCTATATTATTTTACCGTTGGTATTTTAATTACTATTTTTTCTATTTTTCATCATTATTCTTATTAGTTTTTATAATTATTTATTATTAGTTTCTATTTTTATTTACCATCAGTTTTATTATTTATAGTTATAACTATTATTATTATTATTATTATTATTATTATTACAAATTCCATCATCATTTCACTATTATTATTATTATTGTTATTATTAAGCACATAACTTTTTCTTTTCACATGTACTACTCAGCAACAATACAACACTACCCACATGACTTTATCAGCAAAAAAATTCAAATCCAGCCTGTCTTTTTTCCACTACCGCAACAACAAATTCTCAACACCTCCACTACCAATTCCTCCAACCTTACACATGACAACACAAAATTCCAGCGAGCATAACAAATAATATTCATCCTTATCCTTTCTTCTCAATTTCCAATTTCACCCTTTTTAAAATCTTTCTATAAAACCAGTTGATGATTCATCAATAAGGAAGCTTGGTAAAACCTTAAGAAAATTCTGGAAAAAACAAAAGACCAAGTTTCAAAAACCAGGAAAATCAGAAAAACTACTAACTTCATAAACCATTTCAGAACCTACCATCCATTAAAAAAAACTAAACCAAAAAAATAATAAAAATTATTTTTCTTCATCACCTTCACCTTTCACAAACTCAGTAAAGGAAACTGGATCCGCGTGAACTCAAACCGTCATCTTCACGGATCTGGGAACGTGAATCATGAGCGAGCCACCATCACCATCCGAACTCAAACAGCCGCAGCAAAACCGAAAAGCGTTCGAATCCGCGAGCTTCACACAAAAGCAGAACCGCTCAACCCGAAACCACTCAGTCGCCGCACACCGTTAGCCCACCATTAAGAAATCATCATCCAAACCGCGACACAAAAACTCACGAACCGCTGATCCGCGAAATCCGCATCACCGCCGCCGAAACAATCCGGGAGATCTTCATCTCTGTTGAACCTTCACGAGCCAGCACCGAAAGCAAAGACGGAACGAAACCGTGAGCTGAGAGAGATCAGAGAAATTCGATTGCGAGAGTGAGTTTAAAATCGAACAAAGCGCCGCCGGAGAGAGAGAGACTCGCGAATGAGCGTCGTCGCGGAAATCATCTGGGGTGGGTCTCTGTTTCTGTTTGCGAACCATGTTCTCCTTGTTTCTTTCTGAACTTTTATTTTGTTTTAAAAAATTAATACCTAAATCCTGATTATTTTCTTTATTATTGTTTTTTATTCTCATTTAATTTTGTTGGGCTGGATCCGTTTTTTAAGTTCTGCTATATGCACCATCATATGAACCCGCACCACACTCCCAGCCAGTCATGTTCTTTTTTTTAAGCCCATATAAAATCAGTCCATTATACACATGGGGCTGCGGTAAAAAGAAAAAAAACAAAACCTTTTTTTAATTATTTCACTTGTTTTTTATTTTATTATTTCTTTGTATTTTCAAGCTCAATCGTTGTGTTAAGATATTTATTTTGCTTAGATTCATTGTCTAAAAAAAAAGTCTAAAAAAAATTTTAACAGCGCATTACGGAATCGAATCCCGAACCTAAAAAAGTCTAAAAAAGTCTAAGAGGTTCCCGTTGAGTACAACGGACGTAAGGGGTGCTAATACCTTCCCCTTACGGAATCGAATCCCGAACCTAGAATCTGGTTTCAAAGACCTTGTTTTATCCATCCATTTTTCAAAAGGTTTCTCGATATTTTCCTTTTCCTTAATTGGAATAAAATAAGTTCGGTGGCGACTCTGTTGTTTTTAATTTTTATCCGCGGTATATTTTTTATCGCGAGGTCGTATTTTTCGGGGTGCGACAAGCTCTAATGTGACCAAATCTTTCACATTCATGGAAATGAACCCCTTTGCCTTGAGTGGGTTTTTCTTCAGACCTAATTCTTCCACCAACGTCATTAGACCTGTTGATGTCAGATGAATTGTTCTTGACATTAGCTCTTGTCCTCATGTCCATCCTCTTCTTAAATCTGTTCATGTGCAGTTTTAAGAGTATCCCAAGCATCTTTAGCTATCTCACAATTATTTACTAACCTGAATATATTTTTTTCAATTCCAATGAAAGCATTCAAAGCTTTGGAATTTTCAAGAGCCAATTCATCCTCCTCCTTGGTCCATATTTCCTCAGGTTTCAAATCAACAATAATTGTTCCATCCTTCCCAACTATAACAGGATGTTCCCATCCTTTTATAACAACTTTCCAGGCCTTATTATCTAAAGATTTCAATAAGGCCTCCATATGAGGTTTCCAATAATCATAATTACTACCATCCAAAATAGGAGGTTTATTCACAAATCCTCCTTCCTTGTCCATACTACCAGAAATTATTGTCCCTAGATCTCACCCAGAACCAGAGAAGGATGACTGCTCTGATACCAATTGAAATTCTGGTATCAAATATGAAATGTCGAAGAAGATGTTACGACACTAATATCTGAACAATGATTAACAAAAGGATAAGGTAAAATATCCAGTAACCAATTATAAAGAACACAAGCAATTGTTAACCCAGTTCGGTGCATACATACCTACGTCTGGAGGCTACCAATCCAGGAAAGAAATCCACTAAACAAAATTAGTTCAAAGACTCTCAGAAAAAAATATTCATTTTACAGTCTTCTCACCTAATCTCTACCCATGTAATTTCTATCTAAGACACACTTAGATAAGAGAATCTACTCACTCCCCATCAATCATATCAGTGATAAGAACACAAAATACAAAAGAGAGAAGAACATTCTTCAAATACAAAAACCTTGATCTTTTTTAAGAGCTTCAATCAAGAACAATACAATCTTTCTTAAAAGCTTAGAGTGAACAAATTACAACTCAATAAACTCAGTCAAATTCATTCATCTAGGTGATGTGTGAATGGCTCACAATTAACAAAAGACTAAACCCTAAAACAATGTACACGACTTCAATATCTTCTCTCTGTACCCAAAATAGGGTTTTTGAATCTTTTAATTAGACTTCATAAAACATGGGCTTGGGCCTTCTAACAAAATCAAATTAAACCTAATTAAACTAATTTTCCATAATCAAGGGCACTGAAATAGAAACAACTGAACCTCCTTAAAAAGCAAATTAATCCTGAATAAAAACTCCTCCAATAAAAACACCAACAATCACTCATTAATATCACACAAAATATTGCTTCAAAAGTGCAACAGATTAAGCACAAGATTCTGAATGGAGTGTTCAGAAGAACATGTCATAACATCATATTTGACACTATGAGAAAAAAACTGCAACATCTGAGAAATACACTTGTAGACTATAAGATACACTTGTTAAGACATCAAGTATGACATCAATTTGTAGCAACAAGTTTTAGCAAAATTTCAGCCAATTAAAAGAACCCATATTTTTCTAAAACACCATGAACTTTATGTGTAGGAACAAACGAACCTTCCTTCCCAACCTTCAAAATACCACAATTTATACCTTCTATGAAAAACTTCATTTTCTCTTTCGACATACTACTCATTTCTCCATTAAAGGATGGGGGTTTGTTTAGTGAATAACTTGAAGTTATTTTTCCTCCTGGGATTATTAGTTTTTAAATAGAGTTAGTCTACCATGGCACTTGTTGGGGAGTCTGAGAAATCCGATAACAACAACGAGCGCCCAATGTTCTAGGACCACAAGAGATGTTAAAACCATATCTATATCCAAAACTTTAAAGCATCGGGTATATGGGTCATCGCTTTTATAAATTCAACATTCCACCCATTTATAGTTGATGTGGGACTTAACCACTCACACTTTCACTCAACAACCTCTCCAAAAATTGTGAGTCCCACACATCCTATAATAGGATCAAATGCCGAATCTAACTTCTGCTCCCCCATAAAGTTGAACCATGGCAATGATACCACTTGTTGGATAAGTGGCTTAAAGCACAATAGGGGGTTAATTGTGGTATTCAAAATTCATAATTAAATTTACAATTTTTGTTACTTAAGAAAAGAATTGTGTTAGTATTCTTTAAGTTCATAGTAAAATAAATAGAGGAAAGTAAAAACGGTCAAGTAACTTGTAGAAATAAATAGATATGGATTTAGAGAGATTGCACCAATGATTTATCTAGGTTCGACCAAACGTTGACCTACTCCTGTCCCTAAGAGATCTTCTTGAGATTTTTACTATGAACTTGAGCTATTACAGATTATTCTAACGACCCTTAAATACAATCAAGTAAATAGATTTTACAACAACCCTCCACGACCCAATAAAGCTTTTATACAGGATGAGATAATGAAACACTTAAATATATTTCAGGCTAATCTTAATAACAAAACATAAGGTTTTTCCAACTAAGTTCTAAAAAGAAACAAAGTTTTTAAGACTGGTTAATCTCAAGAACCAAACTTGATTTCACAAGAATATTCACTCTTGAGATTAATAACAACAACATAATACTAATACAACTTCCTCACGAGTATAATTTCACTCGAAGGTACTAATACAATTTAAGTGAAATATATATATATATATATATATATATATATATATATATATATATATATATATATATATATAGAGAGAGAGAGAGAGAGAGAGAGAGAGAGAGAGGGAGAGAGAGAGAGAGAGAGAGAGGGAAATTCCAAAGAAATAGAGAACTTTAGAGATTTGGTGTGAAATAAGGGGGAGAGACACATCTTTTATATAGGAGATAAGAAAAACAAAAACAAAAATTATCCATGGGTGATTTTAATGACCCCATTGACCGACTCCTTGTCCTAATCGATTAGATTAGAAAAATAATCGATTATTCTGGCCCATTTTGGAAATATTGGTAGAGAGTCGTTGTCAGTCATTAAGATGTTGTCATAATCGATTATATGATTTGATTTTCCTTCTTCCAATCGATTAGCTTCAGGTCCCAATTTATTGGGTAGTATAAAAATTGCTTCAAAAAAAGCTTGGCAACTTTCTAATCAACTAGCTCGGGCTTAGAAATATTTTACAGAGTTTTTAGAGTTAAAAAGGGTTTTAAAATAGATTTTAAGTGTGTGTGTGTGTGTGTGTGTGTGTGTGTGTGAGAGAGAGAGAGAGAGAGAGAGAGAGAGAGAGAGAAAGTTACCTTATTTTCTTAGAGTTTACTCTACTACTTTCACAAAACTCTTATCATTAAGACATACATGATCAGACGAGTTTTCACACTTGCTCTCTTTCACAACTCTAAGGATTTCAAGATCCTTTACCAGATACATAAATCATAATTCCAATGGAATCTTGAGTCTTTTATTTGATGAAGCTTGAGATGACTTTAAGTGTTATCACTATCATCAGAGAGTTGGAGAGTTATTATCACATACTTTAACAATCATTAATGTTGTTGTCATCAAAACACCAAGAAGTTTCTTAGTAGGATCATCAGCTTCATACCTACAAGCACATAGCAAAAAATATTTTTATTCTTCAACTACCCAAATGTCATACATAAACTATCCAATGTCTAGGGAAATGTTTTCACACATAGGAGGGCCACTTTCTCGACCCATCTTAATCCTCCCTTTTTCAAAATGGAAGGCTTACTTGGTTTTAATATCTAATTCCATAACTCTACCAAAAAAGTTTCTTATTACTTCAAAATATCATTGGTCTAAGCATGAATGTAGGTATACCCGTACATGAAAGCCACACTTTTTTTAAGATTGGAGAAGGATGGAGACCACTTAGTGAGATAGACGAAAAATTGTTTCCACAATTTTTTTTTTAATTTGCAATAGACTCCTCATTAGAAGCACTCATTAGAACAATCCATCCTCCAAGCTTTGGAATTTTAAGATGAGAAAAACCAAAGATGTATAAATTCTTAGTAACTTCTCCGAAAGACATAAAATGATAAACAAAGCCCGCTAAACATGGGGAATGCCAATCAACCATGATCCATCTTCATTAACTTGCACCCTAGTACAATATTGAGAAACTAAACCATATTTTGGTGCACCCTCCTCGAATGCATCTTTTGTCCCTTTTAGCAGAGCATCTCTGAAATAACTTATTCCCCCTAAACATTTCTTCAGAGCATGTTTAAGTTTTGTAGGTGCGGCCTGATGTATCCTTTGATGAAAAGCTACCCTTACTCTAAACCTTGTTTGACTTGTATTTGTGTTTGAAAACCAGACCGGACCGGCCGGTTCAACCGAGAACCGGACCTATGTTCAGTCAATTAAACCCTTTAAACCGGTATGTCAAAGAACCAGGGTAAAAACCGGATGGAAATTGGAAAAACCGGTTAAAACCGGGGGTTCGTTCAAATACATGGGTTGAACCAAATTTTAACTTTTTCAGTTGTTTATTTTATTTATTTAAAATAAAAATATATTAAAAGATGGAAAAAATATACCAATTTAATATTTTTGAACCAAATGGGTCTTATAATTGAAGATCTCACTTCAACCCAGTTAGAATTTGGATTTTCTTTATTAATAAGACATAGAATTCTTTTTATAAATAATACTCTTCAATTTAGTTTTTTAAAGTTTTGAGTGTCGTACGTAGTTCATTGATAGGATTATGAGTGTCGAATATAATTCATTAATAGTGTCGGACAAAGTTGACAACGTTAAAAAATGAAACATATTTCTTTTTAAATTTTAATATTCTTTGGCCTAAATCAAGCACCATATAATACATTTTACATAAGATATAAAATTCCAGCATTTTTAACTATTTCTTAAACTGATTATAGTTAAAAAATTATAAAAAAATAAAAGTCACCAATCTATATGATAAAAAACTAGTTCTAAATCATATAACATATACAATAACGGTCCGACCTGGTCAGACCTTAAAACTTTAAACCCCAGCCTATACCGGTTTAATATTCGGTCCGGTTTTAATTACCTTGGTCCTAAGTCTCATATTTCTTAGAAAAGTGGTGGTTGAACACTTTATAAATAAGAGAGTCCATACACCTATCATCTTAAGGTTTTTGGACGAATATGTGGTGTCTCTCTCACTTGTTTGGGTGAGTCTTTAATCTTTAGGTGAGTGTTTAACCCAATGTGAATATTTCCCACCACATGATGATCTATCATAAATGACTACGGACGGAACAAACTAACCCAAACCTAAGGCCGAAGTGACACACCACTCGGACCAAGAAAACAAACCATTGATCATCTTCATCCCATCAAATTTTCCCGAAGAACCGCCATCAAAGAGAATTGAATTCCGACAAAACCAAATGGTCCAACAAATAGCTAAACCGAAAAACCAACCAAAATTTACCTTAAAAAATGTATCTACCGCCACCTCTAGCTCAAGCAAATGATCGATAGGATTCATCGAAAGAAGATGCAAAGAAATGTGAATCCAATCGATAGTTTGTGACTACCAACCTATCGAAACCAGACAATCTCCAAAAAGGTGATTCAAATCCTCACTCACCCCACCACAAAGAGGACACGACAAATTGAGAGAACCATTCAAAACACCTCTACGCTCTAAGTTTGATCTAGTTGGAGACGATCCAACACCAATTTCCATCCAAACATAAAAAACTTACTAGAAGCTTTTGTTCGCCATAAACACCTTAAGACCCTCAAGACTGAACCATCCAAAACTGAAGTACTGTGACGACAAACAACTATCCTGCCATAACAATGTGAAACCGAGAAACCTGCAGGATTTCTCCACCACACAATCCGATCTGCCTCCGTTGCAGAACTTCCTGCAAAACATTATCAGTGTAAATCTATCTTAAAGTTAAAGCATTTTAATTATACAACAATAGATTTAAGATAATATTTTATTATCTTGGCTATAATATTAGTCACAATTTTAAAGAGAATTTAATGAGATAGGACGGTATTATGCAAGACACAAAGAATTCTTAATTTTAGAGATGAGAATAAATACAGGTTTGATTAATGTAGATAGTATTACAATCAGAATATTAAAAATAACACAATATTAAACAATTGAATCTTTCTTATTAGGAGGATCTTTCTTATCATCTTATAATTAAATTTAGATGAGTTCGAGAAAGCAATTATTATATTAGGAGGATTTTTCTTTATCATCTTATAATTAAATCTGACATTCTCCAATATTTTATAATGTTAAAATTTAAAATATTAAAATTGTCCTTAAAAGAATTTAGATGAGTCCGAGGAAGCAATTAGTATATTAGGAGGATCTTTTTTATCATCTTATAATTAAATATGACATTTTCCAATATTTTATAATATTAAAATTATCCTTAAAAAATTTAAAACAACTTAAATTTTTTTAACAATTAGAAATTTTGAAATTATCTATAATGTGTGAAATTTTTAAAAATTTTAAAATTTTCGGTAGATAAAAAATTTTTAATTTTTTAATTTTTTAATTTTTTTTTCATACTACCAACAATTTCAAAATTTGTGATATAATATCGAAAATTTTGAAATTTCTAATACAGTACCACCAATTTTGAAATTGATGATAGTTTAATTTATTTTTATACCAGATTTTTGATAAATCCCAAAAAAAATTTAAAGATAAATAATGCTCTTCTAATTAGGGGTTATGTTTTTTAAGAAGAAAATTTAAAAGGTACTTTTTGTACACTACAAGAAAAACACGTTTTAGTTGCAAACTTTTAGCGTCGGCCCCGACTCCGACACTAAAGTGTTGACATTACGTCAGCGAAAGCCCTCGCTAACAGGTAAATACAGTTGTTTTATTTTTTTCCAAGTCATTATTACTAGCGTCGGCTATGTGCGACGCTAACCTTGGTACGAAAATTCTTCATTTCCCTCCACAAGTTTCGTTTGACTCCTATTCTTATTGTTTTAATAAATTATTTTATTTTTTAACGATAGCGTCGGTGATATGCGACGCTAATGTTGCGCGAAAAATTTTCTTTTCCCCCTCAAATTTCGTTTGCCTCCTTTTTTTATTGTTTTAATAAATTATTATTTTATTAATATTAGTGTCGGCTCAAATCGACGCTAATTTTAATTCCAAAAATATTTTATTTACTTTTAATTAAGTTTGACTCCTTTATTATCTTTTTATTGTTTTAATTAATTATTTTATACCAAATATAAATTAAACTATAATACAAAAACTATTCTAAATATATAAAATTCTTAAAGGCCACCAACATTTCTTAATATTTATTCTAAAAATAAATTTGATAAATCTTAATATAAATTAAATACTATAAAAATTATTTTATATCAAATTATTTTATACCAATTTATAAATTAAAATTAAATACAATAAAAATTATTTTATATCAAATTATTTTATATCAATTATAAATAAAAATTAAATACAATAAAAATTATTTTATACCAATTATAAATAAAAATTAAATACTATAAAAAATCTAAATTTATAAAATTCTTAAAGGCCAACAATTATTTTATACCAAATAAATTTTATACCAATTATAAATTAAAATTAAATACTATAAAATTATTTTATACCAAATTATTTTATACCAATTTATAAATTAAAATTAAATATTATAAAAATTATTTTATACCAATTATAAATAAAAATTAAATACAATAAAAATTATTTTATACCAATTATAAATAAAAATTAAATACTATAAAAAATCTAAATTTATAAAATTCTTAAAGGCCAACAATTATTTTATACCAAATAAATTTTATACCAATTATAAATAAAAATTAAATACTATAAAAATTATTTTATACCAAATTATTTTATACCAATTTATAAATTAAAATTAAATACTATAAAAATTATTTTATACCAATTATAAATTAAAATTAAATACTATAAAAATTATTTTATACCAATTATAAATAAAAATTAAATACTATAAAAAATCTAAATTTATAAAATTCTTAAAGGCCAACAATTATTTTATACCAAATAGATTTTATAAATTAAAATTATCAAAAATTATTACTATAAAAAAAACTTATAAAATAAAATGAAAAATAATAAACAATATATCAGTTCATCACTTTCTAACTTTTTCCAGATTTTCATTACCTCTATTTTCGTTCATCACCTGAACCTTATCAATGAACCCTCTCAATCCTTCAGTAACCCTCTCAATCCTTCATCTCAAACCCTAAGCCCTCTCAATCGTTCATCTCAAACCCTAAGCCTCTCAGTGTTCATCTCAAATAAGTTGTTTCGAATTCGATTTCGCATTCTCAAACCCTAAGCCCTCTCAATCGTTCATCTGAAACCCTAAGCCTCTCAATCGTTCATCTCAAATAAGCTGTTTCAGGTGTCTTTTAATTTCTTTTAATTTAAATAAGTTTTTTCGATTTCGATTTCGCATCTGTGCATTCGCATCTTATTTAATTCGCTTCTGTGCATTCGCATCTTATTTAATTTCTTCAGTTTGGTTTGTTTTAATGGATTGTTTTAATGTTAATTGGTAGGGAAAAGGGTGAGGTCGAAATGTCGGTGTTCTCGTAATATTGTTATTTCTCCTTCAAGCTTCTCTTTCTGGTGAGTATTCTTATCAGTTTATAAGTTAGGTATTTTTATGAATGAGTATTCTTAAGATGTATTAGAATTGAACTGAATTGATGTTGGAAGTTAGAATTGAATTGAATTTGAGCTAGTGTTTATGATTGGCTGCCAATGATATATTTCATGTTAACTGTCAATGAAATTCAACTCAAATGACTTTGAAAATAGGAATTATGTTATCAGTTAGTAGAATTTGTTATTTAGACGTGCACTTAGTAATTTTGAGAATTGAAAATTAAGTGAAATTCAGTTATGCACTATTTTATGAAGTTAGTTGTTTTGTTTAGTTTGAATGGATAAATGAAGTTATTTTAATGAGAAAGTTAATAACTGAATGTTTGTATGTGGACACTTGATGATAGCAGGCCATTAACAGAAATAGGTCTGCATCCAACTGATTTTTTTATACCTACTCTGATTGTTAAGATTTTTATATATAGAAGAAATCACATGAAAATGATTAGGGAATACCAAAACCAAAAACTAGTTATTAGAACGATGAAAATCCATTGAGACAGGCTGCTGCAGCATATGCCGGGCCGGTAGAGTATTTCTTAGAGGAAAAGAAAAGAGAGCAAAAACTGTTTTCATGATACTCATAACTTATAGGATAACTAGAATATGTGTGAACTTATGTATATTTGTAACCAGGCCAAAATAAAGTATTAACCAAAGGCATAAAATCGGTTATGGGAAATGTGTCGGCCGATCCAACAAAATTATACCTAAATTCCATACCAAAGTGATGCCTTAATTAACAGCATGCCACTTATCTGTTAGAGCCTGCTTTTGCTTCAATTACTAGACAGTTTATACATTAACTTAACATACTGACAGACCTAAAGCAAGGAAAGGATTTTAATAGCCTTATACACCTGATTCAATTTTCATGCCGGAGTTGTAAAGATGGGAAGAAAACAAGTGTTTCTTGATGGCTTCACCAGTTTTGAAGCTCACCGCTACTGTTGGCAAAATATAGGGTACTGCCATCACCTCATCTCCATCCAAAGCCAACACCATGCCCAAACCACCTAGTGATTTAACTGTATTTTCTTTATCCGTGTCTACACAAAATCCATAATCACACATTACTATCTTTCCTCTAACTTTTTCTTTTGCTAAAGTACCTGGTACACACTTTTTAGCTTCCAGTTCTCTACCACGGATGCTTGCATTTCCTCCGTGTATAAACTCCGTATCTGGCAACGACCTGCCGTTGTAAAGGGACACTCCTGTAAAATTTTGATTGTTTCCGAGAATGATATATGCAGGGAAATCTCGGTCGATTGTGCTAGCTCCCACTGTGGTAATCCAAGGTGCTACATTGCTGATAAAGGAAGATGCGGGACCAAAGTTTCCTCCTGCACAAGATACCATAATCCCATGCTCCATTGCTGCAAAGGTTCCAATTGCCATGATGTCCTTGTAATAATCAAGTGGTGTATATCCTAATGAAAATGAAAGGACATTGACTTTGTCAGCAATAGCCTGATCAATTGCGGCTATAAGATCAGAATCCAAAATATTACCACTTTCCCAGCCAACCTTGTATATAGCCACTCTGGCACCAGGGGCCATCCCACGTGCTGTACCGGCAGCGTAACCGAAAAGACTTGCATTACTCACTAGAGACCCTACAGCCGTGCTAGCTGTGTGGGTGCCATGGCCATAATTGTCTTGTGGAGACCTAGTATCCTTGGTTTCATTGATCGGACGACCCTCATCAGCCTCAAATCCCTTTAGAAAGAACCTTGCTCCTATTATTTTCTTGTTACAGCTTGAGATTGGGAAATCTTTACTTGTTTCACATCTTCCTTTCCATGTGCTGGGAATGGCCCCGTATCCAACATCATCAAAGCTCTTGCTTTCAGGCCAAACACCGCTGTCTATAACACCAACAACTATGTCCTCCATGCTTTTGTTTGACAATGCTGGGAGCGAGGCATGAATTCTTTCTAATCCAAGAAACTGTGGACTCCTAGTCGTAAAAAGCTGATACTTTTTATCAGGTGAAATTTTCAAAATCCCAGATTGGTTTGACAGCAGTTGCACTTCGTTGGCCGTTAAACTGGTAGAAAATCCATGAACAGCTCTGTCATAAGTGTAGAGAATTTGGCCATATGAATGATAAAATTAGCCTTTTCCTTAGAATCCGTACAGACACCGTCATATAGAAACAGAATAGTAAAAACAATGATTAACAGACGTTTCATCATGCTAGGCTGCATTCATAGAAGAAAATATGTAGATTTCATCAATGATTAAAGAGCATATCTTAGACATTCTAATTAGAGTTAACAAATTGAAATAGTAGTTATGCAAACTTGTTCATTATGGATTCTTTCAATAACATATTGATATTAATTAATATTGATGAAGTGAAATTCAGTACAATAAACTGTTTGTGTTTTTCTCAATCAGTGATTATGAAAACTAACATTAAATTAAAATGAAACAGTGGAGAAAAATGATAAACTAAGATGTGAAACACTTTACATTGTTATTTGAAACACTTTACATTGTGTGTGCACAAAGATGTGTCCTGTGGTGTATTCCTGTGTGGTATTCTCTTTGTAGTAGTAAATGGTTGTCTGTTCTGATCATGCTTGTCTGTTCTGATCATGCTTGTCAGTCAAATGTATCCAATCATGCTTGTCTGTTCTGATCATACATAAGAGAAAAAACATGCGTATTAGCAGCCTTGAAGTTCTGTTATTTATATTTTTGGTTAATTGTGAAGTTCTGGTATTCACAGGAAGTTCTGCTTCTTTCTGCTGCACGACAAGTTCCACCTTCAATAACGAAGAACGATTTGGTAACGATTTCAGCTGCAGGTATTCTTCTGCTTGTTTACTTGTTACTGTGCTGGTTTCCAAGATCTCTGCTTGCAGTACCTTTGAACATGTTCTGTTTCCATTACCACCTCATTCTTATCATCTTCCAATACTATTCTCTTTAATTGAGTTATTAATTATAAAATTCCCCAAGTTTTGTTTTATTAAAAGCTTGTCATGATCACTGATAGTAATGAAATATCAAGATCATATTATAACCCATGAAATGGCAAAGTATGTAGCAAACAATTGTTATTTATATTGATAAATGACCAATCAATACAGAATTACAAATACATAATAATGGCTCCCTTAGGTTCAATATAGAATTACATATTACATAGTCAAAATGATATATAAAGGAGACAATAACAAATAGTTTATGATACAAATACATACAATATGAAATTTATGGTAAAGTAGGTAGTAAATTATGCATGAATACAAATACATAATAATGGCTTTCCTTGTGTTGCACAGAATTTCGAATTAACTGATGCTTCACAGCCATCAATGTGGAAGCTTTTGTATCCTGCTATGAATGGTGCTTTTGACCAATCTGTTTTCTCTAATCCACCTCTTGTTGCCCAATCATATGCGTTCCATAAACTGTTGTATATCTTCATTGGTTGGTCGAATGGAAATTTCACTCCTAAATCCTTGTTGTTCTTGAACACTCTTATTGGAACATCATCCACATAGAAACTGCAAGCAAATTAATCATAGGTTTAGCAAATTAATCATAGGTTTAGCTATATTGTTTTAAGCAGAGGGTGGAGCTTAGTTTTTGGGTCAAGGCAATGAGTTATATCCTGCCGTGTTGGCTCAAATGACAACTACCCTAATATAGGATTGCTTTTAAGGTCAATGAACCAGTTCTATTACTTCAAATAGTCCTATGAAATCATTTTGTAAAAGAAACAAAAAACAGAATCATTTTCTACAAACCAGTTCTATTACTTCAAATAGTCCTATAATCAAATTATTATTAACTGTGGTGATACAAGTTGTTATTTTACAACTGTTTTTAAGAGGATTTGAACTCCATCACTTAAAATATTAAACAGAACATTACATCCTGAAGTGATTCTAGTAATTTGTTGTTTTTAATGCTTTTAAATTAATTATTCAAAAGTTAATTGATATTATTTTTCAAAATTTTATCATTCTATTATCTCTTATTATAAACTTTTTGTGTTGCATCTAATATTCTAAAAGTTTTCTCTTTTATTCCCTCTCACAGGTTCTCTTTCATTGGAAGATTGCAACTGTTTACTCACACACTAACTGGTAATTTATTTTGCTCTTTCTAAATATTTTCCATTCTCTTTTATTGAGGATATCAGTTTATTTATTCTCATGCTTACTCTCTGTCAATTTACACACTTAAATATTTCATTTAATATTTTACGGTAATTTATTTTATTTATAAAATTTCACAAACTCTTTTAGTATAATCTATCTCCCTTTATTCAAAATGTATATTTCACTTTCTTTTATAATCTATACTGCTAACACTATTTGTTCTGCTATACTATAATAGAATATGATTTTTAAATTGAAAAGCGAGGATAAAAAGTATTCTTAAATTAATAAAATAACATCATTTTTAAACTATGAGAGAGTATCTTAATAAATATTTTATCTTTGAAATATAGAATGAGCCCTTTAAAACTCAAAATAAAAAATATTATCTGTATGATTTTTTTAATTATTGTTTTAGAGACTTTAATTATTTTTGTTGTGAATTAGTATCGTACTAACTTACACAACATATTATCTTGTGAATTAGTGTTCTAATATGATAAAACAAAATAACAATGACATAGAATATTCATAGTTAGAAAACAAATATCTAAAACAAAAAAGCATATTAAAATAAAGTTTAATGAGATGAAACGTTCTTTTAGGTTTTAATGGTAACGTACATGCAACTCATAATTTACAAATCGGGAATGAACGAACAAATGTCAATAAGTAATAGTTTGAAGTAATGGTTGAGTTATAGTTTTTTATTATAAACACCAATCATTATTTATAGGGATACATAGGCTCAATCTCAATCTATATTTTATCAATTAGAAATTTATGTTTGTTTTTTATGTAGAAAATGGATCGGAGTTGGATGTATGATAGAGTAAACTCCAATAGGTATGGTTTGAAAGATGAATTTGTTAGTGGAGTTGAAGATTTTGTCAATAAAGCCATTAATCGACCAGAATTTTTAAATGATGGAGGGATAAGGTGTCCTTGTGTAAAATGTGTCTGCATTCCCTTGAAAACACCTAGTGAGGTTAAACATCACTTGTACAAAGATGGTTTTTTGCCCAACTATTATACATGGACTCATCATGGAGAAGATAATCATAATGTAGATTTTGGTGGTCATTCTAGTAGTGGCGGAAATGCTAGTGAGAATAATCATGGTGATCAAGAACAATTTGATGCAATGAATGAAATGGTCTATGATGCTAGTACGCAATTTGTCAATGTCCCCAATGTGAGTGCTAATATGGAAAACAATACAGTTAGTGAGGGCGAGGAACCAAATGAAGAAGCTCAACGATTTTATGATGTATTGACCTCTGCAAACAAACCTATTTATGAGGGAGCTTCTGAATCCAGACTATCTATTTCAGTTAAGTTGTTGGCTGCCATGTCTAATTGGCATGTTCCTCATAAGGCCATGGATTTTTTCTCTCAAATGCTTAAGGATGTTTGTCCAACAAATCAATGCTTACCTGAAAACTATTACCAAGTGAAGAAGTTGGTGTCTAAGTTGGGATTAGAGGTTAAGAAAATTGATTGTTGTGTGAATGGATGCTTATTATATTATAAAGAAGACATCACTTTAACTCAATGTAGAGTTTGTGGAGCTGCTAGATATGTTCCTCGAAAGAGTGGAATGGGAAAATACAAAGATGTGGCAGTGAAGAGAATGTTCTATTTTCCAATCATTCCAAGGTTACAACGACTTTATGCTTCAAAGGAATCTGCAACTCAAATGAGATGGCATCGTGAGAACACAAGCAATCCAAATGTTCTGCGTCACCCATCTGATGGAAAAGCATGGAAACATTTTGATGATGTTTATCCCAATTATGCTAGTGAACCAAGAAATGTAAGATTGGGTTTGTGTACCGATGGGTTTACACCTTACATTCAAGCCTCTAGTTCTCCGTATTCGTGTTGGCCGATAATAGTCACACCTTACAATCTCCCTCCTGAAATGTGTATGACCAAACCATATATGTTTTTGACTTGTCTTGTACCTGGACCGCACAATCCAAAAGTTAAAATAGATGTCTACTTGCAACCATTGATTGATGATTTGTTGCACTTGTGGAGAGATGGCATTGTGACATATGATATCTCTATGAAGCAGAATTTTGTAATGAGAGCGCATTTAATGTGGACAATTAATGATTTTCCAGCATATGGTATGTTGTCTGGATGGGGGACACAAGGTAAATTAGCATGTCCTTATTGCATGGATAGTACAGAGGCTTTCACTTTACGATACGGGGGAAAAAGTTCTTGGTTCGATTGTCATCGTCGGTTTTTGCCAATGGATCATCCGTTTAGAAAAAGTAAAAAGAGATTTACAAAAAACAAGTTTAAGAAAAAAAGACCACCTTACATGTTTACAGGACATGATCTCTGGGAAGTTGTTCGTGATTTTCCAAAAGTCACTGCGAGTGACTGGGCCCCCAAATTTCCAGGATATGGGAAACAACATAATTGGAACAAAAGAAGTATATTTTGGGATCTTCCATATTGGAAGGATAACTTATTAAGGCACAACCTTGATGTAATGCACATAGAGAAGAATGTATTTGATAATGTGTTTAACACTGTCATGAATGATCCTGCAAAAACAAAGGACAATGAGAAAGCCAGATTGGATTTACCTTTAAACTGTTTACGTGGAGATTTAGAGTTGCGTCCTCTACCTAATGGAAAGATGGCTAAACCAAAGGCAAAGTTTTCTTTGACATCTGAAGAGGCAAAGCTGGTCTGTAGATGGATTAAGGAACTAAAAATGCCTGATGGCTATTCCTCGAATCTTTCTAGGTGTGCTGATGTCACCAAGGGTAAGATGAAGGGGATGAAATCCCATGACTGTCATGTATTCATGGAATGTTTGCTTCCAATTGCTTTTCGTTCCTTGCCTATTGAGATATGGAAGCCGCTAACTGAGTTAAGTCGTTTTTTTAAAGACTTGTGTTGTAATACATTGAAGTTGGAAGACCTTGTTAGGTTGGAAAAAAACATTCCCATCATCATATGCAAGCTAGAAAGAATTTTTCCACCTGGTTTCTTTGACTCGATGGAACACCTCCCGATTCACCTACCTAATGAAGCAATCCTTGGTGGTCCTGTACAATATCGTTGGATGTATCCATTTGAAAGGTAAATGATGTGTAATTTTTGTAGATTATTTAAATGAAATAACATCTTTTAACCATTTCACTCTTAGATTAATGGGAGACTACAAGCGTTCAGTGAAAAATAAAGCAAGGGTTGAAGGTTCAATATGCACTGCCTACTTGCATCGTGAAACTACTTATTTTTGCTCTCATTACTTCAAGACTGTTAGTTTGTTTCCAAGTACAAGTTTAAGAAACGATCCTGGGTTATATCATGAGAATGTCCAACCAACACTTTCTGTTTTTAGCAAGTGTGGTCGTCCTAGTGGAAAGCCTCGGGACTATTGGGTGCTTGATAAGGAATGGGAATCTGCTCACATGCACATCCTAATCAATTGTGATGAGGTTAAACCGTATCTTGCGTAAGTACATTTTAGAAAACAACTGATTAACTCTCAACCATTGTGTATAAATACTTCATATATTTTATATTCGGTGTCAGATTGTTCATGCAATATCATCGTATCAATGAGGAAGATGCTTCTGGTCTTATACACGAGCAATTTCCTTCATGGCTAAAGGAATACGTAAGTATACTTCTAACATTTATGTAGTTTGCCAATGAAATATGTCTAAGGTTAAAAGTATATTTTTTTAGGTCAATGATGAGAGAAATGGAACTCCTAGCCCATACGTGAAGGCATTAGCTCTCGGTCCTAATCCTAAGGCAACATCATGGCACATCTACTTTGTTAATGGGTACAAGTTCCACACTGAAGAATGGAGTCATGGTAAAAAGACAACTAATTGTGGGGTACTTGTTAAAGGAATTACAAATGGAGGAGAAAATGATTTTTATGGTGTCATCCAACATATCCTTCAATTGGAATATCATGGCTTTAGCAACAAGATTGCCCTATTTTACTGTGCTTGGTTTGATCCTACAACTAATAGTGGCACAAGAGTTAATAAGGAGTACAATATTGTTGACATTAAGATGAATAAACGATATCGTCAATATGACCCGTTCATTCTTGCACAAGAAGCAAAACAGGTGTATTATGTCCCTTATCCAGATATGTGTAGAAACATGCGTGGATGGTGTGCTGCAATCACCACAAAACCAAGGGGTTATGTGGAAATAGATAACACCGAGGATGAAATGCCTTATCAATCTGATGAAATGTCAACAGTTTTGCCTATAACAGAGTTTGAACAAATACATGGTTTAGCCGACGAAGGATTAATTGAAGAGGTCGAGCCAGTACTAGTGACAAATGATCCATAATATGTGTTTTTTTTTTCGTGTTTAGTGTACTAATTGCATCTTGATTGTTTTATGATTGTTGTGTACCAAAAAAGATTTTTAGAAACATAAATTAGTGAAACATGAAATAAATGTTTAATGTTTGTCACATGGTATAAATGTTTAATGTTTGTCACATGGTATAAAGAGCTTTCATTAGCTACTGTCACTTTTGTTGGAGCAACCCATTTGTTTTTGGTGCATCTCAATGTTTACTTTATGCCATTGCAAGAATTCTCATTTTGGGTGCAAGAATTCTCATTTTTTCCTTATTTAATTTATTATTATCATATGAATGTCGTTTATCTTCTTTATTATTCTTTATTATATTATCATATGAATGTCGTTTATCTTCTTTATTATTCTTTATTATATTATCATATGAATGTCGTTTATCTTCTTTATTATTCTTTATTATATTATCATATGATCCATTCGTCATTTGTATGTCATATATTCTTTATTATTCTTTAAAAACAGAAAATTACTTTCCAAATAATGGCTAACTGGTAGCAACAAAAGTATATTTCAGGTGGAGGACAATCACCACTAAATTGCTAATTTGAAATGACAAGAGAAGGTTCAAAGAAGGAAGCACCAATCAACAAGAAACCGTAAGATGACAAAAACTTTCACGATTTGGTTTCTTTAAATTTAATATCTTTTGATGCATTTTTGCTAATGCAGTGTTGACAGATTATGTCGGACACGACATATGCCACCTGGAGCCCTTGCTATAAACACATCTCGCATGAAGCATGACACAAGGAACCAAACGCGTCCAAGAATGCAAGCACCACCAATTCGGGCAACCGCAACACCACCACCGCCTCATACAACTTCATCACCACCACCGCCTCATACAACCGTAGCACCACCACCGCCTCATACAACCGTAGCACCACCACCACCTCATACAACCGTAGCACCACCACCGCCTCATACTACCGTAGAACCACCACCGCCTCATACTACCGTAGAACCACCACCGCCTCATACTATTGCATCACCACCACCGGTTCAGACAACCGAATCACAACCTAGTTTTGATGAATGCACATTTGTTCCTACCCCTGGAGTGACACTACAAGTTTTGCAAGGTCCAGCTGTCCATCACACCACGGTAGCAGTAGAGGAAGAGGAAGAGGAAAGGGACCAAACAGTTTATGAGGAGGAAGAGGCGGTCGCGGAACAAGCATTTTCTGGTGGACAAAGGCCAATGATTAGCATTATGGGCAATGGGTAAGAAATTTAGTATTCAAAATGATTTTTCCTCCTAATATTCATGTTTGGAATTATTATTCATTTATTATTACTATCTTTCAATTTCTTAATATTGCAGGTTAGCTCCGAGTGATGTTGTTGCTGCAGCTATTAGAAAAGTTTTAATACATAATTATTGTGGAAATTTCATGAGATATAGTGAGCTGAAACTCAAAGCACGTGGTAGAAGAGATGAGAGAGAGGAATACTTTAAGATGTTTAAAGTAAGACGTAATTTCTTTTTTTACCTTTAAGATGTTTACGAAATACTTTAAGATTACTTATAATTATATTCAAAACTAATCCTATTTCTTTAATCAGGATCTTGTTCAGTGGGAGCCGTGTGATGAAGGAAAAATGCGAGATTTGTTTCATAAAGCTTGTGGTAAAAGAATAGTTGATATATTTGGTAAGATTAGGAAGAGTGGGAAAAAGCCGTCTTGGTTGGGTGAAAAATATTATGCATATCTACTTGACGGGTGGAAAACTGAAGAATTCAAAAAGCTCTCTGAACAAAACAAGACTAATCGAGCATCAACTAGAGGTGGCGCGGTCCATACCACAGGACGTAGAGCTCATCATGATGTTGCTCTAGAATTGGTATGTATTCTATTTGTAATCCGATTGATCACACCACACACCAAATAAATATATTCCTAAAAGCAATGTATTATATAAACTATTGTTGTTGTTTCATGAAATTGTAGGAGAAGAAATTAGGTCGACCGCCAAATCCTGACGAGCTCTTCATGGCCACCCATAAGAAGAAGAATGGGCAGTGGGTAGACCGTCGTGCAGAAAAAACACATGTAAGCTAATTAATTCTGTTAGAAATATAACCTATGATGAAGAGTATATAAATATAACCTTAATAGTTATAAATTAGGTATTCCAAGCCTGAAACCACACACAACTTTCACCATATCTTTTATATATATATATATTTGGTTTCTATTTTATTATTACTGGAGACCATGACATTTTAATAGTCAAATTACTAGTTGATATCAACCATGACATTTTAATTCATTCCATTGATTTAGTCAAATTACTATGTTGTTATTAGTATGTATGCTGCTAAGTGGAACTTGTTAAAATGTTAGGAACTTGTTATAATGAATGTATGTATGTATGTTATTAGTATGTATGCTGTTAAGTGGATCTTGTTAAAATGTTAGTATGTATGTTGTTAAGTGAAAGTGTGTTGGATTCTTTTTAGGTAGTACATCAAATTAAAATATTTATTAGAGATATGCTCTGACTATTATGAATTATTGGTTTGAATTGTTTATGCTCACTGTTATGAATTAGTGGAATTGTTTATGCTCACTGCATGTGATGTTATGTGTGTTATGTTTTACAGGAAGATTATGTGAATCGTTTGACTCAAGCCACTCAAACTGATAATAACGTGGATGGGTCAGACAAGTTACAAATTTGGAAAGAAGTTGCCGGGGGTAAGACGCGTGGCCGTTGCTATGGAACTGCCCGATTGGCGGTTAACGTACGATATGGTGTGTCTTATTTGACACAAGTGACTGTTAATCAGAATAGAGAGGTGGATAACCAAGCGATTGAGGCGGCTAGAGCTGAGTCTGCCATAGCACGTGAAGAGGCTGCATTAGCTAATGCACGTGCAGATAAAGCTATAGCCGAGACAGAAGAGTTGAAAAGGAAGTTTGAAGAATTTCAAAAAGAGATGTTTGCTTGGAAGTCGAGTCAGGCAGGTCATTCCACTGCTCATGCTTCTAGTGTCCAGCCTAATACTCATGCGCATTACGATGATGACTCTGATGAGCACTCATTGGATCTAGAAGATATGAGTGATTGATGTTAGTGTCATATGCATGCTCTTTTTCTTTGTTTTGGGACTTGGATCAAACTGTTGATTTTCACAAATTTTATAGTTTGTGTTGTGTTGGTCATTGACACTTTTATGTAGTAATATAGTGGATGGACACAAGTTTAATATAGTGTCAATATTTTGATTTTGATGTAAATTTGACATCTTAATTAATGTAGAAATATTATGGATTTAAAGTTTGTTATTTTGTGTTGGAAATTATGATGTGATAATACATCAATGAATGGTTTGAAATAAAAAACAGGTTCAGGAAATTGTAAAAGGTAGATTTGATTTGCAACAGGAATCAATATAAAATTAAAAAATTAAAAAAAAAAACATTTAGCGTCGGTTTAGACCCACGCTAACAAGAATTAAAAAAAAACGGAAAAACAATTAGCGGCGGCTTTATGAGACGCTCTAAAGCACAGAATATGTTGTATAGCGACGGCTTTTAGCGTCGCAAATGTAAAAAAATATATGGATAGCGGCGGCCTAGTCCCACGCTAATAAATAAAAAAATTTGTTTTAGTGTCGTTTAGAACCGCCACTAGATGATTGTTACGTCGCCTAAAGCCGTCGCAATATGTTTTTAATATTGCACATTAGCGTCGGCTTTAGTATTGTACCGTCGACCTAGCGTTCATTATATCCGACGCTAATGTAGCGCCGGCTCGTGATTATGCTTTGCTTCCAATGGTAGAACGTCCGCCCCGACTCCGACGCGAAGCCGACGCTAAAAGGTATTAGCGTCGGTTTTAAGCATTTTAGCGAGGGCTTTTGACCGACGCTACTACGCTGTTTTCTTGTAGTGGTAGGAATTTTATTGAATCTCTTAATCATATTTTATAAAATTACACAGTGGCAAAGTTGGTTTGGATGAAAGTAGTGGGTTGGATCAGTTTTGTGGATTTTGATGCTAGAACTATTAAGGAGAGTTATTTGAAGTGATCTTTGTTTTGCAAGAATGATAGAGTGAAGAAGGGGAATGAATGTTGTATTTGGTTGGCAACCGTTTATATTTACGGACTAAAAGGAATGATATTAATTTTAGGAACGATACGTGAAAATTTATAAATATTGTGTGGAATATTAAGACATTGTTTTGAAGATGATCTTACATCAGAAAAATTACGTGAATCAATTTTAGCTTTTATGAATTTAATAAGTTTTCATTATTATTTTTATCCTAAGACTTGATTAGATTGTAATTTTCATTCTTTTATCGAGTTTTACCTTGTTTGTTTTCTGTTAGCAGGTTCGAGAATTTTTTGTTCTCACTTTTATAACATCTAACTTATTGAAAAAAAAAACTATAATTTATTAGCTTTGCCTTGTGTTAATCTTAACTTACTCTATTTTTCTTTTTTCATTGGCATCCACGTTTAAACTTGCTCCTAGCTTTGGGGACTATGTCTCCCTATATAGTGCGACTTTTTCTAAAGCTTCATCATGTTCAAATTGTGCATGTTTCACTATTCCATTTTACTTTGCCTAAAAATTGAGGTGGTTTGAAAAGGAAGAAAACTATCTTTACTCAAGAACGTGTGTTAGCATTTGTCAAATAAAAATTATTCATGTGTATTATATTTTTACTATGTAATTGTTTCTAAATATTCATAAAGAGAAAAGGATATGTTGAGAATTTGATTTTACTTGTTTTTATGGGTCATTGTCAAATAAAAGAACGAAGAAGAAGAAGAAGAAAAAAGTAGACTTCGATATTTTTAGATTGATTCCATTTGCTTCAATCAGGGTCCTTACGTGCTACTACATTGAACCTCAAAGTTATTTGAATTAAATTATAATTAAATAAAACTTTATAAAATATATGTTAAATTAAAATATTATTAAACATGACTTATATTAATTTTGACATGATTAAATTATAACTAATCAATACATAAACTCTAAAAACTTAAAGACAATTTTGACTCCAATAAATATTTGCCACAACATGATATTGTGTTTTTACTCCAAATTTAGTCACTAAATTTGTTAGGAGGTATTGTTTATCCTGAAAATTTTAAACAATCGTTGGTCCTCTAAAAACAACACAATGTTCTCAGTCATTCACAGGATCGATCAGATTGATCTTAGGACATATACTATAAATAAATTTTAATTGGTTTTTCAGGAATATTGTCATAAACTCTTCGACAGACTGTATGAAATGTTTTGGTAAAAAAGAGAAAATAAAACAAAACAAGACTAAAAAACAATTGAAGTCAAAAGTAAAATACAGTAAAGCGTAAATGGCAAGGAAGTTTAAAGAAAGCAAGTTAAAAAACAATAAATGACTGAATAATAAACTTGCTCGAAAGTAAAGAGAATGCAAGATAAAAGGACTTTAAAATAAAAGCTTGAACATAAATTGCATTGATATGAAATAAGGTGGCGATCTCATCACGTACATTCTCGCCTTCACTCGTTTCTCTACACACGGGTAATTTGAGTGTTCATGGAGTAACTTGTACAATATGATTCACATGCAATTCTAACACTATAACTACTTTATTTATACTAGTCGAAAGTAACCGTTATTGGCAGTTTACTCCTAAAAATATGTCACTTGGCACGTTGCATGTTCTTGGACTTCCAATGTGTGCCACTTGTCTTTATTCAAAATTGAAAGAAACATAACTTTCCCTCCGATATTGATCTCAACTGTTGCATGTTTGTCACTCCAAGAATACCCGGTCGAAGCTAACTCTTTTATACTTAGAAAATATTCTAAGTCCATGTCCTTATATTCCTTGCGTCTTCGACTCAGACTTCTTCAACTTTGATTTAGTCGAAGCCTTCTTGTTTATTCCAAAAACATGATGCTAAAGTCAATGCTTCCTAAAGTCAACTATGTGTCGAAATTAGGAACTAACAAATTTCCCCTCAAAAATGTCCATTCGACTTAGTTGACAAAAATGTCATTTTTTGATCATAGCTTTCGACGGTACAAAAGTATGGTCATAATTGACCATCCCACGATCAAGAAACTATTTAGTTTCTACCAACCACGCTCATGACGTCACGTCATAATGGTTTTTACAAAACGTCTCCTCAACAACCACTTTATCACTAGCCATCATTGCGTTTTTCCTTGAAACCATACCTCTGCAGTCACATCATAACTTCCACAACCCAAAGAAACACCTCAAGCGGACACGCGTCCCACTAACACAATTTTTCCTTAATGGCGATTTGAAAATCATTAGTCTTCCGAAAGCTTATATATATATATATATATATATATATATATATATATATATATATATATATATATATATATATATCCCATTTATCTCATTTTAACACTTTTACACTTCCAATCCTTTGCAACCTAACTTTCTTCTCTCAGAACTTCATGAACTTAGTAAAATCTTTTACCTTCCCAACTTTCTTCAATGGCTTCCAACCAAGCAGCTTCCTAAAACAAGAAGAACCCAATGAACAAAAGCTCTCCAAGCAACGCTCCACTGCCTCCTTTTACCCAGATTCCTAGGCCTAAGTTAGTGAGGAACCAACATTTCGCACTAGAACCTCTTCAAGAGGAGAAGAGACACATCTATGAGTCCCAGATAATAATTCCTTTCATCATTTTTGATAAATAAACTGCTATTTCTGGACCCTTGTCCAATGTTCCCGCTTATGACTCCAAGTTGGGTGAGATCTTCTCATCCTACTATAGGACTAAGCCTTTAGGGAAAAAGAACAAAACTACTGAATGCGAACCCACAGCTGATACATTTGCCCTATATTTTTCATTTCTAAAAGGAAAATCTCGACTGGTGAGAGCGGCTACTTCCTTTCCGGGTTTCGACCGCTGGTTGGCCAAGTTGCAAAAGATCAAGGTTGAGGAATGGAAAAAGATAGGGATCTATGACCTTCTGATGTTGTCGATGACTAGTCTCCCTTATTGCTCGAACATGTTGATGGATTCTTTGTACTTTTGGGATAACACCCATTATACCTTCTATTTACCTTGTGGGATGGTGACTCCCACACTCTTCGATATAGCTGTTATCACAGAGCTTGAACCCACTGGTCACACCTATGATCTAGAGGTTGAAAATGAATACACCATAGGCTTTGCTTCATGTAAACCTGCTTACAACAGCTTCATGAAGTATCACTTCAAAGCTTTGATTGAAACCGTTTCTGACGAAGAGCACATTTCCTTTTTAACTATGTGGCTCTATAGATACGTTTTTTTGCTCTAAATCCCTACAGGTGGCCAAGAAATATTTTCCTTTGACCAACCAACTGCACAACAACGCAGGAGTATGCCTCAGTGAGGTAATCTTGGCCTCGCTTTATGAATTAACTAGTGAGAGTGTTGTTGGCCTGAAGAACGTGAGTTCGACTGGGGCTTTCCAATTGGCTGGATCCCTCTGGCTACTTCAATTATGGCTCAAGGCCACTTTAGAGGAAAACCTACCCATCAAAGGAGTTATTGATGTAAACTCCGATGAAATCAAAGACAAGAGAGTCAAAGGGACTCTCCTAGCACAACTAACCCCTATTGATGATGGGAGATCCCTTCAAGAATCTTTCTCTGTCTACATTATGATGTTTGCCAAGCGATACGACTTCAGTCCCACCATGGCTCCTTTTGTTAGGAGAAAGTATGGACCAGAATGGTTCACTAGATCATTTCCCCTACATCCAAAAGTCACCAAGAAAAATCGAAAGCAATATGGGAGGCCTTTTTGGTTCCTAGGTAGTTGGTCCATAAACTAAATCATCAAAGAGGCGCAACATATTTAGTTTCCTATGAACCCAATCTAGTCTCTCGATAATTATGATTGGCTTAAAGGTATCCTAAGTGTTTATATGACAAGAAAGGACATATCAGCCTTTTTGATGCTAACTTCGACGAAGAGGCCACTTCTTTTCGACTTGCTCAACTTGCCAGTCCAACCCAACTTTCCTTGGTCCAATTCAACCCTATCTTTCTTTGCACACAAAAATTCTATCAATGGTGGTCGAAGTACTACCAAGATCAATTCCTTGATGCTTCTACCTTTTCCTAATTACTTAACCAATCTTTTACTAATATGCAGGAAAAGGTCAAGAAAGGTAAATCTACTCATGTAAAAGAAGTTCAAGTCTTCCAAAAGTACTTTGAAACTGTCTATTGACTAGATGATCTTAGTCGAACCGTTAGTGAGGCTATTGTCACTTTGAAGGATAAATTTTTACAAAAAATGGAGAAACTAAAATTCCCATCTAATATTGCTCATGAGAAATGCTATGAACTAGCTTTCAAACTCTTTCCTCCAAAGGTTCCTCGACTGCCTACTACTGAGTTTGGAGTGGCTTTTGCCCCTCCATTTCCAGACTAGTTTGTATGTGGGGGTTCTATTAAAATCCTCCGACAGCAGTTGTCATACACTAATTTTTGACCCTAATATTTTACGCATCTCATATGCATCTTGCATACAAACAAGATCACGCATTGGTTCGTTTATCCTTTTCAGATGCGGGTTTATGCCTCACAGGGGATCATCATGTTTTTGCTTGCCTTTATTTGTTTATATTTACTAATCTCTAACCAAAATACCAAAAATATGGTTCACTTTGCTTCTTCTTCTTCTTCTCTCTGTGTTGCAGGTTTTCAAAAACAATGTAATGTTTTCAATTCAGATGTGTTTGTTCAATTATGATTCGATTTAAATGGACGTTTTCCCTAATCCTTGTTAAAATATCAGAAGATTATTTCAACTGCAAGTTATTTGTGCCAGTGGTTTATTCCTCGGACAATGTGTATTCAAAGTTCAAGTTATCGTGTGCTGAAATTCTTCAGGTTATCGAGTAGTGGTTCATATTGAATTTTGATTCATATTGGCTAGATCGAGTGTTTGACAGTTCATCAGTGATTCATCTGTGGATTTATTTTCCTCAGCATGGATTCGAATAATCAGGACAAGTTTTAGACGATTCAAATGGTCGGGGCTTAATCCGCAAATTATTCAGTGGTTCATGATTAGTTTAATCAAGTGGTGTTGTGGAGGCAATGCAAGTTTGGTTGAAAAATCGAGGTTTCACGGTTGTGTGCGTGTGATGGTAGTCGGCTAATTTCATAAAAATCAGTTCATACCTTTTTTTTCTATGACCATTTTTCATTATCCATTTTTCTACCTTATTCATCTGATTATTTCATTCCACTTTTATTTTTCCAATAACCATGTTTATCCTTTTAATTCATTTCATGTCCAAATTTATTTTTTAAACCAAATATCCATTTTTATGCTAAATACACCTTTTTTTTGTTTTGAACATCAAATCCAATATTTTCAGCCCAATTCATTTCTTGTGTACAAACTAAATTGAAAAAAAAAACATAGAGGCCCATCGGCCCATCCCCATTAAGCCAAACAAGCTTTTACAGCTTTCACTTTTCATCAAACCATTTTCTACGTGATTTCCTTCATCCAGCTATTACGTCTTCAGCTTTCATCATGCCCAGCCAGCGCATATCAACACTTTTGTAGCCACAAAATACACACGTGAAACTCAGTACACTCTACAAGCCAAATAATCAGCTTCATCCGAAAGCCACACACACGGATTACTCACAAGGCACACACATATTGGATATCAAAACAAGCCTACAATGAAACGCAGCTAACCAAAACATAAAACGTGGCACTACATTAAACACGCATAAGCTGAGAACGAAAACATAGAACATCAACATACAAGACGCATCACGACTTGAAGCAAAACGCCAGCTACAATACTACTCTTCCTTCTATAAATTCAGCAATCTTCCTCTCATTTTTCAAGCTTGAAAAGCCTCTCAAAGCTCTCTCAAAATTCTGCACAAAACCATAACTCAAGATAAAACTTCAACAATAATTCCATTCAAATATTCCTTCGTTCTTTTTCAAATCATTCAATCCGAAAATCCACCAACAACTCAACCTTCAATCTGAATAATCAACAACAATACGCAAAGAAGAGAGAGGAATAATTTAAGAGTTTCCCACCATTGTTGAAGGTAGTGAAGTTTTTTCAACGAAACTTCGAAGCTCTGATTTGTTTGATTCGTGCACCGATGGGAGAAATAGATTGCATATTTGAACTCCTCTCACTTTTCTGATCAAACGGTATCCTAACGGAGCTCTGTCGTTTCGATTCGACAGAGCTCCGAATTTGAGAAGTTTGGTTGCTATAATGACATTAGCGCAGTCTAGGGAAGAAGAAGAAGCTGATTGCAATTGTTTATGTTTTCTTTATTTTAATTGCTTTTATTTTGTTTAATGAATTTTATAAAAAAAACATATGGTTTGTACCTTAAAGCAATTGGATCCACTGACTGCTATTCTCACCATCATATTTCGTCATACTCCCCCCTCCTTCTTTTTATTTTTCTATTTTATTACTATTATTCCATTTTCTTTATTTTTTTTAGATTTCTTTTATTAACCTTTTTTCTTGATTTTAATTTTCTGGTTGTATGGATCATAAATGTTAGATCTATATTTCTTTCATATCTTATTTTTCTTTTGGTCGATGAGATCTCTGATTCGACGATTATTGATTTTCGAAGATGTTTAATCTTCATTATTTCAAATCTATGGATGAATGATCATTTGGATCATTCTCCATACTTTGAAATCGTGATAGGTTGCCTTTGATAAATCAATGTGAAATCTCGATTAAGATTAGATCGTTACCACTTTTTCTTTTCGTGTGACATGTTTTTGGAGGATGATCCATTATATCATTTCTCTAACATGTATTAGCACAAATATCATTCACCTTAATTGGTGTTGGCCGGCCTCATTTGTAGGGTAATTACTTCGTAAATTACTCGGCGATTGCTTAACATAGACCTAAATGTGTCCCGAATTCGGAATAAAAATCCAATTTGATACTTGCACTTTCGTGGACCGGACCTCTTCTTGGTCGCGTAATCCCAAAGTGATTGATCATTTTGAATTAAGAACCAAGACTTATGAATGTTTGATGCGGAGGTTCTTTGGGTCTCCAAATCTCCTTTCAAACTTCATTGAATTTTGTCATATTTACCTTGATTGATCACTATAGTGTAAGATACTAAGCGGATCCGATTGCCTTTCGATTTTGGTTACTTTTTTTTGGTTGTGGATGATTAAGTTCACCATATCATTATTATGTAAATATTATTATACTATTACTATACTAATATTTTAATTCCTTCTCGCACCTTATCCTCTTTATCTTATTTATTTTATTATGCTATATCATTCATCATATTATTTATGTTTATATCCATATTCTTGTGACTTTTATTTTGTCCATCTGGACACAAAAATATTAATAAAGGATTAAACATCTAAAAGACTTGTGACTTTAATCTTGGACTATGGCCACTATCCTTATCATTGGACTTGGAGTTTTGGACTTAGATTTAAGGATCATTCCTTTGCTTGAGTTATTATGAATTGAAGACCTTGGCCTCGATTTGGTTCACTTGTTTATAAAGATGAAGTCCCATTGCTTTAAAGAATGCTCGTCGCACGGTTTGGTTGTTCTTCCTTTAACTTTTACTTTAAATTCTTAGGATAGTCCCTTCATCTCTTCCCACTTCTTAAATTTTCAAAGCTTTTCCCTATTTTCAAAACCTTCTTTGTTTTCAAACTTCAAATCGCTTTCATAATCAAACCTTGACTTCGGTCAAGCAGTTTTACTTTTTTTCGATTTGATTTATTAATAAACGCTAAACTACATAAGCATATCAAAACCTTTTTCAAAATACTTTAAAAAACACAAAACTCATTCAATCCTTTTTGTGTCTTTGTGAATTTTTTCTTTTAACCATTTTCACATGTTTAGATATGATTCATTCTTTTTAGCGGAAGTATTCGCTAAAGAACGACGACTTATATTTACATTTTAAAATCAATCCAACACATTAACTTTTCACTATTTGTACCATGAACTACGGGGTTTTGATCCCACATTGCACGTCGTGGGTATGTAGGCATGAGACGAACGTCTCGTCAAACACAAAAATCTTAAAAAAAAACATTTCTCTTCTCATCTCTTCAATCTCTTTTAAATAAACCATTTTCAAACCAAAAGCAATAAATATTTTAAAGGGCTCCCATGGAGTACCAAGGACATTTTTGGTGCTTAAAACCTTCCCAATTTGTAACTTATCCCCTTACTCGTTCTCTGCTCGATTCTTTTAGCTTTTTGCTTTTAGATTCATTAGGATTTTATTCACTCTTTCTTCCTTTTCCATTTGGAATAAAATAAAAGCACGGTGGCGACTCTGTTTACTTTGAGTTAAGTTAGCTAATATCTTACACTCATGATTTTACCGCTACAACAGTCTCAGCCCAAAGCTCGAATGGTGGTTTCTCCTAAATAGAAGCTAGACAGTTTCAAAGGGCACCTTCATATAGTGATCGAGGATGTTCACATCAAATTCGAAATATATAAAGGTTTAGGGCCTTCTATTTAGTGATCTTTACCTAACCACTTCCTTACTGATCTGTATTTGTGCTTTAATTTCATCAGTACCTAAGAAGACTGGCTCGTCGAAGAGCACAACTATGAAGGCTACTCATGAGGCCCCTCAGGCTGCTTGAAAGCCTCCTCCCACTCCAACAAGAAATCCAAGGATGGGTGCCCAACTGATCATCCACGAGGATGGCGGTGAAGACCTGTCTTCCCCTGAAGAGGGTGAACTTATCAAAAAGAAAAGGAAGCTTGTCAAAGCTCCTGACATTGCTGGTCAATCTTCCTCAAAGGTGCCCAAAGTTTTAGAGATGACACCCTCTCCTAAGGGTGTCGAAAGACAAACTCCTGGGGCCACGTCGAAGGCGACCATTGGCCTAAACAAAAGCAATAACTTAAGTCCTGATGTTGTGGCCACTCAAGTAAGTTTTATTCTTGAATTACTTTTTACAGGAACTCTTGGGTTGACTGTTTATTGGCCTAATCATTCAACTTGCTATTTCAGGCCAATGTTGGTGGCTCTACTCCATCACAACCAATAACTATTACTCCAACTATTCTTCTGAATAGAAGAGATGATTCCACTTATCACCCTACATCTGATCTTGGTTCTGGGAAAAGTTCATTGAGTGAGATTAATAAACCTGATTTTGTTATATTTTCCTTTCCTCAAGCAGTGAATTGAGGTTTTCCTGCCAAGACTGCCACTAAACAGTCCCACGCAACTGGGTCTGACCATAAAGGGGAAACTTTCTAGAATAAACAAGACCTCATGGTCGAAAATCCTACTCCCATGGAACAAGAACAAGCTTTAGCTGAGGATGAACACTCCCATCGCGCTCATCTTGTTAATCAGCCTCTAGAAGATTGCATGGATGGTGCAGGAGGTCCTCAACTTCATTTTGAACTTAGATGTGATCAAGGGGTTGATGGTGAAAATGAGGAGGAAAATGAAGAGGATGAAAGTGATCCCTAAGAGGATAAGAAAAATCCTCTTGATAATGTCGAAGTCGAACATGTTAAGGACTCCACTCCCCTAAGAACTGATATAATTCAAACTTTTACAGCCACCATGACTGATGTTCAGCTGAATGATCTTAGAACCTCTAATCCCTGGGAATACATCAAATTGGTGTTTGCAAGGAGAGGGGGATCTTCAGAGCAAAATATGAGTGGTTTGACTACCTCTGAGGCTCCTACTTCTGATGATTTTGTCAGCCTCATCCTTGAAACTACTAAGAAGAAATTATTTAAGGGGGACATTCTCAAAATTTTAGAATCAGATTGAACTGTCCACCTTTTCCTGAAGGATACCCTTCAAAAGTTTGACCTTTCTACCCTTGCACCAACAATATCTAACTTCCTGCTGGAGCTAGCCTTAATTGTGAACCAACTGACTGAAGACCTTAAGAAGCTCCCTAATATTCAGGATACCATTAAGAAAACCGGTGGACTTGAGGCTTCAGCTTGGTCGAAGGCAACTGAGTCTAGAGCTATTGTAGAGATGTTGGAGAAGGATAAGGCTGATGGGTGAATAAAAAAGGCCTCTCTCAGAAAGAACATAAATGTTTGGAAGAGAAAAATCGAAGAGCTGAAGGCCAAAGTTTCCACTACTTAGAAGAGGATCGAAGAGCTGAAGGAATCGTCTGATACTGAGCTGGACCTAGAGATGGGGCAAACCATGGGGTATGTCGATGATGCTTAGAGCCTGGAGAAAGAGCTTGCCATATTGAAGCTGGAAAAAGATAAAGTCGAAAGGCGTCTCCAAACTTAGAAGGCCATTTTCCTCAACCTGAAGGCGAATCTTCCCTTTTAACTGCTTGTCTATCATCTTCTTGTATTTCAAGCACAATTTCTAATGACCCTTTTGTGATCTTTATGTAATAATGACAATGTTGTTGCTCTTTGAACCTTCTATCTATTTGCTCTTATGTTTGTGTTTTCAACCATTCAATCTGCATTTTTATATTTCTGCAAGGTCTTAACATTCTTCTCTCAGTCAAATTCATGACTAAGGATTTCGACGGCTATCCAAAAGGTGTTGTATCTAAACCATAAAGATTTCGCCTCGTTCAACCAAACCTTACCTTGTGAAACATATTTTTCTCGAATATTCATGTGATCCAATGGCACAAGTCTCCATGTTTTGGAAAATACCAATGTTAAAGTCTTGGAACAAATTTCTAGAAAAATTCCATGTGTTTCCAACATCTTATTTTACTAGTCTTTATGGCCATGAGAATTTTTCTATAAAAACCTCTTAACTAGTTTTTATTCATGACTTTAGCATTCAACATGAGCTCCTCATCAAATTTTCTACCAACAAGAAGGCTATAAAAAAGGAAGAAAGCGAGGCAAGTTTTAACGCCTCGATTGTGTCATCCACTGGGACGAACACGCCCATGGAGTCTACTGCAACCAACAAAAAACTTGGTAACAAGGTGGGAACATCTAAGAGTCGTGTCAAAAAGGAAGACTCCTATAGTGAACTTGATGAAGACTGGGTGAATTATCTTTGTTCAAGACATTGGAAGAGACATGAATAATTTATCCTCCCTATGTATTTTATGCTCTTTATTTCTTTGAAGCTTATATATATATATATATATATATATATATATATATATATATATATATATATATATATATATATATATATATATATATATATATATATATATATATATATATATATATATATATATATATATATATATATATATATATATATATATATATATATATATATATATATATATATATATGCCATTTTGGCCATTTAGCATATTTTGCAAGATAGGCCTATATTACTTCAAATATTTGCAATTTACTTTTAAGATTCTTTGATCAGCATCAATTTCTTGAATCTCATATGCATTGTTGCTAAATATGTTAATAATCTCAAAAGGACCTTCCCATTTTGGGGACCATTTCCCTAAAGATTTGGTCTTTCGATCCATAGGTAAGATAACTTTCCATACCAATTCCCCAGTCGAAAAGGTTTTGACTTTAACCTTTTTATTATAAGACTTTTATACTCTTTTCTTTTGCCTTTTAAGCAACTCCAAATCATGGAGCCTTTCTTCATCTAGGTCTACCAATTCATCAAACATCATGTTCCAATAAGCTTTAGATGGAATCTTAGGGTGGTATTGGTTGCCTCTTTAGGGGATGCTCGACATGCCCAGAGAATTTGGTCCAATGTCTTATGTCAATTCTTTGGCTTTTTCCCACATGTTTTTTATCAATCCAATCACCACTTTATTTGCTGCTTCGACTTGGCCATTTTCCTGAGCATAACAAAAGTAGGAATTTAAAAGTTGATGATTTTATTCCATACTATTACAGGATCTCTACATACAAGGAAGTATACAAGCATGTTCTTTACCCTGTGAGTGGATCTAATTTGTGGGGTCAAGACTCCATATCCAGATGGTTTACCACCTAAGTATAGGAAGATGCCTGGGAGACCAAAGAAAAGGAGAAATCTTGAGCAAAAGGAGATTGATGGGAGTGACAATAAAGTGAGAAGAACATATTTTATAGTTAAGTGCTCCAGGTGCAAGAAGGCAGGACATAAAAAATTAACATGTAAGGTCATACCAGCAGCTATTAATGCTTCATCATCTCAGGCCAATGCAAGTCAGACCAATGCAAGTCAGGCCAATGTAAGTCTGGCCAATGCAAGTCAAGCAACACAAGGTTATGATCCAACATCTCAGGTGGAAACAACTCAAACCTCAGGAACACAGGCATACATGAATGCAACTTAGTCTTCTAAAGGAAAGGATGTATCAGGATAATGCTCAAAGGATAAAGCAATTAGAAGGCCTCAAAAGCTTGGTGTATGAAGGCCCTTTGTTGCACCAGGACCAATAACCAGATTGTCTACTTCAATGAATATGATTAGTCCTACAACCAAAAGGTTTACCCTAACCAAGAGGATTCCACCAAAGAAGACCATATAGTTTTAATTAGGATTTGTTATGATTATGTACTGTATTTGGTATTTTATACTGTATTTTGAAGTCATTGTGAACATGTCTATGTAACATGTTAATGCATTTTGGAACCTTTGTGGAAATATTCCTATGTCTTTAAACAATATGCAATTAATGTCAGTTTCTGTTATGTTGTATCAAGTTTGAGTTATCTGATATGTTGTATCAATTTGATTCCTATTGTGTAATTTTGATATGTTGCTAAGAAAATAAAGATATGTAAAACAATAGAACTCATTACATTCATAAAAAACAATAGAAGTCATTACATTGATAAACTATGTTACAATTACATATTACAGTAGACAACTAAAACATCCTAAACAAAATAAACATAACATTACAAGACACATAATTTTCCACTTCCACATCTTGTTTAGTTGATGATGAATTTCAGTCAAATCTTTCCCTAATTCTTCATTTCTAAACCTCAATTTTTCAAATTCTTTTGACAAGCTTTCCAATCTATTCAACAAAATTTGACTTGTGTCTTCTGGTAATTCTTCATGGAACCAATTGAAATAACCACATCCTTTTTGAAATGACCCCCACAAAACACAAATATTAATTAAAACCTATTTTCCAGATTTTAACAAACTTAGACAAAATTTAGGACTTACCTTATAATTGTGACAACCCCGGAATTTCTTCCCAAAATTCTTCTCAGTATTTTCCCTACGAAGCACAACCTCATCTCCACAATGAAAAATTGGTACCACTCGCGAGCTACTATGAACACATGATTTCCCACTTTCAGATTTTTGCAATTTTAAAATCGAAGAACCATGGCTGACCTTCATCATTTGTAAGAAAAAGAAGATGACGAACATACCGGAAAAGTGAAACAAGAAGATGAAGAAAACCAGAAAGGTGAAACAAGAAGATGAAGAAAAAAAGTTAAGCCCTAATGAAGATGAAGATGAAGAACAAACCAAAAATGTGACACAAGATGAAACTATGAACATTGTGTTATTACTTTAAAGAAGAACGTGAAACAATGCCACCTCACCGGCCATATAGACAATTTTGACGAACGTTTGTGGTAAAATGATGAAAGGGAGTCATATGAAACTTTTAGAAATTTAAAGGACCAAAATGGCACGAAAAAAAATTAAGGGACCAAAGTGAACCTAGGGGTATACTTAAGGGACCAAAAAGGGAATTTTTCCTAATTTATATTATCCTTTTTTATTTTAAGCGTACTTAACTTGAACCCTGTCTATAAGAAAAACAATCTTTGGAATATTTCCTAATCCGCTTTTGTAACACGGTGGGAGAACTGACTTTAGTTAAATGTTGCGGATAGCAAGAGTCGCCACCGACTTTTATTTTATCCAAGGAAAGAGCATAAAAGAACAGGAAATACCTTAAAAGATTTTTGGGTTCGGGGGGTAGGTTATGTAAAGGGAAGGTGTTAGCACCCTTTACATCCATGGTTATCCATGGGCTCTTAGTTACTTAGCTCACTTTAAAATATTTTGAGAAGTGTAGTGTGTGATTAAAAATTTTCTTAAGTACTTTATGATGATCCTTGTACGGATATATATAAAGACTTTGTTTTGAAAATTGTTTAAAAATGTGAAGTGTTTATGAAATGTTTTGAAAAGGTGAGCAAGTACATAAGAGGAACCTACCCTAATTTGAATCTTTTCTGTTCTTAAATGTTCTTTCAATGGTAAGACTATCCCTATTATTAAGGAATAGGTAGTCATTACCTTGGATGTTGTATGGGACAAACGTAGGGTCATCGTATGGTCAATGAAGGCAACTTAAAGGATGTCTTTAGCAATTCGTAGGGACTATCATCATTTATTCGAAGGGACAAGATCATTATTCCGTAGGCAACCTCGAAGAGACTTGATCTTTTAAACCGTAGGGACTATGATGATTTATATTCGAAGGGATTTTGCTTAAGACACCCCTATATTCGAGGGACTTGACCATTTAAAGAAAGCAACCAAGAGGAATACCCTAGAAAGTACAGATGGTGATCAAAGATCGACTTACGTGTGTGAGTGTTATTTTTCAGATATTTGTCTTGAATTTAATTTTCTAAGTTCAATTATTTACAGTTAGTTTTTTGCACTCCCTAAATTACTAACCATGCAATAAATATTTACAAAAATAAAAGCAAGAAAAATAAATTCCTAAACTATTACATGGCTATGGGACAAATACATAATAATCAGACGAGAAAGAATAAATTTACAACCTATACATTTTTTCCTAATATTATAAATAAAACAAAATTAAAATAAGGAAAATAATGAAGCAAAAATAGAATAGATAAAAACAAATAATAATAAAATAATAAATAAACAATGGTAATAAAGCAATAATAAAATAACAATAATAATAAAGTGATAATAAAAAGGTTAGAATTTTAAAAGAAATTATTTTAGGTTAAACAAGTTAGATTTTTTAGAAGTTATTAGAAAAATATGAGTTTAAAATAAATTAGTAATAATAAAAGAATTTAAAAAATATTAATGTACAAATTATAAAATAAAAGAGTTATATGAAAAATATTAAATTAGTTATTTACAAAATAAATAAAGATTATAGAAAATATCAAATTATTAGATTAATAGATTTATTATTATTATTCAAGATTTTAGAATTATTATTATTCAATTAGAAAAATGGTCAATTAGATTTTATTTACAAAATATATAAGGATTTATTATTATAAGTAAGTAATTAAAAAAAAGTTATTAAAATAGTTAGTATTTATTATTTATTTACAAAAAATATAAAGGTTATAGAAAAATATTAAATAAGTAATTTAGTAGGTTTTCACGCCCTACATTACTAAACCACGCAGTTAATATAGGATCAATGACAGGAATTTAAATGGCAGAAAAATAAAATGGCAGAAAATAAATGGCAGAAAAATAAAATGGCAGAAAATAAATGGCAGAAAAATAAAATGACAGAAAATAAATGGCTAACTATTACATCGCTTTGGGACAGTTACATCATTGTAAGGCGAAAAATAAAAGTAAACCAAAAAAATATTACAGATGAGAAATAATCACATAAAAATAAATCGCAGATGAATAACATAAAAAAATTAGTGAAAATAAGAAATAATAACAGGTTAGTTAAAGTTTGAGAAAAGGTTTATGATTTAGAGAAAATAACACGGTTAAAATTTATGAGAAAGTTTTAAGGTTTACATGAAAAATTAAGGTTTATGAAAATATATAAAAAAAAAGTTTTGTTGTTAAAAAAAAACTATATTGAATTATTAATTTAATAAAATAAATAATTAATTAACATTATGAATGGATTATGAAGATAAGTAATTAAAAAAAAAGTTAAGAGTTTTTTTTAGAAAATAAATAAATAAAATTAATCTAAATATTTAAGGTTAGTTAATTTAAGAAATTAGAGAATTAAAAACAATAGAGGAAATTAGGAGAAATTAGGAAAGAGAAGATAAACACATGTTTCTTTGTCAAAATGCCCTCAAAATTATGCCTTCTTGACACTAAGACATGCGCGCACATGTGAATGTACCTGGAAAATAGTTTTGCTATATAATAAACTTGTTTCTTTGTCAAAATGCCCTCAAAATTACCAGTTTTGCCTTCTTGACACTAAGACACGCGCGCACATGCGCGCACATGTGAATGTACCTGGAAAATAGTTATTATATAATAAAACAAAACGTATAAAAAAATGGTTGAGGCAAAAGCATCAAGACTTAGGAAAAAAATCAGGATAGTTAGTTATGAAAAAAATGTGCAGATCTGAATATATGTGTATGAATAACATAAAAATGATATGAATTAAAAAAGAAACAAAGATGTTGCTAACGCAAAATTGCGATCATCGCAACTATATTGGATCAACACAAATGTCACGCATCATACACCCAGATGTGAAAATAGCGTATCGACACGATCCGATCCGAATAATCTAAATATATATATATATATATATATATATATATATATATATATATATATATATATATATATATATATATATATATATATATATATATATATATATAAAAACTCGTATTAAGAACATAATAAAAAAGGTGTCACAAAATAAATTTATATATCTATACATGAATAACTTAACCATATAAATAACAAAGTGAGATGTACGCACTTATATAAACCATAACATGGTTTATCACCAAAAAAAACATATACACGTTAACACATACATATGTTTGAAACAAGTGACACACATTAATACATATGTTTGAGACATGTGTGTTAGGAAGAACATGATGATAGAACCAATGATAAACAAACAGACCATATACAGTACAAAGAATAAAAGGAGTTTTTTTTTAGCAACAGCAACAAGTTATATATATATATATAGGAACCAATTAGGGTTAGCATAATGGGCCTAAATATTTATTTTGAACCCAATAAAATTTTAATATAAATAATTAAATAAAGTTTAATAAAAATAGTTAAAATTAAAATAAAAACTAACAAATTTATTTATTTATTCTAGACCCAATAAAATGTAATTTAAAACTAAATAAAGTTTAATAATTAAAATAGTTAAAATAAAAATAATAACTAATAATCCTATTTATTTATTCTAGACCCTATATAAAAATAAATAAACTCAAAAAATAAAAGTCGAGCGCCAAAGTGCTCGAAAAAATAAAATGAACACATCAAAATAATCAGCGCGGAATAAATGACTCGGAAAAATACAGCGTTTGGTCGGATTTTGAAATAAAAATTATGACCGTTTAAACTGCTCAGACTGATCAACATATGACCAAAAATAGTCGTAAAAATATTTTTAGCATGTCAAATTAAACCACGTGAACCGTAGATTAATGTTACCGACATTTGCAAACTTAAACTTGACATTTTTTCGTTGACTAATTTTAGACACAGTTAAAAAGTTAATTTGACCAGTATGTTTGTAAATTCCGAGAAATTATTCCGGCTAATATTAAGACGGAAAAAAAATGTTATGCTATGAAGATGATGCAAATGAATGTAAACAAAAAGTCGGTTAGAGTTAAAAACAGAGGGCAAATTTTGGGGTGCAACAGCTTTCTCTTTTTCTTATGCCCTGGGAGCCCAGTCTTTAGGAGAAGCACTTGCTCACTCATGACTAAGGAATGAATGTATGGTTATGTCAAACTATCCTCAATCTCTTTCCCATATCGGAGTTGGAGATAGGTACATGCATAATAAAAGAAAGCTTTGATGTATGATCACGTTAAGTGCACATAGCCCTTATCGGTTGGTCGTTTTTCTCCATACCTCTTTCACTAAGACCCTTGTTCTGCCTTTAGATATAACACGTTTAGGAACTTATCCTAGAGATTATGTGCCAAGAGTGGGATATTTCTCTGAATAGTAAAGGCGTAAAGGTTGAACTAGAGATCTTCTTTCGATTCTTCCTTTTCTAACCTGAGAGACACGCTACTCCGTCTTTTCCATTCGACATTTTTTATAATTGTTGAAATTGGTGGAAATTGGGAAAAAAATAATTCTTCTTCTATCTTTCTTTTTCTCCTCGGTTCGGTTCCTGGGTGAGTAGAAAGGGGTCGATGAAAGGCCATTATATATATGAGTCTATCAGAGAGCCAGTCGCTACGTTGTTACAAATTCATAGCAAAACCCTTTTCTCATTTAAGCATTGGGATTGCCCATCTACATCAGTAAGAATGAGGCATGACTTATTTTCTAGTAGTTATGCCTGAATTGAACCTCATACAAGACTTTCTTTACAGCCTTATGCTTCCCAATCTTAGGAAAAGAATATCTCTTCCGGTCAAAGTCGATAAGGATCAAATTCCAATAGCTAGAGTGGGATTGTCCTCTATTCTCAACTCAGGAAGGAAATAAATAAGCATAGATTCACCTATTCTAGAAAAAAAGAAACATGCTTTAGGTTTATCTCTATGATAGACTCGTAGATATAATGGCCTTTCATCGACCCCTTTCTACTCACCCAGGAACCGAACCGAGGAGACAAAGAAAGATAGAATTCTTCTTCTTCTTCTTCTTCTTCTTCTTCTTCTTCTTTGCCAATTTCCACCAATTTCAACAATTACAAAAAGTACCGAATGGAAAAAACGAAGTAGCGAGCCTCTCATGTTAGAAAAGAAAGAACTGAAAGAAGATCCACTATGCCAAAAAAGGCCTTAGAGGGCGCTGTAAAAGGTTACGCTGTCGTAGGTAAAGAAAAAACGCTCTTAAAGACCTACTTTAGAAAGCGCTTTTAAAGGAAAAGCGCTTTCTAAAGTAGACCTTTAAGAGCGCTTTTATCATAAAAAGCGCTCTCTAAGGTTGCCCTTTAGACAGCGCTTTAAAAGCGTTGTCTATTGTATACGTATCATTTTTTTATAATTTTTTATACATAACTTTAGAGAGCGCTTTCATACAAAAAGTGCTTTCTTTGCTCCCACTTTAGAGAGCGCTTTTTAAAAGCGCTTTCTAAAGTATACCTATAATTTTTTTAAATTTTTTATAACTTTAGAGAGCGCTTTAAGGAGAAAGCGTTTTATTTAGGGGACTTTAGAGAGCGCTTTTTTATTAAAAGCTCTCTCTAAAGTATTCCTATAATTTTTATGATTTTAAAAAAAAATCCCTTTTTATCCATTTTTGTAAACCTGTATAAACCATAATTTTATGCATACCTATAATTCAAATTTCTATAACCTATATAAATCATTTCATTCCATTCCAAATCAATAATTCAAACCATATTTTCATTTCATTGTACATATAACCCATCTCATTTCAAACCAATATAAATCATTTCAAAATTCTCGGTATTTATCACCGGAAACCACAATATAAACTATTACAACATAACATACCACAAGTCATTTACAAAAAAGGTTACCATTTCATTTACATAATCCTATATATACCTTAAAATACTCTTTTTTCTATAATATATTCGCATAATTCTTCCATAATTTCACCAAGTTTTGTGGGCGTGTAATGAGGACACGCGAATTCTTCAAAGTACTACATAACAAAACAAATTAATATGCATTAATTAGTTACTATCTGATAATATGCATAATATACGATAAATATGCATTATGACATATCCGACAAATATTAAAATAAATCCTAAGTTATAAATCCATGCATACCTGATCAGAAATCTCTAATCGATCCAAATGAACAATTTCTCTCATGAACCTCAAAACATAGTACCCGCAGTCTATGTCATTTTTCTGTTGAGGACGCTACATATAGACAAACAAATAAGAATTAATATATAGTTGTTTTTTGTTATCAAGTAGCATCACTAATAAACAACATTACTGTGAAAATTAAATTAATCTACCTGCACATGGATCCATGGAAAGTATTTGCTTTAGCCCGTTCTACTCGATAATCTCTTTGTGCTCGGTACACTAGTATAGATCTGTAAAAGATAAACGTAAATTTAAAACAATCTCACAGAAAAAAATTAAATATACAAATACACACGAAGCTTTCGAACAATCTCACTTACTTATCAACGACATCCTTCAAACTCAGATATGTTGACCAATCATGCTCCAATGAATTTATAAAATATACCACGTCTTTTGTAGGATTAATGGAAACCAACAACCATCATCTATTGTAAAATAAAACAAAAGTTTAGATGAATAATTTCTACGCAAAAGATACAAAGATTAGAATGAAATTAGAATGAAAATCTTACTTGTGTCCAATATTATACGGTAAAAAAAACAAAGTTTCTATATTGGCCGCCATATATCTATCAACTAAGTGTTCTCTTACTATATCTGCATTCAAACCAATTATCGTTGCATTGACACGGGTGGAAGAAAAGAAACGAAATCGGTTTGACAATGGTGTACCACGCATGAGTTTGCCATACAAGAACCTTAAATAAAAATATACATAATAAACATTAGACTATTTTCATTGAAATGTTCCAATAAATTGTTCAACTAAATAAATAACAGATTGATCGAAGTACCAGATGTAGGCATGCATAACACCGATGCCTAATATTTGATGCTTGAAAATCTGCTCCATGTCCCCTCTTCCGACTATCTCGAAATGAGGAAAACCAAAAACATCACCGTCCATGTCTATTTGACGAATACAACCTTGCATCACATCTGATATTGATACAATTGTCTCAAGACACATCCGAAAGCGATTTGTAGCAGTTCTTCTTGCAGAAGCCTTTTTCTTGCTCTCGACCTGTTGTGAAGCTTGAGCAGGAACCTAACAATCATATAAGTTAGGTAAATTAGAAAATCATAAAACTTTTGAATTCAGATCATTGAATAACACTATAAATGTATCTCTCTTCGTTGTGATGCAACCGACTCTTTTTCCGGAAAAAGCCCTTTAGATGCGGGTTTTGTATGAGTCTAAAATTACCATATTGCAAAAAAATGTACGTAAGGTTCAGAATGATTTTCATAATGGTTCAAAATTGACATTTGAATACTAAGAGATTCCTAATGGTTTTAACCTTACCTTATCATCTATGATAATGAGGTCTGACGGTCATGCAACAAACGAGCCTACTGCTTCTCCCAACGATGTTATCTCTGAAACCGTGTCAGGTATAGGTAGTGCCGCACCCATATCTACATCAATATCAACTGACACTTTCAGACATCCATGAGGAAGCGGATTATGGTGAAGTAACTCTCCCGCTCTGTTATACAATTTTCCCTTGTCAACCATGTGATAAGTCGGTAACGACAAATACAGCCGACAAGAGGAAACGCCCTGAAGCAATAATGAATGCATAATTGTTAATGTGTGTAAATGTCAATTAAAATAAATGTGTTAATTTAATTAAAATAAATATGTGCTATAATTACCTCAAAAAATTTATTTTCACAATTGATATTAGCTTTGTCACTAGTATCTTTCAACCCGGAACTGCGCTTATATGCCTCATATATCTCTTTATCCTTTTGTAATGCACTGACTTGCGCTTTAAGTTCCTCCAATGATTGCATCACTTCTTGATTGCTATGATTTTTTCTTTTTGGTTGCTTATACTAGGAAGATGGCGTCACACCAAATCCTTTCCCCCTCACTCGACCATAATACTCAGGAACATTTAGTACTCGACTAAAAGTGCTCATGTAATTATTCACAAACAAATTGTATATAATGCCAAAAGTATATTTTAAATTATTAATTAATATAATTTGTATATATTAATTAATATATTTTAAATTATATATTAATATAATTTGTATATATTAATTAATATAGTTTAAATTATATATTAATATAATTTGTATATATTAATTAATATATTTTAAATATTTAATTAAATATATTATTTGAATATATTATTTAAATATATTATTTGAATATATTAATTTGTATATATTAATTTGTATATATTAATTAATATATTTTAAATATTTAAATATATTAATATATTTTAATTAAAACATATATATTTAAATATATTATTTAAATACTTATAAATATAATTTAAAATATAATATAATATGATTTAAATATATTAAATATAATTTTATATATTAATATAATTTCAAATATATTTTTAATTAATATATTTTTAATTATATATTAATATAATTTTAATATATTAAATATATTTAAAACATATATTTGAATAATTATAAATATAATTTAAAATAAATTAAAATTTAATTTAATATGATTTAAATATATTAAATATAATTTGATATATTAATATAATTTAAAATTTCTTTCCCTACCTAAAGGGCGTTGGTTCGATCCCCCATTTTGCCATATTTTGTGATTCTTGATATTGTTCAGTAAAATTGTGCCAAGCAAAAAAGACAACGTTTTTTTTTTAAAAAGCGTTGCTATAGGTCTTTTACAAAATAATTTAAAATAAAGTGTTTTCTAAAACATTACCTTAGAAAGCGCTTTCTAAAAGCGTTGTCTAATGTGCCCTTTAGAAAACGTTTTTTTTAGCGAATTTTCAAGTGACATATAACAACGCTTTTCATTAAAAGCGTTGTCTTTTGTGTGCTGCGAAAAATCATTTTTGACGTAGTGATCTCTAGTTGAGCCTTTACGCCTTTACTATTCAGAGAAATAGGGATGCATCTAGTGAGAAGGATAATCTTATATGAGAATGAGAGGAAGAGATAACAACTGTTTGATTTAAAATAAATGGTTGGGATCTAATATCTCATGACATATCGAAAATAAAAGATCATGTAATGAGATATTAAATCTCAACCGTTTATTTTAAATCAAACAATTATTATCTGTTTCTTTCACTCTCATATAAAATTACTCTTTTTCACTAAATACATTCTCTATATATATTCTTTTGATCTCTAAAATATATTCACACTTTTTGTTGCCGAAAGAAATTCCATTAAATAGCAATAACACGATGGTATAAAGTTTGAAACATATATTTATGAGAAAACATTAATTTGGGAATAAAATAAGAGATTGGCTTGAATGGTGAGAAAAGCATTAATGGAAAGACAAAAATGAAATATACGTTAAAAAAGAAAGTATAGGTAAGAAGTTAAACCTAAAGATAACCATTCCATTATTTGTTGGATGAGAAGATGAACCAGGGTTTAATACTCATGGGTTAGTAGCGCCGTCAGTAAAATAATGCATGTAATATCCTCAACCGTACGACATTGTCACTGTTTAGTCCTTCAGACACTCTACAGTTCAACCAAGCACAGAAGAGAGAGAATCCAAAACAAATACTCTAGTTGTATTAAAATACGCTTTAAATGAATTAAATATATATTTAATTCTTCTATTTATTCTTTTTTCAAGAATATAAGAGAATTAACTCATTTTATTTTAAATTAAATTATTTTCGCACTTAAAATTGATGGTATAATAAATATAAGCATGAGAACAAAGTATAACCATATGAAAAGTACCATAAGTACATAGCAATTCGATGAATACAACAGTACCAACACTTGGGAAACCATACGGAAAAAAAAGCTTGAAACATCGAGAGCAACACCAACAACAAAAAGAGGAGAGAACCTACGAGCCACCCAATATCAAACACCAAGTGATAAGGTCAACAAGACATCACTAGCACTAAGTCTCAGGACGAGCAACACCCCAAGCTATGGATTGCTCTAAGACACATGATGGAATCCTTCCGCCAGAAAACTTACCAACATACCACTTCTAGGAAAGGAAGATACACTGATCGAACAACTCTGTCATGCTTATCGATTTTCAGAGAATAAAATATTATTTCAAAATGTTTGTAAAAGACTTGATAACTTCATACCAAATCAACACTAATTAGGTCTACACCTACAACGAACCCCTAACCCCAAACCAGATTCAAAATCATAAATATTGACCAGAATATCACTAAATAACAACAAAACCATCACAAAAACTTTATAACAAATACGAAACGCTACCTCACAAGTCATAACAAATGATTATGACTCCTTTCTCGCTGAGAAAAATATGTATGATCATCATGCTGGATCAAGGATAATATTATGTCTGAGTAGATTTTCTTTAGTATGGATTTTGTCCTGCAATAATTATCGGGTGAAGACCGCCACTTTAGACTTAATTTTTCCCAGATAAGACATAAAGACTGATTGAGAGAAAAAGTAGAGGAACCCGACGATACGAGTAACACTCAAAATATTCCCCACGAAAATTTATTTTTAAATCAGAGTAATTAAATGTAAAAATCATTCTGAGTGTTACATACTACTACAAAATACGGCTCCACGCGATACGTTTTACAAAATAGTTTTTAGTTGCAGCGGAAAACTCAACAAGGAACATAAAGTAAGATTTAATTACAAAATATTTTTCTAAAATAAGTAAACAACGAAACAATCGTCAACCCGACACCCTAAAGTACGTATCAGAACCGACTTCTCTAAATGTGAAGTACGCCGACTTCACTGACCACCACTCTACTAATCATGATCACCTGCACGTTACCAACATAAGAGTAACAGAAGGGGTGAAATACTTACACCAACAAAAGAGAAAAATAATAAGAACAAAAGCAAGTATCATTAAATATTTCACCGCTTCTCATCAACAACAATTAAACAACCACACCAAACACATATCAACATCATGCACACCAACAACAACTTATGCAATTAGACTATACCAACTTTATGCATGCGGTACCCTATATCGATATCTATTTCAAGATCCAGTTCCTGTCGGAATTCTCAATCCATCTTTCATGGTCCAGTATGATCCTTATTTCATTATCACACCCTCGACCCCTGTTTCATGGTCACATACGATCCCTGTTTCTTCCTCTTGGAATTGGTTGGCTCTTGGTAGGAACTTTAAAATGTCCTGTACTCTCTTCGAGTGGTACAATTTTCCTTTACATTTTTTGTAATTAGGAACCTTTTGCTTGTTGGTTTTGGTTCTTTAGGGATTTTTCTCCCTTTCTTTTGATTCATTTGTAATCCTTGGGTTTGAGATACCCTTTATCTCTTCTATTGGATTTTTGGCTAATAAAAAAAATTCTTCTACGTATTTTTGAAAACTTTTTATTTTTAATATATAGTTTCATCTTTACTGTTAAAGAAAAGTTCAAAAGACTTTGTCTAGGAAATCAAGAATTATATATTTTCTCTCTAACACACTTTATTTAACTAATTACACTATTGTATAAATTCAAATGTAAGAGATTTTATTTTTTAAATGTAATTCTATATTAATTTATATAGATTTCACATAATAAAATTAGTATAATTTTATATCTAATAAAAGATTATTTGTTCAAAAATTGATAAAAACTCAACCACCTTGTAAATTATTTGGGTATTGGTACCCATGTTTTTAAAAAAAATATATTTATTATGAATGGTCTTTCATGTTCTTTTATACCCTTTCCTATTGGATAAAATAAAAGTCGATGGCGACTCTTGCTATCCGCAACATAAATAAAAAGTCAGTTCTCCCACCGTGTTACAATTAGTGAAGAAGATGACGATGACTTGGGGTTGCGTGTTGGTAAGTGAGTAGTATGGAATTCTCAGTTGTGTTCCGGATAACTTAGATTTGAGGCGTGATGAATCACAAATGGGTTGAAGTTTCCTGATGGTATTAGTGGATTATGAAGCGATGAATGAGTACGAAGTGTGGTAATTGGAATCAGCAACCGTAAACCATGTGGGATGGTAATGGTAAAAGAGAGAGGTATGGTTATATGTATTAGATTGATAAGAAGAATATAGAATGTGAAGTATGTGACCATTGTCTTCTATGGAATTCACAAATCGAGAATATATGTTGTTTGGAAGTTAAGGTATGAGTATTAATTGAAGGAAGTAAAGTTGTATTGCATGTTGTCAAAGAGTGATTTTTGGTTGGTAGAGGTGAATTTGCGTGTTTATGTCAAGCCGAATATAGAAGTTGTTATAAATACCTAAGATAGAACGTAATCCTATGTGGAGGAAGCTCCAGAGTAGGTAAAGGAATTAAGATGTTGTGGATACAGATTTTGGAAGGTATTTCCCAAGTTAGCAATTTGGTTATCTCTGTTGACTTGTGAGAAATAAGTTGTACGTTCGGGATGTTTGTCGTATGAAGATTTTGGAGAACCGAAGCAGAAGTTTGCTATGGTGTCGTTTGATTTGGTCTAAGCCTAATATGTCGTTTGTAAAACGTTGAGTTGTGGGTGACGAGTTTGGCAGAAAATGAATATAAAATGGTAAAGTTATATTTTAAGCTTTACGACAATGGAGAATATAGGAAAGGGATCTATTTTGCTCAAGATTTGGATCGGGGTTGTGGTAGTGGGTGTGTTGAATGATTAAGGAATATGGTTTTATGGACCTAGAATTCAGAGTGATTAATAATCACAAAAGTAGGATGATTGTTTGGTCTAATGGATTAAAGTATGATATGACAAGGAGGATTGGGGACTCTTGATGAAGTAAGTCGAAGTCTTTGTATCTGTTTGATCTGGTGAGTAGAGAGAGTTGGAATTGAGTTAGCAGTTCAGAGAGGTGTCTAGTTTGAGAGAGAACCCAATGGGAAGAATGTTGGATATACTAAATGTGAATAGGGATGTATGGTGATTGGTAGAAAGCATAAGGAGTTGAATGTGAACTTGTTGTATTTGATTGTTGCAGGTAGACAGAGTGCGCAACGGGAGCGCGAGATAGCGTAATTGTTTCATATTGGTATGACTTGTGGGAATTCAAAGATTGACGATAGAATTGATGAGAATAATGAGATCACTAGATGTTCTAAGATGGAATTGAGATGGCGAAAAGTTTAATTGCTAATCTTGTACTGCTAGGCATATGGGTGTTCTAGCTACGTGCTCGACCAGTAAATCGTAGAATGGTTGCTTTGAGTCATGTAATAACGAAGTTAGTGGTTTAGCTGTGGTAATGTTATGTTATGGATTTCAGTGTTCTTATCTTTGTGGTTGCCTGTTGCCTATGATGATGGTTCAAATATGTGTAGCTAATTCCTATGATGGAGAATTAGGGAGGTGTTACCTAAGGTGATGGTGACTATCGTGTTATGCCCGGTTCAAGAATGAACTTGTGTATTCGTAGTTTGATTTTTGGCGTCATGAGTTAGTTGTAGAGTGCATTGCATGAAAAATGTACTTTGTTGTGATTTTCGTCGATAAGTTGTACCTTGGTTGCAGTATTGGTGGTATTAATTCCAGAGAGTAGTAGTTGACTATTGGATGCAAGGACGTATCAGTGGTAGTCCATATCCGGTGAGTTTTCGAGGACAAAAACATTCTAAGTGGGGGAGAGTTGTAACGCCCCAAATTTTATTCAATTATTTAATTTGGATTTGTGGTATTTTGTGTATGGAAGAAAGAAATATTATTTAATATAATATTTAAGTATAAGAATTAAATTATATTGAATAATTATTTAGAGAATAATAAAATAATTGAAATATTGGAAGAGAGGGTAAGGTGATCATTTGGTGAAATTAGTGAGGGTAAATGTGGAAGACCATAGATTGGGTCTAAGGGATAAGATTGGAATAAGGAAAAGGGAAGTTCAGTCGTGTTTTTGTGATTGCAGAGAAGATCGTAAAAACTGAGAAGAGGGAAGGATAAAGGGTAAAAGCGTGAAGAGGATTTCGAGACCGGAGGAAGATTTTCTCATCGAAATAACCAAGGTAAGGGTGAGATTCTTCTGTCTCTTAAGGGTTAAATAATGGGAATTGGTGTAGTGTTGTTGATTAGAGGAATTAGGGGTTTGAATGATTTGAATGAGAATTGTGTTCAATTAATTGTATTTGTTGTTGTTGTGTGATAATTTCATGAATTAGACATTGTATTATGTGAATTCTGCATTTTCTGGTGATTTGGACTGGTTTTGTGTGATGTTTCCATAGTAGGTTTGAGTGTTGAGCACATAAGAGCGAGTTGAGAAATTGCATAGCTCACTTAGCGAGCAAGAGTCAGTGAGTTCCTCGCTTAGCGAGCAAGTCCCCTCGCTGAGCGAGACCTAGAGCGAAAAATGTTGATTTTTATTCCGAAAAACTCCTTAAAATTATCTAATTAACATAGTAATGCTTAGGGTTCGATGTGGTGTAGTTGAGTGTAGTTAGATAAGAGTTATACACCTAATTGTAGGGATAATTAGTATAACTTAAATATGAACATAGTTGATATGTTGTTGGACTTAGTTGTTGTTGTGTTATGAGTTGTTGTTGCTACGTGTTATAGTTGTTGTTGTGGTCACATGACATTGTTGTTGATATCTGTGAATGTAACGCGTTATAGTATGATGTTTCGTTGGGTATATCCTTGCTAATAATAAATATTGTTGTATGAGAATATGCACGCCATAGATGATACTTGGTGTTGTTGATGTTGTTATATGTTGTTCTAGTTGATGATGCATGTTGTAGGGGTTGATAAATGTTGTTGATATTGATATATGTGTTAGAGTTAAAGATGCATGTTGTAGGTGTTGATACATGGTGTTGTATGTGTTTTTGTTGTTATGTGTTTTCGTCGATATGGATATATGTGGTTGTAGTTGAGGATGCATGTTGTAGGTGTTGATAGGTGCTATTGATGATGTTATATGTTATTCTAGTTAATGATGCATGAAGTAGATGTTGATTGAAGTTATATGAAGTTGTTATGTGTTGTTGATACCGTTGTAGTTATATGTCGTAATAGTTATTCGATATTGTTTTATATTGATGATTTATGTTGTAGAGGTTGTTATGTGTTGTTGTTGTAGTTGTGGACATATATTGTGCTAGTTGGTAGGTGTTGTTGTATGTTGATATGTGTTATTGATGCAATTATGTGTTGTTGATAATTCTAAGGCATGGGATCATTGTTGTAGTATGTTGTTGATGATGTTAATCCCTGATATAGTTGTTGTTGTATGTTTTTGATGATGCTAATGCATGGTATAATTGTTGGTGTATGTCGTTGTGTGAGGTTGAAGTTGTGGTTGTTGCATATTGTCATTGATGGTGCATGATATATGCATAGTTGTTGATGGCGTGATTGAGTACAATCACCGTGGATGGTGCGGTCATGAAATAGGGACCATACGAGGGTGTGATCATGAAATAAGGATCACACTGGACCATGAAATAGGGGTCGATGGGTGTGATCATGAAATAGGGGTCATACTGGACCATGAAAGAGGGGTCGAAAGTTCCGACGGGGACTGGATCTTGAAATAAAGATCGAATTATGGTACCGCATGCATAGATTCAAGTAGAGTCTCATTACATAAGATTTTGTTGTTGTGTATGATGTGTGATGTGTGGTTGCGATGTGGTTGTGTAGTTTTTGTTGTTTTGGAAGTGGTGATCTAGTTAATGATACTTGCTTATTCTTATTATTTTTCTCTTTTGATGAGGTAAGTATCTCACCCCTTCTGTTTGAATGTTACCCTTATGTTGGTAACGTGCAAGTGACTAGGATTAGTCGATTGGTGGTCAGTGAAGTCAGTGTACTTCGCATCTTTAGGAGTTGGCTCTGATACGTGCTTTGGGTGTCGGGACGACAGTTGTTACTTGTTCATTTACTTTTAGAAAATCATTTGTATTTTGAAATACTATTTTATGTTGTTTTGAAAGTTTTCCGTTGCGAGATGAAATATTTTTGTAACACGTATCTATTGAGCCATGAGTTTTGTCGATTGTGACACTCAAAATGAAATGATAATTTTTATTTACTCTGATTTTAAATATAAATTCATGGGAAGTATTTTGGGTGTTACAATAACAAGTCGAGTTTAAGTTAAAAAAAATTTGCGTCGAACTCGAACTGAGATTTGATCTGAACCAATTCTTAATGAGTCGAGCCAAACTAAAGGAAGTTTGACTCGACTCGACTCATTTCCAGTCCTATTTTAAAGCACTGTCAACTCGACTCATCATCGTCAACTCTTACTAAGAATGCTTCTGTTTCTGACATGGAACGATGGCATAATAACTCTTGGCTTTAGAAGATTAATAGAAACGATTTCTCTTATTACTCTAATCTTGATTTTGACAACACTCTTTTGGAATCTATGCTTCATGCTCATCCTTTCTCCCCAGATCTTACCTTGACTGACTACTGGTCTTGGATTCCTGACCCGGACCTTGGTTTTTCAGTAAAATCTTCTTACAATCTTCTGTTTGATGCTGTCCATTTTGCTGATTTTGATGACCTTCTTCTTCTTGCTTTGAACACCGTCTGGAAGACCTCCATCCCCATCAAGATCAAAGCCTTTTCTTGGCGTTTGCTCCATAACCGTCTTCCGACAAGAGACAATCTTCTTAAGAGAGACATCATCGTCAACTCTCACGAAACAATTTGCCCTCTTTGTTTTCGTGATTACAAAGACGTCTCCCATCTTTTCTTCTCTTGCCACAAGGCAACTTTAATTTGGAAGAGAATTTGCGCTTGGGTGGATATTGACTGGGTGAAAGACACAAATTGTTGCGAAAACTCTTTGACTTGGTTTCTGAGGCTTAAAGGCAAATGCAACATTCGTTTTAGAAACTCCATTTGGTATATTTCTTGTTGAAATATTTGGTTGGTAATGAATAAGATCATGTTTAAGGGCGAGGCGGATGACGTTGACACCATTTTCCATAATATTGTTTCTTCCTCTTGGAATTGGTTGACTCTTGGTAGGAACTTTAAAATGTCTTGTACTCTCTTTGAGTGGTACAATTTTCCTTTACATTTTTTGTAATTAGGAACCTTTTGCTTGTTGGTTTTGGTTCTTTAGGGTTTTTTCTCCCTTTCTTTTGATTCCTTTGTAATCCTTGGGTTTGAGATACCTTTTATCTTTTTTATTGAATTTTTGGCTAATAAAAAAAATTCTTTTACGTAATTTTGAAAACTTTTTATTTTTAATATATAGTTTCATCTTTACTGTTAAAAAAAAAGTTCAAAAGACTTTGTCTAGGAAATCAAGAATTATATATTTTCTCTCTAACACACTTTATTTAACTAATTACACTATTGTATAAGCTCAAATGTAAAAGATTTTATTTTTTTAAAATGTAATTCTATATTAATTTATATAGATATCACATAATAAAATTAGTAAAATTTTATATCTAATAAAAGATTATTTGTTCAAAAATTGATAAAAACTCAACCACCTTGTAAATTATTTGGGTATTGGTACCCATGTTTTTAAAAAAAATATATTTATTATGAATGGTTTGTTTATCCAATTTGAAAGAGACATTCACTTTTAGTAATGCTAAAATTAACTAATAAGTATTAGAGAATGAGTTGAGACATGTACAATTAGAGAATATGAGACATGTACAATTAGAGAATATGTCCTTGGTACACTCTTTTGGCTAAATCACTTTGATTAATTTCACAATTTTTATTGAATTACTAGTAGTTAATTAGTCTTGGTGTTTTTCTCTTATTATAATTATAAGAGACAAAAATATTTTTAGATTTATTGAATAATTAATATATCTAATTTATTATATATTTTATGCATATTGATTATTCTATTGAATCTAAAATATAAATTTTGTTTTATAAATAGAATAAAAGAAAAAGAGAGGAATAATTTTCTGAATAAAAAAAATAAAAAATAAAATTTGACAATGAGAATGATTAAATGTAGATGCATGTTTTACAAAAATAACATTAGAGACATGCTAAATTAGATAGATACATGCATACACTTTTTATTGGTCCAATAGAGTTGATTACCAAAACCCAAGCAAATTTAATAAATAGCAAAAATAGAATTTTCACCAAAAAAGAAAATGTCCTTAGCAAATGAAGAAAAGGAAAGTGAAAAAGCAAAACAAGAGATATGAGTGTGTGGCTGTTAATAACAAAGGACAGCAACTTGTTGAGAAACCAACGAATGAGAGATCGACAACACAACATTATCAAAAATATCATCTCTGGTTTTTTTCCCAAACCAGAAACCAAAAACCACTTGTCCCCAAACCCCAATATTTTGTATATAATATAGTAGTAGTATAATAGATAGATAGTAGTAGAACATTTCACACTCAAACTCACACACACTCATATTGTGGTCTCTTCTCACTTGTCCAGAAGAAGAAAGAGCCATAAATTAAGATATTGTCTCAGATGGTTTTGCTAAAATAGATAGATATATAGCTAGAACAAGTAATTTTGGGTATAATAATAGAATTAAAGAAAAAACAAATTTCCTAAAAGAAACATTTTGTTAACATGGGAAGGGGTAGGGTTCAGTTGAAGAGGATAGAAAACAAGATCAATCGTCAGGTTACTTTCTCTAAAAGGAGAGCTGGACTTCTCAAGAAAGCTCATGAGATCTCTGTTCTTTGTGATGCTGAAGTTGCTTTGATTGTCTTCTCCCACAAAGGAAAGCTCTTTGAATATGCCACTGATTCTTGGTAATTTTTTTATACATCTTTTCATTGCACTCATTATTTTAAATATTGATATATTTTTTAACTTTCATATACAAAATATTTTTATTTCTTCTGTGTAAAGTGTTTTACTTGATCTACATAAACATATTACTAATTTTTTTTATATGATTTTTTATTTAAGAACTATGTTCAAACTTCAGTAGGGTTTCAAGTTTTTGGGTGTAAAGAGAAAATATATTTTCTTCTAATTATTTTCCTCCATTTTTTAGATCAAACAGTGTAAACCTAAAGCTGTTTTTTTTTCTTTCAAAAATAAGTAAAAATAATGCAGAAAGAAAAGGGTGTAGCTCAGTTTTATGGACAGAAAATTTTCTTGTAAAAAAATTCTTATAATTATTTCTTGTGTGTAAAGTGAAGCAGTTGATCTATCCATAAGCATATTCCTAATTTATTTATTTTTTGTTTGGAGTAAATGCTTTTTATTAAGTTTATGTTTATTTTTATTTTATATTTTTGTAATTATTATTTTTTTTCTTACTTTGATAAGGGTTTCTATTTTTTGGGTCCAAATCTATAGGGTGAAAATATGCCTTGTTTTTATGTTTTTTGTTTAGATCAAACAGTGCAAACCTAAAACTATATGATTTATTTTCAAAATAAGAAAAATAATTAATACCCATTTATATGTACAATAAATGTTCTTGTAAAAATGGTCATATATTTATTTCTTGTGTAAAATGACTCAGTTCATCTATTACAAATTCATTTCAGGTAAAAATACATATTACAAATTTAGTTCTTTATTAAGTCAAAGGAGTTTTTCACCCTATTATTTTTTTCCCAATATTTTGGACTTGTTTTTCTATTTATTTTTTTTTACCTTTATTTCACTGGAGAATCGTTTCTTTTTTTGGATGCAAAGCTAAAGGAGAAAACATGCTTTCTTCATTATTTTTTCTCTTCCAATCTAGTTTTTGTTTGATCAAACAGTGCAAACCTAAAACTATATACTTTTTTTAAAAACTATAAATAGAATTTTTATGGACAACAAATGTTCTTATTTCTTCATACTTCTCTATAAAAAAAATGCTTTTTCTTTGTTAGATTTTGTAAAGAATACTTCATATAATTTTTTTATAATCAGAAACATGAAAACCCTAGTTTAAATATTTTTTTTTTTTTTTTTGTGAAGACCATTGATGAGGTGTTTAATCTTCTGGAATCAAAGTCAGTAAGAGTGACAGCATTTGGTTATTACTTGTCACAAGATGATTTTAAATCTCAAGTCCTTTCAATGCAGAAAATATAGAAACATCATTAAGTTATACTACATTTTAAAATTTGTTTTTTTTTTTATTTGTTCTGAAAAGTTTGATAGATTTGTTTCTTTTCTGTAACTAGTATAGGCTGCTATAACGTGTAATCAACACGTATTTAAACCACACAGATGTCATGTTCTTTAGAAACTTAAGTCCTTTCAAAGCATGGAATGGAAACAAGAATGTTGCATGCTTTTCTGTTAATTATAAACAGAAACTATATTCTTTGATTGGTCTCAACTTTATGCTGCTTCTTCGTGTCAATGAGATATACAATTTTACTTCAGTTTGATGATTAGACTGTTCAGAAAATTTGTACTTTTTTCTTATGATAATGAATAAATTTTCATTAGGTTCTTTCATTAAATATTAATTTTTTATGTATTTGTTTAACATCTGATTAATTTTATGTAAAAATGTGATTTGTTCAGCATGGAAAAGATTCTGGAGCGCTATGAAAGGTATTCATATGCAGAGAGACAACTGGTTGCAAATGATTCTGAGTCACAGGTTTGTCATTTTGATTTGATCCATAATATTTGATTACAGATTTTGATAAAATTAATGTACATGTATAATACTAGTGATTATGTTTATGATTTTAAATCTATTAATTAATCGATAATCAAAGTAATGATTATAGTTTTAAATTAAGAGAATTATTTAGAGGTTTTTACAACTTGTTGGAGCATATGATTATACAAGTTATTTTAAATTGCAAGTAAACTTGTTGGATTGTAAGATTAATTCCATAAGTTTATCTATCAATTGAGTTGACTCGATGATAAATTTGAATTCTAACAAATTTAAAGTAAAAATGAATTTATTTAATTGGACTTGCAATAAACTTGCTTTTTTCTATAAGACTTTTTTTTTTGGGTTTATTAGTAAACTACTACTTCAACACTTTTTAAATGAGTATTGTTTATTGCCAAATGAATGTCAACACTTTTAAAATTATTGTTATTTTTTCTTCTTTTTTTTTAAAAATTATTTTTGTTTATATCAATGTGTTATTAACTTAATAAAAATAAAAATGTAATGTTCTATGACAATATTATTGTATTTTTAATCGGTATGCAAAAACTTTATCGATATTCATTTTAAAAAATAGGGATTGTTTCCTATTTTGTAGGGTTAAATATGGTTTTGACCTATATAAAATTGAGGATCTTTCAAATTTAGTCTATATTTTTTTTAATCATTTTTAGACCCAATTTTTTTTTTTTTTTTATAAAAACATATTATTTATGATTACAATTATAATTACATATTCTTTTTTTCATATTTATTGAATAATTAATATACTTGATTTATATGTAAACCACATAGATAGACAAAATTTCAAAAATGAAAATTTTGCTTATAATAATAACAACACCAAGATGAATTTTTTGGTCCTTGCATGCATTATTGTGTCTAGATTGGTTGTATTTTTTATCGGTCTGCCCTTGGATTTTGATCGAAATTAACAATTCGGAGTTTTTTTTTCAATAAGCAAGGAAGAGTTAGAATACCCTTTATACATCTCTTATCAATAATATTTGTTTATAAAAAAAAAAAAATTCCTTTCTAAACCCTATCTTTTATAATAAATGTCTCTAAACTTATTTTAGGTTCATATTAGATGCACATTGAAATTAGTCCCATAAAACAGAAACTTAATGAAAGAAAAAAAAAAGTGCCACTAAATTGTTTATGTACTTTTGGATGTGTTCCTCCTATCTTTACTCTTTTTTCTCCTTTGGAAGTGTTAATATATATATATATATATATATATATATATATATATATATATATATTCCTAATTATGAAACTTGATTGTGATTGAATGTTGGATTCAAATCTTGATGAATCCAAATTATGAAACATAGCATCTAATAATAGCTAACTACTTTTGCAGGGAAATTGGACCATTGAGTATACAAGACTGAAGGCAAAGATTGATCTTTTGCAAAGAAACTATAGGTACAAAATATATATTTATAATTTTATTAAACTCTCATTATTCACTAGTCTCATTCAATTAGTTATTATATGACACTGAAAACTATTACATGATAGGCATTACATGGGAGAAGATTTGGGTACAATGAGCCTGAAAGAGCTTCAAAGTCTGGAACAGCAGTTAGATACTGCTCTCAAGCTCATTCGTACACGCAGAGTATAACCTCCCTATTCTTCACTTAATTATAGTGTGTTCTTTCTCATTCATCATTATTAAACTAGTGATATTTTAACAGAACCAACTCATGTACGAGTCAATCTCAGAGCTTCAGAAAAAGGTACACATTATAATCTTTGTGTAGGTTTAGGGCAAACAAAAATGCATGATTATGTTTTGCATCCATTGGCTCTATTCTAATCAAACTGACATGACATCCATTGGCAGGAGAAAGTGATTCAAGAGCAGAATAACATGCTTGCAAAAAAGGTGACAAATCATCAGACTTTACCTTTAAATTTATTTTGTTTCATGCAATAAAACTTAGATTATTTAATTTAACCACTATTTAATGATGTTTGATTCCTATAATCATATCTTGGTAATGGTACTATTATATATATAAAATCATGGAAGCTAGGGCAATACATTCTTAATTTAGTTTAATGCAAAATTTAGATATTGTTTATACCGAACGTCTTTGAGAATATGTTAGACGAACTGCCACACGTTTTCTAAAATTTGTTAAAGTTAAACAGTAGTTAAATAAGGTCTCGTTAATTATTTGTCGGTCTTCAATTAAAGTTAAATAGGGTATTTCTTTGTTTTGCCATGAGTAAACTATATCTTGAAAAACTTCAAGATTTTCAAAAAATTGAGACGATTATGTTGTTTATGATATAAAAATTTGATGAATCCTTTCTTTTCCATGAAAAATAATTATAGATCAAGGAGAAAGAAAAGATTGCAGCTGAGCAGCAGGCACAATGGGAGCACCCAAACCATCATGGAGTCAATCCAAATTACTTGCTACACCAGCAACTTCCAAGTTTGAACATGGGGTGATCATTTCTATAACAAATTATCTCAAAACATTAGAAATTCACACACACAACCGCAAGTGTCAGGGTTTGAACCTTGGTGTTGTCGTCTAACCTTGCAGTAACTCTTATTTTTCTTAAGGTAACTCATCATAAAATTTTATGTCTTGCAGTGGTAATTACCGTGAGGAAGCACCAGAAATGGGGAGGAATGAGCTTGACTTGACCCTTGAACCACTGTATACCTGCCATCTTGGATGCTTTTGAAAACCTTATTTGGGAGATGGTTGATATTATGATATGATATATATGCTAAGGCATATAAAATATAAGTGCTTATATATATGTTGAGTAGTTTTCCCTATTTTGAAGACACTAAAAGTGTGTTGTAAGCTTAATTATAACTTGATATTATAATCTAGTTAAGTTTTTCTATGTATTAATTAAATTAAATTGCTGAAAGGCAAAGTTCTGTAATGGAATGACATTCAAGCTGATTAAGCATTGACTTTTACTATCACTATAAGGAACTTAAAATAAATGGTGATTTAAACTGTTGTATTTCATGTCTGCGACGACATACCAAAGATAGAAATGTCGTCTGTGGTGGATAGTAACGCAGAATCAACTTTTTTTTACACCAATAGACACTAAATATGGATCTTTTTTCAGCAAGAATTTCTACTTTGATTCCATATATTGAAGGTAGTTAGTCTGGAAAGTGCAATTTCGAAGGATAGCGCATTTCAAAGTGATGGAGGGACATCGTTAACTTAGGCAATTATTATTCGAAAGATTTATTTGTGTCTAATTGTAGATTTCATATTGGTAACAGATTTCATATTGACCATATTTTGTTTTTTGTTTTGTTGTATCTCTAAGTTGGTTTGGAAGGAGATGGTCGGGTGGATTGGTTTTGCGGATTTCGATTTTAACAACTTGAAAGTGAGTTTTTTGATTTGGAGTAGTTTTGGTAAACGAGAGAGGTTGAAGAAAGGGAAGAAATGATATATTTGGTTAGCAACTTATTGGTACTTGTGGTTGTTAAGGAATGAAATCATTTTTAGGAATAAGGATACGGTTTGGAGCATTAAAGGCTTGGTTTGGAGATGGTCTTACACCGGAAATATTACACATTTCAATAATAACTTTTATGAGTTTAGCAAATCCTCTTTGTTTTATTTATCTTAAGATTTAATTGGATTGTAATTTTTTTTGCCGAGTTTCATCTCGTTCTTTCGTAAGCAGGTTTGAGAACTCTTAATTCTCTTATATATTGTATCTTGCTTATATTAAAAAAAACTATTTTAAACCAAAATAAACTAAGGCATACACCTACATGTTAAAAACTAGCCTACCATTATCAACTAGTTTACAAAAAAAATCAAATTTTGTATCACTCATATATATTACAATTTGATTTCTTTTTCTTGTCCAAAATCCCCCACTTCCAAGAAAACTGTATTACCCTATAGTATATATCTTTTGGGACAATCACCATATTATTAAAAATAACTTGATTTCTACACCACCACAAACACCAACAAGTTACTATCCAAACTTAACAACCAAAATAGCGTGGCAAAGGAGCTTTCGACCAGTTTAAGAAAGAGTCTACACAATTGGTAGCATTTGGAATGCTTATTCCAAGCCACGATTCAACCTCTTGCCAAACTGATTGAGATTGAAAATAGTTAGCAACAACATGATTAATATCCTCGGCCTTATGGAAACAAAATACACAAACTAATTCGTGTGGGTTATTTACTACGCCTCTTGTAGATAAATTTGTTAGACGATAACGCGAATTTAGAAGGGGGGGGGGGGTTTGAATAGATCCCCTTTTAAAATTAAGTTTTTCAAAAATTAATTGAAAAATAACTTGTGGAAGTTCCCCGGAAAAATCATGTCTAAATAAAATCAAGTCACTGGTGATCAGATATGCATTCAAAACCAAATGGGATATAAGAGATGAATATATGAATCAATACAATACCAATTAATCACTTAAATTCAGCTATATTGAATAATCCACTACCAACAATGAATATGGATAAGAATTAAGCACAAAAATTAAGGAGTTGTGTGTTTTGAGTTTTTATCAAACACTTGGTGTGCACACACACAAAGTGTGTTTTGACAATTAGTGTAGTGCAAAATTTTAATCAAGTTGCTATCCAAATATGATAGCAACAATTTCACAAACACTTGGTAGGCGCACACCAATACAAAACAGAATTTTCAAGCAACACAACTCACTTTATGCAGTAAAATTGACAAATAAAAAATACGAAGAACACACGATATTTGTTTAGGCAGTTCCCCTACCGTCCTCGCTAAGGGTACTCTACCCCCAATTCACAAACCGAACTGGGATCTTTTAGTAAAATTGCAATGTTAATACAAGAAGAAAATAGGAACAACAAACCAATCCTGATTGCGATTGTTGTTATAACTCTTCTTGTCCCTTGATTTGAGATGAACCATGTCCTTCATGCGCATCGATCAAACCTCCGATTAATTGCTCCCCTCTTGCAAGAATATACAATTCTCCAAACTTTGAGCACGACCGCTTTGATTCGATGCTTGTGAACCCACGTCGTTCTTCGAAATCCTCCGGTTACCGTGATATGAATGAACGATCACCTTGATCTTCAAACCTCCTCACTCGGCTGAATCTACGAACAAATGATGCGTGCAAAACCCCCAAATCGCAATGATCTTGGAGGACAAACCCTCAAGGTTTAATCAAGAAAAATCCACAAATCTCTCAACCCAAACTGAAATCGCAATCTCACGTTTGAACGTTATCACCTTGATCTTGCACTTTGATCAACAAAAATTGTTGTGTATTATTGTTAATGAATGCTAGAGAAGGAGAAGATGAAGAGAGCACTTGTGTATCTATTTCACTTTTCTTATTAGTTTTCAAAAAATAATATGACAGCTATTTATATGGGTTAGTAAAAGAATGATATAATTAAAACACAATGAAAAAAGAGAGAGAAAACAAAAAAGCGCTCACAACAGGAATAAGTCGACCTGTTTATTATTTTGCGTCGACCTGGTTGATATACAGGAATGCATCGACCTGATGAAACATTTGAGTCGACCTGTTTGTGACTTTTGAGTCGACCTAAAATTTCCCATCTGTCAGCCTGTTGGGATCCATGAGTTCCAAGGGAAGAAATCCATCAAATGAGTTGACCTAACACTTTCATTGAGTCGACTCAAATTTCTCTAACATAATGAGTCGACCTGTTTAGAGAATTGAGTCGACTCATTTCTTTCAAAACACTACAAAAACCTTTTTTGATGAATTCTTCCTTTTTCTTGTGATCTCATAAGACATCTTAAAGCATAGAAGTTTTGACATCATTCAAAATATCATTTATGTATCATAAACTCCCCCTTTTTTATGATGGCAAAACTTGTTGAACTTCCAGCATCAGTATCAACATTAGAACCAGAGCTACTATCAGCAGAGCCTTCACCATACGAATCATTTTCCTCAACACTTGCATCTTCAGCCTGTTCAAGCAACCTGGTCAACCTTTCAAACCCTTGCTTCCTAACTTTCATCTCCTTGCAAGCATCTTTAAGCTCAGAGATAACAACTGACTTGTTGGAAGGTTTACTATCACACGATGTTCCAGCAGATGTTACAGAAATATCAGGGACATGTGTTCATGTAAAAAAACTTATAATGAAAGGACAAAGCAGTATCTCTCTTGCAAATAAAGTCAGTGTCAATAAGAACCCAATGATACTGACTTAAGATGATTCTACAAAGAAGAGAGGGAAAAGTTATAGGAAACTTCACAGTCAGAGTATTTGCATGCTTCATAGTTTGGTCAAAGATATAGGAACCATAATCAAACTTAGTCTTAGTCCCAACAACATAAATGAATCTTCCCAACCCTGTTGCAATGGTAGGAACCACATTTGCAGCACCAATTCTATGTAGCATAACATACTTCATACTAAGCATACCAGCAAAAGTTTATTCTTCATAGGCCAAGCTTTGACTTGGTTAGCAGTTATTTCTTTATATACTTGATTATCAGTGACTTCTAGTTCAAGTTAAGCATCATTACTTCTACCTAAATAATGATCGATCACAATAGGAGAAAAGCTAACACATTTTCCACTAACATATACTCTTATGAAATTCTTAGATTTCCCATCAGCACAATCTTTAGTAAGGTTGACAATAAATTCTTTCACCAGAATCTCATAAGCCCCAAGTTATCTTTCAAAAGCCAACCTTCTTTAGTAGACATATTTCCATTTACTTACACTAATAACATAGTGAAAAGATATATTATCCAGAGTAGCATCAAGGACCTTTACCACAGTCTTATTTATAGCAGATTTTTTACCAGGTGTGATGTCCTGGACATCATCTTCAACATCATCGTCAGAGACAGATTCAACTCTAACCTTCCTCTTTTTGATAATCATCTTACTCCGGGATTTTGATGCTCCAATAGAAGTTTTCTTCATAGGTGTAATTTTCTCAACATTATCTTCAACATTGTACTCTGATTCAGAATCATACACAACAATCTTCCTTTTCTTGGTATCATCTTTCCTTTTCTTCTTTAAGACTTTAAAAGGAGAGATCTCAGCAGCAGATTTTCCCTTTCTATTCTTCAATCTCTTAGCCACACTATGGTTATCATTTACCAGCAGATCATTGTCAGAGGGGATATCATCCACGTGAACAATGTCATCAGAATCAACATTCTTTCCAGCAAGAGATGTTTCAACATTTGTTGCAGCATCCTTAATCACCTAGCTGGCAAGCTTATGAAGGTTTTCAACATTTAGATAACATTAACCTCAGGGAGAGGACATGAAAACATAGAAAGTGTGTCGCTCCCTGGATTTCCATCCTGGTACAAACGCGAAAGTGACGCAGAAAAGAGGTAGAGTCGCCAGCCAGGCATTTTTATCCCGAAGGAACGGGAATGGTAATGTTGCACGAACCAGAAGAAAAGAAAGGAAGGACACGGTCCTGCAAACCAAAGAGACTGGGTGTGGGAGTCGGTTACGACCTGGGGAGGTATTAGCACCTCAGATCTTCCGTCGTACCCGACGGGATCCACGCTTGCAAAGAAATTGTTTCAAAGGAAGAAGAAAATGAAAGCTGCTGCAAAAGAACGACTGGAACTGGACAAGAAAGAAAAGAATGGGGGAAAATATGTGGAAAATAAAAGAGTGTGCTCGAACGGGCCCTACCCCGCTGCCTACGTACCTCATCTGGACATGAGGATCAGAGTCGTCGTAGTTCCCCTAACTAGGGGTGGAAAGATTGCTTGTGTCTTAAAAGTTTGAACTGCTTATGTTAATGCTCAGGTGTTGCAGGCTCGTCTGAAACGAGTGCGTTACCGTCTTGTAAAGTGACAAGTAAGAGCAAGTCCAAACGATGAGAGTGAAGGTGATGAGAAAAGAAGTCCCGAAGGAGAGACGTTTATTCTTTGTCCAGTGTTTTTTATGAGTTTTCTGCTTTGAAGTTTGCATAAGTAAGTGTACCTAAGTCTTACTCAATGGGATGTGTACTTCTTACATCACCCTGAAATGAAATGCGCAAGAAGCCCACCTATCTATGGGGGAAATCCCCAAATCTAGTCCCGCAAGTGAAGACTCAGACACATTGACCTACTGGCATTTATTAAGTGTTTTTGTGGTTTTTTGATTAAGAAATGTTTTTTATGTTTTCTTTGTGAAGTAATCTCATGCTAAGACCTATCCACCACGAGGGATATCCTACACCTCGCCCCGAAATGGAATATGTGCAAGTATCTCATAGCAAAGTCTCGTGTCACATGAGAAGACTCGTCATTTATTAAAGTGACTTGAGATTATGTTTGAAGATGAGAAAAGAGAGAACCAAAAGGATCTCAAAAGGTAAAAATCTAGTGAGGAGACTAACAATCCTAAATATTATCATTCATGGGAGTCCTAGGTTAATGTGGTTTGAATTCTATCCTAATGAAGAAGAAGGAAAGAAAAGAAAGAAGAAAAAAGGAGCTGTCAACGCTAGAAGACAACTTACTTCTCTAAAGAAGTTAAGTTGTTTCTAAAAGGGAAGAGATGAAGTGAATCACAAGATGGCATAAGGCACATCACAAAGACAAATGAGAATAAAAGATGAGATGAAGAATTGAAATGTGGATATCATCCACACTTCACTTACCATGAGCCCCTACAAGGAAAGGTTAGTGAACCACATAAGCATAAGGTAAAAATAATAAGATTCAAACAATGCACAAACCAAAAATAACAGTCACAAATCAACCATAATCAACAAAGTCAGTACCTAAACCCTATAGGTGACCTAAAACAAAGACTAAGAAAACCTAATAGGATGACATAAATGCCTTCCTCAAACTATGTTAAAAGAAGGGAAGAAAGAGGCACAAAATGCTACCTAAGAAGCAAGGCACCTGTCGTACCTAGAAAAATACGATCCTAAAACAAACAACAGAGCCGCCACCTTGCTCACCGCCGCTCACCAAAATGCTGCCATTTTCCGAAGCCGTGTTAAACCGCGACGTTAAAATACCGAAACCGTACGAGCGGACCAAGAGAAGATTGTCGGAGAATCGCGCTCCCTCGGTAAGCATCTTCCTCCTCTTTCTTTTTCGATTTTGTTTACTTCGTTTCCATGTTTGAACAAGAATTGAAGAGAAGAACGGTTTGGTTTTAACTCATGTTTTTGTGGATTTCTTTTTGAAAGCGATTTTGATACTTCACTGTGTTGTTCTCTTGTGTTTTTTTGAGGAAGAGCAGGAACGGCTGTGTGGAATGGAAAACCCTAATTTCCCATTGTTTAAGCCCCAACCGAACCGGGTCGACCCATGACCCGGTCGGTTTTCCTTCCCTCCAGCATCTTGGGCTTTGCCTGGCCCAGTATTGCTGATGCTAAACCCCCTTTTTTTATTATGTATTTATCTGCTTTCTTTTTAAAAAAATATATATAAACCATTCTTTTTTTTTTATCTTGTTTATTTATCTTAAATTATTATTATTATTTTTTTCTTTTGTCAAGTAACTTACTAAACATATTGTATTTAAGTTAGTAAATTAATTTTTTTGTTTACTTACTTATCATCGTATTTCATTTTATTTTATTTATTTGTATCATTTTAGTTGTCTGAGCGGTAATAGTCAATAATTGGTACGAATTTGAATATTGTTCTCGCGTTACGACAAATTTTTCTTAGGTAGATTAAATGGGATCATCTTAAGAATAACTATAAAAAAATAATAATAATCACCACTAATATTTCTTGGTCCGACGCCAAGTAAACCTTCGTCCGTCTACATCATTTGCATACACGTAAGCCGATCATACTGCAATCGCCATCTGCACGACTTATCGCGCCTTAATTAATTTAACAAGGAATAGAGCCCCGGAGTCTAGCACTCAGCACGTTCTAGAACGAACTACAACTGAGCTAGCCCCACGCGTATTGTTTCGTTCACTCCTTCGTTTTAATTACAACGATTTCTAAAACGTCTAAAAAATTTATTAATTAACGTACGAAAATAGAACTCCGGAGTCTAGCATTCCGCACGTTCTGGATTGGACCGCTATTGGGCTAACCCCACGTGATGTGTTCAATCACCATTCGTATACCAAAATATTCAAATCTTTTTTTATAAATTAAATTACGAAAAAAATCGAACTCCGGAGTCTAGCACTCCGCACGTTCTAAAATGGATTGCAACTGGGCTAGCCCCACGCAACGTGGTCCATTCGCATCTTTCATATCTTAGAAACAATTTTAAATCGATCAACCAATTTAAATCATTTTCATAATTAATTATCGAAAAAGACAGAACTCCGGAGTCTAGCACTCCGCACGTTTTGGAATGCAATCGCTCCTGGGCTAGCCCCACGCGACGTGGTTCATTCGCCCTTTCGTTTAAAACATCTTAATAAAAGTCAAATACTTTTCTCTAAAACGATCATTGCTTAAATCATTCTGTCTCGCAAACAAGCTAGCGCTTCAGCCTCCATCGCGAGTATAAGCCAACGCTCAGCAGTAGAATGCATTTTAAACAATCGTTCAATTTAAAAACCACAAATCGTAGTAGCACGAACTACGAAGCTCTGAATTTCCCATTGCACAAGGAAATACGTAGGCACAAGGATTTTAATCCTTCGCGAGCACCCTATTAAAAAAACTCAATCTTTTTTTTCTGTCAAAATAAAAAAAAAAACTTTAATCCTTTCTCCGTCTTAATATTAATTTAAAACTTATTTCCTTAGAACAAACATAGTAACAATCATTTAGAAGACAAAGACTTAAGATCAAACATTTAATCACATATTTAGCTAAGAGGTTCCTGTTGAGTACAACGGACGTGAGGGGTGCTAATACCTTCCCCTTGCGTAACCGACTCCCGAACTTAGAATTTGGTTTTGTAAACCATTTCTTATCCTTTATTAGGTTGTATCTATATCTCCCTTTTCTCTCGTAGAATAAATAGAATTAGGTGGCGACTCTGTTGTTTGTTTTAGGATCGTATTTTTCGAGGTACGACAGTTGGCGACTCTGCTGGGGATATTAGTGTTATGCTAGAGAGGGTCGAGCCTAACTTAGCATTGTGTGTTTATTTGTTTGATCTTGTCTTTTCTTGCCTTCTCTATGTTTATTATTTATGTTCGTTTATCTGTTCTTTTACCGCTTTACTTTCTTGCTCATTATATTTGTCTGTGGGTTCTCGGGGTCACATTGCAAGTAAATTTGAGTTGTGGAAAAAGCAGAGGGAACACCTAAGTTTAGAATTGGATGTTATTAGTGTTAGTCTCCAAGGACTCGCTCCTTGCACGCCTAGCATGAAAGCTCCCCCAGATAGTTAGACTTTTCGTAGACCTTGTTGCAACGCAGCTAGCCTGTCGCGTGACCTGATTCACGAAAGGGCTGTGATTCTGGGACCCCCTAGGACCTGTTTCAATTGTGGTAGTTGTGTAATGTTGGGCTCCGAGGACTCGCTCCTTGCACGCCTAGCATGAGAACTCCACTCAAGGTGGACCTTATCGTTATTATCGTCACAATGCAGCTAGCCTGCGGCGGAACGTTAATACGATAAACGTCTGTGACCTTGAGTTTCTTTAAACCATCGCCGTAGAAACCCTCCCTAGAGTGGGACTTATGGGTAGTAAAACGTAGAACAACTCTCTTATGCCCACCTGTTAGGAAGGTTCCGAATTTACCTGTGGCACCTTGCATCCTTGCATCCCTGCATCTTTGCATCTCAGCATCATATGCATCATTTTAGCAAATGCTTCAAGGAACAAAGAAGTCTTTGTTGCAAACCTCATATATTTTACCTAGAATGGACTTCAGTTCATTAGTTTTGAGAAATGACAAGAAACTTTACCCGTTTTGATGTTTTGCAATAACTTCTTAAGTCTCTTGAAGCATTTGTTTTTTTTACTCATGTTTGCATCTCCGCATCTGCATTCTGTCAAAACTCATTCTCGTCAACTCCTTTCCAGCTGTCACACTGATGATCTCACGCAAGTATTCAACCCGAGCCCAGGCCAAGAAGAAGATGGCTGACAGGGACCCCGAAATGGACAAAGTTAATGAAGAGCTTTCTGACCTTCGTGGAAATATGGGTCAGATGATGGAAATGCTACAGGTCATTTGAGCAAAATTAGATACCCAACAGACTGTAGTGTCAGAGATTGTCACTACAACGACTGAGCCTACGCCATCAGTCACCACCCCTGTGACCTGGCCTCCTTTTGGGCTTCCTCATGGATTTGTACCTCCTCCTCAGGGTTTCGCTTCTCAAAGTTTTATCCCTCCTTCCCAAGGACTTACTGCTCAGGGTTTTTTCCCTCATTCCCAAGGTTTCGCTTCTCAGAGTTTCGCACCTCCTTCTCAGGGTCTTGAATTTCCGTCCCAAGGTTTTGTACCTCCCCCTCAGGGATTTGCTGCTCAACAGACTATTCCTGTGACCAACTAAGAGAACCATGTGGTTACTAATTTTACACCAGACATTGTGCACACCCGTGCCCAACCATACTTTAATGACCCTCAGGTGTATGATGTGCCAGATATGTCGGAGAATGGAAATGAGAAACATGAGAAGATGCAAGAGAATTTTGATACCCTTGAGAAAAGGTTAAGAGCAATTGAAGGCGACCAGATCTTCGGGGCTGCTGCTAGAGAGATGTGTCTGGTGTCTGGTCTGGTAATTCCTCCGAAGTTCAAGACACCCACTTTTGACATTTACGAGGGCGCAACGTTTCCTAAGAACCATCTCTTGATGTACTATCGAAGAATGGCTGCGCAGGTGGACAATGACAAATTAATGATCCATTGCTTCCAAGATAGCCTGAAGGGAATTTCCTCCAAGTGGTATTTAACGCTAGATCAGTCAAAGATCCGCAGTTTTCAAGACCTGACAGATACTTTCATCCAGCAATACAAGTACAATATGGACCTTGCTCCCGATAGGAGGCAGCTGTTGAATATGTCCCAGAAAGATTCCGAATCATTTAAAGAATATGCTCAAAGATGGATAGGGACCGCTTCTTAGGTAGATCCCCCGTTGTCTGAAAAGGAGTTAGCCGATTGGTTTGTTGACACGGTGCGACCAGAATTCTTTGAGAGAATGGTGGGAAGCGTAACTGCCAGCTTCTCTGACCTTGTAGCTGTGGGAATTAAGGTTCAACTCGGACTAAAAAGTGGAAAGATGAATGGTGCATCTAGCAGTTCCAGCAATGGTAGTGGAAATAATGTCAAGAAATTTACCAGCAATTTCCATAAAAAGAAAGAGGGCGAGACAAATGCAATAATGACGAGTCAAAGGAGAAATCCGCTTTGGCAGAGGCCTCCACCTATGGCTCAACACCAGTATGTCTACCCACCGCAGTATGTTCAACATCCTTATGTGGCGGCATTTCAACTGTCATATAATCCACAAGTCCCGATATATCGGCCAACTCAAGCAGTACCGATGTATCAGCAAGCGACTTCAGTGATTCCAGCTTATCAACCAATGCTCAACAATCCAGGCTATCAACGAGCGCCCAATGCTTCAGCCTACCAGCAGAGGACTCCAGCTCCTCATCCGAATTCCAACTTTCAGAATAGAAGACCAGGAGGAAGGCCTCCCCAGCCTCGGATCCCTATGACCTATACTGAATTATATCCCTCACTACTGAAGAAAGGTTTGGTTACTCCAAGGCCTTTGGGTCCTCCACCAGATCCGCTTCCACCGGGTTACAACTCAAGTGCCCACTGTTTGTTCCACGAAGGTGCTCCGGGGCACGATTTGGAAAATTGTATTGCTTTGAGGTATGTTGTGAAGGATCTAATGGATAAGAACATTTTGTCATTTGGAGATACTGGTCCGAATGTTAAAAATAATCCTTTACCTAAGCATGGGTCCATAAATGCCATTGTTGATGAGTCTGACGAAGATTTGATTTTCAACGCCACAGAGATCAAAACCCCGCTTAGAAACTTCCATGCGAAGTTAGTAGAAGTGGGTATGCTGAAAACTGTCATAAGAATTGTGAAGCTTGTGCGAATAATCCAAAAGGATGTGAATTGGTCTTGAAAGATGTTCAAGATTTGATTAATCTGGGTGTTTTACAGGTAAGCGGTCGCGTGAAGAGGAATGAAGTGGCAATGATTGAACCCATTTTCAATTTGTCGGAATCTGATTCTACCTTGGTGCCAATGTTCAACCTGCCTGAGCCCTCAAGAGTTCAACCCATCTTTAATATGCCAGAACCTGCGGTGCCCATTTTCAATATACCTGAACCAAGGTTTGAACAAAGGAGTAACCCTTTCCTTTATGAAGACACTAAAGCAGTTCCGTGGAAGTATGATACAGGGAGAGTTCATCATAAGTTCGAACAAGCTAGTTCAAAGGTGGCAAGTGCTGATATAGCAGGTGCAGGTCGTTTAACTCGCAGTGGTCGTGTTTATACTCAGCAAGCCAATACAGTTCCACCTAAGGAAGTCATTCCCGCTATTGTCAACCAGGATAAAGGGTTGGTCTTGGAAGAAGAGGATGCAGAATTTCTCAGAATCATTAAGAAGAGTGATTACAAGGTTATTGATCAGCTACATCAAACACCTTCCAAAATATCTATCTTATCACTTCTTATGCATTCACCGGCCCATCGAGGTGCTCTCCAGAAATTGCTAGCCCAAGCTCATGTTACGCATGACATAACTGTGAATCAGTTTGATAGAGTCATTGCCAATATCACTGCATGTAACAATCTCAGTTTCAGTATGGAGGACCTTCCAAAGGATGGCTTGGACCATAACCGTGCTCTTCACATATCTGTAAAATGTCAGGAGGATACTTTAGCAAGAGTTCTTGTGGATACAGGATCTTCATTGAATGTTTTTCCGAAAAGAACGCTTGCTAAGTTATCTTATCAAGGGGCAGAGATGAGGCCCAGTGCACTGATTGTGAAAGCTTTTGATGGGTCAAGGAGGACTGTTATTGGAGAAGTCGACTTGCCAATCTTAATTGGACCACAGGTCTTCAAAATCACTTTCCAGGTTATGGACATCAATCCTAATTACAGTTGTTTGCTGGGAAGACCTTGGATCCATGCCGCTGGGGCAGCCATTTCTACCTTACACCAGAAGATGAAGTTTGTAGTCGATAATAAGCTGGTAACTGTGTCTGGTGAAGAAGATCTCATGGTCAGCAACCTTTCTTCCTTTTGTTACATTGAGGCTCATGAAGATGCTTTGGAAACAGCTTTCCAAGCTCTAGAGATATCCAATGTAGTCCTTATGGAAGTAGAAGAGCCAAAGGAGAAAGGCATTCCATCTTTTGCATCGCTGAAGAGTACCATTTCCACTATCGAAGAAGGAAGCCATGAAGGTTGGGGTGATGTCATCGAAGTCAAACAGAAGCTAGATCGCTACGGGTTGGGTTACAAACCAACTCAGATGAAGGAAGGAGCGTCAACCTCCGTCAAAGGACGTCCAAAGACCATTCAAGAAGTGTTTTCCAATGTCGGCTATCAGATTAATGCAATTAATGGGGATGCAGAAGATGAAGATGTGGATCATTTGGTTTATCAGTGTGAAGCAGCTTTGGGCAATTGGGAGGCAGTTAAGATCCCAGAATTGTTTCCATTGTCAAAATAATTTATTGTTTTTTCTTTAAGTGTTTTCAAAGTTCCCTAGCTATGCCCAAGGCTATGGGATCATTTTGTAGGGCCCCTTCTCATTTTCAAGTTATTCAATCAATGAAGGCATTTTGTTAAATTCTTACTTTGTTTTTATTTACTGTTTTCCTCTTTTCACTTTTAAAAAAAGAAAATGGCAATTTTTCAATTCAAAGCTAATAAAAGGTTTTTCTTGCATCCCTCTATTTTCACTTTTAATAAAAGCAAACCATTCCCATATGCAGAATAAATGAAAACCCTGTTGAATCCAATGACTCTATATTCTCTCCAAACTTTGATTCGCCCATCTACCAAGCGGAAGATGAAAGTGAGGAAGATTGTGACATTCCCGAAGAACTGGCAAGATTAGTTGAGGATGAGCACACAGATCTTCAGCCCCATAAGGAGCAGGTAGAGACCATCAACCTTGGCACCGATGAAGACAAGAAAGAATTCAGGATTGGTACAACACTTGGCGCAGACGTCAGAGAGAGATTGGTCAAGCTTCTCAAAGAGTACGCGGATGTGTTTGCATGGTCGTATCAGGATATGCCCGATTTAGACACAGACATAGTTGTTCATAAGTTGCCGCTTCGACTAGATTGTCCGCCAGTAAAGCAAAAGCTTCGAAGAACAAGACCAGATATGGCTCTGAAGATTCGAGAAGAGGTCAAAAGACAGTTTGATGCTGGATTCCTCGCAGTTGCAAAGTTCCCTGAGTGGGTAGCTAACATTGTTCCAGTCCCCAAGAAGGATGGCAAGGTTAGGATGTGCGTGGACTATAGAGATTTAAACAAGGCCAGCCCAAAAGACGATTTCCCTCTTCCGCATATTGATACATTGGTTGACAACACTGCCAAGTTTGTTGTTTTCTCCTTCATGGACGGATTTTCGAGATATAACCAGATCAAGATGGATCCTGATGATATGGAAAAAACCACTTTTATCACACCATGGGGCACGTATTGTTACAAAGTTATGCCATTCGGTCTTAGAAATGCAGGAGCCACTTATCAAAGGGCAATGGTCACCCTTTTCCATGATATGATGCATAAGGAAATAGAAGTTTACGTAGATGATATGATTGCCAAATTACAGAGTGAGGAGGATCATTTAGATCATCTCCTGAAGTTATTTGAGCGTCTCAGAAAGTTTCAACTGCATCTGAATCCAGCTAAGTGTACCTTTGGTGTCCGATCAGGAAAATTACTTGGTTTCATTGTTAGTCAGCAAGGAATTGAGGTAGATCCGGATAAGGTCAGAGCAATTCAAGAAATGCCAGCTCCAAAAACCGAAAAGCAAGTCAGAGGCTTCCTTGGAAGATTGAACTACATCTCCAGATTTATCTCCAACATGACTGCTACATGTGAGCCTTTATTCAAGTTACTCCGGAAGAATCAAGCAATTGAGTGGAGTCCTGATTGTCAACTGGCTTTTGAGAAGATTAAGGTTTACCTGCAGGAACCTCCTATCTTAATCCCACCTACCCCAGGGAAGCCTCTCTTCATGTATCTGACTGTACTTGAGGGATCTATGGGTTGCGTATTAGGCCAACAAGACGAAACCGGTCACAAGGAGCATGTCATTTATTACTTAAGCAAGAAGTTCACAGATTGTGAAAGCAGATATTCGCTTTTAGAGAAGACTTGTTGTGCTTTGGCATGGGCAGCCAGACGTCTCAGGCAGTATATGAATTGTCACACTACTTTGTTGATCTCGAAAATGGATCCAATAAAGTACATTTTTTAGAAACCTGCCTCGACAGGAAGGCTTGCCCGTTGGCACATGTTGTTATCCGAATATGATATCCAGTATGTAACCCAGAAGTCTATCAAAGGCAGTGTTTTGTCTGAATACCTTGCTGATTATCCTGTCGAAGATTATGAACCTTTGAAATTCGAATTCCTAGACGAGGACATTATGTTGATAAAGGACTGTGAAGTTCCTGGTCCAGATCAAGGTCCCGAGCCAGGTTCTCGTTGGAAGATGATGTTTGATGGTTCCTCTAATTACATGGGGCATGGTGTGGGAGTTGTTTTGATGAATCCTGATGGTGGATACACCCCCTTCACGGCCAGAATATGTTTTGAATGTACAAACAACATCGTTGAGTATGAAGCATGTGTTTTGGGTATCGAAGCTGCAATTGATACCAGAATCAAGATCCTCGAAGTATATGGAGACTCAGCCTTAGTAATCTACCAAGTCAAAGGTGAATGGGAAACCCGTGATGAGAAGTTGATCCCTTACCGTGCCCACATTGTGGAATTAATTAAATACTTTGATGAAGTCACTTTCCATCATGTTCCAAGGGCAGAGAATCAAATTGCAGACGTTTTGGCTATGTTGGCCTCTATGTTTCAAGTCAGATTTCTTAATGAAGCTCCACTCATTACAATCGAGCGAAAAACTACACCAGCCTACTGTCTACTGGTCGAGGAAGAAATTGACGAGAAACCATGATTCTATGACATCAAGAACTATTTGCAAAATCAGGAGTACCCAGCTAATGCAACAGCTTTAGACAAGAAGACTCTGAGAAGACTGACATCCAAGTTCTTCCTCAGCAATAATGTGCTTTACAAGAGAAATCACGATATGGTTCTGCTTAGATGTGTGGACAAGCGTGAAGCAGACTTATTGATCAGGGAAATCCATGAAGGATCATTTGGGACACATGCCAATGGACATGCCATGTCCATGAAGATTTTGAGAGCTGGATATTTCTGGTTAACCATGGAATCAGATTGTTTCAAATACGCCAGGAAGTGTCATAAATGCCAGATTTATGCCGACCAGGTGCACGTACCTCCAACCCTTTTGAATGTGCTGTCATCACCTTGGCCTTTCTCAATGTGGGGCATTGACATGATAGGGGCAATTGAACCAAAAGCTTCCAATGGTCACCGGTTTATCTTGGTCGCGATCGATTACTTTACCAAGTGGGTAGAAGCAGCTTCCTATGCCAACGTGACAAAGCAAGTAGTCGCCCGTTTCATCAAGAACCAAATTATCTGCCGCTACGGGATACCAAGCAGAATCATCACAGATAACGGGACTAATTTGAACAACAAGACGATGAAAGAGTTATGTGATACATTCAAGATTGAACATCATAACTCTTCTCTATATCGTCCGAAGATGAACGGAGTTGTTGAAGCTGCAAACATGAACATCAAAAAGATCCTGCAGAAGATGGTGAAGACTTACAAAGACTGGCACAAGATGTTACCGTATGCCATACACGGATATAAAACGTCAGTTCGCACTTCAACAGGGGCAACCCATTTCTCTTTGGTGTATGGGATGGATGCAGTTCTCCCTATTGAAGTAGAAATATCATCTTTGAGAATCTTGATGGAAACCAAACTGGAGGAAGTTGAGTGGGTCCAGAGCAGATATGACCAACTGAATCTCATTGATGAGAAGAGAATGACCGCCATGTGCCATGGCCAGTTGTACCAGAAGCGCATCAAAAGAGATTTTGACAAGAAAGTCCATCTCCGAGAATTCAAAGAAGGGGACCTTGTACTCAAGAAAATCTTGCCAGTCCACAAAGACATGTGTGGGAAATGGAGTCCTAACTATGAAGGCCCATATGTTGTGAAGGTGGCATTTTCCGGAGGTTCCCTAATCCTCACAACTATGGATGGTGAACAACTGAAACACCCGGTGAATTCTGATGCAGCAAAAAATTATTATGCCTAAATAAAGCCCGCTAGGTCGAAAACCAGAAATGGCGACCTAGGAAAAAATGGGTATCCCGGTGGATCATAACCTATAAAGGAGATCTGGGCAAAAGTTAGGGATAAAAAAAATAGAGCTCGCTAAGTTGAAAACCCGAAAGGGCGGCTTAGGCAAAAAAAAAGCGTCCTGGTGGATTGAAAACCCGAAAGGGCGGTCCAGGCAAAAGTTAGGGACAAAGGCATTTGACTGTATCAGATGGTGTTTATCATTACTGAAGATCATTACTTGAAGACCAATCCAGTCGCTCTTGTCAGAAGCAAGGTGTTGGGCGGTTTTAGTTATTAGGGATTATAGTGGTCGTTGGATTCAATGTAGACCTTTCCCCATTGCCATTTTCAAATTGTAATTTTCCATGGAGCTTTTGCTATTGGCAAGCTACCATTCTTGAATGAAATACAACCTTTGTCTTTAAACTCTGTCTTTCAGCTTCTTATTTTCTTTGTTATGCAAAATGTCTTTACTGAGTTACAATTTAACTTTGAAAATGACAAAAATTTTAAAACAGTTTTTGAAAACATACTGAAAACATTCAAATTTCTTTGACTTTAGAAAAAATTAAAAGATTTTCTGTCTTCTAAAAAGCCCTCTGGTTTGCAGCAACACTCCCATGCAATTATTACATAAATCCCCGCAGAGAATTATAAGCTGGTAGCACTCTTGGATGGATCCTTGGACCAGACACCGATTTTCATGTTTGAAGACATCTCCCAGCATCTTTCTTTTTACTCGTCTGAGTATTTGTGCTGAGATCCTACTTTTCCCATTTTTTGTCAAAGTTCTTTGTCTCCCTAGAGTCAGCATTTGCATATCATGATCATCGCATCATGTTCAATCATACGCATTTGGCATAATCATTTGTCTCCCCCCAGTTGTCGCCTGTTTAAATCCAGGTCCCGATTATTGTCTTTTGTTATTTTAAATCCATTATTGTTGGTACCCCGCAGTATTGGTTAACTTAGGTTTTTCCCAGAAACACCGGTATCCCCTGCAGAGACCCTTCTTGATGTACCATAATACAACCAATACTTCTTTTAAGCCCAATTATCATTGACATGAATCCTTTAAGCTTTTTGCTTAAGATTTAGAACTGTCTAATTCAAATGCACCTGTGTTTCCCTGATAGTTCCTAAAAGTTCTTCTAAAAAGTTCTTCGTTTTAAGAATTTCCTGAGGATGGTCGTTTATCTCGCTGAAAACCCCAACATTTATTCTTATTTTCTAGCTTGATCGCTTAGAGCCATTTGATTTATCTTTAAACGCTTCGCATGTTACTCCCAGTGTCAGTATGTATGCACAGAGCCACTGCCTGAATGCTATTTTCATTTTCCGATCCTTGGTTTCAACAGTTACACTTGAACCTGTTGATTTACTATTTTGGATTTATGACAGTTATTTATTTCTCCAACCGCCGTGTTGAGTTTTATTTCCTGACCACCGCGTCAATGTCTGTTCTTTTATTCCTGACCACCGTGTCGACGCCTGTTTTTTATTTCCTGACCACCGTGTCAATGTCTGTTATTTTATTTCCTGACCACCGTGTCGTTGTCTGTTATTTTATTTCCTGACCACTGTGTCGTTGTCTGTTATTTTATTTCCTGACCACCGTGTCGTTGTCTGTTATTTTATTTCCTGACCACCGTGTCAATGTCTGTTATTTTATTTCCTGACCACCGTGTCGTTGTCTGTTATTTTATTTCCTGACCACCACGTCAATGTCTGTTATTTTATTTCCTGACCACCGCGTCAATGTCTGTTATTTTATTTCCTGACCACTGCGTCAACGTCTGTCTTTTATTTTTTGACCACCGTGTCGACGCCTGTTTTTTATTTCCTAACCACCGTGTCAATGTCTGTTATTTTATTTCCTGACCACCGTGTCGTTGTCTGTTATTTTATTTCCTGACCACCGTGTCGTTGTCTGTTATTTTATTTCCTGACCACCGTGTCGTTGTCTGTTATTTTATTTCCTGACCACCGCGTCAATGTCTGTTATTTTATTTCCTAACCACTGTGTCGTTGTCTGTTATTTTATTTCCTGACCACCGCGTCAATGTCTGTTATTTTATTTCCTGACCACCGCGTCAATGTCTGTTATTTTATTTCCTGACCACCGTGTCGTTGTCTGTTATTTTATTTCCTGACCACCGCGTCAATGTCTGTTATTTTATTTCCTGACCACCGCGTCAATGTCTGTTATTTTATTTCCTGACCACCGCGTCAACGTCTGTCTTTTATTTCCTGACCACCGCGTCAACGTCTGTCTTTTATTTCCTGACCACCGTGTCGAAGATTGTCTTTTTCTTCCTGACCACCGTGTCGATATCTGTTATTTTATTTCACGACCACCGTGTCGATGTCTGTCATGTTATTCTCCTGACCACCGTGTCGACGCCTGTCTTTTATTCTCCCGACCACCGTTGTCGAGGTCTGCTATTTTCATTTCCCGACCGCTGTGTCGATATTTTGTTTATTCTTGACCGACGTGTCGATATCTGCTACTCCGTTCTCCTGACTGCCGAGTCGACGTCTTCTCCGTTTTTTCTCAATCACCGAATCGTTGCATTGGGATCCCCAGCAACCACTTTGAACTTGCTAACTCATCACTTCAGATAGTTTGTCTTTAATCTTACGTTTTGTTTTCCGTCTTATGTCATTCTTAGTGCCAGCAGTTACACTTGAACCTGCTGATTTATCACTTTGAATACATCCCGTTTTCGTCTTGTCATCCCCAGTATATTGTTATCCCCAGTGAGTCTTCACTCTCGTTATCGTTTACATGGATTACTGTTTGCATTTGTCCTCATCATACTATTTTCAGCATATTCATCTTTAAAAAAAAAAAATCAGCATGTAGGACATTGCATCTCGCATATCATTTCCCCAGCAAGTCCCTCATAAGTTCATGGCATGCCATTGCATTTAGGGGAAATTTTTTCGGTTATTTCTATATTTAAATACCTTTCATTCCGATTTTATGAGGATTAACATCACTCATTCTATCTGGTGAAGTCATTTAAATAGGGGCAATTGTCACACCCCAAATTTTACCCCTAATTGCTCGCATCACACTTTGTTTTTAAAAAAAATCCAAGTTTTTTGTTGCTTCCACCTCATCTTCAAGTTATTCCTTTAATCTAAGTTAACTTTTACTTCCAAGCCTTTTAATTTAATTTCTATTTTCCACTTCTAATCTTTAAATTTATTTTCATGTTATTTCCTATTTCTTTTCCTTACTCTATTCTTAAGGTTCTATTTATTATTCTTTGCCAATTTTTTCCACTTCTAATATTTGTCCCAATTTCTATTTTTTTATAAATATTTTTATATTTTTATCCATTGTATATCAAGAAGAAGCTTAAAATTTTATTTTCCAAAGTTTTTTATTTTTTATTTTTTATTTTATATTTTTTTTCTATTCAACTTCTATTTCTTTTCAATTTTCAACTTCATTTTTGTAAAGTTCCATTTCTAACTGTAATTTTATTTTTTAGCTTTTATTCTTAATTCACCTTGAAATTCAATTTCTATTTCCATTTTTTTTCAAGTCTAATCTTAGACTAAATTTTCAACTTCATTTTATTTTATTTTATTTTTAAAAAAAGGGTTCCATTTCTAACTGTAATTTTATTTTTTAGCTTTTATTCTTAATTCACCTTGAAATTCAATTTCTATTTCCATTTTTTTTCAAGTCTAATCTTAGACTAAATTTTCAACTTCATTTTATTTTATTTTTTTAGAAAAAAAGGGGTTCCATTTCTAACTGTAATTTTATTTTTTAGCTTTTATTCTTAATTCACCTTGAAATTCAATTTCTATTTCCATTTTTTTTCAAGTCTAATCTTAGACTAAATTTTCAACTTCATTTTATTTTTATTTTTATTTTTTTAAAAAAGGGGGTTCCATTTCTAACTGTAATTTTATTTTTCAGCTTTTATTCTTAATTCACCTTGAAATTCAATTCCTATTTTCCAATTTTTCAAGTCTAATCTTAGACTCAATTTTCAATCCCATTTTTTTTAAAGTTCCTGTGCTAAGCCTAATGCCAACCTGTATTCAAATTCCATCTATTTTCAAAGTGCCAAGTCAATTTCTCACAGAAGAATGTTTAAATTCAACCATTAAGTATTTCTACAAAATGATGGCCTAAGAAAAAGAGAAGAGAATGTCCATCAGATTTTTTGGTGTTACAACATAAAACATTTGTTGTGGGTTTAAGTCTTCTTTGGTTTTATCTGTAACTTCCCCACATCATGATGAGTTTTCCTTGCAAAGACCAAGGTCAGCAACACACCGTACACCATGTTAGCATCACTCCAAAATACCTGCAACATCAAGACAAGATGTGCATCAGAAATACCACAGAAAAAACCTGCAAAATCAGTTCATCCATTTAAATCCATCAGATAAATTTCAAAAAGGGTATAGCAGACCTGCAAGGCAAATTCACAGTCTGTCTTCTATTTCTCAAACTGGTTTCACAGCAAACACGGAAATGAGCCCTGGGAGTTTATGACAACAAAAAGCATCCACATCTCCTTACACCAAAACATGTAAAGTCCATTCCTCCACAAGCTGGACCTGCATTGGAAAGGGACAAGACATCAGTACAGGACAAAGTTTCTGACTTTGTAAACTCAGTCAAACAAGTTATCAGTTGAAAAGAGGAGATGGCCGTGATTCTATGAGTTTAAAAGGGGGAGGATATCAGATGAGGAAAAAGATAATACGAATAGGAAAAAATCAGGAAAAAAAACTCATTACCTTTCAAAAGGACTCTTCAGGAATTTGATGAAAAACACAACTCTTTGAACCCTTCTGCATCTTTTTCCCCACCTCAATTCACTTCCTCCAATCCATCACCGTCGAAAACCAGAAACTGCAAAATCGTGAACATCTGAACCAGAGCCACACATCACAGAAACGAAAAAACACAAAGCTAATCAACAAGAACTCAGTAACCAAAGAAGAATTTACCTCTCAAAAACCGCGAATCGCGACATCGCCATTGCCATCACAATCAAAACCGCGAACCCCTTCCACCGCAGAAACCTCCGCAAAACCAAACGAATCACGACCTCCCCTTTCGTCAAACAACCACCGCCGCTCTACCCACCGCCCTCAATCATCACCATCTTCGAACACCTTCCTTTACCAAAACGCGACCTCGCCTCCGACCATCTTCGTTAATAGCCACCACCTTGCTCACCGCCGCTCACCAAAACGCTACCATTTTCCGAAGCCGTGTTAAACCGCGACGTTAAAATACCGAAACCGTACGAGCGGACCAAGAGAAGATTGTCGGAGAATCGCGCTCCCTCGGTAAGCATCTTCCTCCTCTTTCTTTTTCGATTTTGTTTACTTCGTTTCCATGTTTGAACAAGAATTGAAGAGAAGAACGGTTTGGTTTTAACTCATGTTTTTGTGGATTTCTTTTTGAAAGCGATTTTGATACTTCACTGTGTTGTTCTCTTGTGTTTTTTTTGAGGAAGAGCAGGAACGGCTGTGTGGAATGGAAAACCCTAATTTCCCATTGTTTAAGCCCCAACCGAACCGGGTCGACCCATGACCCGGTCGGTTTTCCTTCCCTCCAGCATCTTGGGCTTTGCCTGGCCCAGTATTGCTGATGCTAAACCCCCTTTTTTTATTATGTATTTATTTGCTTTCTTTTAAAAAAAAAAATATAAACCATTCATTTTTTTTATCTTGTTTATTTATCTTAAATTATTATTATTATTTTTTCTTTTGTCAAGTAACTTACTAAACATATTGTATTTAAGTTAGTAAATTAATTTTTTTGTTTACTTACTTATCATCGTATTTCATTTTATTTTATTTATTTGTATCATTTTAGTTGTCTGAGCGGTAATAGTCAATAATTTGTACGAATTTGAATATTGTTCTCGCGTTACGACAAATTTTTCTTAGGTAGATTAAATGGGATCATCTTAAGAATAACTATAAAAAAAAATAATAATCACCACTAATATTTCTTGGTCCGACGCCAAGTAAACCTTCGTCCGTCTACATCATTTGCACACACGTAAGCCGATCATAATGCAATCGCCATCTGCACGACTTATCGCGCTTTAATTAATTTAACAAGGAATAGAGCCCCGGAGTCTAGCACTCAGCACGTTCTAGAACGAACTACAACTGGGCTAGCCCCACGCGTATTGTTTCGTTCACTCCTTCGTTTTAACTACAACGATTTCTAAAACGTCTAAAATTTTTATTAATTAACGTACGAAAATAGAACTCCGGAATCTAGCATTCCGCACGTTCTAGATTTGACCGCTATTGGGCTAGCCCCACGCGATGTGTTCAATCACCATTCGTATACCAAAATATTCAAATCTTTTTTTATAAATTAAATTACGAAAAAAATCGAACTCCGGAGTCTAGCACTCCGCACATTCTAAAATGGATTGCAACTGGGCTAGCCCCACGCAACGTGGTCCATTCGCATCTTTCATATCTTAGAAACAATTTTAAATCGATCAACCAATTTAAATCATTTTCATAATTAATTATCGAAAGACAGAACTCCGGAGTCTAGCACTCCGCACGTTTTGGAATGCAATCGCTCCTGGGCTAGCCCCACGCGACGTGGTTCATTCGCCCTTTCGTTTAAAACATCTTAACAAAAGTCAAATACTTTTCTCTTAAACGAACATTGCTTAAATCATTTTGTCTCGCAAACAAGCTAGCGCTTCAGCCTCCACCGCGAGTATAAGCCAACGCTCAGCAGTAGAATGCGTTTTAAACAATCGTTCAATTTAAAAACCACAAATCGTAGTAGCACGAACTATGAAGCTCTGAATTTCCCATTGCACAAGGGAATACGTAGGCACGGGGATTTTAATCCTTCGCGAGCACCCTATTAAAAAAACTCAATCTTTTTTTTTGTCAAAATAATAAAAAAAACTTTAATCCTTTCTCCGTCTTAATATTAATTTAAAACTTATTTCCTTAGAACAAACATAGTAACAATCATTTAGAAGACAAAGACTTAAGATCAAACTTTTAATCACATATTTAGCTAAGAGGTTCCCGTTGAGTACAACGGACGTGAGGGGTGCTAATACCTTCCCCTTGCGTAACCGACTCCCGAACTTAGAATTTGGTTTCGTAAACCATTTCTTATCCTTTATTAGGTTGTATCTATATCTCCCTTTTCTCTCGTAGAATAAATAGAATTAGGTGGCGACTCTGTTGTTTGTTTTAGGATCGTATTTTTCGAGGTACGACAGTTGGCGACTCTGCTGGGGATATTAGTGTTATGCTAGAGAGGGTCGAGCCTAACTTAGCATTGTGTGTTTATTTGTTTGATCTTGTCTTTTCTTGCCTTCTCTATGTTTATTATTTATGTTCGTTTATCTGTTCTTTTACCGCTTTACTTTCTTGCTCATTATATTTTTCTGTGGGTTCTCGGGGTCACATTGCAAGTAAATTTGAGCTGTGGAAAAAGCAGAGGGAACACCTAAGTTTAGAATTGGATGTTATTAGTGTTAGTCTCCAAGGACTCGCTCCTTGCACGCATAGCATGAAATCTCCCCCAGATAGTTAGACTTTTCGTAGATCTTGTTGCAACGCAGATAGTAAAAAACAAAGAAAGAAATAGACTGGGCCAAAGGTGGGGTGTGCAAATAGCAGGCGGAGGGAAGCCAAAAACACACAGAAATATGAGGGTGCATGGTGGATCCGGTCAACAACATTGACTGCATCGTGGAACGTTAGATCTAAAGTCCTTCATGGTAATCACATCAGACGGCTTATGGAGCGAAGGCTTATGGTTGTTATCGTTTAGGGGCATGCACGGAATTGATAACAAAAGGTCCTACCGGACGGTGACAAGTGTCACCGCCGATATGGACGAGAATCACAAAAGCCTGTCGGGATCTTATCTTATCGTCACCATCCTTATCTTCATTCTCAATATTATTCTTAATAAAAGTAAACTTGTTAAAATCAAAATCAAAACAATAAAACTCAGACAACACAAACGATACACTCTCCCTCTAAAGCACTGTTCGTCTTTATCTTCTACTCACCCTGACCTCACCGTCGCCGCCGCACTAGCCAGACCTCCTCCAAACAACAAGATCTCAACATGAATCCCTACTCAAACCTCGCTATAAATACGAATCCGGACTCGAAACTACAAACCGCTTGCTCAAAACAAAGGATCGAAGAAAACAGAGGCAAGGACGAAAGAAACTCAACACACAACGATAATCCAATCTAAGAACTCATATATGTGCACCTTTCGATCGAAGACTCGAAACCGTGGTAAGGTTCCATCACCTTGTCTCTGACTCTTTTTCCTTCTTCTTCGGATTTGACTCGATGCGGATTCGTTGTTGTTATGGAATCTTGCTTCGATTTTGGAATCGCGATTTGTTCACTCTGAGTTGATATGAACCGCTCTGTTTTTGTCGAATCAATTTGCATGTTGTTGATGCTAAGCTCAAACGAATTCCGGTAGTTGTCGATGAAATTCGGTTGTGTTTTGGTGATGGTGTGTGCAGAAGAATGATGAAGATATCCGGTTTTGTTCTTGTTGATGGAGATGATGCGATGAGGAAGAAGAGTGAAATTCGTGTTGTGCAAAATGCGTTGAAGATATGGAATTAGGTTATGAAGGAGAGTGATGAAATTGATTTCTAAATATGAAGAAAGATCAACGCGGTTTTTGGGATGGTGGTGAAATCGTCATGGCATCCAATTCGGTTTTGATTATGGTGCAGAAAGCTGATGAATTCGGTTATGATTAATTTTGTGAAGAAGAAGAGGTGAATTCCTTACGTGTGACCAAGAATGATTCAATATGAGTCTGCTTTTTTTTTGCAATGAATAAACATTGGCTTCTCACTTAATTCTGTTTTTTCTCTTAGATTTTGTTATCTATCCCCTTTTCTTCTCCACTTTCTTTTTTCTGTTAGAGTTTGTTATTTTTGAATTCTGTTATAAAAAAAAATTGTTATTCTTTTCTGTCGCAAGGCCTTTTTCCGTGTGATATGTGTGTGTGTGCGTAATGCGTGATTACTTGGCTGCGTTTTGGGATGTGTTGTGCGTGTTCACTTCTGCTTGTTGGTGATATTTTGCTTGCGTTTCATTCGCATATTCATTGCATTTTGACTGTTATGAGCAAAGGTGTATCTCATGTGCACAAAAGGAATTGGCTAAGCTGAAGAGTGACTGCAGGTCACGTGTGACGTGCCCTTGGCACTATGTTGTTTTCTTTCTTTTTTTCATTTTTTTGTATAGAAATTGAAATGTGCCTAATGAAGAATAAAAATGGGCTTAGAAAAAGAATTGGATTTTGATATAATAATTGGACAAATGGTTAAAAAAGAAAAGAAAAAGATTTAGTAATATTTTGTGGGAAAAAATGGATTATATAGGATAATAATTGGAAATGGTTTAATTGAAGAGGGAATAATTTAATCGAAAAATGGATAATAGGAATGAATTTCGAAGATGAATGGAATATGGATATATGGATTTAGAAATATCGATTTTAGAAATATGGATTTATGGTGGATAATAAGTATTTGGAAAATCAAGGAAATGATTATGGTAAATGGTTCATGGACATGAGAATGAAGCGATGATTTTACTTTTTTTTTTAAGCCCAAAACCCAATTTGCACTTTTCCACACACTTGAGGAATGAAATCAATCCCAAGCCACTGATGAACTAACGAACACTCCATTGAGATCTGACCCAAACATCTCACAAACCACTGTTCGATAAACCAGAGTACTTTCCCACGCCACCTCACTTGACAATGAATACACATCGCCTGAGAAATAATCACTGAAGCAGATAACTTGCAATTGAAACAATCTCCTGATAATTTGACCAAGATTAGGTCAAACTTACAACTGAATCGAAACATAACTGAACAATCACACCTGAAGTGAAGTCATTGTCATGCTCTATGCTATGCCTCATTTTTCTATGCAAAAATGCAATGAGAAATATGAGAATGATATGCTAGATGCTATGAAAATGAGAGGGTAAATTTGGGGTGTTACAGCTGCCCCTATTCAAACATCTGTTAATCTGAAAAGAACGATAGCTCCTGCTGTCGGCCGTTCGAGATGAACCGTGGTTGAATACCAAAAATAACCCTTTGTGTTCCATTTCACAGATAATCGGTTACGGCGGCACGCTAGGGTTTGATGGCAAAAGGGAGATGAGAGAGAGAGAGAGAGAGAGAGAGAATGGTGTGACGAGAAGGAGAAGAAAATGAAAGAGAGGGGGATAGGTATGATGAGAGAGAAGGGGAAAGATTTGAAAAATTCATGTCATGTGTACAAATGAGAATTTATGATTGGTTGTGGAATTTTGATTTAGTAAATTACATAAAAGGGTAATTCTTAGTGAAAATTTAAGAAAATAAAAAATAAGGGTAAATTAGAGTGTTCATAAGCATGTCTCAATCTTTGTTAGGAAGTTGATTAAGTTGCATTGTACTCAAGTACGCCGATGAGTCACTGATGCTTATTATATAACTTAGTTCGAAGAGAATACTTTTTATTCTTAAGTAATCAACACATTACATTAAACAATATTCTTCCTTTTAAAAATACGCTTATTAATTTAAGAAGAAAATCCATCACTTACTAATTTGCATGCTATAAAGTTAAAGTTTTGTAGAGGATCCTGTTTTATCTGTAATGCATGAGTTGGTAAAGACATATAAATTTTCATAGACAAGACTCTGGAAAAATAAGCACACGTCACGAAGACAGTAGTTAATTATATCCATTTTCGTTCTGCAAACATCTCCTTTAATGTACTCTCTAATACAGTGCTATAACAGTGTATTGTACTTTATCACTAATTCTTCATTGAAGTAACTTTAAATATAGCCACACAAAAGAGAATCATTTACTGTTCTGCCACTATTTTATAATATAATATCCAATATACCACTTTTTTCAAATTATTTTCCAATATGCCATCTTTTTGAAAAACATTTTGCCTTTGCCGCCCATTCAATGGGCGGGAGTGTAGAAAAAGTAAGTGTGCCGCCCATTCAATGGGAGGCAGTGTGTTTCGAATTTTTTTTTTCATTTTTTCCATTTGTTATATTTTTATAATATAAAAAATGATTAATTAAAATTAATAATAATAATATTAATATAAAATAATAATATTAATATAAAATAATAATAATAATATTAATATAAAATAATAATAATATTAATAATTTTGAATAATAATGATATTAATAAAAATGTTAAAGTATAATAATATTAATATAAAATAATAATAATATTAATAATTTTGAATAATAATGATATTAATAAAAATGTTAAAGTACAATTATATTAATATAAATAATTTGTCATAATAATATAAATATTAAATAATACATTAATTTTTTCTATTCTCTATTCGGACCCGGACGACGATGTCGCTGATGAGTCCCTCATCCTTGAGTCCAAGATATGGTCTCCATATAAACTGCGAAGATGTTGAAAAAATGGATTAGAGCAATAAAAATATTAAATAGAGATGGTAAAAATATTTCAATATTAAAACGTATAATTCTAAAAGATATTACATCATTGGGCTCAAAATGATCGAAGAAAACCCGATATCCAACAGCACAATGATGGGGGGTTTTGTCATAATTCATTCCATAAGTAGACCACCTAAAAATATTAAATATAAAAATAAATAGAGTTTAAATATTAGATAAATAAATATATTAAGTAGAAAAATAAATAGAGTTTAAATAAACATACTTTGTTGCATAGGGAAAATGGAATGGATTTTCGTTGATCGGTGCCAGTCTAGGCATTCTGGACCAACCCCAAGCCTGAAGTAAGACTGCACATCCGACAAAATTGTGAGCGTCCTTCAAAGCGCATCGACACAAGTTTCGGTATAGATGTGCTAAAGTTGCTGCGCCCCAACTATAGCTATTTATTTGGTCGAAATCTTCGAGTAACGGTAAAAATTGAAGGTGTATGGTGTTACCGTTAGTATCAGGAAACAAAAAACAAGCAAAAAGTAACATAATATATACTCTTGCTTTCATTATTTTTAGTTCCTCGGGGGAGTCTTCGCTTAACTGGATAGAATTGTATTTGTCCCGTAGTACCACTATTCTCAAAGATTGTCCCCGTCTCTCCGAAGGATCCATCGTAATCCCCAATAGTTCCTCAACAAGTTGGTATGACACTGATGTGCAACCAACAACGGCTGAGCCATTCACACGCAACCCTAATAGCATGTGGACATCCTCCAAAGTCGGGGCACATTCACCGGTTGGAAAATGAAACGTGTGAGTTTCTGGTCTCCATCTCTCGCATAGGGTGAGACAGAATTTTCGATCAACTCCATACGAATCAATAGTGATGACGTGACCGAAACCAGCTTGAATCAAATATGGACGGATATGTTCATCGACTGTAATGTACTTGTGTGTACGCGGTTTGAATTTTTTTCATCCTACAAATAAAACATACATAATATATAATGTAACATATAAATAATATAACATATATAATATATAATGAAAAATATATAATGTATAATGTAAACATGTTGCTCCGCAACCAGATCTATGTTTGATTTCAGATAGACATGCATCCATTGAAAGTGCATACAATAATCCGGAAAATGGTTGGCAAGATCCCCCATCTGTACATGTCTATTGTATCCGACATATTGCTCAAAATTTCATGAAAGAGATTAAGGACAGGAACCTCCGGAAAAAGGTCATTAACATGGGTAATAATTTTTTCCATCCTCTCTAACATTATATCTTTGTCAATTCTGTTATTAACTTAAACAATTTTTTTATATATATGATATGCATTAAACCAACCAACGTTTCAGTACTACCAGAATGAAATAGCTATGGCAAATGGTGATGCTTTGAGGTGGCTAAATAATATTCCTGTTGAAAAATGGACAAGAGCATTTGACGGGGGTCGACGTTGGGGACACATGACAACCAACCTTGTTGAGTCACTGAATGGAGTATTCAAAGGCACGCGTAATTTACCGATTACAGCATTGGTTAGTGCTACATATTATAGATTGGCTACACAATTTGCTGAGAGAGGTGCAAAATGGAGTGCAGTATTAAATTCAGGCTAAATATTTACAGACAACTGCGTAAAGGTTATGAAAGAAGAAACCGTGAAATCCAGCACACATCAAGTCAACATTTTTGACTACAATAACAATACTTTTAGTGTGCGGGAAACAATGGATCACGGTGAAGGGAAACCTATGGGTCGTTACAGGGTGAACCTAATAGAAGGGTGGTGTGATTGCGGAAAGTTTCAGGCATACCGTGTCCCTTGCTCACATGGAGATCAAATTTGCCATAATCCAGTGTACGAGGGAGATCAAATTTGCCATAATCCAAGAATGCGAAGGAACAAGAAAGGACGCCCAGTCAGCACACGCATTAGAACAGAAATGGATATCGTTGACAAGCTGGAGAGAAAATGTTCCAGGTGTCGTCAAACTGGTCACAACCGAACTAAGTGTCCAAATGTTGAAACTAGTAACAGTTAGTGTTTTATGTTGTTATCATGTATCACTTTCATATTCCATTCAAGTATCAACGTACCGCCCATTGCAGTGGCGGAACTTTTTTAATTTAATAATTCAATAAAATTATTTATTAACTAAACTTAACATTAAATATTATTTTTAAATATTAATTTTATTATTATTTATTATTATTTAATAATTTTAACAATTACTAAATACAAATTATCATTATTAACTTTTAATATTATTTTATCAATTATTAATATTTATTTTTATTTTATATTAATATTATTATTATTATTTTATATTAATATTATTATTATTAATTTTAATTAATCATTTTTTATATTATAAAAACATAACAAATGGAAAAAATGAAAAAAAAAATTTCGAAACACACTGCCTCCCATTGAATGGGCGGCACACTTACTTTTTCTACACTCCCGCCCATTGAATGGGCGGCAAAGGCAAACTATTTTTCAAAAAGATGGCATATTGGAAAATAATTTAAAAAAAGTGGTATATTGGATATTATATTATTAAATGGTGGCAGAACAGTAAAAGATTCCACAAAAGATGTACGAGCTTAGGTAAAGAAATTATATTTATTTAAAGTTTAAGATTTGAAATTTTTTATTAGAATAACCATGTTCTCACCTATTATTTTTCAAACTAATAATCTTTACCTCATAAATACTATTTTATTTTTATCCAACTTTCAAAAGACAACAGCAACAAAAAAAATACACCCAAAAGAGGGTGTCAATAGAATTAAAATCCCTTTATAATTTGTATGGAGATGTCAATAGGATTAAAATCAGTGTTTTAAAAACTGGACCGGTTATCAAACCGATGAGACTATTGGGTTATTGATTTATTTATCGAATCGTGTGACTAAATCAGATTTAATCGGATAACTCGGTTAAATAGATCAGTCTTTATAACAAAATTATATAAATATAAAATTGATCGAACCGGATAATTCAGTCTCTACAACACATAACTAACACTTAAATTTTTTTTAAAATATCATATCATAAATTCAAAAAATCTCTAAATTCAAATTTTAAACAAAAATATCACACGTAACAAAATAATATAAATTACAAAGTCTAATTACAAATAAAATCTAATTGCAACATAATTTAATTAAATAACTTATAACAAAATAACTTCAACGTGCATTAAATTCAATTTAGAGGGAAAATTATTTCAATGTTCGGATCTCCTTCTTTAATATTAAAATAATCTGCAGTGAAATCAACTGCATCCGCAACAATTTCCTTTTCAATGGTATCATTACTTTGTTTTATTTTTTATTTTTTTAATTTTAATTTTAATTTTTATTTCATTTTATATATTCTTTTTAATTTTTATTTCATTTTATATTTTAATTTTTAATTAAAATAATAAAAAAAATTAAAATACAATTAAATCGTCGATTTTTTCGGTTTTTTCGATTTATATCGATTTTTATGGTTCGCACCGATTCAATAACATAAGCGATCCAACATTTAAAATTGACCGATTATCTGAACGATTTCTGTTTTGATCGGTCCAACCAACCGATTCAGTTTTTGAAACACCGATTAAAACTCCCTATAATTTAAAAAGGAACACCAATAAGATCAAAACCCCACTTTGTTGATTTATTTAGTTAATTTTAATATATATTATATATTATATCTTATAAAATACTATAATGTTTATTATAATTTTAATGATAGATTTTTTTTATAGATTGACCGTAGATTTTTTCACACTTCTTCTCATTTTTTTCTTATAACTTTTTTTCTTTATTTTTTGTTTCCATCATGTATATTAGAAAATATGGATATGTTATTTTTTCGAGAGTCAAGTCTCCGATAAAAATGCTATAGCAGCGTATGTTGGCACGAATTAAAGATGACAATAGTGTTAGGGATTTGATGTCTACAACAAATGATATTGTTTTAATTGTTATTATCTCTTAGTTATTGTGCAATATTAATTATTTGTTGATTTATAGCTTAATTGTTTTTGACGCATTGTTATTTGTTGTCTTGTAATCAAAAGTTGTTATCCATATTAAATTGACTTAATACATTCTTTGGTCCCTTAATTTAATTTGAGGATTCACTTTCGTCATTTATTAATAAATATTTGTTTTAAGTCCCTTAAATTAAATTACATTAATCACATCGGTCTTTTCCATTAGATTTTGTCAAATTTTGTTAAATTAGTGTGAAAATTTTCTTTGTTGACAACAATCATTCATGCGGCACCTAATGAACATGTGGAAAACTTCATTGCTGTGTTGTTAGGTTTGGTAGGACCGAAGTACCTTATTTTTTTTCCACTGGAGTTACATTAGATAATAAACCAACAATGTAGGTATATCTGTGTTTATTTTAACTGAAGCTTCCATTATTGTTGATTAGAACTATGTTTAAATTCTTACATATCTTACATGAAGGTTTCATTTTGTACCTAGTTAATTCAATCAACTCATTACAGTTGCATTGTGCACATCAGAAGAAACATTGTTACTATTAGAAGAAACATTTATCTAGTAATATCACTATTAAGTTATGTCATGATGAAACATTGACAGTAAACAAATATGTATCTGATTCTATTTGGAGATCTGAGATCTGCTATCAAATTGCTTTGGTAATCAAGGATGAAGTAGAAGATCTTGAAAATGGTGGTATTGATGCAGGGCCGGCCCAAGGGGTAAGGCGGGCTAGGCCCTTGCCTTGGGCCTCATGAAAAATTATTTTTTCTAAAGGGTATTTAGGCCTAAAAAAATATATTTTATAGTATATATTGAGAATAGAGAAATTTTCATCAAGTTGTTTACTTGGTATAATTAGTTAATGAATAACTTCTTATTCAAAATGGTCTAGAGTTCGAATCTGGTTACGGATCAAAAGCTATTTTTACTATATTTTTTCAATTTAACAAAGACTTTTTAATTATACTAAATGAAAAAAATATTTGTTTTAATATTCGTCTTGGACCTCCGATTACGTTGGGCCGGTCCTGTATTGATGTTATCCAAATTGATGAGGCTACCTTGAGAGAGGGACTTCCATTGATATAACATTTTTAACTATGAATAGGTCAAGAAGATTAAAACAGATTGAATTTACACTATCAAATCGGAAATATCAATTCAATCTACGTCACCACTCTTTTACCTCGGTCAATTTCAAATAAGAAAATAAGACTTCAAAAAGAATCAAAATTTGTAGTGGTGCTTGTGTACATATTTTGTTGTGTGTCTATGTATATCTTATGTTATTTTGGAACATGTTTAATGTGATTTTAGTTTAATGACTTTGGTTTAAATCAAAGAATGTAACAAAAAGGATTAATTTGGCTAACATAATAGTTTTTAAGGGATTAAAATGTAACATTTATTAAATAAGGGACTAAAGTGAAATTTGAGATTAAGTTAAGGGACTTTAGGACTAATTAAGCCTATTAAGTTCGAAGGTTACAATATTGTTTACCACATCATTAAATCTTATTTAGAACTTGTTCCAACATTTGGACAACGTTTATGTGTGTGATCGAGAATACGATATATTTCACACAATCTTTCCATTTTCTCAGTTGTATCCATTTTGACGCACTACGCCAAAAATGACTTTTAACAGCGCATCTTAGACAGCGCTTTTAAAAGAAAGCGCTGTCTAAGGTTAAAATTAAAATCAAAACACGGAAACTGTTCAAAAATAATCAAAAAGCGCTGTCTAAAGTCCCACTTTAGACAACGCTTTTGAAAAAGCGCTTTCTAAGGTAGGCCTTAGACAACGCTTTTAGAAAGTGCTTTCTAAGGTATGCCTTATACAGCGCTTTTTCAAAAGCGCTGTCTAAAGTCTTTAAAAGCGCTGTCTAAAGTCTTTTAATTTTAAAAAAAATTAAAACCAAAAGCGCTGTCTAAGGGGGGGCTTAGACAGCGCTTTTCAAAAGCGTTGTCTAAGGTCTTATTATATTAAAATTATACAGTTACTATTTTCATTTCTTCCTTTCCCTCTCAGTATCAGACGCGACCGTGAAATCGCCATTGTTGCCCTACCACTGATTTTGCCACCGTCGTCCATAAAACCCCACCGCCGTCCAGCTCGCCGTCGTCCTTCCGTCGTCCTCCGACAACCTCCGTCTTCAACTGTCGGTTTCGTTCAAAAAGGTATGTGTTCTCCATTGATTGCCCTACTGTTTGTTCATGGTGTTCTTGTTCTTGCTTGTTTTTTGTTGAAAAGTTCCAGAATAATGTATATAAACTGTGTTAGTTACAATGTAGATACAATATGAACATAATGAGGATTGATGGATATTGTTCTTGTTCTTGTTCATTTGATGGATATTGTTCTTTTTCTTATATATACAATGAGTTTAGCTAAATATTAACACTGGGTTAGGATTAAAATATACACTGTGTTTATATATACACTGTGTTAAAATATACACTGAGTTAGGATTAAAATATACACTGAGATTATATATACATTGTGTTAGGATTAACACTGAGTTTAGCTAAATATTAACACTGAGGTACGATACGATTAAAATACGTATAAGTAGGAAAATCATTTAGGATACGGAATTTTTGTTTAAAACATTTAGTATACGAAATTTTTGTTTAAAACATTTAGGATACTAATATTGTTGTTATTATACGAAACTCTATTTTCAACTTCAAAGTTGTAAATTTCTGTTAAATGTGATAAAATGAATTGAACTTTAAAATTGTTAGAATATTCAAAGATACTACCTTAGTTATGTATTTTCGTCTGGATTGATTGTTTACCTTAATAAGTAGGAAAACCATGGATAAAACATGGATCTGTGCCGATCGAATGACCAAAGAGTACGAGAGTGGGGTTGCGGAATTCGTTAAGTATGTTGTTCAACACGCTGAAAACCCCAGACAAATGCATTGTCCTTGCTTGCGTTGTTTTTATATTGGTAAGGTTGACGCACATGGATTGAAATCGCATTTGCTGAGGCATGGAATTGATCAAAGTTATCAGTGTTGGATATTTCATGGTGAGAAAATTAACGAGAATGTTGAATCGAGTGGAAAAAGTAATACGACTTATGCTTCATACGACAAAGACACGGAAACATACGATTGTGATCGAGTTGAAGAGATTGTAGAAGCACTGGAAGAAGATCTTCATGATTGTCCTGAAATGTTTGAGAGGATGGTAAGCGATGCAGAGAAACTGTTGTACAAAGGTTGCACTAAATTCTCAAGACTGTCTGCGGTATTAAAGTTGTACAACTTAAAGGCGGGCAATGGATGGTCGGATAAAAGTTTCATAGAGTTATTGGCCCTTATGACAGAAATGCTACCGGATGATAATGTTCTTCCTAATCGAACCTATGAGGCAAAAAAAACGTTGTGCTCTATTGGCATGAGCTATGATAAGATACATGCTTGTCCTAACGATTGCATTTTGTTTCGTAATGAATATTCAACGTTAACTGAGTGCCCTAAATGCGGTTTGTCTCGATATAAGAAAAGATTGTCTCCTGCAAAAGTCTAATGTGATATTGATGTTGAGAATGAGTCATGCATTAGACGGAATGAGTTAAATAGAAATGATGAAGTTGAGGATCTTATACCGGATGAGTCATATATAAGAAACGATCATAATGAGGGAATTTGGATCAACTCATCCGTACGCATTGCTAAGAAACAAGTGATTAATATTCCAACAAAGAAAAGAAAGAGATGTTAGTGACTGAGGTAAATTATGCATGGTTTCTTTATTTTTTTGTTTTCAATTGCTTTGATTATAAGTTATATCTGATAATGCATGATTTCGTTATATTTTTGTTTTCAATTGCTTTGATTATAAGTTATATTTGATAATGCATGGTTTCTTTCTAAATTCATCTATTATAATTTTTTTCCAAGTTGACATCTAACATTTGCTTAATCATTACAGTGGACATTGGTTGTTGCTCACAATCAATCCTATCAGAGAAATCGTTTATTATCTTGACTCGTTAGGAAATGATTGGACAACATACCCGGATATGAAGGTCATAATTGACACGTAAGTGAGAATGTTCAAAATTTTCTTGTGTGTATTTCTTAGTTTATGTGAATTGTTCTAATTACTTCATTTTTATTTTATTAGCATCCTACAAGCTTTTCGAGCCCAACGAGATATCCAAACATCAAAGAGGGGCGCCAACTCCATTACATGGATTTGAGTGGCGGTATATTTTTAATTATCACATTTTTTATTATATTAGTGATGACACTTGATAAAACTTAGGATTTATCCATATTTTTTTCATATGTAGTGTCCTCAGCAACGTAATCAAATAGATTGCGGGTATTTCATGTTGAGGTTTATGCGAGATACTCTTGTTTTGGGCCGATTAGAGATTCCCACCGATGTATGTATTTCTAACTTATGAGTTATTTTTATATTTACACATATCTCATATAATTAAATAGTTGAAATTAAATCAAACTATGTTATATTATTATGTAGTACTTTGATGAATTCAAGTGTCGATATTTTACAAAAGATCAAGTGGACGAAATCAAAGAGGAATGGTGTCAATTCATTATAGAGCTCAATGTTTTATGAGGTATAATATTGTAGTCTTACTTTAATTGTTGAAGAATTTAGATATGTGTAACGTTGTAATTTCTATAATATTGTTTATTAATTGAATTACAATCTTTGTGTTGTTTCAGGACCTATGTATATATTTGGAGCAATGCTTAATTTGGATGGATTAGATAATATGTGTAATTATATTGTACATTTGTAGTATATGTAATGACTCGTAAATTTGTACATAAATTTGTATATATTTTGATACATTTAAGGCAAAATTGGTTTGAATTGGTATATATATATTTGTTAGCCAAAAATTGGTAGAAAAAATGCCAAAATGGTTTGAAATGGCATATATAAAATGTGATATTTGTCTGCCAAAATTTGGTTAAAAACAGGTAGAAATTCTGGTTTATAAACCTGAGAAAAATGTGGTTTTAAATAAAAGTTGCAAAATTTTTCGTATACCTTAGACATCGCTTTACACAAAAGCGCTGTCTAAGAGGGGGCTTAGAAAGCGCTTTTGGCAAAAGCGTTGTCTAAGGGGGGGGGGGGGGGCTTAGACAACGCTTTTGAAAAGCGCTGTCTAAGGTATACCTAAAAAAATTAAAATAGGAGGGGATTAGACAACGCTTTCACCAAAAGCGATGTCTAAGGTATAGGGGCTTAGAAAGCGCTTTTATCAAAAGTCCTGTCTAAGGTATTCCTAAAAGCGCTGTCTAAGGGTACCTTAGACAGCTCTTAGACAGCACTTTTAAGATTTAAAAAAGCGTTGTCTAAACCTTTAGCAGCGGAGGTTTAAAGCGCTGTCTAAGGCTAAAAAAGCGTTGTCTAAGGTCTTGTTTGGCATAGTGACGCTCACACCTCACATGGTCACACGTCATCCCACAACTCATGCATTGATATGCACCTCAACAACAACATACAATGACTCCCACCTAATCAATGTATCATGCAACTATAACCCGCACACAACATGTTACAACAACTACACAACCACATCCTACTACAACAACAACAACAACAACAACAACATACAACAACAACTCAATAATAACATACTACAACAACTTAACAACAACATATTACAACAACTAGCAACAGTAACATACTATAACAACTCAACAACAACATATTACAACAACTTAATAACAACAACATGCTACAACATGAGTTTGATCTTTTCGACATGATTGTTATTCATTTAATTGGGTTTAGTTTTCTTTACCTTTTATTAATTTAATTAGGTTTAATTTAGGTTTAATTTTGGATTAAATTTCTTAAACTCATTCAAAACTACTAATACACCCTTGTACTTATTTATATCCCTTGACCTTTTTCTTATAAAATTTATTTAGTTCTTTATTTATTTTGTTAAGTTATCTATTAATTTAAATTTAGATTTAGGTTTTTTCTTTAGTTTAACTTAGTTAAATTTAGATTTTTTTTTAATATTTTTAAATTAAAATAGAAAATGTTATGTTAGATTACTTTATAATAGTAATACAAAAAACTAACAATATTAAAATAAGTTTTAATTTTCTTCACCTTAAGAAAATGATACAAAAAAAAAAATATATTAATATGTTTAGTTTATAAATTTAGGAATTTTAGTTTAATAATATTAAAAAATCTAAAAATATTCTTTATTAATTTAAATTTTTTATTTTCTTAATTTTTATAGGTTAGTTATTTAGTCTTTAATTTAAATTTAGGATGTTGATTAGTTTAGTTTAATTATATTTAATTAATTAGTCAGTTATTTATTTTTAGAATCTCTTTAGTATAATATATAGTATGGTTATTAAAAATATATTTTAAATAAAAATTCAAAAATATTTTAATTTATTTTATTAGAAATTTTTTAGTTTAATTATTTTATTCGTTTTAGATATTAAAAAATGAAAAAAAAAATACTAGATAGATTTTAGTTTCCGCCTTTAGTTTTCTTCGCGGATGTTTTTAACTCATGTGTTGACTCTTGGCGGCATTTTCCTCGATCATTCTCTTTTGATACCTGTAACGCCCAAAAATAATTATCTATTAATTTTAAGTAATTATCGTGGTTAGTAGGAATATTTAACGTTGTAGCTAAAATTAATCGATAAGTCGGAAATTAGTCGGAAGTCGTAGTAAATATTATTAGAATTAATTATAGTAGTTGTTGTGTTATTTAATTAGTGGGCTTGAAAACATGTTTAAATTAGTAAAATAGGGGGTATTATGTTAGGCTCATTAGAAATTATAATAGTTTTATTAGTTTATTAAAATAAATAAAAAAAATAAGAGAAGTTATAAGAAACTAAAAAGTAACAGAAGTGGGGAGTTAGAAGGAGAAGGAAGAAAAAGAGGAAGTAGAACTGCTGTACGAACGTGAGGGAAGGAGAAGAAAAAAATTCCAGAAATCCGACTGTAGAGCAACCTTCAATCCAATCTAAGATGATATAAATATTAACTGGATTAATACATTATCGTAGTATAAAGAGAAAAAAAAAAGAGAAATTGAAGCCTGGAAATTGTTGCAGAAGGAATTAGAAGAAGAAGGTATATTTTTATTGAATTTAATAATGGAGGAAAACTAGACTTGGGTGGGGTCCACGTGGCCTTGGATGGTGCACGCCACCCCCTCCCTTCACCCAGTCTGTGGCGCAGGCCACATTCATCTTTCTCTTTCCCAAATTCAATGTGTGGCGCAGGCCACACATATCTCCCTCCTCCATCATTTTGGTGTGTGGCGCAGGCCGTAGGGGGGCCTCCCACATGCCTGGCGCGCGTGGCCCTTGGTGAGAGACATGGGTGGCGCAGGCCACCCTGTCTGTTATAGAAATAAATTCATTTCATTTTTAATAAATAATTTTGTATTAGAATATAATAATCCAAACTATTAAATATTAAAGTAATTATTAGGGAATATTACTTCAATTAAGGTAAACATTAATATACATAAAACCAATTACACTTAGTAATGAGGATTAGTATTCTGATATATACATATATATTTCGAACAGTAGAATCCAAGTTTGAATAATAATGCAGTGCATAGTTTAGTAGAAAAATGCAGGTATAATACGTTAGCAGAAATAATGGTGACCGTACGATTTCTAAGACGAATGATATTAATAGAATATATGGAATTTAAGTTTAGTAGAAAGAATCGTATTAATGACAGGAAGTAGAAAAAAATCAGTGTCGAATTAGCTGGATCGGCCAAATTAGGCGGAAACGAAGTTGCTTAGATTTTAATGAAATTTGCTAGAATAAGTCGGGTAATATTATAGTTGATTTTGATGAGTTATTTTGTTGGAATTATGCTATGAAATGGTGATACAGGTATGACTGTATTGTTAAGTTATTCTGTATACGGAAAGTTGTTAAAGTTACTAAGTTTTAAACTTGATGAGCCAAAGTTGATTATGAGTTGGTTATGTTGAAAACATTGTTGTGTTGCTATTATTATTATGTTGTCGGAGTTTTAAAGTCGTGTATTTCATGTAGATTCATATGCATTAAGTCGGAGCCTTTGCTCACACCATGTTGGCCTGGATTGGCAAAAGTTGAAAGTTGAAGGCTTATGCCTTGATGCCTCGTTAAATTGGCAAATTTTAAGTTGGGAGTTTTACTCCGAATGGTACCACATGCATGATTAGTCGAGTCTCATTAGAGTTGCATTTTGTTGGTTTGTTGTATGGATAATTAATTTAATTTGAGAAGAGGTGTTTACTCACGGCCTTTAATTACTGTATTGTTTTTCATATACTGATTATAATTTTCGTAACTCACCCCTTCTGTTGAATGTTGTCCTTATGTGACAACGTGCAGGTAATCCTGAGAAGTAGTCGGTTACTGTTGGTCGAGTCGGTGGTCAGTCGCTCTGATACGTAGCACTCGGGGGGATTGTCGCGTGTCTGCTTTGTTGAACCTTTTAATTATTACTGGATTTTAATTGTTTGAAGGATTATAGTTGTTTACTCCTTATGTTAAGTCATTATTATGTTGCTTAAAGATGTTAAGAATTATTTTATGAATCCGCTGCGTAAGATTTTATGAAGTTGAACTATTGGAGTGAACGACATTGTTTTGTTGAATTAAAGAAAAGTGTTACGTATTTGTTATGATTTCCTTAAAGTGCGAATTGTTTAAAGTTGAATATGTAATATCCCGTTTGTAGAAAATTTTACGACTCTGACTTTATTGTTATAATTCGTGGGTAGAAAATGGGGTGTTACATTAGTGGTATCAGAGCAGGTCGGTCTGTCCGGCCAGTTGTCGTGTCTTTATTGTCTAACAATTGTGTACTGTTACTAATCCAATCTAAGTTGTGTTGTAGTGATAAGTTGAAATGGCTGGAAGAAATGACGCTGCAATGGCTGCCGCAATGCAAGCGATGGCACAAGCTGTGCAGAACTTGCCAAATGCTGGTGGAGATGCTGGATCACGTAGCTTGGCGACTTTTCAAAGAGAGAATCCGTCGGTGTTTAAAGGGAAGCATGATCCAGATGAGGCTTTGGGATGGTTGAAAGAGATCGAGAGAATTTTCCGTGTTATGGATTTCACTCCAGCTCAGAAGGTTCGGTATGGTACTCACATGCTAGCAGTCGAAGCTGATGACTGGTGGCTAGAGGCTCATGAGAGGTTGACCGTGGCAGGTGAAGTCATTACTTGGGATGTATTCCGTAGGGAATTCATGAGAAAGTATTATCCGGAAGATGTCCGTGGTAAGAAAGAAATTGAGTTCCTTGAGCTGAAGCAAGGAAACATGTCTGTCACTGATTATGCTGCAAAATTTGTAGAGTTGTCCAAATTTTATCCTCATTACACTAGTGCTGGTGCTGAATTTTCAAAGTGCATCAAGTTTGAAAACGGGTTGCGCTCTGAAATTAAGAAGGCTGTTGGGTATCAGAAGATACACATTTTTACTGAATTGGTTGATAGCTGCAGGATATTTGAAGAGGACAATAATGCTCATTACAAGATTGTCAGTGACCGCATGGGCAAGAAACATCAAAACCGTGGCAAGCCGTATGATGCTCCAGTGGGAAAAGGGAAACAAAGAGCTGCTCCGACTCAGAGAACTAGTGGGGGAGGTGCTCCTGCTGGTATAGTTTGCTTCAAATGTGGTCAGGCTGGTCATAAGAGTAATGTATGCACTGCTGAAGTAAAGAGGTGTTTTCGTTGTGGTAAGACTGGGCATGCAATAGCTGATTGCAAGCACAAGGAAATGATTTGTTTTAATTGTGGCGAAGAAGGGCATATTGGAAGTCAGTGTCAGAAGCCAAAGAAATCTCAAACTGGAAAGGTGTTCGCACTGACCGGAACTCAAACCTCCAGTGAGGACAGACTTATCCGAGGTACATGTTTCATAAATGGTACTCCTTTAATTACTATTATTGATACCGGTGCTACACACTGTTTTATTTCTGCTAACTGTGCTCGAAGACTGGGTTTAAAATTGTCTGCTTTGGATGGTGAATTAATTGTTGAGACCCCAGCTAAGGGATCAATAGCTACCTCTTTAGTATGTTTAAAGTGTCCTTTGTCGATCTTCGACAAAGATTTCTATGTTGATTTAGTATGTTTGCCGTTGGATGGGATGGATGTAATTCTTGGTATGAACTGGTTAGAGTATAACTATGTTCATATAAATTGTTATCATAAGTCGGTGAGGTTTTCCACTCCTGAAGAGGAAGGAGTTGGCTTATTATCTTTCAGAGAATTACAAAAATTGATGAAAGAAGAAGCTCAGATGTTTTCTTTGATGGCAACATTGTCGGTTGAAAGTAAAGCTAAGATTGATGAACTGTTAGTAGTAAAAGAATTCCCTGAGGTTTTTCCTGATGAGATTCCTAGTGTGCCGCCAAAGAGGGGAGTTGAATTTACTATTGATCTGGTACCTAGTACTAGGCCTGTTTCGATGGCACCGTATAGAATGTCGGCATTTGAATTGTATGAATTAAAGAAGCAATTGGAAGACTTACTTGAGAAAAAGTTTATAAGGCCAAGTGTATCACCGTGGGGAGCTCCAGTGTTGCTAGTAAAGAAGAAAGATGGTAGTATAAGGCTTTGTATTGATTATAGACAATTGAATAAAGTAACGATCAAGAATAAGTATCCACTACCGAGGATAGATGATTTGATGGATCAATTAGTGGGTGCTTGTGTGTTCAGTAAAATTGATTTGAGATCGGGCTATCATCAGATCAAAGTGAAAGATGAAGACATCCAGAAGACAGCGTTCAGAACTCGGTATGGACATTATGAGTATTCTGTGATGCCTTTCGGTGTGACTAATGCGCCGGGAGTATTTATGGAATACATGAATCGTATTTTTCATACTTATCTGGACCAATTTGTGGTAGTATTTATTGATGATATCTTGATTTACTCTAAGTCAGAAGAAGAGCATAAAGAACATTTGAGATTAGTGTTGGATGTTTTGAAAGATAAGAAATTGTATGCGAAGCTGTCCAAGTGTGAGTTTTGGTTAAGAGAAGTCAGTTTTCTCGGCCATGTAATTTCAGGAAAAGGTATTGTTGTAGATCCTTCAAAGGTAGAAGCTGTATTGCAATGGGAGACTCCTAAGTCGGCTACCGAGATTAGAAGCTTTTTGGGGTTAACTGGATATTATAGAAGGTTTATTGAAGGGTTTTCGAAGTTAGCACTTCCGTTAACTAAATTAACTTGTAAAGGTAAAGCTTTCGTGTGGGATGTTTAGTGCGAAGAGAGTTTTAATGAATTAAAAAGGAGATTGACATCGGCGCCGGTTTTGACTTTGCCAAATCCGGAGGAACCGTTTGTAATTTACTGTGATGCTTCATTGATGGGTTTAGGAGGTGTGCTTATGCAAAATAATAAAGTAATTGCTTATGCGTCACGACAGTTGAGAATTCATGAAAAGAACTATCCTACGCATGATCTTGAACTTGCTGCTGTGGTGTTTGTGCTAAAAATATGGAGGCATTACCTTTATGGTTCCAGATTCGAAGTTTTCAGTGATCATAAAAGTTTAAAGTATCTATTTGATCAGAAAGAGATGAATATGAGACAACGTAGATGGTTAGAATTGCTTAAGGATTATGATTTCAGTTTGAATTATCATCCAGGTAAAGCAAATGTTGTAGCCGATGCTTTAAGTAGGAAGACTCTGCATGTGTCAGCAATGATGATTAAGGAGTTGGAATTAATTGAACAATTTCGTGATATGAGTTTGGTTTGCGAAGTAACCCCGCAGAGTGTAATGTTAGGAATGCTAAAGATTAATAATGATTTTATGGACAGTATCCGAGAGGCACAGAAATTGGATGTGAAATTAGTAGATATCCTTAATCGTTGTGGTCAATCAGAAAAGAGTGACTTTAAGATTGATGCGAGAGGTGTGTTGAAATTAGGTGAAAGAATTTGTATTCCTGATGACGCAGTTATTAAGAGAAGTATTCTAGAAGAGGGTCATAGAAGCAGTTTGAGTATTCACCCAGGAGCTACTAAAATGTATCAAGATTTAAAGAAAATATTTTGGTGGTCCGGAATGAAAGAAGATGTGGCTCGTTTTGTGTATGCATGCTTAACTTGTCAGAAGTCGAAGATTGAGCATCAGAAGCCTGCTGGGTTGATGCAGTCGTTGGAAGTTCCAGAATGGAAATGGGATAGCATTTCTATGGACTTCGTAACGGGGCTTCCTGTTACTTTAAGAGGGCATGATTCGATTTGGGTGATCGTTGATAGGCTCACGAAGTCGGCTCACTTCATACCTATTAACATCACTTACCCAATTGCGAAGTTGGCAGAGATTTACATCCGAGTAATTGTAAAGTTGCATGGTGTTCCTCTGTGCATTGTGTCGGATAGAGATCTGAGGTTTACATCAGAATTTTGGAAAAGTCTGCAAGATTCGTTGGGTTCTAAGTTGAGATTGAGTTCGGAATATCATCCTCAAACTGATGGCCAAATTGAGAGAACTATTCAGTCATTGGAAGATTTACTGAGAGCTTGTGTTCTTGAGCAAGGAGGTTCGTGGGACACTTATCTTCCATTGATCGAGTTCACATACAATAATAGTTACCATTCTAGTATCAGAATGGCGCCTTTTGAAGCATTGTATGGTCGTAAGTGTAGGACTCCGTTGTGTTAGCATGAATCTGGTGAGAGTGTAGTACTTGGACCAGAGTTAGTTCGAGAGACTACCGAGAAAGTGAAGTTTATCCGAGAGAAGATGAAAGCTTCTCAGAGTAGGCAGAAGAGTTACCATGAAAAGCGGAAGAAGGATTTAGAATTTCAAGCTGGTGACCATGTGTTTTTGAGAGTCACGCCTGTGACCGATGTTGGGAGGGCTTTGAAGTCTAAAAAGCTTACTCCTCGCTTCATTGGTCCGTATCAAATCTTAGAACGAGTTGGAAAAGTTGCTTATCGGATGGCATTACCACCAAATCTTTCGAATTTGCATGATGTATTCCATGTGTCGCAGCTTCGGAAGTATGTCTCAGATCCGTCTCATGTGGTTAGTATGGATGATGTGCAAGTGTGGGATAATCTAACAGTGGAGACAAAACCTGTACGAGTTGAAGATCGTGAAACAAAGACTCTTCGAGGAAAAGAAATCATATTGGTCAAAGTCGTCTGGTTGGGAGCTGCGGGCAAAAGCATGACATGGGAATTGGAGAGCAAGATGCGAGACTCCTATCCTGAGCTGTTTGAAGCAGGTAAATTTTCGAGGACGAAAATATTCTAAGTGGGGGAGAGTTGTAACGCCCAAAAATAATTATCTATTAATTTTAAGTAATTATCGTGGTTAGTAGGAATATTTAACGTTGTAGCTAAAATTAATCGATAAGTCGGAAATTAGTCGGAAGTCGTAGTAAATATTATTAGAATTAATTATATTAGTTGTTGTGTTATTTAATTAGTGGACTTGAAAACATGTTTGAATTAGTAAAATAAGGGGTATTATGTTAGGCCCATTAGAAATTATAATAGTTTATTAGTTTATTAAAATAAATAAAATAAATAAGAGAAGTTATAAGAAACTAAAAAGTAACAGAAGTGGGGAGTTAGAAGGAGAAGGAAGAAAAAGAGGAAGTAGAACTGCTGTACGAACGTGAGGGAAGGAGAAGAAAAAAATTCCAGAAATCCGACTGTAGAGCAACCTTCAATCCAATCTAAGATGATATAAATATTAACTGGATTAATACATTATCGTAGTATAAAGAGAAAAAAAAGAGAAATTGAAGCCTGGAAATTGTTGCAGAAGGAATTAGAAGAAGAAGGTATATTTTTATTGAATTTAATAATGGAGGAAAACTAGACTTGGGTGGGGTCCACGTGGCCTTGGATGGCGCACGCCACCCCCTCCCTTCACCCAGTCTGTGGCGCAGGCCACATTCATCTTTCTCTTTCCCAAATTCAATGTGTGGCGCAGGCCACACATATCTCCCTCCTCCATCATTTTGGTGTGTGGCGCAGGCCGTAGGGGGGCCTCCCACATGCCTGGCGCGCGTGGCCCTTGGTGAGAGACATGGGTGGCGCAGGCCACCCTGTCTGTTATAGAAATAAATTCATTTCATTTTTAATAAATAATTTTGTATTAGAATATAATAATCCAAACTATTAAATATTAAAGTAATTATTAGGGAATATTACTTCAATTAAGGTAAACATTAATATACATAAAACCAATTACACTTAGTAATGAGGATTAGTATTCTGATATATACATATATATTTCGAACAGTAGAATCCAAGTTTGAATATAATGCAGTGCATAGTTTAGTAGAAAAATGCAGGTATAATACGTTAGCAGAAATAATGGTGACCGTACGATTTCTAAGACGAATGATATTAATAGAATATATGGAATTTAAGTTTAGTAGAAAGAATCGTATTCATGACAGGAAGTAGAAAAAAATCAGTGTCGAATTAGCCGGATCGGCCAAATTAGGCGGAAACGAAGTTACTTAGATTTTAATGAAATTTGCTAGAATAAGTCGGGTAATATTATAGTTGATTTTGATGAGTTATTTTGTTGGAATTATGCTATGAAATGGTGATACAGGTATGACTATGTTGTTAAGTTATTCCGAATACGGAAAGTTGTTAAAGTTACTAAGTTGTAAACTTGATGAGCCAAAGTTGATTATGAGTTGGTTATGTTGAAAACATTGTTGTGTTGCTATTATTATTATGTTGTCGGAGTTTTAAAGTCGTGTATTTCATGTAGATTCATATGCATTAAGTCGGAGCCTTTGCTCACACCATGTTGGTCTGGATTGGCAAAAGTTGAAAGTTGAAGGCTTATGCCTTGATGCCTCGTTAAATTGGCAAATTTTAAGTTGGGAGTTTTACTCCGAATGGTACCACATGCATGATTAGTCGAGTCTCATTAGAGTTGCATTTTGTTGGTTTGTTGTATGGATAATTAATTTAATTTGAGAAGAGGTGTTTACTCACGACCTTTAATTACCGTATTGTTTTTCATATACTAATTATATTTTTCGTAACTCACCCCTTCTGTTGAATGTTGTCCTTATGTGACAACGTGCAGGTAATCCTGAGAAGTAGCCGGTTACTGTTGGTCGAGTCGATGGTCAGTCGCTCTGATACGTAGCACTCGGGGGGATTGTCGCGTGTCTGCTTTGTTGAACCTTTTAATTATTACTGGATTTTAATTGTTTGAAGGATTATAGTTGTTTACTCCTTATGTTAAGTCATTATTATGTTGCTTAAAGATGTTAAGAATTATTTTATGAATCCGCTGCGTAAGATTTTATGAAGTTGAACTATTGGAGTGAACAACATTGTTTTGTTGAATTAAAGAAAAGTGTTACGTATTTGTTATGATTTCCTTAAAGTGGGAATTGTTTAAAGTTGAATATGTAATATCCCGTTTGTAGAAAATTTTACGACTCTGACTTTATTGTTATAATTCGTGGGTAGAAAATGGGGTGTTACAATACCACGATGCTTTTTCGTTTGCCTGTTGATTTCTTTATGATACTTTTGACCCGACCCAAAGGAAGTGGGCGTTTTGTTGACTTATTGTCATTTGCGTACCTTTTACGTATTTTATCATAGTTTTCTCACTTTTAGACCCTTCATCCCTTCCTTCATAAGAGATGACATTTAATCTCTTCACCTTTACAATTAATCCTCACAAGTTTTGCTTTCAAGCTTTCCCATTTGTTGTTTAAGTTCTCAGCCCCGTAGTTTTCCGAACTACGACGCTCTGACTTCCCATTGCACGAGGACATTTTTCTTTTTTCACATTTTCTCATTTTCATCTTTCTCATTTTTTCACTCTTTTCTATTTTCACAATTTCTCACATTTTCTTTTTTAATTTCGTTTTCCATTCATTAGCAGACAATTAAGCACAAATATAGATATTACAAGAGTTTCCCGTAGGATACTACAGATACTTAGGATGCTAGCACTTTCCCTAGGTATAATCAATCCTCGTACCTTCGGTTTGTTTATATTTTAGCCTTGTCTTTAAGCTTAGCATGTTTATTAGGGTTTTTCGATATATTTCCCTTCCCTTGGATAAATTAAAGCTCGGTGGTGAGTTTTATGATTTGCGATACAAGTTATCTTAATAGCTTGATATATGATTCTCACCGCGACATATCTTCTTTTGCTTCCTTTGATTTGTTAAACCAAAAAAATTGAATTTTAGAGAGAAATATATGATTGAGAATGTAGAGTTTGTAGGGAAAATGAGAGACTTGAAACAAGTATCGCAACAATGGGAGAGTGATCATGCAAGTTTGAAATATACCAAAACCTTTTGGAGATGTATCTCCAGAAAAATCTGACATGTAAAGGTGACAGATGTTCCGTAGATAGATCTCCAAAACTTTTCCTGAAATAATTAACTTTACATTTTATGTAACGCCCCAAATTTTATTTAAATATTATATTGAGAATGTTGTGTTGTGGTGTGTGAGGAATAATATATATTATCGAATATAATTGTGATTGAAAATTATATTGTGATGGATAATTGTATTATTAGGTGATGAATAAATTAAATAGAATAAAATAAGAGATAAGGACAAGGTGGTCAATTAGTAAAAGTAGTAAGGGAAAAGAGAAAACACGACCGTGTTAGAGAAAATAAGAACGATTGTGAAAGTGGTGAAGAGGAGAAGAAGAGGAAATGGTTTAATCGTGAAGAGAGTTCGCGAAGAAGAGGAATTTCTCAACGAAACCTAAGGTAAGGGTGAAATTCTTCCATCTTAAGGGTTTTATTATGGGAATTGGGTAGGTTGAGGATCAGGGATTGAAGTTGTGATGAATTGTTGAAAAACTTCGTTGAATTAAGAGTTATTTGTTGTTGTTATTGGATTATTGCATGGCTTAGATAGTAGAATTGATAATTGTTGTGAATTCTGGTTGTGATTGGTGATGGGTGTGAGGATTTTCATAGCAGGTTTGAGTGTTGAGAACAGAGCTGCAATTTGCGAAATCACAGAGCTCATTTAGCGAGCTGGAGCTCTCTTAACGAGAAGAGTCTGGGAGTTCGACACTTAGCGAGCTCTGTAGCATGAAAAATAAAATTTTAAATTCCGGAAAATTCCCTAAAATTACTTAATTCATGTAGTAATGCTTATGAGTCTCGTTGTGGTGTAGTTAAAGGTAGTGAAAGATGAGTTATGCATTAAAATGTGGGGATAATTAGTGTAGTTGAATTTGAACATAATTGACATGTTTGTTGAATTTGTTGTGGTTGTGCTAAGTTGCATATGTTTGTTGGTGGTATATATATATATATATATATATATATATATATATATATATATATATATATATATATATATATATATATATATATATGTCATTGTGGAGATACATGTTGTTGTTCAGTTTGTGTTAGTTGAGGTTGATTTAAGTAGTTGTATGCTAGAAATGCATGATGATAATGATAATTGCGATGTTGATGAATTGTTGTATGATGTAGCCATGGTGAGTATGCATGTATGTCATTGATGTTGCATAGTTGGATAACATACCACAGTGGGGTATGTTGTTGTTGTGACATTGGTGCAATCATGAAATAGGGATCATACGTGACCATGAAATAGGGGTCGAGGGTGTGGTAATGAAATATGGATCATATTGGACCATGCAAGAAGGGTCGAGAGTTCTGACGGGAACTGGATCTTGAAATAGAGATCGAACATGGTAATGCATGCATAGAGTCAAGTTGAGTCTTATTGCATGATTATTGTGATTGTCGTATATGATGTTGTGGTTTATGTGTCGTTGTTGTGTGTGATGTTGTTGACGTTGCTTTTACTTGTTATTTTTCTTTTAGAAAACAATTTTTGTAATTGAAGTTTGATTTATGTTAGTTTAAAAATTATTTCCGCTGAATAATTGTTTTTGAAAACGTATCGCTGAGCCGATGCTGTATTGTCGAATTGTAGCACTCAATTGGCTTTTTATGAAAATTTTACTATGATAATTATATATAATTCCGTGGGGTAAATTGGGTGTTACATTTTACACTAACGTTATTCAATTTTATCAGATTTCAGAGATATATTTTTAGAATAAACTAATTTTCAAAATTATTCTAGTACATTCGGAGATATATCTCCAAAATCTAAGAAAATTATTATAAAATCGCTAGATATTTGACATATTAAGGGGTGCCATAAAGATTCTCTAAAACAATATTTTTCACATTTAGAAACCCAACAAGGTTTGTAGATTTCAATTTAAGAACATGTTACATGGTATTGGCTCGTTCTTGTTCCCGTCACCCTTTTTTCACCTAAACTGCAGCAGCCTCAGAATCCCTCCATCAAAACCACTTTCCAACTTTTCTTCATCTTTAACCCATCATCATCATCATCCAATGGTGTCTCTTCTTGTTGCAACTACAATCGCTCCGGCTTCAATCATCCCGGCCAATGCACTGTTAGCATTTCCAGGCTGGCAACCCAGATCCCATTTCCAGGTTCAAACCATAAAAAAAAAAAATTTCTTCTTTAGTTTCTTAATTTATAAGTAATGTTTTGTTGTAATTGGGGGTTTATGAATTTTAGGATGATATGATGAGTTTTGTGAATGAAGGTTTAAAGGTTTTGCTTCGTGGAAAGAGTATAGTTGTGGAAGATTATTTGGATGAAAGGTAGGAAAAAGTTACTGGAGAGGTTGTTGATGAAGTTATCTTCTTAAGTAAACACACTGCTGCTTCTAATAAACCAGTCCTCACTGTTCTTCCTATTGGTAATTTTCAACTAAACCTTTTCATTTTTTCCTCTAATTCTTTGCGCCTCGCCAAAGCATCATGATGACTGTGTTCTTGCAGGAGTTCCTCATTTGCGTGAAGGTGATGTTCCACCTCAAGGTGGGAAACCAGGATGGGCAGCACTGCCAAATCCTAGGATTGGACCTTGGATTCGACTTTTGAAAAATATTGCCCAGGCTCATAATCTAGTCCCTGAATTTGAGGTTCTTTTCTTATTTATTATTTTTTAATTGCAATTTAACGTGGTTTTCTTTTCTTGCCTTTTGACTGTTACCACTTTATGTGATGAATTTTTCTGCTTTCAATATTGGAGCAAGAGGGCTTATTGTTATATTATGTAGTGAATGTGTTATGAATTTTGAAAAGCACTTCTTGAATAATTTTAATGCGTTTCCTCAATTTAGATTACTTTGGAGGCCACTCATCACGGACCTTTGACAAACAAACCAACCATGTTTCTGGAGATTGGTTAGATCTCTTTCTTTCCTCCTAGATGTATTTTAGATTGACATATCTTGTTTTATAAGCATATTGCATACTCTATTCATTCTTCAAAGTTACAAGAGTTACAGAAGAAGATGTTGACAGTTAACTACAATTTGAGCATAGGTTAACCACTGAATTTCTTCTGTTCTAGTATAGTTAGTATTGAAGACTATTGGAAGAGACAAGATGCTGCTCAAGTCATGGCTCAGGTTGACTTTACTTTTATACTTTTCCATCAATATGTAGAGCTTCTCTGTATGGATGCATTCTGTTGCTAAATGCTTTGCGCAAAAATAATCAGGCTAGTAGTATCTTATTTTGTGTACTTAAATGATGTTGTTTTTAGATTCTTACCATTAGTTTGGGAAGGACTTGGACTTGGAGGAGGGACCGATGTTGGGAAATGGAGCAGGTTGAATGATTATGTTAAGAAGTTGTACCGATATTAGTTGGGATTGAGTTATTTGAGTTTGTCTACTGATAGAAACACTAGTGAGATTTTTTGTAAGACATGCATAAGTTGTTTTAGTTTATTTCCTTAAGCTCTCCAAGATAGCTTATGAAAAGAGCTTATAGCTTGTATGAAAGCAGTTTTATTGTAGTTTGTCATTTGCTATAGAAGTAAGTTTTACATAAGCACTTATATGACAAGTGCCTATGCTATGATCACTTAATTAAGTGCCTTCCTTCTAGAATTGGTGAAAATTGTCTATCTGAATCTAATTCTCACTCTTACAGAGCGAATGACAAGAAGAAAGTCCCTCTTGGAATAGGCGGTGGACATTATGTGCCTAGGCATATGGATGTAATATTGTAAGTAATCATTTTCAGTGAACGTATAATTGAATTTTCTGATTATGTTAATGCGAGGTTAGAAACTATTCTCAAGTTTCAACCTTTTTAACTTGAGTTATTTTGAAAACCCTTTTACTTTACTCAAATTTTTATGTGAAACTTTGCGATCTTTGAAATGATTTTTTTACCCCTGTTGCCTTGAATAAAAGAAATAGATACATAAAACTTAAACAAACTATGAAAATGATATTTGCTTTGGTTTTGCGATGTAGGAAAGATGATGTTTGGGCCGGTCACCTACTTTCTGGAAATTCAGTGCCAATGGAAGATCCAAAAGGAGAAACAAATGTGGAGATTGGAGGAACTTGGAAACAGTCTATAAAAGCTGCATACGAGACCACTAAATCTGCTTTTCCTGGTGGGGAAATTCTTGCACATCTTGATCAAAAGTAAGCTTAACGAGACATTATCCTTCTGAAAACTGTAGTTTGCATGCATGGAAAGAATTAACCGAAAGCTTATGTAATTAGAGGTGTCAATTTAAGAAGGCAATTAATTTAGGCCCTAACCCCTATAATAAGGGGCCTAAAAAAGTTTAAGAAAAATGAGCCCTCAAATTCATAGGGCTAAAGTTAAAAGGGTCTAAAATTTTAAAGGGGGTCTTAAGGCCAAAAAAAATAAAATTAAAAACTTAATTTTAAAAAATAAAATAAAATAAGTCGAAAAATTAAAAATAAATTTTAAATAAATATTTTTAAGTTAAAAAAATTCTAAAAAAATTTAAAAATAAATTAAAAAGTTTACAAATTTTTTTTTTAACAAAAAGTAAAATAAAAAATTCTATTAAAAATAATTCTAAAAATAAAAAACAACTTAAAAAAAATATTAAAATCCAATAATTAAAAACAATTTAAAAAAAAAATCCAAGAATTAAAAAACAACTTTAAAAAAAAGTAGGACTTTATATTTTTTTTCTTCAACAATAATATTATTCATCTCAATTTATGAAAAATATCCTATAAAGATATGTTTCCAAAAAGAAAAAATATAATTTTTTTCACTTACAATTAGACCATTACAATTCATAAACATCTTTGAAAGATATATGCCAATACTTCTGACATTCGACATTCGAAGAAATTGAAGAATAAAGTATATGACACTAAAATTAGTTCTCCACTTCAATCTTAAAATCCAAATTTCTTAAGTCATTGTCACCTCAATGTTGTCTTCATCATTAGTGTTGATATCTTCCTCATCTTAAAAACACAATAAATCATACTTAGGTGCAGATTCAACAAAACAATGACATGAATATATCATGAACATAACAAATAAAAATAAATAAAATACAAACTATTATTATCATTCATATTTTCAGAAAATCCATGCAACCAGCTTCGAGTACAAATCAACATTTGAATGTGCTCTAGAAGAGTAAAACTTCTATATTTGGTAAGAACACGTCCATCGACACTGAAAGAAGACTCAGAAGCTACAGTTGTGATAGGAATGCTAAGCACATCACGTGCCATTATTGAGAGTATCATAATATTTTTCTCATTAAACTTCCAATAATGAAGTACATCAAAATCTTCAGAGTGTTCTTCATTGAGGTCCATTAATTCTTCATCAAAGTATATATCTAATTCACTCTTTCCGGGGCAAAGCTACTCTCAATTGAGTTCCATGTTTTAAAATCCTGCAAGATAGACTTTTCACTTCCAAAACAACAAAAACATTCTATAATATAAAAACAAGAGGAAATGTGGTGAAATAAATATGTTAATATAAAAAACTTACACTTATAATCTTTGATTTTTTGACTTTATTCCCCTATCTAGGTAACTTAACCAATGAGTTGAACTCCTGAGATGATTGAGAAAGAGAAAGACTTTGATGGTTAAAAACACTTACATATTCTTCATAAAGCCCTTTGAACTTAACCTTTACGTTCTTAAGTTTCCCTTCAGAGGTTGAGGCAAGTGTAGTGTAGCAAAACTTCAAAAATTTATCCATGGATCAAGAATAACTCCAAATGCTAGCATAACACTAATTTTTCCAGTACTTGTTAAATTTCACTTTCATCTGATTAGACATATCTCTTATCACCTTATCAACACTTTTTTGATGTTTTTCTAAAATGCATTGGACTTTCCACACTTGCATGAAATACAAATTTGTAGTTGGATAAGATGAACCAGAAATCAAATTGGTAATTTGATAAAAAGGTTCTAAAAACTTACAAATCCTTTCACCCATTTCCCATTCCTCATCAGATGGATAATATTTATAACTTCTATCAGCACCTTATAAAACTCAAAAGCTTTTCTATATTGCAAAGCACTTTCAAGCATCAAATAAATGCTATTCCATCTAGTAGATACATCAATCCTTAAGCCACCACTAACATTTATCCCTGCATCCTCGACACAATCTTTAAACTTAAGCATCCTTCCATCTGATCCTTTAATGTGCTTGACACTCTCTCTAATTTTATGGAGGACTTCACTAGCAATTTTTAAACCCTCTTGGACAATTAAGTTGAGTACATGGGCGGGGCGGCCGAACAACGAATATGGAAAAATTCACCATCGCACATCAAATTTCCCTGCACTCGAAGATGGATTTTCAAATGCTCTTGCATGTTGTCATTGGCAAATGCCTTATCTAGCGTAATAGTAAATATTTTCTTGTCTATTCCCCATTATTTCAACCAATCAAATAAAATAGCTTCCAATGCAATACCCGTGTGGGGCTTCATTTGAATAAAGTTAAGAACACAATTGACTAACTTTCAATTTTCATTAACAAAATGAGAAGTCAAACATATATAACCCTCACTAGTAGATGTCCAAACATCTGACGTTAGACAAATTTTATTTGGAATCCTACCCATGATTTCCTTAAGCTTGATCCTTTCTTTATCATATATTTTTTCAATATCTGACACTATGGTATTCCTAGAGATCATTTCAACACATGAATTCAAATATTTCACCCAAACTCGATTTTTTTCATACTCGACAAAGCTAAAAGGAAGATCATGTGCAATAATGGCTTCTCCAAGTAATTCACGATATGTGTTTTGGTTGATTGGTGTTAGGCTTGACGATTCCTCTAGACTAAGAAGGCTAAATTGGAAACTTTTACAAATAAATACATGACGATTTAGATGTGAAGTTCCATAACTTTGACCAGACTTTGGATTTTTTCTGATGGCAAAATCAGTACTACAAAAATTGCATGCAGCTCTTTCAACTCCATCTTTTCCTTTGTCGATTTTAGTGAAAATAATCCAAAATATTGACAATGTTTCCTTACGAGTTTCGTCTTGACCTTGTGCATACTCAGTCATATCCGTTGACTCTATGGAGTCCATATTATAACAAAAGAAGCTTGAGCAGAAAGTGCAAGAATATCATCATAGAAACAGTTGGGAGAAACACCTCTGCTAGTGACCGTATATTCAAAATAGCTGCAGAAAAAGTGTGCAAAATAAATTAGTCCTGATGCATATCCACATGCTTAATACTTCAAACACAAAATAGAGAAAAATGTGCAAAATATACAAACATCACATACATGCTTTTTACACTAATTTGAAGTACATAGACAGAAAGTGGAATACTAAGTAAGCAAATTCAACACATGCAACTTCATCAAAGTATGACATTAAGATAACAATTGACAAAACAAAAATAACAGCATCTGAATTTATCACTTAAAGTATCAATTGTCAAAACAAATAACTAGACAGATTTGCCTATAACCAACTGCAACAGACTCTCAAGCTCATTCAGATGACTGCTGCATTTTCATTTCAGAGTAGACATGCTACCACGAAAGAACAAGTCACAATGAAGTGCAACCAAAATCTTAAAAATCTACGTAGTGCATCGAGTGAGGCAATGAATCTTACTTTGTTCAGCGCATCTATCTTAAGTTCTACGCGGAAAAGCTAACATATGCTTTGTAAGTCAATCCTTGAAGCTAAACATTGCTCAGACACTCATGGGTAGGATTCCAAATAAAATTTGTCTAACATCAGATGTTTGGACAACATCTACTAGTGAGGGTTATCTCTATTTGTCTGCTCATTTTGTTGATGAAAATTGGAAGTTAGTCAGTTGTGTTCTTAACTTTCTTCGAATGAAGCCCCACACGGGTATTGCATTGGAAGCTATTTTATTTGATTGCTTGAAACAATGGGAAATAGACAAGAAAATATTTACTATTACGCTAGATAACACCTCTGTCAATGACAACATGTAAGAACATTTGAAAACCCATCTTCGAGTGCAAGGAAATTTGATGTGCGATGATGAATTTTTCCATATCCGTTGTTCGGCCCATGTACTCAACTTAATTGTCCAAGAGGGTTTACAAATTGCTAGTGAAGTCCTCCATAAAATTAGAGAGAGTGTCAAACATATTAAATGATCATATGGAAGGATGCTTAAGTTTAAAGATTGTGTCGAGGATACATGGATAAATGTTAGTGGTGGCTTAAGGATTGAGGTATCTACTAGATGGAATAACACTTATTTGATGCTTGAAAGTGCTTTGCAATATAGAAAAACTTTTGAGTTTTATAAGGTGGCTGATAGAAGTTATAAATACTAAAATGAGGAATGAGAAAGGGGTGAAAGGATTTGTAAGTTTTTAGAACCTTTTTATCAAATTACCAATTTGATTTCTGGTTCATCTTATCCAACTGCAAATCTGTATTTCATGCAAGTGTGGAAAGTCCAATGCATTTTAGAAAAACATCAACAAAATGCTGATAAGAGATATGTCTAATCAGATGAAAGTGAAATTTGACAAGTACTGGAAAATTATAGTGTTGTGCTAGCATTTAGAGCTATTCCTTATCCACGCTTAAAGTATAAATTTTTGAAGTTTTGCTACACTACACTTGATGCCTCAACCTTTTAAAGGAAACTTAAGAACTTGAAGGCTAAGTTCAAAGGGATTTATGAAGAATATGTGAGTTTTTCTACCCATCAAAGTCTTTCTCTTTCTCAATCATCTCAGGAGTTAAACCCATTGGTTAACTTACCTAGAGAAAGGAATAAAGTCAAAAAATCAAAGATTATAAGAGTTTTTTTTATATTAACATATTTATTTCACCATATTTCCTCTTGTTTTTATATTATAGAAATGAAAAGTAGAATGGTAGAATGCTTTTGTTGTTTTGGAAGTGAAAAGGCTATCTTGCAGAATTTTAAAACATGGATCTCAATTGAGAGTAGCTTTGTCTCCAGAAAGAGTGAATTAGATATATACTTTGACGAAGAATCAATGGAACTCAATGAAGAACACTCTGCAGATTTTGATGTACTTCATTATTTGAAGTTTAATGAGAAAAAGTTTCCGATACTCTCCATAATGGCACGTGATGTGCTTAGCAAATACAAAAGTTTTACTCTTCTAGAACACATTCAAATGTTGATTTGTACTCGGAGCTGGTTGCATGGATTTTCTGAAAATATGAATGGTAATAATACTTTGTATTTTATTTATTTTTATTTGTTTATGTTTATGATATACTCATGTCATTGTTTTGTTGAATCTGTACCTAAGTATGATTTATTGTTTTTTTTAAGATGAGGAAGATATCAACACTAATGATGAAGACAACACTGAGGTGACAATGATTTATGACATTTGGATTGTAAGATTGAAGTGGAGAACTAATTTTAGTGTCATATACTTTATTGTGTTTGTTGAATTTATGTTTTCATGTTTTTTTGTTGGATTGATGTCTTTGTTTTTGTGATATTTGGTTCATGTTTGTATTGATTTTCTTCAATTTCGAATGTCGAATGTCAGGAGTATTGACATATATCTTTCAAAGATATGTTTATAAACTGTAATGGTCTAGTTGTAAGTGAAAAAGATGATATTTTTTCTTTTTGGAAACATATGTTTATAGGATATTTTTCCTAAATTGAGATGAATAATATTATTGTTGAAGAAAGAATATAAAGTCCTACTTTTTTTAAAGTTATTTTTTAATTTTTGGATTTTTTTTAAATTGTTTTTTAATTTTTGGATTGTTATATTTTCTTAAAGTTGTTTTTTATTTTTAAAATTATTTTTAATAGAATTTTTAATAGAATTTTTTGTTAAAAAAACTTTTTTGTAAACTTTTTTATTTTTTTTATAACTTTTTTCTTACAAAAATGTTTATTTAAAATTTATTTTTAATTTTTCGATTTATTTTATTTTATTTTTTAAAATTAAGTTTTTTATTATTTAAAATTAACTTTAGGCCATATGAATTTGAGAGCTCATTTTTCTTAAACTTTTTTAGGCCCCCTTATTATAGGGGCTAGGACCTAAATTAATTGACCCCTTAAATTGACACCAATAATTACAACTGATAAGTTCAACCAAATCCAAGCACTACAGTAACCACGACTAATCCAAGAAAAGAGAATAACCAACTGATAAGTTCAGCCAATGTAAACATCAAGCTTGCACCACAACAAGGTGAAACCATTCAACATAAGCCAATACACACACATGGCAATGCATCCATTCATCATACATAGCTAATCCTTATACATGTTCTAACAACATCCACTCATATAACATTTTTACAATTCAATCCAATTCACTAATTTAGCAAAGTTCTTAGCAACAACTAACTTTCTTTCCAAGCTACTTTACAATAAAACAGTTCTGACACAAGCATCACATCCAAACCAAACGTCCTATCTATATTAACATAATTTTATTGTTTCCACAGAGTAACATCCAACATCTTCACCTATTAAAATTGATGGCTAATATACATGCTAACTTAATTGATTTGGTTCACTAACCTATCTTATAATAATCATGGTTCAAAATTTCCTCGATAGGTCAAAGTTTCATCAATTAGCAAGCATAATGCCACATTAGTGCATTTAGTAACTAACTGCCATTGCCCATATAACAAGTGCAACAACATCACAGTGACAACTGTAACACCCCAACATTTTTCCTCTTATTTATCACCGATTCCGAGTAGCGTATACTTCGGTTTCGTGTCATCTTGCATGTTCGCCCATACATTGCATAAAAAATTAATAAGAAAAATAAAATAAGTCATGCATCATTGGTTGGTGCATAAGGCATGTGATCGAGGTTTACTCAGTGGTAAAATCAACTATCAGAACTCAAGGTCAAAATAGGCTCAGAACGAACGATAGAGGTGTATTTTGAGGGTTTCCCATAAAAAGAAGGGAAAATTCATTTTTTCTTCCGTTATCCGGTTAACACCAGGGGTTAACCAGTTAACGCATGCGAATTCTGGGAAAAATTTCAAAATTCAGTTGGTTGCTTTTCTCCCCTTTCCATTTCCCACTTTGTTTTGTGTTTCCATTAAACTCTAGAACATTCCACATTCTCCCAAGGAATATTCTCCCAAAATATTCCAAGAATATGCCAAGGAATATTCTAGGAATATTCCCGACCGACCATTAGCTTAGGATCCAAGCCTTGTGCCCTAACCTAAACCTAACTTCAAACCTAATACCTATATAAACTTTATTCATCAAGCAAAAAAGGATTAGCCATTTTTCACAAAGTTCATCATTCTCAAAATCTAAATTCTCTCATTTCCTTCCATTTTCTAAACCCACCAAAGCTTCATCTTCAAGATTCTTCAAGTTTCGCATTGAAACTCGATGAATTGGAAGCTAAGCCTTCATCATCTTCACTGATTCAGTGGATAATCGAAGAAATTGCTACGGGTGCGGTATTTATTTCACCGTTTAGAAGCGTTTCGGATTCTCATCGATTGCATTTATTTTGCACACTCACGGATCGAAGCTTTGGACCTCTGGTATTCTCTTCGTTCGTGTATCGATCAACATCGCATCAATTGCTAAAGCAAGTCTCCGCTTTGTAGGTTGGTGAATCCGAAATCACTTCTTGTTTTAACTTATTTCTCTTCATCTCGCCTCGCACATTCTTCAATTTTCTTGCTTTTGTGATGCTTTGTTTGGTTTGATCTTTAGTAGCTAGAATCGTAGAGTGATCGTAGTGTTAAATAAGTGTTAGAAGGTTATATTTAGGTGGCAATTTCGTGTTGATATGATAATGGTTGTATTAGGAGCTTTTGGAAATAAGTTGATAGCTAGAAGTGTTTTTTCCCTTACTGTTTTTCAATTCTGGTTCAGTGTTAACCGGTTAACCCATGTTCTTGCCCCCGTTTAACTGATTTTTGAATCCGTTAACCGGTTAACACCCAGGGTTAACCGGTTAACGTTGTGTCAGTTTGAGATTTTGTGTTGTTTTCTTCCATGTTTGTGCACCACTCCTTCTTTTATCATCATAGATCTTTAAATTATGTTTTTAGGGAATTTTTAGGAGCTGATTTAGTGCAAGTGTGTGTAGTTTCGATAACTTTCGACTTGCATTTCGTTAGATTCCGATTTTAGACATAAGTGTTGCATATATGTTCGTAGCTTGTTATGATCGTTGTTCGCATGAGTTAGCATCATCAATATCATGTTAATAAGTGTTTATACTTTTGTTTTGCATCATATTTGAAATTCGTTCATGTTTTGGTCAATTGTGCGCATAATTGAAAAATTGCATATTGTTTAAAACCGCACAAATCGCATAATTCACATTCATTGATTGTAGGATGGTATGTTGCATTCCATTGTCGATATCCATTTCATGTTGTTGCATAACTTGCATGATCTTTTCATTTCATTGTTTGCATTAAAACTCATGTTTTTGCATTTGAAAAATAATGAAAATTTCCTTGTTTTCATCGCTGCATTTTGAAACAGAAGCTGTAAAAACATGCTGCATTATTCTGTTTTGGTCTTTTTACACATATTCTCATGTTGTTTGGTAGCTGTAATAGGATGTTTGTGTTGTGCATTGCATTTAGTAGTTGTTTGTACAATAGGAAGATGTAATAGCTGCTGAATTTAGACTTTGCTTAGTTTTTAAGGTCCTTAGACTTAGGATTGAGTCTAGTGTATGCCATAGTTGTATTAGGATATGTTTGGTACTTATTTACCTCCTTCATTTGATCATTTTAGCCTTATTCTACTAACCTTGGTTTTGTAGGTAGGTTGAGGTAAGCTTGTTTATATAACTTTTTCCTCATGTTCTTTATGCTTTCTAACTGTGTTTTCCTTAGCACTTTGTGCTTTGTTTGTATAGGCTTCCCCCCTTTTTTAGAAACAACTTAACTTCCTTAGGAAGTAAGTTGAGTTCTAAGTCCTTTTTCTTCTTTTCTTTCACTAGGATTAGAAGACCACACAAACCATAGAGTCTCCTATGCAATAAACAACTTAGGGTGAGTCTTAGTTCCCCTAGTTTTTTCTTTTTCCGACTTGAGTCATTCTTTCTCATCTAAAAAAAAACAAAACACCTAATAAAGGTCGAACTTTCTCGTGCGTCAGGACACTTTGTTGTGTGTTACTTATACACGTCCCATTTTGGGGCGAAGTGTAAGACATCTACCACGATGAACAAGTCTTAGCATGAGGATGTCTCACAAACACCAAAATCAACACATTTCTTCTAAAAGACAGTAAACAAACAATACTCGTCTTCTCCTACGGGAATTCTTTTCTCATCTCATTCACTCATAAAGCAAACTCGCTACTGTAATACCTCAAAATTTTCCCTCTCATTCCCTCAATATTTTGCATAGCATTTAGCATATATAAGTTCATAAAATAACCAAAGACATTGCATCATTTGCATCATGGCTGAGGCATAGGTATGTGATCATTGATTGAAGTAATTGAAAGATATACAAAGGAAACCAAAGGGCCACGAAGCTTCTCAACCTTGTGTAAGGGGTTCACAACATCCCACAAGTCTTCATTGGAAGCCACAAGCCATGGAAAGATTTGATTTGATCAGAGGAGGCAAGCAGTGCAACATCTCCTGATGAAAAGGGCCAAATTAGGGTTTCATTTCTATTGGGATTCTCCATGAAATTTCGATTCAAAGTGGATTCTATTGTCTTATATATGATGTCAAGTGCCTGGGTTCAAATTTCATCCACAAATTCATTTTGGAAGAGGTTTAATTGGCCAGATGATTGAAAATCAGGAATTTGGGGAAAAGTCAACCATGCTGAAGAAAATGTCAACTCCTGACTTTTTGAGATCAAAATCATGAAATTAGGGTTACAAGGATTCTATGGTTCAAATTTGATCAAGAAATGATGGAGGAATCAAGAGAAATCAAGAAAACCAAAACTTACCATTTTTGGAAAACTAGGGTTTCCAAAAATGGCAAGTTTTGGCCATTTTTGCAGCATCTTCAAGAGATGCCTTCTCCCAAAATATGAGGGCTATCAAAATTCTACATTGAGCCAATTAAAGAGGGCATCTTGAGCTTCAAATCCATAGGTAGAACTCACTCATAACATCAAAATTGAGAGAGATATGATCTTGCAAAGTTTGAACAATTCAAGGCCTAAGGCAAGCCATGGGCGAGGCAACTTGCAGGCCAGCGCGCGCGCCATGCCTGGCAATTCATCAAACAGGTGGTGGTTAGAATGTCAAGCCATTATTCTTTGCCAAAAAGGCTTCAAATGAATTTTTGGTGAACTACAAAGTTGTTCCTTGATATAATCCCTACAATATTGGTGTTCAAAGTTTTTTCATTGGAGCAAGTCTTCTTGAGCTTATTAAGGGTCAAAGTGGGAAGGTCACAACTGGTCATCCATGGGCTAATTGACATAAGGCAAGCCAAATTTATGCAGACCACTATGCAGTCTCATGGCATGAACTTCATTGACCAATTTGGTGTACTTGGAAGCTTTGTCTTATCTTGAACCAAACACCAAACATGTTCATTGCATCCTCCTCTTCAAATTGATTACAAGAATCACACCATTTGATGCCTTGCTCATGAAGAAACAATCAATGGAAGATCACTATGTCAAACATGTTTGCTTGTGTCATAAGCCAGTGCATTGTGACATTGTTTTCGAATTCAGTCATCTGGCTACACTTGCTAACAGGTTGGTATCACATTGCAATGCATTCAAGAGTGTTTAGGGGATCTTGTACATGGCTATGCATGGTATTCACAATGCACCTCATGGACTGTCAAGCCAAGTGAGAATTCTATGGTAAGATGCTTCAAGATGCTGCATTGGATCAAGCCAGCCTTACTTCATCACCTCACCCTCACTCTAATTGCCATGTTCTACTCCACATATGATTCAGCTTGAGGCAAGCAAGCAAGCATACCTCAATTACCATGATCATCACTGCACAAGATCATACCTCAAGGCTGCACTAACTTAATGCATACATCCTTGCATCAAATGCACCATAAACCTCATGGAATTTGCAACATGTGATCCAACTCGAATGTGGAAGCTTATGGAAGATACAGCTGGCATAAATGCCATAACTACCTCACTCACTTAACCTCACTCACTCAGTTAACTCAGGGCATGTTAACCATGGTTAAGGGCCCTATAAAATGAGGTCACCACTTCAGTTTGAGAGTTCAGCTTCATTTCATCAAAAATCAGCAAAGTTCTCAAGCTTTCTCTTTGAATTTTCACACTGCAATTTGGCTCGAGCAAGCTTTGTCATCACTGATCTTGATCCATTCATCTTGAATTCATCATCTCCATCACCTCAAGCACAATCACCATGGATTGCATAGCCTGAAACTTCAAGGATCAAGCATTGCACACTTTGAAGCTTCACAACATTTTTGATCAGAACTCCTCAATTTGCATCAATCTAGTTTTGATCTTCATTCAAACATCATCAGCATCATCTCAAGCTCAGGATCCATGAAAGTCACAGCTTGAAACCTCAAGAATTCAACACTGCATAACATTGATCTTCACTGCACTTTCATCAACAACTCAGGATTCATAGCTCCCAGAGTGTTTATTTCACTTCCTTTGATCAAAGATCAAGAACAAGCAACCTAAGGATCCTCCTCTCTGGTCTTCTAGCAACAATTTGATCTCTCTGCAATTCAGGTATGTCCTGAAATTACACTTGCTCGAATCGTATGTTTTCCATGGATTTTATGCTGATTGAAGCTTGGTAGAAGCTATTTGATGACTGGCTAGTTGATAGGTATTGTAGATGCTTAGATTCAATTTTCCAGGTGGATCTTCTTGCTTTCGATTCATGAAATTTAGGAACCCTAAGTGAGATGTGAAGCCATATTTGTGATCAGTGAGGAGAGACGAATCCATTGATGGTGTTAGTTTTCATTTTAGTGAGGATCTGAGTTTGCCCTATCGGAGCATTGAACGGAGAAGATGACAGGAATTCATCTCCGGTCATCTGAACAGTGCCCTAATTTAATCCCAACTTTAAGTCACAACCCTTAGATCAAAGACATCCAACGCTCATGACATTGCCAGCACATTAATGATTTTGTGCCTCTCACGTGACTCAAACTCTCAGCCTTGTTGACCTTGATTTCATATTCACACTCCCATGTGCATTGGTCTAAGCCCATTTATGTTGTTTCTGTTGCTTTCAGCACCCCCAAGGCCCAATGCAATTTTTATTTCTTTTATTTTCTTATTCACTTTTATTTCAATTTCGTTTCCTTTTATAAAAATACCGAATTGCATCAAAAAATTCCAATTAAATTCATGAGCATTCCTCTTATTTTTCTCTAATTTTCCATTTTTTTATATTTTATTTTTATTCATTTTTGAAGTCAGAATTAATTTTCCATTTAATTGTTTCATATTTTCTTCATTTTAAACCAATCAACTTGTCCATTTTTGTTCTCCAAAACAAAAAATGATAAATGTCCCATTCGTTTTGCATCCTCTTAATAATTCATCATACTTCTTCAAAATATTTATTTTCTTCTGGATATTTTGGTCATGTTTAGGTCCTTTTGAGTCCATTCTTTCACATAGGTCCATATAAACCCTAATTGCATTCTAGTATTCATTTGTGTTGCACCCCAAAATTTGCCCTCCTTCGGTTGTTCCGATCTTTTGCATTCATACATTACATTCGCATTCATATTAAATCATAGCCATGATTTCACTTTTTGTTTCTTCGAAGTTCGGGATCTGGGATTCTTATTGGTTAGGTTTTGGCTGAATTTCGGGACCTTATTCCACTCAAGTTTGGAGGTGAATTTTGAAGCCTTATCGTTCATATTTGTATCATACTTCGTCAATTGGTCAGAAGGGTCCTTGCTTCTCAATGCCGAGACGTAGTTCACCAGGTCATCAATTTGAGGTTTTGGGATCAGGAATTATGGGAAAATTGATTAATAGGGTGGGATGAGGTTCGAAGACGCATTGTGACCGAGATTATCACTCCTCTAGTTACTTAAACATGCAAGTTTGTGTTCAAACCAAAATATATATATATTATGGTTAGGATGCCTTAAATTGGGAGTTATTTCTTGGGTCTTAAAAAAAAAACATTTTGTTAGCATTCCTCGTTTGAGATGTTCGGGTAATGAGAGTTATTATTTTTCTCTTTCGGAATCATTTTGAAGTATTGCCTTCTGATACAAGAGATTTTGTCGGTCATTATCAATTTGATACATATTGTTTTTAAGTTATGTTCCTTCAAAGGTTGACTTCGAAATAAAAGGGATTGTTTTTTCATGAGAACGGAATAAAAAGATTGACGTTTCATGAGTTTGCCAAGAAAGAATTGAATTCCATCGGGATGCAGATGGGGACATTCGCCGTGCAAAATGTGTACTCATTTGTCAACTTCTTTTGTTTCGTTAAGAGTGGTGAAAAGTTTATTTTGAATGTCTTGGTTGGCTCAAAGTCCTTGCGATGATAATATCTAACAATTCCATTACTGATAAAGGATTTAACTTGCCCTTGCTACATTTTATACTGATGAATGTAAATTAAGTTCCTCTACTTGGCAGCACCAGCTGGATGTGACAAAAAGAAAAAATGCCTTAGAAGACTTAAATCTCTTCAAGAATTCGTTGATTCTTCCTGATTCTTTCGATAAAAAATTCAATTAAAAGCTTTCATTTCAAAACATCCCGCATGATATTTTGTGCTGCTTCAAGCTCTTCTAGACTGCACGCATAAGGGCTAGGTAGACTAGAAATGTTAGTCATTGATGAAGCCGCCCAACTCAAAGAATGCGAGTCAAATGCACCTCTACCACTTCCCGGGCTTCGCCATGTTGCACTTATTGGAGATGAGTAACAATTGCCTGCACTAGTCAAAAGTGAGATTTCAGATAAGGCAGGATTTAGGAGAAGTTCATTTGAAAGACTTACTCTTCTTGGTCATAAAAAAGGCACACTCTCAATGTTTCAGCATCGAATGCATCCATCCATTAGCTTATTTCCAAATATGCAGCTCTATGACAATCCTTAGGAACACTTCCAAGCCTGATAAAATTTGGGGCAAAGTGATTCGTCGACGGGAATTCATAATACAGTTCAGATATTAAGAAAAAACTATACATAGATACTTCCCAAAAGCATCACATAGCAACTCATGGTTATCAAGTAGTATCTCATCAGCAAAATTTCCTATAAAATCCTGCACATACAGCATGAACAAGACATCATTCAAAAGTTCAAACAATGGCAGCATTATGGTTCAAAGGTGCATAATACCTCAAATATGTCAGCAATAGGGTGGAACATCTTTCTTGTACCTTTTTACATTCTCCATGGTGAAATTGGATTACTGCAACAATAAGATGGTATTAGTTACAAGAGAACAACATGAACAAATTTCACAAGATAGCAAAAGTTCGCAGTAGTAAAATAGGGGTTAAACGGTGAAAATAGAGGTTTGTGGCGGTAAAAAAAAAGGCAAACTAATTCAATCCAAGCTGAACTAATTCAGTTCACTTCAGTTTGTTTTGAATTAAGAAACAACCAGGTCAAAGGAAGTACAATCACATGAGCAAAAGCAAAATAGAGATGTCAGCAAGATTACGAAATCGAAACATTCACGAAATCGGCAAAAACTGTTTAAAACACAGGGTAAAGGCAGAACAGATAGGACATCAAAAAGGATGAACTTTTTGGATTTTCAAACGGGAAACCATAATCTATCACACTATAAAGAGAGGGTTAGAAATTGAGAAGAGGGGGAGGAAAAAAACCCTAGCCGCATCCGAAAAAACAAAAACTCACGCACAGAAAAAACCCTAACCGCAAGTGACAGAAGGGGCCATCATCAAGAAGCACAGGAAGAAAACTTCTCGCCAACAGAACAAAAACAACGAACCAATAACGCCGGCGAAATAGGAAACCACACCGAAACAATGTTTGAAATCCAAGAAGGAAGTCGAAGCCGAAAGGGAACGAAACATACTGTGGAAGTAGCTTGAGCCGATTTTTCTTTTTCTTCATCGGAGGTAGTCCCTTTTTCGTCTTTGTTTTGCTCATATGTCTTGTTTCGGCTTGAAATTCCTATGTATATTGTAGACTGTTGAGACATAATTGAAAGAGGGTTAGAAATTGAAAGGGGATTAGGATTTTAATTGGTTTCGGTCGATGAACATATGGTGATTCTTCTTTTCTGCTTGTTCTCTTTGAGAACTAAGAAGATGAATATGGAGACATGGCGAAAGGGTCGATGAAGGCTTTTGAGGCTTTCCTTCTCTTTTAGATTGATGTGATTAGGGATTTGGACTAGCACAGCTACCTCACTTTCCTTTTGTATAAGTTTAATGTTGGGACAGGTATTTGGTTTCGTTGCCAGACACGCGTGCCTCGCTGTAAAATATCTGGGTAGTCTTTCGCACTGCCCGAGGCACATGTTTGTCTGTTACCAGCCTTGTTTATTTGTTCATATGTTATTCAATTATTGCAACAAAAAAACGTGTACTAAGCAGGAGTATAGTGGCTAGGTTTATCTAGGGAGCACTCTTATGTTTTTTCTGTTCGGTGTGGATCTTTAGAGCCGGGTTAGGATGTCATCAATTTTCTTTTGGTCTGGCATCCCCTTCTTTTTTTACAAAAAATACGCCCATGGCTCTATTTGTGATTATACGATTCCTTTTCTCAAGCCAAGGTCTTAAAATCAATGCCACAAATAAGATTTCTTATTAAAATAGTTTTCTATATAAATGTTCTTTATTTATTTAATAGAAACTTAGAAATAACTGATGATATAGTTTATTTTCTTATCAAGATTTACAAATAGAATTTACGCTAAAATTTGGATTGATATTTTTAAATTTAGTGTCTTTCTTTAAGATGGAGTGAAGGATTTAATTTAGCCAGTTTATTATGCTCACTTTCTTGGTTGAAGTGTTGTCCATTTGATTATATGTCCTCGCTTGTAATTTGGTTGTATGTTGATCGTTGATATGCCTAGACTCGTAAGTTTTATTCTAGTATTATGACCATAAAATGACAAGATACAATATGACACGCTCACCATATTAACTTTAATAATAATAGTAAATTTTCTTGGTCCAATGCCAAGTAAGTTCGCGCGCTTACACATTGTACGCACGTAAGTCTGTCAGTTCTGATCGCCATCTGCACCATATTCATCTTAATTAATTTATGGAAAAAAGGAACTCCGGAGTCTAGCATTCCGCACGTTTTGGATTGAATCGCAAATGGGCTAGCCCCACGCGTTGGTTCAATTACCGTTCGTATAAAAACAATTCAATTCATCTTAATTTACGGAAAAAAGGAACTCCGGAGTCTAGCATTCCGCACGTTCTGGATTGAATCGCAAATGGGCTAGCCCCACGCGTTGGTTCAATTACCGTTCGTATAAAAACAATTCAATTCATCTTAATTTACGGAAAAAAGGAACTCCGGAGTCTAGCATTCCGCACGTTCTGGATTGAATCGCAAATGGGCTAGCCCCACGCGTTGGTTCAATTACCGTTCGTATAAAAACAATTCAATTCATCTTAATTTACGGAAAAAAAGGAACTCCGGAGTCTAGCATTCCGCACGTTCTGGATTGAATCGCAAATGGGCTAGCCCCACGCGTTGGTTCAATTACCGTTCGTATAAAAAAAAAATTTAAATCTTTTTTTTATATAATTAATTAACGAGTAACTGAATTCCGGAGTCTCGCACTCCGCACGTTCTTGAATGCAACCGCAACATGGGCTAGCCCCACGCGTGGTTCATTTGCCCTCTCGTTTTTAAAACACCCTTAATAGAGATCAAATATCTTTCCTCAAAACGAATGCTGTTTAAATCTTTCTATCTCGCAAATAAGCTAACGCTTAGCAGTAGAATGCATTTCTAAACAATCGTTCTATAAAAAAACACAAATCGTAGTAGCACGAACTACGAAGCTCTGACTTTCCCATTGCACAGGGGAATACGTAGGCACGGGGATTTTAATCCTTCGCGAGCACAATAATAAAAAATTAACTATCTCTCCATCACAATAATAAAAAACTTAACATTTCCCTATAACAAATAATAAACAAATATCGATACTTAATCAGTAAAAGAAGACAATAATAACAAGTTAACATTTAAAGCGCAAACTAGACTAAGAGGTTCCCGTTGAGTACAACGGACGTGAGGGGTGCCTAACACCTTCCCCTTGCGTAACTGACTCCCGAACTTAGATTAGTGGTTTCGTTGACCATTCTTATCCTTATTTAGGTTGTGTCTATATCTTCCTTTTCTCTCGTAGAATAAATAGAATTAGGTGGCGACTCTGTTGTTTATTTTAGGATCGTATTTTTCGAGGTGCGACAGCTGGCGACTCTGCTGGGGACTAACGCCTTGTGCATAAGAGAGTCGAGCCTAGTTTAGGATAGTTTGCGTTTGTTTGGTTTATTTGTTTTGTCCTCTTTATTTACTTTTATTGCTTTCCTTATATTACTCATTATTTATATCTACTTGTTGGATCTCGGGATTATGTCACGGGTGAATGTTTATCTGAATCTTGTACTTGAGTTCTGAAAAAGAAGAGGGAACACCTAAGTTTAGAATTGGATGTTATTAGTGTTAGTCTCCAAGGACTCGCTCCTTGCACGCCTAACATGAAAGCTCCCCCAGATAGTTAGACCTTTCATAGATCTTGTCACAACGCAGCTAGCCTGTCGCGGGACCTGATTCATGAAAGGGCTGTGATTCTGGGACCCCCCTAGAACCTGTTTCAATTTTGGTAGTTGTGTAATGTTAGTCTCCAAGGACTCGCTCCTTGCACGCCTAGCATGAGAACTCCACTCAGGGTAGACCTTATCGTTATTATCGTCACAATGCAGCTAGCCTGCGGCGGGGCGTTAGTACGATAAACGTCCGTGACCTTGGGTATCCTTATACCATCACCATAAAAGCTACCCTGTGAGCGAGCATTATGGGTAGAAAGATATAGACCGACCCTCTAGAGCCTACATCTTAGAGTTCCAAGCTCCCATTGTTATCCCGGATCCAGCTTTGTGCATTCATAACCATATAGCATATGCATCATAACTTGCACATCTTGTTATTTCAGGAAAACACATCTACTTGTTGTCTCACATTCAAAATAGTCATGAGTTCAGGGAAGAGGAAGACTCTACAGCTAAAAGCCTTCTCTCCAAACACTACTGTTCTTATGGACTGCTTAGAGAAAATGCCTGCTTCCTATAAAAGGGCCCTTGAAGTAAGGTTTGGTCAAGTGCTTCATCTTCTAGAGGTCGATGTACAAATCCCGGGTCTCACAGCTTTGGCCCAATTCTATGATCCTCCAATGCGAAGCTTCTTGTTTCAAGACTTTCAGCTAACGCCGTCTCTGGGAGAATTTGAAGGGTTCTTGGGATTTTCTATGAAAGGAAAAGCACCTTACACCCTCGTCAGTCGGGATCTTAAGGTGGAGGTAGTAGCAGAAGCTCTTCAGATCCCCATTGCCACAGCTAAAGCCAACTGGAAGCAAAAGCGGGAATTCTGGGGTTTCCATGGGCTATTTTTAGAGCAGGAAAGTAAGAAATTAGTAAAGGAACGTCAATGGGCTGCTTTAGTCAATGTATTGGCTCTCCTCATTTATGGTCTGGTTTTATTTCCCACTTTCGAAGATTACATTGATACGGCGGCGATTAACATATTTTGGGCGGTTTGGAAAGAAGATCGAAGCCCAGTATATTCGTTGTTGGCAGATGTGTTCCATAATCTCCACCTCCGTCACGAGAAGAAAGGTGCTGTTTTGACTTTCTGTTTCCCATTGCTGTATAAATGGCTCACGTCTCACGTTTTCAAACGCAATGCTCTAATTCCCAAGATGACTGGCGGGGAATGGTCTCAAATGCTAGCTTCCCTCACTGAAAGAGACATTGCCTGGTATCCCAACAAGCTGGATGTTGACCGGATCATTATGAGCTGCGGGAACTTCAGAAATGTGCCACTAATGGGATCAAAAGGGTGCATTAGCTATAATCCCATTTTGACTATACGGCAGCACGAATACCCTATGCTAGGGAAACCCGAAGACGCCGAATTGGAAGAAATGATACTTCACGATAGAGGTGTGAATGATCCAGCATTACTCTTCAGGATTTGTCGTTCTTGGGAAAAAGTTCACACCAAAGGCTCCGAGCTAAGGAAAAGAGATGGGGTGGTCAGGATCCCCTACCGCCAGTGGGTTCTTGAAAGAGTCCAAATCGTCAAGCTACCCTTTTCTGGAGAAGCACTCCCCAAGCCTCCTGTGCATGAACCAGTATCCCTTGAAGAAGTAGAAGAACTCCGAATGAAGGTAGCCAATCTCGGGAAAGAAAACGAAGAGCTCAGTTCAAAGCTGCACCGAGTCACCCACGAAAGGAACGAATTGAGGTATGACTTGGCTCGTAAAACTGTTCAAGTTGAAGCAATTCAGGAAAAGGCCAACGAAGAAGAGCGAAAGAAGAATAATGTTAAAGGGTGTCTGGATCAGACTTACGGAACGGTGGTCCACTTGAAGGAGGATATAAACAGGGTTTGCCGGAGGAGCGCGAATAACGAGGATTGGTATGTCAGGGCAACTAAAAAGGCAAAGATCGAGAGAGCTGAATTCGAGAAGAAGATTGCAGAGCTTACCGCGGCACTTGAGGAGGCGGTAAGAAGTTCGAATCGGGAATATGAGCTTAAGGTGCAGGCCATGAATGTCTCACGGTTCACCGTGGAAGATTGGGATTCCAAATGCCAAGAGGTGAATCGCGCCGAAGGAAACGCCCGGTATTGGAAGGAACAATACGAGGCTTTGACCAAGGATCGCGACATTTGGGAATCAGCAAGAAATGAGGTGCGGGGTCACTTCCAAGGATACCAACAAGCTGTACAAGATCGGATCAAGGAAAGAGACATGTACCGAGATAAGCTTAATCAGCTTATTGAATGGTGCAACTTGCAGGTAGAAGAATTACCTTTCCGACTCTCTATGGCAAGAGGGGAATTCGAAGACGATGGATCCTACCCAGCTGTGAGTTATTTTCTCTCAATGTGCCAAAACATGCTGAAGACTTTCAAGGAAGAGGTGAAGGAATGCAGTACCCAGAGACCCAGGAATTAGTCTTACAGTTGTAATTTATTTTGCTTTATTTATTTTGATCATTTCAGAAGAGAATTGGTGTTATTTTTGTAATAGTTAACAAACCAGAATATTTGTACTCTGATATTTTTAGTCTTGATTATTTAAGAATGAATGAAGTTCGGAGTTTTTCCTATGGTCCTTGACCTCTGTGATGTTTTGAATGTTGCACATTTAAATTTTGATATTGATGGTTGTTTTTCCTGAAATTAACATTTTGTGGCATGGCATTCATACATTTCCATCATTCGCTGCATTTTGTTAAAACATGAGGCTCATGCGTGTCTTTTTACCCAGTCGTCAAACTGTTTCGTCCATACAAAACCGGAGCCGACCGTCGCAGGAGGATGGAAAGACTCGAGCAGGAAAATCAAGAGCTCAGGGGAGAAGTGACTGCTTTGAAGGACAGTTTGGAAAGGCTTACCAATATGATGGAGATAATGGCCGCTGCACAGAATCAGGCGTCTCAAAACTCTCAGGAGACTGGACAGAGGACCGAGGCCATGGTCATCCCAACGACCGAGGCCCCTAGCAATGATTCCCAACATGTTGCAACCACTGGTTTCCCGTGGGGCATCCCTCGTGATTTCATACCAGAGAATCGTCAACCACATGTCTCACACGTCGCTGCCGTAATGACCACTCCTCAGCCTGTAATACACACTGCCCATTACAACGAAGATCTCCCTTTCCACACAGCACCAAGCGAAAATGCAGGAGTAGACGAGAGATTGGATGAGTTCCAGGATCGTTTTCTTGAAATGCAAAATGAGATTAGGGCACTCCGAGGCCAGGACCTGTTTGGAAGAAAGGCTTCGGATCTTTGCTTGGTCCCCAATGTCAGGGTTCCGCACAAGTTCAGAGTACCCGAGTTCGAAAAGTATAAAGGAAACTCATGTCCTCAGAGCCACTTAATCATGTATGCCCGAAAGATGTCCACCCAGCAGGACAATGACCCATTATTGATCCATTATTTCCAGGACAGCTTGACAGGTGCTGCCCTCAAGTGGTACATGAGTTTGGACAGCACAAAGATTCGCACCTTCAACGACCTAGGAGAAGCTTTCATCCGACAGTATAAGTACAACCTTGACATGGCCCCGGACAGAGATCAACTTCGGAGCATGTCACAGAAGGACAAGGAGAGTTTCAAAGAATACGCTCAACGGTGGCGTGAGGTCGCAGCTCAAATATCCCCACCATTGGAAGAAAAAGAAATGACCAAGATTTATCTGAAGACGTTGAGCACGTTCTATTATGATCGCATGATCGCAAGCGCACCCAGTGACTTTACTGAAATGGTAAACATGGGAATGCGGCTTGAAGAGGCCGTTAGAGAAGGGCGTCTAGCAAAAGAAACAGGGTCATCCAGTGGCATCAAGAAGTTCGGAAATGGCTTCCACAAAAAGAAAGAGCATGAAGTTAGTGCCGTTCACCAGAGAAGAAGTTATCAGCAGCAGGTAGCTGCAATCACCCCGATTATTAATACAACTCCAGGTCCTAATTACAGGCCATTTTTCCCTCAAAGTCAGCAAACCACTCCACAACGTCAACATCAGCATCAACCTCAACAATTCCAGCAGCGGCAACAACAGCTTCCACAACAGGCTCACCCCCAGTACAACAACAATCATATTTTGAGAACACCCGTCTACGACCCCATACCAATGACTTACGCAGAGTTGTTCCCAGCTCTGCTACAAAAGGGGCATATTCGAACAAGGCCTCCCCTCCCTCCCCCCAGGAATCCCACTTATAGGTTCAAAGCTGACCAGTTTTGCGCTTATCATCAAGGCGGACCAGGCCACAATATTGAAGACTGTTTTGGTTTTAAGGCCGATGTCCAGAATTTGATTAAAAATGGTGTTTTGACGTTTAAAGATACCAATCCGAATATTCAAGCGAATCCTTTGCCTACACACGGAAGAGCCTCGGTGAATATGGTGCACGGTTGTCCAGGAGAATATGCTGTTTATGATGTCAGATTGATCCAAGGGTCCTTAGTGCAAAAACATGCAGAATTGGCAGGGCTTATCTACTTCCACAACGGGATACATGATTATGAGGCGTGCAGAATCTGTTCCGTTAATCAACGGGGATGTCGCTTAGTGCGAGAAGATCTTCAGAGGATGTTGGATCAAAGGTCTATCAGAATAATGTATCCCAGGAACCCTGATGATGTTGAAATCGATGAAGAGGCATTTGTCATAATACCACAATTTAATGAACCAGGGCCCATAGAGATTACCTACGACAGTAGGAGGATCGCTACAACTCCATTGGTCATTGCTGTACCAGGACCAATGCCATACCAGTCTGAAAGAGCCATACCATACAGATATAATGCAACCATGATTGAAAACGGAAGGGAGGTTCCATTACCATCCATTGTCAACATTGCTGATGTCAGCCGAGTTACCAGAAGCGGGAGGGTGTTCCCTGACAAGGCCAAAGAAACTGTGATGCATAAAGAAACTCCTTCAGAGAGCACTTTTAAACAAGTAAGCCAATCAAGCAATACGAATCATAGCAAGGGAGATGATGAAGTGCTAAAGCTGATCAGAAAAAGCGATTACAACGTAGTGGATCAGCTTTTGAGCACGCCTTCGAGAATTTCAATCTTGTCTCTTCTGATGAGCTCTGAGGCGCATCGGGAGGCTTTGCAGAAGGTTTTAGAGCAAGCGTTTGTGGATCATGATGTCACTATTGGCCAATTCGACAATATTGTTGCACATATAACTGTTTGCAACAACCTTAGCTTCTGTGACGAAGAGCTCCCGGAGCAGGGGAGAAACCACAACATGGCATTGAACATCTCTGTTAATTGCAAGACCGACGCTTTGTCTAGTGTGCTGATAGACACTGGCTCTTCGCTAAATGTTATGCCAAAGACAACTCTCTCAATGTTAGCCTTTCAGGGCACTCCTATGAGAGTCAGTGGGGTTATTGTCAAAGCTTTCGACGGGTCCCGAAAGACTGTTATCGGAGAAGTGGATTTGCCTATAACGATTGGACCTCATACCTTTCAGATCACATTCCAGGTAATGGACATCAAGGCTGCGTACAGTTGCTTATTGGGCCGCCCTTGGATCCACGAAGTAGGTGCCGTAACTTCGACCTTGCATCAAAAACTCAAGTTCGTAAGTCAGGGAAAGTTAGTGACAGTGTTTGGAGAGCAGGCTATGATTGTGAGTCATCTCTCCTCCTTTTCATATGTGGAACCAGAAGATGATGTTGGAACCCGTTTCCAGGCTCTAACCATCGCTGACAAAGAAGTAAAGAAGAAAGGGGCATCCATTTCGTCTTTCAAAGATGCTCAGCAGATTGTTGAGAGTGGTTTAGCTGAGGGGTGGGGAAAGGTTGTGGTTTTAAACGAGAACAAGGCCCGTGAAGGGGTCGGTTTTTCGCCCGAATCTGCAAGACTTACAGGAGATGAAAATGTCATCCGCCCAATACAGGAAAGTTTCCGTAGCGGAGGATTCATGAGTCCAACTCCACCAGAAGTGGACGCAATTATTGAGGACGATTCTGAAGAAGATTTACCAGACTTTATTGAGCATGGAGCTTTGTGCCAGAATTGGACTGCTGTCGATGTCCCATCTGTTGTTCGCCTATCTAAGTAATGATTTCGTATTAACCTCTCGCTCTGCCCGAAGCGAGAGAGCGCTTTTGTAGGGTTTTCTCTTTATGCAATTTAAGAATTTTGTTTCCTCTTTGCCCTGCCCAAGGCAAGAGAGTAATTTTGTTGGGCCTTTTGTTTCGAAAAATCAAACAATCATTAATGAAAGTGTTATTTTTCGACTTCCTTTGTCATCTTTACTTTTTGCTTTTCGGAAAAGTGGTAATCCTAAAAAACACACATCCACATGTTTGCATAAATATAATATTTCATTTTTAAAAAAAAATCTGCATACGTTTCCATTTGTCTAGTGCTAAAATAAAACATCAATCATATGTGCAGATTAACCATAAAAAACCCCATTGAAAAGCATGACCCATTACCTACTCCCAACTTTGAGTTCCCGGTGTTTGAGGCTGAAGAAGACAATGATGAAGAGGTCCCTGATGAGATCTCACGGCTACTGGAGAATGAGGAGGAGACTATCCAGTCATACAAAGAAGCAGTGGAGGTAATTAATCTAGGGACAGAAGATGATAGGAAGGAAGTCAAAATCGGCGCGCTACTCATCCCCGATGTCAAGGAAAGAATGATAGAGCTTTTGAAAGAGTATGCAGATGTGTTTGCTTGGTCCTACCGGGATATGCCGGGATTGGATACCCGTATCGTGGAACATCGTCTTCCTTTGAAACCAGAATGCCTGCCGATCAAACAAAAGTTGAGGAGATCACGCCCTGACATGGCTATCAAAATTAAGGAGGAAGTTCAGAAGCAGATTGACGCAGGATTCCTTGTCACTTCCGAGTATCCGCAATGGTTAGCCAATATAGTACCTGTGCCAAAGAAAGATGGGAAAGTCAGAATGTGTGTCGATTACAGAGATCTGAACAAAGCTAGCCCTAAGGATGACTTCCCGCTACCCCATATTGACATGTTGGTCGACAGTACAGCTAAGTTCAAAGTTTTCTCCTTCATGGATGGTTTCTCTGGATACAACCAGATTCGAATGGCCCCGGAGGATATGGAGAAGACTTCGTTTATTACACCTTGGGGGACGTTTTGCTACCAAGTGATGCCTTTCGGTTTGAAGAATGCAGGCGCGACCTATCAAAGAGCAATGACAACACTGTTCCATGACATGATGCACAAAGAAATTGAAGTATACGTTGATGACATGATCGCTAAATCCAAAACCGAGGAGGAGCATGTGGAGTACCTGTTGAAGTTGTTCCAACGTTTGAGGAAGTACAAGCTTCGCCTGAACCCCAACAAATGCACATTCGGTGTTCGTTCAGGGAAGTTGTTGGGTTTCGTTGTCAGCCAGAAAGGTATTGAAGTAGATCCCGATAAAGTCAAAGCCATTCGAGAGATGCCCGCACCAAAGACAGAAAAACAAGTAAGGGGATTCTTAGGTCGTCTGAATTACATCTCCAGGTTTATTTCTAACATGACTGCGACCTGTGGGCCGATCTTCAAACTACTACGAAAGAATCAAAATTGCAAGTGGACGGAAGATTGTCAAAAGGCTTTTGATAACATCAAAGATTATTTACTGGAGCCGCCTATCTTGGTCCCTCCAGTTGAAGGAAGACCGCTGATCATGTACTTAACGATACTGGAAGATTCCATGGGTTGTGTGCTCGGGCAACAAGACGAAACAGGACGGAAGGAGCACGCCATCTATTACCTAAGCAAGAAATTCACAGATTGTGAGTCCCGATACTCCATACTCGAGAAAACCTGTTGTGCTTTAGCTTGGGCAGCTCGACGTCTCCGACAATACATGATCAATCACACTACCTGGTTGATTTCAAGAATGGATCCGATTAAGTATATCTTTGAAAAACCGGCCCTAACAGGAAGAATTGCTCATTGGCAAATGTTACTATCAGAATATGATATCGAGTACCACACTCGGAAGGCTATTAAAGGAAGTATTTTGGCCGACCATCTGGCCCATCAACCCATTGACGATTACGAACCTGTAAAGTTTGATTTTCCAGACGAAGATGTCATGTACTTGAAGATGAAGGATTGTGATGAGCCTCCCCTCGATGAAGGGCCAGAACCGGGGTCCCAATGGGGATTAGTTTTCGATGGAGCCGTAAATTTGTATGGAAAAGGAATTGGGGCAATGATTGTAACCCCCCAAGGAGCTCATATCCCTTTCGCTGCAAGGGTAACGTTCAATTGCACCAATAATGAAGCCGAGTACGAAGCTTGCATCATGGGTTTAGAAGAAGCAGTTGATTTGAGAATCAAGAACTTAGATGTATATGGTGACTCAGCCCTAGTGATCAATCAGATCAAGGGGAAGTGGGAAGTCCTACAGCCTCACTTGATCCCATACAGGGATTACGCAAGGAGGATCTCGACATTCTTTAATAAAATTGAGTTTCACCAGGTACCTCGCAGCGAGAACAGAATGGCTGATGCTCTGGCTACCATCTCCTCTATGATTGTTGTAAACCGACAGAATTATATGCCGAAGATCGAAATTATGCGTCTTGATAGACCTGCTTATGTATTCACCTTGGAAGAGGCCGTGGACGATAAACCATGGTACTACGATATAAAGTGTTTCTTACGACACCAAGAATATCCGCCAGGGGCATCCGGCAAGGATCGAAAGACTCTGAGGAGGTTAGCCAATAACTTCTTTCTGAGTCAGGATGTTTTATACAAGAGAAATTTCGACATGGTTTTACTCAGGTGTGTAGATAAGCAAGAAGCGGAAATACTAATGAGGGAGATTCACGAAGGATCATTCGGCACCCACGCTAATGGGCCTGCTATGGCTAGGAGGATGCTAAGGGCAGGGTATTACTGGTTGACAATGGAATCCGATTGCTGCAAATATGTGAAAAAATGTCATAAATGTCAGGTTTATGCTGATAAAGTTCATATCCCTCCGACTCTTCTCAACGTTCTTTCTTCTCCGTGGCCTTTCTCCATGTGGGGCATCGACATGATCGGTATGATCGAGCCAAAAGCTTCCAATGGGCATCGTTTCATCCTAGTGGCCATTGACTATTTTACAAAATGGGTAGAGGCAGCTTCCTACGCCAATGTGACTAGACAGGTGGTAGTCCGATTCATCAAAAACAACCTCATTTGCCGGTATGGTATCCCAAGTAGGATCATCACCGATAATGGATCAAACCTGAACAACAAAATGATGAAGGAAATGTGCGCGGAGTTCAAGATTGAACATCATAACTCTTCTCCCTACAGGCCTAAGATGAACGGGGCAGTGGAGGCCGCCAACAAGAATATCAAGAAGATCATTCAGAAGATGGTTGTCACTTACAAGGATTGGCACGAGATGCTTCCCTTTGCTTTACACGGATATCGCACTTCAGTTCGCACATCGACAGGGGCAACTCCTTTCTCCTTAGTATATGGCATGGAGGCCGTACTCCCTGTGGAAGTTGAAATTCCGTCAATGAGAGTTTTGATGGAATCCAAGTTAACAGAAGCCGAGTGGTGCCAAAGTAGGTACGATGACTTGAATCTGATTGAAGAGAAAAGGATGACAGCTTTATGTCATGGGCAGTTATATCAACAAAGGATGAAGAAGGCTTTTGACAAGAAGGTTCATCTTCGTGTGTTCAAAGAAGGCGACCTCGTGATTAAGAAACTCCAGCCTTTTATATCAGATTCTAGGGGCAAATGGGCTCCTAATTATGATGGCCCGTACGTTGTCAAGAGAGTTTTCTCAGGCGGCGCGCTAATCCTCGCAACGATGGATGGGGAGGAACTCGCCCGTCCTACAAATGCGGATACAGTCAAGAAATACTTCGCCTAATAAAGATAAAAAGAACAGCTCGGTAAGTCGAAAACCTGAAAGGGCGACTTAGGCAAAAAAGAGCGTCTCGGTGGGTCGAAAACCCGAAAAGGGCGACTCAGGCAAAAGTTAGAGACATAAACAGAAATTAATCATCCCGTTGGATTGAAAACCTGAAAGGGCAGTCCAGGCAAAAGTTAGGGATAAAGGCAAGTAACTGTATCGGGTTTTGATAACAACATCGTGTGCCAAGGTTTCTTCAAACCTAATTCAAGCTCAAGAATGCCGGGGATTCAAAGTAGTTGGAGGAGATAATGGCCATTGTAATTTTAATGTAGTCTTTTCCATTTAATTACCATTTATTCCACTTTTGTAAAGATCTATGGAATCCCGCTATTGGCAGATTACCATTCCATTAATGAAAATTTGAGCCTATGCCTTTGCTTGCAATTCCTATTCTATTTTCATCTCAAAAATGACACTGTTATTAATAATGATTTTCGAAACAAAAAGCCTTCTACTATATTTATTTTAATGTATGTGTACTTACTAAGTTGGCGAATCAAAAGATGGACGTTAATGGTTGTTCCAAGAATGGTTAAAATGCAAGATGTGAGATATTTGTCTCGATAAAATGCGGCATGCTCATGTTTCTCCAATGTGGGTCATTGGAGTGTTATCTGTGTGACTCATTTTCTGTGACAAAATTTTTGTTACTCAACGCCTTTGGAAAGATGTAAGCCTGATGTACCTATGTGAGCCAGATTTAATCTACGTGGGTAGATTGTTGGTTTGATTCCCATGGCAGAAGATAAACCATTTCATCCTCGTCAGGGTCGACTGCGTTATGGGTCGCTGACATCTTGTTGAGACTGGTCGAGCATCTGGTTGTTGTGTTCTCCTCACTGATCTATCTTACGTGTCTGTTTTGTCTGTTTGTCAGCATAAACATAACACATATACATACATGTACATCATAAATGAATGCATACGCATATGCATATTCATGTCGCATTCGTTAATGCATACTACTTTCACCTTGGTCGCGTTTGTCCCCAAGTGATGTGTCTCTCTCAAAATAGAGTTGTCAGCCTTAGGCAGTAAATATACATTCTTTCTAATTCCCCACGGAGTTCTTACCCTCGTGGAAGATCTCTGTTTTAGTTCCCCTTTCCACACTTGGATAGGATTGATTCCCAATTGAGTTTATTCCTCATGGGTTAGCATTTTATTTGACAGTTTCCTTCCAGCTCGTTCCTGGATTGAATTTTGGTCGTTGGCAATGATTGAACTACCAATTGGAAGGTGCGTTTATTTTGCACCTTTGGATGCTTAGTTTTCCAGAAGGAATTTGTTGGAGGTTTCCATTGAAGACAAATTTGTGCTCTCCAGCAGGGTCGTTACAACATTCTCCTGGATTATTTATACCTGACAACAAGTGGCAGTCTCTTTATTGGAGAAGCTTGTTCTTATCCCTGGACCTCTAATCGGAATCAACAGGTGGCCGTCTCCTTATTTGAGAAGCTTGTTTCTTATCCATAGATTTCCCAGCGAATCAACGGATGACATTCTCTTTTCGAGCAATTTGTTCAGCAAGGTTTCTGTTCTATCAGATGGCTGTCTCTTCCATACAAGTCGAGAAGTTTGATATGAACCTCCTTTATTTTTCCAACAAATGGCTGTCTCTTCCATACAAGTTGAGAAGTTTGTTGTGAATTTTTCAATTTCCGTCAAATGGCTATCTCTTCCATACAAGTCGAGAAGTTTGAGCGTGAAATTGTTCTTCGTCATATGGCTGTCTCTTTCAGAAGAAGGGAAGTATGATGAATGTTCTATCAGATGGCTGTCTCTTCCATACAAGTCGAGAAGTTTGATATGAACCTCCTTTATTTTTCCAACAAATGGCTGTGTCTTCCATACAAGTTGAGAAGTTTGTTGTGAATTTTTCAATTTCCGTCAAATGGCTATCTCTTCCATACAAGTCGAGAAGTTTGAGCGTGAAATTGTTCTTCGTCATATGGCTGTCTCTTTCAGAAGAAGGGAAGTATGATGAATGTTCTATCAAATGGCTGTCTCTTCCATACAAGTCGAGAAGTTTGATATGAACCTCCTTTTTTTCCCAACGAATGGCTGTCTCTCCCATACAAGTTGAGAAGTTGTTTGTGAATTTTCCAATTTCCGTCAAATGGCTATCTCTTCCATACAAGTCGAGAAGTTTGAGCGTGAAATTGTTCTTCGTCATATGACGGTCCCTTTCAGAAGAAGGGAAGTATGGTGAAAGTTCTATCGATGACTTTTCCCCAATGCACGTTGTTATCTGTTGATCATTTATCATCCAGTGGTATTTAAAACTCCTTGAAGGAATTTATGTCACGACTATGTGTGCTTTATCCCCAGTAAGGACATCTTTTTCCCTCGTTGGGGTTTGGTTTTGTAGTCTCTTTTCCAGCTTTTCCACCGTTTATTTTTCTTTTAATTCTCGGAGCGCCAATTTTCTGGTTCTTTAAGTATTCAAACTTCTTTTACCTTTCAGGTTTAAGCCGTTTGAATAGGGGCAGCTGTTGCACCCCAAAATTTGCCCTCCTTCGGTTGTTCCGATCTTTTGCATTCATACATTACATTCGCATTCATATTAAATCATAGCCATGATTTCACTTTTTGTTTCTTCGAAGTTCGGGATCTGGGATTCTTATTGGTTAGGTTTTGGCTGAATTTCGGGACCTTATTCCACTCAAGTTTGGAGGTGAATTTTGAAGCCTTATCGTTCATATTTGTATCATACTTCGTCAATTGGTCAGAAGGGTCCTTGCTTCTCAATGCCGAGACGTAGTTCACCAGGTCATCAATTTGAGGTTTTGGGATCAGGAATTATGGGAAAATTGATTAATAGGGTGGGATGAGGTTCGAAGACGCATTGTGACTGAGATTATCACTCCTCTAGTTACTTAAACATGCAAGTTTGTGTTCAAACCAAAATATATATATATATTATGGTTAGGATGCCTTAAATTGGGAGTTATTTCTTGGGTCTTAAAAAAAAAAACATTTTGTTAGCATTCCTCGTTTGAGATGTTCGGGTAATGAGAGTTATTATTTTTCTCTTTCGGAATCATTTTGAAGTATTGCCTTCTGATACAAGAGATTTTGTCGGTCATTATCAATTTGATACATATTGTTTTTAAGTTATGTTCCTTCAAAGGTTGACTTCGAAATAAAAGGGATTGTTTTTTCATGAGAACGGAATAAAAAGATTGACGTTTCATGAGTTTGCCAAGAAAGAATTGAATTCCATCGGGATGCAGATGGGGACATTCGCCGTGCAAAATGTGTACTCATTTGTCAACTTCTTTTGTTTCGTTAAGAGTGGTGAAAAGTTTATTTTGAATGTCTTGGTTGGCTCAAAGTCCTTGCGATGATAATATCTAACAATTCCATTACTGATAAAGGATTTAACTTGCCCTTGCTACATTTTATACTGATGAATGTAAATTAAGTTCCTCTACTTGGCAGCACCAGCTGGATGTGACAAAAAGAAAAAATGCCTTAGAAGACTTAAATCTCTTCAAGAATTCGTTGATTCTTCCTGATTCTTTCGATAAAAAATTCAATTAAAAGCTTTCATTTCAAAACATCCCGCATGATATTTTGTGCTGCTTCAAGCTCTTCTAGACTGCACGCATAAGGGCTAGGTAGACTAGAAATGTTAGTCATTGATGAAGCCGCCCAACTCAAAGAATGCGAGTCAAATGCACCTCTACCACTTCCCGGGCTTCGCCATGTTGCACTTATTGGAGATGAGTAACAATTGCCTGCACTAGTCAAAAGTGAGATTTCAGATAAGGCAGGATTTAGGAGAAGTTCATTTGAAAGACTTACTCTTCTTGGTCATAAAAAAGGCACACTCTCAATGTTTCAGCATCGAATGCATCCATCCATTAGCTTATTTCCAAATATGCAGCTCTATGACAATCCTTAGGAACACTTCCAAGCCTGATAAAATTTGGGGCAAAGTGATTCGTCGACGGGAATTCATAATACAGTTCAGATATTAAGAAAAAACTATACATAGATACTTCCCAAAAGCATCACATAGCAACTCATGGTTATCAAGTAGTATCTCATCAGCAAAATTTCCTATAAAATCCTGCACATACAGCATGAACAAGACATCATTCAAAAGTTCAAACAATGGCAGCATTATGGTTCAAAGGTGCATAATACCTCAAATATGTCAGCAATAGGGTGGAACATCTTTCTTGTACCTTTTTACATTCTCCATGGTGAAATTGGATTACTGCAACAATAAGATGGTATTAGTTACAAGAGAACAACATGAACAAATTTCACAAGATAGCAAAAGTTCGCAGTAGTAAAATAGGGGTTAAACGGTGAAAATAGAGGTTTGTGGCGGTAAAAAAAAAGGCAAACTAATTCAATCCAAGCTGAACTAATTCAGTTCACTTCAGTTTGTTTTGAATTAAGAAACAACCAGGTCAAAGGAAGTACAATCACAGGAGCAAAAGCAAAACAGAGATGTCAGCAAGATTACGAAATCGAAACATTCACGAAATCGGCAAAAACTGTTTAAAACACAGGGTAAAGGCAGAACAGATAGGACATCAAAAAGGATGAACTTTTTGGATTTTCAAACGGGAAACCATAATCTATCACACTATAAAGAGAGGGTTAGAAATTGAGAAGAGGGGGAGGAAAAAAACCCTAGCCGCATCCGAAAAAACAAAAACTCACGCACAGAAAAAACCCTAACCGCAAGTGACAGAAGGGGCCATCATCAAGAAGCACAGGAAGAAAACTTCTCGCCAACAGAACAAAAACAACGAACCAATAACGCCGGCGAAATAGGAAACCACACCGAAACAAAGTTTGAAATCCAAGAAGGAGGTCGAAGCCGAAAGGGAACGAAACATACTGTGGAAGTAGCTTGAGCCGATTTTTCTTTTTCTTCATCGGAGGTAGTCCCTTTTTCGTCTTTGTTTTGCTCATATGTCTTGTTTCGGCTTGAAATTCCTATGTATATTGTAGACTGTTGAGACATAATTGAAAGAGGGTTAGAAATTGAAAGGGGATTAGGATTTTAATTGGTTTCGGTCGATGAACATATGGTGATTCTTCTTTTCTGCTTGTTCTCTTTGAGAACTAAGAAGATGAATATGGAGACATGGCGAAAGGGTCGATGAAGGCTTTTGAGGCTTTCCTTCTCTTTTAGATTGATGTGATTAGGGATTTGGACTAGCACAGCTACCTCACTTTCCTTTTGTATAAGTTTAATGTTGGGACAGGTATTTGGTTTCGTTGCCAGACACGCGTGCCTCGCTGTAAAATATCTGGGTAGTCTTTCGCACTGCCCGAGGCACATGTTTGTCTGTTACCAGCCTTGTTTATTTGTTCATATGTTATTCAATTATTGCAACAAAAAAACGTGTACTAAGCAGGAGTATAGTGGCTAGGTTTATCTAGGGAGCACTCTTATGTTTTTTCTGTTCGGTGTGGATCTTTAGAGCCGGGTTAGGATGTCATCAATTTTCTTTTGGTCTGGCATCCCCTTCTTTTTTACAAAAAATACGCCCATGGCTCTATTTGTGATTATACGATTCCTTTTCTCAAGCCAAGGTCTTAAAATCAATGCCACAAATAAGATTTCTTATTAAAATAGTTTTCTATATAAATGTTCTTTATTTATTTAATAGAAACTTAGAAATAACTGATGATATAGTTTATTTTCTTATCAAGATTTACAAATAGAATTTACGCTAAAATTTGGATTGATATTTTTAAATTTAGTGTCTTTCTTTAAGATGGAGTGAAGGATTTAATTTAGCCAGTTTATTATGCTCACTTTCTTGGTTGAAGTGTTGTCCATTTGATTATATGTCCTCGCTTGTAATTTGGTTGTATGTTGATCGTTGATATGCCTAGACTCGTAAGTTTTATTCTAGTATTATGACCATAAAATGACAAGATACAATATGACACGCTCACCATATTAACTTTAATAATAATAGTAAATTTTCTTGGTCCAATGCCAAGTAAGTTCGCGCGCTTACACATTGTACGCACGTAAGTCGGTCAGTTCTGATCGCCATCTGCACCATATTCATCTTAATTAATTTATGGAAAAAAGGAACTCCGGAGTCTAGCATTCCGCACGTTCTGGATTGAATCGCAAATGGGCTAGCCCCACGCGTTGGTTCAATTACCGTTCGTATAAAAACAATTCAATTCATCTTAATTTACGGAAAAAAGGAACTCCGGAGTCTAGCATTCCGCACGTTCTGGATTGAATCGCAAATGGGCTAGCCCCACGCGTTGGTTCAATTACCGTTCGTATAAAAACAATTCAATTCATCTTAATTTACGGAAAAAAGGAACTCCGAAGTCTAGCATTCCGCACGTTCTGGATTGAATCGCAAATGGGCTAGCCCCACGCGTTGGTTCAATTACCGTTCGTATAAAAACAATTCAATTCATCTTAATTTACGGAAAAAAGGAACTCCGGAGTCTAGCATTCCGCACGTTCTGGATTGAATCGCAAATGGGCTAGCCCCACGCGTTGGTTCAATTACCGTTCGTATAAAAAAAAAATTTAAATCTTTTTTTTATATAATTAATTAACGAGTAACTGAATTCCGGAGTCTCGCACTCCGCACGTTCTTGAATGCAACCGCAACATGGGCTAGCCCCACGCGTGGTTCATTTGCCCTCTCGTTTTTAAAACACCCTTAATAGAGATCAAATATCTTTCCTCAAAACGAATGCTGTTTAAATCTTTCTATCTCGCAAATAAGCTAACGCTTAGCAGTAGAATGCATTTCTAAACAATCGTTCTATAAAAAAACACAAATCGTAGTAGCACGAACTACGAAGCTCTGACTTTCCCATTGCACAGGGGAATACGTAGGCACGGGGATTTTAATCCTTCGCGAGCACAATAATAAAAAATTAACTATCTCTCCATCACAATAATAAAAAACTTAACATTTCCCTATAACAAATAATAAACAAATATCGATACTTAATCAGTAAAAGAAGACAATAATAACAAGTTAACATTTAAAGCGCAAACTAGACTAAGAGGTTCCCGTTGAGTACAACGGACGTGAGGGGTGCCTAACACCTTCCCCTTGCGTAACTGACTCCCGAACTTAGATTAGTGGTTTCGTTGACCATTCTTATCCTTATTTAGGTTGTGTCTATATCTTCCTTTTCTCTCGTAGAATAAATAGAATTAGGTGGCGACTCTGTTGTTTATTTTAGGATCGTATTTTTCGAGGTGCGACAATTTGACCATTCAAAATTAGGATTTTTTGTGAGATTATTTTGTACATAAGTCATTCTCTGGATTGTCATTCTCAATGTTAAATTTCATAATTTTTCTAAGTCATTTGATAATTTTTTCAAGTTACTTAGGCCTTAAGTCATTTTTAGTCCCTTTTATAAGTTTCCTTTAATCCATTTGAATAAGGCATTTATGTCATTGCTCTAAGGTCTTGATTCAAAGTCTTTTGGGTCATATTAGAGGTCCTTAAATGTTGAGAACACTCATTAGGTCCTTGTCTTTTGATTTTGGGGTTTTCTTGAGTCATAAGTCATCCTTGTCTCCTTTTGACCTAATTCTTCTTCAACTTCCATCTTAACCCCTCAAAACTAACTTTGTGACTATGTCATACTTGTTAAATCATTGTCATACACCTTATAAGTGTTTCATATACATTTTCAAGTGTTCACTTCAAGCCTTAGGTCTTTATGCTTCATGTAATGTCATATGCCTCCTTAAGACTTCAAAACTTCACATTTAGGTTCCTTAAGCCTAATGCCATTCACTCCATGTCCTTTGTGACCAATTTTTGAGTTTAAACCACATTTTAATACTTCATCAAGTCCCTGGTTTTTGCATGAGAGATTTAAATCTTCTTGATCATGTTTGAGTTTATTCTGAGTCTTTTCCTTCCTTTGAAGTTCAATGTTCATTTCTTCTTATTTTCACACCATTTCACATAATGTTTGAATCTCTTTCACTTGAATCTCTTTTCTCCCATGTTGTTTTACATCTTAGGATACTTTCATTAAGTTTTAGCTCCTGGATTTTCTATTCACCATTGATTTCATACAAGTTTAGTATACTTAAGCATTTAGGTTTCCTCATGTAACTTCACCTTAACTCCTACTAGGGTTTAGCTTCCTTCTAGAACATAGTTTGAAGTTGTTCATTCTTGTAGCTTTAGAATACTTAAGTTGAGTTTAGCCACTGACTTTTTAAGTGTGTCACCTTATAGGATGCCATAGGCTTAAGTATTTGCCTTAGGAGTTCACTAACATTTTCCTTAGCTAGTGTGAGTTGTTTATGAGATTTTTCATGCTATAATTGTTCATATTTCTCCATCATGCTAATATTTGTTTTGTAGGGGGGAAGATTAGGTAATCACTTCATGCCTATCTTTTATGTATTTATTTGCTTTTGCCTTAGCGCCTTGGTGCTTTGTTCATAGGGCTCCTCTTTTCCTTTAGATTCAACTTAACTTCCTTAGGAAGTAAGTTGAATTCTAACTTGTTTTTGTTCCTTAGGTTGAAATACCTTATTAACCATAGGACCACATTTTTGTACATAGTGAGATGACTTAGGTTTGTGTCTTAGTCCCCCATTAGCTTTGACCTTTGCCTATTGAGTCTTTCTCTTCTCATCTTCAAACAAAATCCAAAAAGACTTAATAAAGGTATGAAAGGATCCCTTGTGTATAGCCTTATTCCATGGGGCACTTGCATTCATTCCATTTTGGAGTGGTGTAAGCTTGTCTAGCATGATGTACGAGTCTTATCAAGGGGGTGTTTCACAAAGAAAATCTAAAAGATAGTTCTTCACAAAAGCTACAAAAACACCTAATCTTTGGAAACAAGTCTTGGATAAATTCTCCTTACTTGGTGTGCTTGTTCTATTATTCCATCTTGGAATATAGTAGCAAGTACACATTCCATGGAAAAGAGTTTGAATTCACTTCCTTGTGCCAAATTCATAAAAGCTCTTAAAAAGAGAACAACAAACAATAAACGACTTTCCTGCGGGAACTTCTTTTCTCACCTCATTCACTCACAACGCGAACTCGCGACTGTAAACACCCCAAATTTGCCCTCACCCATTCACCCCATGGCTTGTGGTCTTTTCATATGCATAAGTTCAATCATAGCATCTCATACCACATTTTTGATCCACTGCATTGTTTCTAAGTCATCTGCATCTAGGGTTTGTGATCTGAGCTATCCAAGAGCCATTTGAGCCACTCCAAAGGTAATCAATCACTTCAAAGGGGTCCATGTATGTTCAAGCATCATATTATATCCTCTCAAAGTCAAGGAAGTCAAAAAATCACAAGAACTGAGATTGGCATGGAAGCAGAGCCAGGTTTGACTGCACAGATGACCTAGAATTAGGGTTTTGGTTTCAAAGGCCATAACTCCAAATTTTTTGGTCATTCTTGTTTCTATTGGTCTCTATATGGTATAGGGATCATGCATATCAATTTTCATGAAGAAATTCCATGGGGAAGGCATCTAATCAAAAGTTGACTTTTTGAGCAAGTCAGTGCAAAATCAAGGCATCTGAGGCCCTCAATGACCCAACCAAAGGGTGTTCTTCATCATTTTGATTATGTATGGTCTTTATTTGATCATAGAAGATGTTAGAAGTTCACAAAATTGAAGAATTTCAAGCCATTTGCAAAGTTGACTTTTTGGGAAAATGACTTGTAATGGAAACTTGCCATTTTGGGAAACGTTTTCAACCCTTGCTTTTTGATTCAAAAATGCTTCAAATGGGAAAACTTTGGTCATGAAAGTTGTAGAATGGATCATTCCCTTTTCAAAAAGTACAAGAACTTGTCCTAATTCATTTTGGATCAAAAGTTATGGCTTGTCAAAGTTGGGAAAAATCACATAATTTCAAGTTTTCCACCAAAGAGGCAAAGTTGTAAAAATCCCTTGCCAAGGCAAATTGTGCTATCAAATGGACTTCTAATCTTCATACAAACATGAACCAATGTCAAAAAGTCAGACTGCATCAAGAGTTTGCTCATTTTTATGACTTGTGGATCAAGAAACTTCAAAGGGGCCAAAGGTGATCAAAGTTGCAAAACCTATCATAAACCCTAATCCACTTGCTGCATTGCCTCTAGACCTTTTCCATAGCTTTCCTTGATTCAAGCTGAGCCAAGACAAGCCAAAAAGCAAGCCGTATCATTGCCCATACCTCAAGTACAAGTCAAGTTGACATTTTGGCAACTTGCCCATACCAATCAACATAGGCCAGCACCCACTCTCTGACCTATCACACTTCTTTATGTGGATCAAATGCAAGCAAAATCACACAACACACAAGCCTGAAGCTCTCTCATAACCATAGTTCCAAGTTTATGCCTCTTATGCAAAACCATTCGAAACACACAACACAAGCATCAAACACACAAACAAACTTCACAAAACATCTCAGCACATCCTCCTGATCATTTCCCTGCCCTCATTCATCCTTGAAATCCCCTGAGATCAAAACACGATTTCTCACCTCTCCTGAACAGAACTTGATCAAACTCCCAAATCAGCCAAAAGAAATTCTTTCCAAGCATCAAGACTTCATCAGGAGCTCAAGGGGAGTGGTTTGCGCAAAGAAAGGAGGTCTGAAAGTCCAGAGCTGAGAAAGCTCAAGCTCAGGTACCTCCTTGAAACATTTTTCCAGAACTCATATTTCTTGTTTCTAAAATGATCTACATGCTTCCCTGAATGCACTGAACCTTTTATTTTTGAAAATGATTGAGTATTGAGTGTGTATTGCATCTCTGAAAGTTTGGCCATTTTTACATTTTTGTTTCGAATCATGGTTTTGAGCAAGAAGAAATGAGTTTTGAGGTTAGATTCAGGTTCAGGGAGGTGAAGAGAGTTGATCTGGAGCTTTAGAGCTCCAGAAATAACCTAGGGGTGAGGTTTTGGTTTTACTCAGGGGAGGTGTGGCCGGAGAAGACGACCGAAAGTCTTTTCCGGCCACCTGAACGTGATTAGTGCATTAATGAGGATTAGGGCTCAGTTTGAATGTGGAGCGTAGGATGGGCTGACTTTGTTTGACCCGCGCGTGTTTGGATGGCCTGGATTGTTTCATTAGAACCCTAATCCACGTCATTATCCATTTAATTAAGTTTATGAATTAATCCTGCCAGTTTGAATTTCAGCCCTTAGATCTGGCGCCAGTCAATTCGCGCGCTTCCTGTTTAAACCTCAGCCTTAGATCCTGTTGACTTTCCATTTAATTTCTTTTTATTTCATTTTTCTTGCATTTTCTTTCATATTTATTTTAAAATAGTTAGAAAAATCCCAAAAATATTTCCTTTTGCATTTTTGTTTCAAATATTTTTCTCAATCAGAAAATGATTTTTATTTTATTTTTTGCATTAAAAATTATTTTTAAATCATTTAAAAGTTTATTTTTAATTAGTTGATGAAAGTTAATTAATTAAAAATACTTTTAGGTATTTAAAAATCACAAAAAAATTCATGTAACCTTTAAAAACATTTAGAAACATTGTCCAACTCTCAAACCAAATTTATTTTTTGTTCTTGATGCCTTTTGATTCTTTTCTTTGGAATTAATTTCATTTCAAGGCAATATTTTGTTTCAAACTTCAAAAATTCATTTCTGCCTAACCATTGAGGGTTGGATAATGATTCTTTTTTCATTGCATCTTGTATAGCATGTAGTTTATAGGATTAAATTGGCATGAATTGATCTTGCATTTTCAATTTGTTTTGCATTTTTCTTGTCAAGGTACCTTAAAACCCTAGCAATCTTAGGAAATCCATAACTCTCACTAGGTTAAGAGTTGGATCCCCTCCTTTGGGCAGTGAGTTTGTATAGGTCTAAGGTTCCTTTGATTGCATTCTCAAATTTTTATCATGTCATTTGCTTCTGGTTTTGGATTTTTGCTTTGTATGCTGCATATAACCCTAATTCATGCCTTCCTTTGCATCCATCTTCCATTTGCTTGCATACCATGACTTGCCATGACATTTTGTGCATCCATTTAATTCATAACACATCTTAGGACATATTAGAATCATTTTTGATCATTGAATCTTTCATTTTCCATGTTATATGTCTTTTGCATTTCATAACTTTTCATGAACATCCATGGTTCAAAGCATGCTTCTCTTGCATCCATATGTTTGTATGATCATTCTAATGCCTTGCCTCATGTTTGCATCATCTCTTAGCATCATTAGCATCATACTCATGCTTCTGGTTTTGATTTGCATCATGACATTGTATCTCATTTTGCATTGCATTTCATTTCTTTTGCTGACTTTTCAGGTGGTAAGTTGTTTGAGAAGTGAATTTGCCTTCACTTCTCACATTTTCTTTTCATCTCTTTCATACTTCCCTTGCTGCATTTTGTATGTGTATTGGATTGAGCTTGCTCATTCTTGTTCATCTCACCTTCTTTCTTCAAGCAACTTGTCTTCTTAAGTGAAGCAAGTTGTTTTGCTTCTCCTTGATCCTTTCATCTGCTTCCCTCCTTGGTGGCTTCCTTGAAGATTTCTCCTCTTAAACCCCACAAACCCTAGGAATGACCAAGCATGATAACAATTAGGGTTTGATTAGTCCCCCTCGTAGCTTTTACCTTTGTGTCATCTTTGAGTCTTCTCTTCTCATCTCATAATCAGGGACTAAACCCTAAAGGCTTTAAGGCTTTGTGATTAAGTTTATGCCTGCATCCTTCTATTAGGATGGAGTGTATAACTTTAATCCTAAGTGTTAAACCCTTAACGTGTTTAAATCCTTTAATCAATTCACTTAATAATTATCAAGACATCAAGCTTGTAACTTGGGCCTTGCATTAGGGTTCTAATTCTTCCTTAATTGGTTAAGAAGGACTAACCCTAGTGTTAATGGACAAGTCCCCCTCAAGTTGTCTTACAAACCATAAAACTCACTTCTTCATCTTATCATTAACTAAAATCCATCTAATAAAGGCTTTGTTTTGTCATGAGGTTAATCCCTAATCATGGATTAAGTTGAGGAGCTTTCCTCAGCTTAAACATTCTCATCTATTATCCTTCTATTAGGATGGTGTAATGAGTCTGTTTAATCCCTGATTATGGCTTAAGCTCATTACTTAACACTAAACAAAAACAACAAAAACATCTAAATAATCACAAGTAGGTTAATGATCTTTATCCTACCCCATGGTGATTAAGTGTGAGATACTGACTTCACACTTAAAGTATTCTCATTACCCCTGATCAGAGGGAGGATGTGATGAGTTTACTAACCCATTGGTTTAGGCTTAAGCTCATTAATTTATGACAAACTTCAAAAAGCAATAAAAGACTGAAAATACAAAAAAACAAACAATAATCGTCTCCTCCGGGATTCTTTTCTCATCTCATTCACTCATAAACGAGAACTCGCTTCTTCCGTCTAATGCAAGACAGTTTGCACCTGAGCCAGACAGGTCATACACTTGAGCATAGACAAACAAGCAGTTCACAAATCAATTTATCTTTCAGTCTCTTTGGGTCGAACTACGGTGTTCTGACTTCCTCATTGCACGAGAGGATACGTAGGCATAACTTAACAGTTATCGAACAAAAGTCTCTGTATATTCCCCCTCCTTCCAGTTTCATTCTTTTAAGCCTCATGATCTTGAGCATTTCATTCATGTTCTTACACTGACACTTCACTTATACACTTCACCTTTCTTTTAGCACTGACACTTGCATTCTTTCCAGCTTTGATACACAGATTGCACTGACACTACCCCTTTAAAACACAAATCTTTCATGCGTGGATCCTGTCGAGTACGGCGGACAATCTGGGTGCTAATACCTTCCCAGGTTGTAACCAACCCCCTTTCTCAGTCTCTCTGGTTCGCAACCGTCTTATCCATATCTTTCCTAGGACTATGCAGCATTACCTTTCCTTCGGGATAAAAATGCCTAGCTGGCGACTCTTTGTCTTTCTGAGTTCACCCCTGTGTGTTCTCATTCCTCTTTCGCCGACCGTTCGCGTCTGTACCCCATTTGACTTAGCCTCTTTTGGTGGGAGCGACAGCTACGACTTGTCTCGCATGCAAGACGATAAACGCACTCGTACCAGACGAGCCTGCAACACCTGAGCATAGACATACGCAGTTCCAACCATAAAAAACATAAACAAATAGTTCCCACCTTAGTTAGGCGAACTACGTCGACTCTGATCCTCATTTTCCCGATGAGGTACGTAGGCAGTAGGGTAGGGCCCGTTCGAGCACATTCTTTATTTTCCCTACATTTCCCCTTTCTTTCTCTTTTCCATTTCCTTTTCTCATCTCAGTTCCATTCCAATAGCAGTTCATTTGTTCAGCATCACTTCATTTCTCACCCTTTGAAACAAACAAACAAGCGTGGATCCCGTCGGGTACGGCGAACGATCTGGAGTGCTAATACGTTCTCAAGTCGTAACCGACTCCCGAATCCAGATCTTTGGATCGCAAGACCTTCCTTTCCTTCTTCCTCAGGTTGTGCAGCATTACCTTTCCCGTTCCATCGGGATAAAAATGCATGACTGGCGACTCTACCTTTTTCGCGCCACTTTCACGTTTGTACTATGATGAAAATCCCGGGAACGATAACTGGCGACTCTGTTGGGGATCGAACCTGGAATCTCTAGTTTCCCTTTGTAGAGTCAATCCTAGCGCTTGTTTGTTTTTGTTTCTTTGGGTGTTTATGTGTGTGCTGTTGTGTTTAGTGTTTTCGTTTACAGTTTATTTTACAGCTTTATTTACTGCTTTCAGTATTTATTTTCACATGTATCATATACTGGACTGTGCTGGTTTCATTTTTTCTATGGGATGGGTTCTTTTACTGTGAGATAAGCCAAATACCCGACTTGAGTGCACCTACGATTTAGAGTGGTTCCACTTTGGCTTCATGACATTTTGCTATGTTGGTATTAGTGAGTTCTACGCATTGACTTGCGACCTTCTCGGGAATGTATTGACGCCAGAATCTTTCTGGGACAATACACTACCTTGATAGTTATGTGCAGTCAAGGGACCGATCATTGAGAACCTTTGTGGAAACATCTCTCTCCAGTGATGACAATGGCATACCACATTTGTTGGCAAATCCACTCGCATCCGAGGGCCCACTGGGGACTCGCATAGGATGGCCTGGTTCTCTCATAGGAACCCCGTTAAGGCAAACTGTTCGTATGCCGATAGTATTGTACCCTTCGGGATGAATGTACTATTGTTTCTCGATTCAGTGCTTGAAGCTGGGGACTTCTGAGAGATGCTTGTTTCCTTGGACTCAGCTGAGACCTCCCTGATTAGTACATAATGCCAAACTGATTCCCTGATTTGGTCATGAGCCATTTCTCGGAAATAGTGAACGTATTATTGCTATTCGGCTTTTAAATTCCGTTATGTTTGACCCGAGTAGCACACCCGTGAGATTGGGAGGGGTTTACAGGATTGCAGCAGCCTTAACCTTCAGCATACCCACTGTACCAACATACTTCAGTGATATGATCTTGTCCTGTTACACATGGATTCCGAGATCTGAACCTCTGATCAGAAAGATACTTATGATGATGTTGTGACCTTGCATAGACACTTGATTACCTGGTTCACTACACAAACACTTCACTGATCACATGCCTTGCCTTGCATAATCATCATAACATCATTAATCATTTGTGTTCTTTTTATTCTCAGGGTCTATATTACTTCCTATTCCCGGTCATATTGCTGATTCAAGATGGAGGTTCCAAGGAAAATAAATGTCCACTATACTTTCCCACAACCAGAGACAAAGGGTATTCAGAAGTTGATTAGCTTGATGGATGACAAAGTTCTTGATGATTTCAGAAAGGAGTTTGGAAAGATCTTGGATTATGTGAACAAACCAACAATTGACCAGAGGGATAGCTTGCATTCTTTGTTGCAATTTTATGATCCATATCTAAGAGTTTTTGTTTTCCCTGATTACATCTTGGCTCCTACATTAGAGGAGATATCCAGCATCCTCAGGATTCCCATCAAGGATGGTATTCCTTACTATGGCTTAGAGAAGAGGCCTTCATGCAAAGACATAACTGACTCTTTTCTTTTGGATTTATCCAAGGTTAGTAGATGGATGGATGCCACCAAAGGTAAATGACTTTTCTTGGATTTTCTTGTCAAGGAAGCTCAGGATTTAGCATCTGAAGGCAAATGGGCTAAGTTCAGTACCTTGCTTGCTTTAATAGTGTATGGGATCAGTTTGTTTCCAGGTGAAAAGGGTTTGATCAACATGGAAGCTATCACCATCTTTGTCAAAAGAAACCCAGTGCCTACTTTGCTAGGTGACTTTTACTATGGGGTCCACCACAAGAATGAAAAGAGGAAGGGACATGTGAATTTTTGTGCTCCCTTGTTTGCTGACTGGTTTGTAAGGCAACTCCCTAAATCAGGGCCTTTCCAGGATTTGAAACAATCTTGGAAGTGATCCAAAAGATTGATGGGCTTAACCTTAGTTGACATTGCTTGGGGATGCAACAGGGATCTTGTAGGCAAAGAGATCTTGGTCAGTTGTGGTAGCTTCCCAAATGTGCCCTTGATAGGAAGGAAATATGGGATCAGCTACAATCCTATCTTATCCAGGAAACAATTTGGTTATCCTTTAAGAGTTGTGCCTTTGATTGAGGAGATGAGAGAGTCACTATAATTTCCAATAGAAGGTAACCTGAAGATGAGCTTGCTAGCATCCCAAGCTTAGGAGGATAGAGTGATGAAGGGGAAGAAAGACTTTGGGAGAGTAGATCCCAAGACTTATGATCCTTTTGCCACCTGGTTGGAAGATCGTGTAGAGAATTTGTTGCTCCCATTCTCTAAGGAAACACCTCTCTACCCTAAGGAGATAGAACCCACAACTTCAGTTCCTCTTCAGGAGTATCAAAAGTTGGAAGCCTTGGTTAAGCAACTCAGGTTGGAGAATCAAGAAGCCAATAACTCATTCCAGAAGTTGAAAGTGCAAAACCAGAAATTGGAAGAAAGGGCTCACAAAGCTGAAGAAATGGTCAGGCTCAAGCAGCAAGACTTTCAGGAGAGGGAGCTCTATTTCAAGAAAAGGGGATTAGCTGAAACTCACAAGGCGGTCAAGCGCTGGAAAGAGAAGAAAGAGTTGAATGAAGCTAATGAAGATATCACCTTATGGCAAGAGAAAAGGGAAGAGAACTTGAAGAGGCAGAAAGAGCTGGAAATCAAGTACAAGTTAGAGATCAATGGTCTCCAAGAGTCTTTGGATGAATAGGGAGAGCTCCTTCAGAAGGCTTATCACCAAGAGAAGAGCCGTCTCCAAGATCTAGCAGAGAATCAACAAGCAGTAAAGGAAGCTCAGGAAGAGATAGAAGAGTTGAAGCTGAGAGCTGGTGTCAAGAGGACCAAGGCTGATTCCATTACAAGCCAGGAAAGTGAAAAGGTGTTCCTACAATAAATTGAGGAATTGCATGCCTCCTTTGACCTTAGGGATATCATGATTCAAAAGCTCATACAAGAACCATCACATCAAGATATAGCTCAGCTGCTGCAAGGTGTCAAGCGCCTTAGTTGAAGGTTACAGGATGTAGATCTTCCTAAGCTTTAGTCTTGTATTCATATTGTAGATGTCTTGAATTGGCAGAATTTTTGACCAACAAGAAATATTGAATTCAGTTCAGAATGTCCTATCAAATGTTGGGACATTATCAAACAGAGTATATGAACTTATTTCAGGATGTCTCACCAGATGTTGGGACATTGTGTAAATGACTTAAGTTCAGTTTTTCAGGATGTCCCAACAGATGTTGAGACATCTCAAACCTGCTACCAGAATTAATTATTGACTAACTGATCAGAGATATTTAAGGAGAGTTATCTGGTATTAATTAATGATGGATAAAAACAGAACAAGGCGCATCTGTAGGGAGTTTTACATTGAAGATTCAGATTAAAACATAAGACCTAAATCACCTAGAATCTAGGAAGTAACAAACCCTAAATTCAAGGTGGAAGCTACATGCGCATTAGGGCTGGATCATTCTACAGAAAGCCTAAATTACAGATACCTATTTAATCAACAGAAACTCATAGAATTGAGTATGAATTTCAGAAGACCAAATAGGGTGTCTAGTGTTTTAAATAGCAGATTGTTTAATTGTACCACTTTATGAGCTTTTAAGCAAAAGTACATTTGTGACTTGATTGAAACTGTGAAGTAAGATCAAGCTGTATTGTTTGAAGAATGTCTTCAATTTTATTAAACTTGTAAACTTGATCACTGTGTGATTGAGGGGGAGTGAGTAGGATACTCTTATCTAAGTTGTGTCTTAGGTAGAAATTGCATTGGGTAGTTATTAAGTGATAGATTAAACAGGGTGGTTTAAGTCTAGAATTAATATTACTTATAGTGGATTTCCTCCTGGCTTGGTAGCCTCCAGATGTAAGTGTGGTTATACACTGAACTGGGTTAACAAACTTCTGTGTTGTTTACTTTTCTTGCTATTTAAGTTTTGGTTAAATCTGTCAAGTGTTGGGACATCTCTTAGGACATCTCATACCTGATCACAGAATTTCAATTGGCATCAGAGCAGGCACCCTACCTGTTTATACTGGGTGAGATCTAGGGAATACAAATTCTGTAACATGGACAGAGATATAGGGTCAGTAAATAGACCACCTATTCTGGATGGATCTAATTATGACTACTGGAAGCCAAGGATGATTGCATTCTTAAGATCACTTGACAACAGGGCATGGAGAGCAGTCAATATTGGATGGGATTATCCTGTCAAAGATACCAAAGATGGATCAAAAGTGCTGAAACCTGAAGAAGAATGGAGTAAGGAAGAAGAAGATTCAGCACTAGGAAACTCAAAGGCATTAAATGCTTTATTCAATGGCATTGATAGAAACATCTTCAGACTTGTACATCATTGTGAGCTAGCCAAAGATGTGTGGGATACTCTCAAAACAACTCATGAAGGAACATCAAAAGTAAAGATGTCAAGACTTCAACTTCTCACCACCAAGTTTGAAAACTTGAGAATGAAGGAAGATGAGACAGTTCATGAATTCTACATGAACATTTTAGAAGTAGCTAATACTTCTGGAGCTTTGGGAGAAAAGATGACTGATGAAAAGCTTGTAAGAAAAATCCTCAGATCTTTGCCAAAAAGATTTGACATGAAAGTCACAGCAATAGAAGAAGCTCAAGACATATGCTCTATGAAAGTTGAAGAACTCATTGGTTCCCTTCAAACTTTTGAGATGGGAATGAATGACACAAATGTTAAAAAGAACAAAAGCATAGCCTTGGTGTCAAATACTGATGAAGAAGAAGATGATGAATCAGAAAATGATAAAATCTTATCAGACAACCTTGCTATGCTTGGAAGACAATTCAAACAAATTCTCAGAGGAATGGAAGGCAAATCCAAACCCAGTGGAAGATACACAAACTCTTCTGAGAACAGGAGACCTTATGATGATAACAGAAGGTCAAATTATGCTGAAAAGACCAGTCAAGAAAAAGGAGTCAAATGCCATGGATGTGAAGGATATGGACACATCAGGAATGAATGTCCTACTTACTTAAAAAGGCAAAAGAAAGGACTCTCTGTGACCTGGTCTAATGAAGACTCAGGAGGTGATTCAGAAGAAGAATCAGCTAAGCATATCACTGCTTTAGCTGGATTATGTGAGTCTGAAAGTGAATCCAGTGATGGAGAACTTACTTATGAAGCACTTGAGCAAGCATTCAAAGATCTATACAAAAGAAGCTCTGAAATATGCAGTGAGGTTATAAAGCTAAAGAAGCAGAATGAGGCTTTAGAAGATGAAAAAGCAAGTGATCAAGAGATCATTGACACCTTGAAAAGTGAAGTAAGTCTTCTCAACTCCAAGTTGGAACATATGTCCAAATCTGTTAGAATGTTGAACAGCAGCTCAAATACACTAGATGTTATTCTCAACAACAATAAGCACTCAGGGGATAAAAGTGGACTGGGATTTAACAGAGGAAATAAATATGAAGCTAGCTCTAGCAAAACAACTTCAAAATCCATACAGTCAAACAAGATGTCCCAACAGATGCTTCAACATCAGGAAAAGAACACAAAGTCAAACTTAATGTTCCAACAGATGTCTCAACATTCTGAAAAGAACAAAATGAAGAAGAAGTATCAAAGATGGAGATGCCATCACTGTGGAAGATTTGGACATATCAAACCTCATTGTTATAAGCTGCATGGATATCCAAATCAGATGAATCAGCAACCTCCTAAGCAAAAGACAGAAATCATCAAGAAGGTATGGAAACCAAAAGCTAGCACTGAAGCTGATCAAATCTACAAGAACAAGATCAACAATCAAGCTTGGAGATCAGCTGATGAACAACACACAGGGCAGAGGCATCAAAAGAAATCTCAACTCAAATGGTCAAAGAAAAGTACTGCATATATAGCACATACATCACTAAGAGTATCAGCTAAAGAAGACTGGTACTTTGACAGTGGATGTTCAAGACACATGACTGGATTGAAGAATCTGCTAGTAAACTTAAAATCACATTCATCCAGGTATGTGACCTTTGGAGATGGAGCTAAAGGAGAAATCAAGGGAGTTGGGACCTTGGATTGTCAAGATGTTCCAAGACTAGATGATGTGCTGCTAGTTAAAGGTTTAACTGCTAACCTGATCAGCATAAGTCAATTATGTGATCAAGGGTACAATGTAAACATTACCAAAACTGAATGCATAGTGACTAACAAAGAACAAGAGGTTGTCATGAGAGGAGCCAGATCTAAAGACAACTGTTACATGTGGGAATCCCAAAACCTCAGTCTCACTTCAACTTGCTCTTTAGCTAAAGAAGAAGAAGTGAAACTATGGCACCAAAGACTAGGTCATCTTCATTTCAGAGGCATAAAGAAGATAATATCCATGGATGCTGTAAGAGGTATTCCTAAACTTAAGATTGATGATGGCAAAATATGTGGTGAATGTCAAATAGGCAAGCAAACCAAGATGTCCCATCCAAAGCTCCAACATCTGACAACTTCCAAAGTTTTGGAACTTTTGCATATGGATCTGATGGGACCTATGCAGGTTGAAAGCCTTGGTGGTAAGAGGTATGCCTATGTTGTGGTTGATGACTTTTCAAGATATACATGGATAAATTTCATCAAAGAAAAGTCTGATGTATTTGATGTATTCAAAGAATTATGTCAAAGATTACAAAGGGAAAAATCCAGCTGTGTGATCAGAATAAGAAGTGATCATGGAAAAGAATTTGAGAACCAAAAGTTCTTAGATTTCTGCTCTTCAGAAGGAATCAATCATGAATATTCTTCACCAATCACTCCTCAACAGAATGGGATTGTTGAAAGGAAGAATAGAACTATTGAAGAATCAGCAAGAGCTATGATCCATGCTAAAAAGTTACCTCTGTACTTCTGGGCTGAAGCTATGAATACTGCCTGTTACATCCATAACAGAGTTACTTTAAGGAAAGGAACTTTGTCCACAATATATGAAGTCTGGAAGGGCAGAAAACCCACAGTTAAGTACTTTCATGTATTTGGAAGTAACTGTTATATTCTGGCAGATAGGGAGCAAAGAAGAAAAATGGATCCTAAAAGTGATGAAGGGATTTTCCTTGGATACTCCATAAACAGCAGAGCATATAGAGTATTTAATTCTAGAACCAAGGTTATCATGGAGTCCATAAATGTGATAATTGATGATGCTCCTACAGATGTCCCAGAAGATGTTGGAACATCTGCTGATATCAAGATTGAAGCTGAAGAAAAGAATGATCATTATAACTTCACTCAAACTGATACAAGGACAGAAGAATCCAGCAAACCTCCCTCCATCAGAATACAGAAGGATCATCCCAAAGATTTGATAATTGGTGATCCCAACAGAGGTGTAAGCACTAGATCAAGAGAAGTGATTTCAGGTTCTTGTTTTGTTTCCAAAATAGAACCTAAAAACATCAAGGAAGCTCTTACTGATGAATACTGGATCTGTGCTATGCAAGAGGAATTAGGTCAATTCACAAGGAATGAAGTGTGGAATCTTGTTCCTAGACCTGATGACATAAATGTGATTGGAACAAAATGGGTGTATAAGAACAAGTCAAATGAACAAGGAGTTGTTACAAAGAACAAAGCTAGACTTGTAGCTCAAGGATACACTCAAATTGAAGGAGTAGACTTTGATGAAACCTTTGCACCAGTAGCAAGGCTTGAATCAATCAGACTACTTTTGGGAATTGCTTGTATCTTGAAGTTCAAGCTATTTCAAATGGATGTGTGTAACACGGTGGGAGAACTGACTTTAAGTTATGTTGCGGATAGCAAGAGTCGCCACCGACTTTTATTTTATCCAAAAGGAAAGGGTATAAAAGAACAGGAAAGACCTTAAGAGATATTTTTGGGTCCGGGGGGTAGGTTATGTAAAGGGAAGGTGTTAGCACCCTTTACATCCATGGTTATCCATGGGCTCTTAGTTACTTAACTCACTTTTGAATTGTTTTTGAAAGTGTAGTGTGTGAATAGAAAATTTTCATAATAGTTAATAATGATCCATGTACGGATGCGTAAAAACTTGTTTTTTTGAAAATTTGTTTGAAATTTGTTAAGTGTGAAAAGTTTTTGAAGTGAGCAAGTACATAAGAGGAACCTACCCTAAAGTTTAAAGTCTTTCTTATTCTTTATCCTTTTATTGGTAAGACTATCCCTACTATTAAGGAGTAGGTAGTCATTACCTTGGATGTAAGGGACATAAAAGGGACATTCTGTTTTATGAAGGCAACTGTGGGGTGTAATAAGCATATAGGAGGGACTATCATCATTATTCGAAGGGACTTGATTCGTAAAGGCAACCATGAGGGACTTGATGATTTTTCTTTTTAAAGGGACTTGCTTTATACACCCCACTTGACCTTATGATTTAGGCAACTTGAGGGATAACCTTAGAAATGTGAGATGGCGATTAAAAATCGACTTACGTGTGTGAGTGTTCAATATTATTTATCCTATGATTAAAGTGATCTAGATTAATTTTAAATAGAATACATGTTTTGCACTCCCTAATTTACTAACCATAGCAATAATTAAAATATTTACAAAATTACACCAAGGAAGCAATTACATAATTATAAGCAAAATAAAATAAATAGCAAAAATAATTAGCAAGATGTAAATAAATAAGCAAAAATAATGAATAAACAATAAATAAATAAATAGGGGTTAGTGGTAATTAAAAAAATAAGGTTAGTAGAAATATCAAGAATAAAGTTAGTGAAAATAATTAAGTTTAATGAAATAGTAATAATTAGAAAAATAGACAAGGTTAGAAAAAATAATAAGATAAAAATTTAAGATAATAATAAGCAAAAAATAAGAATATGGTTAGCAACAATAATTAATAGAAAAATATTATAATAACATGATTAGGATAATAAACACAAAATTTGATTTTTATATATAAGCATTTATTTAGAAACATGGATAATTAAATAATTACTATAATATAAAAATTTTAAATAATTACAAATTTAAATCATCATCAAATTTAATTATTTCTAAAAAATTATAAAAGGTATTTACATATTATATAAAGAAAATAAATTTTAAATATCATGTTCATAAATAAAAATAATCATATTTACAAAATTTACAAGAATCATATTAAATAAATAGATATACATAATAATTACCTTAAGAATTAAAAAATAAAATTATTTAGAAAAAAAATAGAATTAAGTTTTGTTTTAGAAAATATTTTAGGGTTTGTTTAGAAAATTAGGGTTTGTTTATATACAAAATTATTTTAACTAATATATACATATATATTATAATTACATAAAATAATAAAATAAATTTCTGGATTAAATAAAAAAATAGAAAGTTTAGAATTTTTAGAGAATAAGATGTTATTTTAAATTTTTAATATATATGATTTATTTTTTTATTAAGAATATAAAACAAATAAACTAATTAATTAAAGAAAATAGAAAAAGTGACAAAAATAAGAACTTACCTTGGCTGGGTTTGAACCCAGGTTTCTATGCTTGCCAGCATCAAAACATACCATCAGGCCAACCATGCGTTGGTGATCATAGAATGACTCCAATTGTTTTTATGCAATGTCTTAAAAATCCAGAAAAATAATGAAAGCAAAAGGCCTGGGGGGGGGGAATCGTACCCAGGACCTTCTGACTACAAGCATGCACGCGCTACCGCCTGACTGGGAGAGCCTAACTGCTATTCAAACAAGCACTAATAATAATATATTAAGAACACAATTAAAATGAGAAAATACCAAAACATTGGCTGGAGGCAGGATTCGATCCCCTCCCCTTTGATCATACGCATACAAGCTTTTCCACTGGGCCACTCAACAACCTGTACAAATTAAATATAAACAAAACTATATAATATAAAGAGAAATTTGAATCCCAGGGACGCGCGCCAAACTTCATCTTCTTCGTTCAAATTTCCTGCGAATTTCCTTTTGAATTTTCCTGCGAAATCTATTGCAAGTTCTTCATGGAGTCAAACCTGCGAAAATCAAACTCATACCAAACAACAATGATTCATGAAATTAATTACAGTTTTATGATCCTTGTATCTCATAGAACCTTCCTATGTGTCCAGAATTCATTTATATTTGTTGAATCATTAAACCCTAAAATTGAGCTCTAAACCCTAATAATGGTCGCGGGTGATATAGGTCATGAAGCTTTAATCCAATTGTCCAGAATCGTTCCTTGGAACCTCACAAACACAAAAACTCAAACAAAATTCATTAATAATGCACAAATGAACAGAATCGAAAAATTGAAATTCAAGATAAAGTTTGATTCGGGTAGAACATTATGGCATGATTTGGATGAATGTGAGTGATGGTTTATGATCAAGGATGTCCAATGAAGCTCTCTATGTCTTTATTTTACCTTTAAACCTCTTGGATGATGGAATCCGAATATCACTTTTGCTTGAATTTTTTTGAAGTGAAAACCTACCTTTGAAGCTGCTGGATCCGTCCTTCAGGGTTATGTTTATGCTAAGTACTTATATGTGAGTGAATTAGGTTAAGAAAACTCATTGGTTGTGTGGAGATTTGATCCAAAAAAGATTGAAAAAGATTGAACTTTGAATTTCAAATATTTGCTCATGAAAGCTTACTATCTTTGGATAAATCACATGATTTCTTTCTCTTTCACCTTCAATCATCAATTAAGACTTTCTAGAAGCATTATCTTCCTCCAAAAATAGATTTTCATATTTTATATTTATTTAAAATGACTTTTATGAATTAAATCAAAAATAAATAAAAATAAAATAATAAAAATTCTGAATTTTGGTCATTTGGGTCGTGCATGATGATATGATGTGGATTGGATCACAATTTGGCAAGCCCATTTGGAAGGAATTGGTTCTAGACCCCCATTTTCAATATAAACCATCACAAAATTTCCCAACTTTGCAAGGGCATATCTCCCTCAATTTTAAAGGTATGAGGGTGTTCTTGGACTTTTTGGAAAGCTTGAAGAGTCCTCTAAACAACCCCATTGGTTTCAGGTCCATATAATTTACCAATCTCAAGTTATGCCCTTTTGAAGTTGTTGACTTTTTGTTGACTTTTGAAATGACCTATAATGTCTTAGCTCATATCTTCCAAATGAAGCATTTTTGGGCTTAACTTGAAACATCAAAGTTGTAGAGAATTCAATTTCCTTCAAAATGAGCTTTGGATGGAGACTTGGTGATGAAGTATGTGAAAGTTATGGCTGGTCAAAGTTCAGTTGACTTTTACTGAGGAAACCCTAATTTAGAAACTCCTGATTATTGATGATCTGGAATCTCCTTGATGAATCATGATCAACCCTTGATCAAATGATGAATTTTACTTCATATACTTGATGTTGGCAAAAAAAAATCATGAAGTTTGACTTTGGTTTGACCACAGTTGACCTCAGTTTGACTTTTTAACTGCATTGACTGATTTTGACTTATCTGACCATCTGACTGAGCAAACTTTTGAGAAAAGTCTTGAAACTTGTCATGGGGGTTCTTATATACATATAAGATGTTATGAAGCTCACTTGAGGTATTGGAAGTCCATTTAGCCTGATTAAAGTCAAAACCCTAGTTTTGGGTGCACTGCTTAGGAGGTGCATTGTTTGAGGGAATTGTCAACTCTTTTGACCAATTGTGAACTTTGTGAACCTTGTGAACCATCATAAAATGTCTTGTGAAACTCATGGGAGGTATTGTGAAGCTTGTGAAGCTTGTGAACCTCATGAAGTGACTTTGTAGACCTCATGAACCTCAGGAGAGCTTTGTAATCATTGTGAATCTTGTGAACCTTGTGAACCTTCAAGAAGTAACTTGTAGACTTCATGAACCTCATGAAAGGTATTTAAAGTATTGGGAGACTTGTGAACCTTGTGAACCTTCATGAAGTGATTTGTAGACTTCATGAGCCTCATGGAAGGTCTTGAAAACATTGTGAATCTTGTGAACCTTGTGAACCTTCTTAGCACACAAAGTCTTGTATTGTGAGGGCAAATTTTGGGGTGCAACAGCTGCCCCTGTTCAATTTTCTGAAACCTGAGGGGTTAGATTGGTATATTTGCCAGTCATGACCTGGAAGGTTGAAGGGGATTGAACACAAAAGCCCAAAAATTTGCACTCACCAGTGCATAGAGTGATATTGATGGTTGGTTGTATATGCTTGAGTGGGTTTAAAGATGCCACTAGGGGAAAGTTCTTCAGATATATTTCTTGAAAGATAAAGCAGTCCAAAATATGGAGGTATAATGAAAACTGTCAGGAGTCTGGAGCAGTCCTGAGGTATTGATGATATGCTTTCAGGAGACTGGAGTAATCCTGATGTAACAGCATGTCTTCAGGGGGAATGAGAAATAATCTTGATATATGAGAAGCTATCAGGAGTCTGGAGCTGTCCTGAGGTAACAATATAATTTCCAGAGGGTATAGCAATCTTGAGAGATTGATGATATGCTTTCAGGAGACTGGAGTAATCTTGATGTAACAGCATGTCTTCAGGAGGATAGAGCAATCAATAATGATAACCCTAAAGCAGTCTTGAAGTAATAATATGATTTCAGGAGGATAGAGCAATCAATAATGATAACTCTAAAGCAGTCTTGAAATAATAATATGATTTCAGGAGGATAGAGCAATCAATAGCTCTAAAGCAATCTTAAAGTAATAATATGATTTCAGGAGGATAGAGCAATCAGTAGCTCTAAAGCAGTCTTGAAACAATGAGAAGTTGTCAGGAGGATGAAGCAACCCTGAGGTAATAGTATGATATGCTTTCAGGAGACTGGAGTAATCCTGATGTAACAACATGCCTTCAGGAGGATAGAGCAATCCTGATGATCATTTGTTGGATAATTAACCTGAAAACAAGGTAGCATTCTGTATGATAGTGTTAGTTTATGCATTATGTACGCATGTATAATATAATGCACTTAGGTAATGTACTATGCACTCATGGATATGCATGTTATGGTATGATGTAAATGATGTATGTATGATATGATACTGCCGGAAGAGTCTGGATATCTTCGTATAACAACTGCTGGCTTGGGAAAATAAATCCCGATTCATTGTTGAAGACTATATTATATATAACCTTCCGTCTGCTGGGGATAACAGGGTATAGATAACCTCCCGTATGCTGGGGATAGTAAGGTATATATCACCTCCCGGATGCTGGGGATAATAAGGTATATAACCTTCGTCTTCGTTTGATGGTAGGGTAAATATAACTTCCCGTCTTCGTTCGTCGTTCCCTTATTGGAAAGTAAATTCCCGAATATCCGTATGAGGATAAAAGAGATGGATATAAATTCCAGGGGAGATAAGACTTTATGAAGATGGATTCGTCATACTGAGGGTTTTGTAACTGTTTTGTGAAGAGGAACCGGTGAAACTTCGTTGAAATCCTTCCCTCGTTCGTCCTTAGTAAATACTATTACTGCATTTTTATGCATTTCTGGTAAACATCAATCATATTAAAAGCATACATGCATTTTTGGTAAACATTAATCATATTCAAAAGCATACATACACTCAAACACAACCAATGGACGTTTCGCTTATGTAAATAGGGTAAAAGTAAATCTGGATTCAAAAGATGGAATTTATTTATATCAAAAAGTGACCCACACACGGGTAAGTTTGTACAAGGAGACATAAACCCTAGTAAGAGGATTTTGTCATAAACTTTTTTTTTTTTTTTTTTTTTTTTTTTTTTACAAAACAAAGAAAATCAGCTATGTGGGAAACAATCCTATTGAGTTTCAATTCTACTATTGCCATTATCTTCAAGTATCTCATCTTCTGCTGTTGAGACGGAAACGAATGGATTGAGCTTTATCTGTTCGAGCTTGAGTAAGTAGTACAACTGGTTGCAGCTCCATGGGTGATCCAAACGAGACATAGTCATACGCTTTAATCCCTAACTTTTGCCTGGATTGCCCTTTCAGGTTTTCAATCCACCGGGATACCCTTTTTTGCCCAAGTCGCCTTTTCAGGTTTTCGACTTGCCGGGTGTACATCTTTTTATATATATCCCTAATTTTTGCCCAAACCCTTTTGGTTTGCCGGGATGCCCTTATTTTTGCCTAGGCCTGTCAACCTAGCGGGTCTCTTTTCATGCGTAGTATTTTTTAACTATGTCTGCGTTTACAGGCTGTGGGAAGTCTTCACCATCCATTGTAGTCAGTATCATGGCACCTCCTGAGAACACTGTCTTGACTACAAATGGTCCTTCGTATGTTGGAGTCCACTTGCCCCTAGGATCACCCTGTGGTAATATGATACGCTTGATTACCAAGTCACCAGCCTGATATACCTTTGGCTTAACCTTCTTGTTAAAAGCTTTGATCATCCTTTTCTGGTACATCTGGCCATGACAAACTGCTGCTAACCTCTTCTCATCAATCAAATTTAGCTGATCCAGTCGAGTCTGAATCCACTCATCTTCATCCAAGCCTGCATCCTTCATAATTCTTAAGGAGGGAATCTGAACTTCAACGGGTAGAACTGCTTCCATACCATAGACCAAGGAGAATGGGGTTGCCCCTGTTGAAGTACGTATTGTAGTACGATAACCATGAAGAGCAAATGGTAACATCTCATGCCAATCCTTGTAAGTAACAGTCATCTTCTGTACAATCTTCTTAATGTTCTTATTAGCAGCTTCAACTGCCCCATTCATCTTCGGACGATACGAAGAAGAGTTATGATGCTTAATCTTGAACTGCGTGCAGAGATCAGTAATCATAGTGTTGTTCAGATTAGAGCCATTGTCAGTGATAATCCTTTCAGGGATGCCATACCTACATATGAGATTATTCTTAATGAATCGGGCCACAACATTCTTAGTAACAGATGCAAATGAAGCTGCTTCCACCCACTTCGTGAAATAATCAATAGCAACCAGGATGAAACGATGCCCATTGGAAGCAGTAGGCTTGATCTCACCAATCATATCAATGCCCCACATGGCAAAGGGCCAAGGAGCAGTCAACACATTCAATGGTGATGGAGGTACATGGACTTTATCAGCATAGATTTGACATTTGTGACAAGTTCTGGAGTGTTGATAGCAATCAGCTTCCATGGTAGACCAATAATAACCTGCTCTCAAAATCTTCTTTGCCATAGTATGACCACTAGAATGAGTGCTAAAGATCCCATCATGCATATCTTCCATAATCTCAGTTGCTTCTTTCTTATCCACACAACGAAGCATAGTTGAATCATGATTGCGCTTGTACAGAATCCCATTACTCAAAAAGAACTTAGCAGAGAACCTTCTTAGAAATTTCCTATCTTTGACAGATGCCCCTTCAGGGAATTCCTGAGCTTCAAGATATCTTTTTACTTCATAGAACCAAGGCTTCTCCTCTGCCCCTTCAGTGTCAATCTCATTGCAATATGCAGGCTTTTCAAATCTATCAATAGTAATCTTAGGAGCTTCATCATCCCAACTGATCTCAAACATGGATGCCATGGTGGCTAATGCATCTGCCAACTGATTCTCTCTTTGTGGAATATGCTCAAAGGTAATCTCTTTGAAATGTGGGATCAAAGACAACACATGCTCTCTGTACGGAATGAGGTTATCATGCTTGGTATCCCAATCTCCTTTAATCTGACTTACTACCAGGGCTGAATCTCCATACACATCAAGGAACTGAATCTTCATATCAATAGCAGCCTTAATACCCAGGATACATGCCTCATATTCAGCCATGTTATTGGTACAATGGAAACAAAGTCTAGCAGTAATCGGGGTATGACAACCTTCAGGGGAACTAATCACAACACCAACACCATTACCAAGTGCATTAGAGGCACCATCAAAAACCATAGTCCATCGGGATCCTTGTTCAGGTCCGTCATATTGTCTAGGTTCTTTGGTAATAATCATAATGTCTTCATCAGGGAACTCAAAATTCATTGACTGGTAATCATCCACTGCTTGATGAGCCAAATGATCAGCAACATACTTCCTTTAATGGCCTTCTGAGTAGTATACTGTATGTCATATTCTGTCAAGATCATTTGCCATCTTGCAATTCTTCCGGAGAGAGCAGGTTTCTCAAATATGTACTTGATTGGATCCATCTTCGAAATCAACAAGGTAGTATGGGTCAACATATACTGTCTTAGTCGGCGAGCAGCCCATGCCAAAGCGCAGCAAGTTTTCTCGAGCAGTGAGTATCTTGTTTCACAGTCGGTAAACTTTTTTCTAAGGTAGTATATTGCCTGCTCTTTTCGACCAGACTCGTCATGTTGCCCCAACACACACCCCATTGAGTTGTCTAACACAGTTAAGTACATAATCAAGGGTCTTCCATCAACTGGTGGCATCAAAATTGGTGGTTCCAGCAGATATCTCTTGATTTCATCAAAGGCAGTCTGGCACTCATCATTCCATTCCATCACCTGATCTTTCTTCAACAACTTGAAAATTGGCTCACAGATGGTAGTTAATTGGGAAATAAATCTTGCAATGTAGTTCAATCGTCCCAAGAAACCTCTAACCTCCTTCTCAGTACGGGGAGCTGGCATCTCTCGTATGGCTTTCACTTTTGCAGGATCCACTTCAATACCTTTTCCACTGACAATGAAACCCAGGAGTTTTCCAGATCTAACTCCAAAAGTACACTTGTTTGGATTCAATCTCAATTTGTATTTCTTCAACCTCTCAAACAACTTGTGCAGATGATCAAGATGTTGCTCTTCATTTTGTGACCTGGCTATCATATCATCTACATATACCTCTATCTCATGATGAATCATATCATGAAACAAAGCCACCATAGCATGCTGATATGTTGCCCCTGCATTCTTCAAACCAAATGGCATTACCTTATAGAAAAAGGTGCCCCACTGTGTTACAAATGTTGTCTTCTCCATATCTTCAGGTGCCATCTTGATTTGATTGTAACCAGAGAAACCATCCATAAAAGAGAATACCTTATGCTGAGCAGTGTTGTCTACCAGAATATCAATATGAGGAAGTGGAAAGTCATCTTTGGGGCTAGCCTTGTTTAAATCTCTGTAGTCCACACACATACGTACCTTACCATCTTTCTTAGGAACTGGTACCACATTTGCAACCCACTGAGGATAAGAAGTCACTGCTAAGAACCCTGCGTTGAACTGTTTCATTACCTCTGCCTTGATCTTTTCTGACATTTCAGGACGCATACGACGAACCTTCTGCTTCTTTGGACGACAATCTTCTTTCACTGGTAAACGGTGAACCACAATGTCTGTATCCAACCCTGGCATATCTTCATAAGACCAAGCAAAGATCTCTACATATTCACATAACATCTGAATCAACCTGCTCTTGACATTGTCCTCTAAATCAGCCCCTATCTTGACCTCTTTTCTGTTTTCTTCAGTTCCCAGATTCACAACTTCGACTGGCTCTTCATGTGGCTGTATAGCTTTCTCTTCTTGTTGTAACAACCTAGCAAGCTCTACAGGTATTTCACAATCGTCCTCATTTCCGTCTTCAGTTTGATAGATCGGATTCTCGAAATTATAATTGGCAATAGTAGAACTGTTATCAACAGGATCCAGAGTGGATGAGGATCTGCATTTTAGTGATGTGGGTGTGTGTAAGACCACATAGCTGATAAAACAAAAATAAAAGAAAAGAAAGACAAGGAACACAATATTTACGAAAACGAAACGTCCACTGATTTTATTGAATGAAGTATGCAAATGAAATGACAGCCCGTAACAAGCACACCATGGTGTCCCGGGTAAGGCACATGGCTTGAAAGTTTTATTGTTCAAGAAATTACAAATTTAAAATATAACAACACAGTAATAGTATTTACTCCTGACTAAAGGAGATATGGATAACATCTTCAGCTTTCCAATTATTGAGTCCAGCACCCATAGTAGGAAAAATCCAAGCATCCAAGTTGTAGTCTTCATTTTGATCTCCCACAGCATTAATCTGGTCCTTCACAACCCCTTGATTAGTGATACGGGAAGCACAAGCACGACGAACAACCTTCTGGGACTCTGCAGTGAAACCCAAACCAAACTTGTCAGACTTGTATGGAATATCAGGAAGCTGACCCCAAATAGTACAACCACCTTCATCCACCACAGTTCTAGCATCATTGAGGGAGGCCATTGCCATTGTTGGAGGTTTTCTGGTGACCATAGGAACTTTCTTCACAACAGGAGGAGCTACATAATCATTAACAACCCAGGGAACTACTTCAAATGTCTGACACGGTGTCTCAATGTATTCACCTTCCATTTCCAGATACTTGAAAGTGTTTACATGGCTGACAAAGTATTCTTCTTCTCCATAGACAGTAACAACCTTTCCATTCACCGGATATCTCAACTTTTGGTGCAATGTAGAGGTTACAGCACCTGCCCCATGGATCCAGGGATGACCAAGCAGACAAGAGTATGAAGGACGAATATCCATCACATAAAATGTAGCAGTAAACACCTGGGAACCAACTTGGATTGGAAGATCAATTTCCCCATGCACTACTCTTCTAGAACCATCAAAAGCCTTTACCACAATGTTACTGGGCTTCAACACAGCATCTTCAGGACTCAGCTTATTCAGGACTTCCTTGGGCAACACATTCAAAGAGGAACCATTGTCTATCAGTACATGTGACAGGGTAGTGCCCCTGCATTCAATTGAGATATGCAGGGCCCTGTTATGATCCCTCTTGGCAGGGGTCAAATCAGCATCAGAAAATCCTAACCCATTATCATAGGTCAGGTGGGCAACACAGTTCTCAAATTGGTCAACAGAAATTGCACTGGGTACATGAGCTGTCTTCAGAAACTTGATCAAGGACTTGGCATGAGCCTCAGAACATAACAACAATGACAGCATAGAAATCTTTGAGGGAGTATGCCCCAACTGATCAACAATGTCATAATCACTCTTGCGAATGATTTTCAATACTTCCTCCATCTGCTTAGAGAGGTCATCAGCAGCTGGCACATCAGTAGATACAGGCACAATAACAGGACCCTTGCCCCGAGCATCAGTGGTTGAGGTAGCAGCAGGAGTAACTGTATTCTTGGAAGTATCTGGAGGAGAGAAGACACTTCCACTACGAGTGATCTTGCTAGATCCAGCAATATTATCAACATCAACAGGTACATCAGCTACAGGTTCTTGCTTAACACCATGGATGTAAACATCAGACCCATAGTGCCAAGGCACAGCTTTATCAGACGTATATGGGATAGGACCAGGAGTAGTAATAACCACAGGAGCTATTCTGGCTTCAGCAACAACTTTCACAGGACCTTCAGCAGTAATTTTGATTGGACCCTGATGAGTGATTTTAATAGGACCCTTTGAAGTGATTCTTAGTGGTACTTTGTCAACCATGTCAACCTCTTCAACCTTCCTACCTTGAGTCAGATGATCCACCATACTTTCTACAGACGACGGAGTCCTCTCAAACACTATAGTATACTTATCCATGAGACGCTGAATTCCATCTCTCAATATGAAGCAACTATCTGGTTTATAGGTACAATACAAACAATCTTCACGACAACCTGGAAAGATCCCAGCTTGTACTAACCTCTTTTTGATAACAGACAATGGTGTGGTCAACTCCATAACTGAATAAACATGTAGATCTTCATCAATGGCATTGACAATCTTCTCGTGATTTGGCATTGGAGCAGTAATCACATTGGGAGTACCCGGAGGATCAAACTCAATTTCTCCAGCATCAATCATATCCTGAATTTTATTCTTCAAGACCCAACAATTATTAGTATCATGTCCCTGACAGTTTGAATGGTATGCACACCGTGCATTGGGATTGTACCTGGGAGAGGTAACATTGGGATTCTGAGGAGCCTCTTTCAAAGTAATAAGTTCAGCCTTCAACAAATGTTGCAATGCCTGAGCCATTGACATGTTGATCTTCGTGAACTGTCTTCTAGCCCTCTGTTGGTTGCCCTGTGGCTGCTCTGTTGTTGCAGGAGTTGGATTTGAAATATGAACTGCACTAACAGACTGATGTCTTCTGTTACGATCAGGCTGACCATAAACAGCATTGGATTCTTTCTTCCCAGTGGGAGGCTTCTTTGCAGCACCTGATGAAGAAGTGCCCACATGGATCTTACCATTCTTTATACCATTCTCTACTCGCTCTCCTGTCATGATCAACTCAGTGAAGCCAGATGATGAGCTTCCAATGAGATGACTGTAGAACGGACCACTCAGCGTACACATGAACATATCAACCAATTCCCTGTCAGTCAAAGGGGGTTGAACTCTTCCAGCTAAATCTCTACACTTCTGAGCATACTCTTTGAAACTTTCTTTGGCACCCATAGACATGCTCTGAAGCTGCATGCGAGTGGGGGCTAAGTCAGCATTGTATTGGTACTGCTTATAGAAAGCTTCAGCAAGATCATTCCATTCTCTGATGTTGACACTCTCCAACTGATAATACCACTCCAACTGAGCTCCAGATAAGCTTTCTTGAAAGAAATGGATCCACAACTTCTTATCAGCAGTGTGGGGTTGAATCCTTCTGACATATGACCTCAGATGCAGCTTGGGACAAGAGACCCCATCATAGACAACAAATGTAGGAACCTTGAACCCAATGGGTATGACTACCCCAGATATCAGACTCAAATCCTCAAAATCCAGCCCAGATGACTTCTGCAACTCCATGGCATCCATCCTATCCACCAGCATCTTGAATTTGTCTTCATTAGGCTCATGGTAGTAGTTAGCCTCAGAATCAGAGTCCCCCATTGTATGGTGGAGACTGCCTACCTCTTGCTCAGATTCTTCAGATTCATAGTCTTCAGCTGGTTCTTTGGTCTTGGCAAGACCTTTGAACCTTCTTCCCATGTTGATCAACCCAGCAGACCTTCTAGTCTTCTTAGCTTTCTTGGCCAGCAGTGCCTTCAATTCATCTTGCCCCTTGGACAGGTTCAAGATCAGCTCTTGGAACTGTGCATTTTGTGCCTGAAGATCCTTAACTGATTGTTCAAGAGCCATTGCTGAAATAAACAGCGGGAAGATGAGAAACCTGTGCACAATTATAAACCTGTGATGCAATGAAATGATATGGGAATGCATATGCAATGTTTTCAAGGACCGCAGGATTTAAATTTGCTTAGACAAACACGAAAGTAAACTTTTATTAGTAATAAATTTGTTTTGCCTTTTTAGGCTTACAAAAATGAAAATGAAATAAGTACAAAAGATGGGGTTTTAAGTCTCCCATGGACGTTTCCTCTTTGTGTTGAGGTAAGAGTTGAGGTTTCGTTCCTCGTGAAGTAGCTTTGTTAGTTCCAGAACCTTTTCTTGGCTTGCTTTGTAATGAGCCTCGAAAATATCCCTTTGCTCCTTCAGTTGGATCCATGATCTCTGCAAGTCTTCCATATCAGTAGGCATGTCTGGGTGAAGGATGGTATAAGCTGTGTCTCCTTCAGCAACAGGTTCCATGGTAACTGGTAGGACGGCAGGATATGGCATCATGAGTGTCTGAGCACGAGATCGTACCCATCTGAGATAAGCCTCCATAGGAATAGTGTACTTAGGCTCCAGTGTCTTGCTGTCAATCCTGTTTACCTTTCCCCAAGCTCGTATGAATCTCTGACGGTAACCTTGAAGATCGTTGTCGTAATCAAACACAATGCCCTGAATCAACATGTCATGTGGGCCATCACTCCGAGCATAACCAAACTGTCGTAAAGCTATAGAGGGGTTGTAGGTGATGCCTCCTCTTATGCCTAGAAGTGGCACATTAGGAAACTCCCCACAACGGTCAATGATAGTGATATTCTCCATAGATCTGGAGCACCAATGGATGTCTGAGTGAGAAAGTGTCATGATCCTCTTGGACCATCTGAACCCTTGCTCATTCTTCATTACTGAGCGAGGAAGGTGAGAAATAAACCACCTAGAAAGCAGAGGTATGCAGCACATCAAAGTTCCTCTTGCCCTTGTAGTACGGGTATGAAGAGAATGTAGGATGTCTCCAAGCAATGTAGGCACTGGATTGTGACTCAGGAATATGTTGATGGCATGAACGTCTATGAACTGATCTGGATTGGGGAACAACACTAAGCCATATATCAGCAAGGCTAAGATCTCCTCAAAAGCATCATAGCTCATGGCCTTCAAGAACAACTGAGCTTTCTCTATCAACACCTTGGCAAGAATACCCTTGACTCCACTTCTCGTCTCTAGAACAATGTCTGACTTTTTCAGATGTAGAGCTGCAACAATAACCTCTGGTTTAAGCTCTTTCTCCAAGCCTGTGAAGGGTCTTTGATCAAGAACAGGTATGCCCAGAAGTTTAGAGAACTCCTCCATTGTAGGAACCAGCTGATAGTCAGGGAATGTAAAGCAATGGTGTTTAGGGTCAAAGAACTGAAACAGGACACTCATCATGTCTACATTGAACCCTGAAGTGACTAGATCCAATAGGTGACCATGTCTCTTGATGAACTGGGAATGATCAGACACTTGAGAAACCAACTCTTTAAGCTTGGCAGATATGCCCACAAAGTTGATCCTGATGGTGTTTCTACGAGCAGAAGCCATGACCTGCAACAAAGAACAAAGATAAATCCTTTGGTCCTTGAAATGGTTAGTGAAAATGCTATGCTTATGATGCATGATGATGTCATGATGTTATGCTCAATCACAAACATGTGGCACACACAAACAAGTCACACCATAGCCCTAGGTTTAAAGGCTTGCATGAGGTTTAAGGTGAGTACCCTCCCCTGAAGTTAGATGGTTCATCCTGTCCTACAAAAGTAACCGGGTTCTAAGGGATCTCAATATCATTGATCCTTCACAAGGGTGGTTGATCAGAAGGCAACTTACTTGCCAACCAAAACCCTCCAAGTTTAAGATCTCAATGAGCGTAGTATCGAGTGTCAACCAACTTCAGTCTGCACCAAAGCCGGTTACCTCACTACTTTCTAAAGGCCAAGATGAGTTAACTAGGGTTCTAAAAGTTAGTTAGTGCATTGACAACATATGGCAGCCTCATATTATCCTCAACTTGACTTAAGGAACATAAGCACCAACCAAGAAGTCGCACTAACTATGGCCACCAGATCAACCGTATCGATATACGTCGTACAGTTTCCTTGGTCTATTGCCATTTACCTAAGGTACACTAGATCCGGGTTAGGACCTTTCACACATAAGAGCACCCCAACAATGTAAAGTAAAGCAAACAAAGCAAACAATATTAAAGTGATCTTAATTCCTAAGGGTACCCCTCTTAAATTTAAATCCCCAGCAGAGTCGCCAGTTCTGTAACACGGTGGGAGAACTGACTTTAAGTTATGTTGCGGATAGCAAGAGTCGCCACCGACTTTTATTTTATCCAAAAGGGAAGGGTATAAAAGAACAGGAAAGACCTTAAGAGATATTTTTGGGTCCGGGGGGTAGGTTATGTAAAGGGAAGGTGTTAGCACCCTTTACATCCATGGTTATCCATGGGCTCTTAGTTACTTAACTCACTTTTGAATTGTTTTTGAAAGTGTAGTGTGTGAATAGAAAATTTTCATAATAGTTAATAATGATCCATGTACGGATGCGTAAAAACTTGTTTTTTTGAAAATTTGTTTGAAATTTGTTAAGTGTGAAAAGTTTTTGAAGTGAGCAAGTACATAAGAGGAACCTACCCTAAAGTTTAAAGTCTTTCTTATTCTTTATCCTTTTATTGGTAAGACTATCCCTACTATTAAGGAGTAGGTAGTCATTACCTTGGATGTAAGGGACATAAAAGGGACATTCTGTTTTATGAAGGCAACTGTGGGGTGTAATAAGCATATAGGAGGGACTATCATCATTATTCGAAGGGACTTGATTCGTAAAGGCAACCATGAGGGACTTGATGATTTTTCTTTTTAAAGGGACTTGCTTTATACACCCCACTTGACCTTATGATTTAGGCAACTTGAGGGATAACCTTAGAAATGTGAGATGGCGATTAAAAATCGACTTACGTGTGTGAGTGTTCAATATTATTTATCCTATGATTAAAGTGATCTAGATTAATTTTAAATAGAATACATGTTTTGCACTCCCTAATTTACTAACCATAGCAATAATTAAAATATTTACAAAATTACACCAAGGAAGCAATTACATAATTATAAGCAAAATAAAATAAATAGCAAAAATAATTATCAAGATGTAAATAAATAAGCAAAAATAATGAATAAACAATAAATAAATAAATAGGGGTTAGTGGTAATTAAAAAAATAAGGTTAGTAGAAATATCAAGAATAAAGTTAGTGAAAATAATTAAGTTTAATGAAATAGTAATAATTAGAAAAATAGACAATGTTAGAAAAAATAATAAGATAAAAATTTAAGATAATAATAAGCAAAAAATAAGAATATGGTTAGCAACAATAATTAATAGAAAAATATTATAATAACATGATTAGGATAATAAACACAAAATTTGATTTTTATATATAAGCATTTATTTAGAAACATGGATAATTAAATAATTACTATAATATAAAATTTTTAAATAATTACAAATTTAAATCATCATCAAATTTAATTATTTCTAAAAAATTATAAAAGGTATTTACATATTATATAAAGAAAATAAATTTTAAATATCATGTTCATAAATAAAAATAATCATATTTACAAAATTTACAAGAATCATATTAAATAAATAGATATACATAATAATTACCTTAAGAATTAAAAAATAAAATTATTTAGAAAAAAAATAGAATTAAGTTTTGTTTTAGAAAATATTTTAGGGTTTGTTTAGAAAATTAGGGTTTGTTTATATACAAAATTATTTTAACTAATATATACATATATATTATAATTACATAAAATAATAAAATAAATTTCTGGATTAAATAAAAAAATAGAAAGTTTAGAATTTTTAGAGAATAAGATGTTATTTTAAATTTTTAATATATATGATTTATTTTTTTATTAAGAATATAAAACAAATAAACTAATTAATTAAAGAAAATAGAAAAAGTGACAAAAATAAGAACTTACCTTGGCTGGGTTTGAACCCAGGTTTCTATGCTTGCCAGCATCAAAACATACCATCAGGCCAACCATGCGTTGGTGATCATAGAATGACTCCAATTGTTTTTATGCAATGTCTTAAAAATCCAGAAAAATAATGAAAACAAAAGGCCTGGGGGGGGAATCGTACCCAGGACCTTCTGACTACAAGCATGCACGCGCTACCGCCTGGCTGGGAGAGCCTAACTGCTATTCAAACAAGCACTAATAATAATATATTAAGAACACAATTAAAATGAGAAAATACCAAAACATTGGCTGGAGGCAGGATTCGATCCCCTCCCCTTTGATCATACGCATACAAGCTTTTCCACTGGGCCACTCAACAACCTGTACAAATTAAATATAAACAAAACTATATAATATAAAGCGAAATTTGAATCCCAGGGACGCGCGCCAAACTTCATCTTCTTCGTTCAAATTTCCTGCGAATTTCCTTTTGAATTTTCCTGCGAAATCTATTGCAAGTTCTTCATGGTGTCAAACCTGCGAAAATCAAACTCATACCAAACAGTAATGATTCATGAAATTAATTACAGTTTTATGATCCTTGTATCTCATAGAACCTTCCTATGTGTCCAGAATTCATTTATATTTGTTGAATCATTAAACCCTAAAATTGAGCTCTAAACCCTAATAATGGCCGCGGGTGATATAGGTCATGAAGCTTTAATCCAATTGTCCAGAATCGTTCCTTGGAACCTCACAAACACAAAAACTCAAACAAAATTCATTAATAATGCACAAATGAACAGAATCGAAAAATTGAAATTCAAGATAAAGTTTGATTCGGGTAGAACATTATGGCATGATTTGGATGAATGTGAGTGATGGTTTATGATCAAGGATGTCCAATGAAGCTCTCCATGTCTTTATTTTACCTTTAAACCTCTTGGATGATGGAATCCGAATATCACTTTTGCTTGAATTTTTTTGAAGTGAAAACCTACCTTTGAAGCTGCTGGATCCGTCCTTCAGGGTTATGTTTATGCTAAGTACTTATATGTGAGTGAATTAGGTTAAGAAAACTCATTGGTTGTGTGGAGATTTGATCCAAAAAAGATTGAAAAAGATTGAACTTTGAATTTCAAATATTTGCTCATGAAAGCTTACTATCTTTGGATAAATCACATGATTTCTTTCTCTTTCACCTTCAATCATCAATTAAGACTTTCTAGAAGCATTATCTTCCTCCAAAAATAGATTTTCATATTTTATATTTATTTAAAATGACTTTTATGAATTAAATCAAAAATAAATAAAAATAAAATAATAAAAATTCTGAATTTTGGTCATTTGGGTCGTGCATGATGATATGATGTGGATTGGATCACAATTTGGCAAGCCCATTTGGAAGGAATTGGTTCTAGACCCCCATTTTCAATATAAACCATCACAAAATTTCCCAACTTTGCAAGGGCATATCTCCCTCAATTTTAAATGTATGAGGGTGTTCTTGGACTTTTTGGAAAGCTTGAAGAGTCCTCTAAACAACCCCATTGGTTTCAGGTCCATATCATTTACCAATCTCAAGTTATGCCCTTTTGAAGTTGTTGACTTTTTGTTGACTTTTGAAATGACCTATAATGTCTTAGCTCATATCTTCCAAATGAAGCATTTTTGGGCTTAACTTGAAACATCAAAGTTGTAGAGAATTCAATTTCCTTCAAAATGAGCTTTGGATGGAGACTTGGTGATGAAGTATGTGAAAGTTATGGCTGGTCAAAGTTCAGTTGACTTTTACTAAGGAAACCCTAATTTAGAAACTCCTGATTATTGATGATCTGGAATCTCCTTGATGAATCATGATCAACCCTTGATAAAATGATGAATTTTACTTCATATAATTGATGTTGGCAAAAAAAATCATGAAGTTTGACTTTGGTTTGACCACAGTTGACCTCAGTTTGACTTTTTAACTGCATTGACTGATTTTGACTTATCTGACCATCTGACTGAGCAAACTTTTGAGAAAAGTCTTGAAACTTGTCATGGGGGTTCTTATATACATATAAGATGTTATGAAGCTCACTTGAGGTATTGGAAGTCCATTTAGCCTGATTAAAGTCAAAACCCTAGTTTTGGGTGCACTGCTTAGGAGGTGCATTGTTTGAGGGAATTGTCAACTCTTTTGACCAATTGTGAACTTTGTGAACCTTGTGAACCATCATAAAATGTCTTGTGAAACTCATGGGAGGTATTGTGAAGCTTGTGAAGCTTGTGAACCTCATGAAGTGACTTTGTAGACCTCATGAACCTCAGGAGAGCTTTGTAATCATTGTGAATCTTGTGAACCTTGTGAACCTTCAAGAAGTAACTTGTAGACTTCATGAACCTCATGAAAGGTATTGAAAGTATTGGGAGACTTGTGAACCTTGTGAACCTTCATGAAGTGATTTGTAGACTTCATGAGCCTCATGGAAGGTCTTGAAAACATTGTGAATCTTGTGAACCTTGTGAACCTTCTTAGCACACAAAGTCTTGTATTGTGAGGGCAAATTTTGGGGTGCAACAATGTGAAAAGTGCCTTTTTAAATGGCTATCTTAATGAAGAGGTATATGTAGAACAGCCTAAAGGATTTGTTGATCCAAGCTGTCCAAATCATGTATACAAACTAAAGAAGGCACTTTATGGTTTGAAGCAAGCTCCAAGGGCATGGTATGAAAGACTGACCACATTTCTCATCAAGCAAGGGTACAGAAAAGGTGGAATTGACAAAACCCTGTTTGTTAAAGATGAAGAAGGAAATGTCATGATTGCTCAAATATATGTTGATGACATTGTCTTTGGTGGGATGTCTGACAGGATGGTCAAACATTTTGTCAAGCAGATGGAATCTGAATTTGAAATGAGCCTAGTAGGAGAGTTAACCTACTTTCTTGGTCTGCAAATAAAGCAAATGGAAGAATCAATGTTCATTTCCCAAAGTAAGTATACCAAGAACATAGTAAAGAAATTTGGAATGGAAAATGCAACTCATAAGAGAACTCCTGCCCCCACACATTTAAAGCTGACTAAAGATGAAAAGGGTGAGAATGTAGATCAAAGCTTATACAGAAGCATGATTGGAAGCTTGTTATACTTGACTGCTAGCAGACCTGACATAGCATTTGCAGTAGGTGTATGTGCAAGATATCAAGCTGATCCAAAAGTCAGTCATCTCAATCAAGTCAAGAGAATTCTTAAATATGTTAATGGTACTTGTGACTATGGCATAATGTACTTTCATGGATGTAAACCAATTCTCACTGGCTTCTGTGATGCTGATTGGGCTGGAAGTGCTGATGACAGAAAAAGCACTTCAGGAGGATGCTTCTTTCTAGGAAACAATTTGATTTCTTGGTTCAGTAAGAAACAAAATTGTGTATCCTTATCTACAGCTGAAGCTGAATATATAGCAGCTGGAAGCAGTTGTTCTCAGTTGGTTTGGATGAAGCAGATGCTCACTGAGTACAATGTCCCACAGGATGTCATGACATTGTACTATGACAACTTAAGTGCAATCAACATATCAAAGAATCCTATCCAACATAGCAGAACCAAGCATATTGATATCAGACATCATTTCATCAGAGATCTTGTAGAAGAAAAGGTGATTTCATTGGAACATGTAGCTACAAATCTGCAGTTAGCTGATATCTTTACCAAAGCATTGGATGCTACACAATTTGAGAACTTAAGGGGCAAACTGGGAATCTGTTTATGTGATATTTAGCAGTTAATGAGATGTGCCAACATGTCATATGACATTGTATGGCATAAGTTCCAGATGGCAAAACCAGTCTGGACAAGAACCTTGGGAATTCCATTCCTAATAATTTGCAATGTAACGGCTACTTATTTAGTAACTGCTTATAATCAGCTATCAAGATTCTCATCATACTATCACAAGCGAATCACATTAACTAGTTGTACTTCAGAAATCATCAACCCTAAAGCTCTTCATCCATCTTCCTTAACAATGTCTCAAAACCCTAACACTCCTGAAGAAGTTCTCAACAAAGAAGACGTAGTTCATGCAACTCCCATCTCTGTTGTACCAATGAAATCAACCCCATTGGACGAACTCAGAGGAAGTGCTTCTCATGCTAAAAAGCCAAGAACTCCAAAGAGAGCTAAAGATCAAGTCTGCAGCAAATCCAAGGGAGGCATTCCTTCTCCAGCAAACATGCCTCCAAAATCTTCTGACTATGTGGATGCTTCCATCAAGGAGATAGTCAACAAGATTCTATTTGAACAGAGAGTGGTTAGTGGAATTTCTATTCCTATGAACACCATGCCTGCCCCTCAAGAAGAACAAGCTCAAGCTGCAGAGGACACTCCTGCTCAACAGGATGTCCCAATAGATGTTGGAACATCTGAAGAAGAGAAAAAGAACTCATCTGATGCTGATATTGAACAAACTGAGGACCAGAAAAAGGCCTCAAATGAAAGTGATGAAGAAGTCTCTGAGGATCAGACCAAAGCCTCAAATGATGATCAAATCTCTGCTGATCAACCAGCTGAAGAGGAGACTGCTCAATCTCCTCCAGTGGTGAACCTGGAGCAGGACTCTGATACAGAGATCATAGCCTCTGTTAGACCTAGCATAGCCAAAAGGCTCAGGTCCAGGAAAGGGAAGATGCAAGCTGAACCTGAAATTCCTGAGAAGAAGAAAGCTACCCCAAAGAAAGGCAAAGCTAAAGCTGCCTTTGGTCCAACAAAACAATGGAGTAAAGTCCAAACCCAGAAGAGGAAAGCTGTCACCCCATCAGACTCAGATGTTGAATCAGATGTCCCAACATCTCCTCCCAAGAAGAAACTAGCACCATCTAGGGCTTCAACTGCTGTTCCAGAAGCTCCTTTGGACAACATATCATTCCATCTTGTTTCAAGTGTAAACAGATGGAAGTTTGTGTACCAAAGAAGGGTTGCCCTTGAAAGAGAGCTAAGCAGTAATGCACTTGAGTGCACTGAACTGATTGACCTCATCTCTGCTGCAGGCCTCTTCAAAACAGTCTCAGATCTCTCTCCATGCTATGAACTTCTTGTCAAAGAATTCATTGTTAATCTTCAGGAGGATTGTGCCAATGGTAAGTCTTCTGAATTTAGAAAAGTCTTTGTTAGAGGTAGGTGTGTAGAGTTCTCTCCTCAAATCATCAACCAATACCTATGAAGAGAAACAGATGGACCAAATGAGCTAGGTAAAACAGATAACCAAGTCTGCAAGGTTATCACTGCAAACCAGGTCAAGGAATGGCCTGTTAAAGGAAAGCTCTCAGTGAGCATGCTAACAAGAAAATATGCCATGCTGAACAGGATTGGTACAGCAAACTGGGTGCCTACCAACCACACATCTTCAATCTCCACTGGTCTGGCCAGGTTTATCTATGCTGTGGGAACTCAGACCAAGCTGGATTATGGTGCTTACATTTTTGATCAGACCTTAAAGCATGCCAGCTCTTCTGCAACAAAGCTGCCAATAGCTTTTCCCTCTTTGCTATGTGGTATAGTTCTAAGTCAATCTGAAGCTGATGAAGAAACTGAGAGTGAGGAGTCTGAGTGATCATTGTATGTGAGGCAAATTGTAATGACATCACTGCATTGTATTTCTGGATTAGTGTCTTTGGCCCCATAATTTGTGTCTAACAAGGGGGAGAACAACAACAACAAAATGTATTGCTGTTTAATTATGAATGAAAAATCTGTTTGAACTGAATCAGTGTGTTTTGATAAATATTTCTGTTGCAACAAGACTGGATACATATATGTTTGAGGGGGAGTAATCTCAAATATGAATCAACAGAAAAGTAATGCTATACTCTGATAAAAAGAACTTCTGCTGCACTCTAAAAACCAGAAAAGATGTTAGCCAAAAATTAGCCAAAGGGGGAGTTTGTAGATGTCTTGAATTGGCAGAATTTTTGACCAACAAGAAATATTGAATTCAGTTCAGAATGTCCTATCAAATGTTGGGACATTATCAAACAGAGTATATGAACTTATTTCAGGATGTCTCACCAGATGTTGGGATATTGTGTAAATGACTTAAGTTCAGTTTTTCAGGATGTCCCAACAGATGTTGAGACATCTCAAACCTGCTACCAGAATTAATTATTGACTAACTGATCAGAGATATTTAAGGAGAGTTATCTGGTATTAATTAATGATGGATAAAAACAGAACAAGGCGCATCTGTATGGAGTTTTACATTGAAGATTCAGATTAAAACAGAAGACCTAAATCACCTAGAATCTAGGAAGTAACAAACCCTAAATTCAAGGTGGAAGCTACATGCGCATTAGGGCTGGATCATTCTACAGAAAGCCCAAATTACAGATACCTATTTAATCAACAGAAACTCATAGAATTGAGTATGAATTTCAGAAGACCAAATAGGGTGTCTAGTGTTTTAAATAGCAGATTGTTTAATTGTACCACTTTATGAGCTTTTAAGCAAAAGTGCATTTGTGACTTGATTGAAACTGTGAAGTAAGATCAAGCTGTATTGTTTGAAGAATGTCTTCAATTTTATTAAACTTGTAAACTTGATCACTGTGTGATTGAGGGGGAGTGAGTAGGATACTCTTATCTAAGTTGTGTCTTAGGTAGAAATTGCATTGGGTAGTTATTAAGTGATAGATTAAACAGGGTGGTTTAAGTCTAGAATTAATATTACTTATAGTGGATTTCCTCCTGGCTTGGTAGCCTCCAGATGTAAGTGTGGTTATACACTGAACTGGGTTAACAAACTTCTTTGTTGTTTACTTTTCTTGCTATTTAAGTTTTGGTTAAATCTGTCAAGTGTTGGGACATCTCTTAGGACATCTCATACCTGATCACAGAATTTCACATATGACTTGGATTACCCACAGGCTTGTTGTGGGAGTCCTCTCTCTTTTGATGTTTTTTTCTCTTTGACATATGAACTTGTACCCTGTAAGGGCTTTGCTATTCCAATTATCTGTTGATTTACCTGAAGTCTCTGGTTATTATCTGTTGCACGGACACGAGATATTGAATATTGCCACTTCACATCTGAATGTCACACAAGGTTTTCTTGCAAATGCTATTTTCTCAACACCGGAATGGGAAAGTCAATAAAGCCTTGAGGATAAAAGGAACACATTGCATCGCATACATATCATTTGCATTTTTTTTTGTTTTTGCAGGTTTCTCCAGGTCACTTAACTTATCTGCATTTCAGGCAAAGATTGCGCGAGCTGCCAAGACCCGGCACTTCAGACAAAACATTCCTCATCGTTACGCAACACGCAACAACCAGAGGACCGTCATGGACGCTATGTAAACTGAGCTCAATGAACTCCGCACCAGGATGGGAGAATTCATGGTTATGATGCAAGGGATGGCCCAAGGACAACAAGATTTGAGGAATTCTATTCAGGGACTCAACCCTCCTCAGACTGATCCTCCTGTAGTCACTCCAGAAGTTCAAGTGAATCCTCCCAACACCAATAATGGAACAGGTGGACCTGCAGTTCCAGAGCCTGGCACAACAACCTTCATCCCTGTACAAGACCGACAAGAGGATCAGTTTCCTTCCTTTAACAATTATATGGGATTTGGCGTGGAAGGAAATTTTCAAGACTTTTTGCTACTAGCTGAGAAAGTCAAGGCCCTTGAGTGTAAAGACACTCTTGGGATAAACATATCTGACATGGGCTTAGTCCTAGGGGTGGTTATTCCTCACAAGTTCAGGCCACTTACTTTCGATAAGTACAATGGTAGCTCCTGCCCTAAAACGCATTTGCAGGCCTTCTATCGAAAGATTGTTGCCCATACTAGGGACGAAAAGCTCTGGATGTACTATTTCCAGGATAGTCTCTCCGGAGGATCCTTGGAATGGTATATGAAGTTGGAGAGAAGTTCTGTAAGAAGTTGGAAAGAGTTGGGAGAAGCTTTTCTTAAACAATATCAGTATAACATTAACATGGCGTCTAGTCGCACTCAGCTCCAAAGTTTGACACATAAAAATTCAGAGAGCTTCAAAGATTACGCATAGAGATGGCGTGAAGTGGCCGTCAGGGTGCAACCACCTTTGCTAGAAAGAGAAATGGTGGACCTTTTCATGGACACCCTTCCTGGGAATTTCATGGAAAGGTTGGCTGGGTGTTCTTCAAGTGGTTTTTCAGATATTATCTTGACTGGCAAGAGGATAGAGAGCTGGATTAAGCAGGGAAATATCTAGAATGGCGGTGCTTCAACTTCCGGTATCAAGAATACTTTCTTGAAGAAGAGGGAAGGAGAGACTAGGGTAGTGTATGCACAGAGAGGCGGAGGTAATAGAGGTGTTTATTAGCAAGTGGCTCATGTCATTATCTTAGCTCAGCCTATTCAACAGCAAGTTCAACAACCGCAACAAAAACGCCAACAGGGTTATTGTCGCTCCCCGGACTTTTGTCCCGGTGCAAACGTGAACCGTCGGCGATGTTGGAGGTTGAGGTTAAAATAGAGTCGCCAACTAGGCATTTTTATCCCGAAGGAAAGGTAATACTGCATAAAAATTCTGCATAAACCTGGAAAGATATGGATAAGACGGTTGCGAACCAAAGAGACCGAGTAAAGGGGTTGGTTAGGACCTGGGAAGGTATTAGCACCCAGACCGTCCGTCGTACTCGACGGGATCCACGCTTACTTGATTGTGTTTAAAAGGGGATATTGTATGTGATAAACTGTGTATAAAAGGCTAGGGAAGAAAGGATGTACAAAGTGTCAGTGCAAAAAGAAAGTGAGTGCTCAAAACTGAGGCTAAGGAAAGAGAAGTTGGGAGGAGGAGAGGGGGAAGACAAAGAGAATTTTTTTCGATAACTGTTAAGTTATGCCTACGTATCCTCTCGTGCAATGAGGAAGTCAGAACACCGTAGTTCGACTCAAAGAGACTTAGTGTTTTTGCTGTGAACTGCTTACTTGTCTATGCTCAAGTCTATGACTCGTCTGGCTCGAGTACTAATTGTCTTGCATTAGACGGAAGAAGCGAGTTCTCGTTTTTAGAGTGAGTGTGATGAGAAAAGAATCCCGGAGGAGACGTTTATTGTTTGTTTTTGTGTTTTCAGTTTTTTTTATTATTTTTGGTGTTTTGCATAGTATAATGAGCTTAAGCCTAAATCAAGGGTTGTAAACTCATTATATCCTCCCTGATTAGGGATAACGAGCCTACTTAAGTATGAGATGAAGATCCCAACTTAATTACCATGATGATATAGGATTAAGATCATTAACCTACTTTGGTAATTATTAAGTATTTTTTGGGTTTTTGTTTAGTTTTAAGTAATGGGTTTAATCTCCAATCAAAGATTAGTGAACTCATTACACCATCCTAAGAGAAGGATGATAGATGAGAACACTTAAGCTGAGGAAGATACCTCAACTTAATCCATGGTTAGGGATTAAATTCATTATATAACAAGCCTTTATTAAGTGGTTTTTAATTAAAGGTTGGATGAAGAAGTGTTTTTTTTTATGTTTGCAAGACTTTTAGCATGAGGGGGACTTGTCCATTGAACACTAGGGTTAGTCCCTCTGAACCACCAAGGAGAGATGTAACCCTAATATAAGGCCCAAGTTACAAGCTTAAGTCTTTAATGATTATTAGGTGTTTTTGATTGAAGGTGAAAACAACTTAAAGGTTTAGCATTAAGGATCAAAGTTATACACTCCATCCTAAGATAAGGATACATGCATAACCCTAATTCAGAGTCCCAAAACTTTAACTGTTTAGCCTTGATTATGAGATGAGAGAGAGATAGAGACTCAAGGAGACTCAAAAGGTAAAAACTAGGGGGTACTATTTACAATACTAAAGTTATCATGCTTGGATGTTCCTATGGTTTGTGAGGCATCAATGGAAGTCTTCAAGTTGGCCACCAACGGAAGAGAAGCAGATGAAAAGAGAGAGAGAGAGAGAGAGAGAGAGAGAGAGAGAGAGAGAGAGAGAGAGAAAAGGCTTAGGTTACTTACTTCATGAAGAAGTTAAGTAACCTAGGAACAAGAGAGAACATAAGTGAATGAGATTCACTTCAAACACAAACAAAGTGCATAAAAATAAAGTGAGAAAAAGAGGTTGGATGTGGATGAACATCCACATCCTGATTAACTTACCAAATGCACCTGAAATGGTTAGTTTGAAAACAAGATATGTACAAATTCAAAAGTATAAGCAAATCAAGAGATAAAAAATTGAAAATGCATCCAAGGGGACCCTAAGCACTCATGAAATCACCATCCAAAGGGGGAGGTCTAAAGGTTTACCAAATTCAAGTTATGGTTATCCTAAGATTGGCTAGGGTTTTAGATACTTCTCAAAGGGAAAATGCACATTAATTTGAAAATGCAAGATAAAAATGTGATTAAAATATATTTGGAAACTAGAGGTCAAATGTGAAAGGTTGCAAAAAGAATCAAATGCAAACTCATCTTGGTTTGAAAGTTATGAATTTTTGAAGTTAGGGTTGAAAAATATGATATTTAGAAATCCTAATTCAAAGGAAAATGTCAAAGCATGATCAAAACCAAAAATAAATTTGTGGGATGAGTTTGTAAATGTTTGTAAATGTTTAAGAAAACTCTCTAAAGATTTTGGTGATTTTTAAATACTTTAAAGTATTTTTAATTAATTAAATGGAATTAATTAATTAAAATATACAATTAAATTATTTAAAAATGAAATAAATAAAAAGAAATAAATACTTTAAAGTATTTTTAATTAATTAAATGGAATTAATTAATTAAAATATACAATTAAATTATTTAAAATGAAATAAATAAAAAGAAAAAGAAAAGTAATTCAAAGCAAAGGATGAGATTGAAAGTTGAAGGGATCAAGGGTCCAGATGGGAACTCATGCTGACTTGAGTTATGAGGATCCTAAGGCCTAGATTTAAAACTGTCTTTCACGCGTGATCTAGTGACTGACATTTAATCTGACCTAATTAACTATAATTAATTTAATTAATCAAAATTAATGTTTAATGAGCTAATCTAAGCCGTTCAATGCCTAACCCTAATCACCATCCAATGGTCAGGAATGAATCTGGGGAATTAAACGTGATTAAACCCTAATCACTTTCAGGTGTCCGAAGCTAAGCTCCGGTCGTCTTCTCCGGTGAGACAAAATCCCAGAATCCTACACAAGTATCTAAACTCCTAATTTCTTGCCCATAATTACTCCTCTAACATCATACAACTCTAATCAACAAGCAAAAATCATGTATCATGCATATTCAGGCTGAATCAGATCAAACAAGTTCTAGGTCAAAAATTTCAGAACATCATGAAATCCTCATTTCTAACCTATTTTTAATTCTAATCATATCAGTGTGATCAGGGAAGCATGTAGATTCATTCTAGAACTTAAAATCATGCTTCTGGAAAAACAATTCATGAAGGTTACCTGAGATGGAGTTCTTTGAAATGGAGCTTTCTGGGCCTCTCCTTTGTGCAATCCAGTCCCCTTTGACCTCTTGAGGCTATTGGCAAGCTTGAATGAAGCTTATAGTGGCTGGTTTGTGTGTTTCAATTCTGAGTTTGCAGAAATCGTGTTTTGGATAGAAGGTGTTTCGAGCTATGGTGATGGATGGGAAATGATCCTTAGGCTATGAAGAGTTGAATGGTGAAAGAAATTTTGGTTTTTGTTGGCTGGATTATGAAATTCGATAGCATGAAGGTTTTGAGGAATTTTTATCAATATGAAGTTGTGTGTCCTTTCAGGCCATGAAGCTTGCAAATTTATAGCCTTAAGAGTGTGTATGAGCCATACCATTGGTCAGGATAGTTGGTTTGGCACTGTGTGATTGGTATGGGAGAAAATGCAAAAAAGTCAAGAATTGTGCACCATAGGTATGAGCCAGGGCTGAGCTGGTTTCTGTGGCTAGATTGCTTCAGCATGGTTCATGGAGAGCCATAAGATCATTGTTATGCAGCTGGATGGCTTGGATCAAGAGTTTACAAGGTTTATGCATTTTGGCCATTTTGAGAAATCTTGGAAATCAAGCCATGAAATGCTTCAATCCTTGGGCCAATTCTGATGTTTTGAAGTTGTATTGACATGTTGTGACATAATTGAGCACACTAGAGGTCATTTAGAAGCTTGAAATGCCAATATGCAAAAATCCCTCTTTGACATGAACATGAAATTTACAAGATTTTTGCCAACTTTGCAAGGCCATAACTTGAGTTCTAGGATGAATTAGAATGAGTTCTTGTACTTTTTGAAAATGGGAGGATCCAATCTACAACTTTCATGTTTGAAGAAATTTCATTTGAAACCTTTTTGATCAAGAAAGAGGAGGTTGAAGATCTTTCCCAAAATAGAAAGTTTACACTACAAGTCATTTCCATTTTTGGCAAGTATTGGCTTTGTTCATTTTTCTTCAATTTTGTGAACTTCCAAGTATTCCAATGATAAAATAAAGACCATATGACTTCAAATTGATGATGATGACCCCTTGGTACCCTTGTTGGGGGCCTCAGATGCCCAAAACCTGACTTTTCTTGCTCAAGAAGTTACCATTTGATCAGATGACTTCCACATTGAATTTTTCCATGAAATTTGATATACAAGCTCCTTATAGCATATATGGACCAATAGCAACAAGAATGACCAAATATTTTGGGTGTAAGGCCTCTGAAACCAAAACCCTAATTTCAGGTCATCTGTGCAGGAATCCTCGGCTTAGCTTCAATACCACTGCAATGCTTTGACATTTCTTGATTTCAATGGGAACATGGGGGCATAAGATGATCATAGACCACTCAAGGAATCTCTTGGAATGCTTCAAGGCCTTTGAGATAGCTCAAACCACTTATAAAATTCATTTGTTCACAAACCCTAGCTATGCAGCTATGTAGATGAAATGTTAAGGATGGTTATGTATTGTAAAGTGTGATGATTGGTTATGCAATGATGATAATCATAAGTCAAGATGTGATAAAAGTGAGAGGGAAAATTTGGGGTGTTTACATCTGTCCCTATTTAAGCATGAGTTAGCTGTGTAGGATGTAAGCACCAGGCTTAACAGACGAACAAGATAACTTGTGGTTGAATACGAAGATAGTCCAAAATTTGCGCTCACTGGGGAAAAGAAGAAAAGGGATATAAATTGTAATAGACAACATAGACTGAATATCAAATGGTAGCGACGGAGGACGACTTCTGGGGATAAAAACGGTGAGAAACAAACGGACGGGGACGACCATCACACAGAGGAATAAAGAATCCGCGATGGGGCGTCCATCGGGTAAAGAAAGGTGACTTTACTGGGGATTTAAAAGGACTAACAGGGACGACCGTCAGGTTGAAGAATAAAGAAACTACGACGGGGACGACCATCGGGTGAAGAGTAGATAAATCAATGATGAGGGACGATCATCAAAAGGTGAAGGACGATCAACTAATAGGGGACGGCTGCTAAAAAGATCACGACATAGGACGAATGTCGGATCGAAGGATCGAAGATGGGGATGTCCATCAGATGAATGATGAGGTACGATCATCAAAAGGTGAAGGACGATCACCGAGCAGGGTACGGCTGCTGAGAGTTATCGCAACATAGGACGAATGTCGGATAAAAAGATCAACGATGGGGGACGGCCATCAGATAACATGATGAGGGAAGATCATCAAAATAAATGATGAGGGACGGTCATCAAAAGGTGAAGGACGATCACCTAGTAGGGGATAACTGCTCTATTGGAGATTATCTCGATATAGGATGAATGCCGGATAAAAAGATCAATGATGGGGACGACCATCAGATAACATGATGAGGTACGCTCATCAAAAGGTGAAGGACAATCACCTAAATGATATCACGACATAAGACGAATGTCGAATAGAAAGTTGTTTTGTTGGCGACTTCTGGGGAGATATAAACACGGACGAGTGTTTAAGCCCTAAAAAATGAGATGATATAAGTGTTTCGACAGTGTGTATAGATTAAAGATACAGACGAGTATCCTTAGGACCATGATACAGACGAGTATCGATAGAAATAAACACCGACGCGTGTTTAGGGAATGATGATACGGACGAGCACCAACTGTTTTGAACAAGGAACACAGACAAGTGTCGATCTGCTGGGGAGATGTATAATATACAGACGAAAATCAAAGAATTGTGAGTAGGATACAGACGAGTATCAGAAGGATTGTGTATAAGTTTGTACAAGTATTTGTATTGATATTGCAAAAGGGTATTCCGGCTTTTATCTGCATGGGATAAGTTTTTTTTTGTGTATTGCTGGAGGAGTGATCTTGGTATTTGCAGGTGACTGGCTCAAACCTGACTTATGATCATGCAAATGTTTGATTTTTGCCGTAATGCTCCGCATTAGACGGAATGCTACGTTCTGTTTGGGGAGGAATGATGCGAATGCTATGATTATGCAAATGAGAGAAACGAGATCTGAGATCTGAAATTTGTTGGGAGAACGGATCACTGGGCGATCTGTGGGGAGAAAGGATCACCGCAATTTGCTGGCGATGGATGAGAAGATCCGACAATTTGCTGGCGAAAAGTGATTCAGGCATCACTTTGGAGATCCTGCTTGGGAAGGAGAGAACTTCTGGGAAGTAATCTGTCGGAGGATCAACTTTGCGGGGGATACTCTGAGGGGATAAAAAGCTCCGTGGGGGAATACTTCTGATGGTGTGACTGCCTGGTTGGTTGGGGATATAGTGCCTGATATGCCCCATGCTGTGAAAGGTTGTCCGCCTTGAGTACCTGCAGCCTGTCAAACAAAGGAAACGCACAAGTGCCTTGAGGTATCCTTAACCGGATTCCGTCATAGGAGTTAGGTTCGCTTAAGAGCACATATTTCCTGCAAACATTTATTAAAAATGACTTATATGTTTTCATGCAAATGTTGTATTACGAACTTTGGACATTTTGCAAACAAAACAAAAAGGTACAAAACAAAGTGTGAATGAATATTTGACTTTATTGATTTGTGTTCCCTGAATAGGCAAGTACAGTGAGGAAGTTAATCCCTGATATGAGGAGATTACTATAAAATTGAAAAAATAAAAGCCCTAATTGGCAATGCTGAAGTTGATGCTTCAATCTTCCTTCGCTATGACCTGTATGACCTGAATGCTCTTCTTATCCTGCTTTCTGAAGAAAGTTGATTCTGACCGACGCTTTGTCCTTTTGAAGCTTGCCATGTTATGTGAGATACAGACGAATTTAGAATGGAGTTGTTCGCTTATTCCCTGATTTTGCGTGGACCGCCCTTTCGGGTTTTCAATCCACCGGGATATCCATTTTTGCTTGAGCTATCCGATGTGGCTTTTCAACTCAGCGGGTGTACATTTTTTAATTTTCCCTTAGGTCGCTCCCAAAGATTTGCATCCCGGTGCAGACACGAACGGTCGGTGAAAAGAGAAAATGAAAATGAATTGAATAGAGTCGCCAGCTAGGCATTTTTATCTCGAAGGAAAGGTAATGTTGCATAAACCTGGAAAGAGATGGATAAGACGGTTGCGAACCATAGAAACTGAGAAAGGGGGTTGATTACAACCTGGGATGGTATTAGCACCCAAATTGTCCGCCGTACTCGACGGGATCCACGCTTACAAGATTGTGTTTAAAGGGGTAGTGTATATGCTATCTGTGTGCAAAAGCTAGGAATGAATGTACAGGTGTCAGTACAAAAAGGTGAATTGCTCAGGAACTGAGGCTTTGAAGGAATGCTGAAAGAGGGGGAAGACACATAGACTTTTGTTCGATAACTGTTAAGTTATGCCTACGTATCCTCTCGTGCAATGAGGAAGTCAGAACACCGTAGTTCGACTCAAAGAGACTGAAAAAATTGACTGTGAACTGCTTGCTTGCCTATGCCCAAGTGTATGACTCGTCTGGCTCGAGTGCTAATTGTCTTGCATTAGACAGAAGAAGCAAATTCTCGTTTGTGAATGAGTGTGATGAGAAAAGAATCCCGGAGGAGACGATTATTGTTTGTTTTTGTGTTTTCAATTTTTTTTGTTTTTGGTATTTGGCATAGGATTATGAGCTTAAGCCTAAATCAAGGGTTGTAAACTCATTATATCCTCCCTGATTAGGGATAATAAGCTTACTTAAGTATGAGATAAGCATCTCAACTTGATTACCATGATGATGTAGGATTAAGATCATTAACCTACTTGTAATTATTTAGATGTTTTTCGGTTTTTGTTTAGTGATAAGTAATGAGTTTAATCTCTCATCACAAATTAGTGAACTCATTACACCATCCTAATAGAAGGATAATAGATGAGAACACTTAAGCTGAGGAAGATACCTCAACTTAATCCAAGGTTAGGGATTAAATTCATTATAAAACAAGCCTTTATTAAGTGGATTTTAATTAAGGGATGAGATTAAGAAGTGAATTTTAAGTTTGTAAGACAACTTGAGGGGGACGTGTCCATTAAACACTAGGGTCAGTCCCTCTTAACCATAAGGAAGAGATAGAACCCTAATGTAAGGACCAAGTTACAAGATAAAGCCTTGGTAATTATTAATGTGATTCGATTAAGAGGTGTAAACAAATTAAAGGTTTAACACTTAGGTTTAAAGTTATACACTCCATCCTAAGAGAAGGATGCAAACATAACCCTAATTCCAAAGTCCTAAAACTTTAAGAGTTTAGTCTCTGATTATTGAGATGAGAAGAGAGACTCAAGGAGACTCAAAGGTAAAAGTCTAAGGGGGACTATACACAACCCTAAAAGTTATCATGCTTGGATATCCTATGGTTTGTAAGGCTTAAAAGTAAAGATCTTCAAGGCCACCAATGGAAGAAGCAGATTAAAAGAGAAGGAGAAAGAAGAACAAGTTACTTACTTCCTGAAGAAGATAAGTAACTTGAAAGAAAAAAAGTAAAACGGATGGAACATAAGTTAATTATATTCACTTCAAAGACATGTAAAAATGCATATGAATGAGATAATAAGAGGTGGGAGGTGAAGGAAAATCCACCTCCCAGATAACTTACCAAAGGTACCTGAAATGTTAGTATGAATGCATAAGGTATAAAGTAAAGGGAAAAGAAATGAAATGAGATGAAAATTCCAAATTCAGAAGTGATTATGCAATGTAAAAGGCACATGAGATGATGCAAATCCATACAAGATGCATATGAATGATCATACAAAGATGAGATGCCATGAAAGCATGTTTAGAAGTTTGAAAACACATGGATGTTTATGAAATGTAATGAATGCAAGACATAGCAAATGAATGAAGAAATGATCAAGCAATGTTCAAGCATGTCTTAAGATGTCTAAGATGTCATACAAATGCTTTAAATGCCATGGCAAGTTCACATGATGATTATATGCAAAGGTGAATGCAAATGAACATGAGAAAATAGGGTTTTATGAATGTATGAGATGCAAATGACCAAAACAGAAGCATACATCATGATAAAAAATTTAACTCAAACTCAAACAAACCATAATCCCATATAAGGTCACACCCCAAAGGAGAAAGTCAGAAGCTAATCCTATTGAAAGTTATGGATTTTCTAAGTTTGCTAGGTTTTTTAGGTGATTCTTAAGGGAAAATGCAAATCAAATTTAAAATGCAAGATAAATTCATGAGATAAATAACCTAGAAACTACATGCAATATGTGAAACAATGCAAAAAGAATCATGTTCAAACTCATCATGGTTAGGTAGGAATGGATTTTTCAAGTTAGGGTTAAAAAATATGATTTTAAAGAACCCTAATTCAAAGAAAATTGTGAAATTATGATCAAACCTAAAAAGAAATTTTTATGATGAGTTTGAAAATATTTCTAAATGTATTGGAATGGTTCATGAATTTTTTGGTAATTTTTAGAAACCTAAATGCATTTTTAATTAATTAAAATCCATTAATTAATTAAAAATAACATTTAAATATTTTATAAATACTTTTTAGATGCAAAAAGTAAAATAAAAATCATTTTTGGGTTGAGAAAAATATTTAAATCAGAAATGCAAAAGATTATATTTTTTTGATGTTTTTAACTATTTTAAATAAAATATGCAAAAGAAATGAACAAAAATGAAATAAAAATAAAATAAATGGAAAGTAAACGCATCCAAGGGTCAGGATTCAAATGAAAATGGATGGAGTTGACTGGCGCGTGATTGTGTGATTAGGATTGGATCTGGAATAATTTAAATTAATCCTAATTAATTAACCTAATTAAACATATTAGGGTTTTAATGAGGCAATCTGGGCCCTCCATTCACGCGCGGGAAGCAAGAAACTAAAGTCCACATTTAAACTGAGCCTAAACCCTAATTAGAAACCCTAAGCACTTTCAGGTGACCGGAGCTAGCTCCAGTCATCTTCTCTGGCACCCTCTCCCTTGAGTTCACTCCAAACCTCAAATTAATGCCTCAAACTCTCCAGAAATGATCCATAAGCAACATTAAACAAGAGTACAAACATAAAATCCATTTATATTGCATCAAAAACAAGAATCGAAGCAAACAAAATTTTCGGGCAAAATTTCAGAGCCAACATACATGGCCATTTCTCAACCATTTTCAAAACAAATTACATCACAATGATCAATGGAGCATACATAATCATTTAGGAACTTAAAACAAAGATTCTGGAAAAAATGTTCTTGGGGTATACCTGAGATGGAGCTTTCTGATTATGGGCTTTCTGGACCTTTCCTTGACGCAAATCCACCCCACTTGATCCCCTTATGCTTCTGGAAGGCTTGAATGAAGTTTGTGCTGGCTGGTTTTGGAGATTCAACTCTGCTGCACCAGAAATTGTATTTTGGTTTTGTGTGCTTTCAGGCCATTTTAGTGGATGGTTTGTGTTCTATGAGTGATTTGAAGATGATTGGTGAAGTTTGTTTTGAGGTTTGATGGCTGGTTTTGATGATTTGAAGAAGGAAAGCTTTTTGGCAAATTTGTGAATGCTGAGTTCTTGGAGGTTTCAGCCTTAATTGTTGTGTGCTTTGGAGTGCTTGAGGTTAATATAAACAAATGTGATTGGTTCAGAGAGTTGTTGTGGCCTATTGTGATTGGTATGGGCAAGTTGCAAAAAAGTCAACAACTTTGTACTTCAAGCATGGGCCAGGGCAGAGCTGGCTTCAAGGGGTGTCTGGCCTCATCTTGCATCTAGGAGAGCCATAGGATTAGTTTTATGCAGTTGGCACAAGTGGAGGGAAGGTTTCAAGAGGTTTTGCAACTTTTCCCTCTTTGAGAATTTCATGAAAATGTCTTATGGAAACTTGCAATCCAAGGCACAATTTTGGTTCAAATGCATTGCACTATGTTTGTATGATGCTTACCAATCAATTAGAGGTCATGAAATGGCTTGAAACTTGAATTTGCAAAAAATCCTCTTTGGCATGAACTTGAAAATTATAGGATTTTTGCCAACTTTGAAAGGGCATATCTTGAGTTCTAGGATGAATCAAGACATGTTCTAGTACTTTTTGAACATGGAAAGACCTAATTTACAACTTTCATGCCCAAGAAGTTTTCATTTGAAGCATTTTTGGTCATGAAAGAATAGGTTGAAAATCTTTCCCAAAATGGAAAGTTTCCATTACAAGTCATTTCCAGAAATGGTAAGTTTGCATTTGGCTCAAAATTCTTCAACTTTGTGAACTTCCAACCACTTCTAAGATCAAATAAAGATCATAGAGACTCAAAATGATGATGATGACCCTTTGGTACCCTTGATGGAGGCCTCAGATGCCATGATTTTGACTTTACTTGCTCAAGAAGTTACCCAATGATCAGATGACTTCCATAATGAATTTCTTCATAAAATTTGGTACACATGATCTTTATAACATATTAAGACCAATAGAAGTAAGAATGACCAAAAAAATTGGGATTAAGGCCTCAGAAACCAAAACCCTAATATTGGTCATCTGTGCAGGAAAACCCTAGCTTTGCTTCCATGCCTTTGCCATTCTTTGTGATCTCTTGACTTTCATGAACTTTGGGGAGCATATTATGATCATAGAACACACATGGACCCTATTGGAAAGCTTAAAGACCTTTGGGATGGCTCAGATCACTTATTGGATTGCTCAGATTACAAACCCTAGATGCAGATGAAAAATGGAACTATGCAGATGAAACAAATATGCAATATGAGATGGTATGCTTATTCTAAAACAAAAATGAGAGATCATAAGCCAAGGTGTGAGAAAAAGTGAGGGCAAATTTGGGGTGTTTACAGCTGCCCCTATTCAAGCATAAGTTAGCTGTGCAGGATGTAAGTGCCTGACTTAACAGACAAACAAGATAACTTGTGGTTGAATACCAATGACAGTCCACAATTTGCACTCGCTGGGGAGAAGAAGAAAAGGGATATAAATTGTAAAAGATGATATAGTATAATTATCAAATGAAGGCGATGGAGGACGACCATCGAGCAGAGGACGATTGCTGGGGATAAAATGGTAAGCTAAGCAATGACGGGGACGATCGACAAACTGGGGAAATAAAGAGACCACGACGGGGATGGCCATCGAGTAAGGAAATAAAACTCTCTTGGGGTTAAAGAAATGACGAAAGCAATGATGGGGACGACCATCAGGCTAAACTGATGAAGGACGCTCACCAGGAAACGTAAAAGGGACCACAACGGGGGCGACCATCAGGTTAAAGAATAAATGAAATAATGATGAGGAACGGTCATCAAAAGGTGAAGGACGGTCACCTAGCAGGGGACGACTTCTGAAAATATCACGACATAGGACGAATGCCGGATAGAAAAGCTCAACGATGGGGACAACCATCGGGTAAGCATGATGAAGGATGATTATCAAGAGGTGAAGGACGATCACCTAGAAGGGTACGGCTGCTCTTGGGGGATATCACGACGTAGGACGAATGTCGGATAATAAGATCAACGATGGGGACGACCATCGGATAAATGATAAGGGACGGTCATCAAAAGGTGAAGGACGATCACCTAGCAGGGGACGACTGCTAAAAATATCACGATACATGACGAATGCCGAATAACAAGATCAACGATGGGGACGGCCATCAGATAAACGATGAGGGACAGTTATCAAAAGGTGAAAGACGATCACCTAGCATGGGACAACTGCTAAAAATATCACGACACAGGACGAATGTCGGATAGAAGAAAGTTGTTTTGTTGGCGACCTATTGGGGAATGGTAAACACGGATGAGTGCTTACGTCTTCAAAAATAAAAGATATAGTGTTTTGACGGTGTGTATAGACTAAAGATGCGGACGAGCATCCTTAGGACCACGATACGGACGAGTATCGATAAAAACAAACGCTGACATGTGTTTGAGAATGATGATACGGACGGGTATCAATCGGTTAAGCAAGGATCACAGACGAGTGTTGATCTGCTGAGGAGAGGATACACAAGATACAGACGAGTATCAGAGGATGGTGTATAAGTATGAGTGTTGATCTGTTGGTGAAATATGTGAAGGACACAGACGAGATTCGAAAGATTGGGCAAGGGACACAGACGAGTGTTTGACTTGCTGGGGAAGTACGACACGAACGAGTGCCAAAAAGAACATGTACAAGCTATGAACCAATATCTGTACTTGAGAGTGCCAAAGGTTTACTGGCGACCTACGGGGGATAGAATGACACAGACGAGTGTCAAAAAGAGCTTGTATAAAATATAAACAGGCATCTGTGTTTTGATCGTGCAAAGGGGATGCTTTGGATTTTATCTGCAGGGGATATGAGTTTTGTATATTGTCGGTGAAATATTGATTGGTATTTGCAAGTGGTTGGCTCGAAGCTGGCTTACGATCATGCAAATGTTTGATTTTTTCCGTAATGTTCCGTATTAGACGGAATGCTACGCTTTTTCGGTGAATATGATGCAAATTCTATGATTATGCAAATGAGAAACTCGATCCGAGATTCGGATCCTGCGGGGATAAAGATCTCTGGCTAATCTGTTTGGAGAGAGAACTCAGCTGGGGAAATAGATCATTGATAGATCTGTCCGGAGGGAGAACTCTTAATGGGGATGAGGAAGTTTTAGCAACTCTGCTGGGGATGTGTTTTAGGTATTGCTCTACTAGGGAGGCAACTCTGTGGGGAATCAATTCCACAAACTCTGCTGAGGATGAGGGAAATCCGACATCTCTGGTGGGGGAAAGAAAGTTCCTTGACCACTTTGCTGTGGAAGAGTTGTCATGAATTTGCTCGGGAGATCCCGCTCGGGGGAGGAGATAGCTTCTGGGAAGTAGTGTGCTAGGGATGTAATGCTTGATATGCCCCATGTTGCGAAAGATTGTTTGTCTTGAATACCTGCAACCTGTTAAGACAAAGGAAAACACACAAGTGTCCTATGGTATCCTTAACCGGATTTCGTCATAGGAGTTAGATTTACCTGAAGGTAACATATTTCCTGCAAGCATTTATTAAAAATGGCTCATATGTTTTACGCAAGTGTTGTATTATGAACTTTGGACATTTTGCAAACAAAAGGTAAAAACAAAGTGTGACTGAATATTCTGAATTTATTGATTTGTGTGCCCTGAATAGGCATGTACAAAAGCGAATCCCTGAAAGGAGGAGATTGCTGTAAAATTGAGAAAATAAAAGTGTTGGAAACGTTGAAGATGACGCTCCAGTGAGCTTCATTTGCTATGACCTGTATGACCTTGACGTTCTCCTTATCTTGCTTTCTGAAGAAGGGTGATTCTGACTGACGCTTTGTCCTCTCGTAGCTTGCCACGTTGTGAGTGATATAGACGAGTTCAGAATGCAGTTGTTCGCTTATTCCCTGATTTTGCGTAGATCGCCCTTTCGGGTTTTCAATCCACCGGGATACCCATTTTTGCCTGAGTTGTCCAATGCGGCTTTTTAACTCAGCGGGTGTACACATTTTTTATATTTAATTTTTCCCTTATTTTTTCCCGAGTCTTTTATTCTGTTTTTGACTCGCCGGGATGCCCTATTTTTGCCTGGACTTACATTCTGTTTTTATGTCCAGCGGGTCTTTTATGCGAAGTATTTTTTAACTGCATCTGAATTCACAGGAGACAGGAAGCCTTCACCATCCATGGTTGCGAGCATCAGTTCTCCAACCGAGAAGACTTTAGTTATCACATAGGGACCTTCATAGTTTGGTGTCCACTTGCCCCTGTGGTCTGTATGAGGAGGAAGGATTCTTTTTAGAACAAGCTCTCCCACTTGGTATTCCCGAGGTCTGACTTTCTGATCGAAGGCTTTCTTCATTCGCTTCTGATATAACTTCCCATGACAGATGACTGCTAATCTTTTCTCTTCAATCAGATTCAATTGATTGTATCGAGACCGGACCCATTCTGCTTCGTCCAGTTTTACATCCATCATTACCCGTAAGGAGGGTAGCTCAACTTCGACAGGTAGGACAGCTTCCATACCATACACAAGCTGATAAGGCGTTGCCCCAGTAGATGTTCTGATTGAGGTTCGGTACCCATGTAAGGCAAATGGTAGCATCTCATGCCAGTCTTTGTAGGTAACTACCATATTCTGCACAATCTTCTTGATGTTCTTGTTAGCGGCCTCAACAACGCCGTTCATCTTTGGCCTGTAAGGAGAAGAGTTGTGATGTTGAATTTTAAAGTCCCGACAAAGTTCTGCCATCATTTTGTTGTTCAAATTGGAACCATTATCAATAATGATTCGCTAGGGAACTCCATACCGACAGATGATGTCTCTTTTCAGAAATCTGGCTACCACTTGTCTGGTGACGTTTGCGTACAAAACTGCTTCAACCCATTTGGTGAAGTAATCAATAGCTACCAGGATGAATCTATGACCATTTGAAGCAGTTGGTTCAATCTTTCTAATCATGTCAATGCCCCACATAGCGAAGGGCAAAGGTGAAGACATTACATTTAAATGATTCAGAGGCACATGCACTTTATCTGCGTAGATATGGCATTTGTGGCATTTTCTGGCATATGCACAACAATATGCATCCATTGTGATCCAGTAATAACCCGATCTTAAAAAATTATTTTCCATTGCATGTCCTTCGGCATGGGTACCGAAAGAACCTTCATGCACCTCATGCATCATCAGGTCTGCTTCCTTCTTGTCAACACATCTGAGCAGGACCATGTCAAAGTTTCGCTTGTATAAAGAACCATCAACATTGAGGAAGAAACTACCGGCCAACCTTCTTAGTGTCTTCTTATCATTAGATGATTCCCTAGGTGGGTATGTCTGATTCTCTAAGAAGCATTTGATGTCGTGGAACCAAGGCTTGTCATCACTAGCAGTGTCCACAGAGAATATATATGTCGGTCGGTCCAGTCTGGATACCAAAATCCGAAGCACATAATTGGCAGCTTGTACTTTGATCATGGATGAAATGGTAGTCAAAGCGTCTGCAAACTGATTCTCATCTCGAGGGATGTATTCAAGCTTTACTGTTGTGAAGAAAGTCAACAATCTCCTCGTATAATCAAGGTATGGAATCAGATGCTCCTGATGAGTGTACCATTTGCCGTTGGTCTGGTTGACTACCAAAGCTGAATCTCCGAATACATTCAAGGTTTTGATCCTGAGGTCAATGGCTTCCTCAAGACCCATGATACATGCTTCGTATTCCGCTTCGTTGTTAGTGCAGGAAAAGGTGAGTTTTGCCGAGAAAGGCATATGAACCCCTTTAGGTGTGATAAGTACTGCACCAACCCCACGACCGTTACAATTAACTTCCCCGTCAAACATCAAAGTACATGTTTCTTCTGGGTCAGGCCCTTCAGTGTGAGTTGGCTCTTCACAATCTTTTTCTTTTAAGTACATGATGTCTTCATCAGGGAAGTCAAATCTCATAGGCTGGTAATCATCAATGGGTTGCTCAGCCAGATAGTCAGACAATACACTGCCCTTGATGGCTTTTTGAGAAGTGTATTGAATGTCATACTCTGTTAGGATCATTTTCCATCTTGCAACCCTTCTGGTAAGTGTTGGCTTCTCAAATATGTACTTAACGGGATCCATTTTTGAGATCAACAAGGTAGTATGAGTCAACATATACTGCCTTAGTCGGCGAGCATCCCACGCTAAAGCACATCAAGTTTTCTCGAGCAGTGAATAACGTTGTTCATAGTCGGTAAACTTTTTTCTTAGGTAGTATATTGCATACTCTTTTCAACCAGACTCGTCATGCTGGCCCAACACACACCCCATTGACCCTTCTAATATTGTCAGGTACATTATCAGAGGTCTTCCTTCAATTGGAGGCATGAGAATTGGAGGTTCTTACAGGTACTCCTTGATCTTGCCAAAAGCTTTCTGACAATCATCGTTCCACATTACTGTTTGTTATTTCCTTAATAGCTTGAACAAGGGTTCACAGGTTGCAGTGAGATGAGATATGAACCTTGATATGTAGTTCAATCTACCTAAGAACCCTCGAACTTCTTTCTCAGTCCTAGGTGCAGGCATTTCTTGAATAACTTTGACTTTATCGGGATCAACCTCAATTCCTTTTTCACTTACAATAAAGCCAAGCAGCTTACCAGAATGTACCCCAAATGTACATTTGTTGGGGTTCAACTTCAGATGATACTTCCTCAGACGCTTAAACAACTTCAGTAGATTCACCAGATGATCTTCTTCAATAAGGGACTTGGCAATCATATCATCCACATAGAATTCGATTTCTTTGTGGATCATATCGTGGAATAACGTTACCATAGCCCGTTGGTATGTTGCACCGACGTTCTTCAGTCCAAACGACATTACCTTGTAACAAAATGTGTCCCAAGGTGTGATGAAAGTTGTTTTCTCCATGTCTTCGAGTGACATCTTGATCTGATTGTATTCAGAAAATCCGTCCATGAAAGAAAATACTGAGAACTGAGTTGTGTTGTCCACCAATACATCAATGTGAGGTAATGGGAAATCATTCTTTGGGCTAACTCTGTTCAGGTCCCGGTAGTCCACACACTTACGCACCTTTCCATCCTTCTTAGGTACGGGTACAATGTTAGCAACCCACGGCGGGTAACTAGTTACAGCAAGGAAACCGGCGTCCCACTGCTTTTGTACTTCTTCCTTGATTTTCATGGCCATATCTGGGCGAGTGTGGCGCAACTTCTGTTTAACTGGAGGACAATCTTCTCTCAATGGTAACATGTGCATGACAATATCCGTATCTAGACCTGACATGTCTTGATAGGACCAAGCGAAGACGTTGACATATTCCCGAAGCATACTGATGAGTTGTTCTTTTATTGGAGCTTGCAGACTGGCCCCAATCTTCACCTCTTTTGCATCTTCCTCGGTACCAAGATTGACAGTTTCAACCTACTCCTGATGAGGAGTAATCACTTTCTCTTCTTTCCTCAACAACCTGGCTAACTCTTCAGGCAAATCATAGTCTTCATCAACCCCTTCATCTGCTTGATTAATTGGATTGCCGAAGTCATACAAGGTCATAGTAGTGCTGTTGTCTGTGCAATCTGGAAGATTATCTCTGCAAGGGTTGAGATTTGTTCTTTTTAGTGATTAATTTTAATCTTGTTTAGAAAAAGTGTAAATGAAATTATTATTTTGAAAACATTGCCATTTATTGTTTTGTGCGAAAATAACAAAAATGAAAAGACAGTGAGCAAAAAAGAAAATCGTTTGCAAAAAGATGTCCATTGTTCATTGATATTCCATTTGCACAAAATACAAATATGACCCTATTACAAAATGAGTCCTAACACCTTGGGCAAGATGCAGGACTTAATGCATGCTTAAGCAGGAAATAATAATTACTCTGCAGGAGTAACCCTTATAATTTCCTGGGAAGACCAGTTAAGGACTTGTTGGCCCAGGACTCTTGGACGAATCCAGCTTTCCAGGTTGAATTCGCTTTCGGCCTCGTCTTCCACGTTATTGACAGCATCTGGGGTCAGCATTCCCCCACTTACAAACTTGGGCTCTTTAGCAGCCTCTACTTGATCTTGTCGGGATGGGTTGTAACCCAAACCAAATCTATCTTCTTTCTTCTCCACAGGTAGCAGCTTGCCCCAGCCTTGTGCGTTCCCATCTTCAACAACCTTTCGAGCTTGTTGGTAGGAGACAATTGAAGTACCCATCCTATCCTCTTGGGATGCAGCAACTACTTCAGTTGTCGCCTCGTTGACATTTAATGCTTCTAAACCTTGGCTCATGGTCTCGTGGATCTCACCATCCATCTCAATATATTTGTAGGTAGCCAGATGGCTAACAAAAATTTCCTCCTCTCCACAGATTGTGATAATTTGCCCTTCCCACTCATATTTTAATTTCTGGTGAAGGGTCGACGTAACTGCACCGGCGGCGTGAATCCAAGGTCGACCCAACAAACAACTGTAGGCCGGCTGAATGTCCATCACGTAGAAAGTAGTTTGAAAGACCTGTGGGCCAATTATCACAGATAGCTCCACTTCTCCAAGAACAAACCTCTTGGAACCATCAAAATCTCTAACCACCAGATTGCTTGGTCGGAGAGCTATTCCATCATATTCAAGCTTAACAAGGGCTTTCTTTGGCAAGACATTGAGTGAGGACCCAGTGTCAACTAGAACATGTGAAAGCACAACCCCTTTACACTCTAGAGTGATGTGCAAAGCTTTATTATGATGACGACCTTCCATAGTCAAATCAGCATTGGTGAAGCCTAGTCCATGACTAGTATTAACATTAGAAACCACCGTCTCTAGCTGATTCACCGTAATTTCCTCAGGCACGTAGGCTACGTGCAGGACTTTAAGTAATGCATCCCAATGAGCTTCGAAACACAATAACAATGATAGAATGGAGATCTTGGAGGGAGTCTGGTGGAGCTGATCCACAACCTTATAATCGCTTCTCTTGATTATCCTCATAAATTCGTCTACATCCTGATCAAAGAACGTCTTCTGAGCTTCTTTTGCCACTGGTTCTTCAGGCACCACATTCTTGCCTTTAGCCTTGGCAGCATCCTTTGTCTCAGCATTAACTCTCGGAACTTGTGACACGAAGAGATGTCCGCTTCGAGTGAAGCCTCCGCCTCCCCCGACATTATCGATCTGTGGCGTATAAGTTGAAGAATCAAGAGCGACTCTCTTCCCGTTGTAGTATAGGTCTAAACCATAGTGCCACGACACAACATTATCTTTTTCATACGGAATGGGTCCAAGTACAGTGATGGTGACTGGACTGACTGCGGAGGAAGTATGAACTGTTATCGTCTGTGGATTGTAATAGATGGTAACAAGATTTCTGATTGGTGGTGGTGGTGGTGAAATACTGAAGTTGGGTTGTTGTTGAGATTGTTGTTGAAAGTTGTTGGAATCGGGGACCATTGCCGGGTCGTAGTATATGATGACTGTGGAGATGTCATCCTTAATGGTTGCTGTTGTTGTAGAGGCGGATGCGATTGAACTAATGTCCGTCGAAGTAGTAGAAGAGATGATTGTTGACTTTGTAGGAGAGTCTTTTAGAACGATGGTTTTTAATGAGGTGTTTGCTGGTTTTGTAGGAGGAAAAATTGTTGATGTTGTAGAAGCTGAAATCGTTGATGTTATTTTCAAGATACCTTCTCTGATAAGACCAATGATGCCACTTTTTAAACTTGCACAACCATTGGCGGAAACTTTGTAAGATTCACAGCAGGCCTCACAGCCTGGGAACACCTGGCATTTTAAAAGCTGAGCTTTAACCTCGGCCAGAGGTGTTTGAATACTCGCAGTATCTTCAATTAGGTTCACTGGTTGATCCTCCTCAATTGTATTTATCCTGGGCCCACCATGACTAGGCATATGATTCTTTGTGACATTAGGAGGAGGTGCAAAATTTACAGCCTTAGAATCAACTAAATCCTGGACTTTCATGTGCAAGGCTCGGCACTTTTCCGTTGTATGGCCAGGTGCATTGGAATGGAAGGCACATCTGGCGCTGACGTCGTAATTCCTTGGAAGGTTCTGAGGATCTGGTGGAGCCAGAGTCCTTAATTCAACAATATTGAGTTTCAAAAGTTGTGGTAGTAAAGTGGCATAGGGCATCGGGATATGATCGATTACCCTGTTGATTTGAGAGGGCCTTTGCTGGAAAGGACGTTGCTGTTGGTTGTTGTTGTTGTTGTAAGACCTTTGTTGAGGAAAATGTTGTTGCTGAGGGAAATTTTGTGGTTGTGGAGTGTATTGTTGTTGAGGTGATGAAGTGGGAATGGTGACAGCGGCTATTGATCTCGGCATGTACTGGGGCCTACCTCTGCCCATGTGTATTGAATTGGTTTCACCCGACCTGCGAGGCCCTGCAAAAGGTTTCCTTGTGCTGCTGGAGCTGGCGCCATTATCAGAAATCTTGTCCATCTTTAACAAACTTTCAATTCTCTCTCCTGCTATGACCACATCAGCAAAGCTAGTGGAAGAGAAAGTAGCAAGCCTATCAATGTATGTCCCTTGTAGGGTGTTCATGAACATATCGGCCATTTCTCTTTCCGACATTGGAGGTTGAACAGCAACAACTAACTGTCTCCACCTTTGGGCATACTCCCGGAAGCTTTCTCTTGAAGATTGAGACATACCTATTAGGAGAGTTCTGTTGGGATCCATGTCCAAGTTGTATTGATACTGGCGTATGAAAGCTTCGGCCAGATCCTTCCAACTTCTGACTGTGGCCCTGGTCAGATGAGAGTACCATTCTCGGGATGCCCCGGTCAGACTATCCTCAAAATTGAACATCCACAACTTTTCATCCATGGTGTAAGCCTTCAATCTTCCCAGAAAGGATTGAAGATGGGTGCGAGGGCAAGATGTTCCATTATATCTTTCAAAGCAGGGAGGTTTGAATTTGTGAGGAATTCTTACTCCCTCAACTAGGCCCATGTCCATAACATCAAACCCTAAGGAGTTTTGGGACTCCAGAGATCTCAACTTTTCTGCTATCTCGTCCAGACGACGATCATATATTTCATCTCCAGCACCGACTATAGTGAACTGTTCCTCTTGAGGGTCCTCTTGCAAGGCACACCCTCCAGTGTTACCTTGGGTATTCCTGATAGCATTAACTTTAGGGTTGAGATGAGGCCCAAACTCCGGGGGGTCAGTACGTGGCTGTACATGATCATTGTTGCTGGTACCCCCTGTACCTGGGTGATTTTCTTCAGGAGTTTGCCGCTCGACCAACTCTCTCAATCTTTCTTAGCTTTGGGCCAACCCAGTCATTACTGCCATAAAATGGTTCATCTGAGCCCTCATTTCAGTTCTTTCATTAGCCATCTGAGTTCTCACGTCAGTCAAATCTTGCTGAACCTGATCCATCTGTAAGCTCGGAAGGTTGTTTCTTGTTGGGTATCGGTGAACTCTGTTGATGGGGAAGACCCTCCTACAAGCGATGTTTCCTGAGACCACAACAAAGTGAGAAAACAACAACACAAATACCTACAAAACAAAGAATGAGGTTAGTATGCAATGCAGTATGTCCAGCCCAAAGTCATCCTCTCTGACTTCTTTCAGGAGAGCATCAATCACTGGTCCAAATGGATGCTCTGTGATAGTCCTGATAAGGAGGTTCCTGGTAGCAATGGCACTTGTCAATTTCTTATACTTGTCTTGGTCTTTTGATTTCTTCAACCCCGCCCGGAGTTTTAACTCGGAGATTTCCTTCTGTGCTGCCATCAAGGCTTTCTGACTCTTCTTTTCATTAGCTTCTAGCTGCTTCATCCTAGCCTGGGTCTTCTGATCTTCCTGTGAACGAGCCTCAGTAATTCTGATCCATCTAGCCTGACTCTCTTCTAAGTAGTGCTCAGCCCCGGCCTTCTGAATCTTGGCTTCTTTGCAAGCATTCTTTAATACCAACTCCCCTGCTCGGGCCCTTCTGATGTAATCATATGTATTCTCAATCTTGGTCATATGCTCGATCCGGAGCTTCACTAACCTTTCATTGTCCAGACGACTATCATTCCTCTCCAGAGGGTCTTCTTTAGAGCTTCAGAAAGCTGAGTATTCCTTTCCTTCAACTTCTCAAATTCTTCTAAACTGACTGTGGCTATAGGCTCTATTGTTGATGGTCCAGGCACATCCTCCAGGGTGAAAGGCATGCGGGTGATCTGTCCTCTGATACGAGACCAATCAATATATTGAGGTGAAGCTATGTTGTTGCACTTGCCAAGAATAGCAGTCCCTTTTGTCTGAATATTATCCCAAGCCCAGGCTGCTTGTCAGACGATATCATGATTATTCTGAATGTCACAGTAAAGGGTTTCTGATAAGTCTGCTCTCTTGGTGTATGTACCAAGGCATACCCTAGTTGCCTTTTGAAAAGCAAAGGATTGTAGTTGATGAAACCCTTCACTCCAATAAGAGGTACATTGGGATACTGCCCACAACTTGTAATTATGTCCCTGCCCTTGGTGCTCTGAGTGCACCACCTGATGTCTTCTGAAGTGAGAGCAATCATTATCTTAGCCCAATTTCTTGACTGATGAGGATTCAAGAAAGCTTTTGTCTTTGGCAAGTGTCTCAATAACCAGCAGTAGAAGAGAGGTGCACAACATCTGACTAATCTTCCCCTCTGTTTCTCATTTCTCTGATGCACTGAGTAATAGAAATCCCCGAGCAAGATAGGAACTGGATTCTTCAGCAGGAAGATATGGATAACGCTCTTGCTTACAAACTTAGGCTCATCTGCAAACAAGATGATACCATATATTCTAAGGGCCAAAAGAGCACAAACAATGTCCCACTTCCCTGCTGTAGCATGACTGGTGGCCTGAGTGATCAAGAAGTCCAAATGGAGGCCTGAAATTCCAGCCTTGGTGGTCATATGTTGATCAATGATGGTGGCTTCCATGTACAAAGCCTTAGCTATGTCTTCATTCCTAGGAGCAGTCATCTCAGGGTTGAAAGGAATCCCTCTCCTGATGGGGACACCCAACAACATAGAAAATTCTTCTAACGAAGGGCCCAACTGAAAGTCTGGGAAAGTAAAGCATTTGAGAGGAGGGTCATAGAACTGGAGGCAAGTGTGGATCATACTCCTATATGATGTATCCAAGTCCATGATCATGTCCATAATACCACCATAATGTTCCCTGAATAAAGGGACATGATCAGGAGTGATGAGTGCCTGAACCTGTCTGATGCCTGCTAAAGAGGGCTCAAAGAAATGGTAAGTAATGTTACTCTTCCTGGATGGGTCCATACTGATAATGGATTCTGATGAAGATAACTGAGGAGAAACACTGGTGTAGACAACTGGTGAAGATGCTAAAGATAATCTCTGATGAGGATGGTTGATGAATATATCTGATGAAGATGCATGAGCAGAAGAACAGTCAAAACCAAACCAAAGATGATGTGGATACCCTGTAAAACAAATAGACAAATGTAAAAATGATGCAAGATGATGTATGTAGAATGATATGCAAGGGTTTGTGATCAAGTGCTGGATCTATTATCTGCTTTGATAAAGGTCCATGTGTGTTCATAAGTCCGGATGGAGGCTAGAGAACCAGTAAACAGGTGGGGGACTCAAATAAAGAGTCACAGGTCCAGGGTTTCGTAAGATCAGTCCAAAATAGTGTAACCTTAACAATATTAGTAACAAGGAATGATGAGGTCAAGGGTTCCTGCAAACCTATAAACATCCCAACCCCATCACAGGTATTGTTCTAGAACAAAGATCCTCAGACTTGGATCAGTTATGAGAAGTGTAAACACTTCTAACCCGGAGGTACAATGTTTACATTAATCATAAATGATCCTCCTCTAATTCACCTCAGATGCTGAAGGTCATCTAAAAAGGTCATCCAGGCTTAACAGGCTTCACAGATAGCCTTAGTACTACAGGAAATCCGTAGCACAAAGTTCTCAAGAAGAAACCCATGTCTGAACTGTGTTTCATATTCCCGAACTAGATCGAAATGAAATGGGAAAGAATATGAAGCCACTCTATCCTATGTGTCACTCAGGCTCCCGGTATGGAACCTTACTCACTGAATATCCCTCCCACCAAAGTAAACAACAGATCTAACACAATGATATGATAACAGTAATATGAAATGCATAAAACAATAAATGAAAGCGATAAATAATGTTGTACAGAAAGCAATAAATAAAGCGAAAACAAAAGCACATATAACATATAACACCCCCATAAACACAAATCAAACAAGCCCTAGGAGAAACCCACAACAGGAATAAGAAGCCCTGGTTGAAAGATAGGTTCCCCAGCAGAGTCGCCAAGATGTCGCTCCCAAATATTTGCATCCTGGTGCATACGCGAACGGTCGGAGAAAAGAGAAAACGAAAATGAATTGAATAGAGTCGCCAGCTAGGCATTTTTATCACGAAGGAAAGGTAATGTTGCATAAACCTGGAAAGAGATGGATAAGACGGTTGCGAACCAGAGAAACTGAGAAAGGGGGTTGATTACAACCTGGGAAGGTATTAGTACCCAGATTGTCCGTCGTACTCGACGGGATCCACGCTTACAAGATTGTGTTTAAAGGGGTAGTGTATGTACTATCTGTGTGCAAAATCTAGGAATGAATGTACAGGTGTCAGTGCAAAAAGGTGAATTGCTCAGGAACTGAGGCTTTGAAGGAATGCTGGAAGAGGGGGAAGACACAGAGACTTTTGTTCGATAACTGTTAAGTTATGCCTACGTTTCCTCTCGTGCAATGAGGAAGTCAGAACACCGTAGTTCGACTCAAAGAGACTAAAAAAATTGATTGTGAACTGCTTGCTTGCCTATGCTCAAGTGTATGACTCATCTGGCTCGAGTGCTAATTGTCTTGCATTATACGGAAGAAGCGAATTCTCGTTTGTGAATGAGTGTGATGAGAAAAGAATCCCGGAGGAGACGATTATTGTTTTTTTTTGTGTTTTCAGTTTTTAATTGTTTTTGGTATTTGGCATAGGATTATGAGCTTAAGCCTAAATCAAGGGTTGTAAACTCATTATATCCTCCCTGATTAGGGATAATGAGCTTACTTAAGTATGAGATAAGCATCTCAACTTAATTATCATGATGATGTAGGATTAAGATCATTAACCTACTTGTAATTATTTAGATGTTTTTGGGTTTTTGTTTAGTGTTAAGTAATGAGTTTAATCTCTAATCACAGATTAGTGAACTCATTACACCATCCTAATAGAAGGATAATATATGAGAACACTTAAGTTGAGGAAGATACCTCAACTTAATCCATGGTTAGGGATTAAATTCATTATATAACAAGCCTTTATTAAGTGGATTTTAATTAAGGGATGATATTAAGAAGTGGATTTTGTTTGTAAGACAACTTGAGGGGGACTTGTCCATTAAACACTAGGGTTAGTCCCTCTTAACCATAAGGAAGAGATAGAACCCTAATGTAAGGCCCAAGTTACAAGATAAAGCCTTGGTAAGTATTAATGTGATTTGATTAAGAGGTGTAAACAAATTAAAGTTTTAACACTTAGGTTTAAAGTTATACACTCCATCCTAAGAGAAGGATGCAGGCATAACCCTAATTCCAAAGTCCTAAAACTTTAGGAGTTTAGTCTCTGATTATTGAGATGAGAAGATAGACTAAAGGAGACTCAAAGGTAAAAGTCTAAGGGGGACTATACACAACCCTAAAAGTTATCATTCTTGGATATCCTATGGTTTTTAAGGCTTAAAAGGAAAGATCTTCAAGGCCACCAATGGAAGAAGCAGATGAAAAGAGAAGGAGAAAGAAGAACAAGTTACTTACTTCCTGAAGAAGATAAGTAACTTGAAAGAAAGAAAGTAAGAAGGATGGAACATAAGTAAATTATATTCACTTCAAATACATGTAATAATGCATATTAATGAGATAAGAAGAGGTGGGAGGTGAAGGCAAATCCACCTCCCAGATAACTTACCAAAGGTACCTGAAATGTTAGTATGAATGCATAAGGTATAAAGTAAAGGGAAATGAAATGAAATGAGATGAAAAAACCAAAGTCAGAAGTGATTATGCAATTTAAAAGGCATATGAGATGATGCAAATCCATACAAGATGCATATGAATGATCATACAAAGATGAGATGCCATGAAAGCATGTTTAGAAGTTTGAAAACACATGGATGTTTATGAAATGTAATGAATGCAAGACATAGCAAATGAATGAAGAAATGATCAATCAATGTTCAAGCGTGTCTTAAGATGTCTAAGATGTCATACAAATGCTTGAAATGCCATGGCAAGTTCACATGATGATTATATGCAAAGGTGAATGCAAATGAACATGAGAAAATAGGGTTTTATGAATGTATGAGATGCAAATGACCAAATCAGAAGCATACATCATGATAAAAAATTCAACTCAAACTCAAACAAACCCTAATCCCATATAAGGTCACACCCCAAAGGAGAAAGTTAGAAGCTAATCCTATTGAAAGTTATGGATTTTCTAAGTTTGCTAGGTTTTTTGGGTGATTCTTAAGGGAAAATGCAAAACAAATTTAAAATGCAAGATAAATTCATGAGATAAATAACCTAGAAACTACATGCAATATGTGAAATAATGCAAAAATAATCAAGTTCAAACTCATCATGGTTAGGCAGGAATGGATTTTTCAAGTTAGGGTTAAAAAATATGATTTTAAAGAACCCTAATTCAAAGAAAATTGTGAAATTATGATCAAACCTAAAAATAAATTTGAATGATGAGTTTGAAAATGTTTCTAAATGTATTGGAATGGTTCATGAATTTTTTGGTGATTTTTAGAAACCTAAATGCATTTTTAATTAATTAAAATCCATTAATTAATTAAAAATAACATTTAAATATTTTAAAAATAATTTTTAGAGGCAAAAAATAAAATAAAAATCATTTTTGGGTTGAGAAAAATATTTGGATCAGAAATGCAAAAGATTATATTTTTTTTATGTTTTTAACTATTTTAAATAAAATATGCAAAAGAAAAGAACAAAAATGAAATAAAAATAAAATAAATGGAAAGTAAACGCATCCAAGGGTCAGGATTCAAATGAAAATGGAGGGAGTTGACTGGCGCGTGATTGTGTCGTCAGGATTGGATCTGGCATAATTTAAATTAATCCTAATTAATTAACCTAATTAAACAGATTAGGGTTTTAATGAGGCAATCTGGGCCCTCCATTCATGCGCGGGAAGCAAGATCCTAAGGTCCACATTTAAACTGAGCCTAAACCCTAATTAGAAACCCTAAGCACTTTCAGGTGATCAGAGCTAGCTCCAGTCATCTTCTCCGGCACCCCCTCCCCTGAGTTCACTCCAAACCTCAAATTAATGCCTCAAACTATCCATAAATGATCCATAAGCAACATTAAACAAGAATCCAAGCATAAAATCTATTTATATTGCATCAAAAACAAGAATCGAAGCATACAAAATTTTCGGGCAAAATGTTAGAGCCAGCCTTCATGGCCATTTCTCAACCATTTTCAAAACAAATTACATCACAATGATCAGTGGAACATACAAAATCATTTAGGAACTTTAAACAAAGATTCTGGAAAAAATGTTCTTGGGGTATACCTGAGATGGAGCTTTCTGATTCTGGGCTTTCTGGACCTTTCCTTGATGCAAATCCACCCCACTTGATCCCTTATGCTTCTGGAAGGCTTGAATGAAGTTTGTGATGGCTGGTTTTGGAGATTCAACTCTGCTGCACCAGAAATCGTATTTTGGTTTTGTGTGCTTTCATGCCATTTTAGTGGATGCTTTGTGTTCTATGAGTGATTTGAAGATGATTGGTAAAGTTTGTTTTGATGTTTGATGGCTGGTTTTGATGATTCGAAGAAGGAAAGCTTATTGGCAAATTTGTGAATGCCGAGTTCTTGGAGGTTTCAACCTTGATTGTTGTGTGCTTTGGAGTGCTCGAGGTTAGTATAAACAAATGTGATTGGTTCAGAGAGTTGTTGTGGCCTATTATGATTGGTATGGGCAAGTTACAAAAAAGTCAACAACTTTGTACTTCAAGCATGGCCCATGGTAGAGCTAGCTTCAAGGGGTGTCTGGCCTCAGCTTGCATCAAGGAGAGCCATAGGATTGGTTTTATGCAGCTGGCACAAGTGGAGGGAAGGTTTCAAGAGGTTTTGCAACTTTTCCCTCTTTGAGAATTTCATGAAAATGTCTTGTGGAAACTTGCAATCCAAGGCACAATTTTGGTTCAAATGCATTGCACTATGTTTGTATGATGCCTACCAATCAATTAGAGGTCATGAAATGGCTTGAAACTTGAATTTGCAAAAAATCCTATTTGGCATGAACTTGAAAATTATAGGATTTTTGCCAACTTTGAAAGGCCATATCTTGAGTTCTAGGATGAATTAAGACATGTTCTAGTACTTTTTGAACAGGGAAAGACCTAATCTACCACTTTCATGCCCAAGAAGTTTTCATTTGAAGCATTTTTGGTCATGAAAGAATAGGTTGAAAATCTTTCTCAAAATGGAAAGTTTCCATTACAAGTCATTTCCAAAAATGGCAAGTTTGCATTTGGCTCAAAATTCTTCAACTTTGTGAACTTCCAACCACTTCTAAGATCAAATAAATATCATAAAGACTCAAAATGATGATGATGACCCTTTGGTACCCTTGATGGAGGCCTCAGATTCCCTGATTTTGACTTTACTTGCTCAAGAAGTTACCCAATGATCAAATGACTTCCACAATGAATTTCTTCATCAAATTTGGTACACATGATCTGTATAATATATTAAGACCAATAGAAACAAGAATGACCAAAAAAATTGGGATTAAGGCCTCTGAAACCAAAACCCTAATTTTGGTCATCTGTGTAGGAAAACCCTAGCTATACTTCCATGCCTTTGCCATTCTTTGTGATCTCTTGACTTTCATGAACTTTGGGGAGCATATTATGATCATGGAACACACATGGACCCTCTTGGCAAGCTTCAAGACCTTTGGGATGGCTCAAATCACTTCTTGGATTGCTCAGATCACAAACCCTAGATGCAGATGAAATGGAACTATGCAGATGAAACAAATATGCAATATGAGATGGTATGCTTATACTAAAACAAAAATGAGAGATCACAAGCCAAGGTGTGAGAAAAAGTGAGGGAAAATTTGGGGTGTTTACAGCTGCCCCTATTCAAGCATAAGTTAGTTGTGCAGGATGTAAGTGCCTGGCTTAACAGACAAACAAGATAACTTGTGGTTGAATACCAAAGACAGTCCACAATTTGCACTCGCTGGGGAGAAGAAGAAAAGGGATATAAATTGTAAAAGATGGTATAATATAATTATCAAATGAAGGCGATGGAGGACGACCATCGAGCAGAGGACGATTGCTAGGGATAAAATGGTAAGCTAAGCAATGACGGGGACGATCGACAAGAATGGGAAATAAAGAGACCACAACGGGGAAGACCATCAGGTAAGGAAATAAAACTCTCTGGGGGTTAAAGAAATGAGGAAAGCAATGATGGGGACAACCATCAGGCTAAACTGATGAAGGACGCTCTCCAGGAAAAGTAAACGGGACCACGACGGGGGTGGCCATCGGGTTAAAGAATAAATGAAATAATGATGCGGAACGGTCATCAAAAGGTGAAGGACGATCACCTAGTAGGGGACGGCTGTTGAAAATATCACGACATAGGACGAATGCCGGATAGAAAATCTCAACGATGGGGACGGCCATCGGGTAAGCATGATGAAGGATGATCATCAAGAGGTGAAGGACGATCACCTAGCAGGGTACGAATGCTCTTAGGGGATATCACGACGTAGGACGAATGTCGGATAACAAGATCAACAATGGGGACGACCATCGGATAAATGAAGAAGGACGGTCATCAAAAGGTGAAGGACGATCACCTAGCAGGGGACGGCTGCTAAAAATATCACGACACAGGACGAATGCCGGATAACAAGATCAACGATGGGGACGTCCATCGGATAAACGATGAGGGACGGTCATCAAAAGGTGAAAGACGATCACCTAGCAGGGGATAGGATGACACAGACGAGTGTCGAAAAGAACATGTATAAAATATAAACATGCATCTGTGTTTTGAGAGTGCAAAGGCGATGCTTTGGCTTTTATCTGCAGGGGATATGAGTTTTGTATATTGCCGGTGAAATATTGATTGGTATTTGCAAGTGGTTGGCTCGAACCTGAGTTACGATCATGCAAATGTTTGATTTTTGCCGTAATGTTCCGTATTAGACAGAATGCTACACTTTTTCGGTGAATATGATGCGAATGCTATGATTATGCAAATGAGAAACTCGATCCGAGATTCGGATCCTGCGGGGATAAAGATCTCTGGCTGATCTATTTGGAGGGAGAACTCAATTGGGGAAATAGATCATTGATAGATCTGTCAGGATGGAGAACTCTTAATGGGGATGAGGATGTTTTAGCAACTCTGCTGGGGATGTGTTTCAGGTATTGCTCTACTGGGGAGGCAACTCTGTGGGGAATCAATTCCACCAACTCTGCTGAGGATGAGGGAAATCCGGCATCTCTGGTGGGGGAAAGAAAGTTCCTTGACCACTTTGTTGTGGAAGAGTTGTCAGGCATTTGCTCGGGAGATCCTGCTCGGGGGAGGAGATAGCTTCTGGGAAGTAGTGTGCTGGGGATGTAATGCTTGATATTCCCCATGTTACGAAAGATTGTTTGTCTTGAGTACCTGCAACCTGTTAAGACAAACGAAAACGCACAAGTGTCCTGCGGTATCCTTAACCGAATTCCGTCATAGGAGTTAGATTTACCTGAAAGTAACATATTTCCTGCAGGCATTTATTAAAAATGGCTCATATGTTTTACGCAAGTGTTGTATTATGAACTTTGGAAATTTTGCAAACAAAAGGTAAAAATAAAGTGTGACTGAATATTCTGATTTTATTGATTTGTGTGCCCTGAATAGGCAAGTACAAAAGCGAATCCCTGAAAGGAGGAGATTGCTGTAAAATTGAGAAATAAAAGTGTTGGCAACGTTGAAGATGACGCTCTAGTTAGCTTCCTTTGCTATGACATGTATGACCTTGACGTTATCCTTATCTTGCTTTCTGAAGAAGGCTGATTCTGACTGACGCTTTGTCCTCTCGGAGCTTTCCACGTTGTGAGTGATACAGACGAATTCAGAATGTAGTTGTTCGCTTATTCCCTGATTTTGCGTAGATCTCCCTTTCAGGTTTTCAATCCACCGGGATACCCATTTTAACCTGAGTTGTCCAATGCGGCTTTTCAACTCAGCGGGTGTACACATTTTTTTTATATTTCCCTTATTTTTGCCCGAGTCTTTTATTCTGTTTTTGAATCGCCGGGATGCCCTATTTTTTCCTGGACTTACATTCTGTTTTTATGTCCAGCGGGTCTTTTATGCGAAGTATTTTTTAACTGCATCTGAATTCACAGGAGACGGGAAGTCTTCACCATCCATGGTTGCGAGCATCAGTGCTCCACCCGAGAAGACTTTAGTTATCACATAGGGACCTTCATAGTTTGGTGTCCACTTGCCCCTATGGTCTGTATGAGGAGGAAGGATTATTTTAAGAACAAGCTCTCCCACTCGGTATCCATGCAAGGCAAATGGTAGCATCTCATGCCAGTCTTTGTAGGTAACTACCATCTTCTGCACAATCTTCTTAATGTTCTTGTTAGCCACCTCAACAGCGCCATTCATCTTTGGCCTGTAAGGAGAAGAGTTGTGATGCTGAATTTTGAAGTCTCGGCACAGTTCTGCCATCATCTTGTTGTTAAGGTTTGAACCATTATTAGTAATGATTCGCTCGGGAACTCCATATCGACAAATGATATCCTTCTTCAGAAATCGGGCTACCATTTGTCTGGTGACATTTGCATACGAAGCTACTTCGACCCATTTGGTGAAGTAGTCAATGGCTACGAGGATGAATCTATGACCATTTGAAGCAATTGGCTTGATCTTTCCAATCATATCGATGCCCCACATGGCGAAGGGCCAGGGTGAAGACAATATATTCAAAGGATTAGGAGGCACATGCACTTTGTCCGCGTAGATGTGGCATTTATGACACTTTCTGGCATAGGCACAACAGTCTGCATCCATTGTGATCCAATAGTAACCTGATCTTAACAATTTCTTTGCAATTGCATGTCCTCCGGCATGGGTACCGAAAGAACCTTCATGTACTTCGTGCATTAGTAGGTCTGCTTCCTTCTTGTCAACACATCTGAGCAAGACCATGTCGAAGTTTCGCTTGTATAAGGAGCCATCAGTATTGAGGAAGAAACTTCCGGCTAGCCTCCTCAATGTCTTCTTATCATTATATGATGCCCCAGGTGGGTATGTCTGAGCTTCCAAGAAGCATTTGATGTCGTGGAACCAAGGTTTGTTGTCAGTAACAAAGTCCACAGAGAATACATACGCCGGTCAGTCTAGTCTGGATACTAAAATCCGAGGTACATAGTTGGCAGTATGTACTTTGATCATAGATGAAATAGTGGCCAAGGCATCTGCAAACTGATTCTCATCTCGAGGGATGTATTCAAACTTGAATGTTGTGAAGAAGGTCAACAATCTCCTCGTATAGTCACGGTAGGGAACCAGATGCTCTTGATGAGTATACCACTTGCCATTAGTTTGGTTGATCACCAAAGCTGAATCTCCGAATACATTGAAGGTTTTGATCATGAGGTCAATGGCTTCCTCAAGACCCATGATACAAGCTTTGTACTCTGTTTCATTATTAGTGCCGGCAAAGGCGAGCCTTACTGAAAAAGGCATATGGACTCCTTTGGGTGTAATAAGCACTGCACCAACTCCCCGACCGTTACGATTAACTGCCCCATCGAACATCATAGTCCATGCTTCTTTTGGATCAGGCCCTTCAGTGAGAATGGGCTCCTCACAATTTTTTGACTTTAAGAACATGATGTCTTCATCAGGGAAATCAAATCTCATAGGCTGGTAGTCATCAATGGGTTGCTCAGCCAAATAGTCAGACAATACACTGCCCTTTATGGCTTTCTGAGAGGTGTACTGAATATCATATTCTGTTAGAATCATTTTCCACCTTGCAACCCTTCCGGTAAGTGCTGGCTTCTGAAATATGTACTTGACGGGGCCCATCTTTGAGATCAACAAGGTAGTATGAGTCAACATATACTGTCTTAGTCGGCGAGCAGCCCACGTTAAAGCACAACAAGTTTTCTTGAGTAGTGAATAACGTTGTTCACAGTCGGTAAACGTTTTGCTTAGGTAGTATATTGCATACTCTTTTCGACCAGACTCGCCATGTTGGCCCAACACACACCCCATTGATTCATCTAATACTTTCAGGTACATTATTAGAGGTCTTCCTTCAACTGGAGGCATGATAATTGGAGGTTCTTGCAGATACTCCTTGATCTTGTCAAAAGCTTTCTGACAATCATTGCTCCACCTAACTGTTTGTTCCTTTCTTAACAGTTTGAACAAAGGCTCGTAGGTTGCAGTCAGATGAGATATGAACCTTGAAATGTAGTTCAATCTACCTAAGAACCCTCGAACTTCTTTCTCAGTCTTAGGTGCAGGCATTTCCTAAATTGCTTTGACTTTGTCGGGATCAACCTCAATTCCTTTTCCGCTTACAATAAAACCCAACAGCTTACCAGAACGTACCCCGAATGTGAATTTGTTGGGGGTTCAACCTTAACTGATACTTTCTCAGACGCTTGAACAGTTTCAATAGATTGACCAAATGTTCTTCCTCTGTTTGGGACTTAGCAATCATGACATCCATGTAGCATTCAATTTCTTTATGGATCATGTAGTGGAATAATGTTACCATAGCCCGTTGATATGTTGCACCGACGTTCTTCAAACCAAACGACATTACTTTGTAGCAGAACGTTCCCCATGGTGTGATGAAGGTTGTTTTCTCCATGTCTTCAGGTGACATCTTGATCTGATTTTATCCAGAAAATCCGTCCATGAAGGAAAATACCGAGAACTGAGCTGTGTTGTCCACCAATACATCAATGTGAGGTAATGGGAAATCATCTTTCGGGCTTGCTCTATTCAGATGCCGGTAATCGACACACATACACACCTTGCCATCCTTCTTAGGTACAGGTACAATGTTAGCAACCCACGGCGGGTAACTAGTTACAGCAAGAAAACTGACGTCCCACTGCTTTTGTACTTCTTCTTTGATTTTCATGGCCATGTCTGGGCGAGTACGGCGTAACTTCTATTTAACTGGCGGACAATCCTTTTTCAATGGCAGCTTGTGCATGACAATATATGTATCCAAACCCGGCATATCTTAGTAGGACCAAGCAAAGACATCAACATATTCTCGCAACATACTGATAAGTTGTTCTTTTACCGGAGCTTGCAGACTGGCCCCGATCTTCACTTCTTTCACATCTTCCTCGGTACCAAGATTGATAGTCTCAACCTCCTCCTGATGAGGAGAAATCACCTTTTCCTCTTGTCTCAATAATCTGGCTAGCTCTTCAGGTAAATCGTAGTCTTCTTCAACCTCTTCATCTGCTTGATTAATCGGATTGTCGAAGTTATACTAGGTCATAGCAGTGTTTTTGTCGGTGAAATCTGGAGGGCTATCTCTGCAAGGGTTGAGATTTGGTTCATTTTAGTGATTGATTTTATCTTATTTAGAAAAAAGTGAATGAAGTTATTATTGAGAAAAACATTGCCATTTATTGTTTTGTGCGAAAATAACAAAAATGAAAAGACAGTGAGCGAAAAGATTGTTTGAAAAAAAGATGTCCATTGTTCATTAATATTAAATTTGCACAAATACATATGGCCCTATTACAAAATGAGTCCAAAACATCTTGGGCAAGATGAAGGACTTTGATGCATGCTTAAAACAAGAAATAATAATTACTCTGCAGCAGTAACCCTTATAATTTCTTGGGAAGACCAGTTGAGGACTTGTCGGCCCGGGACTCTTGGACTGATCCAGCTTTCCAGGTTGTAGTCGCTCTCAGCCTCATCTTCCAAAGTGTTGACAACATCCGGGGTTAGCATTCCCCCACTTATGAACTTGGGAGCTTCAGCATCCTCCTCTGGAACTTATCGGGATGGTCTGTAACCCAAACCGAATTTGTCTTCTTTCATCTGAATCTTCAGCAGCTTGCCCCAACCTTGGGCATTCCCTTCTTCCACAACCTTCCGAGCCTGTTTGTAGGAAGCAATTGAGGTTCCCATCCTCTCCTCTTGGGATGCAGCAAACACCTCAGTTGTAGCTTCGTTGATATTCAATGCTTCAAAACCTTGACTCATTGGTTTCATGGATCTCTCCATCCATTTCTATGTACTTATATGTAGCCAGGTGACTGACAAAGATGTCTTCTTCTCTGCAAATTGTGATAATTTGGCCCTCTCACTCATATTTTAACTTCTGGTAAAGGGTTGATGTTACTGCGTCGGCGGCGTGAATCCAGGATCGACCCAACAAACAGTTGTAGGCAGTTTGTATGACCATCACATAGAAGGTAGTTTTAAAAACTTGTGGGCCAATTACCACAAGCAGCTCAATTTCTCCGAGAACCGATCTCTTAGAACCATCAAATGCTCTGACAACTAGGTTACTCGGACCTTCTTAGAACCATCTAGCTTGACTAAATCCTTCTTCGGTAACACATTGAGTGAGGATCCGATATCAACAAGGACATAAGACAACACATCACCTTTACATTCCAGAGTGATATGCAAAGCCTTGTTGTGATTACGCCCCTCCATAGTCAAGTCAGCATTGGTGAAACCTAGTCCATGACTAGTATTGACATTTGCGACCACTGTTTCTAACTGATTGACCATGATATCTTCGGGCACATAAGCTGCATGCAAGACTTTGAGTAGTGCATTCCGATGAGCCTCAGAACACATGAGCAGAGATAGTATAAAGATCTTGGAGGGTGTTTGATGGAGCTGATGTACCACTTTGTAGTCATTTCTTTTGATAATCCTCATAAACTCGTCTACATCCTGATCAAAGGGTGTCTTCTGAGTTTCTTTTGCAGCATGTTCTTCCGGCACCATATTCTTGCCTTTTTCTTTAGCAGCAGCTTCTGCTTCAGCATTAACTCTGGGAAACTGTGAAGTGAAGAGACGTCCGCTTCGAGTGAAGCGTTCGCCTCCCCCGACATTGTCAATTTGTGGTGCAGGTATTGAGGAGTCAAGAGTGATCTTATTTCCATGGCAGTAAATATCTGAACCATAATGCCAAGGCACAACACTGTTGTTATCATAAGGAACTGGTCCAGGCACCGTGATGGTCACCAGACTAATTGCAGCAGAAGAAGGAGTTATGATAGTTTGTGGATAATAGTAGATGGTGACAAGAGGTCTGATTGAAACTGGTGCAGGTGTGGCAAGTTGTTGATGTTGATGAAAATTTTTGTTGAGAGAATCTGGAACATGGATCGTTGTCGGGTCATAATAAATGGTAACTATTGAGATGTCATCACTGGTGGTGTTTGCTGTTGTTGTAGAACACTCTGGTGAGATAATGTTTACTGGTGTTGTAGGAGGGAGTTTTGTTGCAGTTGTAGAAGATGGAACTATTGATGTGATCTGCAGGATGCTTTCTCTGATAATACCACTGATACCATTCCTCAGATTTGCACAACCATTGGTAGAAACTTTGCAAGCTTCACAATAGGCCTCACAACCCGGAAACACTTGGCACTTCAATAGCTGAGCTTTCACTTCGGCCAGTGGTGTTTGAATATTTGCAATGTCATCAATCAGAATTGCTGGACGGTCCTCCTCAATAGCATTAATCCTTGGCCCACCGTGATTCGGTATTGGATTCTTTGTGACATTTGGTGGAGGTGCAAAATTCAAAGCTTTGGAGTCAATCAAATCTTGAACTTTCATGTGCAGGGCCCTACACTTCTCTGTTGAATGACCAGGTGCATTGGAGTGAAAAACACATCTGGCGTTGACATCATAATTCCTTGGAAGATTCAAAGGATATGGTGGAGCCAAAGTCCTAAGTTCAGTCAGGTTAAGCTTCAATAGTTGCGGGAGTAAGACTGCATAGGGCATCGGGATGGGACCGATCACCCTGTTAACCTGAGAAGGCCTTTGTTGGAAGGGACGTTCCTGTTGGTTGTTATTTTTGTAAGATCTTTGTTATTGTGGAGGATACTGTTGTTACTGTTGAGGAAACTGTTGCTAAGGTGCTGGTGTAGGAATGGTGACAGCAGCCATTGATCTTTGCAAGTACTGGGGTCTATATTAACATGCACCGCATTAGTTTCTCCTGTCCTTCGAGGTCCTGAGAAGGGTTTCCTTGCATTGCTGGAGCTAGCACCGTTGTTAGAAATCTTACCCATCTTCAATAGGATTTAATTTCTCTCTCCCTCTATGACCACATCAGTAAAGCTAGTGGAAGAGAAAGCAATAAGTCTATCAATATAGGTTCCTTGCAAGGTGTTCATAAACATATCAGCCATTTCCCTTTCAGACATAGGTGGCTGGACAGCAACAACAAGTTGTCTCCACCTTTGAGCGTATTCACGGAAACGTTCTCTCGAGGATTGAGACATACCCATCAAGAGGGTCCTGTTGGGTGCCATATCCAAGTTGTACTGATATTGGCGTATAAAGGCCTTAACTAAGTCCTTCCAGTTTCTGACAGTAGCCCTTGATAGGTGTGAATACCACTCTCTGGATGCCCCGGTTAAACTGTCTTCAAAGTAAAACATCCATAATTTCTCATCCTTGGTATACGCTTTCAATCTTCCCAGAAAATATTGTAAATGGGTACAAGGACAGGAGGTACCATTATACTTTTCAAAGCATGGAGGTTTGAACTTGTGAGGAATTCTTACCCCTTCCACTAAACCCATATCCATCACATCAAATCCCAAAGAGTTCTGGGATTCCAAGGATCTCAGCTTCTCAAATATCTCGTCCAGACGACGATCATAAGCTTCATCAGCCCCAACACCTAACACTGTAAATTGCTCATCTTGAGGGTCTTCTTGTAGAATACGATCTCCAGTGTTTCTCTAGGTATTTGCAATAACATTGACTTCAGGGTTGTTGTGGGGCCCAAACTCTGGTGGATTTGTTTGCGGCTGATCGCGTGCATTGTTACTTGTACCCCCAGTGCCTGCATGATTATCTTCTAGAGTTTGCCACTCGACTAACTCCCTCAATCTTTCTTGGGTCTGTGCCAGCCCAGTCATCACAACCATGAATTAATTCATCTGAGTCCTCACTTCTGTCCTTACATTAGTCATCTGAGTCCTCACATCTGTCAGTTCCTGCTGTAACTGATCCATTTGTAGACTCGGAAGGTTGTTACGGGTCGGATATCTGTGGATGCGATTGACGGGAAAGACCCTCCTGCGAGAAATATTTCCTGAAACAATCAGCAGAGTGAGAAAACAACGACAAAACTCCTGCAACACAAAGAATATGAAGTTAGCATGCAATGCAATATGTCTATTTGTCTTCAGAGGGTATCCGGTTTGGTTCTTGGTTTTGACCTTCCAGACCTCTGGGGAATAAAGATGTTGAAGCAGACAAAGTCCATGAGAAAATCCAATACATAATCATAAAAGTACAAGTGGTATTGCCAAATAGTTCATGAATTACAACCAAACAAACTCCCATGGTGAATCAAAATACAATTAAATTTAAGAATACAACAAACAAAATTACCATGGTGAGCTAAAATACAAAAACAAGTACAAGGATAATCAAACATTCAATCCATATGCATCTTCCTTGACTTCCTTCAGGAGATCATCAGTTACTGGCCCAACTGGATGCTCTGTGATGGTTCTGATGAGAAGGTTCCTGGTTGCAATGGCATTTGTCATCTTCTGATACCTGTCTTGTTCCTTGGATCTCTTTAACCCCGCCCGGAGTTTCAACTCTGAGATTTCTTTCTGAGCTGCTAGCAGTGCTTCTTGGCTTCTTTTCTCATTAGACTCTAACTGCTCTATCTTTGCTTGCATCTTCTGATCTTCTATCATGCGAGCCTCAGTTATCCTTACCCATCTATCCTGACTCTCTTCCAGATAATGCTCAGCTATTGTCTTTTTAATCTTTGCTTCCTTGCATGCATTCTTCAACACAAGTTCCCCTGCTCGGGCTTTCCTGATGTAATCTTCAGTCTTCTCAATCTTGGTTACATGCTTAATGCGTAGCTTTTCTAACCTCTCAATGTCTAGACGACCATCATTCCTTTCCCAAAGGGTCTTTTTCAAAGCTTCAGCTAGCTGGGCATTTCTTTCCTTCATCTTTTCAAACACTTCCATACTGACTGGGGCTATGGGCTCAACTGCTGATGGCCCTGGCACATCTTCTAGGGTGAATGGCATACGAGTAATTTGTCCTCTGATGCGAGACCATTCAGTGTACTGAACAGAAGCTATATTGTTGCACTTTCCCAGAATAGCAGTTCCTTTGGTCTGTATATGGTCCCAAGCCCAGGCTGCTTGTCGGACAATGGCATGATTGTTCAGAAAGGTACAATAAAGATACTCTTCTAAGTCCTGCTCCCTAGGTGGATGTATCAAAGCATACCCTAATTGTCTCTTGAAAAGTAAAGGATTATAGTTAATACAACCCTTCACTCCAATAAGTAGCACATTTGGGTATTGCCCACAGCTTGTTATTATGTCTCGGCCCTTGGTGTTCTGAGTATACCACCTGATATCTTCTGAAGTAAGGGCAATCATCCTCTTAGCCCAATTCCTTGACTGATGTGGATTCAGGAAAGCTTTCGTCTTCGGCATATGTCTTATCAACCAACTGTAGAAGAGAGGTGCTCAACATCTTACCAGTCTTCCTCTCTGTTTCTCATTCCTCTAATGAACTAAGTAGTAAATGTCTCCTAACAAGGTGGGAACTGGGTTCTTTAGCATGAAGATGTGGATGGCATTCTTACTTACAAACTTAGGCTCATCTGCAAACAAGATGATACCATAAATGTTGAGGGCTAGGAGAGCACTGACAGTTTCCCAATTCCCTGCTGCAGCATGCTTTGTAGCCTGAGTAACCAAGAAATCCAGATGGAGGCCTGGGATTCCAGCCTTGGAAGTCATGTGCTCATCAATGGTGGTTACTTTCAGATGTAATGCTTTGGCTATGTCTTCATTTCTGGGAGGAGTCATTTCAGGGTTGAAAGGAATTCCTCTTCTAATAGGGACCCCCAATAGCATAAAGTACTCTTCCAGCAAAGGACCTATCTGAAAATATGGGAAAGTGAAGCACCGTAGAGGAGGGTCATAAAACTGAAGGTATGTATGAATCATGCTCCTCTGTAATGTGTCTAAATCCATGATAATGTCCAGGATCCCACCATAATGCTATCTGAATAAGGGAACATGATCAGGGGTGATAAGAGCTTGTATCTGCCTGATGCCTGCCAGAGGATACTCAAAGAAGTGGTAGGTGATGTTGCTTTTCCTGGTTGAATCCATGCTGAAGAAGACAACTGAAGAGGATAGCTGAAGAAGTGTTGAAGTATATAAGCTGAGCAGAAGAACGTCAAAACCAAACCAAGAAGAGATGGATACCCTGTAAAACAAATAGACAAGATGTTAAATGATGCAATTTGATGTATGTTTATGATATGCAAGGGTTTGTGATCTTGTGTTGGATTATCTGTTGCTCTTGGTAGGATCCATGAGTGTTCAAAGTTCAGATGAAGGATGAGAACCAGTAACTAGGTGGGAGACTCAAATAAAGAGTCAATAGTCCAAGGTTTCAAAGGATCTGTCCAAAATAGTACAACCTTATAACATTCAAGTAGCAAGGTATGATGAGGTCAAGGGTTCCTGCAAACCTGTAAACAACCCAACCCACTCACATGTATTGTTCTAGAAAGAGGATCCTCAGATTCAGATCTATTATGAGAAGTGTAAACACTTCTAACCCGGAGGTACAGTGTTTACCCTAATCATAAAGAACCCTCCTCTAATTCACCTCAGATATTGAAGGTCATCTAAAAAGGTCATCCAGACTTAGCAAGCTTCCCAGATAGCCATAGTACTAACGAAAATCCGTAGCAAAAAGTTATCAAGAAGAAACCCATGTCTGAACCGTGTTTTCATATTACCTCACCAGACCCAAATGGAATGGGAAAGAATACAAATCCACTCTAATCTTAGGTGTCACTCAGGCTTTTGTGTTGAGCCTTTCTCACTCAGTACCCCACCACCAAAGCAACAACAATCCAGCACAGAAGATAATGATAACAATAAATGAAATGCAGAAAGCAGTAAATGAAAGCGATAAAATAAATGCTATAAATAAAGTTGTACAGGAAGCAATAAATAAAACAAAAACATAAACATAAATAGCACATAACACCCCCATAAACACAAACAAACAAGCGCTAGGAGAAACCATTAAAGAGAACCAGAAGCCCAGGTTGCAAAGATCCCCAGCAGAGTCGCCAAGCTGTCGCTCCCCGGACTTTCGTCCTGATGCAAACGCGAACCATCGGCGATGTTGGAGGTTGAGGTTGAAATAGAGTCGCCAGCTAGGCATTTTCATCCCGAAGGAAAGGTAATGTTGCATAAATCTGGAAAGATATGGATAAGACGGTTGCGAACCAAAGAGACTGAGTAAGGGGGTTTGTTACGACCTGAGAAGGTATTAGCACCCAGACTGTCCGTCGTACTCGACGGGATCCACGCTTACTTGATTGTGTTTAAAATGGGATAGTGTATGTGCTAAACTGTGTATAAAAGGCTAGGGAGGAAAGGATGTACAAAGTTTCAGTGTAAAAAGAAAGTGAGTGCTCAAAACTGAGGCTAAGGAAAGAGAAGCTGGGAGGAGGAGAGAGGGAAGACAAAGATACTTTTGTTCGATAACTGTTAAGTTATGCCTATGTATCCTCTCGTGCAATGAGGAAGTCAGAACACCGTAGTTCGACTCAAAGAGACTTAGTGTTTTTGTTGTGAACTGCTTACTTGTCTATGCTCAAGTGTATGACTCGTCTGCCTCGAGTGCTAACTGTCTTGCATTAGACGGAAAAAGTGAGTTCTCATTTTTAGAGTGAGTGTGATGGGAAAAGAATCCCGGAGGAGACATTTATTGTTTGTTTTTGTGTTTTCAGTTTTTTATTGGTTTTGGTGTTTTGCATAGGATAATGAGCTTAAGCCTAAATCAAGGGTTGTAAACTCATTATATCCTCCCTGATTAGGGATAACGAGCCTACTTAAGTATGAGATGAAGATCCCAAATTAATTACCATGATGATATAGGATTAATATCATTAACCTACTTTGGTAATAATTAAGTATTTTTTGGGTTTTTGTTTAGTTTTAAGTAATGAGTTTAATCTCCAATCAAAGATTAGTGAACTTATTACACCATCCTAAGAAAAGGATGATAGATGAGAACACTTAAGCTGAGGAAGATGAGAACACTTAAACTTATTACACACAAGCCTTTATTAAGTGGGTTTTAATTAAAGGTTGGATGAAGAAGTGTTTTTTTATGTTTGCAAGACTTTTAGCATGAGGGGGACTTGTCCATTGAACACTAGGGTTAGTCCCTTTGAACCACCAGGCAGAGATGTAACCCTAATATAAGGCCCAAGTTACAAGGTTTGATTGAAGGTGAAAACAACTTAAAGGTTTAGCACTAAGGATCAAAGTTATACACTCCATCCTAAGATAAATATACATGCATAACCCTAATTCAGAGTCCCAAAACTTTAACTGTTTAGCCTTGATTATGAGATGAGAGAGAGAGACTCAATGAGACTCAACAGGTAAAAACTCGGGGAGACTATTTACAACCCTAAAGTTATCTTGCTTGGATGTTCCTATGGTTTGTGAGGCATCAATGGAAGTCTTCAAGTTGGCCACCAAAGGAAGAGAAGCAGATGAAAAGAGAGAGAGAGAGAGAGAGAGAGAGAGAGAGAGAGAGAGAGAGAGAGAGAAGGATTAAGTTACTTACTTCATGAAGAAGTTAAGTAACCTAGGAGCAAGAGAGAACATAAGTGAATGAGATTCACTTCAAACACAAACAAAGTGCATAAGAATAAAGTGAGAAAGAGAGGTTGGATGTGGATGCACATCCACATCCTGATTAACTTACCAAATGCACCGGAAATGGTTAGTTTGAAAACAAGATATGTACAAATTCAAAAGCATAAGCAAATCAAGAGATAAAAAATTGAAAATGCATACAAGGGGACCCTAAGCACTCATGAAATCACCATCTAAAGGGGGAGGTCTAAAGGTTTACCAAATTCAAGTTATGGTTATCCTAAGATTGGATAGGGTTTTGGATACTTCTCAAAGGGAAAATGCACATTAATTTGAAAATGCAAGATAAAAATGTGAAAAAAATATATTTGGAAACTAGAGGTCAAATGTGAAAGGTTGCAAAAAGAATCAAATGCAAATGCATCTTGGTTTGAAAGTTATGAATTTTTGAAGTTAGGGTTGAAAAATATGAAATTTAGAAACCCTAATTCAAAGGAAAATGTCAAAGCATGATCAAAACCAAAAAGAAATTTATGGGATGAGTTTGTAAATGTTTCTAAATGTTTAAGAAACCTCTCTGAATTTTTTTGGTGATTTTTAAATACTTTAAAGTATTTTTAATTAATTAAATGGACTTAATTAATTAAAATATACAATTAAATTATTTAAAAGTGCAATTTTAATGAAAAAAATAAAAATAAAAATATTCTTGTGTTCTGAAAATTAATTAAAGTGATGATAAAAAATTTCAGAATATTTAAATGATTTTTGCTATTTTTAAATAAATGAAGAAAATAAAATGAAATAAATAAAAAGAAAATGAAAAGTAATTCAAAGCAAAGGCTGAGATTGAAAGTTGAAGGGATCAAGGGTCCATATGGGAAGTCACGCTGACTTGAGGTATGAGGATCCTAAGGCCTAAATTCAAAACTGCCTTTCACGCATGATCTAGTGGCTAGTATTTAATCTGACCTAATTAACTATAATTAATTTAATTAATCAAAATTAATGTTTAATGAGATAATCTAAGTCGTTCAATGCCTAACCCTAATCACCATCCAATGGCCAGGAATGAATCTGGGGAATTAAACATGATTAAACCCTAATCACTTTAAGGTGACCGGAGCTAAGCTCCGGTCGTCTTCTCTGGTGAGACAAAATCCCAGAATCCTACACAAGCATCTAAACTCCTAATTTCTTGCCCATAATTACTCCTCTAACATCATACAACTCTAATCAACAAGCAAAAATCATTTATCATGCGTATTCAGGCTGAATCGAATCAAACAAGTTCTAGGTCAAAAATTTCAGAACATCATGAAATCCTCATTTCTAACCTATTTTTAATTCTAATCATATCAGTGTGATCAGGGAAGCATGTAGATTCATTCTAGAACTTAAAATCCCGCTTCTGAAAAAAAAATCATGAAGGTTACCTGAGATGGAGTTCTTTGAAATGGAGCTTTCTGGGCCTCTCCTTTGTGCAATCCAGTCCCCTTTGACCTCTTGAGGCTATTGGCAAGCTTGAATGAAGCTTAGAGTGGCTGGTTTGTGTGTTTCAATTCTGAGTTTGCAGAAATCGTGTTTTGTCTAGAGGGTGTTTCAAGCTATGGTGATGGGTGGGAAATGATCCTTAGGCTATGAGGAGTTGAATGGTGAAAGAAATTTTAGTTTTTGTTGGCTGGGTTGTGAAATTCGATAGCATGAAGTTTTTGAGGAATTTTTCTCAATCTGAAGTTGTGTGTCCTTTCAGGCCATGAAGCTTGCATATTTATAGCCTTGAGGGTGTGTATGAGCCATACCATTGGTCAGGATAGTTGGTTTGACACTGTGTGATTGGTATGGGAGAAAATGCAAAAAAGTCAAGAATTGTGTACCATAGGTATGGGCCAGGGAAGAGCTGTTTTTTGTGGCTAGATTGCTTCAGCATGGTACATGGAGGGCCATAGGATCATTATTATGCAGCTGGATGGCTTGGATCAAAAGTTTACAAGGTTTATGCATTTTGGCCATTTTGAGAAATCTTGGAAATCAAGCCATGAAATGCTTCAATCCTTGGGCCAATTCTGATGTTTTGAAGTTGTATTGACATGCTGTGACATAATTGAGCACACTAGAGGCCATTTAGAAGCTTGAAAAGCCAATATGCAAAAATCCCTCTTTGACATGAACATGAAATTTACAAGATTTTTGCCAACTTTGCAAGGCCATAACTTGAGTTCTAGGATGAATTAGAATGAGTTCTTGTACTTTTTGAAAATGGGAGGATCAAATCTACAACTTTCATGTTTGAATAAATTTCATTTGAAACCTTTTTGATCAAGAAAGAGGAGGTTGAAGATCTTTCCCAAAATAGAAAGTTTACACTACAAGTCATTTCCATTTTTGGCAAGTTTTGACTTTGTTCATTTTTCTTCAATTTTGTGAACTTCCAAGTATTCCAATGATAAAATAAAGACCATATGAATTCAAATTGATGATGACCCCTTGGTACCCTTGTTGGGGGCCTCAGATGCCCAGAACCTGACTTTTCTTGCTCAAGAAGTTACCATTTGATCAGATGACTTCCACATTGAATTTTTCCATGAAATTTGATATACAAGCTCCTTATAGCATATATGGACCAATAGAAACAAGAATGACCAAATTTTTTTGGGTGTAAGGCCTCTGAAACCAAAACCCTAATTTCAGGTGATCTGTGCAGGAATCCTCAACTTAGCTTCAATACCTCTACAATGCTTTGACATTTCTTGATTTAAACGGGCCCATGAGGGCATAAGATGATCATAGACCACTAAAGGACTCTCTTGGCATGCTTCAAGGCCTTTGAGATAGCTCAAACCACTTCTAAAATTTATCTGATCACAAACCCTAGCTATGCAGCTATGCAGATGAAATGTTAAGGATGATTGTGTATTGGGAAGTGTGATGATTTGTTATGCAATGATGATAATCATAAATCAAGATGTGATAAAAGTGAGAGGGAAATTTGGTGTGTTTACAGTTATCGGCAGAGGGCTCCCTGTCCCTATTATTCTTAGAAGACCAGAGAAAGGAAATTTGAAACTCCACCTATTTCTTACTCACAGCTTTTGAAGAACCTTCTCCAGCTCCAAATGGTTCAGCTCAGAACTATACAACCTCCGAAGCCGGGGCAACTCCCCGAAGGTTATGATATAAATGCCCGATGCGAATTCCATTCTGGAGCCCCCAGACATACCACATAAAACTGCAAAACCTTGAAGTATGTAGTCCAAGACCTGTTATATTCCAAAGTGATTAACTTCGCTCCCACTCCGAATGTGATACAAAACCCCATGCCTCCTCACGGAGGTACAGTTGGGGCAATTGATGACGAGGAGAATCTGAATTTGGTGTGTGATGTCAGTGACCTGCAAACTCTGTTGAGTGTTGTCAAAGCTTGCTTGGCACATAAGGGTATATTTTGAGGCTGTAAGAATGATTGTCCAGAGTGTGTTGAAGCTCCCGATGGTTGTGAGCAGTTGAAAAGGAGGATACAAAGTATGATTGATGAAGGGGTACTACAGTTTGACAAGGTTGCAAAAGAAAAAGAAGTTTCTACAGTAACCATTTTCTATGATCCGTCTCAAGTTCCTCCTCAATCTAGAGTAGCACCAATAACTATCACTACTGCAGGGCCAGTGATGTACCAAAGTGATAAGGCCATCCCATGTCATTACAGAGGTGAAGTGTATTGTAATGGAAAGAAGCAAGATTTGGCCACACCTAATATCTCTCCAGCTCAAGTAGAAAATGTTGGAGTAGGAGGTTTTACTAGGAGTAAGAGATTGTTCGCGCCGGAAACACTAAGAAACAGTGTAATACCACCCAGGGACACTGCAGAGGCTCAAGCTAAGGCTAGAGGGAAGCAACCAGTAACTGCTAATGAGCCCACACCTGCGGCTGACCCAAACATTATATTTGACAAAGAAGCTGAAGAATTTTTTAGAATCATAAAAAAGAGCGATTATAAGATCGTGGACCATTTGTAACAGACTCCATCAAAGATCTCCATCTTGTCTCTGTTAATGTGTTTTGACTCTCACAAAAAACCTTTCTTGAACATCCTGAACAAAGCTTATGTACCTCAGGATATATTGGTGAACCAATTAGAAACTGTGGTGTCCAGTGTCAACGCCAGTCATGGATTGGGTTTTACTGACATGGATCTAACATTTGAGGGTCATGCTCATAATCAGGCACTGCATATTTCTTTGGAGTGTAAAGGTGCGATGTTATCTCATGTATTGGTGGATACCGGGTCATCACTGAATGTTCTTCCCAAGAAGGCATTAATGAAACTGGATTACAATGGAGTTATTCTGAAGCCCAGTGACCTGGTGGTTTGAGCGTTTGATGGATCGAGAAGATCAATGTTTGGGGAAGTGGACTTGCCAATCAAAGTAGGTCCACAAATCTTCAATGCCACATTCTATGTAATGGACATACAACCTGCATATAGTTGTTTACTAGGGAGGCCCTGGATACACTCAGCAGGGTAGTATCATCCACGCTTCATCAGAAACTGAAATTCGTCTGGGAAGGGCAAATCGTGACGGTCTTTGGAGAAGAGGATATCTTTATCAGTCATCTGGCTTCATTTAAATATGTAGAGATGGATTATGAGATAGTTGAGACTATGTGTCAGGGTTTCGAGCCCCTGAAGACTGAATTTGCATCTTCATCAGCAGCTTCTTCTGAAGAATCAAGGAAAAGGGTTTCCATAATCTCGTATAAACAAGCTCTGAAGGTAGTAGAATCAGGAATACGAGAAGGATGGGGCAGTCCAGTGGAAGTATCAGAAAAGAAGGATATGTTTGGTGTCGGCTACCATCCTGGGCAGTCATCATCTGAACAGAGCGCTAGAGGTCATCAAGGCCCGATTACCTTCACGAGTGCAGGAATGGTGGATTATGGGAGTGTTAGTGTTGTGCAAGATGACACATGTGATAGTGACTGTGACTTAGACGAGTGGATCAGACCTTGTGCTCCAGAGACTCACCTTAACAATTGGTCATCTGAAAGGCTCATCTCAGTCACCTCCTTTGAAGAGTAATGATTTTTTTCTTTTGTCCTTCCTGTACTCAAGCACTATGTCTTTCCCGGGGCATAATAGCTTATTATAAGGGTTTTTTGTTCCTAACACAATACATAATCATTAATAAAGCTGATGTTTTGCACTCATCCATGTCATTCCTTGTCTTTCATTTTTGCTTTTGTTTTCAAAAAAAGAAAGAAAAGTTTTAAAAGATGGAAATGTTTTTTATAACTCCTTCTAAAGCCTTGCATGAATCATCATTCATGTAGGTGCTCTTCACCGGACCTTTTCAACGATGACCCTGTTATGGATAAGTATGACTTTGAAAATCAGATTTACCAAGCCGATGAGGAAGGTGAAGAAGATTGCAAACTACCTGAAGAGTTAGCCAGACTACTTAAACAGGAGGAAAAGATGATTCAGCCACATGAAGAGGCCATCGAAGTGATAAATCTGGGTACCGAAGAGGACAAGAAAGAAGTCAAGATCGGGGCCGCGTTAGAGGAATCTATCAAGAATCGTCTAATCGCCATGCTTCGAGAATATGTTGATGTCTTCGCCTGGTATTACCAAGACATGCCTGGTTTAGACACATATATTGTGATGCACAAACTGCCTTTGAGAGAAGATTGTCCATTAGTGAAGCAAAAGTTGAGACGCACACGCCCTGATATGGAAATCAAGATCAAAGAGGAAGTACATAAGCAATTTGATGCTGGATTTTTGGCTGTGACTAGTTACCCTCCATGGGTTTCCAATATTGTGTCGGTCCCTAAAAAAGACGGTAAAGTCAGGATGTGTGTAGACTACAGGGACTCAAACCGGGCCAGCCCTAAATATGATTTCCCTCTTCCTCAAATAGATAGGCTTGTTGATAATACTGCTCAGTTTTTTGTGTTCTCTTTCATGGAAGGGTTTTCAGGTTATAACCAGATCAAGATGTCTCCCGATGATATGGAAAAGACTACATTCATCACGCCTTAGGGCACCTTCTGTTATAAAGTCATGCCGTTTGGTCTTAAGAATGCTGGAGCCACTTACCAACGGGCATTGGTGACGCTATTTCACGACATGATTCATCATGAAATTGAGGTTTATGTTGATGATATGATAGCAAAATCCCAAACAGAAGAAGAGCACTTGGTCAATCTAGCAAAGTTGTTTGACAGACTCCGGAAGTTCAGATTGAGGTTGAATCCGAACAAATGCACTTTTGGAGTACGTTCTGGCAAGCTACTGGGTTTCATCGTTAGTGAGCGGGGAATTGAGGTTGATCCATCCAAAGTAAAAGCCATCCAGGAGATGCCTGAACCAAAGACTGAAAAGCAAGTATGTGGCTTCTTAGGGAGACTAAACTACATTGCACGGTTTATCTCGCACCTAACTGCCACGTGTGAGCCTATTTTCAAGCTTCTGAGAAAAAATCAGGCTATCAAGTGGAATGACGATTTCCAGCAAGCATTTGACCGAATCAAGGAGTACCTGCTAGAACCTCCAATCCTCATGCCTCCAGTGCCAGGGAGACCCTTGATCATGTATCTTACTGTGCTCAAAGGATCAATGGAGTGTGTGCTGGGTCAGCAGGACGAGTTTGGTCGAAAAGAGCACGCCATTTATTACCTTAGCAAAAATTTTACCAATTGTGAGACGCGCTACTCACTACTCGAGAAAACTTGCTACGTTTTGGCATGGGCTGCTCACCGGCTAAGACAGTACATGTTGACTCACACCACTTTCCTGATTTCCAAGATGGATCCTGTGAAATATATCTTCGAGAAGCCGGCTCTAACAGGAAGGGTAGCCAGATGGCAGATGATCTTAACATAATATGATATCCAGTACACTTCGCAAAAAGTAATAAAAGGGAGTGTATTTTCAGAATACCTGGCTCAGTAGCCAATTAACGATTATCAACCCATGAAATTCGAGTTTCCGAATGAGGACATCATGTTCCTCAAGTTGAAAGACTGTGAAGAACCACTTCCAGAGGAGGGGCTAGACCCTGAATCCAAATGGAAGTTGATGTTTGACGGAGATGTGAACATGAACGGAAGCAGAGTAGGTGTTGTCATTATCTCACCAGAGGGTGTCCATACACCTTTAGCTGCTTGGTTGACTTTCGAATTGTAAACACCCCAAATTTTCCCTCACTCATATCACACCATGGCTTGTGATCTTTCATGTTTGCATTAACATAAGCATTACATCTCATATTGCATTTTTGCTTCACCGCATAAGTTCAAGTTCATCTGCATCTAGGGTTTGTGATCTGAGCAATCCAAGAATCCATCTGAGCCACCCCAAAGGCCTCAAAGCTTTACAAGAGGGTCCATGTGTGTTCTATCATCATATTATACTCCTCAAAGTTCATGAAAGTCAAGGGACCACAAGAATTGGCAAAGGCATGGAAGTAGAGCTAGGGTTTTCACTGCACAGATGACCAAAATTAGGGTTTTGGTTTCAGAGACCTTAAATTTGGGCCATTCTTGTTTCTAATGTTCTTAATATGTTATAAGGATCATGTGTACCAAGTTTGATGAAGAAATTCATTGTGGAAGTCATTTGTTCATTGGGTAACTTCCTGAGCAAGTTAAGTCAAGATCATGGCATCTGACGCCCCCAACAATGGAACCAAAGGGGTATTTTCATCAAATTGAAGTTATATGATCTTTATTTTATCCTAGAAGTGGTTGGAAGTTCACAAGATTGAAGAATTTTGAGCCAATTGCAAACTTGCCATTTTTGGAAATGACTTGAAATGCAAACTTTCCATTTTGGGAAAGTTTTTCAACCTCTTCTTTCATAACCAAAAATGCTTCAAATGAAAAATTCTTGGTCATGAAAGTTATAGATTAGGTCTTTCCCTTTTCAAAAAGGACAAGAACATGTCTTGATTCATCATAGAACTCAAGATATGGCCTTTCAAAGTTGGAAAAAAACCTATAATTTCAAGTTTCATGTCAAAGAGGGATTTTGCATTTTGGCATGTTCAAGCATTCTAATGACTTCAAATGTACACAAACACTTCACAATATGTCAAATGAACTTCTAAACATCAGAATTGTGCATTGAACCAAGTGTTTTCATGACTTGAACTTCAAGAAATCACAAAAGGGCCAAAACTCACAAAATTTACAAAATGCATTGGATCCTCTCATCCACTTGTGCCAGCTGCATAATCTTGATTCTATGGCTCTCCATGAATCTTGCTGAGGCCAGACACCCTAAAATGCAAGACCTGCCATGGCCCATACCTCAAGTACACAAAAATTACTTTTTTGCAAAACACCCCATACCAATCAGCCTGTGCCACAACAACTATCTGAGCAATCCCATTGGCTTAAACAAACATTATGCAAGCCATTTCAAAACACACAAGAGCCTGAAACCTCCAAGAACTCAGTATTCACAAAATTTGTCAAAAACTTCCTCTCTTCGAATCTCAAAAACCAACCACTGAAACTTCAAACTTCCTTCACCAATCAACTCAAAAACACCTCAGGATCATTTCCCACCCTTCACCATAGCCTAAAACATCCTCAATCAGAAATACGATTTCTGTATACTCAGAACCAAACCCTTCAAAATAGGCATCACAAGCTTGCTCTAAGCTCCTCATCATCATCAGGGAGTTCATTGGGGTGGATTTGAACCAAGAGGGAGGCCAGAAAGCTCAAGAACACAAAGCTTCAACTCAGGTAGCTATGATGAACTTTTTTTCCAGAATTCTTATTTTAAGTTCTTAAATGCTTCTACATGTTTAGCTGATCATCCTGATATGTATATTTTTGAAAATGGTTAAGAATCAAGCATGTATTGAACTTCTGAAAGTTTTGTGTAATTTTCCATTTTGCTTCGAATCTTGCTTTTGATGAAACATAAACGAATTTTGTTGCTGGATTCATGTTTAAGGTTGTTAGTTGAGTGATTCTAGAGAGTTATAGGGTTTAATTTGACCTAGGGAAGAAGTTAGGGTGATTGGCCTGCCGGAGAAGACGACCGGAGTTAGCTCCAGTCACTTGAAAGTGATTAGAACCCTAATTAGGGTTTATTTGCCCAGTTTGAATTCTGACCCTTGGATGTGTTTTACCCGCGTGTACGAATGACCAGGATTGATCCACTTAACCCTAATCTCATTTAATTAACTTAATTAATTTAAATTACTCAGATTGAATCCCAGCCACCCATTTACGCGCTAGTCAACTCCCTCCCTTTTAGTTTGAATCTCAGCCTTAGGATCAGCATACTTCTCATTTAAATCATTTTTATTTCATTTTTTATTGCATTTTCTTGCATAATTTATTTAAAATACCAAAACATTTCCAAAAAATATTTTCTTTTGCATTCTGACTTTAAATATTTTTCTCATTCCAAAAATGATTTTTATTTTATTTTTTGCATTAAAAAAACATTTTTAAAATATTTAAATGTTATTTTTAATTAATTAAAATATTTTAATTAATTAAAAATACATTTAGGTTTCTAAAAATCACCAAAAAAATCATGAAACATCCCAATGCATTTAGAAACATTTCCAAACTTTTCATACAAATTTCTTTTTAGGTTTGATCATAGTTTACCAATTTTCTTTGAATTAAGGGTCATTAAAATCATATTTTTGAACCCTAACTTTAAAAAATCATTTCTGCCTAACAAAGAAGAGTTTGAGGTTGATTCTTTTTGCATTGTGTTACATATTGCATGTAGTTTATAGGTCTTTTTTCTCATGAATTTATCTTGCATTTTCAAATTGATTTGCATTTTTCCCTTTGAACCACCCAAAAACCCTATCAAACTTAGAAAAATCATAACTTTTGATTGGTTAGGCTACTGACCTTCTCCTTTGGGGTGTGACCTAATATGGGATTAGGGTTTATTTGCGCTCAATTGCAAATTTTATCATGTCATTTGCTTCTGTTTTGTTGATTTGCATCTCACATGTCCATATAACCCTAATTTCTCATGTTCATTGCATTCACCTTGCATATGCATCATTACATGAACTTGCCATGACATTTCATGCATTCATATATCACCTTAAACATATTAGGACATGTTAGAACCTTGCTCAATCATTTCTTCATTCATTTTCCATGATTAGCATTCATTTCATTTCATTTCATTAACTTTCATGTGTTTTCAAACTTCAAAGCATGCTTCCTTTGCATCTCATCTTTTTATGATCACACATATGCATATTGTATGACTTTGCATCATTTTACATAATATTTGTATTGCATAAACACTTCTGACTTTGGTCATTTCACTTCATTTCTTTATGCTTTATACTTTATGCGTCCATGCTAACTTTTCAGGTTTTGGGTAAGTCATCTTGGGAGGTGGATTTGCCTTCACCTCTCACTTCTTCTTATCTCTTGCATTTGCATTTTACTTGTCTTTGAAGTGAATTTGATTCACTTATGTTCCATCCCTCTCACTTTCTTTCTTTAAGTTACTTACCTTCTTCAATGAAGTAAGTAACTTATTCTCTTGCTTCCTCCTCCTTCCATCCGCTTCTTCCATTAGTGGCTTCCTTGAAGATCTTTCTCAAGCCTCACAAACCATAGGAACATCCAAGCATGATAATAATTAGGGTTGTGATTAGTCCCCTTAGCTTTTTACCTTTGAGTCTCCTTGAGTCTCTCTTTTCATCTCAATAATCAGAGACTAAACTCTTAAAGTTTTAGGAATTTGGAATTAGGGTTATGCTTGCATCCTTCTCTTAGCATGGAGTGTATAACTTTAATCCTAAGTGTTAAACCTTTAATTTGTTTAAACCTCTCAATAAAATCACTTAATAATCACTAAGACTTTATCTTGTAACTTGGGCCTTAAATTAGGGTTCTAATTCTTCCTTATGGTTAAGAAGGACTAACCCTAGTGTTTAATGGACAAGTCCCCCTCAAGATGTCTTACAAATCATAAAATCCACTTCTTAATCTCATCCCTTAATTAAAATCCATTTAATAAAGGCTTGTTATATAATGAATTTAATCTCTAACCATGGATTAAGTTGAGGTATCTTCCTCAGCTTAAGTGTTCTCATCTATTATCCTTATATTAGGATGGTGTAATGAGTTCACTAATTTGTGATTAGAGATTAAACTCATTACTTAACACTAAACAAAACCCCAAAAAAAAATCTAAATAATCACAAGTAGGTTAATGATCTTAATCCTACATCATCATGGTAATTAAGTTGAGATGCTTATCTCATGCTTAAGTAGGCTCATTATCCCTAATCAAGGGAGGATATAATGAGTTTACAAGCCCTTGATTTAGGATTAAGCTCATTAATTTATGCAAAACACCAAAAGCAATAACAAAACTAAAAAACACAAAAACAAACAATAATCGTCTCCTTCAGGATTCTTTTCTCACCACACTCATTCATAAACGAGAACTTGCTTCTTCCGTTTAATGCAAGACAATTAGTGTCGCACCCCGAAAAATACGACCTCATACGATCCGAAAGGACGGGAGCCGCGCGCTGGACAGACTGAAGAGTCGCCACCTAATTCTATTTATTCCCGAATAGGGAAAGGGAAGATATAGATACAACCCGGGAAAAAGGATGAGGACAAAGGCCAACGGAACCATTGCCTGGGTTCAGGAGTCGGTTATGCAGGGGGAAGATATTAGCACCCCCTACATCCATCGTACTCGATGGGAACCATCTAAGTTATGACGCGCGAAAGGATGTCTATGCTTAAACGAATTACTTGCTAGAGGGAAATGAGTTTGAATTATAAGTTAGATTGATCCTAGGTGCTCGGCAAGGATTGTGATCCTTATGCCTACGTACTCCCGCGTGCAATGGGAAAATCAGAGCCTCGTAGTTCGGCCTACTACGGTTGATGGTTGTTGATTTTATTACCTTTCTTTGATGAAAGAGTTTAGGAGTCGACTTGCACTAAAGACTATGGATAGTTTATTTCGTCCAACAAGACGAGCGTCTTGCGTCGAAATAATTGGAGCAAGTAACGAGAGTTCGTTATCCTCCTTTCTACCGCTTAAGGCTCGTGGCGTACAGTTCTTCTCGTAGTTATTAAAGTGTTTTATTTCCTAATGACCGCTTGACGTTGGATCAAGGGTTTAGATCTAAAAAGAATCGTTTTGGTTTTTTTGAGGTTAGAGGGTGAATGCAAATGGAGGTTTATTTTGTGGTTTGTTAGCGAGGCACAAAGCGCTCGGCTCGCAAGGTGAAGTGGATCATAATAAACGAAACGATAACTGAAAAATAAAGTGTAAGTGTGCAAGTGCAACCGCTTGGCGTTGGACCAAGGGTTCGCGAATAAAATACGAAAAATACAATGCGTACATAAAATGGGGGAGGGATACAAAATAAATTACAGGGGATTGCGAGAAATAAAGGGGTCTCGTTGTAATTTGCCCAAGAGAAAGTGTGTGTGCAGTGTTTTTTGAACTGTTCGAAGGCGTTCGGCCTTTTTATTCGGATGCAACTGTTCGAAGGTGTTGGACCTTTTCGGACGCGTCGAGATGTAGTTCGTTCACTACCTTAGAGCTGGTTTAAAGAAATTGTTCTATGAGGAGTCGAAACGTTTTATGTATTAAAAGCGATAAATTGAATAAATTAAATAAAGTGTGAATTAATAAATAAATAAATAAATAAAATAAAGAATTAAATTAATTTGTGAAATCATATTAAATTGGAAAAAATGGAAAAAATAAATAAATAAAATTGCATGGGCCTCATATTGACCGAGTATCACCGATTTAACGAAATCGGGCGAAACATCGGCCTTTTGTTATATCATTGGCCCTAAACAATAAAAATAAATTGAAATTCAAATGAAAAAAACCTCATAATTTATCAAAAGATTTTTTTTTAAAAGATATTTTCCAAATGATAAAAAAAAGTGACAAGGTAGAGCAAATAAAAGGTTATAATAATAAACTTAAAAAAAAGAAAAAAATCTTTAAGAAATAAAATGAATATGAATGGATTGAATAATAAAAAAAACACAAAAATCTAAAAAAAAAGAAGGAGGGGGTCTGGTTGTGGGTATGCGCGTGTAAGTAAGGAATAAACAGATGGGCTGATGGAGCCCATGAACACATAAAGAATAACAGAAAAAAATAAATAAATAAATTGCTAACCAGCCTTAGCATAATAAAACAGTGATATCATGTTTTTTCTCTTAAACAACGTATATAAAAAAGAAAAAGGGAAAGGCCTCAACTCTTCACACGAACGAAATAAAAGCGAAAAAAGGAAACCTACCCTTTCAACACAAACTCAACGGCGAATTAGAAGTGGAACCGTTTCAAACTCACTTGTTCATCTCTCACACTCGGCGATTGTGTTCGTTTGATTCTCTCAAAAATCTCACGGCGGCGGATTAGCGGTTTGTGGGGTCTCGTGCGTTTTGACGGTGGTGAAAGGGTTCGTGTTTTGGTGGATGGCCGGCGTTTTACGATGGTTTCCTTTTTTGGGTGCTACGAAGGTTTTTCACGGCTTGCTTCGGTTTGTGCTCGCCGGTTTTGGATTGGTCGCGGTGAAGGGTTTGCTCGCGGGGTGGCTGCGGTCTGTGTTTGAGTGAAAGGTTGTATCTGGTTTGAGGTCGTAAGTGAAAGGGTGGTGTTTACGGTGGAGAAAAGGTTGTGTTCGTCCGGCGGCTCGGATTTTGGGTGACGGCTTCAGGAAGAGTTCTCTGGGTTTTTTTTGTTTCGTGCGGTGGTTCACGCAGTGGTGATTTTGGTTCACGGAAGAGGTCCAGATTGTTTTCTGTTTTTTTTTTCAGCTTTCAGATTTTTTTGTTTTCTGAGTTTTGGTTTATGTTGTTTGCTTTGAAGGTTTTTTTCTGAGTTAATGGAGAAGAAGGTTTATCTGATTTGGAAATGGTGGCGGAGTTGGTTTGTGAACGATTTTATTCCCACTCTTTCTTCATCTCAAGTTTTCTATTTTCCTCTGTTTTGTTTTCGTGGATTTTGTTATATGGTCCATGGTTTGTAGCTTTGTCCCTTTTATTTGAAGGGGTTGATTTGGATATTTGCACCGATTAAAAATGGATAAGAATGGAAATTTTGCTAGCTGGAAATTGTGATTTGAAAAAAAGAATTTGTTGTTGCAAATGTGTGCCTGTTGTACGGTTTGTTGAGGAAATGGAAAAGGTGAGTAGCGAAAATTGTATAGTGGCTGGAGTAATTGGAATATTTTCGTTTGACAGACTGGCATATAACAGTTGTTATGAGATTTGTTTTGAGATTTGTTTTGAGATTTGTTTGGAAAAAGTAGAAATTGGTGAAGTAATTGGCTGACAAATTAAAAAAATAAAAATAAAAATAAAAGTGGAAATAAATAATAATAATAATAATAATAATTGATAACAAAAGTATAATAAATAATAATACTAATACTAATAATAATAATGAAATTTGGGATAATAATAATAAGAAGAAAAAAAATATTAAAAATGAAAATAATAATAATAATAATAATGGAAATAGTAAATGCAATGAAAATAATAATAAGAATGAATTTTTTTGTAATTTTTGGAATTGGTCAAAATTAATGGACTTAATAATTGTTGATAATCAAAAAAAGAAAATGGTAATTGGGTATTGAAAGAAATTGTTTAGAAATGGAATATGAACTAAAATAAAATAAGGAAAAATAAATTGATTTTTATTTTATTTTTGTAATGACTAAATAATGAAGAATAAAAAACTTGAAACAGGGAGAGAAATGCATTTTTCGAATAAAAGGAAATGTGACATATTTTTTTGAAATTTTTTATAATATCAGACAAAATAAAATAATACATGTTTTTTTAATTTTCGAAATATTTGTTAGACAGAGAAATAAACTGGTACAAGTTTTTTTTTTTGTTTTTTTGAATCAATGATTAGACAGTAAAATAAAATGGTGCGGATTGGACAAATTTGGGGTATGACAGTTAGCACTCGAGCCAGACGAGTCATACACTTGAGCATAGACAAGTAAACAATTCACAGTCAATTTATTTTCAGTCTCTTTGAGTTGAACTACGGTGTTCTGACTTCCTCATTGCACGAGAGGATACATAGGCATAACTTAACTGTTATCGAACAAAAGTCTCTTTGTCTTCCCCCTCTTTCAGCATTCTTTTCTAAGCCTCAGTTCCTGAGCATTCACCCTTTTGCAATGACACTTGTATATTTCTTTTCCAGCTTTTGCACACAGATAGCACATACACCTACCCCTTTTAAACACAATCTTGTAAGCGTGGATCCCGTCGAGTACGATGGACAATCTGGGTGCTAATACCTTCCTAGGTTGTAACCAACCCCCTTTCTCAGTTTCTATGGTTCGCAACCGTCTTATCCATCTCTTTCTAGGTTTATGCAGCATTACATTTCCTTCGGGATAAAAATGACTAGCTGGAGACTCTATTCAGTTCATTTCATTTTCTCTTTTCACCGACCATTCGCACTTGTACCGGGATGCAAATCTTCGGGAGCGACACGAATGTACCAACATTGAGGCGGAGTTTGAAGCATGTATCATGGGAATTGAAGAGGCAATTGGCTTGCGAATCAAGAACCTCGAGATCTTCATAGATTCTGCTCTGGTGGTAAACCAAGTCAATGGCAAATGGTTAGTTCATTAACCTCACTTGGTTCCTTACAGGGATTATACCAGGAGGCTGCTAACTTTCTTCACCAAAGTCAAGTTGAGTTATATTCCTCGAGATGAAAATCAGTTCATTGATGCTCTAACAACTTTATCATCTATGATTAAAGTCTGTCAAGAGAATTTCATGCCTCGAATCATGGTCTCCAGTCTTGAAAGACCCGCCTATGTCTTCGCAGTTGACAGTGGTGAAGATAACAAATCTTGGTATCATGATATCAGGCACTTCTTGAAGACTCAAAAGTACCATACTGGGGCATCTATTAAAGACAAGAAGACCCTCATAAGACTAGCAGGTGGTTTCTTCTTGAATCAAGATGGTGTGTTATACAAGCGAAATTTCGGCATGGTTCTGCTCAGATGCGTGGATAGACACGAAGCAGACCTGTTGATGCAAGAGGTTCATGGAGGCTCCTTCGGTACCCATGCAGGAGGACATGCTATGGCAAAGAAACTGTTGAGATCAGGATATTATTGGATCACCATGGAATCTGATTGCTACAAATATTCCCGCAAATGTCACAAGTGCCAGATTTATGCGGATAAGGTCTATGTGCCTCCGAATCCCTTGAGTGTCATGTCTTCACCTTGGCCGTTCTCCATGTGGGGCATTGATATAATTGGCAAGATTGAACCAACAGCTTCCAACGGTCACCGCTTCATCCTGGTTGCTATAGACTATTTCACGAAGTGGGTCGAAGCAGCGTCTTATGCCAATGTTACTAAACAAGTGGTAGCCTGGTTTATCAAAAGAGATATCATTTGCCGGTATGGAATTCCCGAAAGAATCATTACTGATAATGGTTCTAATCTCAACAACAAGATGATGGCTGACTTGTGTCGGGAATTCAAAATAGAGCATCACATCTCTTCGCCGTATCACCCGAAGATGAATGGCGCCGTCGAGGCGGCCAACAAAAACATCAAGAAAATCGTGCAGAAGATGGTTGTGACCTACAAAGACTGGCATGAGATGCTACCGTTTGCTCTACATGGGTACCGAACGTCAGTGCATACCTCAATAGGGGCAACCCCGTTCTCATTAGTATATGGTATGGAGGCAGTCCTACCAATTGAAGTGGAGATTCCCTCGTTGAGGTTAATGATGGACATTAAGCTAGATGAAGCTGAGTGGCTCCGGTCCAGATATAATCAATTGAGCCTCATTAAAGAGAAATGCCTAACAACTGTATGCCATGGACAGTTGTATCAACGATGCATGAAACAGGCTTTCGACAAGAAGGTACGACCTCAAAGGTATATACCAGGTGACCTGGTGCTGAAAAGGATTCTTCCTCCTCTTAACGATCACAGGGGCAAGTGGACACCCAATTATGAAGGACCATTCGTGGTTAAAAAGGTTTTATCAAGTGAAGCCTTGATGCTAACAACCATGGATGGAGAAGACTTCCATTCCCCGGTCAACACAAACGCAGTAAGAAAATACTTCGTGTAAAAAGACCCACTGGATAAAAACAAAATAAAGATCCATGCAAAAATGGGTATCCCAGCAAGCCAAAAACACAATAAAAGACTCGGGGAAAAATTAGGGAAATATTGAAAAAATATACACCCACTGAGTTGAAAAGCCACATTGGACATCTCAGGCAAAAAAGGGTATCCCGGTGGATTGAAAACCCGAAAGGGCGATCCACGCAAAAGAGGGACTAACACGAACGACTAAGATCTGCGATATTCGTAATCCATCTGCAACTAAGGTTATTCTAAGGGTTGAAAACCAGTTCAATCACCTCTCTCAAGGGGCAGAGTAAGCGGATAGTCTTGAAGATATACGAGTCATAGCCGGGTCGAAACTTGATGAGATCCATTTTTCACATTGCCAATAGGATAATTTATTTTCCTTTTTGGCTATTTCCTCTTTCCAGGGAATTGCGTCCTGATGTAATTCCTATTCATGCCCATGTTCCAAATCAATAAAATTCAATTTTCAGTCAAACTTGTGACTAGTTGCTGTTGTTTTTGTTTTTCATCTAACATTGTTTGATTGCAAAAACGTCTATAAAATTGTGATTTATATTGTGTTGCGAACATTCGAATGCTTTCTAACTCATGCAGGAGGACAAAAACATCTAATACAACTCTAAAAAGGGTGTTAAGTGGCCAGAATGATGATTCATACCACAAGCCTGTGGCATACAGGTCCAGAACTAACTCTCCATGTTGCAAGCACTATCAGTTGTGTTTATGCAGGTGCAGGTACATGTGTTGCTAGCAGAACTAAAGCTAACTTCCAGGAAGAATATTTCAACAACATACTTGAACAAGAACAAGTGCTTTCCCGTGTATCTCCTGTTATCCCCAGTAGAGGTGAAGGTGAAATTTTTCCCCAGCAGTAATGACGAAAGATGTTTGTCCTCTCCAAGCAGAAGTTTTTCTTTCAATACAGAGGCAGCTCCAGCAGTACAAGGAGTGTTTTTTCTCCGCAACAGGTTGTTTCCTCAGCAGTGCCATACATCTGGTTCCCTAGCCAAGTCAAAAGTGTCTTCACTTCCCCATCAGAGGTCAAGAAAGATCCATCTCCAGCAGGGTCTTGGCTCTCCAATCTCGAAGTCCAATTTATTTTTGGCAATGACGGCAGTTCAGAGCCGGCGTACCATTAACAAAGTTCCCTGCAGATTTGTTTCCTCTCACGGAGATTAACCAAATCAATGCAGTGATCCTCAATTCTCCCCAGTCAAGCCATATGGGATACTTGTAGTCTCCTTTCCATGAGATCCTTTTGCATTTGCATACGCATAATCATCATTACGTGTGCATCCTCCAAAGTGTAGCATTTCCATCATCATGGAGCATTACGCCATAAGTTCAAACATGTGCATGCCAACATGGGCTAGTTTTGAGGTATATTACATACGACTCATGACATATTTTCAACCTGAAGTACTCCCCACAAAAGATACGTATACCATTTGCAGGCATCTTTATCTTTTCAAGTCGCTGTTTGTCTTCTTTTCTGTGGCTTGATTCGCTCAGCAGTCAAATTGTCGAGTTCCGTTTCGCTAATGGTCTCGTTTTTAAGCCCTGTTTCGCCAACAGGCATCCTTTCTATGGCTTGATTCGCTCAGCAGTCACATTGTCGAGTTTCGTTTCGCTAATGGTCTCGTTTTAAGCCATGTTTCGCCAACAGGCATCCTTTCTGAGGCTTGATTCGCTTAGCAGTCACATTGTCGACTTTTGTTTCGCTAATGGTCTCATTTTTAAGCCATATTTCGCCAACATGTATCCTTTCTGTAGCTTGATTCGCTCAGCAGTCACATTGTCGAGTTCCGTTTCGCTAATGGTCTCGTTTTTAAGCCCTGTTTCGCCAACAGGCGTCCTTTCTGTGGCTTGATTCGCTCAACAGTCACACTGTCGAGTTCCGTTTTGCTAATGGTCTCATTTTTAAGCCCTGTTTCGCCAACATGCATCCTTTCTGTGGCTCAATTCGCTGAACAGTCACATTGTCGAGTTTCGTTTCGCTAATGGTCTCGTTTTTAAGCCCTGTTTCGCCAACAGGCTCCCTTTTCGTAGCTTGATTCGCTCAGCAGTCACATTGAAGGTTATTGTTACACAACGATCCTATTCCACCTTGTTCTATTCCCGCTACCTATTCATAGGTCAAAACAAAAATATAATAATAAAAAGGCAGATGACATTTCTCTTACTCACAGAGTTCAAATTTCCAGGTTTTATTCGAATATTCAATCACTCCATACCTTGAACATCTAAAAGTCGTTGCAATTATTCGTTCAGGCATGCAGATGATTGAATAGGGGCAACTGTAATACCTCAAAATTTGCCTTCTCATTCCCTCAACATTTTGCATAGCATTTAGCATATATAAGTTCATAAAATAACCAAAGACATTGCATCATTTGCATCATGGTTGAGGCATAGGTATGTGATCATTTATTGAAGTAATTGAAAGCTATACAAAGGCAACCAAAGGGCCACAAAGCTTCTCAACCTTGTGTAATGGGTTCATAACATCCCACAAGTCTTCATTGGAAGCCACAAGCCATGGAAAGATTTGATTTGATCAGAGGAGGCAAGCAGTGCAACATCTCCTGATGAAAAGGGCCAAATTAGGGTTTCATTTCTACTGGGCTTCTCCATGAAATTTTGATTCAAAGTGGATTCTATTGTCTTATATATGATGTCAAGTTCCTAGGGTTCAAATTTCATCCACAAATTCATTTTGGAAGAGGCTAATTAGCCAGATGACTGAAAATCAGGAATTTGGGGGAAAGTCAACCATGCTGAAGAAAAAGTCAACTTCTGACTTTTTGAGATCAAAATCATGAAATTAGGGTTACAAGGATCCTATGGTTCAAATTTTATCAATAAATGATGGAGGAATCAAGAGAAATCAAGAAAACCAAAACTTACCATTTTTGGAAAATTAGGGTTTCCAAAAATGGCAAGTTTTGGCCATTTTTGCAGCATCTTCAAGAGAAGCCTTCTCCCAAAATATGAGGGCTATCAAAATTATACCTTGAGCCAATTAAAGAGGGCATCTTGAGCTTCAAATACATAGGTGGAACTCCCTCATAGCATCAAAATTGAGAGAGATATGATCTTGCAAAGTTTGAACAATTCAAGGTCTAAGGCAAGTCATGGGCGAGGCAACTTGCAGGCCAGCGCGCGCCCTGCCTGGCAATTCATCAAACAGGTGGTGGTCAGAATGTCAAGCCATTTTTCTTTGACAAAAAGGCTTCAAATGAATTTTTGGTGAACTACAAAGTTGTTCCTTGATATAATCCCTACAATATTGGTGTTCAAAGTTTTTTCATTGGAGCAAGTCTTCTTGAGCTTATTGAGGGTCAAAGTGGGAAGGTCACAACTGGTCAACCATGGGCCAATTGACACAAGGCAAGCCAAATTTATGCAGGCCACTATGCAGTCTCATGGCATGAACTTCATTGACCAATTTGGTGTACTTGGAAGCTTTGTCTTATCTTTAGCCAAACACCAAACATGTTCATTGCATCCTCCTCTTCAAATTGATCACAAGAATCACACCATTTGATGCCTTCCTCATGAAGAAAAAATCAATGGAAGATCACTATGTCAAACATGTTTGCTTGTGTCATAAGTCAATGCATTGTGACATTGTTTTCAAATTCAGTCATCTGGCTACACTTGCTAATAGGTTGGTATCACATTGCAATTCATTCAAGAGTGTTTAGGGGATCTTTTACATGGCTATGGATGGTATTCACAATGCACCTCATGGAATGTCAAGCCAAGTGAGAATTCTATGGTAAGATGCTTCAAGATGCTGCATTGGATCAAGCCAGCCTTACTTCATCACCTCACCCTCACTCTAATTGCCATGTTCTACTCCACATATGATTCAGCTTGAGGCAAGAAACCAAGCATACCTCAATTACCATGATCATCATTGCACAAGATCATACCTCAAGGCTGCACTGACTTAATGCATAGACCCTTGCATCAAATTCATCATAAACCTCATGGAATTTGCAACATGTGATCCAGCTCGAATGTGGAAGCTTCTGGAAGATACAGCTAGCATAACTACCATAACCACCTCACTCACTTAACCTCACTCACTCAGTTAACTCAGGGCATGTTAACCATGGTTAAGGGCCCTATAAAGTGAGGTCACCACTTCAGTTTGAGAGTTCAGCTTCATTTCATCAAAAATCACCAAAGTTCTCAAGCTTTCTCTCTGAATTTTCACACTGCAATTTGGCTCGAGCAAGCTTTGTCATCACTGATCTTGATCCATTCCTCTTGAATTTATCATCTCCATCACCTCAAGCACAATCACCATGGATTGCATAGCCTGAAACTTCAAGGATCGAGCATTGCACACTTTGAAGCTTCACTGCATTTTTTATCAGAACTCCTCAATTTGCATCAATCTAGTTTTGATCTTCATTTAAACATCATCAGCATCATCTCAAGCTCAGGATCCATGAAAGTCACAGCTTGAAACCTCAAGAATTCAACACTGCATAACATTGATCTTCACTGCACTTTCATCAATAACTCAGGATTCATAGCTCCCAGAGTGTTTATTTCACTTCCTTTGATCAAGATAAAGAACAAGCAACCTAAGGATCCTCATCTCTGGTCTTCTAGCAAAAATTTGATCTCTCTGCAATTTAGGTATGTCCTGAAATTACACTTGCTCGAATTGTATGTTTTCCATGGATTTTATGCTGATTGAAGCTTGGTAGAAGCTATTGGATGACTGGCTAGTTGATAGGCATTGTAGATGCTTATATTCAATTTTCCAGGTGGATCTTCTTGCTTTCGATTCATGAAATTTAGGAACCCTAAGTGAGATGTGAAGCCATATTTGTGATCAGTGAGGAGAGACGAATCCATTGATGGTGTTAGTTTTCATTTTAGTGAGGATCTGAGTTTTCCCTGTCAGAGCATTGAATGGAGAAGATGACCGGAATTCATCTCCGGTCATCTGAACAGTGCCCTAATTTAATCCCAACTTTAAGTCACAACCCTTAGATCAAAGGCATCCAACGCTCATGACATTGCCAGCACATTGTAAACACCCCAAATTTGCCCTCACCCATTCACCATGGCTTGTGATCATTCTCATATGCATAAACACAATCATATCACCTCATATCTCATTTTTGATTCACTGCATTGGTTCTAAGGCATCTGCACCTAGGGTTTGTGATCTGAGCAACCTCAGAGCTTCTTGAGCCATTCCAAAGGCCACCAATCAACTCAAAGAGGTCCATGTGTGTTCTTGTATCATGTTACATCCTCACAAAGTCCAAATTGCAGAGGAATCACAAGAACTAGGGTTTGAGTGGATGCAGAGCCAGGATGAACTGCACAGTTGACTGAAAATTAGGGTTTTGGTTTCAGAGGCCATAACTCCAAATTCTTTGGTCATTCTTGTTTCCATTGATCTCTATATGGTATAGGGAGTGTGCATATCAATTTTCATGAAGAAATTCCATGGGGAAGTCATCTGATCAAGAGTTGACTTTTCAGACAAGTCAGTGCAAAATCAGGGCATCTGAGGCCCCCAATGACCCAACCAATGGGTGATCTTCATCATTTTGAGTGTATATGATCTTTATTTGATCATGGAAGAAGTTTGAAGTTCATAAAAATCAAGAATTTGGAGTTTTTGCAAATGTTGACTTTTTGGGCATGGTTGACTTTTTCAAGAATGCCTCATTTTAGGTCAATTTTCAAGCCTTGATTCATGATCCAAAAAGGCTTCAAATGGAAAAACTTTGGTCATGAAAGTTGTAGATCTCATCTTTCCCTTTTCAAAAAGTACAAGAACATGATCAAATGCTTCTTGGATCAAAAGTTATGACCATGCAAAGTTGCCAAAAATCACTTATTTTCAAGTTATGCATCAAGTGGAAATTTTGCAAAGTCTTGGATCAAAACACATTGCAGCCTCTAATTCATCTCAAATCAGCATGTGAACATTCTCTAAGTTACCAAAAATCAGATTTGAACTAAGTTTGCCCTTGATTTCATGCTTGGTTATGCAAAAGATCACATGTGAAACATAAGCTAACCAAGTTGCAAAACACTCATGATCTTCTCACCAACTTGCTGCATTGATCCTTGAGTCAAGCCAGCCTCTCTCCCTCACCTTTGCTGCGCCAGCCATGCCTTATACTTGCCTAGACCTTGCCCATGCCCTATCTTACACAAAGTTGACCTTTTATGCAAAAGCAAACTTACCTATCACAGCTGCACAAGTCACATCCTCTGGCCACTTGGATTAAAATATGTTATCAATTTACAAGCTAAAGACATCAAGGACCAAGGCTAAAACACAACCATTCATGACATTCACAAAAACTCACCTCATTGCAAGTTCTTTCGAATTCCTTCACACAGCAAGCAAACACTTCAACCACCTTCATCATTCAACTCACCACATCTCATAGACAAGAAACCACCAAAGCTCAAGCCTAAATCAAGCCTGAAAACTCCATTGCCATTATTCACCTCAAGCTGCAGATTCTATCGAATCTCTCTCCACAAGCCACAAACACACCAACCAACACCACAAACTCCCTCAACACACTTCATAGATCACAAACAACTCCTTTTCACAGCCTGAAAGTGCCAAAATCATCATGGCCATTGTTGACTGAACTGAAGCAGTTCCATTCGAATCTCCTTCTCCAGCCAACACAAACTCATTTTGAGCATTCAAACACATTTGGGGGATCAAGTAGAGCAGCTTGCATCAAAGGAAGTGGCCAGAAAGTTCCTAAACTGAAAGCTCCAAATCTCAGGTAGCTCGAAATTAATTTTTCCAGAAATGGTTTTTTATGTTACAAACTTGTTCCTCATGATGCACTGATCATTCTGGTACCTTTAGTTTTTGAAATGGTTTTGTTTTGAGCATTTAATTTGTGTTTGAAGCTCACGAACCCTAGAAATTGTTCGCTTCGATTCAGTTGATTTAGGAACTTCAAATTTGTTTTGAGAGAGGGGTTTGGTTCGTGAGAGGATAAGGATCATTTCCCTGGTCTTAGATTTCATTTTTGTAACGTTTTGAGGAAGTTGGGTGATTCTCAGGTGAGAGCTGGCCGGAGAAGACGACCGGAAGTCTTCTCCGGCCACCTGAATGTGATTAGGGCTTAATCCCATAATTAATGCTCGTTTGAATTTTGGCCGTTGATGCGCGTTGAATGTTTGACTTCCCACCCTTTTTGATGGCCAGGATCTGTTCATTAGCCCTAATCACTTTAATTAATTTATTTAATTAAGATTAATTCAGCTTTGAATCACAGCCACAGGATTACGCGCCAGTCAACACATTTAAACCCTGGAGCAATCCTGGCCATCCAATCTGTTTACTTTCATTTTCTTTTAATTTTTATTCATATTTATTTCAATTAACTTGCACATTTATTTTAAAATAGTTAAAAATTCATAAAAATTATGAAACTTTTTCTTTAAGGTTTTATTAATTTTTATGACACAAAAATATTTTTATTTTATTTTTTATCATTAAAAAAGTATTTTTAAATATTTAAAAGATTATTTTTAATTGATTAATGGGAATTAATTGATTAAAAATACTTTTAGGTATTTAAAAATTACAAAAAAATTCATGAAATGTTCTAAGACATTTAGAAACATTGTCCAACCTTCAAACCAAATTTCTTTTTTGATCTTGATGCATGTTAAGAATTTTTCATGGAATTAAATCATTTTTTGTGCATTATTTTGATCACATGTTTGAAAATTCATTTCTGCCTATTGGTGAAGGTTGAGGCATTGATTCTTCTTGCATTGTTTTCCATTTAGCATATACTTTCAAGGGTAAAAAGGCCATGATTTGATCTTGCATTTTCTAATTGATTGGCATTTGTTTTGTTAAGAACCCTAAAAAACCCTAATAACTTGTAAAATTCATATCTTAAGTTTGGTTGAGAGTTGAGAGCTCCCCTTTGGGCAGTGGTTCATCATAGGCCTAGGGTTTCTTTGGGTGCCATTTTCCATTTTTTATCTTAGGGTTTGCTTCTGTTTTGGGTTTTTGTTTGATGTGTGATCCATAAACCCTAATTTGGGCTTTCATTTGCATCCTTCTTACATTCCCTTGCATAACATGACTTGTCTTTGCATTTTGTGCATTCTTATGATTCATTTGACATCTTAAGACATGTATAAAGCATCTTTGATCATTGCATTACATATTTGCCATGTCATTTGTCTTGTTTGCTTCATATCATTTCATGTTTGTTCATGCTCTTTAGCTTGCATCATTTGCATTCATGATCTTGTATGAACATCCCCATTGTCTTGCCTCATGTTTGCAGCACCTCATAACATCATAATCATCATCAACATGCTTCTGGTTTTGCTTAGCATCATATCATTTCATCCCATTTAGCACTGCATTGCATTTCTTTCTAACATTTCAGGTGGTAAGTAATTTGGGAAGTGAATTTGCCTTCACTCCTCATACCTTTTCTTTTCATCTCTCTTGCATCCATTGCTGCATTTCTATTTGTGTTTGAGATTGAGCTTGCTCATTCTTGTTCTTCCCACTTTCTTTCTTCAAGTGACTTGACTTCTTGAATGAAGCAAGTCACTTTGCTTCTCTTGATCCTATTCATCTGCTTCCTGGTGGCTCCTGTGAAGATTGTTCTTGAAAACCTCACAAACCATAGGAACAACCAAGCATGTCAATGAATTAGGGTTTTGATTAGTCTCCCCCATAGTTTTACCTTTGTGTCTCTCTTTGAGTCCTCTCTTCTCACCTCATAATCAGGGACTAAACCCTAAAGGCTTTAAAACTTTGTGATTAGGATTATGCCTGTATCTTTCTTTTAGGATGGAGTGTATAACTTTAATCCTAAGTATTAAACCCTTAAGGTGTTTAAATCTCTTAATCAATTCATTTAATAAGTATCAAGACATCACACTTGTAACTTGGGCCTTGCATTAGGGTTCTAATTCTTCCTTAAGTGGTTAAGAAGGACTAACCCTAGTGTTAATGGACAAGTCCCCCTCAAGTTGTCTTACAAACCATAAAAAAACACTTCATCATCATACCATTAAATAAAATCCTCTTAATCAAAGGCTTGTTTTGTCATGGGTTTAATCCCTAATCATGGATTAAGTTGAGGAGTTTTTTTCTCAACTTAAACATTCTCATCTATTATCCTTCTTTTAGGATGGTGTAATGAGCCTGTTTAATCCTTGATTATGGCTTAACCTCATTACTCAACACTAAACAAAAACACCAAAAACATCTAAATAATCACAAGTAGGTTAATGATCTTAATCCTGCACCAAAGGTGATTAAGTGTGAGAATCTGACTTCACACTTAAGGTATTCTCTTTACCCCTAAACAGAGGGAAGATGTGACGAGTTTACTAACCCATTGGTTTAGGTTTAAGCTCATTATCCTATGACAAACTTCAAAAAAACAATAAAAGACTGAAAACTCAAAAACAAACAATAATCGTCTCCTCCGGGATTCTTTTCTCATCACCTTCACTCACAAGCGAGAACTTGCTTCTTCCGTCTAATGCAAGACAGTTTGCATCTGTGCCAGACAGATCATACACTTGAGCATAGACAAGTAAGCAGTTCACAGGTCAATTCATCTTTCAGTCTCTTTGGGTCGAACTACGGTGTTCTGACTTCCTCATTGCACGAGAGGATACGTAGGCATAACTTAACAGTTATCGAACAAAAGTCTCTGTATATTCCCCCTCCTTCCAGCATTATTCTTTTAGCCTCATGATCTTGAGTAATTCATTTCATTCCTGATCTCACACTGACACATCATTTATACACATCACATTTCTTTACACTGACACCTGTACATTCTTTTCCAGTTACTTTACGCACAGATTGCACTGACACTACCCCTTTAAAACACAAATCTTTTAAGCGTGGATCCCGTCGAGTACGACGGACAATCTGGGTGCTAATACCTTCCCAGGTTGTAACCAACCCCCTTTCTCAGTCTCTCTGGTTCGCAACCGTCTTATCCATATCTTTCTAGGTCTATGCAGCATTGCCTTTCCTCCGGGAAAAAAATGCCTAGCTGGCGACTCTATTCATTCTCCAGTGGGTTCACGGCTGTGTGTTCTCACTGTTCCTCTCGCCGACCGTTCGCGTCTGTACCTTCATCTGACCATGTGTCACTTGTCGGGAGCGACAGCTTGGCGACTCTGCTGGGGACCCTTATACTGCAACCAGGGCTTCTGGTTCTTTTTGTGGGTTCCTCCTAGCGTTTGTTTGATTTGTGTTTACTGGGGTGTTATGTGCTTATTTGTGGTTGTATATTTGTATTTTGTTTATTGCTTTATGTACAGTTGATTTATTGCTTTCTTTATAGCTTTATATTTTTCATACTGTCATACTGTGCTGGCTGGATCTGGTTTTTCTTTGGTGGGTGGGTATTTCATTGAGAGTTGAGGTCCTATACCTAGGACCTGAGTGACACCTAGGCTAGAGTGAATCATATTCTTTCCCATTCCATCTCGGTCTGGTGCGGGAATATGAAACACGGTTCAGATATGGGTTTCTTCTTGAGAACTCTGTGTTGCAGATTTCCTGCAATGCTAGGGCTATCTGGGAAGCCTGCTAAGTCTGGATGACCTTTTAGTATTGACCTTCAGAAACTGAGGTGAATTAGAGGAGGAATTGTTATGGTTATTGTAAACACTGTACCTCCGGGTTAGAAGTGTTTACACTTCTCATAACTGATCCAAGTCTGAGGATCCTTGTTCTAGATCACCACCTGTGAGGGGGTTGGGTTGTTTACAGGTTTGCAGGTACTTTGACCTCAGAATACCCTGTTATTTTGACTTTGTTAAGAGTGCTCCATGTTGGACAGTTCTTGTGATTCTAAAACCCTGGACATGTGGCTCTTTATTTGAGTCCCCTACCCTGGTTACGGGATTTATAGACCTCCAACTGGAATTCTTGAACACACATGGATCTATACCAAGGCAGTTAATCAGATCCGGCTCAGTCACAAACCCTTTGCATATCATCTGCATACATACTCATTGCATCATATTAACATGTGCTTATTTGTGTTTCAGGGTATCCATTTTCATCTGGCTTTGGTTTTGACCCCATCTGCTATATTGACCTATCTCCACCAGCACTTGCTTCAGTTTGCCAGCCACATACTTCAGTTACTTGTGCTAGCCAGCCAGTGGCCCTCTCCTCAGCATCTTCATCAGCACTTATTCTACTCAGTCTTCAGCACTTATGGCTCCAAAGAAAAGCAACATCACCTATCATTTCTTCCAACCAGACTTGTCAGGCATCAGGAGGATCCAAACCCTGATCACTCCAGATCACATACCCTTGTTCAGGGAGAGTTATGGGGATATACTGGACATGGTTTTGGATCTGGACCCTTCTCAGAGGAGCCTCATCCACACCTGCATTCAGTTCTATGATCCTCCATTGAGATGTTTCACCTTTCAAGACTTTCAGTTGGGTCCTCTTTTGGAAGAATACTCATATTTGGTTGGTTTGCCTATCAAAAGAGAAATCCCATTCAACCCTGAAATGGTCTTTCCTAGCAATGGAGAGATAGCAAAAGCTTTGCACCTGGAACCTGTATTGGTTGAACAACACTTGACCTCTAAAGCTGGGATCCCTGGATTTCATCTGGACTTCCTGATTTCTCAAGCTAGTTTGAAGGCCTCCTTGGGGGAATGGAAAGCTGTTTGTGCTCTATTGGCCTTAAGTGTATATGGAATTGTGTTGTTTGCAGATGAGCCTCGATTCATCAGCAAGAATGCAATCCACTTGTTCATCCTGAAGAACCCAGTGCCAACTTTACTGGGTGATCTCTATTACTCAGTCCATCAGAGGAATGAGAAGCAGAGGGGAAGGTTAGTGAGGATTTGTGCTCCATTATTTCATGCTTGGCTTCTCAGGCATCTACCCAGGACAGACGCATTTCTCAATCCTCATCAGCAAAGCAACTGGGCTAAGAGACTCACTACTCTCACTTCAGCAGATATCAGATGGTGTACTCAAAGCACCAAGGGCAGAGATATGATCACCAGCTGTGGGCACTTTCCCAATGTGCCCTTAATAGGAGTTAAGGGAAGTATCAACTACAACCCTCTGCTGTTCAGAAGGCAATTAGGCTATGCACTGGTCCATACTCCCAGGGAACAAAACTTGGTTGAGACCCTCTACTGTGAGAACAAGATTAGTTTGACTGTTGTTAGGCAGGCTGCCTGGGCCTGGGATCATGTTCAAACCAAGGGAATCACCATTCTGGGGAGGTGCAATAATGTGGCATCAGTCCAATATTATGAATGGTCCCATGCTAGGGCCCAATTCTCTGGGATGCCCTTTACCATAGAAGACATGCCTGAGTCATCTTCAGCACCACCTCCTGCCACTATCAGTTTGGAAGAGTTTGAAAGCTTGAAGGAAAGAAATGAGAAGTTAACCCAGGCTTTGCAGAAGACCCTCCGGGAGAGGAGTGAAGGTGTGAGGGAGATTGAGAGATTGGAGAAATTGAGGGTAGAACACTTGACTAAGATTGAGAAGTCTGGAGATTATATCAACAAGTCCAAGGCTGGTGAACAGATTCTGAAGAATGCTTGTAAGGAAGCCCAGTTCCAAAGAGCAAGAACAGACTTGTATTTGAAAGAGAGTCAGGCCAGGTGGGTCCGGATCACTGAGGCCCGTACTCTAGAAGACAAGAGAGTTCAGGACAAGATGGAGCAGATGGAAAAAGCCCTGGCAGCAGCCCAGGAGGAAATATCAGAGCTGAAAATCAAAGCAGGATTGAAGAGGTCTAAGGACCAAAGTCAGAGCAGGAAGTTGACTGCAGCTGTTGCAACAAGAAACCTTCTCATCAGAGGTCTCACGGAGCATCCGGCTGATCCTGTGACCGAAGCACTTCTCAAGGAAGTTCGTGAGGATGAGTTTGGCCTTGGAGTTTGATCATTTGCTTGTTGTTGTTCCTTTTCATGTACTTTTGCTTTTTGGCCCCTTTGAGGGTTTGTGTTGTAAAATGAACAAATTGTATTATCTCACCCTTGTAATATATTTGTGTTGGTTTCTATCTGGGATCACATCAAAAGCAACTTCAACAGCATCATCTTCAAGGGTCTGGAAGGGTCAAAACTGAAGGCCACACCGGATACCTTGAGAACAAATAAGCATAACTGCATTGCATGCTAACCCTTTTGTTTGTTTTGCAGGTTTTTGTTTTGTTGTTGCTAACCTCTGTCGTGATGCTCAGGAATTATTGCTCGCCGCCGGGTATTTCCTCTCAACAGGCCTCACAGATACCCAACTAGAAACAACCTTCCGGGAATTCAGATGGATCAGATGCAACAAGACCTTACGGAGGTCAGAAACCAGATGGCCAACGAAAGGTTGGAGATGAGAACCCAGATAACGCAGTTCATGGAAGTGATGAACAACTTAGCTCAAAGCCAGGAGAGGCTCAGGGCTCTGGTAGAAGGGAGGAATCAAGATGAACCTCATGTGGGGACTGCGGGCACAAGTAACAATGAAAGGGTGCAACCACATGTGAACCCCCCTGTGTTTGGTCCACATCTACATCCTGAGGTTAACATCCCTGCAAATGTTCAAGGAACAGCCACTGCAGCCAGAGTACTTCAAGAAGATCCTCAGGAGGACCAATTTACAGTAATGGGTGCTGGAGAGAAAACTTATGATAGGAGATTGGAAGAAATAGCTGAGAAGCTGAGGTCCTTAGAATCTCAAAACTCTTTGGGCTTCGACGTCATGGACATGGGGCTGGTAAGCGGGGTTAGGATTCCCCACAAGTTCAAGCCTCCATGTTTTGAAAAGTATAATGGGACTTCCTGTCCCCGAACTCATCTGCAATCTTTTCTCGGAAGATTAAAAGCTTATACCATGGACGAGAAATTGTGGATGTTCTATTTTGAAGATAGCTTGACTGGAGCATCGAGGGAGTGGTATTCCCATTTGACAAGGGCAACTGTAAGATGCTGGAAGGACCTGGCAGAGGCCTTCATCAGACAGTATCAGTATAATCTGGATATGGCACCCAATAGGACCCTCCTAATGGGGATGTCACAATCATCCAGGGAGAGCTTCAGAGAATATGCTCAAAGATGGAGACAGCTTGCTGCTGCTGTCCAGCCACCTATGTCTGAAAGAGAAATGGCTGATATGTTCATGAATACCCTTCAGGGAACCTATATTGATAGGCTAGCTGCCTTCTCCTCCACCAGCTTTGCAGATGTTGTCATAGCCGGGGAGAGAATTGAAAGCCTGTTGAAAATGGGTAAAATTTCTGATAATGGTGCTGGTTCGTCCAGTGGTACAAGAAAGCCTTTTGCAGGCCCGAGAAGAACTGGCGAGACCAATGCCATTCACACCAGCAGGGGTAGGCCCCAATATGTTCCAAGAACAATAGCAGCAGTCACTATCCCTGCTCCGGCTCATCCTCAGCCAGTCTATCAACCTCCTCAACAAAATTTCCAACAACAACCTCAGTATCATCAGAATCAATATCCTCCAAGAAACAACTACAACAACAACAATAGCAACAACAATCAACAGAGGCCATTCCAACAAAGGCCATCTCAAGCTAACAGAGTAATCGACCCGATCCCAATGCCGTATGCTGCCTTGCTGCCACAACTTCTGAAACTCAACCTAGTTGAGCTAAGAACGTTGGCACCTCCGGATCCCAACAGTCTACCAAGGAACTATGACTCCAATGCTAGGTGTGCTTTCCATTCCAACGCACCTGGTCACAGTACAGAAAAATGCAGAGCTCTGCATATGAAGGTACAAGACTTGGTAGACTCCAAGGCTCTGAATTTTGCACCTCCGCCCAATGTCAATAAAAACCCAATGCCAAACCATGGTGGTCCCCGAATTAATGCTATTGAAGAAGACCGACCGTCTTATTTAATAACCAGTGTGGATCAGATCAGGACACCATTGGTGGAAATCAAAGCTCAACTCCGTGAAAGCAATATATTTCCGGGGTGTGAACTAGGATGTCCATACTGCAATATTTCATGGAATGGGTGTGAGGACTTGAGGAATGGCATTGACAGCCTTATTCAGAGTGGCCTACTCCAGATCACAACATCATTTCCAGCAAATCCGGCAACTTCATCAACAACGGTTTCAGACCCTCCTACAAATGCCACAACTATTGTTCCCGACAATTCATCGGCAGCATCAACAAGTACTTCATCAGTCCTACCAAATGATCAGTTTTCAACATTTCCTCCTGCTACAACTTCAGCTTCATTCCATTTCGACTCTCCATCAACAACAACAACAATCCTTCCAACAGAACCTTCTACAACACCAGCAATCAATCATGAAGATGTCTCCACTGTTACCATATTCTACGATCCAGAAAATAACTCCGCCTACCATTCAGAAGGTGCTGCTCCTACTAGAGCACCAGTTACAATCTTTTATGATCCGCAAACAATAACAGTCTCTTCAGCAGCAGCAATTAGTCCAGTCACTGTCACGGTGCCTGGACCTGTACCGTATGAAAGCAATAGGGCCATCCCTTGGCACTATGGCTCTGACGTGTACTGTGAAGGGAAAAGAATCACTCTTGAAACATCAGCACCTGCACCACAAATTGATAATGTGGGGGGAGGCGGAGGCTTCACTCGAAGCGGACGTCTCTTTGCTTCACAAGTCCAAAAACCTACTGCCGAAGCAGAAGCTGCTGCCAAGGCAAAAGGAAAAGGCCCGGTGCAGGAAGATCCAGCTGCCAAAGAAACCCTGAAGGCTCCATTTGATCAGGAAGTTGATGAGTTTATGCGGATCATCAAAAAGAGTGATTACAAGATTGTGGATCAACTTCACCAGACGCCATCCAAAATCTCCATCCTCTCACTGCTTATGTGCTCCGAAGCCCATCGGAATGCACTACTTAAAGTCTTGCACGCGGCTTATGTGCCTGAGGAGATTACTGTCAACCAATTGGAAACCGTGGTTGGAAATGTCACTGCTAGCAATGGGCTAGGGTTTACCAATTCTGACCTGACAGTGGATGGCCGTAACCACAACAAAGCCTTGCACATAACCCTGGAATGCAAAGGAGCTGTCCTTTCTCATGTGCTGGTGGACACAGGTTCTTCCCTGAATGTCTTACCAAAGAAGGCTCTGGTGAAGCTTGAATATGATGGATTGGCATTGAGACCCAGCAACCTGGTGGTACGGGCCTTTGACGGTTCGAAGAGATCGGTTCTGGGAGAGATTGAGCTGCCTGTGACAATTGGCCCACAGACCTTTAAAACTATCTTTTATGTGATGGACATTCAGCCCGCCTACAGCTGTTTGTTGGGTAGACCCTGGATTCACGCCGCCGGCGCAATAACGTCTACCCTTCACCAAAAGTTAAAATTTGAGTGGGAAGGTCAAGTTGTCACAATCTGTGGAGAGGAGGACATTTTTGTCAGCCACCTGGCAACCTACAAGTACATTGAAATGGATGGAGAGATCCATGAAACAATGAGCCAGGGGTTTGAAGCGTTGAATGTGAATGAAGCATCTGCTATATCTGGTACTCCAATGTCATCTTACCAACAAGCCCGGAAGGTTGTTGAAGAAGGGACTGCCCTAGGTTGGGGCAAGGTCTTAGCTGTGGAGGAGAAGAAGGACAAGTTTGGGTTGGGTTACAAACCAACTCAACATCAAGCAAAGGCTGCTGCAGAGCCTGGTTTTGTCAGTGGGGGGATGCTTACCCCCGATGCTATCAACTGTCTGGAAGACGAGCTGGAAGAGGAGCGCAATCTGGAGAATTGGATTCGTCCGAAGATCCCGGGGAGCAGTGTCTCGAACTGGTCTTCCCAGGAAATTATAAGTGTTACTCGAGCAGAGTAATTATTATTTCCTGTTTTTTTTATATAGCATGCATCCAAGTCTTGCATCTTGCCCAAGATGACAAGACTCATTTTGTAACCAGGGCCATCTGTACTTTTGTGCAAACAAGATTAAATTAATGAAATATCAGACATCTTTTTGCAAATGAGTCTTTTTTTCTTTTCCGCTCACTGTTTTTCCATTTTTCTTTTTGTACAAAAAAATAAATGGCAGTGTTTTCAAAATGACAACTTTATTTCACTTTTCTAAAATAAGACTAAAATCAATCACTAAAACGAACAAACTCAACCCTTGCAGAGAATGCCTTCCTGACAGCACCGACAACAGCACGGCTATGACATCGTATGACTTTGACAATCCAATCAATCAAGCTGATGAAGGGGTTGATGAAGAATATGAGCTTCCTGAAGAGCTAGCCAGGTTGTTGAGACAAGAGGAAAAGGTTATTACCCCTCACCAGGAGGAGATTGAAGTGATTAATCTTGGTACTGACGAAGACGTGAAAGAGGTTAAAATCGGGGCCTGCCTGCAAGACTCGGTGAAGAGACAACTGACAGATCTGCTTCAAGAGTATGTTGATGTGTTTGCTTGGTCGTATCAAGACATGCCGGGGTTGGATACCGATATAGTTGTGCATAAGCTGCCTCTAAGGGAAGAATGCCCACCAGTGAAACAGAAGTTGCGCCGAACTCGCCCAGACATGGCTATGAAAATCAAAGAAGAGGTACAAAAACAATGGGACGCCGGGTTCCTTGCTGTGACTAGCTACCCGCCGTGGGTTGCTAACATAGTACCTGTGCCTAAGAAGGACGGCAAAGTAAGAATGTGTGTTGATTACCGGGATCTGAACAGAGCCAGCCCGAAAGATGACTTCCCATTACCTCACATTGATGTATTGGTGGATAACACGGCTCAGTTCTCGGTATTCTCCTTCATGGATGGATTTTCAGGATATAATCAGATCAAGATGTCACCTGAAGACATGGAGAAGACAACATTCATCACACCTTGGGGCACGTTCTGTTACAAAGTGATGCCATTTGGGCTCAAGAATGCTGGTGCAACATATCAACGGGCTATGGTGACATTATTCCACGATATGATCCACAAGGAAATAGAATGTTATGTGGATGATATGATCGCCAAGTCCCTTACAGAGGAAGATCATCTGGTGAATCTGCTCAAATTATTCAAGCGTCTGAGGAAATACCAATTGAAGCTGAACCCCAACAAATGCACATTCGGGGTGCGATCCGGTAAGCTGCTGGGCTTTATTGTAAGCGAGAAGGGGATTGAGGTTGACCCTGATAAAGTCAAAGCCATCCAAGAGATGCCTGCACCGAAAACTGAGAAAGAAGTTCGAGGGTTCTTAGGTCGATTGAACTACATTTCAAGGTTCATATCTCACCTCACAGCAACCTGTGAACCCTTGTTCAAGCTATTAAGAAAGGAGCAAACGGTCAGGTGGAACGAAGATTGCCAGAAGGCTTTTGACAAGATCAAGGAATATCTGCAAGAACCTCCAATCCTTATGCCGCCAGTTGAAGGAAGACCTCTGATTATGTACTTGACAGTATTAGAAGAGTCAATGGGGTGTGTACTAGGTCAGCATGACGAGTCTGGTCGAAAAGAGTATGCAATATACTACCTAAGCAAAAAGTTTACCGACTGTGAACAGCGTTATTCACTGCTCGAGAAAACTTGCTGTGCTTTAGCGTGGGCTGCTCGCCGACTGAGACAGTATATGTTGACCCACACTACTTTGTTGATATCCAAAATGGATCCAGTTAAGTACATTTTCGAGAAGCCAGCTCTTACCAGACGGGTTGCAAGATGGCAGATGATTCTCACAGAATATGACATACAGTACACATCTCAGAAAGCCATCAAGGGCAGTGTACTATCTGAATATCTGGCTGAGCAACCCATTGATGATTACCAGCCTATGAGATTTGACTTCCCTGATGAAGACATCATGTTCATTAAAGCAAAAGATCGCGAAGAGCCTGTTCACACTGAAGGGCCTGACCCGGAGGAAGAATGGACTATGATGTTTGACGGGGCTGTTAACATGAATGGCCGTGGTGTTGGTGCAGTACTCATTACACCAAAAGGGGTTCACATGCCTTTCTCGGCAAAACTCACTTTCAACTGCACTAACAACGAAGCTGAATACGAAGCTTGCATTATGGGTCTTGAGGAAGCCATTGACCTCAGGATCAAGACATTGACCGTATTCGGAGATTCAGCTTTGGTAGTCAATCAAACCAACGGAAAATGGTACACCCACCAGGATCATCTGATACCTTACAGGGATTATACAAGGAGGTTATTGACTTTCTTCACAACGGTCAAGCTTGAGTATATCCCTCGGGACGAGAATCAGTTTGCAGATGCCCTGGCTACCATTTCATCCATGATCAAAGTTCAGGCCGCCAACTTTGTACCTCAGATTTCAGTGTCCAGACTTGACAGACCAGCATATGTGTTCGCAGCAGATGTTGTTAAAGATGATAAGCCTTGGTTCCATGACATTAAGTGCTTCTTGGAGGATCAAACATACCCGCCTGGGGCATCTTCCAATGATAAGAAGACTTTGAGAAGGCTTGCTGGTAGTTTCTTTCTGAACACTGATGGGTCTTTATACAAAAGGAACTTTGACATGGTACTCCTCAGATGTGTTGACAAGACAGAAGCAGACCTGTTGATGCATGAAGTGCACGAAGGATCTTTTGGTACCCATGCGGGAGGGCATGCCATGGCTAAGAAATTGCTAAGATCAGGCTATTACTGGATCACAATGGATGCAGACTGTTGTGCTTACGCCAGAAAATGTCATAAGTGCCAGATTTACGCGGATAAGGTGCATGTGCCTCCCAATCCTTTGAACATCATGTCTTCACCATGGCCCTTTGCTATGTGGGGCATTGATATGATTGGCAAAATCGAGCCGACTGCTTCAAACGGCCACAGATTCATTCTGGTCGCCATCGACTATTTCACCAAGTGGGTTGAAGCAGCCTCATATGCAAATGTTACAAGGCAAGTGGTAGCCAGATTTCTGAAAAGAGATATCGTCTGTCGGTATGGAGTGCCCGAGCGAATCATTACTGATAATGGTTCCAATTTAAACAACAAAATGATGGCAGAACTGTGTCGGGACTTCAAGATCCAACATCACAATTCTTCTCCTTACAGGCCAAAGATGAATGGCGCTGTTGAGGCGGCAAACAAGAATATCAAGAAGATTGTGCAGAAAATGGTAGTCACTTACAAAGACTGGCACGAAATGCTACTGTTTGCCTTGCATGGGTACCGCACATCAATCAGAACGTCCACCGGGGCAACACCGTATCAACTTGTGTATGGTATGGAGGCAGTCCTACCTGTTGAAGTTGAATTACCCTCCCTACGGGTATTGATGGATGTTAAACTGAGTGAAGCCGAATGGGTACGGTCCCGATACGAGCAACTGAGTCTGATCGAAGAGAAAAGATTGGCTGCAATCTGCCACGGGCAGTTATATCAGAAGAGAATGAAGAGAGCCTTCGATCAGAAAGTCAGGCACCGAGAGTACCAAGTGGGAGATCTTGTGTTGAAAAGAATCCTCCCTCCTCATACAGACCACAGGGGCAAATGGACTCCGAATTATGAAGGACCATTCGTTGTAAAGAAAGTTTTCTCTGGTGGAGCACTGATGCTCAGCACCATGGATGGTGAAGACTTCCCATCCCCTGTGAATTCAGATGCAGTTAAAAAATACTTCGCATAAAATGACCCGCTGGACATAAAAACAGAATGTAAGTCCAGGCAAAAATAGGGCATCCCGGCGAGTCAAAAACAGAATAAAAGACTCGGGCAAAAGTAAGGGAAAATGAATAAAAATGTACACCCGCTGAGTTGAAAAGCCGCATTGGACAGCTCAGGCAAAAATGGGTATCCCGATGGATTGAAAACCCGAAAGGGCGATCCGTGCAAAATAAGGGAATAAGCGAACAACTGCATTCTGAATTCGTCAGTATCGCCTACAACCTGGTAAGCTTCGAAGGATCAAGCTTCAACCCGAATCAACTCTCTCCAGAAAGCAAGACGAGAAGAACGTCATTGTCATACGAGTCATAGCAGAAGAGGAAGCTCCTTGAAAGCGTCGTCAACACCGCCAGCACTTTATTTCTCAATTCGTAACAATCTCCTCATTTCAGGAGATATGTTTCTTTGACTGTATCTTGCCAATTCAGGGCACATGAATTAATAAAATCAGATTTTCAGTCATGTTTCGTTTTTTACACTTACGTTTTGCAAAGAGTCGCCTGATATCTCTAAAAATACAATTGCATAAGTACAGATGCATTTCTCTAAAGATGAATACACATGCTTACAGGGATGTGATTATTCTCGAAAGTACTTAACTCCTATGACGGAATCCGGTAAGGGATACCTCGGGACCTTTTGTACGTCTCCTTATTGTTGCAGGATTGCAGGTATCCGGAACGCAACCTGGGGCATGCAAGCTACGTCTCAGCAAGTAGGCGAATCATTATCAACTCGGTCTATCTTCCACATGGCGCTAGAAGGTGCTCATTTCCCCAGCTGAGTTGCTCCCCATTGCTTCCCCCAGCAAAGTTGCCAGGTCAACAAACAGGTTTAACACCCAGGATGCTATATCCCCAGCTGAGTTGCCTCTCAATTCCCCAGCCGAGTTGCTATTCTTCCTCGGCAGAATGCAGAAATCAGGGAATCATCTCCCCACAGAGCTTCAGCCTCTATCCAGAAAAGTAGTGCATGAAGATCACAACAGAGTACAGAAAGCTTCTGCAAACCCCAGCTGGGTCCCGCATTACAAGGATATGTCAACCAGTGACCCGTATCCCCAAGCAGATACATTATTAGATCTACCAATGATCTCATCCCCAGCTGGGATGTTCACTTCAAGCAGATCGACCAGAGATCTTCGCAGCAATGGGATCCAAATCCCGGATCGGTGCCTCTTTGCATAATCATAGCATTCGCATCATACTATCCCCCAGAGCGTAGCATTCCGTCTAATACGGAGCATTACGGCAAAAATCAAATGCATAGCATAATCATAAGTCATGTTGTGAATTAAACACTTGTGAATAATAAACCGTTCATCAGAACACAGATTACTTTCCCCCAGAATCCCCATCAGAGTCCCAGCAAAAGCAATTGCTCCACAATCATAAACACCAGTATACACCTTTTGGCACCCGTCCGTGTCATCTTTCCCCACAGGTCGCCTGGATACACTCCACAAACAAAATCACCCGTACTACAGATATGTCCTGACACCCGTCCGTGTCATGTCCCAGCAGAAAGCCAAAGACATCCTCTTCGCACTCACATACCTTATATACACTTCCCTGACACCCGTCCGTGTCATATCCCCAGCGCAGTCACTTACACTTTCATCAACTCATATACTTGTTAATATTATACTTTTCTCTCTTGACACTCGTCCGTGTCACTCTCCCCAGCAGATAAACACTCATCTATACAATACAATACTCACTACTCATGGTACGCTTATACAGGTACTCGTCCGTATCTTGTATACATCATCACTCATAACCCCACAGATTCGGCAGTAGTCCATGTTCTTTGTTAACCAGTTGGTACTCGTCCGTACCATCATCTCAGAACATTGCGTCTAGTGTTTGTTTCTACATGATACTCGTCCGTATCATAGTCTTAGGGATGCTCGTCCGCATCTTTAATCCATACACTGTGTCAAAACACTTATGTCTTCCTGGATATAGATACTCGTCCGTATCTACTTTTCCCCAGAAGAGTCCTTTCAGATGCATCACTCGTCCGTGTTCTTTGTTAACCGGTTGATACTCGTCCGTATCATCGCCTCTGAACACGTGTCAGTTTGTTTCTACATGATACTCGTCCGTATCATAGTCTTAAGGATGCTCGTCCGCATCTTTAATCTATACACGATACCAAACACTTATACCCTTTTGTTTCTTGGATGTAAACGCTCGTCCGTGTTTACTATCTCCCCAGTAGATCGCCAACAGAACAAATTTTCTTTTTATCTAACACTCGTCCTGTGTTATGATACCTTTGAGAGCAGCCGTACCCTGCTGAGTGGTCGTCCTCCACTTCTTGATGGTCGTCCTCCATCATGCTCATCCGATGGCCGTCCCCATCGTTGATTTTTAGCAGCCGTACCCTGCTGAGTGGTCGTCCTCCACTTCTTGATGGTCGTCCTCCATCATGCTCATCCGATGGCCGTCCCCATCGTTGATTTTTAGCAGCCGTACCCTGCTGAGTGGTCGTCCTCCACTTCTTGATGGTCGTCCTCCATCATGCTCATCCGATGGCCGTCCCCATCGTTGATTTTTAGCAGCCGTCCCCTGCTAGGTGGTCGTCCTCCACCTCTTGATGATCGTCCTTCATCACTTTATCCAATGGCCGTCCCCATTGTTGATTTTGGTTATCTAACACTCGTCCTGTGTTATGATAAACCCCGAGAGCAGCCGTCCCCTGCTGAGTGGTCGTCCTCCACTTCTTGATGGTCGTCTTCCATCATGCTCGTCCGATGGCCGTCCCCATCATTGACCTTTGCTATCCGATGGCCGTCCCCATCGTTGATATTTTCGGCAGCCGTACCCTGTCAGGTGGTCGTCCTCCACCTTTGATGGCCATCCCCATCATATTTCTTTCATTCCCAACAGAGCAGCCGTCCCCTGCTAGGTGATCACCCTTCACCTTTGATGGCCGTACCCCATCATCTGTTTATTTCATTTATTCTTTAACCCGATGGCCGTCCCCGTCGTGGTCCCTTTTCTCTTTTTTTAGCCCGATGGCCGTCCCCATCGTTGGTTACCTTTATGAACTTGATGGCCGTCCCCGTCATGTTTCATTCGACCCCCAGAAAAGTTTACAGCTTTATCTTGATGGCCGTCCCCATCATGATATCTTATTTTCCCAGCTAGTCGGCCGTCCCCGTCTTAGCTCTACCTGTTATCCCCAGCATATCGGCCGTCCCCGTCATCGCTTTACTTCACATTTATCCCAGCATGTCGGCCGTCCCCGTCATCGCTCTTTACCCAGCAGTCGTCCTCTGCTCGACGGTCGTCCTCCGTCGCCTACACTTTACAATATACTTTATTTTTCATTTACAATCTATATCCCTTTTCTTCTTCATTTCTGTGAGTGCAAATTTTGGACTGTCTTTGGTATTCAACCACAAGTTATCTTGTTTGCCTGTTAAGCCATCGCTTACATCCTGCACAGCTAACTCATGTTTGAATAGGGGCAGCTGTAAACACCCCAAATTTGCCCTCACCCATTCACCATGGCTTGTGATCATTCTCATATGCATAAACACAATCATATCACCTCATATCTCATTTTTGATTCACTGCATTGGTTCTAAGGCATCTGCACCTAGGGTTTGTGATCTGAGCAACCTCAGAGCTTCTTGAGTCATTCCAAAGGCCACCAATCAACTCAAAGAGGTCCATGTGTGTTCTTGTATCATGTTACATCCTCACAAAGTCCAAATTGCAGAGGAATCACAAGAACTAGGGTTTGAGTGGATGCAGAGCCAGGATGAACTGCACAGTTGACTGAAAATTAGGGTTTTGGTTTCAGAGGCCATAACTCCAAATTCTTTGGTCATTCTTGTTTCCATTGATCTCTATATGGTATAGGGAGTGTGCATATCAATTTTCATGAAGAAATTCCATGGGGAAGTCATCTGATCAAGAGTTGACTTTTCAGACAAGTCAGTGCAAAATCAGGGCATCTGAGGCCCCCAATGACCCAACCAATGGGTGATCTTCATCATTTTGAGTGTATATGATCTTTATTTGATCATGGAAGAAGTTTGAAGTTCATAAAAATCAAGAATTTGGAGTTTTTGCAAATGTTGACTTTTTGGGCATGGTTGACTTTTTCAAGAATGCCTCATTTTAGGTCAATTTTCAAGCCTTGATTCATGATCCAAAAAGGCTTCAAATGGAAAAACTTTGGTCATGAAAGTTGTAGATCTCATCTTTCCCTTTTCAAAAAGTACAAGAACATGATCAAATGCTTCTTGGATCAAAAGTTATGACCATGCAAAGTTGCCAAAAATCACTTATTTTCAAGTTATGCATCAAGTGGAAATTTTGCAAAGTCTTGGATCAAAACACATTGCAGCCTCTAATTCATCTCAAATCAGCATGTGAACATTCTCTAAGTTACCAAAAATCAGATTTGAACTAAGTTTGCCCTTGATTTCATGCTTGGTTATGCAAAAGATCACATGTGAAACATAAGCTAACCAAGTTGCAAAACACTCATGATCTTCTCACCAACTTGCTGCATTGATCCTTGAGTCAAGCCAGCCTCTCTCCCTCACCTTTGCTGCGCCAGCCATGCCTTGTACTTGCCTAGACCTTGCCCATGCCCTATCTTACACAAAGTTGACCTTTTATGCAAAAGCAAACTTACCTATCACAGCTGCACAAGTCACATCCTCTGGCCACTTGGATTAAAATATGTTATCAATTTACAAGCTAAAGACATCAAGGACCAAGGCTAAAACACAACCATTCATGACATTCACAAAAACTCACCTCATTGCAAGTTCTTTCGAATTCCTTCACACAGCAAGCAAACACTTCAACCACCTTCATCATTCAACTCACCACATCTCATAGACAAGAAACCACCAAAGCTCAAGCCTAAATCAAGCCTGAAAACTCCATTGCCATTATTCACCTCAAGCTGCAGATTCTATCGAATCTCTCTCCACAAGCCACAAACACACCAACCAACACCACAAACTCCCTCAACACACTTCATAGATCACAAACAACTCCTTTTCACAGCCTGAAAGTGCCAAAATCATCATGGCCATTGTTGACTGAACTGAAGCAGTTCCATTCGAATCTCCTTCTCCAGCCAACACAAACTCATTTTGAGCATTCAAACACATTTGGGGGATCAAGTAGAGCAGCTTGCATCAAAGGAAGTGGCCAGAAAGTTCCTAAACTGAAAGCTCCAAATCTCAGGTAGCTCGAAATTAATTTTTCCAGAAATGGTTTTTTATGTTACAAACTTGTTCCTCATGATGCACTGATCATTCTGGTACCTTTAGTTTTTGAAATGGTTTTGTTTTGAGCATTTAATTTGTGTTTGAAGCTCACGAACCCTAGAAATTGTTCGCTTCGATTCAGTTGATTTAGGAACTTCAAATTTGTTTTGAGAGAGGGGTTTGGTTCGTGAGAGGATAAGGATCATTTCCCTGGTCTTAGATTTCATTTTTGTAACGTTTTGAGGAAGTTGGGTGATTCTCAGGTGAGAGCTGGCCGGAGAAGACGACCGGAAGTCTTCTCCGGCCACCTGAATGTGATTAGGGCTTAATCCCATAATTAATGCTCGTTTGAATTTTGGCCGTTGATGCGCGTTGAATGTTTGACTTCCCACCCTTTTTGATGGCCAGGATCTGTTCATTAGCCCTAATCACTTTAATTAATTTATTTAATTAAGATTAATTCAGCTTTGAATCACAGCCACAGGATTACGCGCCAGTCAACACATTTAAACCCTGGAGCAATCCTGGCCATCCAATCTGTTTACTTTCATTTTCTTTTAATTTTTATTCATATTTATTTCAATTAACTTGCACATTTATTTTAAAATAGTTAAAAATTCATAAAAATTATGAAACTTTTTCTTTAAGGTTTTATTAATTTTTATGACACAAAAATATTTTTATTTTATTTTTTATCATTAAAAAAGTATTTTTAAATATTTAAAAGATTATTTTTAATTGATTAATGGGAATTAATTGATTAAAAATACTTTTAGGTATTTAAAAATTACAAAAAAATTCATGAAATGTTCTAAGACATTTAGAAACATTGTCCAACCTTCAAACCAAATTTCTTTTTTGATCTTGATGCATGTTAAGAATTTTTCATGGAATTAAATCATTTTTTGTGCATTATTTTGATCACATGTTTGAAAATTCATTTCTGCCTATTGGTGAAGGTTGAGGCATTGATTCTTCTTGCATTGTTTTCCATTTAGCATATACTTTCAAGGGTAAAAAGGCCATGATTTGATCTTGCATTTTCTAATTGATTGGCATTTGTTTTGTTAAGAACCCTAAAAAACCCTAATAACTTGTAAAATTCATATCTTAAGTTTGGTTGAGAGTTGAGAGCTCCCCTTTGGGCAGTGGTTCATCATAGGCCTAGGGTTTCTTTGGGTGCCATTTTCCATTTTTTATCTTAGGGTTTGCTTCTGTTTTGGGTTTTTGTTTGATGTGTGATCCATAAACCCTAATTTGGGCTTTCATTTGCATCCTTCTTACATTCCCTTGCATAACATGACTTGTCTTTGCATTTTGTGCATTCTTATGATTCATTTGACATCTTAAGACATGTATAAAGCATCTTTGATCATTGCATTACATATTTGCCATGTCATTTGTCTTGTTTGCTTCATATCATTTCATGTTTGTTCATGCTCTTTAGCTTGCATCATTTGCATTCATGATCTTGTATGAACATCCCCATTGTCTTGCCTCATGTTTGCAGCACCTCATAACATCATAATCATCATCAACATGCTTCTGGTTTTGCTTAGCATCATATCATTTCATCCCATTTAGCACTGCATTGCATTTCTTTCTAACATTTCAGGTGGTAAGTAATTTGGGAAGTGAATTTGCCTTCACTCCTCATACCTTTTCTTTTCATCTCTCTTGCATCCATTGCTGCATTTCTATTTGTGTTTGAGATTGAGCTTGCTCATTCTTGTTCTTCCCACTTTCTTTCTTCAAGTGACTTGACTTCTTGAATGAAGCAAGTCACTTTGCTTCTCTTGATCCTATTCATCTGCTTCCTGGTGGCTCCTGTGAAGATTGTTCTTGAAAACCTCACAAACCATAGGAACAACCAAGCATGTCAATGAATTAGGGTTTTGATTAGTCTCCCCCATAGTTTTACCTTTGTGTCTCTCTTTGAGTCCTCTCTTCTCACCTCATAATCAGGGACTAAACCCTAAAGGCTTTAAAACTTTGTGATTAGGATTATGCCTGTATCTTTCTTTTAGGATGGAGTGTATAACTTTAATCCTAAGTATTAAACCCTTAAGGTGTTTAAATCTCTTAATCAATTCATTTAATAAGTATCAAGACATCACACTTGTAACTTGGGCCTTGCATTAGGGTTCTAATTCTTCCTTAAGTGGTTAAGAAGGACTAACCCTAGTGTTAATGGACAAGTCCCCCTCAAGTTGTCTTACAAACCATAAAAAAACACTTCATCATCATACCATTAAATAAAATCCTCTTAATCAAAGGCTTGTTTTGTCATGGGTTTAATCCCTAATCATGGATTAAGTTGAGGAGTTTTTTTCTCAACTTAAACATTCTCATCTATTATCCTTCTTTTAGGATGGTGTAATGAGCCTGTTTAATCCTTGATTATGGCTTAACCTCATTACTCAACACTAAACAAAAACACCAAAAACATCTAAATAATCACAAGTAGGTTAATGATCTTAATCCTGCACCAAAGGTGATTAAGTGTGAGAATCTGACTTCACACTTAAGGTATTCTCTTTACCCCTAAACAGAGGGAAGATGTGACGAGTTTACTAACCCATTGGTTTAGGTTTAAGCTCATTATCCTATGACAAACTTCAAAAAAACAATAAAAGACTGAAAACTCAAAAACAAACAATAATCGTCTCCTCCGGGATTCTTTTCTCATCACCTTCACTCACAAGCGAGAACTTGCTTCTTCCGTCTAATGCAAGACAGTTTGCATCTGTGCCAGACAGATCATACACTTGAGCATAGACAAGTAAGCAGTTCACAGGTCAATTCATCTTTCAGTCTCTTTGGGTCGAACTACGGTGTTCTGACTTCCTCATTGCACGAGAGGATACGTAGGCATAACTTAACAGTTATCGAACAAAAGTCTCTGTATATTCCCCCTCCTTCCAGCATTATTCTTTTAGCCTCATGATCTTGAGTAATTCATTTCATTCCTGATCTCACACTGACACATCATTTATACACATCACATTTCTTTACACTGACACCTGTACATTCTTTTCCAGTTACTTTACGCACAGATTGCACTGACACTACCCCTTTAAAACACAAATCTTTTAAGCGTGGATCCCGTCGAGTACGACGGACAATCTGGGTGCTAATACCTTCCCAGGTTGTAACCAACCCCCTTTCTCAGTCTCTCTGGTTCGCAACCGTCTTATCCATATCTTTCTAGGTCTATGCAGCATTGCCTTTCCTCCGGGATAAAAATGCCTAGCTGGCGACTCTATTCATTCTCCAGTGGGTTCACGGCTGTGTGTTCTCACTGTTCCTCTCGCCGACCGTTCGCGTCTGTACCTTCATCTGACCATGTGTCACTTGTCGGGAGCGACACACATTAATGATTATGTGCCTCTCACGTGACTCAAACTCTCAGCCTTGTTAACCTTGACTTCATATTCACATCCCCATGCACATTGGTCTAAGTCCATTTATGTTGTTTCTGTTGCTTTCAGTACCCCCAAGGCCCAATGCAATTTTTATTTCTTTTATTTTCTTTTTCACTTTTATTTCAATTTCGTTTCCTTTTATAAAAATACCAAATTGCATCAAAATATTCCAATTAAATTCATGAGCATTCATCTTATTTTTCTTTAATTTTATATATTTTTAGATTTTATTTTTATTCATTTTTGAAGTCAAAATTAATTTTCCATTTAATTGTTGTTTTCTTCATTTTAAACCAATCAACTTGTCCAGTTTTGTTCTCCTATACCAAAAATGATAAATGTCTCATTCTTTTTGTATCCTCTTAATAATTCATCATACTTCTTAAAAATATTTTTCTCTGGATTTTTAGGTCATGTTTAGGTCCTTTTGAGTCCATTCTTTCACATAGATCCATATAAACCCTAATTGCATTCTAGTATTCATTTGACCATTCAAAATTAGGATTTTTTGTAAATAAGTTATTCTCTGGATTGTGATCCTCAGTGTTAAATTTCATAATTTTTCTAAGTCATTTGATAATATTTTCAAGTTGCTTAGGCCTTAAGTCATTTTTAGTCTGTTTTATAAGTTTCCTTTAATCCATTTGAATAAGGCATTTATGCCATTGCTCTAAGGTCTTGATTCTGAGTCTTTTGGGTCATATTAGAGGTCCTTAAATGTTGAGGACACTCATTAGGTCCTTGTCTTTTGATTTTGGGGTTTTCTTGAGTCATAAGTCATCCTTGTCTCCTTTGACCTAATTCTTCTTCAGCTTCCATCTTAACCCCTCAAAACTAACTTTGTGACTATGTCATACTTGTTAAATCATTGTCATACACCTTACAAACACTTCATATACATTTTCAAGTGTTAATTTCAAGCCTTAGGTCTTTATGCTTCATGTAATGTCATATGCCTCCTTAAGACTTCAAAACTTCACATTTAGGTTCCTTAACCCTAATGCCATTCACTCCATGTCCTTTGTGAACAATTTTTGAGTTTAAACCACATTTTAATACTCCATCAAGCCCCTGGTTTTTGCATGAGAGATTTAAATCTTCTTGATCATGTTTGAGTTTATTCTAAGTCTTTTCCTTCCTTTGAAGTTCAATGTTCATTTCTTCTTATTTTCACACCATTTCACATAATATTTGAATCTCTTTTCTCCCATGTTGTTTTACATCTTAGGATACTTTCATTAAGTTTTAGCTCTTGGATTTTCTATTCACCATTGATTTCATACAAGTTTAGCATACTTAAGCATTTAGGTTTCCTCATGTAACTTCACCTTAACTCCTATTAGGGTTTAGATTCCTTCTAGAACATAGTTTGAAGTTGTTCATTCTTATAGCTTTAGAATACTTAAGTTGAGTTTAGTCACTGAATTTTTAAGTGTGTCACCTTATAGGATGCCATAGGCTTAGGTATTTGTCTTAGAAGTTCACTAACATTTTCCTTAGCTAGTGTGAGTTGTTTGTGAGATTTGCCATGCTATAATTGTTCATATTTCTCCATCATGATAACATTTGTTTTGTAGGGGGAAGATGAGGTAATCACTTCATGCCTATCTCTTATGCATTTATTTTCTTTTGCCTTAGCACCTTGGTGCTTCGTTCATAGGGCTACTCTTTTCCCTTAGATTCAACTTAACTTCCTTAGGAAGTAAGTTGAATTCTAACTTGTTTTTGTTCCATAGGTTAGAATACCTCATTAACCATAGGACCACAATTTTGTACATAGTGAGATGACTTAGGGTTGTGTCTTAGTCCCCCATTAGCTTTGACCTTTGCCTCTTGAGTCTTTCTCTTCTCATCTTCAAACAAAATCCAAAAAAGACTTAATAAAGGTATGAAAGGATCCCTAGTGTATAGCCTTATTTTATGGGGCACTTGCATTCATTCCATTTTGGAGTGGTGTAAGCTTGTCTAGCATGATGTACGAGTCTTATCAAGGGGTTGTTTCACAAAGAAAATCTAAAAGATAGTTTTTCATAAAAGCTACAAAAACACTTAATAAAGTTCAACAAGCTAGTGAACTTAGACCCTAATCTTTGGAAACAAGTCTTGGATAAATTATTCCTACTTGGTGTGCTTGTTCTATTATTCCATCTTGGAATGTAGTAGCAAGTATACATTCCATGGAAAAGAGTTTGAATTCACTTCCTTGTGCCAAATTCATAAAAGCTCTTAAAACGAGAACAACAAACAATAAGCGACTTTCCTGCGGGAACTTCTTTTCTCACCTCATTCACTCACAACACGAACTCGCGATGACTTGTCTCGCTTGCAAGACGGTAAATGCACTCGTACCAGAAGAGCATGCAACACCTGAACATAGACATACACAGTTCCATCCATAAAAAAACATAAACAAATAGTTCTCGCCTTAGTTAGGCGAACTACGTCAACTCTGATCCTCATTTTCCTGATGAGGTACGTAGGCAGCAGGTAGGGCCCGTTCGAGCATATTCTTTATTTTCCCTACATTTTCCCTTCGGGTACGACGGACAATTTGGGGTGCTAATACCTTCTCAGGTCGTAACCGACTCTCGAACCAATATCTTTGCTTCGCGGGACCTTGTCATTTCCTTCTTCCTCAGGTTGTGCAACATTACCTTTCCCGTTCCTTCGGGATAAAAATGCATGGCTGGCGACTCTACTTTTCCGCACCACTTTCGCGTTTGTACTAGGATGAAAATCCCGGGAACGACATCTACGACTTGTCTCTTTGCAAGACGGTAAACGCACTCGTGCCAGACGAGCCTGCAACACCTGAGCATATGCATAAGCAATTCAAGCCATAAAAAACACCAACAAGTTCCCGTCTTCGTTAGGCGAACTACGTCAACTCTGATTCTCATTTCCCATGAGATACGTAGGCAGCGGGGTAGAGCCCGTTCGAGCATACTCTTTATTTTCCCTGGCAATTCATTAACATTCTAGATAGACTAACCTTAATGACAGTTCAATACTAATTTCTAACACATGCAACTTCATCAACCTATGGCAGAAATTCACACACAAAATCCAACAACATGTCCCACAACAAGAAAACTAATAATAACCATGTTTTCAAATCCTAATAATACTATTGTTCATATAAAAAATCATACTTGTTTAAAATCTAAAACAATACCTCTGTTTAACACATACCCGTAAAAAATTGAAAACCCATAACATGTAACTTAAAGAGAGGGAATTTCATAGAAGCATTTTCACAAACAGATTGAGTTCATAGAGATGGAGAGAAATGGAGAGAGATGAATACCTCACAAGGAGAATTAAGGAAGGCAAGAGATGAGAGTGAAAATAAGATGGTGGCTGTTGTAACACGTTGGGAGAACTGACTTTAGTTATGTTGCGGATAGCAAGAGTCGCCACCGACTTTTATTTTATCCAAAGGAAAGGCATAAAAGAACAGGAAAGACCTTTTAAAAGATTTTTGGGTTCGGGGGGTAGGTTATGTAAAGGGAAGGTGTTAGCACCCTTTACATCCATGGTTATCCATGGGCTCTTAGTTACTTAGCTCACTTTAAAATGTTTTTTGAAATGTGAAGTGTGTGAATAGAAATTTTCTTAAGTGTTTATAATGACCCATGTACGGATGCGTATAAAACCTTTGTTTTGAAAATTGTTTGAAATGTATGAAGTGTTTGAAATGTTTTGAAGAGTGAGCAAGTATCTAAGAGGACCTTACCCTAAGTTTAAATCTTTTCTGTTCTTGAATCCTTTAAATGGCAAGACTATCCCTATTATTAAGGAATAGGTAGTCATTACCTTGGATGTGAGGGACATGTGAAGGGTCATCTGTGATTTAGGCAACTGTGGGGTGTATAAGCAATTCGAAGGGACTATCATCTTTATTCGAAAGGGACAAGATCATTACGAAGGCAACATTCGAAAGGGACTTGATCTTTTATCTATTAAGGGACTAGATGATGTGAAATTGAGGGACTTTGCTTTATACACCCTACTTGACCTTTTGATTAGGCAACATGAGAGGTATCCCTAAGGAAGTGAGATGGCGATCAAAGATCGACTTACGTGTGTGAGTGTACAATTTTAATATTTATCTTTAAATTTAAATGATCTAAATTAATTTTAAACATACAAACATATTTTACACTCCCTATTTACTAACCATAGCATAAAAATAAATATTTAAATATTACTACTAAATATTACATCCAAGGAACAATTACATAATAATAATAGCAAATTAAATAAATAAGCGAAATATTAAATAATAATAATTGGGTTAGTGAAACAATAATAATAATAATAAATCACAATGGGGTTAGTAATAAATAAATAAGAAAATAAACATAATAGATAATATAAACAAAAATATTAGAATAATTAAAAGATCAAATTTTTATATAAACAATGATTTAAGATTAATTAAGAAAATATGAACAATTATATTAATTATTATAAAGTTTTAAATTATATGTAACTTATAAAAGCTAAATTAATTATAAACATATTATGAAAATTATAATTACAAAATTAAATTAGCATAGATTTAATTATTTCTAAACATACATTAAAGATTATTTATATACAAAATTAAATTATAAACAATTTATAGAATATTTACATATTATGAAAATAGGATTAATTATAATTATATTTACAAGATTTTAATTATTTTAAACAATATTATCAAATTATAAAATATGTACATGATTAAATAAAAATAGGATTAAGTTTTGAATAAAGAAAGTTAGGGTTTGACTATTAAAATTTATTTATTAATAAAAAAAATAAAAAAGAATAAACAAATAAACAATATTTACAATTAGGATTTATAGGAAATTAGGTTTTTATAAAAAATGTTTTAGGGTTTAGAAAATATTATTAAGATTAAGATTATAGTTTAATTTAATAATAATAATAATAAACAAACAAGTAAAACAATAAAAAATAATGAAGCAAAAGAAAAGAAGGGGAGGCCTGGTTTTGAACCCAGGACCTCCCAATACCTGGAGAAGCCTCCATCCACTGGGCTAGCCTGCGCGCAGGTGACAAGGAAAGGGATCCAATTGGTTTTATTGTTTGTTCCTGAAAATATCATGAAAAAATAAAAACAACACAAAAGGCCTGGGGGGGATCGAACCCAGGACCTTTACTCAATTCACAAACGCGTTTACCATTCCAGCCGGGAGGGCGCATCTGTTAGTATAGTGACTACAATACATAATATATTAAGTTTAGTAATTGTCCTGAAAAATAAGAAAAATTGTGAAAAGCCAGGATTCGAACCCAGGCCTGCAAGCAACATACACGCACATTTTACCACTGGGACACACGCTTGTGTGTGATACAAAACAGAAACAAATACAAAAAATATAATTTCAAATATTCAAATTTTCAGGCGCGCGAAACTTCTTCTTCTTCCTCCAGACTTGCAAAATTTGCTGCGAATTTACCTATAGAATTTCCTGCGAATTTTAAAACACTAGAAACCTGCGAATTTAGAACTCCCTTAAAACAGTTAAATTTCATTAAATTAAGAATGCAAGCAAAGTCTATAAGTTATTTAGAATTGATTCACGGTTTCATAATTTATTTATACTTGATGAATCACAAAACCCTAAAGCTCAACCGAAACCCTAAAAATGGTGGATTTCGTTCTAGGTGATAGAACTTCACAAAACCTGCCCAGAAACAATCTATAACACACCACAAACAAAAAGCATTAATCAAAATTCATTAAGAACCAGTCAATGTTTAGAATCGAAAATCAAAAAATTCATGAATATGATGAATCGGATTATGCATATGAGGGTGATTTTGATGCTTTTGATGGTTGGGATTGGTTTAAGGATGTCCAAGGAACCCTTCCATGTCTTTAAAATATCTTAGAACCTCTTGCAATGATGAAACCGAATTGGTGTTTTTTGTGAAATTTTTGAAAGCTTGAACTTACTCTTGGAGGCAGAATTTTCGTGCCCAATGAATAGGGTTGTGATCTATACTTATAGTGTAATGGATTAGGTCAAAAAATATTGATTGTTGTGTGAAGAAATTGATTGAAAAAGATTGAAAAAGATCAAGCTTTAAACTTCAAATATTTGAGAATTAAGCCTTTCTATTTCAAGCCAATCACCATGATTCTCATACCAATTTGATCCAAATCACTTTAATGAATTTCTAGAAATAAAATCCCATTTAAATATTTGACTTTTCTATTTTATTTTAATTTAAAATGATTTTAAATGAATAAAATCAAAATAAATAAAATAAAATAATAAAAAAATCTGAATATTTGATGGTTGGGTCGTGCATGAGGTATTGGTATGGATTGGGTCATCATATGGCAAGCCCATTTAGAAAAAATTGGTTTTAAACCTCCATTTTCTTCATAAACCAACCAAATATTTCCCAACTTTGCAAGGGCACAAATCCTTCAATTTTAATGCTATGAGGGTGTTCTTGGACATTTTGGAAAGCTTAAAGAGTCCTCTAACCAACCCCACTGGTTTCATGTCTATATCATATACCATTCTCAAGTTATGCCCTTTTGAAGTTGTTGACTTTTTGTTGACTTTCAAAAGGACCTATAATGTCTTAGCTCATACCTTCCAAATGAAGCATTTTTGGGCTTGGCTTGTGAGACACAAAGTTGTAGAGAATTCAATTTCCTTCAAAATGAGCTTTGGATGGAAAATTGGTGATGAAGCATGTGAAAGTTATGGCTGGTCAAAGTTCAGTTGACTTTTCCTGAGGAAACCCTAATTTAGAAACCCTTGATTCTTGATGATCTGAAATATCCTTGATGAATCATGATCAACCCTTGATCAAATGATGAATTTTACTTCATATACTTGATGTTGGCAAAAAAATCATGAAGTTTGACTTTGGTTTGACCACAGTTGACCTCAGTTTGACTTTTTAACTGCTTTGACTAGTTTTGACTTATCTGATCATTTGACTGAGCAAATCTTTGAGAAGAGTCTTGAAACTTGTCATGGGGATTCTTAAACACATATAAGATGTTATGAAGCTCACTTGAAGTCTTGGAAATCCATTTAGCCTGATTAAAGTCAAAACCCTAGTTTTGGATGCACTGCTTAGGAGGATGCCTTATCTGAGGGAATTGTCAAATCTTTTGACCAATTGTGAACTTTGTGAACTCTATGAACCTCATAAGATGTCTTGTGAATCTTGTGGAAAGTCTTGTGAACCTGGTGGAAGTCTTGTGAACCTTGTGAACCTCATAAAGTGTCTTGTAAACTTCATGAACCTCATGAAAGGTCTTGTGAACCTTGTGAACCTCATAAAGTGTCTTGTAAACTTCATGAACCTCATGAAAGGTCTTGTAAGTATTGTGAACCTTGTGAACCTCATAAAGTGTCTTGTAAACTTTATGAACCTCATGAAAGGTCTTGTGAACCTTGTGAACCTTCTTAGCACACAAAGTCTTGTATTGTGAGGGCAAATTTTGGGGTGCAACAGCTGCCCCTGTTCAATTTTTTGAAACCTGAGGGGTTAGAATTGTATATTTTCCAGTCGTGACCTGGAAGGTTGAAGGGGATTGAACATAAAAGCCCAAAAATTTGCACTCACCGGTGCGTAGAGTAATACTGATGACTAGTTGAATATGCTTGAGTGGGCTTAAAGATGCCACTTGGACGAAAATTCTTCAGGTACATTTCTTGGAGGATAAAGCAGTCCAAAATATGAAGATATAATGATAGCTTTCAGGAAGATAAACAACGTCCTGAGGTAATGATGATATATTTCAGGAAGATAAACAACGTCCCGAGGTATTGAGATAACCTTTGGGAAGATAAACAACGGCCCAAGGCAGTAATATGCTTTTAGAAGGATAAACAACGTTCTGAGGTAATAATATGCTTTCAGGAGGATAAACAACGTCCTGAGGTAGTGGTGTAACCTTTGGGAAGATAAACAACGGCCCAAGGTAATGATATGCTTTCAGGAGGATAAACAACGTCCTGAGGTAAGGAGATAACCTCTGGGAAGATAAACAACGGCCCAAGGTCGTGATATGCTTTCAGGAGGATAAACAACGTCCTGAGGTATAATGATGTAACCTTTGGGAAGATAAACAACGGCCCAAGGTAATAATATGCTTTCAGGAGGATAAACAACGTCCTGAGGTAATGATAAGCTTTCAGAAGGATAAACAACGTTCTGAGGTAAGGAGATAACCTTTGGGAAGATAAACAACGGCCCAAGGTCGTGATATGCTTTCAGGAGGATAAACAATGTCCTGAGGTATAATGATGTAACCTTTGGGAAGATAAACAATGGCCCAAGGTAATAATATGCTTTCAGGAGGATAAACAACGTCCTGAGGTATAATGATGTAACCTTTGGGAAGATAAACAACGGCCCAAGGTAATAATATGCTTTCAGGAGGATAAACAACGTCCTGAGGTAATGGTATGCTTTCAGAAGGATAAACAACGTTCTGAGGAAACGATATGCTTTCAGGAGGATAAACAACGTCCTGAGGAAATGATATGCTTTCAGGAGGATAAAAAACGTCCTGAGGTAATGGTAATAGCTTTCAGGAAGATAAACAACGTCCCGAGGTAGTGGTATGCTTTCAGGAAGATAAATAATGTCCTGAGGAAATGATATGCTTTCAGGAGGATAACCAACGTCCTGAGGAAATGATATGCTTTCAGAAGGATAAACAACATTCTGAGGTATTGAGATAACCTTTGGGAAGATAAACAACGGCCCAAGGCAGTAATATGCTTTCAGGAGGATAAACAACGTCCTGAGGTAGTGGTATTCTCTCAGAAGGATAAACAACGTTCTGAGGAAATGATATGCTTTCAGGAGGATAAACAACGTCCTAAGGTAGTGGTATGCTTTCAGAAGGATAAACAACGTTCTGAGGAAATGATATGCTTTCAGGAGGATAAACAACGTCCTGAGGAAATGATATGCTTTCAGAAGGATAAACAACATTCTGAGGTATTGAGATAACCTTTGGGAAGATAAACAACGGCCCAAGGCAGTAATATGCTTTCAGGAGGATAAACAACGTCCTGAGGTAGTGGTATGCTTTCAGAAGGATAAACAACATTCTGAGGAAATGATATCCTTTCAGGAGGATAAACAACGTCCTGAGGAAATGAGATAACCTTTGGGAAGATAAACAACGGCCCAAGGCAGTAATATGCTTTCAGAAGGATAAACAACGTTCTGAGGTAATAATATGCTTTCAGGAGGATAAACAACGTCCTGAGGTAGTGGTGTAACCTTTGGGAAGATAAACAACGGCCCAAGGTAAATGATATGCTTTCAGGAGGATAAACAACGTCCTGAGGTAAGGAGATAACCTTTGGGAAGATAAACAACGGCCCAAGGTCGTGATATGCTTTCAGGAGGATAAACAACGTCCTGAGGTATAATGATGTAACCTTTGGGAAGATAAACAACGGCCCAAGGTAATAATATGCTTTCAGGAGGATAAACAACGTCCTGAGGTAATGATAAGCTTTCAGAAGGATAAACAACGTTCTGAGGTAAGGAGATAACCTTTGGGAAGATAAACAACGGCCCAAGGTCGTGATATGCTTTCAGGAGGATAAACAATGTCTTGAGGTATAATGATGTAACCTTTGGGAAGATAAACAACGGCCCAAGGTAATAATATGCTTTCAGGAGGATAAACAACGTCCTGAGGTATAATGATGTAACCTTTGGGAAGATAAACAACGGCCCAAGGTAATAATATGCTTTCAGGAGGATAAACAACGTCCTGAGGTAATGGTAATAGCTTTCAGGAAGATAAACAACGTCCCGAGGTAGTGGTATGCTTTCAGAAGGATAAACAACGTTCAGAGGAAATGATATGGTGTAACCTTTGGGAATATAAACAACGGCCCAAGGTAATAATATGCTTTCAGGAGGATAAACAACTTCCTGAGGTGATGATATGCTTTCAGAAGGATGAACAACGTTCTGAGGAAATAATAGCTTTCAGGAAGATAAACAACGTCCTGAGGGAAAGATATGCTTTCAGGAGGATAAACAACGTCCTGAGGGAAAGATATGCTTTCAGGAGGATAAACAACGTCCTAAGGTAGTGATATGCTTTCAGAAGGATAAACAACGTTCTGAGGTATAAGTATAACTTTTGGGAGGATAAACAACGGCCCAATATTCATGATATGCTTTCAGGAGGATAAACAACGTCCTGAGGAAATGACATGCTTTCAGGAGGATAAACAACGTCCTGAGGTAATGGTGATATGCTTTCAGAAGGATAAACAACGTTCTGAGGAATATGGTGATATGCTTTCAGAAGGATAAACAACGTTCTGAGGTATAAGTATAACTTTTGGGAGGATAAACAACGGCCCAATAGTCATGATATGCTTTCAGGAGGATAAACAACGTCCTGAGGAAATGGTGTAACCTTTGGGAAGATAAACAACGGCCCAAGGTAATGATATGCTTTCAGGAGGATAAACAACGTCCTAAGGAAATGATGTAACCTTTGGGAAGATAAACAACGGCCCAAGGTCACAAGTTGTTGATGAAATTTGTCTGCTGGAGAATTAATCTGAAAAACAAGATTATAACATTCTGCAAGATAATATTAGTTTATGCATTATGTATGCATGTATAATATGATGCACTTAGGTAATGTATTATGTTTTTATGTATATGTATGATATGATGTAAATGATGTATGTATGAATCATGCAGCCTGAAGCGTCTGGATATCTTCGTATAACAACTGCTGGCCTGGGAAAATAAATCCTGATTTGTTGCTGAAGAATATGAGGAACTTGTTCCCGTCTTGTATACATAACCTCCCGTCTTCGTTCGATAGTAGGGTATACATAACCTCCCGTCTTCGTTCGTCGTACTCCCATTGGAAAAATAAATTCCTGACTATCCGTATGAGGATAAAAGAGATGGATATAAATTCCAGGGGAGATGTGACTTGAAGTACTTATGAAGATGGATTTGCCCTACCGGGGGACTTGTAGCTGCCTTGTGGGAATGAACCGGCGAAGCTTCGTTGAAATCCTTCCCTCGTTCGTCCCTAGTAAATACTATTACTGCATTTTCATGCATTTCTGGTAAACATCAATCATATTAAGCATTTATGCATTTCTGGTAAACATCAATCATATTCAAAAGCATACATATATTCAAACACAACCAATGGACGTTTCGCTTATGTAAATAGGGTAAAAGTAAATCTGGATTCAGAGGGGAAAATAAAGCTGAACTTGAAAACAGAATCGTTTCAACTTTGAGAGCGTATAACCAAATGGATTTAGAGCTCCTGATATCCTTAACTTTCCTGAATACCTTCCCAGAAATCCTCATGGTTGGATCTGAAGATATGATACTGACACCATCTGATACTACCGGCGTAGACAATTAATTCCCACAATGACTTCTGTTGAGAACTCCAAATCAAGGTAATATAACGAGAGGAATGTGTCTTCAAATTGTAATGGACCATATACGCTCCGGCTACTAGATTTTAAAAGAAAGCATTGCCCCTTGGTTGAAGATGAATTGTCCCAAAAGGGAAGTATCTGAATGTAGTTACCTCAGGAGAACTAAGTAGAATGCCCCATAATAATATGCCTTTGACATCATGAACTTTGCAGTGTTACCCTTGGTAATTCAAATATATGAGAAGAGCTGCCCCTGGCTATTAAGCACTGTTGGATCTGGAACTGATTGCCCCGAATGATTTGAACAGTAACTTGGTATGCCCCCTTGATTAGGAAACAATGACCATGCCCCTGGCATTATGAATTCTGTAATGTTACCCTTGGCACTTCAGATAGATGAGGAGATCTGCCTCTGGCTGCTTAAACATAGTTGAATCTTGTCCTGATTGCCCCAAATGAGTTAGGCAGTATCATGGCCTGCCCCCTTGATTGGGAGATAATGATTATGCCTCTTTGTATACATGGACTTTGATCCAGGAAGCAACTTTGTTCATCGGAAGGACTTTGGTTTATTGAACATTCATCCTGTAAGTTTCTCCATTTGTCAAACACTCAGGTATATGCAAACAAATATATTCAAAAATACAATGCTTATGTCTGTCTTGAAGTTTTGAAAAAGAGTTATTTTAGAGAAACAATTTTTGTGAAAACTGTGATATTAACTCAAGTTTTATAATAAGCCCTAAAGGAGTCAGGATACCTTTTTGTAGCTGTACGCTTTTGAACTAACCATGCTTCAGTTAGGACTTTTAGAGGGTTATAACGTGGCCTGGTTCATGGTTTAAGAAACAAAAGATAAAGGCTCAAATTTATTTGTACCCAACCCATTCTCCATGATGTTCTTCAGTCCTATACTCAGTTAACTTATGCATTGAGGCTCAAATGAGTTTGGAATTGTAACACTGACATTTGTGATGGTTCAGAAACCAAATATTTATTTGAACATTCAGTCATCTTTCTTTGTTGAGGATCTATAGTGACCTCCTTTTTTCTTTCTTTTGACTTTATTATCCCTTCTTTTTGCCTGAACTGCTTATTTCAAGGTTACAGTCAGCGAGATGTTTTAATGTTTACTAAGTTTCCTTCATAGGTTTTAACTTAGTGAGCTTTTCTTTTGCTAGATATTGACTTGCAGACTTTAGTGATTATAGAGAACCATCATTAGTTGTGTACAACACAAATAATTGGCATATTTGAGTTAACCGAGTAACTACCCTGCCCCAGGTTATGAATAAGGGTTTTAATTTGTGCGAGAATAAAAACTCCTACTTCATAGGCTCAAAAGGGTTGACTAGGGATTAACTTCCTTATATCTCCACTATTTAGGAATTGAAGCAATGCCTGTACATCGTCAGCATAGTCTGTTCAAAAGCATATTGCATAAGATTATGGTATTGTTTTCGTCATCCTCCCTCTATAGGCTTATAGCTTTATCAGGAGTTAAATATCACAAGATAAAAATAAGAAGCATAGTTTTAAAATATAGTGAAACGAATGGATTAATTCAAGACAAACATATGCAATGCATTAATGAAAACAAAAGTTTAACATAATAGTAAGTGTTCAAACAAATAAAAGAAATTACAAATGAAAATTCAAACGTTGTCCCATCCAGTTGGCTGAATGTCCTCAATTGCAATCTGTGAACTTTGAGGAGCAGTATACTTCACCATGAAATCAAATTTACCACTTGGATGTCCCAAGGTGCCCCATATCTCAACAGGAATAGGTAGGCTTCCTTTCTTGCTACACTGGGCAACTTGTCTTGCAGCTTCGGTGTTTGATGGGTGATAGTAGAATTCAACTTGACCTTCTGGAGTAACCTCTAGGATTCCTTCGTCAATCAGGTCTTGGATCTTTTTCTTCAATGTCTAACAACTATTAGTATCATGTCCAGGAATGTCGGAGTGATACCCACACCTTGCCTTGGGATTATAGCGAGGAGAGGAAGTTTTAGGATTTTGAGGAGGATTTTTCAAGAAAATTAGCTTCATCTCCAACAAGCATTGCAGAACTTGTGACATTGGAGTGCTGAATTTGATAAACCGTCTTCTACATCCCTTGTGTTGAGGTGGATTAACTTTACCAGATCTTTTTTCTTTAACTGAAGAACAATCAGTGGTAACCGGTTTCTTACCTTCCTTTATCCTCCTCTTTCTTTCAACCAAGTCAGCTTGTTTTAACGGAGGTTGACTAATGATTAGATTCTTGGCTCCATTACTTTGAAGTTTATGGACAAAGGTTCTTGACTCTTCTTGCCCCTGAGCTAAACTTTGAATAAGATCCACCTGGTCATTCATCTGGATCCTCATTTCTGCCATCTCAGCTTGTAATTGTTTCAGCTGATCATCCTTGTTGTCCTCAGGATTCTTCTTCTTAGCCAGAAGTGTCTTCAACTCATCTTGTCCCTTGGACAAGTTCAGAATCAACTCTTGGAATCGGGCATTCTGAGCCTGGAGATCTTTGATAGTCTGTTCAAGAGCCATTTCTGCTGAAATAAACAGCGAGAAGATAAGAAACCTGTGCACAAGAAACCTGTGATGCAATGATATGGTATGCAATGTTTTCAAGGACCGCAGGATTTAAATTTGCTTAAACAAACAAGAAGGTAAACTTTTATTAGTAATAAATTTGTTTGGCCTCTTTGGGCTTACAAAAAATGAAATGCAATAAATACAAGAGATGGGGTTTTAAGTCTCCCATGGACGTTTCCTCTTTGTGTTGAGGTATGAGTTGAGATTCCGTTCCTCGTGAAGTTGCTTTGTTAGTTCCAGAATTCTTTCTTGGCTTGCTTTGTAATGAGCCTCGAAAGTATCCCTTTGCTCCTTCAACTGGATCCAGGACCTCTGTAAATCTTCCCTGTCAATAGGCATGTCTGGGTGAAGGATGGTATAAGAAGTGTCTCCTTCAGCAACAGGTTCCATGGTAACTGGCAGGATAGCAGGATATGGCATCATGAGAGTCTGAGCACGAGATCGCACCCATCTGAGATAAGCTTCCATAGGAAGAGTGTACTTAGGCTCCAGAGTCTTGCTGTCAACCTTGTTCACTTTTCCCCATGCTCGTATGAATCTCTGACGGTAACCTTGAAGATCGTTGTCGTAGTCAAACACAATGCCCTGAATCAACATGTCATGTGAACCATCACTCCGAGCGTAACTAAACTGTCGTAAAGCTAGAGAGGGGTTGTAGGTAATGCCTCCTCTTATGCCTAGAAGTGGCACATTAGGAAACTCCCCACAACGGTCAATGATAGTGACATTCTCCATAGATCTGGAGCACCAATGAATATCTGAATGCGAGAGTGACATGATCCTTTTGGACCACCTGAACCCTTGTTCATTTTTCATCACTGAGCGAGGAAGGTGAGAAATAAACCACCTAGATAGCAAAGGTATGCAACACATCAAAGTTCCTCTGGCCCTTGTAGTACGAGTATGAAGAGAATGTAGGATGTCTCCAAGCAATGTAGGTACTGGATTGTGACTCAGGAATATGTTGATGGCATGAACGTATATAAACTGATCAGGATTGGGAAACAACACTAAGCCATAAATTAATAAGGCTAAGATCTCCTCAAAAGCATCGTAGCTCATAGCCTTCAAGAACACTTGAGCTTTATCCATTAATACCTTAGCAAGAATACCCTTAACTCCGCTTCTCGTTTCTAGAACAATGTCAGACTTCTTCAAATGTAGAGCTGCAGTAATAACCTCTGGTTTAAGCTCCTTCTCCAAGCCTGTGAAGGGTCTTTGATCAAGAACAGGTATACCCAGAAGTTTAGAGAACTCTTCCATTGTAGGAACCAGCTGATAGTCAGGGAATGTGAAGCAATGGTGCTTAGGATCAAAGAACTGAAATAGGACACTCATCATGTCTTCATTGAACCCTGAGGTGACTAGATCCAATAGGTGACCATGTCTCTTGATGAACTGGGAATGATCAGACACTTGAGAAACCAACTCTTTAAGCTTAGCAGGTATGCCTACAAAGTTGATCTTGATAGTGTTTCTACGAGTAGAAGCCATGACCTGCAACAAAGAACAAAGATAAATCCTTTGGTCCTTGAAATGGTTAGTGAAAATGCTATGCTTATGATGCATGATGATGTCATGATGTTATGCTCAATCACAAACATGTGGCACACACAAACAAGTCACACAATAGCCCTTAGGTTTGAAGGCTTGCATGAGGTTTAAAGGTAAATACCATCCCCTGAAGTTTAGTTGGTTCATCCTGTCCTACAAAGTAACCAGGTTCTAAGGGATCTCAATATCATTGATCCTTCACAAGGGTGGTTGTTCAGAAGGCAACTTACTTGCCAACCAAAACCCTCCAAGTTTAAGATCTCAATGAGTGTAGTATCGAGTATCAACCAACTTCATTCTTCACCAAAGCCGGTTATCTCACTACTTTTCTAAAGGCCAAGATGGGATGACTAGGGTTCTAAAAGTCAGTTAGTGTATTGACAACATATGGCAGCCTCATATTATCCTCAACTTGACTTAAGGAACATAAGCACCAACCAAGAAGTCACACTAACTATGGCCACCAGATCAACCATATCGGTATACGCCGTACAGCTTCCTTGGTCTATTGCCATTTACCTAAGGTACACTAGATCCGGGTTAGGATCTTTCACACATAAAGCCCAACAAGTAATATAAAGCAAACAAGGCAAACAATTTAAGTGATCTAATTCCTAAGGGTACCCCTCTTTTATTAGTCCCCAGCAGAGTCGCCAGTTCTGTAACACGGTGGGAGAACTGACTTTAGTTATGTTGCGGATAGCAAGAGTCGCCACCGACTTTTATTTTATCCAAAGGAAAGGCATAAAAGAACAGGAAAGACCTTTTAAAAGATTTTTGGGTCCGGGGGGTAGGTTATGTAAAGGGAAGGTGTTAGCACCCTTTACATCCATGGTTATCCATGGGCTCTTAGTTACTTAGCTCACTTTAAAATGTTTTTTGAAATGTGAAGTGTGTGAATAGAAATTTTCTTAAGTGTTTATAATGACCCATGTACGGATGCGTATAAAACCTTTGTTTTGAAAATTGTTTGAAATGTATGAAGTGTTTGAAATGTTTTGAAGAGTGAGCAAGTATCTAAGAGGACCCTACCCTAAGTTTAAATCTTTTCTGTTCTTGAATCCTTTAAATGGCAAGACTATCCCTATTATTAAGGAATAGGTAGTCATTACCTTGGATGTGAGGGACATGTGAAGGGTCATCTGTGATTTAGGCAACTGTGGGGTGTATAAGCAATTCGAAGGGACTATCATCTTTATTCGAAAGGGACAAGATCATTATGAAGGCAACATTCGAAAGGGACTTGATCTTTTATCTGTTAAGGGACTAGATGATGTGAAATTGAGGGACTTTGCTTTATACACCCTACTTGACCTTTTGATTAGGCAACATGAGAGGTATCCCTAAGGAAGTGAGATGGCGATCAAAGATCGACTTACGTGTGTGAGTGTACAATTTTAATATTTATCTTTAAATTTAAATGATCTAAATTAATTTTAAACATACAAACATATTTTACACTCCCTATTTACTAACCATAGCATAAAAATAAATATTTAAATATTACTACTAAATATTACATCCAAGGAACAATTACATAATAATAATAGCAAATTAACTAAATAAGCGAAATATTAAATAATAATAATTGGGTTAGTGAAACAATAATAATAATAATAAATCACAATGGGGTTAGTAATAAATAAATAAGAAAATAAACATAATAGATAATATAAACAAAAATATTAGAATAATTAAAAGATCAAATTTTTATATAAACAATGATTTAAGATTAATTAAGAAAATATGAACAATTATATTAATTATTATAAAGTTTTAAATTATATGTAACTTATAAAAGCTAAATTAATTATAAACATATTATAAAAATTATAATTACAAAATTAAATTAGCATAGATTTAATTATTTCTAAACATACATTAAAGATTATTTATATACAAAATTAAATTATAAACAATTTATAGAATATTTACATATTATGAAAATAGGATTAATTATAATTATATTTACAAGATTTTAATTATTTTAAAAAATATTATCAAATTATAAAATATATACATGATTAAATAAAAATAGGATTAAGTTTTGAATAAAGAAAGTTAGGGTTTGACTATTAAAATTTATTTATTAATAAAAAAATAAACAAGAATAAACAAATAAACAATATTTACAATTAGGATTTATAGGAAATTAGGTTTTTATAAAAAATGTTTTAGGGTTTAGAAAATATTATTAAGATTAAGATTATAGTTTAATTTAATAATAATAATAATAATAAACAAACAAGTAAAACAATAAAAAATAATGAAGCAAAAGAAAAGAAGGGGAGGCCTGGTTTTGAACCCAGGACCTCCCAATACCTGGAGAAGCCTCCATCCACTGGGCTAGCCTGCGCGCAGGTGACAAGGAAAGGGATCCAATTGGTTTTATTGTTTGTTCCTGAAAATATCATGAAAAAATAAAAACAACACAAAAAGCCTGGGGGGGATCGAACCCAGGACCTTTACTCAATTCACAAACGCGTTTACCATTCCAGCCGGGAGGGCGCATCTGTTAGTATAGTGACTACAATACATAATATATTAAGTTTAGTAATTGTCCTGAAAAATAAGAAAAATTGTGAAAAGCCAGGATTCGAACCCAGGCCTGCAAGCAACATACACGCACATTTTACCACTGGGACACACGCTTGTGTGTGATACAAAACAGAAACAAATACAAAAAATATAATTTCAAATATTCAAATTTTCAGGCGCGCGAAACTTCTTCTTCTTCCTCCAGACTTGCAAAATTTGCTGCGAATTTACCTATAGAATTTCCTGCGAATTTTAAAACACTAGAAACCTGCGAATTTAGAACTCCCTTAAAACAGTTAAATTTCATTAAATTAAGAATGCAAGCAAAGTCTATAAGTTATTTAGAATTGATTCACGGTTTCATAATTTATTTATACTTGATGAATCACAAAACCCTAAAGCTCAACCGAAACCCTAAAAATGGTGGATTTCGTTCTAGGTGATAGAACTTCACAAAACCTGCCCAGAAACAATCTATAACACACCACAAACAAAAAGCATTAATCAAAATTCATTAAGAACCAGTCAATGTTTAGAATCGAAAATCAAAAAATTCATGAATATGATGAATCGGATTATGCATATGAGGGTGATTTTGATGCTTTTGATGGTTGGGATTGGTTTAAGGATGTCCAAGGAACCCTTCCATGTCTTTAAAATATCTTAGAACCTCTTGCAATGATGAAACCGAATTGGTGTTTTTTGTGAAATTTTTGAAAGCTTGAACTTACTCTTGGAGGCAGAATTTTCGTGCCCAATGAATAGGGTTGTGATCTATACTTATAGTGTAATGGATTAGGTCAAAAAATATTGATTGTTGTGTGAAGAAATTGATTGAAAAAGATTGAAAAAGATCAAGCTTTAAACTTCAAATATTTGAGAATTAAGCCTTTCTATTTCAAGCCAATCACCATGATTCTCATACCAATTTGATCCAAATCACTTTAATGAATTTCTAGAAATAAAATCCCATTTAAATATTTGACTTTTCTATTTTATTTTAATTTAAAATGATTTTAAATGAATAAAATCAAAATAAATAAAATAAAATAATAAAAAAATCTGAATATTTGATGGTTGGGTCGTGCATGAGGTATTGGTATGGATTGGGTCATCATATGGCAAGCCCATTTAGAAAAAATTGGTTTTAAACCTCCATTTTCTTCATAAACCAACCAAAAATTTCCCAACTTTGCAAGGGCACAAATCCTTCAATTTTAATGCTATGAGGGTGTTCTTGGACATTTTGGAAAGCTTAAAGAGTCCTCTAACCAACCCCACTGGTTTCATGTCCATATCATTTACCATTCTCAAGTTATGCCCTTTTGAAGTTGTTGACTTTTTGTTGACTTTCAAAAGGACCTATAATGTCTTAGCTCATACCTTCCAAATGAAGCATTTTTGGGCTTGGCTTGTGAGACACAAAGTTGTAGATAATTCAATTTCCTTCAAAATTAGCTTTGGATGGAAAATTGGTGATGAAGCATGTGAAAGTTATGGCTGGTCAAAGTTCAGTTGACTTTTCCTGAGGAAACCCTAATTTAGAAACCCTTGATTCTTGATGATCTGAAATATCCTTGATGAATCATGATCAACCCTTGATCAAATGATGAATTTTACTTCATATACTTGATGTTGGCAAAAAAAATCATGAAGTTTGACTTTGGTTTGACCACAGTTGACCTCAGTTTGACTTTTTAACTACTTTGACTAGTTTTGACTTATCTGATCATTTGACTGAGCAAATCTTTGAGAAGAGTCTTGAAACTTGTCATGGGGATTCTTAAACACATATAAGATGTTATGAAGCTCACTTGAAGTCTTAGAAATCCATTTAGCCTGATTAAAGTCAAAACCCTAGTTTTGAATGCACTGCTTAGGAGGATGCCTTATCTGAGGGAATTGTCAAATCTTTTGACCAATTGTGAACTTTGTGAACTCTATGAACCTCATAAGATGTCTTGTGAATCTTGTGGAAAGTCTTGTGAACCTGGTGGAAAGTCTTGTGAACCTTGTGAACCTCATAAAGTGTCATGTAAACTTCATGAACCTCATGAAAGGTCTTGTGAACCTCATAAAGTGTCTTGTAAACTTCATGAACCTCATGAAAGGTCTTGTAAGTATTGTGAACCTTGTGAACCTCATAAAGTGTCTTGTAAACTTCATGAACCTCATGAAAGGTCTTGTGAACCTTGTGAACCTTCTTAGCACACAAAGTCTTGTATTGTGAGGGCAAATTTTGGGGTGCAACAGTTGCGCATGGATGGAGGCAGCAACGGCGACGACGGTGCACGGCGGCACAAATGGTGAATGTTGAGGTTGATTGCAATGAAAGTGATTAACGTGAAGAAAAAAATACATAACAAATGATTTTTTTTTAATAAAATAAGACCCTCTTAATAGGGCTAAAAAATAATATAATAATTAAGGGGCCTAAAATAATGTGGCCTAAAATATAATATTAGTAGAGTGGTTGATATATTAGGGTTTTATTGGGGTTAAATAATTGGGGCCTTTAAATATTGAGCTTATTTGACAACTCTAATGATAATTGAGGGCGTTTATAAAAAATCATTTGCAACTACAACGCATGAATTTTTTTGTTAATAGACCCATAATGCTTTTACTTTTTGCTCAAGCTAATATTCACCCTGAAATTTATTGCAGGAGCTTCAAGGGGTGGCAGAAGAATGCCATAACAGGATTCCATTTAGAGCAGAATATTAAAATTGGAAAGCCAAATAACTTCTATTGAGTATCGATTTTAGAGGATGATATTGTGAATACTGAATACGCAGATTGCAGACAAAAGGCAGACTAAGGGCATGTTTGATTCTCTTTTTAAAAACAGTATTTTAGTTTTTAAAAATTAGAAAATTAAATTTTTATTTGGATACATGATTTTGTAAAATAGTTTTCAAAAACTATTTGCAATTTTGTTATTTTTAAAACTAAAATACTGAAACTTCAACAACCAGTTTTTGTTTCCAATTTTACATTTTAATTTTGAAAAAACACGGAGAACATGCCACTTTTCATTAATGGCAAAAATGTAATATTTGTTAATTTGAAATAATAACAACATATTCATGTAACTTAGTTGGTGTAAAGTTGGAGAATAACAAGATTCATTTTTTTTATTATCATTATTTATAAAATGATTTCATTGACTTTGAATAGCTTATTATTATTATTATTATTATTATTATTATTATTATTATTATTATTATTATTATTATTATTATTATTATTATTATTATTATTATTATTATTATTATTATATCCTTTCATTTTTAATGAGAAAAATAACTTTTTATAATTGATTAAAATTTAAAAGTTATAATGAGAAAAATATGTATATTTAATTTTTAAATATATTATAACCAATAAACTTAAAGTCTCGTGAATTAATCAACTAAAAAATTAATGGTATAGTGACAAAAATAGACAATTTTATTGTAAGAAAAGAAAGCCAAATAATAATATATAATATCTTAAAGTTATAAATATATATTTTTATATGTTCAATATTAATCTTAATTGTAGTTTTGGTCACCTTATTTTATCTGATTCATGAAATTAATTTTTTTATTTTAAATTTAAACAATTTTAGTTCACCTCTCATACTTTTACACATAAAATTAACAATGTTTTCATTTTTAAATGACATAAACATTTTTAAATGACAAATTTCTTATGAAACTGTCTGCATTTGTTTTTAGCGGACTATCACAAGTTAAAATAGTGTTAAATTAACTAAAAAATCTTGGAATGATTTTGTACAAAATGCATGTTCAAGAAAGTATATGTGTGAAGTGATTGTAAATGTCTGTCTTTAGACAAAGTGAAGACAAATTTTATAGACACAAAAGCTTAAATTAAAGCAAAAGTAAATTATAATAATTAACGTTAAACGAAATACATTAACTCATAAGAATAGTAAATGACAAGACTAGAAAAAAGTGTTTCAATTAAGGAAACATTAAGACAAATAAAGAAAATGGACGCAGATTCACATGTCACTCGCAAACTGTTTCACTCTTTGGCTTGGGTACTCGATTTCCATAGAGAAAATATATGAATTTTACGACCTCGATTACAATATATGAATCTGCTATATATACTAATAAACTGCTGAAAAACATTATCCCAGGTTGTTAGTACTTACAAACGGTTGAAAATAGACCGCTGAAAACGATTTTGCGACCTTCGATAACTTATTCCTAGAAAATAGACATGTGTTTAAGAACTTGCAACTTAGTCCTCTAAAGCATAGTCACGCTGTTAGAACTTCATAACTGTTGAAAACAATTATCTCATGTTCATAACTGCTTTTAGCAATTCATAATTATCTGCTCGTCGAAGGTGGTTGCTGAAAGTGCTAAGACCTCTCTCAAGTATTTGGTTTCCAAAATCTTCTAAGTCTTTAAAGTCTGTTGACCGCTTCGACTTTAACATGATGTCGAGAGATCAATTAGACATGTTCGAGAGATCAATTAGACATGTTCTCAAAACTCCTCGACTTTAACATGATGTCGAGAGATCAATTAGACATGTTCGAGAGATCAATTAGACATGTTCTCAAAACTCCTAAACTATGTTTCATGATCTTCTCTTGAGATTCTTTCAAACCATATTTCGAGATCTACTCTTGAGATTCTTCCAAACCTTACTTCAATACACTAGTTAAAACATTCTAGTCGCCATATTCATTTCTGTTAACACGTGCCAATCAATTCTAACACTTAACATTTTCCTCATGTAGCATTCGATTAACTCTTTCCCAAATAGAAATTATAGACTAACAAAAATAATATGACAAATTATCGTATATAAATCAACTACGAAATTTTATAAATAAAAATATAAGTTAAAAACAAACATTTTATCAATTATCTATGAAAAAATAGGAGAGGAAACCCAAACTATTTGAATTTAAAATATGAGATTAATTTCATGAATCACGTAAAACTGTGGAAACTGTAATTTAGCTTAATATTAATATATTGACAAAATATTTTTTCCCACGAAAAAAAATTAAGGGATCAATCTGAACTCAGAGGTATAATTACGCGACCAAAAGGTATTTTGTTTAATATATTTTATTTGATAATTACTTCATAAAATACTATCAGTATTTCATCTCATGTAAATTAAATTATTTGAATAACAACTTATCAATAAAATAATATTTTTTTTTCGTATAAATATAATTTTTTATTCATAGAATAATATTAAATGCAATTAAAAATATTATATTATATTATATTTAATTAAAAATTAGAAATAAATAAATTATTATTAATTAAAATATCATTAATGACTATATTGTGTTTGCAATGAGGTTTGATTTTTTTAAAATTATAAAATCAGACTTGAATTATCACATCTTTTTATTTTATATAAATATTTATTTGAGTATGTCATTCATTGGATTATTAGAAAACATATAATACTAATAATAAAAAATATTATTCACTTTTGTTTAAAAAAACCCACATCATCTATTTAAAATGTTTTTATAGTCTTAAACTTTTAGCTAAATAGATTTATTAAAAAAAACATTGTCTTTTCTCTTTAATCTTTTAAATGTCAAACATATTAAAATTATAAATTGAATATTTCCACACGATGTGAGAATATTAATAATAATTTCTGCAACAGCTTATCTTGTTACATGAAATACTTGTGCCACATGTATATATCGGAAATCAATACACAATTTAGATAAGCATTACTTTAGAATATTTTTCCTATACAAGGATATTTATTTTAACAAGCCAAATATAATTTTAATTTTTTAATTTTAGAAACAATAAAATAAAAAATTTACAAAACAAATATCTTATTTTCTCTTTTAAAATCATTTTCAAAAATAAAATCACCAAACAAGTTTTTTATTTTCTCTTTTTAAAAATTATTTTCAAAATTAGAACCAAACAAATTTTAATCTTAAAAAGAGTTTTTAAATATTGATTTATAATAGAATTTTTAAAAACTAAAAAGCAAGACACAATCAAACAAGCCCTAAATTTTTTTTTAGACCAGAATAGCACTAAAAGTGATTTTGTTCCGCAGAATTTAAAATATGATATTTTAGAGATTTTTAAGAAAAATCACAATTTATTTTGGTTTGTTTACAATTAGAAAAAGAGATTTTGTATTTCTCTTTATTATAAATAATTTTCTAGTGCTGCAGAATTTTGGAGAATTGTACTCTAGATCATTGTTGAAATATGTATGACAGAAAAATGCTATGTAGAAACTAAAATGCCAAGTTAATTATACTATAAAACAAGAACTCATTAGTTTGGTAATCGAGGAAACTAAAATAAAATCATTTGCAGAGTTCTTATTTTGATATATAGAAAAATGCTTTCTAGCTTTTGGTGCTCCAACTAGGGGTTTTGTTTTGCGTGGAATTAGAAATAGAGGATGAAGTGATGGAATACGCCACTTGGAATTACGGTTGTTTCAATTCCTCCTCCTCATGCTTCACAACCATCATACACATTACTTCCACCGCCTCCTCTTCCACCGGTGGAGACCGAGGCTGATGCATATCAGGAAATTCATCAGGCAACTGTTGTTTCGTTTACCAGTTAAATTTCTGCACCTTCTTTTACTCGCTATTTGTAGAACCTAATTGTGTAGTTTTAGAAGCTATAAGAGTGAATTTTTCGATTGTGCTGGTAAATTGCACATTTTAGGATTAGCTGATAAGAAGCTACAATTTTATACGTTGCTAAATTGAAGTTCGCTCATGGTTAGGATAAAGATAGGTGTATGGACACATTGGGGATATGCTTTTTATTTGTATTTATCTATGAAGCACGGACACTCCAAACCCGACACGGACACAGAAACACGGTAATAATTCGAAAAATGAATAAATTAAAGGGATTATAAGTGTCGGTGTCGGTGTCTGACACGGATATACCATTTTTCAGAGGTATCGATGATATATATATATATATATATATATATATATATATATATATATATATATATATATATATATATATATATATATATATAAGTCAGTTGATATTATATGCATAGGATTATTATTAATTTTTAAAATGGAAGATGTTACAATTCTCATTTGTGTTGTATCACTATGATTCACTTCAAAACTCCACTTCTGCTTCCTTCATCACATCTTCTTCTTCATCCATGGCTGCTTCTGCACTAACTGACGTCGTTGAAGCCAATCCTCTTCTGGAGAAATTTGTGTTTCTACATTACGATGTTATTGAACCCAAACACATTCGACCTGCCATTCATAACCTTAATAAACTGGTAAAAGATTATTATCTTTTGTTTTGTTTTTGATTTATTTTGAATGATTTTGTGTTTTGGGGTTTGATTTGTAGGAACTTGATTTGGAGGAACTTGAAAGGACTGTGGAACCTTATGGCCTAAATTGGTAGAACCATTCGAGAAAATTGTGGACTGGTTGGATGTTGTTTCGGGGTATGATCAATCATTTTAAAGCTGTTAAGGATAGTGTTGAGAACCGTTCAGCCATTGAAGATGTTCAGGTATTTTTTAGTTTGTTTTATTTTTGTGTTTTTGTTGTATTAGCATGTTATTTTCACATGTTATTTTATGATGTTGGTTCCCAGCTTCTAGATTTTATTTGGGAAGATGGAGAATTGTGCGTGCTGGATGTGTAGTTGTGTGTGTTTCACTTGTTGATATTTGTGACTTTACTCATAAGCTCGTGCCAATTGCCAAATATTCTATTTGCTTTCTATGGGATTTAAGACTACTTTAAACAATGCTTGAGCATAGTGTATTATGATCATATGAAAATATAAAAAAAAATAGACATTAAAATATCTGAAGATGGAGAATTGTGTGTGCTGGATGCGTAGTTGTGTGTGTTTCACTTGTTGATATTCGACCGAAAATATGAAATATTTATGACTTTACTCATAAACTCGTGCCAATTGCCAAATATTCTATTTGCTTTCTATGGAATTTAAGACTACTTTAAACAAGGCCTGAGCATAGTGTATTATGATCATATGAAAATATAAAAAAATAGACATTAAAAGATCTGAAGATGGAGATTTGTGCGTGCTGGATGCGTAGTTGTGTGTGTTTCACTTATTGATATTTGACAGGAAATATGAAATATTTGTGACTTTACTCATAAACTCGTGCCAATTGCCAAATATTCTATTTGTTTTCTATGGGATTTAAGACTACTTTAAATAAGGCTTGAACATAGTGTATTATGATCATATGAAAATATAAAAAATAGACATTAAAAGACCTGAAGTGGGGGATTCGAACCCAGACCTTATACACAAACACACTTCCAAACCAAGCCCTTAGTCATTATGGCGTAATGCCCAAGTTGTTAGTGACTTGTAATGAAATAATAATATATTAAAAATTCATTTAATATTGAAAAATGGAAACGCCTCTATGTTCATCTTCTCCACACGAGCTTCATCATCTTCATTAATTTTCAAATTTATAACTTCTTCAATTCTCTGTTAAATTGTAATTCCTTGTGTCAAAACAGGTTGCTTGACAGAAGGAAAGATTTGATTTGATCTAGATTAGATTTAATTCAAAATATATATTTTGGACTTTTATAGTTTTAGGCTTTGTCTTGAGATGCAAGCAAACCTAATTATATAAATAGAGAGTTTCTCTCATTGTAAAATATCACAACATTATTTCACTTATAGTTCTGCAGTTGCAGAGTGAGTAGCAATAAGAGAAAGAAAGTCTCACGGTCTGTGGGCAACAACATTCATCTTTTTCAATTTTCTTAAGAACCCTAATTTTCTTCTCTAATTTTCTTCTTCTTTCTTTTAACGTTTCTATTGCGTGATAACTACGGAATTCCCATAGATTTTGGGATAATTCCAACATTTGGTATCTAGAGCTCTAGTTAAAGAGATTCAAGGGCAAGAACACGATGTCAATGAATCATCCAAATGAGCATTTTCCGACGAGTGTTCTGATTCTCACGAAAGATAACTATGAGAATTGGTGCAAACAGATCAAGGTTTTTTTTCTATTATCAAGATTTATGGGATCTTGTGAAGGAAGAAGTAACAACCTTTACAGAGAACGCAACGGAAGTGTAAAAGGCTGCGTACAAAGAATTGAAGAAGAAAGATTATAAAGCTCTCTTTATAATCCATCAATGTGTTGATCCGGATAACTTTGAAAAAGTTAATGATGTAGAGTCTGCAAAAGAAACATGGGAGATTCTTGAGAAATTGTTTGGAGGTGCAGAGAAGGTGAAAGTGGTGAGGTTACAAACTCACAAAAGGGATTATGAATTGCTTCAGATGGAAGACAATGAAAGCATATCATATTTCTTCACAAGAGTTACAAAACTTGTGAATTAAATCAGAGCATGTGGAAAAGTGTTGACGGTGAAAGCAGTTGTCTCAAAATATTTGAGATCGTTGGCTCCAAAGTTCGGCCATGTTGTAGTAGCCATAGAAGAATCAAAAGAGTTGTCGAAGGTGACTAAAGAAGAGCTTTAAGGGATGCTTGAATCTCATGAACAAAGAATGGTTGAAAGAGCAGTAGGGAAGTCGAAAAGTGATGTGGCTCTGCAGGCTCAATCAACAAGAGATAAGAAAGGAAAATGAAAGGTGTTCAACAACAAAGACAGAGGTGGCTATAACAATTCGACTAGTCAAAATCAGCAAGAAGCAAACTGGTCGAATTAGAGAAAACCCTGGAACCAAGGCAACCAAAGAGGTGGTGCTGCAGGTAGAGGAAAAGGTGGTGGTCGAAAGCCAGACAAGAGTCACATTCAGTGTTTCAATTGTCAGAAGTATGGTCACTATTTTAGTGGTTCTCCAGAAAAGCAAAAGAATCAAGATTCTGATGCTAAGCTGGCAAAACATGAAGAAGAAGAGATGTTATTGATGGTCACGACAAGAGATGAAGAAAGATTCCAAGATAAATGGTACTTGGACTTAGGATGCTCATCACACATGACTGGTAGGAAAGATTGGTTTGTCAACATGAAGCCCTCAATGAAGAACACTGTGAAATTCGCGAATGACAATACTCTAGCAGCTGAAAGGTATTGGTGATGTTCTGATTAAGGGGAAGGATGGCAAAAGGTCAGTAATTTCCAACGTTTTGTACATACCAGGCAGGAAGAGCAATTTGCTCAGTATATGGCAGTTGGTCGAAAAGAACTACAAGGTGTCGGTCGACGACAAGGTTATGAGAGTCGTTGACGCAGGTGGTAGGTTGATCTTGAAGGCTCCAATGTCTCAGAATAGAACCTTCAAGATCGAACTAAATGTGATGGAACATAGGTTCCTTGCAAGTGAAACTAGCAAATATGAATGGTTATGGCACTATAGACTTGGTCATCTCAATTTCAAATACATCAGAGATTTGAAGAGAAGAAATATGGTTTCAGGATTTCCAGAAATTAACATCCCAAACGAAGTGTGTGAAGAATATGTTCAGTCGAAACAACACAAGAATAACTTCAGCAAGGATGCAGGAAGCAGATCGAAGGCAATTCTTGAAGTCATATACTCTGGTGTATATGGTCCTATCCAGGTGGATTCGATTGGAGGTAACAGGTACTTTGTCACTTTCATAGATGATTTTAGTAGAAAATTGTGAACTTACCTGATCAAGAAGAAAAGTGAAGTGATCGATGTATTTGCCAAGTTTAAATCTATGGTCGAAAGATAAAGTGGTCGAAAGCTCAAGACTTTGAGGAATGATGGTTGTGGAGAGTATGTGTCGAAAGATTTCGATGCAATTATGTGTAAAATAAGGGATTGTGCATGAGGTGGTGCCACCCTACACTCCACAGCAGAATGGAATTGCAGAAAGGAAGAATCGAACCATCATGAACATGGCAAGAAGTATGTTGAATGGAAAGCATCTACCCAAATAACTATGGGGAGAAGTTGTGTCGACTGCAACATATATTTTAAATAGATGTCCCACGAAGAAGCAAGAATGAGTTATGCCAGAAGAGTGTTGGTCTGGTGTCAAGCCTAGCTTGAGTCATCTGAAGGTATTTGGATCTATAGCACATGCTCAGTTGAGAAGGAAGCTTGATGACAAGTCTAGTCAAATGATTCTGATAGGATATCATTCAACTGGAGGTTACAAGTTGTTCGACCCAGTAAACAAACAGGTTCTGATCAGCAGGGACGTGATCATAGATGAGCTTAAAGAATGGGTTTGGACTGAAAATGTCAAGAAAGATTCAATTGAAATCTTATGTGAAAAACCAGTGAGTGAAGTCGAAAGAGATGTTCAACAAGAAGATGCTAGAGATGAAGCAGGCCCAAACAGACCTCAAAGAAAAAGACACATGTCTGCAAGGTTGCAAGAATGTGTGATTACATCAGATGATGTGGTCGATGAAGGTGAGCTGATACATTATGCTTTTTATGCAGATGTCGAACCTGTCAATTCAGTTGAGACATTGAAAGATTCGAAGTAGGTGAAAGCAATGAATGAGGAGATAAAGTCCATCGAAGTCAATAACACTTGGTCACTTGTTGAATTGCCTCAAGGAAAGAAGGAAATTAATGTGAATTAGGTATACAAGGTGAAGCTGAATCCCAGAGGGGAAGTGACTCGACACAAGGTGAGACTTGTGGCGAAAGGTTTTCTTCAGAAGGAAAGAATCGACTTCGACGAAGTATTTTCTCCTATTTCTAGAATCGAAATAATCAGGTTGGTTGTTGGTCTAACAAATATGAACAATTGGCAAATGTTTCAGATGGATGTGAAGTGTGCATTCCTAAGTGTCCCCTTAGACGAAGAATTTTATGTTGCACAACCAGCTGGGTTTGTGAAATAAGGCGAAGAGAGAAAGGTGTACAAGCTGAATAAAGCCTTGTATGGACTGAAGCAAGCTCCAAGAGCTTGGAATAAGAAGATAGACATCTTTCTAAGGGAGAAGGAATTTGTGAAGTGCACAACTGAGCATGTAGTATATGTAAGAAGAAGCAATGGCAAATTGCTTATACTATGTCTCTATGTCGATGGCCTGTTGATAACAGGAAGTTGTAAAAAGGAGATCGAAGATTTCAAACATGACCTAACTGAGGAGTTTGAAATTTCAGGCTTGGGAAATCTCTCATATTTCCTTGACATCGAATTCTACAAGAGTGGTAGAGGTTTGATGTTGCATCAAAGAAGATATGCAGGCGAAATACTCAAGAGATTTGAGATGCAAGATTGCAACCCAACTTCGACTCCAGCTGAGCCCATATTGAAACTTACGAAGGATTCAGAAGAAGATGATGTCTGATCAGTGATATTTAGTAGTAATGTTTAAGCCGGTTTTCAGTGTCTTTTGAGTCTAATTTGGTTTGTTTGTAGTATCTCGTTCATGTTTTGTCATAGTTTTCTCATTATTGCGTGCAAGTTAGTGTTCATCGTTTTACTTTGTTTTTATCAGTGGAATGGGTTATGTGGTCATTTTATTTGTGGTGTTTCAGGTAAATATGTAATCGGATGTTCGAGGCGTCCGAGAGATGATCCAAGCATAAAAAAACGACAGAAAATGGGATTTCAGAGGCACAACACGGGTGCCAGTGTTGTACAACACGGCCCGTGTTGTGAATACCAGAAGAGACTAAGACTTGCAAAGGAAAAGAAGAAGTCAGGGTTGTGACACGGGTGCCCGTGTTGTACAACACGGCCCGTGTCATGGCAGCTGCTGAAGATGTGATTTTGTGGTGATTCAGAGGCACAACACGGGTGCCCGTGTTGTGAAGACCAGAGAGAAATCTTATGTTTTGCTGCTTCAAGGGTATTCCGGACATTTCGCGGTGCTTTTGAAGACTGATTTATATTTGACAATTATTACTGTTAAAAAACACTTTTTGATTTGGGGATTTTGGGATTGAACGAATACGGGAGAAGGAGGATTGATCAAGAGCGGAAGCGATTGACGATCCAACAAATCCGACGTTAATTGTAATGTCTCAATTTTCTTGCTCTGTTTTTAATTTCAGTATGAACATGAGTGGCTAAACCCCCCAATGCCAGGGGGGTGTCCCTGATTTGCTTTATGTAATGACTTTTTGAATTCTTCAATTTTGGATTATGTCTTTAGTTTCGTTTCTTTATTTTATTGCAACGACCTTAATGCTTTATCGTTATTGGAAAATGAGATAATTGATCGTGGTTAGGATTTGGTCTGACCAACCATCCTAACCTTGTTGCATAATTTTATCGCGAAAAATATTACTGAGGAATTGGGATATTTTTATGAGAACCTTTTTATGTCAGAATTATTGCTTGATATTCTTCTTTGACCATTGAGGAATCACGGTCAATGAAGAATACCAAAGGTTTTTTCTTTAAAGGAATTTTGGAAAAACATTATAAACTTAGGAAAGACACTTTCTAAAGCATATCTCTAAAATTAAGGAACATTTGAGTCATTGCACTGCGAATCATACACCGTACCTGGCATTACTTTCATATTAGTGAAATTATTTGTTTTAGTATACGTTTTATTCTCTTTAGTTTATATAATTTAATTTCAAAACCTTTAAACCATGAATTTTGTCCAATTGAAATTAATCACTAAGAACTTATTTTAGTACGCAGTCCTTGAGATCGATATTTGGGGTTAATCCCTTCTATTACTACATCGGTAAAAATAGTACACTTGCTATTTTCCGATCAAGTTTTTGGCGCCGTTGTCGGGGACTGCCAAAGAATTAAGTTGTTTGTGTTATATCAATTGGAATTTTGTTGCTCTGCGACTAAAATTTTACTTTTCTCTCTGTATATCATTTTAGTGTTATTGAAATTTTGTTTTCTAACTCGTGTCTAACTGTTTATGCGAGGTCTGGCCTCAGCTAAATTTTCTTTTGACACAGAACCAGAAAGAGCTTTGCACGAGAGACGCCGCAAGGCAAGAATTGATAGTCTAGCTAAGACTGGTCCAAGTGTCCCGTATCAGGAAACTGAGGACTATATTTCCGTTCACTCGGAGCACAGTGACTCTGATTCAGACAGAGAAACTGACCCTGAATTCAACAACATGGCAGGAAATCAACCTGCTGCAGAGAGACTCTTAGGTGATTACGGAGGGGCAAATGCTCAACCTAACAGGATGACGATTGTTAATCAACCGGTGAATGTAGCACACTTCCAGTTACATCCATCTACTATCCTCCAGTTAGAGAGCAAGCCTTTCTCCGGAAGAATTAATGAGGATGCAAATAAGCACCTACAGAGATTTCTTACTACCACAACTTCTTTGAAGATCGAAGGTCATTCAGAGGAGGCAAAACGACTGGTGATGTTTCCATTCACACTTACTGACGATGCTGAAGAGTGGTTCTATTCTCTTCCCGCAGCAAGCATCACAACATGGCAAGAGATGGAAACAGCTTTCCTAAACGAATACTTTCCTGCTTCAGTGTTCATCCGGAAAAGATATGATATAGTCAATTTTAAACAAAAAGAGGGTGAATCACTTGGAGATGCTTATAAAAGATTCAAAAGGTGTTTGACTTCGTGTCCTACTCATAACATGGACGCAACAGAGCAAATGCAAAACTTTGTGAATGGGTTACGACTCAAGACAAAGCAACTTATTGATACTGCTGCAGGTGGCTCAACAAACTTTTCAACAGCCACAGGTATTAAAAGAATCATAGAAGCTATTGCTGTCAATGAACACCTTGAGTTATATGATCGCACCGTGAGTCAACCAGACGGGAAAATCGATCTTAAGCTGACAGAGCAGGTTGTAAAAATGGAAGATCAAATTGCCGCAGAAGTTGAAAGAAGGTTAAAGAAGATGAATCTGGGAACTCACACAGTTGCTCAGGTTGAACCCGTTCAAGCGGTGATCTGCGAGATATGTTGTGGTCCTCACTTTGCCATGCACTGTTTGGCAACTCAAGAGCAGGTTGAGCAGATTAATATGTTGAGGCAGAACAATCCTTATGCCAACATATATAATCCGGGGTGGAAAAATCACCCAAATTTCTCTTGGAAAGATCATCAAGGGAACATCCAAAAACCGGTTCAAGGCCAACAACAGTATCAGCCCCAGCAACAACCTTATCAGCCTCCAGTGTCAAGAAAAGCTGATTGGGAGATTGCCATTGAAAAGATGGCAGCTCACAATTGTCAATTTCAAGAAGAAACAAGAAGTAACTTCAAGAACATTGGAGCCTCTATAAAGAATCTTGAAGTGAAAATGAGCCAAATTGCTCAACACCTTGCCATTCCACAAACTCCAGGGACTCTTCCTAGTGCTACTGTAACAAATCCTAGAGATAATCACAAAGTAAATGCAGTCACAACGCGAAGAGGTAAAGTTAGTGAAGAGGTTCAAGAAAATTCTGAAGTTGAAAGTCAATTGATTGAGGTTGAGCTTGAAATCAAAGAAAATGAAGAGGTTGGCAACGAAAAAGAAGTTACCCTAACACCGGTCATCAAAGAAAAAGCGGTTGAACCGAAATCGGTGGTCAAACTTCCATATCCTACAAGAAACAAGAAGAAAGGGCAGCAAGAGAAGAATTTTGAGAAATTTCTTGACTTGTTCAAAAAGCTGGAGTTGAATATCCCATTGCTTGAAGCTCTTGAACAAATGCCCACTTATGCCAAGTTCATGAAAGATATAATTGCTAAAAAGAGGACTATGGGAGCTGAACCTATTATTCTAACCGAAACTTGTAGTGCTATTTTGCAGGGACTAAAGATTCCGGTGAAGAAAAAAGATAGAGGAGCTGTCACCATTCCTTGCACTATCGGTGACCGATCGTTCAAGAGAGCTCTCATTGACTTGGGAGCGAGCATCAGTTTAATGCCTTTATCCATCTATAAAAAGTTGGGTATTGGTGTTGTTCAAGACACTAGGATGACTCTCCAATTCGCGGACCATTCTGTGAAGCGGCCGTATGGAGTTGTCCATGATGTCTTGGTTAGAGTGGACAAATTTGTGTTCCCGGTTGACTTTGTGATCCTTGAAATGCCAGAAGATGAAGAAATCCCCTTGATTTTGGGAAGACCTTTCCTAGAAACCGGGAGAGTAATGATAGACATGGAAGGTAGAACACTAACGTTGAAGGTGTATGATGAAGAGTTGAAAATTGATGTTAGGAACACTTTAAAGTATAAAGATGATGTGGGCACTAGTAGTAACATACAAGTGTTAGAACAAATGGAAGCTAGTGAGCATTTAGAAAGTGTATCCAAATTACCTTTAGAGAGGGTGCTGAGTATGTCCATTTTTGAAGGTGATAAGGAAGTTGGAGATAATGATATGGAAGTGGTAGCTATGCTTGAAACTCAACCTATCTTTAAAAGAGTTAGAATACACTGGTGGGAAGAGTTGCGACAGCCTATAACGGTTGATGAAGGCAAAGACAAGCCGAAAATATCTGAATTGAAGTAACTTCCCGAGAATCTCAAATATGTCTTTCTTGACACGGACGAAAAATGTCCCGCTATTATTAGCGCTAATTTGAAAGACATGCAAGAAGGCAAGTTAATTGAAGTTCTAAAAAAATTCAAGGGAGCAATTGGGTGGAAGATTGAAGACCTTAAAGGTATAAGTCCCACGGTGTGTATGCATAAAATACTTATGGAAGAAGATCACAAACCGGTTGTGCAACCACAAAGGAGATTGAATCCGGTTATGAAGGAAGTAGTGCGAAAAGAAGTTGTTAAGCTATTGGATGCGGGATTAATTTATCCTATATCCGATAGTGCGTGGGTTAGTCTGGTGCATGTGGTGCCTAAAAAGGGGGGAACAACTGTTATAACAAATGAAAAGAATGAGTTGATTCCTACTAGAATTGTTACTGGGTGGAGAGTGTGAATTGATTATAGAAGTTTGAATTTGGCTACGAGAAAGGACCATTTTCCGTTGCCCTTCATTGACCAAATGTTGGAAAGACTAGCGGGACATGATTACTATTGTTTTCTTGACGGCTATTCCGGGTACAATCAAATTGCTGTTGCACCGGAAGACCAAAAGAAAACGGCGTTCACATGCCCCTATGGCATTTTTGCTTATAGAAGGATGCCATTTGGGCTATGTAATGCCCCCGCTACATTCCAAAGATGCATGACATCCATTTTTGCGGATATGCTAGAAAAACACATGGAAGTGTTCATGGACGATTTTTCCGTGTTCGGATCCTCATTTGATCATTGTTTATCTAACCTTTCACTTGTTTTGCAGCGATGTCAAGAGAGCAACTTAATATTGAACTAGGAAAAATGCCATTTCATGGTGCGAGAAGGCATTGTTCTTGGTCACAAGATCTCACAAAAAGGGATCGAAGTTGATCAAGCCAAAGTGGAAGTGATCTCTAAGTTACCTCCGCCAATCAACGAAAAGGGCATAAGAAGTTTTTTGGGACATGCGGGATTTTACCGCAGGTTCATAAGAGATTTCTCGAAGATAGCCAAACCTTTAACTACTCTGTTGGTTAAAGATAAGGCTTTTGTTTTCAATAAGGAATGCAACGACGCTTTTGAAACACTAAAAAAGGAATTAGTGTCTGCACCTATTGTTATTGCCCCTGATTGGTCCCTACCCTTTGAGATTATGTGCTATGCTAGTGACATTGCGGTGGGGGCTGTTCTTGGACAGCGAAGAGGAAAATTGCTTCATGTGATTTACTATGCTAGTCATGTTTTGAACCCTGCACAGATAAACTATGCAACTACCGAGAAGGAGTTGTTAGCGGTTGTGTATGCCTTCGATAAATTCAGGCAATATCTGTTGGGTTCAAAAGTGATTGTTTATACTGACCATGCTGCTTTGAAATATCTTTTTGCTAAGCAAGATTCAAAGCCCAGGTTGTTGAGGTGGATTTTACTCCTCCAGGAATTTGATGTGGAGATCCGTGACAAGAAAGGGTGTGAAAACACTGTTGCAGATCATCTTTCTCGGATGTCACTAATTGAGGAGACGGAAGAGCAACGCCCTATAAAGGATGAGTTTGCTGACGAACACATCCTAGCTGTTATAGGGGTGCCTTGGTTTGCAGATTATGCAAACTACCTCGTTGGCGGTATAATACCCGACGATTTTGATTCTAACAAGAAAAAAAAGTTTGTTCATGACTGCAGGTTTTATTTATGGGACGATCCGTTTCTCTACAAAAGAGGGGTGGATGGCCTTGTGAGAAGATGTGTACCCGACGAAGAACAAAAAGATGTGCTGAAAGCATGTCACGACTCTGAGTATGGTGGACATTTCAGTGGTGATCGAACAGCTGCTAAAGTCCTACAATCAGGACTTTACTGGCCATCTTTATTTAAGGATGCTTAAGAGGTAGTGAAAGAGTGTGACAGATGTTAGAGGACTGGGAATATATCAAAAAGAAACCAGATGCCCCAAAACTCTATGCTCGAGGTTGAGTTATTTGATGTATGGGGGATAGACTTCATGGGGCCGTTTCCACCGTCGTTCGGGAAAAACTATATTTTGGTGGCTGTGGATTATGTGTCCAAATGGGTGGAGGTTGTTGCATTACCCACCAATGATGCTAAGGTCGTGGTAAGATCCCTAAAAGAGAACATCTTCGCAAGGTTCGGTGTCCCGAGAGCATTAATAAGCGACGAAGGGACACATTTCTTGAATCACCTTATGGAGAAGCTGCTGCAAAAATACAATGTTAAACACCGGATAGCTACTCCATACCACCCCCAAACGAGCGGCCAAGTTGAGGTGTCCAATAGACAACTGAAACAAATCTTGGAAAAGACAGTGAATTCATCCAGGAGGGATTGGTATATTAAGTTGGATGACGCTTTATGGGCATACCGAACGGCTTTTAAAACGCCTATAGGTATGTCACCATATCAACTGGTTTACGGAAAGGCATGTCACCTACCTTTGGAACTTGAACATAAAGCTTTTTGGGCGTCTAAGTATCTTAATATGGATTTGTCAAAAGCTGGAAGTTCGAGGATTCTTCAACTTCATGAGTTAGAAGAATTCAGGAATCGGGCGTATGAGAATGCCAAGGTTTACAAAGAGCAAACGAAAAAATGGCATGATAAAAGGATTCAAAGAAAAGAGTTTTGGGAAGGACAAATGGTCCTTCTGTACAATTCAAGGCTGAAGCTGTTCCCAGGCAAATTAAGGTCTAAATGGTCGGGACCTTTTGTCGTTCGCAAGGTATTTCCTCACGGAGCTGTTGAGATTAAAAATCAGACCAATGGAGATATTTTCAAAGTGAACGGGCAGAGATTAAAGCATTATTTCAAAGGCCAGACCACTGGTGATGTGCATGTCACTCGTCTCACTCAGTAGTACGACGGACCGTCGAGCCATGCGACGTTAAACGCAGCGCTACGTGGGAGGCAACCCACGAGTTTTTCATTCTTACTTTTGTTTGTTTCTGTTTTGTAGGTTTTGTTTATCACTGGTTATAAGAAGGAAAGAACGAGGTTTGAAGTCGGGCAAGGAAGATCAGAAAACCAAGAAAAAGTGAAAATCAGGGGTGCAACACGGGTGCCCGTGTTGTGCAACACGGCCCGTGTTGCATGGTGCAGAAGAATGTGTTCTATGTGAAGATTTGAGGGGAATCCAGAGGTGCAACACGGGTGCACGTGTTGTGCAACACGGCCCGTGTTGCAATGTCTGGAGGTTTGTTTTTTTCAAGGAAGTTCAAGAAGGAAACCAGGGGTGCAACACGGGTGCCCGTGTTGTGCAACACGGCCCGTGTTGTAAGTACTGAAGGAGAGTAATTTTGCAGTGAATTAGTTGGAACATCCAGGGAGGCAACACGGGTGCCCGTGTTGGACAACACGGCCCGTGTTGCGCATGCGGGAAGCTGAAAATTCAAAATTTTTAAGTTTCCCAACTTTATTCTGTGGGCCCCACGTGTTTATTTTCATAATTTCCAATTAGTGCTCATTAACCAAGCAATTATCATTATACTTCATCTTTTCCAACCTCATTTCTCTCTCAAAAAAAAAACCCTAACCCCATTTTTATCCTTCACAAAACCTCCATTTTCTCAAGCACCCACTCACCGAAACCAACTACCCCGTTCACAAAAATTGTTTCCCATCCCTCTCTTGTCACTTCTACGGTGACCGATTTCTCTAATATTTCAATTTTTTTTTTCGTGTGCTTCATTTGTGCAGGTGAGAACAATGCCTCCTCGAAGGGATACCGGTAAGAATGTTGCTGAATCTTCTCGTCCTCGTAAGAGAGCACACCGAATTCCGAATGCTCATGGCATTTTGTTTGAGGACCCGGAGCATCAAGCCAAGTATGCAAAGTTGGTAAGGCGTAAGTTGATACCGGCCCGGTACATGTGCAATGAAACTCTTGAAAATCTAGGGCTCAAATTTGAAGTTCATAGAATGTTTCACAGTATCGGTATGTTAAATTTTATGCAATATGAAGCGCCAACTTTTGAGCGTATAACCTTGGAATTTTTAAGTTCTTTACAGTTTCAGCTCAAGCATACCTGGACCGGATCCGACACTGAGTACTTCGGTACTTTGAAGTTCCGCCTATTTGACAATGATCATGTGATGTCGGTAGCTGATCTGGGGAAGATTTTAGATCTCCCAGTTTATGGGCTTGGTGCACCGCCGAGTACATTCGTGGTAGGATCATTCTGGAAGGATATCACCGCCAATACCGAGTATGCCTGTTGCACCCCAAAATTTTCCCTCACAATACAAGACTTTGTGTGCTAAGAAGGTTCACAAGGTTCACAAGATTCACAATACTTATAAGACCTTTTCATGAGGTTCATGAAGTCTGCAAGTCACTTTATGAGGTTCACAAGGTTCACAAGATTCACAATACTTATAAGACCTTTTCATGAGGTTCATGAAGTCTACAAGTCACTTTATGAGGTTCACAAGGTTCACAAGATTCACAACACTTACAAGACCTTTCATGAGGTTCATGAAGTCTACATATCACTTTATGAGGTTCACAAGGTTCACAATACCTCCCATGAGGTTCACAAGACATTTTATGATGGTTCACAAGGTTCACAAGGTTCACAATTGGTCAGAAGAGTTAACAATTCCCTCAGACAATGCACCTCCTAAGCAGTGCATCCAAAACTAGGGTTTTGACTTTAATCAGGCTAAATGAACTTCCAAGACTTAAAGTGAGCTTCATAACATCTTATATGTGTGTAAGAACCCCCATGACAAGTTTCAAGACTTTTCTCAAAAGTTTGCTCAGTCAGATGATCAGATAAGTCAAAATCAGTCAAAGTAGTTAAAAAGTCAAACTGAGGTCAACTGTGGTCAAACCAAAGTCAAACTTCATGATTTTTTGCCAACATCAAGTATATGAAGTAAAATTCATCATTTTATCAAGGGTTGATCATGATTCATCAAGGAGATTTCAGATCATCAAGAATCAGGAGTTTCTAAATTAGGGTTTCCTTAGTAAAAGTCAACTGAACTTTGACCAGCCATAACTTTCACATGCTTCATCACCAAGTCTCCATCCAAAGCTCATTTTGAAGTAAATTGAATTCTCTACAACTTTGTGTCTCACAAGCCAAGCCCAAAAATGCTTCATTTGGAAGGTATGAGCTAAGACATTATAGGTCCTTTTGAAAGTCAACAAAAAGTCAACAACTTCAAAAGGGCATAACTTGAGATTGGTAAATGATATGGACATGAAACCAGTGGGGTTGGTTAGAGGACTCTTTAAGCTTTCCAAAATTTCCAAGAACACCCTCATAGCATTAAAATTGAAGGATGTGTGCCCTTGCAAAGTTGGGAAATTTTGGGTTGGTTTATGAAGAAAATGGAGGTCTAAAACCAATTTCTTCCAAGTGGGCTTGCCAAATAATGACCCAATCCACATCAAAACATCTTGCACGAAATTAAATTGATTTATTCATAATTTTATTCATTTTGTTTTTATTTATTATGATTTTTATATTAAAAAATCATTTTAAATTCAAATAAAATATAAAATAATGAAAATTTAATTTGATTTGGTTTCTAGAAGGTCTTAAATTATATTTAGACTTGATTGATACAAGAGTAATGAGAATCATCCTAAAATAGCAATGTGAGATCAAGAATATTCAAATTTTAAAGCCAATCTTTTTCAATCTTCAAATGATCCAAATATCCATCAAATTGGTGAAGTCTTTGACCTAATTCACTCACTCATATATAATGAACACTTAACAATTCACAAGCCACGAATTTGCAGCCTCCAAGAGTAAGTTTCACAAATCAAAAAACCATCCAAAAACTCAAATTCGGATTCATCCATACAAGGCATTAGAAGGTAATTTGAGGACACAGCTATGATCCTTGGACATCATTGAGTGGAAACCAATGCTTGGTTGCATCCAAAACCATTCACATAGCATAACCCGAATGCATCTTGTTCATCTTTAAAAAAAATTCGATTTGAACTATTTATGCCATAACAATGAAATCTAACTGTATATTTGTATTAGTGATGATGTATAGATGCTTTCTGGACAAAAAACTTGAAGCTTCATGACCTAAATCGCAAACGGCCATTGTTAGGGTTTGGAACTTAGTTTTAGGGTTTCACGATTTAGACAATATAAATAAATTCTAACAACGTGGATTGATTGTATGAGTCATAAGGAACTCATTGGTATAAACAATTTGAAGAAATTGTACTGTTTCGTTGGTGTTTGATTTCCGCAGGGTGTAAACATGGAAGAACACGCAGGAAATTTCGCAGCAAAAGTTATACGAATTTTCGCAGGTAAAAGGTAGAAGAAGAAGAAGCTGCGCGCGAAATTCCAGATTCAAAAAATTGTTTAAAAATATTATGATTTGTTTCTGTTGTTATTTCACAAGCAAATGCTTGTCTCAGTGGTAAGACGCGCGTGTATACTGCCTGCAAGCCTGGGTTCGAATCCTGGCTTTGTACAATTTTTTCTTATTTTTTCAGGTTAATCAGGAAGCTTCATATATTATGCATTATTGCCACTATACTATCAGATGCGCTCACCTAGCTGGGATGGTAATGTGTTTGTGTGATACTATGAAGGTCCTGGGTTCGATTCCCCCCAGGCCTTTTGTTTTCTTGCTATTTTTTTGATTTTTTTTCAGGAAATAGAACAAAAACAACTTGACTCACTCTTCTTACACCAATGCATGCGTGGCCCAGTGGATGGAAACAGGGTTTGGGAGTGAAGGGACCAGGGTTCAAACCCTGCCCTCAGCAGTTTGGTATTTTTGCATTTTTTTTATTTTAATTTATTTTATTATATTAATTCAATTTTGTTTAAATTAGTAAAATATAAACTATATTTTTTTTAATACCATTAAAACACTTTTTATCATAATTTATTTATTTTTAACTATTTATATTTAATTCATATTTATGTATGTATAATTATCAAATTTTTGTAAATAAATTGTTCTATTTTGTAAATTAAATACAAAACCCTAATTATATTATAAAATCCTAATTTATTTTTTCTAAACAATTAAACCCTAATTTCTTTTTCTTCTATTTTGTTTAATATTATTATTAATTTAATTTTTAAATTGTTTATAATTTAAAATTTTGTATATAAACATGTTTAAAAATTAAAATGCTTAATTTATTTTTTATAATATGTAAATATTATACAATTGTTTATATTTTAATTTTACATGAAAATAATTTCTATTATATGTTTAAAATTGCTAATTTAATTATGTTCATAATTAATTTTATAATTTATACTTAACTTAAAATTTTATAATTAATATAATTGTTCATATTTTTCTATTAACCATTAAAACTTTGTTTAATATAATCTTTTTTTGTTTATTATTATTATTAACCATGTTTATTACTAACCCCATTTATTTTTAAATTGTGATTATTATTATTATTTTCACTAACCCCAATTATATTGCTTATTTATTTTGCTTATTTTGCTTATTTATTTATTTATTTAAATTGCTTGTTTATTATTATTATTGTAATTGCTCCTGGATGTAATTTTTTGTAATATTTAAATTATTTATTTTTATGTCATGGTTAGTAAAAAATAGGGAGTGTAAACTATTTGTATTTAAAATTGATTTAGATCACTTAATTCAAAAGATAAATATTAAAATTGAACACTCACACACGTAAGTCGATCTTTGATCGCCATCTCACTTCCTTAGGGATACCTCTCATTGTTGCCTAATAAAAAGGTCAAGTAGGGTGTATAAAGCAAAAGTTCCTTAAAAGAAAAGTCATCTAGTCCCTTAACAATCAAAGATCAAGTCCCTTAAAAGGTTGCCTTCATAATGATCTTGTCCCTTTCGAATAATGATGACAGTCCTCCAAAAATGCTTAATACACCCTACAGTTGCCTTCATTAACAAATGACCCTCACTTGTCCCATACATCCAAGGTAATGACTACCTATTCCTTAATAATAGGGATAGTCTTACCATTTAAAGGATAAAGAACAGAAAGACTTAAACTTTAGGGTAGGTTCCTCATAGTTACTTGCTCATTACTCAAAAATTTCTCAAACACCTCACAATTTAAAACAATTTTCAAACACAAGTTTTTTACGCATCCGTACATGGATCATTATCAAACTCTTATGAAAACTTCTATTCACACACTTCACATTTTCAAAAACATTTTAAAGTGAGCTAAGTAACTAAGAGCCCATGGATAACCATGGATGTAAAGGGTGCTAACACCTTCCCTTTACATAACCTACCCCCCGGACCCAAAAATCTTTTAAAAGGTCTTTCCTGTTCTTTTATGCCTTTCCTTTGGATAAAATAAAAGTCGGTGGCGACTCTTGCTATCCGCAACATTCAACTAAAGTCAGTTCTCCCACCGTGTTACAGAACTGGCGACTCTGCTGGGGATTTAATAAAAGAGGGGTACCCTTAGGAATTAGATCACTTTAAAATTGTTTGCCTTGTTTGCTTTATATTATCTTGTTGGGGTGCTTTTATGTGTGAAAGGTCCTAACCCGGATCTAGTGTACCATAGGTAAATGGCAATAGACCAAGGAAACTGTACGACGTATATCGATATGGTTGATCTGGTGGCCATAGTTAGTGTGACTTCTTGGTTGGTGCTTATGTTCCTTAAGTCAAGTTGAGGATAATATGAGGCTGCCATATGTTGTCAATGCACTAATTAACTTTTAGAACCCTAGTTATCCCATCTTGGCCTTTAGAAAAGTAGTGAGGTAACCGATTTTGGTGCAGACTGAAGTTGGTTGACACTCGATACTACGCTCATTGAGATCTTAAACTTGGAGTGTTTTGGTTGTCAAGTAAGTTGCCTTCTGAACAACCACCCTTGTGAAGGATCAATGATATTGAGATCCCTTAGAACCTGGTTACTTTTGTAGGACAGGATGAACCATCTAACTTCAGGGGAGGGTACTTACCTTTGAACCTCATGCAAGCCTTTAAACCTAGGGCTATGGTGTGACTTGTTTGTGTGTGCCACATGTTTGTGATTGAGCATAACATCATGACATCATCATGCATCATAAGCATAGCATTTTCACTAACCATTTCAAGGACCAAAGGATTTATCTTTGTTCTTTGTTGCAGGTCATGGCTTCTGCTCGTAGAAACACCATCAGGATCAACTTTGTGGGCATACCTGCTAAGCTTAAAGAGTTGGTTTCTCAAGTGTCTGATCACTCCCAGTTCATCAAGAGACATGGTAACCTGCTAGATCTAGTCACTTCAGGGTTCAATGAAGACATGATGAGTGTTCTGTTTCAGTTCTTTGACCCTAAGCACCATTTCTTCACATTCCCCGACTATCAGCTGGTTCCTACAATGGAAGAGTTCTCTAAACTTCTGGGTATACCTGTTCTTGATCAAAGACCCTTCACAGGCTTGGAAAAGGAGCTTAAACTAGAGGTTATTGTTGCAGCTCTACATCTGAAGAAGTCTGACATTATTCTAGAAACAAGAAGCGGAGTCAAGGGTATTCTTGCTAAGGTGTTGATAGAGAAAGCTCAAGTGTTCTTTGAAAGCTATGAGCTATGATGCTTTTGAGGAGATCTTAGCCTTGCTGATATATGGCTTAGTATGGTTCCCCAATCCAGATCAGTTCATAGACATTCATGCCATCAACATATTTCTGAGTCACAATCTAGTGCCTACCTTGCTTGGAGATATACTACATTCTCTTCATACCCGCACTACAAGGGCAAGAGGAACTTTGATGTGCTGCATACCTTTGCTTTCTAGGTGGTTTATTTCTCACATTCCTCGCTCAGTAATGAAGAATGAGCAAGGGTTCAGGTGGTCCAAAAGAATTATGTCACTCTCTCATTCAGATATCCATTGGTGCTCCAGATCCATGGAGAATGTCACCATTATTGACCGTTGTGGGGAGTTTCCTAATGTGCCACTTCTAGGCATAAGAGGAGGCATCACCTACAACCCCTCTCTAGCTTTACGACAGTTTGGTTACGCTCGGAGTGATGGTCCACATGACATGTTGATTCAAGGCATTGTGTTTGACTACGACAACGATCTTCAAGGTTACCGTCAGAGATTCATACGAGCATGGGGAAAAGTAAACAGGGTTGACAGCAAGACTCTGGAGCCTAAGTATACTATTCCTATGGAGGCTTATCTCAGATGGGTGCGATCTCGTGCTCAGACTCTCATGATGCCATATCCTGCTATCCAGCCAGTTACCATGGAACCTGTTGCTGAAGGAGATACTACTTATACCATCCTTCACCCAGACATGCCTACTGACATGGAAGACTTACAGAGATCCTGGATCCAATTGAAGGAGCAAAGGGATACTTTAGAGGCTCATTATAAAGCAAGCCAAGAAAGGATCCTAGAACTAACAAAGCAACTTCACGAGTAACGGAATCTCAACTCATACCTCAACACAAAGAGGAAACGTCCATGGGAGACTTAAAACCCCATCTTTTGTACTTATTTCATTTCATTTTCTGTAAGCCCAAGAGGCAAAACAAATTTATTACTAATAAAAGTTTACCTTCTTGTTTGTCTAAGCAAATTTAAATCCTGCGGTCCTTGAAAACATTGCATATACATTCACATATCATATCATTGCATCACAGGTTTAGTGTGCACAAGTTTCTTATCTTCTCGCTATTTATTTCAGCAATGGCTCTTGAATAAACAGTTAAGGATCTCCAGGCACAAAATGCACAGTTCCAAGAGCTGATCCTGAACTTGTCCAAGGGGCAAGATGAATTGAAGACACTGCTGGCTAAGAAGAAGAGTCCTGAAGACAACAAGGATGGTCAGTTGGAACAATTGCAAGCTGAGATAACAGAAATGAGGATCCAGATGAACGGCCAGGGGGCTCTTATCCAAAGTTTAGCTCAGGGGCAAGAAGAGCTGAGAACCTTTGTCCAAAGACTTCAAAGTAATGGAGTCAGGAATCTAATTGTCAATCAACATCCGTTAAAACAAACTGATTTGGTTGAAAAGAAGATGAGGATAAAAGAAGGTAAGAAACCAGTTACCACTGATTGTTCTTCAGTTAAAGAAAAAAGACATGGTAAAGTTAATCCACCTCAACACAAGGGATGTAGAAGACAGTATATCAAATTCAGCACTCCAATTTCACAAGTTCTGCAATGCTTGTTGGAAATGAAACTAATTTCCTTGAAAAATTCTCCTCAAAATCCTAAAACTTCCTCTCCTCGCTATAATCCCAAGGCAAGGTGTGGGTATCACTCCAACTGTCCTGGACATGATACTAATAGTTGTTGGACATTGAAGAAAAAGATCCAAGACCTGATTGACGAAGGAATCCTAGAGGTTACTCCAGAAGGTCAAGTTGAATTCTACTATCACCCATCAAACACCGAAGCTGCAAGACAAGTTGCCCAGTGTAGCAAGAAAGAAAGCCTACCTATTCCTGTTGAGATATGGGGCACCTTGGGACATCCAAGTGGTAAATTTGATTTCATGGTGAAGTATACTGCTCCTCAAAGTTCACAGATTGCAATTGAGGACATTCAGCCAACTGGATGGGACAACATTTGAATTTTCATTTGTAATTTCTTTTATTTGTTTGAACACTTACTATTATGTTAAACTTTTGTTTTCATCAATGCATTGCATATGTTTGTCTTGAATTAATCCATTCGTTCCACTATATTTTGAATTATGCTTCTTATTTCTATCTTGTGATATTTAACTCTTGATAAAGCTATAAGCCTGTAGAGGGAGGATGACGAAAACAATACCATAATCTTATGCAGTATGCTTTTGAACAGACTATGCTGACGATGTACATGCATTGTTTCAATTCCTAAACAGTGGAGATATAAGGAAGTTAATCCCTAGTCAACCCTTTTGAGCCTATGAAGTAGGAGTTTTTATTCTCGCACAAATTAAAACCCTTATTTATAACCTGGGGCAGGGTAGTTACTCGGTTAACTCAAATATGCCAATTATCTGTGTTGTACACAGCTGATGATGGTTCTTTGTAATCATGAAACCTGACAGTCAATATCCAGCAAAAGAACAGTCTTGCTAAGTCAAAACCTATGAAGGAGACTTAGTAAAACATTAAGACATCTCGCTGACTGTAACCTTGAAATAAGCAGTTCAGGCAAAAAGAAGGGATAATAAAGTCAAAAGAAAAAGAAAAAAAAAGAGGTCACCATGAATCCTCAACAAAGAAAGATGACTGAATGTTCAAATAAATTTTGGGTTTCTGAACCATCACAAATGTCAGTGTTACAATTCCAAACTCATTTGAGCCTCAATGCATAAGTTAACTGAGTATAGGACTGAAGAACATCATGGAGATTGGGTTGGGTACAAATAAAATTTGAGCCTTTATCCTTTGTTTCTTAAACCGTGAACCAGGCCACGTTACAACCCTTTAAAAGTCCTAACTGAAGCATGGTTAGTTCGAAAGTGTACTGCTACAAAAAGGTATCCTGACTCCTTTAGGGCTTATTATAAAACTTGAGTTAATATCACAGTTTTCACAAAAAATGTTTTTTCTAAAATAACTCTTTTTCAAAAACTTCAAGACAGACATAAGCATTGCATTTTTGAATACATTTGTTTGCATATACCTGAGTGTTTGATAAATGGAGAAACTTACAGGATGAATGTTCAATGAACCAAAGTCCTTCCGATGAACAAAGTTGCTTCCGGGATCAAAGTCCATGTATACAAAGGGGAATAGTCATTATCTCCCAATCAAGGGGGAAGACCATGATACTGCCTAACTCATGTGGGGCAATCAGGACATGATTCAGTTATGTTTAAGTATCCAGGGGCAGATCTCCACATCTGTCTAAATTACCCAGGGTAACATTACAAAGTTCATAATGTCAGGGGCATAGTCACTGTTTCCCAGTCAAGGGGCATACCAACTTACTGTTCAATTCATTTGGGGCATTCAGGTCCAGATTCAACAATGTTTAATAGCCAGAGGCAGCTCTCCGCATATATTGGAATTTCATGATGTCAGGGGCATATTATGGTGAGGCCCTCTGTTTATTTCTCTTGAGGTAACTACATTCAGATACTTCCATTATGGTATAATTCATCCTCAACCAAGGGGCAATGCTTTCTCTTCAAATCTAATACCCAGAGCGTATATGGTCCATCACAATTTGAAGACACATTCCTCTCATTGTAGTACCTGGATATTTAATTCTCAGCAGAAGCCATTGTGGAAATTAATTGTCTGTGCCAGTAGTATCAGATGGTGTCAGTATCATGTCTTCAGATCCAGCTATGAGGATTTCTGGGAAGGTATTCAGGAAAGTTAAAAATTTCAGGAGCTCCAAATCCAATTGGTTATACACTCTCGAAGTTGAAACAATTCTGTTTTCAAGTTCAGCTGTACTTTTCCCTCTGAATCCAGATTTACTTTTACCCTATTTACATAAGCGAAACGTCCATTGGTTGTGTTTGAACGTATGTATGCTTTTAAATATGATTGATGTTTACTAGAAATGCATAGATGCTTAATATGATTGATGTTTACCAGAAATGCATGAAAATGCAGTAATAGTATTTACTAAGGACGAACGAGGGAAGGATTTCAACAAAGCTTTGCCGGTTCATCCCCACAATACAGTTACAAATCCCCAGTAGGGAAAATCCATCTTCATGAAGTACTTCAAGTCACATCTCCCCTGGAATTTATATCCATCTCTTTTATCCTCATACGGATAGTCGGGAATTTACTTTCCAATAGGAGTACGACGAACGAAGACGGGAGGTTATGTATATCCTACTATCAAGCGAAGACGGAAGGTTATGTATACCTTACTATCCCCATCATACGGGAGGTTATATATATCTTATTATCAAACAAGACGGGAATGAGTTCCTCATATTCTTCAGCAACAAACCGGGATTTATTTTCCCTGGCCAGCAGTTGTCATACGAAGATATCCAGACGCTTCCGGCAGCATCATACCATACATACATCATTTACATCATACCATAACATACATATCCATAGATACATAATACATTACTTAAGTGCATCATACTATACATGCATACATAATGCATAAACTAATACTACCATATAGAATATTACCTTGTTTTCAGGTTAATTCTTCAGCAGACAAACTTCATCAACAACTTGTGACTATCAGGACTGCTCTATCCTCCTGAAAGTTATCATTCCCTCAGGACTGCTTTATCCTCCTGAAAGCTTCTTATACATCAGAACGTAGTTCATCTTTCTGAAAGCATATTACCTCCTCAGGACGTTGTTATCCTCCTGAAAGCATATTATCTCCTCGGGACGTTGTTTATCTTCCTGAAAGCATACTATTACCTCAGGACTGCTTTATCCTCCTGAAAGCATATTATTACCTCAGGATTGCTTTATCCTCCTGAAAGCTATCAATCCCTCAGGACTGCTTTATCCTCCTGAAAGCATATTATTACCTCAGGATTGCTTTATCCTCCTGAAAGCTATCAATCCCTCAGGACTGCTTTATCCTCCTGAAAGCATGTTATTACCTCAGAACGTTGTTTATCTTTCTGAAAGCATATCATTACCTCAGGACGTTGTTATCCTCTTGAAAGCATATTATCTCCTCGGGACGTTGTTATCTTCCTGAAAGCATACTATTACCTCAGGACTGCTTTATCCTCCTGAAAGCATATTATTACCTCAGGATTGCTTTATCCTCCTGAAAGCTATCAATCCCTCAGGACTGCTTTATCCTCCTGAAAGCATATTATTACCTCAGGATTGCTTTATCCTCCTGAAAGCTATCAATCCCTCAGGACTGCTTTATCCTCCTGAAAGCATGTTATTACCTCAGAACGTTGTTTATCTTTCTGAAAGCATATCATTACCTCAGGACGTTGTTATCCTCCTGAAAGCATATTATCTCCTCGGGACGTTGTTATCTTCCTGAAAGCATATTATTACCTCAGGACTGTTGTATCCTCCTGAAAGCATATCACTCCCTCAGGACTGCTTTATCCTCCTGAAAGCATATCATTACCGCAGGACTGCTTTATCCTCCTGAAATCATATTACTACCTCGGGACGTTGTTTATCTTCCTGAAAGCTATCATTTTACTTCCATATTTTGGACTGTTTATCCCCCAAGAAATGTATCTGAAACACTTCTCTCCAAGTGGCATCCTTAAGCCCACTCAAGCATATTCAACAAGTCATCAATACCACTCTACGCACTGGTGAGTGCAAATTTTTGGGCTTTTGTGTTCAATCCCCTTCAACCTTCTAGGTCACGACTGGCATATATACCAATCTAACCCCTCAGGTTTCAGAAAATTGAATAGGGGCAGTTGTTGCACCCCAAAATTTGCCCTCACAATACAAGACTTTGTGTGCTAAGAAGGTTCACAAGGTTCACAAGATTCACAATACTTATAAGACCTTTTCATGAGGTTCATGAAGTCTACAAGTCACTTTATGAGGTTCACAAGGTTCACAAGATTCACAATACTTATAAGACCTTTTCATGAGGTTCATGAAGTCTACAAGTCACTTTATGAGGTTCACAAGGTTCACAAGATTCACAACACTTACAAGACCTTTCATGAGGTTCATGAAGTCTACATATCACTTTATGAGGTTCACAAGGTTCACAATACCTCCCATGAGGTTCACAAGACATTTTATGATGGTTCACAAGGTTCACAAGGTTCACAATTGGTCAGAAGAGTTAACAATTCCCTCAGACAATGCACCTCCTAAGCAGTGCATCCAAAACTAGGGTTTTGACTTTAATCAGGCTAAATGAACTTCCAAGACTTAAAGTGAGCTTCATAACATCTTATATGTGTGTAAGAACCCCCATGACAAGTTTCAAGACTTTTCTCAAAAGTTTGCTCAGTCAGATGATCAGATAAGTCAAAATCAGTCAAAGCAGTTAAAAAGTCAAACTGAGGTCAACTGTGGTCAAACCAAAGTCAAACTTCATGATTTTTTGCCAACATCAAGTATATGAAGTAAAATTCATCATTTGATCAAGGGTTGATCATGATTCATCAAGGAGATTTCAGATCACCAAGAATCAAGAGTTTCTAAATTAGGGTTTCCTTAGTAAAAGTCAACTGAACTTTGACCAGCCATAACTTTCACATGCTTCATCACCAAGTCTCCATCCAAAGCTCATTTTGAAGGAAATTTAATTCTCTACAACTTTGTGTCTCACAAGCCAAGCCCAAAAATGCTTCATTTGGAAGGTATGAGCTAAGACATTATAGGTCCTTTTGAAAGTCAACAAAAAGTCAACAACTTCAAAAGGGCATAACTTGAGATTGGTAAATGATATGGACATGAAACCAGTGGGGTTGGTTAGAGGACTCTTTAAGCTTTCCAAAATGTCTAAGAACACCCTCATATCATTAAAATTGAAGGATGTGTGCCCTTGCAAAGTTGGGAAATTTTGGGTTGGTTTATGAAGAAAATGGAGGTCTAAAACCAATTTCTTCCAAATGGGCTTGCCAAATAATGACCCAATCCACATCAAAACATCTTGCACGAAATTAAATTGATTTATTCATAATTTTATTCATTTTGTTTTTATTTATTATGATTTTTATATTAAAAAATCATTTTAAATTCAAATAAAATATAAAATAATGAAAATTTAATTTGATTTGGTTTCTAGAAGGTCTTAAATTATATTTAGACTTGATTGATACAAGAGTAATGAGAATCATCCTAAAATAGCAATGTGAGATCAAGAATATTCAAATTTTAAAGCCAATCTTTTTCAATCTTCAAATGATCCAAATATCCATCAAATTGGTGAAGTCTTTGACCTAATTCACTCACTCATATATAATGAACACTTAACAATTCACAAGCCACGAATTTGCAGCCTCCAAGAGTAAGTTTCACAAATCAAAAAACCATCCAAAAACTCAAATTCGGATTCATCCATACAAGGCATTAGAAGGTAATTTGAGGACACAGCTATGATCCTTGGACATCATTGAGTGGAAACCAATGCTTGGTTGCATCCAAAACCATTCACATAGCATAACCCGAATGCATCTTGTTCATCTTTAAAAAAAATTTCGATTTGAACTATTTATGCCATAACAATGAAATCTAACTGTATATTTGTATTAGTGATGATGTATAGATGCTTTCTGGACAAAAAACTTGAAGCTTCATGACCTAAATCGCAAACGGCCATTGTTAGGGTTTGGAACTTAGTTTTAGGGTTTCACGATTTAGACAATATAAATAAATTCTAACAACGTGGATTGATTGTATGAGTCATAAGGAACTCATTGGTATAAACAATTTGAAGAAATTGTACAGTTTCGTTGGTGTTTGATTTCGGCAGGGTGTAAACATGGAAGAACACGCAGGAAATTTCGCAGCAAAAGTTATACGAATTTTCGCAGGTAAAAGGTAGAAGAAGAAGAAGCTGCGCGCGAAATTCCAGATTCAAAAAATTGTTTAAAAATATTATGATTTGTTTCTGTTGTTATTTCACAAGCAAATGCTTGTCTCAGTGGTAAGACGCGCGTGTATACTGCCTGCAAGCCTGGGTTCGAATCCTGGCTTTGTACAATTTTTTCTTATTTTTTCAGGTTAATCAGGAAGCTTCATATATTATGCATTATTGCCACTATACTATCAGATGCGCTCACCTAGCTGGGATGGTAATGTGTTTGTGTGATACTATGAAGGTCCTGGGTTCGATTCCCCCCAGGCCTTTTGTTTTCTTGCTATTTTTTTGATTTTTTTTCAGGAAATAGAACAAAAACAACTTGACTCACTCTTCTTACACCAATGCATGCGTGGCCCAGTGGATGGAAACAGGGTTTGGGAGTGAAGGGACCAGGGTTCAAACCCTGCCCTCAGCAGTTTGGTATTTTTGCATTTTTTTTATTTTAATTTATTTTATTATATTAATTCAATTTTGTTTAAATTAGTAAAATATAAACTATATTTTTTTTAATACCATTAAAACACTTTTTATCATAATTTATTTATTTTTAACTATTTATATTTAATTCATATTTATGTATGTATAATTATCAAATTTTTGTAAATAAATTGTTCTATTTTGTAAATTAAATACAAAACCCTAATTATATTATAAAATCCTAATTTATTTTTTCTAAACAATTAAACCCTAATTTCTTTTTCTTCTATTTTGTTTAATATTATTATTAATTTAATTTTTAAATTGTTTATAATTTAAAATTTTGTATATAAACATGTTTAAAAATTAAAATGCTTAATTTATTTTTTATAATATGTAAATATTATACAATTGTTTATATTTTAATTTTACATGAAAATAATTTCTATTATATGTTTAAAATTGCTAATTTAATTATGTTCATAATTAATTTTATAATTTATACTTAACTTAAAATTTTATAATTAATATAATTGTTCATATTTTTCTATTAACCATTAAAACTTTGTTTAATATAATCTTTTTTTGTTTATTATTATTATTAACCATGTTTATTACTAACCCCATTTATTTTTAAATTGTGATTATTATTATTATTTTCACTAACCCCAATTATATTGCTTATTTATTTTGCTTATTTTGCTTATTTATTTATTTATTTAAATTGCTTGTTTATTATTATTATTGTAATTGCTCCTGGATGTAATTTTTTGTAATATTTAAATTATTTATTTTTATGTCATGGTTAATAAAAATAGGGAGTGTAAACTATTTGTATTTAAAATTGATTTAGATCACTTAATTCAAAAGATAAATATTAAAATTGAACACTCACACACGTAAGTCGATCTTTGATCGCCATCTCACTTCCTTAGGGATACCTCTCATTGTTGCCTAATAAAAAGGTCAAGTAGGGTGTATAAAGCAAAAGTTCCTTAAAAGAAAAGTCATCTAGTCCCTTAACAATCAAAGATCAAGTCCCTTAAAAGGTTGCCTTCATAATGATCTTGTCCCTTTCGAATAATGATGACAGTCCCTCCAAAAATGCTTAATACACCCTACAGTTGCCTTCATTAACAAATGACCCTCACTTGTCCCATACATCCAAGGTAATGACTACCTATTCCTTAATAATAGGGATAGTCTTACCATTTAAAGGATAAAGAACAGAAAGACTTAAACTTTAGGGTAGGTTCCTCATAGTTACTTGCTCATTACTCAAAAATTTCTCAAACACCTCACAATTTAAAACAATTTTCAAACACAAGTTTTTTACGCATCCGTACATGGATCATTATCAAACTCTTATGAAAACTTCTATTCACACACTTCACATTTTCAAAAACATTTTAAAGTGAGCTAAGTAACTAATAGCCCATGGATAACCATGGATGTAAAGGGTGCTAACACCTTCCCTTTACATAACCTACCCCCCGGACCCAAAAATCTTTTAAAAGGTCTTTCCTGTTCTTTTATGCCTTTCCTTTGGATAAAATAAAAGTCGGTGGCGACTCTTGCTATCCGCAACATTCAACTAAAGTCAGTTCTCCCACCGTGTTACAATGCCGCGTCGGCAGCAAAAGCCTCATGCATCCATAACCCGTGATTCCGGTACGCTCAAAAAGGGTTTGCTTATACCCTTTTCTGCCGAGGCGATAACACAGGAGTCGCAACTCTGCGAGAGTTGTACTTCCTGTATGGAATGGCAAACAATGAGCTGATTAATGTTGTGGCCTTCGCAGCAGACCACCTGAAGCTGGTAGCCAATGCTGCCTCGGGTGAGATTTCTGTTGGAGGGATGATTACACAGATTGCTCAGCATCTTGGGTATAATGAGAGGTTGCTTGAAGTGCCCGCAGTGGCAGGTAAGACCAAAATTGATCTTGAAACATTGATCAACCAAGGTATGATTAAAACCGCTCATAATTATTATGTTGTGATGACTCGTAACAAGCATTTGATTTCGTTACCTGCGCCTAATATGATTACTATAGATAATAGAGCTAACTGGCTGTATGAGGACCCTATGCAGGGTGGTTCCGATCAGTTTGATGAGTATTTTTCAGATGAGGAGGATGAAAGGAACCAAGCTGAAGAGGTCCCGGTGCAAACTGCTGGTGGTTCATCTAACCAAGCAACCGGTCAGTGGAATGTGTCCAAGGACTAGTGGGACGAAATGATCAGAGAGCAGACCCGGCAAAGGGACCTTATCGATGAGCTGCATGCATGGATGCAGCAGATGAAGCTTCATGGATTTCCTCCCGAGCAGTGATAGTTGTGAGTCCCCTCCGACATTGGTTCTTCAACAGTGAGGACACTGTTGAGTTCAAGTGTGTGGGGGTTTAGTTTTCATGTTTTCGTTTGTTTTATTTTAATCTTTGTTTGTTTTTAATAGTATCGTAGTGTCGGCTTGAAGATTATAGCTATGTGTTATCTGAAAAAACACCCCTGAGTTAACCTGTTGTGTGTTGCAAGTGAATTATGAGAAAGTATATAGGATGTGAGTGAAAAGAAACCCGATGAGAAAATATGGAAAATTTTGATGTATAGGTACCACATGAACACACTGAGTCTTCGGAATTAGGAACGAGTTCGACATGTAGATTCGTGCCATGGTACTTTGATCTGAGAAGTAAACCCGAAGTAGTTTCTATTGATGTATCTGGCTTTATCTATAATAATTGTGTGTACAAAGTTGATCCAAAAGAAAAAAATCTTGAAGGCACCGAAAAAAAAATGAATAAAAACATTAGAACGATCGATCCTTCTAAGTTGGGTAACCCTCACAAGGTTATTCAACCTAACGGCGGTTGAACATAAATGTTTCCCTAAGGGACAAAGAAAAATCGGTGCCAACAATAAAAAGGGGATCGATCTTGTACACATAGTGAAAATCATTAAAAGCCTTAAAAGTGATTGTCCGAATGAAAAGGGTTAAAAATCGAAAAAAATAAGACCTAAGCACGAAGCATAGTCGGAGAGGTTACCGAAAAGGGAGATTCAGATCCGTGGTTTTGCACGGTGTAGTGTTTGTGTGATATCTATACTGAGAGAAAGGTACCAAAAATAACTCATTAGGTGAATTGGAATAAAGGATCCACGTATGAGTATCATAATTCATCTTGCTAGTTTTTAAGGTGTAAATACAGGATTTTTGCTTGAGGGCAAGCAAGAATTCAAGTTTGGGGGAGTTTGATCAGTGATATTTAGTAGTAATGTTCAAGCCGGTTTTCAGTGTCTTTTGAGTCTAATTTGGTTTGTTTGTAGTATCTCGTTCATGTTTTGTCATAGTTTTCTCATTATTGCGTGCAAGTTAGTGTTCATCGTTTTACTTTGTTTTTATCAGTGGAATGGGTTATGTGGTCGTTTTCTTTGTGGTATTTCAGGTAAATATGTAATCGGCTGTTCGAGGCGTCCGAGAGATGATCCAAGCATAAAAAAACGACAGAAAATGGGATTTCAGAGGCACAACACGGGTGCCAGTGTTGTACAACACGGCCCGTGTTGTGAATACCAGAAGAGACTAAGACTTGCAAAGGAAAAGAAGAAGTCAGGGTTGTGACACGGGTGCCCGTGTTGTACAACACGGCCCGTGTCATGGCAGCTGCTGAAGATGTGATTTTGTGGTGATTCAGAGGCACAACACGGGTGCCCGTGTTGCACAACACGGCCCGTGTTGTGAAGACCAGAGAGAAATCTTATATTTTGCTGCTTCAAGGGTATTCCGGACATTTCGCGGTGCTTTTGAAGACTGATTTATATTTGACAATTATTACTGTTAAAAAACACTTTTTGATTTGGGGATTTTGGGATTGAACGAATACGGGAGAAGGAGGATTGATCAAGAGCGGAAGCGATTGACGATCCAACAAATCCGACGTTAATTGTAATGTCTCAATTTTCTTGCTCTGTTTTTATTTTCAGTATGAACATGAGTGGCTAAACCCCCCAATGCCAGGGGGGTGTCCCTGATTTGCTTTATGTAATGACTTTTTGAATTCTTCAATTTGGGATTATGTCTTTAGTTTCGTTTCTTTATTTTATTGCAACGACCTTAATGCTTTATCGTTATTGGAAAATGAGATAATTGATCGTGGTTAGGATTTGGTCTGACCAACCATCCTAACCTTGTTGCATAATTTTATCGCGAAAAATATTACTGAGGAATTGGGATATTTTTATGAGAACCTTTTTATGTCAGAATTATTGCTTGATATTCTTCTTTGACCATTGAGGAATCACGGTCAATGAAGAATACCAAAGGTTTTTTCTTTAAAGGAATTTTGGAAAAACATTATAAACTTAGGAAAGACACTTTCTAAAGCATATCTCTAAAATTAAGGAACATTTGAGTCATTGCACTGTGAATCATACACCGTACCTGGCATTACTTTCATATTAGTGAAATTATTTGTTTTAGTATACGTTTTATTCTCTTTAGTTTATATAATTTAATTTCAAAACCTTTAAACCATGAATTTTGTCCAATTGAAATTAATCACTAAGAACTTATTTTAGTACGCAGTCCTTGAGATCGATATTTGGAGTTAATCCCTTCTATTACTACATCGGTAAAAATAGTACACTTGCTATTTTCCGATCAATGTCGACCTAACCCAATACAGAAGACTTATTGGGTCACTTCGATACCTTTGTCACACAAGGCCTGACTTTGCATACAGTGTTGGTATGGTGAGTAAATTCATGCAGAAGCCAAAGGTATCACACCTAGCAGCGGCGAAGAGGATACTAAGGTATTTGAAATGAACTCTCGACTATGACATTTTGTTTCTAATAGCTGATGAAGGAAAAGAATGCAAGTTAGTGGGATACACAGATTCCAATTGGTGTAGTGATGTTGAGGATCGAAAATCCACTGCTGGATATGTGTTTATGTTAGGTGGTGCACAAGTTGCTTGGAGTTCGAGAAAGGAGATAGTAGTGGCATTATCATCATGTGAAGTAGAATACATAACTACTTCTCTTTGTGCATGTCAAGCAACATGGATGGTAAAATTGGTCGAAGAGATTACATTAAAGAGTCATGGAGCAATCACCATGAAGATCGACCACATGCCAGCTATCAATTTGGCGAAGAATCTGATAGCACATGATCGAAGCAAGCACATTGAAATGATGTTCCATTATCTTCGAGAGCAGGTAGCAGATAGGAAGATGAATTTGGAACACTGCAGAACTGAGAATCAAATTGAAAATATCATGAAGAAAGGAGTGCGGGTCGAAGTATTCAAGAAGCTAAGGTCTATGATGAACGTAGATAGCTTAGACACAATGAATTAGGTGGTGTTTTAAATTGTATTTCCTTGTGTCAAAGCAGGTTGCTTGACAGAAGGAAAGATTTGATTTGATCTAGATTAGATTTAATTCAAATAGATATTTTGGGCTTTTATAGTTTTGGGCTTTGTCTTAAGATGCAAGCAAACCTAATTCTATAAATAGGGAGTTTCCCTCATTGTAAAATATCACAACATTATTTCAATCACAATTCTGCAGTTGCAGAGTGAGTAGCAATAAGAGAAAGTAAGTCCCATGATTTGTGGGCAACAACATTCATCTTTTGTAATTTTCTCAAGAACCCTAATTTTCTTCTCTATTTTTATTCTTCTTTCTTTTAACGTTTCTACTGCGTGATAGCTACGGAATTCCCATAGGTTTTGGGATAATTCCAACATTCTCAACCAAATTGAAAGATAAAAAGATGAAATTGCTTGATTTTTCATGAGGAATTGAATGATATTATTTGATTTCATTTATATTTAGTGTATCACAAATAATCACACACAACCGTATGAACCCTAAATTCAAATTTTGATATGAAATCCTATATGATATAGATACATAGTTATTGATATAGGGGAATTGATCCTTACATTTCCATAAACATGTTGGTAACACAAGCAATCACATATGATGCATGAATTATGAAGTTCAATTTAGAGTAACTTACCTTGCAAGTGAAGATCAAATTCTTTGATAGAGGTGTTACATAAGCAATCTTTTGTTGCAAAAAGCTTCCTTGACCTCCAAGGAATGTGTTGCAATGCTCAAATTGCCTTGAAACCTTATGGAATTCTCTACCCGAATCAGTCTGCAGCCTTGAGCAAGTGAGATATGATCTTGGTGATTTTGTTTTTATAGTTGATTAATAAGTGTTTGGATCACTTCTACATAGTGTATGTGAAGTGTTTTGATCACTAGTTTGAGTGAAAATTGCTTGAAGATTAAGTTTCAAGTTTTCACTTCCTTGAGACTTTGAATTTTTTAATGGTGGATGATTTGGAGAAAAAAAGCCTCTTGCAATGTTTTTGTGTGATTTGAATGATCAAATTGAACCCTATTTATAGGAAAACGTTTCATGGTATTGTGTGAAATAAATTGTTTCTTTTTTCCACTTAAGAGAGCTAGTGACATACTCGTTGATTTTATCCAAGTTGAATCCCTTCTCTTGGTTCTCTTAATCCCAGACTGTTGTTGCTCTTATGATTGGACTTGGGCCTCTTTGGACTTAGATCTAGGTTATTAGATCATTGTTTGTTGATTAAAGTCTCATAAATATCAATGAACTTTGTGTGTTGATAGGATTCATGCCTAATCCACTAGGAAATGTGATTGATCTTGGTGATGACTTGATCAATTGTGATCCAAAATGGTTTTTCCATATGCTTGAAATTTGTGGATTTAAGACCTTGGAACTTTGGTTCGCCTTTTTTTTTTTGAAGACTTGACTTGCTTGTGGCTTAATCTAAATGAAGAGAACTTTTGCTTGACTTATGTAATAAAGCTTGCTATCTCTTGGTTAGATATTTTTTGTCCCTAGCTTTTATTTTATGCTTTAGGATAGTGTGACACGGTGGGAGAACTGACTTTTAGTCATGTTGCGGATAGCAAGAGTCGCCACCGACTTTTATTTTATCCATAAGGAAGGGACATAAAAGAACAAGAAAGACCATTTTTTGAAAAGACTTGGGTTAGGGGGGTAGGTTATATAAAGGGAAGGTGTTAGCACCCTTTATATCCATGGTTATCCATGGGCTCTTAGTTACTTAGCTCACTTAAATTGTTTTTGAAAAGTGTAGTGTGTGATTAGAAATTTTTCTAAGTACTTTGTAATGATCCTCGTATGGATGTATACAAAGCCTTGTTTTGTAAAATGTTTAAGAAAGTGAGGTGTAAAAAGTATTTTGAAATGTGAGCAAGCAACTAAGAGGTACCTACCCTAGATTAAGTCTTTCATGTTCTCGTATGTTCTTTTGATGGTAAGACTATCCCTATTATTAAGGAATAGGCCTTGGATGTATTAAGGTACAAGCATATGGTCATCGTATGGTCATAGAAAGCAACTTAAGGGTTGTCTTTAGCAATTCGTAGGGACTATCATCATTTATTCGAAGGTACAAGATCATTATTCCGTAGGCAACCTCGAATGGACTTGATCTTTTAAATTGTAGGGACTATGATGATTTATATTTGAAGGGACTTGATCTTTTAAGTCTTTCAAGATCAGGATCCGATGCGGCTGGTCTCGAGAGCTGACGGAGATGGTCGTTGAGGAGAAAAAGGGGTTGTACCTGCAAGGCACTCCGATGCCAAAGTAAGCAACCGAGCAAAGAGTGGGCAAGTACAAGTATAAAGGTCAGAGAAATTGAATACCTGACCCTCTCAAATGAGAGGGTTTATATAAGGGACTAACTGGAAGATTATTGGTCCATTTTGTGAGGCGCGGATCGAGGTATCCATGAAAATAGGCACCGGTCAATACTAGCCGTTAGGGAACCTCATCGTGATCGGACTGTTTGTGGTCGACTGGGACCACCTTTCATTATTGTGCTCGACGTCGAGCAGGCTTATTGGATCGGTCTTCTTGGCCCAATTGGAGGGATTGGGCCGATCCAGAATAGGAGCCCCCCAAGTCATTGCTCGTGGTGTAGAGCAGTGACTTAAGAGTGATGTTGTGCTCGGCGATGCATAATGTTAAGGTCAGGGATCTACGTTGTCGATCTTTTGGGAACGGGCAGATGATGTGTTGCTCGGCAGAAGAATGTGAAACGAAAAGCTGGAATATCTGGGAATTCGCGCCTATTAATGATTTGACGGCTAGTCTAGGGGCTAGCGTGTAGGGGTCACGCGTGTGTGCCCGTGTTCCCCTTCCTATAAATAGGATTCTCAAGGCCCATTTTGACCTTTTCGTTTCATCTTCTTCCTCAAGACTCTGCTCGCTTAACCGCCACCGTCTCAGTCGTCGACCACCGCCTTTCTTTGCCGACCACCACTTTCAGAAGCTTATTTTCTTCAAGAATGTCTTCTCAAGCGCAAGGTACGGCTCTTTTTCTTCTCTCTAGGTGTTTATAGCTTAGATTTTGTAGAAATGTATGCGGCTTAGGATGATTTTGACGGTAGGTTTTAGATTTGGAATCGGTAAACCTTAGGACTTCCGCCACCGTAGCCGGTCGGTTGTAAACCCTAACTTAGGGTTGACGTAGGTATTGGTCGACTTAGACTTGGGTTTTGATAGATATTAGGTTAGATCCTTGACATATATAATATTGGGCGTAAGTCGTCGCTCCGAGCGATGGTCGGCCAGGGCTACGGCTCGGGACATAGTCTCTGAGCTGATGCGCGCCCTTTCACTTGTCGAGCGGTGGAAGGGTGGATTTGATATTCTTAATCGAATTCACTGACGCCTTTCCTCTGCTTTTTAGGTGAGAACTCGCTCGTGAATCCGTTGGACGTGCTTTCTGAGGAGACGTCCTCGGGAGATTCAGGGTCGTCCACGTCCATTCCTTCTCGTTCCGGGAGCTCCTCGGAGAGTTCGGATACAAGCACCACAGGAGCGTCGACAAACTCGCCTCAGTGTCCTGACCAGACGAGGGTCTCACTCGAAGAATGGGTGGTGGAAGATTTGTTGGACAAGGTGTCCTCATTCTCAAGACCTCGAACGGAGCCACTGCCAGTTGTTGGTGATCCTGCTGACTGGGTTGTAACCTGCCCGGGAGACGACGACCGTATCTTCTCAGATTTTCGTGGTCGGGCGTTCTCCTTGTACGAATATGCAACTTCAGTCCTGGGGGTGACATTGCCTTTTAACGACTTTGTGAGTGTCGTGCTCGGGCATCTCTGTGTCGCCCCTTCCCAGCTACACCCCAACTCGTATGCGTTTCTAAGAGCGTTCAAGATGACGTGCGTCCATTTGGGTGTTGGCGCCACGCTTCCCCTCTTCTTCCGCCTCTTCTCCTTACAGCGCCAAGTTGGGCGAGGAACTGATCGAAAGGGGTTCGTGTCCTTCAAGCAGTGGACAAAGATTTTTAAGGCCCATTCAGAATCCATCCGGGCCTTCAAAACCGACTACTTCCTGATAAAACCCGCGAGCGCGGTGGCCGTGAGAGCTATGAGCTTTCTTGGAATAGACACTGACGAGAATGACGAGCCTAAGCTCGACGACCAAGGTCAGGTGATTCCGAGGAGACTGTGGCTGTTCCCCTTATCTTGGAGTCATGCTCACTATGAAAAACCTGTCGGGGAGTTCGTTCAGGTGGGGGACACATTGAATGAAGACGATGCGGCCAGTTTTGAGGCCTTCAGAAAATTAATAGCCTCCTTCACTCCGACCCCTTTGTTGGACGGAGATGGGAAGGTTATAGTTGATCAGGATGGGGGGGAAGCTGTGGAGCGTCCCTTGATCAACGTTACTGAGTTGCTGGCTTGTCGTAACGGGCAGGAAGTGTCCGACTTCTTTGGTATCCGTTTATTTGTGTTCGTTAAATTTTTGGTTTTATTTTGTTGCTTATGACTAACTTGATCATTTTCCTTTTTCAGGCTCCCTGACGAATCCTTTGGACAAAATTCAAGAACGTTTGGTCCAGCAGCAGAGGAAACGATCAAGGGTCGTGCAGACCAAGCTGACTGAGACGAGTGGCTCGGGGTCGGGCCGCTTGGTCCAGGGTTCGCCGAGTTCATCGACTGGCTCCTTGATGAAGAAGCACAAATCAGCGGCCACTGTAGATTTAACGGTCGGCGCTCCTCCAAAGCCAAAGCATGGGTTGCCTCCATGTTTTGTGGTGCGCAAATTCTTTGAGGGAACGAGCATGGAGGTGGACCGTGCGGATTCTCTGTTCTTGGCGACTAGCTCTGGCTCAGGACGCGAGCGCAGTTATGCGGGTCCTGACAATGGCTTGGCTGACGGCCGAAGGGAGTCCCGGACTGGAGCGAGAGAATAGCAGGCTTAAGGAGTAGCTGGCTGCTTCTGAGGCTAAGCTGACAGCGGCCACTGAGGAGGCTAAAGCTGCTACCAAAGAGTCAACCGAACGAGCTGCCGTCATTGCCAAGCTGGAGGTCGACAAGAAGAGGGTGCTTGAGCAAAATAAGAAGTTGAAGGATGCCTTTTTCCCCAAGGATGAGGAGGATGAGGAGACCAAACATCTGGTGACTAGGGCTCAGCTGCTTGCTCGGATCGACCAAGATATGGAAGATCTGAATTCATCAACTAAGCTTAGCTTCCAGAATGCGGTGGATCAGATGAAAGCTCTTCACCCTGACATGGCCGTGAACGTTGGTCGCATGAGCTACCTGTACAAGGTCGTGGATGGTCGGATCGTGGTCCCCTCGGACTTGGTGGTGGACGACTCTCATCCGGGGTTGACTGATCAGCCTGACCATCCTGAAGCGCAGCTGGACCAGGAGGGTGCTCGTGAAGAAGAAGGCCGCCCAGGAGGAGAGGATAATTAATTTATGGCCTGCGTGCCTTGGTAATTTATGATGTATTTTCTGTTTTGGGGGGCGTGTCCCCCCTTTGTATGCAACCCTGAACAAGTCGGCCTTTTGGTGTCGCATTTTTTAAATTTCATGTGTTCGACTTTGATGGTCAGTTCCCATATTTTATTTGCTCGTGACAATGCGTCCGTCAGAGGACATAATTTACTTGTTATTTTGACTAAGTGTTTGGTATGCGTCTTTACATTAATTAGATGTGATCGAATGAATACGGGGTGTGTGAGTGATCTGTTGGTTAGGGGGACCAATCAGTATTTAAGAGTCTTACTCTTGATCGGTGCCCGGGCCAAGATAATGGCCCGGGCTCCGTGGCTTGAACATCCCATCGCGAGCTGGGGTTCTGCCTGGTCGTGGTACTTAGGCGACGTCGGATTCGTTCGAGTATCCGTTCGTGCGACAAGCTTCTCTTTTGCTCGAAAGGAGATCTTGCTTGACTGTTATATTTGGGTTGTCATGCTCGTACCTAGGCGCGCAGTTTTCCTTCGGTCTCCCTTTCTCCTTGCTTGGAAGTTGAGTAAGGTGACTTTGTGATTTAGCTATAGTATTGTTTGAGTTTCTCGGTGTTCCAAGGCCGAGCAAGCTCTTCCCCGTGTAGATTTTCCAAATAATAAGCTCAGTTCTCGGTTTTTGCTCGGACGCGATACGGGCCTTCCCAATTGGGCGTTAGTTTTCCCTCGCGGGGATCTCTGTGGTTTCTTCTAAGGACAAGGCTGCCTACCTCGAACTTCCGCCTTATGACCTTAGAATCATACCGAGCGGCTATTTTTTGTTTGAAATGATTTCTCGAAGAGCGGCCTTCGATTGAACTTCTTCGACCATGTCGAGCTCGTCTCTTAGGGCTTCGAAATTGGTATCTTGTTCCATGGGGGATTTTGTGTGCCTCGATCGGACGTGCATTTCTATAGGGATCACCGCTTCGATTCCATATGTTAATCGAAATGGGGATTCCCCGGTTGTTGAGTGGGGTGTGGTCATATATGCCCAGAGTACACTATGTAGCTCCTCGACCCAGTGCTTCTTATGCTCGTCCAATCTTCGTTTCAAACCTCTTAGGATTACCCTGTTCGCGGCCTCTGCTTGCCCGTTAGTTAGGGGATGCTAGACTGAAGCGAAATGTTGTTTCGTTCCCATTGATACAACGAATTCTTTGAAGTGTTTGTCTGTGAACTGAGTGCCGTTGTCGGTCACGATGGCGAGGGGCACCCCGAATCGGGCAAGGATGTTTCTCTTGAAGAAACGTAGTATGTTGAGCGTCGTGATTTTGGCTAGGGCCTCAGCTTCTATCCACTTGGTGAAATAGTCGACACCTAGAATTAAGTATTTATTCTGACCGGACCCAACGACGAATGGTCCTAAGATATCCATTCCCCACCATGCGAACGGCCAAGGTGACGATAATGACTTTAACTCGGACGGGGGTGCTGCGTGCACGTCTCCGTGTCATTGGCATTTGTCGCACCTCTTTACGTGCTCTTTCGCATCGTGTTGGAGGGTGGGCCAATAGTATCCTGCCCGCAAGATTTTTCGAGCCAACGATCGTCCGCCAGGGTGTTGCGCATTGATTCCTTCATGGACTTCCCTTAGTATGTGTGGGATATTTTCTTCTTCTACGCATCTGAGGAGGGGTGTAGAAAATACTCGACAATACATACGTCCACCTACTAGAGAATATGAACATGCTCTTTGTCGTATAGTATTAGCTTCTTTTGGGTCGGTCGGTAGTTCTCCTTTAGTTAAATAGTTGAATACTGGGGTCATCCAACAGCTCGTGTCGCCCACGACGTTAATGTCTACGGGGGCTGATGATTGTCCAATACTTGGTCGGGGAAGCAATTTCTGTACGACGGACTTTTTGTTTCCTTTCCTTTTAGTGCTTGCTAATTTGGACAGGATGTCTGCGCGGGCATTGTTTTCCCGCGGAACGTGTTTGACTTCCACACTTTTGAACCGTTTTAGTTCTCCTTTTACGAGGGCCAAATATTCGGCCATGTTATCATTTTTGGCCTGAAAATATCCTCGGACCTGGCTTGCGACCAACTGAGAATCCGTGCAGATTGTGATCTCTTCTGCTTCCAGATCGGTCGCGAGCCGTATGCCCGCTAGAAAAGCTTTGTACTCTGCCTGGTTGTTAGAAGTGGGGAAAGATAGGGTTAGGGACACTTCGATGACGTTCCCCTCTTCGTTTTCCAAGATAATGCCGGCTCCGTTACCCGCCGGGCCAGATGCACCGTCCACGAAAATAACCCATCTGGATGAGACTTTCGGGTCTTGCTCGGTGAAGGTAAGTTCAGCCACGAAGTCGGCCAGCGCTTGAGCTTTGAGAGCTTGTCTTCCTTCAAATTTGACTTCAAACTCAGATAGTTCTAATGACCACTTTAGCATTCGTCCGGACATGTCTGGTCGACCGAGCAACTGTCTTATAGGCTGATCGGTCCTTACGATGATGGTGTGAGCTAGAAAGTAATGGCGTAGCCTTCTAGCTGCGAGAAGGAGGGCCAAAGCAACCTTTTCTATATGGAGGTATCGAATTTCTGGGCCATGGAGTGCTTTACTTTTGAAATATACAGGTTTTTGCCCATCGGGTAGGTCGCGCACGAGTGTCGCGCTTACTGCTCCGTTTGCAACTGCAAGGTAGAGATACAATATCTCCCCTTCTTCAGGTCTAGATAAGACTGGGGGTTCACTTAGTCCCCTTTTTAGGTGGGACAGTGCTAGCTCGCACTCCACCGTCCACTCGAAAGTTGCCTCTTTGCGGAGGAGTTTGTAAAAAGGGAGAGCGTGTTGAGCGGACTTTGCTATGAACCGAGCGAGGGAGGTAAGGACCTCGTTTAGTGATTGTATGGATTTTTTAGAAGTGGGAGTTGGGAGCTCTGTGAATGCCCGACATTTGTCAGGGTTGGCCTCGATGCCTCGTTCAGTTAAGTAGAATCCGAGGAATTTTCCTGCTCGGACACCAAACGTGCATTTTTCAGGGTTGAAGCGCATTTTGCACTTTCGTGCTTGATCGAACACTTTTCGTAAATGGGACGCGTGGTCCGTTTCTTGTTGAGATTTGACGATCATGTCGTCCATGTATACTTCGAGCATGTCTCCGATTTCAGCTCGGAAAACCTTATTCATCATGCACTGATATGTTGCGCCCGCGTTTTTTAGACCGAAGGGCATAACGTTGTAAAAGTAATTGCCTGATTCGGTCATGAAGGCCGTGTATTTTTTGTCAGACACGGCCATGGGTATCTGATTGTACCCTGAATATGCGTCCATGAAGGATAGTAGCTTGAAACCGGACGAATTGTCGACCAATTTATCGATATTAGGTAAAGGGTATGCATCTTTCGGGCATGCCCGATTGAGATCGGTATAATCAACGCACATCCTCCATTTTCCACTAGATTTTTTCACAAGTACAACATTCGAGAGCCAGGTCGTATACATGGCCTCGGTTACAAATTTAGCCTCTAGGAGGTCTTTAACAGCAGATTCAGCAGCTTCGGTCTTCTCAGTCGACTGCTTCCTCCTGTGTTGAGCGACCGCATGGTGTGTTGGGTCGATGGAGAGGTGGTGGCAAGCTGTCTCGGGGTCGAGCCCTGGCATTTCTGCGGCGCTCCAGGAAAATAAATCTGTGTTCCCTTTGAGGCAAGCTTCCAACTGTCGCGTCACCAGCTCAGGCATATGTGCTCCGATCTTAACGCACCGGGCTGGGTCTTCTCCCAGAGGAATCAGCTCGAAGTCTCCATCTGGTATTGTTCGGGATAACGACTCTGTTGGCCTTTGGGCGCCCTCGCTACTATCCGAAAATCTGCAGTCTAGGTCGATCGAGTCTACCTGAGGGAAAGCCCTGGGAATATCTGGAGAATTTGATGTCAGGGGACTGGGTTGATATGATATTGAGCTGAGACCTTTTGATGCTGCTTCGAAACATCTGCGGGCAGCGTCGACATCTCCGTGCAATGTGGCGACTTTACCTGAAGTAGTGTAATACTTCATCTTCAGGTGGACGGTGGACGGCACAGTGATTAGCTCGGCTAAGGTTGGTCGTCCTAGGATGCATTGGTATAGAGATGGGCAGTCCACGACTAGGAACTGGACTCTGACCGTCCTGACCGTCTCGCCCGCCCCGAAGGTAACAAATAGGTCGACATAGCCCCATGGTCGAGATACTGCTTCGTTGAAACCTTGCAGGTCTGATCCGAGGTATGGAGTTAAGTGTGTCTCGTTTAGCTGGAGTGTCGAAAACAGCTGGGAGTACATGATGTCGCAGGAGCTACCTTGGTCCACCAGGATCCTCCTCACATCGAAATTCGCCATGCGTGCTCGAATGAAAAGAGGAATGCTATCGTTGGGCTCCCCTCCTAGGAGTTCCTCCCGATAAAATGCAAGGGGTACAGAGCCCTCTCTTGGTGGGTCCAGGGTGGCGTTTTGCGCGGGCCCCTTGGCAATTAGCTGGTCGAATTTTCGTTTCACGGACCCGACCGTGATTTTGTTGAAGCCTCCTCCCGATATGACCATTTCCGAAGGAAAAGCTTCCCATGGGCTGTGGGAGGAGAGGTACCCCGAATTCTCGGCGTGATCCGGTAGGAAGAAATCTTTCGGGCGATAAATGCTTTGAGCGACCTGCATGTTAGCATCTGCAGGGATGGGTACGGCTTCCTCGACTTTCTGGGTCTCCTGTGTTTCCTGTCGAGGAGTGTCTCTGGACTTGGTGAACTGCTTCAGGTGCCCGTCTTTAATGAGGATTTTGATCGCGTCCTTGAGATGGATGCAATCCTCTGTGTTGTGGCCGTGACTCTTGTGGAATATGCAGTATTTCGTTTTATCCGTGTCGGGCTTGCTAGGTTGTTGCCTCGGAAAACGTACCCCTGCCTGTTTGAATTCCGAATTGGCGCACTCAGACAAAATTTTCTCTCTGGAGGACAGGAGAGGTGTGTATTCGTGGAACCGACCGATAGGTCCCCGGTGCTCCCGCGGTTCACGGGAACAATCATCCTTTCTTTTGTCTCCTCCTCGACGAGATGTCGAAGGTTCATCGACCCGGTGTGGTTTGGCGTCTTCACAGCATCGAGCGTCTCTTACTAAACTGGCCGATTGCTTTTCTTCATATTGGATGTAGGCTTGGGCTTTCAGTAGGAACGCGTCGAGGGTGGCCGGGGTTTCAATGCCGACCGCCCGATGAAAATCAGTTGAGGGGCGTAGCCCTCGTTCCAGCAAGTACTTTTTCATGTCGTCGGTCGTGGATACTTGGACCGCTTCTTTATTGAACCTTTCGATGTAAGTTCGTAAAGGCTCGTCCCTCCCCTGGATTATTGCTTCGAGCGAAGCCTCTGTCTTTGGGTGTCGTCTTGATGCGGTAAAGTGCCTGGAGAACGTGCGTCCAAGTTGTTTCCATGATGTAATGGATTCAGCCTCAAGGCTTTTGTACCATGGCATTGCTCATTTCCTCAGCGTTGTAGGAAAGAGTCGACATTTGATTGCCCCTCGTACACCCCGATAGTCGAGCAGTGCATCGATATTCTCGATGTGCTCGTCTGGGTCGGTGGTCCCATCGTACGAGCCTAACGGAGGGGGTTTCTCTAAGCCTCTTGGAAGCTTGGCCGCCATGATTTCAGACGAGAGGGGACCCCGAGCGTCCTCGTCGTCGCTGGAATTGAGCGATGAAGACCTGTGAGCATGCTTCTTTGTTCGTCGGGGAGAAGCAGATCTTGATCTGCTCCTTCTTGATTTTCTTCTAGGAGAGGGTCGTGGGGAAGACTGACGAAAACGTTTGTAGCCTATTGATTCGTCAGTGTGCCCTTTCCTCTTCTTCTTAGCAGGAGACGGAGTATGCTCCCTTAAGGGTCTCGTGGGAGATCGTGGTCGACGAGAATTATCTTCAAGACGGGCGATTTTCTCGCCATGGGTGAGGAGCAGCAAGTTTGTTTGATTCAGGATCTCGGCCAATGCGGCGAAATCTGACCCTGACGGAGTCGAAGGAAAAAGAGTTTTCGGGCGACTTTCCAAAGGTTGGTCGCGATCGGGCGAAGGTGATGTCGCCTTCCCGTATGGATGGTCTTGCACCGTTTCGTCATGTAGAGGAGGATGGATGTTGCTCTCACGTTGTGTGAGAATCATACCATCGTTCGATCGATTTTCCTGGTTGTCCCGAGCAGCCATGGATCTTGTTAAAACTTTGGTTCTTTGAGGATTTTGAAAGAAGAACGGGGAAATCAGTTTCCCACAGACGGCGCCACCTGATCATACCTGGAGATCAGGATCCGATGCGGTTGGTCTCGAGAGCTGACGGAGATGGTTGTTGAGGAGAAAAAGGGGTTGTACTTGCAAGGCACTCCGATGCCAAAGTAAGCAACCGAGCAAAGAGTGGGCAAGTACAAGTATAAAGGTCAGAGAAATTGAATACCTGACCCTCTCAAATGAGAGGGTTTATATAAGGGACTAACTGGAAGATTATTGGTCCATTCTGTGAGGCGCGGATCGAGGGATCCGTGAAAATAGGCACCGGTCAATACTAGTCGTTAGGGAACCTCATCGTGATTGGAATGTTTGTGGTCGACTGGGACCACCTTTCATTATTGTGCTCGACGTCGAGCAAGCTTATTGGATCGGTCTTCTTGGCCCAATTGGAGGGATTGGGCCGATCCATAACACCTATTATTAAGGAATAGGTAGTCATTACCTTGGATGTATTAAGGTACAAGCATATGGTCATCGTATGGTCATAGAAAGCAACTTAAGGGTTGTCTTTAGCAATTCGTATGGACTATTATCATTTATTTGAAGGAACAAGATCATTATTCCGTAGGCAACCTCGAATGGACTTGATCTTTTAAACTGTAGGGACTATGATGATTTATATTTGAAGGGACTTTTCTTAAGACATCCCTATATTCGAGGGACTTGACCATATTTAAAGGCAACCAAGAGGAATACCCTAGGAAGTGCAAGATGGCGATCAAAGATCGACTTACGTGTGTGAGTGTTTATTTTCAAATATTTATCTTTTTAAATTAGTTTTCTATGTCATTTTATTCATTTAGGTTATACACACCCTAAAATTACTAACCATAGCAATAAAAATAAATAATGCGGAAATATAAATCTAAAATTATTACATGGCTTTGGGATAATTACAATATAATCATAAAAATAAATAATAATAAAGCAAATAAATAGAGCAATAATAATAATGAAGCAAATAAATAGAGCAATAATAATAATAAAGCAATAAATATTAGGATATTAGAATTAAAAGAAAATAATAATGAAGTAATAGAGAAAAGTTAGTATTTTTAAAGAAATTAAATAAGTTAGAAATTGTTTAGAATTTATAAGAAAAACAATAAGTTTAAATAATAATAGTAATAAGAGAATAAAGTATTTATACAAAATAAAAAGTTATTATAAAAATATTTTAATTAGGGTTTAAGAAAATAAATTAGGTTTTTATGGTTAATGGAAAAAATTAGGTTTAGTTAAAGAAATTAGGGTTTTTTTAATTAAAATACATTATTTTTATTTACAATATATATATATATATATATATATATATATATATATATATATATATATATATATATATATATATATATATATATATATATATATATATATATATATATATATATATATATATATATATATATATAGTAATTATATACAAATATATTATAAAATTAATACAAATAATAAATATTAAGAAATAATTATAAGTTTTAGAAAATATAAGATTTATAAAAATATTATTGATTTTAAATTTAATTAATTAATCAAAATAAAGAAAATAGAAAAATAAGAAAATATGAGAAAAAAAGTGAGAAAATAGCTAAAAAGATAGGACCTGGGATTTGAACCCAGGTCCTTTACCTCAACAGCATAGCACAAAACCAACTGAGCCAGTACGCGCTGGTGATAGTTATATGAGATGAAATCATTATATTTAAAACATGCAATCAAAAATAAATATGTGAAAAATGTTGGAACCAGGGATCGAACCCAGCCCTCATGCCTCCATGCGCGTACCACCAACCAACTGAGCTAAGCAACGCATCTGAAATATAAACGCAAACAAAATCTAATAAAATAAACAAAGTTTTAAAAATCAAAATTTGCGCCAGACTCCATCTTCTTCCTCTAGCTGTCCAGTTAGGTTATAGTGACAGTCTTTCGTCACTAAAGCTTGTAGTGATGGATTTTTTCCATCACTAAAGGTCATGCGCATTCAAACATCACAGATAACAAGAATAAATTGCTTTTAATGGTTCAAACAAGTTAATATGATGTCTCTAAGTCCAATTGATCCATCAATTTCAAGTGAAATTGCTCTTAGCAGTGGTTCCCAATTTCAAGTTTATGAAACCCTAACAATGGCATCGTGCGATTCCTGCATCAAAGCTTAAAACCAAATATCCAGAATCCATCTACATCATCAAACAAGCAATATTATATAGTTCAAATCAATTATTTATGCATAAATCAATGTAATCGAAAAATAAAAATAAAAAAAGACCAAGAACATGAATTCGGTTTATGCTTGTATGAGTCAATGTGATGCTTTTGATGATTGGGAAAGGTTTAGGAAGCATCCAGGAATGATTTTACACCTTAAAACCTTTGATAAGCAGCCTAAATGATGAAATCCGAATTTCACTTTTCCATGGAATTTTTTACTTTTGTTCTTGGTGTTCTTGGCTGCAAAATTCGTCCCTTTGTGTATGCTTTTGTTTATGTATATATAGTGATTGAATTTAGGTCAAAAACTTGTGGATTTGTGGGCTTGTGAAGGTTGCTTGATCATGAAGTTTCATCACTTTCAAATATTCAAAAAATCTCATCTAACCTTTCTATTTTTGATCCAATCTGACTTTAGTTGATTTCCAATCATTCCAAATATAATCCAACTAATTTTCAATCAAAGATTTCATTCTTCATTTGACTTTTCATATTTTATATATATTTAAATTGAATTTTAATAAATAAAATCCAAATAAATATAAAATAAACTATAAAAATCTGAAAAAATAATCATTGGGTCGTTCATGATGTCATTGTAAGGATTGGATTACAAAATTGCAAGCCCACTTGAAAAGATTTAGTTTTAAGACCTCATTTGTTCAATATACCCCTAAACAATTTCCCAACTTTGCAAAGGCACAAATCACTCAATTTTAAGGCTATGAAGGTGTTCTTGGAAATTTTTGAAAGCTTAAATAGTCCTCTAACCAAAATCTTTGGTCTCATGTCCATATCCTTTACCATTTTCAAATTATGCCCTTTGGAAGATGTTGACTTTTTGTTGACTTTTGAAATGACCTATAATGTTTTAGATCATACCTTTTAAATGAAGCATTTTTAGGCTCTGTTTGTGAGACACAAAGTTGTAGAGAATTCAATTTCCTTCAAAATGAGCTTTGGATGGAAACATTTTGATGAAGCATGTGAAAGTTATGGCTGGTCAAAGTTCAGTTGACTTTCTTTAAGAAAACCCTAATTTAGAAACTCCTGATTCTTGATGATCTGACACTTCCTTGATGAATCATGATCAACCCTTGATAAAATTATGAATTTTACTTCATAAATTTGATGTTGGCAAAAAATATTGAAGTTTGACTTTAATTTGACCTCAGTTTGACTTTTTAACTGCTTTGACTGATTTTTGCATATCTGATCATCTGACTGGGCAAACTTATTGGGAAAGCCTTGAAACTTGGCATGGGGGTTCTTGAATATATGTGGGATGTTATGAAGCTCACTTGAGGCCTTGAAACTCATTTTAACCTAAGGAAACACAAAACCCTAGTTTTGGACACTGGGCTTAGGATGAGGCATTGTCTGAGGAAACTTCCATACTTCTTGACCAATTGGACGTCTTGAGGATCTTGTGGTCATCTAGAAGCCTTGAGAGACATTGTCTTGATTGTGGGAGGGCAAATTTTGGGGTACAACAGCTGCCCCTTGTTCAATTTTATGGAATCTGAGGAGTTAGATTGGCATGCATGCCATTCGTGACTTGAAGATTGAAGAGGATTGAACACAAAAACCCAAAAATTTGCACTTGCTGGTGTGTAAAATGATAATGTTGGTTGATCGTGATGCTTGAATGGGCTTAAAGATTCCATTTAAATAAAGATTGTTCTGATATGCTTCTTAAATATGGAGATGACATTTTTGGGAAGAATAAACGACGACCCAAAAATGAGATAACCTGTGGGAAGAATAAACGTCGGCCCGAGGTAACAAGATAACCATTGGGAAGAATGAACGACGGCCCAAGGTGAGTTGATTTCTAGGAAGAATAAACGACAGCTCCAAAAATGAGTTGATTTCTGGGAAGAATAAACGACGGCCCAAAAATGAGATAAACTGCGGGAAGAATAAACGATGGCCCGAGGTAACAGGATAACCATTGGGAAGAATAAACGACGGCCCAAGGTAAGTTGATTTCTGGGAAGAATAAACGACGGCCCAAAAATGAGATAACCTGCGGGAAGAATAAACGAAGGCCCGAGGTAACAGGATAACCATTGGGAAGAATAAACGACGGCCCAAGGTAAGTTGATTTCTGGGAAGAATAAACGACGGCCCAAAAATGAGATAACCTGCAGGAAGAATAAACGGCGGCCCGAGGTAACAGGATAACCATTGGGAAGAATAAACGACGGCCCAAGGTAAGTTGATTTCTGGGAAGAATAAACGACGACCCAAAACTGAGATAACCTGCGGGAATAATAAACGACGGCCCGAGGTAACAGTATAACCATTAGGAAGAATAAACAACGGCCCAAGGTAAGTTGTTGGTGAAGTTTGTCTGCTGGAGAATTTATCTGAAAAACAAGGTTAGCTGGGTGCAAGTATAATGATATATATAACAACTTGCAAGATAATATTTTATGAGAATGCGTATGATATGATATGATATGATGTATGTATGAACTATGTAGTTGAAGCGTATAAGTAGCTTCGTAGAATAACTGCTGACTGGGGAAAATAAATCCCGACTCGTTGATGAGGATTATGAACACTTCATTCCCGTCTTATTTAAGAACATCGTACTTAGAACCTTCTCGTTTTCGTTCTTTGTACTTCTTATTGAAGGATTAAGTTCCTGAATATCTCGACTGAGGATAAAAGAGATGGGCATAGATCCGGGAGACTTAATTCTTAGGAGGATATGAAACTGCTTGAAGACTTCGTCGAGTGGGAAGTATAAGATATTACTTGAAGTATTTTGTATGGATACCTGTAAAGATTACCCTGTGGGGTTGAACCGGTGAAGCTTCGTTGAATTCCTACCTCCGTTCGTTCGTAGTAAATGCTATTATTGTATTTTATGCATTTCTGGTAAACATCAATCATATTCAAAAGCATATATTCATTCAAACATAATAAATGGACGTTTTTCGCTTTAGTAAAAGGGGAAAAGTAAAGCTGAATAAAGAGGAAAAGTAAAGCTGAATATAAAAATGGAATTTTTTCTTATTCTTAGAAATAGACCTATAACTAGACATGTCAAAGAAATTTTTACAAGGAAAAATAACTATGTGTACATGACCCTGTTGAGTTTCAACTTTGTTATTGCCATTATCTTCAATTATCTCATCTTCAGCTTTGGAGAGGAAACGATTGGACTGATCAGTATCTGTTGAACTTGACGTAGATAACACAACTAATAGAGGTTGCATGGGTGATCTAACGAGACATAGTCATACGCTTTAATCCCTAACTTTTTCCTGGATTGCCCTTTCAGGTTTTCAATCCACCGGGATACCCTTTTTTGCTCAAGCCGCCTTTTTCAGGTTTTCGACTTGCCGGGTGTACTTTTTTTTATATATCCCTAATTTTTGCCCGAACCCTTTTGGTTCGCCGGGATGCCCTTATTTTTGCCTAGGCCAGTCAACCTAGCGGGTCTCTTTTCATGCGTACTATTTTTTAACTATGTCTGCGTTCACAGGTTGTGGGAAATCTTCACCATCCATAGTGGTAAGCATCATGGTACCTCCAGAAAATATTCTCTTAACAACAAATGGCCCTTCATAGGTGGGAGTCCATTTTCCCCTGGGATCACCCTGTGGTAATATAATACGCTTGATTACCAAATCACCAATATGATACACTTGCTACCTAACTTTCTTATTGAAGGCTTTGATCATCCGCTTCTGATACATCTGACCATGACAAACAGCTGCTAGTCTTTTCTCATCAATTAGGTTTATCTGGTCAAGTCGAGTCTGAATCCATTCATCTTCATCCAGGCCTGCATCCTTCATAATTCTTAAAGAGGGAATCTGAACTTCAATGGGTAAAACTGCTTCCATACCATAGACAAGGGAAAATGGGGTTGTCCCTGTTGAAGTACGCATGGTGGTACAATAACCATGAAGACCAAATGGTAACATCTCATGCCAATCCTTATATGTAACTGTCATCTCTTGCAAGATATTCTTAATATTCTTGTTGGCGGATTCCACTGCGCCATTCATCTTTGGACGATATGGAGAAGAATTATGATGTTTAATCTTGAATTGCATGCAGAGATCAGTAATCATAGTGTTGTTCAAATTAATACCATTGTCTGTGATAATCCTTTAAAGGATTTCATATCTTCATATAAGATTATACTTGATGAATCGAGCCACAACATTCTTAGTAACAGAAGCAAATGAAGTTGCCTCTACCCATTTTGTGAAGTAATCGATAGCTACAAGGATGAAACTATGTCCATTAGAGGCAGTAGATTTGATTTCACCAATCATATCAATGCCCCACATGGCAAAAGGCCATGGAGCAGTTAGAACATTCAACGAAACTGGAGGCACATGAACCTTATCAGCATAAATCTGGCATTTGTGACAAGTTTTGGAGTGTTGATAGCAGTCAGCTTCCATGGTAGACCAATAATAACCTGCTCTCAGAATCTTCTTAGCCATTGTATGCCCACTAGATTGAGTACCAAATATCCCATCATGCATGTCTTCCATAATCTCTACTGCTTCTTTCTTATCCACACAGCGAAGAAAAGTCTAATCGTGGTTGCGTTTATACAAAATTCCATTACTCAGGAAGAATTTTAGCAGAAAACCTCCTTAGAAACTTCTTATCATTGACAGATGCCCCTTCAGGGAACTCCTGAGCTTCAAGATATCTTTTCACTTCATGGAATCAAGGATTTTCTTCTACTCCTTCAGTACCCACTTCATTTCAGTATGCAGGTTTGTCAAATCGATCAATAATAATTCTCGGAGGTTCATCCTCCCAACTGATTTCAAACATAGATGCCATGGTAGCTAATGCATCGGCCAACTGATTCTCTTCTCGTGGAATATGTCCAATGGTAATATCTTCAAAATACGGGATCAAAGACAAAACATGCTCTTTGTAAGGGATAAGATTAGGATGCATGGTGTCCCAATCCCCTTTAACGTGACTGACTACTAAGGCTGAATCTCCATACACATCCAAAAATTGAATCTTCAATTCAATAGCAACCTTGATACCCATGATGCACGTTTCATACTCAGCCATATTATTGGTACATTTAAAGCAAAGCTTTGCAGTAACTGGTGTATAACAACCTTTAGGAGAGATAATCACAACACCAACACCATTACCAAGCGCATTAGAAGCTCCACCAAAAACCATAGCCCATCGGGATCCTTGTCCAGGTCCTTCATATTGTCTAGGTTCTTTAGTAACAATCATAATGTCCTCATCTGGAAACTCAAAATTCATAAATTGGTAGTCATCCACTGCTTGATGAGCCAAATGGTCAGCCACTACACTTCCTTTGATTGCTTTTTGAGTAGTATATTGTATGTCATATTCTGTCAAGATGATTTTCCATCTTGCTATTCGTCCGGAGAGAGCAGGTTTCTCAAATATATACTTGATTGGATCCATTCTTGAAATCAATAAGGTGGTATGAGTCAACATATACTGTCTTAGTCGGCGAGCAGCCCATGCCAAAGCGCATCAAATTTTCTCGAGCAGTGAGTATCTTATTTCACAGTCGGTAAACTTTTTGCTAAGTTAGTATATTGCCTGCTCGTTTCGACCAGACTCGTCATGTTGCCCCAACACACACCCCATTGAGTTATCCAATACTGTCAAGTACATAATCAAGGGTCTTCCTTCAACTGGTGGCATCAATATAGGAGGTTCCTGTAAGTACCTTTTGATTTCATCAAAAGTTGCCTGACATTCATCATTCCATTCCAATACTTGATTTTTCTTCAACAACTTGAAGATTGGTTCACAAGTAGCAGTCAACTGAAAAATAAATCTTGCAATGTAATTCAATCGTCCCAGGAAACCTCTAACTTCTTTCTTAGTACGAGGAACAGGCATCTCTTGTATAGCTTTTACCTTTGCAGGATATACTTCAATACCTTTACTACTAACCATAAAACCCAAAATTTTACCAGATCTAACTCCGAAAGTACATTTGTTTGGATTTAACCTCAACTTGTATTTCTTCAACCTCTCAAACAACTTGTGCAGGTGATCAAGGTGCTCTTCTTCATTCTGATATATGGCTATCATATCATCCACATATACCTCTATCTCATGGTGAATCCTATCATGGAACAAAGCTACCATAGCACGCTAATATGTTGCCCCAACATTCATCAAACCAAATGGCATTACCTTATAGCAAAAAGTGCCCCACTGTGTAACAAATGTAGTCTTCTCCATGTCTTCAGGTGCCATCTTAATCTGATTATACCTAGAGAAACCATCCATAAAAGAGAATACTTTATGCTGAGCAGTGTTGTCTACCAGAACATCAATATGTGGAAGTGGAAAATCATCTTTTAGGCTGGTTCTATTCAAATCCCTGTAATTTACACACATGCGTACCTTACCATCTTTCTTAGGCACTGGCACCACGTTTGCAACCCATTGTGGATAAGAAGTAACAGCTAAAAATTCTGCGTTGAATTGTTTCATCACATCTGCCTTAATCTTTTCTGACATATCAGGACGCATACGACGAACTTTCTGCTTTATCGGACGACAATCCTCTTTTACTGGTAGATGATGAACCACAATATCTGTATCCAACCCTGGCATGTCTTCATAAGACCAAGCAAAAACTTCCACATAGTCATGTAACATCTGAATCAACCTATCCTTAACAACGTCTTCCAATTCAGCACCTATCTTGACTTCTTTCCTGTTTTCCTCGGTTCCTAAGTTCACGACTTCAATTGGTTCCTCATGTGGTTGTATAGTTTTCTCTTCTTGCTGTAGTAATCTAGCCAACTCTATAGGTACTTCACAATCTTCCACCTTTCCATCCTCGGCTTGATAGATCGGATTTTCGAAGTCATAATTGGCAATAGCAGAATTGTTATTAATAGGATCCAGAATGGATGAATATCTGCATTTAGTGATGTGGGTGTGTGTAAGAACATATAGCTTTATTTTTTTGAAAAAAGGAAATAAAAGAAAGACAAAGAGCACAATATTTACGAAAGCGAAAAACGTCTATTGATTTTATTAAATGAAAATATGCAAATGAAATGACAACCCTAATAAGCATACCATTGTGCCCCGGGCAAGGCACAAGGCTCAAAAGTTTTTTTAATTATTCAAAGTTACAAAAATAAATTTAGAAAAAATGAAATAGCGTTTACTCCTGACTAAAGGAGATAGGAATAACGTCTTCAGCCTTCCAATTGTTGAGTCTATCCCCCATGGTAGGAAAAATCCAATCGTCCAGGTTGCAACTTTCATCATAATCTTCCACAGCATTGACTTGGTCCCTTATGATTCCTCCATGAGTAATATGAGCAGCACGAGCACGACGAACAGCCTTCTAAGATTTTGCAGTAAAACCCAAACCAAACTTGTCAGACTTGTAAGGAATGTCAGGAAGCTGACCCCAAATAGTACAACCACCTTCTTCAACAACAGCTCTAGCATCTTTGAGGGAAGCCATTATAGGAGGCACTCTAGTAATCACAGGAACTCTTTTGAAAATAGGGGGAGCTTCAGTAGCAGGAACGACCCAAGGAACCACTTCAAATATCTGGCAAGGAGTCTCAACAAATTCACCTTCCATCTCAACATATTTAAAAGTGTTCACATGACTGACCATGTATTCTTCTTCTCCATAAACAGTGACAACCTTTCCTTTCACCGGATATTTCAACTTCTGATGTAAAGTGGAAGTCACAGCACCTGCCCCATGGATCCAGGGGCGCCCAAGCAAAAAGGAGTACGCAGGACGAATATCCATCACATAGAAAGTGGAATCAAAAACTTGAGAGCCTACTTTGACCGGGAGATCCACCTCTCCATGCACCATTCTTCTTGAACCATCAAAAGCCCTTACCACCACATTACTTGGTCTTAACACTACATCATTCAAATTGAATTTGTCTAGAACCTCCTTAGGTAATACATTTAATGAAGAACCATTATCCACCAATACATGAGACAAAGTAGTGCCCCTACACTCAACGGAGACGTGCAGAGCTCTATTATGGTTTCTGCCGACAGGAGTCAAATCAACATCATTAAAACCCAAGCCATTATCACTAGTTAGATGAGCAATACAATTTTTAAATTGGTCCACAGAGATTTCATGTGGCACATGAGCAGTCTTCAGGAATTTGATTAAAGCCTTGGCTTGGGCTCCAGAACATAATAGCAGAGATAGCATGGAGATTTTGGAGGGAGTATGCCCCAACTGGTCAACAACATCATAATCACTCTTGCGGATGATCTTCAGTACTTCTTCCATCTGCTTAGAGAGATCTTCACTAACTAGTGCTTCAACTTGAATAGGTTCAATCAATGATCCTTTGCCCCGAACCTCAGTACTTGGCCCAGAGTTAGAGATATGAACTGGAGTAGCAGCAGCTTTTGAAGTGTCTTCTGGAGAGAAAATTCTTCCACTCCTGGTAACCTTACTGGATCCAGCAATATTATCCACATCAGTAACAAGTGCATCAGTCAAAGGTTCTTGTTTGACACCATGGATATAAACATCAGAACCATAATTCCAGGGTATAACTTTGTCAGAAGTGTATAGGATAGGACCTGGAGTAGTAATAATCATTGGAGCCACCTTTGTCTCAGCAGTAATCTTCACAGGACCTTTAGAGGTGATCCTCACTGGACCATTGGAAGTAATCTTCACATGAATCTTGTTAACCATAGCCACCTCTTCAATTTTCAAATCTTGAGCCAAACCTCCACACAGACTCTCTATAGAAGGGGTTCTTTCAAATAGTATAGTATAGTTATCTATCAGGCGTTGAATACCAGACCTCAACCTCCAACAACTATCAGGTTTATAGGCACAGTAAAAACAATCTTCCCTGCAACCCGGAAATAAACCGGCTTACACAAGTTTCTTCTTGACAATAGCTAGAGGAGTAGTTATTTCAGCCACAGTACGAACATAAACAACCTCATCAACAGCATTAACAGTCTTCTCATGTTTGGGCATGGGAGCAGTAATCACATTAGGAGTTTCCGGAGGGTCAAACTCAATTTCTCCATTCTCAATCATATCTTGGATTTTGTTCTTCAACGACCAGCAACTGTTAGTATCATGGCCAGGGCTATTAGAATGGTATGCACACCTTGCATTGGGATTGTAATGAGAAGAGGAAGTATTGATATTCTGTGGTGGGTCCTTCAAAGTAATCAATTCTCCTTTCAACATATGCTGCAAATCCTGAGCCAATGACATATTGAGCTTGGTAAACTGCCTCCTAGGCTTGGGATGATTATTCTGTTGTTGCTCTTGTGGTGGAGGTGTAGGATTAGAAATCAAAACAGCTCCCACAGATTGATTACGATCATTACGACTACGTTGGCTATACACAACATTGGATTCTTTCTTCCCAGTAGGGGACTTCTTGGTAATACTTGAAGAAGCAGCTATTTGAATCTTTCCACTTCGTATCCCACTTTCCACACGTTCTCCAATCATTATTAGCTCAGTGAAGCTTGACGATGAACTCCCAATAAGACGACTATAGAAAGGACTAATCAACGTACTCATGAACATATCAACTAATTCTCTATCAGTCAAAGGGGGTTGAACTCTACTTTCCAAATCTCTCCATTTTTTAGCATACTCCTTGAAACTTTCTTTGGCATCCATGGACATGCTTTGGATTTGCATGCGAGTTGGTGCTAAATCAGAATTGTATTGATATTGCTTATAGAAAGCCTCATCAAGATCATTCCAGTTACGAATGTTGGTACTCTCCAGTTGATAATACCATTCCAGTTGGGATCCAGACAAACTCTCTTGAAAGAAATGTATCCATAACTTCTTATCAGGGGTTTAGGGTTGAATTCTTCTGACATAAGACCTTAAATGCAGTTTTGGGAAAGACACACCATCATACACCACAAAAGTAGGAACCTTGAAACCTATAGGGATGGAGACTCCAGAAATCAAACTCAAATCTTCAAAGTCAAACCCAGAATTCTTCTGTAGTTCCATAGCATTCATTTTGTCTACCAGCATCTTATACTTCTCCTCACTAGCAAGATCATGATAATAGTTCTCCTCAGAATCAGAATCTTCCATAGCGTCATGGAAACTGCCTCCTTCTCTCTCAGAATTTTCTGACTCAAGATTCTCAACCTCTTCTTCTGTCTTGACAGGACCTCTGAATCTTCTACCCAGGTTGATGAGGCCCACTGATTTTCTAGACTTCTTCTTTTTCTTAGTCAAAAGTGTCTTCAGCTTATCTTGTCCCTTGGATAAATTCAGAATCATTTCTTGAAATAGTGCATTCTGAGTCTGGATATCCTTAACAGTTTGTTCGAGAGCCATTTCTGCTAAAATAAACAGCGAGAAGATAAGATACATGTTCATAAGAAACATGTGATGCAATGATATGGTATGTATATGTGTATGCAATGTTTTCAAGGACCGCAGGATTTAAATTTGTTTAAACAAAAAACAAAAACAAAATTTTATTAGTAAATACTTAATATAAGTTTTTCCCCTTGGGCTTACAAAGAAATGACAATAAGATATAAAAGATAAATATATGGGGTTTTAAGTCTCCCATGGACGCTTCCTCTTTGCGTGAAGGTACTTGTTGAGGTTTTGCTCCTCGTGAAGTTGCCTTGTTAGCTCCAAAATTCTTTCTTGACCAGCTCTGAAATGAGTCTCAAAAGTATCCCTTTGCTCCTTCAACTGAATCCAGGACTTCTGCAGTTCTTCCAAATCAGTAGGCATGTCTGGATGAAGGATAGTATAAGGAACATCTCCTTCAGCAACGGGCTCCATAGTGATTGGTAAAACAGCAGGATATGGCATCATAAGAGTCTGAGCACGAGATCGCACCCATATGAGATAAAGCTCCATAGGAATAGAATACTTTGGCTCCAAAGTGTTATTGTCAATCCTGTTCACCTTGTTCCAAGCTCGTATAAACCTTTAATGGTAACCCTGAAGATGGTTGTCGTAGTCGAACACAATACCCTAAATAAGCATGTCATGAGGACCATTACTCCGAGCATAACCAAAATGATGTAGTGCTAAAGAAGGGTTGTAGGTAATTCCTCCTCTTATGCCAAGGAGTGGCACATTAGGGAATTCCCCACAACAGTCAATGATAGTAACACTCTCCATAGATCGAGAGCACCAATGAATATCTGAATGAGAAAGTGACATGATCCTCTTAGACCACCTGTACCCTTGTTCTTCATCACTGATCGAGGAATGTGAGAAATAAACCACCTAGACAATAAAGGTATGCAGCACATCAGATTCCCTCTTGCCTTCGTAGTACGAGTGTGAAGAGAATGTAGGATGTCTCCAAGTAATGTAGGCATTGGATTGCGAGTCAGAAATATGGTGATGGCATGTACGTCTATGAGCTAGTCTGGATTAGGGAACAACACTAAACCATAGATCAATAGGGCTAGGATCTCCTCAAAAGCATCATAACTCATAGCCTTCAAGAACACTTGAGCCTTATCCATCAATACCTTAGCAAGAATACCCTTAACTCCGCTTCTCATTTCTAGGACAATGTCTGATATCTTCAGATGTAGGGCTGCAGTAATGACTTCAGGTTTAGGCTCCTTATCTAAGCTTGTGAAAGGTCTCTAATCAAGGATAGGTATACCCAGTAGTTTGGAGAACTCCTACATTGTAGGAACCAGCTGATAGTCGGGGAATGTGAAGCAATGATGTTTAGGATCAAAGAACTGAAAAAGGACACTCATCATGTCTTCATTGAATCCTGAATTGACTAGATCCAGTAGGTGACCATGCCTCTTGATGAATTGGGAGTTTTCAAAAACTTGAGAGGCCAATTCTTTAAGCTTAGGAGGTATCCCTACAAAGTTGATCCAAATTGTATTCCTACGAGCAGAAGCCATGACCTGCAACAAAGAACAAAGATAAATCCTTTGGTCCTTGAAATGGTTAGTGAAAATGCTATGCTTATGATTTCATGATGTTATGCTCAATCACAAACATGTGGCACACACAAACAAGTCACACAATAGCCCTAGGTTTGAAGGCTTGCATGAGGTTTAAAGGTAAGTACCCTCCCCTGAAGTTTAGTTGGTTCATCCTGTCCTACCAAAGTAACCAGGTTCTAAGGGATCTCAATATCACTGATCCTTCCCAAGGGTGGTTGTTCAGTAGGCAACTTACTTGCCAACCAAAACTCTCCAAGTTTAGGATCTCAATGAGCGTAGCATCGAGTATCAACCAACTTTAGTCTTCACCAAAGCCGGCTATCTCACTACTTTCTAAAGGCCAAGATGGGATAACTAGGGTTCTAAAAGTCAGTTAGTGTATTGAAAACATATGGCAGCCCCATATTATCCTTAACTTACTTAAGGAACATAAGCACCAACCAAGAAGTCACACTAACTATGGCCACCAGATCAACCATATCAGTATACGCCGTACAGTTTCCTTGGTCTATTGCCATTTACCTAGGGTACACTAGATCTGGGTTAGGATCTTTCACACATAAAGCCCAACAAGTAATATAAAGCAAACAAAGTAAACAATTTAAGTGATATAATTCCTAAGGGTACCCCTCTTTTACTTAGTAACTCCCTAGCAGAGTCGCCAGTTCTGTAACACGGTGGGAGAACTGACTTTTAGTTATGTTGCGGATAGCAAGAGTCACCACCGACTTTTATTTTATCCATAAGGAAGGGACATAAAAGAACAGGAAAGACCATTTTTTGAAAAGACTTGGGTTCGGGGGTAGGTTATATAAAGGGAAGGTGTTAGCACCCTTTATATCCATGGTTATCCATGGGCTCTTAGTTACTTAGCTCACTTAAATTGTTTTTGAAAAGTGTAGTGTGTGATTAGAAATTTTTCTAAGTACTTTGTAATGATCCTCGTATGGATGTATACAAAGCCTTGTTTTGAAAAATGTTTAAGAAAGTGAGGTGTAAAAAGTATTTTGAAATGTGAGCAAGCAACTAAGAGGTACCTACCCTAGATTAAGTCTTTCATGTTCTCGTATGTTCTTTCAATGGTAAGACTATCCCTATTATTAAGGAATAGGTAGTCATTACCTTGGATGTATTAAGGTACAAGCATAGGGTCATCGTATGGTTATAGAAAGCAACTTAAGGGTTATCTTTAGCAATTCGTAGGGACTATCATCATTTATTCGAAGGGACAAGATCATTATTCTGTAGGCAACCTCGAATGGACTTGATCTTTTAAACTGTAGGGACTATGATGATTTATATTTGAAGGGACTTTGCTTAAGACATCCCTATATTCGAGGGACTTGACCATATTTAAAGGCAACCAAGAGGAATACCCTAGGAAGTGCAAGATGGCGATCAAAGATCGACTTACGTGTGTGAGTGTTTATTTTCAAATATTTATCTTTTTAAATTAGTTTTCTATGTCATTTTATTCATTTAGGTTATACACACCCTAAAATTACTAATCATAGCAATAAAAATAAATAATGCGGAAATATAAATCTAAAATTATTACATGGCTTTGGGATAATTACAATATAATCATAAAAATAAATAATAATAATAAAGCAAATAAATAGAGCAATAATAATAATGAAGCAAATAAATAGAGCAATAATAATAATAAAGCAATAAATATTAGGATATTAGAATTAAAAGAAAATAATAATGAAGTAATAGAGAAAAGTTAGTATTTTTAAAGAAATTAAATAAGTTAGAAATTGTTTAGAATTTATAAGAAAAACAATAAGTTTAAATAATAATAGTAATAAGAGAATAAAGTATTTATACAAAATAAAAAGTTATTATAAAAATATTTTGATTAGGGTTTAAGAAAATAAATTAGGTTTTTAGGGTTAATTGAAAAAATTAGGTTTAGTTAAAGAAATTAGGGTTTTTTAATTAAAATACATTATTTCTATTTACAATATATATATATATATATATATATATATATATATATATATATATATATATATATATATATATATAGTAATTATATACAAATATATTATAAAATTAATACAAATAATAAATATTAAGAAATAATTATAAGTTTTAGAAAATATAAGATTTATAAAAATATTATTGATTTTAAATTTAATTAATTAATTAATCAAAATAAAGAAAATAGAAAAATAAGAAAATATGAGAAAAAAAGTGAGAAAATAGCTAAAAAGATAGGACCTGGGATTTGAACCCAGGTCCTTTACCTCAACAGCATAGCACAAAACAAACTGAGCCAGCACGCGCTGGTGATACTTATATGAGATGCAATCATTATATTTAAAACCTGCAATCAAAAATAAATATGTGAAAAATGTTGGAACCAGGGATCGAACCCAGCCCTCATGCCTCCATGCGCGTACCACCAACCAACTGAGCTAAGCAACGCATCTGAAATATAAACGCAAACAAAATCTAATAAAATAAACAAAGTTTTAAAAATCAAAATTTGCGCCAGACTCCATCTTCTTCCTCTAGTTGTCCAGTTAGGTTATAGTGACAGCCTTTCGTCACTAAAGCTTGTAGTGATGGATTTTTTCCATCACTAAAGGTCTTGCGCATTCAAACATCACAGATAACAAGAATAAATTGCTTTTAATGGTTCAAACAAGTTAATATGATGTCTCTAAGTCCAATTGATCCATCAATTTCAAGTGAAATTGCTCTTAGCAGTGGTTCCCAATTTCAAGTTTATGAAACCCTAACAATGGCATCGTGCGATTCCTGCATCAAAGCTTAAAACCAAATATCCAGAATCCATCTACATCATCAAACAAGCAATATTATATAGTTCAAATCAATTATTTATGCATAAATCAATGTAATCGGAAAAAAAAGACCAAGAACATGAATTCGGTTTATGCTTGTATGAGTCAATGTGATGCTTTTGATGATTGGGAAAGGTTTAGGAAGCATCCATGAATGATTTTACACCTTAAAACCTTTGATAAGCAGCCTAAATGATGAAATCCGAATTTCACTTTTCCTTGGAATTTTTTACTTTTGTTCTTGGTGTTCTTGGCTGCAAAATTCGTCCCCTTGTGTATGCTTTTGTTTATGTATATATAGTGATTGAATTTAGGTCAAAAACTTGTGGATTTGTGGGCTTGTGAAGGTTGCTTGATCATGAAGTTTCATCACTTTCAAATATTCAAAAAAAAAATCATCTAACCTTTCTATTTTTGATCCAATCTGACTTTAGTTGATTTCCAATCATTCCAAATATAATCCAACTAATTTTCAATCAAAGATTTCATTCTTCATTTGACTTTTCATATTTTATATATATTTAAATTGAATTTTAATGAATAAAATCCAAATAAATATAAAATAAACTATAAAAATCTGAAAAAATAATCATTGGGTCGTGCATGATGTCATTGTAATGATTGGATTACAAAATTGCAAGCCCACTTGAAAAGATTTGGTTTTAAGACCTCATTTGTTCAATATACCCCTAAAAAATTTCCCAACTTTGCAAAGGAAAAAATCACTCAATTTAAAGTCTATGAATGTTTTCTTGGACATTTTGGAAAGCTTAAAGAGTCCTCTAACCAACCTCTTTGGTCTCATGTCCATATCCTTTACCATTTTCAAATTATGCCCTTTGGAAGATGTTGACTTTTTGTTGACTTTTGAAATGACCTATAATGTTTTAGCTCATACCTTCTAAATGAAGCTTTTTTAGGCTTGGCTTATGAGACACAAAGTCGTAGAGAATTAAATTTCCTTCAAAATGAGCTTTGGATGGAAAAAAATTGATGAAGGATGTGAAAGTTATGGTTGGTCAAAGTTCAGTTGACTTTCTTTAAGAAAACCCTAATTTAGAAACTCCTTATTCTTGATGATCTGAAACTTCCTTGATGAATCATGATCAACCCTTGATCAAATGATGAATTTTACTTCATAAACTTGATGTTGGCAAAAAAATCTTGAAGTTTGACTTTAATTTGACCACAGTTGACCTCAGTTTGACTTTTTAACTACTTTCACTGATTTTTGCATATCTGATCATCTGACTGGGCAAACTTATTGGGAAAGCCTTGAAACTTGGCATGGGGGTTCTTGAATATATGTGGGATGTTATGAAGCTCACTTGAGGCCTTGAAACTCATTTTAACCTGAGGAATCACAAAACCCTAGTTTGGGACACTAGGCTTATGAGGAGGCATTGTCTGAGGAAACTTCCATACTTCTTGACCAATTGGGAGTCTTGAGGATCTTGTGATCATCTAGAAGCCTTGAGAGACATTGTCTTGATTGTGGGAGGGAAAATTTTTGGGTACAACAGATAGCCTCTTCATCTCTCCTCCTTCTTTAATTTTCAAAATCTTCTCCATTTTTCAAAACCTTCTTGTTTTAAACTTGAACTACTTTCTCAATAAACCTTGACTTTTTCAAGTGCATTTTCTAACTCTGTTTTTTTCTTAATAAATTCTAAGATATATTAAACATATTCAAACAATTTCCAAAGATTTAAAAAAGATCAAACTCATTCAAGCCTTTCGTGCCCCTTGTGAACTTTTTCTCAAGATTTAGACATGAGTCATTTCCATGATTGAGATGTAATTCTCCTATCTCTATAGTATTGATGATAATTCTTTTCCACCTAAGAGAGCTAGTGACATACTTGTTGATTTTATCCAAGTTGGAGTTATTATCATGGTGATTCAAAGCTCTCTTACTTGTGGGTGATTAGTTGAGTATTCTCCTTAAAATGATAAGTTGTCTTTGAATTTAAAATAAATCAAAAAAACAATCTTTTATTATTTGTACCATGAACTACAATGTTTTGATCCTATATTGCACTTTGTGGGTATGTAGGCACGAGGCTCAGGAAGTCTTGTCAAACAAAAACCTTAAAATCAATTTCTTTTCTCATCTCCTTAATCTCATTATGAGCAAACATTTTCAAACCAAAATATGTAGATTTTTCAAAGAGGTTCCTATAGAGTACTATGACATTTTAGATGCTAACACCTCCCCGTTGTGTAACCAACACCCTTACCCTTGTCTCTGTTTTTTTAGTTTTGTTTTAAAACTTCTTTAGGTTTTGTTCGCTCTTTTTTATTTTCCTTTGGAAATAATAAAAGTGTGGTGACGACTCTTGTTTTTTGAATTAAGTTAATCAATAACTTAATCTCAATTTATTTTACCGCTACAGTACCTGATCAATGCATTTTGATGCACATTCTTCTGCTATTGTACTTATACATTTCTCTAGCTTGTTTTTATTAATTTTACTATTTTATTGTGTTTTTAGATTTAAGTTTATTTTTGCATTTAGTTTAAATTCATAATTTATTTTCAGAATTAGCAGTCATTTGATACATGTTCACTATGTAGATCGTAACTTGAGCTATGAGATTTTGTTTTGCGCGTTCTGATAGGAGTTGGAAAGCTAAGACAAATAAATACAAGTTTCATGTTGAAGCCAAAAGCTGATTCGGGGTGAAGCTGGGTCAAATAATTCGTTGAAGTTTCAAACGTTAGAAATATTTAGTTTTGGGTAAGGTTTTTTTTAGTTTTTTTGACCCGGTTGGGTTAGAACCCGAATACTATGTTTTTCTTATTCCTAGTAGTCATTGCTACTGTTGACGATCTCTTTTTTTACTGTTCACAAAATTTTCCTTTGCTTTGTACAATTTTCACATGGAGAGCTAAACTCATTTGACGTTGATAAGTTGTATTTAAGTTTCAAAACCTTGAGATTATTATAATTTGCAATATAATTTATATTCCCTTCAATTCTATTGTATGATTATCGTTTTCTTAATCCGATTTCTCATAGGATAGTTTTGTTTGGTTCCTTGGATTCATGTTACCTAATTTTAATCGCACTTAATTCGACTTATTTGTTAATTCACATTATCTTTAATTGTTTGCTTAATTGGGAAACATGAACATAATTCTTATGATATCGTTAGTGCTTGGTGATTGATATTATGATTAAACATGAATAGAGAATTCGCTTAGGGATTGTGATTTTATAATAGTCGATGATAAGTGATAATCAAATTAGTAGATTAACTCTTTAATTTTAACTGTAATCAAATTTTGTTAACCGTGATCTCAATCTTAATCAAAACTAAAACCCCCTAAATCATTTATTTAGTCGGTTAATTTTGACAAGAGTCCTTGTGATACGACATTCGAGTGTCGCTACACCAAACTACATTTTTAAAACTCATTTTTGATCTGTGTGCAAGAACAGATCAATACACTCTTTAGGGATCTCATGATGGTTGCAACAAGGTAACATATCTTGTGGATCATGAACAATACATGCAGAAAATCGTGGAGGTCACCAATGATGCTTATGAATGGTTGGAGGAAATTCCAAAACCAAAGTGGTGTAAGCATGCATTTCCTTTGTATTCTAAGAACTATGCCAAATAAGACCTTAGACAACGCTTTTTTGCCCTTAGACAGCGCTTTAAAGCGCTATCTAAACCTCCGCTGCTAAATGTTTAGACAGTGCTCTTTTAAATCTTAAAATCGTTGTATAAAGGGTGATATATTTAATAAAAAGCGTTGCCTATGGTACCATTAGACATCGTTTTATAACTTTTTTAGGAATACCTTAGACAGCGCTTTTGGTAAAAGCGTTGTCTAAGCCCCATCTTTTTTAATTTTTTTAGGTATACCTTAGACAGCGCTTTTGGTAAAAGCGCTTTCTAAGCCCCCCCTTAGAAAGCGCTTTTGTTAAAAGCGCTTTCTAAGCCCCACCTTAGACATCACTTTTTGTGTAAAGCGTTGTCTAAGGTATACGAAAATTTTAATATAAATTTTTTAAACCACTTTTTTTACCAGGTTTTTCAACCAGAATTTTGACCTGTTTTTCAACCAATTTGTTTCCAGACAAATATCACAATTTGGAGAGAAATATCAAACCAATATATATACCAATTCAAACCAATTTGGCCTATTAAATATACCAATATATATACCAATTTATGCACCAAAATTATAATTACAAATCATTACATTTTTCTACAAATGTACATATTATAATTACATATTACTTATCTAACCAGCATTGCTTCAAATCTACATAGGTCTTGAAACAACACAAAGATTGTAATTCAATTAATAAAAGAATAAAATATTATAGTTACAACGTTACACATATTTAAATTCTCATCAATTAAAGTAAGAGTACAATATTATACCTGATAAAACACCGAGCTCTATAATGTATTGACATCATTCCTCTTTGATTTCGTCCACTTGATCTTTTGAATAATATGCACACTTGAATTCATCAAAGTACTACATAATAATATAACATAGTTTGATTTAATTTCAAATATTTAATTATATGAGAGATATGTTTAAATATTAAAATAACTCATAAGTTAGAAATACATACATCGGTGAGAATCTCTAATCGGCCCAAAGAAAGAGTATCTCTCATAAACCTCAACATGAAATATCCGCAATCTATTTGATTACGTTGCTGTGGACACTACAGATAAAAAAAAATATGGATAAATCCTAAGTTTTATCAAGTATCATCACTAATATAATAAAAAATGTGATAATTAATAATATACTGCCACTTTTATTCATGTAATGTTGTTGGCTCTCCTCTTTGATGTTTGGATATCTCTTTGGGCTCGAAAAGCTTGTATGATGCTAATAAAATATAAATGAATAATTAGAACAATTCATATAAATTAATAAATACACACAAGAATATTTAGAACAATCTCACTTACGTGTCAATCGTGTTCTTCATATCCGGGTATGTTGTCCAATCATTTCCTAATGAATCAAGATAATAAACAATTTCTTTGATAGGATTGATTGCGAGCAACAACCAATATCCATTGTATGATTAAACAAATGTTAGATGTAAATTTTCTACACGATGTCAAAATAAAAAATAACTATAATAGATGAATTTAGAATGAAAATCTAACCCGGTATTAAACGGTATAAAGAACAACTTCTCCGCATCTTTGTTGGCCATGAAGAGGTTGAGAACGTACACTATTACGTCATCTGGTCTACTTAAGATTAAAGCTAAGTTGACGGACGCGGGTGCTAAGAATCCAAATCTTTCATCCAATCCATTTGGTCGCATCACTTTGTCATACAAAAACCTTAAATAAAAAAGTAGACCGGATTTACCTCACGTATGTATTGACAACATTGACGCCTATTTCTTCACGACCTAAAACTTGCATAAATTCTTCATTACCAATTAATTGTTCGTATTCAAAGCCAAAAATACCTTCCTCCATATGTATAAAACGAACACCTCCGGTCAGAATATCTGTCATCTCTAGAAACGTCCGAAGGCACGACCTATACTTGGAGGTAGGTGTTTTCCTACCCGCGGTCTTCTTAGCACCAACCTTTTTTTGTTGTGTGGAGACATTGCTAACCTCCTTCTCATGAAGCTACATATCATATAAATAGTTAGATGAAGTATAAAATTAAGAATTTAACATCTTCCATGCATATATGTCATATAATTGTAATGTGCCTGTTTTTTTTTAAACAACGGACTTGGTATGCCGCGGAATAGCCTTATCTTTTGATTTGGATCTTGTTGGAGTCTAATTAACATAACCAAGTAAAAAATGTACGTAAAATGCACGTAAAAACTTTGAATCTACACATTAAGGTTAACAAAGGTTCATAATGATTTTAGGCATACCTCATATCCTACTCTAATGAGGCTTGTCGGCCATGCAACAAATGAACCTAATGCTTGTTCCACCGTTGTTGCATCCGAAACATCGTCAGGATATGGTAATAACGCATTCGGCTTAACTGCAATATCAATTGAGACTTTCAAACATCCAGTAGGGAGCTCTCTAGTATGAAGTAATTCTCCACTATTGTTATGCATTTTTCCCTTGCCAACCATCCGATAATATGGTGACGATAAATATAGCTGACAATGGGAAATGCCCTAAAACCAATAATAAAATGAAATTGTTAATAATGTGTATATATTTCAATTACATAATTTAAGCTAATAGTTCAATTTAAGACAAATATATATAATTACCTCTGGAATGGTCGGTTGAAAGTTACAGTTGATACTATCTTTGTCTGAAGCATCTTTAAAACATACTGAAGCGCTAGCCTCTTTTTCTTTCCTTAATGCATCAAGCTCAGCTTGCATTGCTTCCAATTTTGCATTAAGCTCTCGATTACTAGGAGCCTTTCCTTTTTTAATACTTAAGGAGGTCGGAGTGACCCCAAATCCCTTACCCCTCACCCGACCCGAATACTCACGGACATCTAATGTCCGACTAAGTATGCTCCTAGTATCATCTGGAGATAAAGCTGACTGAGATAACGCCTCCTGAAAATCGGATGCATATCGAATACTTGTCAAATATTTGTTAATAAAGTTTTTATTTAATTAAAGAAATGATGGTATACTTACACATTTCTCATACACCTCTAGAACATCTTCTTTAGCAACTCCAGATTTGCCCATACGGGCTTCCTTCCACAAAACATGTGCAGGAAGAGATCTTTCAGAACTTTTCTCCTTCTGCAACTACACATTAAGTCATACAATATGATCAAATAAAACTCATATATGATGAACAAATATATTATTGAAATTTATAGATACTTACCATAGATTGTTCTAAGCATCCATATCTGACACGTCCTTTTCGGTATGGATACGCGGGACTTGATGCTCTTTCCCAATTTGTGTCACTTATTCTTTTAAATGCTGGGTCCTTTCTTTTGGATTTGAACGCTTCCCATTCTTCTTGTGAAATAAAACTTTTATATTTATTTGGAAGCTCCGCATCAACATGATTACCATCTGCATCCCTAAGATACTTGGTTGATAAAAATGTTCTAAACCCTCTTAGTCGCTTTCGGCCAATTTCATACAAAAATCTCTTCTATCGTCTTCGATGTTGAAACACCTCTAAGAAAAACATACACATTGTGTGTTAGTACAAGTAATTTAAAGAACATAAATTGGAAGAAATGCAAGTAATTTAAAGAACATAATGTGTGTTATTGTACCTTTATCTCAGTCCAAATTTTTTGTTTGGATTCATTCAACTCTTTGTTTCTCCAATCATCACAAGTAATGGGAATCTCATTCCTTACTAGTGCACTAACGAAACTAGTCAAGGTATGACTGTTAGGTTCTATAAGCTTCCCAAGATCGCTCCAATGCACATCTCGAATGATGCCTCGGTCTCTACCATGGATCACTCTCCTCATCATCGTTATGCCTCTTCTAATCTCTTCTTTCGTGGATATTTTTTTACTACCTCCTTCATGTGTAGAATGATCATCATGTGGGTGATCATCATTAATGGCCATATCTAAGTTATAACAAAAAAGGGATCAACTATATAAGTTATAACAATATAAGTTAACAAAAGTAAGTTATAAGTTAACAATATCAACTATATAATTTCAAACCAATATAATTTCAACCAATATAAGTTATAACAATGTCAACAACAATATCAACTATATAATTCAAACCAATATAATTTCAACCAATATAAGTTAAAAAGAGCTTAAACTAATAATGTCAACTATATACAAGAGCTTAAACCAATATATGTTATAACAATGTCAACAATGTCAGCAACAATGTCAACTACAACAAAGGGTTCTAAAAATGTACCTTATGAGTCAAAAATCAATTTCTACAAAAAGGGTTCTAAACTCAACTTATAAACTCAGTTTCTACAAAAAAAGCTAGAATGAATCAAAACAACTTCAACAGGACTAATGAGTCAAAAATCAGTTTCTATAAGTTATAACAATGTCAACAACAATGTCAACTACAACAAAGGGTTCTAACAATGTCAGCTAGAATGAATCAAAACAAATTCAAACACTAAACTCAGTCAACAAAAATAAAAGATTCTTCAAACACCAGTCAAAAAAAGCTAGAAACGAAGAACATACCGCAAAAAGGGAAGAACACCAGAAACCAAAAACTCAGTCAACTCCCAAATGTCCGTTCGCGGCGAAAGATTCTTCAAACACTTTTTCAATGATCGATTCAAGGTTAATGAAGGTTCTGCTATTTAGGTTTATCGCATTTCGCTGGAGGGAAAATGAAAGAACAGAAAGAACGAAAATAGAAACTGAGTCTAATATTTTATTTTAATTAGACCTTAGACAACGCTTTTGAGAAAGCGCTGTTTAAGGGTGACATCTAAAAGTGCTTTTTAAAAGCACTGTCTAAGGTTGACCTTAGATAGCGCTTTTGATTTTTTTTTATTTAAATTTTAAGACCTTAGACAACGCTTTATCAAAAGAGCTGTCTAAGATATACCTTTAAAAGCGCTTTGAGAAAGCGTTGTCTAAAGGGCACCTTAGACAACGCTTTTTAAGATATTTTGTGAACAATTTTCGTGTTTTAATTTTTTTTTAACTTGTAGCAGCGCTTTTTTACATAAGCGCTATCTAAGGTGCGTTGTTAAATGTGATTTTTGTTGTAGTGAAGTGTGATGTGTTGATGAATAATTTAAGGGAATCCTTTAATGCAACTATCTTTCTTCAAAGAGACAAACCAATTATAACTATGTTTGAATGGATTAAGTTTTATATTATGGGTAGGTTTGCAACCTTAAGGGAAAAAGTTAACGGGTATAAGGGTAGAATCATGTCAAAACCACTTAATAGATTGGATAGAGAGATTGAAAAGAGTGCATGATGCTCAGGCTACACCACCTCCAATCACAATTCAGATCAATGAGGCACCAAGTCAGACATCAATGCAAGATGCTAAGGCTGCACCACCACCATGTCTAGATAGAGGAGGATTGCTTTCATTGTTGATTTTATTGAGAATTGCTTCTAGTATATTTCAATCTATTTCATTGAGGTATCCTCCTCTATCTAGACATGGTGGTGGTGCAGCCTTAGCATCTTGCATTGATGTCTGACTTGGTGCCTCTAAAAGTTTACTTAAGCCCTATCAAACAACAGTTTGTTGTAACCCAAGGCCCTTCAAAGACATATGGTGTAAAAACCTTCTTTGGGAGTGCACCAAAAGTCAAAGCCTCCAAAGCATTCAAACCTCCAGGAAATGTCAAGGCAACTTGTAGTGATTCTGTAAGTTTGATTATACATGCTAATATGATTGTTTTTGTCATTTAAGTTTGATCATGCTTGTGAATTGACAATTTAGGTCAAGTTTATGGCTCTATAGAATAAACAAGTCCCAACTAATGTGGTGCAAACCAGATTGAGTGAAAGATTCATGACTATAAAAACAAAAGACATCAAGGGGCCTAGAAGACACCATGAAGATCTTGTTGTACTCACTAAAGAGGATACCTCAAAAAAACCAATTAAAAGGGGTTTGAAAAGTTGAGACGAAATTCAAAAAGGCTTGAATAAATGAGGATCGAATTTGGTTATGTTGCAATCTATGAGCAATGACTTGTAATTTTAGTTAGGATATAATATAAGACAACGTATTGGATCATTTAGGGTATGCTATTTTAATGAATCAATTTCCTGTCAATTTGTTGTCATATTGCTTGTCAAATTGTATGGTGCAATCTCTTTGTTGACCTCAAATTCTTGTTTGTCAAATTAGGAAAACAATGTCAATGTTTTAGGCCATAGTATGCCAAAATTTAGAAGTCATTATGCCAAATTTTAGTCAAACTGTGTCAAAAGTTTAGCATAATTAAGACACTTTTATGTCAATATTTAAGCAAAACTCTTTCAATTAAGGCAACAGCCTATCAAATTTATACAATTTCACACAATCGATAAAATTCAACACAATTCCATTAGAAACACAGTGATCACATTAGAAACACAATGATTATATTAGAAACATAATGATTATATTTCTCAAACAACCTTACTTAAATAATTACATTTCATTATTAGGTACACATTAGTCATAAGAGAAACTACACAACAGAAAAACTTGATTTTCCAGCCCATGCTTATGGTCTCAATTTCTCTTGCAGCTTCATGTTCTTCTTCTTGAAACCTTCATACAAATCCCTCAGCAGTTAACCGTCTCCAATTCCTTCAGCTTATTGACATTTGCCTATTCAACATCATTACCATCTTCCTCAACCAAATCTTTATCCCATATGAATAAATCACAAGTTTCTTTGCTCTGCCAAAATGGACATCTCTAGAATAGCTTGTCTTTATTGCAATCATTCTTGTAGATGTATGAAACCATACGTGATTCACAACCGCAATTCCTTCCTCGACGATATCTCACAGAGAACGTAGACATTCTTATTGGTTACATAGCACTTATTCTTGAATTCAACATCAACCTTCCTTTTATGATGACGAATTAAATTTGCGAGTGAGGAAACTTTGACTGTTGCGACTGGTTACAAATAAAGAGGAATTAGGTCACAAAGAGGAAGAAGAGGAACAACGTCTATCATTACAAGAAAATTGAACTTAATAATTGAAGATGCGAGGAAAACACAAGAAAAATGGGTTTGAATTGAGTTTTAAACTGTTGAAAAATTTTCGCCTCTTATTGTTAATGTGCTTAAGAGATTATCAGTGTCTGATGATAAATTCTAATTTACAATGCGGAAGCATAACTAATAAAGAAAGAGTAAATAACTCATGATATATATCATGGTTCACTTGAGTAACTCTCAAGCTAATCCAGTCCACCCTTCTAAGGTGATTTTGTCTTGAACTCAAGGACTTAATCAACTATAATCAGAACCGATTACATATGCACGGGCAACTGTCGGTGACTAACTAATAACGAATCGTTTAGTGATCTAATCAGATATAACATTCATTAACCTAACAGAATATGATCAAACATGATCTCCTATTAGGATTTTCACAATGATATTCATTAGTGATCTCACAAGAGTCTGACCTTCCCTTGGTCCTCTTTGAGATATTACTATCATTGACCCTATTTCTGGCTTTCACAATGATACATAGTCATTGTAATCTCAAGTCTTATGATCTTCACTCGATCACTTGAGGAACTCTTAATTCTAAACAAAATTAATATTCTAGAGATTACATGAGTGCTTCTAATCAAGCAGATAACTCCTAAGTTTAAGTACATGGAAACATAACTATGTTCTAGCAAGATATGAACAACAACTCCTTGCTTTCTTATGATTCTGTTAAGATGTATGTGCTTGGAATTTTGAATAACATCTTATAGAACTTCTTCATCTTCTTCATTAAATAAGATACGAGCAACAACTCCTTGATTCTGATCTTCATTTAGCTCAAATGATGAATTGGTTGATGACTTGATTGTTTTCCAACAATATCAGATTCACCAATTGTTGTACTTATTGATTGTTGTTGTGTTGATAGATGATTATTTGGTGTACCAACAACAATGGTCGTGTGTTGATTTCGTATTTTCATGAATTGTATTCACGACGAATGTAATACCCATATACAAAAGACATACATAAAGCATATTTTTCATATATAATATTAGAAATTTGGTACTGAAATACGAATAAGTTCTTAGAAACACATTGCATAAGTATAGCCACAACAACTTAAGGTACTAAACAAGGCTATAAAATAATACAAGATGTTAAACTACAAAAAGATCTAAGAACTAGATCCGAAGATCTTAAAATCCACAGCGGAAGACAAAGCCATCAACTAGTAGGGATAATCAAGTCGCCTTATCCTTACCCTTAACGGAACCTGAAGTACCTGAAATAACAACATCAACATGGGGTGAGATAAAACATCTCACTGGGTTCCCTACCTTAGAATTCTCTCGGCTCTAAGGGTTATTCTCAAATGAAACTCGCACACTATCACAACCCAACTCACACAAGGACCAAAAACATAAGGGAACTAAGGTCCACACACAAACTCAAAGTACAAGAAGAGAAATGTCTACCTCAAGTCCTTACGGATGCTTCACATGGGACTAAGGGCAACCCACCTCAAGGCTTACTCAAGACCTTACGGAGGATTTAAACATAGCACACTAATCAATCTTTACGGATGCTTCCCGTGGGACTAAAGGCAACCCACCTCAAGACTTACTCAAGATTAACACATAACTAGCATAACACTTGCCTCAAGTCCTTAAGGATGCTTCATGTGGGACTAAGGGTAACCCACCTTAAGGATTACTCAAGATCTTACAGAGGACTTATAATCTGCATGCCTCAACTCAACGCCCGTGTATACACAATGGGTACCTCAAGTCCTTACGGATGCTATAGTGAAACACATAGTAACCACATTGAGACTTACACAAGACCTTACGGAGGATCCTAAAAACAATACATAAATCATGATTCATTCGAGTTTAAGGGGAACCTAGATACCTCACAAGTTGTACTTTTTTCTATTTCCATTGACTCACACTTTCCAATTTATTAACATTTTGGTTATTTGAAAAAGTCGGGTAAAAGTCGGCTCAAAATAACATTTCTTGGTCTCAAAATATAGATTATGTCATTAGCTTCAAAACGATAAGTGGAACGTTAAAAAAGGATACCCGGATCAAAAGTTACGAATTAAGTACCAAGGTTGGAACCTACAGGTCTGGCTGAGCGAAAAATCTCCTGGAACTCTCGCTGAGCGAGCTATACCAGTTTAGAAAATTTTCAGGCTTATGGGAATTCATCATTCCAAGCCACATTCAACTCCAATCATCAACCAACGCAGAAAAACATAACCAAACATGTTCATAGACACAGTATGAGAATCATAGTTAGGTTTTAATCGAGTTTTAACCGTTAAACTTTCAATTTCTTAGTTTCCCACTAAAACCCTACATCACAAAATCTCTAAAACTCAACCAAAATCAAAGGTAAAAGTTTCTAACTAAGAACCCACCTCGAGAGATGAAGATTTGCGGAAAGATTGAGTCGATTCGACGGACGGATGATCGAGAATGAAGAAATGAAGCTTTAGGGTTTTTCTCTCTTCTTCTTCTTCTCTTCTCCTCTTCTTTCTTATTTTCTATTTTTCTTTTCCTTACTAACTTCTTCTTCCTCTCATATTCTTTCTATATATATAAATATATTAAAAACTTATATTTTTACCAATGGGTCAAAAATTAGAGAGTATCCAAAAATGTCTCTTAATCCGAAATTTTATAAAAATCTCTGAGTCGACTAATATCAATTAATAAAATAATATCATGTTGGTTACTCTATTTAGTTCCGTTAATATTTCTTAGAGTAGTCCGGAATAATATTATTACCAATTAATATTATTTAGATCTTTAAGTAAAATATGGGGTATTACATCCTCCCCCCCCCCTCTAAATAAAATTCGTCCACGGATTTAAATGATTACCTGAACAGGTGAGGATATGATTCCCGCATCTCTGATTCCAACTCCCACGTAGCATCTCCCAGATGCGTCTCATCCCATTGCACCTTAACAAGTAGTATCTCTTTATTCCTTAACACATTGGTTTCTCTCCCAACAATACGGCTCAGTTGGGGTTCAAAAGTCAAATCTGTTTCTATCTCTATAGAATCCGGTAGAATAGGATGAAGAGGATCGGGAACGAACCTACGAAGTTGAGATACATGAAAAACATCATGCATCTCAGACAGATAGGGCGGCAAGGCTAAACGGTAAGCAACTTCACCAATCTTTTCTAGAACCTGACACGGTCCTACGTATCTCAGACTTAACTTATGCGACTTAAACGGTCCTTTCAATCTCAATCTCGGAGTGACTTTCAAGTATACATGATCACCTTCATCAAATTCCAAAGGTCTCCTTCGATTGTCAGCATAACTCTTCTGACGATCTTGGGCTTGTTTAATCTTTTCTCGGATCATACGAATCTTTTTCGTAGTCTCTTGAATAACTTCCGGTCCAAAAATCCTATCTTCACCCACTTCCGACCAACACAACGGTGTTCTACACTTTCTTCCATACAAAGCCTCATACGGAGCTATATTGATGCTCACATGATAACTGTTATTGTAAGAGAATTCTATCAACGGCAAAAGTTCTTTCCAACTTCCTTTACTTTCCAAAACACATGCTCTCAACATATCTTCCATCGTTTGAATCGTACGTTCTGTCTGACCATCCGTTTCAGGATGATTAGAAGTACTCAAATGCAATTTCGTACCCATGGCTTGTTGGAACGCCTTCCAAATCCTCGAAGTGAACTTCAGATCTCTATCCGACACAATTCTAGACGGGACACCATGCAATCTCACAATTTCGGCAATAAACAACCTTGCAAGCTGACTTGCCTTATATATAGTCTTCACGGCTAAGAAATGCGCAAATTTCGTTAGTCGGTCCACAATCACCCAAACAGAGTCATAGCCACCTTGAGTACTTGGTAAACCTACCACAAAGTCCATAGAGATACTATCTCATTTCCAAATTGGGATGTCCAAAGGTTGTAACAACCCACCTGGTCTTTGGTGCTCAATCTTCACTTGCTGACACACCGCACATTCTGACATAAATACCGCAATGTCCTTTTTCATTCCGGACCACCAATACTCCCTCTTCAAGTATTGACACATCTTCGAAGAACCCGGATGTATCATAAAAGAACCTTTATGTGCTTCTTCCAGAATATTTCTCTTTAACACATCATCATTCGGAATGCAAATTCTTTGGTTGAATAAGATGATCTCATCTAATGCTCTCATGAAACCCGGTTGGAGTAACAATCCTAGCAACTTCTCATCTAGGACTTGTGCTTGTTGAATATCATTCCTCAAAGTAGAATTAATATTCAAGTTTCCCATGATTTCACCATTCGTAGTCCAAACAAACTGAAGATTAAGATCTCGAAACTTTTCTAACAATGCATACTCCAACACCATCAATTCAGAGCTATGAATCACTTTTCTGCTTAAAGCATATGCCACTTTATTCGCTCTTCCTGGATGATACTTAAAATCAAGGTCATAATCTTTCAAATATTCCATCCATCTCTTCTGTCTCATATTCAGTTCCTTTTGATCAAAGAGGTACTTCAAACTCTTATGATCACTAAACATCTCAAACCGCACACCATACAAATAGTGTCGCCACACCTTCAAGGTAAACACCACGACCGCTAATTCCAAATCATGCGTAGGGTAATTCTTATCGTGAACTCTCAACTGTCTAGAAGCATACACCACTACCTGACCTTCTTGCATGAGAACACCTCCTAAACCCATCTTCGAAGCATCGCAAAACACTTCATAAGATTTGTTAGGATCGGGAATAATCAAGACTGAAGCAGTTGTCAACTTCTACTTCAACCACACGAAACTTTGCTCACAACTGGAATCCCATTCATAAGCGAAGTCCTTCTTCGTGAGTTTAGTTAATGGTGACGCCATCTGAGAAAAAACTTTAATAAATCTTCTGTAGTAACCTGCCAAACCTAGGAAGCTTCTCACTTCGGTAACAATCTTCGGTCTCTCCCAATTAATTGCAGCCTTTATCTTTGACGGATCTACTGTTACACCTCCCTATGATATAACATGTCCAAGGAACTTGACTTCTGACATCCAGAATTCATACTTACTAAACTTAGCAAAAAGTTTATTTTCCTGCAATATCAATAGGACAATCCTTAGATGCTCTTCGTGCTCTTACGGAGTACGAGAATAAATAAGAATGTTGTCGATAAAGATCACTACAAATTTTTCCAAATAATTATGAAATATCCGATTCATGTAGTCCATAAAAACAGCTGGAGCATTCGTCACACCGAAAGGCATCACTAAGAATTCGTAATGACCGTAACAGGTTCTGAACGCAGTCTTCGGAACATCAGAACTCTTCACACGAATCTGGTGATAGCCCGATCTCAGATCGATCTTCGAGAACACACAAGCTCCCTTCAATTGATCTAGAAGATCGTCTATCCTCGATAAGGGGTATTTATTCTTGATTGTAACCTTGTTCAATTTACGATAATCGATGCACAGACGCATACCACCATCCTTCTTCTTTACCAATAACACCGGAGCTCCCCACGGTGAAACACTAGGCCTTACAAAATGCTTTGTCATCAAATCCTCCAATTGGTCCTTCAACTCTTTGTTGCACCCCAAAATTTGCCCTCACAATACAAGACTTTGTGTTCTAAGAAGGTTCACAAGGTTCACAAGTTTTCCAACACTTGCATAACCTTTCATGAGGTTCAGGAGGTCTACAAGTCACTTCTTGAAGGTTCACAAGGTTCACAAGTTTCTCAATGCTTATATAACCTTTCATGAGGTTCATGAAGCCCACAAGTTGCTTTATGAAGGTTCACAAGGTTCACAAGTTCTTTAATGCTTTCTATAACCTTTCATGAGGTTCATAAAGTCTACAAGTTACTTTATGAAGGTTCACAAGGTTCACAAGCTTCTCAACATTTACAAGACCTTTCATGAAGTTCATGAAGTTCACAAGTTACTTCTTGAAGGTTCACAAGGTTCACAAGTTTCACAATGTTTACAAAGCTTTCCTGAGGGTCATGAGGTCTACAAAGCCACTTCATGAGGTTCACAAGGTTCACAAGCTTCACAATACCTCCCATGAGTATCACAAGACACTTTATGAAGATTCACAAGGTTCACAAAGTTCACAACTGGTCAAAAGAGTTGATAATTCCCTCAGACAATGCACCTCCTAAGCAGTGCATCCAAAACTAGGGTTTTGACTTTAATCAGGCTAAATGGACTTCCAATACCTCAAGTGAGTATCATAACATCTTATATGTGTGTAAGAAACCCCATGTCAAGTTTCAAGACTTTTCTCAAAAGTTTGCTCAGTCAGATGATCAGATAAGACAAAATCAGTCAATGCAGTTAAAAAGTCAAACTGAGGTCAATTGTGGTCAAACCAAGGTCAAACTTCATGATTTTTTGCCAACATCAAGTATATGAAGTAAAATTCATCATTTGATCAAGGGTTGATCATGATTCATCAAGGAGATTCCAGATCATCAATAATCAGGAGTTTCTAAATTAGGGTTTCCTCAGTAAAAGTCAACTGAACTTTGACCAGGCATAACTTTCACATACTTCATCACCAAGTCTCCATCCAAAGCTCATTTTGAAAGAAATTGAATTCTCTACAACTTTGATGTTGAAGGTTAAGCCCAAAAATGCTTCATTTGAAAGATATGATCTAAGACATTATAGGTCATTTCAAAAGTCAACAAAAAGTCAACAACTTCAAAAGGGCATAACTTGAGATTGGTAAATGATATGGACCTGAAACCAGTGGGGTTGTTTAGAGGACTCTTCAAGCTTTCCAAAAAGTCCAAGAACACCCTCATACCATTAAAATTGAGGGAGATGTGCCTTTGCAAAGTTAAGAAATTTTGTGATGGTTTATGTTGAAAAGGGAGGTTCAAAATCATTTCTTTTCAAATGGGCCATTCAATTTGTGACCCAATCCACTTCATAATGCCATGCACGAAATTTTCATGATATTTTCATATTTTTTATTTTATTTTATTAATTTATTATGATTTATTACATTTTAAATCATTTTAAATTTTAAAAAAAATATTAAATATGAAAAGATATTTTTGTGATTGGATCTAAAAAATCATAAAGTGTGATTGGAGTCAAAGAAGAAGGAAATCATATGAATCATCCCAAGATAGCAAGGTTTTATGATCAAATATTTGACTTTTACAACTTAATCTTTGTCAATCTTTTTTGGATCAATTTTTCACATAGCCCATCAATATTTCTAACCTAAATTCATCACACATATATACTGATCACAAAACCTAGCTTGAGAGACGAAATTGGGCAGCCAAAGGTGAGTTTCATACATCAAAAAATCAAGCAAAAATTTCAATTCGGTTTGATATTTGCAGCCCTTTTCAAGACAAACCAAAGGTGGCAATAGATTCCTTGAAGTCCAGTGATTGATTTTGAATCATAACATCATGCATTCATACTCAAAATCGTGAAAACCGAATACACTTTACTCATGTTTTGAAAATTTTCGATTTGGATGATTTACGTGTTGTTGATGAAAACTAATTTCTGGATTGTGTTTATAATGTTGTTTGGATTGTTTCTGGGTTATTCAATTGCATTTTTCTTGCAGGAATCCGAATACACCATTGTTAGGGTTTAGAGGTTGATTTTAGGGTTTAGTGATTCAATCAATATAAATAAATTCTGGACACATAGGAGTGTTCCATAAGACACAAGGATTATAAAGCTGTGATTAATTTTAAGAATCGTTGCTGTTTTGTGTAAGTTTGATTTTCGTAGGTTTTTGATGTTGAAGAACATGCAGCTAAATTCGCAGGAAAAGCCAAAAGAAAATTCGCAGCAAAGTTCAATGAAGAAGAAGACCTCTGGCGCCAGTTTTTAAATTTAAATGTGATTAATATATTTTATGTTTGTTTGACTGATTCGTTTACACACACGCGCGTGTGTCCTGGTGGTTAGACTGAAGTGTATTTGTTATGAAGGCCCTGGTTCGATCCTTGGCCATGGCATTATTTTTTGTTTATTTTTCAGGATTACAAAAGACTTAATATATAATGATTCATAGTCAACAAGCTACCAGTTGGGCTCTTCCAGCCGGGCGGTGAGGCGTACGCTTGCGAATGTAAAGGTCCTGGGTTCAACTCTCACCCCAGGCCTTTTGGTTTTTTTTTATTTTTCTGGATTTTCAAAGAGCAGGACATAAAACAAATTTGATTCCTTCTTCTCTCACCTGCGTTTGGCTGGCCCAGTGGATGATTGTTGTTCTTGCAAAGGAGAAGTCCTGGGATCGAATCCCACCAGGTTCCTCTTCTTTTTCTTTCTTTTATTCTTTTGTTTGATTTAATTGATTTAAATAATTATTATATTATTATAAAAATATGTATTATATGGTTTAAATTATTCTTAAAAACAATTTTTTCTAGAAAAATATAAAAAAACTCTTGATTTCCTTTAATTTTAATTTCATTTGTATAGTTTATATTAAGTGAAATAATGTTATGTGATTATTAAAAATAATTTTTGTATAAACCCTAGTTCTTAAACCCTAAAAAATATAAAAAAACCTAATTTTCCAATCTTAAAATATTTTTCTAAATAACATTTAATTCTGTTTTTTTATTAATTCCTAATATAATTATAATGTTTCTCATAAAAGTTTGTACTTGTAATTTAAATTAATTTTCTTCTTATGTTTAGAAATAATTTAATTAGGGCTAATTATATTTTTGTATATAGTAAAAAAAAATAATTTGTATATATAATAGCTAATAGAATTAATTTTTTTTTAATACGATATTTAAAATTTATCTTTTTCTTATAATATGTAAATATAAATATATGTTCATAATAATTAAAATTCTATAATTATGATGCATTCAAAAAAATAATTTAATAATTAGCATATAAATAAAAAAAAATTACTTAGTTATGTATGTTAATTTCTTTTGATATTATTTTTGGTTTTTGTTATTATTAATTTGTTACTAATTTTGCATATTATAATTTTATTAATATTTTAATTAATTTTTATTACTAACTATGTTATTATTTATATTCAATTTTTATGTTTCTAACCTTATTTATTATTTCTAATTACTAATCCATTTATGATTTAATTATGTTTACTATTATTATTTTTGCCAATTTTATTTACTAACCCCTTTATAATTTATTATTTATTGCTTATTATTTAATTTACTATTTTTATTATTATAATTTTGTAATTGCTTCCCGGTTGTAATCTTGTAATTATTTTAATTATTATTATTATGGTTAGTAATTAGGGAGTGATAACATGTATGATATTTAAAATCAATTTAGAAAATTTCTAATAAAGATAATTAATTTAAACACTTCACACACGTAAGTCTATTTTAAATCGCCGTCTCACTTTCTAAGGATATCCCTCTTGTTGCCTACGAATAAATGGTTAAGTGGGGTGTATAAAGCAAGTCCCTCGAGTAAAAATCATCAAAGTCCCTTATGTTGCCTATACGAATCGAGTCCCTTCGGAAAAATGATGATAGTCCCTTATAAATGCTTATTACACCCCACCATTGCCTTCAAAGACCAAATTGCCCCTTTACATGTCCCTTAAACATCCAAAGTAAGGACTACCTACTCCATTATAATAGGGATAGTCTTACTAAAGGAAAGAATAAAGAATAAGAAAGACCTTTAAACATTAGGGTAGATTACTCCTAAGTACTTAAGCTCATTTCAAAACTTTTTCACACTTAAACAAATTTCCAACCAAATTTTCAAACATGTTTTTAACACATCCTTACATGGATTATTTATTAACTATTCTGAAAATTTTCCTATTCACACACTACACTTTCAAAAACAATCTAAAGTGAGCTTAAGTACCTAAGAGCCCATGGATAACCATGGATGAAAAGGGTGCTAATCCCTTCCCTTTTCATAACCTACCCCCCGGACCCAAAATATTCTCTAAGGTCTTTCCTGTTCTTTTATAACCTTTCCTTATGGATAAAATAAAAGTCGGTGGCGACTCTTGCTATCCGCAACATTGTTTAAAGTCAGTTCACCGGGTTACAGAACTGGCGACTCTGCTGGGGACCTATTTAAGAGGGGTACCCTTAGGAAATAAGATCACTTTACATTGTTTGCCTTATTTGCTTTATATTATCTTGTTGGGGTGCTCTTATGTGTGAAAGGTCCTAACCCGGATCTAGTGTACCTTAGGTAAATGGCAATAGACCAAGGAAACTGTACGACGTATATCGATACGGTTGATCTGGTGGCCATAGTTAGTGCGACTTCTTGGTTGGTGCTTATATTCCTTAAGTCAAGTTGAGGATAATATTGAGGCTGCCATATGTTGTCAATGCACTAACTAACTTTTAGAACCCTAGTTAACTCATCTTGACCTTTAGAAAGTAATGAGGTAACCGGCTTTGGTGCAGACTGAAGTTGGTTGACACTCGATACTACACTCATTGAGATCTTAAACTTGGAGGGTTTTGGTTGGCAAGTAAGTTGCCTTCTGATCAACCACCCTTGTGAAGGATCAATGATATTGAGATCCCTTAGAACCTGGTTACTTTTGTAGGACAGGATGAACCATCTAACTTCAGGGGAGGGTACTTACCTTTGAACCTCATGCAAGCCTTTAAACCTAGGGCTATGGTGTGACTTGTTTTTGTGTGCCACATGTTTGTGATTGAACATAACATCATGACATCATCATGCATCATGAGCATAGCATTTTCCCTAACCATTTCAAGGACCAAAGGATTTATTTTTGTTCTTTGTTGCAGGTCATGCCTTCTGCTCGTAGAAACACCATCAGGATCAACTTTGTGGGGATACCTCCCAAGCTTAAAGAGTTGGTTTCTCAAGTGCCTGATCACTCCCGGTTCAACAAGAGACATGGTCACCTATTGGACCTAGTCACTTCAGGGTTCAGTGAAGACATGATGAGTGTCCTGTTTCAGTTCTTTGATCCTAAACATCACTGTTTCACATTCCCCGACTACCAGCTGGTTCCAACCATGGAGGAGTTCTCCAAACTTCTGGGTATACCTGTTCTTGATCAAAGACCCTTCACAGGTTTGGAGAAAGAACTTAAACCAGAGGTTATTGCTGCAGCCCTACATCTGAAGAAGTCTGACATTGTTCTAGAAACGAGAAGTGGAGTCAAGGGTATTCTTGCCAAGGTATTAGTGGATAAAGCTCAAATGTTCTTGAAGGCCATGAGCTATGATGCTTTTGAGGAGATCCTAGCCTTGCTAATATATGGCTTAGTATTGTTCCCCAATCCAGATCAGTTCATAGATGTTCATGCCATCAACATTTTCCTGAGTCACAATCCAGTGCCTACATTGCTGGGAGACATCCTTCATTCTCTTCATACTCGTACTACAAGGGCAAGAGGAACTTTGATGTGTTGCATACCTTTGCTTTCTAGGTGGTTTATTTCTCACCTTCCTCGCTCAGTAATGAAGAATGAGCAAGGGTTCAGATGGTCCAAGAGGATCATGTCACTTTCTCACTCAGACATCCATTGGTGCTCCAGATCTATGGAGAATGTCATCATCATTGACCGTTGTGGGGAGTTTCCTAATGTGCCACTTCTAGGCATAAGAGGAGGCATCACCTACAACCCCTCTCTAGCTCTACGACAATTTGGTTACGCCCGAAGTGATGGTCCACATGACATGATGATTCAGGGCATTGTGTTTGATTACGACAACGATCTTCAGGGTTACCGTCAGAGGTTCATACGAGCTTGGGGAAAAATAAACAGGGTTGACAGCAAGACACTGGAGCCTAAGTACACTATTCCTATGGAGGCTTATCTCAGATGGGTACGATCTCGTGCTCAGACACTCATGATGCCATATCCTGCCATCCTACCAGTTACCATGGAACCTGTTGCTGAAGGAGACACTGCTTATACCATCCTTCACCCAGACATGCCTACTGATAAGGAAGACTTGCAGAGATCATGGATCCAACTGAAGGAGCAAAGGGATACTTTCGAGGCTCATTGCAAAGCAAGCCAAGCAAGAATCCTAGAGCTAACAAAGCAACTTCACGAGGAACGAAACCTCAACTCATACCTCAATACAAAGAGGAAACGTCCATGGGAGACTTAAAACCCCATCTTTTGTACTTATTTCATTTCCATTTTTGTAAGCCTAAAAGGCAAAACAAGTTATTACTAATAAAAAGTTACTTTCTTGTTTGTTTAAGCAAATTTAAATCCTGCGGTCCTTGAAAACATTGCATATGCATTCCCATATCATTTCATTGCATCACAGGTTTATAATTGTGCACAGGTTTCTCATCTTCTCGCTGTTTATTTCAGCAATGGCTCTTGAACAATCAGTTAAAGATCTTCAGGCACAGAATGCACAGTTCCGAGAGCTGATCCTGAACCTATCCAAGGGACAGGATGAATTGAAGACACTGCTGGCTAAGAAGAAGAATCCTGAGGACAACAAGGATAATCAGCTGAAACAACTACAAGCTGAGATGACAGGAATGAGGACCCAGATGTATGACCAGATGGTCCTTATTCAAAGATTAGCTCAGGGGCAAGAAGAGCTGAGAACCTTTGTCCACAAACATCAAAGTGATAGAGTCAGGGATCTAATTTTCAGTCAACCTCCGTTAAAACAAGCTGATTTGGTTGAAAGGAGGATGAGGATAAAAGAGGGTAAGAGACAGGTTGCCATTGACTATTCTTCAATTGAAGGAGAAAGACCTGATAAGGTTAATCCACCTCAACACAAGGGATGTAGAAGACAGTTTATCAAGTTCAGCACCCCAATGTCACAAGTTCTGCAATGCTTGTTGGAGATGAAACTAATTTCCTTGAGAAATTCTCCTCAAAATCCTAAAACCTCTTCTCCTCGCTATAATCCCAAGGCAAGGTGTGAGTATCACTCCAACAGTCCTGGACATGATACTAACAACTGCTGGATGTTGAAGAATAAGATTCAGGACCTAATTGACGAAAGAATACTCGAGGTTACGCCAGAAGGCCAGGTTGAGTTCTTCTATCGTCCATCAAGCATCAAAGTTTCCAGAATACTGAAGTGACAAGTTTAGAGGAAGAGACTTTGAGAACATTTGAATTTTCATTTGTAATTTCTTTTATTTGTTTGAACACTTACTATTATGTTAAACTTTTGTTTTCATTAATGCATTGCATATGTTTGTCTTGAATTAATCCATTCGTTCCACTATATTTTGAATTATACTTCTTATTTCTATCCTGTGATATTTAACTCCTGATAAAGCTATAAGCCTGTAGAGGGAGGATGACGAAAACAATACCATAATCTTATGCAGTATGCTTTTGAACAGACTATGCTGACGATGTACAGGCATTGTTTCAATTCCTAAACAGTGGAGATATAAGGAAGTTAATCCCTAGACAACCCTTTTGAGCCTATGAAGTAGGAGTTTTTTGTTCTCACAAATTAAAACCCTTATTCATAACCTGGGGCAGGGTAGTTACTCAGTTAACTCAAAATATGCCAATTATATGTACACAGCTAATGATGGTTCTCTGTAATCAATAAACCTGACAGTCAATATCCAGCAAAAGAACGATTCACTAAGTCAAAACCTATGAAGGAGACTTAGTAAAACATTAAGACATCCCGCTGACTGTAACCTTGAAATAAGCAGTTCAGGCAAAAAGAAGGGATAATAAAATCAAAAAAAAAAAAAAAGGAAGAGGTCACTATGAACCCTCAACAAAGAAAGATGGCTGAATGTTCAAATAAATTTTGGGTTTCTGAACCATCACAAATATTGGTGTTACGACTCCAAACTGCTATGGAACTTCAATGTATGAGTTAACTGAGCATAGGACTGAAGAACATCATGGAGATTGGGTTGGGTACAAATAAAATTTGAGCCTTTATCCTTTGTTTCTTAAACCATGAACCAGGCCACGTTATAACCCTCTAAAAGTCCTAACTGAAGCATGGTTAGTTCGAAAGCGTACTGCTACAAAAAGGTATCCTGACTCCTTTAGGGCTTGTCATAAAATTTGAGTTAATATCACAGTTTTCCCAAAAAAAAAAAAAAAAAAAGTTTTTCTAAAATAACTTGTTTCAAAACTTCAAAGACAGACATAAGCATTGCATTTTTTTAATATATTTGTTTGCATATACCTAAGTGTTTGACAAATGGAGAAGCTTACAGGATGAATGTTCAATGAACCAAAGTCCTTCCGATAAACAAAGTTGCTTCCTGGATCAAAGTCCATGTATACAAAGGGGCATAGTCATGACCTCCCAATCAAGGGGGCAGGCCATGATACTTCCTAACTCATTTGGGGCAATCAGGACAAGATTCAACTATGTTTAAGCAGCCAGAGGCAGATCTCCTCATCTATCTGAAATGCCAAGGGCATAGTCACTGTTTCCCAGTCAAGAGGCATACCAAGTTACTGTTCAATTCAGTTGGGGCAATTAGGTCCAGACTCATCTGTGCTTAATAGCCAGGGGCATTTTTCCTCATACAGTTGAATTACCAAAGGTGACATTACAGAGTTCACAATGCCAGGGGCACTTTTCCTCATACAGTTAAATTACCAAAGGTGACATTACAGAGTTCACAATGCCAGGGGCATATGCTTATGGGGCATTTTGCTTGTTTCTCTTGAGATAGCTCATTACAGATACTTCCATTATGGGACAATTCATCCTCAACCAAGGGGCAATGCTTTCTCTTCAAATCTAATACCTGGAGCGTATATGGTCCATTACAGTTTGAAGACACATTCCTCTCATTATATTACCTTGATATTGGATTCTCAGCTGAAACCATGATGGAAATTAGTTGTCTACGCCAGTAGTATCAGATGGTGTCAATATCATGTATTCAGATCCAGCTATGAGGATTTCTGGAAAGGTACTCAGGAAAGTTAAAGAATTTCAGGAGCCATAGATCCAATTGGTTATACACTCTCGAAGTTGAAACGATTCTGTTTTCAAGTTCAGCTTTACTTTTCCCTCTGAATCCAGATTTACTTTTACCCTAAGCGAAACGTCCATTGGTTATGTTTGAATGTATCATGCTTTTGAATATGATTGATGTTTACCAGAAATGCATGTATGCTTTTAATACGATTAATGTTTACCAGAAATGCATGAAAATGCAGTAATGGTATTTACTAAAGACGAACGAAGGAAAGATCTCAACGAAGCTTCGCCGGTCCATCTTTACAATACAGTTACAAAGCCCTCAGCAGGACAAATCCATCTTCCTAAAGTTTCATCTCCCCTGGAATTTATATCCATCTCTTTTATCCTCATACGGATGTACGGGAAATTACTTTCCAATAAGGGCACGACGAACGAAGACGGGATGTTATACTTATCCTACTATCAAACGAAGACGAAGGTTATATATACCCTACTATCCCCAACAACGGGAGGTTATATATACCCTACTATCCCTAGCATACGGGAGGTTATCTATACCACGCTATCCCCAGCATACGGGAGGTTATATATACCTTGCTATCCCCAGCAATACGGGAGGTTATCTATACCCTGTTATCCCCAGCAGGCGGAGGGTTATATATTCTTCAACATCAAATCGGGATTTATTTTCCCTAGCCAGCAGTTGTTATACAAAGATATCCAGACACTTCTGGCAGTATCATATCATACATACATCATTCACATCATATCATATCATACATATCCATAGATACATGGTACATTACCTAAGTGCATCATGACATACATGCATACATAAAGCATAAACTAATATTATCATACAGAATGCTACTTTGTTTTCAGGTTAGTTATCCAACAAGCAAACCTATGATCTTTGGGACTGCTTTATTGTAACCTCAGGGTTATTTTATCCTCCTGATGAGCTCATCATTATTTCAAGACTGCATTGGAGTTGTCATTATTGATGTCTCCATCCTCCTGAAATCAGTACTTCGAGACTGCATTAGAGTTATCATTATTGATTGCTCTATCCTCCTGAAGACATATCACATTATTATTTCAAGACTGCATTGGAGTTGTCATTATTGATGTCTCCATCCTCCTGAAATCAGTACTTCAAGACTGCATTAGAGTTATCATTATTGATTGCTCTATCCTCCTGAAGACATATCACATCATTATTTCAAGACTGCATTGGAGTTGTCATTATTGATGTCTCCATCCTCCTGAAATCAGTACTTCAAGACTGCATTAGAGTTATCATTATTGATTGCTCTATCCTCCTGAAGACATATCACATCATTATTTCAAGACTGCATTGGAGTTGTCATTATTGATGTCTCCATCCTCCTGAAATCAGTACTTCAAGACTGCATTAGAGTTATCATTATTGATTGCTCTATCCTCCTGAAGACATATCACATTATTATTTCAAGACTGCATTGGAGTTGTCATTATTGATGTCTCCATCCTCCTGAAATCATTACTTCAAGACTGCTTTAGAGATTTCCATTGCTCTATCCTCCTGAAGACATATCACACTATTATTTCAAGACTGCATTGGAGTTGTCATTATTGATGTCTCCATCCTCCTGAAATCATTACTTCAAGACTGCTTTAGAGATTTCCATTGCTCTATCCTCATGAAGACATGCTGTTACATCAGTATTACTCCAGACTCCTGACAGCTTTCATTATACTACTAAAGAATTTTCCCCTAGTGGCATCTTTAAGCCCACTCGATCATGTTCAACCAACCATCAATATCATTCTATGCACTGGTGAGTGCAAATTTTTGGGCTTTTGTGTTCAATCCCCTTCAACCTTCCAGGTTACGACTGGCAAATATACCAATCTAACCCTTCAGGTTTCAGAAAATTGAACAGGGGCAGCTGTTGCACCCCAAAATTTGCCCTCACAATACAAGACTTTGTGTTCTAAGAAGGTTCACAAGGTTCACAAGTTTTCCAACACTTGCATAACCTTTCATGAGGTTCAGGAGGTCTACAAGTCACTTCTTGAAGGTTCACAAGGTTCACAAGTTTCTCAATGCTTATATAACCTTTCATGAGGTTCATGAAGCCCACAAGTTGCTTTATGAAGGTTCACAAGGTTCACAAGTTCTTTAATGCTTTCTATAACCTTTCATGAGGTTCATAAAGTCTACAAGTTACTTTATGAAGGTTCACAAGGTTCACAAGCTTCTCAACATTTACAAGACCTTTCATGAAGTTCATGAAGTTCACAAGTTACTTCTTGAAGGTTCACAAGGTTCACAAGTTTCACAATGTTTACAAAGCTTTCCTGAGGGTCATGAGGTCTACAAAGCCACTTCATGAGGTTCACAAGGTTCACAAGCTTCACAATACCTCCCATGAGTATCACAAGACACTTTATGAAGATTCACAAGGTTCACAAAGTTCACAACTGGTCAAAAGAGTTGATAATTCCCTCAGACAATGCACCTCCTAAGCAGTGCATCCAAAACTAGGGTTTTGACTTTAATCAGGCTAAATGGACTTCCAATACCTCAAGTGAGTATCATAACATCTTATATGTGTGTAAGAAACCCCATGTCAAGTTTCAAGACTTTTCTCAAAAGTTTGCTCAGTCAGATGATCAGATAAGACAAAATCAGTCAATGCAGTTAAAAAGTCAAACTGAGGTCAATTGTGGTCAAACCAAGGTCAAACTTCATGATTTTTTGCCAACATCAAGTATATGAAGTAAAATTCATCATTTGATCAAGGGTTGATCATGATTCATCAAGGAGATTCCAGATCATCAATAATCAGGAGTTTCTAAATTAGGGTTTCCTCAGTAAAAGTCAACTGAACTTTGACCAGGCATAACTTTCACATACTTCATCACCAAGTCTCCATCCAAAGCTCATTTTGAAAGAAATTGAATTCTCTACAACTTTGATGTTGAAGGTTAAGCCCAAAAATGCTTCATTTGAAAGATATGATCTAAGACATTATAGGTCATTTCAAAAGTCAACAAAAAGTCAACAACTTCAAAAGGGCATAACTTGAGATTGGTAAATGATATGGACCTGAAACCAGTGGGGTTGTTTAGAGGACTCTTCAAGCTTTCCAAAAAGTCCAAGAACACCCTCATACCATTAAAATTGAGGGAGATGTGCCTTTGCAAAGTTAAGAAATTTTGTGATGGTTTATGTTGAAAAGGGAGGTTCAAAATCATTTCTTTTCAAATGGGCCATTCAATTTGTGACCCAATCCACTTCATAATGCCATGCACGAAATTTTCATGATATTTTCATATTTTTTATTTTATTTTATTAATTTATTATGATTTATTACATTTTAAATCATTTTAAATTTTAAAAAAAATATTAAATATGAAAAGATATTTTTGTGATTGGATCTAAAAAATCATAAAGTGTGATTGGAGTCAAAGAAGAAGGAAATCATATGAATCATCCCAAGATAGCAAGGTTTTATGATCAAATATTTGACTTTTACAACTTAATCTTTGTCAATCTTTTTTGGATCAATTTTTCACATAGCCCATCAATATTTCTAACCTAAATTCATCACACATATATACTGATCACAAAACCTAGCTTGAGAGACGAAATTGGGCAGCCAAAGGTGAGTTTCATACATCAAAAAATCAAGCAAAAATTTCAATTCGGTTTGATATTTGCAGCCCTTTTCAAGACAAACCAAAGGTGGCAATAGATTCCTTGAAGTCCAGTGATTGATTTTGAATCATAACATCATGCATTCATACTCAAAATCGTGAAAACCGAATACACTTTACTCATGTTTTGAAAATTTTCGATTTGGATGATTTACGTGTTGTTGATGAAAACTAATTTCTGGATTGTGTTTATAATGTTGTTTGGATTGTTTCTGGGTTATTCAATTGCATTTTTCTTGCAGGAATCCGAATACACCATTGTTAGGGTTTAGAGGTTGATTTTAGGGTTTAGTGATTCAATCAATATAAATAAATTCTGGACACATAGGAGTGTTCCATAAGACACAAGGATTATAAAGCTGTGATTAATTTTAAGAATCGTTGCTGTTTTGTGTAAGTTTGATTTTCGTAGGTTTTTGATGTTGAAGAACATGCAGCTAAATTCGCAGGAAAAGCCAAAAGAAAATTCGCAGCAAAGTTCAATGAAGAAGAAGACCTCTGGCGCCAGTTTTTAAATTTAAATGTGATTAATATATTTTATGTTTGTTTGACTGATTCGTTTACACACACGCGCGTGTGTCCTGGTGGTTAGACTGAAGTGTATTTGTTATGAAGGCCCTGGTTCGATCCTTGGCCATGGCATTATTTTTTGTTTATTTTTCAGGATTACAAAAGACTTAATATATAATGATTCATAGTCAACAAGCTACCAGTTGGGCTCTTCCAGCCGGGCGGTGAGGCGTACGCTTGCGAATGTAAAGGTCCTGGGTTCAACTCTCACCCCAGGCCTTTTGGTTTTTTTTGATTTTTCTGGATTTTCAAAGAGCAGGACATAAAACAAATTTGATTCCTTCTTCTCTCACCTGCGTTTGGCTGGCCCAGTGGATGATTGTTGTTCTTGCAAAGGAGAAGTCCTGGGATCGAATCCCACCAGGTTCCTCTTCTTTTTCTTTCTTTTATTCTTTTGTTTGATTTAATTGATTTAAATAATTATTATATTATTATAAAAATATGTATTATATGGTTTAAATTATTCTTAAAAACAATTTTTTCTAGAAAAATATAAAAAAACTCTTGATTTCCTTTAATTTTAATTTCATTTGTATAGTTTATATTAAGTGAAATAATGTTATGTGATTATTAAAAATAATTTTTGTATAAACCCTAGTTCTTAAACCCTAAAAAATATAAAAAAAACCTAATTTTCCAATCTTAAAATATTTTTCTAAATAACATTTAATTCTGTTTTTTTATTAATTCCTAATATAATTATAATGTTTCTCATAAAAGTTTGTACTTGTAATTTAAATTAATTTTCTTCTTATGTTTAGAAATAATTTAATTAGGGCTAATTATATTTTTGTATATAGTAAAAAAAAATAATTTGTATATATAATAGCTAATAGAATTAATTTTTTTTTAATACGATATTTAAAATTTATCTTTTTCTTATAATATGTAAATATAAATATATGTTCATAATAATTAAAATTCTATAATTATGATGCATTCAAAAAAATAATTTAATAATTAGCATATAAATAAAAAAAAATTACTTAGTTATGTATGTTAATTTCTTTTGATATTATTTTTGGTTTTTGTTATTATTAATTTGTTACTAATTTTGCATATTATAATTTTATTAATATTTTAATTAATTTTTATTACTAACTATGTTATTATTTATATTCAATTTTTATGTTTCTAACCTTATTTATTATTTCTAATTACTAATCCATTTATGATTTAATTATGTTTACTATTATTATTTTTGCCAATTTTATTTACTAACCCCTTTATAATTTATTATTTATTGCTTATTATTTAATTTACTATTTTTATTATTATAATTTTGTAATTGCTTCCCGGTTGTAATCTTGTAATTATTTTAATTATTATTATTATGGTTAGTAATTAGGGAGTGATAACATGTATGATATTTAAAATCAATTTAGAAAATTTCTAATAAAGATAATTAATTTAAACACTTCACACACGTAAGTCTATTTTAAATCGCCGTCTCACTTTCTAAGGATATCCCTCTTGTTGCCTACGAATAAATGGTTAAGTGGGGTGTATAAAGCAAGTCCCTCGAGTAAAAATCATCAAAGTCCCTTATGTTGCCTATACGAATCGAGTCCCTTCGGAAAAATGATGATAGTCCCTTATAAATGCTTATTACACCCCACCATTGCCTTCAAAGACCAAATTGCCCCTTTACATGTCCCTTAAACATCCAAAGTAAGGACTACCTACTCCATTATAATAGGGATAGTCTTACTAAAGGAAAGAATAAAGAATAAGAAAGACCTTTAAACATTAGGGTAGATTACTCCTAAGTACTTAAGCTCATTTCAAAACTTTTTCACACTTAAACAAATTTCCAACCAAATTTTCAAACATGTTTTTAACACATCCTTACATGGATTATTTATTAACTATTCTGAAAATTTTCCTATTCACACACTACACTTTCAAAAACAATCTAAAGTGAGCTTAAGTACCTAAGAGCCCATGGATAACCATGGATGAAAAGGGTGCTAATCCCTTCCCTTTTCATAACCTACCCCCCGGACCCAAAATATTCTCTAAGGTCTTTCCTGTTCTTTTATAACCTTTCCTTATGGATAAAATAAAAGTCGGTGGCGACTCTTGCTATCCGCAACATTGTTTAAAGTCAGTTCACCGGGTTACACTCTTTCAACTCGAGTGGCGCCATCTGATAAGGAGAAACGGATATAGGATCCGTTCCTGGTATTAGGTCGACTGATATAGGATCTTCAGGAAAAAACATCGGGAAATTCATAAACTATCGGAATGTTCAAAACTTGCTGGTCATTACTCTCCTCTTTAGTAAGAACAAACAAAACAGATTTCGCTTGTTCAAACAAAAAATTTACCATGCCAACCGTACCTTCTAGGATCGTTGTCAAAACATCTTTCGAAGGCATTTCAACGGAGGGAATAAGGATCAACTTTTCTTCACATCCAATAAACACAAAATTAGCAGACAACCAGTCCATTCCCAGGATAACATCAATTTTCTTAAGGGGCAAACAAATGAGGTCAATCTGAAAGATTCTATTATCCACAGACAACGTACAGTTCTCACACTTAAGAGGCGTCTCGACAGTTTCATCCATAGCGGTAGTAACCACCATTGGAGGAGACAAAGGAAATAGTCGCAACCCAAGTCGCTTCGCGCAACTAGTAGATATAAAAGAATGCGTAGCTCCACAATCAAATAAAACAAGACAAGGATGGTTGTTAACAAGATAATTACCCGCAATCAAGGAATTATCGCCTTTCATCTTCCTGGCGTCCATAGTATAAACTCTCCCTTGAGTTTGATTCTTTCTCTGAGGGAAATCCCTATAAATGTGTCCTTCCTTCTGACAATGATAACAAATCACACCATTCTGATCACATCTTCCAAAATGGTTCTTGTGACACCTGGAGCACACCGGGGGAGCACTAGATCTAGGACTCGACACCTGCTTTCCCTTTAAGGGTTGAGGCCTCGGTCTAAAGGGTTGATTGTCTCTTCCCCGCTTACCTTGAACCGCTCTCCCAGCACTGGCTTCTGTTAGCACTTTCTTCAGAATATGTTCAGCGACATAGCATTGCCTCAACATCTCGCAATAGGTAGTAAATTCTCGTTGCGAAACACTATGTGATATTTCGGCCCTCAATCCAAACAAGAATTGGTCAATTTTCCACCTTTCATCAGGGGCATACATAGCTTGCCTAGAGTAGGCTGCCATGTTCTCAAACGTCTCAGCATAACTGGCCACAGTCATGCTCCCTTGCCTCAATTGTTGAAATTCGAACTCCTTTTGTATCCTCAAGGAACTTGGGAAATACTTATCCATAAAAATTGTCTTAAATTATTGCCACACTTTGGGAATCCCTTGAACCATCATCAAATTGGAAGCACTCTCCCACCACCTAGCAGCATGACCCTTTAGCAAATGTGACGCGAAGGTCACCTTATCTTCTTCACTACAAATCACAATCTGGAATATCCTCTCTATTCCAGTCACCCATTCATGAGCCTTAACCGGGTCTAATCCGCCATGAAACTCCTGAGGATTCATGCGGAAGAAGTCTCTAAATGTTCCACCTACAGCTCCAGGAGCAACCACGTGAGGGTGAATGCCCACACTCATCTGATGCATCATTTCTTGCATGAATTGGTGCTGCTGTTGCTGCATCTACTGCATAAATTGGAACATAGGTGCATTCCCATCACCACCTGCTTGATCGCTACCGGGAGGAGTGACACTGGGTCGAGCAAGTGTTCCATGCCTACCATCCATATTCCTAAATGTCATCAAAACATGATTAAGTTGATCAGGCTTAATACCATAAACATAACATTTAGTCCTACCGTAAGTCAACGTGTATGAACGAAAGGAAACACTTATAATATTTCAAGGCTAGGTCGAGGATACGACCTGCTCTGATACCAATTGTAATACTCATATACAAAAGACATACATAAAGCATATTTTTCATATATAATATTAGAAATTTGGTACTGAAATACAAATAAGTTCTTAGCAACACATTGCATAAGTATAGCCACTACAACTTAAGGTACTAAACAAGGCTATAAAATAATACAATATGTTCAACTACAAAAAGATCTAAGAACTAGATTCGAAGATCTCAAAATCCATAGCGGAAGACAAAGCCATCAACTAGTAGGGATAATCAAGTCGCCTTATCCTTACCCTTAACGGAACCTGAAGTACCTGAAATAACAACATCAATATGGGGTGAGATAAAACATCTTAGTGGGTTCCCTACCTTAGAATTCTCTCGGCTCTAAGGGTTATTCTCAAATGAAACTCGCACACTATCACAACCTAACTCACACAAGGACCAAAAACATAAGGGAACTAAGGTCCACACACGAACTCAAAGTACAAGAAGATAAATGTCTACCTCAAGTCCTTACGGATGCTTCACGTGGGACTAAGGGCAACTCACCTCAAGGCTTACTCAAGACCTTACGGAGGATTTAAACATTGCACGCTCGTCAATGTTTACGGATGCTTCCCGTGGGACTAAAGGTAATCCACCTCAAGACTTACTCAAGATTAACACATAACTAGCATAGCACTTGCCTCAAGTCCTTACAGATGTTTCACGTGGGACTAAGGGTAACCCACCTCAAGGCTTACTCAAGACCTTACAGAGGATTTATAGTCTGCACGCTGTTGCACCCCAAAATTTGCCCTCACAATACAAGACTTTGTGTGCTTATAAGGTTCACAAGGTTCACAAGACCTTTCATGAGGTTCATGAAGTCTACAAGACACTTTATGAGGTTCACAAGGTTCACAAGACCTTTCATGAGGTTCACAGGGTTCACAAGACATTTCATGAGGTTCACAAGGTTCACAAGACATCTTGTGAGGTTCACAAGGTTCACAAAGTTCATCAATTGGTCAGAAGAGTTAACAATTCCCTCAGACAATGCATCCTCCTAAGCAGTGCATCCAAAACTAGGGTTTTGACTTTAATCAGGCTAAATGGAATTCCAAGACTTCAAGTGAGCTTCATAACATCTTATATGTGTCTAAGAATCCCCATGACAAATTTCAGAACTTTTCTCAAAGGTTTGCTCAATCAAATGATCAGATATGTCAAAATCAGTCAAAGCAGTTAAAAAGTCAAACTGAGGTCAACTGTGGTCAAACCAAAGTCAAACTTCATGATTTTTTGCCAACATCAAGTATATGAAGTAAAATTCATCATTTGATCAAGGGTTGATCATGATTCATCAAGGAGATTTCAGATCATCAAGAATCAGAAGTTTCTAAATTAGGGTTTCTTCAGGAAAAGTCAACTGAACTTTGACCAGCCATAACTTTCACATGCTTCATCACATTTTTCCCATCCAAATCTCATTTTGAAGGAAATTGAATTCTCTACAACTTTGTGTCTCACAAGCCAAGCCCAAAAATGCTTCATTTGGAAGGTATGAGCTAAGATATTATAGGTCCTTGTAAAAGTCAACAAAAAGTCAACAACTTCAAAAGAGCATAACTTGAGAATGGTAAATGATATGGACATGAAACCAATGGGGTTGGTTATAGGACTCTTCAAGCTTTCCAAAATGTCCAAGAACACCCTCATAGCATTAAAATTGAAGGATTTGTGCCCTTGCAAAGTTGGGAAATTTTAGGGAAGTTTATGAAGCAAATAAGGCCTTAAAACCAATTTTTGCTAAATGAGCCCACCAAATTGCCATCCAAACTTTACAATATCATCAAGCACGACCCAACCCACCTATTTTATGATTTTTTATTTTTTATTTCATATTTATTTGAATTTTATTCATTAAAATACAATTTAAATTGAAATAAAATATAAAAAACATATATTTGAAAAGGATTTGGTTTCTAGAATGTCTTAAAAAACATTTAAACTTGATTGGTATCATTTAAAATCAGATCATCCAAACATAGCAATGTTAGATCAAAATAAATCAAGTTTTAAGAGCAAATCTTTTTCAACCTCATGAGGTCCAAATATCCAAAAGAATTATCAAACTCTTGACCTAATTTCATTGTGTCCTATATAAACAACATGAAGCAATACACTATTCACGAATTTGCAGCCTCTTAAATCACTTTCAAACTTCACAAAAATTCATCAAAAATCCAATTTTCGGTTTCTTCCTTACAAGGAGTTCTAAGGTATTTTAAAGACACAAGAAGGTTCCTTGGACATCCCTGAGTCGAAACCAATCTTCCATTCCATCAAAATCATGACATATCACGCTAACCGAATCACTTTTTCTTCATTTTTTTTGGTTTATCGTTTTCATATGTTTGCTTGTTAAAACTTGAAACTAACCATTTATTTATGTTCCTTGTGAAATAGTGAAGCTTTCTGGGCAATTTGTTGTGAGTTTCGTGGACCAAACAGGATTATGCCATAGTTAGGGTTTATACCTCTAGATTAGGGTTTTATGGTATAAGTAATTTAAATGGTTTTTATGGACATATTTGTATTGTATGAGATGTAAGGATCACATTGATGTGATCAATTTGAAAAAATACTCTGTGGATCATGTTGTATGGTATTCGCAGGTTTTCCTGCAAATAAAATTCGCAGGTAAATGCCTAGAAATTTTCGCAGCAAAATTCATAGGTCCAGAGGTAGAAGACGAGTCCATTGGCGCGAATTCCTGGAATTCAAAATTTAAACTGTTTTTATAATATATATGTGTTGTTTATATGTCATAGCGTGCAGGTTGGCCTGGTGGTAAGGCGTTTTGCTTGGTAGGCGAAGGTGCTTGGTTCGAAACCAGCCAAGATGCAAAAATTTTGTTGAATTTCTTTTATTTTCATGGAGTAGCAACAAAACCAAGGGAAGTTGGATCCATACCAGCTGCACATGCTAGCCCAGTGGATAGACCCTCATGATTCCAGGTAAAGGACCTGGGTTCAAATCCCAGGTCCTGTTTTTTTGGTTTTTCTTTCTTTTTTTTTTTAGATTTATTTGTTTATTAATTTCTTATAATTGTTTTTTTTATTTATTTAAATTAGTTCCTAAAATGTTTCTAAAATTTGGATTAATATGTAAAATTTTATAATTTTTTCTAAAAAATAATTTGTTATTTAAATTAAAATATGTATATATATATATATATATATATATATATATATATATATATATATATATATATATATATATATATATATATATATATATATATATATATATATATATTTATATATAAATTTCATTAATTATATTTAGATTAATTTTTAACCCTAATAATTTTTGATAAACCCTAAAATTCTTAAACCCTAATTTTCTTCTATTTAACATTTAATTCTATTATAATTTTTAATTTATTATTTAATCATGTATATATATTATATAATTTGTTTATAACTTAATTCTTATATATAAATAATTTTCAATATATGCTTAAAAATAATTAAAACTTGTTAATTTAATTTTTGTAAAAAATATAATTTATTTTTATAATATGTTTATAATTAACCTAATTTCTATAACTTATACATAATTTAAAATTTTACAATAATTAGTCTATAATTGCTTATATTTTCTTATTAATCTTAAATAATTGTTTATATAAAAATTTGATCTTTTAATTATTATGCTAATGTTCTTTGTTTATATTATCTATTATGTTTATTTTCTTATGATATTTATTTATTACTAACCCCATTTATCTTTGTATTATTTATTATTATTATTTTACTAACCCAATTACTTATTATTATTATTTTGCTTATTTATTTATTATTATTATTTTTGCTTAATTTGTTAATTATTATTATTTTGTAATTGCTTCCTTTATGTAATATTGTAATATTATTATTAAATATTTGTTTTATGCTATGGTTAGTAAATAGGGATTGTAACATGTTTGTATGTTTAAAATTAATTTAGCTCATTAAATCTAAAGATAAATATTAAAATTGTACACTCACACACGTAAGTCGATCTTTGATCGCCATCTCACTTCCTTAAGGATACCTTTCATGTTGCCTATTATAAAAAAGGTCAAGTAGGGTGTATAAAGCAAAGTCCCTAATTTCACATCATCTAGTCCCTTAACAGATAAAAGATCAAGTCCCTTTCGAATGTTGCCTTCGTAATGATCTTGTCCCTTTCGAATAAAGATGATAGTCCCTTCGAATTGCTTATACACCCCACAGTTGCCTAAATAACAGATGTCCCTTCAGTTGTCCCTCACATCCAAGGTAATGACTACATATTCCTTAATAATAGGGCTAGTCTTACCATTTAAAGGATTCAAGAACAGAAAAGACTTAAACTTAGGGTAGGTTCCTCTTAGATACTTGCTCACTTTTCAAAAACATTTCAAACACTTCACACATTTTAAACAATTTTCAAAACAAAGGTTTTTAACGCATCCGTACATGGATCATTATCAAACTCTTAAGAAAATTTCTATTCACACACTTCACATTTCAAAAAAACATTTTAAAGTGAGTTAAGTAACTAAGAGCCCATGGATAACCATGAATGTAAAGGGTGCTAACACCTTCCCTTTACATAACCTACCCCCCGGACCCAAAAATCTTTTAAAAAGGTCTTTCCTGTTCTTTTATGCCTCTCCTTTGGATAAAATAAAAGTCGGTGGCGACTCTTGCTATCCGCAACATAACTAAAGTCAGTTCTCCCACCGTGTTACACACGCCTCAAATCAACGCCCATGTATACACAACGGGTACCTCAAGTCTTTATGGATGCTCTAGTGAAATACGTAGTAACCACATTGAGACTTACACAAGACCTTGCAGGGGATCCTAAAAACAATACATAAATCATGATTCATTCGAGTTTAAAGGGAACCTAGATACCTCACAACTTGTACTTTTTTCTATTTCCATTAACTCACACTTTCCAATTTATTAACATTTTGGTTATTTGAAAAAGTCGGGTAAAAGTCGGCTCAAAATAACATTTCTTGCTCTTAAAAGATAGATTATGTTATTAGCTTCAAAACGATATGTGGAACGTTAAAAACGGATACCCGGATCAGAAGTTACGAATTAAGTACCAAAGTTGGAACCTACAGGTCTCGTTGAGCGAGCTCCTTTCTCGCTGAGCGAAAAATCTCCTAGAACTCTCGCTGAGCGAGCTATACCAGTTCAGGAAATTTTCAGGCTTACGGGAATTCATCATTCCAACCCTCATTCAACTCCAATCATCAACCAACGCAGAAAAACATAACCAAACATGTTCATAGACACAGTATGAGTATCATAGTTAAGTTTTAATCGAGTTGTAACCGTTAAACTTTCAATTTCTTAGTTTCCCACTAAAACCCTTAATCACAAAATCTCTAAAACTCAACCAAAATCAAAGATAAAAGTTTCTAACTAAGAACCCACCTCGAGAGATGAAGATTGGCGGAAAGATTGAGTCGATTCGACGGACGGATGATCGAGAATGAGGAAATGAAACTTTAGGGTTTTTTCCTCTTCTTCTTCTCTTCTCTTCTTTCTTCTTTTCTAATTTTCTTTTCCTTACTAACTTCTTCTTCCTCTCACATTATTTCTATATATATAAATATATAAAAACTTATATTTTTACCAATGGGTCAAAAATTAGAGAGTATCCAAAAATGTCTCTTAATCCGATATTTTATAAAAATCTCTGAGTCAGCTAATATCAATTAATAAAATAATATCCCGTTGGTTACTCTATTTAGTTCCGTTAAAATTTCTTAGAGTAGTCTGGAATAATATTATTACCAATTAATATTATTCAGAGCTTTAAGTAAAATACGGGGTATTACAACGACTATCCACGATAACGACACCTTAGAAGCACATGATCTTTTCCTTTATATAGTCAGATGAAATATAGTCATTGAAGAGCATCTGGCTATTGAAAAGAATCGTTACATAATGATGAAGGTAGTATAGCCACACATGTCATTTTCCACAAATTAAGCTGATGGATAGGTAGTAGGATGAAAACTTTTTCGTTCTGTGTACTATCATTGCTAATGGTAACTTTGTCTTCTAAACTTCGGTCTTCAGAACCTTGTTCACCCAGAACATCGTCTTCAAAGTCTTCAGAACTTTATTCACTCAGAATGTTGTGTTCAGAGTCTTTACCACTTGATTCTTCAGAACCTTAAGTCTTCAGAACCTTCAGATCTTCGTTTAGTAGAACCCCGTCTTCAGATTTCTTCAGCACTTGGTCTTTAGAAGATTACAACTTCAGAAGCTTTACTAGTCTTCAGAATCAGAACCACTTTCAAAACACAATCCACAAGAGCATTGCAACTACAACATCTAATATCCTTGGATCTTTCTGATTGTGATCTACACAGAAACAAACATTTTAAAATAATTATTTCACAAATACTCATTGTTATTATCAAAACCTAGAAAAGACTTGTAGAAACAATTCATGTTCTTACAATAATGACTTGTAATCTATTTACACTAATGGAAATTAGCAATTGTCCAATTATTTAAAACTTTTTGTCAAATTACCATCCACTTAAACTTCCGTTAAGTGTAATAAACGACGTGGCGAAAAAATAAGAACATAGAATTTACTAGGATGATTCTTTAAACAAAATGTAACACGTTTAACCCATTAAACAAATAAAAATTATAAATTTATTTCTCAAAAAAATAATATTTATTTAGCAAAATAATAGAGTAGAATTTCTCCATAGAGAGTTGTTAACAAGATGAATTGTGTATGATTTTGAGTTACGTGGCATCATAAGAAACCGCTAACCACTATTGATTACGCATTTGATTTCATGAAGCCTCTGAATTAAGAATCGAATAGGTGGAGATTTAGAGAATGGCATCTAATAGTTTGAGCCTATCTACACTACAATTTCCTTCCAATAGGCTAATCCACAATCTTCATTCCAATCTTTTCTTGTCACTTTCACGAATTCGTACCAAACTCACAACAACAACACTTTCTTCCTCAATTCGAGCTATGGGCTCTTCACCTTCTTCTCACTCAGATCACCCAAAGACCACGGAATTCGATTCAGGTATTCATTCTACTATTGGATTCATATTCATATGATATATGCTTATTGTGAATTGTGATTGCCTGAAAGTGTCTTGCAGGATCTAATAGTGTTGATTATAAATCTTTAAGTGATGTGGAATGGAAGAAAAGGTTAACCGATGAGCAGTTTTATGTTACTCGGAAAAAGGGAACGGAGAGAGCTTTCACCGGGTCAGTTTAACACATATCTTCCTCTTAGGATTTCATTTGTCTGATGCTACTATTTTTTGTATTTAACTATTTTTAAGTTTATTTTAGGGAGTACTGGAATACCAAAACTGAAGGGATTTACCATTGCATATGTTGTGACACACCCTTATTTGAGTAAGTACTTTCTATGCACACACTTACGCATTTATGTTACCAAATATATAGCTAGAACTATCATCAACCAATTCACTTTTTTTGTTTTTTTTTTCCAGATCATCTACTAAGTTTAATAGTGGAACTGGCTGGCCATCCTATTACCAGCCAATTGGTAAAAATGTAAAATCAAAGCTAGATTTGTCTATTATATTCATGCCTCGTCAGGAAGTACTTTGTGCTGCTTGTGATGCTCATCTTGGACACATTTTCGATGATGGTCCTCCACCCACAGGAAAACGTTACTGTATCAACAGGTAAAGAATCACTTTCTTTTTCACTTGTATAAAAGTTCACCTTTGTCTAGAAGCTTATTTTTGTTCTGGAATTTCTGCAGTGCTTCCCTTAAGCTCAAACCAAAGTAAGATAGTGAAATGTTTATCACTCAGATGTAGGTGGTTTAATATTGAAATGGTATAGCTAGAAAACTTGTAAATGGATCTGTTTATACGTTATGCTATTGTTTACTTTACTCGAAGAGTGAAA